>JAQSUU010000258.1:32849166-35698333 GCA_038087645.1 Saccharum hybrid cultivar R570 | reverse complement strand
TGATAGAGGTAATATATGCACAATCCCAATAGTATTTTTTTAAAAAAACACATGTATTAATTATAGATCTCATCGGAAAACTTTCAAGATAGAAGCTATGGAGAAGTGTACCCTCTAAATTAATCAGCCGCCGGGCAACGACCTTTGTGGTTTTTACGTGATGCATAAAATGCACGAATTGGCTAAAGAAAAACCGGTGTGATCCACACCTTCTATTTTATTTTCATTCATCAAATCAACGAAACACATGCTATTTGAATGTTTGGATTAGATTTGGATTACCGTGAATTTGGACTGGACTGGATGCTAACATACTGCTAGTTTGCATTGGATAGAGGCACTCAGTTAGTACATTAGAGGATCTCCAAAAGTTTCCAAAACACTCTCCTAATCCTTTGATTTTTAGCAAGACTTCAAAAATACATCTCCAACAGCTCCTAATCCCATCTCCTAATTGTTAGCACTTAGGAAAAAATGACCCAAGGCGCAGCCTCGACCTCCCATTCGCGAGGACCATGGCCAGCTCACCCCGAGCGTTTCGACCACGGCCAGCAGGTTCTCATGCGACGATCCACCCGGGCCACGCTGACCTGCTCCCGGCGGCCGTACGCCACCGCTACGTGCTCGCTGGCCTGCTCGCTCGCGTTCGTCGCCGTGGCGCTCCACCTTGCTCGCATCCATCGCCGCCCATGGAGAAGCCGATGAAATGGAACCTGGGAAAACATTCAGCACGTCGTATCTACACAGTCTGAAGCCATGAACCGCGTGTATCGTATCTACGAGATGAAATGCAGGCTGAAGGAGATGGAGGAGGAGGCCGCCGCCCTCCGCGATACACAGGCCAATGTCACCACGGAGATGCAAGGTTCTCTTCCATCTGCTTACCTATCTTTAGTTTCCTCCAGGAATCCATCGGAAAGTGTACTGAACCTTGTGCTCCTGTAACCGCCGGCTGGGAATTGCCAGGGATCGGCACGAGAATGAGGCGGCGCCGAGCGTACATGCGACCGGCTTTGCGGATGTCGCGTGAAAAAAAGAAACTGCCACAGAAAAAAAAACTTGTGGAACCAAATTTTGATTTCTAGGAGTAAAATTATTGGCTACTCTTGGAGATGGCCTAATTTATTTCTCCTAATTCTTTTTTAGAGTTGGAAAACACTATGTTTTGAGGAAGAAAATATTGGGTACTCTTGGAGATACTCAGATCCTATTTGGATAGCTTTGATTTAATTTGAAGGCGTTTACCAGGTCGACATGGAACGTGGCCGCGTTGCATGTTTGAGGCTGCTATATGGTTCATCCATACAAACTGGCCCGGAAAGCATCGCTACCGACCAGTCGGATAGCAGCCTTCCCCCCACCCACTTTCCACGAGCGAGAACGTAATGTTTCTGTTAGTGCTTCTGTAGCGACGGCCCACCAATTCGCCAAGGCCCAAGTGACGCTAGCAGTCCACTTCCTGCAGCGACATATACAAGTACGTATGTATGATGCCTTTCTTGGTTTCGTTTGCTTGCTTCAATTTCTTTTTTGTTTCCGTGATATTTCATTCTTTATTTTCATTTCTTTATCTTTTTATCTTTCATTTCTTTCCTTTCTTTTTATTCTATTCTACTCTATTTATTTATTATTCTTTCTTTTATTCTATTTTCTTTCTCTTTTCTTTTCTACTTTCTATAGATTTTCTTATTATCATTTCTTTTTACATTTTTACTTTATATCCATTTTTATAATTTTTATATGTTTATTTCTTTTATTTCTTGTATTTCGTGAGATATATATAATGTTCACGTAGTATACATTTACGATGTTACAATGTATTTTTCTTTCCATTCGTTGATTTCTTTTTTATTTTTATTTTTTCTTTTATGGCCTTTTATTCATCTTTTCACTTTTTTTATATTTTTATCTTTATTTTATTCATTTTTATTTTGCCCTAATTGATTATTTTTAATTTCATGTGTTTGTTTTCATGTGTTTTGTTTTTCTTTCTTTTATTCTATTTACTTCTTGTGGCAGAACCACCCTAATTATGTTGGCCCACGTGCACAGGTCATTGTCGTAAAGACCTCTGACTGCTGTACACGAGAGCCAGATAACTCTGATAGTCTGTCGGGTGTCCTCAAGGAACCCCGAATCATCTATATTACAACTCATACAGGATCAACAATTGAGTTACCACAACATTACAACATTTGGTACAAAAACAATATACATCGGAGTGTGGAAGACTTCTAACGTTAGTTTACAAAACATGTTTAGCTAAAACTTAACTTTAGATCCAAAAGGTCAATAGGACAGCGGAAGCAAATTAGAAGAAGCACCTAAGGTAGAAGAGACATCCAAATCATGTCGAGCCCACGACATGATATTGATTAGCAGCACAAGTCAGAACCTGCAACAGGGGTTTAACAAATCCTGAGTACATGAGGGTACTCAATAAGACTTACCCGACTAAAAGAAAAGATTCTAAGGGTATGTAGGCTTAAAGGGATAGTTTGAAGCAAGATTAACTTTTTGCAGAAAAGCTTACTACATGTGGATCCTTACTTTCAATGTTTTAGCTATGTATTAGATCATTATCAGTATCTAATTTGCACCTGATCTAAATCAATCACTTCTTAAAGCATCCCACCTCATTTCATCTCATATCCATAAGTAACCATGTTCTGTTGATTAACTACGATGCAGAGCAGTGATCAAGTTTCTCACTATCCGGGAGAGACGGCAATTCGAATTGATGTACATCCAGCTGGAGTAAACCTTAACCATTATGATATATGCAGGTCCCAGACCTACATATATCAACCATTCCCTTGGATCCTCCAAAACATGAACATGTTCATGCCACCGAGAGCATAGTACTCCACTGCCCTGCTTCATCCCGGACGGTTATCTCGTAGGGTGAGTACACTTTACTCCCGCCATCTCTTCACTCCAAGTGCGCGGTTGTCCTTTCGCATAATGGAATAGCCGAGGTACTCAGGCTTACCGAGGGCATGCAGTTAAGTACTTTCAATCTTGATCAGCAAGTCTACAATCAGAACAGTCCTTAATCGATACAGGCGGAGCACTACATCAAGACTCCATTCTTGATGCAAGCTAACACCCGTCCGGTCTCATATTAACCATGTCTCATGTTCCATTAATTTATTTCTGAGAAAAGAAAATATTGGTTTGAATGATGAACTCATCATTCGACTTCTAGAAGCTAAGCTGGGCTAAGCATCTCTAGCCTATAACTACTAAAGGGTAACAAGAAAAATATTGAAATATCAAGGTAGGCATGCAGCAATTGGTACTTCAACCAATTTCTATATCACTCAATGCACATATTATAGGACTCGAATTATAAAAGCATTTGTAAATACAAGGAACGGTTTGGATGCTCCGGGACTTGCCTGTTGCAGGGAAAGTCAGGATCGCAGAAGGATCATCGAAGTCAAACTTGGCACCAACACCATTGGTGGATGAACCTTCTCCGAAGCTTGTCCACGAGAACCTTCTCACTCTCGTTTACTATATGTAAATAAAGGATGCATGCTTAACATGATGGAATGCATGACATGATACATGATGGAACACATAAGTGCATATATGAACTCAAACATAGTCAATAAACTTGAGTACAACTTTCCTTCACTAAAAACTAGGGTTCATTTTTATTAAAAAGACACTTAATTATTATTTAAACAAGTTGGTTATGAGCACATCAAGAAAGTACTTAAGTTGCCAAGGAACAGCAGGGGTGTTTGTGTTCCAAGGTTTACAATCAAAGTATAAAACACACCAAAGTCAATTAAGTATTTATATAAATCATTTTGATATTTATAAATCGTGGAAAATGCATACACTTAAATTAATCAATCAAATCAACTAATTCAAAATAGTACCATAATTTTTGTGAAGACAGGTATTAACATATTAAGCATACACAAAAAGTTTCATTATCACAAGATTATGCAACAAGCATTTTTCCATTATGCAACAAGATTAGTCAAAATGGCAAAGTGTGGAATTCAGTATTGAGTTCAACCTTTGAGCTCAATTTTAAACATGTTTGACTTGAAAACATTTCACCACTTTGCTTCTATTTCACAGAGCACATTTTAAACAATAAAGTTTATTTTAGCAAAATTTTATTTGTTTAAGGAATTTCACATATATAAATTCACAAAGTTCCTTAGTTGATATTATTGATAGCATTTCAAACACACATATACTTTACATATGAACCAAAATGCATTATGATTGATGCATCCAAAGCATGTTTGATACAATGCGTGATGATTATGCATAATGATGACCATGGTTAAGTTTTTAATTGCTTCTTAACATCTAGATGTTACACTTCTCTTTTCTCTTTTTATGTTTCATGTTGATTTTTCATTTTCTATTTTTCTTTTACTCTAATTGTTTTTTATTTTTAATCATTTTCATGCTTTAGTTTTTATTTTCTATTTTTCCATTTCATATGTTACATGAGATACGTGTCATATTTTGCGTAGTATACATGTGATCTTTTTTATTTTTTTCCTTTTCTTATTTAAGTTATTTATTTATTTTTCTGTATGTTTAGCATTTGTTATTTAAGTTTTCATTTTTTTGTTATTTTACTCTAATTATTTACTTTAATAATTTTATCATTTAGTCTTTTTATTTCAAGATACATGTGATATTCACGTAGTATACTTGTGATATTCTATGATATATTTTGAGATGTTCTATGATTTATTTTGTCATGCTAACGTAGTATATATGTGATATTTTATGATGTATACACATGATGTTCGTGTAATATACAACTGATGTTCTACAATATGTTTACGGATATTCAAGTAGTATAAGAGAGATGTTTCATATTATCTTTGAATATTGACATGATACTTGCGAGATGTTCTGTGAAATATTTTAGGTTTTTTAAGTAATATTTAGGTGATATTTTTTTGAACTTAAATGGTTTGATATGCTTTAATAAAGAAAATATTTCGTATTTATCACAAAACACTTATACGGTGCAATGGTAGGGAATTTACATCTTAGACCATAAGTCTTGTGTTCAATTCAATTCCGTGTAATTACTATTTTTTTGTGAATCAGTATTTTCTAGTTTTTTTCTGAAGAAAGTGAATCATTATTTTCTAGTTTTTTTCTGGACTTTTGGAGTAGTGGTACAGTAGTAGTGGCCTAGTGGGGCTGGACTCCTACAGACGTGCGTACAGTGCGTAGTACTACTGCACTGGGTATGAGTACTCACGTCTGTTGTGCATCGTGGGCGTCTCTTGCGCCGGTCAAAACCAAGATGCATGCGTCGTACGAACCGGCGAGCGCGCGGACGGGCGGGTGGGTGGGCCCTCAAGCTCGGGAAAGCGCGAGGTAGCACTATAGCAGGCGGGGAAAGCGCGAGGTAGCAGGCGGGAGCAGACGCGGGCCTGAACCGAACAAGTAAAGGAAAGGCCCAACACGCGACGGAAAATAATTTTCAGGAGTCAGCGCGCTGCTCGCTACCACCCGGGTCCGTAGGTAGTGTTAGATTGTAAACGTCTCACGGCCTATGGGCCTGCCGTACCCGGCTCCCTATTGTGCCTATATGTATACAACATTGGCTCCTGAGTTCCTGAGTAATACATCACGTATTTCGCAGTCTCTATTACGCTTTCACGGTGTCACAGATGGTTCGCTCCCGCGGCCGCTTCAGCAAACCCTAGCCGCCGCTGACTACGTCGCCAGCTCCCACAAACCCTACGCCGCCGTTGACCTCACGTCGCCGGCCCTTCCACTGCCCGTCGCTGAGATCCTCGCCGGGCCACTTTCCTGCTGCAGCCTGCTGCTGATCCCATCGCCAGGCATCTGCTGCTGCTGCCGATCCGGTTCGCTGCATGCTGCTGTTCATGTCGCCTGCCGCTGCCTGCTGCTGATCCCATCGCAGGCATCTGCTGGTACTGCCGATCCGGGTCGCTGCCTGCTGCTCGCCAGGCATCTGCTGCTGCTGCCGATCCGGTCATGGCCCCCAGCGACGACGACACTGCTGCCACCGCCCGGGCTGCCGAGGCCAAGCGCCTCGAGGAGGAGGCCTGTGCAGCCCTCAACTAGAAGCTCGTTGCTGAGGAAGCCGCCAACGCCACCCTGCACACGCAGGCAATCGCCGTCATCGACATCAAGGTTTTGGTTCCCATTACCTTGGAGAAACCGGCCAACAACTATGGCCTCTGGTGCTCCCTCTTCCTCATCGTCCTCGGCAAGTACAACCTCAAGCCTCATGTACTCTCTGACGACTCCTACCCCGACCGATCGGCTTGGTCGACCATGGACCGTTGCGTCCTCACATGGATCTATGGCACCGTGTCCAACGATCTGCAGCAAGCGTTGGTCATCCGGGAACCTGGCGCACGCAGCATGGCTCTACCTCGAGGACGAATTCCTCGGGTAGAGCGAGTCTCACGCCCTATTGCTGGAGGCCGAGTTCCGCACCTTCAAGCAGGGCGCCCTGTCCATCACAGACTACTACCGCTGCCTTGAGACGATGGCCGCCTCCCTCGACGAGTTTGGTGATCCGATTGGCGATCGACAGCTGGTCCTCATCCTCTTTTGTGGCCTCAACGCCAAGTTTTGTCACATGGTGTCCAACATGAAGATGCAGCAATCGTTCCCCACGTTTGACGGGGCGCGTATGCTGCTGCTCCTAGAGGAGATCGACCTCAATGACACCATCGATGACGCAACTCCTGCCACGCCGCAAGCCTTGGTTGCAGCACTAGCGCCGACGCAGTAGCGCCCTACAGCACCGGCACCCGCTAGTTCCGGCGCCTCCTCTAGATCGCGCAACTCCCGTCGTCGTGGACGCGGTGGCAAGTCCAGTGGCGGTCTAGGCGGTCCATGACCCGATGGCGCCCCTGGTGGTTCTCTGTCCCACGTGCCGTCCGACCTCGGCACCGGCCATATCAATCCATGGTCCGGCACCATGCAGCTATGGCCTCACGACTACGGCGGCCTCCCTGGTGTCACACCCAAAATTTCCTATTTTGGGTTGTGCGGGAAAAACGCTAAATAAAATAAATTATTTCAATATCTGAATAAATTTATTACATAAGTTAAGTTGCTGTTAATTTAAATATAGAAAATTATGGTTTTAAACTTTTTCATATTAATTTGATAATGTGGTGTTTGTATGATGCTTGTCTTTGGTGTTGGTGAGTGCTATTATTTTCAAAATACCATAGGACGACGTTTATTTCTCATCGGAAAACTTTTTGGTATTTTCTGGATTTAAAATTTCAATTTCCGTGAGCTTAATCTTTTTTCTTGATCTCTTCATCAATATTTTCATGAATCCAAACTCATTTAGTTGAGTTACTTATTTTTCCAAGAGTCTCCAGGATTTTTCCCGTGATTTTTCTGAGCTCCGGACTATTTTTCACGGCCAAAAAGGTAATTTTAGATTTTCTGGAATTATTTATTCGCGGAATTAAAATAATCTCAAAATTAAGAAAATCTGAAAAGTTTCCAAACCCTACGACTATATATATGCCGGCGTAGCCCTCGACGCGCTGGTTTCAGAAGTACAACCCTTATCGCGAGCCGTCGCTCGTAGCTCCCTGCACCCCTCGCCGAAGTTCGCCATATACATCTTGCGTTCCGATGAACTTCCGACGAAGGTTCGGTGAGCTCTTGCTCTCTAATCAATTTTGTTCTTTTGCTTTTGTTTCCTCCTTGCATTTCTTTCTTAACATGATGATATAATATAAAATAATAATCTTTATCAGGAAGCAAACTTATTTTTCTTTTCCCAACTGGACGTTGGCTTTCCTTCTATGGTAGAGTTGTTTTCTTTCCTTGGACCATAATCGCTCTGTCTAATCTATAAGACGTGCACGGCAGGGACTCATCCATACTAGTCTATAAATACCAAGACTTATCCATCGCATCTTGCAAATTCTTGAAGACTCTAATCGAATCAATTGATGCTCACGCAATCTGCCGCCGCCTCGTTCGCCCAGGATCTCGCCGAGAAGAAAAGCACGCTGACGCCGTAAAGTATTGCCGACCTGCCTGAATTGTTCTTTGCCCTAGCTCCGTCCGGCTGCACGCCGCCGCCGTTTGCACGGAGTTAGTCATCGTCACCGGAGAATTGGTGAGCCTCTTCGTGTGATGTCTCTGCTATTCTTTTAATCTGCAACTGTACTTGCTCCGCTCTCGTTGCTTCAAGCTTATGATCTGCGGTTGCTAACTGCTGCAGCGCCGCTGTTCCCTTGCTATCCTAACCCATCAGCCGAGACACCTATTGTCGTACGGCATGGTAACGTGGATACAAGCAACTGCAGCACGTTCTTCACTTTCAGCGGAATCCAAGTCACGTCTCCTATTCAGCATGGTAATAGTCTTGCGAAATTCCTCCATCGTGTATTTATTCCTAAGCTACACATCCTTTTTACTTGTGAAATTTCTGTTCAAATACATGTACTTTCTCCTGCTGGTCGAGTATGTTGAACCTTGCCATTGTCCATTGCCATCTTTATACATGACCTTTGATTAGCTAGCTTGATGACATCACCCACACTTTATGGCCGCTTTTCTTTAGAAAAATAAATCTAGAAATACGATAGAAATACATAACCTATAATTATCAATCGATCGCCACCGTTTATTCATTTTAACTCCGATTTAGTTCGTTCAAGTTGCGATCGTGCCGACGTAATCTTCACATTAGTGGCGTTGTTCACCCTGTCTTGTGTTTTTGAATTTAATCATATTAATTTGATTAATGTTTATGGAATATCTTTTTAGCTAAAAGCAGCTTAGGTCTTAATCATTGCTTTTTCATAGAGCAAATGTTAACTTGATTAACACTAACCTCAATGTGTCTCTGTTAGTTATAATTAGTTTAGTAAACTTAATTGTTTCTTTATTAACTGTGACTTGTTAGGTGTGAACACAAAAGCAAAGAATAGTTTGATTTGTGTCTCTTTCATGGTGTAGGTTTTCTAAGCTATAAATTATTTAAATGACATTAATGGTATGTGATATAAATAAATGTTAACTTAATTAATATCAACATAGATGACTTTTCAACGATGGCATGCTTAGATCGACCTTGAAACATACAATGATTCATGTAGTAGCTCTCAAATCTTTATGCTTTCTAAACTATAAATGTTTATTAAAAGATTTGCATATTAAATACTATTGATTATTCATAAATAAAATATAACTAAGATTTAACTTTGTCTTTATAATTTGATTAATTCAACTTTAGGATAATCCTCTGAAAATGTCTAATCATTTTATTTCATTAACTAAAATAAATCAAGCGTATAGTTTGTCTTCTCCGTTCTGTTACAAACTCCTCGGTAGTCGCGTGTCCTCTTTGACGGTAGTTCCGTTCACCGTCATTCTTGCGTTTTCGTGACTGTAGCAACGTACCGTGTCATTTAGTGCGTTCTATTTTTAAGCGTTTCTTTTGTTTGATGCAGGTTCTTAGATGTGTGTATTGTTTGTCTATTTGTGTTGCTTGGTTGCTACGAGTAGAGGAAGCGTGGTTCGTTAGCGCTGAAGACTAGGAGCTTGTAAGGTCCTAGATGGCTAGAGGGGGGGTGAATAGCCTATAAAAAATTCTACAAGCACCACTAAGCAAACTTGTTAGAATAACAAACGGCGTAAAGCGAGTTTTGCTTAGCCTACGGTTGTGATGCAAGCCTCCTATCCACAAGTCTAGTAGATTATGATCTCTAGTTCACACAAGTGCTAAGTCACTAACTTACACTAGTGAGCAAGCTAATCAACTACTAGCAAAGACTACCACTAGAGCAACACAAGATAAACTAGTGAATGTAAATGCAAGAGAGAGGATTGTGATTCTTATACCGACGGTGAAGTGAAGATGTTGCCAATCATCAAGATGATATACAAACAATCAATATTGACAACAACCCAAGATGAAGACCAATCACCGGGAGACAAGAGACACAATATTTGTTCACCCGGTGTTCACTTGTGCACCGACAAGCTACGTCACCGGTTGTGTCGACCAACACCTAGATGGTTCCCCGGTGTGACCCTCAAGTCACTTGCCCCTCAAGGCACGCCCCGCAAGGCACCGCAAGACACCACTCTCAAGTGAGGTAACTCAATGACACGCGCAATGTAATAGAGTTGCTTTTGGCGTCCCGCCGAGGAAAGCACAAGAACCTCTCACAATCAACCGGAGGTGGCCAAGAACAATCACCTTTTCTTGCCAACGCCTCCAACAATCTCCAAGCCGGCTAGGAGCGGTACTCTCCAAGAGTAATAAGAAATCCACCGGCTCAACCACCCACAAGTGCCACTAGATGCCCTCAAGCTATGCAATGCACTTTGGGATCACTCAATCTCACTTTTGATTTTCAATCAAGCAAGGGAGATGAGTGGGAGGAGTTGTTCTAGCTCAAAGGATGCACAAGTATGTTAGAAATACCAAGAGACCTCCCCAAGGGCCGGCCAACAAGTATTTATAAGCATCCCATCCAAATAGAGCCGTTACAACTCCACTTGTCCGTTTTTCGCGGGACCACCGGACGCGCCGGTGGTAACTCACCGGACGCGCTCAACCGCGTCCGGTGTCCCCTGAATTCAAATTCGTCCGTTAGATCCTCCAACGGTCACTGCTCGCCAACGGTCAAACGACCCACCGGACGCGCTGCTGCAAACCACCGGACGCGCCGGTGCGCACAGTCACCGCGCGCGCGGAGACATCACCGGACGCGCTCCTCGTAACCACCGGACGCCACAGTACCCGCGTCCGGTGCGAGTCCAGTAAGCTCCCGAGACCACCGGACGCGTCCGATGGTGTGACACCGGACGCGCACCGCGTCCGATGACTACGTGACTCGCAGTTCGCCAGACCGGACGCGCCGGTCCCGTGGGTCACCGGACGCGCCGGTGTCAAACCCTAGCCCGCGCGCCTGACGCCCGCGCTGCACTGACCGGACGCGCCGGTCCACAGTGACCGCGTCCGGTGCAGCGTCCGGTGCGGCGTCCGGTGCTCCGTCCAGTCACTTCCGTGACCGCGTTCGCCTCCGTTTCTTTTCCGACTTCCGGCGCAATGGAAAATAGGCATTTCATTTCCCCGAAATTGCCTGAATCCCGCGCTCGCACGCTCGGCGGGAGAGAGAAAGGAACCAAACCCCTCTCTACCCGCAAACCACAGCGCGACCAACGCCACCTTTGCAAATGTGCCAACACCATCAAGTGTACATCTCCATGTGCTTGTGTGTTAGCTTTTTCTCAATCATTTTCAAAGGTTTTCCAGTTAGCTCACTAGGCCCTACATGCAATGCACTTCATGAATTCACCTAGTGGCACCCATGCGTCGAATAACCGATAAGACTTCCCCTCTTAATAGTTCGGCTATCGACCCTAAACCACTCACACCCTCTATGGTGTCTTGAGTGTAAAACAAAATGGCCCTATGGTTATACCTTTGCCTTGAGCCCATTTTGTTTCTCCAAATGATATGATCCACTTCATATCATCACATGACCGTCTCGATCCATCGACCTTGACTTCACTTGCTCTTCACCGTTGCCTCGGTCCGTCGGCGCCAAGTCTTGCTCAAGCTTCACCATCGCATGGTCCTTCGCTTCGAAGCCTCGACTTGCCCTTCACCTTCACAACCGGTCCATCGAGCCAAGCCTCATCTTGGTCTTCATCATCTTGGTCACATGAGTCAATGTCATGTCTCATATTCAATGACCACCTTTATCTAAATCATCCACTTTAGATACAAAGGTTAGTCCTAGGTTTCATCAATTAGCCAAAACCAAACTAGGGACTTTCAATCTCCCCCTTTTTGGTAATTGATGACAACCCTCACAAAGATGATTTTGATAATAAAAGTTTTGAACTTGTCATACTTGTCCAATCATTTTGCTCATAAGTAAAGTTTGGACAATTATTACAAGCTCGGTTTTGGTAGCATTAGCTCCCCCTACATATGTGCATAGAGTTTGGATTGAAAGCTTTACACATATGCATGGATAGAAGTGTTGGGAGAGTAATTCTACCAAAATGATGCTAAGGTGTAAGAAATGGACCTTTGAAGCGTGATACCAATCGGAGTTGCCTTTTACACCGTCCTTAGCATCATGAAGTAACTAGACAACCATCAAAACTCAAGAACCCCGTGAGATCAACATTATAGTAAAGGTTCTTGGACCACTTGTAAACACTTTAGGCAAGTCTAGATACCACATGTAAAACTATTCCTATGCATGCTAGTAGATCATTTCATCATCCAAGTTCTATACTAGCATTGCACCACACAAGCATGTATATTGAATTTAAATACGTGTGCAATGAGCAAGTCATATGAAAATGCCCAAACAAATGCAACAACTTTGTTTATGAGCTTGCTCCCCCTACTTGTGTGCATCAAAAATTTTATTTACCCCTTTATCATGTTGAATCATCTTTTTCTCTCCCCCTTTGTCAACAACTTACCCAAAAATGGGATCAAATTGTGGAGAGAAGAAAAATGTTTGATGGAGTAGGTTAAGAATTATCAAATTTGGTTCAACCTAGAATACTTGCCAAAGATATTTAATTCGATTTGAACCAAAGACAAGCTTCTTCACACCTCATAATAAGGGTTATCTTGCCTATGTTGAATTAAACATGTTAGCAAATCTTCTAGATTCAACACTGGGTTTGCAAGCTCACAAAACATGTCATATGCCACCACTAGATCAAATCAAACAAAGAGGCAATAGTGGTAACATATATCCATCAAATTCATTTGATTTATCATGAATGCTCATGCATACCACTTATTATGTCTACATGCTCTAGCAAGTCCTTGGCATAGGATGAATGACATGTCAATCAACTTTACCTTGCAATGTCGAAGGAGAGGCATGTCAATAAGTGAGTGGGGTGCATTCAACTCATGTTTGAGAAATCAAGAATGTTCAATTCATTCCTTAGCTTGCAAAACCTCTTTTCATCAAGTGGCTTAGTGAGAATATCGGCAAGTTGATCATCGGTGCCAACACTTTCAATGGCAATATCTCCCTTTTGTTGATGATCTCTAATGAAATGATGTCTTATGTCAATATGCTTTGTTCTTCCATGTTGAACCGGGTTTTGTATCATCTTGATTGCACTCTCATTATCACATAGCAATGGCACATTCTTGAAGTTGAGGCCATAATCCTTCAAAGTTGATTTCATCCATAGCAATTGTGCACAACAACTCCCCGCACTCACATATTCGGCTTCGGCGGTAGAGATTGCCACACTATTTTGTTTCTTTGAGGACCATGACACAAGTGATCTTCCAAGTAATTGACATGTGCCACTTGTGCTCTTTCTATTGATCTTGCAACCCCCATAGTCGGAGTCCGAATATCCAATCAATTCAAACTTTGACCCCTTGGGATACCATAGTCCAACATCTCTTGTTTGCTTCAAGTACCTCAATATTCTTTTTGCGGCCGTGAGATGACTCTCTCTAGGTGAGGCTTGATATCTTGCACACATGCAAACACTAAACATGACATCCGGCCTTGATGCGGTGACATAGAGTAGACTTCCAATCAAAGACCGATATTCCTTTTGATTTACCATATTTCCATCAAGATCACTATCCAAATTGCCATTTGTACCCATTGGAGTTGAAATTGGCTTTGCATCTTGCATTCCAAATTTCTTCAACATGTCCCTTATGTATTTCCCTTGACTCACAAATGTCCCATTCTTTAATTGCTTTACTTGGAGACCAAGGAAGTAGCTAAGTTCACCAATCATAGACATTTCAAACTCTTTGGCCATCATATCACCAAATTCTTCACAATAAGCTTGATCGGTTGATCCAAAGATGATGTCATCAACATATATTTGCACTATGAATAGATCATTCCCAATCTTCTTGGTGAATAGAGTTGTATCAACCTTGCCCATCTTGAATCCCTTAGAGAGAAGGAAATCCCTTAGCCTCTCATACCATGCTCTAGGTGCTTGCTTTAAGCCATATAAAGCCTTCTTCAACTTGTACACATGGTTGGGTTTCTTGTCATCTTCAAATCCGGGAGGTTGCTCAACAAAGACTAACTCATTGATGATCCCGTTGAGAAATGCACTTTTGACATCCATTTGATATAGTTTGATGTTATGTGCACAAGCAAAAGCCAATAGAATTCTTATTGCCTCCAATCTTGCCACGGGAGCATATGTCTCATCATAGTCAAGACCTTCAACTTGAGTGTAACCTTGAGCAACTAGCCTTGCTTTGTTTCTCACTACAATGCCATCTTGATCTTGCTTGTTTTTGAACACCCACTTGGTTCCAATCACATTGTAGTCATTTGGCCTTTCTACCAACTCCCAAACATCATTTCTTGTGAAATTGTTAAGCTCTTCTTGCATAGCCATGATCCAATCGGCATCCCTCAAAGCTTCTTCTATCTTCTTTGGTTCTATGGTTGACACAAATGATGCATGCTCACAAAACATAGCCAATCTTGATCTTGTTTGCACACCACTTCTAATATCACCAATAACACTATCAATGGGGTGATCTCTTGCAATATGTTGTGGTTGGAGTACTTGCACTTGATTGCTTGAGCTTGGTTGATCACTTGATGTATCTTGATCTTGCACTTGAGAGTCACTAACTTGCTTGAATGGTGAATTGAGCACTTGATCTTTATCATCATCTTGAATATCAATTACTTGCTTTGCTCTAATGCCTCCAATGTCCATGTTCTTCATTGCTTCCACTAATAGAGTTCCACCAATATCATCTAGATTTTCTTCTTCATCTTGTGACCCATTGGTTTCATCAAATTTCACATCATGGACTTCTTCTAGAATGCCACTTGAGTTGTTCCAAACTCTATAAGCTTTGCTTGTAGTTGAATAACCAAGTAGGAACCCCTCATCACATCTCTTATCAAACTTTCCCAATCTAGTGCCTTTCTTCAAGATATAGCATTTGCAACCAAAAACCCTAAAGTAAGAAATATTGGGCTTTCTTCCATGAAGTAGCTCATATGGGGTCTTCTCTAGCAATGGATGACAATATAGTCTATTGATGTAGTAGCAAGCGGTATTGATTGCTTCATCCCAAAATGATTGACTCACATTGTACTCATGAAGCATTGATCTAGCCATATCAAGCAATGTTCTATTCTTCCTCTCAACTAGGCCATTTGATTGTGGAGTATACTTGGCCGAGAATTGATGTCCAATACCATAATGATCACAAAGTTCTTCAATTCTTGTATTCTTGAATTCACTTCCATTGTCACTTCTCACTTTCTTGATTCTAATCTCAAACTCATTGTGAACTCTAGTGAGAAATGTCTTGAAGGTGTCAAACACTTCACTTTTGTCACTAAGAAAGAATACCCATGTGAATCTTGTGAAGTCATCCACTATGACAAATCCATACTTATTGCCGCCTATGCTTGTATATGTTGTTGGTCCAAATAGATCCATGTGCATCAACTCAAATGCTTTGCATGTGCTCATTGTACTCTTCTTTGGATGTGAGCTTCCAACTTGCTTCCCGGCTTGACATGCACTACAAAGCTTATTCTTCTCAAATTCAACATCTTTCAAACCATTGACAAGATTGTGAGTTGTAAGCTTCTTCAATTGTTTCATGCCAACATGACCAAGCCTTCTATGCCAAAGCCAACCCATGCTTGATTTGGAGACTAAGCAAGTTGTCAAAGAAGTTTCTTTAGCATTGAAGTCAACTAGGTAGAGATTCTCATATCTAAAGCCCTTGAATGCCATATTTGAACCATCCACACTAATAACTTCCACATCATCAACCCCAAAAATGCATTTGTAGCCTAGATCACATATTTGTGCCACGGATAGAAGATTGAAATCCAAGCTTTCAACTAGTAACACATTGGAGATACTCATGTCATTTGATATTGCAATCTTTCCCAAGCCAATAACCTTGCCTTTCTTGTTATTGCCAAATGTGATAGAATCAACACCACTATCATTGTTATTGAATGAATCAAACATTCTTGATGTACCGGTCATGTGTTGAGTGCACCCACTATCAATAATCCAATGCCTTCCTCCGGCTTTGTAATTGACCTACAAGCAAATCAATGAAGCTTAGGTACCCATTTTTGCTTGGGTCCTTGTAGGTTAGTGACTAAGCTCTTTGGTACCCAAATAGCCTTCTTCTTTGGGCCCACAATTGGTGTACCAACAAACTTAGCTTGTACACCCTTCACACCCTTGGTAAGCACATAGCAAGAATCAAAAGGTATAGCATTAACAAGATTCTTGCTTTGGTTCTTTTTATTGCAATTATGCTCTAGGTGCCCAACTTGCTTGCATCTATTGCAAAACCGACCATTGCCCTTTACAAAGCTAGGCTTTGGAGTTGCAAAGGCCGACTTGCCTTTCTTGGGGGTGTAGCCCAATCCCTCTTTGTTAAGAGAGAACCTTTGGCTACCCAAGCACTTAAGCAAGCGGGCCTCACCACCATAGGCTTTGCCTAGGGCGTGAGTGAGCTCATCCACCTCTCTCTTGAGAGTCTCATTCTCAACCATTAGTGAGGCATCACAAGTGAGACCATCACTAGTAGTGGAGGTAGAGTTGGTGGTGGTGGATGAAGAGCTACAAGAAGGGTTAGCATTTGACATGATGATAGGTTTATTAAAGGATTCATCAATTATATCACATGTAACACCTATATCACATGATACAACAACCTCCTTCTTTGCTTGTTGCTCAAGTAGCAAAGAGTGAGCCTTTTCAAGCTTGGAATGAGCCTTATCAAGATCCTCATGGTCTTCCACTAGACTCTCATGAGTGGTCTTAAGCTCACAAAGAGCTTTCTCAAGTATTGCTACTTTCATGGAAAGCTTCTTACACTCTTTGTGCTTGGCAATAGCTATGTCTCTAGTTTGTTGCATCAAGTCATATAGTTGTTCTTTAGTTGGTTCATCATCATCATTTTCATTATCATTATCATTATCATTATCACTATCATGAGCATATTCCATTTCACTTTCATCATCACTCTCATCATATAATACCTTAGCTTCTTTAGCCATGAAGCATGAAGAGGATGAATCAAATAGTGATGGCTTCTTGTTGATAGCAATGGAAGCAAAAGCCTTGTTGGATGATTCTTCTTCTTCTTCTTCTTCATCACTTTCCCAAGTCATCACATAGGCACCATTCTTGCCTTTCTTGAATGTCATCTTGGCCTCTTTCTTCTTCTTCTCAAACTTGCCCCTCTTGTTGTTCTTCTTTTTGTCATAGGGACATTCGGCTTGAAGATGTTCGGTGCTATCACAATTGAAGCACTTTCTTTGTTGCTCATTGCTCTTGAAATTGTCATTTCTTTTTTTGAAGCCTCTTCTCTTAATGAACATGTGACCCACTTTCTTGACTACAAGAGCAAGTGCCTCATCATCAATTTCAAATTCTTCATCTTCTTCATCGTCATCTTCTTCTTGAATTGAAGCTTTGCCCTTTGAGGAGGTGGCCTTGAATGCCACGGTCTTCTTCTTTTCTTCCTCCTTCTCATCAACATCTTGATCATACTTGTCAAAGGTCAATACCTCTCCAAGCAAATCATTGGGCTTTATTGTTTCAAGCCCATCTCTTTGTAGCATCATGATCAACATCTTGAATCTTTTAGGTAGGCTCAACAAGAACTTGTGGCAAAAATCTTGGTCTTGTGTCTTGTGCCCTAAGCTCTTGAGATCATTCACAATGACTTGCAATCTATGAAACATCTCTAAGATTGTTTCTTCTTCTTTCATCTTGAAGTTCTCAAACTCACTCTTGAGCCCATATAGCTTGGCACTCTTCACAACCTTAGTGCCCTCATATGTTTCACTTAACCTTGTCCACACTTCATTTGCCAATTCCAAGTCCTTGATGCCCTCAAATACTTTTGTGTCAATACCATTGTAAAGTGTATTGAGAGCCATTCTATTGCATGTTCTATTTGCTCTATCTTCATCGGTGAGATGATCGGGATCAATGATAGCAAAATCATTCTCGGTGACTTCCAATACTCTCTCATGAATAGAACCAAGGTACATTGTCATCTTTCTCTTCCAATGAGCAAAAGAACTAACACCATCAAAGAACGGTGGCTTTCCCCCAACATGATTGAACACAATTTGAGCCATTTTTCACACCGAAGGATGTTAAGCCTTGATTAAAACGGTGACCACGGCTCCGATACCACTTGTAAGGTCCTAGATGGCTAGAGAGGGGGTGAATAGCCTATAAAAAATTCTACAAGCACCACTAAGCAAACTTGTTAGAATAACAAACGGCGTAAAGCGAGTTTTGCTTAGCCTACGGTTGTGATGCAAGCCTCCTATCCACAAGTCTAGTAGATTATGATCTCTAGTTCACACAAGTGCTAAGTCACTAACTTACACTAGTGAGCAAGCTAATCAACTACTAGCAAAGACTACCACTAGAGCAACACAAGATAAACTAGTGAATGTAAATGCAAGAGAGAGGATTGTGATTCTTATACCGACGGTGAAGTGAAGATGTTGCCAATCATCAAGATGATATACAAACAATCAATATTGACAACAACCCAAGATGAAGACCAATCACCGGGAGACAAGAGACACAATATTTGTTCACCCGGTGTTCACTTGTGCACCGACAAGCTACGTCACCGGTTGTGTCGACCAACACCTAGATGGTTCCCCGGTGTGACCCTCAAGTCACTTGCCCCTCAAGGCACGCCCCGCAAGGCACCGCAAGACACCACTCTCAAGTGAGGTAACTCAATGACACGCGCAATGTAATAGAGTTGCTTTTGGCGTCCCGCCGAGGAAAGCACAAGAACCTCTCACAATCAACCGGAGGTGGCCAAGAACAATCACCTTTTCTTGCCAACGCCTCCAACAATCTCCAAGCCGGCTAGGAGCGGTACTCTCCAAGAGTAATAAGAAATCCACCGGCTCAACCACCCACAAGTGCCACTAGATGCCCTCAAGCTATGCAATGCACTTTGGGATCACTCAATCTCACTTTTGATTTTCAATCAAGCAAGGGAGATGAGTGGGAGGAGTTGTTCTAGCTCAAAGGATGCACAAGTATGTTAGAAATACCAAGAGACCTCCCCAAGGGCCGGCCAACAAGTATTTATAAGCATCCCATCCAAATAGAGCCGTTACAACTCCACTTGTCCGTTTTTCGCGGGACCACCGGACGCGCCGGTGGTAACTCACCGGACGCGCTCAACCGCGTCCGGTGTCCCCTGAATTCAAATTCGTCCGTTAGATCCTCCAACGGTCACTGCTCGCCAACGGTCAAACGACCCACCGGACGCGCTGCTGCAAACCACCGGACGCGCCGGTGCGCACAGTCACCGCGCGCGCGGAGACATCACCGGACGCGCTCCTCGTAACCACCGGACGCCACAGTACCCGCGTCCGGTGCGAGTCCAGTAAGCTCCCGAGACCACCGGACGCGTCCGATGGTGTGACACCGGACGCGCACCGCGTCCGATGACTACGTGACTCGCAGTTCGCCAGACCGGACGCGCCGGTCCCGTGGGTCACCGGACGCGCCGGTGTCAAACCCTAGCCCGCGCGCCTGACGCCCGCGCTGCACTGACCGGACGCGCCGGTCCACAGTGACCGCGTCCGGTGCAGCGTCCGGTGCGGCGTCCGGTGCTCCGTCCAGTCACTTCCGTGACCGCGTTCGCCTCCGTTTCTTTTCCGACTTCCGGCGCAATGGAAAATAGGCATTTCATTTCCCCGAAATTGCCTGAATCCCGCGCTCGCACGCTCGGCGGGAGAGAGAAAGGAACCAAACCCCTCTCTACCCGCAAACCACAGCGCGACCAACGCCACCTTTGCAAATGTGCCAACACCATCAAGTGTACATCTCCATGTGCTTGTGTGTTAGCTTTTTCTCAATCATTTTCAAAGGTTTTCCAGTTAGCTCACTAGGCCCTACATGCAATGCACTTCATGAATTCACCTAGTGGCACCCATGCGTCGAATAACCGATAAGACTTCCCCTCTTAATAGTTCGGCTATCGACCCTAAACCACTCACACCCTCTATGGTGTCTTGAGTGTAAAACAAAATGGCCCTATGGTTATACCTTTGCCTTGAGCCCATTTTGTTTCTCCAAATGATATGATCCACTTCATATCATCACATGACCGTCTCGATCCATCGACCTTGACTTCACTTGCTCTTCACCGTTGCCTCGGTCCGTCGGCGCCAAGTCTTGCTCAAGCTTCACCATCGCATGGTCCTTCGCTTCGAAGCCTCGACTTGCCCTTCACCTTCACAACCGGTCCATCGAGCCAAGCCTCATCTTGGTCTTCATCATCTTGGTCACATGAGTCAATGTCATGTCTCATATTCAATGACCACCTTTATCTAAATCATCCACTTTAGATACAAAGGTTAGTCCTAGGTTTCATCAATTAGCCAAAACCAAACTAGGGACTTTCAGAGCTGAGGACCGACAGTCGAAGCAAAAGTTGGAGACCGGAAGATAGCAGCTGAATCTAATGGCCCTAACTTGTTAGATGAACCTTTAAGTGGCTTTATATGATTTCCGGTGTTTTGGGAATGGCCTCCCCATGCATTTGGAAGTTACGACTCACAGTGAAAGTGTACACCTCTGCGCAGAGTTAAAAACTGGTATACTAGCCGTGCTCACGGATACGAGCGGCCTTGGAACATTTACAGATAGATGATCACCATTGTTATATCATGCTTAATTATTGTTGTTATTATTATGCTCATGTTAATGCTATTCATTATCCTTATTACAATTGATCATTGGTTTATTAATGGGATTGGATTACCTTGATGCTACTCAATTGCTAATTATATGATGATTAAAAGCTAAACGCAGTCAAACAGTGTCTAGCCTTTTGAGCCTCATGAACCCTGTGTTATACTTGTTGAGTTCAACATAGACTCACTCTTGCTATTTTCCCCACACTCCAGTGTGTAGTAAGATGCTACTCGGAAGAAGGACAAAGGTGTAGTGGAGTTTCCAGAAGACTTGTAGAGGTGCTAGGCATATGTTACCCCCAGTCAGCCGTCCCTGAGAAGAATGGAGCCTGAAGTTTAGTCACCGTTCCGCGATACTCTGATGTAAATGTTAATATAGCTATGTATACGTTATATAATAACATTGTTTCTGATACTTTTTTATTCTGGCATATGTGTGGACTTCCTGGGCACACATATGATTAGCCTGGTTTTGTTCTTTAGAAAACTGGGTGTGACAGAGTGGTATCAGAGCGGTGTTGACTGTAGGACGTATGCCAAGTAGCACTGGACGCATTCTAAAACTCATTTTACTATAAAACTAATATGTCATACCTTGACTCATTGATTTTGACTATTTTCTCTTCCTTATCTTATTGTATCTCTTCCTTGATAGCTTCCTTTGAGCTATTATTTCTTACTCCCTTGGATTTTGTTTTACGTTGTTTTTATTAAAAGTTTTCTGATCTTACCTTGTTCAAAAGTTCGATGGCTTTTCATCATCCATACTCTCCCCTTAGGATGACCACCATTGTTGAAGAAGCACGTGTAGTACCGATGATGTAATGTGTGCTTGTTTTGCTTGATGTGTTGCTTGTGTGTTGTCCTTGTTCTTGTGTTTTGAAAGTGGCCCGGAAGGTATAAGTCTTGAGAAGTAGCTCGATCCATGTTAAGTGGGATATGTTTTACGTAATACTCCGCATGCTGATTTCTATAGCAGTATGCAATGTTTCTGTTATATCTCAAGATATGGATATGAGAAATTCATGAAATTTTACTAGGAATAACTAGACTTCTGTATCTTTCCAAACCCACTGGACTTATCTAATTATCTATTATGAGCTAAGAGATATACCTGTTCCAAATTGGGGTCACTGCGCAGTCTGGAATTCTGAAATAGTTTCGGTTAAGTTCAGTTTTTGACTAACTTATTGACAGAATCTGGAAAAGTATTGTGAATAAAAGTCGTAGATAATTTCGTAAGCTTTCTAACCATATAAAGATCACCTTAATCGGATATGTCAGATTTACTGAACTGCTAAAATTGGAATTCGCCCAGAAATTTTCTGCATTACTTCCTTATCTTGTATAAGTGAATATATCATTGGATATCTTTGAATCTCATTGATTTGCCTTGGAATCTTACATTAGAGATGATTATGGTTATCTAGTATAAAAGGAGATGCAAGTTACTTTGGTGTCCCCTAGTTTCTTTTTCTTAAGGTGGTAGCAAAGTTGTGGGTGTTGCAAGATGAAGGTTTCGTATGTCCTAGTGCTTCACTTGGAAGAAGTGGTTATCTCTATGATTGGAAGTCTACTCATGTGCTAGTGTTGTTTGCTTGGGATCAGTGCTTTGTTGGATCGTCTACAAGAAGCTCGGGTGTTCGTCAGGACTGGTCTTCACTTCAAGCTATCATCAGTTGGGAGTTCAACATTCAATTCAACATACTCTATACAAGTTAGCATGGACGACATAGGAAGGAGATGTTGGAAGTCTATAGTTAGTTTCATGAAAAGTTAGATGACATCACCCCCATATCAAGTATGTTTGGTAAGTTTTAAGTGAAGGACTTATCATTAGCAGCAAGCCTTAAAGAAAGTGTTGCCTTCAATGACATTGCCAGGTGGAACAAAATCTTTGTTAAGTGGGGTAGTGTCCGCTACCATCATTAATCTTAAGCGACGAGGTACGAAGAACTGAAGATCAAACTTTATCTTTCTTATCATCTTTTGGCTATCCTTGATCCATGTCTTATATCTCATCAACGCAAAGCAAAGAAGCATGAAGACTTGAAGATTAGTGTTATCTATCTCTCTAATCTCTCTGAATCTCGTTTTTACCTTATCATGTCTTTTCAGAGCAGTCTGTCTTCCTCAGCTTATATCTCTATTTTTGGATGCCCAAAAATCATGGATAAATTATGGACAACAGTAGACTTCAATATATTTCTCTGACCGTAAGAACCACCCTGATAGCTATTATGGTTTGGGAGTTATGAAAATCACAAGGTGACGCATCTGTGCTGACAGCAACCTGGGATAGTTTCTATGGTGCACAGTTTTCGACTACCTTAACTGCAGAATCTGGAGAAGTGTTCTATAAGAAAGTTGTAGTAAATTTGATAAGCTTTCCAACGGTATAAGCTACAATATCATCGGATTCGTAGAACTTGAGTTATAACTGTATTTCTGCACTGCCATTTTTCTGCTCGCGAGGAAGTGCAGGTTACTTGTACTTGCATATGCTCATGAGTCTCTTTGAGATGACAGAAGGGCACAATGGTAGTTACCACTCAGAAACAAATGCAAGCTATCCTTTGGTGTTCTCTAGTTGATCTCTTCTTAAGGGGGTTTTGCCAAACTAAAGATGATACAAGATGGAGGATTTACATGCTCCATTTCGTCACCTGGAAGCATCAGCTATCTACATGGTTGTAAAGTCACTATCAAGCGCAGGTATCTTTTCTCAGAGTTCTCAGGGTTGGTAAATTGTTAGAACCATCTATAAGAATCGTAAGGGTCTAAATGAGACATTTACAAAGTTGATATTGAGCTTGTGGCATCATCATTGGATAAGAGTTGATGAAGGAAAAGTGAAGACTTGCAGAATCAACTTTATCTTTCTCCCCAGTCTCTCTAAATCTCGGGACGAGATTCCTGTTAAGTGGGGTAGAATTGTCACACCCAAAATTTCCTATTTTGGGTTGTGCGGGAAAAACGCTAAATAAAATAAATTATTTCAATATCTGAATAAATTTATTACATAAGTTAAGTTGCTGTTAATTTAAATATAGAAAATTGTGGTTTTAAACTTTTTCATATTAATTTGATAATGTGGTGTTTGTATGATGCTTGTCTTTGGTGTTGGTGAGTGCTATTATTTTCAAAATACCATAGGACGACGTTTATTTCTCATCGGAAAACTTTTTGGTATTTTCTGGATTTAAAATTTCAATTTCCGTGAGCTTAATCTTTTTTCTTGATCTCTTCATCAATATTTTCATGAATCCAAACTCATTTAGTTGAGTTACTTATTTTTCCAAGAGTCTCCAGGATTTTTCCCGTGATTTTTCTGAGCTCCGGACTATTTTTCACGGCCAAAAAGGTAATTTTAGATTTTCTGGAATTATTTATTCGCGGAATTAAAATAATCTCAAAATTAAGAAAATCTGAAAAGTTTCCAAACCCTACGACTATATATATGCCGGCGTAGCCCTCGACGCGCTGGTTTCAGAAGTATAACCCTTATCGCGAGCCGTTGCTCGTAGCTCTCTGCACCCCTCGCCGAAGTTCGCCATATACATCTTGCGTTCCGATGAACTTCCGACGAAGGTTCGGCGAGCTCTTGCTCTCTAATCAATTTCCTATCAATTTTGTTCTTTTGCTTTTGTTTCCTCCTTGCATTTCTTTCTTAACATGATGATATAATATAAAATAATAATCTTTATCAGGAAGCAAACTTATTTTTCTTTTCCCAACCAGACATCTCTGAATGGTGCAAAGGCAACTTTGAATGGCAAGAATCTGGAATTACCAGCTCCAGGTATGCCCATCAACATGGAAGAAACAGAAGAAAAATGAAAGGAAAAAAAAAAGAAACAAATCCACAAAGAGTTTTTTTTTGAGGGAAATCCACAAACAGTTTGATGAACGTGAGAATACCAAACATGGACGATTGTTCTGACGAAAATCTTGATTTCTACCAGGGACTTTCCTCACTATCAGCAAGCAGTGGGATAGTGGTGATCAGTTGTCACTACAATTACCTATCCACCTGAGGACTGAAGCAATAAAAGGTCAGAAATTTCGAGTTATATTGATGATTAAATTACAAGTATTTTTTCTGGTAAATATTTTGGGGTAAAATAATTTTTGAAATGATGCACTCATCCTAGGGATAAATGCTTAGTATTTTCACTCTTAATTCTATTGATAACATAAATTGAAAATAAGTAGTGTAACTGAAACCTTCAGATGATCGGCCGGAGTACGCATCTATACACGCAGTCCTGTTCGGGCCGTTCCTCCTCGCCGGCCTCACTACCGGAGACTGGGACGCCAAGACCGGCGCCGCCACTGCCGCGGCCTCCGACTGGATCACCCCCGTCCCTCCGGAGTCCAACTCCCAGCTGGTGACGCTCGCGCAAGGGTCCGGCGGCAAAGCCTTCGTCCTCTCCGCCGTGCACGGCTCCCTGACGATGCAGAAGCGACCCAAAGACAGCGGCGGCACCGACGCCGCCGTTCACGCGACGTTCAGACTCGTCCCCCACGAAGGTGCCGGCGCCGCCGCGATGCTCGAGCCGTTGGACATGCCGGGGATGTTCGTCACGGACAAGCTCACAGTGTCCGCGGAGAAGAGCTCGGGTGCTCTGTTCAACGTCGTGGCAGGGCTCGACGGCGCGCCCGGCTCGGTGTCCCTCGAGCTTGGGTCGAGGCCGGGGTGCTTCTTGGTCACCGGCGGCCGCGGCCGCGGCCGCGGGAAGGTCCAGGTGGGCTGTAGCGGACTAGCGGTGGTGTCCGGGAGCACCGCGACGACGGCGCCTGGTTCCGGCGGGCGGCAAGCTTCGCGCGGGCCGAGGCGCCGAGCCGCTGCGTCGGTACCACCCGATGAGCTTCGCCGCCAGGGGGGTGAGGAGCTTCCTCCTGGAGCCATTGTTCACCTTGAGGGACGAGTTCGACACCATCTGCTTCAACCTTGTAACGCTACGGCTCATGTTAACCAAAGTTAACTTATGAATCATGCTTTTGTATTTAAGCTCACCAACCATATTCAAGTGATGGATGCATATCAAAGCCTTCAGTTCAGCGAGGAATTATTGAGAACTCGATGGATCTGTCAACCTTCGTGCCCTCAGCTTGTTGTGAATTGTGATTGCCAACATGACAATTTATATGAGCAGAAAGATATTATGTTCATTACTAAGTTGGACCGAATCCTCTGGAGATGAGAGTTGTATGGCTTTTCTCATTTTTTGCTGCCTATAATACATGTCAAACAGCCAGATGGCAACAATCTAAAAAACGCCTGTTCGCTTGGCTGAAAATAAGCGGCTAAAAGTACTGTTGGCTGGTTTGTTGTGAGAGAAAAATACTGCTAGCTGGCTGAAAATAAGCGGCTAAAAGCTCAAGCGACCAGGCTGATTCCTGCAACTGCTCCTCCAGAAAGGCTATTTCCTGTTCCATGTAGTAGAATGTGAATTAATTGCCTTTGTTTTTATGAACTGAACAAACCATCCAACTTTGCTTGTCGATGTTATAGAAGCATACTCCATCCGTCCCAAAATATCTGTCGCTTTCACTTCCCGAGAAACAACTTTGACAAAATATATATTAAAAAGTATTAATATTCATGGTACATAATTGGTATCATTAGAAAGATTTTTGAATCTAGTTTTTTAATAATTTTTTTTGGAGATACAAATGTTGCACGTATTTTCTACAAATCGAGTCAAACTTGTGGCATGGAAACCGAAAACGACAAATAATTTGGGACAGAGGGAGTATCTCACAAAAGAGTAGGAGTGTGCCAGCACTGCACAAGGTGATGAACTATCAGAAATCTAAACCTGTTAAGTATAACGGAAATTAAAGATGGTACTTGAACAGATAACACAACAATAGTCATCCTGATTCCAGAGGGCGGTACATACCGTCTGCATCTTGAAAAAAAACCAGTAAAGCACTCCAACACAATTAAATGGATGCTATATGATTATTAATTTGTCAAACAAAAACTGTATAATTCGTTGCAAAAAGAGACCAGTCAATTAAGTAAAAAGAACCATAAATGCCACATCTGAATATTGAGTCGGTCCTCTTATGTCATCAACTAAATAGCTAACCCAATAACTATGATTAGCATATGAACCCTATAAACTCTTCATTCATTTTCTACACATCAAGTTACTGATTTAGCATCTGATTGCCGGGCCCTAGGCATCAATAAGCAGCAATCAAGATAACTGAAGTTACCATACAGTAAACTTATAGTACCAACGAAATGGTATATTTAAGGACTACAATTTTTGCACGGCAGGAAGCTAACAAGCATGATCCTTGCCTCCGTCTCCTCAGCAAGAGCTGCAGATATATATCATATTGTCAGGAAAGAGTGTTTACACCAAATGTTCGAAATATATCATATTGTCACAAATATTTTGTACTGTCAAACAAATGAGAAATGATAGTAAACAGTTTGAGAGATGAGGCTGACTATATATAAGACAGGAACCAAGATTAATAAATTAAGAGAAGACAAACAAAAATGTGTGCGCACTGCATGTTGAGGCAGAATAATAGTCATATCCTTAAGTGAATGGCAGGGCAAAGACTGAATAACAAAAGGATCTTTCCATTTGGCACTAAGATTTCCTGCAAGAGTTTAGGGGGAAAATCATCCAGAAAAAGGTCATTCTAATGGAGATCCTGGGAAAATTCATATCTACCACGAGGGAAATTCATATCTACCAAGAGGGGCGTTAATACTTCTCAGTCTAATGGAGATCCTTGGTGGGCCTTCCAAAGAAGATCTGTCAGATGCAGCCTGTAAATCTCAGTTCATTAAAAGTTTTTGTTCTTTAACATAAATAAAAAGTAGCATAAATAAAAAGTTTTTGTTCTTTAACAGTTCATAGACGATGGAACACATACCTTGGAGCCGGATTACAGGATAGACAAAAGCAATGTATATTGCAACCAGTAATCACTCCTTTTAGCACAAAACCTGAGATAGTAGATGAAAAGAAGCAGGGATTATCAGGTATAGACAGACTGACCTTGAGCTTTGGTTGCTCGTGGATGAGGATGATGGTGACGAAGGCGTCAATGATGCGCCTCGGCTCGCCTGCTTCGAGTGAACAAAACATATCTGCCTGGCTTGCAATAAACATACCTCCATAGCTATGTCCTTAGGTTTCTCCTTTATTCTGTAAGCTCCTTTATTCTGTAAGCAACTTCCCCACTAAAATATGTAAAATAGACAGATTACCTCCCAAAATCAATCACATGAACTGTGAGGAGGATTACCAGGCTATCCAAAATAATAAGTAAAACAAATACATAAAACATGACGACAAGGTGAGTAACATCAACCATGAATTTACTAATTCACTTGATTTGCGTATCCTAGTAATCAGGCTGTTCTTAGCGGTTACAATAACAGAGGAGGAGGATGAACATGAGAAAGGGTGTATGCAAGTTGCTCTGGGCTGGTGCTCGAACGTGACGGTCCTTCCGGAGAACTGCGGCGTGCCCCTGTGGTCCGTGCTCCATGCCCACCAGCGAAAAGGAAGGAACAAGCATTTGAGGGCGTGGCCGTGAAGACGAACTAATTGCAGGCACATGCAAGTAAGCAGGGTGCGGAGGTTACCCTGGTAGAAGGCGCGGCAGGTCACAAGCCGAAGCCGCATCTCCGTCCTCCTCATCCAGCCTCGCCGCCGCTAAAGCAGAACAGGTGACGGACGCTCGGCGCAGTTGCTACAGCCGCTGGCGGCGGCGTAGAGGCTGTCGACGATGTCGTGGCGGCGCGCGCTGGTCGTCGGGGCAGTCCCGCGCGGCCGCGTTCAGCGCGGCGTCAACCAGTGCCCACAGGTCACCCCCGGAGGCCGCGGACGAGCACTGCCGCCACCTCCCTCACCACGGCGGCGGCCGCGCCCGCACCACCATCAAAAGCTCGCGAGTCAATTAAACCCTAGAAAACACTTTTCCCATGGATAAGGAAGAAGGGGGTGGGGAGGTAGAGGGAGACCGGATCCACCAGATCCGCCCATCGCCGGCGAGCCGGAGCTGGGGAGTTCGCCGAAGCAGGGACCAAGGTGGCTGCGGCGGAAGTCCAGAGGTACGCGGCTTCTGTCGCTCCAGCGAAAAAAAGACGAAGCGACGGGAGGGGAGAGGAAGTTTTTTCGAGGAAAAAAACAACTGAACAAGGATCGAACCTTGGCCGATGGGCAGGGGCGTGGCCGCGTGGAGCGCGTGATGATGCAGAGGGCGTGGGGTGTGAGAAGCTGGTGAGAAGCCTGGCATCACACATTCAATCGTGATCATCGGTTTTGGTTAGGGTGTTTTATTATCCCTAGATTTTGATAATGTAGAATTCCTGTGTGTAATTTTTTAGGTGCACAATGGTTGGAGGCTCTCAGCGGGGGACGTTTTACTGGGTGAACCAAGTATAATTTAAAGTGGTCAATTATAGTAGAGATGAGCTGAGATGTTGCTGCCTGTAATAAACCCCAAAAGGCTGTTACAAGGTTTATTACTAATGCAGAAGCCACCACGTGATTTCCTTCCTGGGTTATCCCATCAGGCCATCACAATGTCTGATACCATTTTTTTTTTGAATCTATGTCTGATGCTATGTTAATGTTATTACTAAACGACAATGCTTCATGCAGGGCGTTGCCCCATCCTGGGTCCACAGACCAGCCCAATAGCACGTCTCGTTTTTATTTATTACGATGCCCATGTCTGTCCCTTCAGCTGCGCTGGCCGGATAAGGAAATGAGACGAGAAACCTCACCTGCTCATCATCCATGGCGTTCCCTTCCCCAGAAACATACCGCCGCTACCTCCACCACTCAAGCCCCACACCCACCTGACCTCCTTTGCCGCGGCTAGTGCTGCGCCGCCCGCCCCGCCTAACTGCGCAGGCACCATCGCGCCCACATATGAGGACCACTTCTCTGTCATCAGCTAGACATAGAGGCCGCCACGTGTGTGCTCGCACCCAGGCGCCATCGGCGCAAGAAGCGCCAGGCCCTGGTGCGGAAGTCCTCCGGCCTTGCCTCCTGCTACGGTTACGGTGCCCCGCTGCAGACGGCGGAGGAGGCCGCACTGGGATATGTTGCATGTTGCAAGCTTATGTTTCAAGTGTTTCAGATATTTCATACGTATGTTGCAAGTGTTTCATATGGATGTTGCAAAAGTAGATCGAGATGTTGTATATGTTGTGTAATGGTTGTACATGTATCTTGCAAATGTCGGTTCACAATGTTTCATCTGTTTTTCAGACGTACGTTGCAAATGTTTTTATCTGAATGTTGTATATGTTTCACACATATATTGTAAGTGTTTTATCTGAATGTTGCGTATGTTTGAAATTGTTTTTCAAGTGTTTTCAGGTGTTTTTGCAAGTGTTTTATACGCATGTTTCAAGTATTTCATCTATCTTCAAATGTATGTTGTAAGTGTTATATCTGGATGTTTCAAAAGTAGATCGGTGTTGCACATGTTGTAATGTGACCTGCCTGCTGCAGCTGCTAGAGGAGGGCGCGAGGGGTCGGGTGGGGCACAGACGCCGCGTGGGGTTAGGGCCGTACATGGAGTGCAGGCGCGGCCATCCGGACACAAGCGTCTGTTTGGACGTCCGGGCGCTAATACTGCCGACTAACTATTGATGCACAATAAAACCTTTTAACTTGGCAGAGTATCCAATCGACTATTTCACTTCTCCGACATCTGAACATTCAAGAATTTGATAATAACGCATCTGTGACTCCTATCATCTTTTTCTCACTTTCTTTTCTTCACCATGTTCTTGTAAAACATTAGGTATTTGCAGATTATATTTCTGAATATAAATCATGATAGAGGTAATATATGCACAATCCCAATAGTATTTTTTTAAAAAAACACATGTATTAATTATAGATCTCATCGGAAAACTTTCAAGATAGAAGCTATGGAGAAGTGTACCCTCTAAATTAATCAGCCGCCGGGCAACGACCTTTGTGGTTTTTACGTGATGCATAAAATGCACGAATTGGCTAAAGAAAAACCGGTGTGATCCACACCTTCTATTTTATTTTCATTCATCAAATCAACGAAACACATGCTATTTGAATGTTTGGATTAGATTTGGATTACCGTGAATTTGGACTGGACTGGATGCTAACATACTGCTAGTTTGCATTGGATAGAGGCACTCAGTTAGTACATTAGAGGATCTCCAAAAGTTTCCAAAACACTCTCCTAATCCTTTGATTTTTAGCAAGACTTCAAAAATACATCTCCAACAGCTCCTAATCCCATCTCCTAATTGTTAGCACTTAGGAAAAAATGACCCAAGGCGCAGCCTCGACCTCCCATTCGCGAGGACCATGGCCAGCTCACCCCGAGCGTTTCGACCACGGCCAGCAGGTTCTCATGCGACGATCCACCCGGGCCACGCTGACCTGCTCCCGGCGGCCGTACGCCACCGCTACGTGCTCGCTGGCCTGCTCGCTCGCGTTCGTCGCCGTGGCGCTCCACCTTGCTCGCATCCATCGCCGCCCATGGAGAAGCCGATGAAATGGAACCTGGGAAAACATTCAGCACGTCGTATCTACACAGTCTGAAGCCATGAACCGCGTGTATCGTATCTACGAGATGAAATGCAGGCTGAAGGAGATGGAGGAGGAGGCCGCCGCCCTCCGCGATACACAGGCCAATGTCACCACGGAGATGCAAGGTTCTCTTCCATCTGCTTACCTATCTTTAGTTTCCTCCAGGAATCCATCGGAAAGTGTACTGAACCTTGTGCTCCTGTAACCGCCGGCTGGGAATTGCCAGGGATCGGCACGAGAATGAGGCGGCGCCGAGCGTACATGCGACCGGCTTTGCGGATGTCGCGTGAAAAAAAGAAACTGCCACAGAAAAAAAAACTTGTGGAACCAAATTTTGATTTCTAGGAGTAAAATTATTGGCTACTCTCGGAGATGGCCTAATTTATTTCTCCTAATTCTTTTTTAGAGTTGGAAAACACTATGTTTTGAGGAAGAAAATATTGGGTACTCTTGGAGATACTCAGATTCTATTTGGATAGCTTTGATTTAATTTGAAGGCGTTTACCAGGTCGACATGGAACGTGGCCGCGTTGCATGTTTGAGGCTGCTATATGGTTCATCCATACAAACTGGCCCGGAAAGCATCGCTACCGACCAGTCGGATAGCAGCCTTCCCCCCACCCACTTTCCACGAGCGAGAACGTAATGTTTCTGTTAGTGCTTCTGTAGCGACGGCCCACCAATTCGCCAAGGCCCAAGTGACGCTAGCAGTCCACTTCCTGCAGCGACATATACAAGTACGTATGTATGATGCCTTTCTTGGTTTCGTTTGCTTGCTTCAATTTCTTTTTTGTTTCCGTGATATTTCATTCTTTATTTTCATTTCTTTATCTTTTTATCTTTCATTTCTTTCCTTTCTTTTTATTCTATTCTACTCTATTTATTTATTATTCTTTCTTTTATTCTATTTTCTTTCTCTTTTCTTTTCTACTTTCTATAGATTTTCTTATTATCATTTCTTTTTACATTTTTACTTTATATCCATTTTTATAATTTTTATATGTTTATTTCTTTTATTTCTTGTATTTCGTGAGATATATATAATGTTCACGTAGTATACATTTACGATGTTACGATGTATTTTTCTTTCCATTCGTTGATTTCTTTTTTATTTTTATTTTTTCTTTTATGGCCTTTTATTCATCTTTTCACTTTTTTTATATTTTTATCTTTATTTTATTCATTTTTATTTTGCCCTAATTGATTATTTTTAATTTCATGTGTTTGTTTTCATGTGTTTTGTTTTTCTTTCTTTTATTCTATTTACTTCTTGTGGCAGAACCACCCTAATTATGTTGGCCCACGTGCACAGGTCATTGTCGTAAAGACCTCTGACTGCTGTACACGAGAGCCAGATAACTCTGATAGTCTGTCGGGTGTCCTCAAGGAACCCCGAATCATCTATATTACAACTCATACAGGATCAACAATTGAGTTACCACAACATTACAACATTTGGTACAAAAACAATATACATCGGAGTGTGGAAGACTTCTAACGTTAGTTTACAAAACATGTTTAGCTAAAACTTAACTTTAGATCCAAAAGGTCAATAGGACAGCGGAAGCAAATTAGAAGAAGCACCTAAGGTAGAAGAGACATCCAAATCATGTCGAGCCCACGACATGATATTGATTAGCAGCACAAGTCAGAACCTGCAACAGGGGTTTAACAAATCCTGAGTACATGAGGGTACTCAATAAGACTTACCCGACTAAAAGAAAAGATTCTAAGGGTATGTAGGCTTAAAGGGATAGTTTGAAGCAAGATTAACTTTTTGCAGAAAAGCTTACTACATGTGGATCCTTACTTTCAATGTTTTAGCTATGTATTAGATCATTATCAGTATCTAATTTGCACCTGATCTAAATCAATCACTTCTTAAAGCATCCCACCTCATTTCATCTCATATCCATAAGTAACCATGTTCTGTTGATTAACTACGATGCAGAGCAGTGATCAAGTTTCTCACTATCCGGGAGAGACGGCAATTCGAATTGATGTACATCCAGCTGGAGTAAACCTTAACCATTATGATATATGCAGGTCCCAGACCTACATATATCAACCATTCCCTTGGATCCTCCAAAACATGAACATGTTCATGCCACCGAGAGCATAGTACTCCACTGCCCTGCTTCATCCCGGACGGTTATCTCGTAGGGTGAGTACACTTTACTCCCGCCATCTCTTCACTCCAAGTGCGCGGTTGTCCTTTCGCATAATGGAATAGCCGAGGTACTCAGGCTTACCGAGGGCATGCAGTTAAGTACTTTCAATCTTGATCAGCAAGTCTACAATCAGAACAGTCCTTAATCGATACAGGCGGAGCACTACATCAAGACTCCATTCTTGATGCAAGCTAACACCCGTCTGGTCTCATATTAACCATGTCTCATGTTCCATTAATTTATTTCTGAGAAAAGAAAATATTGGTTTGAATGATGAACTCATCATTCGACTTCTAGAAGCTAAGCTGGGCTAAGCATCTCTAGCCTATAACTACTAAAGGGTAACAAGAAAAATATTGAAATATCAAGGTAGGCATGCAGCAATTGGTACTTCAACCAATTTCTATATCACTCAATGCACATATTATAGGACTCGAATTATAAAAGCATTTGTAAATACAAGGAACGGTTTGGATGCTCCGGGACTTGCCTGTTGCAGGGAAAGTCAGGATCGCAGAAGGATCATCGAAGTCAAACTTGGCACCAACACCATTGGTGGATGAACCTTCTCCGAAGCTTGTCCACGAGAACCTTCTCACTCTCGTTTACTATATGTAAATAAAGGATGCATGCTTAACATGATGGAATGCATGACATGATACATGATGGAACACATAAGTGCATATATGAACTCAAACATAGTCAATAAACTTGAGTACAACTTTCCTTCACTAAAAACTAGGGTTCATTTTTATTAAAAAGACACTTAATTATTATTTAAACAAGTTGGTTATGAGCACATCAAGAAAGTACTTAAGTTGCCAAGGAACAGCAGGGGTGTTTGTGTTCCAAGGTTTACAATCAAAGTATAAAACACACCAAAGTCAATTAAGTATTTATATAAATCATTTTGATATTTATAAATCGTGGAAAATGCATACACTTAAATTAATCAATCAAATCAACTAATTCAAAATAGTACCATAATTTTTGTGAAGACAGGTATTAACATATTAAGCATACACAAAAAGTTTCATTATCACAAGATTATGCAACAAGCATTTTTCCATTATGCAACAAGATTAGTCAAAATGGCAAAGTGTGGAATTCAGTATTGAGTTCAACCTTTGAGCTCAATTTTAAACATGTTTGACTTGAAAACATTTCACCACTTTGCTTCTATTTCACAGAGCACATTTTAAACAATAAAGTTTATTTTAGCAAAATTTTATTTGTTTAAGGAATTTCACATATATAAATTCACAAAGTTCCTTAGTTGATATTATTGATAGCATTTCAAACACACATATACTTTACATATGAACCAAAATGCATTATGATTGATGCATCCAAAGCATGTTTGATACAATGCGTGATGATTATGCATAATGATGACCATGGTTAAGTTTTTAATTGCTTCTTAACATCTAGATGTTACACTTCTCTTTTCTCTTTTTATGTTTCATGTTGATTTTTCATTTTCTATTTTTCTTTTACTCTAATTGTTTTTTATTTTTAATCATTTTCATGCTTTAGTTTTTATTTTCTATTTTTCCATTTCATATGTTACATGAGATACGTGTCATATTTTGCGTAGTATACATGTGATCTTTTTTATTTTTTTCCTTTTCTTATTTAAGTTATTTATTTATTTTTCTGTATGTTTAGCATTTGTTATTTAAGTTTTCATTTTTTTGTTATTTTACTCTAATTATTTACTTTAATAATTTTATCATTTAGTCTTTTTATTTCAAGATACATGTGATATTCACGTAGTATACTTGTGATATTCTATGATATATTTTGAGATGTTCTATGATTTATTTTGTCATGCTAACGTAGTATATATGTGATATTTTATGATGTATACACATGATGTTCGTGTAATATACAACTGATGTTCTACAATATGTTTACGGATATTCAAGTAGTATAAGAGAGATGTTTCATATTATCTTTGAATATTGACATGATACTTGCGAGATGTTCTGTGAAATATTTTAGGTTTTTTAAGTAATATTTAGGTGATATTTTTTTGAACTTAAATGGTTTGATATGCTTTAATAAAGAAAATATTTCGTATTTATCACAAAACACTTATACGGTGCAATGGTAGGGAATTTACATCTTAGACCATAAGTCTTGTGTTCAATTCAATTCCGTGTAATTACTATTTTTTTGTGAATCAGTATTTTCTAGTTTTTTTCTGAAGAAAGTGAATCATTATTTTCTAGTTTTTTTCTGGACTTTTGGAGTAGTGGTACAGTAGTAGTGGCCTAGTGGGGCTGGACTCCTACAGACGTGCGTACAGTGCGTAGTACTACTGCACTGGGTATGAGTACTCACGTCTGTTGTGCATCGTGGGCGTCTCTTGCGCCGGTCAAAACCAAGATGCATGCGTCGTACGAACCGGCGAGCGCGCGGACGGGCGGGTGGGTGGGCCCTCAAGCTCGGGAAAGCGCGAGGTAGCACTATAGCAGGCGGGGAAAGCGCGAGGTAGCAGGCGGGAGCAGACGCGGGCCTGAACCGAACAAGTAAAGGAAAGGCCCAACACGCGACGGAAAATAATTTTCAGGAGTCAGCGCGCTGCTCGCTACCACCCGGGTCCGTAGGTAGTGTTAGATTGTAAACGTCTCACGGCCTATGGGCCTGCCGTACCCGGCTCCCTATTGTGCCTATATGTATACAACATTGGCTCCTGAGTTCCTGAGTAATACATCACGTATTTCGCAGTCTCTATTACGCTTTCACGGTGTCACAGATGGTTCGCTCCCGCGGCCGCTTCAGCAAACCCTAGCCGCCGCTGACTACGTCGCCAGCTCCCACAAACCCTACGCCGCCGTTGACCTCACGTCGCCGGCCCTTCCACTGCCCGTCGCTGAGATCCTCGCCGGGCCACTTTCCTGCTGCAGCCTGCTGCTGATCCCATCGCCAGGCATCTGCTGCTGCTGCCGATCCGGTTCGCTGCATGCTGCTGTTCATGTCGCCTGCCGCTGCCTGCTGCTGATCCCATCGCAGGCATCTGCTGGTACTGCCGATCCGGGTCGCTGCCTGCTGCTCGCCAGGCATCTGCTGCTGCTGCCGATCCGGTCATGGCCCCCAGCGACGACGACACTGCTGCCACCGCCCGGGCTGCCGAGGCCAAGCGCCTCGAGGAGGAGGCCTGTGCAGCCCTCAACTAGAAGCTCGTTGCTGAGGAAGCCGCCAACGCCACCCTGCACACGCAGGCAATCGCCGTCATCGACATCAAGGTTTTGGTTCCCATTACCTTGGAGAAACCGGCCAACAACTATGGCCTCTGGTGCTCCCTCTTCCTCATCGTCCTCGGCAAGTACAACCTCAAGCCTCATGTACTCTCTGACGACTCCTACCCCGACCGATCGGCTTGGTCGACCATGGACCGTTGCGTCCTCACATGGATCTATGGCACCGTGTCCAACGATCTGCAGCAAGCGTTGGTCATCCGGGAACCTGGCGCACGCAGCATGGCTCTACCTCGAGGACGAATTCCTCGGGTAGAGCGAGTCTCACGCCCTATTGCTGGAGGCCGAGTTCCGCACCTTCAAGCAGGGCGCCCTGTCCATCACAGACTACTACCGCTGCCTTGAGACGATGGCCGCCTCCCTCGACGAGTTTGGTGATCCGATTGGCGATCGACAGCTGGTCCTCATCCTCTTTTGTGGCCTCAACGCCAAGTTTTGTCACATGGTGTCCAACATGAAGATGCAGCAATCGTTCCCCACGTTTGACGGGGCGCGTATGCTGCTGCTCCTAGAGGAGATCGACCTCAATGACACCATCGATGACGCAACTCCTGCCACGCCGCAAGCCTTGGTTGCAGCACTAGCGCCGACGCAGTAGCGCCCTACAGCACCGGCACCCGCTAGTTCCGGCGCCTCCTCTAGATCGCGCAACTCCCGTCGTCGTGGACGCGGTGGCAAGTCCAGTGGCGGTCTAGGCGGTCCATGACCCGATGGCGCCCCTGGTGGTTCTCTGTCCCACGTGCCGTCCGACCTCGGCACCGGCCATATCAATCCATGGTCCGGCACCATGCAGCTATGGCCTCACGACTACGGCGGCCTCCCTGGTGTCACACCCAAAATTTCCTATTTTGGGTTGTGCGGGAAAAACGCTAAATAAAATAAATTATTTCAATATCTGAATAAATTTATTACATAAGTTAAGTTGCTGTTAATTTAAATATAGAAAATTATGGTTTTAAACTTTTTCATATTAATTTGATAATGTGGTGTTTGTATGATGCTTGTCTTTGGTGTTGGTGAGTGCTATTATTTTCAAAATACCATAGGACGACGTTTATTTCTCATCGGAAAACTTTTTGGTATTTTCTGGATTTAAAATTTCAATTTCCGTGAGCTTAATCTTTTTTCTTGATCTCTTCATCAATATTTTCATGAATCCAAACTCATTTAGTTGAGTTACTTATTTTTCCAAGAGTCTCCAGGATTTTTCCCGTGATTTTTCTGAGCTCCGGACTATTTTTCACGGCCAAAAAGGTAATTTTAGATTTTCTGGAATTATTTATTCGCGGAATTAAAATAATCTCAAAATTAAGAAAATCTGAAAAGTTTCCAAACCCTACGACTATATATATGCCGGCGTAGCCCTCGACGCGCTGGTTTCAGAAGTACAACCCTTATCGCGAGCCGTCGCTCGTAGCTCCCTGCACCCCTCGCCGAAGTTCGCCATATACATCTTGCGTTCCGATGAACTTCCGACGAAGGTTCGGTGAGCTCTTGCTCTCTAATCAATTTTGTTCTTTTGCTTTTGTTTCCTCCTTGCATTTCTTTCTTAACATGATGATATAATATAAAATAATAATCTTTATCAGGAAGCAAACTTATTTTTCTTTTCCCAACTGGACGTTGGCTTTCCTTCTATGGTAGAGTTGTTTTCTTTCCTTGGACCATAATCGCTCTGTCTAATCTATAAGACGTGCACGGCAGGGACTCATCCATACTAGTCTATAAATACCAAGACTTATCCATCGCATCTTGCAAATTCTTGAAGACTCTAATCGAATCAATTGATGCTCACGCAATCTGCCGCCGCCTCGTTCGCCCAGGATCTCGCCGAGAAGAAAAGCACGCTGACGCCGTAAAGTATTGCCGACCTGCCTGAATTGTTCTTTGCCCTAGCTCCGTCCGGCTGCACGCCGCCGCCGTTTGCACGGAGTTAGTCATCGTCACCGGAGAATTGGTGAGCCTCTTCGTGTGATGTCTCTGCTATTCTTTTAATCTGCAACTGTACTTGCTCCGCTCTCGTTGCTTCAAGCTTATGATCTGCGGTTGCTAACTGCTGCAGCGCCGCTGTTCCCTTGCTATCCTAACCCATCAGCCGAGACACCTATTGTCGTACGGCATGGTAACGTGGATACAAGCAACTGCAGCACGTTCTTCACTTTCAGCGGAATCCAAGTCACGTCTCCTATTCAGCATGGTAATAGTCTTGCGAAATTCCTCCATCGTGTATTTATTCCTAAGCTACACATCCTTTTTACTTGTGAAATTTCTGTTCAAATACATGTACTTTCTCCTGCTGGTCGAGTATGTTGAACCTTGCCATTGTCCATTGCCATCTTTATACATGACCTTTGATTAGCTAGCTTGATGACATCACCCACACTTTATGGCCGCTTTTCTTTAGAAAAATAAATCTAGAAATACGATAGAAATACATAACCTATAATTATCAATCGATCGCCACCGTTTATTCATTTTAACTCCGATTTAGTTCGTTCAAGTTGCGATCGTGCCGACGTAATCTTCACATTAGTGGCGTTGTTCACCCTGTCTTGTGTTTTTGAATTTAATCATATTAATTTGATTAATGTTTATGGAATATCTTTTTAGCTAAAAGCAGCTTAGGTCTTAATCATTGCTTTTTCATAGAGCAAATGTTAACTTGATTAACACTAACCTCAATGTGTCTCTGTTAGTTATAATTAGTTTAGTAAACTTAATTGTTTCTTTATTAACTGTGACTTGTTAGGTGTGAACACAAAAGCAAAGAATAGTTTGATTTGTGTCTCTTTCATGGTGTAGGTTTTCTAAGCTATAAATTATTTAAATGACATTAATGGTATGTGATATAAATAAATGTTAACTTAATTAATATCAACATAGATGACTTTTCAACGATGGCATGCTTAGATCGACCTTGAAACATACAATGATTCATGTAGTAGCTCTCAAATCTTTATGCTTTCTAAACTATAAATGTTTATTAAAAGATTTGCATATTAAATACTATTGATTATTCATAAATAAAATATAACTAAGATTTAACTTTGTCTTTATAATTTGATTAATTCAACTTTAGGATAATCCTCTGAAAATGTCTAATCATTTTATTTCATTAACTAAAATAAATCAAGCGTATAGTTTGTCTTCTCCGTTCTGTTACAAACTCCTCGGTAGTCGCGTGTCCTCTTTGACGGTAGTTCCGTTCACCGTCATTCTTGCGTTTTCGTGACTGTAGCAACGTACCGTGTCATTTAGTGCGTTCTATTTTTAAGCGTTTCTTTTGTTTGATGCAGGTTCTTAGATGTGTGTATTGTTTGTCTATTTGTGTTGCTTGGTTGCTACGAGTAGAGGAAGCGTGGTTCGTTAGCGCTGAAGACTAGGAGCTGAGGACCGACAGTCGAAGCAAAAGTTGGAGACCGGAAGATAGCAGCTGAAGATTCTGAGCAGCTTAACCTTGGGAAAGAGGCAAGTATAACATGGGACCATCCTTGTTGTCCTATTCACTGAAATTATCATACATATGCATGCGTCTTCCTTGACAACCATAGAGATTATAACTTAGCTATTGATATCTTGTTTCCTTGACACCTATGGGTTGTGCATTTGGGTAGCTGTTGCTAGTGCTTAATTATGAACAATGATCTTGTAATTTGATTAATGGATTAAGCAATCAACCATTAAGATGATTTTATTACTGTTGAAAAGGGGGCTAGAGCAAGGGGTTATATTGTTGCTCTGGTTTCTCTCCATAAGGACTTATCTGTATGTGATCATCCGGGACATACAGTACAGCTGTGAGGGCTATATGGCTCTGGCTTTAGTTGCTTAAAAGACCTTTTCTAGCTTGTTAGTGGTTACCTTAAATGGCGTAAGAACGGCTTGCCACGTTGGGTGTAGGGCGAGCCCCTGTCCTTTGTGTGTATAGGCTGCGGTTGTTGTGCCACTGGAAAGGGGGTTCTACATCTGCCTGCCGAGTGAATCTAATGGCCCTAACTTGTTAGATGAACCTTTAAGTGGCTTTATATGATTTCCGGTGTTTTGGGAATGGCCTCCCCATGCATTTGGAAGTTACGACTCACAGTGAAAGTGTACACCTCTGCGCAGAGTTAAAAACTGGTATACTAGCCGTGCTCACGGATACGAGCGGCCTTGGAACATTTACAGATAGATGATCACCATTGTTATATCATGCTTAATTATTGTTGTTATTATTATGCTCATGTTAATGCTATTCATTATCCTTATTACAATTGATCATTGGTTCATTAATGGGATTGGATTACCTTGATGCTACTCAATTGCTAATTATATGATGATTAAAAGCTAAACGCAGTCAAACAGTGTCTAGCCTTTTGAGCCTCATGAACCCTGTGTTATACTTGTTGAGTTCGACATGGACTCACTCTTGCTATTTCCCCCACACTCCAGTGTGTAGTAAGATGCTACTCGGAAGAAGGACAAAGGTGTAGTGGAGTTTCCAGAAGACTTGTAGAGGTGCTAGGCATATGTTACCCCCAGTCAGCCGTCCCTGAGAAGAATGGAGCCTGAAGTTTAGTCACCGTTCTGTGATACTCTGATGTAAATGTTAATATAGCTATGTATACGTTATATAATAACATTGTTTCTGATACTTTTTCATTCTGGCATATGTGTGGACTTCCTGGGCACACATATGATTAGCCTGGTTTTGTTCTTTAGAAAACTGGGTGTGACACCTGGTCACCTGCTGCGCCCCCAAACCACAGCGTACGAACAGCCCTAGCTGGCGTTCAACACGGTGCAGGCCCTACTACCCGGCGCCACCCCCCGGGTTCGCGCCGTTGTTAGCCCCGCCCCCAGGCTTCACGTACGGGAGATGGGCTCCGGCTTCTTCATTAGGCACACCACCAACGCCAGCGCCATGGAACCCCATGTTTGGAGGGTCTTGGGAGCGGGCGTCCCTCATCAACAACTTCAACACGATGTCTTTGACGCCGCCACCTAGCCCCACCGAGTGGTATGCTGATTCTAGTGCCGGTTCTCACATGACCGCCCACTCTGGTATTCTCTCCTCTCCTCGGCCTCCCTCCTTGTCTGGTCCTTCATCTATCATATTCAGTAATGGCACCTTGCTGCCCGTTACTTCCATTGGTTCATTCTCTTTTAATGCACCGTGTCCTCCTCTTGTTCTCAATAATGTTTTAGTGTCACCTAGCATTATTAAGAACTTAATTTCTATACGCCGGTTCACCACAGGTAATAATTGTTCCATCGAGTTTGATCCTTTTAGCCTTTCTATGAAGGACCTACAAACGCGGAGCGTGATCGCCAGGTGCAATAGCACGGGTGACCTCTACCCGTTCTTCCCACACACCAGCAGCACACCCTCACTCGCCGCTACTGCCTCCACCTCCGCCCTGTGGCATCGTCGTCTTGGTCATCTTGGCTCTGATGCTTTGTCCAAGCTTTTTAGCTCTCAAGCTATTCCGTGTAATAAACCCAAACGTGATCACGTATGTCATGCTTGCCAATTGGGTCGTCATGTTCGTCTTCCTTTCGGAACCTCTACTTCTCGAGCTGTCAATAAATTCAACTTAATACATTGTGATCTTTGGACATCCCCTATTGCTAGCGTGTCGGGTTACAAATATTGTCTCGTTATTATTGATGATGGCTCCCACTATGCTTGGACATTTCCGCTTCGCCTTAAATCTGAGACTTTTGCCACGCTTTCTAACTTTTTCGCCTACGTGCGCACGCAGTTTGGCACTCCTGTCAAGGCCTGAAAGCATCTAGGCCCCTAGTTGGGTTTTGGTGATTAATGACGACATGAGATTACTATGACTAACGTGTGTTTTGCAGAGGTAAATTAAGTTAGGTCATGGTAATGGAAATTGATTGGGCAATTATGGTATTCATGCCCCTGTCAATGGAAATCGTTTCGGTTTTCAAAGGATGGATGACAAGATTAAGGATAGACTAGTTCTAAGTATCGCTTGGAGTTGGAGAGACACTTAGAGTAGTTTAGGACTTTGTTTTTCCTTTGGCCATACTATTAAGGTGGGGTATGGACTAGTAGCTTGACCTAGGTGAGTCTAATGGATTAGGTGTGGTGCACACTTGTCAAACATAGCACTAGGTAGCTCAGGAATAGCCCTCAGATCAATTGGAGTCAACTTCATTCACAAAAGGATTTTGAATTAGAAGTGAATGGAGGGTCAAATGACTGATCGAACGCTGGTCTGGTTGTGACTGGACGCAGCTAGAGTCCGGTCAGTTCATTTAATTGGCAAAGATGTCAGACAGTGACTAAACACTGGACCGGACGCTGAGAGCATATAGAGAGGGATTTTGTTGATCGGACGCGTCCGGTGGGTGTTGATCGGACATAGGAAAGAATCCCATCAGTATCAATGGCTACTTCTGACACATCGACGATTACTACTGACCGGATGAAGGGTCGAGATGGTGGACTAGAGGAGGGTGAATAGTCCTTTCTAAAACTTAATCACGCCGGCTAACCGAAACAAATGCAGAATTAAAACTATCGGTCTAGATAAGACTACACCCCTCTATCTAAGTTCTCTAGCACCTTGCAAAGATTCTAATTAAGCAACTAAGGTGCCAAGCAAAGCAAGAGCTCACCTAATCAATTCTAGAGCAAGGTCACACAAACCTATGCACAAGTACTTTGCCAACCGAGGGAGCTCCTACACAACTAGTGAAGCAAAAGCACAAAGCTCCTAGGCTCACTAGCAATGCTCAATAACAAGGCTACACAAGCCAAATTAGAGAGCGCAAACTACTTAGCTACACAAACTAAGCAATGTGACTAACAAGGTTACACAAACCAAATTAGTCACTCAAAGGGAATACTTCTAGTTACACAAGCAAGAAGGTAACTAGCTAGCTACACAAGCAAGCTAGTTACAAGAGCAACTACACAAGCACTATGTATATAATGTAAGTACAAGCTTGTGTAGAGAGGATGCAAACCACCGTGAAGAAATACATAAAGTGGACACAATGATTTTTCATCGAGGTTCACTTGGTTGCCACCAAGCTAGTCCCCGTTGTGTCGACCAACACCTCGTGGTTCGGCGGCTAATCGGTATCCACAACCGAGCCTCCCAAAGGCGCCGCAAGAACCTATCGCAAGTGTGGTAGCTCAATGACATGCTCTACTAGAGTTGCTCTTCGTGATCCCCGCGGGGTGAGCACAATCACCCTCACAAAGCTTCTCCGGAGCCTCGCACAATCTTCTTGCGAGCTTCGATGGAGCCACAAGATACCAAGCCATCTAGGAGGTGGCAACCTCCAAGAGTAACAAGCACCACTGGCTTGCAACACGAACACCTAGTGCCACTCAATGCAACCTCACGATGCAACCACACTAGAATCACTCACTTGCTTATTGATTCGCAATCTAGCAAGCACAAGTGAGTTGGAGGCTTCTCAAACCAAGCACACACAAGGGCAACACATTCCCAAGGTGCTCAGCATCAGCCAAGGCCGGCCACCACTTCTATTTATAACCCCACAGTCAAATAGAGCCGTTACCCCTTCACTAGGCAAGTTTCGCAGTGACCGGACGCACCGGTCAATATAACCGGACGCGTTGCACTGCGTCCGGTCACCCATGGCCATCCACGTGTCGCCCTGGATTCAACCATGGCTGCTCGATCCTCCAACGGTCACCACGCGCCAACGGTCACCAAGCGATCGAACGCGCCGCTCAACTGACCGGACGCGCCACATCGCGTCCGATCACGCATAGCCCGTGCGCGTGAATCCTCGACCGAACGCACACGCTTGACAAACCGGACGCCATAGTGCCAGCATTCGGTCATTTCCAGTAAGCCCCCACTCGTGACCGGACATGTCCGATCATGACTGACCGGACGCGCCACCGCGTTCGATCAACTCCTCATGTTCTGCTGTCCCTCTGGGCGCCTGACCGGACGCGCAGGTCCCACGAGTGACCGGACGTGCCGGTGGCAAACCCTAGTCCACGTGCCTCAGCATCACCACTGAACTGACCGGACGTGCTAACCGCGTCCGGTTACGTCGACCGCAGCATCCGGTCACTGCCAGTGACCTCTATTTCGCCTTCATTTCTTCGCCGAATCCTGTCGAGGGAGTCTCCACACTTCTCCACCTCTCAAACGACATCTCCTTTGCAAATGTGCCAACACCACCAAGTGTACATCACAATGTGCATGTGTGTTAGCATTTTCACAATCATTTTAAAGGAGTTAACCACTCAACTTGCCACGCCACTTGATCCTAGCAACGATGCATAGTTAGATCACTCGAGTGGCACTAGATGACCAATATGCAAACAAGTTTGCCCCTCTTGATAGTATGGTCATCTATCCTAAACCCGGTCATACATTTCTCTACACAACCTTTGACTGGTGAAATGAAATGCCCTAGGTTATACCTTTGCCTTGCGCATTCCATTCCATCTTCTTCAATGTTGATGCAACACATGCACCAACCAATCACCAAATGATATGATCCACTTCATATCATCACGTGACCATATTGGTTCATCGATCTTGACCTCGCTTGCTCTTCACCGTTGCGTTGGTCTATTGGCGCCAAGTCTTGCTCAAGCTTCACCGTCACATGCAGTCCCTCGCTTCAAAGCCTCCGACTTACCCTTCACACTTGCAATTAGTCCATCGAGCCAAGCCTCATCTTGATCTTCTCCACCTTGGTCACATGACTCCATGTCATGTCTCATATGCAGTAAGCTCCTCCATCATCACATGTGCAAGCTTTGCAACATCTCCAAGCCATTTCCACCTCGATGGCATATGTTGCTCACACACATGTACTTGTGGACTAATCACCTGTGTATCTCACATAAAATACAATTAGTCCGCCTAAGTTGTCACTCAATTACCAAAACTAAATAAGGACCTTTCACCGGAGCATCTGGTCACCCTGATCGGTGCGTCCGGTCACCCTGAAATTTGCTGAGTTGGCCTCCAACCGTTATGTTTTGAATAAGGGGGTATAAATACTTATCCCACTCGTCTATGAGAGGTCTCTTGCTCATTTGTTCAGCTGAGAAACACCTTTGGAGTGCAAGAGCCTAGTGGGGTGATCGAGATTTGATAATCTAAGATTAAGGACCTCATTAGTGCATAGGGAGTAGCAAGTGTGCATCCACCTTTCTCATTAGGCTTGTCATGGTCAAGTGAGAGTTTATGCTTGTTACTCTTGGTGATCGCCATCATCTAGATAGCTCTGTGGTGATTGAAAGCTTGGTGATCATCCGGCGGAGCTTGTGGATGACCCAATTCATCTTGTGAGCGGTTGTGGGCGATTCACCACGATGGAGTGTCGAAGAATCAGCCCATAGAGAGCACTTGATCCTTGTGCAGATCAAGGGAGAGCTACACCCTTGCGCAAGTGCTCCAATGAGGACTAGTGAGGAGTGGCGACTCTCTGATACCTCAGAAAAACATAATCGCGTTCCTCTCCCTCACTTTAAGCATTTACTTTTGAGCAATTCATTCCTTGTCTTTACATCCCTAGAATTGCCATGCTAGAGTAGGATTGGAACCTAGGGTACTAAACTTTTGTATGGTAGAATAATAGAATCACTCTTCAGCACAAGGGGGTGAAATGGGCTAAGTGTAGGGCTTAATTATTGAAAGAATTTTGAAATTAGCCCAATTCACCCCCCCCTCTTGGGCATCTTGATCCTTTCAATTGGTATAGAAGCCAGGTTCTCCTTGATTTAGGCTTAACCGCCTAGAGCAAGATGTCCCACAGGGATAGACCCCATCCCATGTTGGAGGGAGATGATTTTTCTTATTAGAAAATTCGCATGGAGGCGTACCTAGAGGCCATAGATGTTGGAGTGTATAGAGCCGCTGTTCAAGGCTTCACAAAACCTAAGGATCCCGCCAACCTTGTCGGAGATGAGGTTCACTATGAGAAGTGGAATGCAAAGGCTAGAAACGCCCTCTTTAGAGGCCTTTGCAAGGACATTTTTAACCGTGTTCGGAACCACAAAGACGCCCATGCACTATGGTCGGACATTTGTGCACTCTATGAGGGAACCAAGAGTGAGCGTGAGGAACACTATCACCTTGTGATGAAGAAGCTTAATTCATTTGAGATGCTTCCTAATGAAAGTGCTAATGAAATGTATTCTCGCTTGAATGTTCTTGTAGAGGAAGTCAATGGGCTTGGACTCACTCAAATGCAACCATCCGATGTTGTGAGAAAGATCTTTAGTGTCCTCCCCATTGACAAATATGGGCATATTGTGACGGTCCTTCATCAAGGTGATCTTTCCACCGCTATGCCAACTCAAATATTGGAGAAGATCAATGCACATGAGATGTACATGCACATCACTCCTCAAGAGGGCTCTTCATCCTCAAAGAAGAAAGACTTGGCATTCAAGATTAGCCATGAGACGAGAAGCAAAGATAAGATTGCTCATGATAGCTCAAGTGATGATGAAGTTGATGATGCAAGTCTTGCTCTCATGGTGAGAAAAACCACCAAGATGCTCAAAAAGCTAAACAAGAATGGTGTCAAGTTGATGGCAGGAAGAAGAAATTCTTCACAAATAGTAGAAGGAAGCCCATCTCCGAAATGGATTGCTATAATTGTGGAGAACTTGGTCATCTAGCTCATCAATGCCCCAAACCCAAGAAAGACAAGTACAAGACGAAGTATAAGGTCAAGAAAGATGACTCAAGTGATGATGATGATGAAAAGAAGAAAAATAAGCCATACAAGAAGAAGGATAGCAAGAAGAAGGAATTTCATAAGAAGAAGAAGAATGGCAAGGTTTATATTATTGATGATTGGCTCACGAACATTGAAACATTTAGTGGCTCATCCGATGATGAAAGTGATGATGAGAAGGAGAAGGTGGCCACCCTTGTGATTGGTTCTTCACCATCTCCACCACCACTGCCGCCATCATCCTCTACACACCTATGCCTCGTGGCCAAGGGTGAATGAAAGGTACAAAATGATGATGATGGTAGTGGTGATGACAATGCTGGTGATGATGAAAATGGTAGTGATAGTGATGAAGAATTTGAATCACCTTCTTATGACGATCTTGGAAAATTGCTAAACCAATACACTAAGATCATAAGAAAGACGAGAGCTAAAAATGAGAAGCTAGAACTTGAGAATGATTCACTTTTAGCAAAATATGACATAGCCCAAAAGGCTAGTGATGAGCTTAGAGAAGAGAATAAAATTATGTCATCTAAACTCAAGGAACTCAAAACCTCTAAAAAGGAGTTTAGAGAAAAACATGATAAACTTGAGAAGATGCACAATGAGTTCACCACTAGTTACAAGTTGCTAAAAGATGAGTACACCAATCTCAAGATTAATCATGACAATCTTATTCTTTCTCATGAACTTTTATCCAATGAGCCGCATGATGCTACTAACAATGTTGTTAAGATTGATATAGCTACATCATGTGATGACTTGATTGTTGAGAGTATTGAGCAAGGTTCTATTAGCAAAGGCAAGAAAGTGGTTAAGTTCGATAACTATGATGATTACATCATGCTCAAGAATGAGAATGAGAAGCTCAAGAAGGATCTTGAAAAGGCATCAACCACCAACACCGTTGTCATTGAGAATCTTGACAATGATCATGATATGGCTCTTGAAAATGGGATGCTTAGAGAAGAGAACAAAAGACTCAAGATAGAGATGGGTCTTAAGAAGCAAGCAACAAATGAGTCACTCATTGAAGAAAACAAGAAACTCAAGTTAGAGAAGGAACATCTCTAGACTGGTTTGAGCAAGTTCACAAGAGGCCAATATCTTCAAAGTGAGCTACTAATGAATATCGTGATGAAGATAGATAGAAGTGGTATTGGATACTTGGCACATCAAGAGAATAAAGCTCAAGCTCAACATCAACAACAATACAAGTCAAAGCCTAAGCCAAAGAGATGCTTTGAGTGTGGACAAGAAGGTCACTTTGCTCTTGAGTGTGAAACTCCACCACCACAACCCTTGCCCAAGAATGCTAGACCCTTTGCTTTTTATTCTCACTACATGCTTAGAAAGGATTCTAGTGGAAAGAAGAAAGTCATGCTCTTAGGTCCACCAAATAAGAATAGGCCTAAGCAAATTTGGGTTGCAAAGTCACTAGTTGAGAAAGTCAAGGGCCCTCATCAAGTTTGGGTCCCTAAACATCAAGTTTGATCTCTTGTGTGTGTAGGTGAACTACAAGACCGGTGGAACTCATTGGGTTATTGATAGTGGTTGCACTCAACATATGACCGGTGGTCCTCGTATGTTCACCTCACTAGATTAAGAAATGGATGGTCAAGAAAGAATTACATTTGGTGACAATTCAAAGGAAAAAGTACAAGGATTGGGCAAAGTTACAATATAAAATGATCACTCAATTTTTAAATGTGCTATATGTTGCTTCTTTGAGTTTCAACTTGCTATCCGTTGGTCAATTGTGTGATCTTAGCTTTCAATGTTTGTTCACCAAGAAGGAAGTGGTTGTGTCAAAGAAAGATGATGATCAAGTTATATTTAAGGGCTTTAGATACAACAACCTATATCTAGTGGATTTCACCTCCGAAGATGCAAACATAAAGACTTGCACATGTTGGGATGAGCTCGCTCAAGAAGCTAATGAAGAATGAATTGGTGAGAGGGTTGAAGGATGTAAAATTTAAGAAGGACAAGCTTTGTAGTGCATGTTAAGCCGGCAAGCAAGTTGCAAACACTCATCCAACCAAAGCTTACACGTCAACAACAAGAGTGCTAGAGCTTCTCCACGTGGATCTATTTGGACCAACAACTTACAAGAGTTTGGGAGGCAATCTCTATTGTCTTGTGATAGTTGATGACTACTCTAGATACACTTGGGTGTTCTTCCTTCATGACAAAACCAAAGTGGCCGCATGCTTCAAGAAGTTTGCCAAAAGAGCACAAAATAAATTTGAAGTAAAGCTCAAGAAAATAAGAAGTGACAACAGAAAATAATTCGACAACACAAACATTGAGGCATATTGTGAAGAAGTTGGGATCAAGCATGAGGTCTCTGCAACCTACACTCCTCAACAAAATGGTGTAGTAGAGAGAAAGAACCAAACACTAATCACCCTTGCTAGAACAATGCTTGATGAGTACAATATGCCCGAAGCTCTATGGGCGGAAGCTATCAACACCGCATGCTATGCATCCAACTGCCTATTTCTCTAAAAGTTTCTTGGCAAGACCCCTTATGAGTTGCTCAATGGAAAGAAGCCGGACGTCCCTTTCTTCCTGGTGTTCAGTTGCAAATGCTACATCTACAAGAAGCGGAAACAGCTAGGAAAGTTCCAAAGACGTTGTGATATTGGTTTTCTTGTTGGTTACCCATCAAAGTCCAAAGCATATCGAGTATTTAATCATGACACTGGCTTGATTGAAGAAACATATGATGTGGAGTTTGATGAATCTAATGGCTCCCAAGGAGCACATGAGAATCTTGATGATGTAGGTGATGAACCATTGAGGGAGGCCATAAAGAATATTTCGGTTGAAGACATCAAGCCTAAAGATGATGAAGATGAAGTGCATGGGATTGATCCACCCTCTTCATCAAGTGTGCCACAAAATGATGGTAAAGATGGAAGAGTAGAAAATGAAGATACTCATGTCTCCCATGATCAAATGGTGGCATAAGCTCAAGATGTTGATGCTCCACAACCTCCTCCCCAAGTGGTTGATAGAAGAAATTCGCCTCTACTTCAAGCACACCCACAAGATCTCATCATAGGGAGTCCTTCAAAGGGTGTAATGACTCGCTATCAAAAACTTGCTTTATTTATTGAACATCACTTGTTTGTTTATTGTATTGAGCCTAAGAATGTTGAAGAAGCTCTTCAAGATCTAGATTGGGTAAATGCCATGCATGAAGAATTAAATAACTTCACCCGCAATGAAGTTTGGACGCTTGAAGAGCGGCCTCAAGATGCAAGAGTCATTGGAACAAAGTGGGTGTTCCGCAACAAGCAAGATGATTAAGGCATCGTTGTGAGGAACAAGGAAAGGCTAGTTACAAAGGGGTTCTCTTAAGTTGAAGGTTTGGAATTTGGAGAGACCTTTGCACCGGTTGCAAGACTTGAAGCCATTCGTATCCTACTTGCATATGCATCACATCATGAAATGAAGTTATACCAAATGGATGTTAAAAGTGTATTTTTAAATGGCTTTATAAATGAACTAGTGTATGTTGATCAAACCCCCGGGTTTGAAGACCCTAGATATCCTAATCATGTTTATAGGTTGTCCAAGGCGCTATATGGGCTAAAGCAAGCCCCAAGAGCGTGGTATGAGCGCCTTTGGGATTTTTTCATTGAGAAGGGCTTCACTATTGAGAAGGTCGACACCACACTATTCACCAAGAAGCTTAATGGAGAGATCTTCATTTGTCAAGTATACGTTGATGATATCATATTTGGCTCAACAAATGAAGACTATTGCAAGGAGTTTGGTGAATTGATGTCAAAGGAGTTCGAGATGTCTATGATTGGAGAGCTTACATTCTTTCTTGGTTTTTAAATTAAGCAAATGAGAGAAGGGATTTTCATCTCTCAAGAAAAGTATACCAAGGATCTTCTCAAGAGGTTCAAAATGGATGAATGTAAGCCAATCAAGACACCTATGCCATCAAATAGATATCTCGACCTATATGAGGGAGGTAAATCGGTTGATTAAACTCTCTACCATTCTATGATTGGTAGCTTATTATACTTGACCACATTTAGGGCCAACATCATGTTTAGTATGTGTATGTGTGCTAGATTTCAAGCTAGTCCAAAGGAAGCTCACTTAGTTGCCGTTAAGAGAATCCTTAGGTACCTTAAGCACACACCAAGCATTGATCTTTAGTATCCCAAAGGAGCTAGATTCTAACTAGTTGGCTATTCCGATTCGGATTATGCTAGTTGCAAAATTGATAGAAAAAGCACATCCGGAGGGTGCCACTTGCTTGGTAGATCACTAGTGTCTTGGACTCTAAGAAGCAAAATAGTGTGGCCTTGTCCACCGCCGAGGCGGAGTACATTGCCGCGGGTGCTTGTTGTGCACAAATTCTTTACATGAAGCAAACTCTTCTAGACTATGTGTAATTCTAGAAAAGGTACCTCTTTTTTGTGACAACAAGAGCGCGGTAAAAATTGCTAACAACCCGGTTCAACACTCTTGCACCAAGCACATAGATATCCGTCATCATTTTCTTAGAGATCATGTTGCTAAAAATAATATATCACTAGAAGGTGTAAGGACCGAGGATCAATTGGTAGATATCTTCACTAAACCGCTAGATGAGGCTATGTTTTGTCGGTTGAGGAATGAGCTCAATGTGCTTGACCTAAGTAACTTCATTAAAAAATGAGCTTGTGTTGAACTTTGCATTGCATTATAATATAAAACATGTTTGATTTTTAGTAATGCACTTAGGCTTGTCTAACATAGTTAAGATAACCGCTGAAAAGCGTGTGAAAAGCTTAACCTTGGATCAAACTTGACAAGCAACTAGCTTTACTTTCTTGTATTGCATTGTATATGCATGTGTGTTGCTTTGTCATTTCTTTTCGGTTATCGTTTGAGCATCCGCTATGTTCATCCACAAATAAGGAGATCATTTGAAGCTCCTACTGGTTATAAACCCTATTGTGTGGCCATATGTTGCTCCTCGCCCGCTTTGTCACTTATTTTCTTAAAAATTCATATAGCTGAAGGCAAAATATGTTAGAAAATTGAGGGTTTAAAGAGGTGGTTCTCATACCAGTTCCAATTAAGGTGTTTATTTGGTCCTTATTTAAGTTAGAACTTGGTTAGGAGAAAGCGTCGCGCAGGAACAAAGAAAAACAATAGCTGAGGAGTGACCAGACGCTGCACCAGACTCTGCACTCGAGCGTCCAGTCAGTACAACTAAAAGAGGAACAGTTGCTGAAGGAGGACCAGACACTAAACAGTGTTTCCCTAGCGTCCGGTGTGACGATGCTTCTATGTCTAGTCAGCACGGATTAATCTCAGAGAAGGACCGGACTTCGCGCTGTGTCCGGTAAATGGTCATCAGACGCGTCTGGTCATGATTTATGGGTCTCTAGACCTCACTGTTGTCAATCGGACTCCGGATGGTGCATCCGGTCAATTTCACCGGTACATTTGGTCAGTGCTTTCCGAGCGGATCTGTTTCCTTTCTTCTATCCGTCATAGGGGACCCACCTGTTATCTCCCTTTCGGCAACCGCCCATGCCTGCGACTCCTCTTCCTCCATACACCGTGTCGCCGCTTGCCCTTTGCCCTAGCCACCGCCACGCACGTTCCCGGCCACCGTGCCCGTGCCACCGCATCCGCCTCCTGCACCCACGCACTCGCTTGCCGCGCCCAGCCCATGCTTGCACTACGTCGACTTCACCGCACCACCCACGAAACCCTAAATCACCACTATCGATTTCTCCACGCCTCTGCACCCACGCCCGCGCACCATTGTGCCACCTTACTCGCGCCCTCGCCACCGTGGCTGCCTGTGCATCCCGCGCCCGCAACCTCCACGTGCTTGTGTCTAGCTGCGCCCCTGCACGTTGTCGACGAAATGTGGTCGGTAGTCCATCGAGGGGTATGCCCGTGATGGTAGATTAGTCGGTAGACAGGTGCGCAAGACACGAACCAGATGGTAATAGGGCACAAGACACAAGATTTATACAGGTTCGGCCGCCATTGTGGCGTAATACCTACGTCCTGTGTCCCGTTATTTTGTATTGATTGAGGATGAGATAGATTCCTCTCTGGGGTTTTTCTCTAGGGTACATGACCTGTCCTCTAGGGGACCCCTTCCTCTCCTTATATACTCTGGAGGAGGAGGGTTACAAGTAAAGTATCTGATTTTGTACTATTACAATGTCTATTACACCTTGTAGCCTTGCGGTGCATGCCTTGATCTTGTGGGCCAGGCCACCTCGGATGGTGCGGCCCATGTATAGCCATGAGGGTATCTAGGGGTATATCCCCCACAGCTAGTCCCCGAGCACCATGTATTATGAAGCAACACGCGATGACCTTCTTCCGACCAGTGAGGCTTCAGCTTCTGGAGTCTTCGACCACTGAACATACCATCCAAGCAGTTGTTGATGATCTTCGACCTATCGTGACATCAGTCGACTAGATTTACCGAAGAAGTTGGTTGTTCGAATAATGCATGGTGCTCTTGAGAAAAAGAAAAAGAAAAAGATTTCCTTCCTAGGAAGTGTAGCCACTTAAACTCCTTGGTCGATAAGGAGTGTAAGCCAGAAGAAAAGCACTACATTCACCGCGAGGTGAAGTGTAGCCACTTAGTCCCTGAGCCTGGTAGTAGGTGACGTAGACACGTGTTGCCAGGGTCTAAAGAAAATAAATCCAAAAGCTTCCCAGCCAACATCACCAGTAATGTACGCATCAAGCCCCTGATGTGCCCAAGATCAGCACCCTGATCTGAACAACATGGAGTAGATTGATAGCGCACTGATGAGACGTTGTGACGAGAGCTCGACGAGCAGTCCCCAGTGTGACCAAAGACATGGTCGAGCGGTGAGAGCTCAGCGACGAGCCTAACAAGGAGCGATGAGAGCTCGGCGAGGAGTCCCCAGCATGGCCAGAGACGTGGTCGAGCGACGAGAGCTCGACGACGATCCTAACAAGGAGCGACGAGAGCTCGGCGAGGAGTCCCCAGTGTGGCCGGAGATGTGGTCGAGCTGCGAGAGCTCAGTGACAAGCCTGACGAGGAGTGACGAGTGCTCGGCGAGGAGTCCCCAGTGTGGCCGGAGACGTGGTCGAGCGACAAGAGCTTGACAAGGAGTCCCCATCATGACCAGTGACGTGGTCGAGCGGCGAGAGCTTGGCGATGAGCCTGACGAGGAGTGACAAGAGCTCGGCGAGGATTCTCCAGCGTGGCCGGAGACGTGGTCGAGCGACGAGAGCTCGGCGACGATCCTAACGAGGAGCGACGAGAGCTCAGCGAGGAGTCCCCAGTGTGGCCGGAGACGTGGTCGAGCTGCGAGAGCTCGGCGATGAGCCTGACGAGGTGTGTTGAGAGCTCGGTGAGGAGTCCACAGCGTGGCCGTAGACATGGTTGAGCCGCGAGAGCTCGGTGACGAGCCTAACAAGGAGCAACGAAAGCTCGGCGAGGAGTCCCCAGCGTGGCCGGAGACGTGGTCGAGCGGCGAGAGTTCGGCGACGAGCCTGACGAGGAGCGACGAGAGCTCGGTGAAGATCCTGCAATATAAATATGCAGAGTGGTAGTACGTGATGTAGGAATATATGAACTCCGGAGAGAATCAGTAATGATGAAAAAGTATATGACACTCAGCAGTCAGTTGCAAATGAGCATGATGTGATAAAGCAACCGGTGCTTTGTAAACATCAGTGTTGATGTGAGGTTTGTATTTACACTTAGCATAAACCGCCCGACCAGTTAGTATGTAGCTGAGTTTCCAGCCCTAGCTTGCCCGCGTTACGCTGAGCGCGGAGCCCGTGTGCGTGTGGATGGCATCGCTAAGGAGCCGCTACCGACCACCCGTAACGCAGAGGGCAGACGCTTGTGCACGTGTGGGGAGAAGCCGGAGACAGGGCTGTCTCTAGAGACATCGAACATCAACGTGACTGGTCAGGGATTTGCGTTAAGCATAGATGTATGTAATCTTTAAGATGGTATACATGGACAAATGTTATTTGAAGAATAATCATGAGGAGGATGTTGTGGAGAAACGTCGTAGCGAAAACATGGCGAGGACGTTGTGGAGAAACATCGTAGCGAAAATTGTATTAAATATAAATATTGGAAGTGTACTTAGCTTTAGTCGAGATGTTGTCTGGTCGGTGGTGATGAAATTGTCCGGCCCTTGAGCGTCATGACGACGGCGTCGCAGTTGTCGTAGCACCTTTCCTTGCGGCGATCATTATTGCGACATGGCAGGAGGTCGGGGCAAGAGGCCGTGGTCGTAGTCGGAGCATATTGGAACTGCTCTCCTGCCGCTAAAGCCGCCGAGTTCGTCGTTGTCGAGTTAATTCTCGATATTAATCCTAGCGAGCTCCAGGGCGATGTTAGCGAAGTAGATCACGAACGAGGGAGATGTCATTACATGCAGAAAAATCAATTTGTATTAGATATTCGAAGAACAGACTAATCCAATCAATAACGTAGAATGATTCACCCGGTTTTTAGTAGAAAATTCCATCTGGCTCACATGGGAGTCCGTACGCACACCCCCTACCTGGCGCGCCACTGCCGGGCTTCTTCCCTGCACTGTCTTGCTGGCGTCCCCGTTAACTCTGGCGATTGTGCACGTCTCCTCTGCGACCAGCACTTCTTCCTAATGTCTTCCTTGACCGGCACCCCTTCTCCCAGGGTGAGCCACCTCCTTGCTTGCCAGGCGTTTGATGTTTTGCCTGTACCATCTCAGCTTCACTGTTGATCAATTTCCTCGCCGATTCTGTTGTAGTGACCTGCATCGACATCTTCGTGACCTGCATCTCAGCTTCACTGTTTTGCCTGTACCTTGACGTCTAGCAGCCTTGCATTGACATCTCCGTGACTTGCAGCGCCCCCATCTTGTTCTAGTTGCCTTGATCCGTGGTGCCCCTATGTTTGTCACTGACTTCCCTTTTCACAGGAATTCTTCTCGTTCTAAGGTAGTAAGCCAAGTTCACTCTATTCGTACCTCATTGCTTCCTTCTAATTAGGTGACTCACTCATCTCTAGAATATAATGTGATGCTTATATGTATTCCATCCTTTTCCATTCGTGCAGCGAGTCAGTGTGTTTGAGGTTGCTTGACAGTTAGAAGTGAACTTGGGGCCAAGCCCGCGAGTACGGAACAGAGGCCAAACCTCTTGAGTGACAGTGGTTCTTGCAGTTGATCTTGTTTGAGTTTGTCAGTGATAGGGGGAGTTCTAGATTGCTCGATTGCTTGATCAGTGGCAGTTGATCTTTGCAGTGTTTGTCATGGTTCGGTGCAAGAACGTCGGGGGTGGTCCCAGTGATGATGAGAGGCATCCGCCTCGTCTGACAGAGTAGGAAAAGGCGAAGGGGCCAAAGAAGACAACCACAAAGAAGAAGCGCAAGCGTGGTGACATAGAGGCCGAGAGAGCAGTGGCAGTAGCAGCAGTAGCTGAGCGTGCTGAGAGAGGTGGTAAAGGCAGTGGCATTCGTATTGCCGATCAGTTGCCACCAACTCAGAGGGCCACAGTGGAGGAGCTTGAGGCGTGGCATGGTAGTCCACGTGGTACTATCATGCTTGGAGGACGGTGTGTCTCTCTAGAGGATGCACCAGAGGATCGTCGTGCAGAGGAGAGTTAGGCTCAGGGGGAGACAGAGCAGCGGCAGAGGAGACAGAGGAGGCTTAACAGGGAGAGTAGGCTGAGGAGGCAGAGTAGGTAGCACAGCCACAGCTTCGAAGCTCCAGTCGGACACGCACCCAGGTGTCACCCAGGCCATCGACACAGAGACGTGGCTCTCGCCCACCTCCCAGACCTCAAGATCCACTTCCTGTGGTACACTTGAACCTGAGGGTAGCTACAGCCAGGCAGGTGCAGCGGCTTTGTTTTGTATAGTTTGAGGATTGGTTTCCACTGAGGCAGGTGAGCGTGCGTCAGAGCGGTTCTACATTGTGGTGCAGGAGGACTTCTATAATGCCTACCTTAATAGTAGGATGGCATTCAGGTCACAGAGAGTGTGCTCCATTAAGTCCATAGTGGCAGTTGCAGGAGAGCAGATCCGTCCCCACCTCAGCTACCTGCCAGGACTGACAGACCTTCTTGGATGAACTGTCCAATACGTTCTAGAGTGGGTCAGAGAGTTCTATTCCTCCTTGTGGATTGACCCTAGGCACTGGTTTATACACTTTGCTTTCAGAGGTCGTGACTACAGGCTCTAGAGCTCCAGGGCCAGAGAGATGCTGAGGCTTCTAGAGTCTCCTATTCGGATCCATGAGATTTGCTATGGACAGACAGAGCCACTGAGACATCCTCACGGCAGGCTAGTACCACCCACAGATCTAGTCAGGCCCTTCTTCACTGAGCCATTTGTAGATGGATCGAGCAGGACACCATGTGACCTTACCCCTACAGCTCGGATCGTTGAGGCAGTTATGAGGAGGACTTTACTTCCGAGGGTTGGCTACTGCGAGGGACTAATTCGTATTCAGTTGTGGCTAGTGCATCACCTTGTTTCTCAGACTGTCTTTGATATTTGGGATGTGATGCTCTTAGAGATGGAGGACACACTAGCAGAGGGCTTCAAAGGTCACCGTCAGTTGCCATATGCTCACTGGATCACTTTCCTTATTTGGCAGGTAGTTTCACAGATGACTCTAGAGACAATAGCCGAGTTGACTGGTGCTACTACAGAGTTCCCACAGTACAACATGAGCCAAGTGTTTTGTCATAGTAGTGGGGGGACTCCTAGTCAACCGAGCCGTAGACCCGAGGTGCCAGAGACTGCAGCTGAGCAGGACATGGCCATCTGGGTTATTGCTGAGACAGAGGAAGAGCAGCTAGATGCACAGCAGGAGGATAACATCGAGAGCGACCCGAGTGATAGCTCAGATGATGACTATCAGCTGATTTCGCAGATGCCACCTCATCCACATGACAAAGAGGCTAGTGGCTCTAGCTCAGCTCCACCACAGCAGTCGTAGACAGACCCAACACTCCTAGCTATACTCGAGCGGATGAGGCAGGACCAGGCACACCAGGCATAGGAGACCACAGCTGCTATTGCTCAGGTTCAGGCACGTCAGGATCAGTTTCAGCAGCAGCAGCTTGTTATTCAGCAGCAGTTACTTAGCTTCATGCAGCATGTCTTCACGGCTATAGGGGTCGCTCCTCAACAGCCCTCGCTACAGATAGGTCAGCCTGCTACCACTACTCCAGTGACTCTAGCTGTACAACCCAGTGGGCTTTAGAGTCAGAGACAGCCAGCTCCTCAGTTTGCCTCACCTACAGAGTAGGTGTCTCAATGGTTTGCTTCACCAGGGATAGAGCAGGGTCTGCACTTTACTCCTTTAGTCACGAGCTTTACTCCTACTCAGTCCACTTTAGTGCTACTGATGGACACCTTTGTCTCCAGGAGTCTAGGTGCTACCTTCAGTGAGCTCACCAGAGAGCCTACACCACCGGAGTTTAGAGCCCTTGCTCCTACCAAAGCTACTCCAGTCACCGAGACTGCTGAGATGATTCCATCACCTGTTGCTTCATCTGAGCCGCCTCAGACAGACACTCCTACTCTTGAGGTTTCAGCGACAATGATAGCACCAGTTGTGGCTTCACTTCCTATAGTGTTACCTTCAAAGCCACGACCGAGCAGACCTAGACTGCTTCACCTCCGCTTCCAGTGTCTGAGGGTCAGACCGCTCAGAGTTCAGGGTCAAAGGATGATGCAGCTCAGTTTCAGATCTCTCACCGCACCGCAGCGCCCGACTCATCTACTCCTACCCCACCGACTGACCCTGGTTTTGGTGCTTGACGCCAAAGGGGGAGAGGGAGCGAGTATGTTAGATTTAGGGGGAGCGTGTGAGATGGTCTCGATTCTTTTGTGTGTGATACTTCATGCATTCACGATTACTTTCACACATCGTGTTATATACATGTGATTGTGAGACTTATGTGACATGTATGCTCTCTACTTTGATATTTTTATGTCATGTCACTTGGTTATGCTCATTTGCCTTGCTTCCGCATTTTCCTCCGATTCAAATGAGCATTACTTAATGTACTTATGCTTAATTCATATCTTTTGTGTACACCGTGTTGACTTGGATCATATAAGCATGCCTAACTCCTTTTGTTCTTATTGTCAAATGCTTATATGAACCAAGCATGTCAAAAACCTCACTCATTTCTTATACATACTCGAAGTTGTGTTGTCATCAATCATCAAAAAGGGGAAGATTAAAAGCATCTAGGCCCCTAGTTGGGTTTCAGTGATTAATGATGACACGAGATTACTATGACTAACGTGTATTTTGTAGAGGCAAATTAAGTTAGGTCATGGTAATGGAAATTAATTGGGCAATTACGGTATGCATGCCCCTATCAATGGAAATCGTTTTGGTTTTCAAAGGATAGACGACAAGGTTAAGGATGGACTAGTTCTAAGTGTCGCTTGGCGTTGGAGAGACACTTAGAGTAGTTTAGGACTTTGTTTTTTCTTTGACCGTACTATTAAGGGGCATATGGACTAGTAGCTTGACCTAGGTGAGTCTAATGGATTAGGTGTGGTGCACACTTGTCAAACCTAGCACTAGGTAGCTCAGGATAGCCCTAAGATCAATTGAAGTCAACTTCATTCACAAAGGATTTTGAATTGGAAGTGAATGGAGGGTCAAATGACTGACCGGACGTTGGTCTGGTTGTGACCGGACGCAGCTGAGAGAGTCCGGTCAGTTCATTTGATCGGCAATGATGTCAGACAGTGATCGGACGCTGGAGAGCCAGCGTCCGGTCAACATCATCCAGAGAGGGATTTTGCTGACCGGACGCGTCCGGTGGGTGTTGACCGGACGTAGGATAGAGTCCGGTCAGTATCAACGGCTACTTCTGACACAACGATGATTACTACTGACCGGAGCGTCCGGTCACCCCGAAATTTGCTGAGTTGGCCTCCATCCGTTATGTTTTGAATGAGGGGTTATAAATACTTATCCCACTCGTCCATGGGAGATCTCTTGCTCATTTGTTCAACTGAGAAACACCTTTGGAGTGCAAGTAAGTGCAAGAGCCTAGTGAAGTGATTGAGATTTGATAATCGAAGATTAAGGACCTCATTAGTGCATAGCGAGTATAGGGAGTAGCAAGTGTGTATCCACCTTTCTCATTAGGCTTGTCATGGTCAAGTGAGAGTTTGTGCTTGTTACTCTTGGTAATCGCCAACACCTAGACGGCTCGGTGGTGATTGAAAGCTTGGTGATCATCCGGCAAAGCATGTGATGACCCAAGTCGTCTTGTGAGCGGTTGTAGGCAGTTCACCGCGATGGAGTGTCGAAGAATCTGCCCGTAGAGAGCACTTGATCCTTGCGTGGATCAAGGGGGAGCTACACCCTTGCACGGGTGCTCCAACGAGGACTAGTGGGGAGTGGCGATTCTCCGATACGTTGGAAAAACATCACTGCGTTCCTCTCCCTCTCTTTACTTTGAGCATTTACTTTTAAGCAATTCATTTCTTGTCCTTACATTCCTAGAATTACCATGTTAGAGTAGGATTGGAACCTAGGGTGCTAAACTTTTGTGTGGCAGAACAATAGAATCACTCTTAGGCACAAGGGGTGAAATAGGCTAAGTGTAGGGCTTAATTATTGAAAGAATTTTAAAATTAGCCCAATTCACCCCCCTTCTTAGGCATCTTGATCCTTTCAAGGCCGTCCAGTGTGACAACGGCCATGAGTTCGATCACTCTTCAGCCCGCACGTTCTTCCTCTCGTAGGGCGCCGCCCTTCGTATGTCGTGCCCATACACTTCTCAGCAAAACAGCAAAGCCGAGTGCGCCCTTCGCACCATTAATAATATTGTGCGCTCTCTTCTTTTCCAAGGCAGCTTGCCACCAGTCTACTGGGTTGAATCCCTCCATACTGCCACCTATCTCCTTAACCGTCACCCCACTATGACCCTCGGCGGCCTTACACCGTTCTTTGCTCTCTACGGCACTCATCCATCCTACACTCACCTTTGGGTCTTTGGCTGTGCCTGTTATCCAAACTTGTCCTCCACAGCTCCGCACAAATTATCTCCTCGTTCGTCCTTGTGTGTGTTCCTCGGTTATTCCTTCGATCACAAGGGTTATTGATGTCTCATCCTCCACTCCAATAGGATCATCATCTCTCGTCACGTGATATTTGATGAGTCCCTGTTCTCCTTTTCCGAGATGTCGACCTCGCCCTCGGATCCTGTGACCTTGGATTTTTTGAACGATGATGACTTTCCACTATGCCCATTGGGCCTAGTGCTGTGGTTGGAGGTACTCCTCCTAGCGCGCCTGGCGTTCATGCACCGGCACTCGGGGCGTCATCGCTCATGCCTGGTGCCCCCTCACCCGCGCCCAGTCTGTTGCCCACCTCTGGCTCGGGCAGTGCGGCTGCACCTAGTGCGCCACTGACCATCGAGGTAGGCTCTGGTCCAGGTGGCGCCACCGGCTCCTTGGCATCCGGCTCTGCTACCCCTGTGGATGTTCCGTCCTAGGTCACTGCCAGTAGAGCTGGGCGCACCGCCACTACGCGGCCTCAGTCCATCGTGCCTGTGGTCAATGATCACAGCATGTGGACTCGAGGCAAGTCTAGCTTCATTCAGCCGGTTGATCGCCTAAATCTTCATATGGCGACACTCTCTCCCTTGCTGAATACCTTCCGCTCTACCTTGGCAGACCCCAACTGGCGAGCAACGATGTAGGCCGAGTTCGACACACTCCTGGCTAACGATACTTGGACATTGGTTGCCCGTTCGCCTGGTGTGAACGTCGCCACCAGTAAATGGGTTTATCGTCACAAGTTTTTGTCTGATGACTCTCTTGATCGCTATAAAGCGAGGTGGGTTCTTCGAGGTTTCACTCAGCGCCCAGGGATTGATTATGATGAGACTTTTAGTCCAGTCGTCAAGCCAACTACAGTTTGAGTTGTTCATACATTGGCTCTATCTCGCTCCTTCCTCCATGGGACACTGACTGAGACTATCTACTGTGAGCAGCTCTCTGGATTTGTTGACTCTTCCCAACCTAGCTATGTGTGCAGGTTGAACAGATCACTGCATGGACTGAAGCAGGCACCTCGTGCGTGGCACAGTCGCTTTGCCCATCACATCACCTCTGTCGGGTTTGTTGAGGCCAAGGCTGACACCTCCCTGTTCATTTACCGCCGCGGCGCCGACATAGCATTTTTGCTTCTCTATGTGGATGATATTGTTCTCACCACCTCGTCACAGAGTTTTCTTCAGCACGTCATAGTAGCTCTCCAACGAGAATTCTCTATGACAGATATGGGTCCTCTTCGTCACTTCCTGGGTATCTCTGTTGACCATTGAGCTGATGGATTATTTCTCCCTCAGAAGAAGTATATGCTGGATATTTTGGACCGTGCTGGTATGCGTGACTGCAAGCCTTGCAGCACACCCGTCAATACTCACGCCAAGATGTCTGCTGATGGTGTTCCAGTGACCGATCCGACACATTTTCGCAGCATTGCCGGCGCCCTTCGGTACCTAACCTTCACGCATCCTGATATTGCCTACGCTGTACAGCAGGTCTATCTTCACATGCATGACCCGAGAGAGCCACACCTCGCCACCATGAAGCGCATCCTGTGCTATATTCAGGGTACTCTGGATCTTGGTTTTCACCTTCTTCGCACCTCGCCTGTTGATTTGACTGTGTATTCCGATACTAATTGGTCCGGTTGTCCCGACACTCGCCGTTCCACCTCTGGCTACAGCGTATTTCTGGGTGACAATTTGATCTCCTGGTCTTCAAACTCCAGATCCAGTGCAGAGGCCGAGTATCACGCTGTCGCCAATGGAGTTGCGGAGGCGTGCGGGTTGTGCCAACTCCTTCATGAGCTCCATTCACCTCTTCGGCAAGCTACCATTGTGTACTGTGACAATGTCAGTGCCGTTTATTTGTCCACCAACCCCATTCAGCACCAGCGGACCAAGCATGTGAAGATTGATCCATACTTCGTTCATGACCGCGTCGCCCTTGGAGAAGTTCGTGTTCTACATGTCTCTACGACATCCTAGTACGCTGACATCTTCACCAAGGAACTCCCGACATCCGTCTTTGTGGAGTTTAAGTCCAGTGTTAATGTTTATGGTGCTTCCAGTTTTGACTGTGGGGGAGTGTTAGATTGTAAACGTGTCACGGCCCATAGGCCTGCCGTACCCGGCTCCCCATCATGCCTATATGTACACAACATTGGCTCCTGAGTAATACATCACGTATTCTACGATCCCTATTACGCTTTCAGGTAGGGGCTCCCCAAACTGGCCTTGCCTGCGCTTGCAACTTCACATTTTACACCTGCTGGCCTTCGCAGCCGGCCTCCGCTACAAAACAATACGATGATGACGCGTGCCGGAGCAGAAGTGTTTGCATTATATTACCCGGTCAAAATATTATTGCAAAGCTTAATCCATGTATGTAAAGACAGATGCCTCGCAAGTTGCTGCCTAGTAAAAGTGATTGCATTGCACCAGTAATATTATCTATCACTCTCCGTTGAATCTTTCCGCTATATATTTTACTATTACTAATTAGAGGCTCCAACGGAGGCACCACGTTAACTTTCACAAGACGCGCTAGAAAAAAAGATAAATCCTAGAAATTCTCACAATAATCAGAAACATCTGGCCTTTAATTTGGTAGACTCTAATTATCATCTCCGATAATAACCATTGGATCTACTATAATTTATAAAAAAATTACCCACCTCTGCCATTATGAAAAATACTTAAAGTAACCCCCCTAATTGTGCATATAAATTACCCACCTCTACCATTACGAAAGATAATTCAAAATAACCCTCTAAATTTGTATATAAATTACCCACACTTATCCTTGTAAAAAATAATTCAAAATAACCCCCTAAATTTGTATCTAAATTACCCATTTTGTCGTTATGAAACATAATTCATAATAACCCCCTCACATTGCATCTAAATTACCCACCTCTCTCGAATCTATATGTAAATAGTAAATACTAATGCATGCTATTACAAAAAAATCTATATTTATAAAGTATGAGACATATATTTCTAAATTACAAACTTCTAGAAATATGAAATTAAGTAATCACAATGCTATGTTTGACCATGTATATACGAGATATATATATTTCTAAATTACAAACTTCTACAAATGTGAAATTAAAAAACCTTAATGCTATGTTTGACCATGTATACCAAGTAGACATATATAATTAGGATAAATATTTATTTTAATAGCTTATAAGCATGGAAAATGTTTAATTAACAAACCATATAGCAATATCATAACACCAGCAATTCCCTTTAAATTATATTAATACTCCCTAATCATGAATTTGATAAGTTGTTTTTAAATAACTTTATACATTTAACTAAAACACTATTATGTCATATCAATATCGGTAATTTAATTTTTACAACTCTATGATATATAAAATAATACTACACATATATAATTCTGTGATATAACAATTCAACAAGTACGGTGCTAGGGTGCAATCTAAGTTTCAATTTAATTAACATGCAGAGAATAATATTACTAACACCTAAACTCTTTCTAATAAAAATAAATTTCAAATAAAAAATATTAGAGTTTCTACTTAACATGTGGAAAAAATTGTACAACTTGATTAAAAGTCCAAAGCTAAACTATAATTCATGAAATAGAAGCAATATGAGTTTATATATCTTATGGTTAGGTTTAAATTAAATGCATGTCATGCTGCAAAAAAAAGATAAATACTAGAAATGCTACTAGGGTCCTTAATGGAGCCTCCACTTTAATCCTCACGAGATACAATAGGAAAATAAAAGATAGAACCTAGGAGTTTCTTAAAAAATCTGACATTTAACCATCAATTTGGTATAACCTAATCACCATTGGCAATAATATCTATTGGATCTATTCTATTTTCTAAATAATTACCCACCTCTACTATTACATAAAATGACAAAAATAACTCATGACTCTAAAATTAAACTACCCACATATGCCATTAAGAAACATGATCTAAAGTAGACCTAAATTTGTATCTAATTACCCATGTACACCAGTTACAATAAATAATTTATGTAACTCAATTCTCATCTCATTACTAAAAAAATTAAATATGCTCTCAAATTTACATCTAAAAGATAATCAATATCTTTTATGAAAAATTGTTTAAATAACCATAGAGAGCATGTAGATGTTTGTGCATTCCCACTTCTATCAATATTAATATATTAATGATGTAATTTTGATATATATATATGTGTTATGTTTCATCAACAACATATTTCTGTAACAACTTATATACTAATGATGTTAACAAATTTTTCTAAAACCATATTAGTAACCATGACATAATTTATATAGGTTGTTACTTTATCTATACTCCCTCCACCTCCGAATATAAGGCGCGATTTGACTTGGTGCGACCTTCGAGAACATATTTTGGTCTATAATTTCTCTTATAATATATAATTTGTAGGAACAAAAGTTTCATTATTACAAGGTATTTCTAAATACAAATCTAATATCACTACTTTGTATTACAAACTTTTGATATAATTAGGCTAATTGTTAGTTAAAGATAACAAAGTTTGAATTTTGAAATACGTGCATGCCTTATATCCAGGGACGGAGGGAGTATTTATATATTTTAACTAAATGTTTCTCACGTCTATATTGATATTATAACCATAATTGCACATATAATTCCTTGATAGGAAAATTCAATTATCTTAAGAATTGTGGGAGACTACTGATGTTTTTTTTTTGGCCCTTTAACATTACTCTAGAGTAATTTGACCATTATAAGGCTTAATAAGATTTAAAATTCTCTTGGGGTTAGCAGTGCTAACCCCATCAGAGATGTCATTTCAAGCTCTATCACTTATCTTAGGTGACATGGTGCATGTTTCAAATGATTGTATATGTTATTGTAGTATTTAGGAATGTACTATACGACCTAAAATGCTTATTTTAAAACAGTCCAAAATAAGAGTTAGTAAAAGATACAATAATCACAAGAATTTTAGCGTGAGAAAAAATCTATAGCAATCAATAAAAACAAAGTTAAAAAAAATCAAAATTCAGATTCATGACTTAATATATGATGCAACAAGGGTCACCATAGTTAATGGCAAGGAAATAAACTAATTGTATATTAAAATATACAAGGTGCCATGCAAAGTAAAGGTATGAATATGCATGAAAAATATACAAGTTAGTCCCTTGCAAAAAAACAATTAATAAGTTTATGATTATTAGATATAGACTACAAAGTATCTATTATGTCAATTTTGTAGAAAATAAACAAAGAAAACATAAAATTTAATATAAGAATTTTTTATTAATTAAATAAAATATATTAATAGTACATCTTTTAAAATTATAGTCCGTGCGAGAGCACGGGTTGATGGACTAGTGATTATTAATTATAGGTCATGTCTGTGGTGAGACGAGACGATAATAGGAGACATGGTTAGGGGCAGAGTGCCAACAAACAAATACATATTAATAAGGCATGTTTGGTACAGCTCTGCGCAAAACAGCTTCAGGAGCTGTCTAAAAATCTCTACCAAACGGGCTCTAAATATAATTCTTGTCTAAAAAACAAAAACAAAAAAATGCACTGCCATTCGGATGAAGAGGACACTGCAGATTCTTGATCAAATCCAGGTGTCTCAGTAAAGATCATAATCATAAAATCTTAAACATAAACTTGTAAAAAAAACCATAGATTTTGTTAACAACAATAGAAGAATTGGACCCCTTAATCGAGAGTCTATGATGTATGATAGGCCTATCATCATGAATTTGACAACTATCAGGACGTCTTAGAGTTCAGTTTAGATTTCAGATATTTGGATTCAGATCTCCCATATATTCAAATAAGTTCTTCATCGAAATTGGTCCCACATGCAAGGCATTTGGCTTGTGTGCTTATCGGTTCTTTTTTCTTTTAAATGAAAATGACATTCCATTACTTAGGGTCCGCACAATCAGCAGCTACGATCGACTGAATGCAATCAGGGATAGGATTCACGATTGGATCATCATCCTCCGTAAACTCACACCCCAATGCTGCTAAAGCGTGAGCAGCCCTATTACATGATCTAAGAACAGCAAAAGTTTGAAACTCAATACAGTTCAGCCGAGCTAAATCCTGGATCTTTTTATCAGAACAACAACTTCTTCAGTCCACCGCTTGCTTCACTAAGAGGGCATCGGCTTCCATCATGATCCTGCTTCGTCGTAGATCAATGGCAGGTTGTACACCTTGCAAACAGGCCACCACCTCCGCATGCAAGGAATCCATTAAGTAGCCTAATCGGGCTCATCCTGTAGCGACCATATCACCATCTTCATCACAGACAATATATCCGCAACCTCCTTTGCCTGGCTCCTTGTGAAAAAAGCATCGCAGTTGACTTTTATGAATTTTTTTTAAATATAACGGCAAGAGCTCTGCCTTTTAATTAAGAAAAATAGAATTGACCTATGAGAGAAAAGGCCTAAAAAAAACCTTATAGACGCGCCCCAAGAACATGAAAACCCTGACAACTAACTGAAAGGTCCTAATTGGCTAGAGGGGGGTGAATAGCCTAATTTAAAATCTACAAAACACTAGGTAAACTTGTTAAACAACTAATTGGCTATAAAGTTTTTTGCACTAGCTCTAATAAGTGTTGCAAGCCACTTATCCCAACAATTTTAGTTGCTACAATCTCTAAGTCAATCAATGACTAAGTTACTATGAGTTCTCAAAGCTACCTACACTTGAGCTCAACTAAGTGAGAAGCTATACTAGTAAAGGTAAGACAAGCTCTCAAAACTAATTACACTAAAGAGTTTGTTACAACTAGTTTGCAGGAATGTAAATAAAATGAATGTGATCTTTATACCACCGCGTCGAGAAAAGAACCAATCACCGGGAGAAATCCAAAGAATCAATCATAATGGAGACACACGATTTTTCTCCCAAGCTTCACGTGTTTGCCGGCACGCTAGTCCCGTTGTGTCAACCAACACTTGGTGGTTCGGTGGCTAAGAGGTGTTGCACGAACCTCGTCCACACGTTGGACACCGCAAGAACCGACCCACAAGTGAGGTAACTCAATGACACGAGCAATCCACTAGAGTTACCTTTCAGCTCTCCGCCGGGGAAGGTACAAGACCCCTCACAATCTACGGAGTTGGCCATGAACAATCACCAACACGTGTCGGACCTCCACCGCTGCTCTAAGCCGTCTAGGTGACGACAATCACCAAGAGTAACAAGAAATCCGCAGCCACAACGATCCTCAAGTGCCACTTGATGCAATCACTCAAGCAAATACACTTGAATCACTCCCAATCTCACTTTGATGATGAATCAAGAATGAAGATGAGTAGGAGGTGTTTGCTTAGGCTCACAAGGATGTCAAGTATGTCAAAGTGCTAAGAGGGATGCCTTGGAGCCGGCCAAACTCTATTTATAGAGCCCCCATAAATAAAAGAGCCGTTAGGGTCACGAAGGGGCTCTCTGTGCACTGACCGGACGCGCCAGTCAAGCTGACCGGACGCAGCTCTCTAGCGTCTGGTCACTAAATTTTCACCACGTGTCACCGCCTTCAAATTCCGTTCGTCAATCTCCAACGATCACTTAGCCAGTTACTCGTGCAGTTAAGTGATGACCGGACGCACAGGTGAAGACGACCTGACGCCGCAACGCCCGAGTCCGGTCAACTCCAGTAAGCTCCCTGAACAAGAAAATGACGACCGGACGCATCAGGTCAATGTCGACCTGACGCGCCCCAGCGTTCGGTCAGTTACGCGCGCGCGAGATAGGGTGATGCCACTGTACATCACGCACGAATTGCTTTACTTGGGCGCGTCCGATCCTGCACCGCACCTGCGTCCGTTCGCTATAAAAAGTGACCAGACACGCAGGTCCCTGCATCCGGTCGCTTCTCGGCCCTCTCAGCCATAGTGCGCCTCCTCGCTATAAATGACCTGACGCAGGGTCCAGCGTCCGGTCAGGGTGCAGCGCCTCCTTTTCTTTTTCTAAGTCCGCGACCGCTTCACCCTTACTTCCAACTTTCTAACCACAAAGTGTAGAACTTGTGTGCATATGTGTTAGCATTTTTCAAAGCATTTTACAAGGGTCACATGTTAGCACACTAGGTTACTAAATGCAATGCATGAATCATGTCACCTAGTGACACTTGATAAACCATTTAGCCAAAGATTTCCCCTCTTTATAGTACGGCTATCGATCCTAGGTCACTCACACTCTCTATGGTGTCTTGAGTGTAAAACAAAAATGACCCTTTCACATATACCTTTGCCTTGATCCTTTTTTGTTTTTCTCTTTCTTCTTTTCTAAGTTGAGCACTTGATCATCACAAATGGCCATCACCTTGCACCATGATCGTCTTCATAGCTCCATCACTTGGATTGTACCAACCTTATCTAATTCACACACTTACCAAAAAGGTTAGTACTAGGTTTCATCAATTATCCAAAACCAAACTAGGGCTTTCACAAACCCACGATAACCCTCTTGCACACAAGGTAACAAGAAAAACACCAGCGCCCACCGCATGTTCTCATGCCAAGCTTATCACAAACAGCAGAAGAGCAGCTCCAACTTCATATAGTCATCTGGTATCTCTGACAAGGTCATTTACCGAGTTTCGCCTTGCGCCGTCGTTTAGTCCCCTCTATAACAACTTGGCTTAGCATGGCATGAACGAGTCCTCTAGCAGCGCAGATGGTGCAAGGAAGCATGACATCAAGATCTGCCCCGACATGGCGGGTCCGTCACGGCCATTGAGTTCCACCAGCGACTTGATGACACGGTCGGACGGTGGGCCATTGAAGAGGTTGAAGTAGCGCAGCAAGGTTATCTCCCTTGTTTCACCTTCTTCCTGTGTGACGCCGAGCCTCTTCATGAGCACTTACCTTGCTCTACTCTGTGCATCACCACGCGGCCAAGCAATGGCTGCTGGACGTGCGCTGTGTCGGGACGGCTTGTTCGGCCTCTTCTTCTCCCTTCGTGGCATCACTGGCCCATGTTGCTATGGAGCAAGCAAGGGTTGCTAGATAGGTTTGGTTATTGACCGATGAAGCTTGCGAGCGCACCTCATGCACAGCCTAGCCATCATCCTCCGGCGAAGGTGGCATAGGGTGTCCCTATCCTCCAATGTCCATGTGGGGCACGACATTGGTAGCAACCCCAAAGCCACGACGGGGAGCCTGGACCCATAGCATGGACGCCTAGTGTACACGCAGCCCTGCCGAAAAGGACACCTTTTCCACGTGAGCCTCATTGTTGCTTCCGAGGTCGCCTTTGACAATTCTATATCCTCGAGCTGATGGCATGTTAGAACATGGGAGGATGCAGCGATCTTCAATGTGGGTGTAGTGGCCTCAACAGTCGCTTGGCCTAGCATTTGAGCTATCGAACCTGCTGTCTGCTCCTCTGGTTGTATAGCAGGACAGGAAGGCTCAACATTTGTTGAGGCCAAGGAGAGCAAAAGTGAGTCAAATTCCCCATCGGCAACGTAAGTAGGTGAGCAACATGAAACGGAACTCAATAGGGGTTCCTTAGCTGCAGCAATCTCTATTTATAGAAGGGCATCCTCGACATCATGGATTGTTATCTTTGTGGACTTTTGAATGTTGTCACCACTTTCACTGGGGAGCCATAGGGTCTCCTTGGGCCTATGATGTTGGTCTCCTAAACTCTTTTGGTTCCTGGCTCGGTGCTGTGGCCACGGCTTCACTGCTGGAGTTTGAGATGGAGAGGCGTGTTGTGCAACTGATTCAACCTGTCATCATGTGCTTGAATACCAGTTATCATCCCCTGGTTCGCACCGCCCGACCAATTGTCATTTGACGCTAAAGCTATCTTTAGCTCTTCTGTCATGGCACCTGTCTAAAGCACAAGATTCTCCGTGAGCTTCATCCATTTTTCGTTGGATTCTTGCAACTTTTGTAACTGTGCACTAAGCAACAAGGAGAATTCACTACACAAGCTTTATATCTTTGTGTCGAGCATCTTCTTGATTTCATGCTGAAAATAATTAGCATGCTCGGTAAAGATACGCTGAAGTGATCTTCAGTGCAGATGCACTGTGCGGCAATTGAGCTGGTCTTTGCCGTACCTGCTCCCTCCGCACTCTAGTACTTTGCTCTCGTGTGCTTATTGGTTCTGGGCGTGCAGGTCAAGGCATCTGCTGCAACTTGCAACCATTTGTCTCTATCACGTAGTCACTACTGGACTCGCATGCTTTGCGGAGGGCCAGGCCTAAAAACCCTCAGCAAAGGCTTTGTCGAGGGCGGCCCTCGGCAAAGAGCCCTCGGCAAATTTTGAGACGGCGAAGGGGTCTTTGCCGAGGGCCCTTTATCGGACACACGGCAAAGCCTTTGCCAAGGGCCAAAAAAAACCCTCGGCAAAGAAAATCCCTCGGCAAAATGTAAATCGAAAAAAAAACCAAAAAAATAGCAAAATAATTTTTTTTTGAGGCGCCGACGAGCCATCACCCCCACCCGCGGGATTTTTTGTAGCATTTTACACAGTATTTTTTACCCTATTTGTAAAGTCGTGGTCGGTGGGATTCGAACTCATAACCTCTCACACCCTCTCTCACTTACCTCCTCTAACCACTCCAACCCTTTATCACTTGTGTTTATATTCCATTTCGATTTCCCATATATTATAACAAACCGAGTGTAAATTAATTGTTTGAGGCACTAAACGAATTTAAATGAAAAAGTTGTCAACTACAAAGTTTCGTAACTTTTCGAGATCTACAACTTTCGTTTAGAGTGTTTCTCCATCCGAGGTTTTTTTCAAAATTTCAAATTTCAAATTTCAAACTTAAGACATAATTATCGGCAATTAGATGCTTTCAAATGAAAAAGTTGTCAACTACAAAGTTTCATAACTTTTCGAGATCTACAACTTTCGTTTAGAGTGTTTTTCCATCCAAGACTTTTTTTTAAATTTGAAATTTGAAATTTCAAACTTTAAATATAAATATCCTCAATTAGATGCTTTCAAATTAAAAAGTTGTCAACTATAAAGTTTTATAACTTTTCAAGATCTACAACTTTCGTTTAGAGTGTTTTTCCATCTGAGAATTTTTAAAAAATCTCTTTGCCGAGGGCCATAAGGTTGGCCCTCGGCAAAGACCCAGCCCTCGGCAAAGAGAGTTTTCAAAATATATTTTGAGGCATTAAACGAATTCAAATGAAAAAGTTGTCAACTACAAAGTTTCATAACTTCTCGAGATCTACAACTTTCGTTTAGAGTGTTTCTCCACCTGAGGTTTTTTTCAAAATTTCAAATTTCAAATTTCAAACTTAAGACGCAATTATCGGCAATTAGATGCTTTCAAATGAAAAAGTTGTCAACTACAAAGTTTCATAACTTTTCGAGATCTACAACTTTCATTTATAGTGTTTTTCCATCCAACACTTTTTTTAAAATTTGAAATTTTAAATTTCAAACTTTAGATATAAATATCCTCAATTAGATACTTTCAAATGAAAAAGTTGTCAACTATAAAGTTTTATAACTTTTCAAGATCTACAACTTTCGTTTAGAGTGTTTTTCCATCTGAGAATTTTTAAAAAATCTCTTTGCCGAGGGCCTACATTATGGCCCTCGGCAAAGAGAATTTTTAAAATACATTTTGAGGCACTAAACGAATTCAAATTAAAAAGTTGTCAACTACAAAGTTTCGTAACTTTTCGAGATCTACAATTTTCGTTTAGAGTGTTTCTCCATCCGAGACTTTTTTCAAAATTTTAAATTTCAAATTTCAAACTTAAGACGCAATTATCGGCAATTAGATGCTTTCAAATGAAAAAATTTTCAACTACAACATTTTATAACTTCTCAAGATCTACAAACTTTATTTTGATTGTTTGATCATTTGTTCAACCGACGTGGTGGTTCTAACATATTTCACAATCCTTATATATCCTCTCTAGTAGTTTCATGAAACTTATTAGAGAGATGTAGATTTTGTGAACAACATTACTATTGATTTGTTAAATGAAGAAATGACCAATATATACTTTGTAGATCTTAAAAAGTTAGACAATTTTGTAGTAAAAAACTTTTTTATTTGAGTTAATTTAGTGTCTCAAAATATATTTTGAAAAATCTCTTTGCCGAGGTCCATAAGGTAGGCCCTCGGCAAAGACTCTTTGCCTAGGGCCAATAGGGAGGCCCTCGGCAAAGTTTTTTTTTTTTTGCCGAGGGCCGTTTCTTTGCCGAGGGCTGGCCCTCAACAGAGGCCTCTTTGCCGAGGGCCTGTCTTTGCCGAGGGCTCCTTGGGCCGGCCCTCGGCAAAGATGGCCTTTCCCGAGTGCTCGATATTTAGCCCTCGGCAAAGGCTACGTTTCCGATAGTGAGTAGTAAAACTTCACACTATTATATATTCACAGCTATCTAAGTAACATTAACGTATAGGAGTATATATATAAACCAGAGGGAGTAGAATGATCTGATAAGAGAAGCAGCAGCTAGAGCTCGCTGGTCAACTCTGGGCAGGCAGAGAAACTCACCATGGAAGTGGCCACATCACGAGAGCTCATCAACCCCACAGCCCTCCCCATTCTCGTCCTCGTTGCCGGCCTCACCGTTTTCTACGTGCTGCGCCGCCGGGGCAGCGGCAACGGCGGCCTTCGCCTCCCTCCGAGCCCGTTGGCGCTGCCCGTCCTGGGCCACTTCCACCTCCTGGTCCCGCTCCCCCACCAGGCGCTGCACCGGCTGGCAGCCCGGCACGGCCCGCTCCTGTACCTCCGCCTCGGCTCCATGCCGGCCATCGCCGCCTGCTCCCCGGACGCCGCCCGCGAGGTGCTCAAGACCCACGAGGCCGCGTTCCTGGACCGCCCCATGCCCACGGCGGTGCACCGCCTGATGTACGGCGGGCAGGACTTCATCTTCTCGGCGTACGGGCCCTACTGGCGCTTCATGAAGCGCGCGTGCGTGCACGAGCTCCTGGACGGCCGCACGCTGGAGCGGCTCCGCCACGTGCGCCGCGAGGAGGTGTCCCGCCTCGTGGGCTCCCTGTCCCGCAGCGCGGGCGACGGCGCGGCCGTCGACGTGGACGCCGTGCTTATGGGCGTCATGGGCGACATCATCTCGCGGATGGTGATGAGCCGGCGGTGGACCGGGGACGACAGCGCCACCGAGGAGATGAGGTGCCTGATCGCCGAGACCGCCGAGCTGGCGGCACGTTCAACCTGCAGGACTACGTCGGCGTTTTCAAGCACTGGGACGTGCAGGGCCTGGGCAAGCGCGTCGACGCGGTGCACCGCAAGTTCGACGCAATGATGGAGCGGATATTGACGGCGAGGGATGCCGAGAGGTGGCGGCGGCGGAAGGAGGCAGTGGACGGCGCCGGCCAGGGCGACAAAAAGGACCTGCTTGACATGCTCTTTGACATGCACGAGGACGAAGCCACCGAGATGCGGCTTACCAGAGATAACATCAAGGCCTTCATGCTGGTACGTCCATCCATGTTCTTTTTTACTCCTAACTTGCAACAATATTTCGTACAAGTAGTTGTTCTAGATTGTAGGGAAAATGAGATTTGCTAAATTTCAGGTGCTTAAATTTTAGTTTTCTTTCCGGCGATGGTTATTACATATAATTTATACTAATATTATAGTTTTAGTTCATTGTAGTTTCTGTAAACACAATTTGTAATTTTTGGTTTCGAAAATAAAAAAACCCGTTAGACAAAATCAAGAAACTGACAAAATATGATATGGGTTGGTACAAAGATAATTTATTAATTTATAATTATTTCTATAGTCAGACAAAGATAAAAATTTGATATGTTATGACACTAAGACAAATAACAAATCAGAAAAGTGACAATTTACTTGTACTAATTAATAGCATAAGAGTGTTGTCTGAAATTATTTTAAAATTCAGGTTCCTGAAATATAGGAGAAGTGAGGAAAAATATCTACTAGTGTACTTGATGGATGGAAACAAGGAGCAGGAAAAAAGATTCCTGTAAGTTTAATAATGGCGGCTACGATTTCAAAAAAATAGTGCAACTTTTGACTCGGTGATGAAACATATATCATAAATATAAAATCTCGCAGGACATCTTCGGAGGCAGCACGGACACGACGACGATCACGCTGGAATGGGCGCTGTCGGAGCTGATCAACAACCCGGCCGTCCTCCGGCGGGCGCAGGCGGAGCTGGACGCCGTGGTGGGCATGTCCCGGCTGGCCGACGAGTCGGACATCCCGCGGCTCCCCTACCTGCAGGCCATCGCCAAGGAGACCCTGCGCCTGCACCCGGCGTTCCCGCTGGTGGTGCGTCGCTCCACGGAGCCCTCCAAGGTGTCCGGGTACGACGTGCCGGCCGGCGCGACGGTGTTCGTGAACGTGTGGGCGATCGGGCGCGACCCGGCGTGCTGGGCGCCGGACCCGCTGGCGTTCCGGCCGGAGCGGTTCCTGGAGGGTGAAGGGGGAGAGAGCGCGGGGCTGGACGTGCGCGGGCAGCACTTCCACCTGCTGCCGTTCGGATCCGGGCGGCGGATATACCCCGGCGCGTCGCTGGCCATGCTCGTGCTGCAGGCGGCGCTGGCGGCCATGCTGCAGTGCTTCGAGTGGGCGCCCATCGGCGGCGCGCCCGTAGACATGGAGGAGGGGCCAGGGCTCACACTCCCGCGGAAGCGCCCGCTCGTCTGCACCGTCAAGGCCAGGCTCGACCCGCTGCCGGTTCCCACCGCCGCCGCCGCTGATAACGGCGTGGAGGGAACCGCGGCTGAGTGATGTAGGGTGGTTGTGGCGTTCGTCCGTCACCTGTTGAGCTCGATTTGCATGTATACTACGCGTCGCTTGTAACCTCTAAGTAAAGTTTCTGGTGCATGTGCATCAGCTGCTCCGCGGAAGCAAATTTTTACTGGGCCTTCTCATATGTTTCCACCAACCTCTTCATAAGTTGATCTCTAAATGTCTTCATTTTCTTTCTAGAGGGGGAGCATTGAGCTGGCCTTTCGTTAGCATTTGTTGTGACCTGTGGACTGTGGTAGACCACTGACTTCGAGTCTCTCACTATCACAATCACCATCAGCCTCACCGGCTTCATGCTCCTCATCCTCTCCATCACCATTACCAGTTCCAGGAACACATGAAGTCTCATTTGTAAGACTAGTAGCACGCCCGTGCTAACGCTATATGTTTTTTGAAAATGAAGTAAATAGTGAGATAGACTAAGATTCATACAAAAAAAATGCATAGTTAGGATAGGATGAGTGGAACAATGAACAAAGGAAGCTATTGCAAAGAAAAAAAACATTAAATTGCAAATCTCACCTGCCTTAGAGCATCTCAAGAGATTAGCCAAAAAGAATAACCAAATTTACCGATTTAGCTACTCTCCAAAATAGAATTGATAAAAAAAATACTACGGTACTCCTACAGACTCTGTAAAACCAAGAGGTTGGATGACTAGTGAGATAGGCTATCCAAAAGTAGAGAGCGAATGAGATGGGATGAAAAACTACTAAATTTGGAGAGTCATTTACAGAGTCTGTTGGATACTTTTTTCCTTTAATAATAGCCAAATTTACCTTTAGAAAATGATTTGGCTAATCTCTTGGAGATACTCTTATCTCTTCAAAAATTGTGCATCGTGTATCTAAATCATCATAGGCAAAGATTCCTAAAAAAAATCATAGTGTAGTAAGACCAGTGGCAAAGAAAGCTTAAGCATTAAGTCTTAGGAATCAGGTCACCAGCATCAACCATTCGAGTTGACTTTCAATTTTATGAAGCAAATATTAACCTTCAAGTTTATTGCAAGATCGTGACAAATTCTAGTACATAGTGCAGTGAGCGCTACTTATCCAAGTTACATTACATAGTATACAATTTTTTAAAATAAATAAAAAGGTGAAAAATAATAAACTCCTCTCTGCTAGAATCAATCTTCCAAGCCATGATAGCACCATCAGCACTCACTGAGTACATAATGTGTCTCCCTCCCACGAACTGCAAACCATGAAGTAGATAGTAAATAGAATCCAGTCCTAAGGCTTGAAAAAGGGGGAAAAGGAATGGCATTCAGGGCCCGAAATCCAGTTGCAACTGCCCCTAGTCTAGGCTCAGAACCCTCCCTGTAGAAGGTTGCAATGTTCAATGGGCATGATAATTCCAATACATAACAAATTTAACAAAATCAAGAGACATTTCAGCTAGATATTATATACTATTATAGCAGAATTATTGCATGATTCCTAAATCCAAGAAACGAACCAAAAGCAGAGAATCTGAGGGCTATCAAAGGCCAACTCACCGGCGGCCAAATATGTTACCAACATCTTCTCGTACAGCCAGGCAAAGTTGATTCATTATCCCTTTTATGTACCTAGACATCATGAGAAGCACAAGCCAACAATCAGCACAGGGGGCATGGATGTGTGTTATAATTGCTGCACAATTGTGGATATAAATAACAATAGGAATTGGATATCCACTTTTAAATTAACAACTGTCTGATGATCTTCATATCCTTTTTGCTATGGTCTTGTTAATAGCTCGAGAACCCTTTGCTGGGCCCATCAAAAGAGTCCTTGCCTTCATACTCAACAAATATTGCTGCGAGGAAAAAATGAAAGATCAGCTGGAGTTCCCTGCAACTTTCAAATACTTTCACATGCTTACTTCAGTCTAAGCTAAGATGCAATGAAAAGGATCAAACACTTTTAAAGAAAAATTCGACAGCCCATTTACTACTGAGATCAAAGCAAGCCATCAACCTCAGAATAGATAACAAACTATCCAAAGCAACCTTTGTTATCAACAAGTATAATTGCGCCATGGAATATGACAAAATAACAAGAAGCTACATCATTATAAGCATTTGCGGACAGGATTCATATAACAGGAGAAATTTTCTTGCCTTTATATCCCTGTGTATGATTCCATTGCGTTGCAAATATTTCAGTCCATGCAAAAGCTGTTTAGTATATTTCCAGATGACCTGATAAAGAAATAAAGTGAATAAAAAAATACTCTCCCCTGGTTAACTCGTCAAAGTAACAGTACAAGCAAGGAGCTCGCCGACCTGGTTGACAGCAAGCAGCTCGCCGAATGCGCCACTCCCTATAAGGTTGCCCTTCCGCCACCGGATCGGCGGGTTCTCCTCTGCGGATTGCTTCATGCCCTTGACTTTGCATTTCATCTCATTTCCAGCATCGACATGAGCTAACAAGTGCACTAATCTACTCAAACATATAAAGGAATTGTTCTAAAGAAACATACTGTTAATAATTGACAATGACATAGCAGGAAGCAAATTACATCTAGAGCATGATATTTTCTTTATCTTTAGAAAAATAATATGCAAATAAATAATGAGACGTAATGCAAGTATATCGGTAACCAACTAGTTAATTGGAAACTTAAAATACTATAGTTTCCTAAATCGAGTGCGCACAGGTTGGCTCAGAACTTGGCCATGGGACATTGTTTCTAAAAATAATTTGGTAGTAAAAGTACGTCCACAAAAGAATTACATGTTTTGACACAAACTCACGCTGCCACTTTCTAGAATCCTATAAATCCTGCCCCATCTCCTGCAGTAATACCCAATCCAATAGCCACTCCTCTTATGTATCACTCCAGCTTGCTACAATTTCCACCAGAAAATGTTATCGACAAAATTTGTAACTTGAAATCTTGAATGTCTGAAGGCTCACCTTGTGTTGGTACCTGATACACAGGAAGCACCCTTTTAGGAACCAAGAAAACAACAAGCACTCCTGGCTGATAACAAATCGATCTTGCTCTTTCCACCTGCACAAACAAAGTAGTGATCCGGCCTTACTGCAGAGTACACCCAACCAAATCGATTATACTATAAAATAAAATTTCATTCCCAGTAACAAGCTCCATCGATTCTTCTTCCTAGCCAAATTGAAGGCACTGGTGAAAAATCAACCCAATTGGACTGAGCCTTCTTGCACCTGAAGAGGGCCTCCAGCTTGTCCATGGCGCCCGTCAGCACCTGCAGGGCAGCCGTGTTGGGTAGTGGACCCGCAACGGTGCCAGCCACCGCCGCCGCCACCGACGGCTTCGCGGTATCCGCCTCCGTGCACCCAACCTATCACAAGCGAGACCGCACTAACATCAAAAATCAGATCAAAACCAGAGACTTGAAGGAGCCACATGCATGGGGGATGGAGGGAGATCAGCACCTTGGCGCACTTCGAAGGCTGCTACGATGTGACATTGTCACCCGCCCCCGGTCCCGGACCCGCCTCCGCGTCCTCCGCGGGCGCCAGTGCGCCCTTCTCCTCCTCGTCCCCCGCCGCCGGGCACTTCGCCGCGGCGCTCCGCCTCATCTCGACCATCAGTGCACAGAGTTAGCAGCTCGGAGGTGGCGCCCCATGCGATCCCAGCAGCCGCATGCGGAGGTGGCGACGCTTGAGATCCCGGCAACCGCGCGCAGATCCGCCTGCCTGCCTCACGCCTGGACTCGCAGGTGGCAATTGGGGTGCATCCCAGGTGCACGCGTGCGGTCTCCCACGAGGAGCATTGATATCTCAGTTTTTCTAAAAAAAGGCATTGGGTGTGGGATTCGATCCCTGATAGCCGAGGGGGTGCCGCTGCGTTTGAAGCCTGGCATGCGTGGGCGGAAGGCGCGGGGTGAGGATGAGTTTGAAGCCTGGCATCAAACTTTGATCATCGGCCATCGGACTAGGTTTGGGTGTTTTTAGCCTTGATTCGAATGTAGACGATTTGCTGTGTGTGTTTTTCTGGGTGCACAATGGTTGGAGACTTTCAGTGAGGACATTTTCCTTGGTGTATCCGGTATAATTTCGATTGGTCCATTATTGTAGAGACTAATAGCTTCAAACGTTATCTGCATCATGTCCCCATGCTAAAGTACTAAAGTTTTGAAAGTTATACAACTTGACATAGGCTGAAACATAAATGAGAACAATTAGAGGACTACAAAAACATAACAAGAGAGTTGTGTACTAAAATGCAAAATGATGACTACTCACCGCATTTTGCTCTGCCCACCAATCTTCACTAGCAGAAATACATCCGGTCATAGGACCCTTCCCAAACCAGTGGCTCTCATGTTCAAGGTCTTTCGGTCATAGGATGGAGCGACCCAGCATCGGGGATGAACTAGCTAATGCCAGCGGGGATGTGTTGCTGGTAGTGACGAGGATCTGGAGGAGGGGGCGCTGACCGCACAGGAGGAGGGTGTAACAACCTTGAAAATCCTAGAGCCAAACATCCCAATTTTTAAAAACTTTTTCAAAACCTTGCATGGTGAGTGAACAACTGAACATACTAGGAAACCACCCAAGATGCATTAGGTTGACTCCAACTAGATGTGTGATCGAGCATCGGGGTTGTTTAAAACCCACTCGGTTCTACAGACACGAGAGAATTCGGAGCATCGGTGGCTCCTTCGCGTGCGGACGCGTGGCCATGGTTCTTTTGCAAAAAAAACACCCGCAACCACTTTTGCACGTAAACCCTCCCGTTGCCTAGCGCTCCCACCCCAGCTGCCTAGCCCTACCTCCCCTCATTCCTCATCCTCCTTTCTCTCTCTTCTCCCCCACGCCTCCCGGTTTGCCGTATCCAGAGCGTCACAGGTGTCATCGTGGATGAGTGGGAGCACGGTGAGAGCTTCGCCTCCTCATGCATAGAGAGCCCTTGCATGTCGCCGCGCCGGCGTACCTGGCCTTCGCCACCACTCCGGTAGGCACCGGATCTGCAAGGGAAGGCAACAGTGCGAGGACAGCAGGCGGCGGCGGTGGGTAGAGAAGTGGCGTGGCGACACATGGGACAACGGCCCAGCGGTGGCGATGCGACTCGACGGTGTGGCCATGTATCTTTTCCATTCCTTTCTCATTGTCCTTATCTTTACATTATCTCCTACTAGATCTGTTGGACATAGTTGAGTTTGCTCTCCCTCGCAGATCTGAGCCACGACCTCCTCCGCTGTTTGAGCTCATGCTCAGATGAGACTTCTAGACAGTGCCATGGTGTCTCCTCGACGGCTCACAGCTGTGGGGACCATGGCTTGGCGGCTGCTCGGACCGGCAACATGCAATGGCATTGCCCCACACCCCTGTCGCCTAGCTAGCCCATGTTTTGCTCCTCCCCCACACCCCCTGACCCCGGATTCCATCATCAACACAAGTCTCCGACAGAGCTCAAGAAGGGCGATTTTTACCCCCTGCCACCGTTGCGGAGCTAAGAAGAACAATGTTGAGAACACCAATCCTTCTTCGAAGCCTGGTTAGTTGGGATTTTGCATCGCATCCTCAATCTTTGCATATTTCTTATGTGGTATTATATGCTCTGATATTTTCTTACGCTTTTGCATAGTGGTTGACGTTCTAATTTGTATATTACATTGAGATACCTAGATTTACTTCTCATCTGCTTGCAGCTCCAGCTCATATGAGATATACTGATTTAGCTCTAGAAAATGTTTGCGTCATTTATTCGTCTTGGTTGCTAGCTTCTTGCTGGTAGCAAGCAGCAGCCAACTGATTCGAAACAATTAAGACTAGGTAATGCTTGTATTAGATCAGATAGTGGTTTATAATATTCTAGGATCTGTAGTATTCTCTGATTTGCAAACATGATGACCAGACAGGGTACAATAAACTTTGAGCACCACACCAATGTCTATCGTTCGGCTATCCTTTCTGCTTGTTTGGTCTTTTTTTCCCTCTATTGCAACTATAGCATATCCATCTGCTGTTATCTTACCTCTTTTTCATATGCTCAAAGAGTAGATGATTTAAAGTAGGCAGCCTTTAAAGTATGATCCTTTAACATATCTTCTGTCACTGCCTTTGATGTTGAGTATTGCAACTACCAGCCATTACTAGCATTGCTCCTGTTGCTGGGGTTCTGAATTTCAAGCAACCTGTTTGTCCATGTGGTTTTTAGTTACAGCCTTTGATCAAGATGTGTTCACAGCAACAGACAAAAGCCATGTGAGTGACACCCAACTGCAGTCTTAAGTGGACAATTTTTCCTCATATGTAATAATCGAATGTAGTTATCAAGTAATCAGTTTTGCCAGGATAGATTATTGAGATGCATACATTTATATGATTTTAGTGTAAAGTGGAAATTGCAATGACAAATATTTGTAGCTATGGATCATGATTGATTTTCCATAATTCCATAAGAAATATATATAAATCCCAGTGCTTTGTGTAAAGTGAAGTGGATCAAAACGGGGTGGACATTTTGTTGTAAATGATGAGTGACACTAACTTAAATGAATAGTTCAAATTCTTGATTTATGGTATATATGATGCCGAGGATGTTTGGAACTCGACATTACAACATTTTTGCTAGTATGATTCAGAGTACAGTGAATAAGCGATGACATCCTACAAAACAGATTAGTGTAGCATACAGTTCGGTGGCTTATGCTTGAGCTTCTGCCCTTCTAAGTTTAGAGATTGTTTGTGTTCTCATATTTTCTACTGGTTGTACTGATATCAGGTGTCAGGAAGTTGTTTGATATTTTGTTCCTTTTGCCCATGTGAACAAATGACCAATGGATAGTTTTTCGTTTCTCCAGAAACGTTCTCATACCTGTTGTACTGATATTAGGTTTCAGGGAGTTGTTTTATATTCTATTCCTTTCACCTGTGTGAACGAATGACCAATGGATAGTTTTTCGTTTTTTTCTAGAAACTTTCAATAAAGGATCAACAAGATGGTAGGGAGTTCCTGTGTTCCGACAAGGCGGAGTGGAACTCACTTGGGTAATACTTTCGATCTTTTTTTGGCAGCGTTTGCTTGATGCATGGGCTATCTTTGAGGAGATGAATGTTCTTTCTATGCAGGTCCTGTAAAATGTTCTTCTAATCATGACAGGAACACGTCCTCACTACAACAATGAGCACATCTACGGGCTAAGGACAAAGCAGGAACTGCGGCACTGCTATGTGGTGCTCCATAGCCAACGACAGAAGTGGCATATTTGGGCTGTTAACGAATTACTAAGATGGTTGTGCTTTGTGAATTGCACTTGTTAGTTGTTGAGCTAACCAGCTAGCCTTGAATAGCCCATCTTGGAATTGGAGGAGAAACTGTGGTTTTATGCATTATTCTATCATTTTTCTGATGCAATAAATTATGAGGAACGACATTGAGCAAGGTGCTTCATTTACAAATCTTTGTGGATCTTTTTTTGGTTAAGTGGCTAACTGTCTAGCTTGCTTTTTTATGCTCTCTAGGGGCATGCAGTGGCGGGATTCTTTTGAAGTGAAATGAGTCATTCCAAGCACACAATTATAATCTCGAGGTTTTGGATTTGTGATTTGAGTCAATGAACATTCAGTACAATTTTGCAAAGCAATCATTAGAAACACATTCATCAGAGATTAATCTCTTACACTATTAATGCATGAAACAATTATCGAATTAACCTGTTGGAATTCAAGAGTGTAAAAGATGTCATGGTAGGGCGCCCAAAGGGCGCCTGATGTTCTAGTTGCATTAACACAAACCGTGAGTTGCTTCTTATTGGTTCTTATGTTTTGTTAATAAAATGATTAATCAACTTTATAAATAAAGTTGTCTTGTGTGTGTGTGCTTAGCCAGCCAAACCCCATAAGGTTGACCTAGTGGACCCATTATTGCACCCTAATAGGGCATACATGTATGAGTAATGTATACAAGTATAGGCTTGCAAAAAAATAGGAATAGTAATAGAAAAGGATTAGAAAAAGAGGAAGAAAAGAAAAAAGGGGAAGGAAGCCCAACACCACTAAACCAACCTCAGGCCAGCTGCCTCCTCTTCCTCGCGCACGCGCACGACTGCAGCCCAACACCAGCCGGCCCAAGCCACCTCCCCCACCAGCTAATAGGAAGCGCCTGCGCGGAGTACGCCTCCGCAAGGCCGAAGGCGCCCGCACCGCTCCCCCTCTCATGCGTAGACTGATGAGTGGGCCCACTGGGCCCACCCGTAACCCCCTTCTCGCTCTCCCTCCTCTGCTTTTCCCCTTTGCCGATATCGTGACCCCGACGAGGTCCAAGGGATCCTTTGCCCATCTGTACCGTTCGCCACTGACCTCGCCTCGCATGCCACTTGGATGACCACCTCGTCCACGATCCGGGCTGAGGGCACATTAACACTAGCAGGAATGGCTGACGCCTGCCGCCATAGCCCCCGCCATGATGACGCCACCACCCTCACACTCTCCGCTACTCTTTGACTGGCCGCCACTCCAAATACGGAGAAGCAAAGCCCGCGCGAGCCCCTGGTGAACCTAAACCCTAGCCCTAGGTCTCCATTCACCCTACACGTGCCCCCTCATCCCCTCAGCGCCATCCACTACTGCGCCATTGATGGTCGTGGCTATATGAGCTGGCCTCTACAAGACTGCGAACCCTAAACCACCCCGCCACCACTGGTGGCCATCCATTCACCAAACCGACGCCCTGAAGGAGGACCAAGAGGAGGAGAAGGAGGAGACAGCCGCCACAGCAGAGAAGTTAGAGCCGAGGACAACTCCTTGTACGGCTACAACAGCACTGCGTCGACTCACCAGGGCACCAACTCATCACTGCACCACTAGCCTATCCCTTTCAAGCCCCCAGTGAGCCTTGCTGCCTTGCTCTATTTTCGCCAGCGTGGACATGCCGTGGCTGCCGTCGCGTTCTCTCCACCTGAGAGGACCAAGGGTGAGCCTTGGTCGCTAAACAGCTGTTGATGCAAAAGTGAATCTGCAAACACAAAGGGCTAATACCCGAAATCAATATCCAAGGCGTGCCAGTCGATTTGACCTGTTAATCGACAAGGATGAAGATACGAGCACTTTGGTCCTGACAACAGCGATACGCCCGGAAGTCACGGCCAAGAGGTACTCACGCGGAACTCGAGGATCGACAAAGATTGCACTTAGAGCAATGCAACTCGCCGAATCGATGAGAACTCGTAAAAAAGGAAAAATATGCAAATTGACGAAGTCGTCGAAAAGTAGATGTAAATAAGAGTAAAAGCTGTTTTTTGATGTATTGATTGTTATCTATTACATTGCCCTTCACTCTATATTTATACCCTGATCTATAGAAACATAATCGAATATGACTAGGACACTAAACTCAAGTCTAAGAAAAAGAACATGACTTTTACACAACTCAGACTCTACTAATCGTAAACAAGGAAATCAACTCCTATTTTATTCCATAATCCGCCTTAATCACGATGGTATCCTCATCGGCTTCCTTTTCACCAGCACAACCCCTTTTCTATCGGCAGCAACCTTCGATCTCCTTCCATCGGCACATTCCCTGTTTCATCGGCTGCAGCCTTCACACTTTCCTTCATCGGTACATTTCCTTATCGGCAACCTTCTTCCATCGGCATCGGCAATAACACCTTTGACTTCATCGGCAACATTCCTAATCAAATCCAAACACTGCCACCGCTCAAAACAAACTTATTCTTCTTGGTCATCAATTCACACAGCAATCTCTCCCTTGCTAATCAGCCTTTCCTGATTATATTGACACGTACTAAAAACGGTGTCAACACATGCCCCCCAATTTCGGAGTATAAGATACTGATGCTCCGAAATTTACTCCAACTGATGCTTGCTATTATCTGTTTCTTTAACCCATTCTCCAAGCATAACATGATTTGTTACCAAACTCAATCAAATCTAGATCCAATCCATGTATCTCAATATATATCGCATTTTTTCCAACCTTCTTTGCCTTAACAATGGTTGATATACCAAAATAACAAATCTTCAACAATATCTCACCGCAACGCATCATTTTTAGAACTGAAAAATCTTATATCAAGATATCCTTCAAGCTATGATTACTTGCTGTCAAACCTTCTGTACCATTCCTTGATTGTCGTGCGCACAGTTACCATATCCAACCGAACCACCTCGATTCATCCGCATACGGCATAGAGATAAGTCAAGAATACCCCTACTCCAGATAACCTATAAACAGATTCCTCCGGGCTGTTCATCTTCTACCTTCAAACTCCACCTTTCAGCATTCTCACCCGGCGGCAACCCTAACCAACAACCGCACGTCTTCAACTCATCTGAATCATCATCTTCAAGTTCCCAGCTCGTGCCCTCATCCTCCTGAAGTAATGGCTGTTAACTTCGACGTCCCTGCGGTTTGTTCTTCTTCTCATTACTTTTACTTTAATCCTTTCGGTCTCCTGCGAATTCGTACAGTTGACATTTTTCTTCATCTTTCATTTTCTCGGTCCTCCAAACCTAGGAACTTCGCAACACATTGGTGATTCCAACCCATCAACCTCCCCTTTACTGCTTAGGTCCGATAGGTGACCCAGATCCAACTGATTTGATCAATGCAGAAGCCAATCGTATTCCCTTCAAATCTCAGAATTTCTCCTTGAATTTGTGGAAAGATACATTTCGTTCTTGGCCTAAACCCACCAAAGGGTGGAAAAACTGGTTTCTGAGGGTCAACAGGTCAATGCAAGTATTCTGGGCAGAGCGAAAAATAGATCAATGTATCAGGCTGTCCATTGCCGATATACAGAAAAATGAATCTATGATGATAGCTGCTGCTCAATTTTGGTCTGACACCACCAACACCTTCATGTTTGGTCATGGTCCATGTGCCCCCACCCTTGCCGATGTGTACATGCTCACAGGCCTAGACATTTCAACTGTCGATGAAAGCCATATTTTCGGCAGAAAAGCTGAGTACAGAATAACCACACGCAACATCGGCGGCTGGACAGGATATATCCAGGAGTATCAGAAAACTGGCACTGTCAATCAAAGGGAGCATGCCACATTCCTGAACATGTGGCTAGAAAAGTTTATTTTCTGCGGTCGATCGGTAGGACCAACTAATGCTTTCCTCCCAGCAGCAGAACTCTTGGCCAACGGTGTCAGATTCCCACTTGGCCGATATCTCCTGAGCTCAACCTACCATCTCCTCCACCAAGTATCCCAAAAACTTATACTTGGCGAACCCATCGGCAACCTGGGAGGCCCGTGGTGGTTTGTTAATATGTGGTTAAACGCTCACATGCACAAGCGTTTACAGTGGGATCTCTTTGCTCAGGAATTCCCACGAGAGATTCCCGAAGAATATGTCCTTAGGGATGATGAATCGGCAACACGCCCTCCTATCAACTTTGGTGAAGCAATCATCGTCCTTCCCGGAACAGAAGCCAATGAGGATCAAATCGGCAGATTTTTCCACACTCTCTACCATGGCCTCCCTCGTGACCTTAGGGCTTGGGTGCCTTATATTGACGAAGATAATAAGTTCCCCCTCCTCTTCAATTTTGCCGATAGTGATCTGAACCAAGATAATGATCTCATGATGGCCATCATCACCCCCAGAGCAATTCCAATCAATACATTTGGCAGTGGGAAAGCCTCCCACATTACTTATGAATTTTACAATCCATCGGCAGTATCTCGCCAGCTGGCTTTTGGGCAACTGCCCATTAAACTGTGCTATGCCGATGTAATTAAACCCAGGGAAATCATCACCTCTGGAACTGAATGGAGCAGGATAGTAAGACTTGCTCCTGATGCCGATATTTCCAATGTCGATCTCTCCGCCTGGTCACCAGCTTCTTTCATAACAGAATCATATAAGCAATGGTGGCAGGAATGGAAAGAACAGCTATTTTCAACATCTGTTCACACATATCGGCACCAAATTGACCCCGATTATGCTATTCCTGATAATGCAGTAAGTCCCTTTCAACTTTTCTTTTATTATGTGTATCGGTAACTAACCTCCTTTGAAACAGGCTGACGATCCAGTTCCACCGATAAGTAAAAGCGGAAAACCCTTCAATCTCCATCCAGCCTCTCCGATTTCAGCAATCGGTTACAATGCCCCCACCCTGGAAGCCTTGACTTTCCAAAGAGCTCGTACCAAAATTGGCGCTTCTAGACCAAGATTGGGAACATCTAGGGCTTCTCCAAAGGCCGCTGCTTCAAGCCTGATCAAAGCTTTTAAGGTAACAATCTTGTTTACTCCCTTTTCTGCCGATACACTTTATATTAATATACAACTATCAGGGTGTACAAGCTGCAGCTGGATCATCATCGGCAACTTTACCGAGCACCATAACTTCTACTCCTTCCTCAGAGGTATTCTTTCATTATTATTTTTTTTACTTTTCCCATTAAACATCTAATCTTATATCTGTTTTTGCAGCAACAAATGGATACATCGGTAAGCACACCGATCATTCAAGCTCCTCAACCAATAGATGTTGATGCCCCCCAGCCAGTTGTTGTCGAAGCACAACAAAAACGTAAAGCTTTGACCGATGCTGAGGCTCAACAGAAACGACAAAAACCTACACCGGCCCCTGCATCTGCTCCAACACCCGTCGATCAACCTTCTGAACAAACTGCTTCTGCCCAAGATACATCATCGACAATTGTACCTCAAGGGCCGACTACCAATGTGGTCATTGAAAACATTCCATCGGCATCTTCTGCCGATCCTCCACAGGACCCTTTACAAGCCGCTCCTTCAAGTCAAGCTCAAGAAATAGCCTTGAAGCAGGTAAACCAGTCAATTACCTGATTTATTATATCTTCAGAATATTATAAACAAGATTTCTAATTCTCTTTATCCCATAGGAACAAGACTCTCCCGATAGCTTATTTTCTTTTGCTATTGATATTTCTGATGACGACGGAGAAGAAGCGAGCTCCTCCCTGGCGTTGGGAACAATATCATCAGACACATATGGCAAGCTGGAAACCCTCCTAAACCTGCTTCAGCAAGAAACTGCCCAATTGATAATCGACTCTGATCCTGCGAAGTCTATCTTCAAGGCAATCCGCGGCCAAGTCCCCTCCAATGTTGAAGAAATCATCTTTCCAGCAGTCAATCTGGAAAGCAGACAGCTTCAATACCAAAGGGCCGTTCATCGTATTGCTGACAGAGCAGCCCAATCTCAACTTAAAGAAGAGATGCTACAGCTGAAGCAGACTACCGACGAGAAGCACAAGAACATCAATAATTTGCAAGCCTCCAGTGCCGATATTAGACAGAAGATCTTAGATCTATCGGCAAAGAAAGCAGCCCTGCTAGCTGAACTGGAACAAATTGAGACAGCTCTGACCCAGGCCAAACAAGAAGAAGACCAGCTTCCCGACGCCATTAAAGCCCTTCAACAGGAACGGGATGCTCAAGCTCGCAAGGCCTTGGCATTGAAAAAGAAAATCAAACCTGTGGAAGGAAATGCCGATGAAGATGCCAAGGAGCTAAAAGAAGCCGATGAAATTCGCCTGCGTGCGATATCAGCCATCCAGGCTTTGTTAAATTCGGCATAATTGATACTTTGTTTTAACTCCAGCCGATAGGATTGTTATCGGCAACTATACTTTTTATGCATCTATCCAAATACTAGGGTAATATTTCTTTAAATATTTTCCATTTAACGCTCTGGGAAATACCACTCCTTCGAGAGTTTCAAGAATATATGCATTACCAGGAACAGACTGACTTATCCGATATGGACCTTCCCAATTAGGGGACCATTTGCCAAACTTAGAATTTTTAGTCTCAATCGGTAAAATCAACTTCCAGACTAATTCACCATCGGCAAATTCCTTTACCTTCACTTTCTTATCATACCACCTAGCTACTCTCTTCTTGTTTTCCTCGATGTTAACCAAAGCTTTTAACCGATGACCTGCTACGTCCTCCAACTCATCTCTCATAAGGATATCATAATCATCGGCTGTCAGTTGATCCTGAAAACGCATCCGCCTAGATCCAATCTTAATCTCCCAAGGTAATACTGCATCGTGCCCATACACCAATTGATAAGGCGACACCTTGGTTGCACCATGACATGCCATCCGATATGACCACAAAGCTTCATTTAATATGGTATGCCACTTTTTAGGATATTCTTTGATCTTGCGCTTAATAAGTTTGATAATCCCCTTATTAGATGCTTCAGCTTGGCCATTTGCTTGGGCATAATATGGTGAAGAATTCAAAACTTTAATTCCCATACTCAAAGCAAACTCATCAAATTCACCTGATGTAAACATAGTGCCCTGATCGGTAGTAATAGTTTGAGGGATGCCAAATCGGTAAACAATATGCTCCTTCACAAAATCAACCATGTTAGCCGATGTCACCTTTTTCAAAGGAATTGCTTCAACCCACTTTGTGAAATAATCGGTAGCAACCAGAATAAATTTATGCCCTTTACTCGATGGTGGATAAATTTGACCGATGAGATCAATAGCCCAACCCCTAAACGGCCATGGTTTAATTATAGGATTCATAGCCGATGCGGGTGCTCTCTGAATATTACCAAACTTTTGACATTCCTGACATCCTTTAAAATATTTAAAACAATCCTCAAGAATAGCTGGCCAATAATATCCATTTCTTCTGATCATCCACTTCTATTAAATCATCTGCCGATGTAAATCCTTGCCCTAATTTTCCATCATCGGCAAATCTATCCATTAAAATTCTTCTTCAGAACCGACTGCTTGGATCGGTAGAATTTCATAATCAGCAACCTTGAGGAACTCTTTCTCCCAAGCTTCTCCCGATATGCACCTGGTTCGTTCATAAGTATCTGATTCTGCCGATGCAATGATATAGGAAGAATCACCAGGAACAACTTCAATCTTATCTCCGATCCATTGTACCAAACATTGATGCATTGTAGAAGGAACACAACAATTAGCATGAATCCAATCCCTTCCCAGAAGTAAATTATATGCACCCTTGCCATTAATAACAAAGAAAGTTATCGGCAAAGTTTTACTACCGATGGTCAACTCAACACATACTGCTCCTTTAGCTGGTGACACATTGCCTTCAAAATCTTTTAGCATCATATCGGTTTTAGTTAAGTCTTGATCTCCCTTACCAAGCTTCCGATACATCACATAAGGCATAACATTAATCGCAGCTCCTCCATCAATAAGTATCTTAGATACGGGCTGCCCATCAACTCTGCCTTTTACAAACAAAGCCTTGAGGTGTTGCCTCTCATCATCAGCAGGCTTCTCAAAAACAGCCATCATTGGATCTAACATTAATTGAGCTATCTGATCAGAGGAAACAGCCTCTTCCTCACTGTCAGACAAAGCCAAAAATTTCATTGGCAACATAAACACCATATTGATGTCTGCTGATGGACCTTTATCCTTGTGCCTTATCTGCCACTGCTGGTTACCATATTTCTCATTGGAGGGACTTTCTTCTTGATATAAATCTTTTTGACGATCCCGCTGTATTTTTCTCTTCTGTGTCTTTGTCAAACCTTCTGGACACCATTGAGGAAGCTTAGTTTTCCAAACTGGCTGATGAATTCTAGTTGTCTCCACACGACGTATATTAGGGTCCCTGTAGAATATTTCTTCATCAGGGACTCTTGCATTTGCCATCTCTTCAAGTTCCTCTTGATTCCTTGGAAAATATGCAACGCGTTTACCAAGCCTTTCATGCACACTAAGCCTGCCCCCCAGCCGATCATGTACTGATGCTCTCCTTCTGATCGGCTCATTAATGAGCAAACCTTGATTACCAGATTGAAACCTTCTTGCAGGATAATTAACTCCATAATAACCATTGCACTCTGGACAATCTTCAACAGTAGGTAACTTAATACCTTCCTCCCAACAATGAATAAAAAACGGACAATTCCAATGATCCTTATGCCGATTCCACTTTTCTTGACGCCTTTCCTCTTGTTGTCGTCGATACCGGTCCCTTCGCTGACGCCAGCCTTCTTGTTGTCTTCGATGAGTGATCACGATGCCAGATCGAGGAGGCCTCCCAGAACCGCCACTTTCCATCAATAGCCCCTTGCCTTTTGCATCATCGGTAGTTATCCGATGTTGGGGATCTACTGATGCATTCTTTTCAGCAGCTTCCGACGTCAACACCTTAATTTTTCCTTCAGCGTCCAACATATTTGCTGGAAAAGGATGTTGATCAATTTTCATTGGCTTTTGAATCTTGGAATTGCCAAATTTTATCCTGCCAGACTCAATAGCTGACTGTAACTGCTGTCTAAACACCTTACAATCATTGGTACTATGTGAAGTTGCATTGTGCCACTTGCAATACAGCATATGCTTCAACTCTTCTGCTGATGGGATCACATGATTGGGTGATAATTTAATCTGGCCCTCCTGAAGCAAAAGATCGAATATTTTATCGGCTTTGGTGACATCAAAAGTAAACTTTTCCGGCTCTTTGTGACCAAAGGGACAAGATATCGGCTTCTTATTCTTAACCCACTCTGCCAAACCGATAACTGGTTCATTATCTGAATCAGAATCTTCCGCTTCTTCAACAAATGAAACTTTCTTGTTCCAATTTCTCTTAGGTTAAAAAACCCTAGTATCTTGATCAGAAATCCTTTGTACTAAATGACTTAGGCTTTCGAACTCCTGAGAAGCATATCTGTCCTTTAGGTGTGGCAATAATCCCTGAAAGGCTAAATCGGCAAGCTGCCGATCATCCAATACCAGACTGTAACATTTATTCTTTACATCTCGTAGCCTTTGCACGAAGCCTTCTACCGATTCATCATTGCGCTGTTTCATCTTTACCAAATCGGTAAGCTTCTTCTCATGAATTCCAGCAAAGAAGTATTTATGAAATTGCTTTTCTAGATCAGCCCAAGTGATAATAGAATTTGGCGGTAGTGAAATAAACCACGTAAATGCTGATCCAGATAGAGATGACGAGAAAAGACGAACTCTCAATTCATCCCTACAAGCTGCCTCTCCACATTGAATAATAAAAAGATTAACATGCTCCATGGTTGATGTATCGTCTTGCCCAGAGAATTTAGTGAAATCTGGCACTTTGTAACGATTTGGGAGAGGAATTAAATCATATGCTGGAGGATACGGAGTCCGATAAGAATAAGTATTAACCTTGGGCTTGATCCCAAATTGATCTCTCATAATTTCTGCTATCTTATCGGCCCAGAAAACATCGACATCTTGCTGACGATATGGTTGAATCTCTGCTGGAGGTATCTGTTGATATCCTTCTGCATGCCTTTGTTGCCCACGATCTCCAGCAATTGGCATATTTGCTACTAACTGTGGTCCATTAATCTGCTGAAAAGGATTCATCGGCTGAGCTGCCGATGCTTGATTCTGAAAACCAGCATGCATGTGACCTTGATGAACTCCTGTGACTTGCTGATTTGGCTGAACTGTATGTTGAGTAGGAAACTGTCCTGACCAATTATTAGTATTCATCGGCACAGAATTTACCGATGGCTGGTAGCTTGTTGGCATTGCTGGATAATTATATCCAACTTGAGGCATAACCTGTACTCCAGCAGGTTGACTGATTATAGGAGCCTTCTGCTGCATCGGTAACAAACTTGCCGATGGACTTGAACCAGATGTTTGACCCAGAGACGCCTGAAAACCTCCCAAACTTGGTTGTGCAGTAGTTGTAATATATTGAGGCGTTTGGGCTATCGGCGAACCAGCCGATGGTATAGGAGTTTTTCCTGCTGCGTCAAACACTTGAGATAATCCGTGATTGACAGTAGATGGCTCCGGAGGCATACCATATCCCCACCAATTAGCAGGAGTTTGATTACTCTGTAGTACAGGACCTGATAAAGCTGATGCTGATAGATCTGTACCAAGCTGAACTCGCCCTGATAATGCTGAATCTGGACGAATCGGAGTAGATTGTGCATTAGATAATCCTGCTGATACTGGAGGAGAAGAAATCTCTATACCCGCAACGGCTGGAGGAGCCGATGGAGCAACAGCAGATGCTGCTTCTGGTTGATGATAAGCAGGTCCGACGTAGTGATGTGACGCTTGCCCTTCTTTGAAAGTTCGAATCACAGCATTATGAACAGTATTGGACAGCACATTGGAGTAATTAATTAAAGCATGATTCACTGCAGAATTAACCATCTCTTGAAGTTTACCAGGATTAGGATCAAAGGTAACCTGCCGAGGCAACGGCAAGTCCTGCTTCTGGATAACTTGTCCACTTTTGTTCATGCTGAATGACTTTAAGCAAAGCTGTCTATATTCTTCAATAGCCCTCTCCATAGCCTGCTTCTGATCGTCCTTAAGATCTTCCTCTGTTACTGCGATGATATTCCCAGCATCGATCTCATGATTAGGCATCTTGATTAGATCTGTCCCACCGGGCGTGCCAAAAGATGTGTTGATGCAAAAGTGAATCTGCAAACACAAAGGGCTAATACCCGAAATCAATATCCAAGGCGTGCCAGTCGATTTGACCTGTTAATCGACAAGGATGAAGATACGAGCACTTTGGTCCTGACAACAGCGATACGCCCGGAAGTCACGGCCAAGAGGTACTCACGCGGAACTCGAGGATCGACAAAGATTGCACTTAGAGCAATGCAACTCGCCGAATCGATGAGAACTCGTAAAAAAGGAAAAATATGCAAATTGACGAAGTCGTCGAAAAGTAGATGTAAATAAGAGTAAAAGCTGTTTTTTGATGTATTGATTGTTATCTATTACATTGCCCTTCACTCTATATTTATACCCTGATCTATAGAAACATAATCGAATACGACTAGGACACTAAACTCAAGTCTAAGAAAAAGAACATGACTTTTACACAACTCAGACTCTACTAATCGTAAACAAGAAAATCAACTCCTATTTTATTCCATAATCCGCCTTAATCACGATGGTATCCTCATCGGCTTCCTTTTCACCAGCACAGCCCCTTTTCTATCGGCAGCAACCTTCGATCTCCTTCCATCGGCACATTCCCTGTTTCATCGGCTGCAGCCTTCACACTTTCCTTCATCGGTACATTTCCTTATCGGCAACCTTCTTCCATCGGCATCGGCAATAACACCTTTGACTTCATCGGCAACATTCCTAATCAAATCCAAACACTGCCACCGCTCAAAACAAACTTATTCTTCTTGGTCATCAATTCACACAGCAATCTCTCCCTTGCTAATCAGCCTTTCCTGATTATATTGACACGTACTAAAAACGGTGTCAACAACAGCATGGTGCAGCCGCCTAAGCACACGCGCACCATGGCCGGATGCACTACTACATTCAGACCTATCACAAGCGGTTCATAAAGCCCATCACTAGCGCTTTTCGGTCTCGGCAGTAAGTTGTCGGTGGTGATGACATTCTCATCACAGGCAGTTTGCAACCGGCGGTGATAATAGCTTATCGTAGTCGGTTCGTATTACTAGCCGGAGGTGATTTGAACTTTCAAAATTCCCAAAAACAGGCCTAAAAAATAGCAAAAAATTTTGTTTCAATCCTGGGAAGCCCCCCACTAGCTCCAGCTTTATGGTACCGGGAAGCTGCTCCAGCTCTAACTCCACGTTATGTTTCATGGTACGTAGTGCTAGGATTCGATCCTAAGACCTTTGTCTTTTTCTCCTCTAACCACTCCACCCCTAAGTCACTTGTGTCTATATAGCATATCTATTCCCCTAGTATTCACTTTTTAGGATTTAAAATAAATATTTAGAACCCTAAACGGGTGAAAATGTCTTCACCGCTGGTTCATATGGCGAGGCGGCAGTGATGAGGAGCACATTATCACCGCCAATTGGTGGTGCAAAGCAGTTGTGATGATGGACTATCACCGTCGGTTAGTAAGATGAAGCGGTGGTGATAGTTATCAACCCGCACGTTCTTACGAACCGACGGTGATACTCTCATCACCAATGGTTTTAATGATACCGGCGGTGATAATGGTGTTGGTGATAGGTCAATCTGTAGTAGTGATGATGCCGTGGTAAGTCATCGTTTCAGCCACCAAAGAATGGTACAGGCCTCCAAACTTGCATGGTGAGCTTTTCCTCACCACGACATGACCCGATCCTTAGTGCGCTAGGAAGCCCCCTAGAACCCCGCAGCGCTGCTACGATGCCGGCGCGTCTGTGCGCCCATGGTGTCGCCGTGGCGAGGAGCGTTCCCATTGCCATTGGCCGCCTTGCAGGATGAGAAAGGGCCGAGCGCCTTCGCTGTGAAGTAGGGCACCCAACCGCACCCTCATCGAGCCTTAACGCCTTCCCTAGCCATAGTTTCCCAGAACATGCACCGTCACTGGAGCTCCGTCGTGACCTTCACTATAGCGTGGACTCCGCCGTTCATTTTGGTCATTGGCGCCTCTGGTAGCCCCTAGGACCCGCCTAAGCCCTGGGCTAAACCAGAACCACCCGCAGACCCCATTCACGCGAGCTGCAACGTCGTCATCACCATAGACTCCCACATTGGGTTCCACGCCACCACTGCGAGGTGAGGAAGGCCTAGGAGCACCCTAGTGACCCCGCTGAGCCTCGCCATTTTTTTCGCCGATGAGACTTGCGTCGAGCACCTGGTCGCGAGGAGCAGAGGGCTCTCCCCGGCTAAGTGGGAGATGGTGAGTAGACCTAAAGATTAGGGGGCTTGGGCATTGTTAACATGAGAATAATGAATGACAACTTGCTGGTCAAGTGGATATGGAAAAATTTTCAGGAATCTGATTAACTATGGTTCAAGATTTTTAAACCAAAATGCATGGATGATGGCATTTCTTTGCTTCTCAAGTGTGATGGTCCCTTCCCGTGGGACCGGTTGGGGATAGCCTAGGTGTTGGAGTGGCGGGTGTTGACGGTAGTTATCTACCATATTAAACCGTCAACATAACATGAAGAAATGCTTGAAATGGATCACCAATAGAAACTTAGGGGTTTAAACTGACAATTTTCATAAGTTTTGGTGAATCTGTATTTTTTGCAGAGTATATCCAGAAAACTGGAAAGGGGGATCAAAACGTCAAAAGAAACTTAACTTACCGCGACAAAAACTATTCTAAAAGACTCTAGAGGACTCTAGAAGGCAACCCCCTGAGGCAGAGCCCAAGAGGCTGCCAGGTGGGACCGGCTAGCCCCACCCTGGTGCCGCCCGGCCCCCCTCCTGTCAGCTTCTGGAATGTTCCTCCACCGCCTCCCTAGACTGTATCTGCACCGTTCTTCAAGTTGGTTTGATCCAAGGGCTCACGTTGGACCCTCTGGGCTATATAAGGAGATCCTCTCTGAGGCATCAAGTCATTTGAGATCAAATCATCCAGAGCCAGAAACCCTAATATCCTCATAGCTCCTCTAGTTTCTGGGGCATAGCTAGTTAGGCTAGGTCTAGAGGAAGGCAAGCAGATCTTCGCTTGGATTCCCGACATCGTCTAGAGCTTGGTTCGGTATAATTCTTGTACCCCTCTCTCGTTGTATCTCCATTATTTTTATATACTTTGGTACAATTGTCAAGACAATATAGTATTCTCATCTTATTCATGTTCTTGGTTGCAATGTTCATTGTCTACTTTGATTATATGCTTAGTATAGTTAGTTTATCATTGTTTTTATGCATAAGTTCGTATAGCATTCACCCTAATAAGGTACCATGGGTGGGTGGTAGAGATCATGGAAGCGTGGTGCTTATATGCTATTTACCTGCGAATATACTCTATATTCTAGGTCATGTGGTAGATCACGGATGTGACACTCCCATTGAGTCATTTGTAGTCCACTTCCGAGTATAGGTTGAGAAAGTAGGGTCTAGTTACGAAGGAAGGGAGATGTTTCTGTACTCAAACTTCTCTAAGTAATGCCCCTTATGTGCGGATATAATGATGGCCTTAGCCAGGATTACTAGGTGTAATTGCACTAATCACATATGCTTTGACTTGTAGTTAAGGATGACTTAGGAATTCTTCCTCTAATATTCTAACTTGACCATACTATTGCCATAGATAGGAGTGCTCTGAGTGATTTACTTATTATAATGCTTGATCAATGTGTCGGTGTTCGGTCCCGGGGGCTCCTAAGCCGACGAGTAAATGCCGCGTGTCCCTAACCTGGATGGTGATGCAAGGAGAATACGCGGGGGTTTATCCTGGTTCGGGCCAAGAAGGCCCTACGTCCAGCGGGCGGGGGGGGGGGAGTTTTGTATTTCCTTGCACCGAGGTGCTTGCGTAGGGGTTACAAGCTGGCGAGAGAGGGCGCCGAGCCCAAGTCTCAAGGAGAGAAAAAAGAGTACACGGGTGATCGCTTGAGATGTTGATCTCTGAGTTGTGTTGGCCTGCTTTTTCGTCCCCCTTCTGTAGAGCCCGGGCCTGCCCTTTTATAGGGTAAGAGGAGGCCAGGACGCCGGGTGCTTTGAGGTGAAGTTTTGTCGATTCCTGTAGAGGTGGTTGTAGCGACGTGCCTCAGGAATGGCCGGCCATCCCTGGACACCATGGTGACGTTAGGGACGAGACGGTGAAATGACCCTGAGGCCTGTGTCATGTTGACCTTTCCTTCCTGTTAACCGGCGGTGGGCGTCGAGGCCAGGTCGAGGTTGGGTCGAGGCCGGGCGGATAAGGCTGAATCTCCGAGACCGTGGAATACGGACCTTGTCGTATCCTTCCTCGAGGGTGATCAATGGCAGAACAGTGTGCAGTATGGTATGCATAGTGACAGGTTTTCACCTCCCATCCCGGGATGGCGCGGTAAAAAGTGAGACCTGACACCGGTATTGCTCCCACGTCGGTTACTGTCGTAGCCATGTCGGTAGGTGGTAGTAGGTATTTGCATTGAATGCTCTGACTTTTGTCTCAGAGTAAGTGAGTAGAGTAGGTCGAGCGCTTCGACCCGGGGTCGTGCGAGTCGGAGTTTTACCAGTGGCCGAACGAGCCTCGTGCGAGTCGGAGCGCAGTCAAGGTGCCATATCGAACGGGCCTTGTATGGGACGGGGCGCGGTCGAGGCGTTCCCGTCGGGGGCGCCTCGTACGAGTCGGAGTGGGAGCGCGGTCGAGACGCTCCGTCGAGCTGGGCTCGTACGAGGCGGACCCTGTACGCGGTCGAGGTGTACTACCTTTTGCTGTGGTTTAATCGTTTTGTTCTTTTTTACCGTTGGTTGTGGGTACCCCCATACTGTTGGTACCGACAGTAGCCCTTGAGCCTTTGGGTGAGTGTGTGGTCACTCTCTTAGAGGCTTATTAGTAAATGAACTAGAGTCATAGCGTCGTGGCATTTTCTGGTGGGGGCACGCGAGCGCACCCGCCGGGTGTAGCCCCCGAGGCCTCGGTGGAGTACTTGGGCTCCTCCGAGGTCTTTTATGCGCTCTATTGGGGGAATGGCCTCGAATTGTGGCGTGATTCATGCCTTTTTGTTCGAGGTTTGGTCTGGTGCGGTCGAGCCCCCGAGCCCCGTACGCACGAGGTCGATCAGGGTCTTGGCCGTCTTCTGTCGTTCGACCCTCACGCTTCTTTTTACAGGAAAAAAGGAGGGGTGGGGAACGCCGTACTACCCTTGTTTGGGCGAGTCCCGATGATCTCCGGCGAGCTGCTAGCAGGGGAATTCGAGTGTGAGCCCATGCTCCATTCGATAGGAGTCGGCTAGTGGCCCGGAGGCGCTCTCAAGAATGCCAAAGAGTAGTCGTGTGGATCTCGATTCCTTTCGATGGGATTCGAGGGCTCGGCGCCTCCCTCCGAGGGGATTCCTACGTCGACCTTCTCTTTTAGCCTCGAATACGTCTTGGGGTGTCTCAAGAGTGCGGCTCGAGCCCTGGCCATGTATGGGCGCATCCCTAGTCGTCCCTAACTCTGTTACTCGAGGGCAGCTGTCGAACCCCGGTCGAGGGCCAGCTTTCGATCCCTTGAGGTTTAGCTTTCTGCGGTCAAGCCCCCGAGCCTCGTACGCACGAGGTCGATCAGAGTCCTGACCGTCTTTTATCGTTCGACCCTCACGCTCCCTTTAGAGAAAAGGAGGAGGGGTGGGGAACGTCGTACTACCCTCGTTTGGGCGAGTCCCGACGATCTCCGGCGAGCTGCTAGCGGGGGAATTCGAGTGTGAGCCCGTGCTCCATTCGATAGGAGTCGGCTAGTGGCCCGGAGGCGCTCTCAAGAATGCCAAAGAGTAGTCGTGTGGATCTCGATTCCTTTCGATGGGATTCGAGGGCTCGGCGCCTCCCTCCGAGGGGATTCCTACGTCGACCTTCTCTTTTAGCCTCGAATACGTCCTGGGGTGCCTCGAGAGCGTGGCTCGAGCCCTGGCCATGTATGGGTGCACCCTTGGTCATCCCTAACTCTGTCGCTCGAGGGCAACTGTTGAACCCTGGTCGAGGGCCAGCTTCCGCTCCCTCAAGACTTATACCGGGCTCGGAGCCCGTTTCCCAGGTATCTGGGAATATCCGTCCGTGGATCCTTCCCCCGCCCGTTTTTGGGCGTGCCTTTTTAGGAGGGGAAGCGAGATCGGCGCGGTAGTGGGTGGCGTGGTGCGACGGTTACGGCGTGAATAGCGGCCACGTGCCCATATCTGTGAGTTTCGAGGAAACGGTTAGGTGAGGGCATTAAATGCAAAAACTGCTCCTACCTTTTTGCGCGCCCGTTGGGCTTCCGTCGGGGCTATAAGAGCAAGGCCCGGGAGTCCATTTTCCTCCACAGGCCATTTGCATTCTCGCCTTCTTCGCCCTAGATCGTTTTCTCCGCCCCCTTTCACCTTTCACCCTGCGCTGCCGCCGTCGCCCTCCCTTTGTCCGCGTAGCTTCCCGGCGTCAATGGCGGGCAAGGGTCAGCTTCTCCCCGCTGATGATTGGGCCGCCTCCTCGGTGATGGAGAGGAGGCTGGAGGAGCTGGTCGACGACGGATTGCTGCGGCCGAAGACAAGCCGGTCGCGGCCGGAGTGGATTGCGCCGCTGCCCGACCACCGGGAGCCGGGACCCCTGAAGGATATGTGGTTAGCTTCGTTTGCTTCCACGAACGGGGGTTCAGCGCGCCGGCGACCGCGTTTATGCATGCGCTTCTCCACTACTACAAGGTGGAGCTGCACCACCTCACCCCCAACGCCGTCGCGCAGGCCGCCATCTTCGCGGCGGTCTGTGAGGGCTACCTGGGGATGGAGCCAGAGTGGAATCTGTGGCTTCATCTCTTCAGGGCGGAGCTCTTTGCCAAGAAGGCGGGGGAGCGAGGGATGCGGCGTGCGGTGCATGCGGGGAGTTGTGTGCTGCAGATTAGGTCTGGTCGCAGCGACCAGTACATCCCAGCGCAGCTGATCTCCTTGAACAGCGGCTGGCACAACAGCTGGTTTTACCTCCGCAATGACAAGAGTCAGCTGCCGAGGTATACCGGCCGGGTGCTGGTGGCTCGAGAGGAGAACTGGGTGTACGGCGTCGTGGAGGCCGAGAAGCCGCGGCTGGACCCACTGCTGGCCGCGTTGCAATAGCTCCGACTGCGAGGGTTGACGGCGGCAGCGGTGGCCACGGCATTCCACCACCGGAGGGTGATGCCGTTGTCACAGCGTCGACTCTGGCTCGACCAGATGACGCCGGAAGCGTTGTTGGAGGGGAGCAGGATGTCGCACGAGTCCCTCACCCTCGAGGAGGTCCTCCGGCGTGCGCGCCGGATGGTGGGGAACTTCAAGCCGGAGGACGTCGACAAAGTGCCGATGCGGCCCACCCAGGGGTTCGAGCCTCTGGTAGGTGCTATCGCCAGTGTATTTATTTATTTCGTCTGCTTTCGGGTTCTTTTGATTTAGTCAAGGTTGACACATAGGATTTGTCGGCGGTGAGGGAGACGCGGCCGCCGCTCCCAGAGGACCAGCCTGCCCGAGAGGTGCGACGCCAGCAGGCGTCCTAGAAGAAGCAGGCAAAGGAAACTGCCATGAAGCGACAGATTCGCAAGGCCAAGGAGAAGGAGGCGCTGAAGAAACTTTGGCGCCAGCAGAGCCTCGACGGGCTTCCCCTCGCAGAGTCTCCCTCCGAGATGGTCTCGGGGGAGGAGGACGATGACGACAGCGACGGGGACGACGATGCCCTGTCGCGGTACGACGCCGCGACCGGCCTGGCGGACCTCCCTGATGTGCGCCCGTTCTTAGAGCCCATTGGGGGGTCGACCTCCCAGGCGTCAGGGTCGGCCTCGATGTCGGTCGAGGTGGTGGAGGAGCCGGAAGAGGTGGGGGCCGGTGCAGGCCCGTCAGCGAGAGGGGCCGCCTCGTCAGGGGCCCCGCAAGAGGGGTCTCCGGCATTGCCAAAGCGAGCCCAAGTTCCTCGGGTTCAGCCGGTGGTAGGGACAGCGCCGCCAACGTCGTCATCCGGGGCGCCGTCGACGGGTGTCAGGACCCGAGGCCAGCTGGCCTTGGTGGCGCAGAAGGCGCAGGGCGCCCTGCCAACTAGGGCCCCAAGGAGCGCCCGGTCTGCAGGAGACCCGGCGGCAAGGCCGCCGCAGGCGACGTCGAGAGTCCCCGACCTGCCGGGGTCGAGGCCCCTGCTTCCCATTTTCGGGTAAGCTCTTCTGCCCCATTTTTTATTTTAAGCGGTCTTGATTCCTATCCTTACGTACTTACTTGCTCCTTAGGCATAAGCACAAGGCGGAGCTCGTGGGTCCGACTCCCGCGAAGGTGCTCCGGTCGAGCGCTGCTGTCATCACGCGGACGGCGGCCGATGACCTCGCCTGGGTCGAAAGACTCCAGGCCACGACGGAGCGCCTGAAGCAGCGGGAGGCGGCTGCCCAGGCGCAAGTGGGCGCCCAAGAAGCTGCCGGTTCCGGCCCTGCCGCGCAAGGGTCGGGGCCGTCAGAAGCGGTGGCGTCTAGCATGGGCGGGGCGGAGCCGGGGTTGACGTCGATCGCCCAGGCCTCCGTCGAGGCCGCAGGGGTCAAGGCTTCCGCCCGCGACACGGGGCGGGCGGATGACGAGGAGGTGGCAGTGGAGGTCCCGCTGGAGGCGGGACAGGAGGCTGCGCAGCCAGGGGAGCCGCAGCCGCAGCAGGACCAGCCGGTGGAGCCGGCGGTCAAGGTAGAGGGTGGGGTGGTCGCGCCCCCGCCCGTGGTGACGGCGGTGGTGCCGGTGACCGAGGCGCCAGCCCCGGCGCAAGGGTCGACTCCGGCGGTGGTCGACCGCACCCTTGACGATTCCCCCGTCGACAAGGGGAAATAGGTAATGGGCGTCGAGGAGGTCGAGGCCGTGGACCAGGCCGGGCTCTTCATGGCGGTCGAGGGAGACGCAGCTGCGGATCAGGTCGGTCCCTCTGCAGCGCCGGAGGGTGACCTGGCTGAGGCGCAGACCGCGTGGCCGGACCTTGCCGGGCTGGCCCTCGTACGGGCGCAGGAGGAGTTGCCGCGCTGGGGGGTCGCCCCTCGAGTTCTGGGACGCATCCGACCCTGGCGCGGAGCCGGTCTTCACGCTCAATGATGGAGACGAGGTGCACCACTGGCAGTACCTCGAGGGTATCCGGTGGCACACAGAACGATCACTTCGTGTGGCGACGGAGGCCGTGTCGCGAGGCATGCTAGACGCCATCGAGGTAAGTTCAGTTTGATGGTTTTTCGCTATCTTTTTGTCCCGTCTTTGGTTCTATCTTCTCAGATTTTTGAACCATGGTTAGGAGCTTAAGGAGCGCTCCCGCCGCAAGTCGCTCTTCATCCGTAATGAGAGCGGCGTGTGGGCGGCGCTTGCCCGGCAACGGGCTCTGGTCGAGGAGGCCAACCAGCGGCTTTCCCGTCAGAGCGCCGAGGCGGCCGAGCTTCGCGTCGCCTACGCGGCGGTCAAGGAAGAGGCGGTGCAGGCCTGGGCAGCCGAGGTCGTGGCGCGTGGAGACGCGACAAGGGCCCAGGAGGAGGCTGCCCAAGCCCGCGAGGATCTCGTGCCGTTGTCGGCACGCGTGAAAGAGCTTGAGGAGGACGTCGCCCTTGTCGGCAAGCAACGCGACGCCCTCAACGTTCAGATCGGGCAGGCGACCGCTCGCTTCGAGGCCTTGAAGAACGAGGCCACGGCGCTGAGTGGAGCCATCCAGGAGAAGGACGAGGCTCTCTCGAACGCCCGCCAAGAGATCGAGACGTTGAGGGCGGCCATTCGTGACAGGGATGGCGCTCTCCAAGCGCTTGAGAAGACGTGCGGGGGACTTCGTGACGAGGTCGTGGGCTGGCAGACCCACTCCGAGGGTAAGCTTTTTGGTTATACAATGGCCTTGGTGTCGAGGTCCCGCACTTGCGCTAACTTGGTGCTTGTGTTCCAGAGTTGGAGAAGGAACAGCGGGTAGCTCAGGCGACGGCCAACTCCTTCTAGAGCCTCTTCGAGGCCAAGGCCCAGCGGACTCAGATGCTCCAGGGTGCGATCTTCTCCGTGTGTGACGGCCTGGGGGTCGAGCCTGATGCCGATACTGAGGAGGACGCCCCGGGGAACTCCTTCGTCCGCCGGATGGTGGCACTGGGCTGCCTCGTCCGGGAGAGGATACGAGGCAGCCTTCACCACGGCGTGAAGAGGGCACTGGCCGTCGTTCGGTCCGGGTTCGTGTATGACCTAGAGCTCGTTGCTGATGGCTTCATCACTGATCTGGATCGGACGGATGAGGAGAATGAGGACGCCTGCCTAGGCCTGATCGGAGCCGCCGAGGAGCCTGGAAGTCGTCTGGCCAAGCTGTTCAAGGTCGAGGTGGTTCCGCCTGCTGACGACGAGGGCCTATGAGCCAAATCTGGGCGCAGAGGCCCATGTAATAAGTTAGTGTTTAGAACTTTGGTCATGGCGGCCTTGGAGGCCTTGAAACGCTTGAAATGTAAACTTGTACCGATTGTTAAGTTTTGTTTCGAGTTTTTCCTTCCCTTTATCGCTTGAATCATGTTCTTGCATGACTTACTTAGCATGCGGTCGCACCCTTTGGCGTCAGGGAGTGAGTGGAGGTACCGTAGCCTCGGAGGCATAAGTGATCTCGCGGCTCGACTGCCCTCGAGCTTCAGGGTGCTCTTGCGGCCTTGCAGATCATGTAAGAACTTGATTCGAAGCGACCGGGGATGTATTCTTTTTCAAAGTTACGAACCGTTACTAGGTCTACTTAGCGCGCGGTCGCACCCCTAGGCGTGAGGGGTGAGTGGAGGTACCGTAGCCTCGGAGGCGTAAGTGATCTCACGGCTCAACGGCCCTTTGAGCCTTAGGGTACTTCCGTGGCGTTGTCGACTTGGGTGACAGTTCTGTTTTTTTAAAAAGGATACGAATTTTTTCGGGGACAGGGGGTTCCCCCCTTGCAGCCCCCGAGGGAGGGTGGATTCTGAAGGAACAGAGTCGATCCTTCCTGGTTGTTATGAAAATGAAGCTTTGAACACTGCTGTATTCTTTATTGAGATTGAAAAGAAAATACAGAGCCTCGAGGCTTTAAGGAAAAAAGCAACGTAGCTGTTCAATGTTCCAAGCGTTGGTGAAGATTTTGCCCTTCTCGTCTGATAGCTTGTAGGTGCCGGGCTTTAGCACTTCTGCGACGATGTATGGCCCTTCCCATGGAGGTGTGAGCTTGTGTCGTCCCTTGGTGCTCTGGCTTCGTCGTAGCACCAGGTCACCGACGTTGAGGTCGCACCTGCGGACGTGTCTGTCGTGGTAGCATTGGAGACTTTGCTGGTACCTGGCAGATTGTAACAGAGCCACATCTCGGGCTTCCTCGAGCTGGTCGAGGGCGTCCCCTCTTGTGGCATCGTTATTTCTTTCATTGTAGGCCTTCAACCTCGGGGATCCGTATTCTATATCAGTTGGGAGCACAGCTTCAGACCCATAGACTAAGAAGAACGGAGTGAACCCCATGGCTCGACTCGGCATCGTTCTTAGGCTCCATAGGACCGAGGGAAGCTCAGCAGCCCATCTCTTGCCATGTTTGTTTAGCCTGTCAAAGATTCTAGGTTTCAGGCCTTGTAGGACCATGCCGTTGGCACGTTCCACTTGGCCATTTGTTTTTGGATGGGCTACGGCCGACCAGAGCACACGGATGTGGTGGTTGTCGTAGAAATCTAAAAACTTTTTACCAGTAAACTGGGTGCCATTGTCCGTGATGATACAGTTGGGAACCCCAAAGCGGTGAATAATGTTGGTGAAAAAGAACACAGCTTGCTCGGACCTGATGCCGGTGATAGGACGGGCCTCGATCCACTTGGAAAATTTGTCAATGGCAACGAGCAAGTGGGTGAAGCCACCAGTTGTCCTTTTCAAGGGCCCGACAAGGTCGAGCCCCCAAACGGCGAACGGCCACGTGATAGGGATAGTCTGCAAGGCGTGAGCCGGGAGATGGGTCTGTCTCACATAGTACTGGCAACCTTTGCAGGAGCGTACTAGCTTGATAGCGTCGGAGACCGCGGTCGGCCAATAGAAACCTTGTCGGAAAGCATTTCCGACAAGGGTTCGAGGCGCAGCGTGATGACCACAAGCCCCCGAGTGTAGGTCGTTGAGCAGGTCTCTGCCTTCCTTATTTGTGATGCAGCGTTGGAGGACGCCAGTAGGTCTGCGGCGATACAGCTCCCTACTGTCGCCAAATATCACAAAGGACTTAGACCGGCGAGCGATCCGTCGAGCCTCGATCTTATCCGAGGGGAGGTCCCCTCGAATGAGATGGTCGAGGTACGGAATGCGCCAGTCAGGCTCAGGGTCAGATGGTGGGGTCGAGCCTTCCACCTGCATGGCTTCAGCCCCGGTCGAGGGGGCTTCTGCCATGGGTGGAGGGTCGAGTGACAGCCCATCGACCCCTCCGTCTGACCCGAGGTCGATGGATAGTCGGTGGAGATCTCTCGCGAAAACGTCTGGTGGAACCGTAGTTCGACTGGACGTGAATTTTGCTAGTTCATCGGCGGCCTCATTATACCTGCGTGCGATGTGGTTGAGCTCGAGGCCGTGAAACTTGTCCTCAAGGTGCCGCACCTCTTCGCAGTAGGCTTCCATCTTGGGATCACGGCAGCTCGAGTTCTTCATGACCTGGTCGATCACGAGCTGGGAGTCGCCTCGAATGTCATGGTGTCGGACCCCGAGTTCGACGGCAATTCTCAGGCCTGTGACGAGCGCCTCGTATTCGGCGACGTTGTTCGATGCAGGAAAGTGAAGCCGGATGATATAGCGCATGTGGACTCCGAGGGGTGAGATGAAGAGCAAACCCGCGCCTGCTCCCGTTTTCATCAATGACCCATCGAAGTACATGGTCCACAGCTCAGCCTGGAGCTGAACCGGGGGGAGTTGAGTGTCGGTCCACTTTGCCAGGAAATCTACTAACACCTGTGATTTAATAGCTTTGCGCGGTGCATATGAGAGAGTCTTGCCCATGAGCTCTACTGCCCATTTGGTGATTCTACCCGAGGCTTCCCGGTTCTGGGCTATCTCTCCCAGGGGGAAAGAAGAAACCACAGTCACCGGGTGGCCCTCGAAGTAGTGTCACAGTTTGCGCCGTGTTAGAACGATGGCGTATAGCAGCTTCTAGATCTGTGGGTATCGGACCTTGGTTTCCGAGAGCACCTCACTGATGAAGTAGACCGGCCTCTGGATGAGTAAGGTATGTGCTTCCTCAGCCCTCTCGACAACCAAGACCGCGCTGACTACTTGTGTTGTTGCGGTGACATAAAGTAGGAGCGGTTCTCCTAGGGTCGGAGGGACGAGGATCGATGAATTAGAGAGTGTAGCTTTGAGTTTCGCAAGAGCTTCTTCAGCATCGAGGGTCCATGAAAAGTGCTCCGATTTCTTCAGGAGGCGATACAGGGGGAGTGCTTTTTCGCCGAGGCACGAAATGAAGCGACTAAGGGCTGCCAGGCAGCCCGTGACCCTCTGCACGCCCTTGAGATCTCGGATGGGGCCCATCTTGGTTATCGCAGTGATCTTTTCTGGGTTGGCCTCGATGCCATGCTTAGACACGATGAACCCCAAAAGCATACCTCGAGGAACGCCAAAAACGCATTTCTCAGGATTGAGCTTGATGTTCTTTGCCCGGAGGCATTTGAACGCAACGTCGAGGTCGTTTACCAAATCATCGGCTTGTTTGGTTTTGACAACGATGTCATCGACATAAGCCTCGACGGTCGGTCCAATGTGTTCCCCAAAAACGTGTTGCATGCATCGCTGGTACGTAGCCCCCGCGTTCCGGAGACCGAAGGGCATAGTAACGTAGCAATACATGCCGTATGGGGTGATGAACGAAGTCGCGAGCTGGTCGGACTCCTTCATTTTGATCTGGTGGTAGCCGGAATATGCATCTAGAAACGAAAGAGTTTCACACCCCGCAGTGGAATCAACGATTTGATCAATACATGGCAAAGGAAAGGGAACTTTTGGACATGTCTTATTTAAACTAGTGTAGTCTACACACATCCTCCATTTCCCACTCTTTTTCTTAACTAATACAGGATTAGCTAGCCACTCGGGATGGTGAACCTCCTTGATGAATCCGGCCTCTAGCAGCTTGTGTATCTCCTCGCCGATGACCTTGCGCTTCTCCTCGTCGAAGCGGCGCAAGCGTTGCTTCATCGGTTTGGAGCCGGCTCGGATCTCCAAGGCGTGCTCGGTGACTTCCCTAGGTATGCCCGGCATATCGGAGGGACTCCATGCAAAGATGTCGACATTTGCGCGGAGAAAGTCGACGAGCACTGCTTCCTATTTTGGATCGAGGGTGGCGCTGATGCTCAACGCCCTTCCCTTTGGATCGGCAAGGTCGAGAGGCACGAGCTTGACGTCTTCTGCGGGCTCGAAGCTGCCGGCATGGCGCTTGGGGTCGGGGATCTCATTGGCCAGACCGTCGAGGTCCGCCGCCAAGGTTGCCGACTCTAAGACGGCTTCTCCGTGCTCGACACACTCGACGTCGCACTCGTAAGCGTGTTCGTAGGAGGGCCCTACGGTTATGACACCGTTTGGGCCTGGCATCTTGAGCTTGAGGTAGGTGTAGTTCGGGACCGCCATGAACTTGGCATAGCATGGGTGCCCAAGGATGGCGTGGTACGTTCCACGGAATCCGACCACTTCGAAAATGAGGGTCTCCTTTCTGAAGTTGGAAGGAGTGCCAAAGCAGACAGGCAGGTCGACCCATCCGACAGGTTCTGCCCGCTTCCCTGACACGACTCCGTGGAAGCCCCCGACGCTGGGTTGGAGGCGCGTCCTCTCGATCCCTAGGAGGTCGAGGGTCTGAGCGTAAATGATGTTGAGGCTGCTGCCACCGTCCATGAGTACCTTGGTGAGGCGTGTGTTGGCGATGATGGGATCAACAACAAGCGGGTAGACTCCCGGATTGGGGACGTAGTCGGGATGGTCATCACGGTCGAAAGTGATGGCTACCTTGGACCAGTCAAGGAAGTGGGGGATCGCCGGCTGTACGGAGAAAACCTCACGCCGCTCTCGTTTGCGCTGGCGCGTCGAGAGGCAGGTCGAGGGTCCTCCGTAAATCATGAAGCAGTCATGGATCTCAGGGAACCCCCCATCCTTGTCGTCGCCCTCGGGATCTTCCTTCTTGTCATCCTTCTTGACGCCTGTGCCTTCAAAGTACCTACGGAGCATGTGACGGTCCTCAAGGTTATGGTTCGTGGGCCCCTTGTGGTAGGGACACGGCTCTTTGAGCATTTTGTCGAAGATGCCCCCGCCGGGGGGCCCTCGAGGTTTCTTGCATTTCGTGGCAGCGACAAGCTCGTCGGCCGGGGCCTCGAGCTTGTCCTGCTGGTTCTTCTTCTTCTTCCAGTTGTTCCTTTTAGAGCCCCGGCCGGAGCCCGCGGGATCGTCGACCTTCTGCTTCCCCTTGTCCTAATCACCGCCAAAGATGGCGCCAACTGCCTCCTCGCCGGCGGCAAAGTTGGTGATGATGTCCATCAATCTGTTGGCAGTGAGTAGGGTGTTACGGCCCAACTCTCGGACCAACTCTTTGCAGGTGGTTCCAGAGAGGAAGGCCATGATCACGTCGGAGTCGGTGACGTTGGGGAGCTCGGTGCGCTGCCTGGAGAAACGCCAGATGTAATCCCGGAGGGATTCACCCGGCTTCTGCTTGCAGCTTCGGAGGTCCCACGAGTTGCCGGGGTGCACGTAGGTCCCCTTGAAATTTCCCTCGAACACCCTCACGAGATCATCCCAGTCGTGGATCTGCCGAGGCGGAAGATCCTCGAGCCAGGCTCGAGCGGTGTCGGAGAGGAACAAGGGGAGTTGTCGGATGATGACCCGGTCGTCGGTGGCCCCACCCAATTGGCACGCTAAGCGAAAATCGGCGAGCCAAAGTTCGGGTTTGGTTTCACCGTTGTACTTGGTGAGAGTCGTGGGAGGGCGAAACCGAGCTGGGAGTATTGTCTCGCGGATAGCCTTACTGAAGACCCGAGGGCCCGGAGGCTCGGGTGAAGGGCTACGATCTTCTGAGCTGTCGCAGCGCCCGCCTCTGTGCACGTGGTAGCCTCGAGCCACACCGTCACCGTGTTTACGTGTGCGGCGCTCGACGATGTTGCCACGGGTGTCTCGAGGTTCGCGATCGTCGGCGATGGGCGCAGGGGCAGGGGCCGCCTGGTTCTGTCGGGCAGGCTCGGGATGAACTGAGGCCTCCCTCTCCTGTCGGGAAGGCTCGGCGAGCCGCTCCGAGGCAGGCTCGCATCGCCTCGAGGCAGAGCTCTCGGCCTGCTGCAGAGCAGCGGTCTCGAGGAGTCCTCGGATCTCATCTTGAGCTCGACGGGCATCGGGATTCAACGGCTCGGGCATGTTGCGAAGGAGCATGGCGGCGGCGACAACGTTCTAGCTGGCTCGAGCGAAAACCGGGGGGTCGACCGCCCGATCCTCGTTGATGTGGCGATTGACTTCGCGAGCTCTCTCACGAGCTATCCCGCCACGTGCGTGTGCCACACGCTCATGTTCGAGGGTTTGTTGGAGTAGGCGCAGATTTTCCCGTTCCTCGTCGAGCTTGTCCTGCAACTCGCGAATCTGCTCGAGCTGCATTCCTTGATTCGCAAGGAATTGAGCTTCATCTCGCTCAGCAGGGAGCTCGACATGAGGTGGCGTGTTCCTTCCTTCAACTGATGTCTCATCCTCCGAATCCGACGTGGTTGCCCCATCGATGTTGAAGCACTCACGAGTCGGGTCGTAGGTGTCATCGGCAGAGTCAGAGTCAGGAGCGCCAAAGTAGTAGTACGACGGGGGAATGTGAGGTCGTTGCCAGTCGTCTCTGGGGTTGTAACGTCGAGGAGCAGTCACACGGGGCTCTGTTTCCGGGGTCTCCGTAGAGTCCAGATACTCAGAAACCGGCGTGGATGCAACAAGGTCCAGAGTGGAGCGTAGATGGTGCCCGGGGAGTTCCTCGTAAGCGCTCATACTGGTGCTTACAGAGGAAGCGTATGCCCGGGCAACCGAATCTAGCCCAAACGGGAATGGCGATGAAGACGTCGTTCTTCGCGCCGGAGTGGTCGGACCGGGTAGCGGTGGTGTCACACCGGACGAGGGAGTGGCGGAACCCTCCGTCGGCATCTTACCCTCAGCCAAGCTCATCCTACACAGATCCTCAAAGAGGAAATCTGGGTTGGCGTCTAGCTGAGAGGCGCCGGATCAGGGGGTCCCACCGCCCTCCGTGAGGTGATGACGGCGGTCGCGCCGGGCCCATCGTCGCCTAGCAGCTCGCGCCTGAGAGCGACGATGCCGGCGCGGTGCTCCCTCAGGCTGGGAGAGCTCGTAATCCTCATCGGTCGGGTGCCTGGGCGGGAGGAGGACCATGTCGTAGCCGTGGCCAAGTGACATGAACTCCAAACTCCCAAACCAAATCACCATAGCCAACGGGAAAGGGCGTTCGGGGTCAGCCATCCAGGAAAATGGCGGGAAAACGATGTCAACACGCAGCGCCCCCTACCTGGCGTGCCAACTGTCGGTGTTCGGTCCCGAGGGGTCCTAAGCCGATGAGTAAATGCCACGTGTTCCTAACCTGGATGGTGATGCAAGAAGAATACACGGGGGTTTATCCTGGTTCGGGCCAAGAAGGCCCTACGTCCAGCGGGGGGAGGGGGGAGAGTTTTGTATTTCCTTGCACCGAGGTGCTTACGTAGGGGTTACAAGTTGGCGAGAGAGGGCGCCGAGCCCAAGTCTCAAGGAGAGAAAAAAGAGTACACGGGTGATCGCTTGAGATGTTGATCTCTGAGTTGTGTTGGTCCGCTTTTTCGTCCCCCTTCTGTAGAGCCCGGGCCTGCCCTTTTATAGGGTAAGAGGAGGCCAGGACGCCAGGTGCTTTGAGGTGAAGTTTTGTCGATTCCTGTAGAGGTGGCTGTAGCGACGTGCCTCAGGAATGGCCGGCCATCCCTGGACACCATGGTGACGTCGGGGACGAGACGGTGAAATGACCCTGAGGCCTGTGTCATGTTGACCTTTCCTTCCTGTTAACCGGCGGTGGGCGTCGAGGCCAGGTCGAGGTTGGGTCGAGGCCGGGCGGATAAGGCCGAATCTCCAAGACCGTGGAATACGGACCTTGTCGTATCCTTCCTCGAGGGTGATCGATGGCAGAACAGTGTGTAGTATGGCATGCATAGTGACAGGTTTTCACCTCCCATCCCGAGATGGGCGGTAAAAAGTGAGACCTGACACCGGTATTGCTCCCACGTCGGTTACTGTCGTAGCCATGTCGGTAGGTGGTAGTAGGTATTTGCATTGAATGCTCTGACTTTTGTCTCAGAGTAGGTGAGTAGAGTAGGTCGAGCGCTTCGACCCGGGGTCGTGCGAGTCGGAGTTTTACCAGTGGCCGAACGAGCCTCGTGCGAGTCGGAGCGCAGTCGAGGTGCCATATCGAACGGGCCTTGTACGGGACGGGGCGCGGTCGAGGCGTTCTCGTCGGGGGCGCCTCGTATGAGTCGGAGTGGGAGCACGGTCGAGACGCTCCGTTGAGCCGGGCTCGTACGAGGCGGACCCTGTACGCGGTCGAGGTATACTGCCTTTTGCTGTGGTTTAATCGTTTCGTTCTTTTTTACCGTTGGTTGTGGGTACCCCCATACTGTTGGTACCGACACAATGCTTATCATATACATCTTATCCCGTGACTTACCCCTGTTATGAGTAGAGTGATCGGTTATGGTTTATTTCTCCATCAATGTTATAAGTTATCAATACATGTCCAAAGCTACACCTTCCCTGTGGTAAAATATAAATACGATACCTGGTATACTCTCGGGTGAAGTACTACAATGGTATAATTATCTGTCTGCTTGCAGAATCCTTTTCATATTTTTATATTCTTTCTAGTCACATAAAATGATAAATATCTATTTAGTATTATTCTTGTAGTAATGCTAGTTAGTACCAACAAACATTTCTGGCACCATCACTGGGGATGACAACCTAGTTTAATAATGCTAGAGGTGTAGGTAATTAATAGGTGACTACTAAAACAAGTGAGGAGTTAATAAATATCAACAGCAGCGTGGGGCGGCAGCGGTGGCACTAGGACGCCAGCGAAGGTGGTGGCGGTGGCGGCAAGGGGGCGTAGGGTGGTGGCGGCAGCCTAGTGAAAGGCCGTAAAAGGCTAGAGGAGAGAGAAAGAGAAAAGAAATTTGGGGATGGGGAGAAGTCGGGTAAGTGAGGTGATAGGATAAGGTCGCTGGTCCCGAAATTTTTTACCTTGCGCGCCCGTGGCCTTCGGTCCATGCCCTTCGATCTTTTTGCCACTCCTCACTTACGTGTGGGCCATGCTGAGGATGGGAGCACACAAGTTTGCTTTTCGTGGCCGCACGCAGTTTCCTGACGGTGCAGGCTTCTTTCTACCTCGGTCTCCCACACACGCCAGGGAAGAGAGAGCGCTCCTGACGGGAGGTTCCCAGCCGAGGGGACTAGTCTTTGCCGTGGGGAAAAAATGATCTAGGGTGGTGTATCTTTAAAGTTAACATTGGCTAGCTATAACTGTTGTTTTGGCAGGATTGTTGGTTACACAGTGTTCCTTTAAAAATTACTTATGAGGAAATGTACAGGATGGCAAGGGAGCCTGACTGTACACTGATTGTTGTTGGGTAGAAGGTGAGTGGTATGTGGATTTTAAGAGAACCCTGTCTTTGAGAGAATTTGAGATGTGGAAAGAGTTACAAGGGGAACTAAATGAGGTTTCCCTAGGTCTGGATTCTACAGATTCTGTCCTTTGGGCCCTGGAAAAGAAGGGGCATTATTCTTCTAAATCTCTGTATATATTTTTGACTGATGTGGGGTTGCAAGCAGGGTGGCTGGTATCATTTGGAAGTGCAAGATTCCTTTGAAAATTAAAATTTTCTTGTGGCGGACCTTTAATAAGGGGAGCCTTGGCGCAGTGGTAAAGCTGCTGCCTTGTGACCATGAGGTCACGGGTTCAAGTCATGAAAACAGCCTCTTGTAAGTGGTCGGACCCTTCCCCTGACCCTGTGCAAGCGGGAGCCTTTAATAACAGATTGCAAGTTGCTTATGTGGTTGCAAGTGGAAAAGAAGTGAGAAATATTGCTTATGTGGTGAGCTAGAAACTGTAGATCATGTATTCTTGGCTGCCTGTTTGCCAAACTGATTTGGGGTATCATCAAGGAAGTTTTCCAGCTCTCTTCATATCTGAGATCTATGAATCATCTTTCTAGTTTTTGGTTACAGGGCAAGGGGCTCGTACTTGGTAAATTGCTAATGTTTGTATTTGCAGGTTTTAGTTGGGCTATTTCAACTACTAGGAACAAGATGGTAATTGAGAAAAGACTGCCAAGAGACCCAACTGACGTGGTGTATGTTGCACTAACCTTAATGCAGAAGTGGAGCATTTTGCTAAAGAACGTGGACTGGGAGTGAATCATGCATGTGAAGGAGGACATGATGCAATGGATGTAGATCTTCAGGCCTAGCGTGGTGGAGCTCTCTAATGTTGGTGAAATCTAGCGCCGGCTGTTGGCTTAGATTTTATCCTGGCGTTCTTTGTTTTTAGAGACCTTGCTATGTTCTGTCTCTTAGAGTCTTAGTTCTGTATAAGCCCTGGTTCTTTATTGTCTAAACTGGTAACCCCAGTCATGTATCAGATTCTTGCTTTCTTAAAAGCTGAGGTAATCAGGTCGAACAACTCTTTTTAAAAAATGATCATTTGCTTATCTTTCCATCATTTTTTGAAGAATCAAATGTTTGTTTGACGCTGCTGTCTGGTCTCGGGTCCTCGGTCTTAAAGCCCCCACACTCAACGGTGTGATTGATTCCGAGCTTGAAATTGGGCCAAATGACAGGAAAACAGAGGGCAGCTCTGACCAATTGTCGGCCAGTGAGATCCATTCTACTCTTGTGGCCATAGTAGGCACGTTGTAGCCCAGCTTAGGCCCATAACAGTTCCAACTAGATCATAGTAACTTTCTAGAAAGAGAAACTTGGCGCTTCCGTGAGATCTCAGCAATGCAACAGGGATAACAATTTATGATCAATAATACATGCTGGCAGTTTTTTGCTCTGTAGCAGATGAACGGAGCAGCTGACGCACCAGAAACTTTGCTTACAGGTTAACAAGCGACGCGTAGTAGTAAATCGAGCTCAGCAGCTGACGGACGAACGAACGCCACAGCCAGTCAGCCACCTTACATCACTCAGCCGCAGTTTCTTCCACGGCGTCAGCGGCGGCGGGAACCGGCAGCGGGTGGAGCCTGGCCTTGACGGTGCAGACGAGCTGGTGCTTCCGCGGCAGCGTGAGCCCCGGCCCCTCCTCCATGTCCACGGGCGCGCCGCCGACGGGCATCCACTCGAAGCACTGCAGCATGGCCGCCAGCGCCGCCTGCACCACGAGCATGGCCAGCGACGCGCCGGGGCATATCCGGCGCCCGGACCCGAACGGCAGCAGGTGGAAGTGCTGCCCGCGCACGTCCAGCCCCGCGCTGTCTCCTCCCCCTTGCTCCTCCTCCAGGAACCGCTCCGGCCGGAACGCCAGCGGGTCCGGCGCCCAGCTCGCCGGGTCGCGCCCGATCGCCCACACGTTCACGAACACCGTCGCGCCGGCCGGCACGTCGTAGCCGGACACCTTGCAGGGCTCCATGGAGCGGCGCACCACCATCGGGCCCGTCGGGTGCAGCCGCAGCGTCTCCTTGGCGATCGCCTGCAGGTAGGGAAGCCGCGGGATGTCCGACTCATCGGCCAGCCGGGACGCGCCCACCACGGCGTCCAGCTCCGCCTGCGCCCGCCGGAGGACGGCCGGGTTGTTGATCAGCTCCGACAGCGCCCATTCCAATGTGATCGCCGTCGTGTCCGTGCCGGCCGCGAAGATGTCCTGCAAGATTATATATATATATATATATATATATATATATATATATATATATATATATATATATATATATATATATATATATATATATATATATATATATATATATGATCCACCGGCAAACAATTTCATGACCGAGTCAAACACTCAAACGGTGCAGAGATTTTATGAAATCGTAGCTTCCATTATTAAAAAACTAAAAGGTATCTTTTTTTCTGCTCCTCGTTTCCATCCATCCATCAAGTACATTGTACAGGAAATATTTTTCTTTGTTCGTCGCTTAACCCGATGCTTGATTAGATCTGCGCAACAATACAGAAAAACAACGATGGACGTACCAGCATGAAGGCCTTGATGTTATCTCTGGTGAGCTGAATCTCGGCGGCTTCGTCCTCGTGCATGTCGAAGAGCATGTCAAGCAGGTCCTTCTTGTCCCCATGGCCGGCGCCGTCCGCCGCCTCCTTCAGCCGCCGCCTCCTCTCGGCATCCCTCGCCGTCAGTATCCGCTCCATCATGGCGTCGAACTTGCGGTGCACAGCGTCGATGCGCTTGCCCAGGCCTTGCACGTCCCAATGCTTGAACAAGCCGACGTAGTCCTGCAGGTTGAACATGCCCGTGATCTCGGCGGTCTCGGTGACCACGCTCCTCATCTCCTCGGCGGCGCTGTCGTCGCCGGTCCACCGCCGGCTCATGACCATCCGCGAGATGACGTCGCCCGTGACGCCCATGAGCACGGCGTCCACGTCGACGGGCGCGCCGTCGGCCGCGCTGCGGGACAGGGAGCCCAAGAGGCGGGACACCTCCTCGCGGCGGACGTGGCGGAGCCGGTCCAGCGTGCGGCCGGCCAGGAGCTCGTGCACGCACGCGCGCTTCATGAAGCGCCAGTAGGGCCCGTACGGCGAGAAGGAGAAGTCCTGCCCGCCGTACGTCAGGCGGTGCACCGCCGTGAGCTTGGGGCGGTCCAGGAACGCGGCCTCGTGGGTCTTGAGCACCTCGCGGGCGGCGTCCGGCGAGCAGGCGGCGATGGCCGGCACGGAGCCGAGGCGGAGGTACAGGAGCGGGCCGTGGCGCGCCGCCAGGCGGTGCAGCGCCTGGTGCGGCAGCGGGGCCAGGAGGTGGAGGTGGCCCAGGACGGGCAGCGCGAACGGGCTTGGAGGGAGGCGAAGCCCGCCGCTGCCGCTGCCACGGCGGCGCAGCACGTAGAGAAGGGTGAGGCCAGCAACGAGGAGGAGAATGGGGAGGGCTGTGGGGTTGATGATGACATTGATGAGCTCTCGTGCCGTGGCCACTTCCATGGTGACTTCCTCTGCCTGCCAAGAGCTGAATAGTGAGCTCTAGCTGCTGCTTCTCTTGCTTATCACATCACTCTACTCCCTGGTTTATATATACTCCTATATGCTAATGTTACTTAGATACCTGTGGATATATAATAGTGTGAAGTTGTATTTCTAATTTAATGTGGCAGAGACAATTGGTTGCATGTTGGCAGCAGATGCCTTGACCTGCACCCCCAGAACCAACAAGCACACAGGGCAGATGCCTTGCATGTGGGACCAATTTCGATGAAGATTTGAATATATGGGAGTAAATTCTAAGATATCCTGATAGTTGTCAAATTCATGATCCTATCATATGATTTTACATCAGACATGACCTAATAATCATATATAGTGGAAAGATTCAACGGAGAGTGATAGACGATACTAATACTACTACTAGTATACAATAATGCAATCACTTTTACTAATAGTCAGCAACTTGCGAGGCATCTGTCTTTACATACGTGGATTAGCTTTGCGTTAACATTTTGACCGGGTAATATAATGCAAACACTTCTGCTCCGGCACCGGCACGCATCATCTTCGTCTTGTTTTATAGCGGAGGCCGGCTGCGAAGGCCGGCAGGTGTAAAATGTAAAATTGCAAGTGCAGACCCGCAGGCCGGTTTGTATGAATGGACCTTTGCAGCTAGCCTCCTCAAACATGCAATGTTGGAGCGTTCCATGTAGACCTGGTCAAGGATCAAGATTCAAATCCAATCAAAGCTATCCAAATTGAGTCTAACTAAGAGCGTCTCCAAGATACTAGTTAAAATTAGATTTGCTGTTGAGCCGATTTTCTTCCTCAAAAACTCTAAACTTGGTCTCCATGAGAAGAACAGCCACTCTCTTGGAGATGCTCTAAGAGCAACTCTAGCAGCACCCCCTACTTCACCCCTACTTCCAATTTGGGTAGCGGAGGTAAAAAAACCAACTTCAGCAGACCCCCTAGATTTGTTGGCCTCCTATATTCCCCCTCCCACTACCCATTCCTATTGGACCCCTACTCCACTACCTAAACTTTTTTCTCACGACTCCTTCAGACGAGCTTCTTCCCCGTGACTCCTCCCGACTCGGTCGTCTTCCCAAGCAGCGCGGCATGCCCCGGCGGCCTGTCTGGGCGATGCGGCTAGCCCAAGCGGCCTGCCCCTGAGGGCTCAGCCTTGCTCGACAAGGCTAACCCCAGCGGCCTGCCCTGGACGCGGCCTGCATGCTGCCGGCGAATTGCTCCTCAGAGAAGAACCTGAGAGAGAGGATGGCATGGGTCCCACATGTCATTCTCTATGAGAATGGTTTTTTAGGGGGGTATGTTTTAGGTAGTGGTGCTAGAATAAACAACAAAAAAATTGGTAGTATTGAAATAGGTGGCTACCTAAATCAAGAAGTAGGGGTTCTGATTTGGCTAGCACTGCTGGAGTTGCTCTAAGGGAGGTCAGTGGTGCCACTACATGGAGGTGGAGAGATGCACCACCACCAAACTAACCGTAAAGGACAACCCTCACTAGTAGAGAAATGACTTTCGGTTCGCACCTTTAGTCTCGGTTATGTTGGGGTTTGGTATTAATGTGAGCATTAGTTCCGGGTCTAAATTTTAGTCCTGGGTCTAAAGGGTGGCTTTTAGTCCCGGTTGGTGTTACCAACCCGAACTAAAGGTCCTCAAACCTTTAGTCCTAAATGGTGACATTTAAGTCCCGGTTGGTGTTACCAACCTGGACTAAAGGTCTTCCACCCTGGACTAAAGGTCCCCCACGGGTTAATTCAAATGGAGAGCGCCCAGGACTTTATCACATGTGGTGTGCAGTTGAGATGGTAAGGAACTTACACGCGAGGAAAGAGGTCTTGGGTTCGAATCTCACGCACCACAAGAGAGGTCTCCTAGGATTTAAACTATTTTTTTAGTTCTAAGGATGGGCTTTAGTCCCTGTTCTGTGACCTAGGATTAAAGGTCACGGCCTTTAGCCCTAGATCCGTAGTCCCGGTTGGAAAACCAGGAAAGCCAGTTCCCAACCGAGATTGAAGCACTAGTGACTATCCTCCACTGGATCTGGATGAATTGCAACCATAGTGCGTGCCCACATAGATTAGGCCGCCAAATCTAGGGGTGAAAGTGGTATAGATAATCCTCTGTCCCGATCTGCTCCGAATCTAAATTTTAGGATATGGAGAGCCCAAGCGACAAGAATACAGGTAAGCCCAGCCCATGACACAAACATTATTATATTGTAACTCACAAGCAAAGCTCGCCAACTAATATACTAATTTAAGTATCTTTTCACATGACATGGAATGGTAATCCTAGTGATTGTCCATTTGCCTGGTTAGCGGCTAATCAGCAAACGGTGAAGTTTTGCTCAAATATTTAAATTAAGAATATTTATTTCTTTTGCACACTTGTTTTATACTCTTAAATCCAAACTGAGAACTTGTATTAATTTTGTGAGCTCTTAAATCGAAGTGGTAGATTGATGGTGATTATTTCATGTTGTATTGCTACTTATGACTTTGGTTAATGAATTCTTTCTCATCATAAAAAACAACACGTAAGCACATATTATCCGACTTAAAAAAGTCCGTTTCCGCTCTGACACCGGTCCAAATCCATACCATTTCCGATGTCTTAAAAATCCGTATTCGCCATCTGAATCCGTATAATATCCGATCTGCTCCGAATCCGACCTAAAAAAGTAAATTAGGATATAGGAAATACATTATCTGCTCCGATCCAATCGTTTTCACCCTAGCCAAATACCATACCAATTTGCCACCAGGCTATCGGAGTCCGGAGCCGGAGCACAAAGAGGGGACGGGAATGACTGATGCACACAAGATGTCGTTGCATTTGTCATCTACTAATATGATATTATATATTTCCACAAATGTGTGATTATGAAGTTTCCATATGTATGTATTAATTGATATGGCTAATACGTTTCCATATAAATGAACATATATACACACGTCACACAAAAGATTTACCTCTCTCTCTTTATATACTGGACTGCGAGCAGGCCTAGTGTTTTTGTTCCTGTCTTTTTAACATACATATGATTAGGTAGACAGAGATTAATATTCAACAACATGGGTGACAGTCGCAGTTGCGCTCCAGCGTGCAAGCTCTCCATGTTACTATTCGTCATGCTCTTTGGATGCATCACTTCGCCAGTACTGTGTAAGTTTTCCTATGCTCAATCACCTATCATGTCATTAAGTTTACATATACATGTAGCCTCGGACTGATGAATGCAAATTTCTATATAGGTCGCCCTCAACGACTCGATGAGCCCGTAACTACAGGAAGGATCAGCAGCGATACAAATCCAAATAGTCCTGCAAAGACGACTGCAGGTCCTAATCTTATTGGGGTCGGCCCCTCATTTGGTGAGAGCAAATTGAACATCACATTTTGCACCGCACCATGGATTTGCGTGGAGCCTCACCCCTGCTATTGTTGCGTGATGCCTAAAAAATGTTATATTTCGATGGAGGAATGTAGGGCGAACTGTCTCAACTGCGACCCTAAATGCCCAGCGGCGCAAACAACTTGACAAGGTTAACCATTAGTTCTTGCAACATTTGTACTGTTCACTACATGAGTCTGTGAACTGATTCCGGCTTCTCGATCGGCTTCTCCAATAATCCTCTTATCACGCCTTGCGTGCGTTGCATGATTGCTACATAATTTGCATGCTACTGTACATAGCAAGAAATAATTATTTGTCTGGAAAAAATCATAATATCATATTTGTCGATGAGGTGCATGATAGATTTTGTCTATTTTCTGTAATGGATGTACCAAATGTGTTCATCGTGTGATGTATTCTCTTAGAGCAACTCCAAGAGACTGTGTAAAATAAGAGTCTAAAATCCATGATTTAGCAATTCTTTAAAATAGAACATCCTCTAAAAGAGTAGAGTAATACAACAGCCTTTCTAAATTTCTCATTTTTTAGCGTTGACATGTCAAGCTAAGATTGGTTCGCTTCCCCATTTCGTGTACTCCCGCCATTTACTTTGCACACCACCATGCAGATAGCAAGCCTTCACGGCATGCTATTTTTACCTAGCGAGAAGCACGGAATGGCCAGGTTGGTATTTTAGCAAACAAGATAGCACATCTGTTGGACATCAATTTTTGATGAAAAATACCAAATATAGCCTAGATGATCAACATAGCATATCTCTTGGAGATGCTCTTATTTGAGATCGACCTGAGGCACGAGAAATGGTTGAGCCTGGCCTAGAAATTTTGACGGCACAAGCTGGAGGATGTGTCGTCCCTTGGATCTGAGCTGCGAGACACGCGATAGATTCATAGATGTCTCCAAAACCATTTCTGGGCTATATAGGCTCTTGATCTGCGCGGCCTTGATCGACTCCGGTTCCCATCTTGGGTCTGTACGTCTTTGTTTCTTCTGAATTAGGGTTGTCGACTGTTGACTTTATTACCTTTGTTTCTTCTGAATTACTCTCTCTGTCCTAAATTATAAGTCGTTCCAATTTTCTTGGAGAGTCAAAATATATCAATTTGACCAAAATTATATAAAGAATTACAAGATTTATGACATCAAATAGATATACTATGAAAATATAATTAATGAAGAATCTAATGATACTTATTAGTATCATAAATGTTTTTGTTTCATCATTATATAAATTAGGTCAAACTTGACATGCTTTGACTCTCTAAGAGCATCTCCAAGAGCCTTTCTAAATCTCACTTTCTAAATCATCATTTAGAGAGGCATTTGCATAAAAATCATTTTCTATATCTTTTCACTCTCCAACAGTTTTTCTATATCTCTTGCGCACTCTAGAAAGTCATTCTCGTCTTCTATTTTTGGCTACCGAAAAATCTGGAATAGAAGATGGCTATATTTGGATGATTACTTGAGAAGCTGTTAGGGGATAATTTTTCACCAAAGTCTCAACTAGTAAGCATTTAGGAAGGAAATATATGGAGAGTCTCTTGAAGATACTCTAAGAAAGTTGGAATGATTTATAATTTAGGACGGAGGGAGTCCTATACTATGGTGGTCAATGGTTGACTTTTTTTTTCTCCCTCAGCTTGCGCCTGCCTGATGACTAGCTAGGAGGAGATCTAATCCATAGCATTTGTGTGGGATCATGCTCAAAGTGCTTCTTCAAGTTTCAAAACTGAAATTTACTTTTTTTTTTCAAATGTTGTTTGGTGGAACTGATTGTAATAAGTTTCAGGAACGTGTGTGTACTTCGGAAGAAAGTCTCATCTAGTTACTTGGATATATAACATGTGCTATTTCTCATATCCATCTAGGAGAAAATATGACTGGTATTCTTCAATAACAGGGGGTACGGGGCTCGGTTCACCCTCCCCCCTGGTGATTGCCTTGGCTTCCAAATGCAAGGGTGTTTCTTCCCATGGCTAAAATCTGCATGGGTGTATGCCTGTGGAAAAGATCAAGATATCGCCGTGGATCGAGCCTACCAACCAAGCCCTAAGTGTCTAAGCTGGGCTACAACCGCCTATTACTGTTCTTAATAACAGCCCATGTTTTTTTAGTTATCTTTATTATGGTTATATGTTGGCCATAATATGTGGATTTGGGAATTGGTTTGTTTCGATTCTGACATGGCATTTCCACTATTATATAATATATAATTTTGGTTGATGACAACTCTCTTGCTCCTATTAAGCTCAGCCTTAATATATAATTCTAGTTGATGACAACTCTCTTGCTCCTATTAAGCTCAGCCTTAGTAGAAGTGGGCAGCGGCACTGAGTGGACGGCCTATCCGCCCTTAAGTGGTAATACTAGCCATTCTTGACAACATGGCCCTTGCTTTTCCATTGAACGACTACAACACTAGCTATGAAGAACGGCTCCATATGTGAAATATGATCCTCCCATGAGGCCATGACTCGATCAAACAAATTGCTAGGTTTGATATTAGGATCGGATGGCTCTGCCGCAATCCAAACACTATTAGTAAACATATCGATGCCTTCTTCAGGAGCTGAGAAACCTTACCCAATCATCAATCTCCTCAAGAGATGAATCCAAAGAACATGTTGCTTCTTATCTTAATCCATAAGATGTTGGTCGGTATCTTGGCCGGCAGAGTGACTGTGAATCTGTTGTTCTGAATCATCACATATTGCAGCTTTGGGAGCGACCATATTTTCGCACAGAGTGGGCGGAGAGGTTGTTGTTGAACACCTCAAGGTTGGCTAGCAACAAGTGCTTACCAAGATCTGGTGGGAGCTCACCAGAGAGATGGTTTCTGAATATACGGATGTCTCTGAGCTGTTGGAGCATGCCGTTGTTTGTCGAAATCAGCACGGTGGACCAGTGGCTAAGCTAAAGTAAATTAAAAGGGAGTGCAACGACTTTCTTGTGGGTGCATGAACTTCGACTATAGAGGGTGCATATATGGTAAAACTTTAGACTTCATCACAAAATCTTTTTAGGGTGGGGGGCATATGCACCCATAGCTACATATGTAGCTTTGCTCCTGCGGTGAACTGGTTTCTCTAGAGAAACAACAACTCCAGGTTCTAGAGATTGTCAAATGCTACATGTATCTCCCCGGTCAGTTGATTTGTTAACTTCAGCGACACGGGTGCTGGTGAAAACACGTTGTCGGCCAGCGTGAGAACCTCAAGCCCCGTGAGCCTGCTTATCTTGGCCGCAGGGTACGTGTCGGTGAATTGGTTGGTGTTGAGAAGCAGAGACTTGAGCTCTGGAAGCCGTGCCACCACTGCTAGCACTTTGTAGGGTCGAGATGGCGGACTATAGGGGGGTGAATAGTCCTTTCTAAAAATTAATCATGCTGGCTAACTAAAACAAATACAAAATTAAAACTATCAGTCTAGCCAAGACTACACCCCTCTATCTAAGTTCTCTAGCACCTTACAAAGATATTGATTAAGCAACTAAGGTGTCGTGCTAGTTAGAGCTCACCTAACCAATTCTAGTTAGCAAGGTCACACAAACCTATGCAACTAGTACTTCAAGCACTAGGGGAGCTCCTACACAAACTAGTAAGCAAAAGCACAAAGCTCCTAAGCTCACTAGCAATGCTCAATAACAAGGCTACACAAGCCAAATTAGCGCAAATAACTTAGCTACACAAACTAAGCAATGTAACTAACAAGACTACTCAAGCCAAATTAGTTACGCAAAGGAACTACTTCTATGCTACACAAGCAAGAAGGTAACTATCAAGCTACACAAGCTAACTAATTACAAGAGCAACTACACAAGCATAATGTATATGAAAGTAAATACAAGCTTGTGTATGGGGATTGCAAACCAACAGGAAGATGATGACACAGTGATTTTTATCCTGAGGTTCACTTAGTTGCCACCAAGTTAGTCCCCGTTGTGTCAACCATTCACTTGGTGATTCAGCGGCTAATTGGCATCACCCACGAAGCCCACACATTGGGCACCGCAAGAACCTACCCACAAGTGAGGGTAGCTCAATGACACGCTCTACTAGAATTGCTCTTCGTGATCCCTGCGGGGCGAGCACAATACCCCTCATAATCCTTCTCAGAGCACCGCACAATCTTCTTGCGTGCTTCGATGGAGCCACAAGCCACCAAGCGGTCTAGGAGGTGGCAACCTCCAAGAGTAACAAGCACCACTGGCTTGCAACTCGATCACCTAGTGCCACTCAATGCAACCTCACGATGCAATCGCACTAGAATCACACTCACACTCAATCGGATGATCACTATCAAGCGTATGTAAGCTAGAGGGCATCTAAGCACACCTACACAAGCCACCAAAGCTTAAGGGTGCTCAGCAAATAGCCCAAGGCCAAGCTCCACCTCTATTTATAGCCCCCAAGCCAAATAGAGCGGTTACCCCTTTGAAGCTGCTGTCTATGAGGGCACTGGACAGGGCGGTGCTAGGCACCGGACATGGTGGTGCCCCTCCAATGGTCGAATTCCAATGGCTATTTCAACTAGCCATTGACTCCCTGGCACCGGACAGGTAGGGGCAGTGCACCGCCCCTAGGGTGGTAGTGCCCCCGACGGTGCCTGTGCCCGTTTACCTCCCCCTTTAGATTATTAGGGTGGTGCACCGGACATAGGGTGGTGGTGTCCATGGCGGTGACCCCCTTCACTCAACTTTGAAATAGCCAGCCTCGGGAAGGAGGCGGTGGCACCAGACAGCACAAGACGGTGCACCGCCCTACCCATAGCGATGTACACCGTCACGTCCGGTGACCACCCCGATTGCTGCTACTCAAACCAAGTCTAGGTGGGCACCGCCCTAGGGGTGGCGGTGCCACCGGACAGCCAGGGGCGGTGCCCCAAAAGCACCATCCCGAGCCCGGTTTTGCCTCCTGTTGGTATAATTAATGCACACTCTAGTTATCCGCAAGCGCACAGATAATCTACCAATGTAGCACTTCATCGGAATGACCCAGTTTTAATATCAAACCCAAAGGAACGGAATGATGTGCTTTAGTCTTAAACCTAATCCCTGAGTAGCAAACAAGGACAGAGAAAATAGAAGATAAAAGGGGATCACTGAGGTTGTCTAATTCTATTATTGCAGTAAGTTATGTTAATTATGATTTAGCTAGGGATTACTATAGAAGAGCACAATCAGAGTGTAGTCTCCTAAGTAACTAATCCTGCTCAGCCTATAAACGGGAGATGGACTATAGAAGATTCAACAAGGCTATAAAAGTCACCCCTGCGAGCTACCACCGATCCGGAATATAGGGTACATCATACGAGCAATCAAGTCTAAGCACCATGCTTACACTACGATGGCTACTCCACCCCTAGAGCTACCAGGAATAAAGTACTTAAAAAGAGTCACAGACTAGAAGAATAATAATAACATTAAGACTTACTGACAAATAGAAGTTGATCACCGAAGAAATCTCAGACGCAAGCCCTTGAAGAACTTGAATCCGCAGGTACAAGGCGTAGAAGCAGCACCGACAGGCCGGTACTCCCTCCAAATCTCTTCCCTCTCTCTCTCTCTTCTAATTCTAATTCAAGACTAGATTCTAAACCTAAACTAGAGGAGAACTAGTCTTCTTCTTGAAAACTGGCTCTAGAGAGCTTTTCCTTTCGAGGGACACCTCTCTGATCCTATCTAGAGATAATGAATTAGGGTTTCAGGATGCTCTACCTCGGGGGGTCTGGGGTCTGGTTATATAGTCCGGTGGGATGAACCGTGGCCCTTGGATCAAACCAACTTGAAACGATGGTCAAGATGCGACGTAGAGATGTGTTGTAACGCGTTGCGTGAAGGAGAAGGCGGTTGGCCTTTGGTCCAGGCCGGCCAGCCTGAGGGGGGCCAGGCGACCTCCTCTAGAGTCCTCTCGGTTCCCGTCTTGGTCCCGTGCCTTCTCATGTCTTCTGGAGTCTTCAAGTGTCAGGGTTCAATCCGTTTGACGAGATTCGGTCTGGTTCCTTAGGCCCAACTCTTATCCAGAATTCCTGTTTTTCCTATTTAATCCCTGAAAAACCATAATTTACCAAAACTTGTGGAATTCTGTTAGTTGAGTCCTTATTCTACGGTGGTGGTTGCATTTATACTCTTTTTCATGTTTTATTGACGGTTTATAATAGGAGCTAATTACCGTCAACACCTCCTTTCTTCACCTTTTGACTTCTCCTTAGCAAATGTGCCAACACAACCAAGTGTACATCACTATGTGTAAGTGTGTTATTAGCTTTTCATAAACAATTTTCAAAGGATTGGTCACTCAATTCACCACGCCACTCGATCCTAGCAACGATGCAAAGTTAGATCACTCGAGTGGTACTAGATGACCGATATGTAAACAAGTTTGCCCCTCTTGATAGTATGGCCATCTATCATAAACCCGGTCATAAACTTCTCTACACACCTATGACCGGTGAAATGAAATGCCCTATAAGTTATACCTTTGCCTTGCGCATTCCATTTCATCTCCTCCGGTGTTGATGCAACACATGCACCAACCATATCATAAATGATATGATTCATTTCATATCATCACGTGACCTTGTTGGTTCATCGATCTTGACCTCACTTGCTTTTCACCATTGCCTTTGTCCATCGGCGCCAAGTCTTGCTCAAGCTTTACTGCCACACGGTCCATCGCTGCAAAGCCTCTAACCTACCCTTCAAGCTTGCAACCGGTCCATCAAGCCAAGTCTTGTCTTTATCTTCTCCACCATAGTCACATGACTCCATGTCGTGTCCCATATGCAATGACCTCCTTCATCACATGTGTGAGCCTGAAAGCCCTAGTTTGTTTTTGGCTAATTGATAAAACCTTAGTACTAACCTCTATGCTGAATTAGATGAGGTTGGTACAATCCAAGTGTGGAGCAAGATTCAAGTCCATGGTGAGGAAGGTGGACATGAAATGATGATCAAGTGCTCAACTTGGAAAAGAAGAAAGAGAAAAACAAAACCCGATGGAGATCAAGGCAAAGGTATTGCATAGGGTTTTGATTTTGGTGATCAAGACACCATAAATGGTGTGATCACATTTAGGATCGATAGCAAAGAGGGGAAATCTTTAGCTAAATGGTTTATCGAGTGCCACTAGGTAACATCGTTCATGCATTGCATTTAGAAACCAAATGTGCTAACTTGTGACCCTTATAAAATGCTTGAAAATTTTTAACATACTTACACATGGTGGTGTATACTTGATGGTGTTGTTACATTTGCAAAGGAGAAGAAGTTGGAGAAGTTTTGGAGGAACTTGAGTTTAAGAAGAGAAGGGATGGCTCTTGGATTGGAAAACTATATTGATCCATTATGCATTGGATCAAGTATTCATGTGGATTGTGTAGCCCTCTGAATAAGCTTTCCAAAATATCCAAGATCATCGAAATTCGGAGTTTGGAGTTCAGAGTTACGGTCGTTTGTGCAAACGAACGTCTATGACTAGACTCTACGACCGGACGCTACTATAGCGAGTCCAGTCACAGAGTCTGGTCAATGTCGCTGTGTGGGCTATTTCGGGGCTGCGATCGGACTCTGGCTCTGGGGCGCGACCGGACACGCCTGTGCCACCGTTCGAGGCCTGGAAAAGCTGTGGGAGAGCTATCGGACACTAGGAGAGTCCGGTCAGTAGTGACCGGACGCATCCGGTTGATAAAAATCATCTTTGGAACCTCTCTATTAGTGACCGGACTCTGTGACTGGACGCTACTGTAGCGAGTCCAGTCACTACGAAAATCAACACTGAGGGGGCCAACGGCTCTATTTTTTTGGGACGTCTATATAAGCTCATTGGCCGGCCTTTGCTCACTCTCTTGGTCATTCTTACTTGTGATAGCATCCTTTGAGCTGAGCAAACTTCCTCCCACTCATCTCTCTTGCTTGATTACGAATTCAAAGTGAGATTGAGTGATTCCAAGTGTATTTGCTTGAGTGATTGCATCTAGTGGCACTTGGGGATTGTTGTGGCTACGGATTTCTTGTTTTTCTTCATGGTTGTCGCCACCTAGATGGCTTGGAGCAGCAGAGGAGTTGTGGCAAGAGTTGGTGATTGTTCTTGGCCACCTCCTGGTAATTGTGAGGGGTTCTTATGCCTTTCCCGGTGGAGCGCAAAAGGCAACTCTAGTGGATTGCGCGTGTTATTGAGCTACCTCACTTGTGGGTCGGTTCTTGCAGTGTCCAATGTATGGACGAGTTTCGTGCTACACCTCTTAGCCGCCGAACCACCAAGTGTTGGTCGACATAACAGGGATTAGCGTGCCGACGAGTATGTGAACCTCAGGAGAAAAATGGTGTGTCTCCATTGTGATTGATTCATTGGATTTCTCCTGGTGATTGGTATTCATCTTATTGTGATAGGTTCATTCCTCGACGCGGCGGTATAAAGATCACATTCCTCTTATTTGCATCCCCGCAAACTAGTTGTAACAAACTCTTTAGTGTAATTAGTTTTGAGAGCTTGTCTTATCTTTGCTAGTGTAGCTTCTCACCTAGTTGAGCTCTTTAGTGTAGCTAGCTTTTGAGAGCTCGTAGTGACTTAGCCATTAATTGACTTAGAGATTATAGCAATTAGAATGGTGGGATAGGTGGCTTGCAACCCTTGTAGGGCTAGAGCAAAATTGTGTTACGCCGTTTGTCATACTAATCAAATTGCTCTAGTGATCTTGTAGATTTTTAATAGACTATTCACCCCCTCTAGCCATATTAGGACCTTTCAGAGTCTTGCAACAAATCTAAGCCATCTTCACCGTCAATGCATGAGTTGCTCACACAAGTGTACCTGTGGACTAATCACTTGTGTACCTCATATTTAAATACATTAGTTCACCTAAGTTCTCACTCAATTACCAAAACCAAACTAGGAACCTTTCACACTTCGCTATCGAAGCTATTGGTGGAGAGGTTGTGGTGCTCATCCATCACTATACACTGGCAACTGTTGACGGTGGATAACGTCAACAATTTATAGTTGAATAAACATGAGAAATAGTACAAATAAGAGAATATACATAGGTTTAGGGTTTAAACTGACAAATTCCACAAGTTTTGGTGAATCTCTGTTCTCTGCAGGATTATTTCAGAAAACCACCAAGAGGGACCTGTTCGTCAAAGGAAAATTCGGAATTAAAATACGGCATATACGCGAGAAGACTCTAGAAGACATGAGAAGACACCGGAATGAAGCGGGAGGCAAGAGGCTACCAAGTGGGGCCGGTCGGCCCCACCTGCAGGCCGCCCGGTCCTCTTGGGGGATTCTTCCACCGCCTCCTAGGATGCATTTCAGTCGTACCTCAAGTCGGTTTGATCCAAGGGCTCAAGTTGGACCCCCTGGGCTATATAAGGAGACCCAAGCCCCATAAAGGCATCAAGTCATTTAGAGATCAAGCCATTCGGAGCTAGAAACCCTAATTCCTCAGAGTTCCTCTAGTTCTAGAGCTTTAGCTAGTTAGATTAGGTCTAGAGAGAGATAAGCAGATTACAAGCTTGGATTCCCAACGTTGGCAAGAGCGTGGTTTGGTATAATTCTTTGTACCCCTCTCTCATTATATTTCCACCATTTTTGTGTGCTTGCTACAATGTTTATGTCAACATTAATCTTCATATTTTATATGTTCTTGATTGCAATGTTCATTGTTTACTTTGGTTATATGTCTAGTATAGTTAGTTTATTATTAAGTTCATGCATATGTTCATATAGCGCTCATCCTAATATGCAGGATCTATGGGTGGGTGGTAGGCATTATGTAAGTGTGGTGCTTAGGTATTATTTATCTGCGAATGCCCCTACACGCCGGGACGTGTGGTAGATCGTGGGTGTGACATGCCTGTTGAGTCCTATGTAGTCCACCTCCCGTGTGTAGGACTTATAGAACCCGGTCTCGAAGGAGGGGAGGACTATGTTTCCGATCCTCTCTAGTTGATGTTTGTTATGTGTGGATACGATAATAACATTAACGATGAGTACTAGATGTAATTGCACTAATTGAAGCATTCATTGACCTGTAGTTATAGAATGACTTGGGAATTATTCTTCTAATATTCTGATTGGACTAATGCTATTGCCATAGTTAAAGTGCTGTGAGTATTTTATTTATTTATCATGATGCTTGATCAATACTTATCATATATATCTATATTTATCTTGTGACTTACCCCTGTTTTGAGTAGAGCATGTGATATTGATTCATTCTTTCATACATAATCATAAATTATCAGTACTACATGCATACTCATATCTTACCAGTGGTAAAATTATAAATCGATAAACTGGTAATACTCTAAGTAAAATGCTACAATGGTATAATTATCTGTTCGTTTGTAAAATTCTTTTCATTCGTATCTTTAGATTTTTTATAGTCATATGAAATAATATATTTATGTTTAGTGTTATTCTTTTAGTAATGCTAGATAGTACCAAAAAATATTTCTAGTTTCATCAATAGAGATGACAATCTAGTTTAATATTAGAGATATAGGTAATCATAGGTGGCTACTGTAAAAGTCACAAGTTAATAATTATCATACCATTTCTAGTGTCATTGCTAAGAGTAGGATTAATTTTAGTTTTAATAGTGGTGTTAAGAAATGCCAACAACGACGAGACATCGATATTGGTTGGTAGCCTTCCGACGAAGTCGTTGTTGGAGATGTTGTGGAAGCGGAGCTTCTTGCAGGCGTAGAGCGAGGCAGTGAGGAAGGCGGCGGTGAAGTTGTTGTAGGAGAGGTCGAGGCAGTTGAGGTGTTTGAGCTCGCACACGGACGCTGGTGAGGTTATCGTAGGAGAGGATGAGGCTTTGTAAATAAAGCTATGTGACAGCTCCGCGGGAGACTACACACTTGATGCCTTTCAAGCTGCAGTGGTCGGCGACGATGGCTAGGTTCCATGAATCGAGCTGTGGAGGATTGCCCCAATCATCCTTGACAGCGTACAGCATTTCACGGTCGTAGAGTCCTAGTCACGCCTGCCATCCGTGCATTAGGGCTCCTACTACAAGCCGGCCGATTTCATCTATTTGCCTCAAAGGCTCAAACCCGTGGTCAGCTGCCCGCAAGACTAGTCAGTGGTGCCGATCCGAGTCGGGCTCGGCTGTGCTCGGTCGGGAAGAGAAATAGAGGTTAGGTCAGTTGACTGTGGGTATGTCATCATGTGGCTGACTAGCGGGGCCCATAGGGTAGTGATAGTGACACAAGAGATGTGGGCGTGGCTGCACTGCGCTGTTGGTGCTCTGCTACTGGCCTCGGCCCGTTAGGGCTGGCGATCATGCGTGCTGCTGCTGGGCTGCGGGAAGCGGCACGCCCGAGCTAGGCCAGGGCGGCTGTAGGCTGTAGCAGGCTCAAAACGGGGAAAAGAAAAGAAAAAAAATGCTTCTTTTAAAACAGAGTTTTTTGACTACTTGTCCAAAATAATTTTAAACCATTTTGAGTTCAAAAACTCCCATACTTTTACAAAATATTTTGTTTTCTAAAAAAGTATACATTGAATAAAATCTAAGTGATTGCTCCTTTATGGAGAACTCTTCATGTTCAGGTGTAGCTGCATGTCTCGGAAACGATTTCAGCCATGTCTCACCAACTCACTCGCAGCTGGCTTGATTAGGTTTTTGGAAGGATATACACCTCCTAGCTCTATTTTTTTCCAACTATTGTAAATTTTGACCGGAAGGTCCCGGGTTCAAGTCACGGTCTCCTCGTATTGCACAAACAAGGGTTAGGCTTGCCACTGACACCCTTCCTCAGACCCCGCATAGAGCGGGATCTCTCTACACTGGGTATGCCCTTATTGTAATTTTTTTCATAAGTATAACATAAAGAGTAAAGAAAGTAAACTGAGTTAGCTTCCTTGTGGTGGAGCATATATATTCTCCGGTTGATATGAGTACTCGTGTTTATAAAATTTATTTATTCTAGGATTTAACATTGTTGTTTTTTCAATGGCAGGCGATGTGTCCGTTGATTGCGAAGCACGGTGACTACATTTATTTTTTAGATCTACCAGTTCAGCGTGTATAATAAGTGTTTGCGTTTGGGTTTCACAAAAAGTAAAAAAAACAATTATACGTTTTTTATTTAAGGCTCATACCACCTGAATTGATTAATTTGGCTAATGCACACAACTACACAATGTGTCGTTGCATATGTCATCTAATAATATGATATTATCTATTTCCACAAATGTGTGATTTTGAAGTTTCCATATATATATGTATTAATTGATTTGGCTAATACATTTCCATATATATATATATATATATACACACACACACACACACACACACACGTCACACAAAAGATTTATCTCTCTCTTTATATACTGGCCCGCGAGCATAGTGTTTTTGTTCCCGTCTTTTTAACATACAGCTCAAATTTTTTTTACAGCTCTGATTAGGTAGACGTAGATTAATATTCAACATGGGTGACAGTGGCAGTTGCGCTCCGGCGTGCAAGCTGTCCATGTTATTCATCATGCTCTTTGGATGCGTCACTTCGCCAGTAGTAGTTGCGTATGCTCAATAATCACCTATTCATGTTATTAAGTTTACACGTGCGTGTAGCCTCGGACTGATGAATGCAAATTTGTTAAGATTATATAGGTCGCCCTCAACGACTCGAGCCGCCCGAAACTACAGGAAGGATCAGCAGCGATCCAAATCCAAATAGTCCTGCAAAGACGACAGGCACTAATAATCCTATTGGGGTTGGCCCCTCGGTCTGTTTGCTTGGTTGATAAGTCATGGTTGAAAGTATTGTTGGCTGATTTGTTGTGAGAGAAAAATACTGTAATATGGCTGATAAGTTTAAACGAACAGACTGTTGGTGAGAGCAAATTAAACGTCACAATTTGTGTCCAGCCAATGTTTTGCTTGGAACATCACCCCTGCTATTGCTGCGCGATGCCTAAAAAATGTTATATTTCGATGGAGGAGTGTAGGGCGAACTGTCTCAACTGCGACCCTAAATGCCCAGCAAAAACAACTTGAGATTTGACAAGGTTAACCATTGCCTCTTGCAACACTTGTACTGTTCACTACATGAGTCTGTGAACTGATTCCCTCGGCTTCTCCAATAATCCTCTTATCATGCCTTGCCTGTGTTGCATGATTTACATGCTCTTGTACATGGCAAGAAAAAACTAGTTGTCTGGAAAAAATCGGAATATCATATTCGTCGATGAGGTATATGATAGATTTAAAGGTCTTTTTTTTTTAGTTCCAGGGGTGTAAAGTTTTGGGTGTTATATCGGATGTTTCATGGGATATTGGAAGGGGTGTTCGGATACTAATAAAAAAACTAATTACAGAACTCGCCTGTAAACTGTGAGACGAATTTATTAAGACTAATTAATTCGTCATTACACATGTTTACTATAGCACGACATTGTCTAATCAAGGACTAATTAGGCTCAAGAATTCTTCTCGCAAAATACACGCAATCTGTACAATTAGTTATTTTTTAGTCTATATTTAATACTCCATGCATGTGTCCAAACATCCGATGTGATAGGGTGTAAAGTTTTGGAGGAGGAACTAAACAAGGCCTTTGTTTATCAAAATTTGTGCAATGGATGTACCAAATGTGTTAATCGTGTGATATACTGATATATCATCTTATTTGAGACCTGAGCCACGAGAAATGGTTGAGCCCGTCGTCCCTTCGATCTGAGCTGAGAGCCACGAGATAGATTCATAGATGTATCCAAAACCATTTGTGAGGAATCATGCTCAAAGTGCGTCTACAAGTTTCAAAACTGAAAGTTTACTCTTTTTTTTCAAATGTTGTTGGTGGAACTGATTGTAATAAGCTTCGGGAACCTGTGTGTACTTCGGAAGAAAATCTCATCTAGTTACATGGATATATAACATGTGTTTCCTACATTTTCATTAGGAATTCCCTGCAATGCGCCGTATTATGATCAAACTTTTATCTTTCCTCCAAGTGTTAGATTCCTCTTTGCTCTGATATATAAACACATACATAAGTTAGAGAATGGTCATGACAGAACAAAAATGCAGCTAGTAGCAAGGCCTTTGCTCTGACATATAATAGATAACCAGTGCACGCCATATAAATAAATATATAATGCATGCTGCAACTAGGTTAAAATTAAATCCAAGACGACTTGTGATACAAGGATTGACTTTAGTGGTCATCAGTACTCCTTCCATCCTAAATTATAAGTCATTTAAAGAATCTTGGAAAGTCAAAGTATTTCAAGTTTGACTACATTTATAGAATAATATAATAACATTTATGATGTCAACTAAGTATCATTAGATTCTTCATTAATTATATTTTCATAGTATACCTATTTGATGTCACAAATCTTCGTAATTTTTTCTGTAATTTTGGTCAAACTTATGATGCTTGGACTCTCCAAGATTCTCGGAATGACTTATAATTTGAAATGGAGGGAGTAGGTTTTTAGCATTAAATGGTAGGTGCTCTGCCTTTGAATTGAAGTAGAGATGGGAAAAAGTACAGCTTTACACAGGCTGAATTCATATGAAAAATGGGTGGAAATACAGAAAACTAGTGGCCATGTTAGCTGCAGCTGATTGCAGCCCAGGTAAGTGTACATAAAATTTGATAGGGTGGAAACCCCGGCCATAAGATGGCTTAATGCTGTGCACACGGGGATTCGAACCGTGGTTGCTAGCTCAACTCTAACACGAGCTAGCCAACCAGGCAAGAGCCCGCTTGCAGTGTGTGTACATGCTAGTTATTTACATGATACTCCTATTTCCCATGCGTCCTTTCATAGACGAGGATGTCTTGCTGGATTAAACTTTTGTTATCTGTGCGGGTCTTTGCTTTTTGTTGTTGAAAACTCTTCAACAATGCTCCACAGGGTTCCAGATTGTGTACATGACAATGTCAGCATGCTTTTTGTCTGTTCCCAAACTGCCCAACCCAGACATAGCAGATTGTAGCAGGGCCTTGTTTAGTTCCTTAAATTCACCCCTAAATTCTACTATGCAAAAAGAAGATTCTCCATCACATCAAAATACCGGCATATATATGGAGTACTAAATGTAGATGAAATCAAAAACTAATTGCACAGTTTGGTTATACTTTACGCGACGAACGTTTTGAGCCTAATTAATCAATGTTTGGACAATTATTACCAAATAAAAATAAAATTGCTACAGTGCTGCACAGTAATTCGGGGAGGCCCCAAATCGGGCATCTAAGCACGGCCTAGGTTCTCAAAACGCAGGATTATCACTTCGTAAAATATCCTCCAGGTGCTATCAAATTTCCTGTGAGACGGCATGCAGTGATGTTAGGAAGATATAGTGGATCGATCAGATTTATCTACTCTTTGGTGGTAACTGCCAGCATGTATTATTGATCATAAATTGTTATCCCTGTTGCATTGCCGAAATCTCACGGAAGCGCTAAGTTTCTCTTTCGGGTAGCTGGAACAGTCATGGGCCTATGTTGGGCTAGAAGGGGCCAACTATGGCCACGAGAGTAGAATGGATCTCACCGGCCAAGAAATGCTCAGAGCTTCTCAGAGCTGCCCTGTTTTCCCGTCATTTGGCCCAGTTTCCCATAGCTTCAAGCTCGGAATCAACAACACCGCTGAGTGTGGGGCTTCAAGCTCGGCCCGAGACCAGACAGCAGCGTCAAACAAACATTTTATTCTTCATTCAAAAAAATGATGGAAAGATAAGCAAGTGATCATTTTTATTTACAAATTGGCATCCTGTAGACAACATTGGCAATGATTCGCACGGTAACACACTAACATGGTGCTAAAGTTCGCATTCACCTATTGTCGCTACCGTTGTCCTACCAGCGCATTTGGAGTGGGAACATGTGTAGAAGCTTCAGACAAATTTATGCAGTCAACTTATATTACCCCAGCTGTATTTGTACTCTTTCTTGCACTTTACTGCTTTTTCCAGTAGGGGCTTGCCCCTCTTGTTTCCCTCAAAAAAAAACTTATATTACCCCATGAAAATTTCCTCGCACATTCTTGACTTTCAGGGCATATGCTCTCGTCCTTCATTATTCTTGAGACAAGCATAGTAATACTGGAACGCTGTCTGAGTCTCAAGCTAGCTAGTCCTAAACAATAGTAACAGGCAGCAGCTCGTCACGCTCAAAATGTTTAAATAAACCAAAAACAGTCTTTTGAACTATGCATGCGCTCTTTTTTTTCTGATAACATAGATTTTTTAAAGTTAAGGCCCCGTTTAGTTCCCAAAAACACCCAAAAAAATTTTGCACAATATCCGTCACATCGAATTTTTGGACGCATGCATGGAGCATTAAATGTAGGTAAAAAAATAACTAATTGCACAGTTTATCTGTAAATGTCGAGACAAATTTTTGAGCCTAGTTAGTCCATGGTTGGACAAATTTTACCAAATAACAACGAAAGTGCTACAGGAATTTTTCTCCAAAAAATTTCGGATCTAAACAAGGCCTAACTAAGTTTATATAGAATAGTACCAACATTTATGTTTTCAAATACACTAGATATATACCTGTATGTTGCACCGGAGCCACGATTTCTTGGACTGAACCTTATTAGTAATCGGACACAGATGCATCAACTCCGAATACTTCATATCGGACACGGACAAGTGGATACAGTCTTCGTATCGGAACCAGGTAGGACGTGGACGCGTGAGCTCCGAGTTAAGGATGATTCATACCGAACTCGGCCACGTTACAGTCTTTTTATGTGCAGAAGGGATAGAGAAGAGATTTACTATGAAACATATATTTCCATGATTCCATGATTAATCTAACGATACTAATTCTATATCACAAATGCTAATATTTTTATATAGATTTAATTAAATTTGAAGTTCTTTGATTTTTTTTTAAATGTTAATCATACTCTTGTTTGGACCGAGTGAGTATATATCTTAGACAAAGAGAAAACTTCTCTCTGAAGATGTCACAACATGAGAAGCAGATACCACTGAACTTATTATCATGCAAATCGAGGCGGATTCAACATATTAACCGTGTATCTTTTTTTATTGTTTCCGCTTTGTAACTCTCCCTTGATGTACAAGTAACACGTCACAAACGGGTCCGCTCGAATGTTCGATTTAGTAAACAAACCGAGGCGTCCTTCAGGAGGTGTGAGAAGGCAATCATGTTTTCACAGGATGAATCCAGAGAACATGTTGTTCCTTATCTCAATCCGTATGATGGTGATGGATATCTCGGCTGGCAGAGTGCCAGTGAATCTATTGTCCTGGATCATCACAATCCGCAGCTTCGGGAGCGACCATATTTTCGCTGGGAAGTCGCCTGAGAAAAGGTTGCCATGGAGCATCAGGTCTTCCAGCATCATGCAGTCCGCTAGGTTCGCAGGGAGCTCGCCTGAGAAGCTGTTGTTAAAAGCGACGATGTTTAAGAGCTTCCCATTAGCACAGAGTGTCTTTGGCAGCGGGCCGGAGAGGTTGTTATTGGCCACCTCGAGGTTGCCCAGCGGCGAGTGCTTGCCAAGCTCTGGTGGGAGCTCGCCGAAGAGCTGGTTGTTGAATATTCGTATGTCTCTGAGCTGCGGGAGCAGTCCGATGCTCGCCGGAATCGTCCCGGTGAACTGGTTCCCGTAGAGACACAGCAATTCCAGGTTGTTGAGATTGCCGAAGGCTACAGGTATCTCCCCGGTCAGCTGATTCATTGACACATCAAGCTGAATCAAATTCACCGCTGTGACGTTACATGTGAGCTCACCGGAGAGGGCGTTGTCGTACAGGTAGATGTACTGGAGTTTCCGGTGCTGCCACACCCATGCCGGGATTGGACCGGTGAGGTAGTTTGACGCCATGGAGAGCAGCGTGAGCTCCGTGAGGCTGGCGAACGCCTCCGGAATCTCCCCGGTGAGGTTCATTCCCTCCATCCAGAGATAGGTCAGCTTAGTCAACTTGGCAAACTCCAGCGGCACAGACGCCGGCGAAAATGCGTTGTCGGCTAGCGTGAGAAACTCAAGCCCGGCGAGCCTGCTTATCTCAGCCGCGGGGTACGAGCCGGTGATGTTGTTGGTGTCGAGAATCAGGGACTTGAGCGCCGGCAGCTGTGCCACCGCTGCCGGCACCTCACCGATGAAGCTGTTGGTGGAGAGGTTGAGGTGCTCCATCACCGGAGACAAGGCATTGATATCGGCTGGTAGCCTTCCGGCGAAGACGTTGTTGGAGATGTCGAGGAAGTGGAGCTTCTTGCATGCGTAGAGTGAGGTGATGGGGAAGGCTCCGGTGAGGTTGTTGTAGGAGAGGTCAAGGCGGTTGAGGTTCTTGAGCTCGCACGCCTTTCCAATCGCAGTGGTTGGCGACAATGGCAGGGTTCCACGAAGCGAGCTGCGGAGGATTGCCCCATTCGTCCTTGACAGCGAGCAGCATTTCGCGGTCTCCGGCGGCGGCAGGTTCGGAGCCGCACTTGCAACTGTGGGCGAGAAACAAGACGATGACGAGGAGGGTGAGGTATTAGGTGTTCGATCGCGCCATTATTTTCGGGCTGCTAGCTTCGGCTGCTGGGGATTGGGTGAGTGACGAGTGGAGATACATATCATCGCGTTCGCGTCATCTATATCCTGTGATCGGGTCTATGAGTCAACGAGTCAAAGCGCGTACGCTGATTAGCCGTGTATCTTGTTCACACATCTGCACTAAAAGCGCTCGCCATTGGAAGCCACTTCTTCCTTTCGGTGACACTTTTTGCCAACTTTTAAGATGTACCATTATCAATCCATCATATATAACTCATTAGGATGTAAAAAGTTTAATCTGAAAAATCGTGTCTTCGACTCTGGAGTTTAGGCACTGAAAAATAATAATGCATCATACATCATAATCGGTGGCTTGAAATATCGAAGGGGGCATAAAGAATTATCTATTTCGGCAGTTACAGGAGAACTCGTCAAGTGCCGTGCCAAAAACCCTAATAAAATATAGTATGTCTAGCTGGAATTAGCCCACTTAATAATAAATTTTAAATCTCTAGTAGTAGTAGTACGAACTTTTTTAGCTAGCTACCTGAGCCGTGAGCCCGTGACCCTGACCCGTGAGTAAGTCTGTGTATTCGGGTTATTCGAAAAATTCAGGTCAGGTATTTCGGGTTTTTAGAAATTCAGTTTTTGAGAATTATTACCTGATATTTGCTATGGAAAGAGAAGACCTGATGTTTCGGATACCTGAAATTTTAGGTTTGGGTTCGGGTTTTTCCCGAACTATCCGAGTTACATCACACACGGGAGAGAATACAGAAGATTTCAGATCTCGCTGCCAACAAAAGTTTTCTGATCTCATCGCTTGAGCAGCGTGAGGTTTGGCTCACGGATTTGAGAGAGGGAAGTGAGGACGTCGGGAGGGCTTGAGTCAGTTGCAACTGTGGAGCCGTGCTTGCATGGAGGTCTTCTGGAGGTGACGAATCCCCAAATCCTCCTCAGTGTTGAACACATGCCTGCGACCTGCAGCTCTCGGTGGCTCGGTGCTCTACTGCTCTCCATGCCTGCGACCTGCTACTACTTGGTGCTCGCATGGGGAAGGGAATCCTAGAGCCTAGAGGTACTCGTATACTACTACTTGCTTTTCTTGGTGGCTGGAAGAGGAGCGTTGTTGCCCAGGCTTGAAGAGGAGAGAGGCGAGGGAGAGGTAAGTGGAGGTACAAAATATCTAGGGAAGGTTGGATCTGAGGGTGAGGTATACGTGGAGGAGACTTCGGGTTATTTGGGTACCGGATGCTCTAACCCGAATTTCCCAATATAAAATCGGGTAACTAGAGTTTGAACCTGACGTAGCACCCGAATTTCCGGGTTTCAGGTATTTCAGGTTCGGGGTTCGGGTATCGGGTTTTGTGCCCAGTCTTACCCATGAGCGCAAGCGTGTAGCGCGAATAGGTTGCACATGAATGTGTGCCGTCCCATAAAAAGAGTGGTTGTGGACTCGTGTTGGTCAAACGTTTCTAACATTAATTAGGGCCTTGTTTAGATTGAGCCAAAAAGTTGAATTTTTTTCACTCTCTCTCCATCATATCAATCTTTGCACGTATGCACGAAGCATTAAATATAGATAAAAAATAACTAATTGCACAGTTTAGTTATAAATCACAAGACGAATCTTTTGAGCCTAGTTAGTCCATGATTGGACACTAATTATCAAATACAAACGAAAGTGCTACAGTTAGAAAAATTCTAACTTCTCATAATCTAAACAAAAGGTTTGTAGAAAAAACATCAACATGAATAGTATTTCCCTCCGTTTTCGTTTACTTGTCACCAACTTTTTACTGTAGCAGATTTGACCATCCGTTTTTTTTCTTCTAAAAAATCTTAGATACTTCAAAGTATATAACATTAATCAAGTATGTTTTTTGATGAATCATATATGTGAAAACTTGATGTATCTAAAAATCTTTTGCAGAAAAAAACGCATAGTCAAAATTGCTACAGTAAAAGTTTGGTGACAAATAGACGAAAACGTAGGGAAGTATGTGTGAATAGGTCGGGTCAACGAATCAAAAGATCTACGCGTACTAATTTTCTGTGAATCCCGTTTAGTCAATAACTACACTTTATACCGTCCTTAATATGTATCATAATTAAATTTATTTTGATATGAAAAAAATCGTAAGGTCAGTCACAATGGAGGTTTCAATAGAGTTTTATTCTCATTTAATACAGTGACACATCAACAAATCTACTTACTTAGCAACTTATTTATGAAGAGAGAGATAAAGAGAGTTTAATAGAGTTTGCCACAGTTATTAATACAAAAGTTGATGTGACAGTCTTAATAACTATATCATGAAACTCTCGACTGAGACTTGTTGAGATTAATTAGGGTTATTAATTAGTGGTCAATTATTGTAAATCTCGTAATTAGCATGTGCTAATTACAGGATCTAGAATAGGCAACCGTAGAGGCCCTTTGGGCACCAACAGGCACCGTTTCCGTTTGGATCACTGACAAACGAAACTGCCTCTTGTATATATATATCTGATTGTTCATCAATATAATATACATCCGTCATTTTGCACGGTTATTCATCCACATTTTTCTTCCAACACGTTATCACGCACTTGGTTCTGCCAACGTTGACGCTAGTAGACTAGAGAGAAGGAAGGAGAGGAACTTCGCCGGGGAACTTGCTGGAACTTCGCCGGAGTTGTTGCTTACCACCAAAGGTAGAAGATGTCGACCCCTGCTCCTTCCATGAACGCCATGGTCGACGCGATCACTGATGCAGTTGAAGCCACCATCGTCTGTGGCGACAACCACCCCGGAGGCATTCGTTGCTTCGTCCTCCAGGGCACCGTCCGCAGAGTCCTCCGCGACATCAACGACCGCCGCATTCCTCCTCGCCGTTTCCACGGCAACGGAGGCAATGCTGGTGGTCGCCCAACGACGCCGCGCCCCATGCCCCGTTCGTCGACGCTCCAGTACGCCCCCGGCGTTTGCCCGCGTTAGGCCCGACTATGTTCGTCCGCCGTGTGGGGGCATCGACGGAGACGTCACCAATGCCGCCGGTGTGGCCGTTCCTGCCGCCACCACCACCACTGCCGTCAACCGCGCTCGCGCAGTCATGGAATGGAGGTGGTGGTTCCATGGTCGGACGCCGTGGCTGAAAGCTCTATGTTTGGTGTTGGTAATTAGTGACAATGCCTAAGTACTAATCCTATGCCTAAGTTGTATGTAGCACATGAGGATTAGTACATTCCAAGGTTGGTGGCAAGTTGGACATGGTGATCATGATGGCCACACTTGGATTTGGATGCAACCCTACGTGATCAAGGCAAAGGTATATGCTTAAGGGTTGTGTTTTAGTAACCAAGACACCTAGTGGGTGTGGTTACATTATAGGATAGATAGCCGTACTATAAAGAGGGGAATAACGCGGCTATTGAACTCCTAAGTGCCTCTAGGTGTGCATTTCATGATCATATGCATTTAGATAGAACTAATAACGCCTCGAAAAATGATTGTGAAAATGCTAACACACTCGCACATGACATGATCACTTGGTGGTGTTAGCACATTTGCGATGGCGTTGGAGTTTAAGCGGTAGAGAGGGTTTAGGGTCCTCTCTCCCTCCCGCCGAGCGTGCGAGCGCGGGATTCAGGCGATTTCGGGGAAATGAAATGCCTATTTTCCACTACGCCGGAAGTCGGAAAAAGAAACGGAGGCGAACGGAGGTCACAGTGGTGACCGGACGCTGGACCGGACGCGGTCACTGTTTGACCGGACGCGTCCGGTCAGTGTCCAGTGTCTGCGTGTGTTTCGGTTGTTTGATCGGACGCGCAGCGCGTCCGGTCACTGTCGACCGGACGCGTCCGGTCGTCCAGGGAGCTTACTGGACTCCAACCGGACGCGGGCACTGTGGCGTCCGGTCAGTTCAACAGCGCGTCCGGTCGCTGGTTCGTTGTGCGCGGCTCAGGGTTGACCAGCGCGTCCGGTCAGTTACGGGACCGGCGCGTCCGGTCGTGACCGGCGCGTCCGGTCGGTGCTTCGCGAAACTAGCCGTTACGCGATCGGCGCGTCCGGTCAGTTGGACCAGCGCGTCCGGTCAACGCGAGTTCGGCTGTTTAAGTTTCTAACGGCTATATTCGAAGGGGTACGTGTATAAATACTCATTGGCCGGCTCAAGGCTCTCTCTCTTGGACATTTGACATACTTGTGAGCACTTTGAGCTAAGCAACTCCCCTCCCACTCATCTCTCTTGCTTCTTTGCATATTCGAAGTGAGATTGAGTGATCCAAGTGCATTTGCATTGTGAGATTGCATCTAGTTGGCACTTGGTGGTTGATTTGCTGCGAGATTCTTGTTTCTCTTGGTGGTTGCCGCCACCTAGACGGCTTGGAGCAGCTTGGAGGCATTGGCAAGAGTTGGTGATTGTTCTTGGCCACCTCCGGTGATTGTGAGGGGTTTGTGCCTACCTCGGCGAAGCGCCAAAGGCAACATTAGTAAATTGCTCGTGTCATTGCAACCTTTTGCCATTTGGTAGGTTCTTGTGGTGCCTTTTGAGAGGCTCGGTGTGAGACCGATTAGCCACCGAACCACATGGTAAAGAGGGACACAACGGGGACTAGCGTGCCGGCAAGCACGTGAACCTTGGGATAAATCTTCGTGTCATCACTTTCATATTGTGATTGATTGATCCCGGTGTTCGGTTGTTTTTGGTATTTATTGTTGATCATATTGGTTGGCTCAATACTTCGCCCCTCGGTGAAACCCTCCTAACTCAACTCCGCATTACTTTCTTAGTTATCTTTGCTAGCTAGTTTGCTTTGCTAGAGTAGCTCTTTTGTGTAGCTTGCTAGTTGTAGTTGTAGTTACCTTCTCGGTTTAACTTGTGCGGTTGAGTGCCAATATACTAGAATTGTGAATTGGATAGGTGGCTTGCAAACACCCCGTAGGCTAAGCAAAACTCGCATCTCGCTATTTGTTGTATTGATAAACTTGTTTAGCTTGTCTTTGTAGAAATTTTTTAAAAGGCTATTCACCCCCCCTCTAGCCATCAAGACCTTTCAGTGGCGCCCCTCCGCTCAATGACAGCGGCAACGGCGCAGGGGCGTGGCCTCCCGGCTTCACCTACGACATTGACGCCATCCTCCCACCGGCGCTTCCTCCGATCGGGCCACCTCCGAACCGCGGCCGCTCTTACGCCGATGTCGCGGCTGCTCGCCCGACGCAGCGCCTCCCGCCCAGAACAATCATCGGAGCGGGCTTCGCCTCTTCCTCCAACGAGGGGGAGGCGGCTCCCCGACGCTGAGCACCTTCTGGGGGCTGGTGGGGGCGGCTCCGCCATTCCCGGCTCGCAGCGACGGTCTTCGTGGTCAGAGCTCGCCGGGGACGGGCGGGACGCGCCCCGCCGGCTGGCCTCCATGGCCAGAAAAAGGGCCTCGACCCTGATCTGCCATCAGAGGAAGAGGAGGAGGCACAAGACGGCGACCATCTTCATCAGAGGCTCGACGGTGGCGGCTGGACGGCAGCTGGACGGTGGGTGGCGGCGGCAGAAGGCGCGGCGGCGGCTGGGCGACAGGGCTGGGCGGTTGGGGTTGAAAACCCTAACCGCCGGCCTTATATAGCCGCGGCGGGCCGGTCTGGCCGGCTGAGCCGGCTGCTACCCTGGGCCGCGAGCCTGGTTGGCTGCTGGGCCGTGCCTGGCTTGGCTAGGCCACGCCTGGACGGCTGGATGGCGCCGGGCCCTCGTTGTTGGGCTGCTTGCTCCTCTAGGTCTTTTTCTTTTTCGTTTTAAGTCTAGTATAATATTTGCTAGTTATTTCTTTTTAGCAGTAATTTAGATAATTAGCATATGGTTTGCTAGTTTACCTTTTTTGCAAGAACATCAGTAATTGGTCGTGATTGTTGTTGCTCTGTACCTGCTGAATATTGCCATTGTAAATATAATTTGTGGTTTGATTATATGATTATGAAATGTCTTGTATTTTCTATCATATTTTTGAGTATGTGGTGCACCCAATCACCCTTTGCACCACATACATATTACATTTATGACTTTGATAATCATTTTTGGGCTATGTTGGTGCACCCAAAACCCCTATATTTTGCACCAAAATATTAGTTATACTTGTAATTTTTATGATAGAATTGCGTATGTTGGTGCCCCAAACCACAAACTTTGCACCACATACAAGTTAAATTTGCTAGTTGACTTAGTTGCAATTTAACTATGCCATCTATAGAATTAGAAAATTTTAATTACTATAGAAATTACATTGCAATATACATATCTTGATTATTTTGGTTAATAACACAAGGTAATGGAGTCTATAGCATTGGCTGCGCTTAATTCCTTGTGAATTATTCTACCTAGAGACTGTGCCATAGCAGTGATCAAATCACTTGTTACTGAGAGGTCTACATCATGTTTTCTGAAACTTGACGATTACCTACACCGTGTTATAATCCAATATAAAGGTTTTGGATTGCTATTTTCATCGTATTATTTTGATATTACACAAGATAGTAGAGTCCTAAGCAAAGACTGCATTTAATTCACTTGTGAATTATCTTGCTCAGAGACCGTGCTTAGGCAGCAATATATTTGCCTACTATAAAGATCTACTCTTTGTCTTTGACATACAGACTATTTGTCTTGTGTTTATCAAAAATTATGATGATTTGGTTGTATGGTCTACACAATTTATGATTACCTACAACAATCCAAAACTATGATAAGATATAAATCTAAAGAATATTGCATTTAATATTACAACATTACCATGTTGATTTTAATTTACCATGCGGTAAATTAATTAATCCATGGCTGTACGCGCAGGATCATAGCCACTAAGGAGTTCGACGAACTCGCGTTAGATGGTAGCAATTACCCTACTTAGGCTTCTGATATCAAGATAGCGCTTGCATCTCGTAGTATTTTGGCTACAATTCAGGAATCTCAAACTGGGGTTGTCTTGCAAGATAAGCAAACCTATACCGCTTTGGCTTTGCTACGGTATTACATTCATAAGAATCTTAAATTAGAATATCTTATGATTGAATCACCTCGCGAATTATGGGTCACTCTTAAAGAGTGATATGATCAGCAAAAAGAACTTATTTGGCCCGAGGTCTATCATGAATGGAATCACTTACATCTCCAAGATTTTAAATCTGTAGTAGACTATAATCATGTTATTCATAGAATTTGCTCTAAGTTGAAGTTTTTTGAGAAAGAGCCATCGGATGCAGATAAGATAGAGAAAACACTCTCTACTATGCTTCCGTCTGATAGAGTATTGCAACAGCAATACAGGCCCCATAATTACCAGCTTTATTCCCAGCTTATTCGTACACTGACTCAAGCAGAAAAACATGATGAACTTCTTTTGAACAATCATCATAAGCGCCCTGTTGGTTCGACGCCTCTGCCTGAGGTTCACAATGTACAGAATAATAATAATAATAATAGGAATAAACAAAAGTTCAATGGACCTGATCTAAAGAACAAAACTGGTAAACGCAAACACAACAGGAGATAAAGGAAAAATTCAGATAGAGGAACAAGGACAATGCAAAGCCCAAAAATGACAACAAGTGTCATAGATATGGGGATTTTTCGCATTTTACCAAGAATTGCTGTATACCAAAGCATTTGTTTGCTTTGTACCAAAAGTCCTTAAAAGAGGCTAAGCCAGCAGGAGATAAAAGATATGAAGCACACTTGAATCTTGCATTTGAGGCTGTCTAGGGAGAAGGTTATTCCAAGCAGGCCCCTAATGAACTAGTGAACAACAATTCTCTTAACATTGAAGAGAATCTTCCATCAACGGACAACATGCTTCTAGACTTTGGTTCTGGAGATATGTTTGGAGATTTGGAGTAATCTCAGTCCAGATTTGATATCACACTTGATCGTTGTTGTAAATAATCTAAGTCACATATACTTTGGGTAGTATTATTTAGTGTACTTGTGAGTTGTACAAATTGGTTTGTGCTTGATTGTATTAACTAATAAATATTGTAATATCGTACTCTTATATTTGGTATTCGATATATTGTATGTATAATTCTATATGTTACTTGAATTTTTAGTTTACATTCTTGTTTTACATATAGATGTCTGTTGCAAACATTCCAAAGGAGGAAGAGCTATGCCTTATGGACTCATGTACCACAAACTCTATACTTAGAGAGATGAAATATTTCCAGACTCTTAAGAAAAGAGAAGAAAATATTATGACCATTGCTGGTCGAGACATGTTAATAGTTGGTTCAGGTCGAGCCACTATTACTCTCCCTATGGGTACACAAATTATGATAGAAGATGCCTTGTTGTATCCCGACTCGACTCATATCCTTCTAAGTTATAGAGACATCCGTAAGAATGGTTTCCATATGGAAACACATCAAGATAATAAAGAGGAATTTCTTCTCTTTACTAAACTTACTGGATTTGGCAAGCAAATCTATGAAAAGATTTCTTCACTCCAAACTGGATTGTACTATACATACATAAAGCCCATAGAACATGTTGCTTATAAGGTAATTTTCCAGACATCGATACATTCCGTAATTGGCATGATCGACTTGGGCACCCTGGAATAGGGATGATGAGGAAAATTATCGGCAATTCCATAGGTCATGATATGGAAAACACTAAATTTCTCCAAAATAAAGATTTTTGTTGCACAACTTGTGCAACTGGAAAATTAATTTTAAGACCATCATATCTTAAAATTAGAGCTGAACCACTAAAGTTCCCTGAAAGAATTCAAGAAAATATTTGTGGTCCGATCCAACCATTATTGGGGCCGTTCAGGTATTTCATGATATTGATAGACGCATCTACTAGATGGTCTCACATGTCTTTATTATCGGCACGCAACCATGCTTTTGCCAAAATAATGGCTCAACTTATTAAGTTGAAGGCACATTATCCTAGACATCGAATTCAATCTATTCGAATGGACAATGCTGCTGAATTTTTATCCCGTGCTTTTAATGAATATTGCATGGCATTGGGAATTCAGGTTTAACATTCCGTTCCATATGTACACACTCAAAATGGTTTAGCTGAATCAATGATTAAAAGAATCAAGCTCATTGCAATACCTATGTTGATGAATTGAAAATTGCCTATGTCATGTTGGGGTCACGCAGCTCTGTACGTTGCCGATCTAATCCAACTACGACCAACTGCATATCACGAAACCTCCCCATTACAGTTAGTACGTGGGAATCCTCTGAGTATTTCCCATTTGCATAAGTTTGGGTGTGCTGTCTACGTACCCATCTCACCACCTCAACGGACTTCGATGAGCCCTCACAGGAAACTAGGGATCTATGTGGGATACTCATCTCCGTTGATCATTAAGTATTTAGAACCTCTAACCGGGGATCTATTTACTGTCTAGTTCGCTGATTGTATTTTTAATGAGGATCATTTCTCGGTATTAGGGGAGAATTGTACCAAAAAATGCTAGAAAATAGATTGGAATGCAGAAGGTATTTTATTTTCTGATCTACGTACTACAGAAACTGAACTACAAGTTCAAAGAATTTTTGATTTGCAAAATATTGCAAACAATCTACCAGACGCTTTTTCTGATTATAAAGGTGTTACAAAGTCTCTTCATCCTGGAAGGAATATGCCTGAACGAGTGGAGGTACCTAATAAAACCACTCAACCCCCTATTGGCAAAAAGAGGGGGGAGAAGCACTTCCAAGAGGCAAGATGTGATTGCTGACAAGCAAAAGAAGGGTCCTGTGGATAGAAATAATCCACAATCCAGCTCAATTATGCGCATAAACACTGAGGCTGGAACATCGAAAGACCCTAGATCCATCGTTTTGGGAAGTCATGATGAATCTTTTAGGGTAGACAAAATTTCTATAAATGTCGCTGAGACTGAAGAGTCTTATAATTGTCGACACATATTTCTCTGAAGAAATTGATGATATCCTTCAGATTGATTCAGATCCTAAGTCTATGACTGAGTGCAAGATGCACTCGGACTGGGATAAGTGGAAGATAGCAATTGAAACAGAGATCGCCTCGCTTAATGAAAGAAAGGTGTTTTTGGCTATAATGCCAACACCTCCTGGTATCCTCCCTGTGGGGTACAAGTGGGTTTTCGTCCGTAAAAGGAATGAAAATAATGAAGTGATGAGATATAAAGCAAGACTAGTGACACAAGGTTTTACGCAAAGACCTGACATTGATTTCAACGAAACTTACTCTTCGGTAATGAACGGAATAACATTCCGATACTTAATATTGTTGGCAATACAAAATCGTCTATCTATGCAGTTGATGGACGTAGTGACCGCATATTTGTATAGGTCACTAGATTTAGATATATACATGAAAATTCCTGATGAAATTAGTATACCGAATCCTAAGCAAATCGCAACACATATTGCATAAAGTTGCAGAAGTCATTATATGGCTTAAAGCAGTCAGGCAGAATGTGGTACAATCGGTTAAGTAAATTCCTTACATAAAAGGGATATACAAATAATGATGACCGTCCGTGTGTCTTCATTAAAAAATCATCAACAGGATTTTGTATAATATCAGTGTATGTTGATGATCTTAATATCATTGGCAACGAACATGATATTAATGAAGCACGTCATTATTTAAAGACGGAGTTTGAAATGAAAGATTTGGGTCAAACCAAATTTTGCTTGGGTTTACAACTTGAGTATTTACCCGTCGGTATATTTGTATACCAAGCTGCCTATGTTCAGAAGATATTGAAGAAATTCAATATGGACAAGTCATATCTAATAAAAACTCCCATGATAGTAAGATCCTCAGACGTTGAGAAGGATCCTTTTAGACCATGGGAAGAAGAGGAAGAGATATTGGAACCACAAGTCCCATATCTTAGTGTCATTGTAGAACTTATGTATCTTGCTAATAATACCGGCCGGATATTGAATTTGCAGTTAATCTGCTAGCAAGACATAGCGCTGCACCTACCAAACGTCATTTGGTAGGAGTCAAATCAATTTTGAGATACCTCAACGGCACTAGAGATCTTGATTGTTCTATAGTAGAAATTAAGATCTAATTTTATTAGGATATGCAGATGCTGGTTATTTATCATATCCCCACAATGGCAGATCACAAACTGGCTTTGTATTCTTACAAGGTGGTACAACAATATCTTGGAAGTCTTCAAAGTAGACCCCGGTGTCTACTTCCACCAATCATTCTGAAATAATAGCATTATATGAAGCATCACGCGAGTGCGTATGGCTTCGCAGAATGATAAACCACATAATAAAATCATGTGGTATTGGTGCAGTTGAGACACCAACAATTATCTTTGAGGATAATTTGGCATGTGTTACTCAGATGGAATTAGGTTATATTAAGAGTAATATGACAAAGCATATTATTCCCAAGTTATTCTACCCCCATGAACTCCAAAAGAACGGAGAAATTGAAATCTTGCAGACTAAGTCATGTGATAATCTAGCGGATTTATTCACAAAGTCTCTACCATACTCTGCATTTCGTAAATGCGTTGATGGTATTGGTATGAGAAGACTTAGAGATTTGCAAGAATCAGGGGGAGAATCTCTTTGAAATTTAACCTGATTCAACGTAACATTACACTTTTTTCCTTTATATGAGTTTTACTCTTCTAGAGTTTTCTCACATAAAGTTTTTAACGAGATAATGGTAACATATAGTAAATGTCATATTATCTATTTTTCCTCACAGAGGTTTTTCGAAGGTAATATATGACATATTGATCCTTGATCAAAATTGTTTTAGACTATGTCTTTGGTAATACCCAAATGGTCTATTAACATTAGGAATTATATATCATGGTGTTTCTCCTTATTTTCCCACTAGGTTTTGAGGAGTTTTGCCTGGTATATCGATATACTTTGGTTTTTTCCCACGGGGTTTTTCCAAAACTTCAAGACATTTACTGATGAACAAACAACGGTGCCTACACAAGATCAAATTGATCAGGGGGAGTGTTGAGATTAATTAGGGTTATTAATTAGCGATCAATTATTGTAAATCTCGTAATTAGCATGTGCTAATTACAGGATCTAGAATAGGCAACCGCAGAGGCCCTTTGGGCACCAACCGGCACCGTTTCCGTTTGGATCACTGACAAACGAAACTGCCTCTTGTATATATATCCGATTGTTCATCAATACAATATACATCTGTCATTTTGCACGGTTATTCATCCACATTTTTCTTCCAACAAGACTGACAAAAGTTCAATTTTGTTGTTTAGGTACTGAAAACTATTGAATTGTAGGGACCATAATCGGTGCCTCTTGGAATATTCAATTGAAGCTAGGGACCATGATGAAAGTCTCTTTCGGCAGTTATTACATTGGGCCCTATTACAAGTCAAGTTAAGGGAGCATAATATGTCAAGTAAAAAGGAATTAATAGTGCTTGCATTTTTTTAGTTAATTATTTTCTCGGTAGCAAATCTGTATGTTCATAACTACTGTATCAAAAATTTTACACCAGTGCCATCTCAACATCACTCAAAACCACCTCGAAAGTTAAAATTGAACATTTTGATAATTGAGGTTGTAAAATTAGACAAAGGCAAGAGTTGAGAGACAAAAATGAACTTACTTCTTTTAGATATTTATGAAAAAAATTACATATTAAATTTACTAATTGATAAATATTTATATGTAAGAAAATATTTTTCTACACTTTATTGGATTTTTATCAAAAAAAGTTTTAAATTGTCATAATTTAACCTTGGTACCATATTTATCTAAAAATATGATCTATCTTATCGAGATCTACAACTTCAATTTGGGTTATTTCTCCACCCGAGTTCGTTCAGACAATTTAAAAATTATGAATTTCAAAATATGAGAACGCCAAATAGAATTTTTAGGACCTAAACGATTTTTAAAAGAAATAGTCGTCAACCATAAAGTTGTAAATCTCACGGAGATCTAAAAGTTTAGTTTTGGTCATTTCTCCATCTGAGTTTGTTTGAATAATTTAAAAAATTTAAAATTTTAAAATATGAGAACTTCAAAAAGAATTTTGAGACCGTAATAAAGAAAAATTTATCTACTACAAAGTTGTATATCTCATCGGATCTACAAGTTTGATTTTGGTCATTTCTCCATCCGAATTCGTACGAATTCAAAAAATTTGAATTTCAAAATATAAGAAATTCAAACAGAATTTTGGTACCATAAATGATTTCAACTAAAATAGTCGTCAACTACAAATTTGTATATCTCACCAAGATCTACTAGTTTGGTTTTGGTTACTTCTCCATTCAAGTTCATTTGAACAATACAAAAAAATGAATTTCAAATATGAGAACTTCAAACAGAATTTTGGGATCATAAATGATTTCAAATAAAAAATTTGTTAACTACAAAGTTGTATACTCATCGAGATCTACAACTTTGGTTAGGGTCATTTCTCCATCCAAGTTCGTTCGAACAATTCGAAACATTTGAATCTCAAAATGCGCGAACCTCAAACGTATAGATTATTTTTAAATAAAGTTGGATTCGAACAAAGAATTCAATATATAAAAATCCAAATAAGTATAGATAAATATTTCAATACATATAACAATAAGTAAAGTTAATATATAATTTTTTTTCATAAATATCTAAAAAAACTAAAGTACTTGACTATGTCTATTTTTGGTCCTTCAACTTTTGTCTTTGTCGAACTTTAGCACCTTAACTATCAAAACCATTTAATTTTGACCTCTAAGGTGGTTTTGAGTAGTTTTGAGATGGCTCTAGGATCAAAATTAAATGGTTTTAATAGGTGAGGTGCTAAAGTTAGTCTGTTTTGTAGTTGAGGGTTAAAAATAGACAAATAGTTGAGGCATCAAAAATAGACTTAATCACCCCGAAAATTTTGTAGGAAATTCTTAAGGTTCAAAAAAATGCGCTCCTCCATTCATATTTCATCCTTATTCTCGAGATATAGTCACAATGGAACTTTATCGAATCTCAAGACACTCAAAATTAGAAGCTTACACACTCAAAATAAAACGAAAAACAAATCAAACCTTCTGAACCAAGGGCTCGCTCTGCCTGCGTTCCTTTGTTGGACAGGCCACAGTAAACGGGCCGACGGACATCTTCGCCTTCTTCAGCGTCTGTAACAGTATGTCCTCTTTTTCCGGAAATGTTGTGGTGTGGGCATCCGTCCGTTTGGACGCCACCTTCCCAAAAAGAATAGTTGTCTCCTGACTCCGCCTTGCGCCGTCGCGGCTTTATTGTGTTGTGAGGCCATCCGGTGAGCTCCGCACCACTCACCCTTTGCGCCACCGCTATGCGCCCACCCGCTCTCTGCGCCACCGGCGAGCTCCACGCCGTCGGCAAGCGCACAGGTGACCTCCTCACGCTGGCCACCCTCCCTCTGATCCACCACCGCCCGTGCCGCCCCCACGCCTGCCCTCTGTGCACTGCCGCCCAGCTCCCTGTTGCCGACGAGCACATCAGTGACCTTCACACGCCGACGAGCCTCCATTGAAGCAGCATGGGGATGTTTGTGTTGAAAGCACATGAGACAAACATATGTTTCAAGTGTTTTAGGTGTTTTAGAGGTATGTTTCAAGTGTATTATATTTATGTTGCAAAAGTAGATCGGGATGTTACAAAATTAGATCGGGATATTTCACATGTTGAAATGGCTATACATATATGTTTCAAGTGTATGTTCCAAATGTTTCATCTATATCAGACGTATGTTGCAAGAGTTTCATCTGGACGTTGCATATACATCCATGTTGCAAGCATATGTTTCATGTGTTTCATAGTAGGATGCAAGTGTTTTCATCTCGATGTTGCATAAGATTGCAATGGCTACACATATGTTTTCAAGTTTTTCTAGTGTTTCGCAAGTGTTTTAGACGTATGTTGCAAGTGTTTCAGCTACTTCGAACGTATGTTGCAAGAGTTTCATCTAAGTGTTGTAAAAGTAGATCTGGTATTGCACATATTGTAATATGACCCACCTGTCGCAACCACCTGCTGCAGCAGTTGGGTGACGTCCGGGAGGCGCACGCCCGCTGCTGGGACGCCGAGTAAGCGCAGACGGGCGCGTGAGAAACCAAGCGCAGGCATAGGGGCCCACGCGGTGGGGCTCGCGAAAAACAAGAGGTATGGGCTCTATTTCTGTGCGGCACTGTCCGACGCCAGTGCTCCGTATGGGATGTACGGGCGCTAGCAAGGCCCTTTGTGTGTGTTGGGGGGCACGGCGGGGACGCGGTCATCCATTCATCCTTATTCTTGAGGCACCAATAGTTACACTGAAGCTTTATCAAATCTCAAGACACCCAAAATTAGCAGCATACACGCTCAAAAGATAGTAAGTAAAATAAAGTGGAAAACGAACCAAACATTGTGGACTGAAGAAGAGAGCATAGAATTCTCGGGTCATGATGCTTCAAAGCATGGTGTCCGCGCGCGACGGCAGGCGGCGGAAGAAGTTGCTGGGCACGGAAGGCAGCCTGCTCCTGAACCTCGGGTGGCGCAGCACGTAGAGCCCCGCGACGAGCGCGACGATGCGGAAGGGCGTGACGTAGAGCACCACCGCTGCGAGGAGGCAGAATATGACGAAGAGGCACGTCGCCCTCGGGTCGCGCCAGCTGAGCAGCGACTGCAGGCGCTCCCCCTGCGTGGCCATGTCGCCGACCACCGTCTGTATCCTCCCGGCCACGCTCCGCAGGCGGTCGTAGCGCATGTACACCACGTCCTGCGGCCGCGACGTCGGGAACGTGTCGAACTCCTCGTCCAGCTCGTCCGGGTGCACCGCCTCGGCCCACGACATCTTGGTGTCCATGTGCGGCGGGTGGCGCGGCCGGCGGCGGTAGTTCCACAGCCCGATGAGGAACATGTAGAGGAACACGGTGGGGAGGATCAGCTCCGGGTACCACACCAGGATGAGCAGCAGCACGTGCACCAGCGCCGTCGTGGCCACGTTCTTCCAGTGGCACACGTCGCTGAACCAGCGCGCGGCGGCGGCGAAGCCCGAGAAGAGGGAGACGGCGCGGAAGAAGTTGGCCTTGCTCCGCCGCATGCTCCACATGTGGGACTCCACGTCCAGCATGTACTCCACCACCTCCCGGTGCAGCGGCGGCTCCGCGCGCCCCAGCCGCGCCGCCACGATGCCCATGGCCTGGTAGCGGAGCGCGTCCAGCTGCGTCACCGTGAACGGGTGCAGGTAGTGCATCCTGGGGAGCAGCGGCTGCGTGTAGAGGTGCACCATGTTGATGAGCGAGAGGCAGGTGAAGCGCACGGCCAGCCGGAGCTCGCCCATCTTCTTCACCCCGGACCGCTGCAGCGCGATCAGCGGGTACGCGTGCGTGTACACGCGGTCCGTCTCCAGCGTGGACAGGCGGATGCGGATCTTGCCGATACGGGCGTCCCTCGCCGGCTGGCCGCCGTTGCCGCTGTTCACGCCGAGGTGGCAGTTGTCGAAGACGCCGATGGTGATGACGGTGCAGGGGTCGAACACCTCCCACGTGTACTGCTCGTTCCACGTGGGGGCGAAGGTGCCGATCATGGTGCGCGTGCGCACCCACTTCTGGCCGTACTTGGCGACGCAGTACGCGTCGGTGGTGCCGCGGCCGTCGCGGGTCTTCATGGGCTGCAGCCCGGCGGCGCCGAGCATGCCGACCTCGAGCACGCCGACGGGCGGCTTCCACAGCTGCCGCGCCGTGGGGCGGGTGTCGCTGATGTACATGGTGGACTCGTCCATGACGTGGTAGGCGCCCTCGAGGCAGGCGCGCACGTGGACGCGGCTGGCGAACCGGAGCTCCCGCCGCGTCTCGCCCTCGATGGCCGGCCCGACGCCGAACTTCTCGAGGTCGAACCAGCGGGACTGCACGAAGGGCCGGTGGTCCAGCCGCTTCTCGAAGAGCGTGAGCGGCAGCACGACGCGGCCCAGCAGGTCGTCCTTGCGCGGGGACACCCGGTCCTCCACCGTCAGCACCAGCTGCTCCTCGAACGGCTCGGCGACGACGAAGACCAGGTCCTCGTTCCACCGCGGGTTCAGCGTGGGCGCGGGCGCCACCGACGTCTTGAGGATCTGGTTCCCCACCTGTGCCTTGACGAACACCTCCGGCGCGCGGCCGCGCTCCTGCGGCTGCACGTCCTGCGCCTCAATCACGTTGACGCGGAGGTACCAGAGCTTGGGCGACACGTAGGCCTTGGAGCGCACGCTGGCGACGCCCTCACCGCGCACCGCCGCGGCGTCCGAGTGCCACGCCTCCGGGAACGCCTCGTCGGCCTGCGTGCCGATCCAGACGGCCAGCATGAGCTCCCCGCGCACCTTCCCGCGCTCGCCGCGCCGCTCCTCGAGGCGGTACCACTGCGGCGCCAGCGGGCTGTCGGGCGGCACCCGCGTGGGCACCTCGGCGAGGTCGAAGGTGACCTTGCCGACGTAGTCGTCGCGGCCCAGCATCTCGCGGTCCTTGAGGAACACCTCGAGGACGTTGGACTGCACGCGGGACTTGGAGAAGGCGAACACCTGGTCCCACTCCGGGTTGGCGCGGCGGTCGAAGTGCCGCGTCTTGCCCTTGTAGTTGCCGAGGCGGACCTCCACGTAGGGGTCCATGGGCGCGCCGGTGAGGGGGTTCGGGGGGAGGTCCTTGGCCTTGACGACGCGCACGTACAGGAAGAACATCTGCTCCACGAGGTCGTACGTGCTCGACGGCTTGTCCACGCCCAGCCAGCCGGCGAGCCCGCCGCCGCCGCCGCCCGCCGGGCGCGCCGGGCCCGCCGCGCCCTTGGGCCATTGCTCGCCCAGCAGCGGGTTGGTGTCCTTGAGCTGGAAGTCCTCGTGGTGCGGGTCACCGCCGTGCCCAGCTTGGGCCATTGCGAACCCCGGCCTTGCAGTGCACTGACGTACGTGCGTGCTCCGAACCTATCTCCATTGCCGCCAGGGCAAAAAGCACAAATGAAATCGATCAGAAAAACTCCATGAACAAACTCCATAAATTTCATTACTGATCAGTTTTTTCCGCACTTACTGTTCAAATGTGGAAACTTGAGAAGCTGGTTTGTAGCACTATGCCTCGGTAACAATGGCGCGCGAGGCACTTATATGATATCTAGAATCCCGGCACATACCCCAAGCTGCTTCATCTGCAGACGGCATGTGTTAAGTTGTCATGCAGGGGCTAGCAGTAGCAGGTAGCAGCAGCAGCGAGCAGAACAACTTTTGGGGCAGGCAAGCGTCTGGCCAATGGCCGTGGCGGCCCTGCTGCGCCTGCAGGGGGATCGTGGCAAGCCTCGCCGGGAAGCAAAGCGTCCGCCGCGGCCGCGTCGGTGGTGAACCCGGCGACAAGGAAGGTATACAAGCGGCGTCGAGAGAAATCCAATGGTCTACCAAGCGTAGCTAGCTAACCTAAACCCTGCAGCGTCTGCGGCTTCTTGAGAGAGCGTGGGGTATGGTATGAAGCTGCAGCTCAAGTGCTGAACGGAGTTCTTTCAGAGGAAGCTGTCCGATGACAACCTTTCTTGGGTTCTTTCTTTCAGAGCAGAGCAGCCACTGACAAGTGAAAGGAGAGGGGTAATCTAAAGCACGATGGATCATGTGTGGAAAGGCGATTGATTGAACGACGGTGTCAGTGGTAAATCGAAAAGCTGGTGATCGATCGGTTGGGGGAATCGATTCTTTGGATCGCCGAGTGGGCTTTGTTTATGCGCCCTTGAATTGGCGTGCCCTCATCTCATCCTCTGATTAGGGGCAAGGAACCTTGCACAGTTCACGCCTTCACGGACAAGGACCCATCATCTGTGGTAGGGGGGACCCATGCGCCAAGGTAATTTCCGGCTTGCCTGCTGCTACTCTGTAAACAGCAACATCAGCCAGTGAAAAAGTGTTCAAAAAGTCTTGTTTCTTTGCGCGCGCGCGCGCAGACACCCAAATAGAAAAAGAACACACAGAGTCACGCATAGCCATTGAGCTCATTGTTCTCATAAATTATAACATCTAGCTGTATCGCAAAAAAAAAAAAAAATTATAACATCTAGCTAGTTTAGCCCAAAGAAACTCGTCACATATATTGCCAATATTAGCAAACTAACTGGTAGTATTGTAATTAGCCTCTCGAATTGGATAAAGCAAAGCAAGAGTAGCTCTGCTATCTTTTAAGTGTTGTCTTGGACGCCGGTGGCAGGTGGCTTCCCCAATAGGCCAATACATTGCTTTTGGCTATTATTTTATCTAATCATTTAATACTGAAAGCTTGCAAATGTAGTGAGTCGAAATTATTTTTCACGACAAATTTTATTATATGTTTGTCGCTTGACATATCTTAATGCTTTAATCTATAATATCTGGGGTTTGATTATTCTCATCACTATTTAAGAAAGGAGGAAATAACAATTTAGAACGCGTGCATTTCTTTTTTTAAAAACACAGTAGTATCTTTGTTATTCAGATTGAATAAAGGAAATATGTACCTATAAATATAGGATTCATCTCGCAACAGAGGTTTAGCTACATTTCGAATTAACTTCTAGTTGCGGTGAAGTTTTTTTTTATAGGAGTTGTGGCGAAGTAACAGTAACTGAAGTTGTGGGTTAACCATGTCAGTTTTTTTTTTCTCTTTCAATCTTCACCCGCGCAGGGTCACCTATGTCTTGACTAGAGGAAGTACTATGGAGAATTTCTGAGCTACTTACACCGAAATAACAATAAAACGCAGTGCTACAGCACACATGGCATGTACGGAGTACTCCGTAGTAGAAGTACTATAAGCTTATCAAGGAAGCAGACGTAAGTTACCTTTATTCTCTGCTGAGGAGGCAGCTCAAATGTGTCAAAAAGCAAAGCCGAGAATATATTCCCATATCATCTCATCTCGCCACCACTTAGCTCGAATGTGTTCACTCCAGACTTCTGACCTGCTATGTTCCAGGTTCTCGATGGCATCTAATAATCAAGGGGCCAGTATCGCAAAAAAAATAATAATCAAGGGGCCAAGTAAGCAGATGATCTCATGGTTGCATCATTGTTATGCGATGAATTCACAGGTATTCACCACCAAAGCATGAGTAAGGCCCAGCTTTTGTTGAGGCCCAAATGGGCCCGCTAGTGTCGTAGCCATTGGAAAATACAACGGATAAGCCCAATAAAGATGCTGACCTGAGACTGGCCGACTGGGCTTCTCATTCAGGCCGGCCAGTTATTTTGATCTCTCGATTCTTCTCCCCATCTACAGTAGACAAGGGCGCGAACTTGAGGCGATTCACCGTCCGGGGTCGATTTCGCCGGGTCCTCTTCGCATCCGGTGGTCTCATCGGCGCCGGAGGGTGGGGGGACCGGTGGATTTGGTGGCTGGTGTACATATTCCACTAGTATTTCGTCTAGGTAGGTTAGGGTTAGTTTTATTCATGCCGTTGGTGCGGCGTGGATCTTCCTTCCTCTGCTGCTCCGTCTCCAGCGAGCGACATCTTGGATGCGAGGATGAAGCTGTTGAGCCGAGCTTTGGCGACACCTTCTCCAACATCCTCGACGGCTTCCCCGACTTGGCTGGCGATGACGGTACGAGGTGCTACTTTCATCCTTGCGAAAAGGGTGGAAATCGTTTATTTACCTTCCAATCCTACCTTCCTCCTCTTTGGGTTAGATGTGTGTACTCCCCAATTTTGAGTTCTCCGGGCCTTTTCCTCTTTCGATGGAGGTGCGGGAGTTGGATTTGTTCTCCGCCAGTTGCAGCACGGTGATGGCCGATGTGCGTTCAGCGGATTTAATGCATCTTCACTGGAGGTGCTGTCTCATGCGGCGTTTAAACGATGATTTGGGTGTCTTCTTCAGAGGAGACTTTGTCACCGGCAGGCCGTGTTTTGTTTCCCCCAACTAAACTTTAGTTCTTATCACATCGGATGTTTAGACACATGCATGAAGTATTAAATATAGACTAAAAAAATAACTAATTGACTAATTTGTCAGACAAATTTTTTAAGCCTAATTAGTCCATGATTTGACACTGTCGTGCTACAATAAACATGTGTTAATGACGGATTCATTAGGCTTAATAAATTTATCTCGCGGTTTACTAACGAAATCTGTAATTTGTTTTTTATTAGTATCCGAACACCCCATATAACATCCGATGTGACACCAACTAAACTTTAGTCCCTACATCTAAACACCCCCTGAAGCTGGATGGAGTTGATCTTCCTCTTTCTCTGGCGAGGAACATCGGTGCGACGTCAAAAATAATCAACCAATGTCGACTATAACCTCTAGCCTTCCAAGCTAATAATGCGGGTTTGATTCCCGCTACCCGCCCCATTCTCTATAAAAAGACTATTCCATTTGTTTGTCTAGACAGGGTAGAGACTTGTATTCAACCTTTTTCTTTTGTTCACCAGTTTTCGGCCCTACAGAGCAGAGTAGAGCAGTTTGGTAGCTCACAAGGCTCATAACCTTGAGGTCACGGGTTCGATTCCCGTCTTCACACTTAGCAGTCCGTATAAATGGACTATTTGTGCTGTGTTCATCCTTTCTGGATCAATCCAGAAGATAGAGTCCTCTATGTTTGCGCTTGTTATTGTAAAATCATTTTTGACCAGGGACTTGTTTGTAAAACCTAGGGTGTACACTATAGTTCAGTAATAATAAAATCTAGCCCCTTTTCTTAAAAAAAGTTATTTTGATTTTATCTTTTATTTTTTTAATTTTTTATTAGTTATATGTTATTTTCACTCAGATTAGCAATTACTAGAATCGTGTCCGTGTGCTCCAACAGAAAAAAAAAATTAATACCACAATAACTCGGGTTTAAATGTTTGTTGTACTATTATAAAAAAGAATACTTTGAGCGTGATGTTTGGGGCATTCCATTTATAGCTAGATCCATGTTCATGAACAATTAGAATATAATTCAAGTTTTGAAGTGATCTATTTAGGGCGTAACGCGCAGAGGTCTTTACAAGGAGCACTTGAAGTTCGTGGCTAATGAGCGACCCAAGTTTCTTGCTGACAATGAGATGCGGATGTGATTAGTGTGTTCGTTGAGTGGGTATAGGTTGCAAAGCTCCCGCTGCCAGTAATGTCAATGGAGGCTTTGGGGAGGTTGTGGGTGACAGCGGGCGGTGCCTTGGGAGATCTAATGTGGAATCCACTGGAGCAAGCGATTGCTAATTGTTGTGGAGTTGATTTTGTGGGAAAAACACATGAGATCATGGAGTCCACCAGGGCCGTCCCGGGAAAATTAGAGGCCCTGTACGATACTAAGAAATGAAGCCTATTAGCCTAGAAAAAAAACTAAATATACGATATTATAAAGCATGCAGTATGTTGCAATAAAATATATATCAAGATTCAAGAATGATACCTATATTACATAATCTTTACTTGAATAACATCATTCTTTTAGTGTTCTTTGAAATGAAGTCTTCAATAATATGCTCATAATCAATCTTCTCCAACAGTTCACCTTCAAGTGCTATTATAGCCAAATCATTAAGTCTTTCTTGTGTCATTGTAGAACGCAAATAAGTCTTCAATAGCTTTAACTTAGAAAAGCTTCGCTCTGCTGATGCAACAGTCACAGGAATAGTCAACAAAACTCTATATGCAATAGTTGCATTAGGAAAACAACCATGCTCCTTTAAAAACCGCAAAATTTCAACAGGCCCCATTCTTTCTTCTGGAATGAAGTCTTGTAGAAACTTCAGCTCCATATATAGTTCTTTGGCATCAATATCAGATTTTTCATCCTTTTTAAGGACAGCCTCAAGATTATCACAAGAAGACTTCAAGCTTTGGTTATCCAACGACCGCTCACGCCTCGCTCTCGCTCTCGCTGTTGCGGTTGCAGCTAGATCGTCACGGCTCACGCCCTGTCACTCGCGAAACGCTGCCGGCGGCCGGTACGGCGTCAGGCGATGGCGGCGACACGAGACGAGACGTCGAGAGGTAGTACGTGAGACCTAAGATTTGCGATCTGATTCAGTTGGGGAATTGGGATCGGCAACATTGTCAACTGAACAGCGGCCGGGCAACAAGCCATTGTTTATTGGGCTTTGGTCAATTGTTGTACACGTCGCTTTGCTAATGGGCCAAAGGCCAAAGCTACTGCTGTACGTTCTTATTTACCAAGCAATACATATATACGTATATATACTCTATATATATTTGGAGGCCCCTGAAAAGTGGAGGCCCTGTACCGTCGCACACGTTGCACGTGCCAAGGGACGGCCCTGAGTCCACAAGCCGCAACCGAGTGCAGATTGTGGAGTTAGTTTTAATAATGTGCTTAGCATTGGGGCCAGGTGAAGCAATGTATGTTTGGCCCACTTGTATATGATCGACGACTGGGTTAAGCCTTCTTTGGTGGAGCGTGCTAATTTGTTTCAATTTTGTTTGATCGAGCAGGGCGATGAGTTGACCGGACAGACGATAACGCTTCGTATATTTTAGTTGTATATAGATATATAGAGATAGATATAGTCATATACCACCAGTTTGGCTCGGTGGTTAGATGTTACCACCATTTGAAACAGCAGCAAGGCCACTTGCCCAGTTGCCCACACCAGATGGCGCTGAGGGGTTCTATCGCCGTTTGAACCGGTGGTTTTTATGCATGCCGCTGGTTAGAACAACAGTATTGCCCTACAACAGGCGGTAGGCCTGGGTGGTGACGATGTAACACCCCGGTGTTACGCAAGCATTAGCATTGCAAATCATAAGCATACCATGTCATTGCATTTATAATCATATGTGGATTAGAGTGCACCTTTAGTGAAATCAAAATTTAGGAACAAGTATTGCATAATGTGTTGTAATAGTTTCACACTAAATGTGCTAGTTAGATTAAGAAAACTTGTGTAACTATAAATTTTAGATCACCTAGAATTATTGGTGAAATTTTTGGAGCAACTTAATTACCCAAAGTTTTGTCAAAAACTTGTTTTAAAAATATTATTTGAAAATAGTCAAAAACCCTGCCTAATTCGCTTTTATTTCCCCAATTCAAAATCTGTAAGAATTTTGGGATTGGCCCCTTAATAAAAGTTGTAGGAAATCAAATTCTAAACAACTTTTATTTTTGGGCCATTTTCAGAAAAAGTCATTTGCTTGCTCAAATTTGAATTTTTAAAACTGCAAATAGATTTTCATTTGAATTTTCTCTGGAAAATAAAAAGGAAAAACCATTTTCTGCGCTAGCGGGCCGCCGCCTCCTTTCTCGGCCTGCTCATGAAGCGGCCCGGCCCAGCCGCCCGCGCGCTGCGTCCGCCCCGCCCGCGCGCCGCGTCCACCTCGCCCGCGCGCGCCGCGACACGTCCCGTGGCCGCGCAGACGCCGCGCGCCTCGTGGCCGGCATGCGCCGCTCGCCGACGACAGCTGGCCGTCGGTGGCCCCCGCCAGCACGCGCCTCGCCCTTCAAGTCGCCCGCGATCCCACTTCCACCCGTTCTCTTTGCTTTTCCCCGCCACGGTCATCCTCCGCACCGCACCGCACCGAGCGCGCACCGCGCTCACTGCGCCACCGCCGGCCAAATTGGCCGCCGGTGAGCCACCACCGCCCGTCTCCTCGTGCACATCGCTCCGCTTTCTTCTCCGACACCCCGTGCTCACCTTAGTGTCGCCAATTAAGCCAGGTGGGTGCGGTTTTCGTCCATCCGCCGCCGTCGGCCATGGCGCCACCGCGCGCGACTTCCCCGCGGGAGGGGCTTTCCCGCTGCTCCTCGAGCTCCGCTCAAAGCAAAAACGCGTTCGCCTTCTTCTTGCAGACGCGGTGCTCGCCTTCACGCGCCCGGGCATGGCCGGCAACGGCCGTCGGCCGGCCGCCGCGCGGCCGCGACGCCGCGGTCACCAGCGCCTCTGTTTCCCCCCTCGGCCTCGCAGCGAACAGCTTTGGGCCGTAGGCCGAGCCGGGCCGTTCCCTTTTCTCCCCTCCGCGCGCGCGCCTGTGGGCCGAGCCGGACCAGGCCGTGTGCTTTCCACTGTACCGGCCCGTTTTCAAAAGGAGGATTTAGTTTTCTTTTCTTTTATTAATTGGGAATAAAAATGCTTTAAGAATTGTTTGAGTGATTAATTTAGCTCCAAAAATTGTGAAATAAATTTCTATGGGCTCCTTAGAACCAGATCTACCATCTAAAAATGTTGCATTTAAATGTTACACTACTTTTCTGTAGGGTTTTTATTTAATCTTGGAAATTGCTGTTTTCTTGTTAAATGTGTAGTAAATTATAGAAAATTCAGAAAAATATGATTCCAAGTTTGTTAACCTTGTTGTGCCATGTACTTGCTAGGAAAAATATGTATCTTGCATGATTAGTAGAAAAATTCTGAGGTGTAGTTTAAGTGCTTTTTATTGCTAATAATTGCTATTTTTGTTAAATAGAAAAATATGAATAAAACATGCAAGTGATAATTTTTGCACAGTGATTATTTACTGAGTAGAATCCAGGAAAAATGATAAATCTGTTGTTTGATACTTTTCATAGTAGAAAGTATTTTATGCTCCTTTTTAGGCCTTAGATTGCTATTTTTGTGTAGGTAGTTCTAGTACTCAAATTGCAATGAAACTTTTGTGACATGCTGGAATACATGTTAGTAATCAACAGTAATTTTATTAGATTTTTTCGAGATACCAAAATAAGTGTTTCTGTTCAAGCATAGTGCTAACTAGGGTTTAAATTCACACTTTGATGCAAGATTAGTTGGTAAACTTTGCTTTGGTGTATCTTTGAAGCATCTTAAGGGTTAGGGTGCCTTTGCATGGTAGAGAGTATTGGTGGTAGTTTATGAGTACATGTTCTTGGATGATGTAGACTACCTTGTAGAAGAGTTGTAATTTCCACTTAATCCAAATAAAGTAACATGCTCATCTACATCTCATTCATCAACATCATCTCTTGTCATCTCTGCAATGCACCTAGGCATGAGCACTTATATATCTGCATCATACATGATCACAGGAAGTGACCCCGGTAGCAGTTCCCGAGGATCCGGAAGAGCAGTCCGAGGTGCAAGAGCAGGAGGCGACCGAAGCCGACGAAGAGGTCGGTGAAGATCTTCCAGAGTGCCCCGACCACCGTCCGAGCTCTTTTGAGAGAGGCAAGCCCCGGAGCATCTCTCTCCCAGTTTGCAAAATATTTATTAATAGTTCTACTTAATTGCTGCATTAAGTTTAGGAGTTGTTTGCAACCGTTGCTGCATTATACCTTGTTTCACCTTTGCTCTACCATATCCTTGTTACCTTGGTGTCCGCAGTCAATAATTGCTTAGTTTGCTTAGACCGGTAGAAGTCGGGTGATTGCCTGTCATCCGCGAGCTATAGGAGATTACCTGGATCTGTGTGGAAAAATATGTCATATGGGAATAACTAAGTGTCGAACTGAAATTGAGACCGGACGGGAACTTGCAGGGTTTCGAACTGTAGTATTTTCCGTCTGAGTCGATTAAGGACCGATCGTTGTTGGGCCTCGAGTCATGTTGAACGCATGCCTCACATTTAGCTGGCCGAATAAGGTACCTTTCGACCGCGAAGCTGGGAGATTATTCGGGCCAAGTGGATTGCCCGCAACGCACTGTACCGGAGTAGTAGTGGTAGGAAACGGGGGCGCGATGATAAGGCCAAAGAGCAGTCGGGCAGCCCCCGGGTACATGTGATTCCTGGCAAACTCGCGACTTTACCTGAATAGTTGACTCGGTGACCAATACATCACTTTAGCGGGTGAGTGAGGTTTGTGTGAGGAATAAATTACCAGCTGATTAATAATCGATTCGAATCGCCATCGTTCACTAGATAGTGAACATTTGACTTGAGTTACTTCATCGTAGTAATGTTGATGAAACACTTAATTATGTGAAATATGACATAGTAACTATTGTTAATGATCATCGGTGATCCTTACTTGCTTAATTACATGTTACTCTAGTACAGGTGCAAACATAGTTGACAGGGTAATAAAGATTAACTTATTGCATGCTTTTGGAAAAGAATTGTTAAGATTAAATATGCTTTTCTTGCAAATGAGTCAGCTACCCCACCAGAAAGCCTGTCATGATCCTTGGTGTCATTTTATTTTTGGTTTTGTCGGGTAAGTCTAGCTGAGTACATTCTCGTACTCAGGGCTTTGTTCCCAATTGTTGCAGATGGGCAGATGTATTACGGCTACTGTATCAACTGCCTCTATCCTGCGATGGGCGAAGCTTAGGACCATGGGCAGTGGTCATTCACTACTTCTCGCCTGATGCTTTTGCTAGAGATGATCATGAGCTGGCACTTTATTTCAAACACTGTGTGTGTGGTTTGAACTAATGCTTCCGCTACTTTTATTTGAACCTGGTTTGTAATAACTATGTTTAAACTCCGATGTATTTTGTGCCACGAACTTTTATGTAACTTATGATGGTGACCGCTAAACTTATTACAATCTTGGCTGGTATGTGAGTTGGTTTGAAATCCGTCGTGATTTCACGGACTACCGGGTTATACAGGCTTAAGTTTGCTAAATCATTCGCTTGTTGGATGATTTTCTTACTTAATCTCGTATAATTGGGCGGTTCTGTTACAGACGACATATCGCTATTTTACATGGCATTTTCCATCTGACTTCTCTCCTACCAATCCCACTTGTTCCAAATACATATAGGTGTTCCATAGTTTGTAATTATTAAGGCATGGTTTGTATTCGGCAAGCAAATTGCATGAAATATATAGATAAATCCTCTCGACTTTTGGATTGAGAGAAGCAATCAATTTTAATATATTATGAATTTTTGGTAGCAATGTATCCACGACACATAATGAGTAGTGAACAAACTAAAGTGCTATTATGAAATGATTAATAAAATACCTCAACAAACAATTACATCATGTTTGCCCAGCGTGTTTACATGAAATTAAACACAACACATTTTGCAAACACATGTGTGGAACTCTAGATTACTATGGTAAAGTGTCCATCTAAACCTAACATGCCTTATGAAATTTAAATTGTCGGATCTATTACATTTAATCTTCCGAGTGAAGCGATGGTATTTTTTATTTTTGTCCTGGCATGAAGACGACTCTTAACATGTTTCTTCCTGGCGCTTTGGAAGTTGAGTGATGCCTCACAAGTTTAAAGTTCCTCCTCTCGATGCATGAGGAGGAATGCCTCCGGTACACCTAACCTGTACTGCTTCCTCCTCCTTTGTGGCTCATCTTTCTCCCCCTTCAAATGGATCTGTTCAATTCGAACACGACGCTCTTGCTTGGCTGGCATTTGCCACTTGTTGGCATTTCTTAGCATCACTCTTACTAGGTTGTCATCCCTAGCATGATGCCAGAAATGCTTTGTTGGTAAATTATGAATGCCACTTATAAACTCTGAGAAAATAATATTAAAGTTAAGTATCCGCAAGCGCACAGATAAATTACCATTGTAGCATTTCACCCGGGAGTATACCGAGTATCGTTATTTATATTTAATCCACAAGTAAGAGCTATGAGGTTGAGTTGACATTGAGACATTGACTAATATGTATACTTATGATTCAAACCACTCTTATGCTTTAGCAGAGGTAAGTCAAGTGATAAATAAATGATAAATAAAAGGTAACAAAAGTATTCCAGAGATAAAAACAGAGACTCACAAATGTAGGATGACTAAACTCGAGATTCGGTAAGAGCAAAAGATTCCTATGTCATTCCTAATTACTAAGTCTTTTGTACACTCAAGCATATTTACTCTCATCTATAGTATAACTAACTTTGAATCTATGCATAAGGAACATTACTTAGAGAAATTCAAGAACAGAGCTTTCCCTTCTTTCGTAACCGAGGTTCTACTTGTTCTATACACGGGGAGTGGACTACAAAGGACTCAACAGGAGTGTCACATCCGCGATCTACCACATGACCCGACATATAGAGTGCATCCGCAGGTAAACAATATCTAAACACCATGCTTACATAGTGTCGACCACTTAACTCACTCGAGTACTGAATTAAGCGTTGTACGAACATATGCATATATTCATCATCAATCATAACTATATCAAGCAATAAACTAGAGCAAACTAGGAATATAATAAATAGCAACATAATATTGAAGTAGCACAAAGTCATAAATAAAGAGATACAATGGCTCATACCAGTCTCTAGACGGCAAATTCGGAATCCTGAGCCCAAACTCTATTTGAACCTTGCTAGAAAGTCTATACTAAGAACTTGAAGAACTAGAGCTCTCTCTAATCTCTGGAAACCCTAATTTTTGGTCTAATCTTGACTTATGGCAGATGTAGAGGTCTCTTTCAGGGGGGAGACAAGGCCTGGTTATATAGCCCTGAGGGTGGAACGTGAGCCCTTGGATCAAACCGACTTGAAGAACGATGTAGATGCAATCCTAGGAGGCGATGGAGGAAGCTTCTGAAAACTGATAGGCAGGAGCCACCATGGCAGACCGGGCGGCACCTTGGTGGGGCCGTCTAGCCCCACTTGGCAGCCTCTCGGGGTCCGCCGCGGCGTGGTGTCTTCTAGTGTCCCCTGGAACCTTCTGGAGTAGTTTTCATCACGGTTAAGTTTGGTTCTTTTTGACGTTTTGATCCTCCTTTCCTGTTTTCTGGAATAATCCTGCTGAAAATACAGATTCACCAAAATTCATGGAAATTGTCAGTTTAAACCCTTAAGTTTCTATTGGTGATCCTTTTCAAGCATTTCTTTAAGTTAAATTGATGGTTTGTGATGAACGATAACTACCGTCAACACCACTCTACGTCACGTTGTTGATCCATCCTAACACAATATTCCCTTTGTTTTCCACCTCTTGTGCAAATCCTTATTGTGACCATGCTAGCATTGCCGGATCCACAAATTGAAGAAAGTGCAAGCCTATGCTTAGAACGAGACAACACAATAGGGTAATTATTGTGAGGAAAAACAAGTTAGGGAAGCAAAAGTTCGATGAAACCTTTAAGTCATCATCGAGGTCTCTACCCTTGAAGAAGCCCTGCGTGTATTTGTGTTGTGTCCTATGCTTCGCCTATGTGCTCAACAACATGTCTCAGCCACAACGACATTTAGACCCCCATGCCAAGGCAACACTCCGAAGGGGTCAAACTTCCATGTTGACATTGGTGTTGAGAAGAAATGAGATTTAATGTAGAGATGTGTGCTCAAATGCACTAGATAGATGCCAATGAGACGCAAGCCCTTTAGCGGATTATTGTGGTTCAATCAACCAAGTGCATGGAGAGGCCAACATGGTAACCATTTTGCTTTCGAGCATATGGACAAGTAAGTGTTACAGCAGCTAAGCTTTTTTAGATATTAGACTAGACCAATAAATGTTGTAGGCTAGACTTTTCAGAGATTGGATAGGACAAATGAATGTTGCAAGTTATGCTTTTAAAAAAATGGACTGTACAAATAAATAATGAATTTTAGTCCTTTCGGTGATTGGACGGGTCTAATAATAGTTGCTTGTCCATTATTTTAGTGATTGGCACACACAAAAGATTAAAGAAACTTGTTATTTATGAAAGATAAGTACATAGCATTGTATGAATTAGAAAAACACAAAATAAAATAAGGATTACGAGGAAGACTAAGCCCTTGAGCAGTAGAGCACAATGTCATGTACGTCACAAGTCTCGACCTTCAACTACTGCAACTGCGGCTTTAGTCACACCACCACAAGTAATATTGTGAATACCCTTTTGAATAGTACAAGCTCCCGTGGATACATAAAATCTACAATGAAGGCACATGTGAGGTTGTAGTGCTTGTGGGAAAATTGATGAAGCTGACATGCGTGCTCCTTGACTTTAGACACCTTCTGGTAGTAAGTAAGTCCATTTACCATTGAATGCGTGCACCCCTAAGGGCAGCCATGTTGCACACACTTGACACCATAAACAGTAAGGGGACTATTTTCTACATAAAACTGCTTGTTGAAGGATATAATTGGACAAAGTCGCACAACTTTCTTTACTGTGTCACTTCTAGGTAAAGTGCACCAACACATACCTTATTCTCCCTATATTCCCGAGGCAAAACCTCCTCTTCGTCGATAATTATGGCAGAGTAGTCATACCCATCCTAATCTCATGGTTTGGGATCCGGATCAACATCATCATTGTCAGTCATCTTCTGCCATTGCTAGAAAGGTTCTTCGTCCTCACACTACATTTGTTGGATTACTCAGGGACCTTTCAGCCTCATCAACCTCTCACCAATGGATTCACGTACATGCCATACACAATGTACCTCCTTTAGCATGTCCTACAATTTGATCATGCTCCTTATCCTCATCTTCCATGCCCATTTGTATTTCACCTTCCTCAGCACCATGAGTTCACTATTATATTGCCACCCACCTTCATTAATACTACACAAACAACACTAACGGGAAACTACACTAAGTTGTAATTCACACATACTGTCTCTAGCCAAGTCATAGGTGTTTTGTAGTGGCAAGAGCTTCCAAAAAACAACATCTACGTGCCGAGGAGTTATAGCCATGATTCTGGCACAAGGGACGCTCATATGTGACTTAAATCATGACAAATATATCCCTATAGGACAATAACGAACCTCTCCGGGGTAATAAAATATCTAGAAATCTAACTGATTTGACATGCCTGCTCAGAGTTCACCAAATACTCTAGCTATTAGTTATTGCCTACATATAAAATCTAAATACCACTAAGGTGGCTCTTATTAATTTGCAAACAACTTTAGCTGACAAAATGTAATGTACACAATATACTACTCTTGTACTAATTTTCTTCAATTGAACTTTAACAATGAAAACAAACTATTCAAATATTTATTTATCCTAAATAATATGACAAATACTAATGTAACCTAAACTCTAGGCATAATGGTTGAACTTAATCCTAGGTCTAATGGTTAAACTTAATCTTAAACTAACGTAACCTAATAAACTAACTAATAGCACTAAAAAAAGTAATGTAAAACCTAAATAGCTAGGCAAATACAAAAGTCTATACATTAGCTAATTAAACTAAATCTAAAACTTAAAGTAATTTTAAAACTAAAATAATAGTGAAAACATGCAAATTAAAATAACAAAACTAAAACTAAATCATAAAGTAATGTAAAACCTAAAATAAAAGTACAAGAAAAATGAAATTTAAAACTAACTAAATTAATCTAAAAATAATTAATACCTACATATACTAATTGCGACTAACAAATACTATAGTTGCTACTTCTAAACTAAATCCAGAAACTACAAACAAGAAATACAGGTTAGCATAATGTATATCAACCGAAGCAAGATTTCGACATCGCTACTCCAAATCCCTCCTCATCCGTCCTCTTCTCTACTTCTCTCCCCCTCCTCTTCTCTTTTTTCCAAGAATCAAAATAAGATTTTGGGTTGATTTTGACCCTTATATACAGGGAAGGGGGTGCAGTGTGTGCTAGCCGGGTAGAGGTTACCGCCATGTCATTTGGCAGTAATAAGCGCTTGACCTAGCAGCATTTTTATGGGGCACACCTTATCATCATGTGAGATGGCGGTTGGAAGACCGACCTCCTAAATGGCGAAGCCTATATACTACCAATTGGGATGGTGATTACCATATGCCATTGAACCAACTAGTTGTGTAAGACTATATTTGCAAATATTAGCAAATACAAAATAAACAAACCAAACAATAAAAATAGTTATTTTGGCCCAAGAGTGGAAAGTACCAACTACTCCTTCCGCACCCAATTCCAGGAGAAGCTTTTCTCATTCTCACCCAAGGAAAAATTGAAAAACGCATTGATGCCTTCGATTATGTACTGAGGGTGTGTCCTCTTATCACTATACCTTCTCCTTGATCCATGTGCAACCTAGAAAGTTCATCGATAACTAAACTTCATGGTTTCAAAAAATCCTATGGGTTTGTTGCTATACAATGCTATACAATCTCTATTTCTTTTTCCTTCTTGACTTATTTAGTAGTTTGTTACTCCTTATAGTTTTCCACATGCAACTTTGTCCATTACTTATGTTTCTTATCTATTTTTGTGACCTTGTAATATTGTTTCTATTATTGTGTTTTGAGATTAGCACCTTTGATAATAAGATTTGTATAATACAGTGTTTAAAGTTTCCGGTGTTTCTCAAAAAACATCATGAACTATTGAGCTAGCATTTGAAAACCTGGCTTATGAGGAAATGAGCTATAAAAGATAAAAAGTTGGTTGAGAGATGCTTTTTTTTGGCTTGGTATACTAAGAAGCTAAAAAATTATTACAAAAGCTAATAGCAAAAGCCAACAGTTAGAATAATATTTTTTTAGACAAAAGAACAAAACCTTCAACCCAAATAGATATGCCCTAAGTTCTATGCAAAAACTTACTAGATGATGATAGTTCATTCTACTATTTTTGTTGGAAGAGTTTCTCCTCAAAATCAAAACAAAACAAGAGTTAATCACATACATTGTGATTATATTAAAGAGTTTTCTCTGTGCTCTAGATATCCTCTCATTCAGATGTAATTTTTAGAGTTTTTACTTCAAACTCAGGTGGCTTATTAGTTCAAGGTTATGTCACATCATTGCATGCCAATTTCACAATGAAATCAAGACTATGACGGAGCTAAACATAGACATACTTCTTCATTATTTTGTGCTAAATGGTGAGTAGAGTAATCCTAACTAGTAGAGTTTTTGGATGTCAATGTTCAAAAAACCTAGTGTCTCTTTACTTGCACATATTTGTCCTCTTTTGTGATTTCTTGTGTTAACCAATGCATGTCTATCTCAACTTTGAAACCCAGTCCATTGAATCACGTTTGCCCAATTTCTTCTAAACATACACACAATAGAGTTAGAGTTTCTATTTGGTTATATCATCTTAGTATTGTGCTAAAACAATTCATATTTATAAAATACAAACAAAAAACCACACTATACACATCAATACTAGGTGACACTACTAAAATCCGTTAAGGTGGAGACTTGTTTACTGACCATCACTCTTAAGATTAGAAGAAATGATTTTTCATCGGGAAGACGTTCTCGATGCAATGCCTTCTAGAATTGAAATTGGAGAAAGTTGTAGATACTTGTCATGGTAATCCCCATATCATATTAAATCAATAGTACATGATAAATATCGTAATGATAGGTAGGCATTACCATAGTTATCTCCATTGACAATATTGAGCAGATCTTGTACCTTAGTTATGGGTCTATGTGGTTTCCTGCTCAGTGTAGTTTACCCATATTTTGTTGCTAGCAGAGGCTATTATACAAGCTTGTATAGTGCTCAAAGCAGGCCTAATACAACATTGGCTAGTATGCCAGATTTGGTCGTATTAGGCAATGCAGATTTGCACAAGCCGATTGGCACATAAAAATGAAATCTTCTCACCTCCCCCACCTATACTATTACATTAGGCCTCTAATAGAACATGTAAGTGGACACAATGTAAGCAACCAAACACAACATTACTACAAGAAACTTGCCTATGAAGGACAATCAACCAAAACATTGCATACGTTTGTACTTTATACCATTGTAGGTTGTGTTGAATAAGGTATAATGTAGTCTAAGACTAATGTAAGCAATAAATCACACCATATATTGCCTAGCTAGTTTTAAATAGTATCTCATTCCATATTTGCCTTGAGAACATTCAATCGACCGATTCGTATCTTTGAGCTATCCAACATAGGTTGGCTTGTAGCCCATGATTTGGAATATCTTCGTTCTTTTGAAAATTGCATCTGTGTTTCTATAATGACATGTTCCTATAGTTACTAATAGAAATACGCTATATATACACCAACCAACCAATATAGTAACCATCTCATTGACTCCATCTAGCTCATGCAATAACCATTTGTTGTCGAAAAAAGGTTAAATGTTATCTCATTCCACAATGTGTGTATAGAAGTTTGAAATGTTGGGTGTCGAAGATGAACTTAATAATCACAACTTCTATCCATATTTTTTCATGGTATGAAAAGGCATGATTATCCATATTTTTTCATGGTATGAAAAGGCATGATTCATCGTTACAACAAAACAACATCAAAGGACTCTCTAGGCATTCAAATAGGAAAAATAATTCCACAACTTTCTTTGAATCCTCTCTAGATTGGGATCAAAACCATTATGATGGATTCTCATTATATGAATATACTTAGTTTCCGTTCACATAATAAATGAGCAAGAAACCAGTAGAAAAGGAGCAAAGAAACAAGAAGATATATAATTTGACTAGCCTGAACCACATTGTTCTCATCAGGTCTTTTCTTCCCATATGGCCATACCATGATCACCTTGCCTGCCTTAGTGGCACCTTGACTTATCAAAAGCACAAATGGAAAACAAATTTGGATGGAGACTCTCGTGAAAGAAGATATGATCTTCCTAATGTTGTTATTGTGTAGATTCATCTCAAGAAGTAGTTTCATAATCACATGATTTATTGAATTATTTAAATATATCCTATACTCTTATAAAGCAAAACCTCACTACCACATTTTTCTGTGATTTCATGAGGCCACATCATCATGAGGGCCCCATCAATTTCCTTAAGCCACACCACCTCAACCATCTCCCTCGTGTCTTCCAAGCACAACTGAAGTATTCACTCTATTCATGTGATATGACTGTACAAAACTGCCTCTTCCGTATCCCACACAATTAAGGTTCATTATGTGCAAAGAAGTTTCTCTTCCAATTTTTAACCCTATATTCCTCTTCCATAACTATACCTAGACCCTTCACTTGCATTTGCCGTTTCACCGTTCTAATGAATGAGGACGCCTTATATATACCAACAATTTTTCCCCACCATAGAAGAGGGCTCTTCTAATCTCCTCACAAAACACATGGACCATTACCAACCAAGCAACAAATTTGTCTTTGGTGCAAACATACAAGGTACTGCTTTATTTCCTAAGCGTGTACTGCTATCTTATCTATTATCTATGATTTCGTTTTCTTATACATCTCTATATTCTCAGCTAACAATAATGGTAACTCCTAGATGCTTACGGGAACCATAACATCCTTTGCATCTCCTCAGTTCTCCCAAGGAGATATATATGATCATCAAATTGTCACGGTTCACTGCATCAAAAATGGATATCAAAATCTCCAAGACATTTCATCGAAGAGGGATCTTCTATTTTAAAGATTTCTCTTCCATTGACACTAAATTACTTCCAACAAATACAACATTTGTATGTACTATACATCTTAACTTTTCCCTTCCTCTCAACCTACATGTAATTTACACTGCTAACATAATATTGGGCAATACTTTAAAGTTCATTTCATTCATCCTGAAGTTTTCTAAAAATTAGTTTCCTCAAATTCCCGCAGCAACATGCGGCATTGTACTACACAACCTATGAAACATAAAAAGAGCAAAATCTTTTTGTTTGGTGGCAATATAGTCCAATCTTAACTTTGAAAGGGAAATATGAAAAGGACAAGAGAGTCACCAATAAATTCTAGTGGTAACACTATTCAACAAAGTTTGTTAGTTATTGCTATAAACTCTGTCTGTACTTTTCCATTAAATGTTTTTTGCTCTTCGTTGTTTTCTTAAGATGCAAATTTGACCACAACTCAGGTTTCTCTATTTTCTGGCTTGTGATTATTTACCTTTGAATATAATATCTTATTCATTCCATAAACTTAATTTCTTATGTGTTAAAATATATAGAATTGTCTCAATTTTGAAATACAAATACACTAAATTGTAGACAATTTTACTATGAAATATAATAGGAAGAAAGACTAACCAAACAAACCTTTGTGATATCAATGTTGGGAAAAGATTATGGGTTGTTGCTACCATCTCTCTTAGTCCTTCTCTATATATCTATATTTAATTATTATTTTCCATTATTTTCAAGATTTAATTTTGCCCATTACTTTTGTATGCTTATTTCTACTTTGTGCTTGGAGATTAGCCTTCTTGAGAAGAAAGTTTTAACATTTTGTTAAGGAAACAACATATTTCACCTAAATATTAAATGCTAAACAACTACTACCCATTGCTACCCAAAAAGTAGGCTAAACAACCATTTAGCTCAAGACCAGTTGTTCACCATGCATCACTTACATGCTAATTAATCGGCTTAAATGAATATTTGCATAAATAATGAAAAGATTGAGAAAATGTTCCTATATCATTGTAGATGAATTTTGTTTCATGAGAAAAGCTATTAGACGAGGACAATTTGTTTTGCTAATTATATAGGCAGAGACTTTGCTCGTAATGAAAGTAAGAACAAATCACAAATAACCATGATGAAGTATTAGAGTTTTCAGCTTCCTGTACATATTCATGCTAGAAGACCATTGAATCTCTTTATTTCCAAATATTTACCGTGTATGGATGGTAACCCTATTGTAGTTTCTTATTTCTTTCAATGCATATCTAGTGTCAACTTAAAAACCATATCTATTGAAATCACATTTACCTACTTTGTTGTGACCATGTGTATGATAGAATGGGAGTTGCATTTTAGTTTTAAGCATCTTAATATTGTGCTAAAGTGATTCAACTTTAGAAAAGAAGAGCAAAAAAACACACTGTACACATCACCACTAGGGATTGATATTCGACTCCAGTGAGGTGTAGGATCTTCCAATTAGTGACAAGATCTTTCATTGGGAAGATGTTCTCCATGCAACAACTTCTAGGATGGATATTGGAGCAAATTGTAGATACATTTTTGCAATGATCCTTACATTGCCTTTGAGCTATAGGACCCATTTTGGCATAGTTCTAGGCTTCTAGCTCCAATAATTCTTGGAGTTGGCCATTCATAGATCTAAAAATCTTTGGGGCTATAGACTTATGGGGATGATGAAGACATTTGATTAAGTAATTTTTGTTAGTAATTTAGAATGAATATATATTTAAACTATTTTATTTATCCTACAAACTCAATTCCTCTATGGATCTTGAAGTTAAAGCTATGCCAAACAAGACATAATATGTACTCGATAAATATTTATCCTAAAGAAAATAAACAATACCATTGACAGAATAAACAAATCGTGTACCTTAGTTTGTATTGCCTAGCTTGTTGTGCCTTGAGCACAGTGAACTGATTGCTTCGTATCTCTGAGCTGTGCAACATGGGTTGGCTTGGAGCTTTATCACCGATTTAGCAATTGCATTTATCTGTTGTTATAATCGACATGTTTCCGCATGTGCATATAGAAGTCCAAACATATTAGAGTAGAATGAATTGGATGAATAATTTATAGTCTTTGTTCCCTCAAGGTATCTTTTGAAGATAAAGGAAGTTTTATTCAAAAATAAAGTTTCGACCTATGTAACAAATCCATACATACAACTAATTTGAAACAACGTCAAGAGTATATAGGGGCATTCACATATAGGAAAAATAAATCTCATAACTTTCTTTTGTTTTTTATGAAACAATCCCTTCAGGCTTTTGTGATCAAAACCACTCTATTGGAGTCTTATTATATTTATTAGATATATGCCAGTGCGTTGCATCGGTAATTTTTTTGAATTGAACCTTAGTGACCGGAAGCGGACGCGTGAGCTCTAAGGACTTTGTATCGGACGTGGACACGCGGATCTGGTTTTCATATTAGAACCGGGTAGGACGCGGACATGTGAGCACTCAGTGAAGTATGATTCGTATCGGACACAGACGCGTGAGCAGGGATAAGATTTGGTATCACCGGGCAGATGATGACTTTAGAGTCTTTTTATTTTTATTTATACTAGAGTAATGCCCGTGCGTTGCACCAGGTAAATGATCAGATGTAAAATCAAAGGAAACTGAGGAATTTTCTAGGACATCAGCAGAGTAGAGCACAGAAACAGGAGATCATAGTCCTCCATTTCGGTTTCTAGCTAGATTAGCTAATTTTCATGTACTCATGGTTACTACTGTAGCTCGCTAAGACTAATGGCAAATTATGTGTTTGTGTGTCGACCTTATAGCGATGCCCAGATGTCTTTTTATAAGCCATACTTTTTCAGCCATCGAATATTGTTTTTCTCTCACTACAAATCAGTGAACAGTACTTTTAGCCATGACTATCCAGCGAACAGGGCTAGACAGTCATCAGCTGGCCACTTACTCCTTTCTCAAGCATGCATGTCTTAGTCGTTGCCTCATTGGTCAAGGCAGTTTGTTGAGGAACGAAGCTTCAGAAGCTCCTTACGGTTCTTTGGCGCGGCTTTCTTCTTGTCCACGTGCCTGGCATGGCCTCGGGCCCAAATGGCAGGAACGGGGCCTCAGATTGTGACTTTTGAGTCTTTTTATTTTTACTAGGAAACGTATTCGTGCGTTGCACGGGAGACGTAACTTGCTGTTTAATTTATTTAGATGATTTTTAGGTTGAAAATTTATTCAACAAACGTGTGACGCTCTAACTCTTATATATGATCGAGCATCGGATTTTGAATAATATTTAAGATTGCATCGTATATTTAAATTTGTCTTTGCATCGAACTCTATGCCTTGTCTGTGTTTAGCCTTTCGGTTCCTTTTTTGTTGTTGTTTGTTTCCTTTTTCTATTTCTATTTTATTATGTTCAGTCTAAGTTTTTGTCCATTTACTTTTAAGAAATTTGTTTAATAAAAGCTTCCTCATGTGTATGATTCGTCTTGAATCAGACCCTATACTATTGTTAGATGTGCACTGTTCTAACTCGTATGTACATTGGAGACTTGAATATTTATCCAATAATTACATCAGGTGTTCCAATTCATTTTTGATTCATACTCTATAGATTGTATCATCTATTTCGATTCATTTTGGAATCAGACTTTACACCATGTATGGCACGGTGCTCTAACTCGTATAAAAAATATTTCTCTATTTAATATACGGAAGGATCAACGATTCAAATATCTATGACGGTTGAATTTAGTCCTTTTGTTTTTTATATTTATAGGAGAAACAAAAAAACAATCGCTTAGATGAACGGGTAACGTGTGAATGCCTGTAAAATGCTCTCACGGATACTCGGGCGGCACACGCTTGCAAGGATGAAAAAAAGAGAGAACACGTTAGGACAAAAGAGAAAAAAAGTAAAATGGATAAAAAAGATGACATAACCATAACATTTTTTCTTTTCTATTTTTCTGATTATATTGTTCAGCTTTCCACCTAAAAAACGCCGGGCTCTGGTCTATTATGGAAGTTCCCAACATTTTCTGAAGAAAAAAAGTTCTCAGCATTAAAAAAAGAAACCGGTCCCTATAATCTACCGTTTATATCCTGTCAAAGGAAAATAAATGCACATTATTGTTGTCAGATCTGAGGCATCTATTTAGATTAGGATTTCTACCCCATATCCGTCTAGACGCAAGCTATTTTAACTCGTACGTAAATAAAGAAAACGGTGCAAAATAAAGAACATAACTCATTAAGAGTTCTATTTAGAGTCCTCAGGATCTGAGGAATCTATTTAGGTTAGGATTCCTATTCCATATTGGTCTAGACGTGAGTTATTTTAACTCGTATAAGCACGAGTTATATATAAAAGTCCGGATAAAATTTTTTCCATTGTTCGGTAGGTAGAGGAAGACGGACAAAAAAAAAGGATGGACGAAAAAAAGAGGCTGAAAATTTACCTCTTTATTATTATTAGGTATAAATATAGATTTATATATAGGTGTATAGATATAGATATCGATATAAATATAAATATAGATAGAGATAGATATAGATAGATAGATAGGGATAGATCAGAGAAGAGAGTAGAGATAGAGATGGAGAAAAAGATAGAGATATAAAGATTATAAATATATTCATTAACTCCCTGTTTATATTTTATACATATATAATATATTTTGAACGTATATTATATATATATGTATAATATACCATATATAATAATATAATATTAATAATAAACAAACGAGCTAAAGATATGCGCAGTTTGACCGTCGTGGACCACACCTGGTCAGCAGCGCTTGCCATTCCACGATCCCCCTCGCCTCCCTCGCCGGCACCTCCGTGCAGCAGATGCAGCAACAGAAAGTCAGAAAGCCAATTGGGTGGCCGATAGATAGGTGGCCGGGGATGGAGACTCTCGTGAAAGCAGGTCGGAGCTCTCCAATTGCGTCGCCTACGCCATGGCCGGCGAATCCACGTCTCGGGAGGCTCCTCCGTCGGGACCGGCGGCGAAGACGGGTAAGTCCGGCCGCTGCAGACCTAGAAGCTCCATGGGCTTAAACCGTGGGCGATTCTAGGGTGTTTGGCTGGTTTTCCACCCATCAAGAAACTGAAGCGAACAGCAGCACACAAGCGACGAACAAAGCCAGCAAGTCTGGTGGTGGAAGCAGAGGGTAACTGAAGGAAGGAGTTAATGCTAGGGAAATTCCACATCGCAAGGATGAACACCTTCCATCTTTGCAGCCGCCTGCATTTCGATCCCCGCTCCTCCCCCAATCCCCCTTGCCCCTGCTATAAATCCCTCATCTTCCCCTCGCACTCGCTGCATTGCTCTTCACCCGGAAATCGCCTCGCTCACTTCGCTTTTTCCTCTGTCTCTGTTGCTCCCCGGAGGTTCTCGGACGGAATCCATTGCAGCAGGTAAGAAAGTTCGAGTCTTCTTGGGTTCCTTGCAGGGATTTGGTGGTCGGCGGTTGCTTTCTTGGAACTGATCGTGTATGTTTTCGATACAGGGGAAGAGATGGCCGCGGACACCTTCCCAGCGGGGCTACGAGTGCTCGCCGTCGACGACGACCGCGTCTGCCTCAAGGTCCTAGAGAGGCAGCTGAAGTATTGCAACTACAACGGTGTGTTCTTGCCTTCTTAGCTGCTCCTATTTCCTCCTGATTCCGTTGTGATACAATTTTAGGCCAGACGATGAGTCTTTTTTTTTTTGGGATGATTTTGTTTTTACGGTTGGATTTGTTGTGGTCCGACGCAGTGACTATGGTGACGGACGCCCAGACAGCGTTAGACATGCTCAGGGAGAGGAAGGACGGGAACCAGTTCGACCTAGTGATCAGCGAAGTGTACATGCCCAAAATGGACGGCTTCAAGCTCCTTGAGCTCATCGGCCTGGAGATGGATATTCCAGTCGTCTGTAAGGCCCTTGCTCAAACTCATTTTTCCATTTTCATGCATGGCATTATTCTGATCGTGCAGAGAATAGCAATCATGAGAATTTGTAGTACTACCATTTTTGGATGTTGTTCTGGATAGATGCATTGAATGGATTGCTTATAACTCGGTTGGCACGCGATATCCGGTAGAGCTGCTGGTTATGAATGCTTGGGTAAGATATCAATAATTGGCACATATGCCAATCATAAGTCTTGATTTCGAGGGTGCATGTGTTCGGATACAATCAAGCCAATAACTGTGTTACCATTTGTGTTCTAGTTTTGTATGTTACTGTTTGTTCCTAGGTGCTAAGTACAGCGGAGCTGGGTTTTTTTTTTGTCATTTGTAGCTTCATACTTACAGTTCTTTTTAAGCATTGCATGGAAACTAAATTTTTTTGTCCATTTTCGGTGTCCATTAGATAGTTACTGTTTGTTCATAAGTGCTAGATGATGTTGATTGACCTCTTAATAAAGTCGCTTTTGGTTTCATATGTTATGGCTCATTCATTAGCCCTATGAAAAGTAAAATTGTTTTTGTAACTGTGTGTGTCACCATTTGTTCATAGCCAGGTCGACCTCTCATTGTTTTCAGCTCTAGTTTACATATATGTTACGGTTTCCCCTGTATGTAATTGAATTTTGTTATTTGTAGTTTTGTGCACTCCGTTGGTTCATTAGATAAAATGAAAATTGACTTTGCACGGTTGAAGCGTATCTTTTTTAACCCTAAAAGGACCATGTGTATCTTTATGTTATGTGGCTGCTATGGTCGCGCGGGGGGGGGGGGGGGGGGGGGGGGGGGGGGGGATGCGTTGGGTGCGCCTTGCCCACGGCCGAGCAAGAGAGAAGGGTTTTCCTTCTAATTCTTGCTTGATTAGATTGATGCACTCCTCTCCTTATATAGAGAGGCTTACTTGACCCCTAAGCAAACGATCCTTGTCCTTAATTCTCTCCCAATCACTCTTGCTAAGCTTCTATATTAGTACCTGCTAATGGTGTGCCCAGGATTCCCCTCAATTGGGCGCCAATCTAGCCACTTTCTTGATTTGCTGCCTCAACACTTTAACCTCTAATTTGTTCTAGAATATTTCGTAAAATTCTTCAAATTCATGAGGCTTTGCAAGTGTTTTGAATAAAACTCTTACATATAACTTATATATCTTAAAACTCATTAATTTAAAAGTTAATAATGCTTGTAGTTTTTAAGCTTTGACCAAACCTTGCCCAAAATGACATGATTTTGTGACCAGATGGAGTATCTTTTGGAATTGTATTGTTATATACATTGCTGATGCCGTATGCACCCTTTCCTGTGTCTAATTGGTCTTGGGGTAGATTTGTCGTCTAAACCATATTTTTCCTTCAGTTTTCTTGCATCTAAGAGGGGGAGAATTTACTGCATTATGATTCAAACCAGCTACCCCTTCTAGTCATAATTGAAGCTTGTCCACTAGGCTGTGGCCTATGGCTAAGTTGTAAATGCAAAGTAGGAAGCATATTAGTGAACCATTTTTTTCTGAGCAGATTTGGCAGGTGCTCTGCCAATTCATTATAGGAGAAAGCAGAACAACAGATAGTGTTCAGAACTTAGTTACAACAAGAAAGAAAACAAAGGAAAAATCAAAACTCGACAGTCTCCCTAGCTAAATGGAGACAGAGAACTACTCAGTGACTTCATTTGCCACCGTTTGGGACAATAGAGCTACATCCTGCATAGCCGCATCCACAATCTGTTGTGGTGATTTTGCCTTGTCAAAAATCCTGCGATAACGTTCTTTCCAAATATGCCATGCTGTATAAGTGATGATTTGGTTTCGCCGGATGGTGTCTACATTATCAGCTATTTCTAGCAATTTGTTCCACCAGTGCTTAATATTTGTTGTGATTCCCTGGCAAAGCAGGTCTGTTTGCCCAGAACCATTCTGGACGAGTTGCCAAACTTGTTTACTGTAGGAGCAGTTGGCCATTAGGCGGGAGTGAGATTCTGGTCTAGTGAAACACAATTTGCAGATGGGGTCCACTTGTCCACCTCGCTTGATTATCCTATCTGAAGTTGGTAGTTTCCGTTGTAGGAGCAGCCACAGAATGAATTTACATGTTGGTTCGACCTTGCCCTTCCAGACCCTGTTCCATCCGAAGTCCGGATGTTTCCCAATTTCTTGCACTTCATATGCTGATTTAGCTGTGTATGATCTCGATGTTGTAAACCTCCAAGCAATCATCCTCCTTTGTAGTCAGGGTGACATCCTGCAATTGTGCACAGAGTTGCACGAATTGGCATAGTTCTATGTCTGTGGTCATCTGCCTTAGACTGTGCATCCATGTCCGGTTCATGAGAGCCTTGGCAACACTTTGGTTTTTGCGGAATGCAAGCTTGAAGCAGCTTGGTGCCATGTCTTTTGGTGCAGTGCCCTTGAGCCAAATGTCTGTCCAAAATTTTGTTTTTGAACCTTTGCCAACATGTATCTCTGTGCAACACTTGAATAGCTCTTGTTCTGTGTTGTTGAGGCTGATTGGTAATCCAGCAAATGGTTTATCAGGAGCTTTCCATTTGAGCCATGCCCATCGGAGATGCAAGGCTCTATTGAATGCAGCTAAGTTCTTGATGCCCAGCCCTCCTAGTTTTTTTTGAACTGCATACTCTAATCCAGTTTACTGGACAGCGGCCCCTCCTTGCATCATCCGCCCCTTTCCATAAGAAGTTTCTTCTAATTCTATCTATACGCTTAATAGCCCATTTGGAGAGTGGGAATGCTGTCATATGGTACAATGTAATGGCTGGAAGTACTGATTGCACCAGCGTCAGACGCCCAGATTTTGTGAGCAGCTTCCCTTTCCAACCGTGTAATTTGGCTCCAATTTTGTCGATCAGCACCTGTTCTGCTTCTCTACACAATCGCCCAATATGCAGTGGTAATCCAAGGCATTTGCATGGAAATTGGCATACCTTCCCCTGAAAATTTCCCATTTATTCACTTGTCGATTCATCACATCTAATTTGATATACCTCCGTCTTGCTGATATTTGCTTCCAATCCGGTTGCTGTACCGAATGCTAGTATCCTCTGGATGGCTGTGAGGTCTTGCTGTGTGGGTTTAATAAAAAATGATGCGTCATCTGCATATAAGCTGGTTCTTATCCGGATTGGGTTGGAGCCAATTGGGGAGTGGATTCCTTGTTCAGTTGCCTTCTCAAATATTCTTTGAATTGGGTCAATTGCTAGGATGAAGAGCATCGGTGAGAGTGGATCCCCCTGCCTAAGTCCTCGTTGGTGCCGTATGGGTGTCCCAGCAAACCATTGAGGATGATCAGAGATGAGGTGGATGACCAGACTAGCAAATGAGGTCCCGCCAGCATTGTCCAAATCCTAACCTCTGTAGAATTTCCAACATATAATTCCACCTGATACTGTCGAAGACCTTGGTAACGTCCAGTTTCAGAAATAGCATTGGCGTTTTCGAGTGGTGGAAATGGTTGACAGCACCTTGCGTATATTGAAAATTATCTAGGATGCTCCTTCCTTTGATAAACGCGGTCTGGCTATGTGAGACTAGATTGTTAGGATGCGGAGACAATCGGTTTGCCAACAGTTTCCCCATTATTTTGGCCATGCTGTGCATAAGACTTATCAGTCTATAGTCAGCAGCTGTTATGACTCCTTTCTTCAGTATTAGGATGACATTTGCTGGATTGAGAAGGTTCCAGTGTGAAGCTCTGAGGTTGTATATTTGGTGGATGGCTTGCATCAAGTCGTGCTTGACAATTTGCTAACATGTTTTATAGAACAGACCTTTGAAGCCATCAGGGCCCGGGGCTTTTTCGGGCTGCGCCTCAAAAATCACCTTCTTAACTTCTTCTGTTATTCAAACTCTCCCAGTTCAATGTGTTCATTCTTGGTGGGTTGCTGTTGAAGAGGTTTGTGTAGTATTGTAGCAGGATGTTTGCCTTGTCTTGATGTGCTATAGCAGTTTTGTCCCCATTTTTTAGTGTAGGAATGTAGAAATTCACATTTCAGATTTCATCTAATTTTTTTTTACTGCAATTGGATCGAAACTTCCGAAACTTTGTGACTTTCGTTAATTTCAACTGCGAAAGACATTTTTAATAAATCCAAATCCAAATCGCTGAATCAATCGAGCTACTGAACTGTCGTTTGTAGTTCATTTCATATGCTACTGTTCATATGTGGTAGGTGCAATTAGTAGTTAATTTCAACTGCGAAAGACATTTTTAATAAATCCAAATCCAAATCGCTGAATCAATCGAGCTACTGAACTGTTGTTTGTAGTTCATTTCATATGCTACTGTTCATATGTGGTAGGTGCAATTAGTAACTACTAAATATTGTTGCTTGTAGTTTCATGTGCTACCATTTGTTCATATTTAAGTAACAGGAGCAATCAATCTAACAATTGAATCCTGTCATTTGAGTATGGTTCACACATTGCCATGGATTAGTAAGCTCTAGGCGCAACCAAGATAACTTCTAAATTTGTGGCCTGCAGTTTGGTTCGTTATTGTTGGTTTTCGTAATAACTAGTCGTTTCCATAAGGATGTGAACAATTCTCCATTCTAATAAATTTGTAAAGTTTCTTTTATGAAATTATGAATGATAAAAGTGGAAATGATAGGGAATTGCATTTACTATGTGTATGACACATTTGCTTAAAATGAATGTAAATGACACATGTAATGCCTAAAGAAAACGGAGTTTGAAAAATGTGCCTAGTCAACTGAACATGAAAGCCACTAGATCATTCAATGTCTAGTCTATTGAGCTTGTTGACTTCTGTATATCATAATTGACTTATGTTGCCTTATGTCATGCAGTGCTATCCGCAAACAGTGAGACACAGAGTATAATGAATGGGATAAAGCATGGAGCCTGTGATTATATGGTAAAGCCAGTGCGCCTCGAACAGCTTAGGGGCATATGGAAACATGTGGTGAAGAATAGTAAGACTGATTATGCTGTTCGGAAGTTGCCATTTGGGGATGGTGATAAAGTTGAGAAGGTTGAAGCAAACCACACCAAGAAGTATTCAAGGAAAAACAAAAAGGCTGTGGATGTTGCTGATGAGGACAACGAGAACACATCAACCCAGAAGAAGCAAAGGGTCCAGTGGTGTGGTGAGCTACACCGGAAGTTTGTAGAAGCTATCAATCAGATTGGCATGGACAGTAAGTTCTCACATTTCATGGCTTTATCTATCAATAATTGTTCTGTTAAATCTGTTTCACTTAACAAATATTTTGTTGCCGTAAATGCAGGGGCTGTTCCTAAGAAAATTTTAGAAGTCATGAATGTGGAAGGCCTTACTAAAGAGAATGTCGCCAGTCATCTGCAGGTTTGGTTTCTACTCTTCTGCTCAATCACTATGCTTGTGTTCCCGTCCACTATATTATTGTTAAAGATATTTGGATAGAACTTGTTTTTGCACAATTTCCATCTCAAATTCAATATTGTGTTTATGTCAACGGAATTTGTGTATTTGACACTTCAACAATTCAACCGGAACATGTGTCTGCCACACACAAAGCTCTAGTGGCGTACACACATCTATTAAGTTTGGAATGTTATACACATTTGCACTTCTGGAGTTAGTTTTTTTCTCTCCTGAATTTCTTTTGTTTCACCCCATGATTAAGAGCCCACTTCACTCATTTTATGGCTTTGTCATTTTTTTCTTGACAAAATGTACTTGTCTATTTTGTGATTTCAGAAGTACAGAATCTACCTCAGAAAGCTCAACGAGGGCACACTGAGGAATTCTAATCCATTTGCTGACGAAACTGAAGCACTGTGGAGAAACATGAATGTCCCATCCTTCATTGGCTTTCCAAGCTCAAGCAACCATTTTGCAAAGATGAATTCCTTATCTGCAAATGGAACGCAAGCTTCGCTGCCCACAGAGTCAGTTCAGGTCATGAGCTCCCAGAGAAACCTGGGCATTCCTCAGTCAAACATGGAACCAGTTGGCCACAGTTTCAACCTGCCCAAAAATGCTGTGACTATGCCAGTGCAGGATATCAGCAGATTCATCTCTTCTGGCAAGTCCTACGCACCTGTATCGAGTGGTGAGCTGCTAGGTGCAAGCCAGTGCTTCCCTTCTGGTCCTTCTGGCAGCTCCTTTCCAAATAGTTCAAATGGTGTGGTTTTGAACACAACCAAACATTTCTCTGTTGATATTTCTGGGAGTTCATTTGCGAATAACTCAATTGACAGTCCACCATTGACCTCGAAGATGTCCTTGTCTTCGTCTCGTTCCTGCAGCTCCTATGCGAGCATATTGCGTGGCAAGATTTTGGGGTCAATCAGAGGTATTCCTTTCGAAGACATATCAGATGGTGAGATGTTGGCTCCTTCTGGTCATTTACCATTGCAGTCTCCTGACTTGGTGACCCAGCCTTTGGTTCAACTTCAATCATGTTCTGCTGGCCAATTTAACAAGGTTGCCAGCGAAGTTCACCAAATTGCAAGACCTAGTAACTCCTGGAAAGCTGCTGCGCCGTCAAGGTTTCCCGATCTTGGTCATAATGTTGGAATGTCTGAAGATCCCTCGCAGGGTAACATTTTCAAGATCAACCAGTTGTCAAGATTTGCAGGCTCCTCTGGACAGATTCCAACTTTCAGAAATGAGTATGAGAAGAAATTTGCAGGAATCACAGGGAACACTGTACCAATGGTTGGTTTCAGAGAGCAGGTGGCAGCATCCAGTTTTGGAAACAACACACACTCTACAGCGATGCCGAATGGCAATTCTGCTTTGGCTAGTTCTTCAAGCACCAGACCTGACATTCAGATAGACAATTCTGCCATGCCGACCCAGGTGCTGAATGGTGGTGGTGCAAGTGGCAACCTCCATGTAGGTAGCACTGTTAATCAGCAAGCTGTTAGTGACCAACTGAATAACATCAATGAATTCCTCATGGGAACAAGTGAGGCACAGAATGGGGAGAGCGATGACTTCGATGATTTCCTTGCTTACTTTAATCAAGTAAGATCCTTTCTCCAGCTATTTATGCATAAAATCTGTCTCTGTCCTGATTTTCATTGAATTCCATTTCGCATTTTTGTGCTAAAGTAAATTAACACATGAGGAATTTACCTAACTGATGTTGGTTTAATTACTTCTAGTTGTTAGTACTCAGTGCATTGCTCATCGTGCTTGTTCGTGCATAACAAGACCATAAGACGTGTTAAATTGCTAGCTTATTTAAATTTACTCCATCTATCCTATCTGGCTTTGCATGTGGGATTGATGACTACCACTTATATGATTTATCCAACTGAACTAGTTTCTTTCAGCAGGATTTCGTCAACAATGGTGATTCTTTCATCGATGGTGACTGGGAGTTTGCCCCTTGACGTCATCTCTGGAAAAGAGATGTTTCTGCATTGCCCAGCTGCTAACCAATTCATGGTTCTTGCATGTTGTATGCGTTTGTAGTAGGTTAGCTGGAGCAGGCCATCTTGGATGGAATCCCCATGTTTCTCTAGTGTAGTCATGCTGGTTCTCTTTTGTACCAGCTGTAGCTTTTAACCTGTGGTGTTAAGTTTGGCGGGAGGTGTGGGTTTGCCACCCCTGCCAACCCCTGACCTATGTGTTCCTCTTCGTCTTGAATTTTGGTGGTCATTTTTGTTTTTATATAAAACAACCTAACCCCTCTTGGGGGGTCGATCATAGACAAAGCTATGACAGATAGATCCAGTTTCCATGTATGTTTTAGCTATCCAGTGGTATGATTTTCATGAACTATTTGAACTGCTGTAGTTCATCTGTTTTTGAATTAATGAAATGCTGCTATTTCTTGAAATTAGATTGATATGATCTTTTTGTATGGAACACTAGAACAGACGGAATAAGTGCGACAATAGTGCCATTGTTCATTACTATATTCCGAGCCAAATAAAAGTAGTGCAAGGCATGAAGGAACCTTCAATTCATGATTCATGTACCTCTGTTGATAGTCTTGTGTATAAGAAAGGACATGTCATTTTTCTTTTAATTTTTTATGCAAAACGCAAACAATGTTTCATCTCATTGACTTCAACACCAATGGCGCTTCCTCATGGAGTTTGTATCATATCCAGATGGTAGTGATCTATTCATCCCTGTGATCTCAACTTCTTGTCTCCTTTACTATCATATAAGTGTCAAATTGTAGAATGTTAATTGTTTTGTTTGCATATGGATTTATTTTACAAAGAGCACGGTTGGTTCAAAAATTTGTCTAGCTGTGTCAGCCTGCCTTAAATTATCTTACTGTGTCATTCCATTCCCTATACTCCCAAAATGTAATTGCTCTTATCTACACTTCTTTTCTGTGTGTATGGTTTTCAGTACAGCAGTAGTAGGGCCGCAGACAAGCAGGTTGTAGTTTGCCAGTCAGGAGCAGCTTTCATATTGTCTGGTGTATGTTCGGTTAATCCCCAATCTGAGAGGATTAAGGGGATTTTATCATCTACAAGTCAAAATCCCCCTCAATCCGTTTGGATTGGGGATTAACCGACAAGCGCTGAGGTAGCTTCAGTTGTGCCTTGTGTGGTCTGAAGTCTTTAGATGACACCAGCAGCTTTAGCAGTTTAATTTTCTTGTTTACATACCCGTGAGTGAACAGTGAATGGGAAGGAGTGCTAGTGCAGATTTGTTTAGCTCCTAGTAAAAGGACAAGGAGTATTGGGGCACTTCCTACTAGTGTGATTGGTACAATATTAGAGTGAAAATGAGTAAACCTGTTCATCTTCATGCATCGGCGGTTACGATTATGGCAACTGAAGATTGTCAGGCTTCTCTCAGTTTTCAAACATTGTTCGGCTACAACTTGTTTCATAGATTGTTTTCATTTACTTATAAAATAACAGCACTTATGCAGGGAAATAGCTCTGCTCTTGTCCGAAATAACCATGTTGTGCAAAGAAACAATTAAGAGCTGATTATGCCAAGTAGCAAACGGTTATTAAAGCCGGCAGTTAAGCTGCCGATTTCTCTTTTTTATAAAAAAAAATAAAATAAAAAAGCATGTAGCACTTCAGTAGCCAGAAAGTCTGAAACCCTGAATGCTGATATTAACCTCCGTTCAGAATCCATAAGTCATGCAACGCTTTCACATTGCGTGGCGGATTTCTTCCTAGTGTTGGTTTATTGTCTTCCTCATTTGGCGGTCTTGCTTGGCTTTTTCAGAGTGAGATGCTGCAGGAGTCCAATATCTCCAAGTTCAAGTCACAAGTGCAGAGCTCTCAGGTATGGTTCCAAACTAAAATGTTAGATCATGAGAAGTAGCTGTCACTGGATTTTCGTTGAACTTAATTTGGGCCTTGTACATGATCCACATAAATTGTTGTTGTCTTAAAAATTGGACTTGATTGCATAGCTCTTACTCTGTATTTTATAGGCCTGTTGGGGTGAAGGCACTTAGCATTGCTTCCTCTCTGGTTTGTTTTAGATTGTTCATTTGAGCAGTACTAGGATGATTGGATGAAGTTTAAGCCAACCTGATTGGCTAATTTAGAACTCTGCTCATTAACATGGTCGGGTCATTGGTTGGCGGTATAGATGTGTGCAAATGGAGATTGTGGGTTGAGATCATCATTTGTCTGTGCCTTTTTGGGTATCAGATTTTGTGTCGCACCACTTATTTTAGCCACAGCAATTGCAATCATGGTCTACTGTCTATTTTAATAATGTTTTGGGAAATAGTATTGAGAAACGTTAGTGTTGGGTTAGGTTAATCCCTACTCCCCATCCAATTGATGTATAGGAGGATCATTTTGTTCTGCTCATCTGCAATCATATGGAATTATTACTAACTGTCATTGTTTCAGCTACCTGGCATGTTTGCACTGAACTATCCATTTTCTAGTTTGGACTTTGGAGGACCATTCTGATGCATTTTTCAAGAGAACCTACTCATAATCCTCTTTCAAAGAGTGGAGTTCCAGAAATTCTGTCTAGGATTTAAGAGCCAGGAGCCACATATCTAATACTCTGGTTGTGATGATGGATTTTTCTCACTGTGATCCCAGTTTGGGTGTTGTTGGGCTAAATGACATTTTTATGATGTTTGCAGGTGTTACAGGTTCAGAGTGATTTCTAGGAATATTTTATTTTGGGTAATGCACCAGGATTAAAGGAGTGCAAATTGATGTTTTTATGAGCTAGCTTTAGTTTGGGTTTTATTAGCATTTCTAGAAGTAATTAACCAGCATTCAACCTAGAAAACGATACCTGTACCAGTGGCAAGCTGGAAGCAATTGGCGTGACTGTAAAATCTTTGGCTGTCGTCTGTATGTAAAGGTACTGAACTGGAGTTTTGGCTCTGAAGCTTACCATTATAATAGTATGTAAGGTACTGATCCAGTTGGTGTAATGCAATAACCAAATCAGAATTTCAATCGCTTTTGATTAGCACTCTGTTCAAGGCAATTTGGTTCATCAGTTATTTAGCTGTAGGTTCATTTCAGTTGTTGTAAACGTATTGTGTAATTTTTTCGTTCAAAAAATGTATTGTGTAATTTGGCCCTCGAATGGCCACAATAGCACAAAGCTGTAGACGTACAGTATGATAGCAACGCCAGCACATGAGGTTCGAACCTCGGATATCCACGGGTCAGTTTCCAGTTGTGCAAAAGGGGCGGTTCAACCCCTAAAACCTTTTTTAATACTAAAACGCAGCGGAGGGTCGTGATGGGGTGCGCACCGCACCGCGCCATTTGCAGGTATACCTACAAGTAAGTTTTACTGAAACGATATTGATTGCCGAGTGACTGAATTCTGATGCTACCACTTGTTAGGCGCTGTTAGGGCTAGAGCTAGTTTGAGCCAAACTATCCCAAAAGTATTAAACAGGAGGGCTAGAGCTAGTTTTTTTTTCAACTAGCCCATCTAAAAAAAACTATCCCCCAAAGACATGATTATTTGGGCTAGTTTTGATGAGGCCCACAGAAAAGTGTATTTTTCTTATCCTTGAGCCGCACCTGATCCATCCCCATCGCACCCCAGCCGCACCCGCCCGAGAAAGTGCGCCGTGCTGCCGCCGGCCCTAGCGGGCGAATCCAAACGTGCCGCCGGTCTCAGGCTTGCCGCCGGCCACCTCTCCGCCGTCCATCTCCCTTGAGCCGCTGACCTCTCCCTTGCAACGCCGGTCATCCATCTCCCTCGCGCCGGCCATCCTTCTCAGGAGCGCGCCGCCCCGATCTTCGTTCGCTCTAGGTACGTTGCGCCGCCGTGGTTCCTCCCTCTTCCACCGCCGCAGCACTGAACCTGCGCTCCGCAGCGGTCCTCGTCCGCCGCTCAGGCGCCCTCGTCCGGTGCGCTGCCGCCATGGTCCGCCACGCCGTCGCCCAATAGGTCCGCAACGCCGCTGCTCCGCAGGTCCGCCGCGCCGGCACCATGGCCCGAGCAGCCGCTGCCGCCCACGCCATGGAGCTGGCACCAGTGCTGCGAGGCCCCTCGCCGACCCGTTCCATTCATGACCTTTTTCTTGGTGTTCTGTGCAGGACAACTTCGCGTCGGCCGGCGTATCGCCATGGACAGAGACGGCTTCGACGCCGGTCTCGACCTCAACTCGCAAGCGCCGGAGACGGAGGGGTTCCCGGGGCTTCGCCTGTACGGTGACTACCTCCAGGGTGATGACGACGAGCTATTCCCTGGCCGCGTCAGTTGTAAAAATAATTTATTTGTATCATTTGTGTGCGGGAGGAGGCCACACAAGAGCCTGCCACACTAATTCCGACTGGGAAGATGGTTTAAATGAGCCAAATGATTAGATAACCGCATTTATTGTTAAACTAGCCCTTGCATTCAAACACGTCTTTTGCTAGAGCTACTTCAGGACTAGTTTAGAGTTAGAAACTAACTCTAGCTCAGGGCCTCAGTCCTGTAGGAGTATTTCCTTTTCTTAACAGCCTGTTTGATCACCTAGACTAGCTGTTAGTCTAACTAAAGTTTAGGTAATTAAATTTAGGTGAGTAAAATTTAGATCTATGCTGCAAATATGCCTCTAGCTGAGTTGGTTAGGTGCCTCTAGAAGCAATCTTCCGGTCTGAGCTCTGCTTCACAGTCTTCCTTTCAAAGAAAAAAAAGTTTAGTTTTTATGTTGTTTGAATACATAAACTACTAAGCTGGACTAATAATTAGTTGGACCAGACTAAAAATTAATCCACCCGTTTAGATTGCCTAGAACTAAACTTATAGTGATTAAAATTTAGTTCATACTCCCTCCATTCTCTTTTATAAGCACACATATATCAAGATATAAACTTTAAAATCTTTGACCCAACAATTTGGCTAACAATTTTTAATTATTATATACAGACTTGATATGGTTATATTTGTAATTAAATGTACTATCCAATTATCACAAGTTTATAAGTACAACAATATAGTATAAATAAATGATCAAAGTGTAATTTGAGAGATCATGTCATGTTGTTAGAGAAAAGGTCTCGTTAGATTTATTTCTAGGAAATAAAGCGCAAGGGACCGTGTCATGTTAAGTTTTTTATAAAAGAAGAATGGAACGAGTAGATCAAAACATGCCCTGAAACAAGCCTTTCACCATCAAGAGACTGTAGAACCAGTGCCAGAGCGCAAAGAGAGTCAGGTAGTGAGCCGCCAAGACACGGAGTAGGGGTGAAGCTACGTTGAACCGTCGGGGTTGGCCGACACCGACGATTTTATGGTCACCTAAGACCCAGCGATTTTTGGGCAGCTTAGACCCCGGTAAAAATTATGTGTGACCCCGGCGGACTGGAATCCATGGCGACATCAATGTAGTCCATCCAGTGCCAAACTGCCAATCCACCGATTGAGATTCGTAGTCCACAGAAAGCACTCTTCTTCCCTGGTTTAGTTCCTCCAATTCTCCCCCAAATTTTACTATGCAAAAAGAAAATTCCCCGTCACATCAAAATATCGGCAAATGCATGGAGTACTAAATGTTGATGAAATCAAAAACTAATTGCACAGTTTTATTGTACTTTGCGAGACGAACATTTTAAGCCTAGTTAGTCAAAATTTGGATAATTTTTACCAAATACAAACGAAATGCTACAGGAATTCTGATACAGTGTTTTTCTCCCCTATTCTGTGAACTAAACGAGGCCCTTGTTTGCAAGGAGCAAGGATGGGCCCAGTAGACCACCCAATGGCCCAGGCTAATTCACGGAAGATTATTGCATGAATCCGTGAATGCTAGCAAATAATTTAATAATAATGTACACGCTCTAACGCAGCAGCTCGGAAGATCAAACGTTTCCTCCGGCCTCCGCACAGCCTGGTCACTCACCGCTTCATCTTCCAATCTTGGTTGTTCTCGCATTGCAATCGCATATCCTCCCGGCGGTGCCGGCACCCAGGGGCCGCTCCTTCATTCGCGACGACTTGCCAGTGGCCGCCGGCGAGAAGCTCTCTGCCCATCTGCTGTCCAGGACTCAGGTACCCCAAATACCCAATTTTGTAGTTGGTAATTATCAATCAAGTGTAAATTGTGAGGCCTTGGAGTTTTTATCTTTTTCAGCTATACGATTTGAATAAATAAAGGAGATAGGACATTTGCCTTCCAGCAAAGACGCGCTTTTTCAATCCGTCAAGATGTCAGGTCTCAGGTATTATCTACTTTATTTAGTACAGCTTGTATAGTTGCATTTCAGTAGTGACTTTTAACAGTATACGCATGGGCATGGCTGCTTGCACATTAGTAATTATATCTACTTTAGTTTTTTATTATGTGACTAATTTGATAGGAAACCAAAGTAAGAAAATTAACAACAGCAGCCTGTGATAATGAGAATAATGATGGAGACACTCAAGAACAAAAAGAGATGGCAATGGCACTACATCAAACACTAATCATACTATTTAGTGCACTTCGTGGATCTCACGATAAGAGGTAAATTTCGATGAGCTTCCATATGATCCAGCAGATAGAAGAAAAATACCATATTACATAGGCAAAAAGCTGCAAGATGACATAAGGTGAAAGCATTTGACTAGAGGTCCTTGTAAGCCACCACCTAGTTTATCGTCTTCTCAAGCTATTACTAGGTCTTATTTCCACTGCATCAGTGGAGAGGTGCTTTTCATCAATTAAAATTGTGAAAAACAATACTGAGAAATTGTATCTGGGATGGATTTATGAATGATTGTATCATAAGCTTCGTACAATAAGGATTTCTAGCCATAATTCCAATTAACGATGTGAGGTAACTAATGTTGTCAAAGTTTTTTTTTAATAATATCTAGTTGTTATTTTATCAGTTTGATGATACATAGGGTATTTTATTACGCAACCAATAAGTTACTCCTGTAAGTACTGACCTGTTGCCATTTATCATGGCTTTGCCCCTGCTTCTCTCCCACCTATTCCACTTGTGTATACAAAGTGAAGGCCCCCACATCCCTCCCCCCCCGCCCCCACATCGTCTGTACAGGCGACTCAGAGGGCGACCCAGTCGCCACCGCCGGGAGCCCCTAGCCGCGCCGGCTTCCCTGGCCACCGCCGCCGCCGCTCTTCGGCTAGTAGTGACGGCGGCCCGCTGCGGCGCCCAAAAAGGCCACTCCGCAGCAGCTTCTACCTCCTCCTCTCCCCCTCTCCTATTCCCCATTCGAGTTTTTCGGTAGCCTGGATGGCCGGCGGCGAGCAAAAAGCGCCGAATCCGAGTCCTTGAGCCCGGAACCGGCGACCCCACCCCAGATCCAGCACCGCCAGGGCAGTGGGCATGGCGTGCTACGGATGAACGGGCGCGTCGGTCGATGGGCGTATGAGCATGGCGTGGCCCTCATGCCGCGGAGGCACACGGCCAGGCCACTACCATAGCCGGATCTGTGGCTTGCACGTTCGTGCAGGCCATCGCAACCTGCTACGGCTCCAGCGATGCAGCAGTAGCATTGTCCCAGGCGAGCTTCGCCGCGGCATGGGCAACGGTGGGCTGGCTGCAGCTGGTTGCAGGGTGGGACCCCCTACAGCTTGACCCACACCGTGGCGGACTACTTCTACCATGAGGTGGGCACCGACCATGGCCACACTGCGGCTGTGCTGCGCGGCGCCGCGCTACCTGTGGAGGAGTTCCTAATGGCCGTGGAGGCCATGCGCGCGTGGTTCGTGCACGACCATGACCTCATGTACACTGTTGTGTTGTCAACCACTACCTAGAGGCCATGGCTCCTAGCTGGGGAGAGGCTCGGGTACGTCCATCAGTTCCTCGTCGTGGAGCTCTTCTCATCGTCCTGGCTCGCCGCTTGCGTCGTCGGACAACACGCTGAGGTCAATGCACTCGTCCAAAGCATGCTCCATGACGCCGCCGCTAGACCAGACGCTTCCCGCGCCATGGTGTCGCTCCCGCCCAGGCGACGGGCAAACGTGCGCGATGCAGCCCTGGGTGCCGCCCCCAGACGCCATCGCACTCGGCGCCTAGGTGCAGCTAATGTTCGCGCACTGCCTGGACGTCGTGCTGCCGGGACTGCCAATCGCAGCTATCGTGCTGCGGGATCTGCTGGTGGTGGCCAAGCTCAGCATGCCGCATCCCATGGTGAGGACTTGACTTGGTTGTATGGAATCTAGGCGAAATCCTTATCCGGTTTTGCTCCGGGCCGGCAATGCGCATCTGGCATCATACCCCTCCTTGGAGGCATTGTTGAAGATTCTACTATTGCTACCCGCTCGATGGAGCATGTCTTGGGGTGAAAGCCCTTCCTAGATTTTGCCTACGACGGTGGCGTATGTAGACGTCACTTTCATTGTTGAAGGCGTCGTTAAAGCACACCTACAGCCATCCATGTCTTGACGCCACTCTGAGCTCTTCCTAACTGCCTGTCCACTTCTCCCCGCTCTGGTTTAATTACCCTCCTACTCCTTGCTTTTGCGCACACTGGTTGCTGGCTTGTGTCATCTTCAATGGCTTCCTCCATCATCCTCTAGGTCACTAGAGTGCTTCGTCTCATCTTATGCTGGGTTGTGGGACCATGATCCCCTCTCTCTTGGATCTTCTTGTTCTCCTATCGATGGTCCTCTCTCCTTTGAGGCTTCCTCCCCCCCAAAGGGTGTTAGGTGGGTGTCGGTTGGATCCCAGACACTCCTTATAGGTGATGCAACTCTCAGCTATCGTTTGTTGATTCTAAGTTAGTGCCTTATAACCACATGGTTGTCATCTGTTGGACTCGACTTAATCCTTTACAACTGCTTGTGGAATAGGGCTCTTCGGTGTCTGCCATCCGATGGTGGCACCAGTCAGGAACTTGGTGGTCGTAGTACATGTTTTGGGTAGTAGGTTACTTGCGCCTATTGTTGTGTTGTTGTTTTGTTGATGTTGTTGTAACTCTCTTCTCCCACTATGTCATGTACTTCTTGGACCTTTAAGGGTCACCCTTGTAAGGGGCTCTGCACCCTCCATTACCGGCTTTGCTGGAATCAGTGGAAATATATTCAGGTGGGGACTATCGTCCCCCCGGTGACCTCTCATAAAAAACCTATTCCACTTGTTCCAAAAATATATAGGTGTTCCATAGTATGTAATTATTATGGCATAGTTTGTATTCGGCAAGCAAATTGAATGAAATATAGAGACCAATCCTCTTCATTTTTTTTGGATTGAGAGAAGTAATCAATTTTAATATATTATAAGTTTTTGGTAGCAATGTATTCACAACACATAATGAGTAGTGAACAAACTAAAGTGCCATTATGAAATGATTAATAAAATATCTCAACAAACACTAACATGATGTTTGCCCAACGTTTTACATGAAATTAAACACAACACGTTTTGCAATTGCATGTGCGGAACTCGAGATTAATATGGTAAAGAGCCCATCTAAACCTAACATGCCTTATGGAATTAATTTAAGCTGTTGTATCTATTACATTTAGTCTTACAAGTGAAGTGAGGGTATTTTTTTTATTCTTTTTGTCTATGCATGAAGATGAATCTAGGGTGTTTCTTCCTAGCGCTTTGGAAGTTGAGTGATGCAACGAGTTTGAAGTTCCTCCTCTCGATGCTTGATGGTTGCCTCCCATGCACCTGAGTGCTCCCTCCTTTGCAGCCCATCTTTCTTCTCCTTCAAACAGATCTATTCAATTCGAACACGATGCCCTTGCTCAGCCTGCATTTGCTGTTGTACTTCACGTTGTTGATCCATCCTAACATAATATTCCTTTGTTTTCCACATCTTGTGCAAATCCTTGTGGCCATGCTGGCATTGCCGGGTCCACCAATTTGAATGCAAGCCTATGCTTAGAAGGAGAGGTCACAATGGGGTAATTCCCGTGAGGAAAACAAGTTATGGAAGCAAAAGTGAAACCTTGAAGTTGTCATCGAGATCTCTACCCTTGAAGAACTGCCGGTCGTATTTGTGTCGTGTCCTATGCTTTGCCCATGTGTTCAACAACACATGCTAGCTACAACGGCATTTTAGGCCCCCATGCCAAGGCGACACTCCGAAGGGGTCAGACTTCCATGTGACATTGGTGTTGAGAAGTGAGATTTGGTGTAGAGGAGATGTGTGTTCAAATGCACTAGATGGATAGACGCGGATTATTGTGGTTCAATCGACCAGTGCATGGAGAGGCCAGCATGGGTAACCATTTTGCTTTCTAGCATGGACAAATAAGTGTTACAGGAGTTAAGATTAAGATTTTTCAGATATTAGACTGGACTAATAAATGTTGTAGGCTAGAGACTTTTAGAGATTGGACTAGACAAAAGAATGGTGCAGATTAAGCTTTTAAAAAATTGGACTGTACAAATAAATATTAAATTTTAGCCTTTTCAATGATTGGATGGGTCTAATAGCAGTTGTTTTTAGTGATGGGCACACATAAAAGATTAAAGAGAACTTGTTATTTATGAAAGATAAGTACATAGCAATGTATGAATTAGAAAAACATAAAATAAAATATAAGGATAACAAGGAATACACAAGCCCTTGAACATGGTGGCGGAGCTTAGTTATGGCTATAGTGGGCCATGGTCCCCTAAGCTAGAGAAATTGATAATGAAAGTCTTAATTTCACCACTTTAAGTCATAATAAAATACTAATCTGCCCCCTTATGAATATTGGCCCCTTCTCGTTTCATGCCCAAGCACCGCCACTGCTTGAACAGTAGAGAATAGCATCACATATGTCACAAGTCTCGGCCTTCAGCTACTGCAATGGCAGCCCTAGTCACACCCCAACAAGGAATACTGTGAATACCCATCTGAATAATACGAGCTCCTGCATATACATGAAATCTATAACGAAGGCACATGTGAGGTTGTGGTGCTTGTGGGAAAATTGATGAAGCTGACATGCGTGCTCCTTGACTTTAGACACCTTCTAGGAATAACAAGTCAATTTACCATTGAATGCATGCGTGCACGGCAGCCATGTTGCACGCACTTGACACCATAAACGGTAAGGGAACTATTTTCCACCTAGAATTGCCTATTGAAGGATATAATAATCGACCAAAATTGCACGTCTTCCTTTATTGCGACACTTCTAGGGTAAAGTGCACTGACACATACCTTATTTTCCCTATATTCCCAAGGCTCAACCTCCTCTTCGTTGCCAATTATGGCAAAGTAGTCATACCCATCTAATTTCATGGTTTAGGATCGGGATCAACATCATTGTTGTCATATTCATCGGAGTCATCTTCTGCCATTGCTAGAAAGGTTCTTCATTCTCATGCTACATTTGATGGATTAACTCAAGGACCTTTTTGTCCTTGTCAACCTCACTAATGGATTCAGGGGCTGCAAACAATGTACCTATTTTATTATGTCCTCCAATTTGACCATCCTTGTCATCCTCATCATGCTCCTTATTATCCTCATCTTCCACGCTGGTTTGAATTTCACCTTCCTCGGCACCATGGATTCCACTATTGTTACCCACCTTCATGAATACCTACACAAACAACATTAACAGGAAACTACACTCAGTTGTACTACACACATACTACCTCTAGCCAAGTCATAGGTGTTTTGTAGTGGCAGGAGCTCCCAAAAAACAACATCTACATGCCGGGAAGTTATAGCCATGATTCACATTTCATGCCGTTCAGGATCTAGCTTAAATGCCTTAAACAACTAGTTGTGAATTGACGTAAAGTTCATGTCTCTGGCACAAGGGACACCTCATATGTGACTTAAATCATGACAAATATATCCCTATAGGACCATAACAAACCTCTCTAGGGCAATAAAACATCTAAAAATCTACATTAGTAGAGAACAAACTTTCGGTTCATCATATTAGTCTTGGCTAGAACTGGGCCCGAGACTAATGTGAGCATTAGTCTAGGGTCCAAGTTTCTTGGGCGTCGAAAGGATCTTTAGTCCCGGGTCTACATTAGTCCCGGTTGGTGTTACCAACCCAGACTAAAGAGCCTTGACCCTTTACTCCTGGTTGAAAACACCAACCTAGACTAATAATGTAGACCCTTTAGTCTCGGTTGGTGTTACCAACCTGAACTAAAGGACTCTTTAGTTCTAGATGGTGTCACCAACTCAGACCAAAGGTCCTCTGACGAGTTAATTCAAAAAGAAAGCATCCCATCCAAAGTCACATGTGTTGTGTAGGTGGGGTGGAAAGGTACGCGCGAGAGAATGCATGGGGTCTTGGGTTCGAATCTCATGAGGCACAGGGGTGGGATGCATTAGTTTTTTAGCCTTAGAGGACCTTTAATCTAGGTTTAAGGCAACCGGGGCTAAAGGGTAATGCCCTTTAGTCCCATATTCCTAGTCTCGATTGGAAAATCGGGACTAAAAGGCTTTTTCAACTAGAGTTCAATTTTCTACTAGTGCTAATTGATTTGACATGCCTACTCAGAGTTCACCAAATACTCTAGCTATTAGTTGCCTACATACAAAATCTAACTACCACTAAGGCAGCTCTTACTAATTTGCAGACAACTTTAGCAGACAAAATGTAATGTATACACTATACAACATACTACTCTTGTACTAGTTTTCTTCAATTGAACTTTAACAATGAAAATAAACTATTCAAATATTTATTTATCCTAAATAATAGGATGAACACTAATGTAACTAAACTCTAGGCCTAATGGTCGAACTTAATCCTAGGTCTAATGGTTAAGCTAAATCCTAAACTATTGTAACCTAATAAACTAATTAATAGTACTAAAAGAAGTAATGTAAAACCTAAATAGCTAGGCAAATACAAAAGTCTATACAGTCGCTAACTAAACTAAATCTAAAACCTAAAGTAATTTTAAAACTAAAATAATAGTAAAAAATTAAAACTAAAAAAACTAAAACTGAATCATAAAGTAATGTAAAACCTAAAATAAAAGTACAACAAAACATGCAATTTAAAACTAACTAAACTAAATCTAAAAATAACTAATACCTACATATACTAGTTATAACATTTGTTTTTTTCTAAAATCTAAAACTAATTGCGGCCTACAAATACTATAGCCGCTACTTCTAAACTAAATCTAGAAACTAAAAATATGAAATATAGGTTAGCATAATGTATCTCAATCGAAGTATGATTTCAACATCACTACTCCAGTTCCCTCCTCATCCCTCCTCTCTTCTTTACTTCTCTCCCCCTCCTCTTCTCTTTTTCCAAAATCTAAATAAGATTTCAATTTTGACCCTTGTATATATAGGGAAGGGGGTGTGTTGTGTGCTGGCTAGGTGGAGAAGGTTACTGCCAATTTATTTGGCGGCAAGCACCTGACCACGAGTGTCGATAGCTTTCCGCCAGATGACCTAGCAACATTTTATGGGCATACCTTATCATCATTTGGATCAACAACAAGAACTTACTGCCATGTAAGCTAACATTTGGAAGACCAGCTGCCACAATGGCGAATCCTGCCACCTTACAACGGTTTCATCTGGCATTATCTTATATACTGCCAACTAGGACGGTGGTTACCATATACCGTTGAACCAACTGGTTGTGTAAGACTATATTTGCAAATCTGATGAATGCAAAATTATAAAAACAAAAATAGTTATTTTGGCCCAAGAGTGGAAAGTACCAACTACTCCTTCCACACCCAATTCCAGGTGGAGAGGCTTTTCTCATTCCCACCCAAGGAAAAATATTGAAAACCGCATCTATGCCTTCGATTATGTACGTACTGAGGGTGTGTTCTCTTATCACTACACCTTGTCTTTGATCCATGTGTAACCTAGAAAGTTCATCAATCGTAACTAAATTTTGTGGTTTCAAAAATCCTATGAGTTTGCTGCCATACAATCTTTTTTTCCTTCTTGACTTATTTATTAGTTTGTTACTTCTTATAGTTTTCCGCATGCAACTTTGTCCATTACTTCTATTTTTCTTTTTATGTGACCTTGTATGATTGTGTTCTATTGTTGTGTTTTGAGATTAGCACCTTTGAGAATAAGATTTGTATAATACAATGTTTAAAGTTGTTTGTGTTTCTTAGAAAACATAATGAACTATTGAGCTAGCATTTGAAAACCTGGCTTTTGAGGACATGAACTGTAAAGATGAAAAGTTGGTTGAGAGATGCTTTTCTGGCTTGGTATACTAAGAAGCTAAATATTTATTACAAAATATAATAGCAAAAACCAACAGCTAGAAAAATATTTTTTTAGACAAAAGAACAAAACCTTCAACACAAACAGATATCCCCTAAGTTATATTAAAAAACTTACTGGATTATGGTAGTCCATTCTACTATTTTTGTTGGAAGAGTTTCTCCTAAACAAAAACAAAACAAGAGTTAATCACATACATTGTCATTATATTAAAGAGGTCTCTATGTGCTACAGATATCCTCTCATTCAAATGTAATTTTTTTAGAGTTTTTACTTCAAACTTGGGTGGCTTATTAGTTCAAGGTTAGGTCACATTGTTGCATACCAATTCTGCAATGAAATCAAGAGTATGTCTGAGCTAAACACATTCATATTTCTTCATTACTTGTGCTAAATGGTGAGTAGTACTAACTTGTATAGTTCTTGGATGTCAATGTTAGAAAAAAACTGCTATCTCTTTCCTTGCACATATGTGTCCTCTTTTGTGATGTCTTATGTTAACCAATGCATATCTACTCTCAACTTTGAAACCCTATTCATTGAAATCACGTTTGCCCAGTTTCTTATGATAGAACAGAGTTAGAGTTGCTATTTGGATGTATCATCTTAGTATTGTGCTAAAATGATTCATATTTACAAAATATGAACAAAAAACCACGCTATACACATCTACACTAGGGGACACTAAACTCCATGAAGGTGCAGACTTGTTTGCTGTCCGTCACTCTTAAGATTAGTAGAAATAATTTTTCATCGGGAAGATGTTCTCTATGCAACAACTTCTAGAATTGAAATTGGAGAAAGTTGTAGATACTTGTCGCGGTAATCCCCATATCGTCTTTGATCAATAGTACATGATAAATATTTTACCAAAACGATAGGTAGGCATTACCATACTTATCTCCATTGACAAATTTGAGCAGATCATGGACCTTAATTATGGGTCTTTTTGGTTGCCCGCATTAGTTTGTATCTAGTCTTGTGCAATGCAATTTACCCATGCTTTGTTATCCACATAGGCTCTTATGCGGGCCTGTATAGTGCTGAAAGCAGGCCTAATACAACATTGTCTAGTTTGGTCGTATTAGGCAATGCAAATTTGCATAAGCCGATGGGCACACAAAAATAAAATCTTCTGACCTCCCCTACCTATAGTATAACATTAGGCCTCTAATAGAACATGTAGATGAACACAACGTAAGCAACCTAACACAATGTTACTAAAAGCATCTTGCCTATGCCAGATAACCAACTAAGACATTGCATATGTGTATACAATCGTAGTTTGTGTTGAATAAGGTATAATATAGCCTAAGACTCATGCAAGCAACAAATCACACCATATGTTGCCTAGCTAGTTCTGAATAGGATAGGACTATCTCATTCCTTATTGCCTTGAGAACATTCAATCGACCGATTTGTATCTTTGAGCTGTCCAACATGGGTTGCATTACTGACTCCATCTAGTTCGTCCAATAACCATTTGTTGTCAAAAAAGCTAAATGTTATCTCATTCCACAATGTGTGTATAGAAGTTTGAAATGTTAGGTGTCGAAGATGAACTCAACAATCACAACTCCTACCCATATGTGTTTTTTCTCATGGTCTGAAAAGGCATGATTCATCATTACATCAAAACAACATCAAGGGACTCTCTAGGCATTCAAATAGGAAAAAAAATAAGTTCACAACTTTCTTTGAATCCTCTCTAGATTGGGATCAAAACCATTCCATTGGATTCTCATTATTTATAAATATACTTAGTTTTCCTGTTCACATAATAAATGAGCTAGAAACTAGTAGAAAAGGAGCAAAAGAAACCAGAAGATACATAATTTGACTAGCATAGACCACATTGTTCTCAACAGGTCTTTGCTTCCCATATGCCCATACCATGATCCCCTTGCCTCCCTTAGTGGCACCTTGACTTATCAAAAGCACAAATCGAAAACAAATCTAGAAGGGCGATGGATCGTGGGGATGGAGATTCTCATGAAAGAAGATATGATATTTCTAATGTTGTTATTGTGTAGATTCATCTTAAGAAGTAGTTTCACAATCATATAATTTATAGGATTTTATAAATAATATATTCTAATAGGAATTGGTGGTCAAATTTGTACTATACAACCCATGAACATAAAAAGAGTAAAGCCTTTTTGTTTGGCGGCAATGAAATATAATCTTAATTGGATGAGAAATAAGAAAAGGACAAAAGAGTCACTAATAAATTCTAGTGATAACATTATTCAACAAAGTTTGTTAGTTGCTGCTACAAACTTTGTTTGTACTTTTCCATTAAATGTTTTTTTCTCTTCGTTGTTTTCTTAAGATGCAAATTTGACTGCAACTCTTGTTCCTCTATTTTATGGCTTGTTGTGATTATTAACCTTTGAATATAATATCTTATTCATTCCATAAACTTAATTTCTAGTGTTTTATAATATATAGAATTTTCTTAATTTTGAAATACAAACATAAGAAACTGTAGACAATTTTACTATGAAATATAATAGGACAAAGAGACTAACCAAACAAACCTTTTGTGATATCAATGTTGGGAAAAGATTACGAGTTGTTGCTACCATCTATCTTTGTCCTCTACACATCTATATTTACTTATTAATTTATATTCTTTTTCAAGATTTAATTTTGACCATTCCTTGTTGCTCTATTTTTGACATTTTGTATGCTTATTTCTACTTTATGCTTGGAGATTATCTTCCCTGAGAAGAAAACTTATATGGTTCTAACATTTTCTAAAGGAAAAACATATTTCACCTAAATATTTAAATGCTAGACAACTGCTACCCATTGTTAGCCAAAAAGTGGGATAAACAACCATTTAGCTCAAGACCGGTTGTTCACCATGCATCCGTTACATGCTAATTAATCGACCATGATGAAGTATAAGAGAGTTTTCTACTTCCTCTACATATTGATGCTAGAAGAACATTGAATCTCTTTATTTCCAAATATTTACCGTGTATGGATGGCAACCCTATTATAGTTTCTTATTTCTAGCAATGCATATCCAGTCTCAACTTCAAAAAACCCTATCTTTTGGAATCACATTTACTCACTTTGTTGTGAGCATGTGTATAGTATGCCATTGTTGTCATGGGCCGAGCTACCCTAGGGGCGTAGTGGGGTGGCCATGGCGAAGCTCGCCCCCACGCAACTCGCGGCGGCCATGGCAGGGCTCGTCCTCGCGCAACTTGCGACCGCCGGTGTGGAGCTCACCAGCGTGCCGCCCGCGGTAGCCGGCGATGAACTTAGCCGTCGAAGATGCATCATTTTAGCGCCATACAACAACAATCCGTGCGTGCCACAGCTAGATCCTGCCCTGTCGTCGGGGCGTACAACACTTACTTTCTCCATTGGGCTAGCCTGGGAGCATGAGCTGCTCCCGTCGTCTCGTGAGACGACGAGGACAGCATCTCCAGGGTCTTTTTTTTTGCAAAAATACCGACATAGAGATGACCTCAGCAGACGCATTGTACGTGCACTTAGCCTCTGAGTAATCCCAGTTAGAAAAAAGGATGAATTGGATGAACAATCTATAGCTTTTATTCAGATTTTTTCCCGTGGGTATTTTTAAGATGAAAGGAAGCTCTTTATTGAAAAACAAAGTGTCAACCACTCTGTTGGAGTCTTATTATATTTATATAAATATATTTAATTTCCTGTTAATATAATAATAAAATAAAATAAACGAGCTAGAAGATATGCATTTTGACAGCCGTGGACCACGTTGCTATCAGCAGGTCAGCAGCGCTTGCCATACCCGCTCGCCTCGCCTCCCTCGCCGGCACCTCCACGCAGCGGATGCAGCAACAGAAATCAAATTGGGTGGCCGATAGATAGGTGGGGATGGAGACTCTCGTGAAAGCAGGTCGGAGGTCTCCAATTGCGTCGCCTATGCCATGGCCGGCGAATCCACGTCTCGGAAGGCTCCTCTGTCAGGACCGGCGGCGAAGACGGGTGAGTCCGGCTGCAGCAGATCTAGAAGCTCCACGGGCTTAAACCGTGGGCGATTCTAGGGTGATTTGGCTGGTTTTCCACCCATCAAGAAACTGAAGCGAGCAGCAGCACACAAGCGACGAACAAACCCAAGTCTGGTGGTGAAAGCAGAGGGTAACTGAAGGCAGGAATTAATGCTGGGGAAATTCCACATCGCAAGGATGAACACCTTCCATCTTTGCATTCGCCTGCATTCCGATCCCCGCTCCTCCCTCAATCCCGCTTGCCCCTGCTATAAATCCCCCCTTCCGAGATGGAAATTCCACATCGCTAGTCTGCTGCATTGCTCTTCACCCGGAAATCACCTCGCTCACTTCGCTTTTTTCCTCTATCTGTGTTGCTCCCCGGTGGTTCTCGGATGGAATCCAGGAGGTTTTCGGATGGAATCCATTGTAGCAGGTAAGAAAGTTACAGTCTTCTTGGGTTCCTTGCGGGGATTTGGTAGTCGGCGTTTGCTTTCTTGGAACTGGTCGTGTATGTTTTCCATACAGGGGAAGAGATGGCCGTGGACACCTTCCCAGCGGGGCTGCGCGTGCTCACCATCGACGACGACCGTGTCTGCCTCAAGGTCCTAGAGAGGCAGCTGAAGTATTGCAACTACAACGGTGTGTGTTCTTGCCTTCTTAGCCGCCCCTATTTCCTCCTGATTCCGTTGTGATACAATTTTAGGCCAGACGATGAGTCTTTTATGTTTTTTTGGGGATGATTTTGTTTTTACAGTTGGATTTCTCGTGGTGCGGTGCAGTGACTGTGGTGACGGATGCCCAGACGGCGTTGGACATGCTCAGGGAGAGGAAAGACGGGAACCAGTTCGACCTGGTGATCAGCGACGTCTACATGCCCAAAATGGACGGCTTCAAGCTCCTCGAGCTCATCGGCCTGGAGATGGATCTCCCAGTCATCAGTAAAGCCCTTGCTCAAACTCATTTTTCCATTTTTATGCATGGAATTCTTCTGATCGTGCAGAGAATAGCAATCATGAGAATTTGTAGTACTACCATTTTTGGATGTTCTGGATCGATGCATTGAATGGATTGCTTATAACTCGGATGGGATGCGATATCTGGTGGAGCTGCTGGTTACGAATGTTTGGGTAGGATATCAATAAATGGTACATATGCCAATCATAAGTCTTGATTTCGGGGGTGCATGTGTTCAGGTACAATCAAGCCAATAACTGTGTTAAGGTACCAAGCCAATAACTGTGTTACCGTTTTGTTCTAGTTTTGTATGTTACTGTTTGTTCCTAAGTGCTAAGTGCAGTGGAGCTGGCTACTTATTTTTATCATTTGTACCTTCATACTTACAGTTCGTTTGTAAGCATTGCAGGAAAACTAAAATTTTTGTCCAATTTTGGTATCCATTAGACCGTTTCTGTTTGTTCATAAGCGCTAGATGGTGTTGATTGACCTCTTAATGATAGTGCTTTTGGTTTCATACATTAAGCTCCTTCATTAGCCCTATGAAAAGTAAAATTGTTTTTGTACTTGTGTGTGTCACGATTTGTTCATAGCCAAGTCCACCTCTCATTGTTTTCAGTTTTGGTTTACATAACGGTTTCCCCTATATGTAATTGAATTTTGTTATTTGTAGTTTTGTGCATTACCGTTGGTTCATTGGACGAAAAGAAAATTATTTCGCCAAAAAAATCCTTTTGAAGTACTACCTTTGGTCAAAATAATTGTCACATTTGACTTTGCCCGGTTCTTGATGCGTATCTTTTTTTTCCCTAAAAGGTCCTTGTGTATCATTATGTTATGTGACTGCTAGGGGCGCGAGGGATAGGGGGCGGCCGGGGGCCTTGTCCACGGCCAAGCAAGAGAGAAGGGTTTTCCTTCTAATTCTTGCTTGATTAGATTGATACATCTTGCTCCTCTCCTTATATAGAAAGACTTGACCCCCTAAGCAAGCGATCCTTATCGATAGGCCCATAACATAGCCCAATCACCCCTTAATTCTCTTCCAATCACTCTTGCTAAACTTCTATATTAACACCTGCTAATGGTGTGCCCAGGATTCCCCTCAGTTGGGTGCCAATCTAGCCACTTTCCTGATTTGCTGCCTCTTAACACTACACCCCTCCTGGACAAGCAGCTCGTCCTTGAGTTGCAACCTAACCAGCTCATAACAATAACTCGACTTGACATAAGCCTAACACCTAAAAATAAACCGTTCACAACTCGGATCATTTTATTGTCCTCACCCCGACATAGATTTGGACTCTTTATTTTGCTGCCTCCAGAACATAAGGTGGACACCATCCGCACGCCAGAGCTACACGTGTACAGCCACCTGGATCCCATGGCGTAGTCTGGTGGGAGTCCAGACATGGGAGTGGTCGCAACAACGACCAGTGGAAGCGCCCCCGCAGGGTGGCCGGTGGTGGAATGTGGTGGCGCTACGCGGTGCACGCCTACCTGTGACCCATGCCTTCTCCCCGTTGGATGGCTGCTGTTCCGCGCCACGCAGGGAAGAGAGGAGGGCTTTCGATGAAGAACGGCGAGGAGGGGTGCGCCTCCCCAACCCTCGTAGCCGCAGACTATGAGGTTGCCGCCCGCGGGGCAAATAGCATGTCCGCCACGCTTGGGGGAAACCACATGCCCAAGATCCCTGACACGACGGACGAGATCGAGGTCCTCCACACGGTGATGCACAACTTGAAGGAACTGCGAAGGGGTGCGGGGCTGAATCAGCTACAGATCACGCATCTCCAACACCCACCGACGCGCTAGGATGCCACGCACAGCAGCCTGTAGCCGCACCGCCAATAACACTTGATGACTAAGCATCTCCGCTGCCGGCTCCTTTGCGATGTCTGTCGGCTGCTCGATCTGCTGCAACTTCTCGCCCTTGGCTTGGATCTGCTGGGCGCTGGTTATGGTGATGGTGATGGTGGTGGTCACCGGTTGTCGGCATTTCAAGGCCTCCAGACGTGCCCAGAGAAACGCCACCTGCTAGGTGAGGTCGGCCAGCGCCTTGGTGATGGGATCCGGTGGTGGGTCATCGGAACCTAGCATCTCTAATACCAGATGTTGTGTGGTTGCAATGGTTGCGAGGGAGAGAGGGTGGGTGGGGCAGGTGCCACTGCCCACGGCCGAGTAAGAGAGAAGGGGTTTCCCTCTAATTCTTGCTTGATTAGATTGATACATCTCCTCTTCTTTTATAGAGAGGCTTACTTGACCCCTAAGCAAGTAGTCCTTATCAATAGGCCCATGCATAGCCCAATCACCCCTTAATTCTCTCCCAATCACTCTTGCTAATGGTGTGCCCAGGATTCCCCTCAATTGGGCGCCAATCTAGCCACTTTCCTAATTTGCTGCCTCTAACACTTTAACCTCTAATTTGTTCTAGAATATTTCTTAAAGTTCTTCAAATTCATGAGACTTTGCAAGTGTTTTGAATATAAATCTTACATATAACTTATATATCTTAAAACTCATTAATTTAAAAGTTAATAATGCTTGTAGTTTTTAAGCTTTGACCAAACCTTGCCCAAAATGACATGATTTTGTGACCAGATGGAGTATCTTTTGGAATTATATTGTTATATACATTGCTGATGCAGTATGCACCCTTTCCTGTGTCTAATTGGTCTTGGGGTAGTTTTGTTATATTGTTATATACATTGCTAAACCATATTTTTCCTTCAGTTTTCTTGCATCTAAGAGGGGGAAAATTTACTCCTTCTAGTCTAGTCATAATTGAAGCTTGTCCACTAGGCTGTGGCCTATGGCTAAGTTGCAAATGCAAAGTAGGAAGCATATTAGTGAACCATTTTTTTTTAGCAAATTCGGCAGGTGCCCTGCCAATTCAATGTAGGAGAAAGCAGACCAACAGATAGTGTTTAGAACTTAATTACAACCAGAAAGAAAACAAAGGAAAAAAATCAAAAGTCGAGACAGTCTCCCTGGCTAAATGGAGACAGAGAACTACTCAGTGACTTCATTTGCCACCGTTTGGGACAATAGAGCTACATCCTACATAGCCACATCCACAATCTGTTGTGGTGATTTTGCCTTGTTGTCAAAAATCCTGTGATAACATTCTTTCCAAATATTCCATGCTGTTTAAGTGATGATTTGGTTTCGCTGGATGGTGTCTACATTATCAGCTGTTTCTAGTAATTTGTTCCACCAGTGCTTGATATTTGTTGTGATTCCCTGGCACAGCAGGTCTGTTTGCCCAGAACCATTCTGGATGAGTTGCCAAACTTGTTTACTGTAGGAGCAGTTGGCCATTAGGTGGGGAGTGAGATTTTGGTCTAGTGAAACACAATTTGCAGATGGGGCCAGCTTGTCCGCCTTGCTTGATTATCCTATCTGAAGTTGGTAGTTTCCATTGTAGGAGCAGCCACAGAAAGAATTTACATTTTGGTTCGACCTTGCCCTTCCAGCCCATCCCAAGTCTGGATGTGTAGAAAGGTATGGGAATTACACCACACACCCAATGTGGGGGTGCCTGTCATTATATAGCCATAGTCAACATGTGGTACAAGGAAGGTACTACAACATAAGAAAGCTAGGCTATGATTGATCCTGATGGATCATATCCTAATATACAAATGATCATGCTGGATCCTTTCCTAATACAAATGATCCTAATGGATCCTGTCCTAATACCCACCCGCAGTTGTAGCGGTAGTAGGATCACGGTCGCATAGGCTGGACCGAAAGTTAGAGGGAGACCCTTGGTCATGATATTCGCAAACTGGTGTGCCGAAGGAATGTGGAGGACGCGAACCTGTCCTAGGGCCACCTTCTCGTGAACAAAGTGGATGTCGATCTCGATATGCTTGGTGCGATGGTGATGGACATGGTTAGCAGTCATGTAGATGGTGCTAACATCGTCTGTGGCCAAGGGGACCGAAGCTGCTGCACTCAGCAGCACTTGGCGATGACATGCACAACAGCGCGGTATTCGGCCTCAGCGCTGGAGCGGGAGACCGTGGTCTGGCGTTTTGAGGACCAAGACATCAAATTGTCTCCGAGGAAGACGCAGAAGCCAGAGGTGGAGCGTCATGTCAGGACAGCCCGCTCAGTCAGCATCGGAGTAGGCAGTGATCTGGTCGACCGGGCCAGTGCCTAGGTGAAGGCCGGCGGAGAGGGTGCCCTTCACATCGTTCAGGATGCGCTTGATCAGCGCCAAATGCGGCTCACATGGGTCATGCATAAACAAGCAGACCTGCTGAACAGCAAAGGCCAAGTTGGGCCGCGTCAGGGTGAGGTACTGGAGGGTGCTGGCGGGGCTTCGGTACTCGGAGGGGTTGGTCGCGTCAGTAGCAGACAGCTTGGTCTGTGCATTGGCCGGCGTGGCAGTAGGGTGGCACTCTGACATGCCAGCTCGCTGGAGGTCGATGGCGTACTGGCGCTGGGATCTCAAGGAAGTGGTGGAGGTCACCGAGATCCAAATGGTGAACTCTGAGTGGAGGCGTGCCATGACGTGCCGAAGCAACTCAGTGGAGGAGACCGTGAGGATGATGTCGTCAATGTAGAGGAGCAGATAGGCGACGCGGTCTCCATCTTTGTACACAAAGAGGCATCGGACTTGGACGTAGCGAAGCTAATGGTGCGGATGTAGTTGGTGAAGTGCTGGTTCCAAGCTCAGGGTGCCTACTTGAGTTCGTACAGGGACTTCTGCAATAGGCAGACATAGTCGAGAGTAGCCGGGTCGACAAAGCTGGACAGCTGCTGATGGTAGACCATCTCCTCCGGGTGACCGTGGAGGAAGGTGTTCTTTGCATCCAGCTGATGAATGGGCCAGGAACACGAGGTGGCAATGCTGAGGACAGTGCTGATCATCGCCGGTTTGATAACCGGGCTGAAGGTCTCGTCGTAGTCGACGCCCAGCGCACCTTGTGTCGAGCTAGAGTCCCATCGGAGAGGAACTTGTGTTTGAACAGCCACTTGTCGGTGACGATATTGGCACCGGGTGGTCGAGGTACTAGGCGCTAGGTGCCGTTGGTGATGAGAGCATCGTATTCCGCCGACATCGCAGCACACTAGTTGGGGTCAGCAAGGGCGCTATGATAGTTGGCCGGAATCAGGGAGACGGAAGCCGAAGCGGTGGACAGGAAGCAGATTGCCTGTCTGCAGCCGTGTCACTGGGTGCGAGAGTGGAGCCGGGGGCGCAGCAGGAGGCTCTAGGGGCACCGCGGGCGGGGGTCGTGTATGCCACTGATAGGTGTCGCCAAAGCAGCCGGTCTTGCCTAGACGTGGAGCGGGGTGCACTGGGACCGGAGGCCCACTCGGAAGCAGTGGCGGGGCGTGACCATGGAGGTGCACCGGGCCAGCGTAGATGACAGCCGGGTCCTTGGGGTCTAGCAGCTCAGCCTTGCTGCTGGAGGGAGGCAGAAGTGGTCACTTGACACCTGTAGGCGGAGCATCCGCTGGTGGAGAGAGACCCTACATCAAGAAGTCAAGTGATGATGGCACAGAGGCTACCGACGGAGCTGCAGCAAAAGGGAACATAGACTCGTCGAACACAACATGACGTGACACGTTGACATGTTGAGTGGCCATGTCCAGGCAGCGGTACCCTTTGTGAGAGGAAGGGTAGCTGAGGAACACGCACGAAGTGGAGCAAGGGCAGAGTTTGTGGAATGTCGTGGCCTAAGGTTGGGGTAGCAGAGGTAGCCAAATGCTCGGAGGGAAGAAATCTAGGAGCTACTGGTGGAGAAGCTAGTAGGGAATGCCAAAGTGTGGACGAGGTGGCACAGGAGAGATGGTGTAGAGATCCCTGCCACTATTGCAGCGAAGAATCACGCGTCCCGTCTGCAGGTCCTTAACAGAAAAACCCAGAGCGTCAAATTCAATGGAGCATGAGTTGTTGTGAGTCGCACTAGAGGAGGAGCAACAAGAATATTATTAAGGTGGAAGGTAGCATTGGTTGTCGACAAGGTAGATGTGCCACAACAGGAAATAGAAATGGTACTACCATTACCAATGGTATTGAAGGAATCGGAGTGAGGGAGGCGAGAGAGGAGTATTACCATCCGAGAATGGCATGTGTGCGTGAGGGATTGGAACCATGAGCGTCATCTAGTTTAGGGCGGCAATGAGGTCAGCCTGATTGCAGCCACCAGTGCTCGGCTGGGGAGTAGCCGGTGGGCGGTGGAGGGGTAGCGCCATCGGAGTACTGCGCCCGGGCAAAGGCAGTGTGGGCCTACGGGAAGACGTCCAGGATGCCGGGGGCGCTGCTGGGGCGCCACTGCTGCTAGTGGCCACCCCACTACGGCTGCTGTCTGCCCCAGGGGGAGAAGCAAACCTAGGGGCCAGCCGGCTAGGGAGGGCCACGCGCCTCCCTAGAACGGGCCTCCGCCACCACTGCAACCCTTCCGCCTGTTGCGAGAGCCACCACCGCCGTTGCCTGGGCGCTTGCCCTGGCCAGCGCCAGTGTTGCCCGATCGACCGCCGATGCTACCAGAGGCGCCCTGGCTGAACATGGATGCATGGCAGGTAGAGCCGCAGGAGGGAACTCCTGCGAAGAGGGTGATTTGGGACGTTACCTAGCCCTCTTGGCAAGATGGAGCTCCTTGAGGACGAGCTTTTCGCGAGCAGTGGCGAAGTCAGGGCAGCGGATTGGAATCCGCGATGTTGTCGGCGGTGTGGGAGAAGCAGGGGTTAAGAATGAGCTACGAATCGACGATGGTGTGGCCGACGTCACACAAGGCATCGGCGGTAGTCTTCATCTTCTGGCAGTAGTTGTCGATGGAGAGGTCGCCCTGAGTCATCAAGTAGAATTCGTGACTCAGGAAGACGGCGCAAGAGGCTTTGTTCGCCTGGAGGCCGGAGATCGTTGCCCACAGCTGACGGGCGTCTGATTTGGCTCTTGGGGGAGGTTGAGGATGTCATCCGCGATGGTGCCGAGGAGCCAGTTGTGGACACAAGAGTCGGCTATTGCCCATGCCTCGTCATCAAGGCGAGCCTCCAGCGTGCCATCGATGCGCGGGCGAAGGCTGAACTTGCCGCACAGGGAGAGGAAGAAGGCTGACCATCGAGTGAAGTTAGGGCGCTTCAACTCGAGGGTGATCGGCACATGGGACTTGACAGAGATTGTGGCATATGGAGGGATAGAGAAGACTGCTGGTGCTGATCCCGACCCAGCAAAGGCAGAGGAGAGTTGAGGGGTCGCCATGGTGGCAGCGTGGCAAGGAAGACCGGCGCCACTGGCTGGGGTGGGAGAAGGAGGAGGGCGCGGCCCGGGGTGGTCGGCGCTGCAGAGGAGGGAGGCGCGGCTGGGGCGAGTGGACCTAGGCCCGGACTTGTGATACCATGTAGAAGGTATGGGAATTACACCACACAAATGTGTGGGGGTGCCTATCATGTATATAGTTGTAGTCAACATGTGGTACAAGGAAGGTACTACAACACAAGGAAGCTAGGCTATGATTGATCTTGATGGATCCTATCCTAATATACAAATGATCCTGATGGATCCTTTCCTAATACAAATGATCCCAATATATCCTTTCCTAATAGGATGTTTCCCAATTTCTTGCACTTCATATGCTGATTTAGCTGTGTATGATATTGATGTTGTAAACCTCCAAGCAATATCCTCCTCTGTTGTCAGGTTGACATCCTGCAATTGTGCCCAGAGTTGCACGAATTGGCGTAGTTCTGTGTCTGTGGTCATCTGCCTTGGACCGTGCTTCCATGTCCGGTTTGTGAGAGCCTTGGCAGCACTTTGGTTTTTGCGGAATGCAAGCTTGAAGCAGCTTGGTGCTATGTCTTTTGGTTCAGTGCCTTTGAGGCAATTGTCTGTCCAAAATTTTGTTTTTGAACCATTGCCAACATGTATCTCTGTGCAACACTTCAATAGCTCTTTTTCTGTGTTGTTGAGGCTGATTGGTAATCCAGCAAATGGTTTATCAGGAGCTTTCCATTTGAGCCATGCCCATTGGAGACGCAAGGCTCTATTGAATGTAGCTAAGTTCTTGATGCCCAGCCCTCCTAGTTTTTTTTTGAACTGCATACTCTATTCTATTTTACTGCACAGTGGCCCCTCCTTGCATCATCCACCCCTTTCATAAGAAGTTTCTTCTAATTCTATGTATACACTTAATAGCCCATTTGGAGAGTGGGAATTCTGTCATATGGTACGATGGAATGGCTGAAAGTACTGATTGCACCAGCATCAGATGCCCAGATTTTGTCAGTAGCTTCCCTTTCCATCCGGGCAATTTGGCTCCAATTTTGTCGATCAGCACCTGTTCTGCTTCTCTACGCAATCGCCCAATATGCAGCGGTAATACAAGGTATTTGCATGGAAACTGGCATACCTTCGTCTGAAAATTTCCCATCAATGCACTTATCGACTCAACACATCTAATTTGATATACCTCCATCTGATATTTGCTTCCAATCCGGTAGCTGTCCTGAAGGCTGCTAGTATCCTCTAGACGGTTGTGAGGTCTTGCTGTGTGGGTTTAATAAAAAGTGATGTGTCATCTGCATATAAGCAGGTTCTTATCTAGATTGGGTCAGATCCAACTGGGGAGAGGATTCCTTGTTCCACAACCAAAATTTTAGACTTCTTCTAGTGATGTGGGCTTCTCCTAGTGTTTTAACATTCAAAATTTAGTATAAACTTTCTCTGCCAAATGCCTCCTAGCGAGGATTCCCATATGCTATGACTAGTGGTAGTGTTTTATTACTATTTAAAAACACTAGGAGAATTCCACCATTTTGGTAGTGTTCAGTTGCCTTCTCTAATATTTTCTGAATTGGATCAATTGCTAGGATGAAGAGCATCAGTGAGAGTGGATCCCCCTGCCTAAGTACTCGTTGGTGCCAGCAAACCATTGAGGATGATCCAAGATGAGGTGGATGACCAGATTAAGCAAATGAGGTCCCGCCAGCATTGTCCAAATACTAACCTCTGTAGAATTTCCAACATATAATCCCACCTGATACTATCAAAGGCCTTGGTAACGTCCAGTTTCAGAAATAGCATTGGCGTTTTCGAGCGGTAGAAATGGTTGACAGCACCTTGCACATATTGAAAATTATCTAGGATGCTCCTTCCTTTGATAAAGACGACCAGATTGTTAAGATGCGGAGACAATCGGTTTGCCAACAGTTTTCCCATTATTTTGGCCATGCTGTGCACAAGACTTATCAGTCTATAGTCAGCAGCTGTTATGACTCCTTTCTTCAGTATTAGGATGACATTTGCTGGATTGAGAAGGTTCCAGTGTGAAGCTCTGAGGTTGTATAGTTGGTGGATGGCTTGCATCAAGTCATGCTTGACAATTTGCCAACATGTTTTGTAGAACAGACCTGTGAAGCCATCGGGGTCCGAGGCTTTTTTGGGCTGCGCCTAAAAAATCACCTTCTTAACTTCTTCTGTTATTGGGCTGTCCAACTACTCCAGATCATGTCTTTGTATGTTCAAACTCTCCCAGTTTCATTCTTGGTGGGTTGCTGTTGAAGAGGTTTGTGTAGTATTGTAGCAGGATGTTGGCCTTGTCCTTGTGTGCTGTAGCAGTTTTGTCCCCCGGTTTTTAGTGTGGGAATGTAGCAATTCACATTTTCAGATTTCATCTATTTTTTTTACTGCAATTTGGATCGAAACTTTGCGAATTTCATTAATTTCAGCTGCGACAGACATTTTTAACAAATCCAAATCCAAATCACTGAATCAATGTAGCTATTGAACTGTTGTTTGTACTTCATTTCATATGCTACTGTTTGTTCATATGTAGTAGGTCAGTAACTACTAAATATTGTTGCTTGTAGTTTCATGTGCTACATTTGTCTTGTGCCCTTTATGTCCTTTATGTGTCTCCCTGTTTCTCGTCTCTTTTGGGTTTTATCTCTAGCCTACCCCAACTTGCTTGGGACAAAAGGCTATGTTGTTGTTGTTGTTGTTGTAGTTTCATGTGCTACATTTGTTCATATTTAAGTAATAGGAGCAATCAATCTAACAATTGAATCCTGTCATTTGTGTATGGTTCATACATTGCCATGGATTAGTAAGCTCTAGGCGCAACCAAGATAACTTCTGAATTTGTGGCCTGCAGTTTGGTTTGTTATTGTTGGTTTCCATGATAACTTGTCGCTTCCAAGGATGTGAACAATGCCCCATTCTAATAAATTTGTAAAGTTTCTTTTATGAAGCTATGAATGACAAAAGTGGAAATGATAGAGAATTGCATTTACTATGTGTAAGACACATTTGCTTAAAAATGAATGTAAATGACACATGTAATGCCTAAAGAAAACTGAATTTGAAAAAATGTGCCTTGTCAACTGAACATTAAGGCCACTAGATCATTCAATGTCTAGTCTATTGAGCTTGTTGACTTCTGTATATCATAATTGACTTATGTTGCCTTATGTCATGCAGTGCTATCCGTGAATAGTGAGACACAGACTATAATGAAAGGGATAAAGCATGGAGCCTGTGATTATATGGTAAAGCCAGTGCGCCTCGAACAGCTTAGGGGCATATGGACACATGTGGTGAAGAATAGTAAGACTGGAGATGCAGCTCGGAAGTTGTCATCTGGGGATGGTGATAAAGTTGAGAAGGTTGGAGCAAACCACGCCAAGAATTCAAGGAAAAACAAAAAGGCTGTGGATGTTGCTGATGAGGACAACGAGAACACATCAACCCAGAAGAAGCAAAGGGTCCAGTGGTGTAGTAAACTACACCGGAAGTTTGTACAGGCTGTCAATCAGATTGGCATGGACAGTAAGTTCTCACATTTCATGGCTTTATCTATCAATAATTCTTCTGTTAAATCTGTTTCTCTTGACAAATATTTTGTTGCTGTAAATGCAGGGGCTGTTCCTAAGAAGATATTTTAGAAGCCATGAATGTGGAAGGCCTTACTAAAGAGAATGTCGCCAGTCATCTGCAGGTTTGGTTTCTACTCTTATGCTCAATCACTATGCTTATGTTCCCATCCACTATATTATTGTTAAAGATATTTGGATAGAACTTGTTTCTGCACCATTTCCATCTCAAACTCAATATTGTGTTTATGTCAATGGAATTTGTGTGTCTGACACTTCAACAATTCAACTGGAGCGTGTGTCTGACACACACAAAGTTCTAGTGGCGTACACATGTATTGAGTTTGGTATCTTATACACATTTGCACTTCTGGAGTTAATTTTTTTCTCTCCTGAATATTTGTTTCACCCCATGATTAAGAGCCCCACTTCACTCATTTTATGGATTTGTCATTTTTTTCTTAACAAAATGTACTTGTCTCTTTTGTGATTTCAGAAGTACTGAATCTATCTCAGAAAGCTTAGCGAGTGCAAACTGAGGAATTCTAATCCATTTGCTGATGGAACAGAAGCACTGCCGAGAAACATGAATGTCCCATCCTTCATTGGCTTTCCAAGCTCAAGCAACCATTTTGCAAAGATGAATTCCTCATCTGCAATGGGAAAGCAAGCTTCGCTGCCCACAGAGTCAGTTCAGGTCATGAGCTCCCAGAGAAACCTGGGCATTCCTCAGTCAAACATGGAACCAGTTGGCCACAGTGTCAACCTGCCCAAAAATGCTGTGCCTATGCCAGTGCAGGATTTCAGCAGATTCATCTCTTCTGGCAAGTCCTACGCACCTGTATCGAGTGGTGAGCTGCCAGGTGCAAGCTAGTGCTTCCCTTCTGGTCCTTCTGGCAGTTCCTTTCCAAATAGTTCAATGGTATGGTGTTGAACACAAGCAAACTTTTCTCTGTTGATATTTCTGGGAGTTCATTTGCAAATAACTCAATTGACAATTCACCATTGACCTCGAACATGTCCTTGTCTTCGTCTCGTTCCTGCAGCTCCTATGCGAGCATATTGTGTGGCAAGATTTTGGGGTCAATCAGAGGTATTCCTTTCGAAGACATATCAGATGGTGAGATGTTGTCTCCTTCTGGTCATTTACCATTGCAGTCTCCTGACTTGATGAACCAGCCTTCGGTTCAGCTTCAATCATGTTCTGCTGCACCTAAAAAATCACCTTCTTAACTTCTTCTGTTATTGGGGTGTCCAACTGCTCCAGATCGTGTCTTTGTATGTTCAAACTCTCGTGGTTCAATGTGTTCATTCTTGATGGATTGCTGTTGAAGAGGTTTGCCTAGTGTTGTAGCAGGATGTTTGCCTTGTCTTGGTGTGCTGTAGCAGTTTTGTCCCCATTTTTTAGTGTGCGAGAATTCACATTTTCAGATTTCATCTAATTTTTTACTGCAATTTGGATCGAAACTTTGTGAATTTCATTAATTTCAGCAGCGAAAGACATTTTTAACAAATACATATCCAAATCGCTGAATCAATCTGGCTACTGAACTGTTGTTTCTAGTTCATTTAATATGGTACTGTTTGTTCATATGTAGTAGGTGCAATCAGTAACTACTAAATATTGTTGCTTGTGGTTTCATGTGCTACCATTTGTTCATATTTAAGTATCAGGTGCAATCAATCTAACAATTGAATCCTACCATTTGTGCACAGTTCATACATTGCCATGGATTAGTAAGCTCTAAGTGCAACGAAGATAACTTCTGAATTTGTGACCTGCAGTTTGGTTTGTTATTGTTGGTTTTCATAATAACTAGTCGTTTCCATAAGGATGTGAACAATGCCCCATTCTAATAAATTTGTAAAGTTTCTTTTATGAAATTATGAATGACACAAGTGGAAATGATATAGAATTGCATTTACTATGTGTATGTGTATGTGTATGATACATTTGCTTAAAAATGAATGTAAATGACACATGTAATGCCTAAAGAAAATGGAATTTGAAAATGTGCGAGATGGAAATTCCACATCGCAAGTCTGCTGCACTACTCTTTACCTGGAAATTGCCCCCGCTTACTTTGCTTTTTCCTCTCTCTGTTGCTCCCCGGAGGTTCTCGGATGGCAAACATTGCATCAGGCAAGAAAGTCCAAGTCTTCTCGGGTTCCTTGCGGAGATTTGGTGGTCGGCGGTTGCTTTCTTGGAACTGATCATGTACGTTTTCGATATGGGGAAGAGATGGTTGCGGACACCTTCCCAGCGGAGCTGCGTGTGCTCGCCATCGAAGACGACCGCGTCTACCGCAAGGTCCTAGAGAGGCAACTGAAGTATTACAACTACAATGGTGTGTGTTCTTGCCTCTTAGCCGCCCCTATTTCCCCTGATTCTGTTGTGATACAATTTTAGGCCAGACAATGAATTGTTTTGGGTGATTTTGTTTCTACGGTTGGAATCAGCCACAATGGTGATGAACGCCCAGACGGTGTTGGACATGCTCAGGGAGAGGAAGGACGGGAACCGGTTTGACCTGGTGATCAGCAACGTCACCATGCCCAACATGGACGACTTCAAGCTCCTTGAGCTCATCGGCCTGGAGATGGACCTACCAGTCATAAGTAAAGCCCTTGCTCAAACTCATTTTTCCCATTTTTATGCATGGCATTCTTCTGATCGTGCAGAGAATAGCAATCACGAGAATTTGTATTACTAACATTTTTTGATGTTGTTCTGGATTGCTTATAACTCGGTTCACACGCTATATCCGGTAGAGCTGTTGGTTATGCATGTTTGGGTAGGATATGAATAAATGGTACATATGCCAGTCATAAGTCTTGATTCAGGTGGTGCATCTGTTCAGATGCAATCTAGCTAATAACTGCGCTACCGTTTGTGTTCTAGTTTTGTATGTTACCGTAAGTTCTTTAGTGCTAAGTACAGTTGAGCTGGCTACTTATTTTTGTCATTTGTAGGTTCACACTTACAGTTTGTAAGCATTGCATGGAAACTAAAATTTTGTCCGTTTTCAGTGTCCGTTATTGCTTTTTTCAGAACGTGTCCAATGACACGTGTTTAAGAGTAGACCATTACTGTTGTTCATAAGCGCTAGATGGTGTTGTGACCTCTTAAATTTGTTTTTGGACTACTAGCGCGTGGAGTAAAATATCAATATCTAGCTTCCTCCATCTTATCTTCTCCTCACCACATTCTCCCGCCGTCTACTTCCTCTCGGGCGAGCCCCACCCCCACCTTCCTCGATCACCGCCAACGGCTAGCGTCTTCGCCCCTCGACCCCATCCTCATCCTTGTCCTCGCATGCAGCGACCTCCTTCCCCTTCCCCCTCCCGCATGCCGTCGCGAACTCCAGCCACGACCTCCTCCTTCCACGGTGATCTCCGGCCATGGGCATCCCCACCCCGACCGCGCCCGCCGTCGCCAGAACCCTAACGCCACCCTCCCGCTGTCCCCACCGCCTGGCCGGCCTACCTCCCCAAAGCCCCTTCTCTTCTAAGCCCACCGGAGTCTAGGAGAAGATGGCTCGCTGGAGTTGGGGAAGAAGATGGATGGGGCGGTGGTCCGGTCGGGCACGGGCGAGTGGGCCACAGACAGTGGATGCGGTGTGCATGGGCGCAGGCCACTGGGGTGCGGGCAGTGGATGCGGTGTGTGTGACGCACCTCTAGGGTGTGTGCGCTCAAAAAGAAGCTTTTCCATTCGTTTTTTGTACTTGTGTGCGTTACATTTGTTCATAGCCAGGTCAACCTCATTGTTTTCAGTTTTAGTACATATGTTACAATTTTCCCTATATGCTGCTGCTGCTATGCTTGAACTACGGGTTTCTGTTCAAGATGTTTGTTGTACTCATGTTTCAACTTAATCAATTTATCAAGCAAGCACTCAACATATTGAACATCAAATCCATTTTTCTTTAGCTCAGCAAGTGTGCTTTTTTCTCTTCAAATGAACCCTCATTGTCTACTATGCTTGATTTTCTTATTCTTCCCACGCAGACATCAAATGCCAACGTCAGACCCAATTTCATTCCTTTTAGTATTGTCTTTGGATACTGTTGAAGTGGAACAAAATGAGATTGTTGTGGAAACTCTTTAAGCACTTGAACTTAGTCTTTAAGCACATCCATGTCGTCAACGGCAGACAATAAACATGAGTTATTCACAAATGGAGCCTAGGTATGAGAGTTGTGTGTCTTGAGCAGTCAACCCTTCATGTATGCCAATACCTGTAGAAATCCAGTCATTAGAAACCAACTTAATTGATATACAGAAAACATTAAGTATCATATGGACAATTTAACCATGGATAAGAATAAATATAGGTCATACCATCAGAAGCTGATGCAAAGCTCAAAGGTACCACTCCAATAGATACTTGATGTTTTACTTCATTTGCGTTCATTGCATTCTCCAAAGTACTATCAAGTTGCTGCTGAGTAGATTCTGATCTCTCCAACTGTATGAAGCTAGATATTAGAGTGAGAATCTAATATATATCAGAAGTAGTCACAAAGAATGTACTTACTACTAATGAAGGCACTAGTAGTCCAGAAACAAATTTTAATTTTCTCTCCATCTTCTCTCTCCTCACCATGCTCTCCCTTCGTCTACTTCCTCCCCTGCAAGCCCCGCCCACACCTTCCTCAACCGTCGCCACCGGCTAGCGTCTTCGCCCCTCGACCCCATCCTCGTCCTCATCCTCGCCTACGGTGACCTCCTCCCACCTCCCGCATGCCGTTGCGAACTCCGGCCATGAACTCCTCCTTCCACGGCAAGCTCTGGCCATGGGCACCCCTACCCCGACTTGGCCCAACCACCTCCACCGTCGCCAGAACCCTAACGCCGCCCTCCCGCTGTCCCCCACCGTGTGGCGGCCTGCCTCCCCCGAGCCCCTTCTCTTCTAAGCCCACCGGAGTTGAGGAGAAGATGGCTCACCGGAGTTGGGGAAGAACAGGGTTGGGGCGGTGGTCCGGTTGGGCGCAGGCGAGTGGGGCGTGGACGGTGAATGCGGTGTGTGTGGGCACGGGCCGGTGGGGCGCGAGCAGTGGATGTGGTGTGCATGTCGCACCTCTAGGGTGTGTGCGCTCGAAAATAAGCTTGTCCATTTGTTTTTTGTACTTGTGTGTGTGTTACATTTGTTCATAACCGGGTCAACCTCATTGTTTTCAGTTTTAGTACATATGTTACCATTTTCCCTATATGTTGCTGCTGCTATGCTTGAACTGCAGATTTCTCTTCAAGATGTTTGTTGTACTCGTCTTTCAACTTAATCAATTTATCCAGCAAGCACTGACATATTGAACATCAAATCCATTTTTCTTTAGCTTGGCCAGTGTGCTTTTTTGCTCTTCAAATGAACCCACATTGTCTACTATGCTTGATTTTCTTATTCCTCCCATGCAACGTCAGACCCAATTTCATTCCATTTAGTATTGTCTCAGGATACTGTTGAAGTGGAAGAAAATGAGGTTGTTGTGGAAACTCTTTAAGCACTTGAACGTAGTCTTTAAGCACATCCATGTCTTCCATGGCAGACAATAAACATGAGTTATTCACAAATGGAGCCTAGGTATGAGAGTTGTGTGTCTCGAGCAGTCAACCCTTCTTGTATGTCAATATCTGCAGAAATCCAGTCATTAGAAACCAGTTTATTTAATATACAGAAAACATTATCATATGCACAATTTCACCATGGATAAGAATAGATATAGGTCATACCATCAGAAGCTGATGCAAAGCTCAAAGGTACAACACCAACAGGTTCTTGATGTTTTACTTCATTTGTGTTCACTGCATTCTCCAAAGTACTATCAAGCTGCTGCTGAGTAGATTCTGATCTCTCCAACTGTATGAAGCTAGATATTAGAGTGAGAATCTAATATATAACAGAACTAGTCACAAAGAATGTACTTACTACTAATGAAGGCGCTAGTAGTCCAAAAACAAATTTTACTTTTCTCTCTCCATCTTATCTTCTCCTCACCACACTCTCCCTTTGTCTACTTCCTCGCCTGCAAGCCCCGACCACACCTTCCTCAACCGCCGCCACCGGCTAGCGTCTTCGCCCCTCCACCCCGTCCTCGTCCTCATCCTCGTCTGCGGCGACCTCCTCCCCCTCCCACCTCCCGCATGCCATGAACTCTGGCCATGACGTCCTCCTTCCACAGCGAGCTCCGGCCATGGGCACCCCCGCCCTGACTTGGCCCCACCACCTCCACCATTGTCAGAACCTAACGCCACCCTCCCACTGTCCCCCACCACCTGGCGGCTTGCCTCCCCCGAGCCCCTTCTCTTCTAAGCCTGCTGGAGTTGAGGAGGAGATGGCTCGCCGGAGTTGGAGAAGAAGTGGGTTGGGGCGGTGGTCCAGTCAGGCACGGGCGAGTGGGGAGTGGGGCGTGGACGGTGGATGCGGTGTGCGTGGGCACAGGCCGGTGGGGCGCGGACGGTGGATGCGGTGTGCGTGTCGCACCTCTAGGGTGTGTGCGCTCGAAAATAAGCTTTTCCATTTGTTTTTTGTACTTGTGTGTGTTACATTTGTTCATAGCCAGGTTGACCTCATTGTTTTCAGTTTTAGTACATATGTTATAATTTTCCATATATGTTGCAGCTGTTGTGCTAGAACAGCGGATTTCTCTTCAAGATGTTTGTTGTACTCATCTTTCAACTTTATCAGTTTATCCAGCAAGCACTCAACATATTGAACATCAAATCCATTTTTCTTCAGCTCGGCAAGTATGCTTTTTTTCTCTTCAAATGAACCCTCATTGTCTACTATGCTTGATTTTCTTATTCTTCCCAAGCAACGTCAGACCCAATTTCATTCCTTTTAGTATTGTCTCAGAATACTGTTGAAGTGGAAGAAAATGAGGTTGTTGTGGAAACTCTTTAAGCACTTGAACATAGTCTTTAAGCACATCCATGTCTTCCACGTCAGACAATAAACATGAGTTATTCACAAATGGAGCCTAGGTATGAGAGTTGCATATCTTGAGTGGTCAACCCTTCATGTATGCCAATATCTGCAGTAATCCAGTCATTAGAAACCAGCCTATTTGATATACAGAAAACATTAAGTATCATATGGACAATTTCACCATGGATAAGAATAGATATAGGTCATACCATCAGAAGCTGATGCAAAGCTCAAAGGTACCACACAAACAGGTTCTTGATGTTTTACTTCATTTGTGTTCACTGCATTCTCCAAAGTACTATCAAGCTGCTGCTGAGTAGATTCTGATCTCTCCAACTGTGTGAAGCTAGATATAAGAGTGAGAATCTAATATATAACAGAAGTAGTCACAAAGAATGTACTTACTACTAATGAAGGCGCTAGTAGTCCAAAAACAAATTTTACTTTTCTCTCTCCATCTTATCTTCTCACCATGCTCTCCCTCCGTCTACTTCCTTCCCTGCGAGCCCTTCCCACGCCTTCCTTGACAGCCGCCACCGGCTAGCATCTTCGCCCCTTGACCCCGTCCTCATCCTCATCCTCGCCTGTGGCGACCTCCTTCCCCTCCCCCCTCCCGCATGCCGTTGCGAACTCCGACCATGACCTCATCCTTCCACGGCGAGCTCTGGCCATGGGCACCCCCGCCCCGACTTGGCCCGACCGCCTCCGCAGTCGCTAGAACCCTAACGCCGCCCACCCGCTGTCCCCCACTGCTTGGCGGCCTACTTCCCCTGAGCCCCTTCTCTTCTAAGCCCGCTGAAGTTGAGAAGATGGCTTGCCAGAGTTGGGGAAGAAGAGGGTTGGGGCGGTGGTCCAGTCGGGCGCAGGCGAGTGGGGCGTGGATGGTGGATGCGGTGTGCGTGGGCGCGGGCCGGTGGGGCGCGGGCGGTGGATGCCGTGTGGGTGTCACACCTCTAGGGTGTGTGCGCTCGAAAAGAAGCTTTTCCGTTTGTTTTTTGTACATTTGTGCGTTACATTTGTTCGTAGCCAGGTCGACCTCATTGTTTTCAGTTTTAGTATATATGTTACAATTTTCCCTATATGTTGCTGCTGCTGTGCTTGAACTGCGGATTTCGCTTCAAGATGTTTGTTGTACTCATCTTTCAACTTAATCAATTTATCCAGCAAGCACTCAACATATTGAACATCAAATCCATTTTTCTTCAGCTCGGCAAGTATGCTTTTTTTTCTCTTCAAATGAACCCTCATTGTCTACTATGCTTGATTTTCTTATTCTTCCCAAGCAACGTCAGACCCAATTTCATTCCTTTTAGTATTGTCTCAGAATACTGTTGAAGTGGAAGAAAATGAGGTTGTTGTGGAAACTCTTTAAGCACTTGAACGTAGTCTTTAAGCACATCCATGTCTTCCACGTCAGACAATAAACATGAGTTATTCACAAATGGAGCCTAGGTATGAGAGTTGCATATCTTGAGTGGTCAACCCTTCATGTATGCCAATATCTGCAGTAATCCAGTCATTAGAAACCAGCCTATTTGATATACAGAAAACATTAAGTATCATATGGACAATTTCACCATGGATAAGAATAGATATAGGTCATACCATCAGAAGCTGATGCAAAGCTCAAAGGTACCACACAAACAGGTTCTTGATGTTTTACTTCATTTGTGTTCACTGCATTCTCCAAAGTACTATCAAGCTGCTGCTGAGTAGATTCTGATCTCTCCAACTGTGTGAAGCTAGATATAAGAGTGAGAATCTAATATATAACAGAAGTAGTCACAAAGAATGTACTTACTACTAATGAAGGCGCTAGTAGTCCAAAAACAAATTTTACTTTTCTCTCTCCATCTTATCTTCTCCTCACCACGCTCTCCCGCCGTCTACTTCCTCCCTTGTGAGCCCCGCCCACCCCTTCCTCGATCGCCGCCACTGGCTAGCGTCTTCGCCCCTCGTCCCCGTCCTCATCCTCATCCCCTGCGGCGACCTCCTTCCCCTCCCACCTTCGGAATGTTTTCGTGAACTCCGGCCATGACCTCCTCCTTCCATGGCGAGCTGCAGCCATGGGCACCCCCGCCCCAACTTGGCCTGACCGCCTCTACCGTCGCCAGAACCCTAACACCGCCCACTCACTGTCCCCACCGCCTGTTCGGCTTGTCTCCCCCGAGCCCCTTCTCTTCTAAGCCCGACGGTGTTTAGGAGAAGATAGCTCGTTGGAGCTGGGGAAGAAGAGGGTTGGGGCAGTGGTCCGGTCAGGCGTGGGCGAGTGGGGCATGGATGGTGGATGGGGTGTGCATGGGTGCGGGCCACTGGGGTGCGGGCGGTGGATGCGGTGTGCGTGACGCACCTCTAGGGTGTGTGCACTCGAAAAGAAGCTTTTTTCCATTTGTTTTTTGTACTTGTGTGTGTCACATTTGTTCATAGCCAGGTCGACCTCATTGTTTTCAGTTTTAGTACATATGTTACAATTTTCGCTATATGCTGTTGCTATGCTTCAACTGCGGATTTCTCTTCAAGATGTTTGTTGTACTCATGTTTCAACTTAATCAATTTAATCAGCAAGCACTCAACATATTGAACATCAAATCCATTTTTCTTTAGCTCAGCAAGTGTGCTTTTTTCTCTTCAAATGAACCCTCATTGTCTGCTATGCTTGATTTTCTTATTCCTCCCACGCAGACATCAAATGCCAACGTCAGACCCAATTTCATTCCTTTTAGTATTGTCTCAGGATACTGTTGAAGTGGAAGAAAATGAGGTTGTTGTGGAAACTCTTTAAGCACTTGAACTTACTCTTTAAGCACATCCATGTCTTCCACCGTAGACAATAAACATGAGTTATTCACAAATGGAGCCTAGATATGAAAGTTGTGTGTCTTGAGCAGTCAACCCTTCATGTATGCCAATATCTGTAGAAATCTAGTCATTAGAGACCAGCTATTGATATGTAGAAAACATTAAGTATCATATGGACAATTTCACCATGGATAAGAATAGATATAGGTCATACCATTAGAAGCTGCTGCAAAGCTCAAAGGTACCACTCCAACAGGTTCTTGATGTTTTAATTCATTTGCGTTCACTGCATTCTCCAAAGTACTATCAAGCTGCTGCTGAATAGATTCTGATCTCTCCAACTGTATGAAGCTTGGTATTAGAGTGAGAATCTAATATATAACAGAAGTAGTCACAAAGAATGTATTTTCTACTAATGAAGGCGCTAGTAGTCCAAACACAAATTTTACATTTATCTCTCCATCTTATCTTCTCCTCACCACGCTCTCCCGCCGTCTACTTCCTCCCCTGCGAGCCCTGCCCACACCTTCATCGACCGCCACCACCGGCTAGCGTCTTCGCCCTTGACCCTGTCCTCGTCCTCTCCTCGCCTGTGGCGACCTCCTTCCCCTCCCCCCTCTCGCATGCCGTCGCAAACTCCGACCATGATCTCCTCCTTCCACAACGAGCTCCGGCCAGGGGCACCCCGCCCCGACTTGACCCGACTGCCTCCGCCGTCGCTAGAACCCTAACGCCGCCCTCCCACTGTCCCCCACCGCCTAGCCGGCCTGCTTCCCCCGAGCCCCTTCTCTTCTAAGCCCATCAGTGTTGAGGAGAAGATGGCTCACCAGAGTTGGGGAAGAAGAGGGTTGGGGTACTGGTCCAGTCGGGCATGGTCGAGTGGGGCATGGACGGTTGATGTGGTGTGTGTGGGCGCGGGCCGGTGGGGCACGAGCAGTGGATGTGGTGTGCATGTCGCACCTCTAGGGTGTGTGCACTCGAAAAGAAGCTTTTCCATATGTTTTTTGTACTTGTGTATGTTACATTTGTTCATAGCCAAGTCGACCTCATTGTTTTCAATTTTAGTACATTTGTTACAATTTCCCTATATGTTGCTGCTGCTGTGCTTAAACTGCGGATTTCTCTTCAAGATGTTTGTTGTACTCATCTTTCAACTTAATCAATTTATCCAGCAAGCACTCAACATATTGAACATCAAATCCATTTTTCTTTAGCTCGGCAAGTGTACTTTTTTCTCTTCAAATGAACCCTCATTGTCTACTATGCTTGATTTTCTTATTCTTTCCACGCAATGTCAGAACCAATTTTATTCCTTTTAGTATTGTCTTAAGATACTATTGAAGTGGAAGAAAATGTGGTTGTTGTGGAAACTCTTTAAGCACTTGAACGTAGTCTTTAAGCACATCCATGTCTTCCACAGCAGACAATAAACATGAGTTATTCACAAATAGAGCCTAGGTATGAGAGTTGTGTGTCTTGAGCAGTCAAACCTTCATGTATGCCAATATCTGCAGAAATCTAGTCATTAGAAACCAGCTTATGTGGTATACAGAAAACATTAAGTATCATATGGACAATTTAACCATGGATAAGAATAGATATAGGTCATACCTTCAGAAGCTAATGCAAAGCTCAAAAGTACCACTCCAATAGGTTCTTGATGTTTTACTTCATTTGCGTTCACTGCATTCTCCAAAGTACTATCAAGCTGTTGCTGAGTAGATTCTGATCTCTCAAACTGTATGAAGCTAGATATTAGAGTGAGAATCTAATATATAACATAAGTTGTAACAAAGAATGTACTTACTACTAATCAAGGCGCTAGTAGTCCAAAAACAAATTTTACTTTTCTCTGTCCATCTTATCTTCTCCTCACCATGTTCTCCCGCCGTCTACTTCCTCCCCTGCGAGCCCCGCCCACGCCTTGCTCGATTGCTGCCGCCGGCTAGCGTCTTCGCCCCTCGACCCCGTCCTCGTCCTCGCCTGTGGCGACCTCCTTCCCCTCCCCCTCCCGCATGCTATCACAAACTCCGGCCATGACCTCCTCCTTCCCCGGCGAGCTCCGACCATGTGCTTGCTTGCATTGCATAAGTTTTTAAATTTGATATGCATGCTTGTGTGTTGTATGCTAATATGTATGCTTGTGTGTTGTGTGCTAATTAAAGAATTTGAATGATGATATGATAACTAGCATGCATAGGATAGTAGCTAGACTTGTGTTTTTATATGTAGTACTAGAAACTTGCTTATAATGTTGATCTCACTGGGTTTCTAGTGTATTTGTTGTCAAGCTACTCATGATGCTAAAGATGGTGTTAAAAAGTGCAACTCCGATTGGTTTCACGCTTCAAAGGTTATTCTATGCACCTTAGCATCACTTAGTAGTGATAACACTTCCACAAATTTCATATTTATGCATGTGTGCAAACTTGAAACCAAACCATTTGAGCACACATTTAGGGGGAGTTATCACTACCAAGTCAGGTTTTATGGTGCTTATCCAAATCTTGACATATAGCTTAAATGTTGGATAACTAGCATGAAATCCTAATCAAGTTAGCAATTTACACTTGTGTGAAGTGCTAGCTTGAAATGAGCTTAATTTTCATATCTTTGTAGAGTTGTCATCAATTACCAAAAAGGGGGAAATTTAAAGGTCTTTGTTTGGTTTTGGTAATTCAGAGACAACCTAGGTGGATTGTGTTTAATGTGAGATACACATGTGATTAGTCCACATGTACACTTATGTGAGCAACTCATGCCATGATAGTGAAGATGGCTTGGAGGTGTTGCAAGGCTCACACATGTGATGAAGGAGCTCATTGCATATGATACGTGACATTGAGTCATGTGACTAAGGTGGAGAGGATCAAGACAAAACTTGGCTTGATGGACCGGTTGCAAGCGTGAAGGGCAAGTTGGAGGCTTTGGAGTGATCGATCACGTGGCGGTGAAGCTTGAGCAAGACTTGGCGTTGATGGACGAAGTCAACAGGGAAAAGCAAGTAAGGTCAAGATCGATGAACCAATAAGGTCATGTGATGATATGAAGTGGATCATATCATTTGTTGATTAAGGTTGGTGCATGTGTTGCATCAACATTGGAGGAGATGGAATGGAATGCGCAAGGCAAAGGTATAACCTGTAGGGCATTTCATTCCACCGGTCATAGGTGTTAGAGAAGTTTATGGCCGGGTTTAGGATAGATAGCCGTACTATCACGAGGGGTAAACTTATTTGCATATTGGTCATCTAGTGCCACTCGAGTGATCTAACTTTGCATCGTTGCTAGGATCGAGTGGCATGGTGAATTGAGTGACTAATCCTTTGGGAAATGTTTGTGAAAAGCTAACGCACATGCACAAGATGGTAAACACTTGGTGGTGTTGGCACATTTACAAAGGAGAAGTTGTTTGAGTTGATTTGGATCAACTTGGAGAAGAAAAGGAGAAGAAAAGAGCAAGTTTGGGTTGTCCGAGTGTCGGAAAATGCAACTAAACTTATAGCCAATGCACAGCCCAGCCTGGGGAGTGGCACCACCCTTTCTGGTGTGCACAGCCCCCCAAGGGCGGTGCACCGTCACCCCCTGCAACGTGCCCAAATCAGCTTAGACACGCTTTTGTATTTTGGGCATAACTCTTAGCTCTGAACTCTGATTTCGAAGATCTAGGACTTTTCGGAATGCTAATGAAATGCTCTACAAGTTTGAAGTGGCGGAAATCAATTTGGACCAAGTTAGGGGCACCAGACTGTCCGGTGACCATGGCGGTGTGGAACCGCCCCTTTTTTCTAGAGAGGGAGGAAACTCGTCGAGGGGCACCGCTGGTGGTGCACCGCCCCCCTATGTCCAGTGCTAGGGTCTCAAAGGCTAGTTTAAATTATCCGTTGCAATTTGACCATTGGGGCACGGCCACCCCTTATCCGGTGCCGACATGTTGTTGTCCGGTGACCGCGCAGAAATATGCTCCAAGGCTCCAACGGCTCTATTTGGCTTGGAGGCTATAAATAGAGGTGGAGCTCAACCTTGGGCTAGTTGCTGAGCACCCTTAAGCCTTGGTGGCTTGTGTAGGTGTGCTTGGGAGCCCTCTAACTCACATACGCTTGATAGTGATCATCCGATTGAGTGTGAGTGTGATTCTAGTATGATTGCATTGTGAGGTTGCATCGAGTGGCACTAGGTGGTCGAGTTGCAAGCCGGTGGTGCTTGTTACTCTTGGAGGTTGCCACCTCCTAGATAGCTTGGTGGTGGTCTCCGTTGAAGCACGCAAAGAAGATTGTGCGGTGCTCCGGAGAGGAGATTGTGAGGGGTATTGTGCTCACCCCGCGGGAGCCGCGAAGAGCAACTCTAATTGAGTGTGCCATTGAGCTATCCTCACTTCGGGTAGGTTCTTGCGGTACCCTAGTGAAGGGCTTGGCGTGGTGCCAATTAGCTCATGAACCACCAAGTGTGCGGTCGACACAACGGGGACTAGCTTGGTGGCAACAACCAAGTGAACCTCGGGATAAATATCACTGTGTCATTATTATCTTCCTGTTGGTTTGCATCCCCATTACACAAGCTTGTATTTACTTTCATATATATTGTGCTTGTGTAGTTAGCTTGTGTAGCTTGCTAGTTACCTTCTTGCTTGTGTAGCATAGAAGTAACTCCCTTGCGTGACTAAGTGGCTTGAGTAGCCTTGTTAGTCGCATTGCTTAGTTTGTGTAGCTAAGTATTTTGAGCTCTCTAATTTGGCTTGTGTAGCCTTGTTATTGAGCATTGCTAGTGAGCTTAGGAGCTTTGTGCTTTTGCTTACTAGTTTGTGTAGGAGCTCCCCGATTAGCTAAAGTACTAGTTGCGTAGGTTTGTGTGACCTTGCTACTAGACTTGATTAGGTGAGCTCTAGCTAGTCTGGCACCTTTGTTGCCTAATTAGGATCTTTTTAAGGTGCTTGAGAACTTAGATAGAGGGGTGTAGTCTTGGCTAGACCGATAGTTTTAATTTCACACTTATTTCGGTTAGCTGGCACAATTATTTTTAGAAAGGACTATTCACCCTCCTCTAGTTCGCCATCTCGACCTACAGGGTCCCACATGTCATCCACTCATGTTCTTCTCTCCACGGATGGAGCCGAAGGTGCACCGGGGATAGCCACCGCGCCGGGCAGGCCACCTGCGTTGTCTTTTGCGCTGGGAGGACCACACCGGGTAGGGCTTCCTACGCCGCACCTCTCGCGTCGGTCGTGGAGGCGCGCCCGCCACACCTGCACTACCAGGGCAGACCACCCGCACCGCCTCTGGTGCTGGGAGGACCGACGCCAAGGAGGGCCCCCGTGCCCGCGCTGTGAGATCCTCCGCGGCTGCGCTAGGGGGAGGCTGGATCTGGGGTGGAGCGCTACGAGGCAGGGCCGTTGGGGAGTGCGTGCGTTGCGGACGCCGCTCGAGCGAAGGAGAGAGAGACGTGTGGGGGATAAACGGGTAGCCAAATCTACTGGGCCAACAGAAGTATGTAGTATTAAGGGTATTAGTGTAATCTCCCTAGTCTATGCTTTTCCTCATGTACTATGTATATTATCTCCGTTTGATCCCAACAGTATCAATCTAATTCAGTCTCTCTTTATTCGTAACATGGTACCAAAGCTCTAGGTTTTCGATAGCCACCACTTTTCGAATTGCTGTGCTGCCCCCACGAAGATCGAGATCAATCTCCATTCGCGGGCAGCCTCGTTGTTGATCTTTTTTCTGTCAAGTCCAATCCTCATGTATCAACAGCCACCATGCCCCCTCCTCGCCTCCGTCCGGCCATTGCGGGTCACCTGTCGTGGGTCCACAGCTCGGCTCGTCGTCGCCTGTTGATGCAAAAGTGGATCTGCAAACACAAAGGGCTAATACCCGAAATCGATATCCAAAGCGTGCCAGTCGATTTGACCTGTTAATCGACAAGGATGAAGATACGAGCACTTTGGTCCTAACAACAGCGATACGCCCGGAAGTCATGGCCAAGAGGTACTCACGCGAAACTCGAGGATCATCGAAGATTGCACCGGAGCGATGCAACTCGCCGAATCGATGAGAACTCGTAAAAAGGAAAAAGTATGCAAGTTGACGAAGTCGCCGAAAAGTAAATAGATGTAAATAAGAGTAAAAGCTGGTTTTTGATATTGATTGATTGATTATTACATTGCCCTTCACCCTATATTTATATCCTGATCTACAGAAACGTAACCAAATACGACTAGGACACTAAATCCAAATCTAAGGAAACACATGACTTTGATACAACTCAGACTCTAATAAACGTATACAAGGAAATCAACTCCTATCTTATTCCATAGTCCGCCTCAATCACGATGGTATTCTCATCGACCTCCTTTCCATCGGCACACTCCCTGTTCCATCGGTAGCAGCCTTCAAGTCTCCTCCATCGGCACACTCCCTGTTTCATCGGCAGCAGTCTTTAAGTCTTCTTTCATCGGCATCGGCAATAATACCCTTAACCTTATCGGCAACACTTCAATTTTAATCCACATGCCACCACCACTCATAAACAACCTTCTTTACAAGCTCATTTTCATCGGCTATCAGTCTACACAGTAATCTTTCCTCTGCTGATTAGTCCTTCCTGACCATCTTGACACGTGCTAAAAAACGATGTCAACACATGCCCCCCAATTTCAGAGTATAAGATACTGATGCTCTGAAATTTACTCCAGACAATGCTTGCTGTTACCTATTTTTCTCAACCCATTCTCCAAGCATAACACGATCTATTACTAAATTTAATCAAATCTAGTTCTAATCCATGTATCTCAGTAAATATCGTATAATTTCCAACTGTTTTTGCCTCAATCACGGTTGAGATACCAAAATAACAATCCATCGGCAAGATCTTATCATAGCAACATCACCATTTTAGAACTGAAAGATCCTGTATCAAGATCTCTTCCAAGTCATGATTACTTGCCATCAAATCTTCTGTACAATCTCTTGATTGTCGTGCGAACAGTTACCATATCCATCTGAACCACCTCGATCCACCCGCGCACGGCATAGAGATAAGTCAAGAATACCCCTACCCCAAATGGCCTATAAATAGATTTCTCCGGACTGCTCATCTTCTACCTTCAAACTTCAACCTTTGGCATTCTCTCTCCGGCGGCAACCCTAACCAACAACTGCGCGTCCTCAACCCATCAGAGCTCCTTCCATCGTCAACTTCAAATCCCCAGCTCGTGCCCTCATCCTTCTCAAAGCAATGGCGGTCGACTTCAACATTCCTGTGGTTCGTTCTTCTTCTATTACCTTTACCTTGATCCTTTTGGTTCCTTGCGAGTTCTTACAGTTGGTATTTTTTCTTCTTCTTCCATTCTTTTGATCTTCCAAACTCAGGAACTACGCAACACATTGGTTATTCCAACCAACCAACCTCCCCTTCATTGCCTAGATCCAATGGGCGACCCAGATCCAACTGACTTGATCAATGCAGAGGCTAACAGAATTCCCTTCAAAGCTCAAAATTTTTCTTTGAATCTATGGAAGGATACATTTCGATCTTGGCCCAAACCCACCAAAGGGTGGAAAGATTGGTACTTGAGGGTCAACAGATCAATGCAAGTATTCTGGGCAGAGCGGAAGATAGACCAATGCATTAGGCTATCCATTGCCGATATGCAAAAGAATGAATCTATGATGATAGCCGCCGCTCACTTCTGGTCAGACACCACAAATACCTTTATGTTTGGTCATGGCCCATGCGCCCCTACTCTTGCCGATGTATACATGCACACTGGCTTGGATATCTCAATCGTCGATGAAGGCCACATTTATGGCAGAAAAGCTGAATACAGAGTGAATACACGCAACATCGGTGGCTGGACAGGATACATCCAGGAATACCGAAAGACTGGTACTGTCAATCAAAGAGAACACGCCGTATTCTTGAATATGTGGTTGGAAAAGTTTATCTTCTATGGCCGATCGGTAGGACCAACCAACGTCTTCCTCCCAGCAGCTGAACTCTTGGCCAATGATGTCAGATTCCCGCTTGGCCGATACCTTCTGAGCTCGACCTACCACCTCCTCCACCAAGTATCTCAGAAGCTTCTACTTGGTGAACCCATCGGCAATTTGGGAGGCCCATGGTGGTTCATCAATATGTGGCTAAACGCTCATATGCATAAGCGTCTACAGTGGGATTTCTTCGCCCAAGAATTCCCACAAGAGATCGTCGAAGATTATGTTCTTGGAGATGAGGAATCGACAACACGCCCTCCTCTCAACTTCGGCGAAGCTATAATTGTCCTCCCTGGAACAGAGGCTAATGAAGATTAAATCGGCAGGTTTTTCCAGAATTTCTACCATGGTCTCCCTCGTGATCTTAGGGCTTGGGTACCCTATATTGATGAGGATAACAAGTTCCCCCTCCTCTTCAACTTTGCCGATAGTGATCTGAACTAAGATAATGAGCTTATGATGGCCATTATTACTCCCAGGGCAATCCTGGTGAACACATTTGGTAGTGGAAAGAATTCCAATACTACTTATGAATTCTACAATCCATCGGCAGTATCTCGTCAACTGGCTTCTGGGCAACTGCCAATCAAGCTATGCTTTTGCCGATGTGATCAAGCCCAGAGAAACCATCACCACTGGAACTAAGTGGAGTAGGGTAGTAAGACTTGCCCCCGATGCCGATATTTCAAATGTTGATCTCTCCGCCAGGTCACCAGCGTCTTTTACCACAGAATCATATAAGCAATGGTGGTAAGAGTGGAAAGAACAGTTATTTTCAACATCTGTCCACACATATCGGCACATGATCGATCCCGACTACGCCATACCTGACGATGCAGTAAGTTCCTTTTAACTTTCTTTTGTCTTCCTCCCCTTTTATATATATATATCGGCAGCTAATCTTTCCTGTAACAGGCCGATGATCCAGTTCCATCAGTAAGCAAGAGTGGGAGACCTTTCAACCTACACCCTATCTCTCCAGTTTCAATAATCGGCTACAACGCCCCCACCTTAGACGCCCTAACCTTCCAGAGGACCCGTGCCAAAACTATCACCTCTAGACCAAAACTGGCAACATCCAGGGCCACTCCAATGGCTGCTGCTACAAGCCTAATTAAGGCTTTTAAGGTAATAATCTTGTTTATTTTTTGTTTACTGCCGATACAAATTATATCAATATATAACTACCAGGGTGTAAGAGTTGCGGCTGGATCGTCATCGGCAACTCCTCCAACAACAAGCACCACTACCTCCAGCCAACCTTCAGAGGTATTCCTTTAACTTTACCTTTTATCTGTTAAATATTCGATCTCACACTTATTTTTATAGCAACAAATGGGTACATCGGCAAGCACACCAAACACTCAAGCTCCCCAATCAACAAGTGCCGATGCCCCCCAGCCAATTGTCGCTGAGACCCAAGCAAAGCGTAAAGCTTTAACCGACGTCGAAGCTCAGCAAAAGCGACAGAAATCTACACCAGCCCCTGCATCCGCTCCAACACTTATCAGTCAGCCAACCGATGTAGTCGAACAAGTTGACCCTCCCGCTCAGAATATATCATCGGCCATCATACCCCAAGGGCCAACTACTGATGATATTGTAGAAGATATTCCATCGGCAACCTCTGCCGATCCTTCGCATGATCCTCTTCAAGCTGCTCCCTCAAGCCAGGCCCAAGAAATTGCCTTAAAGCAGGTAAATCGATTGACCTATTCAGTTCATAGTATCTGTATCTATCCTTGGGTATAAATCTCTAACTTCCTTTTCTTCACAGGAACAGGATTCTCTCGATAGCTTATTTTCTTTTGCTATCGATGTTTCTGATGATAATGGAGAGGAGGCGAGTTCTTCCCTGGCATTGGGAACAATATCGGCAGACATTTATGGCCAGTTAGAAGCCCTTCTGAATCTGCTGCAACAAGATACAGCTCAACTGATAATTGATTCAGACCCTGCAAAGACTATCTTCAAGACGATCCGTGGCCAAGTTCCTGCCGATGTTGAAGAAACCATCTTCCCAGCAGTCCATCTAGAGAGTCGACAACTTCAATACCAACGGGCTGCTCACCGTATTGCCGACAGAACAGCTCAAGCTCAACTCAACGAAGAAATGCTGCAGCTGAAACAAACTGCCGATAAGAAGCACAAAAGCATCAGCAACTTGCAAGCCTCCGGTACTGATCTTAAACAGAAAATTCTAGATCTATCGGCAAAGAGAGCAGCTTTGCTAGCTGAACTGGAAGAAGTTGAAGCAGCCCTGACCCAAGCCAAGCAAGAAGAAGACCAGCTTCCTAACGTTATCAAAACCCTTCAGCAGGAACGAGATATCCAAGCTCGCAAGGCCTTGGCCTTGAAAAAGAAACTCAAACCTGTGGAGGGAACTGCTGATGAAGATGCCAAAGAATTAAAGGAAGCCGATGAAATTCGCCTGCGCGCGATATCAGCTATCCAAATTTTGTTAAATTAGCGTATCGGCAACAACATATCAATACTTTATTTTAACTCTAGCCGATAGGATTGTTATCGGCAATTACACTTTTATGCATCTATCTAGATACTAGGGTAATATTTCTTTAAGTATTTTTCATTTAATGCTCTAGGAAATACAACCCCTTCGAGAGTTTCAAGAATATACGCATTACCAGGAACAGATTGATTTATCCGATATGGACCTTCCCAATTAGGTGATCATTTGCCAAACTTAGAACTTTTAGTCCCAATCGGTAAAATCAACTTCCAAACCAAATCTCCATCGACAAATTCCTTTACCTTCACCTTCTTGTCATACCATCTGGCTACCCTTTTCTTATTCTCCTCAATGCTAGCTAAAGCTTTTAACCGATGACCTGCTACATCTTTCAACTCATCTTTCATAAGGATATCATAGTCATCGGCTGTCAATTGATCTTGAGAGCGTATCCGCCTAGAGCCAGTTTTAACCTCCCAAGGTAATACTGCGTCATGTCCATACACCAACTGATAAGGTGTTACTTTGGTTGCACCATGACACGCCATCCGATATGACCATAAGGCTTCATTTAATATTGTATGCCACCTCTTAGGATATTCTTTAATTTTGCGCTTAATGAGCTTGATAATTCCTTTGTTAGAAGCCTCAGCCTAACCATTAGCCTGGGCATAATATGGTGAGGAATTCAAAATTTTAATCCCCATACCTATAGCAAACTCATCAAATTCACCCGATGTAAACATGGTACCCTAATCGGTAGTGATGGTTTGAGGAATACCAAATCGGTAGACAATATGCTCTTTTACAAAATCAATCATATTAGTCGATGTCACCTTTTTCAAAGGAATTGCTTCAACCCACTTCGTGAAATAATCGGTAGCAACCAGAATAAATTTATGCCCTTTACTCGATGGTGGATAAACCTGACCGATGAGATCAATAGCCCAACCCCGGAACGGCCAAGGCTTAATTATGGGGTTCATAACCGATGCGGGTGCCCTTTGAACATTACCAAATTTTTGACATTCCTGACATCCTTTAAAATATTTAAAACAATCTTCGAGAATAGTCGGCCAATAATATTCATTCCTTCTGATCATCCATTTCATCTTGAAAGCTGACTGATGAGCCCCACATACTCCTTCATGAATCTCACCCATCAGGCCTTTTGATTCATCGATGCTAACACACCTGAGTAAAACTCCATCTATGGTACGGTAATACAATTCATCATCAAGGAGCACATACTTGGTAGCTTGGAACCTTATACGTCTTTCAACCTTTTTAGATGGATTTTTTAAATAATCAATAATTTCCTTTCTCAAGTCATCGGTCTCAACTGCCAATGCTAACACTTCTTGAATAGGCTGATATCCCGAAGCATGCTGAGCTAATCGATTAGCCTCTTCATTGTGAAATCGAGAAACATGTTCCAGATGAAAATTCCTAAATCCTTTCAACAATTGCAAACACTTCTCATAATATGAAATTAAAATTTCACTTCGGCATTCATAAATCCCAGCCAACTGATTTATAACTAGCATAAAATCACCAAAGACTTCAACAGCATCGGCACGTATTTCCTTAAGCAATTCTAACCCTTTTATCAGGGCTTGGTACTCAGCTTGATTGTTTGTTGATGTAGCAACAATCGGTAATGAGAACTCATACTTCTTCCCCTGAGGGGAAATTAACACGATACCGATGCCTGCCCCTTCACCACATGTAGACCCATCAAAGAAAAGTGTCCAAGGAGCAATCTCCAGAGAATCCACTATGTTGCAATGTTGAGTAACAAAATCGGCCATAACCTGTCCTTTAACTGCCTTAGTCGATTCATAACGTAGGTCAAATTCTGATAATGCCAAAATCCATTTGCCAATTCTACCATTTAGTATCGGCATCGACAGCATATACTTAACCACGTCATCTTTGCATATGACAGTACACTCAGCCGATAGTAAATAATGCCTCAACTTAATACAAGAAAAGTACAGACACAGACATAATTTCTCAATAGCTGAATACCTGGTTTCAGCATCTATCAACCGTCTGCTCAAATAATAGATAACACGTTCTTTCCCTTCAAATTCTTGAATAAGAGCTGAGCCGATAACAGTATCATCAGTTGACAAATACATTCCGAAAGGTTTTCCGTGTTGAGGTGGAACTAGCACTGGAGGATTTGTTAAGTAACTCTTAATTTCATCTAGGGCTAATTGCTGCTCATCTCCCCATTTAAATTCTTGATCAGCTTTCAATTTTAGTAATGGACTGAAGGCCTTGATCTTACCCGACAGATTAGATATGAATCTCCTGATGAAATTAATCTTACCGATCAAGGATTGTAATTCAGTTTTATCGGCAGGAGCAACAACCTTGTTGATTGCCTCAATAGATTTCCTACTAATTTCAATGCCCCGCTGATGCACCATAAAACCCAAGAATTGTCCTGCCGATACACCAAATGCACATTTATTAGGATTCATCTTTAATCTATGCTTCCTTGTGCACTCCAATATCTTCCGTAGATCGGTTAGATGCTTTGTGATGTCTCCAGACTTAATCACTATATCATCAATGTAAATCTCTACAAATGTGCCAATATATTCATGGAAAATAAAGTTCATAGCTCTTTGATAAGTAGCACCGGCATTTTTCAAACCAAATGTCATAACTATCCATTCAAATAATCCTACATGACCTGGACACCTAAAAGCAGTCTTAGGAATATCCTCTTCAGCCATGAATATTTGATTATAACCCGCATTACCATCCATGAAACTGATAATTTGATGTCCTGCTGCAGCATCAATCAATAAATCAGCAATCGGCATTGGGTAACCATCCATCGGTGTGGCTTTATTGAGATTCCTGAAATCAATACAAACACGAAGTTTCTCATTTTTCTTGTAAACAGGAACCACATTAGAAATCCACTCTGCATATCGACACTGCCGAATAAACTTTGCCTCAATCAATTTAGTTATTTCGGCCTTAATATCAGGAAGTATATTAGGATTGCATCGGCGTGCCAGCTGCTGATGTGGCCGAAATCCAGACTTAATAGGCAACCGATGTTCAACTATAGATCGGTCTAATCCAGGCATTTTAGTATAATCCCAAGGAAAACAATCTTTATACTCTTTTAACAAATCAACTAATTGCTGTTTACACTTGGAACTTAACTTAGCACTAATAAAAGTAGGCCTTGGCCTATCGCCTTCACCAATATCTATTTCTACTAAATCATCAGCCGATGTAAATCCTTGACCTAATTTTCCATCATCGGTAAACCTATCCATTAAAACTCTTCTTCAGAACCGACTGTTTGGATCGGTGGAATTTCGTAATCGGCGACCTTGAGGAACTCTTTTTCCCAAGCTTCTCCTGATATGCACCTGGTTCGTTCATAAGTGTCTGATTCTGCCGATGCGATGATATAAGAAGAATCACCAGGAACAACTTCAATTTTATCTCCAATCCATTGTACAAGGCACTGATGCATTGTAGAAGGAACACAACAATTAGCATGAATCCAATCCCTTCCTAAAAGCAGATTATATGCACCCTGAAAGTCCCTAGTTTGGTTTTGGCTAATTGATGAAACCTAGGACTAACCTTTGTATCTAAGTGGATGATTTAGATAAAGGTGGTCATTGAATATGAGACATGACATTGACTCATATGACCAAAATGGTGAAGATCAAGATGAGGCTTGGCTCGATGGACCGGTTGTAAAGGTGAAGGGCAAGTCGAGGCTTCGAAGCGAAGGACCATGCGATGGTGAAGCTTGAGCAAGACTTGGCGCCGATGGACTGATGCAACGGTGAAGAGCAAGTGAAGTCAAGGTCGATGGATCGAGACGGTCATGTGAAGATATGAAGTGGATCATATCATTTGGAGAAACAAAATGGGCTCAAGGCAAAGGTATAACCATAGGACCATTTTGTTTTACACTCAAGACACCATAGATGGTGTGAGTGGTTTAGGATCGATAGCCGAACTATTAAGAGGGGAAGTCTTATCGGTTATTCGACACACGGGTGCCACTAGGTGAATTCATGAAGTGCATTGCATGTAGGGCCTAGTGAGCTAACTGGAAAACCTTTGAAAATGATTGAGAAAAAGCTAACACACAAGCACATGGAGATGTACACTTGATGGTGTTGGCACATTTGCAAAGGTGGCGTTGGTCGCGCTGTGGTTTGCGGGTAGAGAGGGGTTTGGGTTCCTCTACGCCGGAAAATAAAAAGCCTATTTTCCACTACGCCGGAAGTCGAAAAAGAAACGGAGGCGAACGGAGGTCACAGAGGTGACCGGACGCTGCACCGGACGCGGTCACGGTGTGACCGGACGCGTCCGGTCAGTACAGCGCAGCAGTCAGGCGCGCGAGCTAGGGTTTGCAACCGGCGCGTCCGGTCACTCGCGGGACCGGTGCGTCCGGTCAGGCGCCCTGAGGGAACTGTGGTTCGCAAGGTCGATCGGACGCGGTGCGCGTCCGGTCACACACGATCGGACGCGTCCGGTCGTCAAGGGAGCTTTCTGGACTCCGACCGGACGCTGGCACTGTCGCGTCCGGTCATTGCGAGGAGCGCGTCCGGTCGTTGCTTCGCGGGCGCGCGGTACTGTGCGACCGGCGCGTTCGGTCGGTTGAGCAGCGCGTCCGGTCATCGCGTTTGACCGTTAGCGCGCAGTGACCGTTGGAGGATCTAACGGTCGCGTTTGAATTCGGTGGACACGTGGACGGCGCAGGGCGACCGGACGCGGTTGAGCGCGTCCGGTCAGTTTCGACCGGCGCGTCCGGTCGTCCCGAAAAAAATGTTCAGTGGAGTGGCAACGGCTCTATTTGTTTGGGGTGCTATTAAATACTCGTTGGCCGGCCCTTGGGGAGGTCTCTTGGCATTTCTAACACTCTTGTGCATCCTTTGAGCTAAAGCAACTCCTCCCACTCATCTCTCTTGCTTGATTGCAAATCAAAAGTGAGATTGAGTGAGCCCAAAGTGCATTGCATAGCTTGAGGGCATCTAGTGGCACTTGTGGGTGGTTTAGCCGGTGGATTTCTTGTTACTCTTGGAGAGTACCGCTCCTAGCCGGCTTGGAGATTGTTGGAGGCGTTGGCAAGAGAAGGTGATTGTTCTTGGCCACCTCCGGTTGATTGTGAGAGGTTCTTGTGCTTTCCTCGGCGGGACGCCAAAAGCAACTCTAGTGGAATCCGCGTGTCATTGAGTTACCTCACTTGAGAGTGGCGCCTTGCGGTGCCTTGCGGGGCGTGCCTTGAGGGGCAAGTGACTTGAGGGTCACACCGGGGAACCATCTAAGTGTTGGTCGACACAACCGGTGACGTAGCTTGTCGGTGCACAAGTGAACACCGGGTGAACAAAAATATTGTGTCTCTTGTCTCCCGGTGATTGGTCTTCATATTGTGTTGTTGTCAATATTGATTTATTGTATATCATCTTGGTGATTGGCAACATCTTCACTCCACCATCGGTATAAGAATCACAATCCTCTCTCTTGCACTTATCATTACTAGATTATCTTGTGTAGCTCTAGTAGTAGCTTTGCTAATAGTGTTGTTAGCTTGTTGTCTAGTGTAAAATTAGTGACATAGCTCTTGTGTGAACTAGAGATCATAATCTACTAGACTTGTGGATAGGAGGCTTGCATCACAACCTTTGGCTAAGCAAAACTCGCTTTACGCCGTTTGTTATTCTAACAAGTTTGCTTAGTGGTTTTTATAGAATTTTTATAGGCTATTCACCCCCCTCTAGCCATCTAGGACCTTACAAGTGGTATCGGAGCCGTGGTCAGCGTTTTAATCAAGGCTTAACATCCTTCGGTGTGAAGAATGGCTCAAATTGTGTTCAATCATGTTGGGGGCAAGCCACCGTTCTTTGATGGTGTTAGTTCTTTTGCTCATTGGAAGAGAAAGATGACAATGTACCTTGGTTCTATTCATGAGAGAGTATTGCAAGTCACCGAGAATGATTTTGCTATCATTGATCCCGATCATCTCACCGATGAAGATAGAGCAAATAGAACATGCAATAGAATGGCTCTCAATACACTTTATAATGGTATTGACACAAAAGTTTTTGAGGGCATCAAAGATTTGGAATTGGCTAGTGAAGTATGGACAAGGTTGAGTGAGACATATGAAGGCACTAAGGTTGTGAAGAGTGCCAAGCTATATGGGCTCAAGAGTGAGTTTGAGAACTTTAAGAAAAAGGATAATGAAACAATCATTTAAATGTTTCATAGATTGCAAGTGATAGTCAATGATCTCAAGAGCTTAGGGCACAAGACTCAAGATCAAGATTTTTGTCACAAGTTCTTATTGAGCTTACCTAGAAGATTCAAGATGTTGATCATGATGTTGCAAAGAGATGGGCTTGAAGCAATGAAGCCTAATGATTTGCTTGGTGAAGTATTGACTTATGACAAATATGATCAAGATGTTGATGACAAGGAGAAGGTGGAAGATGAGAAGAAGAAGAAGACCGTGGCATTCAAGGCCACCTCCTCCAAGGGCAAAGCTACCATCATTGAAGAAGAAGATGATGACAATGAAGATGGGGAATTTGAAATTGATGATGACGCACTTGCTCTTGTAGTCAAGAAGATGGGTCATATGTTCATCAAGAGAAGAGGCTTTAAGAAGAGAAATGACAACTTCAAAAGAAATGAGCAACAAAGGAAGTGCTTCAATTGTGATAGCACCGAGCACCTTCAAGCGGAATGTCCTTATGATAAGAAGAAAAACAAAAAGGACAAGTTTGAGAAGAAGAAGAGAGAAGCCAAGATGACATTCAAGAAAGGCAAAAATGGTGCCTATGTGATCACTTGGGAGAGTGATGACAATGAAGAAGAAGAAGAATCATCCAACAAGGCTTTTGCTTCCATTGCTATCAACAAGAAGCCATCACTATTTGATTCATCCTCTTCATGCTTCATGGCTAAAGAAGCTAAGGTATTATATGATGAGAGTGATGATGAAAGTGAAATGAAATATGCTCATGATAGTGATAATGATAATGATAATGAAAATGATGATAATGAACCAACTAAAGAACAACTATATGACTTGATGCAACAAACTAGAGACATAACTATTGCCAAGGACAAAGAGTGTAAGAAGCTTTCAATGAAAGTAGCAATACTTGAGAAAGTCCTTAGTGAGCTTAAGACCACTCATGAGAGTCTAGTGGAAGACCATGAGGATCTTGATAAGGCTCATTCCAAGCTTGAAAAAGCTCACTCATTGCTACTTGAGCAACAAGCAAAGAAGGAGGTTGTTGTATCATGTGATATAGGTGTTACATGTGATATAATTGATGAATCCTTTAATGAACCTATCATCATGTCAAATGCTAACCCTTCTTGTAGCTCTTCATCCACCACCACTAACTCTACCTCCACTATTAGTGATGGTTTCACTTGTGATGCCTCACTAATGGTTGAGAATGAGACTCTCAAGAGAGAGGTGGATGAGCTCACTCACGCCCTAGGCAAGGCCTATGGTGGTGAGGCCCGCTTGCTTAAGTGCTTGGGTAGCCAAAGGTTCTCTCTTAACAAAGAGGGATTGGGCTACACCCCCAAGAAAGGTAAGTCGGCCTTTGCAACTCCAAAGCCTAGCTTTGTGAAGGGCAATGGTCGGTTTTGCAATAGATGCAAGCAAGTTGGGCACCTAGAGCATAATTGCAATAAAAAGAACCAAAGCAAGAACCTTGTCAATGCTATACCTTTTGATTCTTGCTATGTGCTTACCAAGGGTGTGAAGGGTGTGCAAGCTAAGTTTGTTGGTACACCAATTGTGGGCCCAAAGAAGAAGGCTATTTGGGTACCAAAGAGCTTAGTTACTAACCTACAAGGACCCAAGCAAAAATGGGTACCTAAACTTCATTGATTTGCTTGTAGGTCAATTACAAAGCCGGAGGAAGGCATTGGATTATTGATAGTGGGTGCACTCAACACATGACCGGTACATCAAGAATGTTTGACTCAATCAATGACAATGATAGTGGTGTTGATTCTATCACATTTGGCAATAACAAGAAAGGCAAGGTTATTGGCTTGGGCAAGATTGCAATATCAAATGACATGAGTATCTCCAATGTGTTGCTAGTTGAAAGCTTGGATTTCAATCTTCTATCCGTGGCACAAATATGTGATCTAGGCTACAAATACATCTTTGGGGTTGATGATGTGGAAGTTATTAGTGTGGATGGTTCAAATGTGGCATTCAAGGGCTTTAGATATGAGAATCTCTACCTAGTTGACTTCAATGCTAGAGAAACTTCTTTGACAACTTGCTTAGTCTCCAAATCAAGCATGGGTTGGCTTTGGCATAGAAGGCTTGGTCATGTTGGCATGAAACAATTGAAGAAGCTTACAACTCACAATCTTGTCAATGGTTTGAAAGATGTTGAATTTGAGAAGAATAAGCTTTGTAGTGCATGTCAAGCCGGGAAGCAAGTTGGAAGCTCACATCCAAAGAAGAGTACAATGAGCACATGCAAAGCATTTGAGTTGATGCACATGGATCTATTTGGACCAACAACATATACAAGCATAGGCGGCAATAAGTATGGCTTTGTCATAGTGGATGACTTCACAAGATTCACATGCGTATTCTTTCTTAGTGACAAAAGTGAAGTATTTGACACCTTCAAGACATTTCTCACTAGAGTTCACAATGAGTTTGAGATTAGAATCAAGAAAGTGAGAAGTGACAATGGAAGTGAGTTTAAGAATACAAGAATTGAAGAACTTTGTGATCATTATGGTATTGGACATCAATTCTCGGCCAAGTACACTCCACAATCAAATGGCCTAGTTGAGAGGAAGAATAGAACATTGCTTGATATGGCTAGATCAATGCTTCATGAGTACAATGTGAGTAAATCATTTTGGGATGAAGCAATCAATACCGCTTGCTACTACATCAATAGACTATATTGTCATCCATTGCTAGAGAAGACCCCATATGAGTTACTTCATGGAAGAAAGCCAAATATTTCTTACTTTAGGGTGTTTGGTTGCAAATGCTATATCTTGAAGAAGGGCACTAGATTGGGAAAGTTCGACAAGAGATGTGATGAGGGGTTCCTACTTGGTTATTCAACTACAAGCAAAGCTTATAGAGTTTAGAACAATTCAAGTGGCATTCTAGAAGAAGTCCATGATGTGCAATTTGATGAAACCAATGGGTCACAAGATGAAGAAGAGAATCTAGATGATGTTGGTGGAACTCAATTGGTGGAAGCAATGAAGGACATAGACATTAGGGATATTAGAGCAAAGCAAGTAATTGATATTCAAGATGATGATAAAGATCAAGTGCTAAATTCTCCATTCAAGCTAGCTAGTGACTCTCAAGTGCAAGATCATGGTGCTAGTTCATCTCATCAAAATACATCAAGTGATCAACCAAGCTCAAGCAATCAAGTGCAAGTACTCCAACCACAACATGTTGCAAGAGATCACCCCATTGATAGTGTTATTGGTGATATTAGAAGTGGTGTGCAAACAAGATCAAGATTGGCTATGTTTTGTGAGCATGCATCATTTGTGTCAACCATAGAACCAAAGAAGATAGAAGAAGCTTTGAGGGATGCCGATTGGATCATGGCTATGCAAGAAGAGCTTAACAATTTCACAAGAAATGATGTTTAGGAGTTGGTAGAAAGGCCAAATAACTACAATGTGATTGGAACCAAGTGGGTGTTTAAAAACAAGCAAGATCAAGATGGCATTGTAGTGAGAAACAAAGCAAGACTAGTTGCTCAAGGTTATACTCAAGTTGAAGGTCTTGACTATGATGAGACATATGCTCTCGTGGCAAGATTGGAGGCAATAAGGATTCTATTGGCTTATGCTCGTGCACACAACATCAAACTATATCAAATGGATGTCAAAAGTGCATTTCTCAATGGGATCATCAATGAGTTAGTCTTTGTTGAGCAACCTCCCGGATTTGAAGATGACAAGAAACCCAACCATGTGTACAAGTTGAAGAAGGCTTTATATGGCTTAAAGCAAGCACCTAGAGCATGGTATGAGAGGCTAAGGGATTTCCTTCTCTCTAAGGGATTCAAGATAGGCAAAGTTGATACAACTCTATTCACCAAGAAGATTGGGAATGATCTATTCATAGTGCAAATATATGTTGATGACATCATCTTTGGATCAACCGATCAAGCTTATTGTGAAGAATTTGGTGCTATGATGGCCAAAGAGTTTGAAATGTCTATGATTGGTGAACTTAGCTACTTCCTTGGTCTCTAAGTCAAGCAATTGAAGAATGGGACATTTGTGAGTCAAGGAAAATACATAAGGGACATGTTGAAGAAGTTTGGAATGCAAGATGCAAAGCCAATTTCAACTCCAATGGGTACAAATGGAAATTTGGATAGTGATCTTGATGGCAAAATGGTGAATCAAAAGGAATATCGGTCTTTGATTGGAAGCCTACTCTATGTCACCGCATCAAGGCCGGATGTCATGTTTAGTGTTTGCATGTGTGCTAGATATCAAGCCTCACCTAGAGAAAGTCATCTCATGGCCGCAAAGAAAATATTGAGGTACTTAAAGCAAACAAGAGATGTTGGACTATGGTATCCTAAGGGGTCAGTTTAAATTGATTGGATATTCGGACTCCGACTATGGGGGTTGCAAGATCAATAGAAAGAGCACAAGTGGCACATGTCAATTACTTGGAAGATCACTTGTGTCATGGTCCTCAAAGAAACAAAATAGTGTGGCAATCTCTACCGCCGAAGCCGAATATGTGAGTGCGGGGAGTTGTTGTGCACAATTGCTATGGATGAAATCAACTTTGAAGGATTATGGCCTCAACTTTAAGAATGTGCCATTACTATGTGATAATGAGAGTGCAATCAAGATGATACAAAACCCGGTTCAACATGGAAGAACAAAGCATATTGACATAAGACATCATTTCATTAGAGATCATCAACAAAAGGGAGATATTGCCATTGAAAGTGTTGGCACCAATGATCAACTTGCCGATATTCTAACTAAGCCACTTGATGAAAAGAGGTTTTGCAAGCTAAGGAATGAATTGAATATTCTTGATTTCTCAAACATGAGTTGAATGCACCCCACCCACTTATTGACATGCCTCTTCTTCGACATTGCAAGGTAAAGTTGATTGACATGTCATTCATCCTATGCTAAGGACTTGCTAGAGCATGTAGACATAATAAGTGGTATGCATGAGCATTCATGATAAATCAAATGAATTTGATGGATATATGTTACCACTATTGCCTCCTTGTTTGTTTTGATCTAGTGGTGGCATATGACATGTTTGTGAGCTTGCAAGCCTAGTGTTGAATCTAGAAGGTTTGCTATAAGTGTTTAATTCAACATAGGCAAGATAACCCTTATTATGAGGTGTGAAGAAGCTTGTCTTTGGTTCAAATCGAATTAAATATCTTTGGCAAGTGTTCTAGGTTGAACCAAATTTGATAAATTTTAACCTACTCCATCAAACATTTTTTCTTCTCTCCACAATTTGATCCCATTTTGGGTAAGTTGTTGACAAAGGGGGAGAGAAAAAGATGATTCAACATGATAAAGGGGTAAATAAAATTTTTTGATGCACACAAGTAGGGGGAGTAAGCTCATAAACAAAGTTGTTGCATTTGTTTGTGCATTCTCATATGACTTGCTCATTGCACATGTATTTAAATTCAATATACATGCTTTGTGTGGTGCAATGCTAGTATAGAACTTGGATGATGAAATGATCTACTAGCATGCATAGGAATAGTTTACACGTGGTATCTAGACATGCCTAAAGTATTTACAAGTGGTTCAAGAGCCTTTACATATAATGTTGATCTCACGAGGTTCTTGAGTTTTGTTGGATGTCTAGTTACTTCATGATGCTAAGGATGGTGTAAAAGGCAACTCCGATTGGTATCACGCTTCAAAGGTCCATTTCTTACACCTTAGCATCATTTTGGTAGAATTACTCTCCCAACACTTCTATCCATGCATATGTGCAAAGCTTTCAATCCAAACTCGATGCACATATATAGGGGGAGCTAATGCTACCAAAACCGAGCTTGTGATAATTGTCCAAACTTTACTTATGAGCAAAATGATTGGACAAGTATGACAAGTTCAAAACCTTTATTATCAAAATCATCTTTGTGAGGGTTCTCATCAATTACCAAAAAGGGGGAGGTTGAAAGTCCCTAGTTTGGTTTTGGCTAATTGATGAAACCTAGGACTAACCTTTGTATCTAAGTGGATGATTTAGATAAAGGTGGTCATTGAATATGAGACATGACATTGACTCATATGACCAAAATGGTGAAGATCAAGATGAGGCTTGGCTCGATGGACCGGTTGTGAAGGTGAAGGGCAAGTCGAGGCTTCGAAGCGAAGGACCATGCGATGGTGAAGCTTGAGCAAGACTTGGTGCCGATGGACCGATGCAACGGTGAATAGCAAGTGAAGTCAAGGTCGATGGATCGAGACGGCCATGTGAAGATATGAAGTGGATCATATCATTTGGAGAAACAAAATGGGCTCAAGGCAAAGGTATAACCATAGAGCCATTTTGTTTTACACTCAAGACACCATAGAGGGTGCGAGTGGTTTAGGATCGATAGCCGAACTATTAAGAGGGGAAGTCTTATCGGTTATTCGACACACGGGTGCCACTAGGTGAATTCATGAAGTGCATTGCATGTAGGGCCTAGTGAGCTAACTGGAAAACCTTTGAAAATGATTGAGAAAAAGCTAACACACAAGCACATGGAGATGTACACTTGATGGTGTTGGCACATTTGCAAAGGTGGCGTTGGTCGCGCTGTGGTTTGCAGGTAGAGAGGGGTTTGGGTTCCTCTACGCCGGAAAATGAAAAGCCTATTTTCCACTACGCCGGAAGTCGAAAAAGAAACGGAGGCGAACGGAGGTCACAGAGGTGACCGGACGCTGCACCGGACGCGGTCACGGTGTGACCGGACGCGTCCGGTCAGTACAGCGCAGCAGTCAGGCGCACGAGCTAGGGTTTGCAACCGGCGCATCCGGTCACAATTGTAGCAATCCATCTCCGAGATAGGCTTTCTCTTGCTACTTGTGAAGAATTTCTTCTTCTTGCCATCGAACTTGATGCCACTCTTGTTTAGCTTCTTTAGCATCTTGGTGGTCTTTCTCACCATGAGTGCAAGTGATTCATCATCAATATCACTTTCACTTGAGCTTTCTTGCACCATCATGGCTTGGCCCTTCTTCTTCTTCTTGTCATGACTAGCTTTGAAGGCCAAGTCTTTCTTCTTGGAAGATGATGAGCCCTCTTCCGGAGTAATGTGCATGTACATCTCATGAGCATTGATCTTCCCCAATACTTGTGTCGGTGTTGCGGTGGAAAGATCACTTTGGTGAAGTACGGTGACAATGTGACCATACTTCTCAACGGGAAGCACACTCAAGATCTTCCTTGCAACATCCGATTGGCTCATTTTAGTGAGCCCAAGAGCATTGAGGTCCTCTACAAGAACATTCAAGCGAGTGTACATGTCATTAGCACTTTCTTTGGGAAGCATCTCAAAAGAATTAATTTTCTTTAAAGCAATGTGATAGCGTTCCTCACGCTCACTCTTAGTTCCCTCATGGAGAGCACAAAGATTTTCCCACAATTCATGAGCGTTCTTTGCATTGCGCACACGATTGAAGATATCTTTGCCTAAGCCCCGGTAGAGTGCATTCTTGGCCTTTGCATTCCACCGGTCGTACTTCTCCTCGTCACCAATGGGGTTTGCGGGATCCTTGATAGCGGGAAGCCCTTGGGTTGCGGCTCTAAGACACCCGACATCTATGGCTTCGAGATACGCCTCCATGCGGATTTTCCAATATGGAAAATCATCCCCCTCAAAGGTGGGAGGTGGTCCTTCCCCGTTAGACATCTTGCTCTAGGCGGTAAAGCCTAAATTATGAGCAACTCGGCTCCGATACCAATTGAAAGGATCAAGATGCCCAAGAGGGGGGGGTGAATTGGGCTTCTCTAAAAAATAATTGCAAGAATTAAAACCTACAAGCCGGAATTCACCCCTAGTGTCTACTTGTGTTCCTAGAGAGTCTACCGATAAAAAGTTTTGCACCCTAGTTTCCAATCCTAGTCTAGCATGGCAATTCTAGGAATGAAAAACAAGCAATGAATGTAAGTACGAGAATGTAATTGCTTGAATGTAAAAGGGCAAGGAACACGGCGATGTTTTTCCGAGGTATCGGAGAGTCGCCACTCCCCACTAGTCCTCGTTGGAGCACCCGCGCAAGGGTGTCGCTCCCCCTTGATCCGCGCAAGGATCAAGTGCTCTCTACGGGTTGATTCTTTGACACTCCGTCGCGGTGAATCACCCAAAACCGCTCACAACATGAGTTGGGTCATCCACAAGCTCCGTCGGATGATCACCAAACTCCCAATCACCACCAAGCCGTCTAGGTGATGGCGATCATCAAGAGTAACAAGCTAAAACTCTCACTTGACCACTACGAGCCCAAATGAGAAGGTGGATGCACACTTGCTACTCTCTAATCGCTAGTGAGGATCTCTCAAGCTTTGATTCTCAAATCACTATCCTCACTAGTGCTCTTGCACTCCCTTGCACTCTAAGGGGTTTTCTCAGATGTTCAAATGAGCAAGAGACCTCTAAAAGAGGTGGAGGGGATGTATTTATACACCCCAGAGACAAAACGAACCGTTACTTTCTGACATGGGCTGACCGGACGCGCCGGTCGAACTGACCGGACACGCCGGTCGCCTGTAACGGTCGAAAACCGATTTTCGAACTGAGTGACCGGACGCGCCGGTCAGGGGTGACCGGACGCGTCCGATCGTGCAAGGAAGCTTACTGTAAACGCACCGGACGCGAGACCGCGTCCGATCGTTGATGACCGGACGCGTCCGGTCGTCTCTGGACCTTACTGGACTGTGACCGGACGCGCCGATCACACCCAGGTCGCGTCCGATCGGGTGTTTCCTCAAAAGACACATGTCAGCCTCTGACCACCGCGTCCGGTCCTCGCGAGGACCGCGTCCGGTCGTCAGAGGCAAACCCAAGTCGCGGTTAAGTACTGACCGGACGTGTCCGGTCATGCCGAAGACCGCGTCCGGTCAGTGGAAAACAGCCCGAAACTTTCCGAAACGCGTCGCAACTTGAACCAAGTTGCTTCCAACTGAACTTTGAGCTATTCTAGAGCTGCCTAGCGCCAAGTTTAACAAGTGTGCACCACACCTAAATATAGGACTCGCCTAGGTCAAGCTACCCGTTCATGCCCCCCTTTATAGTACGGCCAAAAGAGAAAAACGGAGATCCTAACGACTATTCCGAATGAATCTCAACACCTCGTCATCCGGAACTAACCGTCCTTAATCTTGACGTCACTCTTTTGAAAACCGAAACGATTTCCATCAAGGGACATGAATACCATGGTGCCCAAAGCAGTTATAACCTCCATGACCTAACTTACCAAAGTTTCTGCAAAACACACGTTAGTCATGGTAATAAAGCGTTGTCATCAATTGCCGAAACCAAACCTTGGGGCCTAGATGCTTTCACTTCTGGACACCATTGAGGAAGTTTAGTTTTCCATATTGGCTGGTAGGCCCTGGTTGACTCTACACGACGTATATTAGGATCCCTATAAAATATTTTTTCATCAGGAACTCTTGCATTTGCCATCTCTTCAAGTTCCTCTTGGTTTCTCAGAAAATATGCAACGCGTTTACCAAGCCTCTCATGTACACTGAGCCTGCCCCCCAGCCGATCATGTACTGATGCTTTACCTTTGATCGGCTCATTAATGGACAAACCTTGATTACCAGATTGAAACCTCCTTTCTGGACGATTAACCCCATAATAACCATTGCATTCTGGGCAATCTTCAACAGTAGGTAACTTAATACCCTCTTCCCAACAATGAATGAAAAACGGACACCTCCAATGATCCTTATGCCGATTCCACTCCTCTCGGCGTCTTTCTTCTTGCTGTTGTCGATATCGGTCCCAGCCTTCCTGTTGCCTTTGATGGGTAATCACAATGCCAGATCGAGGAGGCTTTCCAGAACTGTCACTTTCTCTCAGTAGCCCCTTGCCTTTTGCATCATCGGTAGTTATCCGATGTTGGGGATCCACTGATGCATTTTTCTTAGCAACTTCCGATGTCAACACCTTAGTCTTTCCTTCAGCATCCAACATATTTGCTGAAAAAGGATGTTGATCAATCTTCATAGGCTTCTGAATCTTGGAATTGCCAAATTTTATTCTTCCAGACTCAATAGCTAATTGTAACTGCTGTCTAAACACTTTGCACTCATTTGTACTGTGTGAAGTTGCATTATGCCATTTACAATACAACATTTTCTTCAACTCTTCTGCCGATGGGATTACATGATTAGGTGACAACTTAATCTGGCCCTCTTGAAGCAAAAGATCAAATATCTTATCGGCTTTGGTGATGTCAAAAGTAAACTTCTCTGGCTCTTTGTGACCAAAGGGACAAGATATCGGCTTTTTATTCTTCACCCACTCAGCCAAACCGATAACTAGTTCTTCATCCGAATCAGAATCTTCTACTTCTCCGACAAATGAAACCTTCTTGTTCCAATTCCTTTTGGGTTCAAAGATCCTAGTGTCTTGATCAGAAATCCTTTGCACTAGATGACTTAGGCTTTCGAACTCCTGAGAAGCATATATGTCCTTAAGGTGTGGCAACAATCCCTGAAAGGCCAAATCGGCAAGTTGCCGATCATCCAATATCAGGCTATAACACTTGTTCTTTACATCTCGTAGACTTTGCACAAAGCCTTCCACCGATTCATCATTGCGTTGTTTCATCTTTACCAAATCGGTAAGCTTCTTTTCATGAACTCCAGCAAAGAAATATTTATGAAATTGCTTTTCTAAATCAGCCCAAGTAATAATAGAATTTGGCGGTAATAAAATAAACCATGTAAATGCTGATCCAGATAGAGATGATGAAAACAAATGAACTCTCAATTCATCTCTACTAGCTGCCTCTCCACATTGAATAATAAAACGATTAACATGCTCTATGGTTGATGTATCATCTTGCCCAGAGAACTTAGTGAAATCTGGTATCTTGTACCGATTTGGGAGAGGAATTAAATCGTATGCCGGAGGATACGGAGTCCGATAAGAATAGGTATTGACCTTGGGCTTGATCCCAAACTGATCCTTCATAATTTCTGCTATTTTATCGGCCCAAAAAGCATCAACATCTTGTTGACGATATGGTTGAATTTCAACCGGAGGTACTTGCTGATACCCTTCTGCATATCTTTGTGGCCCACGATCTCCAGCAATTGGCATATTTGCCACTATTTGTGGTCCATTAACCTGCTGGAAAGGATTCATCGGCTGAGCTGTCGATGCTTGATTCTGAAAACCAGCATGCATGTGACCTTGATGAATATCTGCAGCTTGCTGACTTGGCTGAACTGTATGTTGAGTGGAAAACTGCCCTGACCAATTATTATTAGCGTTCATCGGTACAAAATTTGCCGATGGCTGGTAACTTGTTGGCATTGCTGGATAATTACAACCGACTTGAGGTACAACCTGGACTCCAGGTTGACTTACGATAGGAGCCTTCTGTTGCATCGGTAACAAATTTGCCGATGGACTTGAATTAGATGTTTGACCCAAAGACACCTGAAAACCCCTAGAGTTGGTTGTATAGTAGTTGCTGTAGTATATTGAGGTACTTGAGCTATCGGCGAACCAGCCGATGGCATAGGAGCTTTTCCTGCTGTATCAAACACTTGAGGTAATCCAGGGTTAAAAGCAGATGGCTCTGGAGGCATACCATATCCCCACCAATTAGCAGGAGTCTGATTACTTTGTGGCACAGGACCTGATAAAGCCGATGCCGATAGATCTGTATTAAGCTGAACTCGTCCTGATAATGCTGAATCTGATCGCATCGGTGTAGACTGTACATTAGATAAACCTGCTGATACTGGAGGGAAAGAAATCTCTGTACCCACAACGGCTGGGGGAGCCGATGGAGTAATAACAGATGCTGATTCTGGTTGATGATAAGCAGGCCCAACGTAACGAGGTGACGCTTGCCCTTCTTTGAAAGTTCGAATCACAGCATTATGGACAGTATTGGACAGCATATTGGAGTGATTAATTAAAGCATGATTTACTGCAGAATTAACCATCTCTTGAAGTTTACCCGGATTAGAATCAAAGGTAACTTGCCGAGGCAACGGCAAGTCTTGCTTCTGGATGACTTGTCCACTTTTGTTCAAGCTGAATGACTTCGAGCAGAGCTGTCTGTATTCTTCTATAGCCCTTTCCATAGTCTGCTTCTGTTCTTCCTTAAGATCTTCTTCTGTTACCGCGATGATGTTCCCCGCATCGATCTCAGGATTGAGCATATTGACTAGATCTGTCCCACCGGGCATGCCAAAAGATGTGTTGATGCAAAAGTGAATCTGCAAACACAAAGGGCTAATACCCGAAATCGATATCCAAAGCGTGCCAGTCGATTTGACCTGTTAATCGACAAGGATAAAGATACGAGCACTTTGGTCCTGACAACAGCGATACGTCCGGAAGTCACGGCCAAGAGGTACTCACGCGGAACTCGAGGATCGTCGAAGATTGCACCGGAGCGATGCAACTCGCCGAATCGATGAGAACTCGTAAAAAGGAAAAAGTATGCAAGTTGACGAAGTCGCCGAAAAGTAAATAGATGTAAATAAGAGTAAAAGCTGGTTTTTGATATTGATTGATTGATTATTACATTGCCCTTCACCCTATATTTATATCCTGATCTACAGAAACGTAACCAAATACGACTAGGACACTAAATCCAAATCTAAAGAAACACATGACTTTGATACAACTCAGACTCTAATAAACGTATACAAGGAAATCAACTCCTATCTTATTCCATAGTCCGCCTCAATCACGATGGTATTCTCATCGACCTCCTTTCCATTGGCACACTCCCTGTTCCATCGGCAGCAGCCTTCAAGTCTCCTCCATCGGCACACTCCCTGTTTCATCGGCAGCAGTCTTTAAGTCTTCTTTCATCGGCATCGGCAATAATACCCTTAACCTTATCGGCAACACTTCAATTTTAATCCACATGCCACCACCACTCATAAACAACCTTCTTTACAAGCTCATTTTCATCGGCTATCAATCTACACAGTAATCTTTCCTCTGCTGATTAGCCCTTCCTGACCATCTTGACACGTGCTAAAAAACGATGTCAACATCGCCGTCGCATGATCCCGCCAAATTCAGCCATCTTCTGCCGTCGCCGATGGGTCGATGCGGCTGCGTGGCCTGTTTGTGCGCTTCTTCGCCTCCTGTGGCCCGTCGCCGCGGAGTTCACATGCGCACGTCCGCTCGTGTCCGCGCCATCTTCACACGCCGTACGGGTTCGCGCCATCTTCACGTGTGCCGCACGGGTCCATGCTGTCTTCACGCGGCCCGCACGGGTGCCCCCATCTTCCGCGTGGCTCGCACGGCTTCTTCCTTCGTGCGATCCTGCAGCAACAGTGGCGGAGGGAAGGGGGCTGAGGGGGGCCTGGCACCCCCCAACATTCCCATGCCTCCCATAATACACCCCCCTAAATTATGTGCTTAATTATCTAATTAACTAGCTAATAGTACTATTTGTATTATGATTTGTTTGTTCTTAGCACGCACTCTAATTGGCTAGTTAATTGAAAATCAGTGCTTTACTTGTTTAATCCTTCTGAATTGATCTCCAATGGAATCTATATTATTTAGCATTAGCGAGAGTATTCAACATTTAAACGCTACACAGTGGTACGATGCTTTCGTTAAATCGCCTGTTTAAACGGATTTTCCCCATTCAAGTGACTGTTTTGTCCGAGGCTAAATGACAAGTGACTGATTGTTTTCCATTTAATATTTAGGATCTAGTGCTAATTAATTTTGGCCCTGTTTAACTACTTGTTATTACCATAGTTCTTTTTCTGGCCAAAGAATTAGATTGATCAGGTGAAGGTTAGAGGCCTGAGACTAATTAATTTTCCTTCATTTTTTTTAGTTTTTCTGCTTTCTTTTGTATCGCAACATAAATTCTTATTTGGGTGTTATGTATACCTTTACCATGTATATATTTTGACACGCATGATTGTTGCCGATTTCCACGGCCCTCCTATGTTTAAATTCCGGCTCCGCTCCTATGCGGCAGCGTCGTCCGCCGGCGTCATCTTCCGCGCACCTGCCATCTTCACGAGATGGAGAGGTCGCCCGGTCGTGCGGCTTCCCGTTCGTCTGCGCACAGCTTATGGTTCCTGTCAGCGCATCTCCATTCGTTGAAGTCGACTCCGTCCGCCTTTTTGCCTCTATCTGTTCATCTGAGGTACGTCTAAGGATACGTCTGCGTGCGGCTCTCAGTGGACGTCTGTCCTTGCTTCAGTCCTCTCTTGAGCGGGTGCTCTGTTTTGCTAAGTGCCTCAGTCTGCTGGTGCTCTGCTTCGTGCTGCTGCTCTGTTATGAAGGGCACGATGGGGCACGCTCCGCTGCGCCGGTTTCTGCGGGGCATTCTTTGGCGTCATGAGGTGTGGCCATAGACGGTATTTGATCTAAAGTGTTACCTAGTAAAATCACGAGTCCGTTAAAAGTCACGAGTCTGTAGTGAGGGTGCAACTGCATGAGCAGGCATCGCCGCGATGCAGCCGAACTTGCTCACAGTTGGGCGATAGGGCCGAAAGCTGAAATCCTTTGGTGTGGGCAAATAAAAGCGAAAATTTGACATCCTTAGTAAAATCTTATATTAGATCGACAGTTACAAGGTATGAAGACATGACGTGGTATTTCAGGTCATGGATCCAAAAATGAAGGATAAACAACACAAGCAACATTAATTCGGCAAAACGCAGTTCACATAGGCACAATTACAATAGTGCAAATCACCGTAGAGTTACAATCACATTACTTCATTGTGCTTGAGTTACACTGTGAACATCTGTGGAACAATGCAGTACTCGGTGCAAGATAGGCTGAATAAGACTAATAGTAAATGGCGTGGACAGGACCATTGAGGATAACAAAACAGTATCTGATCTAAAGTGTTATTGAATACAACACATCCGTTATTTTTTTGTATAGCAAAGCAATGCAACAATGTGTATCTATCCTTCTAATTACAAAGCTACACAGTACCATCATCGGGTACGGGATAAGTAGACTACTATCTAGTACAGGAAGTAGATTGCTCTCTTGGTTGTGCCCCCTGCATATGTGGTGCTTACCTGACTACATAAGGCTGTAGATGAACACAGCAAAAGAACACATAGCGGAAAGCAGGAATTCAGTCAAAGAGGGAAACCTATAAAACCTAACTTGATGAGAGAGGTTTGTCATCTATATGTGTAACCAAATGTAAGAAGCTAATCTAATTACAAACAACATCTACAAAGAAAGTATTCTTTATATGCCCAAAAGAATTAGAAACCATATAAAGAGAAATGAGCATCATTTTTTGTGATCACATAATAGGATATGTTAATCATCGTAGCATTAAAGAATCATAAAGAAGTATAATTTTCATAGGCAGGAAATCATGTTTTCATGTAGTTCATTAAAATAAATTAGAAAAATAAAAAAAATAGAACTCATATGAAAGACAGTAAACAGACAGTCCATCTTGTATATGCACCAACATTTTTTCTCTAAGGAAAGGTTTCTTGGTTCAACATCGGGAAATGTAGCGCCTTTGCAACCGGGAGCATTTTAAAATAGCACAAGCACATTGATAAAAGAAAAAGGAAGCACAGAAAACAAAGGAACTGTTCAAAGTCTTCTTAAATTTTAAACAAATAAGGCACAAGAAGTACCTATTGTTGCATGACAATGTAGTATAAGGCTAATAATTTAAGCCATATCTTATCTTCCTTTTCGATTTGCTGAACTGAATAGATTGACAGACAATGAATTTGACCTGGCAACCATCACCTAGACGGCTTGGTGGTGATCGCGGTGAATTGCCCACAACCGCTCACAAGATAATTTGGGTCATCCACAAGCTCCGCCGGATAATCACCAAACTCCCAATCACCACCAAGCCGTCTAGGTGATGGCAATCACCAAGAGTAACAAGCAAGAACTCTCACTTGACCATGGAAAGCCTAATGAGAAGATGGATGCACACTTGCTACTCCCTATGCACTAATGAGGGTCCTTAATCTTGATTCTCAAATCACAATCCTCACTAGGGCTCTTGCACTCCCTTACACTTGAAAGGTGTTTCTCAGTTGAACAAATGAGCAAGAGACATAACATGGACGAGTAGGAGAAGTACTTATACCCCCTCACTCAATCCCAACCGTTATGTGCCAACTCAGCAGAAATCGTGTTGACCGGACGCTCCGGTCGGGGTGACCGGACGCGTCCGATCAGTGGCCAACGGCTACTTCGATTCAAATACTACTGAGTGACCGGACGCGCTCTGGAGTCTGATCGGTGTTAACTGGACGCGTCCGGTCGACGAAGTCCTTCTCTGGAACCTCTCTGTATAGTTTCTGTCAGTTCCTCAGTTCCTCAATCGCATCCGGTTGCAAAACCTTAGCTCCCTACCTCTGGTTATCATGACCTACGCGTCCGGTCCACGCGAGGACCGCGTTCGATCGATGGTATTGTATCTGCTGCTGCTGCTGCCAGTATTGACCGGACGCATCCGGTCAAGACAGGGACCGTGTCCAGTCAAGTGAGATGCACTCCATTTGACTCCGGATCGCGTCGCGACTTAAACCAAACTTGTTCCATCTGATCTTTGGGCTGCACCTGAGCTACCTAGTGCTAAGTTTGACAAGTGTGCACCACACCTAAACTATTAGACTCACCTAGGTCAAGCTACCCGCTCATGCCCCCCTTTATAGTACGGCCAAAGGAGAAAACAAAGTTCTAAACTACTCTAAATGTCTCTCCAACACCAAACGGCACTTAGAACTAGTTTGTCCTTAACCTTGTCGTCAATCCTTTAAAAATCGAAATGATTTCCATCGATAGGGGCATGAAAACCATAGTGCCCAAACAATCACCATTACCATGACCTAACTTACCAAAGTTTCTGCAAAACACACGTTAGTCATAGTAATTTTATGTTGTCATCAATCATCAAAACCCACTCTAGGGGCCTAGATGCTTTCAGCCACAGTGTCAACCTGCCCAAAAATGTTGTGCCTATGCCAATACAGGATATCAGCAGATTCATCTCTTCTGGCAAGTCCTACGCACCTGTATCAAGTGGTGGGCTGCCAGGTGCAAGAGATTTGGATACTTAGGACTCGAAACATTGGCCTTTTGCAGATTTGCCATTGGACCGACATTCATAAACACAGATGGACCCATTTGTCATCCACCCGAGTGGCAACATAATCAAGGAGTCAATCTTCTGAGTCCCAAATATCCAATTTTCTCGCTAGGTGCAAGCCAGTGCTTCCCTTCTGGTCCTTCTGGTAGCTCCTTTGCAAATAGTTCAAATGGTGTGGTGTTGAATGCAAGCAAACCTTTCTCTGCTATATTTCTTGGAGTTCAGTTGCAAATATCTCAAATGACAGTCAACCATTTACCTCGAACATGTCCTTTTCTTCGTCTCGTTCCTGCAACTCCTATGCGAGCATATTGTGTGGCAAGATTTTGGGGTCAAGCAGAGTATTCCTTTCGAAGACATATCAGATAGTGAGATGTTAGCTCCTTCTGATCATTTACTAGTGCAGTCTCCTGACTTGGTGAACTAGCCTTCGGTTCAGCTTCAATCATGTTCTATTGGTCAATTTAACAAGGTTGCCAGCGAAGTTCACGAAATTGAAGCAGGACCTAGCAACTCCTGGAAAGTTGTTGCGCCGTCAAGTTTTCTAATCTTGGTAATAATGTTGGAACATCCAAAGATCCTTTGCAGAGTAACATTTTCAAGATCAACCAGTTGTCAAGATTTGCAGGCTCCTCTGGACCGATTCCAACTTTCAGAAATGAGTATCAGAAGAAAATTGCACGAATCATGGGGAACACCGTACCAATGGTAGGTTTTAGAGAGCGGATGGCAGCATTCAGTTTTGGAAACAACACACTCTACAGCGATGCCGATTGGCAATTCTGCCATGCCAACCCAGGTGCTGAATGGCGGTGGAACTAGGGCTTTCATTTTGGCTCCTAAGATTTCAAGTTTTTAGGACGTAGTTAGTATATTTTAAACTAATAAGATGGTATTTAGCCCACCACACCACAACCCCATGGGCCATGAGAAATAAAACCAGATTTCGGGTATTAAAAATTACATTTAAAGAGAGAAAAGGGGGGGGTGATGCATTGTTTGTCGCCTTTCATTGTAATCAATAAAAACATAATGGGAAAATTTTGCTACAGGCACTGAAAGTGATGTCGTATTACCATTAGCCACTGGAAAATCTAATTGGATGCTAGATACTATGGTTCGGGACAGATTTGCTAGAAGAATGGTCTTTTCTCTCATTGTCTTCTCTATGATACACCTAACTAGTCGGCGAGGAGAGGAGGCACAGGGATGGGGTGAGGGCATGGCCTAGGGCACATGCATGGAGATTCACCCGTACACTGGGCCTGCACGTACATCCAGAACCTTGAGCTCCCCATTGATGTACTGCACAGCAGCCTCCAACCCTAGGCTACCCTCCTGCAGTAGCATTAGATCAGTATCGCCAGCCCACACGAGTGAATGACAGGGCCAAGGATAGGGGCGTGGGCCTAACGACCATGGATGTCAACGGCAAGGCAGTGGAGGTGATGGAGCACGCATCCCTCGAAGAAGTTTCCCCGCAGTGTGTTGGCGCCAAATAGCGTAACATGAAGCATGTGCATGATGCGGTAGGCAAGGAGTGACATGGCAATGTTAGAGCACGGCCAGTGCGAGCAGCGCATTCGTGGAGTTTCAAAGCTGACGCTTCCTGCAGCAGGAGTAGGCCACAAGCGCGGCTGTGTGTGAGGGGCCATCGGATGAAGGCGTGTCAGCCTCAGTGGCGCCATCGACAGTCTTTGCGAGTGAGCGAGGATTATGAAAGACATGGCGTAGGGACCCTCGTGACCCATGCTACAAATGGAAGATTTGATTTGATTTGATTTGATTTGGGGGAGGCGGATAGGTGTAGGTAGGGCAAAGGTGGAGAGAAGCTTCACCCAGCTGTTGAGGCCTCTGCTAGTGGGCAAAGGCGGCCGGAGGCGGTGCACAAGCACCGGGCGACCGATGATAGTATGCGAGCACCGGCGATATTCTGAGCCGTAAACAATTATTTTAATGGATGCGGTATTTTTCAGCAAATTTGTCATAAATCAGATTGTCCACGACATCACTTTCTCAGTGCCCCTAAGCAAATTTTGCCAAACATAATCAGCTAAGGAAGACTAATAAGTTGGCAAATAAGTACCCTGGTGATCCTTTCTTGTTATTAAAAAGCCAGCATTATCCTAATAATGCTTCTTAGAAAGGGCAGTTAAGTAATTTCCATGTTATTAGCCATTTTGATGTTGGTAAGAATCTTTCTGGTCCGATGACATGTCATATGGTGCCAATGTCATCCCATCGCCACCGAAACTTTCCGATGTAAATTGTAAACAAAGTCTACAAGTATATGAATATCACAATCGTTTTCATTCAGAAGCGATGGTTCTCCCTTCAAAGTTCAAACACATATGTATACTAGTAGTATACGGTATATATGTAATGTACCTCACTAATTAATCTGCTTTGAAATTGTTGCAACTTTGAAAAGAGAACCACTGGAGCACTTCTATATCATACGAAGTACTATTTTGTATCTATATATATCATCGATACATTTGCATGTGATGTATAGTTTAACGCTTTCTACGTTACTACGTCATAGCTAAGCTAGTAGCTAGCCGGCGGCCGTGCCCGTATGTGTATCCATGCCGTAGCCGTAGATGTCGTCTACCCGGCCGGGCCTCTAGCCAGCTGGGCCGTCCGGCTGGTGGTCCAGAGCGTGCTGAGCGTTCGGAGGCGGCAGAAGTAGTCGTCGGCGGCGATGAAGCAGCGCGCCGCCTGCCTCGCCGTCAGGATCTGCCGGAGCGCGTGCAACGCCTGCATCCTCAGCTCGTCCGCCTGCATGCGTTAGCGATGAGGAAGCAATGCATGGGTAGCCTGGCTGGAAATTGAAATGAATCGAAGGAAGAGACAGACAGACAGACAGAAAATATATGCATGGTGACCATACCTGTCTGAGGACGGTCCCGAGCGAGGCCACCTTGTCCATGGCGAGGGCGACGTGCATGTGGCCCATCCCCATGTAGCCGGCGGCCACGTCGGCCGGGTGGTGGTAGAGCTGGCCGCCGTACATCATCCCCGGCGGCGGCGGCTGCTGCGCGTCCGAGGACACGACCTCGGAGAGCGACCGCAGCAGCGCCTCCAGCTCGGCGTCCAGCGCCTCCTCCGCCCGCCGCGCCGCCTGCTCCACGTCGCGCGCCCCCGCCAGCGGCTCCACGTGCCGGACCACGACCTGCGTGCGTGCATGTTGGTGTACGTCATCGAAAGGGTTCCAGGAGCAGGTACGTGGCTAGCAGGAGAAAAGAAGATGATCGATCGATCCCAATCCCACGAACAAAATCTGGAATAATCCTGGCGTTCCAAATTAATCCAAGCACGGGATCGATCATCTATCGACGTCGACAGCGACAGCTAGCGAGGGAGTAGAACAACGACGACGACGACGTGGTCGTCTGAGCCTAGCTCGCACGCACATCGATCGTCGTCGTCGTCGTCTCCGCCGCGTGATGCGAAGTGTCCATCGACCGATCGAGCTCGAGCGTGTGACACACTGACACCGGCGCGGCAATGAATAAAGCTGGTGGATCACCTCCGCCACCTACTCCCGGCCGTGCGAGTTGCAACTGATGCATGCTGTATTAGATGGAGACTCGCTGACGTGACACTCATGTACGTACGCAGGCGGCGTCTAGCGGCTTACTATATAGCACAACGACTTCTCTGGACGGAGCTTAGCTTACTACGAACTGTTCCATCAGCTAATACTGTGACGTCCTACCTGCTACCTCCTTACTTGCCCTGCTAATCCACTGCACCTAATCCCTGATGCTGGACGAATAATTGACTAATATACATGCTATCAACTTTGTGTATATAGAACTACGGTGGTCATGCTGACGTGCTGACGTGCTGACGTGCTGATTTGGCATTGGTCGGTTGTGAGCTACGGTGGTCATGCTGACGTGCGATCGAACCACGGTCACACATGTCAGTGACACATCCGCCGGTTGGCATGATCAAACAGGTGTCATTTCAGGTCCGTACTTGCGTTATGCGTTGCGTGTGTACTAGTACCTTTCTTGCTTCTTGGTCTTTTAATTAGCCGGTGGGTATTAGCTAGGCTATTAGCTAGCGGCAGATATGATGATGAATTTTAGCGTGCGTACCTTGACGAGCTCGGAGGGGCGGAAGCCGCCGATCCAGAGGAAGCAGCGCTCGGCGGCGCCCTTCCAGAGGCCGGAGAGGAGGTGGAGCGGGTCGGCGCCGGCGAGCCGGGCCTTGTGGCCCATCAGCGCGCCGTAGTGCGCGGCGGCCTCGTCCACGTATGCCCGCAGCTCGCCGTCCGGCCGGTGCTCCTCCGCGGCGGCCCGCAGCCGGGCCACCACCTTGCTGTGCTCCCCGAGCCACCGCTCGTACTCCAGGTTGAACAGCGCCGCATCTGCATGCAAATGCACGTGCAGGTGCAGCCTTTCATGAGAGGTTGATTGATGAGTTAGAGGTAATATGTCATCAGTGGCAAATTAAAGCAGACCTGGGCTCAGTGTTCCTGCACCCCATAGTGCACCCTATATGAAGAAATGAAGAAGCATGATTAGTATTTTGACAGTTCAGAATTAAGCAAAAAAAAAAAACATGGATTGATCTTTTCAATGCTCTGTTTATAATAAGCAAGCCATTTTGTTGCAATAGTAATGTCAACAAACTTCCTCTGAAATTATTATACATAGGGTCTCTGTCATTGTAACCAAATTGTTCTAAAATACTTCTCATTCAAACGAGATATATATTCTTCATCACTTTACCTGATGAGTTCTTGCCATCTGCATCTCCTGCTCTAGCTGTGCCAGCTTGATCCTGCCTGACTCTAGCTGCTGAATATAAGCCTGTTTCACACGCAACAAACTAGACATGAGAAATTAAGTAGCTTCTATATATTATTCAGTGCAGCTCATCTTCCTTCCATGAAGATACAAAAACGGAACTTTCAGAAAAATATGTAGTCCAAAACAGCTATTTTCTTAGGTAGTAGGTTAACTTCACCACCCTATAATATATATGTCCAGTCTACTCCCCAATCCCCATCTCTTCGTTTGTCAATTGCCCTTTCTTGCAAGACTTTTTCTCCTCATGTTTTCAGGGTTGACTTGTCCTTCCACCATATTTTTAATCAGTATTACTACTGCTTACTAGCTTGGGTAACGGTAGAGGTCGTCATCATCATCAGTAAATAATAAATTACAATACATAATTACCTTCTTCCTCAGCCTGCTCTTCCTGGCGGCCTCCCTATTCTGCGCAAGCCTCCGCAGCGTCTTGGGGTCCGGCGTCCGGGGGCCCTCCTGATCCGAGCTTGAAGCTCCCGCGGCGCCATGCTTGCCGCCGGCGGCGCTACCTTCTCTCTGGTTTTGAATTGTGATATATAACAAAGCATTACATTTGATGTACACATGAAGCGTACGAGATGAGATTGAGATCGGCGGATTGCATATATAATTACCTTGATTGCTGCCTTGGAGATCTTGCTGCCGGCGGCGAGCGGTCCACCTCCCACCTTCAACGACGGCGCCTGCGAGTTCTTGGAAGGGCCAGCGACCTGTGCTACCGCCGCTGAAGAAGAAGCCATGGAACCCTGAATAGCAAGAGAGAGGAATGAAGGGTATATGCATGTGTATGTATGGAATCATCATGAAGCAATCATCATATCTCTTGTGCTTTGAGGTAGCTAGCTGGTAGGTCGTTAGAGCTTCAAAGGATACCTTTGGAGATGGCTCGATATGATGCATTGGCTGGGAGGGGAAGATGTTGAGAGTCTCTGCACGCATCAAACAAGTCCTGCAAACATTATGACTTTGTAGAGCACACAAAGGCACGTGCACGCTCGCATGTGCACATTTACTATTGTGTTTCCTAATATGGTTGGTTTTCTCCATGCGTGTGCGAAAACGATCCTAACATAGGTTGTTTTCATTTCACACGCAATGGTAATAAGTGGTAAACTGGTAGTAACAAAGGAAAACGGAGGTGTAAAATGCTGGTAGTTAGTGTCAGAAATGGGGGAAAAGCGTCGAACAATAATTGTTTAGTTGCCTAATTTTAGCATGACATATTGAAACTATATTAGTTAGTGTTCGTTACGTGTCACTCTACTCCAACAGCTAGCTACTTAGTTGGTAAATAAGTAGCTAGAAATATTGTGAGAAACTGTGATGACAAATGAAGTTTGGGAATTGCGATCAACTGAGGAAATTGAACACATTGAGATCAGCAAACCACAAGAGCTAAGTGGAAAGGAAATCGAAAACTACTCAACACCATTATTTGGTTTGCATTTCTGGCTAAGCTACAATTTAAACCAGTCATATGATCATATCACAACGCTTACATGTGGACAAGTTTGTGATACTGAAGGACCGGAAATGGCGACCAGAGGGGGGGTGAATGGGAGCCTCAAATTTCTTTCGAAATATTTGACCACTGTCCCAAATCACCGCCAAGCACAAGCAAGTTCCCAAACTAGAATACCAACGCCAACTAGTGACGAGAGTACCTAGGACAATTCCTCGGAACGGTAGGAAACCAACGCAACTTACGGAAACCAAATCGGGTCACAAACTCACAAGCTGCGGAGAAAATAGCACGGGTAAACAAAGACCGGAAATTCGGACAGCTGAACCGGAAAAACTTGTTCAACAAACTAACAGAGAATGGGTAAAAAAACAGACCACTCTTTTTACCAGCGGGAACTGGACATCGCTACAATTAGCGGATACCTGCAAAAACAAACGCTGTCCCAAATTGGATTTGCTCGGCACTCGAAGGTACACGGCCTACCAATCAACTCTGAGTTCAACCTGAGACACACAAAAAAAAACACCGCAGACTGCTAGCTTGCGGCACCTGCTGCTGAACTGAAAATCATATGTTGAAGAGAGAAATCGGACACTTGACTGCAATCTCATTACCGTGCATACATTCCAAAGGGAATTAGATATTTCAGTGATTAGCTCATGATTACTTGAAGTATTTTACGGTTGCAAGAATGTTAGCTTTTGACAAATCAAAATCAAGTGCTAATTCACCTTGGCTTCACGATGGACATATCCTGCTGCTGTGCACAGCTGCTGTGCACACACACGCCTGCACCTTCGGTTCCCAGCAATCTGCACCTGCAGAAGACACAAGCAAAGGCACTGCTGCTATGTTTCTGACCAAAACTGCACAGGAGATAATTTGCTCGCTATCTGCAACAGGGAGGAGATAAAACCACGACGAACTGAAACAAGCTGAACTGGAGCAGACGCCCACGAACAGAAAACTGGATAGAGGATAAGGGCGCTTCCTAGGAGCAATCGCTGCTCAATCGAGCACGGTCGATGCTAGAGCACCGGCGTTGGTAGCGCTGCTGCTGGAACCCATGCCTGCACTACTAACCAGCCAAGAACAGGAGACAAGCTAAAAACGAACGAACCCAAGAACAGAAAGATCGTACGGAAACAACAGAGAGAAGAGACGGCACCAAAGGACTCCCAAATCTGATCCAAAAATCCACGGCAAGCAACTGCACAGCGCTGGTGCTACTTGGCACTAGATGCGCTAGGTGCTGGTGCTCCCTTGCTCCTGTCAGTCCAGACGACGAACTGCTGCCAGAAACCGAGCACGAACAGAAACACGACAAGAGGAGAACAGCTCCAAAAAACCGACGAAAATCAGTCAAAGACTCAACGATTGGAACCCAAAAAATGCACAGACCAAATTCACCTTGGCACGAACCAATCCTCAAGAAATCATCGCTTAGGATCAACCTAAACTCCAGAAATTTCAGATCGTGGCCAAGAACGAAAATGGAGAAAATAAGCTACGAAAAACACATGGACAAAAACTTGAATCCCAGAGGGCAAGAGGTGGTAAGGGCCACCATTCCCACTCCAAATATCACACAAAATCACCCACGAATTTTTTGTTCTTGGGGACCTCTCTCATGAGAAGGGGAGAAGAAACCCTAGCCTAAAATGAAGAAATGAAAATGGGAGAGGTAAGGGGGCAAGGGGGGCTGCCATCCTCTATTTAACAGGGCTATTTTACATTCCCCTAAATGCCCCTGAATACATAAGAGCTAAACCAATAAGCCCAAGGGCGTAGAGGTCCAACCCGGTCTTCATGTTGATCCGACGGCCACCGCGCCTTCTCACCGATAGCTTCGCCTCGACGCAAACTCCCCGATGTCGCCACGTGCCGTCCGTTCCTCCTCGGAACCTCCGCCCGGGTTTTGAGGCCCAAACCCGTAAACCCGCCTCCGATGGTTTTGAGGCCCAAACCATCAAACCGCTTCGCGAGTAGCGTACTCCATACGCGTCCCCCGCCATCCGACGCGTGTCACCTCCACGGTCAACACGGTCACTCCCATGTCTTCTCGCTCTTGTCGATGTCCCAAGTGTCAGCCACCGCGGCTAGCCACCCGGCCTCCGGGTCCCTCGGTCCAAGCCTCACGTCCGTCCTTCACCCCTCCGGTCCATCGGCACGGCACGTCCTCCTTGACCTTCACCTCGCCGTCGACTACCGCCTCTGTGCTCCACACCTGCACAACACAAAGCCAAGAAACATGTCGTACACAAGGCTTTCGCCAAGGTAGGGTTAGTAACCAACTCAACCTATTCGTGGATCACGTTGACAATCACTCATCACAAAACGATCACACATGAGAACATTTCGACCATGTGTTCGCAATCTCCCCCTTGATGAGTGCATTGTCAACACCAACACACGAATAGCTTGAGCAAAAGAAAAAGAAGAAGAAAGAAAAAGAAGAGACTCATCCAAATGACCAAAAACCAAAGAAAGGCTAAAACGGGGTCATTTGAAATGAGCAAAACTTGGTCCCCAAAGACATGGGCAACGGCTCGACGCAACCAAGTAAAACAAAGCTAGCCTTCAAGAAGAGGCAACAGGCTAAACACCACTAGCAAAGCACGAGAAGCTAAAAAACTTGCTAGACCCTCAAGAAAGAGGCAAAGGCTCAACACATCTAGCAAGTAGCAAGCAAAGGCAATTTCAAGTGCAACTCCCCCTGAACAAATGCAATCTCTCACAAATGAATGCATCTCTCAACTTTGAGTGGATTTTGAATTTCTCCTCCGCACCCTGAACAAATGCAATCTCTCACAAATGAATGCATCTCTCAACTTTGAGTGGATTTTGAATTTCTCCTCCGCATGAGTGTGATATTTCTCCCCCTTGTTGACAAATGCACTTATCAAGCTATAGCCCAAGAGAGTGCAACTCCCCCTCAAAACATGCTATGAATGCAAAATGTACAAATGCACAAGCTTCAAGATTATAGGAAGTATAGTAAAAAATATGCTCTAGTTGATATGTGGCAATGAGTCCGGATGCTAGCAAATGCTCAAATTGATCACAAGAGACGAAATATGGCAGGGTAAGCAATTATGACCAATTTTAAGCAACATTTAGAAAAGGGGTTCACCACTTAAGCAAAAGCACATAGCAAGATAGGTGGAAATCAACCTAGTGCTAACAAGTGTATACAAGGTGAACTACCCCAAACAAGGTTCACACATCATGTCATGATCAAGACCAAAACTTGTGTAATTCATCAAATTTTCATTGTTCGGAGTTTGCAGCGGTTACACAAGATTTACTTAAAAAGATGTGTGTGCGAGAGGTTATCGATATTGTCAAGCCTAACTTATCAACCATGCCAAGCCTATGTCATAGACAATCGGAAGCTTAAGGCAATGATTTCGGCATCCACTACAAGGCTCAAGTTCATCCCAAAGTGCAATAGGAAGCCGTCTCGATACCTTAACGTGGGACAATAAAGACCCATCTCGATCTTTTCACTTACTTAGCTTGATTTTTAAAGTTTTAGCACAAGTGATGTTGTCAAGCAAGTGAGTGACTCGATGAAAGAGACATAGCAACCTAGCATACAAGTGATAGAACAAGGGATCTCAACAACCCTACACATGCTAGTTGCCATCTCAAGCGGTGAACAAATTTCAAATTTCACAGGTTTCATCAAGTTCACATTTTAAAAGGATGCTTAGCTCATAACATGTGTCAAGGTATCAACAAGAGCCTAAGCTTAGAAGCATCATCATGTAGCATATCAAAGAGAGCATAAGTTCATTCTACCAACTATAATAGTGAAGCTCATCAATGCAAATATGATACATGATATGAAATGCATGAGAAAAACAAAAGGAGCAAAAACTAAAACTACAAAGAAAGAGAAAACTAGTGTACAAGATCCAAAGCACCCTCAACTAAAAAGGGTAGCAAATGCCTAGTTCCCCTCGCAAGCGGGCAAAGTGGGCTTGGTCAAGAGGTTTGGTGAAGATATCTGCGAGCTGGTTATGAGTGTCAACATGAATAAGGTCAATGTCTCCTTTCTCATAGTGGTCTCGCAAGAAGTGAAAACGGACCTCTATGTGCTTGGTTTTGGAGTGGAGAACGGGGTTTTTGGCTACACATATGGCACTGGTGCTATCACAGAACAAAGGCACTCGTCTAAACTCTAAGCCATAGTCTCGCAAAGTAGCAACCATCCAAAGCAACTGGGAACAGCAAGCAGCAGCAGCAACATACTCAGCTTCTGTGGTGGATTGGGCTACAGAGGACTGCTTGCGAGAGGACCAAGACACAAGTGAAGACCCAAGAAACTGGCAAGTCCCAGAAGTAGACTTCCTCTCAGTACGACAGCCAGCATAATCCGCATCAGAGTAACCGCAAAGAGAAAGAGAGGAGGAAGCCGAAAACCAAAGACCAAATTCGGGTGTGAAACGAAGGTACCTCATGATCCGCTTGACGGCTTGACGATGCGATGTGCGCGGTGAAGACTGAAAGCGCGCGCACAAGCAGACCGCGAACTGGATGTCCGGTCTCGTCGCCGTCAGGTACAGCAGAGATCCGATCATGCTTCGGTACTCCTTCTGGTCCACAGCTTCTCCTTCCTTGTCCTCGTCCAGGGCCGTCGTAGTCGACATGGGCGTCGAAAGAGGCTTGGCCTCGCCCATATCGAACTTCTTCAGGAGATCCTTGGTATACTTCCCTTGGTGCACAAACGTCCCCTCTCGAGTTTGCTTGATTTGCAACCCGAGGAAGAACGTCAATTCTCCCATCATGCTCATCTCGAATTCCCTGCTCATAGTCTCAGAAAACTTTGCAACAAGAGCGTGAGAGGAGCCACCGAAAATGATATCATCCACGTAAATCTGAACCAAAAGAGTGTCAGTGCCTTGCTTGAGGAGAAACAACGTTTTATCTACAGAACCCATCTTAAAGCCCTTAGCAAGCAAGAAGGCTTTCAAACGCTCATACCAGGCTCTCGGGGCTTGTTTCAATCCATACAAGGCTTTGTGGAGTTTGTAAACATGGCTGGGATACTTGGGATTTTCAAAGCCAGGGGGTTGTCTCACATACACCTCTTCCTCTATGTACCCGTTCAAAAAGGCGCTCTTCACATCCATTTGATACAGCTTGAACCCTTTCGAAGCTGCATAAGCTAAGAGCATCCTTATAGCCTCGATACGGGCCACAGGAGCAAAGGTTTCTTCAAAGTCTACTCCCTCTTTCTGACAAAACCCCTGAGCCACTAGCCTAGCTTTGTTCCTCACCACCACCCCATCCTCACTTTGCTTGTTCTTGAAAACCCACTTTGTACCTATGGGGTGGCACTCAGGTGGAGGTGGAACTAAGACCCAGACTTCATTTCTCTCAAAGTTCTGTAACTCCTCGTGCATAGCATTGACCCAATCGGGATCAGAAAGTGCGTGTCCAACATTTTGTGGCTCGAAATTAGCGACAAAAGCAGAATGAGCAAAATGTGAGATTTCATATGACCTTGAGCGTGTAACACGCTGACTGATGTCGCCGATCATGGTTTGAGGCGGGTGGCGACGCTGGATGTGCCGAGGGGCTTCCCTCAAAGATGTCGCCTCCCCCTCAACAGCTGTCGGGGCCTCCTCAGGTGCAGCTGGAATAGGCTGAGGAAGCGGCTCGTGCGGACCCCATGTAGTGGAAGAAGATGGGTCTGGTCCGTGAGCCGATGTAGTCGTTGTAGACTCGACTGGAGCAGCCGAAGAGGTCGGCTCTGCATCTCCCCAATCAGCATCTTCCTCATTCTCCTCGACGAAGATGCTCTCACCAATCTCCTGATCACCTGCACTTTCAAAGACAGGAACAGAACAAGGCATGGTCTCGTCGAAAGTGACTTCACAAGTCTCTACGACTCGGTTAGTTTCAAGGTTAAGTACTCGATATGCATGAGAATGTGAAGCATAACCAAGAAAGACACCATCCGAGGATCGAGACTCAAATTTGTCTAAATTACCTTGTTTCAGAATGAAGCACCTGCATCCAAACACTCGAAAGTGGCTCACCTTGGGTAGTCGACCGAATCGCAGCTCATAAGAAGTTTTCTTCATGAAGGCTCGAAGAAATATGCGATTGGAAACATGACACGCGGTGTTGATCGCTTCGGCCCAATATCTCCTAGGAGTCCTATGCTCATCGAGCATCGTCCTAGCCATCTCAACAAGGGTCCGATTCTTACGCTCAACAACACCGTTCTGCTGAGGGACATAAGGAGAGGAGAACTGGTGCTCAAGACCCAAAGAAGAGCAAAAGTTATCAAACTGAGAGTTCTTGAATTCTGTGCCATTGTCACTGCGCATAGCTCTTATGGCATTCTTTGGCAACTCAGTCTGTAACCGAACAATCAAATCTCGAGCATGAGAAAAAGCCTCATCCTTACCCTCCATGAAAAACACCCAAGAGTAGCGAGAAAAATCATCCACGATCACTAGAACGTACCACTTCCCTCCCTCAGACCGAACCCGAGCCGGACCAACAGTGTCCATATGGAGTAGCTCACCGGGTCCCTTGGTCATGACCTGAGTCACAGGAGGGTGAGAAGCGGCAACCATCTTCCCGTGACGACAAGGGTGACACACCAAATCCTTCTCAAATTTTAACTTGGGCAATCCTCGGATTAGATCAAGTGAGCTCAACCTAGCTAGTAAGTCAAAACTCAAGTGACCAAGTCTCCTATGCCACTTCCAAAGCTCAGAGGAGGATCCGGCCACCAAACATCGAGAAGAGCCGAAAGAGTGAGAAAAATCAGCTCGAAAGACACGACCAAAAGGAACAATCTGGCAAACAAGATTTCCTTGAGAATCAAGAACTCGAGACAAGCCGGTCTTAAAGCGCACTTCAAAGCCATCTTGTAGGAGTTGCGAAACAGAAAGCAAGTTGAAATGCAAGTTTGAAACCAAAGCAACATCTTTCAAGACAAAACTCTCATTGACCCGAATGGTCCCACGAGAAAGCACTTTACCTTTGCTATTGTCCCCGAATGTGATGTACTCCTTACATTGCACGGGGTCGAGGCTGGAGAACCATTTGGAACTTCCGGTCATGTGGCGCGAACATCCGGAATCAATGAGCCATGTGTTCTCCAGGCCTCCGTCCTGCATCAATAGAAAGACATAGGATGAGCAAATGGCACAACACTGGGGTTAGTAAACTGTGAAGGATACCAGTGTTGGCTCATTTGCCCTGGAAAAGTGTTAGGAAAAACACCAAACATGTCATGTCCCATTTGAGGAAAGCGAGCACCACGTGGGGGAAAACGTGGTCCGCTAGAGCTGTAGGACTGAAAGCCACTGCCACGAGGTCCAAAGTCATATTGATCATGACCTGAACCACGCCGGGCACGACCACCACGACCACCGCGTGGTCTAGCAACCTGAGGCCTAGCACCTTGAGGCATTGCACCTCTTGGCCTAGCATTGCGCCTCTGAACAGGCGGCACATGTACGCCATGGGGCGGACGGTACATGTTCCGGTTGTTCAACTCATACTCCCGCCGCTCATCTCTCTTCCTCCTAAAGCAAAACTCAACAAGGTGACCATCCCTATGGCAATAGACACAGTGATACCTCACCTCTCTCTTGGGTGGTTGTTGGCTCACTTTCTTGTGGGTATGTGTCACTCTTGGTAGCTTTCTGGCTTTAGGAAGGGGATCCTCAGAGATGTTCGGTAGAGTGTCAAGTGGGTTTCTGAGATGGTTCGGTTTTGGAACCCAAACTTGTTTCTGGGGTGGAGCTCTTGGAGGCTCTTCAAACACTCCATCTTTCACAGTGGGTTCGGTAGGCTTAGGTGGATTGATCTTGATCAATTTGGGAGTAGTGGAAGGTTTCTCACTTGGGCTCAAACCACTGAACTCACCAACTTTGCCATAGACATGTTCACCCTTCCCACCTAGAGCAAAGCCTACTCCCGATGTCCCAGTTCCCCGCCTGAACTGGCTCATCATCATGCCCAACTGCGGTTCACTACAAGACACCCAATTCAAGATGGACCGAAGGTATGTGTTGTCTTCCTCGGATCTCATCTTGTCATGCCTGCAAGACTCAAGCTCCAACACTAAGCTCTCACAACGTGCACACTCAACAATCGTGCTATCTGAACTGGCCTTCTCAAGAGCAAGGATCTTGACATTCTTCTCTGCCAGCTCAGATTGCAAGCCTGAACAAGACTTGCACGCACCCAACAAACTAGACCTAGCCTTCAGCTCATCGTTCTCATCTAACAAGGCAGCATACTTAGATTGCAACTCAGAAAGGTTAGTCATATGAACAGCACATTCATCGCACTCAACCTCGTCAGACACATGAACAACAAGCTTCTTAGCTTCCTCAAGCTCTTTCTCCACAACTTCTAGCTTGTCCTTAAACTCTTTCCTCTCACGAGCAGCACGTTTCAGCAGTTTATCTTGACTCATCAAAGTATCGGTCATGATATCAAGCTCGGCAATAAGAGCATCGACGGAGGGTTTTACCTCGGTAGAGTCGTCGTCGCTGGGAAGCACGTCCTTGTTGGGCTTCACCCCTTCATCCACGGCCATGGTGCAGTAGCCTCCGTGGATGGACTTGGCGACGAAGCAAAGCCCAGTCAACTTGTCCTCACGCCTCTTCTCGGACTCATCATCGCTCGAGGGAGAAGAAGACCGGTCGTCATCGGTGTCGTTGTCGAGGTCGCTGAGGGAGGCGAGGAAGGCGCGCTCTTGGGCCTTGGCCTTCTTGAAGTACTTCTTCTTCAGCGCCTCCTTGTCGAATCCTCCCTTCGACTTGTGCTTGGAGGTGTACTCGCGCTTGTCCTTGCGCTTGCTGGAGTCGTACTTGTCGAAGGAGTGCTTGTTCTTCTTGGGGCAGTGGGCGACGAAGTGGTCAGGATCTCCACAGCCATAGCATCCTTCCTTCGAACCACCACCACGCCGGCGATTCAAGCGGTTGTTGTGAAACCGCGAGAACCGACTGATGATCAACGCCAGCTCGTCATCTCCAAGACTCTCCATCTGCTCCTCTGTGACAGACACCAAAGAAGACAAGGCAAAAGACACCTGTGAAGGGTTAGCCAAAGAACTTGAGCTGTTACCTGAGACCAAAGCCATAGTCGATGCAGAGGGATTCTTGAGTTTGGCTTGGGTCTGGTAGTCGATCTCGGTGGACTTGAGCTTGCTGAAAAGCTCATCCACGGTGAGGGTCTCATACCCCGAAGACTCAATGATGGCAGTCACCTTCACATCCCATACCTTCCGATCTAGGGCATATAGAAGCTTGAGTGCCCTCTCATGATCGTCATAAGGTAACTGTGCCTTGTTTGCTCGCATCTTGTTGACAATGGTCTGAAAGCGAGAAAACATGACATCGATGGTCTCGCCATCAAGCTGGGTGAAGTTCTCGTACTCCCTCTTGTACGTCTCGTAGAGTCTGGTTTTGACCTGTGCGGTCCCCTCGTGATAGCTCTGAAGCCTCACCCAGATCTCCCGAGCGGTAGTACAATCGGAGACTCTCTCGAACTCTGGAAGCGAAAGACTCGAGAAAAGAACTGCACGAGCTCTGCTATTAGCGTTGTGCCGATCTTTTTGATCTTGCGTGACACGAGCACGGGGTTCAAGCACAACGTAAGTAGCATCCTCGCAAATCTCCCAAACAAGCCAATCAATCCCCTGGAGATGCGCGGACATGCGGATCTTCCAATAGGGATAATTTGTTCCATCGAAGAACGGTGGTTTGCCGGAACCACGCTCCATGTCGCCTTCGTGGATCACGGACCGATTAAGGTGGAATGATCCTTAACCGGCTCCGATACCAATTGAAGGACCGGAAATGGCGACCAGAGGGGGGGTGAATGGGAGCCTCAAATTTCTTTCGAAATATTTGACCACTGTCCCAAATCACCGCCAAGCACAAGCAAGTTCCCAAACTAGAATACCAACGCCAACTAGTGACGAGAGTACCTAGGACAATTCCTCGGAACGGTAGGAAACCAACGCAACTTACGGAAACCAAATCGGGTCACAAACTCACAAGCTGCGGAGAAAATAGCACGGGTAAACAAAGACCGGAAATTCGGACAGCTGAACCGGAAAAACTTGTTCAACAAACTAACAGAGAATGGGTAAAAAAACAGACCACTCTTTTTACCAGCGGGAACTGGACATCGCTACAATTAGCGGATACCTGCAAAAACAAACGCTGTCCCAAATTGGATTTGCTCGGCACTCGAAGGTACACGGCCTACCAATCAACTCTGAGTTCAACCTGAGACACACAAAAAAAAACACCGCAGACTGCTAGCTTGCGGCACCTGCTGCTGAACTGAAAATCATATGTTGAAGAGAGAAATCGGACACTTGACTGCAATCTCATTACCGTGCATACATTCCAAAGGGAATTAGATATTTCAGTGATTAGCTCATGATTACTTGAAGTATTTTACGGTTGCAAGAATGTTAGCTTTTGACAAATCAAAATCAAGTGCTAATTCACCTTGGCTTCACGATGGACATATCCTGCTGCTGTGCACAGCTGCTGTGCACACACACGCCTGCACCTTCGGTTCCCAGCAATCTGCACCTGCAGAAGACACAAGCAAAGGCACTGCTGCTATGTTTCTGACCAAAACTGCACAGGAGATAATTTGCTCGCTATCTGCAACAGGGAGGAGATAAAACCACGACGAACTGAAACAAGCTGAACTGGAGCAGACGCCCACGAACAGAAAACTGGATAGAGGATAAGGGCGCTTCCTAGGAGCAATCGCTGCTCAATCGAGCACGGTCGATGCTAGAGCACCGGCGTTGGTAGCGCTGCTGCTGGAACCCATGCCTGCACTACTAACCAGCCAAGAACAGGAGACAAGCTAAAAACGAACGAACCCAAGAACAGAAAGATCGTACGGAAACAACAGAGAGAAGAGACGGCACCAAAGGACTCCCAAATCTGATCCAAAAATCCACGGCAAGCAACTGCACAGCGCTGGTGCTACTTGGCACTAGATGCGCTAGGTGCTGGTGCTCCCTTGCTCCTGTCAGTCCAGACGACGAACTGCTGCCAGAAACCGAGCACGAACAGAAACACGACAAGAGGAGAACAGCTCCAAAAAACCGACGAAAATCAGTCAAAGACTCAACGATTGGAACCCAAAAAATGCACAGACCAAATTCACCTTGGCACGAACCAATCCTCAAGAAATCATCGCTTAGGATCAACCTAAACTCCAGAAATTTCAGATCGTGGCCAAGAACGAAAATGGAGAAAATAAGCTACGAAAAACACATGGACAAAAACTTGAATCCCAGAGGGCAAGAGGTGGTAAGGGCCACCATTCCCACTCCAAATATCACACAAAATCACCCACGAATTTTTTGTTCTTGGGGACCTCTCTCATGAGAAGGGGAGAAGAAACCCTAGCCTAAAATGAAGAAATGAAAATGGGAGAGGTAAGGGGGCAAGGGGGGCTGCCATCCTCTATTTAACAGGGCTATTTTACATTCCCCTAAATGCCCCTGAATACATAAGAGCTAAACCAATAAGCCCAAGGGCGTAGAGGTCCAACCCGGTCTTCATGTTGATCCGACGGCCACCGCGCCTTCTCACCGATAGCTTCGCCTCGACGCAAACTCCCCGATGTCGCCACGTGCCGTCCGTTCCTCCTCGGAACCTCCGCCCGGGTTTTGAGGCCCAAACCCGTAAACCCGCCTCCGATGGTTTTGAGGCCCAAACCATCAAACCGCTTCGCGAGTAGCGTACTCCATACGCGTCCCCCGCCATCCGACGCGTGTCACCTCCACGGTCAACACGGTCACTCCCATGTCTTCTCGCTCTTGTCGATGTCCCAAGTGTCAGCCACCGCGGCTAGCCACCCGGCCTCCGGGTCCCTCGGTCCAAGCCTCACGTCCGTCCTTCACCCCTCCGGTCCATCGGCACGGCACGTCCTCCTTGACCTTCACCTCGCCGTCGACTACCGCCTCTGTGCTCCACACCTGCACAACACAAAGCCAAGAAACATGTCGTACACAAGGCTTTCGCCAAGGTAGGGTTAGTAACCAACTCAACCTATTCGTGGATCACGTTGACAATCACTCATCACAAAACGATCACACATGAGAACATTTCGACCATGTGTTCGCAGATACATTAATTTGGAACTAATGGAATTTTGGCAATGACATATTCCTTCAATATATATGTGCTTATAGTGAAAAGTGAGTAAGCGACCAAGCATTTTTCAACATAATGAACTTTCTTTTGCAGAAATCGAGCAGCTTACGCGGTTGTTGTTCTTGAATTGATGTCTTAGCTTGCTGCCCATCAAAGTAGAGGAGTAGGGCTTGGTCCAGATCGGATGACATGTCATATCCTTCAGGATCCCTTCTCCTGCACTTTCACAAATGCAACGGAATATCACAACTGCTCTCATTTCTATTGAGTAGTTAGTTCCACAAGTTTAAAAGGGCTTTAATTGAAAAGAGGGGAATAAATTAAGAAAGTAAGTAGTACGAAAATAATATATAGCTTGCATAGAGAGGATGAACTAATCCATTTTCTTTACTATAGGTTGTTCACCCAAAGGACATCAATTATTTGTTTGGGAATATAGCATATATCATCAAAGAATTGATCGCTCTCCAACAGGAAGAACTAAAAAGAAGCAAAAAGAAGCGTGAGAGGGGAGCTAAAGCTTATTATTAAGTCATGGTCAGATCGATTTGATAGCAATCATTTACTCACAACACAACTTGAACTAGCTAACTTGAAGAAAAAATCATCGCATGATGAAACAAAGACCATAAGAAGAACGAAGGAAATAGGGATTGGATCTTCTATCAACCATAGTAGACTTCTTTTGCTAATCATGATGGCCAGATAACAAGATTCTCAAGGGAAATCATCATGTATAGAATTGAAAAAAAAAAAGAAGTAACTCATACGGTGCAAATCAATCTTGAGAAAAGGCCAAATTAATAGAAGAAGCTAAATGGATGAGTTAACTTTTTTGAGGAAGTGATGGGTTAACTTACATGCTGCCATGGAGGGATGAAGAAGCTTGGACCATCCCGGAGGTGGATGGATAAGCCATTCAGATGCTTCCTTGAAGAAAGAGCTCAGCTCTGAACTTGCTTCTTGACCACTTCATACAGAATTGACACATCTTGAAATGGAGTGAAACATCCTACCAGACCAAAAAGCAATCTTTTCTTTCTTCTTCTTCCTCCTCTTCTTCACAACAGACCGGCTGCTATGATCGATGAATGGAGATAAACAAAAAAGAAACTGATCAGTAGCAGCTGTCTTTGTTCCCCTTTCCTGTGCCTGCTCGAAATATGTTTGTGTGGCCTTTCTTCTGACCAGAAGGTAACGGATGACTTTTGGCTTGCGGATGGAGGGGAGTGGTTGTGCAAGAAATAGAAGGGAGCCAATGGCTATTGAAAAGTTGGAAAAGCAACATATCTTCAGACCTTATAATAAAGAATTAAGAGATGTGATCGAGTCTTTGCAATCTGGTAGTTTTGGGGCGGTTTTACACTTGTCGTTGTTTCATATCTTTTCACATATTGACATTTCAGAGGGTGGGATTTGATTCAATCCTTTAAAAAAACCTATCTGATAGAAGAACGAGTCCAAATTGGCTCCATCTTTTGGATCTACTTGCACGGGTAGAATAAGTTCAAGAGCTATTCCATATTAAACCCCAAAAGATACAAATTTAATGAGAATAGAAAGGCCCTTTTCTATGCTTCATCTCACTGGTTTGTAGTGCCTTGCCTATCTTGGGGATACAAATAGCTAGAATTTTTTTTCTCTGTTTAAATTAGTTAAATTGGTATATGTTGAATTACTTAGTGGGATTAGCTTAAAAGACGAGTTTGTTTTGTTCAGCCCACTAGGCCACTACTATCAAGGTTAGGTGTCATGTCATCCTCAAGCAGATAGATCCATTTCCCTCTTGATTTAAGTTAATGTGTTAAATTAGCTAGACTTGATTCTGGTTATGGGACTAAGTACACTTGATCCCATCAGATGGAGGGGGGAGCCACACTCCTGCGGTACATGGCAAAATTGTTTTTTTGTTTTTCACTCTTCTTTATTTAGTCAGTCCAACGTATCAGGCAATCCATCCAATTGCTAGTACCCCCTTGGTCAAAACAGTGTCGCTATAGGGTTTGTGCTGATCAAACTTTCTTATGTTTTACTGGACTTGTAAAAAAATATTAGCAACATTTATATTTCCAAATAAGTTTATTATAGAAATATATTCAGCGATTCATCTAATGATATTATTTATGCAGCATAAATATTAATATTTTCTAGTTGCAAATGTTTGACTTCTCGAGAAGTGAAAATAACTCTGTTTGTGGGACAGAGGGAGTACATGTTTGGTATGTACTCCATCTGTTCCATAAAAGAGTGTCATTCTCATTTTTTGAAAAGTCAATCATTTTCAGCTTTGACCAAATATATAAGATAATATTAATATTTCTCGTGCATGATTAGCATCATTAGATGAATCTCTAAATATATTTTTATAATAAACTTACTTAAAGATACAAATACCGTGAATATTTATACAAACGTAGGTAAACTTAATAAAGTTTGACCAACACAAACCTCATAGAGTCATTCTTTTTGGGACAGAACGAGTATGAGCATATGGCTAAGCATCCTAGCTAAATGAACAAGAGTTGAACCATATCATTATAAATATTATGGTTTGAAGAAAAAGCCATTACTATTCTTCTATTTTAAAACGTACTACTACAATTCGTTGTCATGCAGTTTCTACATTTTCGACAACATTGGGTCCACAGGTCGTAGGTGACTATATTTCATATTACCCCAAATACCCCATTTCTTCTTTCTCTAGTTCTCCTCACTATATATAAGAAACAAGTTCACAACAATGGCTCAAGTGCCTCACCCTCATCAACACTCCACATAGCACTCAGACGAGCTGATGTTCCTCCTAGAGCTGCAGGAGATGCAACATTTAGGTCCTAGGTGCGACGTCACTAGATTCATGTTCGCCGCACGCTCCCAACCTCAGGGGACTCATGGTGGAGTAGGCCACGAGGAATGCGGAGAAGGAGTGGGAGTCGGGGAAGGTCTAATTGGAAGGATCAAGATGCCTAAGAGGTTGGTGAATTGAATAAATCTAAAATTCTCGAAAAGTAAAACTATCGTTTAGCTCATTTCATCCTTGTGCCTATCAGGTGATGTTTATGGTTACCGCACAAAAGTTTAGCACCCTGAGTTCCAATTCTAGCCTACCATGACAATTCTAGTAAAGTAAATTGCAAGAACATAAATGCTCAAAGTAAAGAAAAAACATGACGATGTTTTCCTGAGGTATTAGAAAGTTATCATTCTCCATTAGTCCTTGTTGGAGCATCCGCGCAAGGATATCACATCCCTCCTTGATCCGCACAAGGACCAAGTGCTCTCTAGTGGTTGATCCTTATCCAACTTAGAAAAATAGCATGCTGCAATAAATACTCATATAAGCAACTCCAGAAAACTGAGCATGTTGCCTATAATCAGAAAAATAACATCATTAAATTCTAAAATAATTTAAGAAAAATACAAACACCCATACGAGGTCGAGGAAACCCTAATGAACATGTTCAACCAAAACAAAACTAGTATAGAACTCTGATAAAAGGGTAATCTTTCATAGACAACCATATATATTTTAGTGCAGCATGTGCATGAGCAGCTGCTGCCGAATTTGTGAATAAACTTCTGATGCTAGGTCCACCAAATGATTGAATGACTTAAAACGCTAGCTCGTCATGATGGACTTAAATCTGAGTCCACCTCCCTAATTTCTGGCATATTATAGTATTTCAATCATCGGTAACTGTCTGCTGAGCCACCAAGTACAGATTGTTTTTTTTTTTAGGAATACCAAGTACAGATTTGGGCATGGTCTTATTGCTATGCACAATATTCTGGTTCAAATCAAATTTCATAATGTTTGCAAAGAAAAAAAAAATAATGCATCAGCAACAAGTAGTAGTCTTCAGTCGAAAGACTCCAGGTTCAGAATTATGAATTCAAAACAAACAATTCCATAGACTTTCTGCAGACACTGTATGCATATTAGTCTTGCATCAATTCAGAAGCTAGGTTAATTAAAATGACTTAAACCCCCAAGAGAAACGAATCCCTGGGCTGCAAGCGGAAATGAAAAAAAAACAATCAAGCGCCGCCCACGAAGTACAACAGGGCCGTACGAGTAGAGGTGGGACTTGGGCCGGGCCGTGCCTTGCTTCGTGTCGCTTCGGGTCGTGCCCTCTAAACACGGGAGGTACGTTGGGCCGTGCCGACATGGCATAGTAAATCTTTTCTTCGGCCTAAGCACGGCCCGTAGCACGCTGGCACGCCTTCGGGTTGTGCCGGTCCAAGCATGGCCCTCAAAATATCTTTGATATGTACTATTTTAATAAAAGTTTAATTATTTACATAATCTATTTAAGAATCAGATAAGAGGTAGTATAGTAAATGCTAGAAAATTGTATTGTACTAGTATAGTTGTAAAAGTGTCAACGTGTCATTTTCGTGCCGTGTCGGCTCAAGCATAGCCCAAGATATGGGTCGGGTTATGTAGCCCGCCGTGCCGAGATTCTAGGCACGGCACGGCCCTCGTGTTCGTGTCGTGCTAGCACGGTCCAAAATATTTCGTATCGTGTCGTACTTTGGGTCATGCCAATAGACCGTACCATAACCCGCACTCAAATGGCACAGACAAGTCCCAGCTTTACGTTGAATGGCATGGAAGCTGCAGCTGCAGTGCAGCGACCAAAGAACGTGACAGACAGTGATCGGCAGTCTCGTGCGCTCTAGCGGTTCCGTTCAATTCAAACAGGAGAATATGACATGACATGGCAAAGGGACGGTTGAATGGCATGGAAGCTGCAGCTGCAGTGCAGCGACCAAAGAACGTGACAGACAGTGATCGGCAGTCTCGTGCGCTCTAGCGGTTCCTATTTAGTTTCCAAAAAAAATTGCAAAATTCTCTGTTTTCTGCCTCTCGGTTCCAAGTGAGGTAGGGTATCTCACCGTGTTCCCTTGGGACCTTTTGTACTCCAAACTCGTTAATGGAATATGAGCAAATGCGTGTTCTCGGAAAAGACAGTGATTGGCAAGCCAATGCTTCCCTCCTGGAGTACGTGTACATTCCTGGGACCTTCATTCTCGATTCTCGAAACAAAATGCCCGTCACCAGCTAGCTTTGACATTGCAGCAAGAAACGGACTTTGAAGGTTGAAACACCCGGACTTGGTGAAATTTCCGGACTTCTGCTGGACTTGTGTCATGTGATCTAGTCTAGTTTTGAGTTTTATGCCTTGAGTCCCTTGACCATTGGCCATATGTTAGGACTTGGGAAAGAAAAAGGTCTACTAGTACTAGGGGCGAAGCTATGTGAGGTGACCTGAGTGCACCGGCACCAGGGTAAAATCAAAACACAAGTTAACAGGATGTAAATTTTACCTCTTGTGCACCACGCTGGGCCAAACATATGCACCACCCTGAGTCCATACGTGATGCATTCACAGGCCACAAGCAGGCCAATCTTGACGTGCGGCCGGCCCAGCTAGGATGTCTAGGAAATAGACTAAATGCTGAACTCATGAAGCATCGTTTCCTTCGCGTGGACCGCGACTGTACGACTACTACGAAGCGGAGAGCCGGAGAGGGTGAGGCTGTCGCTTCGTCTTCCCAAAATTGCGACCATCGCGAGGGGGAAAATCGCCGCTCACGGCTCACGGATCACGGCCACCATCTCTGGCCACCAAATTGCCGCGCCGGAGCTTATCGTCAAGTCGCCGGAGCTAATGTCGAGTAAGCTTCTGCATCTTTGAATCTTTGAATAAATAAAATTTTTGTTTTCTTCTCTCACTTAGATTCTTTGGAATAATGTGCAGCACGTAAGCTTATGGACAGATGGTTGAAAAGAAAAGCACCAGATGATGTTAGCAATGCTAATATTTCTCATGAACCTCGTCAACAAGAAACCAATGTTCGTGTTTCAGCTCCAGAGGAAATCAATCGGGAGGAGGAGATCCAATTTGATCCAGGCAACAGGAAAGATATACGTGCTTATCATCCTAATCTTCGAGATTCAGTAAGAAGAAAGTATTTGCTAAATGGGCCTTGTCAACCTCGCACTCTTAATTTTCCGGGGACTTGGATTGGAACAAAATGTAGAAGGTTTAATCCTGAATGGTTTGATGAATTTGGAAATTGGCTTGAGTTGCTGCTGTAGTGGATCGCTTCAAGAAAATGAGAGATCGCAAATACTAAGAGATGATGCATTACTTTCATGTTTTATCGTTTTCTAGTTCTGAATCCATTCTCGCGACATATTTAGTCATCTAACTAGCACTTCTATTATAGGTAATTGACTCATCAAGGACTTTGGCTTAATATGTATTTTGTCATGCAGACCATGTAAACTTTGGGTGTTCATCTGAATTTAACTATTAGTGTCTCGGATCAATCATTTTGGTAAGCATTTCTGCAATTCTACTGTTTATGTATTGTCACTGTACAGAGATTATCATTATGCTTACGAAGTGTGCACTCGGATCCTTGATGCTCTAGCTTCGCCGCTGACTAGTACAATGGAACACAGCACTCTGAAGAACGAATTTGGTTCGGACAGTGAGAACACTCTGATCCTTTATCTATTTCCTTAGGACGAGAATAATAATTAAAACGGAAATACTTCTTGCAGGTGTCCATCCATGACTCTGCATCCGGACGTGGCTCCCCAGGAGCGGACCCCAAACGAATAGCAAATCCCCATTTTCTTGTGCTTATCTGCCTGTCCCTCTCGAGCCCACATCCCACTCCTTCGTGCTTATTCACCTGGCCCCAAAGCAGCATGGCTGCTCATCCGTTCGCTCCCTTCTCCCGCGCGCGCTCGTCAAGTTTCCACGCTGTTTCCTTTCCCCGTCGCCAGCTGCGCCACGCACCCTCGCTCCCTGCGTTGCACACCTGCGTGGTAGCCACCTGCGTCACTCGGCGTGGTTGCTCATCCGTCTGCCCCCTTCCCCAGCGCGCACTCATCGGGCTGTCGCGCCGTGCCCTTTCCCCATCGCCGGCCGCGCCACGCGCCCTCACTCCCTGCGTCGCTCACCTGCGTGGCAGTCACCTACGTCGCTCGCTCCCTCGTCGTTCGTCCATTTCCCATCACCGTTGGCGCGCCGCTGACCACGCCATGGCCGCTGGGGAACACGTGCCGTGGTGCCTCAGGTCTTCCCCGACCGAGCCAAGGGCACCCACGAGCGTGCCGGTGCTGGTGGTGCTCGCGCGTCGTGGCTCGCCGGCGGCTCCCACCCCTACAACCAAAATCGACTAGCCTAGCCTTCTCTCCCCTATGTTACATATGTATGTTTCAAGTGTTTTAAACGTTTCAGATGTATGTTGCAATTATTTCATCTCGATGTTGCAAAAGTAGATCAGGGGATGTTGCATATGTTGCAAGTGTTTCAGATGCATGAGGCCAAGCATTTGTTCAAAATGTTTCACCTGTTTCTAGACGTCTGCTGCAATCCTTTTTATCTGGATGTTGCATATATTCGACACATATGCTGCAACAGTATGCTCCAAATGTTTCAGTTATTTCAGTCTTATATTGTAGCAAGTGGTTTTATGTTGAAAGTTGCAAATCTGGATGTTTGATGTGTTTCACACACATGTTGCAAGTGTATGCTCTAAATGTTTCATCTACTATGTTACATTTAAATGTTTTTCATATTGCAAGTGTTTTATATTGTACGGTCGGGGGTGAGCGGGGCGAGCGGATTAGGCGTGCGGCGCGCCGAGAGGCCGGCGGATGGTGGTGCTGTTGTCGAGGCGCGCTGGGGGCGTGCTCGTTCTCAGCTGTTCATTCCGGCTCCTGAGTGCTACCCACGTGGAGAGAGAGGAGGGGGTCAGGGGCGATCCTCATGCGCGGAGACGTGGGGTTAGGGGCGATCCTCGGGCACAGAGACATGGCGAAGACGGACGGGGCGGGCTGCGCAGGCGTCCAGATGTCCGGGCACTGGCCACGGCCTAATTAAAAAATAACGATGAAAATTATGCTGAAGAGGTCACAGTCAAAATGGCACCTGTGACTCACTGGCTCGTGATTGCCAACGCAACGAGTACATGTAAACCAAAGTACGGACATCCATAGAGGACACCTCACGGAGAGCGTTCAGTTGGACCTGACCTTTTTCTTTTGCAAGACAACCAGTTGGGCCATGCTCTGCCACATACTTGCAGCCCAGCAGGACCTTCCATGAGCGTTCTGGAGAAAAAGTGCAGCAGCTCCGTGGGGATTGCACCGTGGAAATTCAACTTTGACATCACTAAGATTCAAAAAAAAAAAAAACTTTGACATCACTATGAAGTTCAGAATTACTCCCCCCCTGTCCCGTTTTCAGAGTCGTTTTAGCCATCAGTGAGGTCCAGTAAAGATTCCACGCCAAAACGACATACATAGGGCCTGTTTAGTTGGTGAAAAATTTTAGGTAAATTCCTGTAGCACGTTTTGTTGTTATTTGACAAAATTTATCTAATTATGGACTAACTAGGCTCAAAAGATTCGTTTCGACATTTACAGACAAACTGTGCAATTAGTTAATTTTTTTACCTACATTTAATGTTCCATGCATGTGTCCAAATATTCGATGTGACAGGTACTACGCAAACTTTTTTTTTTTTGGCTTGGGTGGCCAACTAAACAGGCCCATATTGGGATAGAGGCAGTACTGCAACAACCTGCCTCTGCTTAGATTGGCACCCAATTAGTTCCAGTCTGCGTAGCAGACAACTCTCAGGGTCTCCTATTCATAATTCGCCTGGAAATTCAGATCAGTATTTCCCAAGTAAAACTGAAATCGATCACGTAGCAAACTGATAAGGGGGTGTTGAGATCCAAAATATTTGGAATTTTGATACTGTAGCACTTTCGTTTGTATTTGGTAATTAGTGTCCGATCATGGACTAATTAGACTCAAAAGATTCGTCTCGTGATTTACAACCAAACTGTGTAATTAGTTATTTCTTTTACCTATATTAAGTGCTCCATACATACGTCTAAAGATTAATGTGATGGAGAGAGAGTGTAAAAATTTAAAATTTTGAAGGGAACTAAACACCCCCTAAATTGAGCTGCAAACCAAACGACACGCTGCACATGCAGCAGTAGAGAATAGCATTAGCTGACAGCAATGCTGCTGCACAAGTAGGTAAAGCATAACAAAAGCCCGGAGTATTCAAGCATCACAAATGCATGCATACCTAGCCAGAGTCACGCATCATGCGTTCGGTTGTTACATTTAAGGTTCACAACCATCTGAATAATACATAACCAACCATGCAACAGAGAGATGCTACAGAAGTACCAAAGATAGCTAGCAGTTCTTTGTTTTCGGATACACTTACTTAAGAGGAGTGAACATCTGCGAGCTGCAACTGACAGGTGAAACCATAAGCCAGGCACCTGCTGCGCCTACAGCATGCTGTCGGTCCTCGCCGGCAGACGCCTGAAGAAGTTGAGCGGGACGGATGGCATCCTGTGGCGGAACCTGGGGTGCCTCAGCACATACAGGCCTGCGAGGAAGACCACGACGCGGAACGGGGTGACGTACAGGACGATGGCGGCAATGAAGCAGAAGACCACGAACAGCGCGGTGGCCCTTGGGTCCCTCCAGCTCAGCAGCGACTGCAGCCGCTCGCCCTGCGTCGCGAGGTCGCCAACCACGGTCTGGATCCTCCCCGCTACGCTGCGCAGCCTGTCATATCGCATCCGCACGATGTCCGGCGGGCGGGAGGTGGGGAAGGTGTCAAACTCCTCGTCGAGCTCGTCGGGGTGGGCAGTCTCTGCGTGGGAGAGGCGGGTGTCCATGTGCGGCGGCTGCCTTGGCCGCCACCTGTAGTACCACACCCCGATCAGGAACAGGTAGAGGAAGATTGTGGGCAGTATCAGCTCTGGGTATAGAACCAGTATCACGAAGAGGACATGGATCAGTATGGTGGTCAGCGGGTTCCTCCAGAGACAGATCTGATCGAACCACTTCGCCACTGCAATCAGGGGGCTCAGGACACCCATGATGCGGAAGAAATTTGCCTTGCTCTTTCTCATGCTCCACATGTGCGAGTCCACGTCAAGCATGTACTCCACGATTTCCTTCCGCAGTGGTGGCTCTGCACGGCCCAGCCTTGTCGAGACAATGTTTGTGGCTTGGCGCCTCAGGTTGTCCACCTGTATCACGGACAACGGGTGCACATAGTGCATCTTGGGTAGCAAGGGCTGTGAGTACAGATGCATCATGTTGAGCAGTGATGAGCACGTGAAACGGACAGCAAGCTGCACCTCACCCATCTTCTTAACGCCACCAGGTGTCAGAACAATAAGAGGGTATGAGTGGGTATACACCTGATCAGTTTCAAGTGTCGAGAGCCGGATGCGGACCTTCCCAATTCTGGTATCCCTGGCACCATTGGCCTTTTCCCCGCCATGCAGGTGGCAATTGTCAAATACACCAATTGTGATCACAGTGCATGGGTCATACACCTCCCAGGTGTACTGTTCATTCCATTTGGGAGTGAAACTGTCGATTATAGTCCTAGTACGCACCCATTTCTGTCCATACTTTGCAACACAATAGGCATCAGTTGTGCCACGTCCATCCTTGGTCTTCATTGGTAACAGGCCCTGTGCTGTCAAAATACCCAGCTCAAGAATGCCAATGCTAGGCTTCCACAGAGGTTTTGCAGTTGGCCTTAAATCACTACTATAATGTGTTGACTCATCCAAGACATGATATCCACCTTCAAGACAAATTCTCAAGTGAATTCGGCTTGAAAACTTGGTCTCTTTCTTCTGCTCACCATCAATAATCACATGCTTCTCAAGGTTATACCACTGGCTGGTTAGCAACCTGTGATCCAGTCTCCGGGGTACATGCTGCAGTGAAATTATTGTCCTTCCAATTACTTCATCCTTTCCTGGGGCCACCCTGTCCTCTACGCTCAAAATTAGGTGCTCCTCAAATGGCTCAGCTGCAACAAACATCAAATCTTCATTCCACATTGGATTCAATGTCCGGCTCGCTAATACCCTGGTTCTAAGGACTTGGTTGCCTAGCATTGCTTTGACATAAACCTCAGGAAACCTGGTCTTGTCATTTGGTATAAGATCCTGAGCTTCGATGACATTGACACGGAGATACCAAAGCTTTGGAGTAAGATACACTTTCGATCTAATGCTTGCAAGGCCATCGCCAGGGACAGACGCTGCATCAGAATGCCATGCTTCAGGGAATGCTTCATCTGCTTGAGTACCCATCCAAACAGCCAACATCAACTCCCCCTTCACCTTGTGCCCATTTCGGTCTTCCAGCCGATACCATTGTGGAGCCAATGGGCTATCAGGTGGCACTCTCTTTGGGACCTCATTCAGATCAAATATAACACGCCCAATGAAGTCATCCTTGACAAGATCCTTGTCCTTGACCACAATCTCCACAACTGATGACTGAATGCGCTCCTTTGAGAAGGCAAAGACCTGATTCCACTCTGGGTTGTTCTTCTTCTCAAAATGCCGAGTTTGGCCTTTGTAATTTCCTAGCTTCACCTCAACATATGGGTCACAGCTCCCAGTGATGTCCTTGTTTGGAAGTTCCTTTGCTTTTACCACTCTTACATAAAGGTACTGCATCTGCTCAACCAGGTCATAGGTGGTGGTGAGCTTGTCACCAGCAGCTGCACCACCAAGGTGAGGTGAGGTCTCCTTCAAGGAGTACTCCTCCGGACGGAGGGGTGGCCTCTGCATCATCTTGAACGGAGACGATCTTCCACCAAACTTTCACTCACTGACTTGACAAAGTCCCAAACTTCTACTCACCGACTTGACAAAATGCCAAGAAATCCCAGCTGTCCACTTGTCCTAGACCAGCTAAAACAGAAAAAAAGTAAACAACTGGCTTTAGATAGCTATTGCAAGGGAAGAGCATTAATGAACAATAATATGAAATTGAGATGGAACTACTACCTCTGCAATAAACTTGTCAGGCAACACAGCTACGAGCATTTTGAACATTTCCTCATCGTGCTTTGTGGGAGGAAACCATTCGACTTAAGCGAATGAACTCTACATCACCAGCCAGGGAAAAAGACCTGCAGCAAGTATGTAACTGGAATGAACCAAACAGGTAGTGTAAAGGAACTGCATTTCACTCAATTTAAGTCCCGCCAATGAACTGCAGTCATCTGACTTCAGATATTCAGTAAACATTGCAACAGCCGGATAGTGACTAAGCCAAGCACTACCAAAAAAAGAAAGAAAAAACCTGAAAAGTCACCATCTTTAGTAGATGCGCACCAAACCAAGAACAAGAGTTTAGTCCATTGAAACAATCTCAATAAACTAGACTGTAAAATAGCCTCGACAACTACTAAAGTGAGAAACCAAAGGATTTCTAAGGAAGGGGGGGGGGGGGGGGGGGGGGGGGGGAGGAGGAGGAGGAGAAGAAGAGAAGAGGATTAGACCGAACTCACAGCACATGAAATTTAAAACTAATAACAAATCTAAAAACACCAACGAGCAAAAGATCCAGCGTCTTCCCCAGCATTGGAAGAAGCCAAGAGGTACAGAAGGGCACCAATAATTACACAGCTTTATTACCTTTTCCAACTCACTAACCTTCTCTTTTTCGGCTTTCTCCCCCACTACCGCCCTCATCTCAACGATGACCTAGTAGGAAGCAAAAATCCCAGATCCCACGCCATTACCACCCTAAACAACTCAAGAGTAAGAGTACAGAGAAACCACCTGTGGGCTAGGCTAAAGGCGTAACCGCTTGAACCGCGCCGCGCTATGCCGGGCGAGCAAGCGCAAATCCCGCAGCTACCCGGAAAACAGTGTCGGACCAAGGAGCCGCGGTCGCGGCCACCGGCATTACCATTACCCCCCACGGGCTCGAAGAGAACAGTAGAATGAAACCCAAAAGACTGGGAAAAAAGCAGGGATCTTTGGGCTGCTTACTGACGCCGGCGGGCTGATCTCACGCGTAGCGGCGGCGAGGAGGACCCAGAAGCTTCGGCGGTGGAGAGGACGGCGGATTTGCGTAGGATTTTTCGCCTTTTTCTTGCGAGCAAAAACAAGAGGAAGGCAGTGGTGTGGAGGAGGACTGAGGGAGGGAGCAGAGAGTACTAGAGCGGCGTGGAGGGCTCGGCGGGGACGAAGTGGAGTCCAGAGAGGGTGGGAGGTTTTTTTTTTTGGCTTTGGGAGCGCAAAAGCCCCACTCACTGTCCCTGGTCGGCGCTTTTCGGCTGAGGCCCTCGGCCTTGGTAGGATTTCGGTGGAAGGACCAGCCGTCTACCTAGGGTTCCGTGCCAGCTCTATCTGCATTGTCGTTTCTTGTAGCTTTGCTCTGGGTGGGCGACGGCTATGGCAACCAAACTCCTCGGCACTTTCCCTTCTTCCGTGTTAGAGAAAGGGCTGTTTGCAGAGCTCCGAGCGGTTCCGTTCCGTCCGCTGCGGTTTTTTTTTTTTTGCATTTGTAGCGAGATGTTATTTTTATCTTTTAAAAATAGATTAGAAGCTGTTAAAGTTATTATTTTTCGCTGAATTCGGCTTCTTTATGGACTTATAGCAAAAAATGCAAAATTATAACCATACTAAACATTACCTTCTACTCATCTTAAGAGCTAACCCAACCCTTCTTGGGAAATTCTGAGTGCTTTGAGTATTTAGCAAGATGTTACGAGATTCAAGTGCGCTCGTGTATCGTCTGCGCCTATAACTGAGTCTCACAAAAAAAGAACGTGAACTTTTTAAGAAAACGATCGATTCTATATTTAAGTAAAACAAAAAATATATTAATATTTATTATACATAATAAATATTCTTGATTTTATAGAATATATTTTATAAATAGCAAATGTCTACATGCGTTGCAACAGAATCCAATACGTGTGTTGCAATATAATCCAATACGACTCAGTATCATTGTTGGACGCGGTTTGTCTTGTCTTATAGAGCAACAAATCATGAGTCTAGATCACATACGAAATATGGAGAGTGCGATCCAACACATATATGGAATCAGACCATGTATCTGTCATCGCACAAAAAAGTAGGATGGAAGAAACTCTCCACTATTCTAGCAATTAGGTAGAGGTGATGGAAAAAATGAAATGAAATGTTGGCTTTTTAACATAAGGTATAGGTAGAGATACAAGTATCAATATAAAAGAGATATAAATGATGATATTATTCTTGAGAAACCTACTTATGTTTGAGGTTGATTAACATCAAAAAGTGAGATTTGCATTTTCATTTTGATGGAGGGTATTTTATAGAAGTCGAAAACACATTAGATGTAGATGAACTACGTGTAGCTAGTAATATTCCACGCTCAAGTTCAAGAAAAAAAAATCAAGTGCTTTTAGTGTCTGGCACTGAAAATTCAAGTGCCAGAGACCTGTAAACCCAAAAAAAAAGGTTTCATTCTTTTTATGCATGCAGCACAGGAAAAAAAAGGGGGGAGAGAGAGAGAAATCCGAGCATTGTAAAAGAGCCGCATTTCATAGTGCATACGACATTGCCAAGTTAATTCGTTTGGATGGATTTGGTATTGACGTTCTAAATTGGAGCATGTCGTGTAGAAAAGTTTTAATGGTGAAAGCGACTACAGTCTTTCACTGTTCATCATCGTGACGTGTGTATCTCTACTATAATAGAATACTTAAATTATACTTGATTCATCCAATAAAACGTCCCCCGCTGAGAACCTCCGACCATTGAGTACCCAGAAAACTGCACACAGGAATTCGTCTCCATTAAAATCAAGGGCTAATAAAACACCTAGATCAGATCTGATGGCTGCCAATGAAAGTTTGATGCAAGGCTTCAAACTCAGCCCCCTGCCCGCGCTTCCGCCCCACACCCGCACGCTTCCGCCGGTTAGGGTTCGAATACGCACGATCACGGAAAAAACGATCACAGAAAACAAAGAAAAAAACCGACACTCTGTCGCCTCCTCCACGATCCCGCCGCCGGCCGTCTCCTCCCGGAACAGGATGAGAGCGGCAGTCGCCTTCTGGTGATCGCGTCCTCGACCATTGCGAGTACAGGATAGCAGTTCGACGCCCCTCGCAGTCCTTCGAAGGAATTCCGTCGTCCCTCTCTCCCAGCGACGCGGCCGTAAGGCGTAAGCAGTCTACGCCTCCGCCCATCGGCCCCTCCGCTCGCTGCCGCACGCATGTCCAAGCACCCCGGCTCCGTCGCCGCCCAGCCCGGCACCACCGCTCGTACCTGGTGATCGCATCCTCGACCATTGCCTCGAGTACAGGAGCACCAGCGTGCCGGCGCCCCGACGACTCCATCCTCGGCTCCTGGCCCTAACTAGCTTCGTCCGTGGTAAGATAGTAAGTACAGGTTACATAGTCACATGTACGCAAGGTCAATCATCATTCATCAATGGATCTCCGTCGCTAGGTATTTAAGACTGCACTCGTAATTGCAATTAATTCATTTAATCTCAATCTCCGCCGTGCAGCTGCGCGAGGTCCGCTCCGTGCCATCTCGTGCTGCAGCAATCCCGCTCCGGCCAATTGATGAGCGTTTCACATGGTACCTGAAGCTGGGAAGTAGCGCCAAGACGGAAGGAAGAATGATCGTGATTAGTTGCGGCAAGTTAGCAAGCAAGGTTATGAATATATTTCTGTTAACATAGATCAGATGTCTCCAAATATAAGACTCCAGTGCACTGTTACGGTTGCTTGTCTGGTAATTTTGGTAGGGCGTTGATGTGAGTATTCTCTGAAACTTGAACTGAAACCCGTGGGTGCTGCTCCCTAACACTTGCTGAGAATATCATTGTCAGGTGCGTTGGCAAGCAGACGGCGACCGCACGTGCGTGGCATTGCCGCTGATTCAGTAAAAGTTCAGGTTTATACTGCATTTCAGGTTTTCGTTCAATCTCTGCTGCTGATTCACTTTGTTCAGAAGATCCTAAATATAAGTTCAGGTTTTGAGTTTAGACTGCATTTCAGGTTTTCGTTCGTTACCTGCTGCACAATGTTGCAACTGTGGTTATGTTGATGACACAAATATCTCTACTATAATGGAACAGTTAAATTATACTTGCTCCACCCAATAAAACGTCCCCCGCTGATAGCTCCAACCATTGTGCACCCAAAAAATTACACACAGAAAATTGTCTCTATTAAAATCAAAGGCTACCAAAACACCTAGATTAGATCTGATGGCCACCGATGAAAGTTTGATGCAAGGCTTCAAACTCAGCCCCCACCCCGCGCTCCCCCGCGCATCCGCCGGTGCCAGTCAGGGTTCGACGCACAATCATAACGGAAGAAAAATGATCACGGGAAAAAGGAAACCTAAAAAAACGACGTGCCGCCGGCCATATCCCGCCCAGCGAAGTCACGGCCATCTGCCTCGACGCCACGTCCGACTGCCACCCCAGCCGCCGTGCAGCCGCGCGAGGTCTGCTCCGTGCTGCCCGCCTGCTCATCCGTGGCCTGTCGCCTCCTCCACGATCCCGCGGACGAGAGCGGCGGTTGCTTCCTCCCGACGGCGACGATCCACGCGGTGACAAGGAGCGCAAGTATAGGTCCGAACGTCTCGCCGGGATCGTGCCGCGCGCCCGGCGGAGGAAGCACAGGAAGACCGGTTTGCCACCACCGCGGCACGAATAATCTACTTCATCATCGATCTGGTTTGCCGTCGTCTTCCTGTGCCATCTCGATCTGGTCGTGTGTTTGCTGCGCCGCCGCCGCCGCTATATGGCTTCGTGCCAGCCGCCGCCCATGCTTGGTTTCCCATGGCCGCTGCCGCTAGGTTTCCCATGGCCGCCGCCGCTAGAACTGCCTTGGCCGTCTCTGGCCGTAGCCGAGCTTCGTCCACGCCTGCGCCTGCACTTCGTCATCTCGGTGACGAGCTCCAACTCCACGGGCTGTACCGCGTCGGCGATGTCTTGGCCTTCATCTCTGTGCTACGCCATGGCCGGCTGCTGCCTCTGTGTGTATTCCTGCTGCCCGCCTGCTGGTTGCCGGTTCCTGCTGCCTGCCTGTCTGCATGCTACTGTGCTCTGCTGTTGGCCGCTGCATGGTACTGTGCTCTGTTGATGGCTGCTGATGGTACCGAACTGCTACTGGCCGGCTGCTTGTGAGATTGTATGCAGCTTGCATATATGTTCCTGTATACCGGTTCCATGGTACTTTGAGAAAAGGGAGTGTGAAATATTAAGTGGGACCAAATTTTGACAACAATGGCCATATGCTTGGCTGCAGGCGCAGCTGGCCCTGCGGTTAGCAACAGTGTGTCTTCTTTGATCTGTGCTGCGCACAAACTACTCTGATCTCAATGATTTGACAATTCAATAGTAGTTCATTCATATGTTATATTTTTTTCATTCAAGCGTCACAAATTTCTTTAATTCATTGTTTATTTAATTCAATTATCTCATCCAATCACAAATGACAGACCAGGGTTTCATAACTAGCTCTGAATCTATCTCCTATTGACGTAACATTGGGTCAGGGCACTCTTGCAAGCCTACATAAGCAGGTCCGTAAAACTGCAATCTACCATTCTCTGAACTTGAACTGAACCCCGCGTGGGTGCTGCTCCCTAACACTTTCTGAGAATATTGCAGTGAGGGAACGCTTGCATAATCTTGCGGACCGGCTCTAGAGACTAGCCAGGTGAACTTTGAAATGTCTACACCGGGAGATATACCCGATGCGCTAAGCGACATCACCAACATCGCAGGTATGGTTTCAACAATAAATATGTAAAAAACACTCTTGGGGTGTCACTGTGATTTCTCATATAATATGTCCAAACTCCCAATTTAGATGAGCCCTCGCAGAAGAGGGAGCAAAGAAACATGCAACAACGCAATCGTCGAGCTGAGATGACTGACGAACAAAGGGAAGAGATTAAGAGAAAACAACGTGAATACCAGCGTGATTACCGAGCACGAAAGAAGGCTTCGTCCCAAAATAGTAGCACTTCCTATGCTTTGACTGCAACAGTGGCAACATCATCAACCACAAGTACTTAATCTCTTTGACACTTCACCTTGCCAACCATTTAACAACTGATGAAAATATGTGCAGGTACTAATTACACCAATATGGACCAAAACACGCCAATTATATTGGACAAGGAAAATATCCCACCAGATGCACACGACAAACATCACCCAGGTAACAATGGGTTTATTATTGTGTAAAATTATTTTAAACCTCTAACAAAAATGATAATACATGTCTGCACCTAGAAACGAGACCTGCAAACAATGTTACAACCAATGCAAGTACACAACAGCGGAAACGAAGAGCTGAGATGACCAACGAACAAAGGGAAGAGATTAATAGGAGACAACGTGAGTACCAACGGGAATACCGAGCACGGAAGAAGGCATCATTACAAAATATTAGCACCACATCAGTTGTCTCTCAAGTTGTGCCGGCATCCTCACCCGCAGGTGAGTAATATCCTCAGCTTGAGCATTTCGGCCACCTCATTATATATATATATATATATATATATATATATATATATATATATATATATATATATATATATATATATATATATATATATATATATATATATATATATATATATATATATATATATATATATATATATGTTATGAACCGTTGTCCATCTGTCAAGGTGCGAGTTTTGGAACTGGATTATCAACTATATTGGAAAATGATGAGTCAGAAGATCCCACATATTGGTTACACAGAAATGATAACTACGTGCCACGACCTAGAGGCCCACGTACGGTCATCTCTGGTCCATTGCCTACTTCTGGTGAGTCAGGTGAGCACAACAGCCTCATGCTATTTTTTATATAAAAAAGGCATTTTGATATATGCTACTGTACTTATTTTAAAAATATTTGCAGAAGTTCATTTACCTGAGCGGCACCACAGCCATGTAGATGTCCCAAACAATGAAGATGAATTCGATCGTGAACTATTCGAACCAACACATGATGATTGGGACGATGATGAAGATGCCATGGAAGGCGGCCATGGATTGCACAACGAAAACTTAAACGATGATGATGATGGAGTCATTATGCGACATGCGCAAGGTACTACGGCAACATTTATAAATCATGTTACAAAGCCAGCTTAAATAAGTACGTGTTTGCATAGAGCATATTTATGTAATAAATTAATACGATCTCTGCTATGTCTCACACACAGATCATGGTTACGAGTCATATCGTGTGCTTCCAGAGGGCCCAACTGCAAATAATGAGACAGATGATGATCCATATGAATCCATCTACCAGAACCTGCCACAAAGACATATATTGAGCAAAGTCCCTGACTGCAATTACTGTGGTGCGATGAGGTTTCAGTATGAGACACCAGGGTTTTGTTGTAGAAAAGGAAAAGTACAAATACATATACCAGATGTTCCTGCAGAGCTGAGAAGGTTATTCACAAGTCAAGTGGATGAAGATGCAAAATATTTCAGGAAACATATACGTTATCTCAACTCGCATTTCGCCTTCGCAAGTCTAGGGGTTACCCTTGACCACAGATATAATAGTCCACGAGGGACCGGTATTTATACATTTCGAGTTCATGGTGGTTTGTACCACCGTCTAGACCACCTGGTGCCAGGTGGCCACGGCACTCGACATCTGCAACTCTACTTTTATGATACAGAAGATGAGGCCTTGTCACATAGAGTCAAAAGGTCCCCTAATCTTGATATCAACCTCATCCGAAATATCCTTACAATTTTGTAGGATAACCCATATGTTCATACTTTTAGGAGAAATGGTGCTTTTCCAAACTTGGATGACTACCGGATTGAACTCAATACAAATATCACGCCTGACCAGAGAAGGTTCAATGCCCCAACAACGTCCCAAGTTGCTGCTATCTGGATGGAAGGGAACGATCCACAAAGGTGTTTTGATAGGAGTGTGGTTGTATATGGCAAGACCGATCGTCGTCCGCAGTATATCCGAGCATACCATGGCTGTTATGACCCATTAGCTTATCCTATATATAACCCACGAGGAGAAACGGGATGGAACAAGTTTATGCCGTACAGTGGGGGTCCAGTAACTCCACCATCTGCAACCCCTGCTTCTACTAATAATGTTAATTACATGGATGACGGGACTGCTGGTGGTTATCAAGGTATTATCTCCTAATAATAGTATTTACTGCTATAATACTGGTACTATTGAATCACTACTATAATACTTGTTTATAACATGATCTAATATTTAATTTATCTTGCAGCTGATAATAACAATGAAAATCAGGTGGAAGAAGGCGACAATGACGTACAAGAAGGTGACATGCTAAGTGGAGTTGCAGATGCAGCGCAGTCCACAAGATATGTAACTGCACGAGATACTACTGCTTCAAGTTGCAAGTTAGACGGGGAATTTTTAACATTTTGTTATTTGGAGGGCGTCTTTTCCAACAGTGGGCCGTAGACATGTATATAAAGATTGAGTCTATGAGGCTAGATTGGTACTCTAATCCCGATAACCAAAAACTAATACGGGCAGAGCTATACCAGGTAACCACTCATATTATTATTTTGTTTATATTTGTTTTATTTGGTTATGAGTTTTGCAACCATGTTACCGCCTTTCACTAAAATTATACTTGTTTAAATGTATTATAGGGATTGGTTGATGTTATCTCTGCTGGAGAGACACAGGGTTCTAAGGTTGGCAAGAGAATTGTGCTGCCAAGATCATTCCCAGGATGCGATCGAGACATGCAACAAAGATTCCTTAATGCTATGGCTATTGTGCAGCGTTTTGAAAAGCCAGATTACTTCATCACCATGACATGCAATCCCTACTGGGAAGAGATAACAAGCAATCTCGAACCAGGGCAGGAACCACAAGATAGGCCAGAACTGGTTGCAAGAGTGTATAGGGCAAAGTTGCGGGATCTAAAGAATCTTCTGATCAAGAAAAAATATTTTGGTGAAGTTGCAGCATACGTACATGTTACCGAGTTCCAAAAGAGGGGGCTGCCACATGAGCATTTCCTACTCATCATGAAGTCAGGCAGTAAGTTGACAACCCCAGATGCATATGATCGAGTCATTTCAGCGGAGATACCAGACAAGGACAAATACCCAGAGTTGCATGATCTGGTTATCAGCCATCTGTTGCATGGACCATGTGGCGTGCTAAACAAAAACTGCGCGTGTATGGTGGATGGAGAGTGTCGCTTTCAGTACCCTCGACAGTTCTGTGATGCAACCCAACAAGGAAAGGACTCCTATCCAACCTACAGGAGAAGGGATGATGGACGTCGAGTCAGGATTAGGAGAGCAGAGTTAGATAACAGGTGGGTGGTGCCATACAACCCTAGTCTGCTCATGAGATACAACTGTCACATAAATGTTGAAGCATGCTCAAGCATTAAAGCAGTGAAGTATCTATTTAAGTACGTATATAAAGGCCATGACCAAGCATCATTCTCGGTAAATGCAGACCAAAATGATAGAGATGATGGTTTCATCAATGAGATACAACAGTATAGGAGTGCTAGGTACATATCTCCACCAGAAGCTGTGCACAGGATATTCGGTTTCCCAATGTTTGGAGTTTATCCGGCTGTGTTGCAGCTCCAGCTACATTTGCCCGGCATGCAGTCTGTTACATACAATGAGTCGCCCAGGTTCTAATAGGACCACACTAACAGAATATTTCAGCAAAAATCGTGAAGATAGAGCAGCAAAGAAAATATTGTATAGAGAATTTCCAGAACACTATCGTTGGATCAAAGGGAGAAAAGTGTGGCAAATAAGGAAACAAGCGTCAGGACAAATAGGGCGTGTTGTCTATGCTAACCCTGGTGAAGGGGAGAGATACTTCCTAAGAGTTTTGCTGAACCATGTGAGAGGTGCAACATCATATGAGGATTTAAGAACAATGGCCGGTGTCACCTACTCTACTTTTAGGGAAGCATGTGAGAAAAGAGGCCTTATCGAGACGGACCAATCAATCAACGACTGCTTGACTGAGGCCACCACTTTCCAAATGCCGTGTGCCTTGCGAAGGTTGTTTGCTACCATCCTTGTATTCTGTGAGGCCACTGACATACGTGGACTTTGGGACAAGCATAAGGACGCTCTAGGTGAAGACTTCAGCCGAGACAACAACAACACATCGACAGTGGAGCAAATGGTGCTCAGAGACATACGGGATATGCTTCACTCGATGGGGAAAGACATAAGAGATTATGGTCTGCCACCTATTTCTGATGAGGGCCCAAGCTCTGTTGACATGATGAAAGAGGTTAGAGAGGAACAAAATGTCTCTGTAGACCAAGACCACTTAGATATTTTTGATTCTCTTAATAAAGAGCAAAGAGAAGGGTTTGATGAAATTATTCAGCATGTCTTTACCAATAAGAGCCAGGTTTTTTTTGTGGATGGTCTAGGAGGCACGGGCAAGACGTTCCTATACAAGGCCCTGCTTGCTAAAGTTCGGTCCAAAGGATTAATTGCCATCGCAACAGCCACATCTGGTACAGCAGCATCAATATTGCCCGGAGGACGCACTGCACATTCCAGGTTTAAAATTCCAATTAAAATTGGGGACAACAGCATGTGCAACTTTACAAAACAAAGTGGCACTGCAGAGTTGCTTCGTAGGGCAGCTTTGATTATTTGGGATGAAGTTGCCATGACCAAGCGTCAGTGCGTCGAGACACTTGATAGGTCCCTCCAGGATATCATGGAATGTGCTTTGCCATTTGGAGGAAAGGTCGTGGTATTTGGTGGAGACTTCAGACAGGTCCTCCCTGTGGTGACACGTGGGACAAGAGCACAAGTAACTGATGCTACTTTGCAAAGATCCTATTTGTGGGATAAAATAAGGAAGATAAGATTGTCACGTAACATGAGAGCACTGTCAGACCCTTGGTTTTCTGAGTACCTGCTACAAATTGGAAATGGAACCGAGGAAACGATTGGAGATGATTATGTTCGACTTCCTGATGACATTGTGATTGGGTATACTGACACGGAGGTGGCAATCAACAAACTCATTCAAGATGTTTTCCCGTCACTTGAAGAACATGCAACATCAGCCGCCTATATGAGCTCTCGTGTCATTCTATCGACCAAAAATGAATATGTTGATCGGCTAAACGCGATGATGATTGAGAGGTTTTTAGGTGAGGAAAAGGTTTACCACAGCTTTGACACCGTTGTTGATGATCCTCAGAATCACTTCCCTATTGATTTTTTGAACTCAATAACTCCAAACGGTCTCCCACCGCACGAGCTGAAGCTAAAAATCAATTGTCCTGTGATTCTTCTCCGCAATCTTGATCCGAACAACGGCTTGTGCAATGGCACAAGGCTAATGGTCAGAGCATTGCAAGACAATGCAATTGATGCTGAGATTGTTGCTGGACAGCATGTGCGGAAAAGGGTGTTCATACCAAGGCTCCCATTGTCTCCCTCAGATGATATTTCTCTTCCTTTTAAGTTCAAGAGAAAACGGTTCCCAGTGAGGTTGAGTTTTGCCATGACGATAAATAAATCGCAGGGACAAACCATACCTAATGTTGGGATCTACCTTCCTGAGCCCGTGTTCTCGCATGGACAGCTTTATGTTGGTTTGTCAAGGGGAGTGTCCAGATCAACAACAAGAATTTTGGCAAAACCAAAAGAGGACTCGGATCTTACGGGGAAGAGCACTAAGAATATAGTTTACAGAGACGTCCTAAATTACTGATTGACGGTCTGTATACTCAAACCATTTTCTCAATAGTCATATTATTATTTTTGTGGGCATGTTGGTAAACCATTTTACTCACTGTGCATATGCAGCTAAAATTTATTATTTACTCCCTGTCATTGCTGCCTGTGTTTTAAGTTCAAAACATTTTTGTAGAAGCTTTGTAGTACCTTGAGTGCTTGATACAGTATGTAGGATAACATTGGTGTCCAGTTAATAATTTAATATATGGGAATTAGTTATTTGGTGCATAAACAATGATTTTGGTATTAAAATGTGTTCGTATCATGGTCAGTTGCGTCTTCCCTTCTGTCAGGTCTACCAAGAGTGAGTTTCCTGTTGGACGTTTAAGATGTATTTGTGGTCATCTTTTTCACTTTTATCAATCTTTCTACTTGTGACACTGATGCATTGGCTTTCATGCCTGCAGAAAAAGGACGCTCCCTTTGTTTAGAAGCCTGAGCCTGTGAAGACCCACCTCCGCAACATGATCATTGTGCCTGAGATGATTGGGAGCATCGTTGGCGTCTACAACGGCAAGACCTTCAACAAGGTTGAGATCAAGCCAGAGATGATTGGCCACTACCTCGCAGAGTTCTTCATCTCGTACAAGCCAGTCAAGCATGGTAGGCCCGGTATCCGTGCTACCCACTCTCCACGGTTCATTCCTCTCAAGTGAGGGCCAAATATGGCTTCTGTTCTATCAGTTGGTTTTTTTCCATGTAGCCTGGGCTGTCAAGTTAAAACTCTATACCTACTACTATGTAATGAGCGTACTGGCTGTGAACCATTATTAACTGTTATGTTGTTTTTGACGTTGTAATGCCTGTTGCTAAGTTTCACTTCTCTTTTGAAACTGCATCACGAGTTCCACGTTTATGCTACTATAACGAGCCAATGTCAAAATCTCGCTTATGGACCGCATCTGAGTTGTGAAAAACATATAGACGGCATCTGTTGATCTGAATTTTGAAACAAGCACATACATCACAGCGCTCGAACCGAACAAGAGATATTGAACCGAACTCGAAGCCGGCGGTGCACTGCCTGCATGGCTGCTCGTAGCCCTGGAAGGAGGGGAGATGAGATGAGACGAAGCGAAAGACTCTTGGGGAGGAGTCAAAACTGAATGAAGAGTGCAAGATGAGACGAGAGGTGCCGTATCGCAGGCTTGCAGCTGAACTCAATGGATTTCAGTTGATCGGTTTGATGTGCTGCTGTTGGCGGAGAGCCCGTGGACCTCGGAAGCCTGCTCCTGTCGTGCTCCAACTCCATAAGCCCTCATAGGCTTCGGCTTATCAACCAATGAAGCCCGCATAACCAAGCGGAGGGTTGCGGGCTGCATCTATACCGCCACACACCCGCGATCAACACGAGCCCACGATCAGCGCATCTTCACATCCCGCGACCCCCGCCCCGAGACCTCGCCAGCCCTAGCCGCGACGTCCCACGCCCACGATCAGCGCGCCGACCTCGCGAGGACACACGTCCGGGATATAAAGGGTTTCGTGGCCCGCCGCCGCCGTGACGATCGAGCCCGCACAACGGCCGCGATGATCACGCACGCGGCCACGCCCTTCTCATCCGGCTGCACTTCCACGACTGCTTCGTGCAGGGCTGCGACGCCTCCGTCCTCCTCGACTCCACTTATTTCCAGACCAGCGAGCAGCTCACGCTCCGCCCCACCGCGTTCAAGGCTGTGAAACTTGAACTATGAAAAAAATATTTGAATATTTTTATGTGCATTTCTGAAATGAAGCCGTAGCGTTAGCACGGGTATTATACTAGTAAATTATAATGCGTTTGTTTCGGTACAAGGTTGCCAAATTTATTCCGCACGTCCTTCCTCCGTTCCAATTTAACTGCACCTTTGCGGTTCAAAAAAAAATCCCAAAATGAAGGGTTTCAAAGAGGAGCAGTGCAGCCTCCGTACCGTATGAACCTATGCTGACGTACAGAAAAGTAATGGCGCGTTGAACCATGATGGAGAAAATAAAAATAAAAAAAGAACTGACGCAGGCTTCTGTCCACGTGTTAGCGGCGTGGAATGAATGAAAAAAATAAAAAAGGAAAAACTGACAGGGACTCCAGAAGCTTCACGGCTCATGAGATCCCATTCACCGTTGCATGTGACCTGCACCTGTTCGTTTCGCTGGTTTATTATCGCTGAAAGTACTGTTCGCTGGTTTGTTGTGAGAGAAAAATACTGCTGGATAGTTGCTGATTCCAACGAAACGAACAGGGTGCTGAATGCTCAGCTTTTAATAGGAGCAGAAGTGTAATTTTATCACCACATTGGTTTATGTGCCCAAACCTAGAATGTTAAATTATTTTGGGAGGGAGGGAATACCAGTTTGCATCCACTTCTGACCATGCTATGTAACATCACAACGCCTAATTGAACGCCAGAAACACGCAAGGGACGCGTCCGGCCAACTGCCATGCCGTAGCAGCCTAGCAAAACGAAGCAAACGGCGAAACGGCCCCAAAAGTCATGCACCGCGCGTAACGAATTAGGCGTAGTACGGAGGGGCTTGGCGCAAAAGTTCCACGACCCCACACCCCCGACGACGGCGACGGCCACGGCCACGACCACGAGAGCCGAGAGAGTACTCGATGCCCCGCCCCCACGCGACAGTTCGGGGCCCGCCGTCTGTGTATATTCGCGTGGGTGGATTTGCCCGTTTCACTTCTCTCTCTCTGAAATCTGGAAGGAACTGGCGACGGCGTGCGCGCGCGCGCTCGCGACGAGGCCGGGCGTGCGCGGAGTAACCGAGCCGTGGACCGCGGTCGGGCTCGGGCACGTGCTGTTGCCCCCTCTTGCCGCGCGTGGACCGAGCCCACTTGTGTTAAGACCGGCGTGGCTCGAGAAGGGCACGACCAAGTCCGTCACAGGAAACAGCGTAATTTTTCTACTGCAGGTCTGTAACGTAGCAAAATCAACTATGGTCTATGAAACATAAAGAAAACTTTATTATGGTCTCCGACAAAAAACTTTATTACGGTACTTCGAAAATTCTGAACCGTCGTTTAGTTAGAACGAATGATTAGAATCATACAGTATATTATTTCTAGATATGCTAATACATATACTCTTTCCGTCCTCAAATATAATGCATTCTGGCTATTTTTAGATAAAATAAGGGAGAGTGCAATAGACGCATGTATCCCTCACTTACCTTCCTAATGTATTAAAATCTAATTCTTTTTTGTATAATTAAAGGTGAACTCTTAGTCTCCTATATAAAATATGGCAAGTGCATGAATTATTTTCCTTAGACAAAATAATCATGTATTTTATTACATGCGTGAGATGTGATTTTTTTTACTTTTCAACTTTAGACATGACATAACTTGATTAGAATAAATTGCCATTTTTTAAATACATGTGACTTTTCGTGTAGCGCATTTTAGAACCCCTCTCAGATATGTAACTTAGTTTTAACCCAATTAACATAATGTTTACTATTTCTTACTGTAGTTACTGTTCATCGCTTTCCGTGTTGATCGCCTGTTTTTTTAGACACGATTGATTCGCTTTCAAAATTTGTCATGCCAAAAAATTAGCAAGCCACGATTTTAGCTAGTATTTGATTTGCTACTAAAATTTGTCAAGCTCTCACATTTGGTTTTCCAAATCTATAGCAATTTTTTTGCCTAACTTTTGGCTTGGACCTCGTTTAGATTGCGAAAAGTTAGAATTTTTTAACTGTAGCACTTTCGTTTGTATTTGACAATTAGTGTTCAATCATGGACTAACTAGGCTCAAAAGATTTATCTCGTGATTTATAACTAAACTATGCAATTAGTTATTTTTTTATCTATATTTAATGCTTCATGCATGCATGCAAAGATTGATGTGATGGAGAAAGTGAAAATTTTTTAACTTTTCACCTCAATCTAAACAAGGCCTTGCTAAATCTTTAACATGACAAATTTGGAACTTGGAAGTTAACCAATCCTTAGTATAACATGATCAGTGAACAACTTTAACATGATTGGGTATTATAGAGTTGGCGGAAGACTAAGAACTAGCTTTGACTTGACACGAAGACGCTAGATATTAGATACGACATAAATATCATGCATTATATATGTATCATAGAAACAAAGCATTTGAAAAAAAATAATAATCTTGTGAATGTTATAGAGAATTGCTTGCTAAGATCGAATCCAATACAAGATGTACCCCGTAGGATGGACTCCGACGGATACCACTATCAACATTTTAGTTCGAATTCAAATAAATACTCTGTATATGAATATTATCAATTATTGTAACAGGAAATGATTATACTGGAACTATGCATGCAGATATAAAATTGACTTGCTAGCAATCTAGGCGTTACCGTCCGGACATTATCTGCATAGGGAGTGAACGAGCGCCTAGCACGTCGGGCTCGTGAGGGAGTGCACACTGTGCACTAGTAGTGGTCCCCCACCGCCCTAGACATCGTCCACACGACCCTTGACGTCATCCGCGCCGCCTACTGCTTCCCACGCGCATTCCATGTGCAACACCTGATCTACTTTTGAAACATTCATATGCAACAATTGTAACATAAAAAGAAGATAGATACAGATGAATCACTTAAAATAATCATCTGAAACACTTGTGAAAACGCCTGAAAAATATTTGAAAATCATTGTAAACATATTCAATATCCAATAAAACAATTGCAAACAAACGTATGAAACAACTGAAAACACTTGAAACATATGCTTGCAACATGTATATATATGCAACATCTAGATCTACTTTTGCAACATCTAGACAAAACACTTGAGACATTCGTCTGGAACAATGAAACATTTGGAATATACACTAACATACATGTATAGCCATTACAATATGTACAACATCCCTATCTACTTTTGTAATATCGATATACAACACTTGCAACATACCTTCAAAACAATTGAAACACTTGAAACATACTATTGCAACATACGCTTTCGGCATAGCATCTGCTTGATGCTTGGACATGCTCATTGACGCGGAGCTCAACGCCAGCACAGAACTCAACGTTGTAGAGTGACGCGTAGTTCGTCGGTGTGGAGCTCGTCAGCAGCACGAACCTCAGCAAGGGCAGGGGCAGACAGATGAAGCACGACCGCGACGAGAGGTGTGAGTCCGAGAGCGAGCGCCTAGCGCGTCGGGCTTGCCGTGCGTGGCGCGGGCGGGAGCAGCACGGGCGAGGACGGGGTCCGTCCCGTGAAGAGAGTGAGCGGGCGACGCGGACGGGGCGGCATGGGCGAGTGTGTGGTCCGTCCGGATAGACGGACGCTCTATGAGGAATGTTTTCGATATAAGAGAAACATATTAGCCCATACCGAACCACCTGATTTTATTTTTCTCCTAAGACTAGGGGATTCAGATTCTTTTCCCTTTTCGCACAACACAGAAGCTCTTTATTTTGTTTTGAGATTAGGGCCTTGGAGAGATTTTTCTTTTTCCCTATGTTATTCTTATTTTATTTTATTTATAAAATCTAAGAATAGAGGTTCAAATTTATTTATTTGAGCTATTACCCCTGCTGGATGACCAAAGTACCATAGCATTGTAAAAAAAACATCTCAATCTAGATAACCTCATCTAACGTCGAAGAAAATCATGTATTGCAACAACACAATCGGTCTACTATAATCTTACATAATCAACCATGAAACATAAAAGTGAAACATCTTGATCAAATCACTATTCAATAGCAACATTTGAAAAAGGAGTCTCAACACCTGATTCACTTAGCAGAAAATAGAGGAAACAACTAAAACTCATATGTTGCTGCAGCATTAGGAGAAAAAAAGGTAATCAATATCAAAACTTACTTTCTGCAACACATGAATAATCTATTGCAACATTCAGGGCGTGTTTGACAGAGCTCCTGCTGTGACTAAAACAACTCCGTCTGCGGCTTTTTTGATGGAGCGAAAGCTATTTTGACAAAAAGACGGCCAAATAGTTCTCATATCTTGTCCTGAATGGTTGAGAGAGGATAAGTGCTCAAGATGTCCTAGCTATCTAACTTGTTGTAACAACTGAATTGTATATCTAGGGATGGTTTTATATTTGAGTGCACATGAAATAAAAAAATATGAATTATTGGCCAAAAATCATATTGCAAAGTCATGGCCCAGCTTATAGAGATATATAAAGCCAGTTTCAGTGGGGAGTTTCATAACATTATTTCCAACAATGCCACACCAAATAAAATCCAATGAAACTTGATGAAATAACCACTTTTAATGCATAGTTTCGTTCTATAATTTCGTAAACATTTTATTCCATGACTCATTGTAAGTTGGTAATTGTGCCAGGAGAGTTTCATTTTCTCTTCTTAAATATGGTGCTACATCATAAAAAATGCTTATGTGATAGCTTATTAAATGTGAATGAAACTTGAATAAAACTCGCATTTAGACTGGTCTAACAAACAACTGTCGTGATCAATACAAACCAAACGCATATGCTTTTGCACCAATCAAAAAAAGCTTGGGACAAAATTGGGGAAATAATGCATGGCCAATGCTGCGCCAAATTAGATTGTTGAGACATGCAAGAAGAGAAGCAAGAACTTTTCAGACGTGCAAACATTAACCGTCAGATAGTTTGAACGCTCGTGTTAGGAAGAGCCACTGCCGCTTGAAAGGTCCAAATAGGCTAGAGGGAGGTGAATAGCCTAATTAAAACTTTTACAAGATTTACTTAACCACAAGTGTTAGTACAAAAGGTGGCGAAGCAAAATGCACTAGCTCTAACTAATTAAGCAAGCCACCTACACAAGTCTAATATAAAGCTATCCACTAAACACAACAACTACAAGCTAAAAATAAGGAGTAACGCGAAAGAAGAGCTTTGAATCAATCACACCAGAGAAATTCTCGGGAAGAGAATGACACAAGAATTTATCCCGAGGTTCCCTTGCTTCTCGGCTGAAAGTCCTATGTTTGGTGTTGGTAATTAGTGACAATGCCTAAGTACTAATCCTATGCCTAAGTTGTATGTAGCATATGAGGATTAGTACATTCCAAAGTTGGTGGCAAGATGGACATGGTGATCATGATGGCCACACTTGGATTTGGATGCAACCCTACGTGATCAAGGCAAAGGTATATGCTTAAGGGTTGTGTTTTAGTAACCAAGACACCTAGTGGGTGTGGTTACATTATAGGATAGATAGCCGTACTATAAAGAGGGGAATGACGCGGCTATTGAACTCCTAAGTGCCTTTAGGTGTGCATTTCATAATCATATGCATTTAGATAGAACTAATAACGCCTCGAAAAATGATTGTGAAAATGCTAACACACTCGCACTTGACGTGATCACTTGGTGGTGTTAGCACATTTGCGATGGCGTTGGAGTTTGAGCGGTAGAGAGGGTTTGGGGGTCCTCTCTCCCTCCCGCCGAGCTTGCGAGGCGGGATTCAGGCGTTTTTGAGAAGTTGAAACGACTATTTTCCACTACACCGAAAGTCGGAAAAGAAACGGAAGCGAACGGAGGTCACAGAGGTGACCGGACGCTGCACCGGACGCGGTCACGGTGTGACCGGACGCGTCCGGTCAGTGTTCAGCGTCTGCGCGAGTTTCGGTTTGTTCATCGGACGCGAGGCGCGTCCGGTCACAGTCGATCGGACGCGTCCGGTCGATCAGGGAGCTTACTGGACTCTCACCGGACGCTGGCACTGTGGCGTCCGGTCAGTTCTAACAGCGCGTCCGGTCATTGTTTCGTTGTGCGCGACTCAGACTTGACCAGCGCGTCCGGTCAGTTACGGGACCGGCGCGTCCGGTCGTTGCGACCGGCGCGTCCGGTCAGTGCTTCGCGAAAGAGCCGTTGCGCGACCGGCGCGTCCGGTCAATTGGACCAGCGCGTCCGGTCAACGCGACTTCGGCTGTTTCAAGTTCCTAACGGCTATATTCGAAGGGGTACGTCTATATATACTCGTTGGCCGGCTCAAGGCTCTCTCTCTCGGACATTTGACATACTTGTGAGCACTTTGAGCTAAGCAACTCCCCTCCCACTCATCTCTCTTGCTTCTTTGCATATTCGAAGTGAGATTGAGTGATCCAAGTGTATTTGCATTGTGAGATTGCATCTAGTTGGCACTTGGTGGTTGATTTGCTCCGGGATTCTTGTTTCTCTTGGTGGTTGCCGCCACCTAGACGGCTTAGAGTAGCTTGGAGGCGTTGGCAAGAGTTGGTGATTGTTCTTGGCCACCTCCGGTGATTGTGAGGGGTTTGTGCCTACCTCGGCGAAGTGCCAAAGGCAACGTTAGTAAAATTGCTCGTGTCATTGCAACCTTTTGCCATTTGGTAGGTTCTTGTGGTGCCTTTTGAGAGGCTCGGTGTGAGACCGATTAGCCACCGAACCACGTGGTGAAGAGGGACACAACGGGGACTAGCGTGCCGGCAAGCACGTGAACCTCGGGATAAATCTTCGTGTCATCACTTTCATATTGTGATTGATTGATCCCGGTGTTCGATTGTTTTGGTATTCATTGTTGATCATATTGGTTGGCTCAATACTTCGTCCCTCGGTGATACCCTTCTAACTCTATCTTGTATTACTTTCTTAGTTATCTTTGCTAGCTTGTTAGCTTTGCTAGAGTAGCTCCTTTGTGTAGCTTGCTAGTGGTAGTTGTAGTTACCTTCTCGGTTTGACTTGTGCGGTTGAGTGCCATTATACTAGAATTGTGAATTGGATAGGTGGCTTGCTAACACCCCGTAGGCTAAGCAAAACTCGCATCTCGCTACTTGTTATATTGATAAACTTGTTTAGCTTGTCTTTGTAGAAAATTTTAAAAAGGCTATTCACCCCCCTCTAGCCATCAAGACCTTTCACCGGCAAGCTACTCCCCGTTGTGGCGACACACCCACTTATCGGTTCGTGAGCTAATCGACTATCAAGAGTCGAGCCCTCTGCAGGCGCCGAACAACCGCACACAAGATGGGGATCCTCCAAGCCACGAGCTCTACTAGAGTATCCAATTTGCGAACTCCCACGGGGAAGGATCAAGAACCCCTTACAACACTTGGTGAGGGCTCCAACAATCTCTAATTATGAGCTCAATCACCTCCGCTGCTCCAAGCCGTCTACCGCATCGGGAAACATGGAAGAGTAACAAGAAATCTGTAGCAACTCGAAGATCAAGTGTCTCTAGAATGCAACTCTCAAGTAATACACTTGAATCTCACTCAATCTCACTCAAGATGTGCAACCAAGCAAAGAGATGAGTGGAGGAGTTGTTCTCTAGCTCAAAGGATGTCTCAAGGTCAGCAAGAATGCAAGAGATGCCCTCAAACTCCGGCCAACTTCTATTTATAGCGAAGGGGTACGCAGCTAGCCGTTACTGGACGACGCAGTGAAAAACGTGACGACCGGACGCACCGGTCAGAGTGACCGGACGCGTCCGATCACTACAGGACAAGCAACAATAGTACGCGTCAGAGGGAGCCGTTGCCGTGACCGGACGCGCTTCACCAAATGACCGGACGCGCTGCACCCGGCGTCCGATCGGAGTCTAGAGAGCTCCCCGCGCGATCGGACACGTCTGGTCACACGTGACCGGACGCGCCGCGCTTCCGATCAGCCCCTCGCCACGCTCTGCTCCTCTGGGTTCCCAACCGGACGCACTGGTTCCGTGAGGGACCGGATGCGCCTTTCTCTGCGCCCAGGTGAACTGACCGGACGCGCTGGTCAGGCCAGACCAGCGTCCGGTCACAAACCCTAGGCGTGCTGCGCCTCAGCCCTCGACTTGAGCTGATCGGACGCGCAGGTCTACCCTGGACCACGTCCGGTCCAGCGTCCGATCACTGTTTTTCAGTGAGAAACACACCGGACTTACGCCTCCGTTTCTCCGCCTCCGGCGCAGTAGAAAATAGGCGTTTCACTTCCCCAAAAAGCGCCAAATCCCGCCTCGCAAGCTCGGCGGGAGGGAGAGAGGAACCCAAACCCCTCTCTACCGCTCAAACTCCACCGCATTCGCAAATGTGCTAACACCACCAAGTGCATGTGTGTTAGCATTTCACAAACATTTTTCAAGGCGTTATGTTAGCTCTCTACTAGATCCTAATGCAAATGCTCAAGACATTGATCTAGTGGCACTTGATTCCCGAGCTAACCGTGATTGCCCCTCTTGATAGTCGGCTATGTATCCTAAACCCGGTCAATCACTTCTCTACTCATCTTAGACCGGTAAAAGAAAAACCCTATGGTTATACCTTTGCCTTGCGTTCTTAGATCTTTCTCCTCCACTTGATCATCAAGTCCATCATTTTATGTGCATTACTTCATGATCTTGCTCATCATTTCATGCACCAAATCATGTGGTCTTGTGGCCATCTCTCCATGCCATTTTCACCTCCATCACATGTTGCTTATGCCTAGCTTAATCACACTTGATCACATAACATTAGCAACTTTGGTGTCACTCAATTTCCAAAACCAAACTTGGGCTTTCACCGCCTAGGGTAGAGCCGCGGCCACCTGTCGGCTCCTCGCTCTGCCGCCGCTGTCGTCGCACCTGGGCCCCTCTCCTTCTTCCTCTCCGGTGCGTCTGCCGAAGACAAGAAAGGGAGGGGATCGACCCATCCTTTTCTCACAGTTTTCTAGTGTCTTAAATCCAAATAAATTTCTAGCAAAATCAGATGATTTTCGGTCGGGATCGTGTGTCCTGCGATGACTTCGGTGATTGCCACGACGAGATCACCATTTCATGCGTCAATTTTATCGGCTGGTGGCCAATTTATGACCTTTATCTGCAAGGGGAGGAGTGCTTCTGGGAGCCCCCTACGAGAATAGCGACTCTGAGTCATCGATCTCATCATCGATGGTCGCGGAGAGAAATTCAATCAAGGTCTCGAGGTGACAAATCTGCATCCTATGTGGTACCCGACGATGCAACTGCCAATATTCTTTTAGCGATTTAGATACATTTTGGACTGATTATGAAGCGTTGGATCTTGCAGCATATCCAATGTTTTCGGATTAGTCGTTAGATTTGGTATAAGAACTGCACTTTGGCTCCGGCATTTGAGGGAAGCCATTGGGGAAGAAGATGATAGAAGAATATGGATAAAATATTTGTACTTTTTTATTTTAGATTTCGTGTGCAATTTGAAGATGTACTGTGTCAAGATTTAATATAAGTCAACTTTCTCTCGGAAAAAAAGAGAAGGGAAGCGAGAAAAAATGGCTACAATACCTGCAATGATCTTAGGGCCTGTTTGGTTAGGGCCCGTTCACTTACCATGCAAACTCAAAATATTTCTTCTTCCACCCATCACATCAAATATTTGGACGCATGCATGAAGTATTAAATATAGGTAAAAAAATAACTAATTGCTAAGTTTGTCTGGTTTTTGCGAGACGAATCTTTTGAGCCTAGTTACTTCATGGTTGGATAATATTTGTCAAATAAAAATGAAAGATACTACAGTAACTTTTCATCCACTTTTCACCAACTAAACACACACTCAAGGTGTTAAAGGGTAACAAGTACTGTAGCACTTTCGTCTTATTTGACAAAAAGTTTTCAATTTTAGACTAATCAGGCTTAATAGATTCGTCTCGTAAATTACTCCTAATCTGTGCCGACATGCATGCAATTAGTCTATATTTAGTACTTCATGCATTTGCTGCAACATTGATGTGATGGGAGTTAAACTTTAACATTCATGAACTAAACCAGGCCTTAGGCTGTTGCTCTTCATTTCGCCTGTACTAACCTACTGCTAGCCTCTTGCCCTCCACAGTCAGAAGGCACACCTTAAGGTCACGGCCATTGCACCCAAGAAAAGTTATTTTTTAGAAAGAAGGATTTTTTTATTCTAATCTCTTTAAGACGTTTGCACACGACCAAGCTTTATTATAGCTTCAACCATCGGTTGTTTCTATAAGCACACAAAAGCTAAATCAAGCTGAGAGAGTGTCTACCTAAGCACTCATCCTTCTAAAAAAACGACCATCCATGCTTACTAAAGATCTCTATAGCTAAGTCTCCCATGTGCGACAAACCCACTTCACAAGTGATCTGTTGCTCTCCATTTTGCAGAATGTTCTGGAATTGAGTCCAAAAAATTGCCATGAAAATAACCTGTAAGTAAGAGTATATTCTGTTTTTGTCAAAAGTCACATCATTTTTACAAAACCAAATAGACCATAAAACTGCACTTACTCTCACGCAAACTAGAGAACGCATATGCTAGCCTATGTGTTGAAACCACATTCCAGATAAAATTGTCTTCATCTCTAGGGGTTTGCAATCCAAATTCATAGTCAAATCTCTTTATACAAATATGGCAACATGACAATCAAAGAAAAAGGTATTTGTCTCTCAACTCCATCCACCTTCCCAAACTAATGCTAACTCGCTGTTTGTAGTCCTCTTAATTCATTTTTCAAACAATTCAAAAAAAAATAATTTTTCAAACTCCTCGTTTGCTCGGTCGGTGAAGATTGGCTACCCAGCACCGTTAAGGGTCTATTTGGAATGTGATTTTTTTTCATATTTCTGTATTTTCCAGTAAAATTAAGTTGATTCATGCGAAACTTTTGCACTGTGAAAATTCTGTGTTCCAAACAAGCTCTAAAATTGTTAATTGCCATCACGACTTAAAAATTTGATTGATACATCTAATTTCTTAATTGAGAATCTAATTTATTCACTAGCTAATTGTTTCTCTAAACGACATACTCCATAGGATGTATCTTAGGGACTGTTTCGTTCCACCCACTAAAGTTTAGTGATCCCTCTAAAATTTAGAGCAACCTCAACGTGGGCTGTTACTGGCATTAGCCTCAGCTAAAGCAGCTGTCCACATTGACAGAGAGGAGGCAAAGCTACTTCTCTCACAACACAAGCCTATCTTCTCTTAAAAAAGCAACTTTATTTTTTGTCAGTCTTTTTCAATACTCTCCTCTTAGCTCTACGAAAACACGTGATATGGTCATTAAGTCATGAGCCACAAGGCATACCACAGCCGACACTTGAAGCTTTTGTCAGCCTAGGCACTTGTTACCTCTGCAGGCACCTATACTGCTTTGCGAAACCACTATGACGCGTGACCTAGAGACTCACTGCATATGTGGAACACAAGGCTAACATCCACCGGGCTGACTTTAGTGGTCCCTGTTTGGTTCCATCCACTAAAATAGTTGTCTCATGTATATTTTAGTCACTTTTACCTACTCCTTGGTTTCTAAAGCCACTAAATTTTAGTAAGGGTGTTTAACATTTTAGTGACTAAACTTTAGGAGAGGTGAACCAAACGTACCCTTAAACTATCGTTACTAGTTTCGTTACAGTAGTTTGGACAGAGAACTTAAAGTTTGTTAAACAATTTGTGTTGTAATAACTTAAATGGTTCCATCTTAGGCAAAATTTGTGTTTGAGCTCTTGCAATCTCTATAATTTTTTGTGTTTTCGAAACGGGATTTTTTTTAATTTTAATTTAACCCAAAAGGGCTAAAACTAGCGGAAACAGGGAAAGCGAGAGCTATTCTCAGACTACCCGCAGTGGGTACTCTAAAACGATACTCTAAAGCTTTAAAGTATGAATATAGAGTAAAAATTGCTGCACTGGATACTCTAAAACGATACTCTATTCTTTCTCTCACTCTATATTTAGAGTAGTACAGTACTTACTCTATACTCTATAGTGGCGGGCCCCACTAGCTAAACAAAGGGAAAAATGCTATAACTCACAAACCAAAAATCCAAATTAAATTTCGATTGCACCATTAAATTCGTCTCAATAAATTCTTCAAAACTAGATCACACATGGATATATTTAGATAAAGTGACAAGTGGGTCCCACAGTGGATAGAGGATGATATAGAGGATGGATAGGTGCGGGAGAATTGAGTATAGAGGAGAGAATCTTGCTGACTAGGACGTATAGAGGATGAATATAGAGATCCATGAGTGCGGATAGTCTCAGTCTCAGATCTCTGTTTGTCTCTGCCTCCTTCTCTGGGCCAGTCAGTCAGTTACCCTCCATGGCCGACGATCCCCTGGACTCGTCCCCATCGGCGTCCGCCGCCGCCGCTGCCGCCGGCGGAGTCTCCTCCGCCCCGGCCCCAGCGCTCCGGCCGCGGCGGGAGCCATTTGAGTACGGGCTCCTGCCGATCCCCAAGCTGGTCTTCCCGGAGGGCACGCTGACACAAACCCTATCCCAGCTGAAGGAGAGGCTCGCGCCGGGGGGACCGCGGGTGGGCGCCGCAGCGCTCGCTGAGGCGCTGCAGATCCCTGCCGAGCAGGCGGCGCTGGCGCTCGGGACGCTCGCTGCGGTGCTACCCGCGGAGGATCCGGAGCTCGGCGAGGACGGCGCGGGGAATGCCGACCTCCGCGACCTGCTTCTTTTCCTCTACATCCAGTCCTACAAGCGCCTCGTGCCGCGCGCGCACAAGGACTCGCCCGCCGTTGCGGATGTTTGGCCGTCCACCTCCGCCTTCGATGGATACCTCTCCGCGCTATCGCCGATCCAGGTCACGCCCCGATCGCATCCTCGTTCCTCCCGGGTGCTAGTACGATAGCCCCTGTAGAATGGCCTGTGGCCCCGCGTCTATTACGGACTTGTGTTTAGTATATGTGCTAAGATTGGAGGGCGACAGACTGATTCCTTAAGATTGATTTTGGTGGTTTCTAAAAAAAATTGATTTCGGTGCGAAATTGTATGCTTCTTCCAACATATACATATTATGGATCTCGGATATAACATATATATAAGAATAAGAAATAATAATAATATTGTGATATATTCCTGAAATGGCCAAAAATCTATAGTGTCAGGAAATGCATGCTTAATGTCTGGTTTCAGTTTGAAGCACATTTCAAGCAATCAATAAAGGTGTCAGGTGATTGCTTCATTATGAGAACATGAGAAGGCTTTTTACCATTGTTTTTGATGAAATTCTTGCCAATTATTTTGGTTATAGGAATGTATAAGAAGATACATTTTTTGTGAATATTCTTACGGTAACTTTGGCACATTTTACCGACTATGAAAGTCTATGCCTGCTAGGGTTTGTAGGAAATGGGGCATTTGATGATTTGATTAACAGTTAAAATTTTGATTATTCAAGTGCTTTTTATTGACACATGGGGTAGAACTTGTAAAATATCGATTTTTTTTCTCAATATGTGATTCCCAATGTTGCATGCTAATTGTAACTGTTGCATATCAAAACGTGTTCTTTCTTCATTGCAACTTTATGGCTATTTTATTATTTTGTTTCTAAAAATGCTGTAAGACTGTAAGGTCAGATATGCCACAAAAATTGATGCTTATTGCATTAGCCTCCCAGAAAGCTGTAAAATTAAGAAATTCATGCACCTTGTTTACAATCTACAACCAACATTTTTGTTCCACTGCCTTAAGCCTATAACAAGTCTGATTTTATTTACTGACTAATTCAGAAGGTCGTTTACAAGGCTTGAGTAATGCAAAATACTGCACTGCAAAAATATGGTTGCCTGACACCATTGACGCATCATTTTTCTATTTCTAACTGATTCTAGTATCTATTATGTAATCATGTCTGTTTTCAGAAAGGCTATACCGCATATAGTTTATATTTTCCTTCCAAATGCTATCCTGCACTACTGGTTTCTCCGATACAAATACCAATGGACTTTCATGATATGTGAGCTATGCAAACATGGCAGTGTTGCACTGTCCTCTTTTTTCATGATCACTGCCACACCCTTATTATTATTATTTTTTTTGTTATTGCCATTCTTGCAAGTTGCAACATCTATTCTGTTGCCAGCATGGAGAGTTGGAGACACATAACTTTTACTTCTTATTTGTCATGTTTATGTCATTTTGCAGTTTGTACGCAGCAATAGTCGCCGTTTTATGCCTTCACAAGCAGATGAAGAATCTCATCAACTATCATATTTACAAAAGCATATGGCCAACATTCTAACACTTTTAGCAGATTCCGTTGATGGAGAGGGAGATGATTCTATGGTTAGTTTTGGGCTTTGCGTATTCTTGTATACATGTTTGTTTCTCTAAGTCGATATAGTTATTTAAGTTGATTAACATCAATGGAGGCAAAGGTGTGTGCAGTTTGTAGAGAACAATGCTAGGCTGTCATCGTCACACCTGAAAGTATTCAAAACTGAAGCCCTTGATTGTCATTTTGGATATCAAACATGACACTACAGCACCAGAAAACAGTCAACTGTTTCTGTTGTAGATCATTGTTATGAATACCATATAGCTTTGTTTTCACATTTTTTCAGGCAATTCGATTGATATGCATTGTGAACTACCCAAATATTCTACTTTGCAAATTTTTGTCCTTTATGCTTATGAGTGAGGTAAGAACGGTGGAAACTATCTCCAGCTTGGTAGTGATTGCTACTAGTGAGGTAAAAATGATATAATGAGATAGCAAGGATCTCTTTTTTGTGATCTTGATGAATAAGGATGAACCGGGTACGATACTCCTGTAGGCTGTTGATCATGATGTGACCTCACATGATCACATCTTGGTACCTGAAGAATGTAATAATTAATAAATTTATATATTTCCTAGAAATTTTGTTGACAGATTGCAAAATATACATTGCTAATATTCTAAAAATATATGAAATACTTAACAAAGATTTTGGTGAGTAGATGATTGATTAATTACTATTGCAGAACACATCCACAATTCTGCTGTAATGTTTCTTCTTTGAAGAAAAATACCAAAGTTCCGCTAGGCGCTGGGCGGATCCTAGGCGCTGACCCCTAGCCTAGCGCCTAGGCGGGATTAATCGCGCCTAGGCGTTCCTAGGCGTTTCCTAGGCGTTTTGGCAATATAGCCATAATATGTATATATATTATGTATATAGCTATATATAGCAATAATTCTGGATATATAGGTTACAGTAAATGTAAAAAGAGGGCTAGTAGACATACCTGATCCCTTGGTGGCTTAATCTTGCATGTTCATAGCTCCTACAACACATTTTGACAGGCAAATTATCAATAGACAGTCAATAGACAGCAAGCTGTTCAATAGACAACAAATTGTCACTTATCTGAATGATTTCAGCAATCTCCCAACCATGAGCACACCATATCAGCAGCTGCCAATTACAAATTTCAAAGCACAAAGCCACAAACAAGTGGATAGGATAGCAATACAAGTGCACAGCAGTACCACAACACAGTTTTTAAATAAAGGACAGCACAAACACATAGTTCTTAGTTCTCAGTTCTCACAATCACAAGCAAAAGTCATAAGCAAGCAAAACACACAGTCAAAGACAAAGCCACACAGCTGCAGATCAATAGGGTTCAGCATAAATGTCGTCCTCATCGTTATCAAACTCTTCTTCTTCGGACTCAAACTCTTCTCCTTCATAGAGCTCCCTCACTCTTGCACTTCTACGCGGCTCAAGCTGTTCATCTGCTCCCACTGCCTCTCCAATAACAGACCAAGGTATCCCTGTACCTTCCATCATCTCATTCTCATCTTCCTCATCTCTGAAGTGCACTAATGCACATTCTTCTCCACCTTCTTGGAGAAAACCTTGAGCTTCAGTTGTATCACTAGACAACAGAACATCAGTGATCTTCTTTGTCTTGATCTTTTCTCTCTTATTGAGCAGCTTGTTATTGAATTGAATATACACCAACTTGTTGAGGCGGGTGGTTGTAAGCCTATTTCTCTTCTTAGTGTGTATCTACAAATTAAAGAAAGGGCATTTTCAGTTATGCAATTGAATTATAATGCTGCTGAAATGTTCATAATAGATAGGTACTAACCCCTTCAAACCCACTCCAATTTCTTTCACAACCAGAAGAGCTTGATGTCAAAGATAATATCCTTGTAGCCATCTTCTGTAAAGCTGGGGTTTCAGTTCCATACAGCCTCCACCATGATGCTGAAATAAAAGAAAAACAGCCCCATTAGTTATTTGCAAACAGCCATCATGTTAGATTGTTAGTTGACAAAAGCAAACAGCCATCATATAATAACAAGTACCTCTACCTGGGCTGTAATCAAAGTTTTGATAAGTCCTTGCAAGCTTCTTGCTAAATGGCCCTTCTTTATTCATAAACTTTTTCAGGTCAATGTGGGCAGCCTGATCTTGCTTATCCTCATCATACCAATAGAACTTCTCAACACAAGCTATAAACCCTTCTGTGATTGTGGGCTGATCAAAGATTGATGGGTCACTATAGCTATAGTGTGGATTAAGCAAATAGGCTGTCAAATGCAATGGAGAATCAAGTCTTCCATTCATCTTCTTGTCAATCACCTCCATTACTTCCTTGTACCGAGACTGAACATTGCCAAAGGCCTCTTTGATCTCTCTCTTTGCCTTTAGTAGTTCTCCATAAACCCAACCCATGGATGGCTTCACATCCCCATCAACCAAACGGAGCACTTTCACCAATGGCTCAAAAACAGCCAATGTTAGCTTCACATCCCTCCAAAATGTTGGACTCAAAATAGTTGCTGTGGCCTCTTTTCCTTTCTTTGATTTCACATCCTTCAATGAGTCCCACCTACTGTGAACCACCATTTTCCTTAACTGGTCCTTCTTCTCTTGCATGCTGTTCAAAGTGAGAAAGTTTGAAGCAAACCTAGTAACTCCTGGCCTCACTACCTCTTTTCCCTCAGTGAAGTGTCTCAAGCACTCCAATGTTCTTGTGTGGCCATAAACAAATATGGTAAATGCCTGTGCTTGGCCAATCACTTTCTTGAACCGATCCATGTTGCCAATTCCTTGGAGCATCAAGTTGATTGTGTGAGTTGCACAAGAGGACCAAAATATATTTGGTCTCTTCTCAAGCAATAGCCTCTTTGCTCCCATGTTGTTAGAGGCATTGTCTGTCACTACTTGAACCACATGTTCTGGACCAATGTCTTCAATTGCTTTGTCCACCAATTCAAAGATGACTTCACTGGTGTGGGATACATCTGACATTTCTTTTGAGAAGATGAAGGAGGTTCCATCAGCACAATTACTGCACAGATTCATTATGCTTCTCCTCTTCCTATCTGACCAAGCATCAGTCATAATGGAGCACCCATTTTTCACCTTCTCAGTTTCACGTTCCTGCAGCAAACTCTTGGTTCTTGCATATTCTTCTTCTAGCAATCTCCCTCGCATTGCATCTTGAGTTGGAGGTACAAGTCCTGGACCAAACTGTCCAATTGCCTCACACATTTGAGTGAAGTCATCATTGTCAATTGCATTGAAAGGAATTGCTGCCAATGTTAAAAAAAACATGTTATTAGTGTTTATTCCCTGGAAAACAGCAACTAAAATGTAAGTACAAAACACTATACTAGCTGTTTACCTCGGTTGTAGGCCCATCTTGCAATATACTTTTCCACCTCATGTGTTCTTTCTTTCCAAAGCTCCTTGTTCAGCTGCTGTTGCTTCAAAGAATCACTCTTGGTAGCTTTAGGATCAATAGCACGTGTCCATTTGTCAATTGGTCCCAATTTGTGAGGCTCTGAACTGCCAACACATGTGACCTCCTCTGAGCTAACCCTAGATACATTAACTTCTTCTCTAATTTCCAACTCATGAACCAGCCTGTCCTCCCTCTTCCTTTTTGCATCAGCTATTGCTTTCTTGCACTTCTCTCTAGCCTCAAAATACAGGGGTGTTTTAGCTGGGCATTTTGTCACATTCTTTCCATCATGAGCAATATGCTGCTTCAACCTATGAATCCCTCCCCTCATCTCCTTCTTACAGAACTTGCACTTCACCTTGTCCTTGTTGTTAGCATCAACAAGGACACCATACTCCCATCCAACATCATCTGAATTTCTTTTCAAGAGATTCACTGCCTCTGTTTCATTACCAGCTGCCTCTGTTCCATTAGAACCAGCCTCTGTTGTCGACATCCTGCATCCAAGCAATCACAAGTTAACAACAAAACATTGAATCACAAAGTATGCATCTAGCAGCATGATACATCTAGCATACATCTAGTATACATCTAGCAGCATGATACTTTCAGAGTTCACACATGAATACTGAATACATGATACATCTAGCAACAAATCAGCAATGCAGCATTCAGACTTTCAGTAGACATGTCATATAGCATTTAGATTCAGACTTTCAGAGTTCAATGATACATCTAGCAGCATGAAAACATGATACATCTAGCAGCATTCAGACTTTCAGTGGCATATCATATAGCATTCAGTGAAGGAGCAGGGGAAGGAGCAGCCGGAGGGGAAGGGGGAGCAGCTGTAGGTGCAGGGGAGGGGAGAGGAGCAGGGGAGGGGAAGGGAACTCACCTTGGGAACTTGGGGTGGCCGGCGGGGAAGCTTCCAGGCACAGCCGCGCACAACGAGCTGGACCGGCGCCGGCGAGTAGAGGACGAGCAGGAACGGCGGCGGTGACTCGGGGACGAGCAGGACCGGCGACGACGAGTCGAGGTCGAGGTCCAGCTGGACCGGCGAGCCGGAGACAGGACGAGCAGGGGAGGAGCAGAGCAGGGGAGGAGCAGGGCGGTCGGGAGGAGCTCGTCCGGCTCCGGCGGATGGACCTCGCCCGGCTCCGGCGGAAGGACCTCGTCCGCAGGTAGCAAAAACCGGCGGCGGGGACGGGAATGGCACGCGGGAAATCGACGCGCGCCTCTTATCCTTCCCGCGCTCCCAGCCCCGCGCGCGCCTGGCCGCGCAAGCCGCGCGGGAAATCGTCGCGCACCGAGCCGCGGGGCCAAAAATTCGCGGCCTCGCGCGCCCGCGCCCGCCTACGCGTCGCCTCCACGGCGCATTGTGCCGCCTCCGCGCCGCCTAATGCCGCCTACGCGCCGCCTAGCGCCGCCCAGCGCCGAGGACCGCGCCTACCCCCTAGTCGCCGCGACGTGCTTCGCCTAGCGCGAAATCGCGCCTAGTCGCCGCCTAGTCGGCGCCTAGCGGAACTTTGAAAAATACCATGAGATTCACAGCGCTAAGTATTGCTTTATATGCAGGTATTGACAATGGAGACTTTTGAGCACCTTGGATTTTTGTTGCAGCTCTCTGAAGGAACTCCTTTAAGTGAAGCAGCTACCTTTTTTGCGAATTCAGATCCAGACATGCCTGCTGCTCCTGTACCTGCTGCTCTGGTACATGATTGGATCTTGCAGCATGTAGCTTCAGCATTAGAATTTATGGCAGAGAAGTCTGCGGCAAAAGAAAACAGCCAACATAATGCGTTTGATCCTGATGTCACAATGTCTGATGGTGTCACGAGTACAAGAATCCCTAGCAGCTCACCAACTGGCACTTCTGCACCAAACTATCCTGGATACTACCGAAATGCATCATTTGTGGAGGGTTGCTCTAAAACTTCAGTTGTCAAACAAGCATTGGATCTGAAAGGGCATTCGATAAAGGTATGTGTGTGTTTGTTTTTTTTTGTGGACAACAGAAACTGAAGACAGACTGAAGATGCTTGTCCTATGCCTTTTGTATTTCCATGTTGTACCAAGACTGGAACTTCCAACCTGCAACTGGCAGTGATAAATGACACTGAAATAATGTTTTTGTAGGTTTTGAACTGTCATGATTCTGTCATTTACATTTTAGCCCCACTTAAGTATGCAACCGTCTACGGATGTTCTGACACTACCATTATTCTTGGTGCTATTGGTAAGGTATGTTTCATATAATTTTACTACGTAAGACTATGGGATTCCAGGATGACTTTATATTCCAACGCACACCTTTTCAATAAGAATTCTATTCTATAGTTTTCACCTTCTAGATTTAAGTCTCTGTCACCTTATCTTGTGTTGAGCCAAAAAATGTTATATGTTATCAGGTTGTTAAAGTGGAGCATTGTGAACGTGTACAAATTATTGCAGCTTCAAAACGAATTTGTATTGCCAATTGTCGTGAATGTATCTTCTATTTGGGAGTAAATCACCAACCACTTATTGTGGGGGACAACCATAAATTACAAGTGAGTTTTGCTCTTCCATCTGTGCCTTTTTTCCCTCATCAGATGTGTATAAGTATATGGTAATCCATAATGTATCAATATTCACCTTGGTATAAAGGATAAAAACATCGTGGACAGTTGGAAGGTAAAAAACAGCAGGGTTCAGATATAGAGAAATAATATGTTGAACCTGGTCATGCCCTGGGGATGGATTGTAGCGTGGACATAGGCTTTACGTATGGAGGGGATGAGTAACCGAGCGCTTGAAGTTGGGCACCGTGGTGCCAGTGTCTATGAACTGAAGGCTCCGGATGAGAGGAAATTGGGTTTAACTTCTTGATTGCCTAGCTCATTTGATTATAAACTGCATATATAGTCTCCATCTCCACTATCTTAACTAACTAAAACTCTCATAAACTAAGCTACTATGATTCCAAGAAACTCTCAACAAATCCTAAATAAACTGTCTAGTCACTTGAACTGGTGGACATGTTCTCTTCGGCCTCCGGTTCTGGTCTGTCATGACGCCGACGTCTCTCTTACATCTGGCCAAACATGACAAACCTAAGTTTGTGATTTTATTTATGCACATTGATTTCAAGAACCTCTGCTTTGAAACATGGCAATGCATGTACTTTAATTTTCAACAGCTTGAGTACTTTATTTTGTATTTTAACAGGTTGCCCCATTTAATACTTATTATCCGCAACTCGGAGAGCATTTGGCACAAGTTGGTGTGGATCCTAATGTCAACAAGTGGGACCAACCTTTTGTGCTGGGAGTTGTTGATCCGCATGATTCATTATCCCATCCTGCTGGGGTTTCTGATGTCCAGGCTGAGTCTGCCACTTGTCTAGATCCTGATCTATTTACAAACTTTTTGGTATGTGAGCTATATGTTCCCTACATTATTGTTATCTTGTGCTAGATTTGAAAAATCTCAAATGCAGTAAAAAAATTAAGCATTTTATGACAAACAGATCTCTTGCTTTGACAACATGTTGCCTGTGATGCATCTGCATCAATAAGGTTACTCAGTTTTTTGCAGTATTATTGTCCATAGCAGCTGGAGTAGGAACCTAGATTCATATTTTAGTGTACTATATGTTGTTACTGATTGATCAATCAATTGACAAAGTTTTAGTTTCCAAATATTTTCCTCACCCATAGGGGTGGTAATATGTTGTGTTGTGGTTCTGTAAAAATTACATCTGATGCATTTTGAATGACTTTAGTGTGCATTTTTTCTTGCAAAATAAAAAAACTGACAGTCAGCTAATTCTCTATGCAGATTCCTAGTTGGTCTGAAGTAGAAGGACCTACCAAATACAATCCATTTACCTTGCCTGAAGTTTATTGGGCATCCCAAAGGAAAAAGGTATATATGTCAAGTGACAGCAAACATTTGTATATAGCTTTCTAATAGTAGTTGTTAGGCCAGAGGTGGTTTCTGGGAAGGGGAATTTTCGCAACATTATATTAGAACAGTTACCTTGATGTAATTCTACGAGATTGGGGAATTCAATTAAGATAAGCACATGCTATTTATATATCTACAACGTTCATAGAATGAAAATTCCATGGTGTTCTGAGATGAGGATAGCTTGAAAGATGCTAGTTATTTAGTTTAAGTTTATTTTAGTACATGGATTTTGATAAAAAAATATTCCACTTGTTTAGTTTTATTTTCGTAATCACTACTCTAATTTAAGTAGCATTATGCTTATATATTATTCCTAGCATATGTGTGACCTATCAGGTTATAAGGTGCATTGTTGGATCATTGGATTTGATGGCCCCAATGTTTGTTGCCAGCAGTTTGATTAGTTCTCTTTATTTTATTGTCCAGTACCTTTTAGTAGCCTATTATTGAGCATGTTATGCAGAATAAAGTACTTGCTCATCTTTCAGAATTTAACCTATTTTACATTTTCAGCATGCTTCTCTGGAAGATATTCAAAAGAATATCCGGGAACTGGAGATCGATGATAACCGGAAGAAAGAATTGGCATGTGCCCTTCATGCTCAATTCAAAGATTGGTTATATGGTAAGTTACATGTTCTGATACAACTGTGATGATAGGTTGGTGTCTACATGGCTTTTGTCTCCGTTTTGCTGTTTTTCTTTAGTTAGTCCACCATGTAACCTTAGCTCAAGTTGACTCATGCTAGATTTCTTTCGACGTGTGTTGTTGATTGCTTGCAAATTGTGTGGTCATTACTACACTATAGTATCAACCGCCCAAATATGTATTTAACCTTGTCGGGATTCCGAACATCTTGAGCTCTGGAGTTTTGAAACATGGTCAGGGAAACTCTAGGGAGATTCTTCAAGATGGTTTTGCCTTGGCTGTTGTTTGATCATCTCTGAACTATACATTCAAATACTAAACACATTGATTCAAGTGTTGAGATTGGTCATTTACTTTAGCTGGTCATATGATCTTTCATTGCCTACGTCAGAAGTTGTAAAGTGAACCCAGTGATTAGTAGTGACGATAGGGGCTAGGGTAACTTTTGGATGATGTGTGGATTTGGGATAGGGATATGAATTGGTTATAATTTGGTGGGTTTGGGATAGGGATAGAAGTTTCTAGACCATTTACTTGTTTGCATGCACTAGGTTTTGTTTGGGATTAAGTCAAATCAAAGAAATAAAAATGGAGAAGAGAGAATTGCGTCTCCCTAAGAAGATCGTCGCCAACCATCTTGTTGCTTCCACCCAGGCACATCATTATCCACCCAGGCACCCACCAAGCCTGCACCACCTGTCTTGTCTTATCCCTGGCACGGGTGGGCAGCTCCGCGGGGAGCCAAGATCCAGCAGCTCTTTGTGCTGCTGGCTGCAGCTCACGTTGGCGTGGTAGGTGGTTGCTTCGGCACGTTTCTTGGCATCCTCCTCGCAGTGGCTGGCAAGGCGTCTGTGAGCTGCTTCTACTCAAGCTCAGTGAGCATCCACGAGCTGCTTCTGCTTGAGCTCCGCAAGGCATCAGCAAGCTGCGTGGGCATGGCTGGGCAGGCGGACTGGGACTGGCGCTCTCCTTGAAGACAGCGCAGTGGAGGGGTGTACTGGGTGCATCTCGCGTGGATAGAGGTGAAAGAGCAGCACGCACACTGTGGAGGCAACGGCGCCAGCGCAGTCTGCCTTGTTGATGCTGCGGGCCGAGGTTGATAAGGATCTGTATCCAGGCCATAGTTCGTATCCCGGTCGTAACCCTAACCTTCGAATGGATTATCGATGGGAAACATGTGGTGCTCATTTCCCTTTTCAGCAAACTATGATGTCCGCCCGTCTCATTTCCCTTTACCACACCATTCCCCGCGAACCAAATGCCACCCCTCTTTTCACTTTCCACACCATTGGAATCTTGTCCTATGCAAATGCATGTTCATTTTAATTTGAGTGAATGCTTGAGTGATTGTTTAACAATTTTTCAATCTTGTTTCAGCTTCAGGGAATATCCGCCAGCTATACTGTTTGCAAGGTGAATAAGCATATGGGATTCATCTAAGTGCAATATGCACCAGTAAGATGCATCTTTAAGTGCAATTCAATTCCGGGCGCCTCCGAAATCCAAAAGTGACTTCCAAGTTGACTTCGTGTTGCTTGCCCTGATGCACTTGGTATTTCAGTTGTAGTGTTTGTGGAGGGAAGTATGTATGTAACTGTAACGTTTTGTTTGTTCCAATTATTTTTTATCACTTTCCCCATTTTGTTGGCCGCAAGGTTTCTGTAAATCTTTGATTTTGCTGGTTTCGCAAAGCTGCTACTCAATTATTTCTTTGGGAAAGTGACATTTTTTTTTACCTTCAGAGGGTATTTAATATACCGTATTAAGTGACGGGATCATGCCCAGGTGAGTGATAAATTGACAGTTTTTTTTATTTTTACGGACATCATTATTCAGCGGAACGATTTAAGATGCCGTCAACGTAACGCGTGCACCTCGTGTGTGTTGTACTGTAACCTCACTCCGCCATGTACGCTATCCTCAGGCCTCCGATCCTGACCCTCCCCTCCATGGGCACCAACGTCACCGTGACGCTGTCGTCTCCCTCGGCGCCCAGGTCCTGCAGCAGCTCGTTCAGCGCCACCCTCATGCTGGTCTGCACCACCACCTTGCCGGGGTGCTTCAGGGACACGAAGCTTCCAGCCATCTCCCGACCGCCGGGGCCGACCTTCTCGTGATCCACTGCGTTCACGTACACGTCGAACTTGACGAAGCCCGCGCCGTCGGCCTCGATGCCCCCGACCACCAGCACCTCCTCCCACTGGCTTCGTGGCTTTCCGGGCCGCCGGCTCACCTCCGCGGTCACCGCGGCATCGAGAGACACCGGGAAGCGGACGGACTTCAGGTGCGGCAGCTGGCCTCTTGCGCGGTTCACGTCGCCGTCAGGGGTGACGATGGGCGGCCGCGCGCTGAGCCACGGCAGGCCGACCTCGGCGTAAGCGTACCGGAGCCTCCCGACGTCGAGCATGTCGCGGACGGTGACTCGCACGAGCCGCGCGTCCCCGTCGTAGAACAGGAACGACGAGTCGAGCCAGTCGGGGTCCGTGAAGTCCGCGTGGCCGCCGCCGACGCCGCGCCAGACCTCCCAGAGGCGGTCCGAGTTGGCGTGGTGCGGGTAGAAGATGGGGTCGCGGGCGGAGGAGTAGTAGGTGCCCATGTTCTCGTGGTTGGCCCGCGAGAGGTCGCCGGACCATCGGTGGACTATGTTGTGCGGGCTCAGCTCCACCGTTCCTGCACCGGGCATCCCCCGGTCGCCGGCGCGGTAGGGCTGCCCGTGGAAGAGGGACGGCAGCGGCGCGTTGGTGACCATCTGTTTATACATGATGCGGAGGTTGAGCTGGATTTGCTGCTCGTCGGTGCATTTCTTGTCCACGTACGAGAAGTCGAGGTCGACGAGTCTCGGCGGCGCGTGGTCCGGGTTCCTCGTGGGGTCGTAGAGCGGGGACGCGACGTCGGCGAACTCCGGCGGCACCCGCATTCCCTCCGGCACGTCCCAGCTCCAGAACGGCACGGCGAAGCCGGGGTCGCCCAGGAGCCTCGCCGCGACGCGCTCGAAGAAGTAGAGGTAGGCGCGGTGGAACGGGAAGAAGAGCCACGAGTAGTGGATCTGCACGGGCAGCTCCGGCGTCCCCGCCTGCCGGTACGCGGCGGCGCAGTAGGCGCAGTGGACGTTAGCCTGCTGGTAGAAGCTGCGCGGGTCTGACTCCGGCAGCGCCTTCATCAGTGCCACCGCGCGCGCGTACCGGGCTACGCTGTCCGTCCCGGGCTCGTGCGCCGGCCGCCGCGTCCGGAGCGGCTCGCCTGGGTCGGGGAACGTGAAGTTGGCGACAGGAGCGTCGGACGCCGGCGCTGGCGGGCAGCAGCGGAACGGCGGGAGCGCGTGGGATGGGAGGTCGGGCTCGCCGCACGACAGCAGGTCGGTGACTATGGGCCTGCCGCCGCTGCGGGGCTTGTTGCCTCCGTCGCCTTCCGACAGGTGGGCATTGGATTTGGAGCCGTCGTCGGCGCAGGAGATGAGGTGAGGGTCGAGGCCGGTGGCGGCGAGGATGGTTCTTGGCAGGGAGTAGGCGCATGGTCTTGTAACGAGAGGGAGCAAGGTGGTGGCCGCAGAGGCGAGGGCGCAGAAGAGGACGATGCGTAATGCGAGCAGCAGAGGGCCGTTGCTACCTGCCATAGCCCAGACACGGAGTATATACTTTGCTTCGCGCCTAAAGCTTTCAGGCATTTAGGCTCCCTGAGGAAATGGAGTAGCTGGCCGGAAAACACACACATGCGAGCACCAATATATATATACTCCACGTCCTAGATAGATAGGGGGAGGCAGAGAGGGACGAAGATCAACCCAGAGACTAGATACTTTCTATATTGCTTAATTAGGATGTCAACTAAGAAAAAATGATATGGCATTAGAGTTGAGAGAGAGAGAGATGGCTTCTTAGATAACAAACTATATCTACACAGGAACTAAGATATATATGAAGACATGTGATGGATAGATAATGCAGAGACAAGATATATGTTTGGACAAAAAATTATTGAGAAAATATCTATTGAAAATATGGTTTCTATGTGTAGTGTCTATTATTTCGCTGGCATAAAAACTAGCCGTGATTTTTAGCATTGAGACTGACCTTAAACTAAAAATGGAGAAGGGTCACTATAACTTGTGTCTAGCTTTTGCACAACCTGTAATTATTTTAATCCGCACGAGAAAGGCATGGACAACTACTATGACTCGATGTTTTTCCTTTTGAGATCTTGATCGCCAATGAAAAAGATTAGGATATCCTGCAATGATGCAACAAAAGTTGCCGGAGAAAAAATTGAGGCAAGAATGAAAAACCAGAGCAGGTAGAACTTATAATAAAAACGAATTGCTATCGAGGAGGTTTTGCTGCCCATTACGGCGTTGCTTATGCAGTGTTGGATCTAGAATTTTAGCATAGGGTACTGCATAAAAAATTTTATATGCAATTCGATAAAAACCATTTACCAATTCGGTGAACAAGAACTAAATAACATAAGTCTTAAATTTACTTAATTACAATATATAGTTCATAGTTCAAAATATAGGCATAAAAGAGACCTACAATATTAATGTATGTTGGGCGAAACCCGAACAAATCTCGAATCTAGTGACGGGCGATCTGGCTAACCTCCATGATACACAAATAATTATTTATTACCTTAAAAAACAAATAATTATTTATAAGTAATTATATATGCAAGTTTTTTTAGAAAATAATAGATGATTCAATAGCATGGCAACAACCATGACAATTGACGGTCTCTGTCTCGGACTGTGACTCCGTGCGATGGGCTAGCGCCTAGCATACAGCAGTCGCGTGCGGCGAGCGGTGTGCGTGCGATGAGCTGATGCCCGATGGTCGAATCGTTCCTCACGGCGTGCGGGGCTCACGGTGCGGCAGATGGCCAGCCAGATGCAGATGCAGACCGGAGACGGGAGAGTGGGAGACTGCAGCGTGTGGGGGAAGCAGCCCAGCCTCATCGGGTCGCCCAGTCGCCGCGCCAACAGACAACACAACGGGTCTGTCCGCTCACCTGCTCCTATCCGCTCGCCTACCACATCCAGTGCTCGGCCGCTAGCCATGCCTCGGTGTTTTTACAAGTGTTTCAACTGTTTTCGAACATATATTGTAAAAGTTTTATTTGGATGTTTCAAAAGTAGATCGGGTGTTGCATCTCCCTCCTCGCCTTCTTCTGCCATGCCTCGGTGTCTCCTTCTCTTCTCGATGCTGGGGACGGGTGGCGTGGGTGGGACGAGTCGTTCGAGCGACGCAGAATCCGAGCGGGTGGGGCGTGCGGAACAGAGCTGGTGCGGGGTGTGGGGAGCGGTGTCCGGACATGGGCCTCGCACCAGACGTCCGAGCGCTAGTCGTTCCGATTAGGCAACGTGTGATCCTAGTGTGCGTGGCGAGATGCAAACGTGACTTGATCAAGATGTGTAGAACAAGGAACGGGCAGCAGAGCCCGAGTCAATATGGACCTAGGTGTCGTTTAGGTTCCTGGCCTCCATCCAAAAAAGTAGGGAGAAGTTCACAGGTGATTGCATCATGGCAATATGAGCAATGCTGCTTACGGGGGTTCTTCGTTCTCTATGTCATGACAACACGTGGCACGAAATCAGAACGTGGATTTGCACTGAAGGAGTTCTTCCAAGACAACAAGGTGTGTGAATCAATTCAATCACATGTGAGAATGTGGATTGAAGGGCGTCAAAGGGTTAAATTGGAAGAAAGTATAGGCTTCAAATGTCTATACTTGCAACTAGAGTAATTAAACACAACTTTATCTACCCTACCTCTATCCATTTTAAAACATGAGATCTCAGCAGAACATAGAGTTGACTATGTGCAACATACTATAAGCAACCAAATACGACTTTGCAAAATATAGCAAGACTATGTAGACAACCAAACATTAAACACATTGCATATGTTTATGCTGTTTTAGGTTGTGCAACATAAGGTATATAATGCAGGTAAGACTAATGCAATCGGTCAATGGGACCTTTATGAAACTAATAGTTTGCCTAAAGTTGATCAGAGAGTTAATCATGGTCTTATCCCTAACGAACCTTATTAACCAAATAAAATGTAAGCCCCAGGCAACAACGATCTTTCTCCATTCCCTTCTGCGCACGTTTCTCTCTCCACACCACGGCTCAAGCAACCTGGCTTTAAATTTCTGTTATAGTGATATGGTAGTAATGATGCTTAAGCCATACATTAGGATTTGCTAACTTAGATTCAGATTTGTTTTGATCCTATGCGACGGGAACGAAAACAAAGAGGTCAAACATGCATGATATTTTATTCATGCACTTCTCTTATAAAATCAGTGTTGGGCTATCCATCCACATGGAGGATGCAATTGAGCCTAGCAAAACAGCCCACAAGCCTAGTGCTTGTGCACCGTTGATTTGGTTCTGAATCAATGGTTGAGATTGCTTTTTGGGAAGCATAAAAGAGAGAAAACTCTAGCCTCCGTTCTCATGAGAGAGAGAGATGTTACTTCTGAGAGAAGGGAGAGCAGAACACACACACCACAACATGAGAAGAGAGGAAGAAGAAGGAGAGGGAAATCTGTCCAGATTTTTAGCATTGAGACTGACCTTAAACTAAAAATGGAGAAGGGTCACTATAACTTGTGTCTAGCTTTTGCACAACCTGTAATTATTTTAATCCGCACGAGAAAGGCATGGACAACTACTATGACTCGATGTTTTTCCTTTTGAGATCTTGATCGCCAATGAAAAAGATTAGGATATCCTGCAATGATGCAACAAAAGTTGCCGGAGAAAAAATTGAGGCAAGAATGAAAAACCAGAGCAGGTAGAACTTATAATAAAAACGAATTGCTATCGAGGAGGTTTTGCTGCCCATTACGGCGTTGCTTATGCAGTGTTGGATCTAGAATTTTAGCATAGGGTACTGCATAAAAAATTTTATATGCAATTCGATAAAAACCATTTACCAATTCGGTGAACAAGAACTAAATAACATAAGTCTTAAATTTACTTAATTACAATATATAGTTCATAGTTCAAAATATAGGCATAAAAGAGACCTACAATATTAATGTATGTTGGGCGAAACCCGAACAAATCTCGAATCTAGTGACGGGCGATCTGGCTAACCTCCATGATACACAAATAATTATTTATTACCTTAAAAAACAAATAATTATTTATAAGTAATTATATATGCAAGTTTTTTTAGAAAATAATAGATGATTCAACAGCATGGCAACAACCCTGACAATTGACGGTCTCTGTCTGGGACTGTGACTCCGTGCGATGGGCTAGCGCCTAGCATACAACAGTCGCGTGCGGCAAGTGGTGTGCGTGCAATGAGCCGATGCCCGATGGTCGAATCGTTCCTCACGGCGTGCGGGGCTCACGGTGCGGCAGATGGCCAGCCAGATGCAGATGCAGACCGGAGACGGGAGAGTGGGAGACTGCAGCGTGTGGGGGAAGCAGCCCAGCCTCATCGGGTCGCCCAGTCGCCGCGCCAACAGACAACAACGGGTCTCGCACCCCTCATCAAAAATAAAAATAAAAAAATAATATAAAAAAAACAACGGGGCTGGCTGGTGGCAGGGGCAGCACCGCAATCAGCCTGCAGAACCTATCGGCCGAGTGGAGACCAAGAAAACTGCAGAATCTATGGTTGATACTTACGGAGAAACTCGAGTCTCGAGCTGAGCGGAGATCGGGAGAAGCCGCCTGGCACCTGCATACAGGCTGCGGCAGGTTCCCAAGTGCCAGCCAATACCGAGCGGCGTCTTATCGAATTTGGCAACGCTAATGGTAGGAAGCGGGCGTCTGAGCGGCCGAATGTACTCTTGGTGGACCGCGTGACACCACCTCAAGACCCCCGCTCCTCTGTTTCTAAATTAAAAAATCAGCTTGTTTACGTTCTCTTCCTGTCCGCTCACTTGCTCCTATCCGCTCGCCTGTCAGTGCTCGGCCGCTAGCCATGCCTCGGTGTTTTTACAAGTGTTTCGACTGTTTTCGAACATATGCTGTAAAAGTTTTATTTGGATGTTTCAAAAGTAAATCGGGTGTTGCATCTCCCTTCTCGCCTTCTGCTGCCATGCCTCGATGTCTCCTCCTCTTCTCGATGCTGGGGACGGGTGGCGTGGGTGGGATGAGTCGTTCGAGCGACGCAGAATCTGAGCAGGTGGGGCATGCGGAACAAAGCTGGTGCAGGGTGTGGGGAGCGGCGTTCGGACTCGGGCCTCGCACCGGACGTTCGAGCGCTAGTCATTCCAATTAGGCAACACGTGATCCTAGTATGTGTGGCGAGATGCGTACGTGACTTGATCAAGATGTGTAGAACAAGGAACGGGCAGCACAGCCCGAGTCAATATGGACCTAGGTGTCGTTTAGGTTCCTGGCCTCCATCCAAAAAAGCAGGGAGAAGTTCACAGGTGATTGCATCATGGCAATATGAGCGATGCTGCTGACGGGGGTTCTTCGTTCTCTATGTCATGACGACACGTGGCACGAAATCAGAACGTGGATTTGCATTGAAGGAGTTCTTCCAAGACAACAAGGTGTGTGAATCAGTTCGATCGCATGTGGGAATGTGGATTGAAGGGCGTCAAGGGTTAAATTGGAAGAAAGTATAGGCTTCAAATGTCTATACTTGCAACTAGAGTAATTAAACACAACTTTATCTACCCTACCTCTATCCATTTTAAAACATGAGATCTCAGCAGAACATAGAGTTGACTATGTGCAACATACTATAAGCAACCAAATACGACTTTGCCAAATATAGCTAGATTATGCAGACAACCAAACATTAAACACATTGCATATGTTTATGCTGTTTTAGGTTGTGCAACATAAGGTATATAATGCAGGTAAGACTAATGCAATCGGTCAATGGGACCTTTATGAAACTAATAGTTTGCCTAAAGTTAATCAGAGAGTTAATCATGGTCTTATCCTTAACGAACATTATTAACCAAATAAAATGTAAGCCCCAGGCAACAACGATCTTTCTCCATTCCCTTCCGTGCACGTTTCTCTCCCTCCACGCCACTGCTCAAGCAACCTGGCTTTAAATTTCTTTTATAGTGATATGGTAGTAATGATGCTTAAGCCATACATTAGGATTTGCAAACTTAGATTCAGATTTGTCTTGATCCTACGTGACGGGAATGAAAACAAAGAGGTCAGACATGCATGATATTTTATTCATGCACTTCTCTTATGAAATCAGTGTTGGGCTATCCATCCACATGGAGGATGCAATTGAGCCTCGCAAAACAGCCCACAAGCCCAGTGCTTGTGCACTATGATTTGGTTCTGAATCAATGGTTGAGATTGCTTCTTGGGAAGCATAAAAGAGAGAAAACCCTAGCCTCCGTTCTCATGAGAGAGAGCTATTACTTCTGAGAGAAGGGAGAGCAGAACACACACACCACAACATGAGAAGAGAGGAAGAAGGAGAGGGAAATCTGTCCAGATTTGATGGCTTTGAACCGGTCATTTTCAAGCTGGTGATTGGAGGCTCAAACGTGGTTGGATTGGCACCAAACTTGGTGAGCTCGTTCCGCGCTTAGAGTACTTCAATTTGTAAAATTGGTTTGAGGATTGGTTGAAGAGAGCACCAAATTTGAGAGGGATTTTGTCAGTTTAGGTCACTGCAGTTTCAGGACAGAGCAGGTTTAGTAGATGATTTGTTTGGTGGTCAAACGATGTCCAATTGAGCTGAAATTTGGTCAGTGGTTAGGGGACTCGTGGATCTACTTGCCTACCAAAATTCATGCACAGTGGAGCTGCAGTTTATGAGATATTAACTGATTACCAAGGGGATAGAATTTGTGACTTCTCTGTTTGGCTTCTATTATTCCTCTTATTAGAAGGTTATGGTTGTAGCTGATGCCAAGTTTGTAACTTGATGAATGTGTTGCTGCTGGTGTAATCCTCTAGATGCTCTAGAGAAGACTCCTTGTACCCATTATTGATTATAGTGGAAGCTTGGAAGTTTGGAGTGGATTGGTTGGTCTCGTGGTTTTTACTCCTCACCTTAAGGAGGTTTTCCACATAAATCATTGTGTCTATTGTGCATGTGATTGTTAATTTCCGCTGCTGATCTGGTGGTAGATGTTCTCCTCATGATTCATCACAAGATGAGGGATTAACTTTGCATTGTTTTTGCCCTTTTATCCCAATAGAGTGGTATCATGAGCTTTGGTTCAGTTTGTGTTCAGCTTTTATTTACCTTGATTACTTGCTGATTTGCCTTGTGGTGAAGATGGAAACAAATACCAGTAGAATGATCTCCTTGAGTGGTACAAATTATCAAGCTTGGAAAGGTAAGATGGAGGATTTACTATATGTGAAAGAGTATTGGAAGCCAGTGTTTGCTGAAACAAAGCTAGATGATAAATCTGATGATGATTGGCGAGTTCTTCATCATCAAGCTTATGGGTTCATTTGACAATGGGTTGATGACAATGTTTTGAACCATATCAGTGAGGAGACACATGCACATACATCATGGCAGAAGTTAGAAGAGTTGTATGCCCGAAAGGAAGGTGCAAACAAGATGTTCTTGATCAAATAGTTGATGAATTTGAGGTACCGAGAGGGTGCTTCTGTGGCTGATCATGTGAATGCATTCTAGGGCATTATTAATCAGCTTTTTTCCATGGGAATCTCATTTGAAGATGAAGTTAGAGCCTTGCTGCTACTTGGCTCATTGCCGGACACTTGGGAGACTTTGAAAGTCACTTTGTGCAATTCAGCTCCTAATGGTATTGTCACTTGGAACCTTGTCAAGACCAAAGTGATAAATGAGGAAACCAGAAGGCTAGCTGAAAGGGATAGTTCCTCTAAATCTGAGGTGTTGGTCATAGAGTCACGGAGGAGAAGCAAGAACCGAGGTTCGAAGAAAAGTACAGCTGAAAGTAGAAGCAAGTCAAGAGGTAGAAATGCTAAAATTGAGTGCCACTACTGCCATAATACGGGACACAAGAAGTGGCAATGCCGCTAATGGAAAAAGGACAAGGGTAAAAAGAAGCAGCAAGCACAGAAATAAGATAGTGATAGTGATAGTGATGTTAACCGTATTAGTTCAGCAGTTGAGGGGATTATGATTGTCATTGTAGATGAAAGTGAAGGTAATAATGGTTGTTCTAGTTCCACTGTTGAGAGGATCACTGTAGTTTTTGATGATGCAGCCATCAACCATATGAATGGTGATGAGATTATTTGGATACCGGACAGCGGTGCTACCATACATGCTACATCTCACAGAGAGTACTTCACAAACTACACAACAAGTGATTTTGGTGTTGTGAAGATGGGCAACAATGACAAGGCAGCAATCATTGGAAAGGGAGATGTGCATTTGTAGACTGCAAATGGTACCAAATTGGCCCTCAAGTCCGTGAGGCATGTTGAGGCTCTTTGGCTCAACATAATTTTAGTTGATTTGCTTGGTAAAGATGGGTACTCGAGCAAATTTGGAGATGAGAAGTACAAGCTCACCAAGGGCAACATGGTAGTTGCAAAAGGTAACCAAGTTTCAGTTTTGTACCACGTTATTGCTAACCTCTCTAGTGTTTTTGTTAATGCATTGGAGAAAGAAGATCCTTGTGTTCTATGGCACAAGAGACTTGGGCACATGAGTGAGAAGGGGATGACAGTGCTAGTGAAGAAAAATCTCCTAAAAGGGATGAAAAGTGTGCATTTCAAAAAGTGTATAGATTGCCTAGCTGGGAAGCAGCATAGGGTTGCTTTCAAGGGTCTACCTCCTCACAAGAAGCTAGAGTTACTGGACTTGGTGCATTCTGATGTTTGCAAAATGTCAGTAAGATCAATTGGTGGTGCTAAGTACTTTGTCACTTTCATTGATGACTTCTCCAGGAAAGTTTGGGCTTTTCCCTAGAAGTCCAAAGATCAAGTGCTAAGTGTGTTCAAGCAATTCCAAGACTTAGTTGAGAGAGAAACTGAGAAGAAGATCAAGTGCATTCGCACTGACAATGGAGGAGAGTACATTAGGCCGTTTGATGCATATTGCAAAGAGTAAGGGATTAGGCACCAATTCACACCTCCAAAGACACCAAAGTTGAATGGTATTGCTGAGAGGATGAACATGACAATTGTGGAGAGAGTGAGATGTTTGTTGTCACATGCAAAGGTACCTAAGAACTTCTAGGGTGAGGCTTTGATGACTGCAGTTTATCTTATTAATCTCTCACCATGTTATCCTTTGCAAGGAGATGTTCCTAACAGCATTTGGTATAACAAGGAAGTCTCTTATGACCACCTAAAGTGTTTGGGTGCAAGGCCTTTTTGTTCATATTCCTCAAGATGAAAGGCTAAAGATTGATGCCAAGATACGGCAGTGTATCTTCCTTTTCTATGGATTAGATGAGTTCGAGTATAAGCTCTTTGATCCAATTGCAAAGAAGGTTCTGAGAAGCTGTGATGTTGTATTTTTTGAAGATCAATCAATTGGGGATATTATGAAGACAAAGGTGTAGGTTCCTCAGCAAGAGCCATTGGTTGATTTAGACCCAGTTCCTGCAGTTCTAGCTCCACAATAAGCCTAAGGTGATGTTGCAGATGATACACATGATGTTGCGCATGGTACAGGTGATGAGAATGCTCCCCAACAGCATGAGTTTGATGCTAAAATTGATGATCCGATCAACAACCACTAGTACTAGAAGATCCACCAATAATTCCACTCGGAAGATCCAGTAGAGATAGAGTTCCTTCCACCAAGTATCCCTCAGATTAGTATGTGGTGTTACTATCTGATGGTGCAGAACATAAGTGTTTTGCAGATGCAATGGAAGATCAGTACAAGAAGGAGTGGATGAAAGCTATGCAAAAAGAGTGGATTCCTTAAATTAGAATCATACATATGAGTTGGTGAAGTTGCCCAAGGGCAAGAAAGCTTTGAAAAACAAGTGGGTCTACATAATCAAGCAAGAAGAGCACACACACCACATCAAAGGTTCAAGGTCAAGCTTGTTGTGAAAGGATTTGGCCAAAGAAAAGGTGTTGACTTTGATGAGATCTTTTCTCCGGTGGTGAAGATGACATTAATCAGAGTGATCCTTGGCTTGGGAGCTAGTCTTAACTTGGAGGTTGAACAAATGGATGTGAAGACAACCTTTCTCCATGGTGATTTGGAGGAAGAGATCTACATGGAACAACCTGAGGGGTTTCTTGTGAAAGACAAAGAAGACTATGTGTGCAGGTTGAAAAAGAGTCTCTATGGCCTGAAACAAGCACCAAGACAAGGGTATTTGAAGTTTGATTCAATTATGGGGGTGCAAAGCTAGAAAAGGAGTAGCTTAGACCATTGCGTGTTCATTAAGAGGTTCTCAGGTGATGATTTTATCATCTTGTTGCTCTATGTTGACGATATGTTGATTGTTGGCAAAAATGTCTCTAGAATTGCAGAGCCGAAGAAAAGCTTAAGCAAGTCCTTTTCCATGAAGGACTTGGGGCCAACAAAGCAAATTCTTGGGATGAGAATTGAGAGAGATAGAAGTTCCAACAAGTTGTACTTGTCTCAAGAGAAGTATATTGAGAAAGTACTTTGCAAATTTAGGATGGACAATGCAAAAGCTATGAGCTGTTCTCTTGCAGCTCATTTCAAGTTAAGCACCAAGCAATGCCCTACTACTAATGAAAAGAAGAAGAAAATGCGGAATGTTCCTTATGCCTCAGCAGTTGGAAGTCTCATGTATGCTATGGTGTGTACAAGACCTGACATTGCTCATGCGGTTAGTACTGTGAGCAGATTTATGTCTAATCCAAGAAGACCACATTGGGAAGCCGTGAAGTTGATTTTGAGGTACCTCTGGGGCAGCACTAATCTAAAACTTTGTTTTGGGAAAAGTGATCCTGTGTTGGTTGCATACACAGATGTAGATTGGGTCGGGGATGTTGACAGCAGAAAATCTACTTCAGGGTATTTGATCACCTATGCAGGGGAGCTGTGTCATGGCAAGCAAGTTGTAGAAATGTGTCGCATTGTCCACAACTGAAGCTGAATTCATTGCAGCGACAGTGGCAAGCAAAGAGCTACTATGGCTGAAAAAGTTTGTTAGATAACTTGGGGTTTGATTAAGGCAAGTATGTGCTATTTTGTGACAACCAAAGTGCTATTCACTTGAGTAAGAATGCATGTTTTCACTCAAGGTCAAAACATATTGATGTTTGGTATCATTGGATTCGAGATGTGTTGAATTCTAAGCAAATGCAGCTTGAGAAAGTCCACACCGATGACAACGGGGCAGATATGTTGACTAAGGTTATGATAAGAGGAAAGCTCGAGGTTTGTTGCCGGCTCACTGGCATGACTGCGGGAAGGCAGTGAGACCCTCCATGATGTCAGGATGGGGAGTTTGTTGGGCTGTCCCTTCACATGAAGGATGCAATTGAGCCCAACAAAAACAGCCCATAGCTCAGTGCTTGTGCACCGTTGATTTGGTTCTGAATCAATGGTTGAAACTGCTTCTTGGGAAGCATGAAAGAGAGAAAACCCTAGCCTCCATTCTCATGAGAGAGAGATGTTACTTCTGAGAGAAGGGAGACCAGAACACACACACCACAACATGAGAAGAGAGGAAGAAGAAGGGAAATCTATCCAGATTTGGTGGCTTTGAACCGGTCACCTTCAAGCCGGTGATTGGAGTCTCAAACGTGGTTGGATTGACACCAAACTTGGTGAGCTCGTTCCTTACTTAGAGTACTTCAATCTGTTAAGTTGGTTTGAGGATTGGTTGAGTATAGCACCAGATGTACCATTACCCTTATTTGTGTACAACAAAATCTGCCTCCTCGCGCGGCCACGTCATCGTTAATTGCCAGCTGTCCGATCACCGATCCAACACCTTACATCACTCCAAACAGATCCTGTTGCCAGCGGCATCTCCTGTTCCTTCTTCGCTTAAGATGATTCTGCTCAAAATCCCCCAGCTTTAGCTACTTCCACTCTGAATCCGCAGGACGCAATATATTCTCAGTGTTGTAAAACATACGGACTCTATCTTCGAAGAAAATAAGGAGGAATCCTAATCCTAGTCCGTTTGTATGTGGGCTTTTACCAAACTCTTAGGTCTTGACACGACTATATATACGTGGGAGCTATATGTTTTAATCACCAATATTCAGATGAAAAAAGAATAGTCTCCATATCTTGTGTCTATTTATTCTTCTACTTTCATCTACTGTGTTGATCATGAGAGACGGAGAGGGGAAAGTCTTAACCGCTAGCAACATGTTTTATAACACATTATCAGCACGACAAGCTCTTCGTCGACATCGCTGTTAAAGCCATAGCCGATCTTTGATGCCGACGCTTGTACTGTCGACATCTGGCTGCGACTACTTCGACGACGTCAACATCCCCGACGTTGTTAGCGGAACGGACCTGCTACCTCTACCTACTACCAATCTACACTGCATCATCATCATCAAGCAGCCAGATCTACGACAGTGCCAAACGTCCTACGTGGTATGTATCTACTAGCTTTTTACGCGGCATGTGAGGCAGATCAAACTGGCATCCTTTAAAAAAAGGTATGAAAAAGATCTTGCAGATTGCCTAATTGTGCTAGCATTCGAGCTAGTCTATGCTTTCCAATGCCATATAGAATCTGTACGTGCAGTACATATACAAACATGCAAGAAGCATGAGGAACTATGATCTGCTAGGCGCTAATGGATCAATCTGTTCTTTAATCGAGAAGACCTGAACGGCATACTCATACATGGATGTAATAGTAGTAATCTTTCATATACATGCCCACGTACACGGCGTGAGTTATCCTGTAAACAAACATGCAAGGTATTATCCGGTGTACGTACGTTTCTCCATGGGCAATGGGACTCTTTCTCGGCAGGTCCCACGTACGTGTCTGAAAGATAAATCCGAAGGTTTTGAGAGTACAGTACTTTGCTGTGCGCTGTGCGTATATTTTGCGGTGCATGCATATCCGGCCGAGTGCCAGCCCCGTATGGCCGTGTTCTGTTTACACCCGATCGGATACGCGGCAGGAGGCAGCCGCACCTACCCCACGGCGCCAGCAGGAGGGACACGACGCAGACGCCGCGCGCTCAACACGGCTCATCCATGCGCCGCTGCCGGCCGTCGGGTTAGTTAAACATGACGGATTGAAAAACTTGCTACAATGCCACATAATCTCAGCACATGTATATGTATGTACAAATACACATGCCCGTAGCATCGTATTCGGCACATGTGCATACAGTAGCATCTAGTACTACTGGCTGTTAGTTATCGTCGTCTGAAGTCGGCGAGTTTTCCAAATGTTATTAGCGAAACATGAAGTTTTGTCAACATGACCAGTTTGAAAATCATGCAACATCTACCGGATGTGGTTGAATTGCACCCTGTAGGCATGCGCCGTCAATATGATCTAACCAGCCTTGATATCGACCGTACATGAAGTACGCGTGCATGTATGCTTAACCATGAGCTTGCATGCTCACTAGCTCAGTAATCGCAAGACTGGTTTGGGGTCCCATCGATCGCTGCCGTCACAGCGAGAGCCCCAACGCAACCCGCAGTCGCTCCTCCGCCATCTGTAGCATGCTGTCGTCGACAGAATCAAATTGGAGGCTCGTAGCCATGCGCCTATGCTGTCACTTCCACCCATGATCATATCCATGTAATACACCGTTGTCATGCCGTGGCTCATGGATTTGATTTATTAAATTAAATCCTCAAGAAATTTCCTGCAGAAAATTATGTAGGCATAAAACACTTCTATTTATACATTTTAGAGTATCTTTTTATTTGCTGTTGATGTATATATGCCATGTGATATTCTTAGATGCTATTTTAAATGCATTTATTTATATATCACACATCATGAATTATATACCATGTAATTGTAAGAATAAATCTTGAATGGTTACACGGAAAACATGGTATAATGTTTATGAGCACTCTAAATCCTGCAGACCTTAGACTTATTGAAAGGTCTTGATGGCTAGAGGGGGGGTGAATAGCCTTTTAAAATTTTCTACAAAGACAAGCTAAACAAGTTTATCAATACAACAAATAGCGCGATGCGAGTTTTGCTTAGCCTACGGGGTGTTTGCAAGCCACCTATCCAATTCACAATTCTAGTATATTTGCAATCAACCGCACAAGTCAAACCGAGAAGGTAACTACAACTACAACTAGCAAGCTACACAAAAGAGCTACTCTAGCCAAGCTAACTAGCTAGCAAGATAACTAAGAAAGTAATGCGTAGTTGAGTTAGGAGAGTTTCACCGAGGGGCGAAGTATTGAGCCAACCAATATGATCAACAATGAATACCAAGATAACCGAACACCGGGATCAATCAATCACAATTATGAAAGTGATGACACGAAGATTTATCCCGAGGTTCACGTGCTTGCCGGCACGCTAGTCCCCGTTGTGTCCCTTTTCACCACGTGGTTCGGTGGCTAATCGGTCTCACACCGAGCCTCTCAAAAGGCGCCACAAGAACCTACCAAATGGCAAAAGGTTGCAATGACACGAGCAATTCACTAATGTTGCCTTTGGCGCTTCGCCGAGGTAGGCACAAACCCCTCACAATCACCGGAGGTGGCCAAGAACAATCACCAACTCTTGCCAACGCCTCCAAGCTGCTCCAAGCCGTCTAGGTGGCGGCAACCACCAAGAGAAACAAGAATCCCGCAGCAAATCAACCACCAAGTGCCAACTAGATGCTATCTCACAATGCAAATGCACTTGGATCACTCAATCTCACTTCGAATATGCAAAGAGACAAGAGAGATGAGTGGGAGGGGAGTTGCTTAGCTCAAAGTGCTCATAAGTATGTCAAATGTCCAAGAGAGAGAGCCTTGAGCCGGCTAACGAGTATTTATAGACGTACCCCTTCGAATATAGCCGTTAGGAACTTAAAACAGCCGCAGTCGCGCTGACCGGACGCGCTGGTCAAACTGACCGGACGCGCCGGTCACACAACGGCTCTTTCGCGAAACACTGACCGGACGCGCCGGTCCAACTGACCGGACGCGCTGGTCACGACCGGACGCACCGGTCCCGTAACTGACCGGACGCGCTGGTCAACCCTGAGCCGCGCACAACGAAACAGCGACCGGACGCGCTGGAGAACTGACCGGACGCCACAGTGCCAGCGTCCGGTTAGAGTCCAGTAAGCTCCCTGATCGACCGGACGCGTCCGGTCGACTGTGACCAGACGCGCCTCGCGTCCGATCAAACAACTGAAACACGCGCACACGCTGAACACTGACCGGACGCGTCCGGTCAAACAGTGACCGCGTCCGGTCCAGCGTCCGGTCACTCCTGTGACCTCCGTTCGCCTCCGTTTCTTTTTCCGATTTCCGGCGCAGTGGAAAATAGTCGTTTCAACTCCTCGAAAACGCCTGAATCCCGCCTCGCAAGCTCGGCGGGAGGGAGAGAGAGCCCCAAACCCTCTCTACCGCTCAAACTCCACCGCCTTCGCAAATGTGCTAACATCACCAAGTGATCAACACCATGTGCATGTGTGTTAGCATTTTCATAATCAATTTTCGAGGCGTTATTAGTTCTATCCAAATGCATATGACATGAAATGCACACCTAGAGGCACTTAGGAGTTCAATAGCCGCGTCATTCCCCTCTTTATAGTACGGCTATCTATCCTATAATGTAACCACACCCACTAGGTGTCTTGGTTACTAAAACACAACCCTTAAGCATAGACCTTTGCCTTGATCGCGTAGGGTTGCGTCCAAATCCAAGTGTGGCCATCATGATCACCATGTCCATCTTGCCACCAACCTTGAAATATACTAATCCTCATATGCTACATACAACTTAGGCATAGGATTAGTACTTAGGCATTGTCACTAATTACCAACACCAAACATAGGACTTTCACTTATCACTCTTGAGATGCTCATATTTGTTTTTCCTAGCATAATTATTTTTTTGGGATGAACAAATGACTGGCATTAATTCTAAAAATTTGCATATACCATAATCTTGAAAAATGCTAAGATGCTTCTAAGGATTTTTTTTATAACCATCCACTATCATTTTGTACCTTGCTACTTGTTTACATGCAGTAAACCTATATGCACATGATGATTCCATGCATACCTTCATGAAGAAGGAATATCCTAGACCTGCCCTGAATGAGAGGAAATATCCTAGACCTGCCCTGAATGATAGAATATAGCATGGTCATTGTTAAATCATAGTAGAATATTCTACTACCACTGAAGTGGAGTAGACTCAGACATTACTCTCAAGAATGAGTATGTGGCTATAATAAATCTCAAAGGTCTTGTGAGACTCACTGAATGAGAAATTCTAGAAGACATCCTATATTATGATGATTGCATTATGTTAGAAATTTTGGAAATTGAATTTTCAAGCTTATATTACCATATGAGATATAAATGCTACTCTATAAAAAAACAATTAGCTTGAAGCTTTGTGTTAAAAGTCATAGAGGACGAGATGATAAAGACGAATTTGTCTAATTCTAGAAGAAATATTTCTTGAAATAGAAGATCAAGAGCATTGAAATACTAGAAGTATCCAATATCATCCAGAATTACTCAATATCAAGTAGAAATTGAGTCAAAATTTTTAGATAGCTCTATAAATCAAGATATGTGACTTGCATATATTATACTTCTAGAAGGATCGAGCAAGCATGAAGCTGCTAAATGTCAAGCATTGAAGCTAAGACATGTAAGAATGGATAGAAATTAGAACATTTAAAGTTTCTCTCTCGAAGAACTTAAATCATGTGCTTATAGATTTGTTGATTTTGAAATTCATATCCTAAAGTATTGATAGTAGTGGTGGTGGTGCTTTAAGTTTTAATTCCCGTTGAATTAAGTGGATTATGTAAACTCATAGAAGAGTTAATGGTTACTTTATTAGCTTGAAGACTAATATGAACTTTATAGTTGCAATTTTTACTTGCAGTAATATATGTTAATCTTGCATGGAATGGATTAGATTTATATGTTTTACATATAAATAATTGTCTATTGCCTATCTAAACAAATTTTGCATTAATTTTATCCACAAAGAAGCTTCAATTAACCGTGAAGGTTATAGTTCTTTGTGCACTTTGTATTATATTTATCCACAAAGAAGCTTCAATTATCCATGAAGGTTATAGTTCTTTGTGCACTACTACCATGTATGTTGAAAGGAAACTGATTTTGTAGAAGCACATGGACAATTGGATTATACTAGCATATTAACTGATCTTAGAAGAATCAATTTAGTCAAGAAACAATATGATCCATAAACTAAGTATTTAATATTTCAGCCAAGAAACTAGAAGTTTAAGTCCTACCCTGAATATGTTATTGTACACTGAATAGTGCACTTGATATATGAATTTCATGCCAGAACCAATGAATACCAGAAGTATGATTGGATTATATGGAACATTAAAAATGATTATTCATAGATGATAGATGAAGCACATTACTACTTGAAGTAACTATGGCATGACAGGGAGAAATTTTTAGGTAAAGGCATAAGAAAATATGGATAATATATATGTTTTAAGGCATAGCCTTCATAAATCTATTTTTTAAGTGCATGTATTAGGACTTGAAGTCCTAGTTGCGTCCCTTTCGCCAGAGTTAACTTTCTCTGTATTGCACTAATTACAAGCAAGCTTGTAGCTTTGCATTTTATTGTTATCTATTACGTTGGATTGAATACCAACATTCCACATTACACATGAATGTGTATTACTATGTTGTGCTCTCAATGAGCCGCAACTACCTCTACTACTACATGAATCTTAGCATAAGCAGCTATATTTGTAGCTAGTAGCTACCTATGCACTTTCCTCATAATTGAATTGGCTAGCTAGCCTGCTATGTCTATATAGTTCTCGTTGAATTAAGGAATATTTTGCTTTCAATGCATTGCATGTATAAGCAATAGATTGGTCTAGGACCAAATAGCCTAAGATAAGGGGGAGTGGGTTAATATGAAATTAGCTCAATAGAGATGGAGACTAATCCAATTGATGGGATGGATAATTGTGGAATTAAGATGGTGGATAACACACCTACAATGATTTGGGATTTAAGAAAAAAAAACATTTGGGGTATTTTGCATTAATGGCAATTAGAAAGTCTAAAAAAATTTCATGTCAGTTTGAATATTGCGTATTCTATATTTTTGAAGTATATGGTCTATTTTTTTTGTATGAGTACTTGGATCAATTATTTTGGCTAAACAATAAAGAAGCTAAACAAAGAAATAGTTTTCTAAACTAGGATATGTGTAAATCAGGGAAAGAACATCACTGAGTTTGTAGGAATGCTGAACATTCTTAAGTGCACTTTATGTATTTTTGCTCGCTGCATTAATGAATAATAACCTCTGTGTTTAAATATGTGCATTAATATTTCTCATAAATCTCTATCATAGCATACAATGGGCGTCCACTTGTAGTTGGAGATATATGAATTTGTTTTTTTAGCCCATGATAGGGGATATCTTTTGAAGTATGCTATTAAAGATCTAATAATATTAGCATTAGGGTTATTTTGAATGCCAAATGTTATTTCCACGGAAGGATAATGATCTTAAGAGAAAAATATTCCTTGAAGCCTGAAGCAGGAATAGTATCATGCACTAAATCAAACAATAGTGTGACTAATGCACTTGTGAAGTATGAAGCGGAGCATATGCCAAATATTTTTAAAAAACGAGAAGAGTAACTTGAAGTTATAAACCAGAAGTTGTGTTTACTAGTAATAAACTAAATGTTGTATACTATCAAGTTAAAATCTAGGGACAACTGTGAATTCTAGTTTAGTGTATACTTGTCAAATGAAATAAGAACAAACTTCTCCATATCATGAAGAGAACACCTCATGAAGAAGGTTAAGCACCTCATGAAGAGGATCATCATGAAGATGAAATCCAACACACTAAGCGCGCGCATCATTAGTGTTGGATATGCAGAACAATAAATCATCTCGTGTTTGGAAAATGACAAAGAGATAGAATAATCTCATATTGTGAGAATATTAGGAGAGAATTATAGTTATCGACAACGCTACCTCTGTAATTGCAAAGAATTCTCTTATGAGAGCCCGGATATGGAAAACAAAGTCCATGGCAAAGTCGCCTATAGCAATTATATCGGGTCAATGAAGAAAGCAATTGAGGTTGAATCTCCTACTAAGAAGAAATAAATGTTCTGCTATATCTCTAGCAAATGAAATAGATGAATATGAAATATGCAGTTAATAAGTGGATTATTTAGATCCACATAGTTGTAGAAGAATATAAATCGTAACATATGAAAATTAAATCTCATACCAAGTATTAAGAAGTCTAAGGTATAATATATTCCTGAATTAATATTGAAGTCTCAAGAAGAGCATGTCCTAGAAGGAATAGTCATCGAATGATTTTATAGTGAATAACACTTTCTCATTATGTATATAACAGTATAATAATCTCATAGAAGAGAAATGTTATTCAATAAGAATAAAAACATCCTTGAAGGAATTAGTCCATGAAGGATTTGTCAGTCGATTCTTGAATAAACACCATTGATCCCTAAAGTAAATATGGAACCGAGAGAAAGCAATGAGGAATCATAATAAACACCATAAAGGTGCCATACAAACACTCAGAAAGTGTATATTGTAAAGCTAGCAATGAAATGTTTATATCCTCTAAATACCATAGAAGATATAAAGTATAATGGTGACTTTGACAATTGAATTATATTATCCCCTAAATGCTAAATGGTTTTTAGGCCGTTTCCATTCAAAAAAACTGGGCGGCCACTTGCCTTTTTTCTTTCTTTCTTCGTCTAATAGAAATTGTGACAAAGTTTTTGCCGTCCTTTCTATAGAAAAACCTGGCTTATGTCTAGAGTCGATGAATCGTCCCAGACTCTTCTCATATCCAATGGAATTCATATTCATTTTACGAAGGAAGATGTTTCTAAGGTTTTTGGAAAACCATCCTCTGGCCATAGCATATTTACAAAATCATACAAACTCTCTGCCTGCAATGCTCCCTCATCCTCTAACCTCTGTAGTTGGCAGCATAAACATTAAACAACTACGCAGTATTAAGGCAGCACAAGATATTGTTGATTGAAACCACTATGGGCCGATGAGCTTAACCGAACAGGACAAGTTCAAGGCAGCATTCATCATTTTTGTAACGTCAAAGTTACTTGCTCCTATTGCCAAGCATGATCGTGTTTGCGATGATTATATGCATACTATTTTGCAGCCCGGTCATATCAATTCCTATGACTGGGCTGAGTATGTAATCCAACGACTACTGGAAGCTGTGTCCAAACTCAAGGCAGATATTGCAAGCAATGTCAAAGAGCCCTACATCTACGGTTCTCTACTTTCAAACATGCTTCATACCCGTTCAACAGATAGGCGAAACAGATGCCACATGCCAGAAGGTATCATTTACTTTGAGCATGACTTATTGCACAACAATGATTCCATTGTTATGATGCATCTAAGACATGACATTCTATAGCAGGGTTTGTGTCAGCTGTCGGGGTCCAGTAGATATCGAACTAAAAGGTGATGGCATTATTAAACACTTCGTGTATGGGCACCCTTACACAAAGGAGATGATGGCTGCTATAATGGCTCTGCTCAAGGAATTAGATGACCGTCTGCATCACGGAACTGAGGGACGTCGGTGGCGATTTTTCATTGGTCCAAAATTCTTGTTAATTCAACGTCCCACAAACTTCAAATGTATTAACTCATCATCTAATTATATGCACTTTTCTGCACTTACAATATTTTATCGTAACTATGTGGTTTAATGAGTCACTGCATTTGTGTGTTATAGCGCCAATGGATGTGCTACTAGCACGACTGTGTGTCTGGCGTGAACGACTACGAAGCAGGAGAATCATATCCACTGGTTGAACAGCCCTGTCTTTCATTTATCGCTGCAGAATGCGAAATGGTAAGAACCACAATCTTTCACATGTGCGAAATGAAGTGTTTAGTTATACTGCTTATCGATGGTTGCTTTGCAGGAGCTTTAACAACATTTTAATGCCCACCTGCTTCTTCTTGGGGCTTCAACTTGTTTCACTGGAATGGGCCCATAGTTCAAAGATACAAAACTAGGCAGTAAATTTGGTTCAATCTCAAACATGACCCTGTACTTGGTCTGTGTGATTGTGTGTCATGAAAACTATATCAACATTCAGATGAACGAGTTGAGGATAGGATTAACATAACGTCTTTTTGCAGAGATCAACAGGCTGTGCTGGTGGCAATGTTTGCATTTTTCTTCAACGGGAAAGCTGCTGTAAGAGATCTCACGAAGGAAACTCCACACCTAATGCCTGATGCTCCACCCAGGAAGGTGTGTGAGAAATTGCATTCTCGTTTTGCAGCCTGCACCTATTTACCATTCGTCGCAGAGTTCTAACATGTCGGCATGTCACTAACTGGAGTTTAAACTTGATGTAGCACGTTGGGATGTTGTTCAAGTGGTTAATTTGTCAATTTGCTCACTCCTGCTCGAGAGAGGCGATAACCCATTCCGGCTTGAAGGACTTACGTTCGCAACATATGTCATCCTCCAAGACGATGATTTAAATGTTAAACAGCAGCACAATGTGTGGGTGTCGCGTATATCCTGGCGGCTGTATGGTGCAATTTTAGATATAGACTTTGGTTAACGGAAGTATGTTAGACATATATAGATATGGGACCTATATGTTAATCCTAAATTTCTATTTTGAGCGGTCAGCTCAAGTGGCAAGCCTTGTTTGGTTTAGGGTGATGCTTAAAGTTTGAAGACCTTTTATAATGGTTGGGATCGCTTCCTATCGCTTCTTATCGCCTTCGCAAAATAGCTATTTTTGTTGATTTTATTCGTCAACGGCAATATAGTCATCACGCACAGCCCTCCCACTCCCCACTGCACCCAGCCGCGCCCACCCCCAGGACCCCACGCCGAACTCCCCGTCTCTCCCAATCGCACGCACCTCGCTCTCTCCCTCGCCCTAGCCGCTGCCGCCCTGCTCTCTCCCTCCCTCTAGCCGCCGCTGCTGCCGCCCTCGCACGGCGTCGCGCCGGCTGGGGTTCGCGCCGGCGCTCGGCCAGAGCTTCAGGGTACCGTCGAATTCCAGTCCGCCCGCGTTTGTGCTCGACGAGGTCGCAAGGGCGACCGGCGGGGTTCGGAGGAGGGCGTCCACGCGCGCGGCGAGTTGGGACTCGGAGAAGTCGCCGTACGAGACGCTTGGTACGATCCTGTGCTCTCTGTAGTTTGTGCGAGAGGTTAGACTACAAGTCGGTAGCATCTGTTTTTTCGTGTGTCAATCCTGATGATCTACTTACTCGTAAGATGCTGATCAGTTTACTATGTATCAAAATCTTTGATCCGTTGTGGCTTCGCCTGATTCTGATCATTTGCTGTTGCCATGCTTCTATGATTCAGTTCTATCGTCTAAAAAAACCAATTCAGTTCTAAATTGGGCTACCTTAGTAATAGTAACGATCTGTTGCGCCCCTACTTTGTAGTTTCAGATGTGCTGTGTGTTCCGGACTTGGAATTGAAGGTGAAGCAAATGTGTGTTCTTTGTGTCTCATGCGCTTCAAAGAGCTGGGTAGGGATGCAGACGTGGAGACCATAAAGACTGCCTACAGAAGATTGGCCAAGTTCTACAACCCTGATGGTTGGTTTATTCACCTTTCTGAATTTTCATAATATTCAGCAATTCTCCCTACTGTGTTCGAGGCACTATTTGAGTTTGCTTGTGTTTCTAGACATACAATTCGCACGCTCCTGTGAACAAGATTAATAACTCTTAGTTGCTTCATGTTTTTCTTATCACTGGGTTTTTCATTTGTCGCAAGCCCACAACACAATTGGAAGACAATGCATCAGTGGCAATGGTACAAACTAGTGCACGGTGACTATTTGACCCTCATTTTCATGTTACTCATCCTCCTGTAGATTCAGTGATAAAACATCAAATTCATTTAGAATGGCAGGTCCACAAATCAATATCAACTTTATAATTGCAAAGTTGTGTCCAATAGCAATTTCTCCATGTGCCATTAATTGGCTCATTGCAGTGGATGTTTCTGTATCTGGAGCTGTGCTGTTAGGGTATTAGAGTTCTAGACTTTATGGTGGAATAATTTGCAGATTTCTCCATTCATAATTATTGAGTTTAGGTAATTATCTTTATGTATCGTCTTAAGTCCTCATGGCTGGTTCTTTGTTTGGGTTAGAAAACTGTGGTTGGTTTTTTGGGATCTTGCTTAACCAGCGTGCTCAGGTTGGGACCTCTAAACTTCCTTGTTTCTTGCTGTAACTTGTAGGTCAAACCGAATCAGAATATATGCACCACCTGTTTTCTACTTTTGCTTTTCGGACAGTCTAGTGATTGTATTCCTACAAAATGGAATGAAACATTTTGGACTTGTAGGTTTGGAGTTTCTTGAGCATATATTTTTCTTTACTTACATGATAAAGTGCGAGCAAGGGGAGTGTATTAGAAGGTGTACAATGCAGCAATGATCCACAATACTTCATAGCAGCCACGTCTTTCTCCACGATACTCATCAGTTACGCTTTGATATTTGCGAACAATGCTACTGGCACCATATTCACTGCATCTCAAAACTAGTTCTCAATGGCTTGGATGCCATCTTGTTCTTTTTATTTGTGTAAGGCACATGATGAATCCTTTTGAGGGATGAGTTGTAAGTAACCATATGTGGCCCCATGATTCATTTTGTTGAGGATAGTTCACTACAACGTGATGGTTTGTTGCATATTTGAGTTCCTAAATGCTTGTTCGTATATCTTACAGAATCTTACTTGCCTGGATTTATCACAAGGTCCCACTATTTGGCATTAATCAAGATCATTTTACTATCGATACCTAATCGATAGTAGTAGCTCCTTTTTGCGAATCAACAGAATATAGTAACTTGATGGTCTGTCTCTTCTCAGGTTGTACATGTCGTCGATACCATAGGAATAGACGAGGGAAATAGAGAACCAACATCCTATATTTCTTTGTTTTCCAATACACCTGGAAAGTTGACAGATGAATTAGTGGACCTTGGAGATGAAGAATTTTATTGCGGAAGGAACATGACTACTGACTTTGTTACATTTACAATGAAGTATGGTTGTTCGAGTTACAAAGAGAGCAATACTGGATGGAGCAAGTGAAGTTCCTGTGCTCTGTGTAGAAAGTGGTTCAGTTACTATATTATGGTGGCCGAATTCTGGTATAATACTGCCATCCACTCAGCTGTGGGTAAGTCCCCTTTTGAGGTGCTTTATGGGTACACACCTCGTTAGTTAGGCATTGCTAATATGCAGTTGAGTACTGTGCCGGATCTTGAGCAGTGGCTATCTGACAGAGAGTTGCTATCTCAGCTGGTTAAGCAGCAGTTACTCAGAGCACAGCAACGAATGAATGAAATCTCAAGCTGATAGGAAGAGAACAGAGCGCGAGTTCGCGGAAGGGGATCTGGTATACCTCAAACTGCAACCATATGTGCAGTCCTCAGTAGCTTCTCGCTCAAATCAAAAGCTGGCATTCAAGTTTTATGGTCCATACAAGATTCTTCAGTGGATAGGGAAGGTGGCATACAAGCTTGACTTGCCATCCAGTGCTAAGATCCATCCTGTCATTCATGTGTCGCAATTGAAAGGACAGGTGCCCCCATCGACATCGGTGAGTATTGATCTTGCTACTGTCAGGTCTGATCCAGATAGGGTGCTGTGGCCAAGACAAGTGTTGGACCAGCGCACTGTTATTCATGGGGCCAAGGAGAACCTACAGTTGCTCATTCACTGGCAAGGATTGCCTCAAGATATGGGCAACCTGGGAGGATGCTCATCTTCTGTCGAAGCATTTGTCTGGTGATACAGCTTGAGGACAAGCTGTTATTTGAGCGGGAGGAGATGTTATGGCCTTGTGGGCTGCAGTAGACTAGCCGGCCATGGGCCGTAGTAGTGTGCTGGGCTGGAGCCCATGTAAGTGAAGGCGTGTGGCGGTGCCGGCGTGAATATAAGCTGCGGCCGCTATCCTGTAACGGCAACGAAGAATAGATAACTGAATCCCCGTCTAATCCATTCCCTCCCTCGGGGTTTAGCCGAGTTCTATCCTATTCTTCCCCAATTTCCTGCTACGATTCCCTCCCATACTCCATTCTACCAATTAGGATCGTTACAGGCAGCTACCTCCGTGACGCCCTTTGCTAGGTCGAGGTGGGCGCTGTCCGCGACCGTGAGCAGGTGGTCCCTCTGAGAAGTGAGGTGAGGCCGTGAGGGTGAGGGTGAGGGTGAGGAGCAATGTGCAGTCGCCTGAGGAGAAGTAGCGGCTGGAGGAGAGGAGAGTGAGATGGTGAGAACCGCCTGAAAGGCCACTAAGGTTTCATCTGGTTTTTATACGAGCACCATTTGAATCCTGGCCATCTATCTGAGATCAATGGCTGAGATCGTCCAAACATTTAGGGTTCTTCTAATTGGGCCGATTTTTGGGTTTTAGAGGAGAACCAGCTGGGCCGGCTCGGCTATAAGTTAGCCGAAAGTTTTGCTGGGCTCTTTTTCTTTTTTTAAAGAGCCGACGAAGCCTTAATTATTTCTAGAATTTTGTTTTCTTTTGTTATTTAATTAGTTCATTATTTAAATGTTTTAACTAAGTTTTGAGTTGTTTTACATGCAATTTTTTACATTTGATAGAACATTATTTAATTGTTTTAACAAATTGTAACTTTACATTGTTCTCAAACAAATACATCTTTCACATAGCTGTTGGTATGTTCACAAAACTAATTGTAACAATATCTAAATCTAGTTAGCAAATTCTACATGCCGACGTAGCACCATATTTAATAATCATAAGATTACCATAAATTTTTAAAACTAGTTTAATAAAGTGGGAATCTAAATTGTTGACAAATATATACATATATCGAATAGTTTTATATAACTATGTGTGAGATGTATACATTTATGATTTAGTCAGAACATCCTAAAAACTGGCATGGTGGGATAATATAGGTTTGTAAGACTCCCATAAAAAATTCAAATCGTTTTGACAAACTAGGACTATACATGTTCACAAATTGATACATTTCATACGTAGTTTCATATAACTATGTGAGGGATGTGTTCATTTATGAACAACACACAATATTGCTTTGTTAAAATGATTTGAAGTTTTTATAAAATGATTATACCCTAAAAACATGTTTTCATGCAAGTTTTTAGATTTTTCTAACTAAATTTAAATATTATTTTTAATTATTCTATGTAATTTAACAACATAATAATAATATTAACTAAATTTGGTTAGAAAATTCTACAAATTGACACAACAACATATTTTGGGTCCATAAGCCTTCCATAGAAATTTTAAACACTTTTAGTAAAGTGGGAATATACATAGCTCACAACTAGATAGACGTACCATTTGTGAACAATGTGTTGTACCACTTTGTTAACATCATTTGAAATTTTTATGGGATGATCATACACCAAAATCATGCTGCCATGCAAGTTTGTAGAATTTCCGAATCAAATGACGACATTTATTCTATGGTAATTCCATAGAACAATTGCAATAATAATATAATTTGGTTAACTATAAAGTTGTAGGACCCATCACGATCTACAAATTTTTTTGATCATTTCTCCGTTGGAGTTCATTTTTACAGTTCAAAAAAAATAAATTTTAAAATTCGAACAGCTTCACTCACTTCTCTTTAAAAATTTGTCTTTTGAGGTAACTAACAACACACTCTTTATAGCTCAATGGTTAATCTTTGGTACCCTACTACGAGTGGAGAGGCCAGGGTTCGATTCCTATGTGTTGTGGCCTACAGATTTTTTTATTTCCCCATTTTTGTCTAGTTGATGTACCTACTAGCCATGAATACATGTTAATAGAAAATATTGTGCACACTCCGCCAAGAACTAGATGGTGGAGTTCGTGGTTAGGCTGTTGCTAACTGCTACCGGTAGCTTTTGGTGCAGGTTCGAACCCTGCATGGCACAATACAACACCCCCCCCCCCCCCCCCCCCTATTTTTTTTTTGGTAGTGCTATGATTGGTTTGCAAAAATTTCTGCTAAAAAATAATAAATGAGTTCTAAATTCTAAATTTTTAAACTCCTACATCGTGTTCTAGAATATTTATTTGTTTTGGTCATTTCTCGTGATTGGAAGCTAACATACAATTTAGGTGCTGTTTTGCAGATAAATAAACAGCAGATAAATAAATTTAGGTCCACTTGTTATAGCGTGGTGACTAGTAGGTCACTTGGACAAAATATGAGAGTGGCCGATTGATTTGTTATCGCATGGTACTTCACTAAAACAAAATGTGTGAGTGGTCGATTGACCTGTTATAGCGTGGTGGCTAGTAGGTCACTCGGACAAAATGGGAGAGTGGTTGGTTGACTAGTTATCAAGTGACGGCTATTAGTTCACTTGGATAAGATATGAGAGTGGTTGGTCGACTTGTTATCGCATAGCGAGTATAAACTCACTCGGACAAGACATGAGAGTGGTTGGTTGACTTGTTATCGCATGGTGGCCAGTAGTTCACTGGAACATCATGTGAGAGTGGGCGACTGGCATGTTATCTCGTTGCGGTTATTAAAAATAAAAAAATTCAAATTATTCATCACGTTGTTGCTTTGTGCACCTAGATGCGAAAAATTGCGCTAATTAGAGTTAACACGGACAAGTAATGCTTAATAAGTCAAAAAGAAAAAAATAAAAATTGAAAAAATGGCCATAGTGGTAAGGATCGAACCTACACCCTCTGCGATTAGAGCTACAAGATCTACCACTAAGCTATGATTGGACGCTCAATCAGTTGAAGCTAAATTTATTTATCTGTAAACATTAATGTGTAAAAAGTGCATGGACCTAATAAATGTCTAATTTTTTGAACAGCCCACCCCGAAGGATGCAACCCAACCCACGATTGCGTTAGCTCGTATACTGCCGGGTTTATAGGGATACTTCACATTCTGTGTGATTCTCGTCAGAAACTCAGAATAATGACGGACAGAGAAGGGGGATTCCCGCGCTTACCTCACATTTTTAAACACATTTATGTACAAAACAATGATTCAAAGCAGATTTTGTCCAGGGGCCTGTTTAGATACCAAATTTCACCCCAAATTCCACTATACAAAAAGAAGATTCCCCGTCACATCAAAATGCCGGCACATGCATGGAGTACTAAATATAGATGAAATAAAAAACTAATTGCACAGTTTTGTTGTACTTTACGAGACGAACATTTTGAGCCTAATTAATCAATGTTTGGACAAAAATTTACAAATACAAACGAAATGCTACAGTGCAGAATCTTGCACTATGCAAAATCAGCCCCTCCCAAATCAGCCGATCTAAACACGGCCCAGTTGCCAAACTTTTTTGACAATAAAGAAAGTCAGCAACAATTAGACACTAGGATTCACTCTTGATTACATAAAAACAATTAGACACTAGGATTCGCACAAACTCCAAGATTACAGTTAAATGATGTCAATGTGGCTCTGAGTTGCAGCAGTGTCCAAAGCTGTGGCATTTACAGAATTTGTTGTCATAGCTAACACGGGAAAGGCCTGCAATAGCTCTTTCAAGACATCTGCAAAACCAAAATTGAACTAATATGAGTCTGTTTTTCTGAAAGAACAAAGAAGAGAATATTATACATGCTTTGCAAAAGAAATACCACATTCATGGACATGAAGTGTACAATGCACACAAGCTGGTCAGGGAATGCAAAAAAAATAGGAGCAATTCAATCAGGGCAGTTTGCATCAGCCTGGACTAAGCTTTGGACTTACAGGAAGTAACCTGAGCACAAATGCTTGTCTTTTCAGCATGTGACACAAGGAGGCACCCAAAAATAGAACCATAAAACAATACAAGGTATGAGTAAGCAACAAATTATCAACAATGGAGCTTCACTCATGTAAAAGTAACACTGCAGGAACTGCCTCCTAATTATGCGTTTGTCTTCTCAAAATTCACTGATAGGAAGTCATTTGCTTGTCACCACTATTTATAAAGTCCTAGAGAAATAAGGTCACATGGACAAACTATTTTTCGGTAAATCTAGAGATTACCTGATCCTCTAGATCAAATTCTTTCAGTAATGCCAATGCCTCCATTTGTATTGTCCTTGCCATTATGAAGGAACAACCTTTCAGCAGAACTGCAAATATGGTTACACAATCCATTGTAAATATGTATATGTATCTCTTCAAAGAGCAGTAGCAAATCAATACATTGTTAGCCGGATTTTTAAATAATACCATGTGCATAAATATTTGAGATGTCTCAAATAGGGGAGTTCTAACATCCTTTCAACTGAATAAGATTATACCTGATGACCTCCTGCTGGAATACAACTATATAAGATATGGGATCTACATGCGTATAATGAAAATAACCAGAGCCTATTCCAATATGTATAACATCTCTGTGTGATTTTTGATTAATAAAAGTGAAAAAAAAAACTTCATTTCAACTGCAGGTGTTCAACACAGATGACATAGAGGGGCTAGGTGCTCTTGATCAGGAAACAAGCAACACGGGTGAGCAAGAGATTTGCCTACCGGATGGGCTACAGATTAAATGAGAAACACACGGAAGGACGGTGCTGTAAGCCTGTAATCGGTAATCCTAATTGAGATTTCAGAGGAGGTATGGACCCATACCTGTTCATTGTCGACTGAGCGCACGAGAGCAGAGATGCCCCGCTCGAGTTGGATAAGCCCGCCAGCCTGGCGGAGGCAGCGCACACGGCCTAGCGCGATCTGTTCAGCAGATACGGACTGCGTGGGGGATTCCGAGAGGCGGGGAATACGTCAGGGACGGTGCAGGTGACGCCAGATCTCGAGCGAGGGGAGCCACCACCGCCCTGTGCCGCGCCGCCACTGGGTGGAAGGCAGGGTCCGCCGCTACTCCATGAACGCGGTCACCAGGTGAGGGGGAGGGGCCGTCGCTGCCAGATCCGCGTAGGAAGGGATCGGCGCCGGCACCGTTGAGGGAGGCGAGTGGCGATGCGGAAGAATCCACAGGGGAGGGAGGCCGCCGCCGCCGCCCTCGTCCTCACCCTCACACGCCACAGCAGCTACCGCCATGAGCAATGAGCGGGGAGGCCATGAATCGAACAAAGAACTGAGAGTGGCTAGACGGCGGCAGAGACGAAGACAACTCGAACGAACCCGAACAAAATATTTATCTAACTATAGTAGTACCCCAACTATACTGCTCAATAAAATATTCATCTAACTATACTACTTAATCATTTACCCTAACTATACTACTCAAAATATTTTTTTTTGCAATTATGCATTTACCCTTTTACCCTTCACTAAAAAAAGAACTACGAAAAAGGAATTACCACTCCTCTATTTGGGTTCCTAATCTCCTCTATTTCGGAGGCGATAGGAGGCGACGTGACGCATATGGGCCCACCGACCATAGACACACTTATCGTCTCTCGTCACCTCTCATAGCTTTCTCATGTTCTGGGTCCACCGATCATAGATACACCTATCGCCTCTCCAACCATTGTAAAAAATTTCATTTTATATTAGTATAACTTCATGATATGCTATTTAGTATTATTATGCTATTTAGTATTATTAATATTGGTGTAAATAATGCACTCAATTGAAGCCTGTAGCAGACGCTCTTTTAATACATCCTACCTAATGGGACTATTTGAGGATGGTACAATCGGGCTGGTCGTGTCAAGATGGAGCGTGATCTGATTTGATCTGGGTAGCCAGGATAAAAAAAAACTACATGCATCAGTGTCAGGCGAACGAACTGGTTGGCATAATCTGTTCGGAGAAGACCAGATAGGCATGTGCAGAGATCCTGAATGAAGAATCGGAGAGTCTTCAATCGGTCTGAAGCTTGTTTTTTTCCCCCCTCAAATATGCACAAGCAATACGTATCATTATATTAGGTAGGAAGAGGGTTTGAACATAACAAGATGCCGATCTTCGGCCACGTTAGTGTTTTGTTATTGCTACATTATGGTAATAAACAATATGCAGGCGACATCCACGGAGTTCGCCGGTTGAATCCCACCTCCGTTGATCCCAGTCCCAGCTTCGGTAATCTGTGCGATGCGTCTTTTTTTTTCCATAGGAGGCAACCTTGAATCTGGACCATGGGTCACTCTGTTCGTGCAGGGTTTAAAGAGATGCAGTTACCATACGTGACTGGAACTATTAACCTCCGATCCCTACTATCCTTCATCTCCATGCTCCATCTCCACTTCATCACCATACGGCAGTGCAGTTTGCCCCGCAACACCCAAGGCCGTGCTCCATGTCCCAGCTCCGTCAGTAGTGGTTGCGAATCCTTGCTGGCCGCTTGTTGTGACCACCACCGCCAGTGACGGAAGCCCTTCAACAACTCCCATTGCTTCTCTCATTTTGATCACCTCTCTTCACTTATTTGGAAGCTTTGCTGACCCTGCTACATACCCTGCTTATGTTAAGAACCCAAGCAGCTTGCTCTGGAAGCCACACCCAAGACGCATTCATTTCTTCAGCTACCTCATGGCCGCCAACTACCCATCCAGGCAGTTGCTATTTTCCTCTCACATCCACGTAGGCGCCACCGTGTCTTTATTAGTTACAAATCGTGCCCCCAGCCAATCAGCTCCCCCTCCTCCAATCTCCACGCCCGACAATGCTCTCAACCGTCCGATCAGGGTGGGTACGTAACGCCGGTACTACCAAATTCACGTCCACTTCTCCACGCTCTGGCCAAGACGTGCGCACTTACTGACAAGGCAGCAGGGTTGCTCCTGGGGTTTCTGTACGTCATCTTGATGTCTGCCGTGCAATTGTTTGAAGTCTGCGCCAAGGCCGCGTTCTACTACGAATGCAAGGGGAGCACCGAGGCATCTGCGGCGGAGTACCTCATGGTGTCTACAAAGGAGCAATTTGTTGCTGCTTCAATATTAATTAGCTACTCCCTCCGTTCCAAATTATAAGTCGCTTTAATTTTTTTGGTTTATCTATTTTGCTATATATCTAAACATATTATATTATGTCTAGATGCGTAGCGAAATGGATGTACCAAAAAAGTTAAAGCAACTTATAATTTGAAATGGAGGGAGTATATTCTATCCACCTGATATGCACTGTGTGCATAGCCATATACTGCTAATATTGATGTTTCACTAAGTGGTAGTCAAGGGGCTGCTTCCACCGTATGTAATACTCCTCGTTTCACTGTTTCATTTCATTTGAGAATTCACATCGTAGATGTGATGTAAGAATAAGAATATGTGCAGTTTCATGAATTTTCTCGAGGGCAAAAGGTCATGAATATATGTACAACAGCATGATTCTAATCAGAGCAAGTGACCAAAGTGCACGCCAATTATTAAATTTCATACACCCACACCTTGTCCAAATCTCACATCATAATTCCTGTTGACAGCAAAATTAATGATTAGGAAGTTCAAATTCGAATTGGGAAATAAAGTGTTAGTGAAAAGCATCAAAATTAGGCCAAAACTACAAGTTCCAGGGAGGCACTATTCACTGGCTGGCACAGCTAAAACCGGTCTAGGCCAGTTTCTGTAGTCTTCGGCCACAGCCCAGTAAAGACCGGTGCAGGCCGGTTTTGAAAGTTTGTGTCTAATTCATCCCTAATTCGATGGGAACTCGCACAATCTCATTAGAAACTTGCAAATCTCATGTGGGATAAGTATTCTCTACCAGGATAAGACTACTCTCTCTATATATTAAAGGATCACGCCCGATAGATGTTAACCATACACAATTGATCAAAAAATCATTTTACTATCCTCTTCTCCTACCTTAGCTTTTTCAATATCCTCGCTATCTGAAAGACCGGAAACGATGACCAAATGGGGAGGGGGAGAATGGGAGTCAATATATTAAAATTCTTCTCTGGGAGATAACTTGGCCTATATCCCCATTTTCCATGAAATTGCGTTCCTTGTAGCAAAATCGATTTCTAACCGCCATGACGAGACTATAGATCTAAAGGACATTGATAGGAAAGCCAAAACATGAAGCGAAAGCGAAAACAGCTCAGAACAACAAAAGATTGGAAGTTGGGATCGGAAGTTCCGATGCATGTCGGGAGTTCCAATGCACGTCGGAAGTGCCGGTGTTAGAAGTTGTGTTGGATGTTGACGTTGAAAATTGTGTTAGAAAGTTTCGAGACAGCCCAGAAAACAGCCTTGAGAACAAGAGAGACTTGACCTCCTCGATTCGATGCAAAAGACTCTGCCAAACCAGCAGCACAAAAATCACCCAAAATATGACAACGAAGATCTCCAAAAAAGAGAAATTTCAGATTTGGGGGGGGGGGGGGGGGGGGGGGGGGGAGGAGCTAGAACAAGATGTACGAATTTGATTTCTTGATTACTTCACAATGAAAGAATACAAGCCACTCCTAGCAAATCTAAAAGTTTGGATGGCGAAAAGCTCCATCAAAGAGTCACTCCTCTGACCCACTATTCCTAGCCCTAACCAAAAGCTATCAACGGAGCGTGAATCAAAACAATCAACAAAAACTGAAATCTTTTTACAAGCAATATTTTGAAAAAAGAAAAGCCCAAATGTTATAATAATAAAAAAGCTAGCTAGCTAGCTAGGCGTGCTATTTGCGTGGACCATATTGCTAGTTATTAAGAACTAAGAGGGTCAGGATTTAGCGGTCTATATAGGATCTGGAGACGATTTGACTTTTATTCACGAAGATTCCAGGAAACTACCCCAGGAATAGACCTTTTCCTTTTTTTAAACATGCACTCATCGCATGTTTCATTAAGAGGAAAGAGATAGTCACTGTTACAGAGAGCTACTCCCTCTGTTCTTATAAAAAACGATTGTAGGTTTTGGATAAATCAAAATTTTTTAAATTTGATCGATTTTTTAAGAAAAAATATCTATATTTATGTATCCAATTGTAAATATTATCAATTTAAAGATTTTTATTTGGTATCTTAAACATTTGTATTTTTTATAGATTTGGTCAAACTTAAAATTGTTTTACTCGTTAGGAAGTGTTAATTGTTTTTTTAGAATGGAGGGAACAGAAGCGCAAGAGGCGAGTCACAGTTGCGAATGCCAAGACACCCCAAGAGATGAACTTCCTACGCCCTACAGCCATGGTTGGACAAAAAGCTCGTGGCTTGCTAGCTCGGTCAGCTCAGTGCTAACTCAGCTTAACTCGGTTCGGCTCGTTACTATTCCTAACGAGTCGAGCTAGCATTTTAGCTCATTAAATTAATGAGCTAGCTCGTGCTGGCTCGCCTAAACAAGCCAAATACTTTGTAGTTCTACAACAAAAACTAGTAAGAACTAAGCTTAATTTTATATTACATGTATGAGATTGGAGTCTAGACTCTAGAATACGTGTATGCTATGCATTACACTTAGCTTATTTATTTACTTGTCGTGATGTATGCATAGAATAAATTATTAGTATCTATATGCATTGGTTGCAACAGTTAATGAGCCTGCTCATGAGCCAAACAAGCTGGTTTGCGAGCTAAATGAGCCGAGCCGAGCTAGAGTTTATCTCGTTTACTTAACGAGTCGAGTCGAGCCAGGTCATTATCGTAACAAGCTATAACGAGGAGCCGTGTCATAACGAGTCGAGCTGGCTCGTTATCCAGCCCTCTACAGCTACAGAAATGATTTGTAGAATATAGACTTTCCCTGACCCTGTCATAACTCATAAGTCATAAGCGCGTTATGCAACTTCCACCGATATTTCAGATTTTCAGAAATAATGGATACGCCTACGCGTAATATGGCCTATATCAATGTCCTGACTGCTGACTCTTTCTCAGAACGGCGACCTTTTCTATTCGACCGACACTTCGGCATCAAATTTTTCTATAAGGTTGCTTTGTCCAAGCATGTTTCTTTACTCAACCATGCGCTTATAACCTGTGATACACTCCTCCAACTTTGTTCTCATCGCCTTCTATTCGACCTTTGTCCATCTCTCTAGCTAGCTAGCTAGCTCCAGCCTTCAGCCATGGCAACCGGGCAACAAACAAGCTCGACCCCATCGTTCTTCAACTTTCTGAAAGAAGGCCTGCTCCTCCCTAGCCAAAACCGGAGGCTCTTCGCAGCTGTCTTCACAGTTATCGCCGCCTCCACCTGTCTCCTCCACCTCGGCAACGACCTCGCCGTCCAACCCCGCAGAGACGAGCTTGACCAGGACACAAAGGCGCTCCACAGCATCGATCCCAGTCGCCCAGCAGGCATTCTTCAACTCGTCCAAAAGACCAAAGATGACGTCCGGGCTCTCTTGCTCACCAGCGCAGCCTATTTTCTGTTTGGCGCCATCACCAGATCAGCCATCCAGGTCGTCGTCCTCTTCGCCGCCGTCGCGACATACTCCGGTGAGGTGCACACCTTTGTGTCGCTCCTTGGCAAAGTCAAGGCGCAGCTTAAGGGCCCCGTACTCACGCTCGCCTTCGTCTACGCACTGGAGATCGCCTACGTCGCGCTTCTTGTTGCCATGTCCGCTCTGCTCATGTTTCTCAAGATCAAGAAATACTTCGGGCTGTTAACTGTGGGGTCGCTGCTCTTCCTGGTTCCCGTCATCTTCCTCGTGTACTTCTCCTTCCTCTGCTCCATGAGCGTCGTCGTGGCGGTGGCCGAACCCGGTTGCCATGGCGCTGGCGCTCTTGGGCGGGCGTGGCGGCTGATGAAGGGGAAGCGCAGACAGGCCGTGCTTTTCATTTTTGTGACTGTCGTGCTCGCCGTTGCCTTAACTCCTATGTACACTCTGGCCAAGAGATTTGCACTTACTAACATGGGAGAAGGGTTGCTCCTGGGGTTTCTATACATCATCTTGATAGCGGCCGTGCAGTTGTTTGCAGCCTGCGCCATGACCGCGTTGTACTACGAGTGCAAGGGGAGCACCGAGGCATCGGCGGCGGAGTACATCAAGGTTTCTACCAAGGAGCAAGTTGATGCTTGATTATTAGCTACTCTATTCTGTCGACCTGATGTGCATTGTGCATATATCCTGATAATATCGATGTTACTTGACTAGGTCGAAGTCAAGGGCTTGCTTCCACCATATGTAATACTCCCTCTTTTCTCCCTTTCATTTCATTTTTCGTCGATGTGATGTAAGAAAAAGCACTAATTTAGAGGGGGAAAGGTCATGAATATACAACAGCACGACTCTCTATTTAGAGCAAGTTATGACCAAAGTGCACCCTAACTATAAGGTCCTGTTTGGCACAACTTTTCCAGCAACTCTATTAGCTATTTGAAGCTGTTTTTTTTACCAATCAGAATAAAATGAAACAGCCCCTCAAGTGAAATTCCTGAAAACCCATTCCCACAAGGAGAGTGGGCGCTGGGTGAAGCTGAAAATGCTAGCTTCTTCTAGCTTCCCCTTTTGTGCTCCTCCAGTGAAACTGCTCGTGGAAGAAGAAAAGAAAGATGCTCGACTAATGAAATATAGAGCTATACCTAACGTGGCCTAAACATCGTCCACCCGCACCTTGTCCAAATCTCACCTCCTTATAGTTCCCACTCCGTGAGCACCAGCAAAGCAACCTCCACCGCTCCACGTGATCTCCATATATGCATTAGCTTCATAGAGAAATCCCTGCTCCTTCAACCACAAAACGTCAAGGCTCCTTTCATCTACGTTCTTGCTTATCTTTTGCCTAAACCATTTCTCCTCTTCGTCCTGGTCCACTCTGGACGCACGCTCTCTGCTGGCATCCTTGGAGACACACACTGATAGAGACTCTGGACAACACCAACTCTATTACTGACAGTTACACCGTTCTTGATCACAAGATCAAGGAACATGACAAGATCGGAAGCTCTTTATTACTAGAGCGAGCCGTCTACCGCATCAAGTTGAGCGACTGCATCAGGCCAGAAGCGAGCTCGGTGACGGATTCCGGGTACTCGACGACGGCTTCCAGGTACTCCACGATGGTTTTCGAGTACTCGATGACAGCTTTTGAGTACTCGACGACAGCTTTCGGGTACTCGACGACAGCTTCCGGGTACTCGATAATAGCTTCCGAGTACTCGACGACGACTTCTGGGTACTCGATGATGGATTCCGGGTACTCGACGACGGCTTTCGGTACTCGACAACAGCTTATGGGTACTCGACGATGGCTTCTGAGTACTCGATGACAGCTTCTGAGTACTCGACGACGGCTTCTGAGCCATCGAACAACCGGAGTCTACGCAGTCTGACTACGGTCTTACTCAACGGCGTCACACCGTGGCTTGTCCAAAGGTTCCAGCTACAAAACAAGACAACCAGTCATTTGTCTTATAGTTTAACCCGGGTAATTTTTAATGTTACTCAGATGAGAGATACCCGACTATCTATACCGATGCTCGCTCCCGACTTAAAAGTCATTGGCCAGAGAACTACCGGCTAGATCATGCTGGTATAAAACTCTAGGCACCGTCTATGTTTATCAAACGGCTCACATCCTGCGACATAATCATATTCTATCGCATAGTACGACACTTAGCTTTTTATGCTAAATGTATGCCAAGCCCGTAATAGATTACCTCGGAAGAAGGCGGTTGACTTGCTCTTCTAGCGCGTGATCCTTAAGGAAGACAGTCATAAGGTCACCTTATTATCAAGTGCTTTTTTGCACTTAAGGTCGCATATGTGGTCGTTATTACGGCTACGCGACTACTCGGATAATCCGTCTTAAGTAAATCAAGGCGATGATATCCAAATATACGGCAAATACATGCTATAGTTTTAATTATACTAACAATCTACATTCGACTCGTCCTAAGTCAATCAGCACGCAGTCGTCGAAATTCGACTTGTCCTAAGTCAATCAGGACGCGGTCGTCGAAATTCGACTTGTCCTAAGTCGATCAGGGCGCGGTCATTCGACTTATCCTAAGTCAATCAAGATGTGATCGTCAAAATTCGACTCATCCTAAGTCAATCAGGACGCGCTCATCAAAATTTGACTCGTCCTAAGTCGATCAGGGCACAGTCATTCGACTCGTCCTAAGTCAATCATAATGCGGTCGCCAAAATTTGACTCGTCCTAAGTCAATCAGGGCGCGGTCATTCGACTTGTCCTAAGTCAATTAGGATACGGTCGCCAAAATTCGACTCATCCTAAGTTGATCAGGGCGCGGTCACTCGACTCGTCCTAAGTCAATCAGACGAGTCTGAGTACTCTCACTTCGACTTCGCCCGTCGGTGCTGACTCCTGCGCGAGTTCGATTGGGTCACAGGGTGTGTGTACAGCTTAACAAGCCAGTACCCGGTGAAGATGTATGATCTATCTACAAGGCGGCAACATAATTTTGGTGTGCGGAGTCAGAGCTGAAGCTGCTAAACATTATCAAGATTGCAATACATGGCTGGGAATCGGGAATTCTCAATGATGACATCAAGCTAAATAATGGCAAGATTCAATTGGGCCAACAAGGAGCATGCAAGCTACTAGGATTTTGAGGCACACACACGTTCAGACGTGCTGATGCCCGACTACTTCTTCCCATGATCCGACTCTAGCACGAGAGCAACGTATCCATCTACACAGCTAACGCTCGAGGGCTCGAATTCAAGGTTGGACGATCAAGTTTACAAGCACTCAACCGTTAGGCGACAAGCGATCATTGATCGTTGTCCCAAGAGGTTACTCGGCTACATCCCTGAGTATATTCTTTTCAAATTCTAGCACCGACTATAAATACTCGGACACAGGCTCGGGGACTGTAGGATACATATCCTCATGGGATGTTTTTAAAACTCTTTGTGAAGAAATTACAGAGAAGACCCTCCAACTCTCTGTTACAAACACAAGAGGCACATGGGCTACATTCAGTAAGTGCACTTTTCTAGAAAGTGCACACCACTCGAAGATCTCAAGAAGTGCTACATGATTACTCTCAAGAAAATACTCGAACGAAGCTTGTTTCTACTCGGCAAGACCTAGAGGAGCAAGAAGAGGCTTTCAAGATCAACCATACAGTACTCAGGGGCTTTGTCGGTACATAGTACCCGAGGTACCCCGTAAGGAAGGGAGAAGTTCTAGTCCAACTAGGATTCCTCCTATGCAATTCTAGTAATATTGCTATCATGTAATCCTACTAGGACTTCTACATTGTAACTGACTAGGACTCTTGCCTCCTGAATTATATAAAAGAGGGCATGGCTCCCTAGATGGCAAGAATAATAGGAACAGACCTCACAGTCTAAACCTAAAGCGCAGGGCGCAATATACTATTCACCCCAGACTAGATGTAGGGATGCCGACGCTATTCCGGTGGACCAAACCCGTTTAAATCGTTGTCTCTGCGTTCACCATCGAGTTCTGCATACGCCGATGTCCTCCGAACAAACGTCCCGGGTAACCCCGTGACGACTTGCGAGTCATCAAACACTGACACTCCCCAATGACGAGCGTCCATTCATCCAAGCAGCAAGGTGACATTGTGTGGAAAACGCATGTTGTAAGCGTATGCTTCAAGTGTTTTAGATATTTCAGCGATATGTTGCAAGCAATGTTTTCCTAAACGCTAAATGGTAAACAGTCGATCACCCTTCGTTTAGCGTTTAGACCATTTAAACAGTGTTTAAACGGAGTTAAACGGCCTAAACGGTTTTATACATAACAATAAAATATACATATTTATGTAGGTAAAAATAAAATTTGCTAGAACCTATACATATTTACACATGTAAAAATCAAATATTCTACTAAATAATCTTGTTTGAAGAAATCTAAATCGCACAACACTTCATATAATTACAATGTCAATTAGTTTCATGTTGATTGTAATAGACGTAGTCCTTTAATTCACTTAATTATAGATTAAATGGTTGTTTAGCTGATTTAACCACGTTTAATCTGATTTTGTTTAGACCGTTTAGACGGGATTGAACGATTTAAAACGGGATTGAACGGTTTAAACGGGTTTAAACGGCCTAACCGTTTAATTCACCGTTTAGGGTCTAAACAACACCGCTGACTTCTGCTTACTGTTTAAATGGTGTTTAAACGGACTAAACGGCCGTTTAGGCGAACAGTGGTTGCAAGTGTTCCATGCGGATGTTGCAAAAGTAGATCGAGATGTTGCATATGTTGCAATGGTTGTACACGTATGTTGCGAGTTTTTGTTCCTAATGTTTTATCTATTTTTTTCAGACGTATGTTGCAAGTATGTTTATTTTTATGTTAATTATGTTTTCATACATATGTTGCAACTATTTTATCTGGATATTACATATGTTTTTACAATGGTTTTAAAGTGTTTTTCATGTGTTTTTACAAGTGTTGTAGATGTATATTTCAAGTGTTTCATCTGCATTTAGATATATGTTACAAGTGTTGTATCTAGATGTTTTAAAAGTGGATCGGGTATTGCATCTCCCACCTTGTTTTCTGCTACCTCGCCTCGATGTCTCCTCCCCCTTTCCAGTCCCGGTTGGGCATCTGCCACCTTCTCCCCCTCTTCTCGATGCTAGTAACATTTGGGGTGGCGTGGGCACGCGTGGACGCGTGAAAGGGCGCCGGAAACGGCTGTATGCGCGGGCGTCCGGACGCCCCGTCGGTCCAGATAACTGGGCGCTAACAAGCCTTTTTTAGAAAATAATTGATGATTCAACAGCATGGCAACAAACCAGGACGCTTGACGGCCTCTGTCTGTGACTCTGCGTGATGGGCTAGCGCCTCGCAGTCGCGTGCGGCGAGTGGAGTGCGCGCGATGAGCCGATGCCCGATGGTCTCATGGTCGATTCGTTCCTCACGGCGTGCGGGGCTCACGGTGCGCCAGATGGCCAGTCAGATGCAGATGCAGACTGGAGACAGGAGAGTGGGAGACTACAGCGTGGCAGACTGGCAGGGGAAGCAGCCCAGCCTCATCGGTTCGCCCAGTCGCCGCGCCAACAGACAACAACAAGGGGTTTTCCGGCGGCAGGGGTACGTACGTAGGACCGCAGTCCACAGCCTGCAGAATCTATCGGCCGAGCGGAGACCAAGAAAACTGCAGAATCTATGGCTGACACTTGACGGAGAAACTCTGAGCTACTGACACACGCTGAGCACTGACCGGACGCATCCGGTCACACAGAGACCGCGTCCGGTCACCTCTGTGACCTCCGTTCGTCTCCGTTTGATTCACCCTTTCACATATGAGCTAGACTAAGTATATGTGTCTTTTTAGCACATGTTTTAGCTCGTGAAACAACATGTGACAACGCCTCCAAATCTCGACATTGGCGTAAAGGAAAATAGGCGTTTCAATTCCTCGAAAACGCCTGAATCCCGCCTCGCAAACTCGGCGGGAGGGAGAGAGGACCCCAAACCCTCTCTACCGCTCAAACTTCAACGCCATCGTAAATGTGCTAACACCACCAAGTGATCACGTCATGTGCGAGTGTGTTAGCATTTTCACAATCATTTTTTGAGGCGTTATTAGTTTTTATCCAAATGCATATGATTATGGAATGCACACCTAGAGGCACTTAGGAGTTAAATAGCCGCGTCATTCCCCTCTTTATAGTACGGCTATCTATCCTATAATGTAACCACACCCACTAGGTGTCTTGGTTACTAAAATACAACCCTTAAGCATATACCTCTGCCTTGATCACGTAGGGTTGCGTCCAAATCCAAGTGTGGCCATCATGATCACCATGTCCATCTTGCCACCAACCTTGGAATGTACTAATCCTCATATGCTATATACAACTTAGGCATAGGATTAGTACTTAGACATTGTCACTAATTACCAACACCAAACATAGAGCTTTCAGACTGGCTCTCGACCAGACGCCAACTTCGCATGCGTGTCAGCTGCTTCATTGAGCCATCTCGGGATGTGGATGAGTTTGAGGCCATCGAACTTGTCCTCCAGCTGGTGGACTTCTTGGCAATATGCAGCCATCTTGGTGCTATGGCAGCTCGACTCCTTCATGACTTGGTCGATGACAAGCTGCGAGTCACCCCGGATGTCGAGCCATCGGATGCCCAACTCGACAGCGATGTGTAGGCCATTATGAGAGCCTCATATTCAGCCACATTGTTAGAGGTAGGGAAATGAAGGCAAACTGCATACCTCATCATACCCTGAGGGGGGAAATGAAGACTAGTCCCATGCCAGTGCCCCTCTTCATTAGTGATCTATCAAAGTACATCGTCCAGTACTCCTGGTCGATGGCCATTGGCGGCATTTGGATCTCGGTCCACTCTGCAACAAAATCAGCCAGCACCTAGGACTTGATGGTTGTCCAAGGGGCATATGTAAGGCCGTAGCTCATCAGCTCAAGTGCCCACTTTGCGATCCTCCCTGTGGCATCCCGGTTCTGGACGACCTCGCCGAGGGGGAACGATGTCACGATCATCACTGGGTGTGACTCAAAGTAGTGACGCAGCTTCCTTTTGGCGATTAGGATGGCGTACAGGAATTTCTGGATCTAGGGGTAGCGAGTCTTTGAGTCAGATAAGACTTCGCTTACAAAGTACACGGGGCGCTACACCTTGAGGGCGTGTCCTTCTTCTTCCTGTTCTACACTAGGGCCGCGCTAACCACCTACGTGGTAGCCACGATGTAAAGTAGGAGCGGTTCCTTCTCAGCTAGTGGGACCAAAATTGGGGCCTTCGTCAAGAGCTCCTTGACCTTGTCAAGCACCTCCTGAGCCTCGGGTGTCCAAGCAAACCAATCGGCTTTCTTTAGGAGCCGATAAAGGGAGAGGCCTCGTTCACCAAGGCACGAGATGAAATGGTTGAGCGCTGCGAGGCACCCCTGTAACATGCCATACTCCCTTTAGATTTTGAATCAGAACCATCCTTGTGATGGTCGAGATCTTCTCTAGGTTGGCCTTGATGTCGCGCTCGGAGATGTTGAACCCGAGCAACATACCCCTCGGGACCTTGAAAATGCATTTCTCGAGGTTGAGTTTGATGTCGTTTGCTCGGAGCTTCATGAAAGTTTTTTAGGTCTAACACGAGTTGGTCGGCCTGTTTGGACTTGACTATGATGTCATCCACATAAGCCTCAACGGTTTCTCCGATGAGTTTCCCGAAACACTTAAGCATACAATGCTGATATGTAGCCCTCGCATATTTTAATGACATAGTGACATAACAAAATGATCCAAATGGGGTGATGAAAGAGGTCTCGAGCTGATCAGACTCTTTCATCGCGATCTGATGGTACTCGGAGTACGCATCAAGGAAGCGGAGGGTTTCGCACCCCGAGGTTGAGTCAACTACTTGATCTATGCATGGTAAAGGAAACGGATCCTTCAGACATGCGAGCTGTGTAGTCAACACACATTCTCTATTTCCCAACCTTTTTTCGTACAAGAACGGGATTGGCTAACCATTCGGGGTGATACACTTCCTTGATGAATCCAGCCGCCAAAAGCTTTGCAATCTCCTCACCGATGGCCCTACGCTTCTCCTCGTCGAAGCGACGTAGGCGCTGCTTGATCGGTTTGGAGCCTGGCCTGATCTTCAAGACATGCTCAGTGACTTTCCTCAGAATGCCCGGCTTGTCCGAGGGTTTCCACGCAAAGATGTCTCTATTTGCGCGGAGGAAGTCGACGAGCGCACTTTTCTGTTTGGGAGAGAGCGAGGTGTCGATGCGCACCACCTTGCCCTCAGAGCTGTTGGGGTCTATGAGGACCTCCTTGGTGTCCTCTGTGGGCTCAAAAGATCTAACTGACCGCTTGGAGTCGGGCGCTTCCTCGGCGATCCCCTCCTTGATGACCGCGAGCTCCTCAGAGGCGATAATCACCGAGGCGAATTCACAGTACTCAACTTCGCACTCATAAGCACGCTAGAAGGAGGTGCCGACGGTGATGATCCCGCATGGGCCCGGCATCTTGAGCTTGAGGTAGGTGTAGTTGGGGATGGCCATGAACTTCGCATAGCACAGGCGTCCTAGGATGGCATGGTAGGTTCCGTGGAATCCGACCACCTCGAAGGTGAGAGTCTCCGTCCTGTAGTTGGTCGGATCCCCAAAGGTGACAGGCAGGTCGATCTGCCCGAGTGGTTTGGCCTGCTTCCCCATCATGATGTCGTGGAAAGGTGCTCCGGTCGGTTAGAAGCGTGACCGATCGATGCCCATGGCATCAGGTGTCTCAGCGTACCTGATGTTGAGGCACTGCCTCCATCCATCAGTACCTTGGTGAGCCATTTCGTGCCGACGATTGGGTCAACCACAAGTAGGTACCTGCCCGGATGCGAGATGCTCTTCGGGTGGTCGAACCGGTCAAAGGTGATGGGAGACTTCGACCATCGGAGGAAAGAGGGCATGGCCAGCTCGGCCACGTAGACCTCATAGCGCACAAGCTTTTTGCGATGCTTTGAGTCATAAGCTGTCGTCCCACCAAAGATCATGAGCCAGCCATCCGTCATCGAAAAGCCGCAGTCTTTTTCCTTGGCGTCGTCTGCTACCGGGTTGGGCTTCTTCTTCTGGTCCCCTTCTTGGAGCCACCGGATAAGAACTGCTTCATGAGGGAGCAGTCCCTGTATAGGTGCTTGACGAAGAAGGCGTGGTTTGGGCACGGCCCCTCAAGCATCTTCTCGAAGTGGTCAGGAGTGCCCTCAGTGGGTGTCTTTTTGCCCTTTCGCTCAATGGCGGCCATGAGTGAGCCCCTATGCCACTGCTTGCTCTTCTTCTTGCTTGAATGGTTGGAGGCGCCTTCATCAGCGTCCTCATCCCGCTTCGCCTTGCCTCGAGGTTAGTCGAAAACCACCCCAACTTCCTCTTTGCCTATGGCATGGCTAGTTGTGATGTCGAGGAGCTCCTTGGCGGTCTGCCGGCCCTTGTGTCCCAGCTTATGGACCAGGGACTCACAGGTGGTCCTAGACAGGAAAGCCCCGATGACGTCGACGTCAGTGACGTCGGGTAACTCGTCGCACTGCATGGAGAAGCACCGGATGTACTTGTGAAGAGTTTCTCCTGGCTTTTGTCGGTAGTTCTTTAGGTCCCAGGGGTTACCAAGACGCGTGTAGGTGTCCTGAAAGTTTCTCACAAAGATCTTCTTTAGGTCCGCCCAACTTCAAATCTTGTTGGGCGGAAGGTGCTCTAGCCATGTTCGCGCCTAATCGGCCAAGAACAAGGGGAGGTTGCGGATAATGAAGGAATCACTATCTGTGCCACTGGCTTGACAAGTGAGCTGATAATCCTCGAGCCACAGGCCAGGGTTCGTTTCCTCAGAGTATTTCGGGATGTTCGTCGGTGGTCGGTACCATGACAGGAAAGGCACATTGAGGATGTGTCGACCGAAGACCTGAGGGCTCGACGGAGCAGGGCTCAGGCTCTAGTCCTCAGCGCTGCCATAGCATCCACCATGATGAGGGTGGCAGCAGTGGGCAGCCTCCTCTCTCTTGTCATCCCGTCTGCGCCTACGGGTGTCTAGGGTGTTACATGCGTCTCAGTTGTGGCCGAGACACTCATCTACCGGGGCCATGATGGGTCGTTCGCCATTACGCGGTGCCTGATGGACAGATACGTCCCTGCCTTGTCGTCCCGAAGGCGTGCGCTGGCTGCCGTTGAGCTCGCGTCGCTGAGACAACGAACTCTCCGCCTGTTGCACCGCCGCACACTCAAGTAGCGTGCGGATTTTGTGGTGGGCCTGGCGATCTTCGGACGTCGTGGGCTCCGGGAGCCCTTGGAGAAGGGCTGCAGTGGCGGCTATGTTCTGGCTTACCCAGTTGAAGTGCGGGAGGTCGTCATCGTCCTTGATGATTCTTCGGTTCATGTCGTAGGCCATGGTGCGTGCGCGCCCACCGTCTGCGCAGCGAGTGATCTTGCACTCGAGCTCCACGCGCTCCTGCTCTAGCTGGAGTAGCGCATCCTCAAGCTCCTGCTACAGTGCTCTCAGCTTGTGCATCCACAGGTGAGGCGGGACCCTTGTGCCCTCCTCCCACTCGTCCTTGTCGTTGAGGTGAGCCGGGGGAGTGACATTTCCCCCATGGACACTTTTGACATGCCTATCGGGGATGTTCTCGCGCTCGACCTCCACCATCAAACATTCACACGAGGGGTGATGGCTCCCCCCGCTGGAGTCAGAATTGGGGATTGACTCATAATCTCCTGCGAGGAGGTCATGGATAGATTCCATGATGTAATCCGCCATCCCCACGAACTCATTGTCCGTGAGAGACGGATGCATGCACTGCGCCATGAGGTGATTGATGGTCCTCACATCGTTGCGCAGACCAAATGGAAATGCTGTCGGGGTGTTCCAGGTGAGGTATGCTGGAGAGAGTGGTTCTCCTCTGACGAGCTACGTCATGATGTTGGCAAATGAGAAAAACAGGCGGCGTAGATCCTCCTTAGACAGTCGGGGTCCTAGGAAGACGGCGAGCTGGCGCTCCAGCCTCTCGTAATCAAAGTCAAGGAGTTGGTCACTCCTAGGGGCGTGTGCCTCTAGGGAATGTAGCCGCAGCTCCTCGAGAGCCTCAATGACTGTGTCAAGGCCGGCCGAGCGAAGAGGTTGGACGGGGGTGGGAGCTCGCGCCAGCTCTCCCTCCGTGGTGACGAAGAAGTCCAGACTCCCGAAACACACATGCGCGCCCGGGGTCCAGCTCATGCCGTGGCTAGCCATTCGTGGCCTGATGTGGACGACGAAACACGCAAAAGGCCCCTACCTGGCACGCCAACTGTCGGTTTTTTGAACCGCCGACTAGTAAATTTGTATTTGCGCATTTGGCCCGGATGATGTGCTCGAAGGACACAAGGAATTATACTGGTTCGGGCTGAATCTCCCTACGTCTAGTGAGGTGCTGCTCGTGTTACCGGCACTGAGTTTGCAGTAGGGGTTACAAACGGACGAGAGAGGGAAAGGATCCCAAGTCTCTGGTGAATGGAGTTGAGTCTAGTTCTATTGCTTGTGCTCTGGTCACTTGGAATGGTTTGGGAGTGTTCGAGAGCGTCCAAAATCCTCCTCCCTGTGGGGTGCCCCGCTTCCTCTTTTATAGACCAAGGGGAGGGCGCGGGTTACATGAGAGAGAGGGAAAAGCAGAGAGGAAGAGGGCCCTGGAGCTGCATCATCCTTCTTACCCTATAGGCGGGTCCCGCTAGTCCTGCAGATGATGACGGAGGCAGCTCCACGTCGCGACCCTATTCGTCACTGGTGCTACAGGCGGGCACCGTCAGCCAGTCATGGTGTCCCATCCCATCCTGGTGCATGGCATGGTCAACAGGCTCTCTTGACGGGAGCCGTACAAGGATTAGGCGGCACAGTGCCGTTCCGCTCGATGCTGTTGGCGATGTGCACGCCTAGGTATGGCCCATCGTGGCCACGGGTCATGTCGAGGTGTGCCCGCTCCCTTCCTGACGTTAGGAGCGTGGTCCCGGGCCCGCGCCGTCACACTCGTAGTGGTTGGAGATAGCGCGGGCCCCCGCGGGGGCCTGTGCTCTCGTTCGAGGCCGGAGAAGCTTTGCGGGATCGAGCGAGGCGGAGTCCCCCTTGGGGGGGGGGTCAGGCAAGACGGAGCCCGCCCCCTTGGGGTCGGGCGATATGGAGCCCGCGCCCCTGGGGTCGGGCGAAACAGAGCCCGTGCCCTTGGGGTCAAGCGAATCAGAACCTTCCTCGGAGGGGTCAGATGAGGTCATGGTTATACCCTTGATCGTTTGGGCGAGTTAATGTTGATGACCATTAGTTCCTCTTCTCCGGGTATCCTAATATTCATACCCGACAACTTCTTTAAAATAGAAATGCAATATATAAAGTATGTCCCTTCTATGGCTAGCAATAATATACAAATATATTTCATATACAACTATATTAGCTTAATTAATCTATGACTAAATTATAATTATTAGAATGAATTCAATTCCAAGGATCCATTTGTTTGAATTAATTATGACTATTTTTCTTTCGTTTTTTAAAATAGGGATGCATTTGTTTATTAGTCAATCGTCGTCATGTCGTCTACAAGAAATAGGCATTTGTTTAGCATTAGTTATTTGATTGATTGCTAAATACTATATGAAATCACATATATTGAAGTTATATAATTAAGTGAAAGTATATGCCTTGATTTTATTAGACATGATTTTATATATTTTAGGGCCTCCATTTGCATTTCGCTCACGGGCCTCCAATTCCTACAAACGGCCCTGTGTAGATGAGGTTAGTCCAGTAAGAAAGAGTTTCCGGTCCTTTCATGTCCCTTGATCTTGTGATCAACAACGGTGTAACAGTAACTGTCAGTAGTAGTGTTGGTGTTGTCCAAAGTCTCTATCAGTTTGTGTCTCCAGGCATGCCAGCAGAGAGCGTGTGTCTAGAGTGGACCAGGACAGAGAGGAGAGATGGTTTAGGCAAAAGATAAGCAAGAACGTAGATGAAAGGTGCCTTGACGTTTTGTGGTTGGAGGAGCAGGGATTCCTCTATGAAGTTAATGCATATGAGGAGGCCACGTGGAGGTTGCTTTGCTGGTGCTCATGGAGTCCTACTGTACTGGGGAACTAGGAGGTGAGATTTGGACAAGGTGCTGGTGGATGATGTTTAGGCCACGTTAGGTATATCCATATAGCTCTATTTCATTGGTGGAGCATCTTTCTTTTCTTCCTCCATGAGCAACTTTACTGGTGGAGCAAAAACTATTTTGAAAAAAATGTTTGGTAAAAACAACTTCTTATGCTAAAAGAAGCTAGTATTTTCAGCTCCATCCAGCACCCACCCCTTCTGACAACAGATTTTCAGGAATTTCACTTGAGGGGCTGTTAGAACATCTTCAAACAGCTACCAGAGCTGCCGAAAAAGTTGTGCCATATAGGACCTTACAGTTAGGGTACAATTTGGTCACATGTTGTAAATAGAGAGTCGTGCTGTTGTATATTCATGACCTTTTCCCCTCTATAAAATTAATGAAATTGCACTTGTGCTTTTTCTTACATCACATCCACGAAAAATGAAATGAAAGGGAGAAAAGAGGGAGTATTACATATGGTGGAAGCAAGCCCTTGACTTGGACCTAGTCAAGTAACATGGATAGTAACAGGATATATGCACAGTGCACATCAGGTTGACAGAATAGAGTAGCTAATAATCAAGCATCAACTTGCTCCTTGGTAGAAACCTTGACGTACTCCGCCGCCGATGCCTCGGTGCTCCCCTTGCACTCGTAGTATAACGCGGTCATGGCGCAAAATGCAAACAGCTGCACGGCGGACATCAAGATGCTGTAGAGAAACCCCAGGAGCAACCCTGCTGCCATGTTAGTAAGTTCGTATCTCTTGGCCAGATTGTAGACAGGGGTCAAGGCAGCGGCGAGCACGGCAGTCACAGAAATAAAAAGCATGACCCGTCTGCGCTTCCCCTTCAACAGCCGCCACGCCCGCCCAAGAGCACCAGCGCCATGGCAACCGGGTTCGGCCACTGCCACGACGACGCTCATGGAGCAGAGAAAGGAGAAGTACACGAGGAAGACGAAGGGAACCAGGAGGAGCAGCGACCCCACAAAGAACAGCCCCAGGTATTTCTTGATCATGAGGAACATGACTAGCCCAATCATGGCAGCAAGAAGCACGAAGTAAACGATCTCCAGTGCGTAGACGAAGGCGAGCGTAAGTAGGGGGCCCTTCAGCTGCGCCGGGACTTTGCCAAGGAGCGACCCAAAGGTATGCAGCTCACCAGAGTATGTCGCGACTGCGGCAAAGAGGACGACAATCTGGATGGCTGATCTGATGATGACGGAAAGCACAACCAAGGCTGCGATGGTGAGCAAGAGAGCCCGGATGTCATCTTTGCTCTTTTGGATGAGTTGAAGAATGTCTTCTGGGCTACTGGTACTGGGATCGGTGCTGTTGAGCGCCTTTGTGTCGAGGTCAAGCTCGTCTATGAGGGGCTGGACGGCGAGGTTGTTGCCGAGGAGGAGGAGACAGGTGGAGACGGCGATAATTGTGAAGACAGCTGCGAAGAGCCTCCGGTTGTGGCTAGGGAGGAGCAGGCCTTCTTTCAGGAAATTGAAGAACGATGGGGTGGAGCTTTGCCCGGTTGCCATGGATGGATGCTGGAGCTAAGCTAGCTAGCTAGAGAGAGATAGACAAGGTCGAATAGAAGGTGAGGAGGGTACCACAGCTTATAAGCGCATGGTTGAGTAAAGAAACATGTTTGGACAAAGCAACCTTATAGAAAAATCTGATGCCGAATTAGCGGTCTAGGATCCAGACGCGATCTGATTTTTCTTCACGAAGATTCCAGGAAACTACCCCAGGAATTGACCTTTCCTTTTTTTTTAACATGCACTTAGACGCGTGTTTCATTAAGAGAATAGAGATTGTCACTATTACAAAGAGCTACTCCCTCTATCCTAGAAAAAGCAATTCTAGGTTTTAGATAAATCAAGCTTTTCTAAATTTTGTCCAAATTTTTAAAAAGAATATCAATATTTATGTCTCCGATTGTATTTACTATAAAAATATATTTCGTAATCAATTTAATGATTTTTATTTTGAATCATAAACATTTGTATTTTTTATAGAGTTAATCAAAGTTTAAAATTGTTTCACTCATTAGGAAGTGATAATTATTTGTTTTCTAGAATGGAGGGAGTAGAAAGACCCACGCCAGAGGCGAGGGACACAGTTGCGAACGCCAAGCAACACCCCAAGAGATGAACTTCCTACGCCCTACAGCTACAGAAATGCTCTATAGAATAATAATATAGACTTTTCCTTGACCCAGTCATATAACTCATTATTAATTCATAAGCGCGTTATGCAACATCCACCAATATTTCAGATTTTAGAAATAATGGCTACGCATAACATGGCCTATATATCAATGTGCTGACTGCTGACTCTTTCTCACAACGGCGACTTTTTTCTATTCGACCGGCTAAATCCGCCTGACCCTTTTAGTTAGTTAGCAATATGGCCCCACGCAAATAGCACAGCAGCTAGCTTTTTCATTATTATAACAATTGTGTTTTTCTTTTTTGTTTTGTTTTTTACCATAGTTGACGAATACCTGGAGAAGAGGTACCCAACCCCGTGTATTACAATATGTCAGACCCTAGAAGGGTCGAACAGTACACAACCCCATTGGCAGATGCGCACCCGATCCTAAAAAGGTTGCCTCTTACTTGTTTGAGTGCTCCAGAGTGTTATCTTGTTACTAGACTAGAATTGTTTAGGAGTCAAAGTAGTTTCTATTAGGGCCACCTTTTATTCTAATCACTTTGCCTAAGTGTTCTGATTTGTTAGAGAATTTTTATAAGCTATTCACTCCTCTCTAGCATCTAGATCCTTATACTAATGGTTTCATTGTCTCATCACCACCAGGTTAAGGCATGATCGAGCGTTCATCAATTCCTCATCATCGCTGGATTGCACCATTAACTGGTGGTGACCGAATGCTCATCATCGCTAGATCATGATGTGAAACCACTATGATTAGAGGATCATCAATACGAGATAAATCTAGGAACCAACGGTGATCATGGCGTCATCACAACCGGATCAAGCACCAAACCGACGGTGATAACCAAGGCTATCACCATCAACATTTCATTGCCGAGGGCAGAAACCGGTGGTGATCACATTTTTGTAGTAGTGTAAAGTTTTAGTTGGCCATTAGTTTTAAGGTTGCCTAATTCAACACCCCCCTCTTAGGTATCACGGTCCATCAATTGTTTCCTCTTCACTGACATCAATGATGATGCAAAACATTTTAACTAGGAACACAAAGAAAGAGAAACTTGGCAACTGGACATGTTGGGTGGGGTAGTGCCTTAGCGATTCGAAATGCTTTGATGATTTTTTATGGATGTTCTTAGATATAGGTAGACTTAGCTCTTGTGCATGCGTGTAGCCACACAAACAAACGTTTATTTGGGTTTCTTTTTTTTTTGCTACCATGATAAAATTTACTATCTTCATCATGTAACTTATAAAAATCTGGTACCCTCCAATTATCAAGAGCTTTCAAAAGGTCAAAATGCAAATGGTGTGGTTTATGATATGCATTCCTACTAGGTTTAATTTATTTGCACACGCAAACTTGCTTTGGTTGACTTACTTCCTCTCTAGACCGATTAAAAGACTCATTACTATTGGCTCGAGATGCACTTGTTGGTTGTGCCGTTAAGCATAGGAATTGCACTTGGGGATCTCAGTGGGATAGGCAACACCGAAGTATGTGCCAATGAAGGTAGCATTATTGTTGATCCGTCATTGGCTCGTGTAGCATTAGCTGAATTTGACATGTACATGCTAGTGGCAGTATTGTGCTGACCTCACCTAAATTGGCCCTATCGATTGCATACGTCAAAGACGCCAATTTGGATCGATTACCAGATGCATAAAGGCACTAATTGTTATAATTGAATGGCATCCCAATTGATTGCATACGTCGAAGAGGCCAACTAATTGAATGGCATCCCATATCGAGGCTGGCTAGCAACCAACGCCAATCCACTAGTAGATGCATCACGAGGTAAAGTAGCGGGATGATCAACATGTTTACCTTCTAATCTATCAAAACATGCCATAATTATGTTCACAATAGAAAGAAGGTTTATCGTTTACTTACTTAATGATCGTTTAGCATCTTAGCATAATCAGCAAGATTAGGAGGTGCATTATCAACCTTTTCATCATCTTGTACCTTAGATGTCGCCTATGTAGACATTGAAGGGTCACCAAAGATACTATCTTTCAACTGGGTGTGACAAAAGCCCGCCAATCTACTAAGCAGCTCGAAGGAACATCTTTCATATCAGTAGCATACTTGGCCTCCAACATCTTGTGATGGTTCTCAGGGAAGCTGATTGAAAGTTGAGGGTGAGATGATGTTGTCCTGATTCTTCAAACTAGTCACATCACTCTTGTTGTTGTCTACCGACATCCTTGATAGTTCATTGGATCACTTTCTCCCTAGCAAACATGCCAAAAAGTATATGTTGATGCGAATTTTGGTCATACATCAACAAGGGCTAGATCACTAAAGGCCACACATGGCTAAGACACATAGCGAGGGAGATAAACAACGAGGCCATCCAGCAAGTCGGTTATGCATATTCGACACTCATTCTTCACCTGAAAATTCACGAACACCTTTTGGGAAGACCCATCGAGAAGGAGCATAGCATGGTTGCCCTAGGATTGGCTAGGCCACCTAGAATATTTGTGTGTCTTCTCATTCCTAGTGACTTTGATTGTTGCTTTTTCATGGCCTTTGTTTAATTGGATGAGATTTTGACTAATTGGAATCGCTTCTTTGCTCCTGAGGTTCATCTTATCCCAAGTGATTTTCTCATGCCTTTTCATGGCTTTTGATCACTTGGATGAGATTGATGGCTTTGACTGGTATCTCAAACCATTTCTTTTGTGCTTGAATGTTGTAAATCCAATCATCAAGGGGGAGAATGTGAAACCAAGTTGACAAGAACATTGGTTTGTTTGCAATGATTGTTTGACAACTGTTGAAATGGCTTTAAGTGACTTTGGAATTGTATGATGCTCTTGTCTCACTTACTTGACTCTTCAATTGTGTTGAGCATTTGCCCTTTCTTTGGGAACTGAGAGTTTTTACTTGGAGTTTCATGGTCCTTCCTAATATCAAGTGGCCTTGTGTTTGCTTTTACTTGGTCACTTAGATGAGAGTTTTCTGTTTTGCCTTGAAACCTTCTTTGTTGGCCTTTAGTGCTGGTCAATGCATTCATGATGGGAGATGCTGAGAGACCAACTTGAGAAGTACCTTGGTCTGATCCATGTGTGATGAATTATTCATGCAAGAGTTGAGAGAGGTTCTAAGCTTTCATGGTTGAGTTCATATTCATATGTGGCTGGTAATGCTAACTAGAGGTGTCGTGTTGAGTTGCATTAAGTGCACTATGCAACATGTCTCTTGGCTTGTGAATGTGTAGGTGTTCGGTGCGCTAAGACGGTCGATAGTGACAATGAAGGTCAAGTGCAGAGTCCCTACATGGACTGGGAGCAGTGAAGGATGGACAACAAGTATTGGACCTAGGGACCAAAGGCCAGAGAACGGACTGTGTGCGGCTCACATTGGACACATAAAGAGCAAGAGTACATGGGTGATGGAGACGGTGTCGGCCAAGTCAAAAAGGAGGACAATGGTGTCAGTCAAGTCAAGAAGGAAGTTGAAGGCATCAACCTTGGTGTAGGTCGGACACATGTCGACATTGGTGAGTGCCTAGCAAGGCATGGATGAGGGTTTGCCGGTTTGGTCCTCAAAATCGGGATGTACAATTTGGTGGTTTGGGCCTCAAAACCATTGTAGGAGGGTTAACTAGCTTGGTCCTCAAAACCAAGCATGGATGGTTTGGTGGGTTGAGCCTCAAAACAATCGATGGTGGGTTTGACTGGTTTGGGATTAAAAATCGGAGAGTGGCGGGTCAAAGTCGAGAAGACGCCGGGTTCGTCAGATCGATGAAGAGAAACTTGGACTTTACCCCTAGAGGATATTTGGGCTAAGTGCTTCCTATAAGAGCTGGGGAAACTTGGGAAATATCCAAGTTCCTATATATATTGGAGGTGGCTAGTTGTGAGGCCAAGCCTTTGGAAGCCTTTTGGGTTAGCCATTCATTTCTTACGTTGATAGCTTTTGGTTAGGTCTAGGAACAGAGGGTAAGAGGAGTGGCTCTTTGATTGAGCTTTTGTCGGTGTTTGACCACCGATAGCCTGCCACGGGGGTATCCGGGACAGTTGTTCAGGCTTTGGTGAGTGCTAGAACTCGACAGTGAACGTAGAGACAGTCGATTTATACTGGTTCGGGCCCTCGATCGTGATCGAGTAATAGCCCTACGTCTAGTCGGCGTTAGCCTTTGCGTTGGATTGATTGTGTTGTATCGTCTCTTGTTATAGGGGTGCCCATAGCCTCTCTCTTTATATCGGTAGAGAAGGCTGTGGTGTGGTTACAATCCTAGTCGGATCCAAAGAAGGTGTCCTGTACTGGATACAGAAGTTACTTTCCATAGGAATCTAGCTAGTCTGGCCTATTCTACTCAGATTAGGTGTAGTGGATGCTACACCTCTTCTAGCTCCAGTTCGTGGACTAGGTCAGAGCCCATGACTCGTAGTCACATTGTTGGGGAACCCTGTGGGTCCTGCATCGACAAGCCCCTGAGCATTTCATGGTTGAACTCGAAGACCTCCTTTGTTCCGGGTTCTTTCAACATGAAGCCTTGAAGTGATCCTGTCTTGAAGAAGTCTTCCAAGTGACGTACGATTTTTCGAAGAAAAAACGCACTCACTGAGTGTAGCCCCCGAGCCTCTTGCTATTTGGAATAAAAAGATAGAGGGTCTTGAACTTTGGTTGTTGAAAAAACTAAATATCTCTTCTCAGGATATGTACCCTGCAGCCCCCGAGCATCTTTTCGAGTTCTTTTCGATCATTAAGAACTCGGATAGAGGGTCTTCTATTGTCTTCTTAGGTAGCCAGATTTATATCCGATGTTGGTGATGGTTGGCAGTTAAATTGAATTCTCTGTAGTCACGAGATGTACAGTGTTGGTATGTTCTTTCAAATATGCTTGTCCTTGAATATTGTTCCATCACGCGCGTGTCCTCTTCTTACTGCTTTCTGTCTTTTCACTAAGACCTTTGTGAGGCTTGTTCTGTTGGTGCTCCTAGTCTATGTACGCCGCCCTTTGGCCTATAAATACCCTCCTGGTGTGCTACTTCTATTTATCAAGTGTCTTGTTGTATAGTCCGAAGCCTCCATAGCCATGATTATGATAGTTTGTGAAGTAGAGCAGCCCTCGGGCGTAAGTTGTGAGTCTTGTAGCAAGTGGAAGAAGTCTTGTGATCGAGATTAGAGGTAGACTAATCTCACGACAGCATTGTACCAGGTAGTACGTGGTGGCAGGTGGAAGAAGTCTTGTAATGTGGGATGCGTTCCATCATCCAGTAGCTTCGAGTTGATCCTTCCACATTGCCTTGCGACTGTCCGGTGCATATTAGCGTCTGATCTAGGATCACATTGGGCTTGGGTAGACTGATGTCTGTGAGCCTTGCCTGGTCCGGGTTGTCCTGCTGTGCTGCTGATATCCGTCTTGGATGCATTGCATCCTTCCTTTGAAGAAAACAATGTATTCGAGTTGGTTGTCTTCTGCCGTGTTGTGGCTGGGAGCACGTAGTCATTTCCAGAGCCGAGTTCTATATGGGCTCTTTGTTGCTACCTTGCTCGTCGTAGTACTGAGTTCATTGGGTCTTGTAAGATCTGTAACCATATGTCCTTTGATGATATTTGTAATAAAAAAACTCTTCTTTCTCTATTTCGTCTCCTTTCTTGTTGTATGAGTGCTTTTGTGTATCATTCGGGTTGTTTTTGGAGTATCCAGGTTCTCTTGTGGCGTACTGTAACGTCTTCTATGAATCTTGCAGATGGCGAGTTCTTTCTGAGTTGTGCAATCTGTAACAATTCGGCATTGGCGCAGTGTGAATGGACAAGTCTAAAATCTGCCTGTTGCACTGTACTATTGTGAAAAGGTTGTGTCGTCCGTCATTTCGGCTGTGTCAGTTATGGCAGAAAACGGACCGTTCCATTTTCATGTCGCGTTAAGCGGGCCTGATGGGCCGTGTTTTTACCATTGTAAATCTATTTAAGGGCCCTCCTTTTTCTTCTTCTTTCTTACCTTGTCTTTGCCCTTTAGCATTTGGCCATTGTTGAACCCTAGCCTTCAGAGATCCACCGCCGCCATCACTGCCACCGTCGAACTTTTTGTCGCCATCCTCAGATCCTCACCATTGTATGGGCAAGAAGAAGTCATCGAGCAAGTCAAAGGGGGTCTTGGTGGATGAGGAGGCGTCGCTCTTGGTCATCAAGAATCAAGAGTTCGTCGCCATGAGGGCTGTGGAGAAGCTTTGGCCGGTTCTGACTACCACAGAAGATCAGCTGCGTGATTTGGTCACAGACGACCTAATCTTGGAGAAGGACATTGCTGATTGTAAGGTCCTAGGCCAGCATCGGGTTCCTACTCTTAGTCCTGGTGAGATCATCCTTTTTATCTCTTTTGTTCAAGCTGGCCTCTGCTTGCCTGCTTCTGCTTTTCTTCATCGTTTCCTTCATTATTTTGGCATTTCTCTGAACCACTTGACCTCGAATGCCGTCCTTCATTTGTCAGTGTTTGTCCATCTCTGTGAAGCCTTTATTGGCATCATTCCTTCAATCTCTCTATTTCATTTCTTTTTTCATTTGAAACTGCATCCTCGGAGTGATAGTACTTCTCCATTGGGTGGTTGTGGCATCCAATTCCGTCAGAGGGAGAAAGCCCTCTTTTTTTTATTATGATCTTGTTGATTCTGTTCGGGATTGGCATTTCGAGTGGTTTTATGCTACAACCATGATTCCTCCCCTTGCTGTTCATTCCGCTTCTTGTCCCTTGGTCAATGATCATTGGGAGAAGAACCCTTTGACAAATGATGAGCTCCAGGCCATCAAGCCTCTTCTTGAGAGAATCCAGACTCTGAAGCAGCAAGGTTTGACCAATTTTGGGATCATCGCTAGCTATATGCGTCGCTGAGTTCAACCCCTGAAGGAGAGGGAGCATCTCAGCTTTGAATATTCTAGGGCTGAAGACCCATCTCAGATGGTTCCTGCCCTTGAGTTGACTGAAGAGGAGGTACTCGAGCGCTTGAGGAAGGTTCTGAAGGGGGTGACCATTGTCCCCCACGTAGTTCCTGAATATTATGGAGATAATCCGCCCCCTGCTATGAGATTTTTTACTTTTCGCGAGTACTTCCCTTTATATATCTTTTGTTGTTGTTACTTTCTGTCTTCAATTTTCTGCTTATTCCTTCTCCTTTGGTCGTCTTGTAGGAATTGGGGAGTAACTTTGTTGATCCAATTCCTACTGATGACAACCCAGCTGTTGAGGATGCTGGAGGAAGTGTGGTCGTAGCGGCCCCGGCTAGTAAGTCTCTAGTATTCACAGTTCTTCCTAGTGCTCCTTGCAATGAACTAGTCCAATATGTTGAATATGTGGCACGTCTAGTTCCTTGAGCTCCTCACTCCATCCATAAGAGGGCGCGGGTGGATGATGCTTCCGCCAGCGCGTCTGTCACCAAGAAGCCTTGCAACTGGGTACTCTTCCAGGTACTCAAGTTGTATGTACCATGCTCCTAGGTGAGCACATCAGTTTGTTTTATCCCTTTTGTTGTTTGTTTGCGTGCATAACCAAGTACTTTCTCCCTTCTCAGATGGTGTTGTGGTTGAGTTGCTTGAGGGCGAGGAGGATGAGGAAGATGATGCGACTCTCACTACTCGTCGGTGAGTTGTCGTTGTATTTTTGTTTTCTTGTTGTTATTCTTGAGCGCTTCTTTTGACTTGTCCTTGTCCTTTTGCAGTAAGTGGTCATCGAGCCTGAGTTCTCCTGGGGTTCAATTGTCGATCACGCCATCCCTGGTGCGGGGTGGTGATGATGTCTTTTTTGCCGCCATGCCTCCGCCGAAACCTTCAACTCGGCTTGGGGGTTTTAGTTTGAAGAAGAAGTCGGCCAAGTAAGTGAATCCTAGTTAGGTTGTTTGCTTTTGTTTTCCATTTTTCCTGTATTGTTGAGGTTGTCCATCATCTTGCAGGTCTTCGCCCGCGCCTTCTTTTTACCCTCGATCGGCTTCTTCGCACTCCGGTGGTGTGAACGTGTGTACTGAGTCTTAGGACTTGGAACGCATAGTCAGCGAGGCGGCTGTGAGGAAGACAGTGGCCCCTGATGAACATGCTGTTGCGGAGTCACCTACTCCGGAGATAGTGGTAACCGTGGCAGCTGGTCCGTCTGAGGAAGTAGCCAGGGCTTCTACTGCCCTGATTGCGGCCTTGGTCTTGTCTTCGCATCAGTCAGTTTCTCCTTTTGCTGCCCATGGTTCTAGTAGTCAACATCTAGATGACGATGTGTTATAGGAATTCGATGCCACCTGTCGTTTGTTAGAGCTGACCATGGACTGGGGAATCCTAGCGGCTGGTGCTGCTTCTTTTGGAGAGAAACTCTAGCTAAGTTTTTCTTGAGTTATTATTTTGCTGGACCTCTTGGGTTCTTACACCTTGTCTTTCTTTCCCTTCGTCTTGTTTGATCAGTCTTTCTCTCAGGATCATGTCGACTTCTTTTTCTCGACTGAGACTGAGAAAAAGTTAACCTCTGAAATTAGTGTTCTAAAGACGGATCTGGACCTTTACCGGGCTGAGATGGAGATTGAGCGTCAGATGCACCAGAGGGAGGAAAAAACTCTCTGTGCTCAGGTGATCAAGGTGGAGGAGCGGAGGAATGCTGTGGTCTAGGAAGCCTTGGAAAAGGTGGAAGCCATGAAGAAAGAGTGTGATGGTATTTTGAGTTCTTTTATACCTTGTTCTCTCTTTTTATTTATTTCTTGCTCCTTTTTTGCCTGATTTTCTTTTATTGTCTTGTTCAGTCCTTCGAAAAGATAAGCAGATGCTATTGATTGATATTGAAGATATGAAGATATTGGTTCAGTCTAGTCATAACAGGGCCGAAGAGGTAAAGGCTCGTGCTAAAGAAGAGCTCGCTCGTGCTCAGTTGATTAGGCTTGGTGCTGACCAGGATCTTGTGCATGGGATGAAAACCATTGAGGATTTTTTCAAGAAGTTGGCGACATCTGACCAACGGTTTGCAACTTTGTGGAAATCTTTCAAGACTGTTGTGAAGCTTCTTCGGACTTCTAAAGATGATGGGAAGACCTGGGGCGAGTTCATCCCTTTGATTCCTAAGCGTCTTGAGAGTTTTGTGAAGGATGGGGTCCGGGCGTGTGTCAAGAACGTTTTGGCTCACATCTGTGTTCTTGCACCGTCGGTTCCTCTGGAAAAACTTTGGGAGGACACTGATGATGACAACTACCTAGAGTCCATCGAGAATGTAGAGTCTAAGGTTGAAGACCTGGCCAACTTCAACGCTGAGAAGCTTGATATTCATCTCCCACCTCCTGATGACGAAACTGATTGTTAGGTTCTATAGTATCTGGGCACATCTCTCTTCTTTGTAAAGATATACTTTGTATTGTGCTTTTGTAAAGGAATTCTGGTTCTTTGGAAACATCTTTACTATCTTGCTTGAATCATTTGAGTGAATCTTTCTGAGTTGTTTTCCTAGACTTTTGAATTCTTTAAACATGTGCTGGATATAAACCTCAGTCTTTGTAGGCATATCCAGGTTCCTTTGAGCTGTGTGTCTCCAACTGGCCTTGCTCTTTGTTTTATATCTTCATGGGTCTTGTCGAGCATTGGTGCTAGATCAGTTGGGTTGTTTCATCCGGTGTGGAACAACTCTAGGATAGGGCGAGTGCTTTTTGGCTCTCATCCAGGTCGTGAGAACAACCCAGGATAGGTCGAGTGTTGGCTTTTCAGCCTTCTTACTCTCATCCAAGCCTGAAAAGACTTAGGACAGGGTGAGCTTCAAGCATTTTTTTTAGCTCTTTTGCTCTTGATTTGTAAATTACGGGCTCAAGCATCTTTTCAGCTCTTTTTCTCTCATCCGGTTGTGAAAACAATTCAAGATCGGGCGAGCACCTCTGGCTCTCATCCGAGCTGTGAAAACAACCCAGGATAGGTTTGAGTGTCAGCTTGTCTGCCTTACTCTCATCCAAGCCTGAAAAGACTTGGGATTGCGAGCTCAAGCGTCTTTTCAGCTCTTTCCCTCTCATCCGACAGTGAAAACAACTCAAGATAGGACGAGCGCCTCTGGCTCTCATCCAGACTGTGGAATCATCCCAGGATAGGTTCGAGTGCTGGATTTGTCAGTCTTCTTGCTTTCATCCAAACCTAAGAATTGTCCAAGTGTTTTGTCTTTTCCTTTGTGACAAGAAGAACTCAGTTGTTCTGTCTGTTGAGCTTCTCTGCATGAAAAAGTGCACCACTTTCACACCGGTTGTGTTGCGCAATTAATGTTGGAAACCAAAGCGCCATGTTGGCTTTGGTGAAGGGATTGACTCTACCCTTAATTTTAGGAGAAGAAATTAATTCTGTCTTTATCTCGAGAAGGCTGTTGGACTACTTGAGGTGATGGCTTGGCCCTATTTAATTGCCCCTTTCGTGGTTGTTTTAGCACTCTTATCTTTTCAGTTTTACCATAGCCAAGATGGTGAAGAAAAAGTTCATCCAAAGGTGTTGCGTCCGTAAGGTTCCACGCTCGTCGCTCGCTCGTCCTTCAAGAGCTATGGCTATGATGGCACCGTCGAGCAGTGGTTCTTCGTTGTCAGCATCTTCATCACCAGCACTGTCAGCTCTTGGTGCTCGTGATGCTCTAGCGGTGGAGGAGGCTCCGCCTGCCAGGACATCAAAACCAGTTCTGTTTTTACGGGAGGAGGAGGATCCAGCGGCTGCTCCTATGGTCAATCCCGTCTCCATTCCCCCTGTTGATGCTGACTTGATGGGGGTGAATTTGATCGCCCTTAGCAGTGGCAGCGAGGACAAAGTTGACTGGGAAGCGCTCGTTGCCGATGATGAAGTTGACTGGGAAGTTCTTGCCGCAGAAGATGACGACGTTGAGTCTGTGGGTAGCTGGTCTCTGTCGAGGGTCTGATGGTGGCTTGGGCACACTGCTATTAGCCCTCGCTTTGATGTTGGCATAAAGGAGATCGAAGAGTGGACTGTCTAGTAATAGATTCGTCTTGTTAGGTTGTCGATGTGTCATGTAAATATTTTGTTCTTCCTTAAATCTGAGTAGTTTCTTATGGTGTAGTACATCCTCTATTGTCAAAGATTGCCTCTGCTCTGAAAAAGGTGTCTTTTTCTTCTTCTGACGATGATTCTGAGAATTAGGCCTTCTCCTTGTTGTTTTGTAAGAAAGCTTCCTTTTAGTGACTTCTTTCTATATTGTTTGTTGATCATGAACCTTGGCAAGCACCGACGCTTCTGCTCATATCAGGAGTAGTCTTGATGGGCTCGGGCTTCTTTTATACTTTCTTGCTCATTGTAGTCTTGTATGGATTTAATTTCCATCCACGTCTGAATGGTTCTAGAAAAAACGAGTTCAAGTGTATTTGCAACTCTTTTGCTCTTGTTTCTGTGAATTGCGAGCTCAAGCGTCTTTTTAGCTCTTTTGCTCTCATCCGGCTGTGAAAAAAAACCAGGATAGGGCAAGCACTTCTGGCTCTCATCTAGGCTATGAAAACAACCTAGGATAGGTTCGAGTGTCAGCTTATCAGCCTTACTCTCATCCAAGCCTGAAAAGACTTGGGATTGCGAGCTCAAGCATCTTTTTAGCTCTTTTGCTCTCATCCGGTTGTGAAAACAATTCGGGATCGGGTGAGCACCTCTGGCTCTCATCCAGGCTGTAAAAACAACCCAGGATAGGTTCGAGTGTCAGCTTGTCTACCTTACTCTCATCCAAGGCTGAAAAGACTTGGCATTGCGAGCTCAAGCGTCTTTTCAGCTCTTTTGCTCTCATTCGGTTGTGAAAATAACTCAGGATCGGGCGAGCACCTCTGGCTCTCATCTAGGCTGTGAAAATAACCTAGGATAGGTTTGAGTGTCAGCTTAGGTTGTGAAAACAACCCAGGATAGGTTTGAGTGTCAGCTTGTCTGCCTTACTCTCATCCAAGCCTGAAAAGACTTGGGATTGCGAGCTCAAGCATCTTTTCAGCTCTTTTGCTCTCATCCAGTTGTGAAAACAACCCAGGAACGATCATAATAAGACAAATATTGATAAGGAATATCATCTTTATTCCATTGGCCGTGAATCCTAATTACATATCGCTTTGTTGTTACATAGATTTTGTCTTGGGTTCTTCAAGCGTAGAATTTTCTTAGCTGGATGATATGCCACTTATTCCTTACTTCTTACCCATCTTCAGTCATTGACTTGTATGTGCCTGGTCTAGAGACTTTTGTGACAATAAAAGGACCTTCCCACGGGCTGAGTACTTTATGGCGTCCGTCAGTTTTTGTATTCTTCGTAGTACTAGGCCTCCGACTTGTACTGAGCGTTGTTTAGTACTTTTGTTGTAGTGGTGCCTTAGACCTTGGAGGTATCAAGGTGACTGAAGGGTAGCTTTTACTCTGACTTCTTCTATACTGTCAAGTTCTATTCTTCGTGTGTGTTCTGCTTCTCTCTCCTCGTATTGCTCTATTTTTGGGGATGTCCAGATCAAATATGCTGGTAGCACGACTTCTGATCCATATACTAGAGAAGAAAGGTGAGTATCCAGTTGCTCTGCTTACTTGAGTGCGGAGCCCCCATAATACTTTGGGTAATTCTTCAATCCATTTGGAGCCATAGTCTTCTAGTTCTTCATATAATCTTGGTTTCAATCCAGCTAGTATAAGTCCATTGGCTCTTTCTACTTGTCTGTTGGCTTCAGGGTGTGTAACTGACGCATAATCTATATTGATGCCGCAGTCTTGTGCCCAATTTCTGAATTCGATAGCTGTAAAAGGGAAACTCAAATCTATGATGACGCGGTTGGGTATTCTGAAGTGGTGCATAATGTCTTGGATGAACTCGACTGTTTTTGTTGCGTTGTATTTTACGAGCGGCTTGTACTTGATCCATTTTGTGAATTTGTCGAATGTGACGAAGATGTACTCAAAACCACCTTTGGTCTTTTTGAGTGGTCCTACTTGGTCCAGCCCCAGCATGCGAACGGCCAGGCCGAAGGGATGCAAATTAGCTCATGAGCTGGTACGTGAGCTTGCCTTGGGAACATTTGACACCCTTTGCACTGTCTAACTAATTCTTCTGCATCTTTCAAAGCCGTCAGCCAATAAAAACTGGTGTGGAAAGTTTTGCCCACCAGAGTTCTTGAGGCTGCGTGGTTGCCGCAGCAACCTGAGTGAATTTCTTTTCCTTCTTCTCTTGAGATATATTTAAGAAGTACTCCTGATGACATGGCTCTTCTGTAGAGGTTGTCGCCTACAAGGACATAGTTCTTGCTTCTTCTGATTATCCTGGTGGCCTCTTCCCTATTAGCTCGTTTGTTTTCTTTGATGTAGTCGATGAAATCTTGAGTCCATGATCTGGTGATTACCATGATCTGGGTTGTTGGTGCTGGTGGCTCAGGGGTTATCCCACCGAGTTGTTTTATAGAGGGTGATGGCAACTCCTCTACAAACACCCGTGGCCGGACCTTCGCTCTATCCGATCCCAGCTTGGCGAGGACATCTGCTGCAATGTTTGAGTCTCGTAGAACATGCATGATTTCTAGTCCTTGGAAATTTTTCTCTAGTTTTCGTACTTTAGCGCAATAGGCATCGATGTTGTTTTTGGTACAGTCCCAGTCTTTGTTGACTTGATTGATGACCACAGCTGAATCGCCATAGACAAGTAAACGCTTGATTCCGAGAGAAGTCGCAATTCTTAGCCCATGGATGAGTACTTCATATTCTGCTTCATTATTTGTGGCTTACCATAGTATTTGGAGTACGTATTTAAGTTGTTTTCCTTCTGGGGATATGAAAAGAACACCTGCACCTGCCCCGCCTAACTTGAGTGATCCATCGAAGTACATCTTCCAACGATCGAGGAAGGTATCTGGTGCGGGTTGTTGGATTTCTATCCATTCAGCCACGAAGTCTGCGAGTGCTTGTGATTTTATTGCCTTTCGAGGAGAGAAATTGATATTTAGAGCTCCGAGTTCAATTGCCCACTTTGATATGCATCATGTCGCATCTTTATTACGTAGGATGTCTCCGAGAGGGAAATATGTTATTACGATAATCTTGTGGCTTTCAAAGTAGTGTCGTAGCTTGCAGAAAGTGATTAGGAGCACGTAGAGTAGTTTCTGTACATGTGGGTATCGTATTTTTGAATTTGTCAGAACCTCGCTAATGTAGTATACCAGCCGCTGTACTTTGTATACATGCCCTTCTTCTTCTCTTTCCACCACAATTGTTGCACTGACCATAGTAGATGTTGCCGATATGTATAACATCATGTCTTTGTTTTTCTTAGGTGGCATAAGTATGGGTGATGAGGTGAGGTACTTTTTAAGGCTTTCAAAAGCCTCCTTGGCTTCCTCTGTCCACTCACACTTGTCTTTCTTTCTTAGTAGCTTGAAGAAAGGGAGTCATTTTTCGCCGAGTCGTGAGATGAAGCGATTGAGGGCTGCCATGCTTCCTGTCAATTTTTGCACATCTTTTATGCTGTGTGGGGGTACCATTTATGTTATGGCTCGAATTTGCTTAGTGCTTGCTTCTATTCCTCGATTACGGACTAGGAATCCGAGTAGTTGTCCTGATGGTACCCCGAAAACACACTTGTTTGGGTTCAATTTCTGCTTCCATTTATTTAGATTTTTGAAAGTCTGCTTCAAGTCTTTGATTAGCATGTCTGAGTTTTTTGTCTTTACTACTACGTCATCGACATAAGCTTTCGCGTTGTCACCAATTTGTTCACCAAGACATGTTTGAATAGCTCTTTGATAGGTGGCGATAGCGTTCTTGAGTCCAAAGGACATGGTTTTATAGCAATAGGCGCCGAAAGGAGTGATGAAAGATGTCTTGCTCTGATCTTCTTCTCTTAATGCAATCTGATGATATCCTGAATAGCAATCGAGGAAAGATAGCAGGGCAGATTCTACCGTTGAATCAACAATTTGATCAATTTGTGGTAACCCAAATGGATCTTTTGGGCAATGTTTGTTGAGATCCATGTAATCGATGCACATACGTCATTCTGCTGTGTTCTTTTTCTGTACTAGAACGGGATTCACTAGCCAATCTGGATGAAGAATTTCTCTTATAAAACCGACTGCCATTAATTTTGTAATCTCCTTCTTGATTGCTTCTTTTTTGTCTGGTGAGAATCTTCTCAACCATTGCTTAATTGGTCTAGAGCCTTCATTGACATCGATTTTGTGCTTAGCCAACTCTCTTGGGACACCTGGTATGTCGGTCGGCTTCCAAGCGAAGATGTTTTTATTGTCCCGAAGAAAGTTGGTGAGCGCGAGTTCCTATTTAGCCGAGAGGTGAGTACTGATGGTCGCTGTCTTCTCAGGGTCACCAGTACCTTGGTCAATTTTCTTTACATCGACTTCTTTTTGTGGAACAAGGATGCAGGATTTCTTTGTTGGAATCTCTAGCTTTTCTCAGTTCATTTGTGTAGCGACAGTAGTAATTTCTTCTCTGCCATCGGCTGCTTGTGTTTTGGCTGCGATTTGGATTGCTTGAATGTCACAATCGAAAGCGCGCTTCAGGTTGCCCCAGAGGGAGAGTATTCCATGAGGTCCTAGCATCTTGAGTAGGAGGTATGGGTACTGAGGTATAGCCATGAACTTTGCAAGTGCTAGTCTTCCAAGGATAGCATGATACGATGTCTCAAAGTCCGTAACTTCGAACTGAATGAATTCGGTTCAGTAATTTGCTTGTGTTCCAAATGTGACTGGTAGGGTGATTTGCCCGAGTGGCATGGTGGCTTTGCCAGGTACTATTCCATAGAAGGGTATTCCTGTTGGGGTGATCAACCTGGCAAAGTCTAGTCTCATCTTCCTTAGTGTTTCTAAAAATATGATGTTGAGTCTAGCTCCCCCATCGATCAAAACTTTGGTGACTATCATCCCTGCTATAGTTGGATCTAGGACTAGTGGATATAGGCTGGCATTTCCAACGCTCATCCATTGATCTTCTCTTAAAAACTGGATTGGATATTGTGACCAATTTAGGTACCTTGGGACCGCTGGTTCGGCTGCCATGATGCTGCGGAGAGCCAGCTTGTCTTGGTGCTTGCTTCTGGAACCTAGAACTCCAGAAAAGATTACTATGACTATCCCCTTTGGCTGCTGGAATCCTTTGTCTTCTGTGTTGTCTTCATCTTTCTTTTTGTTATCCTCTTGTTTATCTTTGTTTTTTCCTTTTCTTGCGTACTGGTCAATAAAGATTCGGCAGTCTCCTGTTGTGTGGTTTCCTTGCAGGTGCCATATACAGTGCATATTCTCAATGTCTTCGAACCTCCTAAATTTTGAGAACTTTTTCGTCTTGTCGGCCATGGTGATGGTGTTGTCTGGTCCGCGTTTCCTGTCTGGATGACCCATGTTTGGAAAATTTCTCTGGTCCGAGTTGTCTCTGTTGTTTTCTCGGTTATTTCTGTCTGGAAATCTTTCTTTCGTCTTTTCTTTAGCCATAATCATTTTTTCTACCGCATGTCTGAATTCTTCATTGTTCCTTGGGTTTTCTTTACAAAAATCTTGAAACTACCATTTAGCCATGATCCCGTGGGAGAAGGCTTCAATTACTTCTCGTTCGGTGACATCATGTACCTGGGCACGTAATTCACCAAAACATCGATAATAATCTCTAAGGCTCTCGTCTCCCTTTTGTTTGAGCCCTTTTAGTTCTGCATGTGTGATGGGGTGTGTAATGATGCCCACAAAGTTTTCGCAGAAAGCTCTTTGCAAGTCCTCCCAGCCTTTGATTGAACCCGGGTTCAATTTATCAAACCATTGGAGGGGCATGTTTTCTAGGGCCATGGGAAAGAATAATGCTTTGATATCGTCATCTCTACTGGCTAGTTCGATTGATTGCGAGTAGATTCTGAGCCACTATTTTGGTTCAGTCTTCCCATCATATTTTGAGTGGTTTGATGGTTTGAACTTGTGAGGCAGCCGTACCAAAGCAAGTCGTCTTGAAAAACATGGAAACCTATCGTGTGTTCTGACTTCGTTGTGTTCTGACTCAGCTCCTTCTTCTAGCCAGCTATTATTTAGCTTACGAATGAATCATGCAGATGAGTGGTGAGATGCTCTGCTCCTTTCTTCTCCTAGAAGCTCGATTTGTTTACTCTGGGCGTGGTTTCTTCTTTTCTTTTGATTCTAGCTCCCGTTTGGTCCTAGTCTTTCAAAGGCGGATCTCCTTTGACTTTGCACGTCCTGTTCGTGTGATGCTGTCCTAGCGGGAAGTCTAGAACGAGTCCTTCCGCCATGCGCCCTCGAAGCTGTTGTTCGGAGAACTTCTCGGAGTTGTTCTTGTTCTTCGTTGGGATACGAAATTGCTTCGAGTTCTTCTAGTGCTTCCCGTATCTTGTCGTAAGGGGCTTCATGTATTCTGGCCGCATGCCTTTCTTCGGCTTCTTTCTCTGATCTCCTCTTGTAGTACTCGGCCAGTTCTATCTTGTATGTGTCCTATGCTTCTTTTCGTTGCCTGGCACGGCGTCTACGACCTTCTTTCAGTTTGTTCCTTCTTTCTCTAGCTCGTCGTTGGTTCTCGGATTCGCCATCGTATTCAGGAACGTTGGGCGATATGTTTGACTCTGATTCATCTGAAGATCTGACATCAGGTGCAGTTGGTGGTATCGGTAGTGGCCGCCGAATCATGAAGGCTTCTCGACCTGGCACCAGGCTTGCCTTGCTATAATTGCTGATGATTTCGGTTAGAGTGTTGGCATCGCAGAGCGCACTTCCTTCTTGGTAAGGTAGAGTAATAACTTCTTCAACTAATCAGGTATTGCTGTTCTGGGGACATGTACCCGGCCAGTGGACTAGGCAATCCTTAGATGTTATGGTTAATACAAGATCTTCCTATGCCCCGGTAAGATGTATCCTCTGCGCCCGACCAGCCATACTTCGGAGCAAACCTTGATACATCTTTGTCATGTTGTTAAGTCCGGTTGGGAAGCGACTCAACTTGGGATTTAGCTTTTGAGGTAGGTGATTATGTCTACTTGAAGGTGTCACTAATGAGAAGTGTGAAGAGGTTCAACATGAAAGGCAAGTTAGCACCAAGGTATGTTGGGCCATTTAAAGTTATCGCCAGACGTGGTGAAGTTGCTTATCAGTTAGAGTTGCGTGAGAACTTATCTGGGGTACATGATGTGTTTCATGTTTCTTAACTCAAGAAGTGTTTGCGTGTGCCTAAGAAGCAAGTATCTTTGGATGAATTGACTGTTAGAGAGGATCTTACGTATGAGGAGTATCCAGTTAAGATTGTGGTGACTGCTGATGGAGTTACTAGAAGTTGGGTTATTAAGATGTGCAAAGTTCAATGGAACAGATACTCAGAAGCAGAGGCAACTGGGGAAAGAGAGGATGAACTGAGGAAATCATACCCTCAGTTATTTGAGTAAGCAGTCCAATCTCGAGGATGAGATTCTTTTAAGGGGGGTAGAATTTGTAACACCCAGAATTTTCAAGTTTTTGAAATGGCTAAAATTGATTTAAATATGTCCTAGTTTGAGCGTAAATAATTTAGAGAAATAATAATTTACTTGGGATCAAAAGTTAATATTAGGTTAGACATTTAATGATGCATTCATGTTGTTGCATTTGTTTTATTGTGTGGTGTGGTTTTGATTTTATTTGTTTTGAATTCAAAATCCATTTTGAAAATGGTTTTGAAAATAAAAAGAAAGAAAAAAAAGAGAAGGAATAACTCACCTATCCCCGATTGCGGCCTAGTGGCCTGGTTAGCCTGCTTAACCGCCAGCTTGGACTTGACCGCTGCAGCGTTCGAGTGGGCCGAGCCTAGTGTTGTTGAGCGGCCCATTCCTTTCCTCGCTCTCTCTTGCGTGGGCCGGCCCAGTCACAGCGGCATCTTATCCGTTTTGCTGACGGTTGGGGTCCACCCGTTAGAGCGTCATCGTCCTCGCACCGTGAGCAAGCCGGAGTTGAGGTCGGCTTCAACCGAATCAACCCGAGCAATCCGGGATTTCCATCCAAATCATCGTGTCTTGGGGTTATATAAGTGTAGCCACGTCCGCCGTCTTCTCTTTTTTCCATCCCAACACTGAGCCGAACGTCTTCAACTCAAGCTCAGGGAGTTGAAACCCTAAGCTCCACTACCCTTCCGTCGACGGAGCCTGCTGTTCATCCCGTGTTTTCCTCTTCTGCATTGGTGAGCTCGCCATCTTCTTCTCTTCCTCCCCATGCCTTTCTATTGGTCCGCGATGCCCTAAATCGTTAGAACAGAGAACTCCAGTGAGTTTTCGCCAAAGCCGGCAATGGCGCTGCCACGCGGTTGTCTTCTCCGGTGATAGCGTCGCCGGGCCCTCCCCTCGAGTTGTCACAGCCGTCCAAATCCGGATCTACGGCCCAGATTAGAAGATACCCCTTCGCGGGGCAAATTTGTTAAAGAGCCCTTGCATTTTTCTGAAATAGAACCCGCAGTCCTATAGCGTAATCTGGAAAATACGCTTTCTTCTTTAGAAAACGTAATCTTCACCGGGTTAAATGAAAATATGTTTCATATGTTTCAAAGTGATGTTTCAAAACTTTAAATGCTTGTATCTTGCTTGTTTTAACTCCGATTTGACCCGTTCAAGTTGCGTTAGGTTCGTATTCGCGAGCTCTACATGTTAGTGCTACTGTACAGTAGGTTTGTAGCATTTGAATTTCAAGTTTATATTAAAGTAATTATTTATCTGTAAGAAATCTTAGTAAATTCATAACTTTCACGTTTCAACTCCATTTTTTGTGATCTTTACGTCTGTGTGATCATAGCGACATGTAGAATAGTTTTACAAAACTTTTATACCATTTTGCTACTGTTGGTGTACTGTTCTAATTTCATCCCTTTGTTTGCTTCGTGTATGGTTGCTCGGATGATTGTATGTTGATGCTTGGTGATCGAGTGTAGATGGTGAGAAGTTTCTTGATGATCAGGAGTATTACTTCGAGCCAGACCAGCAATATTATTAGGAAAGCTTTGATCAAGGCAAGTATAACATGGGACCATCCTTGTTAACCTATTCACTATAATTGCTATCATATGCATGTGTCCTCCTTAGCAACCTTAGAGATTTTAACTTAGCAATTGATATCTTGATTCCTTGTCACCTATGGGATTATGCATTTGGGTAGCTTGGCTAGTGCTTGATTCATGAACATTGATCTTGCAATATGACTAATGAATGGTGCAATCAACCATTAAGATGATTTAATTCTTGTTAAAAGGGGACTAGAGCGCTGTGTTGTTTGTTTGTCGCTCTAGTTACTCTCCGTAAGGACTTATCTGTAAGTGATAACTGGGATTGATAGTACAGCTATGGGGGCTATATGGCTCTGGCTTTGGTTGTTCAAGAAACCTTTTCTAGCTTGTTAGTGGTTACCTTGAATGGTGTAAGAATGGCTTGCCACGTTGGGTGTAGGACAGCCTCTAGTCTATGAGTATAGCCGAGAAGGAATTGTGCCATTTGAAAAGGGGGTTCCTACATCTGCCTGCCGAGTGAATCTAATAGCCCTAACTTGTTAGACGAACTTTTGAGTGGCTTTATATGGTTTTTGATGTTTTGGGCCTTGCAAACCCATGCATTTGGAAGTCATGACTCACAATGAAAGTGTACACCTCTGCGCAGAGTTTAATAAACTGGTATACTAACCGTGCTCACGGATACGAGCGACCTTAGGTATTCTTATAGAATAAGTGATCACTATTGTTATATCATGTTTAATACTGTTGAGGTTATTATTATGCTATGTTAATGCTTTTTCATTATTCTTATTGTGAATGATCATTTGTTCATTAATGGGATTTGAATTACCTTGATGCCACTCAACTGCTAAGTATGTAGTGAATAAAAGCTAAACGCAGTCAAACAGTGTCTAGCCTTTTGGGCCTCATGAACCCTGTGTTATATTTGTTGAGTTCGATATGGACTCACTCTTGCTATTCCCACCACAACAGATGAAGATTATGAAGATGATTATCGCAATGAGTACTAGTCTTGGTGTCAACTAGTCAACCACGTTCCTGTGTTTGGAGCTTCTATCAGAGATTTATTTTTAGTAGATACTCTTTTATGTCTGAGACTATGTGATAAGTATTCATTCGCTATGTAATAAACACTGTGATGATACTATGTAATTTGTCAACTTATGTGTGCGATTGTTTCCTGGGGCGCACATGAGTCTTTTATGCATCCTATTTTTTTCCTTAAAAATGGGTGTGACAAAGACCCGGAGAAGCCTGTCAAGAAGAAAAAGAATAGAAAGAGATGGTGTCAAAAGAAAGATCCTTCCTCAAATTCGTCATCTCCTGATCCTGATCCTAACAAGGCCTCCGAGGTGGAACAAGAGGAAATACCTCTGACCAAGGACGAATGACCTTGAGCCCAACACAAAGAAAAGTTTTCTATCCCTTTCATTCCTATAGTTACATCGCATTTAAATTTCCAATAAAGTTGATTTACATTGCATGATAGGTTAGTTGCATTTAGCTACTCTATGTTAATAAGTAAAGTTTGTAGTGGCTAATGCTTGATAGATAGATATGCATTAAAGCAACATATAAAAAATATATATTTAATATTAATGAATAAAATTCGGTAGCATCCCTACTGAATAAGCTATCTAGTTGTTATAAACTTAGTCGTTTGCTTGCATTCCTGTAGTCTTAGTTAGTCAATAAAGAAAAGAATCAAAAGAGCCACTAGAAGACGTTCTGACCCACGCAAAAGGCAAGCTTGTGGGAGACATCTCTCCCCGCTCAGGTATGAAAATCTTAAACCCTCTCTTTACATTCACGTTTGCTTTATGTTTCAATATTCATGATCATAGAATATAGAGAGGAGTGCCTTTAAATTATTTTGAGAGAAACTCTGCTCTAATAAAATGATGATAAAATTAATTGGAGATGATGAATAGTTGTTCTGTGATACTTTGCAAAAGCTTTTCATACAACCTTCTACTTCTTAAGTTTTGAGCATGATAAACTTAGAGTTTATCTTAAGTTGAATGCTTTTGTGGGTTGCAAATGCTAGAACCAACAATAAGCTTTTGTGAGATATGTTGTAGTCATGATTAGAGTAGATCTTTGAACCTATCTGAGGAATGGCAAAGACAACCTAGAGTTTTGTTTTGCAAAATGCTAAAACTCTCTTGCTAGAAGTTCATCAATGGTGATAAGTTCCTACCAGAGCCAAATATTTATGCATACATAGTCATGCATTATTAAAGCCACAATAAAAGCTGCTTGTTTGTTTTGAGCTTTTTCAAGCCTTGTTGATCAGAGTAGAGAAACTTTTCATGCTTTTTGATCAAGATCACATACACCCACATGTTTATGCTATTCCCACACTGGGAATACGCAATCACATATACATTCCATTCATAATTGCTATATGAGAATCAAAGTTACCTTTCTAGCTATCTTACATCAAAACAGAGGCATGGACTACAGAAGAAAAAATGTGTGAGAGAATAAAAGAGCAAAAAGCTCTAGTCTTGACAAAAAAGAGAGAGTGAGAAAAAGAAAGTAGCCATGCCCTCTCAAAAGAAGCTAGAGAAGGAAACTTCTCAAAGGAGTACCACTTCCACCAAATATACCACACACATGCACATCTTGATCAATTTGTATGATTTGTTGCTCCTTGTGATCTAAGTGTTTGACTTAGCAATATATTCAATTCAAGTAAGCTATGCTTTTACCCCTACCTTGAGCTCCACATAAGCTTAAGGATAGAAATTAAGGCTAACATTCATGGCCTTGGTAAGGATTCCAAACACCATTGAGTGACTTGAGTGTACCATTTGAGGAACTTAGGCAAGCTTTCTTTCAAAATCATTTGAAAATCTTCAGGAAGTTTGAGCTAAACCAAAGTAGGCAAAAAGTATCTATCTAGCTACACTCTCTTGCACATGCTTGTATCAAGGTGAAAGCTATAAGCCCCACATTGCTAAGACTGATGGTGAAATTTCTAAGTGCTAACATGCTCAATTCAAGAGATAGTATTTGTTTGTATATGAGTTTTTATAGGGCGTTACATCGTTATGCAACTCCTGATCCAACAACTTATCTTGTGCTAAACCCATATCTTCGCTGAGGATAGCAAAGGGGTAGCTTGGGGGAGCTTGTTGACGGTCACTAACACCCGTTTTTATCGTCAACATTTCACCCAAAAGCATGGAAACCCATTATCACATGAGAAGATTTATGTTTAAATTTCACCTAGTTCCACTTGTGCTTGTAGAATTATTTGTATGCAGGAAATATGGCAAAAATAGGCCAAAAAGGTGACAATATGAACATTTAGACTAAGTGGACGTGATAGTAGGCCGAGGGCCCACAGGCAAGCACCGCCTGGCCCCACCTATGGCCCTGCCACCTCATTGATCTGTGGGATCTCCTCCTCTGCCAATGGGAAGCCTCCATCCAAGTCAGTTTGATCAAGGGACAAGATTTATTCACGGTGGATTCATGGGCCCATTGCCATACACTTGGAGCTCTCCACCAACTTAACCACCGACTTCCTGTCCAAATTTCACCATGTGTTGTCTTCACAACCGCCTTGGAGGAGCAACCAATGCCCTAGGATGCAAAGGCAGCGCATCCAAGGGCCGGCCGACACCCTATGCCACAGCCCGGTGTCCCCTGCCTCCTGTAGCCTACAAGTACCCCCCACACCACTCCACATTATAAATAGAGGGGTGTGGTGCACGGTGGAAGTCACCCCATTCAAGTCTCATTCCAGAGAAAAGCATTCTAAGCTTCTCTTAGCTCTCTAGCTTAGCTTAGCTATATAGTAGTAGTCTAGTGGTGGAGTAGAGTGGGAGTCGGAGCTTCTCTCGGCACCTGGAAGAGTCTTCTGGGTCTGGTATAGCTCCTTTGTAATTCTTTCATTTAGCATTTACTTTATTCAGTATCTATTTCAGTACTTCTAGTATTGCTTGCTTTACTTTAAGTACTCAGTCATTAGTGTTCATCATTAGTGAGCTTAGGTGCTTGTTGTTTAGCATTAGTAGCATAGGTTATCTTATCATTAGTAGTCTTTCGTTACTACCGGTTCCACCGTCTGGTTAGGATGCTTTGATCTCATTTCATCAGAGCTCGGATCGAAGTAGTAAGTTTATAGATTAAGCGTGGTGCTTAGGCTATAGATTACCTGTGGATACGGCTAGGTCTCCGGATAGATTGAGGTAGGTGGCAAGTGGTGACAGCCTTGTCCATCCTCTGTATTCCCCCACAATAGGTCTAGTTATTAAATCATAGGGCTCATGGCAGACCTTGTCTATTTAACTCTCCTAGTTGGTATGCAGACTACGCCCCGAAGTACTATCGCAATTCTCCTAGTTATTTGTTTAACCTTAGTTACTAGAAAGATAAATTGCTTGCTCTCCCACCTAGCTATCTCTAGATTAGCTTGTTAGTATTAGTTTAGTGTAGGTAGTTTACACTCATCCTTCACTATCGTCCACCTACCTAGGATCAACTTAGAACCTACCGTTAGCAAATCCTAGTCCTATATAGATTCTAGCCTTCTGCCTTCCTGTGGGATAAATTATAAATTCAACACTCGGTACTCATCGAGCGAAGTGCTACGTGATAGTCTAGTGCGTTTGTGGAATCTTCCAATAGACGTTAAGAAGTATCAACACTCTTCACATCCATTGGTACAACTTGATGTTGTAGGCACAAGCATAGGCTAACAAGATCCTAATTGCTTTAATCTTGCAACGGGGGCATATGTTTCACCAAAGTCAAGACCTTTAACTTGAGTGTAATCTTGAGCTACCAATCTTTCTTTGTTCCTTATAACTATCCCATCTTGATCTTGCTTGTCATGAAAGAACCACTTTGTTCCAATCACTTTATGATCCTAAGGCCTCTCAACTAACTCCCATACTTGATTTTTCTTGAAGTTATTTAGCTCTTCATGCATTACATTGACCCAATCAACATCCTTCAAAGCTTTATCTATTTTCTTAGGTTCAATGAATGCCACAAATGAGAAGTGTTCACAAAATGATGTCAATCTTGATCTTGTTTGCACACCTCTTGAGATATTACCAATTATAGAGTCCAATGGATGATCTCTTGCAACATTGGTTGGATGGAGCACTTGAACTTGATTACTTGCACTTGGTTGGTCATTTAGTTGAGATGATGTACTAGCCATTTGTTGATCTTGTACTTGAGATGATGTACTAGCTTGATTTTGATCATGAGAACCACTAGCTTGCACATTTGAGTTAGAGAACACTTGATCTTTGTCATCTTCAACTTCAATCACTTCTCTAGGCCTTATATCACCAATGTCCATGTTCTTTATTGCATTGACCAATTGAGTGCATCTCACATCATCTAGATTCTCATCTTTCTCTTGGGAACCATTGGTTTCATCAAATTCCACATTATGAACCTCCTCAAGAGTACCACTAGCCAAATTCCAAACTCTATAAGCTTTGCTTGTAGTGGAGTAACCAAGCAAGAAACCTTCATCATATTTCTTCTCAAACTTTGCCTTTCTTCAATATGTAGCATTTGCAACAAAAAAAACCCGAGAGTATGCAATATTGGGCTTTCTTCCATTCAAGAGCTCATAAGGTGTCTTCTCCATCATGGAGTGACAATAGAGGTGGTTGCTATAGTAGCAAGCTATGTTGATTGCTTCGGCCCAAAATGAATGACTAACATTGTACTCACTTAGCATTGATCTTGCCATATCAACCAAAGTTCTATTCTTTCTCTCAACAAGGCCATTTGATTGAGGAGTGTACTTGGCCAAAAATTGATGCCTAATCCCAAATTCACTACACAAATTATCAACTCTTGTGTTCTTAAATTCACTTCTATTGTCACTTCTCACTTTTTTATGGTTGTTTCAAACTCATTGTGAATTTTCTTGATGAATGTCTTGAAGGTTGCAAACACATCACTCTTATCAATAAGAAAGAACACCCATGTATATCTAGTGAAATCATCCACAATCATAAATCCAGATTTATTTCCACCAATGCTAGTGTATGTAGTTAGTCCAAACAAATCCATGTGCAACAACTCAAATGCCTTAGATGCGCTCATCATGCTCTTCTTAGGATGTGTGTTGCCAACTTGCTTTCCGGCTTAACATGCACTACATAGCTTATCCTTCTCAAATGTGATATCTTTCAAGCCTCTAACTAGATCATGCTTAATCAATTTGTTCAATTGTTTCATGCCAACATGACCAAGCCTTCTACCATGCTAGACTTAGTGAGCAAACATGTTGATAATTGAACTTCTCTAGCATTGAAATCAACCAAGTATAGATTCTCATGTCTAAATCCTTTGAATATCAAGTTAGAGCCATCTACACTTATGATCTTGACATCATCAACTCTAAATATGCACTTGAAACCAAGATCATAAAGTTGAGCTACCAATAATAGGTTGAAGTTCAAGCTCTCTACTAGTAGCACATTGGCTCAAGTCATTGGATATTGCAATCTTACCAAGCCCCTTGACCTTGACTTTGCCATTATCACCAAATGTTATATTATCAATCCCATTGTCATCATTTGAGTTGATTGAATTGAACATTCTTGAATCACCGGTCATGTGTTGTGTACACCCACTATCAAGCACCCAATGCCTTCCTCCAGCTGATAGTGGGTGTACCTGAAAAGAAGATCAATTCTTTTCAGGTACCCAAACTTGCTTGGATCCTTGAAGGTAGTTACTAAGGTCTTTGGCACCCAAATGGCTTTCTTCTTTGAGCCCAGAATTGGTGTACCAATGAACTTAGCCTTCACACCATTCACACCCTTTGTAAGCATGCAACAAGAATCAAAACAAATTGAGGATACATTAGCATAGTTCTTGTTTTTGTTCTTGCAATATTGCTCTATGTGCCCAACTTGCTTGCATCTATTGTAAAACCAATCATTGCTCTTCACAAAGCTAGCTTTGGGAGTAGCAAAGGCTGCCTTGCCTTTCTTAGGGGTATAGCCTAATCTCTCTTTGTTAAGAGAGAACCTTTGGCTACCCAAGCACTTTAGCAAGCGGGACTCACCACCATAGGCCTTGCCTAGAGCATGAGTGAGCTCATCCACCTCTCTCTTGAGAGGTTCATTCTCAACCATTAGTGAGGCATCACAAGTGAAACCATTACTAGAAGTTGAGGTAGGAGTGGTGGTGGTGGTGGATGATGAGCTAACAGAAGGGTTAGTGGGAGCAATAACAATGGGTTCATAAAAGGATTCATCAATTAAGTCACATGTTATGTCCACGTCACATGATACTATTACTTGTCGATATTTGTTAACACACACAGAAAAGGATCCGCAAGCGCACGGATATCGGTGAGCATTTCACCCAGGAGATATTTCCAGAGTATCGTATTTGTTTATCCGCAAGGAGAAAGCGTGCGATGACTAACCTAAATCTATACTCAACCCCTGGGCCGCACTACAAGGTAGCGAAGATATAAGCGATTAGAGAAGATTACGACGATAGTCTGGTTCTAACCTATGGTAAGCTATGAAACTATTGGTCTATGGAGACATACCGATGGAAAAGAGACACCACAGAGGATGCTTAACCAGGGCACTTAATCCTACAAATCCTTCTGACAGGATGTGGGGTACAAAGGAAGCAACGGGAGTGTCACATCTCGTGCTACTACCATGGATCCGGCCAGACAGGGGATATCTATGAGTATCTCTAGCCTAAGCACCACGCTTATGCTACAGACGATTATCCCACCCTCTACCATGGAAGAGAATAAAGTAAACTCATAAATCATAGAACAATAATAACAACGTACTTACTTAGTATTGGAAGTTGAATTACCGAAGAATCCTAGAACCAAGCCTCGGGTTAGGAGACTTGATCCCGCAGGTACAAGCCGAAGAGGAGACACCGACATGCTGGGCTTCCTCCAACTCATCCCTCCACTCTAACTCTCTCAATCTAGAAGAAGAACTCTAATCTCACATGGAGACTACAAAGCTAATCTCTCTAATATGTGCCCTAAGAGAGAGATCCATTCAAGGGACCCCTCCCTGCTGATCCTCACAGGAAATAATGAATTAGGGTTTCAAGGGATGCCTCCTCCAGGGGACAGGGGCCTTGCTTATATAGCCCTCTAGGAAGCACCACAGCCCTCGGATCAAACCGACCTTGATCTACAATTATTATTGATCCTCAAAGACGGTGGAGGCAGGATCCGCGAGGTGGAGCCTGATTGGCCACCTAGGTGGGGCGGCCGCCCCTAGGGCTGAGCGCCCACCCCTGTCACAGTGACATGTGGGTCTCACCTCCCAGGGTTTGGCTTCCCGAACCTTCTAGATTATATTTTTTCCATCCGTGGCCCTTTCTCTCTTTGTAAACCTGACATGTGGGCCATCCTTGGTTCTTTTCAGCTGACCCCCTGCAGAAACAGACATTCACCAAAAATCATGGAATTATGTCAGTAAACCCCCTATATCTAAGTGGTAATTATTGTTTATTCCTTTTTCATGCTATGTTGATGGTTAAAAAATGATACTTATCTACCATCAACAAACTCCCCCAAGCTTACCCTTTGATCGTCCCTGAGCAAAGATAAACTCAGTGATAGATTAAGAGTTGCTACAATGCTTTCATGCCTCAAAAGTACACATGCGTTCAAACAAGAACTCTCGTCCGGATTAGAACGAACTATCCTGACTTCAAACTTACCCATATTACCTTTTACCATGGGGCTTGTAGCCGTCACTTGGATCTTGAGCAGTTGAAAGACAGAACGGTCAAGTCAAGCGCTATGTCTCAAGCTCTTTGATCAACCATTATTCTGGAGTTTTGCAGGGGTTTCAAATAAAACTCAGAGATTCCTGTGTATGACGCTTTCACGTCTCTCATTTATGGTATTTCTGGATCCTCACCAAGGCATTTATGGTGTATGCCTTCTCTCTTCTCTCAAAATATGTGGTATTTTTGGTATAAGGCATAGTAACATTATACCTTCTCTCTCACCCTACTTCTAATAGGTCTATCTAGAGCTCATAGGTGGGAGACAAGGAATCCATACTTGCAAACATTTATTGCATAGTCAGACACATGGATTAGAGGGACAAGTCCGGACATATAGTCAAATCAAGATGTGCATGTGTGTGATCCTAAATATGGGCTGAGTGGATATGTATATACTGGTAATGATGGTGGATGTAAGTGAAAATGAAGGGGTAGAGGAAAAATGGTGAATATATATTTCTACTTTTGCTCCTTGAAAGAAATTTATACCTCTCTTAAACTTTAAAGAACTTGCTGAGAACTTGGGTTGCTGAAAAATCTCTCATAATTAGGACCTTTGTCCTTTTATTCTCTTTATTTTTCTTTCTCACTCTCTTTTCCTTTTTTTAAAGGAACTAAATACGATGGAATAATTTCCAAGTATCTTTTTGGAAACATAGATAAGAGATAGCAACAGAAATGTTGGAGCTTATAACAAAAGGGGCTAGCAATGGATGAAGGGTTCTGTTCACTCCCAGTATAGGAGCAGAACAACTTGTTGGGTTGTGTCTAATGGAAAATATTTAAATGCATACCTCCAGGGTAGAAGCAGCATAAGTAGGTGGAGTGCACGTGAATCTTGATTTTAACCGCATGACTAATCCCCTAGGGTCAACACAGACTGACCACACTCAATGCTTACAAGAAACTAAGCTAATAAGTAAAAGTCTTTCCTAATCTAGTAAGCATGTATATATGGCGGTGGTAGGAATTAAACTCTTGTCATACAGGAACTCATCCTGCAGGATTTTTAATTTTCAAAGATAAATTCTCCAGAACTCTAGTATCTCTAGGAGCATGATAAACAACAGCTTAAAACCTTCCCATATCATATCCGTCAACTACCTAGACTTAGATCAAGCATTCGCTACCCACGAGTTTCAGGTTCAGAGCAAATCTTAGATCAAAACAGTTGTGTCTAAAACTCAGGAGAGTTCGAGGTTGAAAACTAGGTACTTGAAAGGAATTACGGCAGAGCAACTATTCATCATTTCCATGCAAGAGATTATTTGAGATTCTTCTTTTATTAACAACTTCTTTAAGAACAAAGACAAGCAAACTAGAAACACCCTTTTTATTTTATTTCTATTATTTTAGAAAATTATTATTACTAAATAAGAAAACTCATAAAGAATAAAGTAAAACTGAGAGAAGAAAATACTTAGCTGGATACATGGGGGTGCTTTCCCCCAAGCTGGATGTTGACGTAGTCATTCAATCTTATGAAGTAGCAGACTAGCAGCGGGGATGTTCTTCCTCCTCTAGTGGAGCATTAATTAATGTTGATGATTGTTGAGACAGTGCTCCACCAGTGGATAGAACATCCACTTGCTTGTTGGCTCTTCTTGGTCCTTCAAATCCTGTGGAACTCAAATAGACAACAAAACATGTGGAATAGATTAAGCGTTAGTGGTTGGCCACTTAAGCCTTAATTGTCTAGAGTTTTTAAGATTGTTCTTGATTCTTTTAAGCAGAGTTTCAACATGATTTCTCTCAAATATTTTTTATATTTTTATAATGCAGAGAAAGTCTAGCAAGATGAATACATATTTATTTTTATTTTATGCCACCACAGTGAATATTCCTATAGGTCCTTACATGCCACAAAATTATTCACATAGGGCTTATAATTTATGATGCAGCAAAGCAAACATATATTTATTTTATTTTCTAATGCAATGCTAATGCAGAAAAGTAAACATGCTAAAAGGAGAATGATTATGCAACTGCTGGAAAATAACTATGTGAAAAGGGAAACTGATGCAATGCTGAAAAAGGATAAATATGGATAACTACTGATTTTACCTTTCGGCAAGGGTTCAGTGTTTTTAGGTCCCCTGAACAGGACCTCTTACCATGTTCATTCTGTAGGTGCATCATCTGATCCCATACTAGAGACCTTGATAGCTTGCACCTCTTGAGATGGTGTCACCCATGTTCCTTGCTCTTCCAGCAGTTTGAAGTGAAGTACTAGTTGTGGAAACTGGCAGCATCTTGCTCATTGTACATGTTCGTAGGTCCAGGATCTTCATTTGTAGGATTCTTGGGGAGTTGACAAGCTCCTCTACTATTGTGTTCAAAGTGGGTCCTGCTCATAGAGACAAGGCAGAGATCAAGTGCATGGGCTCTATTGGTGGAAAAACAACAACAGAACCAAAAGTTTATTATTCTTCTAACCTTAGGCATATTGAGCAAGATAAAGTTGATGTCTATGTGTTTTGCTTGAACTTGACATGGGTGATAGGATCAATGAATAATTGTAGATGTAGCATTTAAAACATTTGGCAGATCAGATTACTCAACCTTATAGAAGGATAGTCTATCTATGCATATTGTGTAATGATTTTATGATTATGACTATCAACTTCCAAAGAAAAGATGTGCAATCATTTCAGATCATTGAGTTAAGATTATAAGATCAAGAAAGTGGTGACAGGAACAAAGATTAGAGAATGGTGACAGGAACAAAGATTAGAGAACTAAGCATGTTGAGTTAATTAGGTTGGGTCAAATGAGGTTGTAACTCAAATATGGTTGGTTCTCTATTTATGTGTATACCAGTATCAAGGAAAGGATTTTAATGTGATGATCACTAACCTTAGGATGTTACCTTTAATGTTGGAGCGTGCTGGAACTATAACACCTTGTGGAAGCTTTCCTTTGTTGGTCGTTCTTGTTCTTTTGTTCATGCGCCAATGTTTTCTCTGTTGCACTCCTTCTTTCTTACATTTAGTAATGTCATGTTTCGTTCTCTCTTTAATTTGTGCTTGGACCGTTAGCTCTTCTTATTGTTTCATTCCTACGAATCATTAGTGGACACACATACCTGAAGGAGTATACAAGTAATGATAGGGGCATTGTTGTCACAAAGCTAAGGGTCAGTTTCTATGCTATAGAAGAATTTATTTGAACATACTAGCACAGAAACATTCACTATTACTTCTTTTCTAGAGGATTGATTTTATCTTATATTTGATTATCATATATAGGCATTATGAAATAACTCAAACTTATAGAAATAAAGAAATAGTTAATTGAGAGATTGTAAACCAGCGTGTAGAGCGATGAGAGCATGATAGGAGGAAGGTCATGGTTGGATCATCTAAAGGAGTTGGCATTCCTTCCTCATGCATCAGCTTTTCAATCTAGTGAGGGTGCAGAAAGTTACGTGCTCTCCTCTTGTCAATCTTTCTTGATTCCCGATGATTAATAATTGACAAGAGAATGCAACTGCAAATTGAAATCCTCCACGATGGTCTTTGTCTTCAAGTGGCATGATGGAGATTTGTTCACCTGCTTCCATGGAGTGAGTGCTTTGATTATGGATCATGCTTTGTGGCACTGTTCTTCTTTCTCTTTGGCTATGAATGAGTCGTGTCTCCCTTGTGCAAGATTATTCTGTCTCTCTTCATTTCCAGTATGAGTTCATCTCAGGACTTTTCTATTTTGAATTTTGGAGTTTCTCTGCAGGGGTTAGTCTAACAAAATATACCATTGTCTTTACTAGTAATTTTTAGTTCAATAACCAAACTAGACTCCATGTCTAATCAGATTAAGGAAGGTTGTTTAACCTAAGCACCATACTTAATTTAAAAGCCAATAGAAGCATGTACACTACTTCTAAACTAACACTTACTAGGGCAGACAAGGGTAGCATGAAAGCATTATAGAGATTTACTCAAACAGTGATGAAAGAGCATGATTGTTGTTTAGCAAATTGAGCATGTCTTAAAGGTAGGGACAACCATGATAATGTAGCAACATGTCAAGAAATTTATTTATGGAAGTCTATCCCCCAAGCTTGAATTTTGCAAAAAATTAAGATTGGATGAATGTAATTCAATGTTGCATAATGATTGGTTGGACATACCTTGCATTTGTTGTTCCTTCAATCTTTTTGCTCCAACCTAGAATGGTTAATGACAAGAATACCCAAAGGAATATTTTTACAATTATAACTCTATGCTCATTTCACAAGGGCAGCGCAGCAGAAAGGTGAATACTCATGTCATGGTCTGAACAGTGCTTGTTTTAGGACACTAAGCTTGTCCTTAGGAAACCTTCAAGATATGAATTGGCAAAGTGGTTTTCCCTCTAGCACTAGTTTATGTGTACTAATCTCAAGATTCAACACAACGAGATCTATAATGTTTATGATAAACATATGTGTCTACAACCACCCTTTCAAAATCTTTAGGAACAGGGAGCATAAGGGGGTTGAAGATCTCGTGTGGGGCAATGTTAGAGAGACTAAGTGAATCAAAAGATTTCTTATACGAGCAAGGACTTGATAGGGTTTTTATAATGTAGCTTCCTTGTTCATTGAAGTCTCCATCATTTTCAACTTCCAAGGGTGATTCGGCATAAATGTCCAAAATTTCTCTTGTATTGCATCTCGAGTAGGTCTCATATAAGGACTCACCTACACATTCAATGGAAATAGCACATAGGTTTTTAATGCTCTTTTGCCATTGATGTTGCTCTTCTCGATCCTCCTTATGGTCTTGATGAATCCTATGCTTTAGATGTCTCGGTGGATTTCTAGGATCGCTCAGGAGAAAGAGCATAGGAAGATTCATAGGGATCAAGGATGGGTTTAAAGATAGGTTCGAATTTCATATCTAATGTGGGCATAGAAAGGGAGAAGATAGGAGTGGATTCTAGATGGCTTTGCTCTCCTTCTATGGCATCACTTGACATGCCATCCTTGAGTCTTTCTAAATGTCCTTCAAAGGGATTGGATTTGAAAAGCTTCCAAAGAGATCCCTTCTTGAAAAGATTCAAACTATATGTACTAAAAGGTCTCTTATGAAGTGGGAAGTTTATGCTCCTCCCAAAAGGATTTCCAAGGGTAGAATTACTTCTTCCCTCAAATGATTTTGGAGTACAACTAGTTTGGGATGGATAGCCAAATCGTGGGATTTGAAAGTTTGTAATGTGGCTATGAAAACTTCCTCTTCTAGTTTGGGGGATGATTTCTTCTTTTCCTCTAGGAGTTTATCATGAAGGCTAGTGCAAGGAGTGTGTCTACTAATAAGGACAAACCTTGCTCCACTAATGGATAAAGAAAGGAAAACTCCTCCAAAGGTGATATTATCAAGACCCGTATAAAAATATTGAAGAAGAACAGGGTCTTGTAAGGCTAGGTCTAAACCTAAATTTATAAGACGCTTGAAAGATTCCATTAGTGTAGCCAAAAGTTCATTATCTCCTTGATCATAACATAGAACCTTGGGTGTAGGAAAGGGTTGGTTTTGACCTATTGCAACCAAACATGGGTGTAGCTCATAGCTAGATGTGAGAATCATGGGTTCTGGTGGCTCTAAGCTTTGGTTCATAGGTGCAGGATATTGATAGATAGGCATGGAATTTGGGTTATCCATAAGGATAGAAAATAAAAGGCAAAAGGAAAAGAGAAAAAGATAAAAGTATAATACAAGGTTAAGCAAGACTTGAGGTTAACTCAGCTGACGTCTTTCTCCCCGGCAACGGTGCCAGAAATGCTTGTTGATATTTGTTAACGCACACAGAAAAGGATCCGCAAGCGCATGAATATCGGTGAGCATTTCACCCGGGAGATATTTCCAGAGTATCGTATTTGTTTATCTGCAAGGAGAAAGCGTGCGATGACTAACCTAAATCTATACTCAACCCCTGGGCCGCACTACAAGGTAGCGAAGATATAAGCGATTAGAAAAGATTACGACGATAGTCTGGTTCCAACCTATGATACACTATGAAACTATTGGTCTATGGAGACATACCGATGGAAAAGAGACAACACAGAGGATGCTTAACCAGGGCACTTAATCCTACCAATCCTTCTGACGGGATGTGGGGTACAAAGAAAGTAACGGGAGTGTCACATCCCACGCTACTACCATGGATCCGGCCAGACAGGGGATATCTACGAGTATCTCTAGCCTAAGCACCACGCTTACGCTACAGACTATTACCCTACCCTCTACCATGGAAGAGAATAAAGTAAACTCGTAAATCATAGAACAATAATAACAACGTACTTACTTAGTATTGGAAGTTGAATTACCGAAGAATCCTGGAACCAAGCCTCGGGTTAGGAGACTTGATCCCGCAGGTACAAGCCGGAGAGGAGACACTGGCATGCCGAGCTTCCTCCAACTCATCCCTCCACTCTAACTCTCTCAATTTAGAAGAACTCTAATCTCACATGGAGACTACAAAGCTAATCTCTCTTATATGTGCCCTAAGAGAGAGATCCATTCAAGGGACCCCTCCCTGCTGATCCTCATAGGAAATAATGAATTAGGGTTTCAAGGGATGCCTCCTCCAGGGGCCAGGGGCCTTGCTTATATAGTCCTCTAGGAAGCACCACAGCCCTCGGATCAAACCGACCTTGATCTACGATTATTATTGATCCTCAAAGGCGGTGGAGGCAGGATCCACAAGGTGGAGCCTGATTAGCCACCTGAGTGGGGTGGCCGCACCTAGGGCTGGGTGCCTGCCCCTGTCATAGTGACAGGTGGGTCCCACCTCCCAAGGTTTGGCTTCCCGAACCTTCTAGATTATACTTTTTCCATCTGTGGCACTTTCTCTCTATGTAAACCTGACATGTGGGCCATCCTTGGTTCTTTTCAGCTGACCCCCTGTAGAAACAGACATTCACCAAAACTCGTGGAATTATGTCAGTAAACCCCCTATATCTAAGTGGTAATTATTATTTAGTCCTTTTTTATGCTATGTTGACGGTTAAAAAATGATACTTATCTACCGTCAACATTACCCTTTCCTTATCTTGTTCAAGAAGCAAGGAGTGAGCCTTTTCAAGCTTGTTGTGAGCTTTGCCAAGCTTTTCATGGGCCTCCACTAGCCTCTCATGAGTAGCATTGAGCTCATCAAAGGATTGCTCAAGAGCACTAAGCTTCTTTTGTAATTCTTTGCACTTCTTGCTCTTCTTGTTAATTATTGAGTCGGCTTGTTCTAGCATGTTCATTAGTTGTTCATTAGAGAATTTATCATTATCACTATCATTTTCACTTTCACTATCATCATTTTCACTCTCATCATATTTTACCTTGGACCCCTTGGCCATGAAGCATGATGAAGTGTCAAATAGTAAAGGCTTGTTGTTGATAGCAATGCTTGCTAGAGCCATCATCTTGGATGCCTTGTCATCATCACTTGAATCATCATCGGTGAAAGCATCACTATCCCATGTGACAACATAGGATCCACCCTTCTTCTTCTTCCCATTCTTTTCTTTCTTTTCTTTCTTTTCTTTCTGGCTCTTCTTCTTCTCATTGTCCTCATTGTCACTATTATATAGACATGCTGCTACAACATGATTGGGACTCTTGCACTTGTAGCACAACCTCCCATACTCCTTGTTATTGGAGTTATCTCTTCTCTTTCTCATACCATAGCCCTTCTTCTTCATCATCTTGCCAAACTTACGCACAAAGAGAGCTAGTGCTTCATCATCACTATCATCATCAGAGCATTCTACATCACTTGATTCTTCCTTCTTAGCCTTGCCCTTGCACTTATTCTTGGAGGATGTGGCGTCAGCCTTGAATGCCACACTCTTCTTCTTCTTGTCTTCCTCCTTCACAATCTCTTAACCTTTACTATTGTATTGGTCCTCGGTCATCACATCACCAAGCACCTCATTTGGAGAGACATTCTTCAATCCACCTCTAAAGATGATAGTTCTCATGTCTTGAATCTCTTGCACAAACACATCAAGAACTTGTGAGAGAAGTCCTCATCCTTCACCTTCTCACCCAAACTCTTGATATCATTGATGATAACTTGAAGCCCATAGAACATCTTCAGAATGGACTCATCATCCTTCATCTTGAAGTTGGATACCTTGTCTTTGAGCATATAGATCTTGACACTTTTTACCATTGAAGTGCCCTCATATGTTTCCTCTAATCTCACCCAAACTTCACTTGCCTTCTCAAGATCTTTGATTTGCTCAAACACCTTTGAATCAATTCCATTGTATATTGTGTTGAGTGCCATGGTATTGCATTGCTTGTTGATCTTGTCATTGTCGGTGAGATTGGTAGTAAGAATCACAAACTCATTCTCTACCACATCCCACACCTTGTCGTTGATTGAATCAAGGTACATCTTTGTCTTTCTCTTCCAATAGTCAAATGATATGCCATCAAAGAACAGTGGTTTACCTCCAACATGGTTGAACATAATTTGAGCCATCTTTTAGCACTGAAGGTTGTTAAGCCTTGATAAAATGGTGACCACGGCTCTGATACCACTTGAAAGGTCCTAATATGGCTAGAGAGAGGGTGAATAGCATATTTAAAGATCTACAAACCAACTAGAGCAATTATTAGTACAACAAACATTGCAATGCAATTTTGCTCTAGCTCTACAAGGATTGCAAGCCACCTATCCAACAATGCTAGTTGCTATAATCACTAGGCACACATAACAAGCTAGGTCACTACTCACTAAGCTAGTGTGCTCTCAAAGGCTAACTAAAGAGACACACTAACCAAACTAACAAGCTCTCAAAGACTAACTACACTAAAGAGCTTGACAACTAGTTTGCGAGAATATAAATGAGTGAGTAGGGTGATTATACTAATGCGTAGAGGAGTGAACCAATCACAATATGAACACCAATTCAATCACCAGGAGAATACCAAAGGGCAAGAGACAACCAATTTTTTCCCAAGGTTCACGTGCTTATCGACATGCTAGTCCCCGTTATGTCGACCAACACTTGGTGGTTCGGCGGCTAAGAGGTGTTGCACGAACCTTGTCCACACAATTGGACACTGCAAGAACCTACCTACAAGTGAGGTAACTCAATGACACGAGCAATTTACTAGAGCTACCTTATGGATCTTCACCGGGGAAGGTGCAAGACCCCTCACAATCACCGGAGCCAGCCACGAACAATCACCAACACGTGCCGAAGCTCCTTCGCTGCTCCAAGTTGTCTAGGTGGCGGCAACCACCAAGAGTAACAAGAAATCCATAGCCACAACAATCCCCAAGTGCCACTAGATGCAATCACTCAAGCAAATGCACTTGGAATCACTCCCAATCTCACTATAATGATGAATCAGTGATGGAGATGAGTGGGAAGTGTTTGCTTAGGTTCACAAGGATGTGTCATAGGTGAAAAATGTGCAAGTTGCCCCTTCTATTTATAGAGCCCCAAGGACTCAAGTAGCCATTGGGCACTCGCAGTCATGACCGAACTTGGTGACCAAACGCAGCCTTGCGTCTGATCGCTAGCGTCCGGTCACCTGATGCCATCCATGTGGCACCACTTCAAACCTCACACATCAGATCCTAACGGTCAAAACGTTCAGTGCTTAGTCAAGGATGTGACTAGATGCACCAGACGCATGACCGAACGCACTACGCTGCGTCCGCTCCTGAGTGCGCCCGAGCTAGCCTCTCAACAACCTGACTCGCGGTTAGTACGACCGGACGCTCCACCACATGGAGTCCGGTCACTTCTAGTAAGCACCCCAAGAGAGTTTTTTAGACCAGGCGTGTCAGGTCAAGGGCGACCAGATGCATGCCTGAGTCTGGTCGTCTCTGTGCCGCGAGCCAAGCCACCGTGCTGCCAACATCACTGCGACCGGACGCACCCCTGCGCATCCGGTCGCGCTTCACCAGCAGTGTCCGATCATGCCATCCAGGTAGACCAAGACCTAGGGTTAGTGACCGGATGCACAGGTCAGCCTAGTGACCTACGTCTGGTCAGGTATCCATGCCTTCTTTCCTTTTTCTATGTTCGCAAACACTTTACCCTTGCTTCCAACTTGCTAACCACAAAGTGTAGAACTTGTGTGTACATGTGTTAGCATTTTTCAAAGCATTTTACAAGGGTCAAAGTTAGCACACTAGGTTCCTAAATACATATGCAAGAATCATGTCACGTAGTCGCACTCGATAAACCGTTTAGCCAAAGATTTTGCCTCTTTATAGTACGCCTATCGATCCTAAGTCACTCACACCCTCTATGGTGTCTTGAGTGCAAAACAAAAAATAGCTCCTATCAAAATACGTTTGCCTTTAGCCCATTTTTGTTTTTCTCATTCTTCTTTTCCAAGTTGAGCTTGATCATCATCAACACATGTCAATCTCCATCTCCATGGACCTCATCTTGCTCAATCACTTGGATTGCACCAACCTAGCTCATATCACCACTCATGACAAAGGTTAGTGTTAGGTTTCATCAATTATCCAAAACCAAACTAGAGCTTTCACTAAGCACTTTGAGAACTTATGCATAAATTCATTATCAATCATGACTATATCAAGCATACTACTAAAGCAAACTAGGAACATAATAAATAGAAACATAGTACTGATAAAGCGCAAAGTCATGAAATATAGAAGATACAATGGCTATACCAGCTTCCAGATGACGAACCCAGAATCCTGAGCAGTAGCCCAACTCTACTTGAATCTTGCTAGCTAGCCTATACTAGAACTTGAAGAATTGGAGATCTACTCTATTCTCTAGAAACCCTAATGATGAAGATCAATTGATATCTTGACTTATGCCTTAGGGGGAGGGTGGGGGCTGATATATATAGGGGATAGCATCAATTCTAGAATTGGAGATCTACTCTATTCTCTAGAAACCCTAATGATGAAGATCAATTGATATCTTGACTTATGCCTTAGGGGGGAGGGTGGGGCCTGATATATATAGGGGGTAGCATCAATTCTGGACCCTCAGATCAAACGACTTAAAGCAACGGTGTAGATGTGGTCTTCAAGGCAGTGGAGAACTGTCGTAGCAAGGAGGGGCAGCCAGGTGGGGCTAGGAGGCCAGCTGACCTATAGGTTTTATTAACGGTTTATGATGGATGATAACTACCATCAACAACTTGGCCGATGCTATCTCCATGAGCCATGTACTCTTGCTTTTCATGTGTCCGATGTGAGCTGCACATGGACCATTCTCCAGTCGTTGGTCCTTAGGTCCAACACTTGTCATCCGGCCTTCACCGCTCCTAGTCCATCCTGAAAGGACACTGCACTTGGCCTTCACCATCGCTATTGACCATCTTGGCGCACCGAACACCTGCACACTCACAAGCCAAAAGACATATTGCACAGTGCACTCAATGCAACATGACACCTTTGGTTAGCCATTAGCATAATCAACCTCATATGAACATCAACTCAATAGGGAAAGCCTCAAACCTCTCAACTCTTGCACCAACAATTCATCACACATGGATTTGACCAAGGTATTTCTCAACTTGGTTTCTCAGTGTCCCCCTTCATGAATGCATTCACCAACACTAAAGTCTAACAAACAAGGTTTCAAGGAAACACATAAAACTCTCATCCAAGTGACCATGTAAAAGCAAACACAAGGTCACTTGATATAATAAAGGATCATCAAAGCTGCAAGTAAAAACTCTCGGTTCCCAAAGAAAGGGAAAAGGCTCAACACAGCTAAAGAGTCGAGAGATACAAGAGCATCATGCAACTCCAAAGTCACTTAAAGCCATTTCAATAATTGTCAAACAATCATCACAAACAAACCAACATTCTTGTCAACTTGGTTTCACATTCTCTCCCTTGATGATTAGATTGACAACATTCAAGCACAAAAGAAATGGTTTGAGATACCAAAGCCAAAAATCTCATCCAAGTGATCAAAAGCCATGAAAAGGCATGAGAAAATCACTTGGGACAAGACAAACCTCAAGAGCCAAGAAGTGATTCCATATAGTCAAAATCTCATCCAAGTGTACAAAGGCCATGAAAAAACAACAATCTAAGTCACTTGGAATGAGAAGACACACAAATGTTCTAGGTGGCCTAGTCAATCATAGGGCAACCATGCTATGCTCCTTCTTGATGGGTCTTCCTAGAAGGTGTTCGTGAGTTTTTCAGGTGAAGAACGAGTATCAAATCTACATAGCCAACTTGGTGGTTGGCCTCGCTATTTTTTACCTCCCTTGCTACGTGTCTCAGCCCTGTGTGGCCTCTGGTGATCTAACCCTTGTTGGTGTGTGATCGGAATTTGCATCAACACACTTTTTTGGCATATTTGCTAGGGAGAAAGCAACCCAATGTACTATCAAAGATGTCGAGAGACAACAACAACAAGAGTGATGTGACTGGTATGAAGAATCAAGACAATATCATCTCACCCTCAACTTTGATCAGCTTCCCGAGAACTATCACAAGATGTTGGAGGCCACGTATGCTACTAAATCTAAAAGATGTTCCTTTGAGCTACTCAGTAGATTGGTGGGCTTTTGTCACCCAATTGAAAGATCCTATCTTTGGTCACCCTTCAACATCTACATATGCGACATCTAAGGTAAAAGATGATGAAAAGGTTGATAATCCACCTCCTGATCATGTTGACTATGCTAAGATGCTAAATGATCATTAAGAAAGTATAAATGATAAACCTTCTTTCTATTGTTAACATAATCATGGCACGTTTTGATATATTAGAAGGTAAACATGTTGATCATCCAACTACTTTACCTCGTGATGCATCTACTAGTGGATTGGCCTTGGTTGCTAGCTAACCTCGATATGGGATGCCAATCAACTATTATGATAATTAGTGCCATTATGCATCAGGTAATCAATCCAAGTTGGCCTCTTCGACGTATGCAATCGATTAGGACAATTTAGGTGAGGTTAGCACAATACTGCCACTTGCATGTACATGCCAAATTCGGCTAATGCTACATAAGTCAATGATGGACCATATCAACAAAGCGACCTTCATTGGCGCATACTACAGTGTTGCCTATCCCATCGAGGTCCCCAAATGCAATTCCTATGCTTAACAGTACACCCAACCTCTCTCAAGCCAACAGTACTGAGTTTGTTAATCAGTCTAGAGAGAAAGGAAGTCAACCAAAGCAAGTTTGGGTGTGCAAATTAAACCTAGTAGGAATGAATATCATAAATCATATCCTTTGCATTTTGAGTTTTTGAAAGCTCTTGATAATTGAAGGGTACTAGATTTTTATAAGTTACATGGTGAAGATAGTAAATTTCATCATGGTAGCAAAAAAAATGAAACCCACATAAACATTTGTTTGCGTGGCTACATGCTTGCACAAGAGCTAAGTCTACCTATGTCTAAGGACATCCATGAAAAATCGTCAAAGCATTTCGAATCCCTACGGCACTACCCCACTCAACATGTCCACTTGCCAAGTTTCTCTTTCTTTGTGTTCCTAGTTAAAATGTTTTGCATCATCATTGATGTCAACTAACGAAGACAAAACAATTGATGGACCGTGATACCTAAGAGAGGGAGTTGAATTAGGAAACCTAAAAACTAATGGCCAACTAAAACCTACACTACTCTAGAAATGTCATCATGGCCGGTTCAGAGCCCCCCATCACCACCGGTTTTGGCCCTCGGCAATGAAATGTCGATGGTTATAGCCATGGTTATCATTGTCGGTTCGAAACCGGCGGTGGTAATCGGTTATCACCGCCGGTTTGTTGCTTGATCTGGGTGTGATGATGCCATGATTGATCACCGTTGGTTCCTAGATTTATCTGGTGTTGATGATCCTCTAATCATAGTTGTTTCACATCATGATCTGGCGGTGATGCATTTGGTCAACACCGGTCAATGGTGCAATCTGGCGATGATGAGCAATTGGTCAACGCAGGATCATGCCTTAACCTGGTGGTGATGAGACAATGAAAACCATTGGTGTAAGGATCTAGATGTTAGAGCGGGGGTGGCGAATAGCCTATAAAAATTTCTCCTACAAATCACAACACTTAGGCAAAGTGATTAGAATTAAAAAGTGACCCTAATAGCAACTACTTGGCCTCCTAAACAATTCTAGTAACAAGATAACACTATGGAGCACTCAAACAAGGAAGAGGCAATCTTTTTAGGATTGGGTGCGCAGATGGGGTTGTGTACTGTTCGACCCTTCTAGGGTCTGACATATTGTAATATACTCAGTGTTGGGGTACCCCTTGTCCAGGTATTCGTCAACTATGGTCTCAGGAAAAGGTCTGAGGTAGTTGGGACTTCAACAGACTTGCCGCATTGTGATGAATCCGATTGTGTTTTGGGGGAAAAAGCAACGACCCACAACAGAATGCACAAGGTGATCCAAACTATAAAGCTGGAAGAGGGACAATGAATGCTTTGGTTAGTGATATTATTTAGCAATGGAGCTCGCCAAAAGGAGACTGAAGGCTGTCATGATTTAGTATCAATAGAAATTGCACAGCCACAAGAAATGAGGGTAAAAAGGAAAGATGGAAGAGACACGATATTAGCTTTGAGCTAAAAATTGATCAACAATAGCTATATAAAGTTTGTACTGACAGATGCAATGAGTACGCTTGGAGCGTTAATCGAAACAATCAAACAAAAAATAAAATATATTTACAAGCAATATTTTCAAAGAAGAAAAACCCAAATGTTATAATAATGAAAGAGCTAGCTAGCCGTGCTATTTGCGTGGGCCATATTGCTGACTAACTAAGAGGGTCAGGATTTAGCCAGTCGTATAGAAAAAGTCGCCATTGTGAGAAAGAGTCATCAGTCACCACATTTGATATATGTATATAGGCCATGTTACGCGTAGCCGTTATTTCTGAAATCTAAAATATTGGTGGATGTTGCATAACACGCTTATGAGTAAATATATAATGAGTTATATGACTGGGTCAGGGAAAATTCTATATTATTATTCTATAGAGCATTTGTGTAGCTGTAGGGCGTAGGAAGTTCATCTCTTGGGGTGTTTGCTTGGCGTTCGCAACTGTCCCTCGCCTCTGGCGTGAGTCTTTCTACTCCGATCCCTCCGTTCTAGAAAACAAATAATTATCACTTCCTAATGAGTGAAACAATTTTAAGTTTGATTAACTCACAAAAAATATAAATGTTTATGATTCAAAATAAAAATCCTTAAATTAATTATGAAATATATTTTTATAGTAAATACAATCGAATACATGAATATTGATATTTTCTTAAAAATATGGTCAAATTTTTTTTTTAAAAAAAAGCTTGATTTATCCAAAACCTAGAATTGCATTTTTTTAGGTATAGGGAGTAGCTATATGTAATAGTGACAATCTATTTTCTCTAAATGAAACACGAGCCTAAGTGCATGTTAAAAAAAAGGAAAGGTCAATTCCTGGGGTAGTTTCCTGGAATCTTCGTGAAGAAAAATCAGATCGCCTCTGGATCCTAGACCGCTAATTCGGCATCAGATTTATCTACAAGGTTGCTTTATCCAAACATGTTTCTTTACTCAACCATGCGCTTATAAGCTGTGGTACCCTCCTCACCTTCTATTCGGAATTTTTTTTTATTTTTAGCCCAAATTTGAAACAAATTTTAAATTTAATCCGGATTTGAATTTTTTTAAAAACTAACCCGTTTGGCCCCGCCACCATGCATGGCGGGGCAATTGCACTGAACCCCGCCATGCATGGTGGCGGGGTGCAGGTGCCACGTGGCACGCTGCAGGCCAGCGTGGAAAGGGGTACCCCGCCATGCATCATGGCGGGGTACCCCTAACCCGCCACAGATCATGGCGGGGTACAACCCCGCCCATTTAAAAGGCCGGGCCCTTCTTGTTTTAGGCTATCCTTCCATTCCATTTCCCGCAGCGCCCCTCTCTGCCCCAGGACAGAGCTCCCCTCCCATCAGCGCCCTTCTCCGGCACCCCTCCCCCCTAGTGCCCCTCCCGTCGGCTACCGCCCCATCGTCGGACCTTGTCCCGGCCACCTCTTCTCCGCCCCATCGTTGTAGTATGTTTGGTTAATGTAGTTAGTAAAGTTATATTAGTTTTAATCGTATTGATATTGTGCATTATTTTTTATTTGTAAGAATTATAAGTGATATGTGTTTTGTGTTGAAATCATTTCGTGTTATTAGATGGAGGACTCGTATCGTGAGTCGATTTGGAGGAAAAAGGGTCGTCCTAGAGAGATGTACCCCGACGTGTCTTGCAAGGATGCGCCCGTGCCTCCCGAGGAACCTTTCCCTAACTGTGACTGTGGTCATCCGGCGCACGTGGGCCAGTCGAGACATCCGGATACTGCGGCACGTTGCTTCTACACATGTTATAGTTGTAGCGTAAGTAATTGTGGCCTTTGTTTTTCTTATTGGTTTCTGATGTTGTATTCGCGATGAGATAATTGAAACTTTTTTGTAGCCCTACTTCCGGTGCTTTTTCTTCCAATGGATCGACGGTCCAGACAAGTTTGACCCAAGGATTCTCCTTTTCTACCCCGGCATTGATCATTGCAAGCGTGAGGTGTTTACTCGCTGGGTTCCGCCCCCTCCTAACCCTCCTATGACAGAGGAAGAGAAGGCCGTAGCATCGGCACGGCGGCTCGAGGATCCTCCAAAGTGCCATTGCGGAGAGCAAGCTGTGATAAACCCACACAATGAACAAGAGTTCATTTGTCCTCTACGGCGTGAGGTAAGGTTTGAGTTAACCTTGAAATGTCATGTCCTATATGTGTGTTTTACTGTTTTGATTTTGTAGGATCGTGATTTTCCAAAGTGTCGTTTCGCGGAGTGGGTCTATGGTCCAAAGAGCCATTGGCCGGAGCCGGAGAAGAAGGAGGAGGTGCCAGACTGGAAGAAGAAGAGGAGGTCTATTGCGCCTCCTGTGATGTGCAAATGTGGTGTTGAAGCTAGCTACGGCCTAGTCCCTTCAGGCCTTGGGATTGGCCACTTCTGTGGCCACATGATCGATTATGACGAGGTTTGCTAGGACTGTTGACACTTAGTGCTAATGTTTTATTTTGTTTGCTTTGGTACGCTAACTTTGTATTCATCTATTTGTTGCAACAGAGCACTCAGAAATGCAAATGGAAATCATATGATGATGTGTTTAAGTTCAAGGATGAGTATAAGACAAGAGTAGCACTTCGCAAGATGAGAGGATATCCTGCAAACTACGTCACTGATTTCGTTAAGAACCATAAGAAGAAAATGCTACGACGGGCCCAAGACATGCGTGTTCGTAACCCGGAGAGTATTGCGTGGAAGAAGTGGTACGAGAAGAAGAAGAAGGATGTAGAGGAGTACCAGGCAAGGAAGGTTGAAGAGGATGCAAGGAAGGCTGCAGAGGAGGCTGAGAGAGCAGAGATGCAAGGCTTGAACGATACTATTGCCTCATTATGTGCGAGTGAGTCATTGCGTTTTTGAAAGTCAATCTTCTTTGTTTCACTGACAATAAAGTCCTTGCAAAGATCGTGCTAATGGTTTGCATTTTATACTTGTAGAGATTGGATGCACGCAACTGGCAAGCAGATGTGGCTCGTGCTAGGTACACGGAGAATAGGACACTAAAGCGGGATGCTGGAGTTGGTGGCACTGCAAGCCGTCCGATTGTGGTTGAAGAGGAGGCCGAGCTGGAGGAAGACGACGACACCGGGAGGATAGGCGAGCTCATTCGTCTAGCTGAGGAATTGGGCTACCCTCAGGACGAGGATGCCTACGACATGGGAAGGATAGCCGAGCTACTTCGTCTTGCAGAGGAGTTAGGACAGATGCCCGAGGAGCATGGTGATGCGTTTGTCACTGGCCCTATCAGGGACTTAGAGGAGGGTCAGGCTGCGTACCACAGCCAGAAGACACCGCTGTTCAACGCATGGGGGCCAACAGACATGACCGAAGAAGAGACCGAGTTGTACTCTCAGGCCGCGGAAGAGGCGGAGGCGGCTTACTACCGGCGTCAGGCCTCTCAGGCCAAGGCAGTCGAGGCGAGCAAGGGTAAGGAGGCTATAGTGGAGGATTCGGAGTCCGAGGACGAGTTGCTTATGCAGTGGTGCACGCAGTTTGATTGACGTAGAAGTGTCATTGTTAGTGCCTTAGTGGTGCACGTAGGAGGTTGTCAGTGCCTTAGAAACTTGTCATTGTAATAATTTGCATCGTCGTTCTCAGTGTTTGTCATTGTTAGTGGCTTAGAAACTTTGTCTGGTGTAGTTTATCAATGTTGTACTTTGAAACATGTCATTGTAATAATTTGCATTCTCACGTCTTCATTCGTTCTATTTGTTGCTCCACTCACTAACATTGTTGTCTGGTGTAGTTTATCAGTGCAGTTTCTGCGTTCCAGCAGTTTCAGGGACACCCCGCCATGGCTGGGGGCGGGTTAGGGGTACCCCGCCACATGGCGGGGTACCCCTAACCCACCCCCAGCCATGGCGGGGTGTCCCTGAAACTGCTGGAACACAGAAACTCTGCCTAGATTTTGCGTTTGCAACGCGTGACAAATGCGGACATGCCATGTTGAGTCATTTGCAGCAAGTTATACAGTAGCCATGGCACGAAGAATTGCGTTTACGCCAAAGATTAGACGAGTGTTACCAACTACATTAGTCCAATCGAAATAACCAAGTACAGTAGTTTTAAGATCAAGGTACTGCTGCTACACCTGCAAATAATTTAAATGTTCTAGCACTACATAACTAAGATAACATGTGTCCGCCGCCTATTAAACATGACTATTCTACTAATCGCCAGGGGTGTAGGGGTTTTGCGGTCTCCGCCGCCTCCTCGGATTCGTAGGGACCACGTTGCTTCTCCAGCCCACGTCTGTGCGGTCCCGTTGCTGCCTCTCACGCTGCCGCCTATGTCCACGCTCGAACTGCTGCGTCGAGGTAGTCCCCTGCAAGCAAGCACCCTGATGAGCTACTCTAAATGTTTAGCAACGAATAGTTGAATTAAAGAAAAAGCAAAGCATAGGCACCTGTTGCTCGGCCGGTGTGTAGTTCTCCTGCTGTGTGTACTCCACCCCCTGTGTACCAATAGGAGCACCGTATAGCTGTGAGGGACCCATCTCCTCGTGACCGGTGTACTCCCACTGGTGAACGTCGTCGTCGTCGTCGTCGCCACTCGTCGTGTCGTACTGAAGTTCCTCGTCCACATCGTCCGCAACCGCTGGACCCTTCCCTCTGTCTTGCGGAGTACGAACAGACGAGGACGCAGCCCTGGTGTCGCTAGTAGAAGCAGCTGCGGTGGACATCGTCTGGCTCCTAGACCACGTGGGGTTGTACGGTACCTCCAACGTCGTGTCCGCACAGCTCAGCTTCTGAGCCAACTTCTTGCAGCCCTTTTTCATTCTCTACAGGTTAAGATGACAACATGCATTATTAAGCGTGAATTTTGAAGGTAATTGAGTTGTAGTAACGAATGTTGTTGTCAAAAGTACCTTGACAAAGCTACGAAGAGGGTTGCTCTTGTCGTCCCTAGTCCAGAAAAGTTGCCTGGAAGCTTCCTCAGAGTAGTTCGACAACTGTTGTGCCTACAACATCACACAAGGTTACCTCGATCATTTTGATTGAATTTTAAAACCCTGACCTCGATTGAGGATGTAAGTCCAAAGTACTTACCACATATCTATTTAGAGGGGCCCTAAGAAGTGTTTCCACCCTTTGCGCCTCGTCGAACGCATCGGCGATGTCATCCTCGCCGCCCGCATCTGTAGGCATGTTGGTGTACGGGACCATGAGATGAGTCCTCGTACTCCGCTGCAGCCATTGCAGGTACTCCATCCATCTTGCCGGGTGGTGCTGTGGTAGTTCGTTGAGGTGGCGAGGATGCCTGTGATACAAATTAAGCAAATGTGTTTCGTGCTTCACCGCCCAATCCTTTTGCGTGGTCCGAAACCTTCGATCGATCCTGCATTGACATATTGCATTAGAAATGAGGCACTTAAGTAGAATAAACAAATTGGCATCGTACCCATGCAGCTGAGCGTTGGTGGAGTACAGCGGTGGAATTCCCTGCAACCTCCTGAACTGTCTGTAAACCCTGCAAGGGTAGTGCATCTCGACCACGTGGAAGAAGATAAGTGGCCCTTCGTAAAGCCACTCATCCCCTTCCTCCTCGCAGCGCAGACTAAGGTAGTCCTCTAGCTCCCACCTAGACCACGGTGTCCATGTTACCTGCAAAGTAAAAAAACTTAATTTAGTATTTCCGGATCAATCTCATTGACAGTGCCTTCAGTAGGAAATGTGGATTGAACTTACGTAGTTGTGTGTCAACACGTCTAGCGCATCCGTGTACTACCTGTACCTCCTATCCAGCTCGCCCCTCACTACCTTAGCGTCTTTCCAGACGAAAAGGGCGGTGGGTCGAACGTCTTCATGCTGCCAAACCTGCAATTAACACAAACACGGTGTCACAAATCTCTTAAGTCTTATGAAGATATCAAAGTAGTCAATGTACTCACAGGCAAATGCAGAGGTTTAGTAGGCCTCCCAACCGAAAACCGCTCCCAAATCTAGACTTGAAGTAGGTACGAGCAGCCACCTAGGTTGGCATTGGCCGACTGGCGACGACAGGCGTTACAAAGCTGACGGTATGTCCAAGCAAGGACCGCGGTATCCCAGCTAAAGGTTGCAATGTTCTCCAGTGGCTGCATAAGGATCCTCAGGAAAATCCAGCTGATGCTGTCGCCTGAGGAGTCGGGGAACAAGAAAGCGCCCAAGAAGTGCCACAACCACACCTTTGCATACATCTCAACCTCGTGATCTGGAGCACCGATCGGAGGCCCTGCACCAAAGTTTTGGGTTATCCATGACGTCGACACTCCTGAGGTCTTCCTGCAATTACAAGTAAAGCATTATTCTATAAAAATAGATGTAGCTGAAATGGTTGTATTAGTGATTTCAATGGGACGCAGATATGAACTTACTTTGTGCCTTTAACCTCAGCATCTGATGGCCTCCTACCACAGAACTGCTCCACCAAGTCTACCCAAGTAGACTCGTCGACGACCCCAGTCACCGGATGACCAGACAAACTCAGACACAATATCATCTTCACATCCTGCATTGTGATAGTCAATTCCCCACATGGTGTGTGGAAGGTGTGCGTCTCCGGTCTCCACCTGCATCATTATAAGGTTCTGGTTATAGGCAAGTTGACGGCCCAATTTTACGAAAGAAAGTCAATTAACGCAAAATGCAATGTTACCTATCAACAAACGCAGTAAGAAGTGCAGGGTCTAGAGTGGGGAGTGTACTGTTGTAGACCCGAACGATCTCAAGGAAGCCTGCACGATGTATGTACGTCGCGTATCGCTCGTCCCAGCTGTGTGGGTGGTGCGTGCGAACACGAAGCGCACGCAACGGCCTCTGCTGCTCCGACAAGGCCTGGGCCCGGTGGTCCTTGTCGTAGTCCGCCTCAAGGAGGCTAAAGCGCGGATGAGGTGCCCGCGCCTCCATCTTGCAACCCTGAACCTGCCTGTTTGAAAATGAAAGTAACAACATTAATACAATTAATAACATTATAAAAAACAAAGCCAAGTAAATTTGAAGATGAATATCATAAATGTATGTTTACTATGAAATTCGATGAGCAATATAAACCACCTCTTGTCTCACCCGCCTATGAAATCTAGCATTATGACCAGGATTCTTGCAAATGGAGCAAAGGTTCTGCGCACGTTCTTCGTCAAAGTCCCCGCCACCATACATGTCGTCGCCGTAACCTTTCATATTGTCCATATCGCCTTTCAGTCGCTTCTTCTTCCTCCTTCCCTTCCCTACCTTCTTTAGGTCCGGATAAGGCGCGTAGTCCTCACCATAATATGGAGGCCACTGCGACTCGTCAAGGTACGGCTCGAAACTCTTCTCCCAAACTTTGAGGGTGTTGGCACGGAGATACAAGGGTGACATGTATGGTGCAACTGTGTGGTCAAAACCTCTAAGCCAACAAGACGTGATCATGTGTGAGCAAGGGACATGCATGATCTGAGGGACATTGCAACTGCATTCTACTTTATCAAGATCGACACGGTATATTCGCCCACCAAATCGTTCGCCGCCCAGGTTTGTGCCCCCTCTAGCTCGTACGCAGAAAACAAGCATGTCCCGTCCATAAGCCTCGGCAACCTGTTGCTTGGCCAATTCCTCAGCCTCCTTCAAATATTCGTGTGCAGCCTTCCCCCATCTTCCAAGCTCCTCTTCATTCCTCAGGGCTAGGCCATACCGCGTAACAAAATACTCATTGCACTTCCTAAAAGAGAACTCAACAATACCGGACACTGGGAGAGATCGAACGCCTTTGAACACATGATTGAAAGACTCAGAGGAGTTCGTTGTCATGATGCCGTACCGAAAGCCGCCCTCATCATATGCTAATGCCCACTTGGCTTTATTTTCCATCTGCTGCTCTAACCATGCCTTGCCCGCTTGGTTGATCATCTTCTCTAGTTCCACCATAGTCTCGTTGAACTCGCGTTCCGTACGTTTATTGCAAAGCTCCTTTAACTTGTCAGCCACCTCCTTCTTCCGTTGACGACGCCAGAAATTGGTGGCAAAATGCCGCATGCACCAACGGTGCACTAGGGCTGGGTGCCCATCAATGTGTTCACCGCCAGCATTAAGAATTCCAATGTGACGGTCCGAAATCAGACAAATGGTGCGAGAAGGCCCAAGCACATGAACACGGAGCAGACGCATGAACCATGACCATGAATCATTGTTCTCCCCCTCCGCCAAAGCAAAAGCCATTGGCACAATCTAGTTCTCTGGGTCTACAGCAGCAGCCATCATCAATGTGCCCCTGTACTTGCCGGTGAGGAACGTGCCATCAACAAGAACAACTGGCCGACAATACTGAAATGCATGCTTACACTGATCGAAATACCAGAACACACGGTACAGAATATGCCTCAACGGGTTCTGAAGATACAACCCTCCTGTGTATATGAACGATCTCATGCCAGGGTTGAAGTGTTCCATCGCACACAAAATGCGTGGAACCCTATTATAAGCTTCCTCCCAGCTACCCCAGCGAATTGCCAGGGCAATTTGCTTTGCCCGCCAAGCCTTTCCATACGTGACCTCATACCCAACAAAAGTGACTATGGTCTCCTACAAGAAAGACACCGATACGTCGTTGTCCTTATCTACAAGACCCAATATACGACGGGCAAGGTACCGAGCCGTCAACTGGGGATGGTACCATTTTCCCTCATTAGTCTGGCATCTGTGCGGCTGTTCCACTGAAGTTACCTTCCACTTGCCATCACTCCGCCTCTTTCGTGCATTCAACTTCCATGAGCACGGAAATCCAGCCTTACATACTATGTGGAATTTTACCTCCTTGTCAGAATGTCAAACTGTGTAAGGCCTATGATGATACACAGCATAGTCCTGAAGGAACAACTTCATCTCAGACATCGTATTGAAAAGCATTCCCTTCCTCAGTATTACATTTTTATGGTTGTACAATGATTCCTTACACATCTGCAAACCCGTGTCACAAACTGCCATATGCGACATGCTGACATCCTTATAATTTGGCACACCGGTAAAGGGCAAGCCAGCCTCCCTTAGCTGTGTAAGCTCTGTCGATGTATAAGAGGGTGGTGCAACGTATTGTTGTGCCTCCCTAACCCTGCTCCATCCTTCATATTCCACTCCATCATCTGGATAACCAGTGGCTAATGAGCCCTGAGTCTGCATGCCATGAAGTACCTCAAGCGGTACTCCTGAGGGCATGCCATGAACTGGTGTACACATGGCAGGTGCACCTCCAGAGGGCATGGCTTGAATCGGTGCTCGCATGGCATGTGGACCTCCTTCCTCATTTCCTGAATCGTCAGAATCAGTGCTAACATCATCACCAATCATTTCCTCCTCTGCCGCCTCCTCCTCCTGTTTGAACTCGTCTACATCAAAATCATTGCTTATATGACCAACTGGAGGAGAATGAACCCGCTCCTGCGTCCAATTACCATCCAAGTCCATACTCTCCATAGTTTGTTGCATCTGCACACCACAATCTCCTTGAGTACCACTGTCAAAGGACGGCTCCTCATTCTCAACATTCTCCAGCACCAACTCAGCCATGCCGACATTCGAACCTTGGATGACCCTATTGTATCGGGACCACTCTGCTTGGTTGCACAAGTCCATCATCACATAGTGTGCCCTATTCTTTCCAACATCAAACCTACCCTTTAGTGTGAAAGCCTCGCCAAACTTCAAACTCAAACGGTCATATAGATCGCTGAAACTAGGGGTGCCATCAAACCATTCTAATTCTTCATACATATCCTCAAACTGGCAATCCTCTCTCCTAACACTTCCTCCGTAAAAAAACTCTTACACCGTAATCCATCTACAAAACAATTTGACATCCGATTATCAACTGACCAATATGGTAGTACTAATTACTACATAACTAACTAACTAACCTTACTTAACTAACTAACTAACCTTACTTACCTACCACGTAACTAACTAACATACTAACTAAATTAACTAATAACTAATAATCGTTACCTAATAACTAATATTAACTAACTAACCTTACTTACCTACCACCTAACTAACTAACTTACTAACTAAATTAACTAATAACTAATAATCGTTACCTAATAACTAATATTAACTAACTAACATCCGATTAAATAATAACTAATATTAACTAACTAACTACAAATAATCGTTAACTAACTAACTAACTACCTAACGATTTAAGTAACAAAAAAAATAAAAAAAATAAAAAAATTACCGTAAACCGGGGCCGGGACGAGGTGCGACGGGCGGCGGCGCGGCGAGGTTGGCCAGGCGGCGGCGTGCCGGGGCCGGGCCGGGGTGCGGCGGGGACCGGGGCGGGGTGCGACGGTCGGCGGCCGGGGGCGCGGCGCGGGAACGGCGGCCGGGGGAGCGGCGGCGGGGGGCGCGGCGGCTGCGGCGGCTGCGGCGGCGCGGCGGGCGCGGCTACGGCGGCGCGGCGGGCTGCGGCGGCGCTGGCGCGGGGGGAGGGGCGGCGAGCGGCGGTGGCGGCGCTGGCTCTCGGGCGGGGCGCGGCCAAATAAGACCGAGCGGGCAGGGCGCGGCCGTTTATGTCGGCCGTACCCCGCCATGACGGGGGGCGGGGTATACCCCGCCATGATGGGTGGCGGGTTAGGCATACCCCGCCACGTATCATGGCGGGGTATGCCTTTCCACGTCCCCGGCTGGGCTGCCACGTGGCGCCTCCACCCCGCCACCATGCATGGCGGGGTTCAGTTCAATTGCCCCGCAATGCATGGTGGCGGGCCAAACGGGTGCATGGTGGCGGGGCCAAACAGGTTAGTTTTAAAAAAAATTCAAAAGCGGGTCAAATTTAAAATATATTTCAAATTTGGGCTAAAAATAAAAAAAAATTCACCAGAGCAGCCTTGGTTGTGCTTTCCGTCATCATCGGATCAGCCATCCGGCTCGTCCTCCTGTTTGCCGCCGTTGCAACATACTCCGGTGAGCTGCACACCTTTGGCTCGCTCCTTGGCAAGGTCAAGACGCAGCTGAAAGGCCCCGTACTTACGCTCGCCTTCGTCTACGCACTGGAGATCGTCTACTTCGTGCTTCTTGTTGCCATGATTGGGCTAGTCATGTTCCTCATGATCAAGAGATACCTGGGGCTGTTCTTTGTGGGTTCGCTGCTCCTCCAGGTTCCCTTCGTCTTCCTCGTGTACTTCTCCTTCCTATGCTCCATGAGCGTCGTCGTGGCGGTGGCCGAACCTGGTTGCCATGGCGCTGGCGCTCTTGGGCGGGCGTGGCGGCTGTTGAAGGGGAAGCGCAGACGGGTCATGCTTTTTATTTCTGTGACTGGCGTGCTCGCCGCTGCCTTGACCCCTGTCTACAATCTGGCCAAGAGATACGAACTTACTAACATGGCAGCAGGGTTGCTCCTGGGGTTTCTCTACAGCATCTTGATGTCCGCCGTGCAGTTGTTCGCAGCCTGCGCCATGACCGCGTTCTACTACGTGTGCAAGGGGAGGACCGAGGCATCGGCGGTGGGGTACGTCAAGGTTTGTACCAAGGAGCAAGTTGATGCTTGAGTATTAATTAGCTACTCTATCAACCTGATGTGCACTATGCATATAACCTGTCAATATCGATGTTACCTGGCTTGGTAGTCATCAAGGGATTGCTTCCACCATATGTAACTAGTATAATGCCCGTGCTAACGCCACGGTTTTATCTCGCCCAAACTGAGTTATGAACTGTTGATTTTCCAAAATTTATTAGTATTTGATCGCACCAGCAACAGTGTAGGATGTAGTAGATATGGAAAACATTTGCATTTGTCTACTTAAGTTGTTGGCAAAGAACTGTACATGACATAAGAACCAAGCCTGACGGTGAATGAAAAAAAACATGTCATCTTGTTTCTTTGTTCTATTCTAGTGGTTTCTGAGAGCAGGATAGGCATCCTCTGTGTCTGAACAAAGAAACAGACCCATCAAAGCAGGCATACATAACACTTAGCTAAGGACTGAAAGAACTAAGAAAAAAATACAGGAAAAAGAATAGCATTACAGCACCAACCAAGGTATTTTAGTAACACATTCCCAAGGAACTACTCGGCCATATAGTTTTCTTGTCAGTAAGGGGAGCAATCAAGCAGCTAGAAGCAGGCCACCAAAAATTTCCCAAGTCTCATGCGCCGTCATCTTAACCTTGTTGGTTTGCAGTGGTGTCCGCAGTGTCTTGGCCATCAATATATGTTGGGTACGGATAGACCTACCAGATCAAAACATATTGGAAACTCCTCGTTTGCTTTCCATCACCATAAACCGTCACGGGCCCCTTCCTCAGTGCCTGCAACCATAATCGTGCGTACTTAATTTCAGTGATACAAAACCAATTGTCATATCTTTTGGGTTCTGTAGCTAGAATAAACAGCAGTGCGCATATTTACCTGAGCAACAAAGTTACTGACAACACGGCCATCATCAATGCACATGCGATGGCCATCCATCGGAAGAATAAAGAAGAAATCAGGAGCCAAAGCTGTTCTTCGTCAGTCATGCCACCACATCAGCGTAACAATGCATCTCGAGATTATAAAGCCATCCACTTGTCCCCTCCATTGCACCTGAAAATAATAAATTTTAGGAGCATATGCACAGTGAGTAATTTGGTTTACCGACATGTCCAAAAATAAAAAAATCAACCACCGGCCAAGCAATGTATATATTCATATGAGGACTGATAAAATGGTCTGAGTATACCCACCGTTAATCACCAGTTTAGGATGTCTTCATAAACAATATTCTTGGTGCTCTTCCCTATAGGATCCAAATTCACTTTTGGTTTTGCCAAAATTCTTGTTGTTGATCTTGAGACCCCCCTTGATAAACTAACATAAAGCTGTACATGCGAGAACACGGGTTCTGGAAGGTAGATCCCAACATTAGGGATGGTCTGTCCCTGCGATTTATTTATTGTCATGGCAAAACTTAACCGTACTAGAAATTGTTTTCTCTTGAACTTGAAAGGAAGGGAAATATCATCCGAGGGAGACAATGGTAGCCTTGGTATGTAAACTCTTTTCCGCATATGGTGTCCACCAACGATCTCAGCATCAATTGCATTGTCTTGCAATGCTCTGACCATAAGCCTAGTTCCATTGCACACCCCGTTGTTCGGATCAAGATTGCGGAGAAGAATCACAGGACAGTTAATTTTTAGCTTCAGCTCATGCGGGGGAGGCCATTTGGAGTTATTGAGTTCAAAAAATCAATAGGAAAGTGATTCTGAGGATCATCAATAACAGTGTCAAAGTTGTGGTAAACCTTTTCCTCACCTGGAAATCTTTCAATCATCATTGCATTCAGCCTATCAACATGTTCATTTTTGGTCAATAGAATGGCACGCGAGCTCATGTAGGTGGCTGAAGTTGCATGTTTTTCAAGTGACAGGAAACATCTTGAATGAGTTTGTTGACTGTCACCTCTGTGTCAGTATAACCAATCACAATGTCATGATCGAGTCGAACATAATCATCTCCAATCGTTTCCTCGGTTCCATTAACAAATTCATAGCAGGTACTCAGAAAACCAAGGGTCTGACTGTGCTCTCATGTTACGTGACAATCTTATCTTCCTTATTTTATCCCACAAATAGGATCTTTGCAAAGTAGCATCAGTTACATGTGCTCTTGTCCCACATGTCACCACAGGAAAGACCTGTCTGAAGTCTCCACCAAATACCGTGACCTTTCCTCCAAATGGCAAAGCACATTCCAAGATATCCTGTAGGGACCTATCAAGTGTCTCGACGCACTGATGCTTGGTCATGGCAACTTCATCCCAAATAATCAAAGATGCCCGACGAAGCAACTCTGCAGTGCCACTTTGCTTTGTAAAGCTGCACATGTTGTTGTCCCCAATTTTAATTGGAATTTTAAACCTGGAGTGTGCAGTGCGTCCTCCGGGCAATATTGATGCTGCTATACCAGATGTGGCTATTGCAATGGCTATTAATCATTTGGACAAAATTCTAGCAAGGAGGGCCTTGTATAGGAACGTCTTGCCCATGCCTCCCGGACCATCCACAAAAAAAACTTGGCTCTTATTGGCAAAGACATGCTGAATGATTTCATCAAACCCTTCTATCTGCTCCTTATTAAGAGAATAAAAAAAATCTAAGCGGTCTTGGTCTACAGAGACATTATGTTCCTCTCTAACCTCTTTCATCATGTCAATAGAGCTTGGACTCACATCGCAAATAGGTGGCAGACCATAATCTCTGATATATTTCCCCATCGAGTGAAGCATATCCCGTATGTCTCTGAGCACCATTTGCTCCACTATTGACGTGTTGCCGTTGTCCTAGCTGAAGTCTTCACCTAGAGTGTCCTTATGCTTGTCCCATAGTCCACGTATGTTAGTGGCCTCACAGGATACCATGTATGTTAGTAGCCTCGCAGAATACAAGAATGGTAGCAAACAACCATCGCAAGGCACACGGCATCTGGAAAGTGGTGGCCTCAGTCAAGCAGTCATCGATTGATTTGTCCGTCTCGATAAGCCCTCTTTTCTCGCATGCTTTCCTAAAAGTAGAGAACGTGACACCAGCCACTGTTCTCAAATCCTCATATGATGTTGCACCTCTCACATGATTCAGCAGAACTCTTAGGAAGTATCTCTCCACTTCACTAGGGTTAGCATAGACAATCCGCCCTATCTGTCCTGACACTTGTTTCCTTATTTGTCACATTTTTCTCCCTTTGATCCAACGATAGTGTTCTGGAAATTCTCTATACAATATTTTCCTCACTGCCCTTTACTGAAATACTCTGTCAGTGTGGTCCTATTAGAACCTAGGCGACTCTCAATATCCTCCAGGTTTTCCTCCTCGTTGCATGTCACAGACTGCATGTCAGGCAAATGTAGCTGGAGCTGCAATACAGCCGGATAAACTCCAAACATTGGAAAACCGAATATCATGTGCACAGCTTTCGGTGGAGATATGTACCTAGCACTCCTATACTGTTGTATCTCATTGATGACACCATCATCTCTATCATTTTGGTCCGCATTTACCGAGAATGATGCTTGGTCATGGCCTTTATATACATACTTAAATAGATACTTCACTGTTTTAATGCTTGAACATGCTTCAACATTTATATGACAGTTGTATCTCATAAGCAGACCAGGGTTGTATGGCACCACCCACCTGTTATCTAACTCTGCTCTCCTAATCCTGACTCGACGTCCATCATTCCTTCTCATGTTGGGTTGCCTCACAGAATTGTCTAGGGTACTAAAAGCGACACTCTCCATCCACTATGCACGCACAGTTTTTGTTTAGCACGCCACATGGTCTATACAACATATGGCTCATAACCAGATCATGCAACTCTGGGTATTTGTCCTTGTCTGGTATCTCTGCTAAAATAACTCGATCATATGCATCTAGGGTTCTCAACTTACTCCCTGACTTCATGATCAGCAGGAAATGCTCATGTGGCATCCCCTTTTTTCGAACTTGGTAACATGGACGTATGCTGCAACATCACCAAAATACTTTCTCTTGATCAAAAGATCCTTTAGATCCCACAACTTTGCCCTATACACTCTTACAACCAGTTCTGGTCTATCTTGTGGTTCCTACCCCGGTTCGAGATTGCTTGTTATCTCTTTCCAGTAGGGATTGCATGTCATGGTGATGAAGTAATCTGGCTTTCCAAAACGCTACACAATAGCCATAGCATTAAGGAACCTTTGTTGCATGTCTCGATCGCATCCTGGGAATGATCTTGGCAGCATAATTCTCTTGCCAACCTTAGAACCCTGTGTCTCTCCAGCAGAGATAACATCAACCAGTCCCTAGATACATTTAAGCACGTATAATTTTAGCAGAAGACAGTAATAAGGTTGCAAAGTTCATAAACAAAAAAAATAAACAAAATAATATGAGTGGTTACCTGGTATAGCTATACCCGTATCAATTTTTGGTTCTCGGGATTAGAGTACCAATCTAGCCTCATAGACTCAATCTTTATATACATATCCACAGCCCACTACTGGAAAAGACGTCCTCCAAATAACACTATGTTAAAAAGTCCCCGTCTAACTTGCAATTTAAAGCAGTAGTATTCTCGTGCAGTTACATATCTTGTGGATTGTGCTGCATCCGCAACTCCACTTAGCCAGTCACCTTCTTGTATGTCATTGTCGCCTTCTTCCGCCTGATTTTCATTAATATTATCATCTGCAAGATAGATAAATTATTAGACCATGTTATAATATAGTATTATAGCAGTGATTCAATAGTACGAGTATTATAGCAGAAAAATAATATTAGGAGATAATACCTTGATAACCACTGGTAATCCTGTCATCCATGTAATTAACATTAGTAGAAGTCGGGGTTGTAGATGGTTGAGTGATTGGATCCCCACTGTACGTTACATTCCATTTCCTCTCGTGGGTTGCATAGAGGATAAGCTAATGGATCATAACAACCATGGTATGCTTGGATATATTGCGGATGACGATCTGTTCTTCCATATACAAGCACACTCCTATCAAAACATCTCCGTGGATCGTTCCCTTCCATCCAGATAGTAGCAACTTAGGACGTCGTTGGGGCATTGTACCTTCTCTGGTCAGGTGTGATATTTGTATTGAGTTCAATCCGGTAGTCATCCAAGTTTGGAAAAGCACCATTTCTCCTAAAAGTACGAACATATGGGTTATCCTGCAAAATTGCAAGGATATTCCGGATGAGGCTGATATCAAGATCAGGGGACCTTTTGACTCTATGTGACAAGACCTCATCTTATGTATCATTAAAAGTAGATTTGCATATGCCGAGCACCGTGGCCACCTGGCACCAGGTGGTCCAAACGGTGGTACAAACCGCCATGAACTCGAAATGCATAAATACCAGTCCCAACTGGACTGTTATATCTGCGGTCAAGGGTAACCCCTAGACTTTCAAAGGTGAAATGTGAGTTGAGATAACGTATATGTTTCCTGAAATATTTCGCATCATCACTTGACTTATGAATAACCTTTTCAGCTCTGTAGGAACCTCTGGTATATGTATTTGTACTTTTCCTTTTCTACAACAAAATCCAGGTGTCTCGTACTGAAACCTCATCGCACCACAATAATTGCAGTAAGGAACATTTCTCAATATATGTCTTTATGGCAGGTTTTGGTAGATGAATTCATATGGATCATCATCTGTCACATTATTTGCAGCTGGGCCCTCCGGAAGCACGCGATATGAGTTGTAATCATGACCTGTGTGCGAGACATTGCAGCAATCATATTAATTTAATATATAAATATGCTCTATGTAAAGACGTATTTATTTAAGCTGTTTCTAACATGACTTACAAATGTTGTCGTAGTACCTTGCGCATGTCGCTGAATGACTCCATCATCTATACTATAATGGACCAATCAAAACTATACTAGGTACACCCAAGATTGCATCCCCCGCGGAGGAGCCTAAACACTGTGCACCAAACCTATTGCACCCAGAAAAATCGTCTCCATCAAAATCGAAGGCTAAAAACCACCCCTCGGAGCCTTCAACCCAATCCTACGGTCACGGTCATTTATATCGACTGAGATGAAGCTTCAACGCGCCGCACCACCTGCTTCAACGCATAACGAGCTGCGATCGAAACCTGGTATCGCCAAAAATAAAAGAAAACCGATTAAAAAACACGCGTCGAGGACACCGCCGCCGACGCCGCTATCACCGGCCGAGGAACCCTGCTGGCCGCCCACAGCGCCGGCTCCGCGCCGATCGCAGCTGCTGGCTGCCCACAGCTACTGCTGGCCGGCCACATCGCCGGCGCCGCGCCGATCACAGGCCACAGCGGCACAGCCCCCGTGCCGCCGCAATCGCGGCGCCCTCATCACTTGCGCGGCGGCTGCACCTAGGGCCTGGTCGCAGCATCTTCTCGACGCGCGCGACATCCTTCGCCTACGCCCAGAGTCGGTTCACTTTCTGGCTTTTGATCCGACTGTCGGCGGCGCAGGGCAGACGCGGCACGTCGCTTCGTCTCTGAGCTCCAAGCAAGATGCAGGAGCGAGGGGCGTGGGCACCGCCGGGCAGGGCTCGCAGGGCGGGGACATGGCAAGGCCGATGAGGCGCGGCTCTGCTCTGGCCTTCGGGCGGCGACGCACGCACTGCGCATAGGCAGGTACCGGCGGGCCGCGGGCGCGGGCCGCAGACAGGTCGTGTGCAACAGGTGGCCGCGGCGGGCAGCTGCTTCGGCGAATCGGCAGGCGGCCGCGGCAGGCAGCTTCGGCGGGCGCCCACAGCAGGCTGCGGGCAAGGGGCAGCCGCGGCGGGCGGTGAGCAAGGAGCGGCCGCAACGGGAGGCTCCTGCGACCTGCAGTCCCTGCACTGCTGCTTGCCTGCTGACTTTCAGAGTTTGGAGTTTTCAAACGGCCGCTACTGCTACTGACGGTTCCAGCCGCCACTGATCCAGACGGCTGCTACTACTACTCTGCTACATCTTCAAGCTGCACGACATGGTCGCTAATGGTGAGCTTGTGTTAAACTGTTGAGACTTATGCTTTGCGAAGACCTACTGATAGCCGTAGACCAGATCCATTGTAGTATGAGAAATTCCAATGTTTTTTGTTCAGTAAGATTTCAGTACAAGAAGTTAAAGAACACCTCCCTTTTTAATTGCATTGCATTGGTATTTGTCTTTGTTCAGTAAGATTTTTAAGTGTCAATATTGATTTGAGTAAAAGCCTAAAATGTAACTCTTGATTAATGTGATAGAAACAAAAGGTTATACATAATTTTAAGAAATAAATTTTACATGCACTGATATGTTCAGCTCCCTGATTATGTGTGAATCTATTATTTTCTTGAAGGTACAAGTAAAGTAAATGCTCCTTTTTCTTTTGTCAAAAGCACAATATTTTCTTAACTGTGATCTGTGAATGTGGAGTTCCGTGGACTTCGACCTTTACCATTTTTCTTTTTTGAAATGTAATTATTATATTCTGATTGATACTACACTTTTCATCGTTGAGGCTGGTTTGCTGCAACAGATGGTAGACAAGATTTCTGATCAGTTTCTTTTGAACACTACTAGCTGGAGATTTTTTATTCCTCGATTGTATCGTGGGAATCCTGATGATGATATGCTACTGGATATCTCTGCAGTTAATGTTTTGGATTTCGGTGAGATAGTTCCAGTTTCATGCTTATCAGTGGTTAGGTTCAATCCATCTTTGCTTTAACGACTTAGTTAAGCTAGCCACTCAAGCAACAAAATAATCCATTTGGAGTGGCATTATGTTGCAGCTTCACTCCAGCACCGCAATCTGTTTTAAAACTGCAAGCTTCCTCCTGGAGCTCGGGTTATAGGCTCTGTTCAGCTGGCTGGAAAAACGGTTGATGCTGATGCTGATTTGTTATGAGAGAAAAACACTGTACCATGACTGATAAGTTCAAGCGAACAGAGCCATAATTCAATTTGCGCCTTTGTGTGAAGAGAGTATGGCAACAATGAATCACTGTAAGGGGCTGTGTTACATGTGTTTTTTCTTTTTATTCATTTTGTTGAGAACAATATTTCTTGGAATTTGGTGCCGTCTTTATGGCATAGCTTTTGGAGTAGGTTTAAAGGTATTGATTGATTTTGTAAACTGTGTGAATGTGATAGTCAACATTTTCTCAACATTTTCTCACACCATGAAGAGGAGAATAGTTTTTTCTTGCTTAAAAAGGCCTGCTTCTGTATCTTAGAACGTGCAGTCAGTTTACAATATGAAGCTAGCAAATTCCATAGAATACATTTGATAGAATAAACTTTGGAATTAATATGGCCCGTAGGGTTAGATTAAGTTTATCCTTGTTGTATTCGATAATACTCCATCTATCCTAAAATAGAAGTTATAGGATACGTGCAAGTTAAACTTTTTCAACTTTAACTAGGTTTGTAGAAAATGCGTGCAAGATTTATATCTCCAAATAAGTTTATTATGAAAGTATATACAACGATCTATCTAATATGTATTATAAATATTAATATTGTATTATATATATTTAGTTATTAAAGTTAAAAGTGTTTGACTTCTCAGGAAGCGAGAATGACATCTACTTTGGGACTGAGAGAGTATAAGTTTGATCCTTTTTGGATAAATAAATATAATTTTTCCGTGAACCGTACCTTCAATCTATTTTATTTTGTACGCATTTGGTTGTTACTTTTGCGTTACCTAAAATTATACCGTAGCGTTAGCACGGGCAATATACTAGTCATTGTATAAGTTTTCGTTGTACAATCCATGGCCGCCATTCATGGCATCTTCATCACCGTCCCAATCATCATGCATTGGTTCGAATAGTTCACGGTCGAATTCATCTTCATTGGTCGGGACATCTACATGGTTGCGGCGCCGCTTAGGTAAATGAACTTTTGCAAATAAAACAACCTCTTAGAAGTTACCCAAGTGTCATACCTTCCGGTAACCATTTAAGTTTTACGTTCTCACCTGATGAATTTGAAATAGTAGACAATTGCGTTTCTTGTTGACTTGACACTTTCAATGATTTATGCTTACTGGAGTCCTCCCGCATCCGTTTCAGTAGTTCATCCTTCTTCTGTGCATCCATATTGTTGTATGTTTCCCTCCTCCTTAGTAGTTGATGACTACTGGACGACCCACCTGAAGGGCGGACATCAATTCAGTTTATATAACATTAATTCATTTAACCTGTTGGAGTGGCTATGTATATATACATGTATTAAATAAACGCAGAGTGAATTTGGGAACAACATAATGTTGTGAACCTATAGGTGTAGCAGATGGTATGTCTGAAGGTAATGTTTGTTCGCTTCGACGTCGACGTTCATAATTATCATTTCGGTGTAGCCAATCTATGGCCTCATCTGGATTGACATTTTTATCATCTACTATGATTGGTGTCTGCAAAATGGTTGAGCATCCAGCTCCGGACGGTTGCTCAGTGAGGGTTATCGCCTCACCTTAACTTATGATTTTTTTTATTAATCCACGTGAATGACAACAGATGGTGTAAATGGAAGTAATGAAGAGATGAACGTCTCTAGTGATGCCTATGGGTGATGTTTCGGAGGTCCCACGAATAGTGCTAATATTTTGGGATGCAGCCTTCTTCCATGTTCGGTACTCATGTTGTTTCCTATTAGCCTCTTCCCTTTGTTCAGTGGTCATTTCAGCTCGACGTTTCCGTTGTTGTCGGTTCCTTTCCTCCCTTTTGCGCGCCTCCTCATGTAAAGTGGACGTTTGGACATATTATATTTTGGGAAATCAATAAGCCATCACGAAAAGTCATCATATCTGAACATTGACGTGGAAGCGAACATACCAGTGATGTTGGTGACATCGCGTAGCGGGTTGCGTGCATCTCTCGGCGTAGACATTATCAACTACCTGCGACGACAACTATCATTTTTGCTGAATTTTTTAAGAAACAAAAATTAATGAGACTGCTAGTATAATCTAAACTGAAAGTCATGTCATCCTCCGGCAATCAAATTCGCACGGATCCATGTGTGTGCATGGCTGGAAATCATAAGCTAGAAAAAAGTGAACCGACCTGGAACTGGAAGAGTGTCCAACCGCCCGCGATCTCAGAAAAATATCATAGAAAATTCTGAACTCTTAAGTTAGGGACCAAAATCACCAAACTTTAAGACCTTTTATCTCCTAAATCATGGAGAGTTAGATCTGAAACCTTAAACCAAAATGGTAGAGCTATATACCAAAAATGATTGTTGTTAAAGCCAATTAAGTTGTGAGCAAGGCATCAACGAACAGAATTGTTTCAGGGTGTAAACCTGAGCACAGTACTGAATCAGCGGCAACAATTTTACTGCCACGTACCTGCTCTCTCTGCCGGACTGTTCGTCATTGCTCGCAAGCCGAAGTCGCCAATGGTCGCGCCGCTGGCCGCCGCTCCCGTCGTGGCTGAGATTGCACTGCTGCTCGTTTGCTCGCAAGCCGAAGTCGCCAATGGTGGCGCCGCTGGCCGCCGCTCCCGTCGTGGCTAAGATTGGACTGCCGCTCGTTGCTCGCAAGCCGAAGTCGCCAATGGTCGCGCCGCTGGCCGCCACTCCCATCGTGGCTGAGATCCCAATCACATGTGCAAGAACGCGATCACATGGGCGGCGATGTGGGCGAACAGCAGCTTCGATCGTCGCAGCGCCAGCGTTGTGGCCGGCTCGCAGTGGCTGTGGGTGGACAGCAGCTGCGTTCGGCGCGGCACCGGTTGGTGAGAGCAGCCTCGTCGGCGGTGTTGGCGGCAGTGTTTGCGGTTTTCTTTTTTTAGCGATGCCAGTTTTTTTTTAGGAAAGCGATCGCAGGTTTGGATCGTGACTTTCGTTCGTGGCTCGCGTAGAAGGCCGTGGGGTACCGCGGTGCCGCGATGAAGCCTGTCGATACAAACAACCGTGGCCATAGGATCGCATTGAAGCCTTTGAGGGGGGAGTTTTAGCCCTTGATCTTAATGAAGACGATTTTCCGTATACAATTTGGTTGGTGTACAGTGTTTGGACTACTCAGCGGGGGGACGTTTTCCTGGGTGTACCTAGAATAGATTTGTGTGTTCCATTATAGTAGAGATACTATGTAAAACCTTCCATTTCATTTGAGAATTTACTTCTTGGATGTGATATAAGAAAAAGAATAACATGAAATGTATGCTTGCATGTTCGTCCATAGAGCAAGTCGGATATGTAATTATAGAAATAATTGTTGGAGACTCAAATGATAGATATGTAAGCATGATAACTTATATGCTGTTCAATATCTCCATGAATCTAGAACCTAAATCGGAAGTAATCAGAAAAGGAAATTCTATTCTGGAAAAAAGAGCAATATCGTATTCGTCTTCAAGAAAAACAGAAATCATGTTTTCATTATGGTCTGAGGTTGCTTAGAAGAGATAGATGTATCACAACCTCTATTGCTCTCACTTAAAGCCTTTTTTTACACAATAGGAAAAAGTGACTATGAATTTCCCTCTATGTTGAGAATGGAAATTCAATAATAATAGTAATAATAAATAAGTCTTAAGTGATCTATTTTGTTCCTCTTTTTCGAACTATGTTTCAATTATGCTCATTGCATAATAAGTTCCCTTGAAAAGCATTGGCACACGTGTAAACGAGCTGATCTACCGAACTGATGTGCACTGTGCATATATCGTGTTAATATCAATGTTACTTGACTAGGTCGAAGACAAGGGCTTGCTTCCACCATATGTAGTACTCTCTTCTTCTACCTTTCATTTCATTTTTCATGGATGTGATGTAAGAAAAAAAACAAGTGCAATTTGATTAATTTGCGAGAGGGGAAAAGGTCGTGAATGTACAACAGCACGACTCTCTATTTAGAGCAAGTGACCAAAGAGTGCACCCTAACTATAAGGTCCGGTTTGGCACAACTTTTCTAACAGCTCCAGTAGCTATTAGAAGCTATTTTTTACAAAACGGAATAGAATGAAACAACTCCTCAAGTTAAATTCCTAAAAAAACCGTTCTCACAAGGGGCGGATGATGGATGGAGCTGAAAATACTTCTTCTCCCAGCTTCTCTTTCAATCTACTATAAGAAGTCATTTTTACCATACATTTTTTCAATTCAAAACAGTTTTTGCTCCACCAGTGAAGCTGCTCATGGAGGAAGAAAAAAAGGTACTCCACCAATGAAATAGAGTATACCTAACGTGGCTTAAATATAATCCACCCGCACCTTGTCCAAATCTCACCTCCATATATTCCCCACTACAGTAGGACTCCATGAGCACCAGCAAAGCATCCTCCACGTGGTGTCCATATATGAATTAGCTTCATAGAGGAATCCCTGCTCCTCCAACCACAAAACGTCAAGGCTCCTTTCATCTAGGGACGGATCCAGAAAAATGTGTAGGGGGTTCTTCAACCTCCATATAGCTTCAGCCTCTCCTCAAGGTGCATCCATGACAAAAATTCCTAGGGTGGGGGGTTAAGGGGGGCTCCATGGGTCCGGCGACCGTATGGGGCCTAGAGCCCCGCCCGCGCCACTGCTGGATCCGTCTCTGCTTTCATCTACGTTCTTTTTTGATCAAAAACAGGAGGAGGGGCGCCCTTCGTCTATGTTCTTGCTTATCTTTTGCCTAAACCATCTCTCCTCTCCGTCCTAGTCCACTCTGGACACATGCTCTCTGCTGGCATCCTTGGAGAAATAGACTGATAGAGACTCTGGACAACACCTACACTACTAGCGACAACACCAACACTACTAGTGACAGTTACACCGTTCTTGATCACAAGATCAAGGAACATGACAGGCTCGGAAGCTCTTTATTACTGGACTAACCTCATCTACATTGCAAGCGAGCCCATAGGTCTTCACTCTTCATTGTTCTAATAGTAACCTCTACGACTTACTCTGGTGAGCGACGCGCATTATTCAAATAGTTGTTTCACTTTAGGGTTGTCAAGGAGGGAATCCCAGAGCCATGCGTTCGAGACTACTTGTTTATTGGCATGCTGGAATTTACATCCCACAAGGCCATTTTCCTTGTGAGGACCATAATTTTGATCTGTGGTGGAACAAAGGTTGCCATGCCACACTAGGGGTCCAGTGGCAGTGGGCATATGTAGTGGCTTTCGAAAGAAACTAGCACAGAGGCTGCCCTGCTGGTTCTTGCCACCAATTTCCTACATGTTGTTATCTACCATATGCACACACCGCCTTTGCTCTCTACACCTAAGCTTTGTGGTTATATTTGTGTGCTATTTGGGTTTGTTGTTCCTTAGGATCTCATTCAATACAAGCAGATCACACCTTTGGTACATCTCATCTCTCAGCTGTCCCCTAACCACCATCTTCATCAAGTCAGAAAAATAGAAGAATCGATGTCTCATCGTAGCGTAACTATATACAATTTGGAAGATCAGCTCTCAATCCCAAAAGAGAAAGGGAGGCTTTTTGTTTGGTGGGCTTCGGTGTTTCCAATGAAAAACAAGAACATTCGAACACTAACACCAACTTCAATGAAAAACAAATATAGACTTTTTCAATGTCAACCGGGAGGTGTTACTGCCCCACCTATATATAGTCCCAAATTGGCTCGTTTTATGTTTTACAAATGTTGAGAAGGGAAAAACAACAATAGCAAAACGCCCAAGCACCAGGGCGAAACCACAAATACACAAGCAGCGAAATGCAAAGACTACTACACCAAGGCACAAGAGCTCTTCGACGATGCCTTCAGGGAGGTAAATGACACCAACGTATTCATCGTCAGCCAAGCAGGAGCTTGGCAAGGCTTTTGCCGGTGCCTTGTGCTGGGGGATAATTTCATTGATCGGGTCGATCCAGGAGAAGCAGCAAGAGGAGATTCTTCAGTGACGCCTTCAAGAAGGAAATCCTCCTCGCTGGACTAGACAGATTTGAGTCAGGCTGGGCAAAAAATCACCGAAAACCGCAAACCGAACCGAACCGAGCCGAACCAAATGTTGGTTTTTTCGGTTTTCAGTTTCGGCTTCGATTTTTGGCTGCTGAAAGTTCGGTGTTCGGTTCTACAATCAACTGCAACCGAAACACCGAAGCAACCGAATAGAGCATCAATCTCAAAATGGCCCATCTAGGCCTCCGCTGCTCGGCCCACAACCACTCCCATGCCACACGCACCCACGCCCCCACCTTTCCTGCAGCCCATCCCCTCCTTCAGACCCCACTCGCTCATCACCCCGACCTCAATGGTTCTTGCCCTCATGGCCTCACCTAACCCTAGCGTGCGCGAGCGCGGCAGCAACGAGTGGGTGTGGGCAGCGGTGCTAGCGCGAGCATGCGAGGCGGCGGTGTGATGCTGCGAGCAGGATGTAGCGCGATGCGATGGCATGAGCTGTGGGCATGGGGAAGCGGCGGTGCGTAGCGCAGGGAGATGACGCGCGAGGTGGCTCAGGTGCGAGTACCGTGAGCTGGGAGGGGAGGACACCGGATTGTTTTCCATTTTTCCATTCTTCTGTTGTACACTTCGGTCGGTTCGGTTATAACCGAAAAACCGAAGTAATAACCTGAAACTAAACCTGTCGGTTTTCAGTTTAGGAACAAACCGATCGGTTCTTCATTGTTGAAAACCGAGATTTTTTATAACCGAAATAACCGAACCGAACATTCGGTTTAAACCGAATGCCCAGGCTGAGATTTGAGCTAAGATTTCACCTAGAACCTTTGCCAGTGCTCCCATTGACCCGCCCGCGACGGAGGGGGACATGCATCGGCAAGTGTCAATGTCTAGATGGAGGGGGTGGTGGCTGCCGCCACACCGTGCGGAGCCATTCCCGGACTCGCCCGCAATGGTGGGATGCGCGCATTGCCAAGCATCCATGCCTGGACTGAGGGGATGCCGGCTGCCACCACACCACACAGAGTCATTCCTAGCCTCGCCAGTGACAGCGGGAGGCACGCAACGGTAAGCGTCCGCGCCTAGACAGAGGGGGTGCCGGTCGTCGCCACACTGCATGGAGCCGTTCCTGGACTCGCCCGCGATGATGAGAGGCACCGGCAAGTGTCCATGCTTGGATGGAGGTGGTGCCGTCCCCCGCAACACCACGCGAAGCCGTTCCTGGACTCACCCACGATGGTGGGAGGCGTGCACCGGTAAGCGTCTGCGTCTAGATGGAGGAGGGTGCCGGCCTCTGCCACACCACATGGAGCTGTTCCCGGACTTGCCTGCAATGATGGGAGGCGCACACCGGCAAGCGTCCAAGCCTGAACAGAGGAGGGTGCCGACTGCCGCCACACCATACGGAGCTGTTCCCTAACACGCCCATGATGGTGGGAGGCATGCACCAGCAAGCGTCTGCGCTTGGATGGATGGGGGTGCTGACCGCCGCTACACCGTGTGGAGCCGTTGCTGGGCTCGCCCGATATGGTGGGAGGCGCGCACTGGTAAGCGTCGATGCCTGGACGGAGGGGGGCGCCAGCTGCCGCCACATCGAGCAGAGCCGTTCACGGACTCGCCCGTGACAACTGCCAGAGTAGCAGCTCCACCAGGTCCAGACATGATGACGCCGCATCCAGTGAAAGGGATGCCCATGGGCACGCAGCCCCACCGCTAGCATGCCCACAGCCAAACTGCATGCCCAGGGTCCCTGCACATGCCCATGTAGAAGAAGCACCACATCACGAGGCAACTCCACCCGATCTGGATGTGAGGCCATCGAATCCGATGAAGGAGGCGCTGGATCAAATTCCGCCCAGCAGCCGGCACGGTGAGGGCGCCAGCAACCGGCCATCGATGGCCAGCTCAAGGCGCAGAGGCGCAAGATCCGGGTGGGGTGATGCCGGATCCGCGCTTCTGGTTGCCGATCCACACATGGCGTGAGAAGACCGAGAGAGGGGGAGAAGGAAGAAGGCCGCAGCCACCAAACCACGAGGCCGGCCGCACGCCCAGCGCTGGCCAGTGCGCCACGCACAAATTCGGGCAAGGCACGAGACGGGGAGCGCACGCGCGCACACAGGGGGTCCAAGTAGGGGACAAGAACCCGCGACCCTGCTAGTTGATCTCGGCGCCAGCGGGTTGACGCCCAGGAGGTCTGCATTGGGGAGGGCGGGATCCGGCTATCATGCATCCGCGCCAGGACGAGGAGAGGTGTCAGCCGCCGCAAGGCCGCACCGATCTAGGGTGTAGACAGGAGATCCGGACACAAGTTCTTGGATCGGCACCGCCGGCTCCCCAGAAGCTCCATGGACGACAGGGAGAGGATTTAGGGGACAGAGGGTGGGAGAGGAGGGGAGAGGGTGGGTGACTACACAGTATCCTGTTTTTTTGGGTCCTGTCGCGGGCTGTTGCCGCCGCATGCCAGAGGGTGGCGAATGCGGCCAGAGAGGTGGCAAGAGGTAGGGGGCTAGCAGCGCCGGCGAGCACCCCCGAGTCACCTGTACGGGGGAGCTTGAAGTGGGGGAGAGGACTCCTTTAGTCAATATCGAAGGTCGAATATAGACGTACTTTTCCCTTACCCTGTCATAATTCATAAGCGCGTTAGGCAACATCCACCAATATTTCAGATTTCAGAAATAATGGCTACGAGTAACATGGCCTATGTGTGCTGACTGCTGACACTTCTCTCCTGCGACTTTTTCTATTGGATCGGCATCAAGTTTTTCTACGTAAAAGTTTTGTTTTCTCCAAACATGTTTCTTACTTTCTTTACTCCATCGTTAGCTTAAAACCTGTGATACACTCCAACTTTGATCTCATCACCTTCTATTTGACCTTGTCTATCTCAGTTAGCTAGCTCCAGCATCCAGCCATGGCAACCGGGCAAACCTCGACCCCATCGTTCTTCAATTTCCTAAAGGAAGGCCTGCTCCTCCCTAGCCACAACCGGAGGCTCTTCGCAGCTGTCTTTACAATTACCGCCGCCTCCACCAATCTACTGCTTCTCGGCCAGGACCTCGCCGTCCAGCCCCTCAGAGACGAGATTGACCTTGACACAAAGGCGCTCAACAGCACCGATCCCAGTAGCCCAGACTTCCTTCAACTCACCCGAAAGACCCAAGATGACACCCGGGCTCTCTTGCTCACCAGAGCAACCTATTTTCTGTTTGGCGCCATCACCAGATCAGCAATCCGGATCGTCGTCCTCTTCGCCACCGTCGCGGCATACTCCGGTGAGCTGCACACCTTCGGGTCGCTCCTTGGCAAAGTCAAGACGCAGCTGAAAGGCCCGTGCTTACGCTCGCCTTCGTCTACACACTGGACGTCGCCTACGTCGCGCTTCTTGGTGCCATGATTGGGCTACTCATGTGCCTCATGACCATGGAATACTTCGGGTTGCTCTTTGTGGGATCGCTGCTCGTCCTGGTTCCCTCCATCTTCCTCGTGTACTTCTCCTTCCTCTGCTCCCTGAGCGTCGTCGTGGCGGTGGCCGAGCCCGGTTGCCACGGCGCTGGCGCTCTTGGTAGGGCGTGGCGGCTGTTGAAGGGGAAGCGCAGACGGGCCATGTTTTTCATTTCTGTGACTGCCGTGCTCGGCGCTGCCTTGAACCCTGTCTACACTCTGGCCAAGAGATGCGCACTTACTAGCATGGCAGCAGGGTTGCTCCTGGGGTTTCTGTACAGCATCTTGAAGGCCGCCGTGCAGGTGTTTGCAGCCTGCGCCATGGCCGTGTTATACTACGAGTGCAAGGGGAGCACCGAGGCATCGGCGGTGGGGTACGTCAAGGTTTCTACCAAGGAGCAATTTGATGCTTGAATATTAATTAGCTATTATATCCACCTGATATGCACTGTGTGCTTATAGCCTGTTAATATCGATGTTTCCTGACTAAGTCGTAGTCAAGGGGTTGCTTCCACCATATGTAATACTCCTTGTTTCTCTTTTTCGTTTCATTTGAGAATTTACTTCGTGGATGTGATATAAGGAAATGAATAAGTGCAGTTTCATGAATTTTCTCTCTCCCGTCTCTCTTTGCCCCGTATCATCAAAAATCCTACGTGGCACCGCACGAGAGGAAGTATAAGATCGCTGACGTGCAACAATGTATTTGCCTTAAGCAATAAATAGTGCTATTTTACTACCAACTACTCCCTCCGTTCCATTTTATTTGGCGCCAATACCAAGAACAATTTAATCCAGCTTTGTTTTCTACATTTAGTGGAGCCGTTACCAATTGCATGCAGCAAGCGGAGGAGAAGCAGGCCAATGGAATTACAGATCAATTATGCATGCACGCATGCAATGAGGGAAAAGCGATAAAAACGCTTGGTAACTGTAGCATACCATATATGGTGCTACGCCATTCTTAGAAACTAGCTTACGCCAGTAGTAGCCACTATGCAACGGTCAATTTTATCAGGCAATGACCTTACAACCTGGTAGCAATGAATACAAAATAATTTATTCTCACCTCTACACTTAGTTAGAGCATGTTTGGTGCGGCTCCGACTCTGGCAACACTGGCAGCTTCAACACCGGGGCCAGAGTGGAGCCGAAGCAGTTTCGATTGTAAGGAGGCGAAGCTGGTTTCTTAGGCTCTCCAAGCTGGTTTCTTAGGCTCCAGGAGAGTGCTCCGGCTCCACTGGTAAAGCCCGTACAGAGGAGTCCTACCAAAGAGTCTCTTTTCCTCTGTTCAGCAGTCGAAGCCGGACAAATGGGAGTCCATAAAAAGATGACGGTTGAGATAAATGAGTTTTTTTATTAAGATGAGACGTATCTTAATACTGTCATCACATTGTGTGAAATCAAACAACAAATACCAACTGCTACCGCCCCCACCCTTACTTAGTGATTCGATAAGATACATTGTGGTTGCCCCAACTATGGGGGTGTTTAGTACTTCTCCGTAAACTCTGCTCCATAAACTCCATCATAGAGCAGCTCCACAAAAAATTGGAGTTTGTAGAGCACCTCTTTAGGTGCTCTCACAACTCCACCATTTTTCCTTGAACAGAATGCATGGAGCTGAAACCGTTTGACTAAAAACGTGAAGTGGAGCTAAAAAACGTAGAGTGGAGTAGTTCCAAACACCCTCTATAATTATCATCCACCCGCACCTTGTTCAAATCTCACCTCCCGATTGTTCCCCAATACTAGTAGGACTCACTACTACAGAAAGTTTAATCACTGCTGGGACTTTCACCGCCGGTTATGTGAGAACATGTGGTGATACATATCACCACTGGTTCATAGTACGTCTGAGGGGTCCCAGAACGGTGCCGTACCAGTGGTGATAAATGTTTTCACCACCAGCCCGGCGCATGATCCACGGTGAATACAATGCCTGTCTTTGCCGCCGCATCGTACACCGAACCAGTGGTGCAACATTTAGCACTGCTGGCTAGTCGTCCAATGCGCGACGCACATACAAGCTGTTGAAAATGAGAAGCTTCGCTGCCGGTTTGAAGGTGGAAGGACGCAATGCCCGTTAGAGTCGGCGGTGGAACAAGCTAGCACCGTTGGTTCTCTATATGATCCCGCGGTGGAAATCACAACGATTCGAAACAACGCATCGTTCGCCATGCCGGCGGTGATTAGAAGTTTCACCATCGGTTTGTTCAGACATTGAATTACACAAGGTGCTACGATCCAGTGGTAAAAACATATATCACCGCCGGTTGTCGGTTTAATCCGATGGTGGTAAACGGCTGGAAGAACACTCCATTTTCCTCCTCTTCTTCTTCACTCACTAAACTTCTTTGGCCATGGCTCCTCCCACCATTTTTGGGGACCATTTGCTCGTGAAGGCTCCCAATTTTCAAAGAATGTTCTAAGGTTGGTAACTAACAACCCTTTTGGTAGCTAACTTAGTTCCCGTGGTCAAATTGTGACAAAAAATCATCCTTCTTCCTTTTAGAGTGCTTCCTGATTTAGAGGCAGCTTCTGATTCTTGATTGTGACCATTGGCATTAACATCATTGCAAATATCATTCCACCAGAAAAGTGCAAATACAGTAAACTCAAGCGTAACTATTCTTCATATGCTAGATGAGAATTAAATTTTTGCCCAATAGCAAGCTCCCAATCTAATTATGTCTCAAGATCAGCAAGGTCCCAATCTAAATATGCCCAGAGCCAACAAAAGGAAGCATTCTAAACTTGGTTTTTTGCAAAAGAATGACTATTACCTCAGTCATTACCTCTCATACTGTGACGGTTTTGATGTAGTCTCTCATGTAACCGTGCGTCGCGCTCAACATGTCACGCCTTGACGTCCGCCTTGGTGTTGCTAGCATCCTCATCTTTCAGATCATCATCATCATCACCAATGTCATCACGGTGCGGCTCAAGTCGTCGTTGTTCAACACCTTCAATCCCGCTTGGCCAAAGTATTGATACATTACATGATCTGACTAAGCTTCTCATCAATGAAGGTGCACTCGACTCGTATAAGCTTTTGGAGCTTGTTCTTGGACACACAATCATCACTAAAATATGTGGGAGGGGTCTCGTCTCCGGCTAGCCTGACATGGTTAGTAGAAAGAAAAAGACAACACAAAAGGTATTATCCCTACCAACTACTTAGAGGTGGACAAGAAAATAAGGCACTCAACTCTCAAGCGTCTTACCACGGTCTTACAAGTGTCCTTACCAATGTAGCAGGCGGTGCAGTAAGTGGTTGGTTGTTATACCATTGTAGCTTCAATGTAACAGTTGCTAAGGTGAACCTATACTTGATCAGAAGAGAGTGGAGCTTGTACAGGCACAATATAGTAGCGATGATTTAGCAAAAATCGCAACAGATTAGCAAAGCTGAATAAATATCCAAAGTACTAGTCACAGCTGTTGGTCTAAGACTCGTCCCTATACGTAGAACAATAAGGTAAACCAAAGGACCAAGAAAGGATTCAGAGATATTGCCAAGAGAGTGCTTGTTCTACCCCTTTCTCTGTTTTTTCCACTGTTTTTCCTTCTTTTTTGTATATTTTTTCTTTTTTCTTTATTTTTTTTCTTGGATGCAATAAAAACTCACAAATGATCAGAAACAAAGAACAGAGAAAAAGGAAACATGGAAAATTCAAGAGAAAAAACAAGAAAAACTAGAAACTTGGATTTCAACTTCTGGGACTGTTTTGAGGTCCAAAACAATGGATTTTCAGGGTCGAAGATGTCAACAGTACAAAGCCGTGTTGGTTTTTTCACGTCGGCCTCAAAGTTATCTTTCCGTCGGCTGCTAGATCGTCTGATTCTGTCTTCAGTAAAAGTTATATATGACCTAGTTAAATTTAAAAAAGTTTGACTGACATGAATTTTAGAACGTAATTTTTTTTATGGGAGTAGTATGGCTATAGTAGTTGGCGGGCACGATCCTCCATGCGACAAATCCACTCACCTATCAGAGTTCAGAGTTGCCTGCTCCGACGACCTGCTTTCCAAGTCGTCGGAGAGACCGATGACCGATGACGCTATGACAGCGACATCCACCATAAGTCATCCAATCCGGCCAAAGAAAACGAAAACAAGACGTCTACACCCACCGCAACCCACTTGTATAATCCATCTTCCACTTGTCCAAATCTTGTCTCTTGACTGATCCTCAGCACTAAGCCATGGCCACCAAAGCAAGCTCCTCACTGTCGCCATGCATCAGGCTCATGGAGGAATCCCTGCTCCTCCCGACGCAAGACGTCGGTCTGTTTGTAAAGACCTTCCTGCTCATCTTCGCCCACACCTTCATCTTCATCGCCGTCGCCGTCCACTTTGCCCACCCACTCGCCACCAGCATCCTCGCCGACATCAAAGCTCACAAGATCACCACTGACACCGCGAGCTCCAACCACTCCAAGGAGCTGTCGTTGTTAGCCATCTACCTCACCTACCTCGCGAGTAAACTCGCCACCCAGCTTGTCACCTCTCTGGCCACCGCCACGACTTGCTCCGGCGAGCGCCTCACGCGTAAGGTGGTCAAGGAGAGGATAGGAGGCCTTCTCGGCACGGCTGCCCTCGCCGGCGTCCTGGAGCTGTCGTTCACTGCTCTACTCGTGACACTTCTCGTAGCCACATGGACTTACGCTGACTCAGTTATAAGTCTCTGTGTGGCTACTTGATGTTTTCAGTGCCTCTTCTACTCTACATCTACCTCGCCACGGTGGTCCTGGTGAGCGTCGGCGTGTCGGCGGTGGACAGAGGCTGCCACAGCGTCTGGGCGCTGCGTCGGGCGTGGCGGCTCATGAGAGCGAGGAGGAAGGAGGCTGCCGTGCTTGTGTTCGTCGTCAACTTCCTCCCTGCTGTGGTCTACCCGGTCCCCGTGTACGCGTTTTCGTCTGTGATGGGCGAGGACGTGTGGCTCCTGGGCGCAATTTCTGGATCTGGTCTTCCCTCAGTTGGTGCGCAGTTGTTCTCCATAGTGGAAGCCACGATGTTCTGCTGCCTCTCCATGGAAACCAACGATGGAGCACGCACGCCTGTTGTTTGAGTCGTATATTATTTCTCCATTTTGTATTATCGATCACACTGAGTCAAAATTTGCCTGCTTTTTCGTCATGTTGTGGCCAAGACTTCCTCGTTGTTCTATACGAGAGAGTGAGCGTTTTACAATGTTTCTCACCCCAACGATAACCGTACGTAGGGACGTAAAATGTTTATTTCTCACACACCAACGATAACTGTCCCTAGGGACGTAAATGGATCGGATATAGATATTGCCAATCTTATATTTGCTTCTATACTTTCCTTTGGATTGAGAACTGGACACGGATAGCTAGTCGATACAAATACGGCCGCATGCAGATTGCCACGACTACGAATACGAATAACTGTGTATTGAATATGGGATTAGTTGAGTGTCAATCATAGTATAAGAAAACCATGTGATCGGCGGCAAAACAATTGAAGCAATGGCGCTGTTAGCGTCCGAACGTCCGGCCCTTGTCTAGCATCTGGACGCAGCTCTCGAGCACCCTCATATTACACGACTTCCACCACAACACGAGCGTGCAGCACGACACCGTGCCCTGTCCCTAACCACGAGACTTCCTCCGCAACCAGAGCATGCGGCACGACGCTGTGCTCCGTCCCTTGCCGCACCCTGCACCCCCATCCCTTGTCGCGCCCGATGGCCCTTGCCGCACCCCCACCCCTTGCTGCGCCTGATGGACCCAAGGAGAGCTCAAGCGACATCTACGGCGGATTAGGTTCTCGTGTTACCATGTGCCTGCCGCACACATCCAGCACATGAGAGAGAGATAAGAAAAAGAGGGAGATAAATAAATATTTGGACTGCAACAACAAATGATAAAATCTCATAGAAGCTAGAGATAAAAGCAAAATGATTAGTTTCTACCTCCTCACAACTTGTTTCGTACAAAAGATTCTCAAAACAAATCAAGACATCAGCAAAATGATTAGTTTCTACCTCGCCACGGTGGTCCTGGTGAGCGTCGGCGTGTCGGCGGTGGACAGAGGCTGCCACAGCGTCTGGGCGCTGCGTCGGGCGTGGCGGCTCATGAGAGCAAGGAGGAAGGAGGCTGCGGTGCTTGTGTTCGTCGTCAACCTCCTGCCTGCGTTCATCTACCCAGCCCCCGTGTACGCGTTTTCGTCCGTGTACCCGGCGGATGAGTATTCCCTCTACTACGGACAGGACCTGGCAGACAGGTTCTCTCTCCACAACTCATGGTTACGGAGCCAGGGCGTGTGGTTGACGGGTGTAGTTTCTGGATCTGGTCTTCCCTCTGTTGGTGCGCAGTTGTTCTCCATGGTGGTAGCCACCGCGTTCTGCTGCCTCTCCATGGAAACCAGCGATGGAGGAGCGCGCACGTCTGTTTGAGTAGTATATTGTTTCTCCATTTTGTATTGTCGATCACACTGAGTCAAAATTTGCCGACCTTTTCCGTCATGTTATCAAGACTTTCTCGTTGTGTTCTCTACGAGAGAGAGTGAGCGTTTTACAATGTTTATCACCACCCCAACGATAACCACGTACGTATGGGGACGAAAAATGTTTATTTCTCGCACCCTAAGGATAACTGTCCCTAGGGACGTAAATGGATCGGATATGTGAATAGATATTGCCATGTATTTTCCTTTGGATTGAGAATTGGACATGGATAGCTAATAATAGATACAAATACGGCAGCATGCAGATGAATAACTGTACTGCGGCTGCTGAAGCAGCTATTAGACTATCCATTCTTTCTTCCGTCCATCGTAAATCAACTCGTATCATCAATCAATAAAATTTTTTGAATAATTTTTTCGAAGGGCGGCAAAAAGCTTTTGCCGGATTTTTATTAGACGATAGAAAAACAAAAACAGAGTACAGAACAAAAACCTTACGGACCCCAACTCAACTCTACTTGATCACAACCTGAAAACGAAGGAAAGGATAGAGAAGCCACAAAAAAACAGAGGCAAAGAAAGACCAAAAACAAAAAGAAACTACTGGTGGAATTCAACATCTGATCGAGAGGCCCACTGGAACTGATCGAACTCCTCTTTGCAAAGAAAGGCCACCTCACATGGCTGTAGACTTTTGTTTTGAAACGTTCTTCTATTTCTCTCCTTCCAAATGGTCCACCAGAAGTAGATAATCAGTCCATCAAATTTTCTTTTGTTGGGTTTATCTATCTTTGCGTGACATCTTCGCCAGTAGTTGTGAATGGATCCATTGGCACCAACTGTATCGATAATTGAGAGTCCAAACCAGGATCTCAAGATGAACCAAACTTGTTTTGAGAATGTGCAGTCTTTGCACAAATGCGTTGGAGTTTCCGGCTCATTTCCACAAAGTTTGCATACGGGATCATTTGGCCAATTCCTTTTCATCAGGTTGTTTGCCGTGAGTATCTTCTTGTGAACCAAGGTCCATGCAAAAAACCTGCACTTAGGTGCAACTTTGGCTTTCCAGATTGGTGTGATCCTCAATTTACAGAAAGTTCCTTCGAATTGGATGAGGTATGCACTTTGAGCTGTATACTCGCCATCTGCTGTCCAGCGCCATACAACGGTGTCTTCCCTGGTGGCGTCAAGGTGAATCTGTTGTACCGCCTCCCAGACCAGGACATACTCTTGTATTTCAATCTCGGTCGATAATGGCATGATATGTGATATCCATTTGTTCTCATGCATCGCCTTCTGGACTGAGATTTTTTTCCTCTTGGCCTTTTTGAATAAGGTAGGGGCAATACTCATCAGTGTCCTACCATTTGCCCAGGAAGAGGACCAAAATTGGGCTGTCTTGCCATCGCCTATTGAAACCACCGTCGAGGCAGCGAAGAGTTCTCTATCTGTGGTGTCACACGGGAGATCCAAACCATTCCATGCCCTTTCTTTATGGCGCCACTAGAACCACAGCCAACGAAGGTGTAAAGCACGTGCAAATCGTTCTAGGTCTAAAATCCCTAATCCACCTTTGTTCCTCGGGCGACATGATGTTGGCCAATTTACAAGTGAGTGTCCTCCATAAACCTTGTCTGGTGTCTCTCCCCTCCAGAGGAAGCTTCTCCTCATTCGATCGATTCTTCTTATCAACCATTTTAGTTCCGGGAAGACCGTCATATGGTAGATAGGCTGAGAAGAAAGTACTGTTTTGACTAGCATTTCTCTCCCGGCTGACGATAGGAATCTCCCCTTCCAACCTGGTAGTCTTGCCCCAATCTTATCTAGTAACAGTTGGACATCAATCTTTCTCAACTTTCGCACATGTAAGGGGAGTCCTAGATACTTGCTAGGGAAGTTGCAAATCTTTCCGGGGAAGTTTTGGAGCAGCTGTGAAACTGTATTGTTGTCTAATCTGATAGGATAGATTTCCGTTTTGGATATATTTATTTTAAGCCCCGAGCATTCTCCAAAGAAGTGTAAGATCCGGTGTAAATTGTCTATCTCTCGGTTATTGGGGGAGGCGAAAATAGCAGCGTCGTCTGCATATAGAGAACAGCGTAGATTTGCAGCTCTTGGCAGTACCGGGTTCAAGATGCCCCTGCTGGCTGCAACTTCAATGATGTGTTGTAGCGGATCAATGGCCAAGATGAACAGGAGTGGGGAGAGCAGGTCTCCCTGTCTGAGGCCCCGTTCATGCTTAATTTCTTTGGTCGGCTGTCCATTTATAAGGACCTTGGATTTTGCTGTCCCCAGGAGAGCCGCTATCCAATCTCGCCATTTGGTACTGAAGCCCAGGTTTGCAAGAACCTCTAGCAAAAAACTCCAGCCGATGGAGTCAAACGCCTTGGATATGTCTAACTTTATGAAGAGCGCCGGTTGCTTTTTCTTATGGAGCAGTTGTATCACCCGTTGTGCATAGAGGAAGTTGTCATGGATACATCGCTTCTTTATGAAGGCATTCTGGGCATTGGAGACCAGATCATTCATATGGGGTGCAAGTCTGTTCGCGAGAATTTTCGTGATGATCTTTGCCACGCTATTAATTAGGCTAATAGGCCTGTAATCGCCTAGCGCCGCAGCTTCCTGAGTTTTGGGCAAAAGGACAATGTTTGCCATGTTGATCATGTGTAACTTTGAGGTCTGATTGTTGAAAAAACTCATAAGCGCTTGAATCAAATCCTCCTTAATTACCGACCAACATTTCTTAAAGAAGTATCCTATAAACCCGTCCGGCCCCGGCGCTTTTTCTGATGGCATGTCTTTGATTACTGCTTCAATTTCCTGAGGGGTGAAAGGTGCGTCAAGGTCTTCTAGATCATGGTGTTCGTAGCCGAGTTCGTTCCAATTTATTGCCCTGGTCCTAATGTTTGAGGTACCCATCAGATTGGAGAAATGATTGTGTGCCAAAACTAATTTACTTTCTTGTGAAATGGCAGTCCCGGACTCTCCAATTAGTGTGGCGATGAACGATTTCTTTTTTCTCAGGTTTGCATAAAACGTGTGTTGCTGTCCCCTTTCCGCATCCATGTCAACCTTGAGTGTTGTCTGGCACGAGATTTTTGTACTGCCGCCATCCCAAGAGATTTGTTTTTCAGGTATTTCTTGAACTCCAATTCGTCAGCTGTAAGCGCCCTTTCCTCCTGTGCCCGTTCCAGATTGGCTAATGTTAGTGTTAAGATCGCCCAGCTTAACTGCCAGCCGCCCATGGATTTGCGTCTCTAGTTTTGAGAGCCTTGGCGGTGCGTAACATTTTGACGTGGAGCCAGAAAATGGCGTCTTGGGTGTTAACAGGTCTCCTCCATGCTTCCTTTACTGTGTCCAGGAAGCCCAGCCTATGAATCCAATGGGACTCAAATCTGAAGCCTCTACAAAAGTCAAGATCGACGTCGCCCTGGAGGAATAGTGCGCTATGGTCTGATCCCAACGACGCCAAAGCATGGAGGTCGGTTCTTGGGAACAGTTCCAGCCAATCCGCAGATACAAAAAGATGATCTATTCTTGTCATTGTTGGTGTTTGATGGTCATTACACCAGGTGTATCTTTTCCCCCTTAATTCGATCCTGGCGAGCTGTAGATTGTCTACTGTCGCCTTGAATCTGTTAATCAAAGGCAGATTCAGATGTGCATTGTTCTTTTCTTGTGCGTTCAAAATGAGGTTAAAATCCCCTAGCACTAGCCAGGCAGGAAGCGTCCGTGTTTGCAGATTGGTGAGTTCCTGAAGGAATTGGATTTTGTCCGCATCACTTTGCGGGCCGTAAACTCCAGTTATGGTCCAAGTTTTGTTTTCTGCCAGCATTGTTACTTTTGCCGAGATTGTATGCTGAGTAAGATGAGGGTGGCTTAAAGTGAAGAAACGTTCGGCAGCAGCAATTAGAATACCCCCACTCGCTCCCGCGGAGGGCAGGAAGACCACATTATTTGCCATCTCGATTCCAACTGTATCAACTAGTAGATTTCGTGTCCAGGTGCTGATCTTTGTTTCTTGGAAGCAGACGATAGTGGCCCCAGTGGCGATAATTTGGTTCCTGACAGAAGCCCTCTTTGAACCATCATTCAAACCTCTTACATTCCAACAAAGGAGATTACAGTTCTTGGCTGACATTAATAACGAGGTTCTACTACATAATCATGCTGGGTGACCACCGAAAGCAACAGAGCTAGCAGGCAAGTCTCCAAAGTCCAGTTCTTACAGTCATCCTGGAGGGGGGGATCCGAAGGCAACAATGCCAGCAGGACCTAGAACCACCTCCATGTCCAGGGCAACTTAGTGTTCTGCCGAAGGCACACAGGCCAGCAGGCACTCGACCAACGCAGAAGGCTCACAGGCCAGCAGGCTCGCATCCAACACCGCCGAAGGCTCCAAGGCCAGCAGGCGAACAGACAATCGCACACATGTTCAAACAGGTTCCCAATCACTACTTGCCTAAGATACATTGGGCGCCTGGCTCAAATACCCTTATATGAGGGAAATAACATTGACTGGAGTCTCCTGAGATGTGACACCTAGACCGCCCGACCTGGGGTCTCGCCATCAGTCCTCGGGGCACCGTTCTTCTTCTGGACCTTGGCACCATGCTCGATGAGGACTTGGACGGCCTCCATCGTCTTCTTCTCCACCGGCCTTGCGAAGTGCTGCATATAGAAATCGGCATCAGCAGTATTATTATTAGCATCCGAGGCAGCATCAGCAGTATTATTGTTAGCATCCGAGGCAGTGCCCGCAAGGTCTCCCAATTTCCTAACCAACAGTTCCTGTGCAATCTCAATTGTTCCCTTTCCAGCGTTTGCAAGCGCCTTTTGCGCCAATCTAGTACTCTGACGTTTGTTCATGCTTTGTGGAGTGTGTGCCTCTTGAACTGTGGTCTGTTGTGGTCTGGGAGCTAGCAAAGGTTGGGGGAGGGGTCTAGTGATAGAGTTAAGGAAGATGTCAATGGGTTCCTGGGATTGCCCTACTGTGTTGTCATTTTCAATTTCGTCAGCTACTGACTGATGATGTTCGATGGGGTGATTTGGTATGTTGGTTGGCATTGTTAGGGGTGGAGGTGGAGCAGCATTATAGTTCATCCCCTCTGACGTAGGAGGGGGACTATCCTTATGATGGGTTAGGTGTTGTGTGCTTGTACTGGGTTCCTGTGTGCCCCTACCGGATTCATACAGTTCACAGTGGAGGGGGGAGCTCACCAGGAGATCCTGCATATAGAATCCTCTAAAATCGAAAGGATCTCGGACGACTCACCAAAGCACGAAAACCAGTTAGAAAATGGGTTCCTGAATATGGGATTAGCTGAGTGTCAATAGTATAAGAAAACAATGAGAGGGGTTACGACAGGAAGCGGCCATGTGATCGGTGGCAAAACAATTGAAGCCAAGCCCCACAAATTTTAGAGGAATAAGGCACCCTGGCCGAGAAACCCAGCGACCACACAGGGACCAGTCGACGCTAGTGACTAGGCAGTGGCTATGCCTGGTGTCGAGACGACTTGAGGACTGCCGCGATAAAATGTGTTGCCAACCACGCGTAATGCGACGTGACACAATGATTGCTAGCAACGCGGGGCCCAATGCACTGGTGCACAAGGATGCGTCCACCCAGATTGTGGACAAGAGGCGATCTGTCATCGCCGCGGTGCTGCAGGAGCCCATGACGAGCTAGGGGCGGGGGCGAGGCCGAACTCAGGTGCAATGATGCTGACGCTCGCTTGCTCCAGCATCAACTGCTCGGACCGGTGGACGCCTGACGATGATGGACTCCACGCACTGTGGCGGAGAATATGCACGAACGTCAACGACGCTAGGCGGCGGGGCAATAATGGAGGAGAGACAATGGACTTGGAGGCCCCAATGATGAAATCATGGAATAGGGATGAGGTTTTGTTCAAGCGATCGTCGAAGGTGAAGGATCCGACCAAGCAACGCAGTTTGAATCGAATCACCAAGGAAGAAGGGTTGTGCCATGGGGTAGAGGGGGAGGGGGACTTACCTAAGAGGAGGAGAGGGGTCTGGGTGGTCACCTGAGCGGGAGAGTATTGGAACTATGGATCCTCATGTGTATTTAGTTCCTCTTAGTATGTTTTTTTTCTCGAATACACACGAGTGTGCGTATCATTGTATTAGAAGAAAGCAAATTTAAATTACAAGAAGAGGGGACCATAGGCCGCACGGAACACTTGGGCTACATTGCTACGTTACAACACACGATGCTGGGGGAGGATCTGCCATTGCTAGCATCCAACTAGGCTTCTAAGGCCCATAGCCCCGGCCTGGATCCATCGATCCCCTTCTTCCTTGATGAGCTGCAACAGTTCAGACACCATTGCCGACGACCTGCGAAAGCATCTTGCATTACGCTCTTTCCACACATGCCAAGACACCAGCGCGAACAGGGAGTCCATGTCGGATTCCTACGGGTCACTGCTGCCTGCTCGAATGTGCTTCCACCAGCTGAAGGTTGTTGAGACGAGCTGTGGGAATGGTCAGTGCAGCACCTGCAGGATGTTGTGCCATACCTCGCGGGTGTAAGAGCATGAAGCGATGATATGGTCAATGGTCTCCACCTCTTGATCACACAGGTAGCACAATTCCCTTGCTTCGAGCCCGTGTCGCTGCCTCCTGTCGCCAGTCCAATGGCGCCGCCGAAGGACAGCCATAGGAAGATTTTCACCTTGAGTGGCGCCCACGTCTTCCACACTAGATGATGTCCTTTGAAGTGGACCGAACCGGCATGCAGCATCTTGTATGCAGACTTGGCGGAATAGGATCCATCGTTTGTCCATCGCCAGATGAGCCTGTCCGGCCAATTGGTGAAGCGGACATTGCTGGTTGCCTCCCAGATGTGCAGGTATTCGACGATCACGTCAGCCGACATACCACCCGAGATACCCCTAACCCACTGCCTTTGTGTCAAGGCTTGCCTAACTGTTAGGCTCGCCCGAGTGCGCCTGGGTATCAGTTGGTAGCTACTTCCTTCAGTGCAGCTGCATTGAACCAGTAGTCTTCCCAGAAGAGAGCTATGAGGCCATCACCAATCTCCATAAATGTGGAAGCCCGAAAGAAGGCTTGGACCTGGGACGCGGTCTTGATCGGTAGCTGACTCCAAGCTCGGTCAATGTCTGTCTTTTGTAGCCATAACCATCTGGTCTGGAGTGCATATCCGGCCAACTTGAGGTCACTAACACCGAGCCCTCTGAGTGATGTTGGCTTGCAAACAATCGGCCAGGACACCATGCATTTCCCCTTCACCGAAGCGTTAGTGCCAGCCCAAAAGAATTTCCTGCAGATGGCGTCAATCTCTTTGCGTGCCCAAAAGAATTTCCTCGTAGTATGTGTCTAGTTTGGAGACGATATGGGATCGAATGAATCTATTCTTGATTCTTAAGATGGGCCCAACCGAGCTCTTGTCTAGTCAGAAGGAATGGGACCATCCCATTTTTTTGTTTGGTTGGAGGAATTGGACTACATGAGATGCATAGTGCGAACACATGGTTGATATGTGCCCATGTGTGTTAAGTTGTGATGAGTGATTGTCATAAGTTGATCAGCTTTGGTTGAGTTTGGAGACTAACCATGGCGTGAGTGTGTGTGCAACACATGTCTCTTGGTTGTGTTGGTGTGCAGGTGTGGAGTACAAAGATGATCAACATGCATGGAGATGGTCAAGTAGAGATGTGTCATGCCGATAGACAAGGAACGGTGAAGGACGAATGTGAGGCTTGAATCGATGGACCAAGATGGCCGGAAGACTAACCATGGGTGGCTGACACTTAGGGACATCAACAAGTAAGAGTGCATGAGGAGGAGTAGACCGTGTTGACAAAGTCAAGCGGAGGCACAAGAGGACTTGGTGATCGGACAGTCAAGGATGACGGTGACACGTGTCGAGATCGTGGAGGAGGCGTAATGGATACGCTTCTCCAAGGGGTTTGGTGGTTTGGGCCTCAAAACCACCGGCGAACGGTTTTCGGGTTTGGGCCTCAAAACCTTGTTGGAGTTTTGGCAGGAACAGGAGGAGGCACGTGGAGTCATCGCAAAGCTTGCGTCGAGGCAAAGCAAAGTCGTGAAGAGCCCATGGACATAGGTTGCACAAATCTTGAGTTGGACATTTTGCCCTTGGTTTAAGTGGTTCAACAAAAAGATCTAAGGGCATTGTTGGGATTGTGTAATAGCTCTATAAATAAGAAGGGGCTGCTCCTAACCAGCTATCTCTCTAGTCTTTCATTTCTAGAGTTGTTTGATTGAACTAACCACAGGACCACTGACAGTGGGAGTAAGCGGGGACTAAATCTCAGACAATCTTAGTAGTGAATCAACAAAACCTAGTATAAGATCTAAGCAAAGATTAGAGGGAGAAAGAGGAAACGGGTTAGTATAAACAACCGTCGGATTTGGGCTCAGAGGAGTTGGAGTCGGCCATCGTCTTGAGGTTGATGGTTGCTGCGCACGGGCAGCGACGGTCGATAACGAACGGGTGTCGGTGCCATGCGGTGACGGCGGCGGTGAGTTTCCCGTCACTAGCTGCGGCCCTAGGAGATCGGGTTAGGGTTTGTTGGAGGGAGTGATGGCGGCGGTGAACCTCATACAGAGCGCCCCGGCCTCCCTCTCTTTTATATCCGCAGTGTGACAGGGGCCCACCAGCCAAGAGTTGGGCTGGGCTCCCCGATCAGGAGCAGATCAGGGTCCGTTGAGGACCGTTGGGTCTCAACGTGAGGAGATTAAAATCTAACATTCTCCCCCTTGATCTCTTCTAATCACTTATCTTAATCTTAATAACTTGTCTTAATCTTAACTTAAACACTTAACTCCCCCTCATTATAAAGAGATTCTTAGAGCGCGTCTCATCGTCACAGAAAGGATCTTCTGTTGGATTTGAAGGCTACAGTACACCTCTCTAAATTGAGGCAGAGATCTAACTAACGGGCCCTAAGCGTTCAAGGATCATAGGCTTTCCCTTAACCCCATGCCGGCTAGGTGTTTTCTAAACACGTTGGGTGGTAAGCCTTTTGTGAGCGGATCCGCTAACATGTTTTCGGTCTTAATATGCTCTAGACTTATGACATGATCCTGAACCTTTTCTTTCACAACATAATACTTAATGTCAATGTGTTTGGCAGCACCACTTGACTTATTGTTGTGAGCATATTCAACTGCTGGATTATTATCGCAGTATAACTTAAGTGGTCTCTCAATGCTGTCTACCACTCTTAATCCGGGTAAGAATTTCTTAAGCCAACTCACCTGCCCCGTGGCCTCATAACATGCTACAAACTCAGCATACATTGTTGATGATGTAACGAGAGTCTGTTTGGAGCTTTTCCACGATATGGCTCCACCTGCGAGGGTGAATATGTAACCTGACGTGGATTTTCTTTCATCCCCCGCATAATCTGAATCTGAAAACCCCACTATTTCTAGGGAGTTAGTCTTATTATAACTTAGCATGAAACCTTTAGTACCCTGCAAGTAACGCAAGACTTTCTTAACTAACTTCCAGTGTTCTGTATCTGGATTTTTCTGATATCTGCCAAGCAACCCAGTAACGAAAGCTATGTCAGGGCGAGTACAAATTTGAGCAAATTGTAAGCTTCCGACAGCTGAAGCATAAGGTACTGATCTCATTTGTTCGAGCTCGAACTGATTCTTGGGACACTGATGTTCCCCATACCTATCGCCCTTAACAATGGGTGCAGGTGATGGACTGCACTTGTGCATACTATATTTCTTAAGAATCTTTTCTATGTATGCCTTTTGTGACAACCCTAATACCCCTCTATTTCTATCACGGTGAATCTCAATCCCCAGAACAAAAGAGGCTTCACCGAGGTCTTTTATGTCAAAATGCGAGGATAAGAACTTCTTAGTCTCCATTAGTAGAGTGACATCATTGCTTGCTAGCAAAATATCATCCACATATAGGACTAAGAAGATGAACTTAGAATTCTTAAACTTTACATAAACGCAATTGTCCTCTACATTTGCCTTAAACCCAAACTTTCTTATTGTATTATCAAACTTCAAATACCACTGTCTTGAAGCTTGTTTTAGTCCACAAATAGACTTCCTTAGGCGGCACCCCATGCTCTCTTTCCCTTCCATGACAAAACCTTTCGGTTGTGCCATGTAGACATCTTCCTCAAGATCCCCATTTAGGAATGCCGTCTTAACATCCATCTGATGTAATTCTAAATCAAAATGTGCTACTAGCGCCATTATAATTCTGAAAGAATCTTTACATGAGACCGGAGAGAAAGTCTCATTGTAATCAATTCCTTCTCTCTGAGTAAAGCCTTTTGCCACGAGTCGCGCCTTATGCCTTTCAACATTCCCCTGGGAGTCATACTTAGTTTTATAAACCCATTTACAACCAACCTTCTTAGCTCCCTTAGGAATATCCATTAGTTCCCAAACTTTATTGGAATCCATGGACCTTATTTCATCTCTCATTGCTTCTAACCACTTCTCACAGTGTTCGCTTCTCATGGCTTGTTCATATGTAGTGGGATCATCCTCCATATGAAATTCTTCGATTTCATAAACCTCATAATCATCTGAAATAGCTGATCTTCTAACTCTTTCTGATCTTCTAAGATTCTGATTGTTTGGCGCTATTTGGGGTTGTTGTTGTTCTTCCTGATGCTCGACGTGTGGTTCTAATGGATCCTGAAGGACAGGTTCCAGATTTTCATTGGATGTCGGCAACGGAGAACTAACAACCGGTGCTGGCACTACAGTGTCTAACACTGTTGGTGCAATAGCTATGGGTAGCACAAAGAATTGTTCCTGAAGCATTAGAGTAGGGGCATAAACCCTTTTCTCCTCTAAACTAATCTCTTGTGCTACCTTGCTCCCCTTATCAAATCATCTTCTAAGAACTCAGCATGTCTGGTTTCCATAAACTTAGTATGTCTGTCAGGGCAGTAAAAGCGGTAACCTTTTGACCTATCTGGGTAGCCAATGAAATGACAACTAACTGTCTTAGATCTAATTTCCCTAAATTTGGGTTAAATATCTTAGCCTCAGCAGGACATCCCCACACCCTTAAGTGCTTAAGTGAGGGTACTCTGTCTGTCCATAGCTCGTACGGTGTTTTGGGCACCGACTTACTTAGAACACGATTAAGAATATGAATGGCGGTTTTCAACGCCTCCATCCACAAACTTACCGGTGGGTGGAGTAGCTAATCATACTTCTTACCATATCCATTAAGGTACGGTTTCTTCTCTCAGCCACTCCATTCTGCTGAGGATCTCCTGGCATGGAATACTAGGCAACTATGCTATTTTCCTGAAGGAACTTTGCAAAAGGTCCTGGAACTTGGCCATACGGGGTATGTCGCCCATAATATTCCCCACCACGGTCTGATCTTACTATTTTAATCTTCTTATTATGCTGATTTTCTACTTCTGCCTTAAAAATCTTAAACTTATCTAATGCTTCTGATCTTTCTCTTATTGGATAAATATAACCAAAACGTGAATAATCATCAGTGAAAGTTATGAATGAATCATAACCATCCACACTCTTAACAGAAAATGGTCCACAAATGTCTGTGTGGATTATTTCTAAATTTCCTGCACTTCGTTTGGCATTTTTCTTAACTTTCTTAACATATTTGCCCTTAATACAATCAATGCACTGATCTAATTCTAAGAGTTCTAATGGCGGAAGAATTTCAGCCTTGACTAATCTATCAATTCTCCCCCTCGAATGTGGCCTAATCTACAGTGCCACAATTTCGAAGAGTCAATCTGAAATTTCTTACGCTTTCTATTTGCATTCGTAGACGAGGAAACATTTTCATTCTCAACGGATATAGCATTAACATTCTCAAAAACTGATAACAAGTAAAGTTTGTCTTGTCGGATGGCAAGACCAACACACTTATCATTAAGAAATATCTTACATCTGCTATTTCCAAAATGGCAGGCCAATCCATCATCATCTAACTTACTCACGCTTATTAAGTTTCGGTGCAAAAAAGGAACATAGAGTACATCAGAAAGCCTAAGTACAAAACCATCTAATAATGCTAAAGTGAAATCGCCAATGGCTTCGACGTCGGCTTGTACTTCATTTGCCACCTTAATTGTTCTTTCGCCTCTTTGCAGGGTTCTCCTAGTATGGAATCCCTGTAAAGAATTAGCAACATGAATTGTTGCACCTGAGTCAATCCACCAAGTAGATTTTTCATAACTAATATACAAGGATTCATCTACAAATATAACTAAATCCTCACCATTCCTGTTGAGGTACTTCAAGAAACCAAGGCAATCCTTTTGCATGTGACCTGTTTTCTCACAGAACATGCACTGATCCGGTGCTAGCCAGGGCTTCTTGCGGAGTGGGTTTTGTGGCCTGTTTTGGTCCTGAGCCCCGTTGTTGTTCTGAGAATTCTGAGTCTGAGGGTTCTGAGGGGCTTTACCCTGAGAGTTTGGTGCCTGAGCGCTGGAGGAAGAGCTGCCATCCCACTTTGGTTTCCCTTTTGGTCTGGCATTCTTATGGTGGAACTTCTTATTGTTGTTATGCTTCACAAAAAGAGCAGAGTCTCCCCGTGATTCCTTAAGTCTTTCCTCCTCCTGAGTGGCTTGCCCAAGGAGCTTCTCAATGTTCCAGTCCTCAGGTGCCATGTTATAATGCACAACAAAGGCTTCAAACTCCTTTGACAAAGAAGCTATGATCACATGAACGACAAATGGATCTGAGAGAACCATCTTCATTGATGCGAGCTTAGATGCCAAAGTGTTCATCCTCAGTATGTGCTCTCTGACACACCACCAGTGTATTTCTTATTAATAAACTCTCTAATAAGCACACTGGCTTGAGTCTTAGTTGTACCATGAAACTGAGTCTTGACTTTTTCTAAATACTCAGTGATGGTGGTGCACTCAGGCAGTGATCCCCAGATGGGCTCTGAAATAGTAGCCTTAGCCAATGTCAGACATTTCTTATTGGAGTTGTCCTATTTTTTCTTAGCAAGATCATAGGACATCCTCACTGACGCATGCTCACGCTTGCGTGTAGCAAACGCTGCATCAGTCTCATTCTGTGCAATGACCAGCCCCTCAGGTTCCTGAGGGCACGGTTCATTGAGAGCTGAGTCATTGTCAGTCATGACAAGGGCTAATTCATACTGCTCACGCCACGTCTTATAGTTGGTCCCGTTAAGCTTCGGGACCATCTGCACCCAGTTGGTGAGTCCTGAAATTCAGATACAAAAATGGTGAGTAAACTTAGTAAAAGGAAAAAATTGAATTTGAAATTGCATGTATTAAAACAACGTTGGTCAGTATTAATACATACAATCCTTTGTACATTAAATCTATATCACCGTTGGGCAAGATTTAGAAATAATGCACAATAACTGATGAACTAAGCAATTATAATATTGATATAATCGACGCTGGTCAAAAAATAACAATATTATAAAATTTTCTAATTTCTTAAATTTGCCCCATAACTAAATCTCTCGTTGGTTCAAATATAATTATGGAGCAAAATATACTTACTGAGCAGCGAAAAACGTGACTAATGTGAACTAATTTTTAATTCCAGAAATATGTCTAATATGGCCACTAAAAATTTTATCACATTTGATAAAATAAAAATTTGACTAATTTCAAAATCATGAAAAAATACTTATGCTAAAAAAATTTCTGGAAAAGAAAATCTGTTCTAAAAAAAAGAAAAAAGCACTTAGGTTAAGCGGGCCGCGGCGAACGAAACGGCCCAGCCGCTGATGCGGCCCGTGACCGCGGCGCGCGCGTGCCCGCCTGGGCCGGCGCGGCCCGGCAAATCTGAGCCGTTCAGGGGAATCGGATGGCTGCGCGCGCGTGTAGGGAGAATAAAACCGCCGCGAGCGCTGTCCCGAAAAAACCTAAGCCCCATTTCCCTTTCTCTCGCCGTGAGCCGTAGCAGCCGAAGACCTTCGCTGGCGGAGAAGAAAAGGCGCCGCCGTGAGCCCCCTCGCCGGCGGGCGTGCCCGCCCACAGCTCAGCACGCCGCCGTCGAGTGGCTTCACAGGCGGTGCCGAGGAGCACCCGCGCGGAAGATGTCTAGGAGCACCCGCTCGGAAGATGTCTAAATCGTCGGCGGGACCGGCGGATTTCTTACCGCCGGCGGTGGTGGAGGTATACTCTCAACCCCTTTGCTCGATTTTCAATTTCTTATCACTAAGCCGCACGGGTTAGGGTTAGGGTTTGGCTAAGTTGGGGTTTGATCGTTGGATCTCTCCGTGTTTTTTCTTAATCGGGTTGTTCCCCATTATTAACTAAGCACCCACTGTTAGTTGGCGATTGATACCAATGATTGAACTAACCACAGGACCACTGACAGTGGGAGTAAGCGGGGACTAAATCTCAGACAATCTTAGTAGTGAATCAACAAAACCTAGTATAAGATCTAAGCAAAGATTAGAGGGAGAAAGAGGAAACGGGTTAGTATAAACAACCGTCAGATTTGGGCTCAGAGGAGTTGGAGTCGGCCATCGTCTTGAGGTTGATGGTTGCTGCGCACGGGCAGCGACGGTCGATGACGAACGGGTGTCGGTGCCGTGCGGTGACGGCGGCGGTGAGTTTCCCGTCACTAGCTGCAGCCCTAGGAGATCGGGTTAGGGTTTGTTGGAGGGAGTGATGGCGGCGGTGAACCTCGTACAGAGCGCCCTGGCCTCCCTCTCTTTTAGATCCGCAGTGTGACAGGGGCCCACCAGCCAAGAGTTGGGCTGGGCTCCCCGATCAGGAGCAGATCAGGGTCCGTTGAGGACCGTTGGGTCTCAACGTGAGGAGATCAAAATCTAACATTGTTAAGTCTTTGATTTCCGTCTAAGCCTGAGTCTGTACTAGTAAAGATCCATAGCGTGAAGAATCAGACCTCTACTGTGTTAAGTTGTCCTCTGTAAGAACCAAATCTTGTTGGTTCAAGAAATAAAGCAATCATTCCTCTAAGATCTAAGTTCCTATTTTCTTTTTTTTTAATCGGTTTTTCCTCTCTCTCTCAAACCCCTCCTCTTGCATTTTGGGTGAGTTCATTTTTCGAGGGATTTGAGACCGATTGGGATGGTTGGGTACGTGCTATGACACATGAGGAATATATCTGCAAGTCGATTTGACCAGATTCCTCGTGAGCACAAGATTGGTGGAATTTGAAAAAAGTTAGGAAAACCTCAATCCGGTTCGGAGTTTTCTCGATCTATGGAGTTCCTTGATCTTTTGGAGTTGATCCTTTGGGGATAGTTTATAAACATCTCAGGGAACATCTTCAAAATTTGAGCCCAATCGGACTTCGTTTGAATGGATTTCACCTTTTCGAAGTTTGGTTTCGGGCTGCTGAAATTGCCAAAGTAGGCCAGGCCAACCTAGCATCCTAGCTAGACCTGGTTTGCACCCCAGGGAGGCCGGGTTTGCCCGGAAAGAGGCCTCTCCAAGGTGATTTTGAGTTCCGGGTGCCCGTTCTTCGATCTGCTTGTTCCGTGGGTTTTCTAAGGTGCCTCAGAATTTTTCCAAATCATCAAGTCACTAGTTGGATTGAGTGATCTTGTTGTGAGCTCTTTCTTTCGGTTGATGGAAGTTGAGAGCCTCACTTTTGGATCTCGGTGAGTTTCATGTTGCAATTGGTTTTCCGTTTTTGTGAATGTCCCGTTGTGTTCTCTGGTCATCACCAAGAATATCCAGCCACCGGTTGGCTCGAGGGAACCACATTCGTGAGGTTTGTTTTGGAGGGTTTTTTGGGACAGCGGCTATTTCGAAAGAAAATTTTGATTGGCTCCCAGTCACACCCCTTGGTTGCCTTTCTCGGTCCTTCGTATAGTTGTTTTCTACATTAGTCACTATTAGTGTGGGATTGGAGTACATGAGATGAATAACCATTTTCTAGGAATGGACTACATGAGATAGATGACTGTTTTCTACACATTAGTCACTGTAGTCAATGGGCCCACATACTCTAACAGTGACTAACGGGCAGAAAAGGGCTAACCATCTCTTGTAGTACAGTCTCTCCAACCAAAAAAAGAAACTAGGAGGGTCCCATCCTTTCTAGCCAAATAAGTGAAACCAGGGATAAATTTATTTCATCCCATATAGTCTCCAAACGAAACACGTACTTAGTGTCTCGGTAAGAAGTCATCTATTCCTCTCACCTGCATTACAAAAATAAAAGAAAAGAAAGAAATGGAAATCTTGAATTCATCAGTCACTGATCTCTGCTTCCTTCTTCCATGGAATCCAGTGCATGGCTGGTAGTTCTAATCTCATTTGATCCAGAAAGATCAAGTGACGGTGACTGATGGTGTAAATTCGCGTTCGTTGTTGACTGTATATTCCTTTCACCCTCGGTTTGATGAATGTGCTCAAAGTACGCATGAGGCCAAACTCCTGTTGTTGAGAAGTGATCGAAAGTTTCACTGTTATAGACTATGTTTGTTCAAAACGATATGTATTCGTAATTCAGAACAAGCTAAGCTCCTAAGCCCAATGGTTTTTAATATATGTCCACCTATATGCTAGCAGCCTTTGGCTGTAAGTTGTTGAAACTTGAAAGGAGAAGACTTGCTTAGTCGTGTGTTTTTAGTAGTTGCAGAGGACACGTTATAAAATTGAGGAAAATTTACTATTCTGACATATGCAACTAAGCATCATACCATGTTTACTGTAGGGTGGTGGAAAGAACTGAAGGTAGCAAAACGAAGCAACCACCAATCCTGCAGAGTTGTACCAAGCATATATAGTCATCTGATGTGTGATCTTCAGGAATATAGTAGGATGGGGAGCAGCTGAACTGAGTAACTGAGATGGATACCTACCAAGAACTCCACCTGCAAACACATCCTGCCAGTGGTGCCAGTAGTCACTAACTCGCGACACCGCAATCATCGTTGCAAGAAGCAGAGGCAGAAGAACGATGCACAGCTTGGCGACATGGCCTCCTCGATCGAAAGCCTTGATTTTGCCGGCCAGGTACCATGATAGAAATCCAAGCCCCGCAAAACAAGCTTGAGGAGGACAAGAAAGACATCCAGCCAATGTATAAGCGAGAGGATATTGCAATTTGCAAACTGGGGAAATGGACAATCCAAGTCTGGCAAACTGCATTCAGAGAAGGCTAGCTTTCAGCACTTACCTGAAGAATGCCCACTTGGGAAGCTCTTGTGGCCCTCTTCGATTACGCTCCGCTGTCCGTGGCATATGACACCTCCGGTGATGTTGTTGTACTTCTAAAAATGGAATTAATGTTCAGGTAAATAAGTTAGTTACCTCAGAATTACAGCTTCCATCAACATTCTAATTCTCAAACTAATGAACAGTTTCGAAGTGTCGACAGGAAGCAACAAGCAAGCTAGCTCTGAACCTCGGACGGATCTGTGTAATGAACTCTATGACAGATCAAGTCGCTGAAGTTACAATCGCAACAACTTAATTACCGGGACTCCATCGGGAAAGCAGCGCCAAAAGAAGTCCGGGCGCGGCCGGCCAACAGCATCCTTGATCGCAACGGTCAGGATGGCCGTTATCAGAACGGAAGACAGAAGGCCTGCTAATAAGCTGATGATGAACACACATCCCATGAAAAATGAAAAATTAAATTAGCTAGCGTAAAAATAAGAACTTAACCTACCAAGAATAGCGTGATGCAGGTCATAAACGTTTCTCCTCTTGATGTATATTCCAACGATGAAAATCATCGGCACAACGATGGCAACAATCTGTTTACAAATTCGAAAACAATCAAAGTTCGTTCCTGGATAGTAGAAACCGCAGTTCCAATTTCATCTTTTGAGATATATAAGCATGGAACCCAGAACATGCATATGATCTTTTTCAGATCATCAAGATGTGGTGTAGTGGTGTACCGGCACGGCCCAGCTGGGCACGGTGTTGCCCTTCATCGGGTACCGGAGGCTCGCCATCATGTCCTCTGCGACGAACCGGTGGAACGGCTGGACCATGCCGAGCACGGCGTACATGGCGACGAGTAGGAGCAGCACGACCCAGTCGAACAGGTGCAGCCTAGCGACTTGCTTTCCGTGTGTCCTCAAGTATGGGCGCATCGCGGTCGCAGCGGCTCCCGAGGCAGGGGTCGCCGGTGGCGGCATATCTTCACCTTCACCTGCACTGACGGTGAGGCGACGAGCTCCTCTCAGCCTCCTCCTCCCCTGAACGGCTGAACGGCAGAGGAGGAGGAGCTTGTTGAGGGCGTTTTCTTTATCTTAGATTCTTGGGTAGGGAGATGTTGACAAGATCAGCTAGGGGAACCTAGAAAAGTTGTTGACTTTTTTGCTAATCCCCTGGTTGCATTGCTGTTGCTGACACATCAATCACTCGAGGTGCTTTCCGTGTTTATTCCGGGAAGATGGAAGGAAGCAATGCAGCAGTACCCTGGAACCTTTGTTCTCGTTCTGGTAGTACCTAACAACAGTTACGAGCTTTAACCAAGGATCTGGGATTCGGTCCGAATGGCCCGAATCTCACCGAATTTCATCCAATTCGGTGAGGCCCGAAACCAAACTAAACCGGTCAAATAATTTCGGCCCAATTTAAATTTCCAGCCCATCATAAGGTGTAAAACGGCCCACTGATATCTCCTCTAGGTATAAAAGTGCAAAGCCCACTCTGGAAACCTTAGTTTTCTCAAATTCTCCTCTGTTCCTCACCTGGTGGTGGCTGCTTGGGCTCTCGCCTCTCTGTCGCTCCTCCCCAATCCACACTCGCGTTCTTTTCCGTTGTTCTCCACCTCCTCTTCCTCAAATCCACAATAGATCCTAACTGCAGTTCTCGAGCAGCTCGGTGTGAAGGCCGTTTCCATGGGCAAAGGCCAGGTATGTGCCATCTGGATTGCGCAATGGAGCTGAGATTGCGCCTGAGATTGCGCAGAGGAGCTGATCTGTTCTGTATGCGAGCAGATTCAAAAATCGAAGAGCTCAGACAAGTCTACGATCGTTGCTTGAGGGTTTCTGATGTTGGGCAGCAAGGCGTCGGCAGTGGTAATGCTGCACTTACAAGCTGCGGACGATTTCTGTTAAATTTGACAAATTTTGATCAAAATTCAAAATTTTGACCAGTCAATTTAGTTGAATCCCGGTCTGAATTTTTCGAATTTTCCGAATTTCGTCCAATTCGGTGGCCTCCGAAATTTTTACAGTTTTGAATCCCAAAACCTTGGCTTTAACGAGAAAATTGCTTTTCTAGGACTCTAAAAGATGTGGCTTCGCTATAATAGGATTTGTAACGTTGGCTTTGCTAAAACGATATCCAAAACATTAGCACTTTGTTTTCAATGACATTTTGATACTTCTGTTAATCTAATCTATCGTATTTTGCCGTATTGACCGTATTGCCCTTCTGTTAATCTAATCTATCGTGATCGATTCATCTACCCGAGAGATCGACGTTTCTTCTACCCGAGAGACCGATGCATCCTTCCCTCCGCTCGCCGCCACCGCTCCTCCTTCCCTCCCCTCACCGCCTTCTCTTCTCCATGGATGGAGAGCCCCCTCCTTGGGCCATGGACGTCGAGGCAGCGCCTGCCCTAGCCACGGCCGTGGACGTCGAGGTAGCGCCTGCCCTAGCCGCCGTGGTGCGTGGTGGTCTGGAGGCGGCGCCCAGTGGCCTGGCCGCGGCGGCTGGTGCCCTGGTCACGGTTCCTGGTGGTGCACTGGTCGCAGGTCCTGGTTGTGCCCTAGCCGAAGCGCCTGCCCTAGCCGCGGCCATGGACGTCGAGGCAGCGCCTGCCCTAGCCGCCGCGGCGCGTGCTGGTCTGGAGGCGGCGCCCAGTGGCCTGGGCGCGACGGCTGGTGCCCTGGACGTCGTAGCAGTGGAGGCCCCCGGAGATGTTGTAGCCCTAGCAAGAGCACTGCTACCTACTGTTCCCCATCCGACAAAAGAGTACGACCTTCCTGTTCTTCAAGTGGAAAGGTGATCTCTTTTTTTTACCAGTACAGTAGTAGACAGTAGTATATATTGGATGCAGTAGAGTAAAACTAGGTTTTGCTTGTTTATAGGTCCCAAGTAAATGACGTGGAAAATATGAAAAAAGTTGATTGGGCAACATTACAAATTGTGGAGACACATGATGATGAAGGTCGAATTAAACTTATGTGCTAGAAATTAGAAAATAAAGCTAACTAAGAATGTGCAGTTTCTCTGTAGTACAATTATCTCATTGTTTTATTTTTATTTTTTTTGCAGGTAACTGTATTAGTGGATAACCATACATGTGTTTCTAGCATGAGGATGATAAATACAACTGCAAATTGCAAGTGGGTAGCTAGCAAGACTGTGAGTATACTTAGAGCTGAACCAAATATTGGTGCTAAGGAACTACAAAGGAGGTTGGAGACAGATCACTTGTGTGAACTTGCATATGACACTGTATGACGGGGTAAACAAAGAGCTCTTGATGAGATTTATGGCAAATGGTCAGAAAGTTTTGAGCTATTGTTTAGGTGGAAGGCCGAGGTGATGAAGCGGAGCCCCGGGAGTGTCGTTGAGATTGATGTTCTTCAGGTGGATGGTGAGGTATATTTTCACCGTTTTTCTGTGCTCTTAAACCATGCATTGATGGTTTCTTGGAAGGTTGTAGGCCTCATTTGAGCATAGATGGTACAGCACTTAATGGAAGGTGGAATGGTCACTTGGCCGCAGCTGTAGCAGTTGATGGTCACAATTGGATGTATCCAGTCGCTTATGATTTCATAGCTTCTGAAACAACAGACAACTGGACTTGGTTCATGGAACAATTAAAGAAGGCTATAGGTGATCCTCTGCTCCTTGCTATTTGTTCTGATGCTTGCAAGGGTTTGGAGAATGCAGTGAAGAATGTATTCCCAAATGCAGAGCAAAGGAAATGCTTTCATCATCTTGTAAAAAACTTCCAGAAGAGATTTAGAGGATTTGGCTAGATATATCCTGCTGCAAGGGCTTACAGAGAGGAGATTTTTTATGACCATTTAGCAAAAATGGTAAGTGAATCACCAGAAGCAGTGCAATGGTTACGGGCCAATCATAAGCTATTATGGTATAGGTGTGGTTTCAATCCAGAAATTAAGTGTGACTACATAACTAGTAACATTGCTGAGTCATTTAATAACTGGATAGAGACCATAATGACCTACCTGTTGCTGACCTTGCTGATAAGATCAGAGAAATGATCATGCTACTGTGGCACAAGAGAAGAATTATTGCATACAGGTTACCTGAAGGCAGGATACTCCCAGCTATTATGGTTCAGCTAAGGGCAAATACTAGAGGCTTGGGACATTTGAAAATTGTGAAATGTTCTAATTGAAGTGCAGAGGTGTGGGACCATAGCAGCGTTTCTGTGAGGCATATTGTGAAGTTACAGCAAAGGACATGTACTTGTCTTGAATGGCAGCACACTGGTAAGCCATGTCAACATGTATTGGCCTATGTAACCCGCCAAAGGGGAATTGACCTAGAACAGTTTGTGCATGACTACTACTCGGTGAATAGGTTTAGGGCGGCTTATGGAAGAGAGATTGAGCCGATGACAGATAAAACACAATGGCCACAGGTTGACCTACCATTTGTAGTTGGTGCACCTCTAGCTAAATTACCTATTGGAAGACTCAGGAAACTAAGAATTAAGGGATGGATGGAAGGTGGACACAAGAAGAAAGGTTCCAAAGATGGTAAATTTACCAATGAGGGTGAAGGTGAGAAGGGATGTGACATTGATACTGGTCCAACAAATGCAAAGGGAAAAAAGATGATTAGAGGACCTATGACTTGCAAAAGATGTGGAGAAAAAGGTCACCGGCAAGCTAGTGCCAAGTGCCCGCTCAATGGAACTGCAAAAAAGAGGTAATTCATAGTGTACATAGTCTGTACAGTATACACAAAGGTGCTACCATGAACTGCTACTATGAACTTTTCTTTTCAAGTGTACATAGTCTATACAGTATATAAAAAGGTGCATTTTTCTCACAGCTCATATATGCCCAAGTAATTCATAGTTGACATACATATCTCTTCTAGATATCTCTTTTTTTTAGTTTTTTTCTACAAACATTGCCTCTGTACGTTGATGGATAGAGGGTGGTGTAATTTTCTTATATTTTCTTGGATTGTCTAGGAAGCGTAGGCAACCTAGGAACAATGTTACAAAAGCGCCAGCAGAACCTAGTACTCCGCGGAGGCCGACTAGAGAAGAAATCCTACGGGATAGTCCAGAAAGGGTCACAAGAAGGTAAGAATATTGACACATTTACCATGCACTAATTTTTTCATACATCTAATTGTCGTATCGAATTTATGTGTAGCATGCTTGCGACGTTATTAGGGGAGGGCATATCTTCACAAACCGATGCAACTAGTCCTATGAGGATGCGTACAACTGCAGCACCAAAGAAGATGACTCCAAAGAGAAAGCTACCCATTGGATGAATTTTTTTAGTTGTTGAAAGGTCTTGATGGCTAGAGGGGGGTGAATAGCCTTTTAAAAACTTCTACAAAGACAAGCTAAACAAATTTATCAATATAACAAATAGCGAGATGCGAGTTTTGCTTAGCCTATGGGGTGTTTGCAAGCCACCTATCCAATTCACAATTCTAGTATATTTGCACTCAACCGCACAAGTCAAACCGAGAAGGAAAGTACAACTAGCAAGCTACACAAAAGAGCTACTCTAGCAAAGTAACTAAGAAATTAATACAAGAGAGAGTTAGAAAGGTATCACCGAGGGGCGAAGTATTGAGCCAACCAAATAATATGATCAAGAGATGAATTCCACAATACACAACCACCGGGATCGATCAATCACAATAAGAATGATGACACAAAGATTTATCCCGAGGTTCACGTGCTTGCCGGCACGCTAGTCCCCGTTGTGTCCCTCTTCACCACGTGGTTCGGTGGCTAATCGGTCTCACACCGAGCCTCTCAAAAGGCGCCACAAGAACCTACCAAATGGCAAAAGGTTGCAAATGACACGAGCAATCCACTAATGTTGCCTTTGGCGCTTCGCCGAGGTAGGCACAAACCCCTCACAATCACCGGAGGTGGCCAAGAACAATCACCAACTCTTGCCAACGCCTCCAAGCTGCTCCAAGCCGTCTAGGTGGCGGCAACCACCAAGAGAAACAAGAATCCCGCAGCAAATCAACCACCAAGTGCCAACTAGATGCTATCTCAAAATGCAAATGCACTTGGATCACTCAATCTCACTTCGAATATGCAAAGAAGCAAGAGAGATGAGTGGGAGGGGAGTTGCTTAGCTCAAAGTGCTCACAAGTATGTCAAAATGTTCAAGAGAGAGAGCCTTGAGCCGGCCAACGAGTATTTATAGACGTACCCCTTCGAATATAGCCGTTAGAAACTTGATTCAGCAGCAGTCGCGCTGACCGGACGCGCCGGTCGTAACGACCGGACGCTCCGGTCGCGTAACGGCTAGATTTCGAAACGCCGACCGGACGCGCCGGTCGCAACGACCGGACGCGCTGGTCACGACCGGACGCGCCGGTCCCGTGACTGACCGGACGCGCCGGTCAACACAGAATCGCGCAAAAACGAACTAGCCACCGGACGCGCTGAAGAACTGACCGGACGCCACAGTGCCCGCGTCCGGTCGGAGTCCAGTAAGCTCCCTAGACGACCGGACGCGTCCGGTCGCCTGTGACCGGACGCGCCTCGCGTCCGATCAACCAACTGAAAAACGCGCAGACACTGGACGCGTCCGGTCAAACAGTGACCGCGTCCGGTGCAGCGTCCGGTGCAGCGTCCGGTCACCACTGTGACCTCCGTTCGCTTCCGTTTCTTTTCCGTTTGATTTCCGACTTCCGGCGTAGTAGAAAATAGGCATTTCAACTCCTCGAAAACGCCTGAATCCCGCCTCGCAAGCTCGGCGGGAGGGAGAGAGGACCCCAAACCCTCTCTACCGCTCAAACTCCAACGCCATCGCAAATGTGCTAACACCACTAAGTGATCATCACCATGTGCATGTGTGTTAACATTTTCACAATCATTTTTCGAGGCGTTATTAGTTCTATCCAAATGCATATGATCATGAAATGCACACCTAGAGGCACTTAGGAGTTCAATAGCCGCGTCATTCCCCTCTTTATAGTACGGCTATCTATCCTATAATGTAACCACACCCACTAGGTGTCTTGGTTACTAAAACACAACCCTTAAGCATATACCTTTGCCTTGATCACATAGGGTTGCATCCAAATCCAAGTGTGGCCATCATGATCACCATGTCCATCTTGCCACCAACCTTGGAATGTACTAATCCTCATATGCTACATACAACTTAGACATAGGATTAGTACTTAGGCATTGTCACTAATTACCAACACCAAACATAGAGCTTTCAGTTGTGTGTGATGAGATGAACTCATGATTTATTTCGTATGACTTGGATCTCGTTTGGAACTAAATTATGGTGTTATGAGATGAACTTGTAATTGCTACAATCATAGTTTTATGAGATGAACTCATTTGTGATAAATTTATGGTTTTATCCATTGCTTGGATCATCATTTTCCCATTTGTATTACATACTTATTACACTGTACATGCTGGCTTGCAATGCCCAGGCAGCTGCCAGCCATCCCAAGGCCACGGCCAGCCCTGGCCAATCCACATCCAGGCAGGCCAAGCGGCGGTCAGCCAGGCCAGGCGGCGGCCGGCCGGCTAGCCAGCCCACGGAACAGGCAGCAGCCCCTGCACACGTGTTATGAGGGCCTGAGGGCAAAATGGTCAAGTCATAGCAAAATACATGTATTTGAGATGAGAAATACAATTAAAAGCACATAATGTCATTGAAAACAAAGTCTCAACGTTTCAGATGACGTTTTAGCAAAGTCGACGTTAGGAATCCTATAATAGCAAAGCCACATATTTGAAGTCCTATAATAGCAATTTTCTCGGCTTTAACACTGCATTGACCGTGGAAATTTTAGTTTCTCTCTTTGTCCTCAAAACTTGATTCATTTTGCTACCCTAAATATTTCAAACGCTATCCCCTCTGGACAGTCCACATATTTAAAACATATTTATTCGATTGAGAAATGGATATCGTAATACTCCCTCCATGTTGGTAAAAGAAGTTGTTTTAGACAACGACACGGTTTCCAAAGCATAACTTTGACTTTATTTTTCTATAAAAATATTTATTTAAAAGTGATATATGTATACTTTTATGAAAGTATATTTGAAGACAAATCTATTCATATAGTTTTCACATTTCCAAACTCAATAACTTAAAAGTTATTCATGATTTATATTCCCAATGTTTGACCCAAACCTTGTCCAAAACGACTTCTTTTACCAACGTAGAGGGAGTATCTGTTCTTTTCGAAAATGGATAAGGGTATGGATGTGGAAAGTGAAAGCGGTATGTCTGGTGACCAGACGTTTGGACAAGGCTAGTATGTGGGGACCTGTGCCACTCGTGTCCCATGCCTGCACCGTGTCTTGTGCCCCGCACTGTGGCCCATGCCACTCCGTGCCCGCGTTCGCACCATTGCCCACGTGTGCTTTGTGTCTCGCGCCCGCACCGTGGCGTCCCCTCCATACTCACGCGCATGCAGGCAGGCCCAGCAGTTGCAGACCTACAGCAGGTGGCTGCTACATATGAGTCTCACTGCAATATGTGTAACAACATATCTACTTTTGCAACATCTAGATGAAATACTTGCAACATACGTTTGAATCAATTGAAACACCTGCAACATACGTATGAAACACACTTGCAATATATGTGTGAAACATATGCTACATCCGGATGAAACATTTCCAAACATATGCATGAAAAATATGCAACACCTAGATAAACACACGTGCAACATACGTCTGAAGCATCTTAAACATTTGGAACAATACATTTGCAACATATGTGTATAACCACTGCAACATATGCAACATCCAGATGAAACACTTACAACTTGCAACATGAAAACACTTGTTGCAACATAAGACTAAAAACAGATGAAACATTTGGAACAAACTCTTACAACATGTGCAACATCCCAATCTACTTTTGCAACATCCGTATGAAGCACTTGCAACATACCTCTGAAACATAACATATGCTTGCAACATGCGCTTTCAGCGCAGCGCAACATCTACTTGCTGCTCGGGATAATAGAGGCTCGTCGGCGTGTGGAGTTCACCGGAGGCAGCGACCCGGCGGCGTTGCGGTGGCTGCACGACGTAGAAGGGAGACATCGGCCACACAATGCGGAAGGGAGGCATCGGCCTCGCGACCCGACTGGGAGAGGGCAGCGGCACGCCGTTCCTAGCAGGGCGGCAACCGAGCACCGAGCGCGTCGTTCCTGGCAAGCCCAACGGCCAGGCGCTGCACCTCGGGAATAGCTCGCTGGCCTAGCGTTGTCGCGCACGAGCGTCTGCTGTCGGGGTTCACCTGCCTCCGTGTCGCGCGAGCTCGCCTCTGCGCGGAACGTGTGCCGCGGAGCTTTCCTGCCTCCACGTCGTCACCCGCGCGACTTGATGTCCTCACGTCGTCGTGCACGAGCGACTGCCGCCGGGGCTCGCCTGCCTCCGCTCGACACGAGCTCACCTATGTGCAGGTCGTATGCCGCTGAGGCTTTCTTGCCTCTGTGCCGCCATGTTGTAGCTCATCGGCACGCCGCAGACCATCGCTGCTCGCTGCTCTATGTTGGATGTGCACAAGGGAGCAAATTAGGGAGAGATGAAAGAGGGGCAAGGAAGTGAACGGATTGAATATGAATGAGCGGATGAGCAGAACGCTGTGCTCGGAGGCTGCAAGCGAGCGGATAGGAGCGATAGGAACGAGTGGATAGGAATGAGTGGATGAGTAGCTTTGAGAAACAAAGGAGCGGGAGGTTATTGATAGGTTGGCAATGCGCCTAATAAAGCTTCGTTCGGTTGTGCAGGAACCATCTCCTAAAAAGATTTCCAATTAGAATGGTTAGCTAATTTGTATAGGCTTGATGAATGATGTCCGGGCCCATTGCAAGATAACCGAACGAGGCCTAAAGCACCACATGACAGATTCGCGTCCCGACGATGTAGACGTCGCAGTCCTGATGCATCCACCCAGAGTAGAGTAGCGCCGTGCACGAACTTGCATATGGGACGTGCACTCGCCTTTACCACACATCCGCGTGCAGTTGTAACATTCATGGCCCACGCACAGGCTTGCAACGTGCGTGGACAGGATGAAGGGCCGTCGCCCATTCCCGGCCGGCGGCCAGCAGGGGCAACCCCGCAATCACGTCGGCGCCACACAACGAGCGGCACGCATAACATAACTTCGGTCGCCCGATGTATGTGGCCACAACGAACCGGACTTAGCGATCGCTCGGATCGACCATGGGGTACTACGAGCTGGCCACGAAGACTACTCTTCTTCTTAGCCTTGTGCTCGGCGCCGCCGCCGTAGCCGGCAGCATCCCGCCGAGTAACATCCAGCGGCAGGTCGTCCCGGCGGTGTACGTGTTCGGCGACTCGACGCTGGACGTCAGCAACAACAACTATTTGCCGGGGAGGAACGTTCCCAGGGCAGACAGGCCCTACTACGGCATCGACATGCCGGGTTCCGGCAAACCAAACGGAAGGTTCAGCAACGGCTACAACACCGCCGACTTCGTCGGTATGTACGTATATGGGCTTTGCTATGGTACACCCAAATAATTGTGGACCATCGATCTGGATATTGGTTAGCACATATTACCTCCTAGAGGGTAATAGAAGAAATAGGAAAATATCATTTATTAGATCTAATATACATGCGTCACAAAAAAAAGATCTAATATATGCGTATGGTCAAACTTTCCTACTTGATGTAACATGATATGCGGATAACATCTAAAGTTTCTTTCCTTTAACAATGTTTGTTTTTGTAGAAATAATCAAACGTGATTTGTTTCTAATATTTATTGAAAAAAACTGACATGATATACGAAATGATTATTTTTTAATGTGAGGTGTATCAAGTTTGAAAAATAGCATGGACATAACTGCTCTCTTATCTATACTATAAAAGAGCGAAGGAATTGAAAAATACCTGTTACCTGACAAATTCCTACCCACCTTATGTTTTGGCCCTTAGATTACAGATCCAACGTATCTAATTCCCCGTCCTAATCTGGCAAACGGGCACGGCCGAAAAACTTTTAATTCTTTACGCGTGTTTATGCGTGGTTGACGCTCTAACCCGTGTTTTTTTCACCTTGGTTCACCGTACCCGTTGCCCGTACTCACGTGCGTAGAGGCGAGGACTTTCTCTTGCCGTCCAATAACGTTTGGTTCAGCCCAAAGCCCAGACGAGCACTGAAAGCCTATGTTGATTAGAGAACACGTGTGGCTCTAGATGGTTCCCTCGTAAAAAAAAAGGTATTACGTATGCCTAGATGTCTCTTGTGTGTTTTTTAAATTTTGTTTTCTGAAGATAAATAATGTAGATCTATCCTACTATAAAAGAGCGAAAGACTCTTCCTAGCAGCCATCTATCATACGAGATCTTACATCTTATAAGACGCAACCGTCCATAACTCAATCTCACATGAGACTAAACTCACATACGTCTTGCCATGTTCGGCATGTCTACAAATTGGGCCTTTGAAAATCATTCTACGACAAAAGGTGGACCAGAGAAATTGTTGTAAGCTCAAAATCCAAAGTCTGGTCCCAACAGCGCGGTATCAAATTAATCCCTTCTGTTCTGTTTGTTTACTACCACATTATCCCGTCAATCAACAGTGCACGAGCGTCTTGTCAACAAAAAAAATAGTGCACAAGCTAATAAATTTCAATTGTGACGCCTTATCACGTGTGACAAGCGCATAGAGCTATCCAATCATGAATATAAAACTTTTGTCACAAAATAATAATAATAATAATAATAATAATAATAATAATAATAATAATAATAATAATAATAATAATAATAATAATAATAATAATAAGTATATTGTGGTGGCTGGCCACTTGTTTATGTAGGTTTTGAAGTCCGCTGTGGTGTACAGTCGTATATTACATGTGTTGGCTTTTAAAAATCAAATTAATTTGTTTATTGTTGTTTCGAAAACTAAATATAAATATATTTTGGTATATATACCCTGGTTTCCCAACTAAATTGGACCTTATTTACATTATAGACATGAAATATGTTTTTCACACACACTGGTTTCAATCCAGAACTAAAAGCTCAAATATAAAAATTAATTTCTTAAAAATTCTTTATTAAACCTTCACTACAAAAGATATTTTTATAGACACGTGCGTGTCGCACGTGCATCTATGCTAGTATACATAATGACAGAACAGATGTTTGTTTGTAACGAAAGTTGTAACGGGTGTAGTTCTTCACATTTTTTATCACTGACTTCAGGAGTAAGCATGAAATTAGCTTTTTACTATTGTCATATACTTTAGTACTCAAAACTTATACAAGCCGGTGCAAAATTACTTATCTACATGGTCCTCTGTACACTCATCATGCGACAAACAAGGAGGGGATTTAATTTACCTGATCATGTTAGTGCAAAACAAGGAAGGAGAAGACAAAAAAAATATTTATTAGCGTGAGTAATGCTGAGATCCAGGAGTTTCTTTATTTAGATTATTTAATTGTTTTAGCTTATGTAAAAATTAACGGCTGTGATTTCTTTAAAATTTTACCTCCTAGCAAGTAACGGGAGTACCGTAGCATTGCCCTACGTATATACATACAACACCGCCGACTTACGCCGCAGCAAAGAGCATGGGTTTCGAGAGTAGCCCTCCGCCGTATCTGTCGATGGCGTCAAGTTCCGACCAACTGGTCCAGACCGCTCTCGCCGCCGGTGTGAGCTATGCGTCGGCAGGAGCTGGCATCCTGGACTCCACGGTAAGTGTGTTCTCCAAAACATTAATTTTTATTTACATACAGGTAATTAAGTGACTGGTGAGTAACAATGTATATATATGTATCATGTATGGATGAAGAACGAGGGCAACAGTATCCCATTGTCAAGGCAGGTGCAGTACTTTAAAGCCACCTGGTCTAAGATGGTCGCTAACAATGGCTCCGAGGCGGTGAGCGCCCTGCTCTCCAGGTCCATCATCCTCATCGGCATCGGCGGCAACGACATATCGGCGTTCGAGAACGCCGAGCAGGTGCGCAACAGGTCAGCCGCCGAGCGGCACGGCGACGTCGCCGTGTTCTACGGCAACCTCATCTCCATCTACTCGGCCACCATCACGGTACGTAATAGAGCTACTACCAGAGCCATCATCACCGGCCTAATAATCTTGCCCAACTGTTGCCTTGGAGGCAGTTGGTGCGTTTGTCTCCATAATTTGACATGGATAGTCATATTTCAGGAGATGTACAGGATGGGGGCCAGGAAGTTCGCCATCATCAACGTGGGGCTAGCCGGGTGCCTGCCTATTGCACGGGTGCTCAGCGCGGCGGGCGCGTGCTCAGACAGTCGGAACAAGCTCGCCGCCGGCTTCAACGACGCCCTCCGGTCGCTGCTCGCCGGCCTCGCCGCCCCAAGGCTGCCGGGCCTCGTCTACTCCCTCGCCGACTCCTACGGCATCATGGCCACCGTCTTCGCCGACCCGCGGGCGTCGGGGTTCACGGACGTCTCCAGCGCGTGCTGCGGCAGCGGGCGCCTGGGCGTAGGGGGCTGCTTGCCCACCTCCACTGTCTGCGCCAATCATGACCAGCATTACTTCTGGGACGGGATCCACCCTTCCCAGCGAGCCGCGTTGCTCAGAGTCCAGGCCTTCTACAACGGCCCAACACAGTATACCACGCCCATCAATTTTAAGGAGCTGATCCGGAGTACAGACGAGTCGGTACTGTAGCTGCGACGGGAAACGGAAATCAAACCGGTACTGTGGAAATAGTTATGTAATGGGTGGCATTAGTGGATAATTATCATCCAACTTCACGAGGATGTACGAAACTTGCGTTTTTAGAGCAGCCCTTGAGGTGCTCATGGAATTCATGGGTCTAGACCCCAAATCCAGACTTTTGATGGCTTCATATATGATGGTGGGGAAGTGTGCTCTGGTAAAAAAAAAAGGATTCAAATCTGATTTTGGTAAATCTAGATCACTTGAGTTGTCCAAACAGTACCTAAGTGCTGGATTTTACGCTCTTGTCGATGCCACTGGACACATACTTATGTATCCAAGTAGTGCTGCTTTAATGGAAATGGTGGGACAACAGGAACAAAGTGAACGCCGGCTGAGCTAATGTAGAGGCCAGAATGGTTCTGTTAATGGCTAGCGAGGGACAACAGTTGATGGTGCAAAACAGACTTGCCATAGCTCCAACAAGCAAAGCTGGAAACCTCCAGACGATGAATGGCTGAAAATCAATATTGATGGAGCCTTTTCTGAAGGAATGTTCGATGGGTGTGTGGGGTTTCATCATTCAGGACGCTGTTGGAGATTTAGTTTTTGCTAGAGCTAGTTTGTTTCAGGATGCGCTGATGGCTGAGGCGGTAGCGCGTCGAAAAGCACTGGAGTATGCAGAACAATATAGAACTTCTCTTATTCAGTTAGAGACCAACTCAACCTAGCTTTGTGAAGCTATTCAAACCAGTTCCAGAGATCTCAAAGCTTGTGGCAACTTCTTTAAGCTTATTCGTGAGCTCTTCCGTGAGCATTTTGTTTGTTTTAATGTCGTTCATGTACCCAGAGTTTGTAACTCGTCTGCGCACGAGCTGGCAAGATTTGGCACTGGTTGGAAACAAGGCTTGTCTCAAACATGGACGGTGGTCTCCTGGATTGTGTAAACATTTGTGTGCCTCACGATTTAACTGAGCACAGGTTCAGTAATATACGCTCATAGAGCCGATGCTTGAGTCAAGAAAAAAATGTATGAGCCAGAGTATTCATGGGTGGACCCAGGGCCCAGCGACCCTGGACGCCTGCCCGGGCTCCGGTGCGCACTGGGGTATGACCGTATAGAGCTCTCACGCTGTTGTACGAGATTAGACCTTCATCAGAGAAGGAAGCTGAGCCTGAGCAGAGCACCTTCTAGCTGGCACACGTTAATTTTCACTAAAGCCTGAACCATTGCTGCTGTCACACAACGTAGGACTAGATAGCATAATATAACGGAGGTTACGGTTCACACTAATCTTGTACTGATTGTATTAATCTTGGTAATTAAGCCTATATTTATTAAGATCATGCATTGTAATTCTCTTCCCCTCTCATTTAAAAAGTGGTTAGGCACGGTCTTGAAAAGGTCATTGCAATCCTATTCTAGGCTAAGATGAATAAGAAAAGTTATATAGACCTCGTTTAGCAGGGCTCCTCTCCGGCTTTGGCTCCGGTTTCTCTGACGAAGTTCTACTGACGTTTAGTTGTAGGAGCTCTTTAGAACCGTTTTTCGGTATAAAAAAGAGAAGTCGGAGCCATTTTAAAAGAAAAAAGAGCTCCCACTCATTCGGAGTAGTCCTCCCAAATAACGCCAGACTTTCTCACTTCGGTCACTTCGCCAGGCTCATTTTAATTTTTGGGTCCGCCATTGGAAGTGTTGGTTGTACAGTCGTAGAACGAAGAAAAAGGAATGAGCATGTAGTCACAGGAGGGATAGTGGAAGAAAATTTTCTCGATCTGCCGTAGCGCATACATACATCATCATCTCCTACAGTCTAAGGTCCCATTTGGTTTGGGTGTGTTAAAGTTTAACTCTCATCACATCAATGTCCCCTCAAATACATAGAGTACTAAATGTAGATTAATTGTATGTATATCAGCATAGATTAAGAGTAATTTACGAGACGAATCTATTAAGCCTAATTAGTCCAAGATTAAAAACTTTTTATCAAATAAGACGAAAGTGCTACGGTGTTCGTTAAACTTTAACACCCAAACCAAACTGGACCTAAATCTAGTTTTCTCAATCTCCTGTACCAAGTTTTTTTTAAGCATCCTTTACTAAGCCCTTGTTTAGTTCCCAAAATATTTTAGGAAAGGTAACTGTAGCACCACTGTAGCACTTTCGTTGTTATTTGACAATTATTGTCCGATCATGGTCTAACTAGGCTTAAAAAATTCGTCTCGTCTATTTCGTCTAAACTGTGTAATTAGTTTTATTTTTTATCTATATTTAATACTTCATACATGTGTCTAAAGATTCGATGTGATGGAATCTAAAATATTTTAGGAAATATTTTGGGAACTAAACGAGAGCTAAGTTTTTTTAAGAAAAAGGGAGAGAGATTGTGGGGGAGATGCCCTGCCCGCTCCCTCTCACTCGTGCCGCCGCGGCGCCGCCTGCCCATCCCTCTCTGAGTTGCGCCCGTGAGAAAAGGGCTTGCGCGTGCACTTGGGGGCTTCGGCCAACGGGCGAGTGTAGCGCAGCGTCGGGGCCATCGCTTATTCGCCCTCGTACGTGGGGAACCCTAGGAAAGCCTCTCTCCGGGCGGCGGCGGCGGCGGCGGCGGCGGACGACGACGACCCCAATCCTCAGGTACGCGCCAGCCTTTGGTGATTGGTTGGCCTGGTTCATCCATATCTGGATGCTGCGTTTTTTTGGTGGTTCCTTGCAAGAGGGGTTTTTATTGGCCTGATTTACTGAGGATGTCAATGCTAAAGTACCAATTGCTGCTATATCTCGGTTAGATCCGACCAAGCACGGTTAAGATTGGATCCGATAAAATGCCGCATCTGTCAGATAAGATCAGTACCAACGATGTCTATGTCTTAATATTTGTGTTCATCACTTGGGCCTTGTTTTGTTTGCACTTGTGATTTGCACCTGTCTTTAAGGCTCGGCCAAATTCGATTGAAAAAGGTTTATACTACTGGCCGGGTTCATAGATCCACATCACGTTGTATTCTATATTAGCTAAAAGGTTTTATCTTTGGGAAAAGAAAATTATGTGCTAATTTTCATCTAGATATGAACTTGCTCTGTACTACTCGGGTGTTGGTTTTCCTCTGTACTACTCGGGTGGTGGTTTTCCTATACTAGAACTGTAGTCTGTAGATATTACTTTTATCCCTTAGTCATTAGCTATCTTATTAAATATTAATATGTATATGTACTTGTGTGAGCATCATATATATTTTAATGTAGGGTATGGTATATATTAGCTTTGTAGTCTTGCATGACCTAAGAATAGAACGAGAAACTTTCAGATGATTTTTCCTATATTCTTTGCATTGTGATACATGGTGTTATTATTAACTTACCTGAGTCTAGTACTACATTTAATTTATGATATTTATCTCATTAACTCAGAGTACTACATTTAATTTATACTATTTTATTCATGTTTGCATGACTCATTAACTGAAAGTACTCCTATCTCAGCAAGTTCTTTACTGCCGTTGTCTTCCTATAATATTTTGTCCACCATGTGGTGCTCCAGGATCATGTTGCCTGGAAGATAAACAAAATGAAAAACATGGCATAGTTATCATGCATGAGTAATTTGCAGAACACCCCTAGCAGATTAGTTGCACAACTTAAATTGTTTGGCCCGCAACGAAATCTGTAAGTGAAGTCACTGTGCGCAGGCATTCTATCATGCGTGAGTTAGATTAGCTATTTAAGCCTAACAAACTGCACATGAAGCAATAAAATGCATTGATTAATTTAGTTGCAAATTCTTGAGTAATATGTACTAAAGCACAGGAGGTTGAACATCCAGAATAGTATGTTCCTTTTGTATACAAAGTTCAAAAAAGCGTTAAGCGCTAAGCGAGCGGTGACCCGCCGCTTAGTGCTTAAGCGGGCTTAAGCGTTCTAAGCGCCGCTTAAGTGTTTTGTACACCAAGACTTAATAATGGATTTTTGGTAATACATGACATAAACCAATCAACATAGACACAGCCCACCAAATAAAAAGAATCAATTTTAGGCAGCCCAGTGCACTCATGGGCCTTTCCACCTAACAACATCTTTCATAAAGATAATAAGGAGCCCAAGCCCAATAAGAAATATCTCCTTCCATCTGTTGAATCGGTCCTCTTCCTCACGAGTCACGACCTCACCCAGCCATCGGCCGCTCGCCCGCTCCAAATTTCTTTCCGCTCGCCTCTCAAGATCCCCTCCCATGGAGAGAGCTCGAGGTCTCGTCGACGGCGGGGCGCCGTCAGCGGCTCGCCGGCTCCCCCTCCCTGCTCGGTCGCTCCCTCTCCCACCTCCCCGCTCCCTGCTTCCTGCTCCCCCTCTCAGGCCCCAGTGCGTGGCCGGTCGACAAGCAGCCAGCAGCTGCGACCCGCGGAAGGCGAGCGGTTGCCGGTCGACGCGAGCACGCGGCGCTGCGACGGCTCCCCGCTTGTCCGCTCCCTCTCCCAGCTCCTGCTCTCGGCTCCCAGCTCCCCGCTCCCCCTCTCAGGACCGGCGCCGCTTAGGGAGCGCTTAGGGCCCAAAGCGAAGCGGTGGCCCTCCACTTAGCGCTTTAGCGCGCTTAAGCGAGCGCTTACTAACGCTTTTTTGAACTTTGTTTGTATAGCTGACATTTATATACGTACATCCATTATCAATTGAAAGATGTGACAAAAACAGTGGACACTTATCTTGTCTGTGATATTATAGTTGTAATGTCAGCTGACCTAAAGTTCTAAAATAACATCGTTTGTCGTTTCTTTCTATGTCCAATTTATTTATATGGTTTGTGCAGATAACTTCATATTCTAAACCCAAAACCTTTTATAACACCCTTTGTGAAATGAAGATTTGTATGAATTATTAAAGAACCCGCGTGTAGGGGCAGGGCAATAAAGCTTCTAATAATTGAATGTGTAGTGATATGGTAGTAAGTGTTGAGGATATGTTATTGCATTACCATTAGGGGAGCTTCTAGCTATGTTGTGTGCTTTGTTTAGGAGATGCTAAATTAGTTGTAAACTTGAATTGCTTTCTTTGTATCTTACTAGAACTTAGAACAATCAACAACTACCTATATTATACTTTTGTTGCACATGCCCTTAAAAAATATTAATTTATATTTTTTTCATTTACATCCCTGCCAGAAAACGAGCTATAGCATTCCTGATAACAGTCAAGGGAGACAATAGTTAAGCTGAAGCCATAGTGGGAGAAGGTATATAGTTTGTTAAAGTGGATCTCTGATTCACAATTTATAATTTACATCATTGTTAGATTATTACATCATGTTCTTTGTTTTTTTAAATAGTTACCACCTATTGAGAGCGTTATTTTAATCCTTTGTTTGCAGTGAAGCAAGGTATCAGAATCGTGTCCTTTGTGTTATACTTGCTATGCAACCAAACTAGTAAGAGATAATGATTTGGATGCTAAAGTAGTTTTTTTATCAAACTTGCCCAACTTCTCTGAGATGATATCCTTATTTGGGATTATATAGTGTTTGATGTTTTATTGTGTCTTAACTCTTCAACATCCATAATTAAAAGGATATTGAAGAGTTGAGACACAACAAAGTAACAAACATTGTATAATCTCAAATGAGTATATTATCTCGGGGAATTTTGGTAAGTTTGATAAAAAAAACTACCTTGGGATATAAATTCTTAACTCTTACTAGCGCGCTTGGATAGCGATAACACAGAGGGCGATTTTGATAACTTGCTTCACCCCAAACAAAGAATTAAAATAACCTTCCTACTAGTTGTAACTATTTAAAAAATAGAATAGGATGTATAATCTAACAACGAAGTAAATTATAAATCAGAGAGCACTTTGACAAACTATACACACCTCCTCCTCGCTTACCGCGGCGACAGCTCTTCGACAACCAGGTCTAGGTTCCCCGCCAGGATAAGGTAAACGCAAAGTTCAATCTTTGCCTAATATCTTGCTCTGAAGTTTTCTGAATATTTATAATGTGTTGGAGTATATGTAGGCCCATGAGGCTAAGGCCCATGTGGCCCATGTATGGAACCTATTTAGCTACCCTTCTAGGGTTAGCCCTAATTGAGAGAAATCACTTTCCAACATGGTATCCAGCCTAGGTTAGCTTCTTCCAGCCGCCAGCCTCTTCCAGCCGCCAGCCGCCGCCCCCTGCTGGCCATCGCCGGCGAGCCGGCGTGCCATGGCTGGCCGGCCTCCTCTCCCTCCCTCCCTCTACTCTCCCTTCCCTTCCCTCTCTTCCACAACCACCTGGGCCCAGGTCCTCACGGGAGCCGCTGCTCCCTCTGCTCTGCCCGACGCCGAGCGGATCCAGGGGGCGGACGCCGCCGCCGCCGGCCTTCTCCCAGGCGCGGCTGGCCTCCAGCACCCCATCCCCTCTGGCGCCTTCCTCCCCTACTCCTCCCTCCCCAGCCCCTACCTCCCTGGCCCTTCCGCCCCTGCTCCCAGGGCGGGTCTTCCTGCCGCCCCTGCTCCCATGGCTGGCGCGGATCTCCCTGGCGCCGGCCTGGGGACTTCCCCTCTTCCTGCCGCAGTCCTTCCCCACCCACAACTGCGCCAGCTACCTCACCAGCCCCTCCCTCCTTCTACCGACCCACCTGGTGCACCCGCCCCTGCCCAGGTTCTCACCTCGGCGGCAGTGGAGCAGCCGGGGGCTGCTGATGGGGGTCTCCCGGCTGATGGGGACCCTCAAACCCACCTCCCGGCTGCTGATGGCGAACAGCCAGCCCTCCAGCAGCCGCGGATCCACCTTTCCGGCGCCGGGCTGGACGCCGGCACCATGTCTGCTGCCGGTGCCCAGGCCTTCCCGGCCCCGCCACCCCTTCTTTCTCAGATCTACGCCGGCCGTGACGCCTCGTCCCTCGCCACTGCCCTTGCCGCCGCCCGAGCCTCGGCCGCGGAGGGGCAGGCCCGCGTGCGGGCGGCCGCCCTCGTGTGGGAGCACGAGCGCGAAGCGGCCGATGCCCTGGCTCGCCAGCTCGCCGAGGCTGAGCGGCTACTCACCTACCCTGGGGGCCAGGACGTTGGGGCCCACTCCTCCGCCTCGCCGGGTCGCCGCGCGTCTCACACCGCCGTCCTCTGCCACGACCCGGCCGACCCGCTCGTGGCTCAGCTGCACTACCAGGCGGGGGGGGTCCAGAACATTCGCCTGCTAGTTCCGGTCGTCCTCGAGCCGGAGTCGCCCTCGTACGCCCGTTGGCGGGATCTGGTGGTTCTCACTCTTCGCCGCTACGCCCTCGACGACCACGTCCTCCTCGACGCCCCAGTCGCTGCCCAGACGCCGTCGTGGATCCGGCTCGACAGCATCGTCCTCTCCTGGATTCTGGGGACGATCTCCCTGGACCTTCACGACCTCGTCCGCACCTCTCCTGACGCGCGCCGGGCATGGCTGGCCCTTGAGGGTCAGTTTCTGGGCAACGCTGAGGCCCGGGCTCTGCGCCTCGATGCGAGCTTCCGCACTTTCGTCCAGGGTGACCTCTCCGTCGGTGAGTTCTGCCGACGGATGAAGTCCATGGCTGACTCCCTGGGGGACCTCGGGTGGCCTGTGGAGGATCGCATCTTGGTCCTCAACGTCCTCCGGGGGCTCAGTGACCGCTACGCCCACCTCAGGACGTGGATCACCCGCCAGAGGCCCTTTCCCACCTTCCTGGAGGTCCGTGACGATCTTGTCATGGAGGAGCTCACACAGGGCCTCCAGCCGGGCTCCACTGCTTCCCCGGGGGCCTCCTCGACGGCTCTGGCTGCTACTCCGCCGCGCCAGTCTGCTCCACGGACGGCTGCTCCACCACCGTCGTCTCTCCTGGGTCCCCCTCCCTCCGGGCCGAGCGGAGGTGGGGGAGGTCGTGGTGGTCGTCGTCGCCGCGGTGGGGGTCGCGGCGGAGGCCGGGGTGCACATACCCAGGCCCCGGTACCCGGTGGACCACAGGGGGGGGCACCATGGCCCTCTTTCCAGAACCCGTGGTCTGGGCGCATCTCCATGTGGCCCTACCATGCCACCGGGACCGACTCGCGTCCACCGGTGGCCATGCTCACCGGAGCACCTCCCGGCGTCTTCCCTACTACGCCGTGGGTTCCTCCCTCCGGACCTTCCGGGGCTCCACCGGGGGTTGCGGGCTGGGATCAGGCGGCCCTGGCTCGCTCGTTCGGCACCATGGGCCTGACACCTCCGGTCGGACCCGAGTGGATCGTCGATTCGGGGGCCACCTACCACACCACTCCTGACCCCGGTATACTTTCGTCGGTTCACTCTCCCTCTTCATCTCTTCCTTCGTCCATTATGGTCGCAAATGGTTCTTGTATTCCTGTCTCCTCTGTGGGTACCGCCGGTGCTCATGGCTCCTTTCGTCTTCCTGATGTTCTTGTTGCTCCTTCCATGGTTCATAATCTTCTTTCTATTCGACGTTTTACAGCTGACAACTCTTGTTCTGTGGAATTTGACTCTTCTGGTCTTACTGTGAAGGATTTGGCTTCCCGGCGTCCTCTGCTCCGATGTGACAGCACCGGGCCCCTTTACACTCTTCGCTTTCCGGCGGCTCCTTCTTCTTCTTCGCCGTCCGTTTTGTCAGCTGCCTTCGTCGCTTCTGCTTCCTCTACTACCTGGCACCGGCGACTCGGCCATCCTGGACGTGATGCCCTGATACAGCTCAGTCGTAGCTCTGGTCTTCCTTGTACTCGAGCTCATGATGAGCAACTGTGTCATGCGTGCCAATTGGGCCGACATGTTCGTCTTCCTTTTTCTAGTTCTTCTTCTCATGCGGCCCGCATTTTTGATCTTGTACATTGCGACCTATGGACATCTCCTGTTATCAGTATTTCTGGTTACAAGTACTATCTTGTGGTTGTTGATGATTTTTCGCATTATTCGTGGACTTTTCCTCTTCGTGCGAAGTCTGATACGTTTACCACGCTCCTCCACTTCTTTACTTGGGTGTCTACTCAGTTCGGTCTCACCATCAAGGCCGTCCAGTGTGACAATGGTCGCGAGTTTGATAACTCCACCGCCCGAGATTTCTTCCTCTCTCACGGTGTTCAGCTACGCATGTCTTGCCCATACACCTCCTCGCAGAATGGCAAGGCCGAGCGGATGATTCGCACCACAAACGACACCGTGCGCACTCTCCTGTTTCAGGCTTCTCTTCCTGCTCGCTTCTGGGCTGAGGGCCTGCACACCTCCACCTACCTTCTTAACCGCCTTCCTTCCGCTGCCTGTCCCGCTCCCACTCCTCACCACGCCCTCTTTGGTACCCCGCCTCGGTATGATCACCTTCGCGTGTTTGGGTGTGCTTGTTACCCCAACACTGCTGCCACTTCTTCTCACAAGCTGGACCCTCGCTCCACGCTCTGTGTCTTCCTCGGGTACTCCCCTGATCACAAGGGGTACCGGTGCTTCGACCTTACCTCCCGACGTGTTCTCATCTCGCGCCATGTGGTCTTCGATGAGTCCGTCTTTCCCTTTTCCAGCACCACTACACCTCCGGTCCCTGCCCCACCCGATCTGTTTCCCACTGACCCGGTGGTCCAGCCACCTTCTTTGTGGTCTCCTGCAGGTACCGCCTCGACGCGTTCTGAGCCAGCCGTCGGTCCCGGCTCCCCTGCGAGTCCGGGCCCCTCGTCCTCCGGTGCGGCCCCGCTTTCTCCAGTTGGTGCCGACCCGGGGCCTTCGTCCCCCGCTTCTGCCCCGGGGGGGTCGTGCCGGTTGCCGACGCCGGACCCTGTCTCGGCACCTGCCCCGGCGGCTCCGTCGAGGTTTGCTGCGCCGGTACGGGTATACCAGCGCAGGCCGCGGCCACCGCCGCTCGTGGTTCCGGTCCCTTCTCCGCCGGGAACACCGACACCACCGCCACTGTCTCCGCCGGCCCGTGGTGTCCCGCCGGTCTACCACCCGCCGCTTCTTCACCGACACCCGCGGCATGTTCACCCGATGGTGACACGGCACGGGGCTGGCACCCTGCCGCCTCGTGCCCTCGAGGCTTCGACTGGTGACGCGGTGGTCTCTCCGGTACCCTCCTCCGTCCGCGACGCCCTGTTGGACCCTCACTGGCGCCGCGCGATGGAAGAGGAGTATGCCGCACTGCTCGCCAACCAGACGTGGGAGTTGGTGCCCCGACCGCCGGGCGCCAATGTCGTCACCGGCAAGTGGATTTGGACTCACAAGCGCCGAGCGGACGGCTCTCTCGAGCGCTACAAGGCTCGATGGGTCCTCCGGGGTTTCACTCAGCGCCCCGGCGTCGACTACGATGAGACTTTCAGCCCGGTGGTCAAGCCGGCCACCGTCCGTACCGTACTATCACTGGCACTTGCTCGGTCTTGGCCCGTCCACCAGCTGGACGTCAAGAACGCCTTCCTCCACGGCCTTCTTACCGAGACGGTGTACTGCAGTCAGCCGGCGGGGTTCGTCGACAACACCCGCCCTGACATGGTCTGCCGGCTCAACAGGTCACTCTATGGCCTCAAGCAGGCACCTCGGGCGTGGAACCACCGGTTTGCTGCTTTCTTGTTGACCCTGGGGTTCATGGAGGCCAAGTCTGATACGTCCCTGTTCGTCTACCACCATGGGGCCGACACTGCATACTTGTTACTCTATGTTGATGACATTGTCCTCACCGCCTCCAGCGAGCATCTTCTCCGCCGGATCATTGCAGCTCTCCAGCAGGAGTTTGCGATGAAGGACCTCGGTGAGCTCCATCACTTTCTCGGTGTCACTGTTGAGCACCGTCCTGCTGGGCTCCTTCTTCACCAGAGGCAGTACACCCGGGATATCCTGGAGCGGGCTGGGATGTCTGATTGCAAGCCCTGCTCCACCCCAGTCGACCTTCAAGGCAAGCTGTCTGAGGCTGAGGGACCACCGGTGGACGACCCCACTGCGTACAGGAGTCTTGCCGGGGCCCTTCAGTACCTCACCTTCACCCGGCCAGACATCACCTATGCCGTTCAGCAGGTCTGTCTCCACATGCATGATCCCCGGGAGCCTCATCTCACGGCTCTCAAGCGTCTCCTCCGCTACCTCCGGGGCACACTCGACTACGGCCTCCTCCTCCACCGAGCCTCCTCCACTGACCTCGTTGTCTACACCGACGCTGACTGGGCCGGGTGCCCGGATACTCGCCGCTCCACCTCCGGCTACGCCGTCTTCCTGGGCGGCAATCTGGTGTCGTGGTCGTCCAAGCGCCAGCCGGTGGTCTCCCGGTCCAGTGCCGAGGCGGAGTACCGCGCCGTGGCTAACGGCGTGGCGGAGGCCGCCTGGCTCCGGCAGCTGCTTGCTGAGTTGCACACGCCACCCTCCAGGAGCACACTGATCTACTGCGACAACGTCAGTGCGGTCTACCTCTCCACCAACCCCATCCAGCACCAGCGGACGAAGCATGTCGAGATCGACCTCCACTTTGTCCGTGATCGGGTGGCCATGGGCGAGGTGCGGGTCCTTCATGTCCCGACGACCTCCCAGTTCGCGGACATCTTCACCAAGGGCCTCCCGTCCTCGACCTTCGCCGAGTTTCGCTCCAGCCTCAACATCACCAGTGGCTAGTTGCGTCTGTGGGGGGGTTGTGTGTGTTCTTTCTTGTTTCAGCCTAGAACTCCGCTGCGACGGTAGTTCAGACTGCGGGGGGGTGTTGGAGTATATGTAGGCCCATGAGGCTAAGGCCCATGTGGCCCATGTATGGAACCTATTTAGCTACCCTTCTAGGGTTAGCCCTAATTGAGAGAAATCACTTTCCAACATAATGAACCAACTTTCTAATATTGTTTGTGAACATCATCCTTTGTGCGGCCAGTGTGTGCATCATTTAGGTCAGACTATTAGATTATAGAGGTATAATTATTTCTTTATTTCTTTATGATAAAATAACCATTGCTCATTCAATAGTAAATTCTCTTGTTCTATGCAGACCATGTCCGACCTGTCGTACTGAACAATATTACTGAATTTAAAAGAAAAAGATAGCGAATTAATTTTAGGATATTTTGATAGCAAATTACTTTTACAGAGTTTTTTTTCTTTCGTTGCCTTAGCTGACAGAACATGACAGGTTAAGTAAAACTTTATGCTAAAATTTTAGAACCTCCATGTGTGTGAGTTGAGTGAGGTCTCGATCTGCCTTTACAGCTGTTGTTTTAGCCCTCAGCCGATGCTAGCCACAACATATCTGAAAGAACCTGCATGTATAGTATCTTGTGAAACAACAGTTGTAGCTCTTTGACCATCGGCAAGGCTCTGGCCTCAAAAAACAGTCCAAACCCACAACAGGTACAAGACAATCGCAGATCCCTAAGGCAGTGGAATTTGGTCAGAGTTTTTGTATCCATGCTTTTGGTAACTCGTGGATGGAATAGGAAGTATCCACCTCTGAACCTCCATGGGCATTTGTTGCTATTCGCTTCTCTGCTCTTTCTTAGAGTTCAGAGGTTGCATCTTTAATCAATCCAAGAAGATTTTTTAAGCAACCTGTTTTCCATATAAAAGATTGATCCTTTTAGTGCTTGGTTCATGCTTATGCTCTCCTGTGACCTGCTGCCATTATGGTTGCAGGTGGTGAAACGTTATCTGAACGAAAACTGATTGCCAATTGGTTCTATGTCCACAATGTGCGTCCACCAACAGCCCTCAAATTGTTTGACATTTCTGTTTATTTCTATTTCATGGTTTTTCTGCTTCAGGTACAGCCCTCAATTGGTTTTAATCTAAATTATTTCACAGCAACTATAGGTGCTGTGTTTTTCAGTTGTTGAGTTTCAGACTTACAACAGCAGTCAGGTATAGCAGCTTGCTGATTCCTTCACAGTGTATTGATTTACAGCCACAACATATCTGAGAACTTGCAGCTTGCTGACCCAAATACGAAAGAGATAAAGAGCAAGACTGAGAGTGGATTCACATAATCAAGCAAGACAATGTAAGCAAAACTGATGGTGTCTACTGCTTTTTTTTCTGCCTTCACTGGTTCCCATGAGGATAATGTAATGATTGAACCTTTTAATTTTCTCCTGGAAAACACTTATTATTAGGCTAATAGAGTTTTTCATATTGAGCTATTCAGGAGACAATGATTTTGGATTTTTAATGTATGTACATCATGAAATGGGTGTAAAACCAATATTACAACTAACTAGGATGAAATGGTTTTAGTTTTGTTTTCTGTTTTGTACTCTGTTGCGCATTGTCATACAGCCTAGCCCTTCTGCCCTGCTGCACAGTGAGCTTTGAAGCCTTGCATGACCTGAGAATAGAATGAGAAACTTTCAGATGATTTTTCCTCTATTCTTTGCATTGTAATACTTGGTGTTATTAACTTACCGGAGTCTAGTACTACATTTAATTTATGATATTTATCTCATTAACTCAAAGTACTACAGTTAATTTATACTATTTTATTCATGTTTCCATGACTCATTAAATCAAAGTACTCCTATCTCAACAAGTTGTTTTCTGCCTTTGTCTTCCTAAAACATTTTGTCCACCATGTGGTGCCTCAGGATCATGTTGCCCGGAAGATAACCAAAATGAAAAACATGGCATAGTTATCATGCATGAGTAATTTGCAGAACACCCCTAGCAGATTAGTTGCACAACTAAAATTGTTTAGGCCCACAATGAAATCTGCAAGTAAAGTCAAGCAATAAAATGCATTGAGTAATTTAGTTGCAAAATCTTGAGTAATATGTACTAAAGCACAGGAAGTTGAACATCCAGAATAGTATGTTCCTTTTGTATAGCTGACATTTATATACGTACATCCATTATCTTGTTTGTGATATATTATAGTTGTAATGTCAGCTGATTTATTAAAGTTCTAAATAAGCATCGTTTGTCGTTTCTTTCTATGTCCAATTTATTTATATGGTTTTTAGATAACTTTGTTAACCCAAAACCTTTTACAACACCCTTTGTGAAATGAAGATTTGTATGAATTATTAAAGAACCCGCATGCAGGAGCATGACCATAAAGCTTCTAATAATTGAATGTGTAGCGAAATGGTAGTAAGTGTTGAGGATATGTTATTGCATTACCATTATTAGGGGAGCTTCTAGCTATGTTGTATGCTTTGTTTAGGAGATGCTAAATTAGTTGTAAACTTGAATTGCTTTCTTTGTACCTTACTAAAACTTGGAACAGCCAACAACTACCTATATTATACTTTTATTGTGCATGCTCTTAAAAATGCTAATTTATATTTTTTTTTCATTTACATCCCTGTCTGCAAACGAGCTATAGCATTCCTGATAATGCGGAGACAACAGTTAAGCTGAAGCCACAGTGGGGGAAGGTATATATAGTTTGTTAAATAGTTCCACCTAGTGTAAGGCTTATTTTAATAATCTTTTGTTTGCAATAAAGCAAGGTATCAGAATCGTGCCCTTTGTGTTTTGGTTGTTATCCAAGCAAACTATTAAGAGATAAGGATTTGTATCCTAAAGTAGCCTTTTATTAAACTTCTTACCAGACTTCTCCGAGATGATATCCTCATTTGGGATTATATAGTGTTTATTGTTTTGTTGTGTCTCAATTCTTCAATATCTTTGTAGGGTCCAAAATTTTTAATACTCCCATACTGAAGGTTTATAGTATTATATTCATGTGTTAAAGGGCAACTTCTATAATTTGGGTCTCCTTGCAAATGATCTTTCAAAAAATCATTAATTGATGGTGTAGTTTGTTCAGTGTTTTTAAGTCCATATCCCTAGTAGAGATAAGGGGTCACAAATGTTGGTGAATACGGTTGACTGATTTAAACAATTTGTAGCACCCATTTTAACGTTATTGCTATTCGAGATACATTTGCGTCCACTGGGAATACAGAAAAAATTAGAGCTAAGAGACGCATGCAAACAATTTTGGTTCCAAGTTCGTATATGATGTGTGTAGATACTCCTTTGCCTTTTTCTAGCTCAATATATTTAAGTCATTCAAAGTTGATAGATCCAGTTGTTGAAAGTTGTGATTCCCGCAGTCTGAACTACCGGCGCAGCGGAGTTCAAGGCTGAACAAGAAAGAACACACACAACCCCCCCCCCACAGACGCAACTAGCCACCGGTGATGTTGAGGCTGGAGCGAAACTCGGCGAAGGTCGAGGACGGGAGGCCTTTGGTGAAGATGTCCGCGAACTGGGAGGTCGTCGGAACATGAAGGACCCGCACCTCGCCCATGGCCACCCGATCACGGACAAAGTGGAGGTCGATCTCCACATGCTTCGTCCGCTGGTGCTGGATGGGGTTGGTGGAGAGGTAGACCGCACTGACGTTGTCGCAGTAGATCAGTGTGCTCCGGGAGGGCGGAGTGTGCAACTCAGCAAGCAGCTGCCGGAGCCAGGCGGCCTCCGCCACGCCGTTAGCGACGGTGCGGTACTCCGCCTCGGCGCTGGACCGGGAGACCACCGGCTGGCGCTTGGATGACCAAGACACCAGGTTGCCGCCCAGAAAGACGGCGTAGCCGGAGGTAGAGCGGCGAGTATCCGGGCACCCGGCCCAGTCAGCGTCGGTGTAGACGACGAGGTCGGTGGAGGAGGCGCGGTGGAGGAGGAGGCCGTAGTCGAGCGTGCCCCGGAGGTAGCGGAGGAGGCGCTTGAGAGCCGTGAGGTGAGGCTCCCGGGGGTCATGCATATGAAGACAGACCTGCTGAACTGCATAGGTGATGTCCGGCCGGGTGAAGGTGAGGTACTGAAGGGCCCCGGCGAGACTCCTGTACGCAGTGGGATCGGCCACCGGTGGTCCCTCAGCCTCAGACAGCTTGCCCTGAGTGTCGACCGGAGTGGAGCAGGGGTTGCAGTCAGTCATCCCAGCCCGCTCCAGGATGTCCCGAGTGTACTGCCGCCGGTGAAGGAGGAGCCCGGCAGGACGGTGCTCAACAGTGACACCGAGGAAGTGGTGGAGCTCACCCAGATCCTTCATCGCGAACTCCTGCTGGAGAGCGGTGATGATCCGGCGGAGGAGTGGCTCGCTGGAGGCAGTGAGGACAATGTCATCAACATAGAGCAGCAAGTAGGCAGTGTCAGCTCCATGGTGGTAGACGAACAGGGACGTATCAGACTTGGCCTTCATGAACCCCAGGGTCAGCAAGAAAGCCGCAAACCGGTGGTTCCACGCCCGAGGTGCCTGCTTGAGGCCGTATAGGGACCTGTTAAGCCGGCAGACCATGTCAGGACGGGTGGAATCGACGAACCCTGCCGGTTGACTGCAGTACACCGTCTCGGTAAGAAGGCCGTGGAGGAAGGCGTTCTTGACGTCCAGCTGGTGGACGGGCCAAGACCGAGCAAGCGCCAGCGAGAGCACGGTACGGACGGTGGCCGGCTTGACCACCGGGCTGAAGGTCTCATCGTAGTCGACTCCAGGGCGCTGAGTGAAACCCCGGAGGACCCATCGAGCCTTGTAGCGCTCGAGAGAGCTGTCGGCCCGGCGCTTGTGGGTCCAAATCCACTTGCCGGTGACGACGTTGGAGCCTGGCGGCCGGGGCACCAACTCCCACGTCTGGTTGGCGAGTAGCGCGGCGTACTCCTCTTCCATCGCGCGGCGCCAGTGAGGGTCCAACAGGGCGTCGCGGACGGAAGAGGGTACCGGGGAGACCGCCGCATCGCCGGTCGAAGCCTCGAGGGCACGAGGCGGCAGTGTGCCAGCCGCGTGCCGTGTCACCATCGGGTGAACATGCCGCGGGTGTCGGTGAAGCAGCGGCGGGTGGTAGACCGGCGGGGCACCATGAGCCGGCGAGGACTGCTGCGGTGGTGTCGGTGTCCCCGGTGGAGAAGGGACCGCGAGCGGCGGCGGCCGCGGCCTGCGCTGGTACACCCGTACCGGCGCGGCGAACCTCGACGGAGGTGCCGGGACGGGATCCGGCGTCGGCGACCGGCACGACCCCCCCCGGGGCAGAAGCGGGGGACGAAGGCCCCGGGTCTGCACCAACCGGAGAGGACGGGGCCGCGCCAGAGGACGACGGGCCCGGACCCGCTGGGGATCCGGGACAGGTGGCCGGCCCGGCGCGCGGCGAAGCGGTACCTGCAGGAGACCACGAAAATGGTGGCTGGACCACCGGGTCAGTGGGAAACAGGGAGGGAGGGTCAGGGACCGGAGGGGTGGTAGTGCTGGAAAAGGGAAAGACGGACTCATCGAACACCACATGGCGAGAGATGAGAACCCGTCGGGAGGCAAGGTCAAAGCACCGGTACCCCTTGTGATCCGGGGAGTACCCGAGGAAGACACAGAGCGTGGAGCGAGGGTCCAGCTTGTGAGAAGAAGTGGCAGCGGTGTTAAGGTAACACGCACACCCAAACACGCGGAGGTGATCGTACCGAGGCGGGGTACCGAAGAGGGCGTGGTGAGGTGTGGTAGCGGGACAGGCAGCGGAAGGAAGGCGGTTAAGAAGGTAGGTGGAGGTGTGCAGGCCCTCAGCCCAGAAGCGAGCAGGAAGAGAGGCCTGAAACAGAAGGGTACGCACGGTGTCGTTGGTGGTGCGAATCATCCGCTCAGCCTTGCCATTCTGCGAAGAGGTGTATGGACAAGACATGCGCAACTGAACACCGTGAGAGAGGAAGAAAGCTCGGGAGGTGGAGTTATCAAACTCACGACCATTGTCACACTGGACGGCCTTGATGGTGAGGCCGAACTGTGTAGACACCCAAGTGAAGAAGTGAAGGAGCGTGGTAAACGTATCTGACTTCGCACGGAGAGGAAAAGTCCACGAATAATGCGAAAAATCATCAACAACCACAAGATAGTACTTATAACCAGAAATACTCAGAATAGGAGATGTCCATAGGTCGCAATGTACAAGATCAAAAATACGGGCCGCATGGGAAGTAGAACTAGAAAAAGGAAGACGAACATGACGGCCCAATTGGCACGCATGACACAGTTGCTCATCATGAGCTCGAGTACATGGAAGACCGGAGCTACGACTGAGCTGTATCAGGGCATCACGGCCAGGATGGTCGAGGCGCCGGTGCCAGGTAGTAGAGGAAGTAGAAGCGACGAAGGCAGCTGACAAAACGGGCGGCGAAGAAGACGAAGGAGCCGCCGGAAAGCGAAGGGTGTAAAGGGGCCCGGTGCTGTCACATCGGAGCAGAGGACGCCGGGAAGCCAAATCCTTTACAGTGAGACCAGAAGAGTCAAATTCCACAGAACAAGAATTGTCAGCTGTAAAACATCGAATAGAAAGAAGATTATGAACCATAGAAGGAGCAACAAGAACATCAGGAAGACGAAAGGAGCCATGAGCACCGGCGGTACCCACAGGCGAGACTGGAATACAAGAACCATTTGCGACCATAATGGACGAAGGAAGAGAGGATGAAGGAGAGTGAATCGACGAAAGTATACCGGGGTCAGGAGTAGTGTGATAGGTGGCCCCCGAATCAGCGATCCACTCGGGTCCGACCGGAGGTGTCAGGCCCATGGTGCTGAACGAGTGAGCCAGGGCCGCCTGGTCCCAGCCGGTGACCCCCGGTGGAGTCCCGGAGGGTGGAACCCACGGCGTAGCAGGGAAGGCGCCGGGTGGAGGACCAGCAGGAGGAGCTCCGGTGAGCATGGCCACCGGTGGACGCGAGTCGGCCCCGGGGGCGTGGTAGGGCCACATGGAGATGCGACCGGCCCACGGGTTCTGGAAAGAGGGCCATGGTGCCCCCCCTGCGGTCCACCAGGTGCCGGGGCCTGGGTAGGTCCACCCCGGCCGCCCCCGCGACCCCCTCCGCGGCGACGACGACCGCCACGACCCCCCCCCACCTCCGCTCGGCCCGGAGGGAGGGGGACCCAGGAGAGACGACGGCGGTGGAGCTGACGACCGTGGAGCAGACGGGCGCGGCAGAGTAGCAGCCAGAGCCGTCGAGGAGGCCCCCGGGGAAGCAGTGGAACCCGGCTGGAGGCCCTGCGTGAGCTCCTCCATGACGAGATCGTCACGGACCTCCAGGAAGGTGGGGAAAGGCCTCTGACGGGTGATCCACGTCCTGAGGTGGGCGTAGCGGTCGCTGAGCCCCCGGAGGACGTTGAGGACCAAGATGCGATCCTCCACGGGCCACCCGAGGTCCCCCAGGGAGTCAGCCATGGCCTTCATCCGACGGCAGAACTCGCCGACGGAGAGGTCTCCCTGGACGAAGGTGCGGAAGCTCGCGTCAAGGCGCAGAGCCCGGGCCTCAGCGTTGCCCAGAAACTGACCCTCAAGGGCCAGCCACGCCCGGCGCGTGTCAGGGGAGGTGCGGACGAGGTCGTGGAGGTCCAGAGAGATCGTCCCCAGGATCCAGGAGAGGACGATGCTGTCGAGACGGAGCCACGACGGCGTCTGAGCAGCAACCGAGGCGTCGAGGAGGACGTGGTCGTCGAGGGCGTAGCGGCGAAGGGTGAGAAGCACCAGATCCCGCCAGCGGGCGTAGGAAGGAGACTCCGGCTCGAGGACGACCGGAACGAGGAGGCGAATGTTCTGGACCCCCCCGGCCTGGTAGTGGAGCTGAGCCACGAGCGGGTCGGCCGGGTCGTGCCAGAGGACGGCGGTGTGCGACACGCGACGTCCCGGCGAAGCGGAGGAGGTGGCGCCGGCGTCCAGGCCCGCGGGAGAGGCGAGAAGCTGCTCGGCCTCGGCGATCTGGCGGGTCAGGGCGTCGGCCGCGTCGCGCTCGCGTTCCCAGACGAGGGCGGCCGCGCGCACACGGGCCTGGCCCTCCGCGGCGGCGGTCCGGGCAGCGACAAGAGCCGCGGCGAGGGTGAGGTTCGGTCCAGTCAGGCCGAGAGGGAGACCCCCAGGAGGGCCGGACTGAAGACCGGAGGTGGCAGCAGCAGCCAGTAGACCCTCGTGCAGCGCCTGGAGAGGCTGGAGCGGCTGGAGGAGGGGCTGCGGCTGTTGGAGGTGGGGCTGCGGCTGCTGGAGGTGCTGCTGGAGGCCACCATCGGCCTGGAGACCACAAGCGGCGGCCCCCGGGTCCTCAACCGCTGCAGAACCCCCCCCCCCCCCCCCCCCCCCCCCCGCGCCAGGAGCGGCGGCTGTGGTGAGGACTTGGGCAGGGGCGGGGTCTCCAGTAGCGTCAGCAGGAAGAGGAAGGCCCGCCCCCTGTAGCGGCTGGACCAGGAGCGGCTGGAGGAGGGGCTGGCGCAGCTGTGGCAGGGGAAGAGCAGCGGCATGGAGCGGCTGGAGGAGGGAAGAGCTGCTGGCGGCAGATCTGGCCACCTCCAGGCCCGCGCCAGAGAGGGCCGGGCGGACGGCGCTGGCGGCGGCCAGAGGAGCCGCGGGCGCGGCACCAGAGGGAGGGGAGCCGGCCAGGACTTGGGCCCAGGTGGATAAGGAAGAGAGGGGTGGGAAGTGAGAGTGGAGGGAGGGAGGAGGGGGGCGGCCAGCCATGGCGGCGGCTGGGTGGAGGGGAAAAGGGAGAGAGGCTAACCTAGGCTGGATACCATGTTGAAAGTTGTGATTCCATTGATTAGGGCTAACCCTAGAAGGGTAGCTATATAGGTTCCATACATGGGCCACATGGGCCTTAGCCTCATGGGCCTAAACACATACTCCAACACCAGTCTCTCTTTATACGAATTAAAAATGCCAGTGTCCTAAATGTTATTTTGAACTATTCTCCCCGTTTGTTAAGACATCCTAATATCATCAAATGATGCATATAGTACAGCCTCCTAAACTATATATCAAATCATCATTCTTGTTCTTGATGATACAATAGCTTGGGAGGTTGTACTATATCCATCTTTTGATGATATTAGAGAATGCTTTCACAAACTAGGAGAACAGTTCAAAATAGCGTTTAGGACACTGTCATTTCTATAAAGAGAGATTATGTATGTATAAACCTTGAATGACTTCAATACATTGAGCCAGTAAAGCAAAAGTAAAAGTATCTACACATCCTACACGGACTAGGAACCAAAATCGTTGAGTGCATCTGTCTTACACGGACTAGGAACCAAAACCATTGAGTGCATCTGTCTTTTAGCTCTAAATTTTCTTGTATTCCCGGTGGACAAAAATGTATCACAAATAGCAACATAATAATGGGTGCTACAAATTGTCAAGTCAGTTGACCGTTGTGATCCTTTATCTCTACTATGGATATGGACGTAAAAACGCTGAACAAACTACACCATCAATTAATAACTTTTTAAAAGATTCATTTGTACAAAGAGACCCAGATTATAAAGGTTGTCCTTTCACACATGAGTGCAAATACTATAAACATTTAGTACGGGAATATTGAAGATTTTGAACACTACAAGGATATTGAAAAGTTGAGACACAACAAAGCAATAAATAAATAGTCATCAATTCCGGGCAGTGAAGATAATGCCACTGTCATTTGAATTGGCTTTAGTGAATGGTTACACTGCAATTGGAAATAGTCATCAATTCTAACTATTTGAATTCTCTGTTCTTTCACCACCTGCACCAGCATTTGTTGCTACTGCCTTCTCTGTGCAGGCTGTATATTCTTAAGTAACAGTATAAGTTGTTTTTTTCATAGGTTGATGCATGTCTTCAGTAGTTTCTCTCATGTGTTATACTCTTTGCGTTCTGTTATCCTCGGTCTTTCTCAAGCACTAATATTAGCAGTTAACTTAGACTGTGCAGTGCCTGTATCCCATTGTTTTGATAAGGTTTATGCCCATGCAAAGTATCCGTGTTTTTCTAATGTCAAACTCACATTGACTTTCAGGTGAGTTAGCTTTCACTTGACTAAGAAGCTCCACCTTACAATAATCAATTGCACAGCAATAGTGTGTTCAACTTTTCCTATACAAAGAATGTTGAACTAAGTAGTGATTACTGATGTTGCCTATGCACATCAGGACACCACTGGATGCTGATAAAACCTGTAACGCTTAAGACATATAAGAAATATATAAGAAATAATAACCAGTCAAGTTGCATTGTGACTGTGCAGCTAAATCTTTCTCCTTATAAGGCATATAAGAAATATTAGGCATTTTTATTCGGGATAGGCCATTCTACTTTTCATTGTTCTTTTCTTAATTGAACTGGACTGCACAACTGAACTAAATTGAAGCTTCTTAACATACTGAGAGTAATACAAATGTGCTAACCATCAGATTCACTAATATGTATCTAACTCCCTTTTCATTAGCTTTTATTTGTTTCATTTATTTCTCACTGTTTGGTCCTTGTTTTTACTTGTGCAACTATTTTTATTATTATTCCCTTTCTGAAACTAAGGCCGCTGATTGCAACCAGCAGCCTATGCAAGCTTGTCAAAATGGCAGATCATGACCAGCTATGCGGATACACTGGCACCGGCGGTGTCGTCCCAATACAAGGTGTTCAAAATGATTGCAATTGTAATCACGAATCACATGTTTTAATCTGCTCCAAGGCATTGCAAGTTATTTCTGGATTCATGCTTGCCTGCAAATTCTGTAAGTTGTAACCTGCTGTTGGCTTTCTTTTGCTGCAGCAGCCAAGCACGCTTGCTGTAGTGGCTGTTCACTTTAAAAAAACAGCAGCACTGTTCACTTTAAAACCTTGGACAGCAGCTGCACACTAGCTCACACCTTTTGCAGGTGCTTTACTGTTCCCTTTAAAGACTGACACTCCACTGCTTTTAAAGTGCACAGTAGCAGGTGTACTAGGGGCTGTTTAGTTGGTAAGTTTTTTTGGCAAAATGCTACTGTAGCAGTTTCGTTGTTATTTGGCAATTAGTGTCCAATCATGGTCTAATTAGGCTTAAAAGATTTGTCTCGTCCATTTCGTCTAAACTGTGTAATTAGTTTTATTTTTTATCTATATTTAATGTTTCATGCATGCGTCCAAAGATTCGATGTGACGGGGAATCTGAAAAATTTGGCAAAATTTTTGGCATCTAAACGGTACCTAGATGTAGTTGAATCGTGCAGGGAGATCGCCAACAAGGCTGCTTACCTGTGCCGGGAGTCGAGGGACCAACAAATTCCACAGTGAGGATTATGGCACTCAAGTTCTAACTATGATTTGGTTCTTACAAGATTGATTTATTAACTAGCAGTACTGCTGGGATATTTGGGGTTAACTTTATTCTTGTTTAATTCATGTATATAAAGACTAACTGATGTGCTGCTAATGTACCAGACTGCTGGGATATTTCGGTTAACTTTATTCTTGTTTAATTCATGTATATGAAGACTAACTGATGTGCCGCTAAGGTACCTTTTTCTCAAATATGCAGGAGAGCTGCGTATCATTGCATTAAGATAAGAGGATTTATGCTACAAAAGCCAAACAACACAAACACACGCACACACTCACCCAAACAAAATGCCACAAACACAACAACACGACCAACTGGCTGCCTGCCAAGCATCCAGAGTTCAGCTTCCTCCCGCGCGAGCAGGAGGGCCCTGTCAACCTTAGGAGCGACCCCATTGAACACCGCATCATTCCTTGTCCTCCAAATAGTCCATGCCCCAAGTACTACCAAGGTGTTGAAACCACGCTTTGTGCCAGTGCACAAACTGTCTCAAGCCTGCTGCCACCATGAGTAGAAATCAGTACCTGTTGAGTGGAGGTGTGACATCTGGAATACAAAACCTTCTTCCTGATCACATAGAGGACAGTGCTCCGGATGTGGAAGGACCTATCGTGCGAGCTTGTCCGCCGTCCAACAATGATTATGAGCAACTAGCCACAGGAAAAACTTACATTTCCTTGGAGGCCATGTCCCCCAAATCAGCTTGCTCGGCGCAAAAATAGGTTGACCCATGAAAAAAGGCCTCATATGCTAAGGTACCAGGCTGAGCGAGAGATCGGTAAACTAGCAAACTCTCCATTAATGAAACATGGGGCAATGACGTTACATGTCAAATTAAAATGATACTATGAAACCACTTATATTTTGACACACAATTTTGGAAGAGAGAAATAGTAGTGCACCGCCTTCCCCTTTACCACGGTTGGCACTAGGATATCATCCAATGAGCCACTATACTGTTTTAACCACGTTTATAAACCCTGCTCTATATATGTTTGAGTTGAGAAATTGATTTTTTAATGCCTAATTTGGTAATGGACTCTATATAATGGACTTGCATATTGTGCCATGTACCATTGGAAATGTTTTTGCTTGCTACCCCGTATGGGTATGTTGAAACAGAATCGCGTGGGGCTATTTCTTGTATTTGTCATAATGTTAGAAAAGTAACAAAATAGATGTTTCTAAACTCTAATATGTGATGTTCCTTTTCTAACGCATTGTTTGCCTTCACCTTAAGTAGGTCCAGATTGCAATCCCGCAATGGCAAGGCGGTGGCAACACAAAGACACGAGTACATGAGCGTGGTGGGGGCGGAGCTCTGTAAGAGATGCAAATATGTGGATCTAGGATTCTAGGGTTAAGAAGAGCGGTGTTGGTATGAATTTGGCTTATATGAGAACAAATTAAAATCTCAGTGTATCACTTTATTATGAGGGAAGTTAGACTTTCGGTATCGCCTACCTGGGAGAGAGTGGTGTTGGTATGAATTTGGCTTATATGAGAACAAATTAAAATCTCAGTGTATCACTTTATTACGATGGAATTTAGACTTTTGGTATCACCTACCTGGGAGCTTTTTTTTTTGGTAGAAAATGTATTTTGTTCCTCAATTGTAGGAATACTGTTGCTGGTAGGGATTTAAATGCAAAAAGTATAAATCAGCAATTTTAAGAGTTTGGACAACAAAAGCAATTCATGTTTACAACTAATTTTAGCATCACCTGAACAAAACACAGCTGGAATCTCCCTTAATGCTAATTCAATAACATATGTGGGCAATGTTTCCAAGGCGCTCCACGTGGGACGCCGACTCGCCTTAGATTCGTATTGCCTTAGATTCGTATGGCGTCCGTCTTATGACCGTGGCGTCCAGAAATTGTCGCTTTGGTGTCCGATTCGTGCCAAATCGTGTGTGGCGGGCGCCATACACGGGTCCGATTCTAGGTGGCAAACAGGAGTGCACAGAGAGAGCTGGCGCGCGGGAGAAATTGGCACGCGCGCAGAGAGACGCGCTAGAGAAATACAGCGCAGAGAGAGGAGCACGCAGGAGATCTTGAAGGGGAGACGGCGGCAGCCGTCGATCTGAGAGCACTGACCAGAGAGGAAGGGGAAGTAGAGGAGCCACTCGTGCGGTCATGCCGTCGTGCGGAGGCGGAATAGCAGTGGGGAGCGGCGGCGCTGATAGGGGTCGGGAACTCGGGATAGGGACTTCAATGAAGCCATGCCAGGAGAGGAAGGAGCACATGGGCTGCCTAGTGGGCTAGGCAAGCCCACTTCTTACTCGGCTCCTTTCTTTTTCTTTTTTCCTTTCCTTTTTTCTTCATCTACTGCTCTAAGCTGCTGTTTTTATTTTTTAATAAATTTCTTAAGGCGTCGCCTGGCCTCACGCTTTAGTCACTTAAGCGTAAGGCGGTAGTCAGTCGCCTCGTCTCGCCCTACCGCTTTGAAAACATTATATGTGGGGTCTTGCAGGGAACGGGTATATACTTAAGAGACCAAGGGAACCCTCTAGCGGCTGGAGGTCGGGGTGCCTTTATTTCCTTGACTCAACTGAGTGTTCTCGACTGAGTTTGGCCTAGCGTTGCCGAGTGTTCTGACCTGACTGGGACCCGGGGCATAGGTACTCATCACCTAGATGAGTTGTGGCTTACGAGTACGTCTTGGAAATAGACTATAATATCCTTGGATGCGTCTAGAAATTGAGCCCCCATACTATCGTTGGATACTTGGATGCATGTTGTTGTGACTCGTTTGATCACAGATCATGAGTCTCCGTCTCATAAGGGATAGGGAGAGATGTGAAGGCATCGTGAAAAGTAAAAAAAAAGGATGGTTGGAACACTTTTGATTTTATTATTAGGTGTATAGATCTTAGCATCCAAGTTGCCGAAACATAGGATGGTCTCTTAGCTTTTCTGCCTGGCCGGCTACTAGGCCTTTGCAAGAGAGAAAGAGATGGGTTGTGGAGTCTTAGGCAATTATTGAGAGAGTGAGGGAGGGAGAGAGAAATAAAGAGGGTTTTTCTTTTGTTTCAAAGCACTTCTCAAATAAATTCTAATCATTTTGAATTTTAGTCAAAGCCGGTCAACATAGTAAACCTTATGCAACAACATCCACGTCTTGTGATGAATTTTAAGTTAGTAAAAAAAATATTATTTTCCCTAGGTTTAAATGAGCACGAAAATATATAATTAAATCATTTTAAATTCTATTTGATAAATGCAAATTTTAGGATGTCATAGTGATTCACTCTCCTCATCCAATTGTCCAGCACAAGCACATGTCACATAACTTTGATGGAAGTGCACTAAAACTGAATTCTTGGATGTTGAATTGAATAATCTCAAAGCTAAGGGTGTGTTTGGTTGCCCACATGTGGCCAAGCCAGGCTCTTGGGGTGCAATGAACTGGTGTTTGGTTGTCTGCATGCCTTCCCTAGGCTCGGTGTGTGTGAGCAAAATGGGTGTATCCGGCAAGCCAAGCTCACAACGTGCGGTGCTGGCTTGTTTGTAGGCAAAATATCTTGGCATTTCATGCTCATGCATGTAAGCAACCAAAGAACGTCGCCACTAGTACAGACAACCAAACAACCACCACATGCATATGCCAGGCTAGGGTATATCCAGGTAATCAAACATGTCCTAAGTTACACAATTGCAGCTGCAGCATTGTTGGCTACATATCTACTCCATCAAATATGTAATTATATTGATACAGTTATCAAACCTAGTAACTTCAATGCACAATAATAGAGCAATTGGATTAACTTTAGATGGCACAACTCAAGTCCAGGTTAAGGAGCAGTGAAGACACACAGTTGCAACATATATACGACGTCTAGTGTTGTCAAGACAGTCCATAACCCAAGTGTCGGCTTTTTTTCGAACATACAAAAGGTTGGCGCGTCTTTGTATTAAGAAAGAGATAGTTTTTACAATGCACCTTGGCAACGCCTTAGGCGAGGCCAAGTGTCGGCTAATAAGCACTTTACAATGCCCCCAAAACTAGAAAGTTGTAGGTCTCAACGAGATTTACAATTTTCATATAAAAGTTATCTTCAATTAATTCCGCACAAAAAAGATATGATTTGATAATGATTAATATGTCAGAAAAAAAAAGAGGCACCAGGGATTCACCACTCACCGCTCACACACAATGAGACCGTATTGCCGTCAGAGAGAGCATCATCAAGTGTCTCTGTTCTGCCGTCGGAGAGAGCACATCATCAAGTGTCTCAGTTCTGGTCTCAATGTCCATAACTATGTGTACGTCTTTTTTTGTTTTGATTGATTAAAAACATAGACATCTAAATTTTGAGGACTTAACTTGAGTTGTATATATGGGCACAATCGGTTACCTCTCAACCGACTAAGCTAGGCTTTGCTTCCTATGCGGAGTAACAAAGTCGCTCGAGAAAACTGGCGTGGCTAGCGTGCCCGAAAGTCCAGACGGACGCCAGCGTAGCCCGCCCCTGATTCACCTCACACTGCACGCGCACCCCGCCCCCGTTGTTGTGCCCGCCACTCCTCCACCCTAACCCCTCCTCTCTCTCCGCGCGGGCGGGATCCGAGAGCCAGGATGAACGACGAGCACGCCCCGTCCACATGCCCCTGGCGCTTTGCACGCCCCCAGCCGCTGGCCCCTGGCACGCCCCGTCCGCAAGCCCCTGGTGCACCGTGTGCCCCATCCATCAACCCACGGCTAGCCGCCCCATCCCCCGATGCCCGAGCCGTGCGCTCATCACTCACCGCACCCCCGTGACTCTCTGAACAACATTAAACACTTGCAACATGAAACACTTGAAATGCAACATACGTCTGAAACAGATACAACATTTGGAACATACTCTTGCAACATATGTGTGAAACATATGCAACATCTAGATAAAACACTTGCAACTTGCAACATGAAAACATTTGTTGCAACAATAGACTGAAATAGATGAAACATTTGGAACATACTATTGCAACATATGTGTGAAACATATGCAACATCCGGTAATCCAGGTCAAAATGCTTGCAATATACGTCTGAAACATATGAAACATTTTGAATAAACGTACGCTTGTCACATACCTCTGAAACACCTGCAACATATGCAACATCCCGATCTACTTTTGTAACATCCATATGAAATACTTGCAACATACCTCTAAAACATTTGAAACATACATTTGCAACGTAGGGGAGGGAAAGCCGGAGCCAGTGGATTCTGACCGTGGGGATGGGAGCCGACGGCGAGCGGACCGCCGCGTGCACCACAAGCACCAGCCGTGCTCGTGGGTGCCCTTGGCTTGGCCGGGGCCCGGGGATGACCTGAGGCGCCCTGGCACGTGCGCCTAGCGGCCATCGGCAAGGGCAGCGGCGGCGCCCCGCGGCGACGAGACATCCGACAGCGCTGGGGTTGGGGAAGAGATCGGGGAGGCGCTTTGCTGCCAACGGACTTGAGAAAGAGAGACTGAGAGGTGGGGATGGCGAGAATTGGGAGAGCAGAGGCGGGCGGCACGGTTGGGGCGCGCAGCGGGCGGGAGCGAGGAGCAAGAGGCACGGTTGGGGTGCGCGACGGGTGAGAGCGAGGAGCGAGCGGCGGGGGGAGGTGGCAGCAGCGAGGCAGAGTGAGGCATGCGGCGTCTGGATGGATTGACACCCAGGTCTAATCATTATCGAAACTAGTAACTCATTCGACAGAGCTAACCATTGCCATCGTTTGGAGGTGACATGAATGAACACATAAATCCCTTGCCCACAATACGAAGCATTGTGTGACATGGGTCAAGCTTTCATACTACGACTAAGAGTCTCCATCACGCGGCAGATCAGGAGCTCACCACCCTACTCGGTGATGCCATGGTTCCGCATGAGCCCACCGACGTCTTTTTTTTTTTGGCGGCGGGGGCGCGGGGGGAGGCCACCGTTCGGCAGAGAACTGGTTGCAAGATGATTGCAAAACCGACCAGGATCCGGACCTGGAAGCTTGACGAACGCCGGCCCGAGTTCTTCTGGCGAACGCCACAGTGGCGCTAGGCTAGGACGAACGCCGGCCCGAGTGCTTCTGGCGAACGCCACAGTGGCGCTAGGCTAGGAGCCTCGGATCACATTTGATGCATCGATCCTCGCACATAAGGCAACATTAGCATCCGTAAGCCGTCTTGTCTTTGTCATATTCGATGGCAGGTACGATTTTGGATGTTGTTTGAGCTAAAGTTATTCTAGAAAGGAACCACCTCATCATAAACTAAAATTTAAAATTTTATAAGAGACACTAGCATACCATTGTACGGGTTAACAACTCATAAAATTCCTTTGTTACAAATTACATGCATAACATAAGGGATTGTAAATTTCCAAAGACAAATTAAAAGACGGCAAACAATGTATGGATTGTTGGTTTTGTCTCAAATCACGTGGCAATGCAACAACAATGTGCATGCCTAAAAAGACCCACGTACCTACCTGTACCCAAGTACTTAATAAAACTTCAAAATAGCAAAATTCACAAGATAATACTTATCCGTGACTCCGAGGAGTACCTTAAAACTATATGTAACAAAGTCAATCATCAAAGCTAACGATTCTGCCATTTTCATCTTGTCAGGATGACATGAACACCCGAACCCCTCGCACCCCACATTATCCAATTACTATGACTGAGCCTCCACACAAGAGGCAGGTCAGGAGCTGAACATACTTTAGTAACATGACGCAGAATTGATCACCCACATACACCAGCATACCACCTTATTATCCCCACGTACACCGTAGCACCGGGTATATCTTGCCGCCAAAATTGACTCCCTACGAAAATAGGCAAACAGCACAGGCACTGGGTGCCTTCTCTATACCACACGAATGTAAAGACGAAATGATGTTAGGCGTTTCTGCTATTGGAAGATGCTGCTCACGGAGCCATCGCGATGAACATGCCAAATTGTTTCCGCTACAAGGTTCGCCATTGACAGCACCGTCAGCTGAGGGAAGCATTTGTCTTCTGGCAGCAGGATAGAGTTTGTCACAATAACTTCCTCAAAGACGCCTCCAGAAAGCCTTTCAATTGCGGGAGGGCTGAAAAATCAACCATGTTAATATAAAAATCTTGTAAAGGAATAAGGATGTTAGAATATAAAGACAACTGTTCAAACGAAATAAAGCATCCTGCTACTTTGAGCCTGTTTAGTTCCCAAAAAGAAAACCCAAAAAGTGCTACAGTGCCTGTCACATCAAATCTTGCGGCACATGCATAGAGTACTAAATGTAGACGAAAGAAAAAACTAATTACACGGTTTAGTTGTAAATCACGAGACAAATCTTTTGAGCCTAATTAGTCCATGATTGGACATAAATTGCCAAATAAAACGAAAAGTGCTACAGTAGCCAAACCCAAAATATTTCACCAACTAAACAGGCCTTATGAAATCAAGTGCAGGTCACCAAGCATACTGAGCATCAAACAAGCAAATTTATTAGTAGTCCAATTTAGACGAGTGACTGTGCAGACAAGATTTCCTCAAGCACCTTCCCACAAAATACCATGAGCTCTGTTTAGAGGCCTCGTATTCCTGAAAGTGATGTTGCAAATGGACACCGTTTTCAAGTCTGATCAAAGTAAACCTTGATTAACGAGTGACCCATGGCAAACAATGCAATTTATATTTCACCTATATGAAAATTTTCCTTAACGAAAATGGCATCCACCACAAATCAATTTCACACTCAACCGTGCATGAGCTAATTTGTATAATACTCCCTCCGTCCCAAAACAAGTGATGTTTTAGGTTTGTCCTAAGTCAAACTATTTCAAGTTTGACAAAATTTATTATACAAAAAAATACTAATGTTTATGATACCAAATAATGAAATAAGTATTATTAGATTAATCATGAAATATATTTTCATATTCTACCTATTTGGTGTCATAAATATTGATGTCCGTTTCTATAAATTTGGTCAAACTTGAAATGGTATGACTTAGGACAAACCTAAAACATCACTTATTTTGGGACGGACAGGAAGGGGCCATGAAAAACTAATATAAGGTTACTTCTACAATTGGAGTCGAACAGCCCTAATTATAGGTAATAGAGTATTCTCTCCATTCTCAAATGCATGATGATTACGGATGTCTGCGCAAACTTTAGAACTTTGACCACTAATATACATGAAAGTATATTATAAAACATCACATGAGAATGCTAGTAAAAAAGGGGTAGAAAACATACTGCATATGATTGTAGCAATCATATCGTTAAGATTAGTTGCTAATGCTAGTGATATGGGTGCCCTCAAGATTAGCAAAGTTAATATGACCTACAACTACTAACTACTACTGCTGGTGTACTTTTTTGTACGGTGTTATGAATGTGCTTGCAGAGAAATATTAGAAAGTGCTGAGCAATGAAGCTGCATCATATAGGATCTCTGCCATAAAATACCAAAAATAGAAGTATATTCAATAAAGCCAACTAGAAAACCTGAAAACAGCATGTGTACAACAAGCATATACAGCTTCTGCTCCCTCCTGCTTTAACAAAGCCGCTGCACTAGTGATTGTCCCTGGATTTGATTAAAATGTTAAAAATATGTGACTATTGGATCGAATAAACTGACTAGTACGTGCAGGCGTGCAGCCAAAAAAGCTAAAAATCAGATTTGCAAACCTGCTGTGTCAATCATGTCATCAATCAAGATAGCCACTTTTCCTTTCACATCACCAATTAAGTTCATGACCTGAAGGAAAACGGTACTCAGAAGTAGGAAACTCAAAAATATGATATAAGCCTCTGTAATTTTGCAAGCTATAATTGCATTTTATTGCACAGATCAACACAAGTCAAAACATGGATGCCCCACATAGATCATCAGGTGAAAAAAAAAATACTTGCATACAATTGTAGTACTAATGAAATTATACAGCTATAAAGAATATAGTGAACCATTGTATTGAGAAGTTTCAAACTCAAGGAACTTAAAAAGAAAAAACGAAAAAGAGACAGATTTATAGTCTGCTGACAAGGAAAACTCCTATCCCGTTTCTAGAACCTTGATAAAAGGGTGGGGCTGTGAAATAAGGATTGGTTCAATCCAAAGGTCTCACCTCTGACATGTTGTGGCCCTGTCTTCTTTTATCAACAATAGCCAAACGGGCATTCAATAATTTCTTAGCGAATGCACGTGCTCTAACAACACCACCCACATCAGGAGAAACAACCACAAGATCTTCAGATATTGTCTTGCTGGCCAGGTAATCCAGAATCACAGGCTACAGATACCAAGGATGACACGAATTAGTAATCAGCTAGAAATTTCAGATGAGGATTTCAATGAGATGCAACATTCAAATCAAACACTGTAAAGAAAGAACTCTCACTACCTGCCCATATATATGATCCACAGGAATATCAAAGTACCCCAATGCTTGCGTAGAATGAATATCACATACAATGACACGGTCACTACCAGCTTCAGTAAGTAAATTTGCAGCAAGTTTGGCAGTAATGGGCTCACGCCCTTGTGCCTGCATTACCAAAGACATTGTGCAGTTAAACAAAAGAAACAAAAGAAAAGCTAGATGTTCAGATATTAAAGCAAATGGAGCAGTAATTTTTTCTTTAATTTAAGTTGGGCAGCTCTGATCCTCCTTAATACTCCCTACGTTCCAGCTTTTCTAGATAAATAGACATAGTTTATATCTAAGTACATAGCAAAGGCTATGTATCTAGAGAAACTAAAACGTCTTATAATTTGGAATGGAGGGGGTACCTGGAAACCCATAGTGGTAGTAGTATATAAAGTAATACAACTAGAGGAAAAGAAGTCATTCATAATAGATGGATTTTATCAAAGTTAAGGCAGCAGCAGGGAAATACTTGATTTTTGGATCCACAATAAAGCTGAGGTACAAGACAAATTGCCAACTTTATTGCATGAAAATCAGCATCAGAAGATTTTTTGTATCCATAATAAAGTTGGAGAACTAAACAAGTGGCAAACTTATCGCAAATCAGCATCAGCAGTGTACACGGCCCTTACAGCAATCCTTGACAAGGAGCTCAAATGTTGAAGCTTACTTTGATGGTGTTGCTTTTATTTGCATTTTGGCAGGAAACACATTGAAATCAAAAGCAATGCGCTTCAAAATAGTCTGATTTTTTCAATATTTTACGTTAAATTCTGAATCTGAACTTACTAAGTTATAAACTAAATCACTGTATCATTTAGCTAATACCTTTCTGTCTGCTCTAGCATAACCAAAGTATGGAATAACAACGGTAATAGACCGTGCTGAAGCCCGCCGACATGCATCAATCATGATGAAGAGCTCCATGAGGTTTTCGTTGACAGGAGAGCATGTGGGCTGGATCAAGAACACATCACATCCTCTCACACTCTCTTGCAGTTGCACATAAATTTCTCCATCAGCAAAACGCTTGATCAGGATCTTGCCGAGGTCCACACCCAGGTAAGCAGCAATTTCCTAGAAAGTAAATACAGAGGGACATTACAATTTTCAGTAGTGTGTTTAGAAGCGATGTCGCCGCAACCATAGTGAATCAAACACCAACATCTAGAAACCATACAAATGAAAAAGTGCAAGCCCCTTAAAGCTACTCTTTTAATAGTACTGGCAAAAAAGTCAGTATTCACAATCTTAGTGGTTGAAAGATATAAAATGCATAAAATAAACAATTTGCACGTTTAAAAAATATTCGAAGACATCCCTTTCATGTAAAGCACCAAATCCAACTGCAATTACGTACGTGATTGTAAAAGTAAAAACTATTATGAACAGTGCCATTGACGACTTAAAACCAGTGAAGAACAAGAAATAAAGCATTATAGGGCCTGTTTAGTTGGCCAAAGAGGCCAAAAAAAAAGTTTGTGCAGTACCTGCCACATCAAATCTTTGGACGCATGGAATATTAAATGTAGGTAAAAAAATAACTAATTGCACAGTTTGTCTGTAAATATCAAAACGAATCTTTTGAGCCTAGTTAGTCCATAATTGGATAAATTTTATCAAATAACAACAAAAGGTGATACAGGAATTTACCCAAAAAAATTTTACCATCTAAACAGGCCCATAGTCCCCAGGTTGCATAAAATTATAAAAAAAAAAGTTTTTTCTTCCTGTAATAACTCACGGAACCAAACAGCCAACACGAACGAACAGAGTCAGAGACGCCAAACCCACCTGAGCGAGCGGGCGGTTGGCCGTGCCGGAGAAGATCTTCATCCTGGAGTCCCGCAGTTCCCTTGGCAGTGCGGCAAGCCTGGCCTCCGGCGCGGGCGTCTTTGGCGTCCACGCGGCGACCCTGGGCTCAGCCCCGCCCATCCGCTTCCCTTCCTGCGCCACCCGCAGCTGCTCGCTCCCGAGCACGCATTTCTGCGCACACCAAAAGGAAGACCAACCACAAGACCTCAGCACTTCATAGGGCATAGGCATCACACATCAATCAGAAAGCCCCCGCAACGAGACGAACGCTCACCGGCGAGCGGAAGCGCGAGGCGGCGGCGCGGACCGTCGAGGAGGCGGCGCTGTGACTGCGGCGCGGGGAGAGGAAGGAGGACCCGGTCCCCGCCGCGGCCTCGGTGGCCGCCATGGGATGCAGGTGGCGCGCGCAGCTAGGTTTTTGGGAGTGGGAGGGTGCGCGCGTGGATGGGAGAGGCGTCCCCGGGTTGCCTCTTCAGGGGTCGAGGGTGGCGGCGGCGGCGGTGCCGTAGTGGTGACCGCGTCGCCGTGCTTTTTATGGATGGTCGGATGGATTCCTTTTCTGCGGTTTTAAATTGAGGTTCGGTGCGTGGGCCATTCATGGTCATATGCTTTTTGAAGATGTGAATTCCGCTATTTTGGGCATTTCGGTTGGGAAATCTTGCAACTTTGCAGTCGCATCCAATCATTTCGTGCCAATTCGTGGAGGGCTGTAGGGAGCGCTAAATTTGAGGGCTTCTTTGATATGACAGGGATTTATTAACAAATTTCGCTACAAATAGCACCATTTTGTGCAAGAATGAACAATGCATTATAGGTTCTAGGGGCTTAGGGCAACTCTATCATATTGAAAAAATAATTCTTTGAACTCTAAAAACTGTCATATAGGAGGATGAGGTTAAGAAATACTCGAGCACGTACTCTTTCCCTACTCTCAATCCCTAAAATAGAGGACAACTTTTTTTCTCAATCCCTTTTCCTCTCCTTCTAGCACTAGCATCTCAACCCACGCTGGCCATCTCTCGCCATCATCGCGTGGGCGAGCGCACAAGTCACACTACCACCGTGAGCGAGCATGCAGGCCACACCGCCACTGCGCTGGGTGAGCATATCGCGAATGAGAGAGATTGAGAGAGTGGAGGCCATGATAGAAGATGTTTTTAGCCATTGACAGGTGGGTCCCACCCAAATGAAAAGGCGATGGGTTTTCTCATTCCGCTGCAACAATAGTCCCTAAAAGTACAATTCCAGTTTTTCTTAGTTCCTTAAGGGGAAGAGAATCTAGTGGAGTTTCTCTTACTCCCTCTGTCCTGTAATATTGCGCATACAGGTATTCAAAAAATGTACCCAGATATATACTCCGGTTGGCATGCAAGATCTTAAAAAACATGATAAGCCATCGCTCAATCCAACACTAGAATATGTTTGGTATTTGAGGCTTGATCCCTCTTGAGTCTTGATGCACAAATTGGACTTTATTCTTTAGGATCTAGGAGTATGTATGGAGTGAAAGCAAGGTCTATTTGGTTTGCTCTTGGCCGAAGCTGCTCAGGCACCGTATCTATACGTCTGATTTCAGATGCCTATGGCTAAGATCGTTGTCTTCTGCTTCTTCCATCCCAAATTATAAGACGTTTGATTTTTTGACACCAAGTTTGATCACTCGTCTTATTCAAAAAATTTGTGCAAAATATCACTTCTTTTGTCATGACTTGCTTTATTAATAAAAGTTCTTCAAGAATGACTTAAATTTGACTATGTTTGCATAAATTCTTTGAATAAGACGAGTGGTCAAATTTGGAGTCAAAAAAGTCAAATGTCTTGTAATTTGGGATGGAGGAAGTACCTAGCATTGGAGCTTCCTATAAAAACGCTTAAAATAACACATCCTAAAGGCGAAGCTTCTCTTCTTAACGATCATACAGTGGACCGTGGACGGAATCAGGAACCCGCGTGATGCACCAATAAGGTCAGATTGTGTTGCCATGATTTGCTTTCAGCGGGTTAAAATGTGATCCTCGAACTGAGGCACCGTTGATTAGGTCTAGGTAAGTTGCGCTGACCACATTTGTGCTTTTGGTATAAACCAAAGGGGCAAAGTGGCAAAGCGCAATGAGCGCCAAGTCCCACCTGCCAACGTCTGCGTTCCACCGCGTCCACCGTCGGGACCGTCCTTGTCCTAGGCAGAGCAACTTGCATGCGTGCGGGCCCCAGCTGTCCGCTGGCGTGGAGCCCGCGTGTCGTCCGCGGCCGCGGCGTCCGCACGAAACGACTTTCGGGTGTTTCCGTCCCCTTCGGGTTGGGCAGGGCAGGCACAGCCGCACAGGTCTTGGCACGCCACCGCACCGCGCCCCCGTCCCCGTGCGCCCGTTGCACGTGCCTAGCGTGGTGGGGCAAGGCGAGTGCGAGACGGATGAGATCCGTCGACAGGGAAGTCCAAGCCAAGGACGAAACGGCAATGGGCCACCTACAACTCTTTGACTTCTTTTGACTTTTGCCCGTCTTTTGCTGCGTCATTACTCATTACAGAACTACCGTAAGTCCGTAATCAGCAGAGCAAGGATGACGATGTGCTCCTACGTAGAACAACGGCCCAACAGCATCACGTATGCCAACATCTGGGATCTGGTTAGGGACTGCTTCGCTCAGATGGCATCTTAGGGGCCGTTCGGCTGGAATTATAAGCCGGCTGAAAAACACTGTTGGCTGATTTTTTATGAGAGAAAAATATTGTTCCGGCTGAAAAAACCAACTGAATAAGACGGATTATAAGCCAGATGAACAGGGCCTTAGTGTTGAGAAAATTGCATATTTATGACTTCAATCGTTGCGCTTCACAGTTTTATTCAAACGTCGACTTCGTAAAATTAGATCTCCAAACATTTGGCATTTGATTTTCTTGCCATTCTATATATTTTCTCCCTTCTTCTATGTATTTGGCACCTGGATGGATGTTTTTGCCCTTTCTGTGATTTGCACAGTGCACGTAGCCCTGACCGATCGTGGCTTTTCGTGTTGCCGCCGCCCATCGCCTTCCCGATCTCCTGTACTAGGCAGGCGAGCAGCAGCAGGCCACCGCCGCCGCCCTTGCCTCTGTTCATAATCTAAACCTAATAATAAAGAGAAAAAATTTCTGGCCATTTTTTCGTCTATCCATTTTTTTTCACCTCCCCTAACTACCAGTAGTCAAAAGTTTCTTCCGCCTAGACTTATATGACCCTAGATAGCTAGGACAAAATAGATCTCTCCGAGCCTGAATAAACAGAATAAGAATAGGAATCCTAATTCAAATAGAAAATAAATTAGATAAAATCTTATTTTACTTTCTATATAGCAAAACGTCTCTTTCAACCCGGCTTTTACTTCCCATAACCTAATACGTCCACAATTCGAAGCTCATGCCCGGCAAAGAGACCGGTCCTACCACAATGCGTTGGCGTTGATGCCCGGCAAGAGACCGAGTCCTTCTCCAGTTGCATTAACTTAGAATTCAATCAATAATAAGCAAAACAATCCAAATCATATCACACAAAAAAAAACCGAGAACCGGAACAGACGGTATATCAATATTAGCCTGCTGCTTTTGCTTTCCATCTTGAGCCTGCTACCGTGCTACGATGCTACCTATTGGGCCCATGGTGGTGGCAAGGGTGGACTATAATAATTTACTAGTAGGATACCCGTGCTAACGCTACGGCGACATTCAGATATACAAATTGAAACAGCCAAAATATGAGCTAACAAAACTTAAATTTCTTCAAAGACCAAAAAAAAATCCATGCCTTGCTACATGAAAAATATTTCACAAACCAGTATCCTCTAAAACTTTATAGCCAACTTTTTCATTCCAATTGTTTTCTTTTTCAACAGTTACATTGCAACTCCATTAATTACAATACAACAAAATATATGACGAGGAATATTTGTATGTCCTCTGTAGTTCTTTTGATAAAACTGACCGGAAGTTTTTTTTGGCAACTATCAATATCTACCGTCTCTGCTCTTTTCCATTTGCCATGCTTGCATTTTCATAGTGACAAATGAAAATTTGTCCTTTGCTTATGGCAATATGCTTCTACCTGACAACTCACATGATAAACAGTAAACACCATGTTCTTTGAAGGAAATAACTGTATTAGTGTGTTACTGATGCAGATAGTTTCCAAAAAGTCATTCTGTCATGTTTTTAGTTGTAATGAACTAAATTGATTCTTCATACCATCTCAGGATGAGTTGAAGATTTCAGAAAATACGTGTGCCAAGCAAACTTTGGAGTATCTGGTGAACTCTGCCCAGGGCATTCCTGCATGGAGGAACTGAGCAAAACACTAAGAAGCCAACAACTGTTGGATAACCAGCTTCTGAACAATTCTACCATTCGAGACCATATGCTGTGGAGACTGACATGGAGGAGAAAGCAATGATCAAGAACACATGGATCATCAGCTTCTAGAGGCCTTGCAATCATCGCGAATGGCATCACCTATTGTATCCTCTGACCTCTGAGCAACTTGTCAAGTGCTGCAAAGTTGAAAATATGAGATTTCAGATTGACAGTCAAATCTGGGAATATTTGTGCTGCTTATTATCTATATGGGTTATGGACTCCAAAGTTGTATATCTGCTGCATACAGTAACAAACAAGCATGTCGGCATCGCAAAAGGGAACTGTTTGCTACTTTCACTCAATTAAGTTTGAGGTCCTACCATTCATCTATTCATGGTCTGAAAATAGGCATTGTCATGACTGATAGATCTTAACTGGCATATTCATATATTCCATAAATAGATGGTGTTACCATGTTAGGATCTAGTTCTGTAAGAAAAAAGTTGGTTTAGAGGACTAAAAATAAAGGGACGATAGGCCTGGTTAAAACCAAAACCAAAGAAGTATTTGTGTTCGCTATATATACCTAGATCAAGGACAACAAGAATTTAATGAACGTCAATTGTAGTTCATGTAGATTGACCTACTTGCTCAGTTACTGAAGCATAAAACTGACTCCCAGTCTGCCTGCACAAATAGATGTCCGAGTATAGTACTTCAGAGGTATATAAAACATTATTTCATACTTTTGTGCAATATTCTCGAATATCGAACAAACTGATTTGGTTGGCTGCACACTGGTATGTCTGATTTATACTGATTCAAAACACACAGATCTACAAGATGCAATTAGAAACCATTTCATGATGGAGATTGAATGGTAGTAGGTACCCTTTTTTCTATCTATATAAGGAAACTTAAATTTCACGGATTAACAGAAACCAACAATCTTGCTGCAATATCATTTCTACCTCATTGTTCCACAGTCTAAAAAGAAACAAAGATAAGCATAGATGGCAATCTGTCGTACACCATCTTGTGCGTATAGCATTCAAGACAAATAACGTCAATGGCCTGGTCTGGCTAACAACCAATCAAGGCATCAGACATTTGAAAAGCAATTCAAAAAGAGCACAGGACGGGAAGGGGAGCTTCTAAATTGAATAGGATTGGGTGATTTTGATGAGGGGTACCTAAAAACAGAGTATTCCTCGTGGTCCACAACCGAGGAACCAACAGAGTTAGAGGCTCCAGCACCCAGCAGGAGAGGACGACCAACGCATCGTGTGAGCTCCCTCTGCGGGCACCTCTGACATAATCCTATATACAGTGAAGAGTGAACCTTACTATATCAACCATGACCATACATGAATTTGGTACGAACAAACAAATTTTACCATACCTATTGGGCTCCGCGGCCAGGCAGATCGACGGGCAGAAAGGGAAGAGTAGGGCGGAGGCCCGGCCCCTCCATCTCCACTCTCCGGCGCGGCGGCCAATCTCCACAGTTCGGCGCATCAGAGACAGGGCGCCCTCCATCTCCACAATTTGGTGCGGCGGATCGACGTGGAATGGAGTGCAAAGGATTAGGCAGGGCACACGAACACGAATGGTTCATCCTACGTGCGTCGTCGGGCTGCTGTCCCATCGGACCTGGTGTTTCCAGACGGACGAAGCAACCTTCCATGCCGGATACGCTGTCGATGGAAAGGGATGGGGCTTCCTTGCCATATTGGTGGGGCAGTATATTTGGAGGACGGGAGCCACAGCCTAGGGCAGGCTGACTCCGGCGGCGGCGACAACCCTAGTGACGGAGAGGGACGACAAAAGGCGACCGTGCTGGCCTGTTGGGGCGGGGCTGGGTGGGAAATCGAGATGGAGAAAGTGGCCTGCTCGGCATGCTGCTGCTGCTGGTGGTGGTCATCGGCGCCGGCCGCCCGGCCCTGGCCTCGCCAAGGATACGCCTGAGAGATGCATGGGGATGGCAATAGGGTGTCTCTGGATTGGAGATGAATGATGACACGCAGAAAAAATTTGGGCTGTAGAAAAGGAAACGGAGGATTTAATTTCCTTTGACATGCATGCCTGTTTTTGGAAACGGTAAATCAGGAGGAGAGGACGCGCGGGATCTCAGGAGGATCGCGTAGCGCGCGGCGCCGAAGACCGCCAGTGGGTGCGCGCATTGAAGCCTTGCGTTGAAGCCTCAAATCGTTTGTGATCGTAGGATCGTGGTGAAGCCTCCTCGGATTAGATGTGGATCATTAATTTGTCATGTGAGATTTTTCTGGGTGCATAATTTTATGTGGACGGAGGAAATGTCATCTTTGTGGGGAACAATTTTCTGGATAGACTAAGCGTAATTTGGATTGGTCCCTTATAGTAGAGATTAAACGGCAAAAACTCACTAATGCATATATAGACACTTTTGATTAGTGATTTTGATATTTTGTATATAAATACAAATAGAACCTCAATGGTACACCGGAATAGACCGGTACCTGTGCATTCCATTCCAAAAGGGAAACCAGAATGGAATTGACAAGCATGGAGCAAACTGTAAGGCTAAGAAGAGAGAGGCAACGCTAGCACCTACGCCGGTTCTTGTGCTAGGCATGCCAGCCGTGCGCATGCATGTTCGACAAGTTAGAATAATGTCGGTTACTCGCAAAAAAAAGGATAATGATAAGTTCGGCATATCTTAAAGCAAACCATTTGAGCTACTACTCGTGTCAGGTTGAGATAAAAAATACTTTAGGTATAGTGCTTTTCAGCAGCTGCAACCTGGCAAGAAGCCATTGGTGCGCTAGCATTGAACGTCCCGAGCTCACCGTAGCTGTCGCAAGCGCTGCCCCAACCATACATATCTTGTTCAACAAAACAACGATCAAATCGAAGGCTTGTTCGGACAAGGTAATGCTCTTTTTTTCACGCATCCCTGCTCAAACCGGTTTCGTCCGTTCTTTTTTCCAAGCTTTATAAGCATCCACTTCGATAGTCAGTTTTCAACTTCTTGTTCTAATTTAGTCAGTCCCCATAAATATCAATAATAATATAATAAATATAATAATATTATACGCCTTTAATCCCTTGACCTCTTCTTTAATAAATATTTTTTTTTCATCACCAAATTATTGGTATAGTTCTAATTAGAAATAAAACGTATCTTATTGTTACGACCTTGCTCAGTCGATATGGTTCAATCAATCTAACTGTGGACTGAAATATGAAGTTAGTTGTTCAGTTTAGTCACAAATATTTTTTCAAGCACAATTCTATACGAAAATTTATATAAAGAGTAAACTATTAAGAGATATATATTATTTCGGTCCTTGGTTCTTAAATGTTTGGTACTCCATTGTAATGCACGGGCATATTTGTTAGTATAACTTATAAGAGATGCAATATAAGATATCAGTCGGAGATGTGGCGTCAGTTGGCTATGTGTCTTTGGTGTTGAGATGCCCTTCTTGAGTTTTTGGAATTCTAGCTATAAGCTAAATATTGGTACTACATATTGCATATACTTGGGAAAAGCACTTCATTTTGTGAGCTTAGAACTTGGACTAGCCCCTGCAGCCATCCAAGCTAAAGTGTGGCATGCCAAATATGCGCCGAACGAATCAACCACTGCACTTTTCACAAGTTGCGGCGTGCGTGGTTTTACATCAAAATTTCCCTTCGTGTTTTTACAAGGTTACACAATTTTCGTATTTCATTTTTTTTAACTTGCAACCTCAGGTAGCCTAGTTGATGTGTTATTAAGGGTCTATTTGGATCACTGTAACAACTCGTTGCAAAAGTTTAGCTTGTTGTTTAGATCACTTCCTAGGACCCTGTTTGGATCCATAGAACTAACAACTAGTCGACTATTTTTTAGTCCTTAAGTATTAAACAGGCGGACTAATTATTAGTTCATTAGTCATGGACTAATTGTTAGCTCACTAGTCCACTTATAAGAGCTAATAGGATTAGTTGTTAGTCATAGTCCATCTAAACATGCCCTAATTTCACCCATGATTTGGGCCGCCACGCTTCCCCTTTTAGCTTCTGGCAGCAATTGCCACCAAATGTCTAATGTATGATTTGTGCGCCACGGTTGGCCACGTAGGAGAAATATGTCCTAAATACATGTCAGATTAATGATGAAACGTCACTTTTGGCAAGTTACTACATGCGTTTACACTAAAAAGTTATAACAACCAAAACCAGTTATAAAATAAACATTGGCTTCCAAAATGTGGCACGTTAGAGTTTGGCGTGGTTTGAGTAAGTGTATGAGAACGTGTTTGCCTGTTTGGTAACCGTCTATACACACCACGTCAGCTTTGCGTGACACCAAATGTGTAACGTCGGATTTGGTGGCCGAACTTTTGGTGAGTGATGGCAAATAAACTAGGGGACGTGTTTGGTTTCTGACCACCTTGCACCACACCACCACCACACTAAGGCTGCCCATAGCTATTGGTGGCGTTGTTTTGTTGGTGATGGACTTTTAGCAGCCATAACTTTTTACATACCGAGTTTCTACCATAAGTGTGGCATCAAGGGCGTGTTTGATTACACGCCATGGCCAGCTACGCTGTAGGTTCGGCAGCGCCATAGTTGTGTGGTGGGAAGAATGGCCGCACACGCCACACCTTCGCCAGAGACAAAACGGCAAGCCAAGGAAAGAAAACGACAGCCGTGGCAGCCAAAGTTTACACGGCGACCAAGCAACGGCCAAAGTTACCAAACTTTTAACATGGCGAGTCGCGGCATGCAACCAAACACGCTCCTCGGATATCACCGTTACAAAAGTGTGGCGCCGCCACGGTAGGTGTGGGCGAGTGCGGCCACAAACGAAACACTGCCACGCCGCAGCGCACCGCGAATGCGGGCTACCAAATACCAATTCACCGTGACAAGAAAAAAAACGCCACCAAATGAAACGAGGGCCGCCGCGGTAACACAAGGATCGGCAGCCGCGGCAAAATTTTTGCCGCACAACAATTTAACTCGCCCCAAAATTTTCCGCCAGCGCCTTCGCCCCGCAGCAGCGTTAACACGATCGCGCGCACGCGGGTACAGGCGCGGGCGGGAACCCACAACGCCACACGACGAAGCGAGGCCAGTCCGCGTCCATGAACCAACCTCCCACTGACAACCTGGTCCCATAGGCCAACCAAGACCCTTGTCCACCTAGACCACGCCTACCTTGCCATCGCGGCTCAGGCCATGTTTAGTTCCCCAATTCTCCCTCCAAATTCTACTATGCAAAAAGAAGATTCCCCGTCACATCAAAATGTTGGCAAATGCATGGAGTACTAAATGTTGATGAAATCAAAAACTAATTGCACAGTTTTGTTGTACTTTGCGAGACGAACATTTTAAGGCTAGTTAGTCAAAATTTGGATAATTTTTACCAAATACCAACGAAATGCTACAGGAATTCTGATACAGTGTTTTTCTCCCCCAATTCTCTCGTCTAAACGAGGCCTCACGCAATTCTCTCCGGGAACTCTCAATCCCAGCTTTTCGAATGAACCGGTGCTTCCCCTACGCGAAAACCACCCACCAAATACCGCAGCAAGCCCACTGACACTGGGCCCATACTGGCGACCGCGCGTCGGGACCCACGATCCAGTTAGACTGGTGAAGCCGCGCGTAAATTCCCGGACGCTTTCGGTGGTGGTGGAGGAGCGGTGGTTCAAATACCCCCGAGGCCCTTGTGCCCTCGCTGCCTCCGCCGTTCCCCTTCCTTCTCTTCCTTCCCCTGCACACCACACCGGCCACCATCAGCTTCCCTCTCGCCCTCGCTCGGGAACCTAGGGTTTGGGAAGCCGAGGGCCTCGGTGCTTCGCTTGCCAGCGCAATGGCGGACACGGGAGCGCGGGGCCGCGGCGAGGAGCCGGAGCCGGTGACGCCGCCGCCGGCGCAGCAGCAGCAGGAGCAGGCGGAGGAGACCCAGGCGGTGGACGATCGGCGGCTGTTGCGCTCGCAGTACCTCGCCGTGAAGGGCCTTATCAGCGGTAGGGCCGTGTTGCTGTGCGAAACTCGCACTGATTCAGTGATTCTAAATTTCCGATCGCTGTTTCGGCTGTTGGCTGTGTTTGATTTTGGGGATGTTTGCGCGGCTGTGTTCTGTGTGCAGATGAGAAGGATGACATGGCGAGCGTGGACTCTGATAAGTTCTGCTCCATTATCAACAAGGTTGAGAGCCTGCACCAGCATGGTAAGTGCGATTGCTTTCGCTGGCTCGTGGAATCGCGATTTTTCATGATTTGGGTGGTGATTTTTCCGCTTATACTGGCAACCATCATGTTGGCGAATTTAACTATTATTATTTTTAAGTGAGCTGTACCGTTTGAGTGAAGTCTTCCTCCAACAGGATGAGACTTACTGTGCTTTACACTTCTGCAATGTAATATAATTTCTGTTTAGTGATTTTGTTTGAGTGCTCCATCATCTGTCAATGAGTTATTGATATGGTCATACTATCACCACATTTCTAGGAAACATGCAACTGAATTTTGCGAAATGCCATGTAATAAGTAGGTAACGCGTGAACTTAGTGTTACTGCTGCTTGGTCAATTGCATCCTCTCTTATTTGGAATTTATTTCAGTGGGATAACACAGGGAACTTTGCCGTAATTTAACAAGGGTGTTATTACATCCATTTTAGGAAAAATTCTATTGAAATTTGAACATATTGGATAACATGCATGAGGTTCTTTCATGGCCAAGTGTTCCATTGTAATCATATCAACTGCATTTATTTCTCAAAAGACTTGAAAGCCTTTAGTACCGTGCTGTATTTTTACTGGTTTTAAACTTTTGATATCATACAGTACTTACTGATCACTGATGCTGCTAGCAGAAATCTGACTAAAAAACCAAGTGTGCGCTTTCTTTCTGCTGCAGTTCAGAGGCCCAGGGAGCAAATAGCTGACGCAGAAACCCTGCTGGACCTTACCGCTAGTTTGGTAGCATCAGTAAGGTCCCAATCCGTTCTGGGAATCACACCTTCTGATTTTATTGCTGCACTGCTGAAGAAATTTGGAAAGAAAAGAGGTCCCAATGATGAGAATGTTTCGTTGGACTGGGCTCGTCTTGGGCTTGCAACCTCACATGTTTTCATGAAAGCATCTGGATGTGCCACCATGTAATGGATCCACTGTTTTTTTTTCCTGAAGTTAGTTTTGGTTGTTTCAATTTCAAGGATTTAAAATTTGTATGGTTTGTTTTGACAGGGTTGGTCCCATGAAGACAGAAGTGAAGCCACGGAGAGTTTGTGTTAGGAGAAAGAGGACTGCAAGGCCACGTGGAAGCGCTTGCCCTGAACAGGTACCCTTCCATGTTTGATTAGTGTAATTGAAGATATGCTGGTGTGGTAGTCATTGTTTTTTGTTCATAGTAGATTGGGTACATGTGGGATCACATTTAGTCAAACTGATAGGTCTGTTTATTTACTGTGCTATATATGTCCTGTTGATACATGTGAATTGATCAGTTATACACTTGAACCTAATTTCTCCTTGTAACTTGCATTTCCCTTCTTTTTTTTTATTTGTGTCAACTGAATGTTCTAACGAATTCTAGAGCTTAACCCAATTTCTTCTCTTTTTTGTGTTTGTATTCCATCATTCCAGATTTACTAATCATTAAGTAAATATATAATTTTAGATTTGTCAGTTTCTATTTCAAACAAACAAAATCTTTATAATACTTATATAGTATATGTTGTGGCACTCTACTACTACATACACAGTAAGAAGAGTTGATTATGTTGGAACCACAAGTACATTTACTATCATTAATGACATTGTTATGCAATCATTTTGTGGTGGATGTATTGTGGAGACCATAATCTATTTCTTGGATGTAGCTGCCTGTACCATTTATATTTTCCCAACTCATGTAGACACAGATCATTTATCTTTCAATTTCTGATAACATGCCAATTTGACACTGCCTTATTCTGCAGCTTGCTGATCCATCTGAGAAAACAAAATCTGATACTGACAAGAATATGTCTGCTATATTTGATCTCCTAAGGAGGAAGAAAAATGCAAGGCTGGAACACCTTATTTTAAACAGGACATCATTTGCTCAAACAGTGGAGAACATATTTGCCTTGTCATTCCTTGTGAAAGATGGAAGAGTTCAAATCAAAGTGAATGATGAGGGACATCATTTTGTCTGTAAGTCTGTTGCTTAGTTGCTTCTATGCTCCAATATCATGGTTATTCACTTGTTCTGTACTTATAGACTCCAGTGTGCCTGATTTAACTATTTGATTGCAACAGATCCAAGGAATGCACCTGCAGCTAGTGATGTTGCCTCAGGAAATGTGGTCTATAGCCACTTTGTCTTCCGATTTGATTTCAAAGACGGGAAGGTATTGTTTCAGTATCTTTCAAGGAAACAATGTCATAGTCTAGCAGATGTCATGGGCAGTCTGCTGACACAATTAAATTATCATCACAGAACAAAATTATGCACACTCATCTTATATAGTTGATTTCATCATTTAGTGTGGTCATGTTTTTTTTTCCTAAAAATATTCTACTTGCACAGGTTGCAAAACTGTTTCAAGTTTACATCAAATTTTAAAATTTGTTTGGTCATTATCTTTGTATAGAGAATTATTTTTTTGGTTATTTTTCTGCAGAAAGCATTGTATTCCTGATTAATGGCTACTGTATAACTTGTTATTCTTTTGTTCAAAGAAAAACTTGCATTGTAATCTGATGTGATCTGCCTTTCCTTCCTTTCCAGCTCATGAAAGGGGTCGTTCCAGAGGGCGAAGAGCTTATGCCGCACAGGTCCTCTGAGACCATAGCCAACACAGGAGGAAACAATCATACTGAGGCCGAGGTGCCCTTGGCCACACCAAGCACAACGATCAGGAAACTCTGCAGGAACCGGGGCCTGGTCTCGCAAGATGAGATGATGGCGACAGGTGCACAAGGAGCCATGGGCGCGAATGACGCCATGGAAGATGAGATGGTAGCTGCCATGGATGTGGCTGAAGCTGTGGGAGAGAAGATGGTGGCAACGGGAGCGGAGGAAGTCATGGGAGACAAGATGGTAAAGGAGAGGAAGGACATGAACCTGGCGTACAAGCGCAGGCGTCTGTTCCAGGACGGCTGATGCCCTGATCCAGCTGATCGTGGCTGGTGGTGTACATGTCTAGGTACTAGGTAGAGATGCCAACCCTGCTCACTTCAGTTTAGCTTACCTTAGATGCATTTGGGTAAAGCACCCCACTGGGCGTGGTTCGTGGTGGCTTTTGGAGTGGTTGGGCGTCACATTGTTTTGGAGGTGTTTTTAATGTTAGTTTCTGGTGTACTTAGGCCCGAAGTAACAATAGTCAAGATGCTGGATGCTTCGGTTGACTTGCAATGCAGCCCTGATGCTTATTTATGTTGGTTGAACAAGTTTGCTAATCGCTACGAGTCTGGTGCTCGTGCTGTGAACTTCTAAAGATGGTGATGCAGGTGGCCAATTGCAGTCTTGCTCTGTTTTTTGAATCGATGGTTTCAGAGCTTGACCCATTCGTCTGCGTCGTCTCGTCTGCACCGTGTTTTCGTCTTTGGTTTGCGCTGTTCTACTGCATGCTGAAGAAGCATATAAGCAGAACTAAGGATTGTTTCGTCGATGGAAACGTTGATTTGCGGCTGTTTTACTGCATGTTTATGAAGCATGTCAGCAGAACTGAGGCTTGTTTCGTCGATGGAAACAGACGCATCTGCTGCTACATGACGTGTTTCGTCGATGGAAACAGACGCATGTACTGCTACATGCATCGCTTCACTGTGAATGTGATCCTAGTTCGGCTAACTAAAATCTGTAATGCTGCTGACTAGACGTCCGTCCGGGCGCTTTCGTCCAACCATGGACCCCGTACACTCGAAAACATTCCAAACGCAATTTAGGCCCCGTCGCCCCCTGCTCTCCCTTCCTCGATGCCTTCCCGCATGTGCTTCACGAGTCTTCATCTATCCTTTGCTCCTTTCTCTCCACCTCCGTCTGCCGTTTTTCGCTCCTGTGCCATCATCCCATATCATACCATGCCACTGCCCCGCGTTGGACCGCCATCCACCTGTCTCATTGCAGAAGGGGAGGCAGGGGAGGCCTGCGTCTGGGTCTACGCTGGATCGTTGCTGTCGATGTCCCCCTGACACGAGCTTGCTGGTTACCGGAATTCCCCACCAGGTAGGTCATGCCCGCCGGTGACGCTGTATTTTAAGTGTTTCAAGAGTTTCAAACTTATGTTTCAAGTGTTTCATCTGTATGTTGTAAAAGTACATATGGGATGTTGCATACGTTGCAATGACAATATATGCATGTTACAAGCATATGTTTTAAGTGTTTCAGTGGTTTCAGACGTACGTTTCAACTATTTTCATTTGGATGTTGCAGAAATATATATGGATGTCGCATAACGTGCATGTTTCAAGCGCAACGTTTTAAGTTTTTCAGGTGTTTTATATGTATATTGCAAATGTTTCATCTGGATGGTGCAAAAGTAGATCTCGATATTGCATATGTTACTATGGCTATACACGTATAGCATATGTTTTAAGTGTTTCATCTCTTTTCAGTCGTATGTTGCAAGTGTTTCAACTAAATATTTTAAAAGTAGATCTAGAGGAGCATGTGTTGCAATGACCCGGTGGCTGGCGGACAGCGGCTTGCCGCCTGCGTCTGTTGCTGCTGCTGGGTGCCGCCATGGGTCACCGTGTGGGCACCTAAGGTCGGTAGACACCTCACGGCGTGCATTCCAAGACGGGGTGAGGCGAGCACGACGGGCGTGCTCCTGCCTGTTATGGCGCGGCGGGGTAACGTCCTCCTGTTACGCGGGTGCGCACAGGCACGGCGGGGTAACTGTCCTCTTGTTACGCGGGCGCGGCGGGTGCGCTTGTTACACTGGGACGGGACGGGGCGCAGTAGATGCGTTCGAACGGGAGCAGCGTCTTGACGTCCGGACGCTAACCCTTCGGAACCAAAATCTCAAGGTCTCGTCCTGATCCTAACTAATAAATCTTAAGTTATCCTAAACACTATTTCTAGCGCTGAATTGGTTCACTAAATTGGTTTAGGGCTGTTTGGTGCCTAACAACCACACGCCACGCAAGGTGTGACACGGCGGCCGAAGCTGTGGCGTCGTGGCGAGAAAAGTGACCATCACCTGTGGCGAAACCAACGCACAAATCAACTGAGGATTGTTTCGTCGATGGAAACGTTGATTTGCGGATTGTTTCGTCGATGGAAACGTTGATTTGCGGCTATTCTACTGCATGTTTTTGAAGCATATCATCAGAACCGTGGCATGTTTCGTGTTTCGTCGATGGAAACGTTGATTTGCGGATTGTTTCGTCGATGGAAACGTTGATTTGCGGCTGTTCTACCGCATGTTTATGAAGCATATCATCAGAACTGAGGCTTGTTTCGTCGATTGAAACCAGGGGCGGATCCAGCGGTGGGGCGGGCGGAGCTCAAGCCCCCCCTACCGTTGCCACAGCAATGGAGCTCCTCCTTAGGCCCCTCCTAATTTTTATAGGCGTGAAAGAGATGGAGAAGGGACTTAGGTTGAAGATGAGTTAAGCCCCCTCTTCTATGAATTTCTAGATCCGCCGCAGATTGAAACAGACGCATCTGCTGCTACATGACGTGTTTCGTCGATGGAAACAGACGCATGTGCAACACGCATCGCTTCACCTGTGAATGTGATACTAATTCGGCTAGCTAAAATCCCAAGGTCTCGTCCTGGTGCTAACTAATAAATCTCAAGGAATCCTAAACACTATCTTGCACTAAATTAGTTTATAGAACCACAAAAATTGCATATCATCATCTGGATATCCTAGAACGTAACCAAGCCATGACAGGTTATATAGTCCAGACGCTACGCAAATTACCCAGGAATTACCTGAACAATCACTAATGACATCCAGATTTCAAAAGAGCTATTAAGAATTCACAAACCGATAACATCAATAGCAACTATTCTCAAGTCAACAGAATCACAATGATCTGCCAGCCAAAAGTGCCTAAGAAATGGTACAAAAAAAGGATTCAGAAGCAGGGGAAGATAACGAGACCAATACGGCAAACCTACAAATCCTAGAAGACGGCAACATTTGCTTCTCTCTATCCAAGAGAATTACAGCAGTAAAATCAAATACAAGCCACGGAAAGGATATCTCAGGCAGCATGAGGCTCAGCACATTTCACTATGGGCGACTGTCCTTGGTTCTGGTGTTATTCAGCCATACAGGCAGAGTAATCACCACAGGCCACAATAAGCACATCTATCAAGCAGCACCAGGTTTGCGCAACTCACTTTCGCCATGGGCAAAGTGGCACCTGTCTCCAAAGGTGCAGGAGCCTTTGTTGAAGTTCTCACACAACTTGGTCTTGAAGTTGCTTCCAGGACCCCCAGGATGAGAACCAGGCCCCCTGCCTCCTGGGTTATTCTTGGCTTGTGGGCCAGGCGCCTTACCACTGATGCGGACAATCAACTCTGTGACCATTGCGCTAGCATGCTTGATCTGGTCAAATGTTCCCTCGAGCTCAATGTTTTTATGGTTGGGATCAGCCTCATTGTCCCGGATGGCTAACTTGGCCCCAGTCACTCGGGATATATGCTTTGTGTTGGTACCACCCTTCCCAATGATGGCGCCAGCAAGGGATGCATCGACACTGATCTTGGCTGTGGCTGAAGCACCGAATGTGGAGGGAGGAACCAAGTCTAGGTGAGGCATTGGCGGTGGCATGAAGTGACCATTGGGCCCTGGCCCCATTGGAGGAGGAGCTCCCATTGAGTTGTCCATCTGCAGGGGCTTTCCAAGCTCCCTCTCTCCATGGGCAAAGTGGCATTTGCTCCCCCATTTACATCCTTCTGCAGTGTTGTACTTGTTACACATGCGAGTCTTCACAGCAGGTGAAGGTGGCCCATCAGGACCACCAGGTCCCATAGGCATTCTTCCTGGTGGAGCCGGAACAGGCGGTCCACCCAAGTTGGTCATCTTTGAAACCGCCTGGTAGCCACCCGGGAAGTTATGGAGAAAATGGCAACTTGCACCAAAGGGACAACCAGCCGTGCTGCACATTGAAAACATCATATTATAAGCAACAGAACATGCAAATATATCTGACAACCTACAGACGGTGATATTAGTTGATACACAAATGCAAACAATGTTGATGAAAGAGATTAAGTTACATGCAGCTGGATAATGTAACCTCAATACATGAACTACTAAAAATATATATGCAATGAATAAAAATTGAAGTAAATGATATGAACTAATCTTTTACAAATCATGTTCGATAAAAATGTGATTCATAATCAAGCTTCAAAGATATTGGTGTTCAGAATTACTACTGCATCATATTGATAAAAAACTGTAATTGAACAAATAATAACTGGTACAATCCACAAGGAATTGAATTACAGTCCCCATTTCAATCTAATCTTCTTGATTTCTTCATGTGAACCTGTTTAATGGTGTTACTGACTGATTGTTCCTCTTGAGAGGAAGTTTTGTTTCCTTGTAACCATTGTTGCATGGTTCAGATTTTCAGTGATCTATACAGCAGTAGGTTCCCTTGTTGCATCAGTTTTCACAGTGATAAACAGCAGTAGATTCCAATTTTTACTCCGTTGGGAGTACTTAAGCAATGATTAGACAAAACCCTCCTGTAGCAGAATCTAGGCTGACCCATTTGTTAGCATCAAGCACAGCATTTAGTAACATAACAAATTTTAATTAAATAAATAAGAGCATAATAATGATAGTAGATGTTACCAGATGAGAGTTCATTTTAAGTTAGATTAGAACCTGAAAAATTTGGTGCACGGCTTGGATTTGCTTCCTACACCCATTTGAGTTGTCTCCGATTCTGTTACACCAAATTTATTACTTCCACCAATTAATAATGTGTTGCTTTACTAAATCATGTCGATGAATATATAAATAGATATAATTCATTAAAGAAACACTGGGCGTTACATTAAAAGGTCGAGAAAGAAAATCAATGCTGCTGCTACAATGATTTGTTATTGGAAAATAAATACTTGTTTAAAACGTTGGAAGCACTACAAGTGACAATTCTAGCTAGTCCAACGAAGAAGCATTAAAAGTTGAACAAAGGCTGAAGGATCTATGTAAACAGAACAGTGGCAATCTCAATCTACGACGTCCACTACGTCTCGATTCATCCCTCAAAATCTTCGTCCCAGAGCAAAATCACGTGGATAGACCTAAACGAGAACGAGCCTTCAGCTACCACGTAAACCAATCGGAAAAAAAAACACGAAAAACATATCTAGGCCATTCCAAGCTCCAAATACCACAGATCTCCCCCTGCAGCAATAGCAGCAAAAGCCACTGGATCCCCGCAGTTCGTAGCCAAGCCGCGAACGACGGAGCGCGGATCCAACCAACGAAGAGCAGCTAGAACCCTCTACCGAGCCGAAAATTCAACGCAGCAACAACCAATCCAGATTCCAGAGAGCCAGAAAAGCTGCTCACCTCTAGCGCGCTTGGGGCCGCCCGCGCCGTTGGCGCCCGCCTCTGGCGCGGTCCGCTTGCGTCCGGTGTCCATGGCGGGCTCGCGGGAAGGGTGCCCGCGTCCGGATCGAAGGCGGCGGGGGGCGGGCGGGCAGAACCCTAGCTAGGGTTTCGCTCCCGCGGGGGCGGCGGGTGGAGGAGAGAGAGGTGGGGAGGGTTGCCGCAGCGCAACGGCACGAGCGAACCAGTGACGCGCGGCCGCAACTGATGGGGTAGGAGTAGAGGACGGGTCGGGACTCGAGAGTAGGGTTCCTGGGCTGGGTTAAATTGGGTCGAATTGGGATCCGGTCCGGTTTGGGTGCCGTGGCGGGCTGGCGGCGGCGGTCTAGCACGCTGCTCTCTTTGGGCCTAGGGCCATGTTTAGTTTCCCAAATTTACTCTCAAATTGTACTACGCAAAAAGAAGATTCCTATCACATCAAAATGTCGGCACATGCATGGAGTACTAAATATAGATAAAATCAAAAACTAATTGTACAGTTTTGTTGTACTTTACGAACGAACGTTTTAAACCTAATTAGTCAATATTTGGACAATTTTTACCAAATACAAACGAAATGTTACAGCGTACTACAGTAGCACACAGTGATTTGGCCGGCGCCAACTCGGCCGAACTAAACAAGGCCTAGGAGTATGTGCGCCGCGTAGGAATCACCTCGAGATTGGGTTTTTGCTCAAAAAAAAGAAATCGAGATTGGGTTATTTTGGAGTTTCTTTAATTAAAAACATAGTAATAGAAAGACAGTATAAACCCCCATTGCATCTCAATCCAATGGGTGTTTTTTCGATATTGCTACTGTATGGACGTCCGTCCCGTCATGGGCTTGCGGCCCAATTAGACTAGCTCAGATGCCGCCGACCGAAGAAAGAAGACCGCATCGAATCCTCCGACGCCTCGTCATTTCCATCCGCCTTCGTGTGCCCTGGCAGCTCGCTGCTGCACTCGCTGTTTGCTCTCGCCGCTGCGCTCACAGCTGCTCTTTGAGACGGACGCGCACGCTCACATCCAGCTTGTTGCCGCCCCTGCCTGTTCGCGCTCCCTCCCTTCCTCTCTTGCTCCGCGACCTCTATGCCACCGGAGAGGAGGGCGACGGCAGCGGCTTCTAGCGAGGTAGGTGGGTCCTTCTCTGGATCTGAGCCCTCCTCCTCCTTCTCCTCCTCCTCCTCTGGATCTTGATACGAGGGACGCATCGTGGCTAGGGTTCCGACGAGCTTTTGTTGCAGTAGACTTGTTTTGCTGTTGCGACAAGTAATATTTCTTCGTTGTATTAGTCTTTTTTATGTTGCATCTTGCATTGTGCTTTATTTCTGTTGTTGCAGTTGCCTTGTTTTGCTGTTGCAACCAGTAATATTTCTTTGTTGCATTAGCCCCTTTTTTCTAATGTTGCATCTCGCATTGCGCTTTTGTTTCTGTTATTGCGGTAGCCCTGTTTTGCCGTTGCAACAAGTAATTTTTCTTTGTTGCATTAGTCTTTATTCTGATGTTACTTTTTCTCGCATTGCGCTTTGTACTATTTTTTGTTGCAGTAGCCTTATTATGGTGTTGCAATAAGTAATATTTCTACGTTGCATTAGTTTCTTTTTTGATCTTGCATCTCGCATTGCAGTAGCTTTGTTCTGTTGTTGCAGTCGCTTTGTTCTGATGTTGCTTCTCGCATTGCGCTTTGTTTGATGTTGCAAACAAGTAATACTTGTAATGGGAGCTCAGTGAGGATGCGACGCACCTAGTGGGGCGCGGCGGGGGATGGGTGGCACGACAGGATGGCGGGGGGATGGGCGGCGCGGCGGGATGGCGAGATAGCAACGTGGCGGGAGGTCGGGCGCACGAGCATGGGACGGGCCGCCATGAGGTGCTCCATTGTTTTTGGTCGGGATCGAAACGAGTCTATTGTTCTATACGGGGGAGGGGGGTGTTCCGTGTGGGAGGGGTGGGCGTGGTTTCGTGGGTGGGGTCGGGACACTCGGACGGGCCCGAGATGCGTCTGGACGCGCCCCTGAATCCTGGCGTCTGGGTGCTAGGAGCGCCGTTTTTTTTTCTAAAGTGTAGCCCAGTCACATCAAATCTTTGATAGCAATTAGGAGTATTAACATAGACTAATTACACAGATGGAGGCTAATTTGCAAGATGAATCTATTAAGTCTAATTAGTCTATGATTTGACAATGTGGTGCTATAGTAAACATTTGCTAATAATGAATTAATTATGTTTAATAGATTCGTCTCGCAAATTAGCCTAAGACTTTTGCATTTAGTTTTATAATTAGCTCATGTCTAGTCCTCCTAATTAACCTCCGAACGGCCCAAGGATCTCAGCACCCCCTAAAATTTTAAGTTTCTATGTTCGGTAATGCTATGATGGCGTCCGTCCGGGCGTGTGCGTCTCGATGCCCATATTCCTAGGACTACGCAGCTATCGGGCCCAATAGGCAATTGGCTTGCTTTCCTATACATCTCTATCCCGCGACGGAATCCCACCGACAGAAATTCCCATGAGCCAACGGCTTCACCGCATCGGTGCCACTCCACTCCGCTTCACCGCTGCGCGCCGCACGACGCTCCCATCCCGCTTCGTGTTGCGTCCACTACCATGCCATGCCCACTCCTCCTCTAGAACCTCGTCGACGCCAGCGTGGTCGATGAGTCGGACGTCTTTTGTGACGCGGGGTACGACAACAACGACCTCCTCCGGGTGCTCATTAACGCAGACCTCTCTGGCGGGGACCTCGACCTCGACTTGTGGAAGCTCTTGGTCGTCGTGGCGCTCTCCTTCACCGATTTGCCTGCGCTGCTCGGGTACCTCGTCCAAGCAACAGGTGACATTTGTGCAGCACATGTTGCAACCTTTTGTTTCAAGTGTTTTAGATGTTTCATGCTGCACATGTTGCAATGTCAATACACATATGTTTCAATTGTATGTTCCAAATGTTTCATCTGTTTTTTCATATGTTCATTGCAAGTGTTTCATCTCGATGTTGCATATGTTTCACACGTATGTTGCAAGTGTTTTATCTAGATGTTGCGTATGTTTGCAATGGTTTTCAAGAGTTTTCAAGTGTTTTGCAAGTGTTTCAGACGCATGTTGTAGGTGTTTCAGCTTTTTCGTACGTATGTTGCAAGTGTTTTATCTGGATGTTTCAAAAGTACATTGGCATGTTGCACATGTTGCAATGTGACCCACCCTGCCACAACCGCCTATTGCAGCAGTTTGGGCGCTGTGCATGCGCGTGGGGGAGCGAAGGGATGGAGTGCTGCTCCGCAGTGCGCGCGGGAAGCGGACGACCAGGCGGTCCCCGCGTGGCATGCTGGTGTGGCAAGCGAAGGGGGCGCGGGCGTCCGGACAGAGGTGGTGTCGGTGTCACGAAACAACTGGCTAGTAATTTATGTGATTGCGTGTTTAGACTCGGAAGATTGAGCTAAGGTGGGCACAAGAGGTTTATACTGGTTTGGGCAGAACATCCCTAGTCCAGTCGCGGTGCTCGTGCTACCCGCTCTTTGTTGAGTTTGCAGTAGGGGATATAAACGGGCGAGAGAGGGAGAGGGCTCCCAAGTCTGTGGTGTGTGTGTTTGCTGGTGAACTGAGAAGTTCCCAGAGCCTCCCCTAAAAGGGTCCCAAGGCCTCCCTTTTATAGATCAAGAGAGGAGCCTTGGGGTACACGGCAAAAGGAGGAAGGAAGAAGAGGAAGAGGAGAAGTGCTGGGGAAGAGGCTTCTGTGGCGGTGCTGTTTCTTCTCCCACGGGCGGGCCCCTCCGGCCCGGTTGTCGAGGACGGGGCGGCCCTTCACGTTGTCGCAGCTGGCAATGATGGCACGCCACCCGCCCCCCGTCACATCTTGTTCTGCCACAGCGCGCAGCGTGGCTTGCGGCGCCCTCCATGGCCCCCTTGTCTAGGGCCGTACCGAGCGCAGACGATGCAGTGCCGGTCCGCCGGTCAATGTAGCATGGGGGCGCCCCTAAGAGCAATGCGACGTGACTACGACGGTCTTATGAGGCGCGACAATTTTAATGTCGCGACGTGGCGCTGCGGCATTAATTGTTTGCTTGCTGAGACGAGGGGAGACAGCCTGGGCCCTCCGCGGGCCCGGATGATGCCTTGCCCGACCCCTAGGTTCCCCCCGAACCGTCGGGCGAGGCGGAGACTTCCTTGGAAGGGTCGGGCGAGGCGAGGTCGGCATTTATCGGGCCGACAGGACCAGAGCCTGTGCCTCAGCCATCGGGCGGGGCGGAACTCGTGCTCTCTCTCACCCCGCGCCTCCAGGGGTCGGGCGAGGCGGAGCTCGTACCGTGGTCATCGGACAGTCCTGGGTTGATGCCTAGACCGCCCAAGCGGAGCTGGGCCTTTTCCGCAAAGGCCCACGATCAGGCTCCGGTCGGGCTCTAGATTGCTAAGTCGGTCTTGCACCAATGACGAGGCCCTCTAACTGGGTACCTTAGCACTGGTGCCTGACAGGCGGGAAGGGGGGGACACAGTTTCCTCGGAGCAGCGGACGTAGAAATGGACTGCAGCCACAGGCGTCCGTTCGGAAGTTCGGGTGCTAGCAGTGTCATTCTATATTTGTTGGCAACTTTAGGCTCGAACTGCTCTATCATGATTTAGCCTCTCCCATGGTTTCTAATTGCATTTTTTTTTTGCATATTCTTCCTCCTAAATTATTATTGTAGTGATCTGGTCCAGGTGCTTAATATAAAGTGCAAACTGCAATCAGAGGGGTTTTGTAGGTTTAGGTTAGCAACAACATGAGGCCGGTGCACTAGTGTATATTTGGTGTTAGCGTAAGCTCAATTTTAGTCTAGTAGCCTATATAATCAGTGATCCTCTTCTACATAAAATATTTTAGAATATTATTTTTGGTATATAGAGTGTATGGAGGACGTTATTCTCTTACGAAGCACTTACTTTACTTCTACATATTTTCTTGGTCGTCTAGTTATAATGTGTTTTTATACATAAGGGACGACTTTTCTTCAAATGCTACATTGTTTTCTGTTAGACTCTTTTCGGACCCCTATGAGCTAGGCTCACTTTGTGTCTTGCGGCCAAACGATGATAGGCATTAATGATTTTGAAACGGGAACCTCTGGATTACAGTGGACCGTAGACTCCATTAGCATGTTCAGAATGGTTTTTAGGAACATGCATCTTGAATCCTCTTCGATTGGGAATTGTAAAACATACACACCAATCGCTTATGATTTTGAGTATTTGACCATGGCGTAGCGGGCAGTGTTCAAAATTTCGGCAAAATTTCGGCCGAATTTCGGTAATTCCGGTGGTGGCCGAAAAAATTCCGAAATTTTGTAATACATGAATACATGTGCTATATAACTCTAGACTCACATTTTTATATTGCATATTCTTCTATTTAATAGATGTGTAGTCATAAATCATACTAATCTTTGTTTAGATCTAATTTTTTTTTAGAAAAAACATACTTCATGTGCTAGTCTCTAAACGGCCGAATTTCATGAAATTTGGTAATTTCGGTTGTGGCCGAAATTTTTGCAATACCGAAATAAAAAACCCTGGTAGCGGGTGCTAGCGCACAATGGACCCGTCGAAGGCGCAAATTCTTTCTTCTATTTTCCTCTTCGTTTCTCATTCTTCTTTTCTTCTATCTTTTCACGCTACAATCCTATCGATTTGCTTCAGACCTGCAGCATGCCAGCATACTATGAACAAAATTGTGTTCGAGTATCCAAGTTAATTACAAAACTTATTAAACGAGATATCTAAAACCTTTTTGGTACTATAAGCTGTGCTTTAGTAAGTTTTTTTTTTGTTTGAAAACTTAGTTGATTGAGCTGTTCCAAAAAATGTCTTACGCAAATACTTAGTTGAGGAAGTTGTTTCGAAAACTTTTTTCACACAAGTTTTGTCCAAATACAGTATATTGAAGAGAAAACACTTATAGAATGTTCTTATAAGTTGTAAGTTATTTTATGAAAAACTAATGCCGAGAAGTTGTCCCGAGAAATTTATCTGGTAAAAGTTATGCGCACAAGTTCCTTGGCAAAGTTGTGTGTACAAGTTTACGTGTTATATACGAGTTTTAGGAAAGTTGCACTATAAGTTTATGCACAAAAATTGAAGCTTATAACTTCCAAAAATGCAAAAGCAAAACTGTAGAAATGAAAATTTCCATTCCATTAAGAAAAAGAATACAGATACCAGGAATCGCTCAAGAAAAAGAGCACGCGTTTTTGCTAGGCCTTACCTCGGGAGTCTGGCCCTGGTTCTTATTCTTGGCCTAGATCAGGATCGGACCTGCTCGGCTGCACCTGCCTGAAGGCGATGCTACCGTTATTCCACGATACTACTCAATTACTCATCAGTTCTCAAAGCTAAAGATGGAAACACCAAACACGATCGCTGATCGGCAACATGTCGACGTATATTTACTGAGTCCAAAAAACAACGACGTGGTCCATAGAAATTACCAATCAGCCAAGCTTAACACGAAGCTGAGAGAATCAGTCAATCAATAACTCATGGGGTACCCCAACCACAATGTCACATGGAAATGGAGACTCAAACAGCGATCATGGAGCTGCTAGTCGCAGTGTGCGCAGAAAGCTTTGCACTTTAACTTAGTATGTCACTGTTCTCATCAAGGCAGAGGGAGGCTTCCGTTCTGGTTCCATGTGTGGGAGCACCAATGATAATGGAAGCCCTTGGTTTGCACTATGAGTACCTTGACCAGCCTCCATCACTGGTCCTATGGAAGACCCGGGGCTTGTGTTTTGGGAATGTTTCTTCCCAGTCCGGGTTATTGATCAAGTATTTCCAGATCCTACAAACAAGAAAAAATACAGAGAATTCTGAGAATAAGATAACTGTAAGTCATAAACTAGAAACGCGGGCGCGGCTTTGCCGCACCTTCCCTTCCGATTGGGCCAGTGGCAATAAGAGTATAGGTGTAGTGACGAGAAACTCAACATTTTTTTTCTTTTTATGATTTTTATGTATTTTCGAGACTTTTTCATCATGAAGGTATAGTTTTATTTATATATTATTTTGGGTATTGAAATGGAACTATCATATCTTTTTGACTATATTTGTCGTGGAGAAAGAAGGGGTTAAATTATTTATTAACGAGTGAGGAGCATAAGTAGGCAAAAGGTTGATGTAATTGTGAAATGAGGAGAATTCGAATACATAGTCTTGATAGTATTTTCTTTAATAAAGTAGTGGTGTAGTGCTAGTACGTAAAGATGTAGGAGAACATTGTTTTTTTATAGCAAAATATGATGTTAAGGTTGTGTTGGTACTTTCTTTATGGTAGTAGTTTTAGTATTTAAAATAACGCATTGCTGTAATAACTGTCGATATGATTTTAACCCTAAAAAGCATAGGTAAAAATTTTTATGAAAAAATTCCTACTAAGACATGTCATATTATGGATGCGCTGCATAGATCTACTCGTGTGGATTTCAGATTAGCTTTTTTTTTCTATTTTACGATTTTTCTGTGATTTACTACACATTTTTAAAGTTTCAGTCGATATGATTTCACCCCTAAAAAGCATAGGTAAAAATTTATATGAAAAATTTCTTACTAAAACATGCCATATTATGGATGCACTGCATAGATCTACTCGTGAGGATTTCAGATCAACTTGATTTTCTAATTTACTATTTTTCCGTGATTTATTATGCAATTTTAAAGTTTTAGCTAATTTATTTTTTTTTAAAAAAGAGATATAATGAAAGGTGGACTACGTGTTGATTTGAGAAAAATCTGAGGAGGTTTTCGCAAAAATTTTTGAGAGGGTCTCTGGGCACGGGTTGATTTTCGATAAAGGAAAGGTCTTGTTTGCAAAAAACCCGGAGCCCATCCGATCTGGACTGCATGTTGATTTCTAAATAATATGAGGTTGTTTTCGCAAAATATACTGAGAGGGCCTCTGGACGTGGGTTGATTTTCGAAAAATAGAAGGGTTTTTCTACAAAATGACCACGGCTCGCCCGATCTGGGCCATCCGCGCGCCCGATCGAACCCGATCGAACGGCCGCGAAAAGCGGGCGACGTGGCCACGCTGGCCGACCAGCTTTTGGAGGCAGGATTCATATGGAAAAGATTAGTTTGACAGTATTTATGGTCTGCAAAAGAGTAGGGAAATCTACACTGTAGAGACACAAACCTTCTTTCATTTTCCACAAAGTGAGGTGGTTCTGCAGCTGGAGAGGTGGAGCATTGCAACAGGACTTCAGAGTCCGAAAGCTGGTTAAGTGAGGATGCTATATCGGCCCAATCTGGCATCCTATATGACAACGGTGATGTGTTTATGGTAAGGAAAAACTGTAAACAAACAAGGCATGGATGCACAGTATTTCCCAGTTTGTGGGATAACATGTGCTCTTAAACTATTTACTGCAACATTTTCTACTCCCAATTTATACAAGAATTAACACTTGATAGTAGGGAAAAAGTTGTATGTTTCTGGTTCTGACTGGATTTGATAAATTTGATGATAAAATAGATCATGATAATGCCTCCATAGAACTTTTCATGGGAAGAGGCACTAAACAAAGGGAAAGTATCATCATATGAACAGCTATTTAGAACTGTCCTATGTCACTAATAGCAGGTTTTGCCTTTCCTTTTCAGATAGTACTACACCCATTGGACTTTTGGAATATCAAACTGGATGAAAAACAACTGTTTGTGTTACTATTGAAACAATAGCTCAAAGTTCAGGAACTTGGAAGTTTAAGCACAAAGAGTTTGAAACATGCAAATAAAGACATTGGAGATTTCATTATGTATATATATAAATATATATAATGCAATGGATGAGAAGATTTCAGATACCAGCAGGCAGGTGCAATTTGAAAAACATCACACTGAGTATCGTAAGTCTCCAGCAACCTTCCTTGCCAAGTTGGATCATAAGAACTAACACTCACACGAATCCTCCTGACAACTTCATCTGGGCATCTTGAACCCATGTCAAAGGTTGCTGGTATGACAATTCCAGATGAGGTTTCAACCTGAAGACACCAAGTGGGCCTATGAGAACAATTAAATCTCAAGTTTTGTATGTTTAAATTCACAGCGCTGAAGCTATTATATGCTTGAATATTTGAAATCCACACGAAAACCAAACACAAAAATGGATGTAGGGGGAAATGGAGAGGAGACTGCAGAACTATATCACTTTGGATTAACCTTCAAATGACACCTTCAAGGGCATAATGTAAGAAAGCGTCAAGGCTGCTATGTCCTGGTTCTAAGTAGATTGGTGCCAATTGGTAGTTGATACCAGGAACTACTAAACCAACAATGTAACGGATGCAGAAAAGAGGAAATCACTAACCACAAATCCACCAATTATAGGTAGTGCATTTCCAAATGAATCAGTCTTCGTGTTATTCTCAAGGACACAAAATGACCGAAGGTGGAATTGTTGCTGGGACTTATGCAGCACTTCAACTATTTTGCAACATAGTGGATAGGAATACCCTTCCTGTTTGATGTGTTTCTTTCCAGAGGAATGGACTGCCTGCAGAGTGAGAAATTGTAAATGGTTCCACAATTTCTTGTATCACGCAAAAAAGAGAGAGAAATAAAATGCTCAACAAAATGGTGAACAAACAACCAACAAGTTCTGAATCCAACCTTTGTGGAAGCATCAGCAAAGCCACCAATAAGGTGAACCTGCAGTAAGTACTAGTGAGAATGCCTGAAAGGTGCATACAGTATATCCCATATTGAAATTACAGTTAAAGATACAAACATCAAATGGTGCATTGTCATCACCAAGTAATTCTAACATCTGGTTGATCCCTCCCTCCACAATTTTTGGGAAATCCATATGGCTAACGGAGGTCCTGGAGTAAGCAATGGAAGATCAGAAGCATCGTCATAAGTCCTTAGTCCCAGTTCATTCAGAGTAACGAAGTTCCGAAGAAACTGAAGTCTTACAGGATCAGATAAATGCTCTTTTTTTTTCACTTACATTCTAGTCTTGTTGTTGCGAATTACAACACCAATGCATGTAGTAGCTTCATCTGTGCCCACTAACTATAATACAATGAACATATTAACTCAAATGTGATTCAATTCTGAACGACATATGCATAACATAGTAATATCAAATCACACTAGAAATAAGACCCGATAGCCAGAACAAGTTTCCAGAAGACGCCAACTTTGTTGCAACACAGAACTTAACCAAATAGGCAAACTAGCTATAGGACTGTTCACGACCAATGTCTACACCAAATGCAATTGCAAAGATTGGAACTACGTATTGGCATTCTAATCCAGTGCAGCTTTAATCCGTATTCATCAAATGACACGGATACTATCCTATTCCTATAGTCACTTTTCAGAAGGAATCAAATTAGACCATTTCAGGCAAAGACCAACCAGGTTGTTCCAAGGTCCACAGAAAAGTCTGGTTCCAATAACAGTAAATCATCACAATTCACAAAGTTGGTCAAGATACAAATCAAAACCTACGAGACCAGCCAATAAAGGGTAAAAAGAGCTCTAAGATGACTGCCAAACCCCCAATTTTACAGAAAGCAGCAGTAACCCCTGATAATGTCTCCAAAGCTGCACAAGAATCCCTGCTTTATCCTCGGACCCCAAAAGGTCTCTGCTTTGTCCCAAAGCAATTCCTACATCGAGTGAAGTGAAACTACGAAGACTTTGCCCATCCACTACTTCAAAGCTCAGAACCTGAGCGGCTAAGCCCTTTGTGTCGACAGCAACCCACATGATTTGGCCAGGAAAACAAAATTCACCTTTACAACACCAAATCATCACTGAGCTACGCATAATCAGCAGCTACACAACACAATTAAAGGAACTCCATCAACGACATAACAAGATCGCCCATTTTTATCACCCAAAGGCCGGGTGGGAAACGAGCTATGAGTTCTCCAACCCTACTTGATCGAGCCGCGACAACGCAACTCCACGCACCTCGACGCGCGCCGGATCCACCGTGGCGTACTCCCGCTGGAACACGTAGACGTGCCTCGGCGCCCCTTCCTGCCCTGCCGAGATCCGCCTCTCCGGCGTGGCCTTCAGCCGGTCGGCCGCGTCGCGGATCCCGGGGCTCTCCAAGAGCGCCGCCACGAGCTCCCTCCCGGTGCCTCCCTGAAGAAACGGACCGGGCGTCGTAGAATCAGAGAGACAGGAGCCAGCGCCCACGATCACGAGCTCCTCAAGGTAAATAACCGACGCACCGTGCGGGAGGCGGCGCCGGCGCTGGCGCCTCCGGAGGAGGAGAGGGCAAGGTCGCCGTCAACGAGGAGCATGCCGCCGCCCGCTGGCCGTCTGAGTCGGAGGAGAGCTGGAAAGGAGTGCTTCAGACTCGAAAAGTGGCACAGAGGGACCCAAGTTCCAAGCTTCGTTGCGCACTACTACCTGGTTTAAAGTTTTTTTTTTCCTTTTCATTTTATAAGGTTTGTAGCTTCTGTATGGAGAGACTTATTTTTTTGCAAAATTAAAGGTTTTGCAGATGTTTAGTTAAATTAAAGGTAACATCGTTTTTTAAAACTTTAGATCGAAGATGCAATGCATAGAGGTGGTGGAGTTGGCGAGATGGCGCTTAGATAGCAGTCGTTGACGAGTGTGTGGACGAGGTAAGAGACAAAAGACGAGCAGGATAAGATTAGCAATTAGCAATGGAATGTTAGCATATGAGAAGTTTATCGGGAGTAAAAAAAAGACAAGTCTAAACATGATGTGGCGTTGTCTTGTAACCGGTAATAAATGTTACTCCCTCCGTTTCGATTTATAAATTGTTTTTTTAATACATAACTTACTCATCTCGACACTCGAAAGTCGTTCATTTTATTCTGCCTTTCTAGCATGTAATTGAGCTTTTGGGGCTTGGCCATTCAAATACTACGCTAAATTTATTCTGCCTTTCTAGCATGTAATTGAGCTTTTGGGGCTTGGCCATTCAAATACTACGCTAAATTTAGTCAAGGACGTGACTACTAACTATACTTGTGTTTTTAATGATGTTTTACATCAAAGTTATATGCATATATCTATCTATAAATTGAAATCGAAAGGTTAATAAGCTGATAAAGAAAGACTGACAATTCACTCGTAACTCCCTGCATGTATAGTCGACTCTCGGAGGCCATAAGGATCCCAACTTAAGCTCCGAGGTATTTCGAATTTTTGACCGTGCTCCCCTGTGATTTCCGTGCTCTGAGGTATTCCGTGGAAAGAGATCATAAACATTTTTTGCTCTGCGAAGACCATTGTTGTCAGTCAACTGCTAGCACTTGATCTTTGTCTCTGAATAATTGTGCTAAAGACACCGGTTGCGGCTGCCGCTATACTGTAGTGCTCTCAGCATTTCACTATGCTAGTAGTGCAACCGCGTGCAGCTTTAGCATATTCAAGGGTGGTGAACTACCGAACTTGACCAGCTTGAGGCCTTTCTCTAACACGTGTTCAGGCTCGCCCTGTACTTTTTGATGAAGATCAGTTGTGGAACCACACTCCATTTTGCTTTATCTAAGGTTTTCTGTTCACGACATGGACGGGTCCTATTCTTTAATTGCATCGGCACGCCAGTCCAAGGATTTTAAACGTCACACACACGACACTAATTGGAATGAATGATGGAGCACGTCTGAGACATGAGATGGAACTGATGGAAGCATCCAGTAGACCCTGCACAATGGCACCTGAACATTCTTCTTTGGATCGCTCTGCACACTGATTGATGAAGACGACGGTATCCATCTGAACATGATAAGATATGCTTCTTGCATGGCTGTTCTGACTGTTAAGGGTTGATGCTAATCATTTGGCATCCCGTGGTAACCAGAGCACTCAAGGCCAACCTTCCAAAGCTCTCGCAGCTTCTCCCTGTTGGTTAGGTTTGTCTCTCGATCGTTTTAGAAAACTCAGAGTGAATTTCATAGTCGTTGAAGTCCTCAATCTATCCTTACCATGTAACCTTGACAAGTTGACAGTCAGTAAGCAGTGGTTACGGATTACGCCCCGTCACCATGAAAATCATAAGCAAAATGTTCAAAGTGCATGCGAGCGCCAACTGGGTGTTCACCACGTCCAAGCCATCTTCTTTGGTAACTCTCCAGCGAGCTAGGTGTAGATTTCGGGGTTTGGGCTCATGTCCACGATAGAGCAAGCCAAGGAGAAAGGAAAAATTCTAATTTACCTCCCTCAGCCATCGAGGCGACTTTCTTCTTTGAATTATAAAACTAGTTTTTTCGACCTTCAATGACTTTTAAAATCTTTGTTTTTTTTCACCTTGAATGGTTTTGATGGTGGTTTTGTTGATGTGGTGCCATGTCAGAGGGGAATAAATCAGACTAAGTTGAAAGTTTAAGAAGGTAAATCGGACTATAAATATTTTTAAGAAAATATCTGCATTCAAATATTTTTTACATGGAAAAATATTCCAATCTAAAATTTTGGTTTAATCTTAGAAAAACCATAGAAAACTTGTTTTTACCTTAGAAATAAAAAAAATATGAAACTCATTTTCGTTTTGGCTAAAATCATGCTCTATCTTCTGGTGCTCTCGTTATCTATTAATTAATCATTGTTGATTGTCTGACTATGTAGAAACACTAGTGGAGCGTCGTCAGGACTACCGTTGTGCTCCAGTGACGCACATACGTAATCGGACATTCAACATCGACTAATTATAATAAATAATGAGAGCTACTAGCAAATAAGCACCAAAATTAGTCCATAAAAATTTAAATAATTACAATCTAGGCACCATAACACAGAGCATGATTTTAGAAAAATCTAAAACTAGTTTCATAATTTTCTAAGGTAAAACATATTTGCTATGAAATTTCTAAGATTAAACCATGTTTATGATTTTTAATTACATTATTTTTTTCATGTAAAAATATTTGGATAAATGCTTGAAAATCTATTTTTATGATTTTTTATATATTTTTAAAAATTTTGTAGTCTGATTTACCCCCTCTGACGTGGCATCGCGTCAGCAAAATCACCATTAGAACCACACAGTCACCGTTAAAATCACCCAGGTGCAAAACCAAGCAGTTTTAGAAGTTGAGGGAAGTAAAAAATACTGATTTTATAGTTCAAAGAGGAAAATTGAACGACCGCAATAGTTGAGAGAGGTAAATTAGACTTTTTTAAAGAAAAAATGCTAGTGGTAGGGATTACGAGGCCTGGTGGCTAGGAGGAAGAGTCGAAGATGGATTATAGTGAAGGCCGAACTAGGATTCAACCCATACAGCCCATGAAGCATCATCGGTCGACACTGGGATCTAGCACAAATGGCCTAGCACAAAATATGCAATCCCTAAACACAGAAATGACACACGTTTATATAGCTAACCTTAAATTCCATGATTTTCCTTCGATTGTTGATAGGAGTGTATTTTTAAAAAAATTATTGAAAATTACCTTCGTAAAAAAGAACCTTAATACAAAGGACTTTAATAGAAACGATAATTCTTCGTTGCCTGCCATAATGCCAACCCTACGATCGCCTCTTATATGCTTATCCACTCACCTCGCAATCGTTCTAAAAAAACTCACCTTATCATAGCGCCACGACAGCGCTCCGCAACTGCGCTTTGTGACCGCGCTCCGCCGCGCTGCCTCGGCGACCACACCCTCCACCGCGCCTATAACACCCTAGGTGTTTGTCACTCGTTAAGTAGTGGATTTAAGCTCAAACATGATAGATTAAGTGGTGATGACGATGTCAAGGTCAACCTATGGAGATGAGCCTAATCTAAACTTGGATGTTGCGCCCTTGCTTTGCATATAGACCATTTTCAAGATATATGCTTGGGTGGTGTTATATATTGCAATATCTTCATGTGTCTCACCTTAATACCTATCTATATTGGTCATTGGAAAAGTTTTATGAAGTTTGGAATCAAAAAGTCACATGAAATGATAAGTTCTATTCCTATTGGAATTGCACCATTAAGTGAATGGAATTATAGATCATCAAGCAAACCTTGTAAATTTTTCCAAATGACTCTAGATGAGTTCTACAACAAAAGTCATGAAGGGTTCATGTTGAGCAAATACCAAGAAAATGCCCCAATCGGCCTAAAACCCTAGTTTAGGCTTTATTAAGTTGCTGCTTTGACCAAAGTGAAAGTTTGACTTCTGTACCAGTTATGAGGTTTGACCTTAAACAAAAGTTGTAGTTCATCTTGTGTATAACAAACTTTGTTTAATGGTCAGGAGCTAGTTTGGTCTCTAGCTTAGTCAAATAGAGCTCCGAAGATTCAATGCAGTGCTGTTTTGGAGCACCAGATTTTGGCTAAGTCCTAGCTGAGGTTTAATTTCGGGTACTCCAATTTGGAGCTTTATATCTTGTAGCACAAGCTGATCCAGACCTTGATCCTTTAATAGAAGTTGTAGTTTAGATTATGTACTACAAACTTTGTTTAAGCACCAAGGCCTGGTACGACTTCTAACCTAGCCAAATAAGGTCACCAAGTTTGAATGTGCTGCTGACTGTCCAGTCTTCAATAATCCTATGTCATTAGATTGGCATGCCGCGTTCTCATGATTTTGTTAACAAACTTGACTTGCTTCCAAAATAGAACTTGTAGCCAATATCATGAAGAAGAGTATGTCAAAAGTTGGTTTAAGTTTGACATGTTTTGACCAGTAAATTGGAGCCTCAACCGAGCCAAGCTTAGTCCTTGTTTAGTTGTTGACAATGCCTAATTAGAGCTTAATTAACCACTGATGTAGAACCCTAATGACCATGGCTCCTTAATCAAATTTGTAGAGCATCGAGTGGGATCCAACTTTGCTTCTTGGCCCATGTCCAGAATCAGCCCGCAAATGGCCCAAAATTAGCTCCCACGTCGGCGACTCCATTGCCCACCATCTGTTCGGAGGATTGCCTCAACGGGCGACACCTGCCCTGTGCGTGGCAGCCATGCACGGGCAACGCGTGCCCTCTTCCTTGCCGTGCGTCCTCGCCCTCCCTCTCGCGTTTGGACAGCAGAGCGCCCTTCAGCGCACTCCCTCCTCACTCGCCTCGCCCTCCCCGCTCATATTCTCGCCGCGCACGCGCGCAGAGCGCGGCCACGCCATGGCCGGGCCGGCAAAGCTCACTACTGTCGCCTGTGCCTTGCCTCCGTGCCACCTCTGCCCGAGACAACCGCGTCATCGCGTTCTCCAATTCGCACCGCCACCACCGGCCCTCTCCGGCAGCGTCGCAAGCCGCCGCTGCTCCTCACCAGTGGGGCAGCTGCCGTCGGCCTGTGCAGACAAGTGGCCGGCCCTGCACGCCGCGTCTCCGGCCAAGCCAATCCCGGCCGACCCTCCCCAACACCGTTACCGCCCTCTCGTGAGCCTACCGCACCGTTTCTCTGCCTCCCTCGGCCATCGGAGTGCGCCGCCGCCGCCGCCGTACAACCGTCCGCTTACGTGCGTGGCCAGCACGCTGCAGGCCACCACGGGGCAAGCCGCGGCCACCGTTGGGTGCACGGGGACCCGCTGGTGCTTCCCCGCATCTTCCCCGCCGTCGACGTGGCCTCCTCCGGCCGGGCAGCGAGCTTCGGCGACCCCTCTCTGTAAATCTTGACCAGGGACCTCTCGCTCAAATTCGACTAAAGTCAGGGGTCTAAGTGCACACCGACAGACTCAAGTAAATAGTGCCAAAAGGACCTTTTTGGTAGTTTTTGCTGATTTTTGAAAAGGCATAGTAAATCATTGAGAATTCGTAAAATAGCAAACAAGGACTTTTTGGAATCCTTGTGAAATTCTCTATGCAGTAGATCTATAATATGTCATATGTTAGTTTAAAGTTTTAGTTCTAAAAATAGATCTTTGCATCTAGGTTTTCATTGCTAGTTGTAATTGTCATTTTCATAACTGCAAATTTAGAGCTCTAAATGAAGTGAAATTTTTGTGGCATGCTAATCATGTGATGTTTGATATGTGGTAATAATTTCATGAGTTTTGGGTGTTGTATGAGTGAGTTATTAATGTATCTTGCTCTCACATGATTTATTGTAATAGCCATTTGTCTTTTTCTAAGGGGTTAATATAAATGTCCAAATGACTTGAAATTTGTACAGTAGACTATTGGGAGCATATGTAGGCCACTGTAATTTTGGTAGAATTTATTGTGTACTTTTGGTAGGTGTTCATAATTCCACCTAATTATCTAAATAAATTAAGAAAATGCATTAAAAGAATTTATTTAGGAATGGACACTATGTTTTCTGGTGTTCATTAGTCATGTGTGACATGTTGGTAAAGTTGGTTTTGTCCAATTATATGTTTGCAACATAAGTTAATAATTATTTCTTGCAAATGAAGTTTCTGGACAGATCTGGAAACTTGGCAATGTTCTTCATGATAATGTGCTTTGTTGTGAAACTTGTTTATACAAAAGTTGTAGATAATTTATATGTCTATCTGCTGTTAAAATTTGGTGGCATTTGGCCATGTGGTTTAGGAGTTATATCTATTTAAAGTCGGGTTACAGAATTGCTTGCTCTCTGTCTTGTTAGACCAGTTTCTGTGTTTGTGTAAATTCGACATGTTAAACTTTAGAATCATGCTATGGTGATATTAGATGAATTGTAGAGAATTTCATAAGATTTCTAGAATGTCTTCTTGTAAGTCATTTGGATTTGTGTAACTCTAGTTATAGTTAAATCTTGTATCTGCTGTTTGCATGTCTAGAAATTGATAGATGCCAATTATAGTTGTTTGCTTGTATATTGTTAAGTGTGACTTATGCCTTTGAGGGTAGTTAAGTTAATACACCTGAGATCTTGTGAAACCTTGTGTGCCATGTCTAATATGCTTGCCATCTTTTATATTAGGTTGAGAGATGTTTATTTAAGCAACATGAAGTGTCTATGCATGTGGAGTGTATTATGGTGTTTGTCTTTGCTTACAGTATGTGATGCATTGTCCATTGCATTTTCATGTATTCATACAATTGCATCTTACATCTCATATAGGTACGCTAGATGCACCACGTGAAGGACATGATATGGAGCTGAACCCAAAGATGGTGTTGGTGGATCCATCCCGAAAATAGAAGGATCGGACAAGTGCTAGATTGGGAGATGTTCACCAAGCGGGTTTCATCTTACCAACACTAACTTGAGTCGGATCCCAGGCAAACCCCGGAGCATTATAAGCCTCCTACTTTCAAAGCAGTTATCTATATATATGTGTTGTATTTGTATTGTTGCATTACGTTATAGGAATTGATTGAAAATCCTTGCTGCATTGATAACAATCCTTGTCCAGCAATTCGAGCCCTGAATCCTATGTAGACAGGATCGTATATATGCTTAGCCCTGCTAAATTAGACCGGTAGAAGTCGGGTGATTTCCTGTCACCTGCGAGATATAGGGCTTTATCAGGTCATGGTTGGCTATATTTGCTATCGTGGAAATGAACCATGTGTTAATGAAATGAAATAAGACCGGGCGGGATGACGATAGTGAAGCAGCAAGGCATGGAGGTCTTGGGTGTGGATCTATCCCCGTCTGTGTCGGTTAAGGACCGAGACCTAGAGCCTTCTATGTCATTTTGAACGCATGTCTGACATTTAGTTGGCCGGCCTGAGGTTGCCGACCGCGAAGCCTAGTAGCTCAACTCAGGCTGCGAAGTCAAAAAGTGAAAGTCGCCTCGGAAGGGAGCCAGAGGGTCCAAGGGCAGGTGAGTTAAAAGTCCTGAGCATCCTGGCCACTGGTATCCCCGAGAATGCGGCGCTGTTCGGGCCCATCCTGAGTTGTACCAAAGGTTATCTACGGCTGCCTTTAGCGGGGTTTGCCGGGTGAGTGTCAGGAATACCCCCTCAGCTGAGTTGGAATCGATTCGAGTCGCCGTCTCTTCCGGATAGTGAGAAACTTGACTGGTTATCTCCAGCGTAGATACACTAATTATTAATGATGGTTCGGAATGGATGATAATGATGATGATGGCCTTATTATACCTGCTATGGTTAATATTGTTTGATCCTAATAAAGTGAGTGCTTTAGTACATGTGCTAATCTAGTTATTAGGTTAATGATGATCAACTTGATACTTAAGCATATATTGGTTAATTATCTGTAATAAGCTTTTCTGCAATTGAGTCCAGCTAGCCCACTTTATAAAGCCTTGCATACTCCTTAATGTCACCTTTGTTTCTGGTTTTTATCGGGTAAGTCTAGCTGAGTACCTTCTCGTACTCAGGGTTTATCCCCACTTGTTGCAGGTTGTGATGTATCATGGCGACTATAAGAGATGATTGGCTCCTGTCTTAGTGGCGAAGTGTGATCACGGGCATGATCCTTCTAAGTTATCTTCTCTCTATTGCTGTTGTTGGAAGTCGACCTTGGTACTGGCATGTATTTGAAATGAGGGTGTTGTTAGTTTCAAATTACTTTGCTTCCGCTACTTTTGAACTTAAGTTGTAATAACTATGTTGAACTCTGATGTATATTGGATTACTTATGAAATGGATGTAACATGTGACTTGTTATGTTGAATCACTACAATCTTGGCTTGTATGTTGGTTGGATTGAAATCCCTCGTGATTTCATTGGACTACCGGAGTTATATGGGCTCAAGTGCGAGAATTTGATCACTTCGGTGATTGTTTTTGTACTTGTGCTCTTATAATTTGGACGGTTCCGTGACAGCGCCTCCCTCTCCATCGCGCCTCTACTCCGCCGGCCAGCATCTCCACCACGCCCAAGCTTGGCAACTGGTCTTCCTCCCTCTCCACTGCGCCTCCCGCCCGCCGCGGCCTTCTCTAGCGCAGACTCACCGCGGCCTTCTCCACTAGATCTGCCACGGCCTTCTCCACCAGAGCGGCGAGCTTCGCGCCACCGGTGAGCTCTATATCGGTGAACTCCATGCACCGGCGAGCCTCCAAGCTGTCCTCCAAGCTGCAGCATAGTGTGGCCAGGGTAAATTGCTGACGCTGAGAGACAACAACTCTAGTAGCTTGTGTCATATGTGCCAGCTGGGCCATGCAAAAGGATGTGTTGCTGCAAAAAGAATACCAAGGCGTATGATACTGTATTGTTCCGATAGGGAAATCCTTTATCACCAATTCTATTTAACATTGTCACAGATATGCTCGATATACTGATTAATAGAGCAAAAGAGGAGGACCAGTTTGTTGGCATTATACCCCATTGGATGGTGGTATTTTGATTCTACAATATGCAGATGACCATAAGAGAAAATATAGACTTAAGAAGTGGTTTATTCTTTGCCAGCCAAAGGATCAGCGTGGTTTAGGAATAGCTCATTTAAATCTTAAGAACATCGCTCCGCTGAGTAAGTAGCTTTTCAAGCTCCTAACGACATATGGTACTTGGCAACAATTGCTATGAAATAAATATCTAGGATCTAAACCATTAGTGCAAGTGAAATGAAAACAAGGTGATTCCCATTTTTGGGCTAGCTTGCTGAAGGTGAAACATGATTTTCTCCGCTATGGATCTTTTATTATTAAAGATGGATCACAAGTCAGATTCTAGGAAGACAAATGGTTAGACAATGATAGTTTAATGAACCAATATCATGGTTTATACAACATTCTTAGACCAAAGTTTGTCACAATGTCAGAAGCACTGAGCTCCTATCCACCTATTTTTTCCCCTAGAGACGAGATCTAATGGGTCCAAAATTAGTGGAGTGGAATCATCTATTAGCATGTCTAGCCAATATTTTGTTGTTACATTACAAGGACATGATGAATTCTATTGGTTTTTGCATCCAAATGGGCAATTCGCGGTGAAATCGCATTACAAAGCAATGATACAAACCCCGGCTCCTAATCTGAATAACAGTTATGGAAACTAAAAGTGCCTCTTATGGTAATGATTTTTATGTGGTATCTTAGGAGGGGGTGGTGTTAACAAAGGACAATTTAATTAAGCACAATTGGCATTGGAGCAAAACTTGTTGCTTTTGTCCTGAAGATGAGATAATTCAGCACTGGTTTTTTTACTGCCGTTTGGCGCATTTTATTTGGAGTTTTTCTCAAGTTGCTTTAAATCTATCAAACCCCAAAGTGTAGGCGGCTGGTTAAATGGAGTGAAAAAACAATTGAGATCTTTAGTACTTCTTGGGGCATCAGTCACATGTTGATCTACTTTGTTGCACAAGAATGACTTTGTTTTTGAAAAGAAAAATTTTAATTGTCCTTTGCAGGTTATCTATGCAATCTCCTACATGCTCCCTTTGATAGGCTATCCTCCAGGGGCCGGAGTTCTAGGATACATTTGTGACGGCATCACAACAATTGAAGCAAGTTGTCGGTGTTTGGTCCCGTGGGGGTCCTAAGCCGACGAGTGAGTGCTGCGTGTCCCTAACCTAGATGGTGATGCAAGGGGAATACACGGAGGTTTATCCTGATTTGGGCAAAAGAAGACCCTACGTCTAGCGGGGAGGGGAGAGTTTTGTATTTCCTTGCACCGAGGTGCTTGCGTAGGGGTTACAAGCTGTGAGAGAGGGCGCCGAGCCCAAGTCTCAAAGGGAGAAAAAGAGTACAAGGGTGATTGCTTGAGATGTTGATCTCTGAGTTGTGTGCCTTTGCTTGCTAGCACTTGGCCTCTGACTTGCTTCTTGCCCCCTTGTAGAGCCCTGACCTGCCCTTTTATAGGGCAAGGGGAGGCCGGGACGCCGGGGGTGTCTTGAGGTGAAGTTTTGTCGATCCTTGTGGGGGTGGCTGTAGCGACGTGCCTCAGGAATGGCTGGCCATCCCTGGACACCGTGATGACGTCGGGGATGAGGCGGTGAAAAGACCCTGAGTCCTGTGTCACGTCGGCCTTTCTTCCCTGCTAACCGGTGGTGGGTGTCGAGGCCGGGCCGAGGCTGGGTCGAGGCTGGGCGGATAAGGCCAAATCCCCGAGATTGTGGGATACGGACCTTGTCGTTTCCTTCATCGAGGGTGGTCGGTGGCAAAACAGTGCGCGGTAAGGTGTGCATAGTGACAGGTTTTCACCTCCCATCCCGGGATGGGCGGTAGAAAAGTGAGGACTGACACAGGTGTTGTTCCAACGTTGATCGCAGCTGTAGCCATGGCGGTAGGGGGTAGTAGGTAGTTGCATTAAATGTTCTGACTTTTGACTCAGAGTAGGTGGGTAAGATAGGTCTAGCGATTCGACCCGGGGTCGTGCGAGTCGGAGTTTGCCGGTAGTCGAGATGCCTTGTCGAGCGAGCCTCGTACGAATCGCGACGCGGTCGAGGCGTCCCGCCGAGGGTGGCTCGTACGAGTCGGAGTCGGAGCGCGGTTGAGACGTTCCGTCGAGCCGGCCTCGTGTGAATCGGAACATAGTCGAGGTGTATCGTCTACTGTTTTTTGGCTTTGCTGTGTTGGTGCATTAGTGTTTCGTTCTTTTTTATCGTTGATTATGGGTACCCCTATACTGCTGGTACTGACACAAGTGGTGAAGGATATCTTTATCCGAGCATATAGGTGGCGATCTAGCAAATCTAGATCGAGGAACGTGGTGTGGATGCAGGCCCGTCTTAGGGGCAGGGGCAGCCAGTGTGACGCCCGGGGGCCCATGTCGATTGGGGGCCCATGAGTATATGTATCTATAGTATATGTATTTCAGTATTTGGCTCATAGTTCACTCGTTTAGGTCCACTCTAGTGTGCGCGGCGTTCGACAACTAGTCCACAGCTCCGTGCATGCCTGTCTGCAAACCTTCATATTCACTCGTCGTTTGTATTAGTGACTTTCCATGACGGCATGAGTATCATGTGTTGTGGCCGTTGCGTCCGTATATTCTCAGCGACTTATAATATAGTTATTTCACCATTGTTTAGTTTTTTTTTGCTGTAATATGGCTATTTTTTTGAGCTAAGTATATGTTGCAAGTTAATTCTTATTACTACTATATAATTCAACCGTCATGTTAAAATATTAGGTTGCTAGGCCCTTACTGTCTTGCTTGCCTAAGGGCCTTAGAAATTGTTGAGACGGCCCTGTGTGGATGAGCACCATGGCGGCCCATAACTACATGCATGACCAATTGACCATCAGTTATTCACTTTCATGTAACTTCTGTGGCTAGTGTAGTTCGGATGAATTTTAGTAACCAATTCATGAAAGTTGCCATGCTCTTCGTATTTGATAGTCATGCGCTCATGCTATTTAACCACATCATTTATGAATCATTTTACTCACTCTTGTTCCTTCTATGTTGTTGGCTTAATTGAATTGGTTTTGTGCCTCCTCGATGCCTCCATATATATTTACATGTCTTTGCTACGCGTGTTATGTCTCGTTTCCATCGGTACTTGAGATATAGCTGATAAAAAAAGTTGAGATGTTAGAGGGAACTGAAAATGTACGATGTCACACCACAGACCACACTTGGCCGTATGTAAGAGCTAGCCGCCGTCATTCAGCATGATGCAGTTCCAATCGCGCGGCGCAGGAGCAGGTAGCCACCGTCCCCGCTAGTCTTGTCCGTAGGAATTCTTGAGGATGTAGTAGTCATAGCCGCAACCGACGAGTAAGAGAGCTCGTGATCGTTCTCAGTTCCGCCATACATGCTGCCCTCGTAGTCCGTGAAATCTTTGTTGTGGTCTCCGTCTGACGACGATGGAGAGATGACGACATGCCCGAAGGTAACTGCTGAAAGCAAGACCCCTATTTTGTACCATGCTTGAGTCAGCTTGGTGTATGCTTGAGTCAGCATGGCGTGTAAAATGATAGGTAAGCACATATATAATGCTATAATACAATTTTCTAGTATTTAATAGGCCACCTCTCATCTAACTCTTGAATAGATTATGAAAATTATTGAAACTTTTATGAAAATAATTCCTGAATAGATTATGAAAATCTTTGAAACTTTCACGAAGATGATGTGTACAAGATATTTTTTATATTACAAGCAGGCAAATAAAACTAGTAAAGATATTTTGAGGGTCGTGCTTGGACGTGCATATATGAAGGCGTGTCAGCATGCCATTAGCCGTGCTTAGGCCAAAACAAAGACTTACCCAGCATGATAGAGCATGTTTCACATGCCTAGAGGTCACAATAATCTACAGTAGTACAAAGCACGAGAGGGCCGGGCTGTGCCATGCTGAGGCATGCCGCCAAGGCACCAAGCGCACCCAAGAGACCTCCCCAAGGCCTGCGCCGCCTTGCATGCCTAGGGTGTCACTAGGCCAACTACGACAAGTGATCTACCCTCCTCAACGCGCTTGGCAGGTATGGTTTCGCTGACGCCGGTTATTGCGATGACGAAGAATGGGTGTGCAGTGCGCAATGATCGAATCGTTCTCTCCATATAGATGGGACTATCTCCTTCCGATCTCATTGACACTGTCGTCATATCCCGCACGGCCTTCAACAATAATTCCTCAGAAACGAGATGCGCTCTACCACGACGCCGCCTCCGCAACTTCGTGTGACAGGCTCTAGTAATTTTCTGACTTGCCTAAAAAAATTGCTTGGATGTCTAGTATGGCAAAAAAAAAAATCTACTAATATTTTGGCTCATGCCAGAAAAAGTACTTCTCACCGAAAAACAATAATTTTGCCAATAACTGTCGCTACCTTCTCTTTGTCTCCTCTGCCCTCAATGTACACCAGTATCGTCGTAACCAACTTGGTGATGGAGCCTTGATGCATAAAATATGGCGCTGTCCTTGCATGGTAGCAGCTAGTCTCGAGCCATGTAGCCATCCTCAGCGGCGGCCTCGATCTACACAAACATCCTCACTTGCAGCCTAAATCCTTGCCTTCGATCATATCTGCTGACGAAAGCCTCTATCCTGTGGCCTGCGTCATCGTCTCTGGCATCTATATGCACTACTGGCCCATAAGAGATCATAAGCATTTTTGCTCTGTGAAGACCATTATTGTCAGTCAACTGCGGCTAGCACTAGATCTTTTTCTCTGAATAACAATTGTTCCGACTCCGAGTGGTGAACTACTGAACTTGACCAGCGCGAATTTTGCTTTATCTTGCTTTTATCTAAGGTTGGTTCTTCACGGGTCTGATTCGACTGAATTGCACCGGCACGTCAGTCCAAGGATTTACACACACGACGACGCTAATTGGAATGATGGAGGTGATATCTGACGGTTCAGGCAATAAGACGGCTAGAGAGCCCAGAGAACATGAGATGGAACTGAGGCCTTGCTTGTTTAGATGCCCGATTCAGGCATCCCCGAATTACTGTAGCACTACTGTGCTTCACTCTGTGCTGCACTGTAGCAAATTTGTTTTTATTTGGTGATAATTGTCCAAACATTGATTAATTAGGCTCAAAATGTTCGTCTCGCAAAATACAACAAAACTGTGCAATTAGTTTTTGATTTTATCTACATTTAGTACTCCATGCATGTGCCGACATTTTGATGTGACGGGAAATCTTCTTTTTGTATAGTGAAATTTGGAGGTGAATTTGGGAATCTAAACAAGCCCTGAATAACTGATCGAAGCATCCAGTAGACCCTGCACAATGGCACCTGAACATTCTTTTTTGGACCGCTCTGCAGAATGATTGATGAAGACGACGGACGGTATCCATCTGAACAGGATAAGATACGCTTCTCTGCATGGCTGTGCTGACTGTTAGTTAGGGGATGATGCTAATCATTTGGCATCCGGTGATAACCAGAGCACTTCCAAAGCTCTCGCGGCTTCTCCCTGTTGGTTAGGTTTGACTCTCGAACGTCTTAGAAAACTAGAGTGAAATTTCCTCCCATTCCATTTGGTTCTGAAACCAAACACACACTTACATCTAACCTTAAATCCCACTATTTTATTTCAATTGGTGATAGGAGTGAAAACAATTATTTGACAACAACCTTTACGATAGTTGAATTACTATAGCACATGGGGATATTTACCATAATGGTATAGTAAATCACATAACAAGGAGTTACTGTAATCTCGTAAATTAGCATAGCAATTATCGTAACTCAAAGTGACTACAGAATAAGTTATTATATATATATATATATATATATATATATATATATATATATATATATATATATATATATATATATATATAGGGAGAGTATACTCTATAGCTAGCTACAAAATAAGTTATTTTGTAGCCACCTCTATTTACGATAATTGTATATACTAATTTACGACAATGTCAGTATATATTTACGATAGTTGAATTACTATAACACATGTGGATATTTACCATAATGTTATAGTAAATCACATAGTGAGGAGTTACTATAATCTCGTAAATTAGCATAACAATTATCGTAACTCAAAGTGGCTATAGAATAAGTTATTTTGTAGCCAGCTATAGGGTAATAGTTATATATATATATAGTTATATATATATATATATATATATATATATATATATATATATATATATATATATATATATATATATATATATATATATATATATATATATATATAGAACTATTAGTCTAAAGCTGGCTATAGAATATGGTATTCTGTAGCCGGGTCTGGTTGACGAACCGAACTAGCCCACCTGCACCCCCATTCAACGAAGGTCCTGGCTGGACTCCTAATCAATGTAGCGTGGTCCATGCAAATTAAGTCCACTTGCCCAGAAAAAGCACAAATCCACCGGCCGTTGCTTGTCTTGGCTCGTAAATCAAGGGATTAAACTGGACCGCATCTCCGATGCCGCTAATCACGTCACTTCCTTCCAGAGGGCAGTCACGAACAAAAATCGCTCCACCGCACCATGGATCCTCGCACAATCCCACAAAAGTGCATCGCATGGCTGCTCCTCCCAGTGGATCCTCCCATTGGCGGCAACGTCGAGTCCTCTCCAATCCAAGCACCGGCGGCGGCGTCCCGGTGGCGGCGTGGGCCTTCTCCACCACCGGCGCGGCGCGGGTCACCAACTGGTGATGGCGCCCCCCGCCCTCACGCGCACGGCGAGCACCGCTCCATCCACGACGGCTTCCGCAAATCTGCATGACTCATCCAATCTTGAGCACATTGCTTTTGGATTAAGAGCAGGTTCCTTTTGGTCTAGTTAGCAAGTAATTGGGAATTCATATGTCGTACGCTGGCGAGCACGAGCCACCCGACACCGGTGAGGAGCCGCAGCCGGCGAGTTTGCGACGAGCCCTTGACCCCGTATATTACGAAGAGAGGTTAGTTTCTTCTTCTCCTTCCGATCCACATATTCAGCCCTTTCCCCCTCCGAATTCCACTCTTTTGGTTTTTTTCTGCTTTGTCTTGATTTTTCACCTGCCGTAAGTAGATGCAGGCATTTTTCTCAGCGCATTTTTTCTATTTCTCATCCTTCATGTGGATTGATAATCGATTTATTCTTGCAGATCTGTTGGCCAAATGAGTTTGTGATTCACAGCAGCAGCAAACATATGTGGTTCACTTCGTGTTGTCAGGCATTTCATATATACAGTAGTAATATATGTACCAGATGTTGCATTTCTTCAGAGATATTATAGCCAGTTGCCAACATTATTCTCGTAATTCAGCATATAATATTGTAGTTCATTGTCAGCACCATTCTCGTAAAAGAAACATGTGGATCTTTTTAAGATGATATTGTAAGCTCACGTGTGGTGGTTCTTGTAATTTTTTTTGATGCGTTATAGTAACCGGTGCTTTCAAACTTTGAGGCTAAATAGTAACTATTTTATCGTAAAATCATCTCGCTATTGTAGTAACTAGTATCAGAAAAACCACGTTTGATGTCAATTTTTGGTAGATTCTGATCCAAATTATTATCTTGAGACATTCAAATATCGTAACTAGTTTTATCGTAAAATGGTCGCGATATTATAGTAACTAGTTATCATAAACCATTTGACGTCAACTTCGGATAAATTCTCGTCCTACAAATTCCTATCCTAATTATCATCTTGAGAGATTCAAAATACCGTAACTATTTTTATCGTAACTATTTTTATCGTAAAATGATCTGATGTCAGTTTGTAGTAAATTCTCCCATGCTAATTATAGTAACAAGATCATTTGCATGTGCCTGTAACATTTGCATGCTAATTATAGTAACTAGAAAATTATCGTAACAAGATCATTTGCGTGCGTCTAGAACGTTTGCGTGCTAATTATAGTAACTAGAATATATTTTCTACTATTTTTTGTGGACAAGGTATATTATAGTATTAGGGCACTCACAGTGCAGACTCCACCATGGAGTCTAAATCTCGAAGACTCTATCACAAGAAACCATACTTCGCAATGCAAAGTTTGCAACTGTAGTTTCTATAGATAAAGACATTTATTATGCAGCACAAACAAAGCTGATCAGCTGTGGTATACTACCGTGTGATCCACCCTGCACCTCAACAATATCACCAAACGCATACATGATATATACCATCAACAGTATACGACTGAACTAGGAAACAGAACGTATATAATATATCACTGAACTGGCAACGATACTCCACACAGAAATTCAACGAAAGTTTAGATATTAGGTAGCCATGAGTCATCCATTACAATACCGATAAGGATAGAAATACCAGTGGCTTGCACCTAAGCAGCCACGACCTTCATTATACTACAATAAGAACAGAAATATAGATAGCAAAAACCAAAATAATTAGATAATAGTATTTAGATAATCTCCAGTCGTGGCTTCAGAAGTCTTCCAGCCTACACAAGCCATCGACCCTCCAGATAGAAGCCATCGACCCTTTCATGTCCTGATCATCAACCTGTAAAATAAGATGAGCTAGTAAATAAACAACTTTGTTGTAAGAAAAAGAGATGGAGTACAATAACAGAACTGTTGTAAGAGATGAGCTAGTAAATCATCTAGAATCTCTTGCTCTTGAAGATAGTCATCCATGGAATACAGATCAGCAGGGTCGATGCTGCCATCTCCATCCATGGCAGCAAAGGATGGCAGCGAATAGTGGACAGTACATAAGAAAGGGAAGCAGTAGTAGAAGGGGACTCAGAAAAGAAAGCAATGACTGAAAGATGCCGTGGCTGTGCTATATATAGTCACAATTGCCATGGCTGTATCTATTCACACTTGCATGCAAATAACTAGTGGAAGGAGTTCACACTTGCATGCAAAACAACTAGTGGAAGCCGTGGGAGTGCATTTCAGTTTCACTAAAAATAGTGGTTTCAGTTCATACTTGTATTAAATTACCACTAGTCATAGGAATTAAAATAGCACTGATCACATGAATTAAAATAGCATTGATAACAGGAATCAAAGGATTTCAGTTACCTTACAGAAATTCCTTCGATGGTCACATTTGTTTGCACACACTTGCTACTGCATAATCAAGTACAAGTCCATCAGTTATTAGTTCCAAGCAATTAAATAAAGCAATTGAAGATGACTTCTTCAGAAGTTACCAGTCATACCTTAGGAAATAAAGCAAGTCTCAAGCTCTCCAGTGCCAATTTCCTCTCAGCCTTAGCATCTTCACTAAGCTGATCAGTAGGCGCAAGCAGCAGCTGTGTGTAAGTTTCTAGCATTTTACCCTTAGTTTGTTCATGAGCTGCTTCACTGTTAAGCCTAGCTGCTTCAATCTTTTTATCAGCCAAGCTTTGCTGAATTTCAGCCATCTTTTCTCTGTCTTCCTTACTCTTCGTGGTTGCTTCAATGAACTTCTCAAATTTGCCACTAAAATCAGCCAAAGCATCAGATGACTTCTTTTTGCCATTTTGTTCTCTTTTTGCTTTCTTATGTCCCGGAGGCCGCTTTTCTCCATCTAATTCCAAATTCACTAGATGAGCTCCATTAGCCTTCGCACTCTTTTCCTGTTCCTTCTTTAACCTAGCAAGATACGCTGACCACTTCTGTTGACCACGTAGTACCTTCCACATATGCTGTAGATGGAAGGCCTTACCATCATTTCGGCCAGCCCACATCTCTAATGCTTTGTCAGTCAACTGATCATCACTCATCCCACTTTGCCACACTCTACTGGCATTAACCCAAACTCCATGAAAATCACTTAATGGTTTCTTAGAACGATCCCAACGTATTTTCAGTTGGTTTTTGTTCCTCTTACGGCTACTTTCTGCGGTCTTGTTGTATTCATTGGTAACATCTGCCCAATAAGCATCTGCCTTCTTGTCATTTCCATCTACTGGGTCCTTTGAACATCGCAACCAAGCAGAGGCCTACAAAAACAACAAAAGAAAACATAATTAAAAAAAGCATTGGCCTACAGAAAAAACAAAGCATGGAGATAGCTTGGTTTCAACCTACCAATCGTATGTCGTCAGGGACCTTCCAATTCAAACGCTTCTCAGTTCTACAATCATCATCAACATTAATTGTTTCATCTTCTTGCGCATCTAAATCATCGACTATATCATCCACTGTATCATGAGTTTGCTGTGCCGGAGAGGGAGTTCTTGTAGCTCCCAGGTCAATTGGTGGCACTGTAGACTGACTCATTCCAGCACCAACAAAATGAAAATTTTCATTTCCATTAGGATGGTTAGCAAATGGGTATGACTGCAGAAAATTTGAGAACCCTCCTGGTGGGTATAACCTGCAACCATATGAATTGGCAACCTCATTCTAGTTATCTAACTATCACAACAGACTATCTCAAGTAAGATGAAAAAAAATAGCCAACTATCTGAACTACCAGAAAAGAACTAAATAGCATTCATAGAGAAAGGAAATAACGTTGGTCACAAAAGTAGTTGTAGTAGCTTCTCTGTCAAATTAACACCAAGGTATATATTCTAATTTCAAGACATTAAGTTTCAGATGTCAAAAAGGAAAAAGGAAGAATATCAAATTCCTTGCAGATCTCAATAGACTGAGCAAAAAAACATCTATAATCAACAGATCCACTTCTCTGAAAACTTACCCAGTAGGAGATGACGCTGACCACCATCCACCAACGGGAGAAGCACTAGTTCGCAGAACACCAGCATCTTGAGGAACACCGATGCCTCCAGCTTGAGCGTGGGTTCCAGCAGGTCCGGCGACCGGACCACAGGTCCCAGCAGCATGGACGGATGGAGCGGATGGAGGACGGGTTCTAGGGGCGCTTTTGCCTCGCCGTCCATCAGTCTTTTTCAATCGATTCATTAGTGAGATTGGGAGATCTCTGCGGTCACAGTTGATGGGGGAGGAGATGGAATCGAAGGGAGCTATGGATGCACCTGGATATGAACCTCGATGGGAGATGGGCAGCAGATTGTGGGAGATTAACGGGAGGGTTGGAGGGGACGGGGCCTGAAAGAGGCGCGCTTCCTGGAAATTTTGGCGGCGACGGCGGCTTCACCTCCTCGAGCGCGCGCGGGAGATTGATGAGCGCGGGAGAAGACGCGCGCGTAGGAGGGAAGCGCGCGGGAGAAGAGCGCGCGCGGGGGAGAAGACCGCTCGGTGGCGCGCGAGCGGAAGAGGGCGGCGGCGGCGTACGGGATCCATAGACTCGACGCTGCCCTCACCCAACGCGAGTCTTGCGGAGTCTTCCGGCCTCGAACGGAACGACGACTCGGCGTCTTATTTAGACGTCGTTTCTTCGTTTTTTACCCTCTTTCCTCATTTATTAGTCTGCCATATCAGCAAAGTGCCTACGTGGCAGTCTAATTAATAGAGATGGACTCCATGGTGGAGTCTGCACTGTGAGTGCCCTTATCGTAACATGGACAGCCAAGCTACGACACTTTTTAAGACACGTCTCCTGCAGAAATGGAAGCCTCCAGATGTGGCGATTATTTAAAAACAAATTAACGTAATTGCCGGCAGTGCTGATGAGAGGCTCTCATTAATTGACGTAAAGGAAGGTTCCTGCATGGCTGCATGCATTGCAGTAAATGACGATCCGATCAGGAGGGGGTGCGGATGGTCACAGGTGGTGCGGTCCGGCTACAAAATAAGCTATTCTATAGCTGGCTATAGAGTATACTCTTCCTATATATATATATAGATGACCCTACTAATTAGCATCCTTCACTGTGAATAATATTCATCACACTCGCCGTGATACCAGGCCGCCGGTGAGCCTTGAAATTGTCCACCCGTTTGTAATTAAAGTAGCTTTTTTAATTCATTTACCATGCATGGCTGACATAAATAGGCTCCAGCTACTATAATTGCTTTGATTGAGGTGTTTTAAAGGCTGATGAGGTAAATCATGCATGCGGCTGGAATTTTTTTCCTACCCGTTCATGCATGCATGTCGCAACAAAAAAAAGTGGTGCCACTAGAGACAAAATAATTACCGTCATATACAAATAATTACTACTATTTTTTATTATTACTCTGGTTGTTTCCTTCTATAAATAATTATTTCAGCCGAGCTCATACGTCGAGGGGTCGGGTCAGTAGATGAGGATAATTTTTTTATTACTATTGTTATTTTTTTGCTTCGACAAATAGTTACCGCCAGAGACAAATAATTACTATTGTTATTTTTTTTATTACCGCTCCCATTGTTTCCTCCGATAAATAATAATAGACGGGTAGATGCACAATATCTTTTGGTCTATAAATAATTACTTTCGGAGCCATAAGGATTAAAATTAACTTTGATAATCATCGAAGCGTCTAGCTTCCGGACGGTATAGTATTTATTACTATTAGAATCATTTGCTTTTAAAATAATTCTGTATGGACCCGTTAATAATAAAATTAACTCTGATATTCATCGGGACGTCCGGTCTAGACCCGTGAGGAGTAAAATTTTATTACTATCATTTACTTCTATAAATAATTCCTTCTAGACCTGTGAGGAGTAAAATTTTTTACAATAATTATTATTACTACTCTTGTTGTTTCCTTCTATAAATAATCATTTCAGCCGAGCTCATACGTCGAGTGGTCGGGTCAGTAGATGAGGACAATTTTTTATTACTATTGTTATTTTTTGCTTCGACAAATAATTACCACCAGAGACAAATAATTACTATTGTTATTTTTTATTACCGCTCCCGTTGTTTCCTCCGATAAATAATTACAGACGGGCAGATGCATAGTATCTTTCGGTCTATAAATAATTACTTTCGGAGCCATAAGGATTAAAATTAACTTTGATAATCATCGGAGCATCTAGCTTCCGGAAGATGTAGGTTTTATTACTATTAGAATCATTTGCTTTTAAAATAATTCTGTATGGACCCGTTAATAATAAAATTAACTCTGATATTCATCGGGACATCCGGTCTAGACCCGTTAGGAGTAAAATTTTATTACTATTAGAATCATTTGCTTTTAAAATAATTCTGTATGGACCCGTGAGGAGTTTGGTTATAAAATAATTCCTTACTTTATAGTGAGTGGTAAATTAGCCAACTTGCCAATCTCCGGAGCCGGCCCGGCTATTAATTTATCACTAGTAGTATCATTTAGTCGAGGAAATTATTCCATCATGTCCTTTGAGCGGTAGATTTGCCCGTGCCAATGACCGTGGCGCCCAGACACCGCACATGATTTTTTTTATTACCGTTAGTATCAATATGCTAATAAAATAATTCCTTCGTTTTCCGTGAGCGATAAATTAGCCATGTGCCTATCTCCGGAGCGTCCGGTCACCGGCTGGGCTATTAATTTATTACTAATAGTATCTTTTGGACGAGAAAATTATTCCATCATGTCATGTGAGCGGTAAATTCGACTGTGCCATTGACCGTGGCGCCCGGACATTGCTCATGATTTTTTATTACTATTAGTATCATATTGCTAATAAAATAATTCCTTACTTTCCAGTGAGCGGTAAATTAGCCAACTTGCCAATCCCCAGAGCCGGCCGGGCTATTAGTTTATTACTAATAGTATCATTTAGACGAGGAAAATATTCCATCATGTCCCTTGAGTGGTAGATTCGCCCGTGCCAATGACCGTGGCGCCCGGACACCGCACATGATTTTTTTTATTACCGTTAGTATAATATGCTAATAAAATAATTCCTTACTTTTCCGTAAGCGGTAAATTAGCCATGTGCCAATCTCTGGAGCTGACCAGGCTATTAATTTATTACTAGTAGTAGCATTTAGACGAGAATATTATTCCATCACGTCCCGTGAGCGATAAATTCTCCTGTGTCAATGACCGCGGCAGCCAGACACCGCATGTGAGTTTTTTCTTACTGTTAGTATCAGTTTACTAATAAAATAAATTCCTTCCTTTCAGGTGAGCGGTAAATTAGCCATGTGCCTATCTTCAAGGCGTCCGGTCACCGGCTAGGATATTAATTTATTACTAATAGTATAATTTGGATGAGAAAATTATTCCTTCATGTCATGTGAGCGGTAAATTTGACTGCGCCATTGACCATGTCGCCCGGACACCGCTCGTGATTTTTTTTAGTACCGTTAGTATCAGTTTGCTAATAAAATAATTCCTTACTTTTCAGTGAGCGGTAAATTAGCCATGTGCATCTGGAGCTAGCCATGCTATTAATTTATTACTAATAGTAGCATTTAGACAAGAAAATTATTCCATCATGTCCCGTGAGCGGTACGATGAGCGGTAAATTCTCCTGTCTTAATGACCACGGTGGCCAGACACCGCATGTGTGATTTTTTATTACCGTTAGTATCAGTTTGCTAATAAAATAGTTCCTTCCTTTCACGTGAGCGGTAAATTAGCCATGTGACAAACTCCGAGGGCCGGCCGGGCTATTAATTTATTACTAATAGTATCTTTTGGACGAGAAAATTATTGATTTTTTAATCACCGTTACTATCAGTTTGGTTATAAAATAATTCCTTACTTTATAGTGAGTGGTAAATTAGCCAACTTGCCAATCTCCGGTGCCTGCCCGGCTATTAATTTATTACTAGTAGTATCATTTAGTCGAGGAAATTATTCCATCATGTCCCTTGAGCGGTAGATTAACTGCAAGTCTGTGTTCGCAATGTCATATCCTGTCCCAGGAAACAATAACCTGCTGAAGATCACGAGGAAGAAGCATTTCATTGAGAGGTCATCGGCGTTTCCCTTGGCCACCTCTTCCAAAAGCCGAGTGACTGTGATTTTGTTTGTTGCAATTCCAAGCTGAGCCATAAGCTCTCTCTTCGCATTAGAAAGTTCCTTGCTGGACTTCTCAGGAATGCCCTCTGTGCCAGCTGGCACACCAAGCACAGCATCAACAGCTGGCTTGTTGACAGGTAGTTCGATGTTGGGTGGCACACGTAGAACCATGCTGTTGGTATCCAGCCTGTCCAGCAAAAAAAGAAATAGGTTCCTGCTCTCCACACAATCTATAGCAATTTCTAGAAATTTACCCCATCCAAGATCGCGAACCCTCTTCTTCTGAGGTTCTGAAAGTTTATTGATGGCATCGAGCGCATGTTTGGGAATGCAGCGGGGGTTAATCTTGGCCGGTAAACCATCATCGTCCTGTGGGAGTAAAATTAAGTAAATGTGGACATAAAACTAGATAGCTATACATATGCTTGTGTGAAGGCATTTTAGCTCACCTCTTCCTGTATGGGTGGAAGCATAGATTTCTTTGATTTAATATCTTTGTGAGCAGGAACCTTCGGCCTTGGGCGTTTTATTGCCGGTTCGAAATCCTAGATGGAGTGGAAGTATGATCAAATGTATACAATCATTAGTAAAAGGGAGATTGATAAAGCAGTAAATCTGAACTCACATCTTCTTTGTTGTCTTGTGATGCAGGCGGCAGTGGTGAGCGTCTGGACGGACCAGAAAGCAGGTCTTCATGCTGTGAGGTATGGGGTGTTCTCCTCTTTGGGGTTGCTGCAGATGAACACTGAGCCCCCTTCTGTTGGGAATGATTTGGTATGGTGTTCTTCTGGTGGTGCCTTGAACCAACACACTCATGAATTGAACCAGATGCATCATGAGTACCGTGTTCATTGATGCTCGCTGACCTTGAGATGCCACCATTGTTATCAGTCGAACGCGGAATTTGAATCTCAAAAAACTCCTGGCTGTTTGATATAGTAAACGTTGTAACACGTTCAGGAAAGTGATCAAGTTTTTGCTTCATCTTGCACCGAGGGTGGATCACACTGAAAGGAAGCAGATAAGGGTGAACTAAAGTCTATGAGAGGAAGTATAAACAGTTATGCCCAGCATCGCTTGAAATTAACCTATTTGTGCAGCTAAGGAATTATGATAATATCTTGAGTAAAAGAAAACTACCAAAGCATTGTGAGGATAAAGATTAGAGCAACAATAAACTATTACCTCACAGCCCTGCAGGTTAAGGCGATAGTACAGGTGTGAATTTTAATCACAAACATGAGACAATGATAAAACTGCTATTGCTTTCGGATGGATAAAATACTGAAAGACAAACCTCGCTGATCTAGCTAGGCGTAGGGCAATAATAAAATGCAATGATGACGATGGCTCGTCCCGAAAACTGAATGAGACTGGATGAAAGAATCTACAAGATACTGAGCTATAATGCAAAAAGGGTAATTAATTTCAAACACCAACAAGATGACTGCAGGGATATCGAATTTGGTACAGCTATGGACACAGTTTGCATTTTGCCTCCCTCATCAGTAAAATTTAACCTACTTTGCAGCTAATGAGTAAATTATTAACTGAGGTAAATAAAATTACGAAAGCATCGTGAGGATAAACAACAGAGCAACAGAACACTGTACCTCTCAGGCGTGCAAATTAGGGTGAGACTACAGGTGTGAATTTTAATCCCAAACGTGAGACAAGAATAAACTGACATTGATTTCTGGTGGATAAAATGCTTTGGTGTTAGAACAGGTGTGAATTTTATTCCCAAACCAGTGAATAAATAAAATGCTTTGGTGTCAATGGCTCAGCAAAAATTGATATGAGATTGGTTCAAAGAATACCAACAAGATAATTAACTGTAATGCATATGGGGGGTTAATTTAATTCCTACACCAATAGAAGGACTCCAGCGATACTCACCAAATGTGGATCTGTTCGATGTGGGGGTGGGTACAGTTGGGGGCGATTCCAGTCCCTTGTTCTTGAGTTGTTGGGGACGACCCTCGGATCTTCTCTGCGGATATTAAACGGAGAGTGTTTGAGACGAATGAGTGGTCTTCTCCAGCGATTAGTGGCGGCAAAAGTTCCTGTGTAGGAACGGGAGTAACAGGATGCAGAGACGGAGAGGAGCGATGCTAACCGGTGCTGGTACGGCAGGGATTCGACGGCAGTCGAGTCTGGAGCACCGATGGGGGTTCGGGGAAGCCTGGAGCAGCGACGGGAGGGGCGGCGCTCCTGGATTCAATGAACGGCGAAGCTGGTTGAAACACGGAGGCAGAGCAAAACGGGCGGCGGCGCAGAGCAAAGACGACGGTGGGCGATGGCAGCCCGGAATCCTCCCCGCTGCAATCGATGGAATGCATGATTGGCGACGCAATACATGGTTTCTAGGGATCTCGGGGCGGAAGTTGGGGGCGAGGATTCGGGCGGTAATGAAGATGGTGAGCGGGACTGGGGATTCTCTCCGATGGACGATAGCGCCATTAACCGAATTAATGAGGCTAAATTATTATTACGCGATAGAAGCTAATAAGTAAATGTGTTGGGGTCTCATTAAACACGTCAATGTTGGTCACTCGCCGGGGAGGGGCGGCGCTCCGCCGTAGCGCTGAACAGAAATCAACGCCCAGGCTATAGAATAGTGTATATATATATATACACATATACACAGTGTATATATATATATACACATATACACGGCAGCGCTATTCTACACCCTAGGTGTAAATATTATTCTACACCACAAGCCAAAACTGACTAAAAAAATACGTACTACTGAACCGTGTTCAGTATCAGTCAGTACTATGCACAGTACTACGAAATACTGAATAATACTGAAACGCGACTACTGAACATTACTGAATTTTGTTCAGTATAACAGTTTGGTGTAGAATAGTATTCTACATCTAGAATGTACAATAACACGTGTGTGTATATATATATATATATATATATATATATATATATATATATATATATATATATATATATATATATATATATATGCATATATATATATATGCATCACTCTAAATTCACATCGTCCTGGATTTAGCCCGGCCCGCTACTGCCCTATTGGGCTAGTGCACATAATAGTCATCAACACCGCAAGCCTTTCCAAAAAGGAAAAAAGTCCACATTACCTCTCTTAATTTTCGTAAAAGCCCGTTTTTCCTCCCTAAACTTCAAAACCGGGCAAACACCTCCCTCAACTTTTAAAACCATTCATCTTACCTCCTTGCCCTGTTATGAGTAGTTTTGAAGGCGGTTTTGTCTTTTTCTTTTTTATTTATTTCGGCTAAATCTTGGAAAAATCATAGTAAATCACAAAAATCATAAAATGAAAATTCTGATTTTGTTGGACTCCACATGAGTAGATCTACATAGTGAATATATAATACGGTATGCTTTAGTACAAAGTTTTTGTCGTGGCTTTAGATCTATGCTTTTTTGTAATTAATTGGAATAATTCATAGCTGCAATTTCTATGGTCCAATTGTGGTGAAATTTTTATGGTGGGCTAATTATTGTATGCTTAAACTGTAGTAAAAATTTCATACTCATTGGATCATGTATAACTTAGTTATAGATTTTATTTAGGTTTATGCTTGTTAAATATAAATAAATCTATAACTAAGCTATACATGATCCAATGAGTATGAAATTTTTACTACAGTTCAATCATACAATAATTATTCCACCATAAAAATTTTACCACAATTGGACCATAGAAACTGCAGCTATGAATTATTCCAATTAATTACAGAAAAGCATAGATCTAAAGCCACAGCAAAAACTTTGTACCAAAGCATACCATATTATATGTTCAATGTGTAGATCTACTCATGTGGAGTCCAACAAAATTAGATTTTCTATTTTATGATTTTTCTGTGATTTACTATAATTTTTCCAAGATTCAGCCGAAATAAATAAAAAAAAGACAAAACCGTCTTCAAAACTGCTTATAACATGTCCAGAGAGGTAAAATGAACGGTTTTAAATTTGAGGAAGGTGTTTTGCCCGATTTTAGAGTTCAGAAAGGAAAAACGGACTTTCACGAAAGTTGAGGGAGTTAATGTGGACTTTTTTTCTCAAAAAAAAAATAAAATAAAAAAACGCATGCTCGAAGCAAATGCAACCGGATCCTCTTTCCTCTTCATGGGCTCGCTAAATAGTCACTGGCTCGACATCGATGTATTTGGTGCAAAAGCGGATCACGGGCCGCGCCAGACGCCAGTACAGTTGTTGGCTCGGCCCACACTGTCCTCTTCTCGGCCCGACTCGTCTGCCGCCCATCGGCCGTCGCCCTGATCTCCGCTCCTCTTCCTCTCGCATCCTCCTACTCCCGGCGGCGGCGGCGGCTGAAGGCGGCGCGGTGTCAGGTTGGTGGTGATTGGTGAGCGATGGCGCCGCCGGGGTCGCGGCGGTGGGCTAACGTGCGCGTGATGTCCGGTACCATCCTCGGTGGCGTGCTCGGGTTCTACGTCATGCACCGCGTCGAGGCCTCCTACAAGGCACGCCCGATCCCCTGCCCTGCCCTACTCCCCCACCCCACCCTATGTCTAGCGCTATCGCGCTGGTTTCCGGTGGGCTCACTCAGCGTTTCTCTTGCTTGCAGGCGAGGATGGAGGAGAGGCTGCAGAGGTACGAGGCGCATATGCTCGCCAAGGCCAAGGAGGCGCAGCAGGTGCAGGACGAGGCTCAGCGGGAGGACAAGGCCCAGCTCCTGCCCGACTCGTGACGCCGACGTCCTTCCCCCCTTGCGCCTGCTCTTCCCTGAGCTGTTAGGTACGAGCTGCCACTACTAGCTTGCCTTTCCGAGGGCCCATTGAATTTCAGGGGTTAATTCCGGCCATTTCTATCCCCTTTCAGCTTGCATTGTTCAGTTTTGGGTTCATTGTATTGTGATCTGGTCCCATGGCTGTAATCTATACATTTTTGTTGAAGCGTACATAGTCATCTGGTGCAGCCAAAAATCCTACTCTGCCAGTGCATAGTGCTTTGGTTCTTTCTGATTGAACTGCAAACAACTAAGCATAGGTTGTATAGCGACCTATCCTGTTCCAGGTTAGGCAATAAGCGGGGCTTAATCTAGTCCTCAAGTTGTATTGGCATTAGCGGGTGCATTTAGTTTATGCAAAACCAGCCTGACCAAAATTTTAACCCAATACTACTGTAGATATGTGCATGGAGCTTATCAAAACTGGTTGGGCCTGGAAACACCGGTGGCCTTATTATTACTGAATTGATAGATTCTTTCTTGGATTGTCATGATCTCATTAATGCTGCTTAATTGGGCCACTCAGCAGCAAGTTTTGGCAGCAAGACAACTTACGGATTGTTCGATAACAGAACACGCCTTCCAAGAGTGGGCATGGTAATAACATAAAAGGTTGATAAAATTTCAGGCATCAATCTGCTGAGATAAAGCCAATTTGAATAGAGTAAATATTAAAGAAGGTTTTTCTTGAGGAATGAACCTGTAATGACTAGGTGCTTAAAAACTAAATGATAAATATCTTTTCTTTCTGGCATTTGGTTGCTTAATGTGACTGTGAGTTTGAATTATTGTAGAGCATCAACTCTCCAACTCGTGCACTTTTGGTTGCTACTAGTCATATATTTGGAAACAGAAAAATGCAACTTAAGATATAGGTCAGATCGGAAATGCTATTTCTCTCAAGCAACATGCACTGATTGCCCAATCTCTGAATTGACTAATGTTGCAAAAATGGTAGCTAAATCCCTTACTGATCAATCTTATAAATTTTCATCACTAAGAGTCTAGGTAAATGCCAAAAGCTAGTGATGAGGGCCTGAACTATGCATCTACAAGTTCAACAACACATATCCAAATTTATCTGACATTTTAAGACTACTATGGTTTGTGACTGTTGAAGTTCTGAAAAAGGCTTCTTGCTGTTTGTGCAATTCCTCATGTTGTGGCTTATCACTATGTCTGTGATAGCGTTTTCTGGTTATATCAAGATCCACTAATGCCATGATTTGTGTGTGCTAAAGTTCTCTAGGACTCTCTAGAAGGCTATAATACTTGAAAAGTTTACACAAGGAACACTGAATACTAGTTAGCCTTACATATTATACCTCTTTGGAGCAGTTCTTCCTGTTGCGTTAGTGATAGAAATATTCCATGAAACAAATATCTGATGTCGCTATCTGATGGAGCAAGTGGGTGTAAAAGAAAAAATATTCCATGAAACAAATATGGATTAGCTATGGATCTGTAGAAACAATTGCTTAGGCCCTAGAAATTTGTTTCCTTAATTCATGAGTTTAGTCATTTCCTTTCAAATTCCTATGTTGTTTCTGTCCGCAGAACTCCCTGACAGTGATCGACAAAAAGTGTGTAAATGACAAATTGAGTCTTATCAGGATCATTGGTACTGTACTCCAGAGATTAGCTCTTCAAACTTCTTGCTCAGTCACTTCCGCTGGAAAGCATGGTGTACTTTTTTAAAGAAGAAAAAAAAAATCTCAGGCCAGATTCTTCTGCTGCTCTTCATATGTCGCTATCTGAAGGAACAAGCGGGTGTAAAAGAAAAAATAGTCCATGAAACAAATATGGATTAGCTATGGATCTTTACATGTAGAAGCAATTGCTTCGGCCCTAGAAATTTGTTTCCTTAATTCATAAGTTTAGTCATTTCCTTTCAAATTTCTATGTTGTTTCTGTCCGCAGACTCCCTGACAGTGATCGACAAGAAGTGTGTAAATGTCAAATTGAGCCATATCACGATCATCGGTACTATACTCCAGAGATTAGCTTTTCAAACTTCTTGCTCAGTCACTTCCGCTGGAAAGCATGGTTTCACATTGACAACCAATAGTGCTGTCACACTCTTGCTCTCTGTGATCATGTGAGCACCTGCCTTGGCAAATCTCCACACCTGGCGTCAAATAGGCCAAGTATTACAACTAACCACATATTAAACTAATCTTCAGTTGTGGTAATTGGTGTTGTCTATCCACAATCAGTGCAGCAAAACCTATATCCCAGGGAAGTCCTGGCTGCCTGTCTCCAAACTGCTGGTGGTTTTCTGGCTCTGTGTATAAGCCACGTGCTCTTTCAACAACTAGTGCCTGCATATAGTACACCTAGTCTTGTTAGATGCCCTGTCACCATACCACCCTGACTCCTGATCACTGATCTTTTAGGACACTAATCAGCTTCCATTTCTTTTTGGGACAAGTAGGTCTACTTGCTTGATGGGGGCTGGAGGTACCGAAAACAGGTGCCGCCACCCTTGTCGGCTGCCAGCCACTACCAGAACCCTAGTGGAAAGTGGTTTAGAGGGGTTGCCTGCACTTGCCTGTGTGGATTTGGAGGAAACCAGGAGGAAGGATCAGGATTCAGAAGGGTTGCATCTATCCCTGTCTGGTATCACCAACTTGCTATTTAGTACCTCACATATTTAGATGTCACCATTAATTATGAGTTGACAATTGGGTCAAGCACATATGCATCAGCCCAGCATACAAGGCAGAAGTCACTTCGATTCATTATTCAGAGATAAGTTTTCTTCAGTAGTTTTCTTTCCACAAGGAACATTTCTTTATTTATGTAGAAGAACTATAAGCATGGCAACACGGTGAAGCAAACATAAGGTGATTCTACTTTGCTATTAAGCTCTTATTTTTCCTATCGATACTTATTCCTGTTTTCAGTTATAACTTATTGTCTTGAGAAAACAACCTGCGAATCCAGTTGACAGCTTTTTTCTATAGCATTTCTTCAACAATTTATTGAGTGCATATCATCGTTACATGTCAAACAAAAGAAGATTTGTTATTCACAAGAACAAAAATAAATATTCTCCATGAGATGTTAAAGAATATACCCTTGCTGATGTTCATTGCATGACATCACACAGCTTGAGATCATGATGGTTGAATATTGCACCTTTTTTTTTAAAAAAAAATCTCGTTCATGGGCTTGGGTCCAACCAATAGCAAAATTCTACTTTATTAATGCATCTCTTTTGACAATAAATTTGATTAGGAAATTATTCAGTGGTTAGCAGCCCGCTGGTACAGCATCAAGGACAGCAACTTGGGTTGCTCCAACAAATGTTTTTCAATAGTTAAATAGACCGCATTTAAAATATCATCCGTGTAGTTGACTGATTTTTCTATTTTTTAGTACTAAACTTGCCTTAGTGATGCATGCAACTATTACCTAGTTTCCACGAACATTTTTTTAAATCTCGTACTGCACTGCATGCCAAAGAAACAAATAGAGAACTGTGCAATGTAAATTGCGAAATTTACCTCGTCATGTGATGTGTGTCTGACTTCTTTATAGGTTGGCAGCAATGTATATAATGGTTAAATTAACTACCGCATCTCATAGTTCACACAGGAAACAACTGCTCCTAATTTTCCAGAAAGTCTCTTTCATGAAGAAGGACAACTGATTTATTTAGCATCCTGTGTGTCCTGACTTCTGAAATTGACTAAAAAGAGTCCACTTGTACAATTTTCTAAAGCTAACCTTTCTGCCTGGTGGTTGAGTGGAGACAACTGTATACTATAAAACAAAAAGAAGTACCTGCATTTGATATTTGGAGTTACTAAAAGGTTGGACTGATGGAGATCCAACATCTTACTCTTGGAGGGATATGGCTAGTGGGGTATGCCAAAGTACTTAACCAATTATTAAAATCTTAAAAATCCAGAGAAATGGAGGGAGATGCATGACTCCAATACTTACTGAATTAAACCACTGTAAGGGGGATAAACGAGAGGTAACATAATGTAGACAAAGGGGATGGATGCGACACTTTCATCAGTCAGAGAGGTAAGTCGGCACTCATTTAGTTAATGCTGAAAGCAAATTTTCCAATTAAAGGCAGAAAGTGAGGTCGAAGCTTGCAGATGACATCCCTAGGCTCTTTTTCTAGGGAGAAGATGTGTCATGAAAGAACCAAGATATTTTTTGAGTTTCTGTTCGTTGTTTGACATGGAGCTGAATGGAAACTAAGGACCAGTTTAGGAGGGGTTCTACAACTGCTTCTAGTTCATTTGGGGAACAGAGAAAATAGTTTCTTGCTATAATGCACAAGCTTCTCTAGAAGCTGGAGCTGTTTTGGGAGGGAAAACCCTCCCAATCAGGGCATAAATGTTAGTATAATGGATACTTAAATCTTTTCATCTGTAACTTTCTTTTATTAGTGAATTCATATGATGCCCTTCAGTGCCCCCATGCATCTGTCTGTTCCCTCAACTACATATTAGACTATCATATAAAGTGTTTCCAAATTCATACTCAATAAATGAACACCATTGGATCTTGTTTAGGATAGCAGAACATCGAATACCTATTAAATATGCAAACCTAGTACCTAGAGGCCCATTATCTTATGCAAGAGTCGTTTTCTGCCAGCCAACCCACTGCATATTGTCAAGCACAACACCCATCCAGACGAGCAAAGACTTAAGATAGAGGAATGGCATAAAAAACCCGGGTTATTCCCATCAAAGAAATCATTGTCTAGCTAGCTCTGCACACATTCATACCCACCTGTTTGTTCATATCCTTTGCAATAGGTGGATTTCTGAAAACAAACATTTAATCAGAGTATTCTCTGGATGCGTGTCCACTGAAAATGACATTTAACTAGATTGCTGCTCATGAAAGAGAAGTCATCTGCACCGTGGTGCGAATTGGCGATCTAATTAGTTGAACCATGGAGGTCGGCCTTGTCAGGGGCTCAGGGCTGGCCAGCTTTTTAATTATGCTCAATGGTGGAGTGATGATCAAGGGTGTAGCTGCATTGCGCGAACAATAGCTTAATCATCTTGATAGCATCCAATTTCTGAGGGTCACTGTTCTGATCCTTCCAGCCTTCCAGGTCACTTGCAACTTAGTTACATAGCGCTCGGTCGGTACATAGACAGATATTTTTACATTCAGATTGGGAGACAAATTGAACCACCCCAAATTGATCAATCCTTTTCTATGATTTCAATTCACCAGTGACCCTTACATACATATGATTATTGGCATCATCACTATTCTGATTTCTTCCCCTTGGACTGGTCATTTGGGTGCTTACATTTGCTTCACTATCTGAAACATAAGCACCCAAATGACCAGTCCTTCTATACATGATCCCCTTAAACTCACATCATTTGCCTGCGACCACCAACCAAGGGGTGCAAGAACCTCCAACACTACCGTGTTCCTCCTCCTCATAAAAAAAAAGGCAAAAATAATCCAATCGGCCGAGTTCTCGGCCAAAGTGCAAAAAATCACTCACGGCACAAAAGCAAGAAATACGCAAGAATTCAAGCTCTGGACCTACGAATTATCATCAAGATGCGTACATTTCACCAACCAAATCCATCCTGGACGAGCCGAAAGGCTGCAAGAAGTCATGGTCAGCAGCCAGGCCCTGGAAGACGCCCTCCTCCTCCAAGAAGCTCAAGAATCCTCCCGGGTTGAGATCCATCCACAGGTCGCTACGGTCGAGCTCATAGTCGCCGAAGGCTCCTTCCTCCACCTTCACCTCGCACTTGATCTTCCTCTTCTTGATGATCGGCTCTTCCTGCACCTTGAAATCGCTCATCTCATCAGCCACCGGAGGAGCCGGTGCCGGCGGCCTCGTCCTCTTCTTGGTCGTCGTCGTCGCCATCTCCTCCTCCTCTACCGGTGCGGTGTCGTCGGCCGAGCTGTTGATGCTGGCGGCACAGGTGGTAGGCTTGCCGGTGAGCCGCTGCACGAGGTCCCGGAAGTGGGCGACGTCGGTCTTTATGATCTCCGGTGCGATGATGTGGATGATCTTTATCTTGGGCCGCGTCGGCGGCGGGGGCATCCCCCGGTGATGCGCCGCCCTCATGGTCGATGATGTGCTCACGGCGCCGTTGTGCTCCCCCATTGATGCGCGGGTGTGGATGGAGAGAAAGAGAGGCTAGAGCTAGAACCAAGAGGGAAGCGCTGCAGAGACGACGATGATGAATTGACGATGGTGCTGTGGTTTTGGTGGAGTAGGATGAGAAGGGCTAGGTTGTTGTTGTTTATATAAGGTGGGATCGTAGAAGAAGGGGAGAGATGTGACACGCAAGGCAAGACCAAGAGGAAAACCAATTTTCAAGTTTTGAAATAGGAAGGAAGGAAGAAGGATCAGCACCAACACAAGTGTGCCACCGGAGGGGACTGCATGCATACCAAAAGCATACACCCTTTTAGATACTCTGAAAGGACGGATGTACACGTCCGTCCAGAAAGGGCAGCAGATGTGGGTGCACTTTTCTAGCGTCGAAATGGTGAATAGTTTAACATGATACGTATGTGGTGGATGGTTTGTTTTATGTTTGATGTACTACATATAAGCTGCTAGCTACCTATAGCTCCTGGTTGGCGTGTGATTCTAGTGTTGGTGTATGTAGGTGGTTGATTGACTTGTACACATGCATGCTATGGTGGATGGTTTGTTTTATGTTTGATGTACTACATATAAGCTGCTAGCTACCTATAGCTCCTGGTTGGCATGTGATTCTAGTGTTGGTGTATGTAGGTGGTTGATTGACTTGTACACATGCATGCTATGTAGCTGATATAAATAGGAAGCTAAGTGTAGACATCTTATACCATGATCCATTCGATCTTGCCTTACTAAGTTATCCACAGATCCAGAGAGAGAAATGGAGGGAGATACAGATTCACATATGCGTTGTAGCATGATCTGTTCTTGCCTTGCTTATCTATTTATTTATTTACCCAAACTAATACACTGCCTAAAAATGCTCTCCATCCTACTACTTACGTGCTGACATGGGAACACAGAAATATCTCTGCTCCTGATCAACTTGAACACTCAGCAACAGTACGGGCAGGTACGGTGCTCTCCCGACGAGGGCCGCTCCGATCATCCCCACACGAAAAGCGCAAGTGGCGAGGATTGGATAGATTAGGTTTTCTTTCCTTTCCATGGGGGGCTCCATCGCGTGCGCGAGAGAAAATACACACATCTCCATCAGCAGCAGGCTACTTGCGCCTGCTCTCAGTTAATCACGCCCCGCGCGCGTCTCGTCCGTCGCTGGACCAGCCAGCAGTCGGCCTGCACCTGCACGGCACATCAGCCGTGTTCCGTTCCACGGCGAACGCACGGCTGGCGCGCGCAGCGACTCTCTAGCTTCTCGGCGGATGGGATGAAAAAGAGGAACTGACAGCGACGCTGGCCGCGCGCTGGGGTGCGTCTGATCTACTTGTCAGCCATGAAACAACGTTTTCCTCTCGTAACATTTCAGTATAAGCTAAATTTCAACATTAGCGAACAGTTGCATGCTAGGCCGCCGACTTGCCAGGCCAACGGGCCAAGGCCGGCCGCCTCACGCGGTTGGGGTCGACGGCCGGGCTGGCCGGCTGGCGTCACGCCCAACCACTCGTCGGTGCGGTAATGCCAGCGGACGATCAATCGCTGCGCTTCTGCTAGCTGCTTGGTCCGAGTCCGATTCGTCGACATATAGAAATCAATCGACCTCTCGTTGGATCGGCCAGCTGGTGATGCATTCCATATGTCCGCGTCTGATGAGAGCTCCCCCAACAAGACAAGAACCACGGGACAAAACGGTGAGGAACTGTAAATCGTGCTGAATCTTCACTGCTCATAAACTGGGTCGGAGTTGGTGTTATTGCAGTTTGCAGAGGTGAAAGCGATGCACGATATCGATCCATGGTCAATTCCATACACGGCAGTTCCAAGCAAGTTTTTGGGGTTCATATTAACAGCGGTTCCCCCATAGGAAGGTGCACTTTTCATTACAATCAGTAAATCTCGTTGGCACGTAGGACTAGGCGTCTAGGCCACACCTGTCGTTAACTCAATTGTTAGGGTAGCTCCAACAATATTAATAGATGAAGTTTATCGAATATTTTGTTTAATACTATAAAGGAGAGGTAATGATAAACTAGCACTTTATGAAGAGCTAAGCTCACACACTCTTCTATATGATTCATGTGTCTATGCTTACAAATTTTTCTATACTAATCATGTTAGGTTACTTTTTTTATTTATTTTTTAAAGTTCATATGAGCCAGCAAGTTGACTCTATTAATGAAGGTGCCTTTAGGGCTTTTTCGAGATTCTTTCAAGCAACTTCACCATAAAGCAGCTCAACGAAAACTAGAGTTTCTAGAGTGCCCCTTTAGATGCTTCATTAAAAGCCCTAGAGTTAGCCATTAACTCCAACTTCTTGCTAGAGCAGAGTTCACGAAGTTGTCCCTGTTTGACTTGCGAAGTTGGGAGCAAAACTGAAAAAGAGGAGTCGAGCAGTACCAAACAGACTCTTATATTATATGATATATGCCGATCAAATCAAATAGTAATATGGATAAAAATCTGTCTATATAAGATCGAGTCAGCGTCAAGAAAAGGAAAGCTAATCACTCCAATTTTTGCTACCTACCTTGAATATCAAATTAATCAAGCTTACACGGCGCATGTGTTGACTTCATACAATTTTAGTTTTGAAATCCTACTAGTACATGGTTGAGTTCTAACTTCACCTTGTGCTTCGGCACAGTATTATATATAGTGGCATGTATGAAATGCATCAGGGATCGCATAGGAGGCTATGGGAGTACTCAGCTTCCTTTGTCCTCCTTCGCCGTGGTGAAAAGAAGCCAAACCGATCGAGGCACGCAATATTAACCACCGGAAGTTGACATTGCCCAGTAATACTGAATACGACATGAGGGCTTTGTAGGATGAGGCATTTTGAATGGGAAGATCTTTCTTTATCACGCCTATTAGCTAATCAAGATATCATTGCCATTGTTTAGTTCTTAGGAAGTGAGCCTAGCTCAACTGGTTGGATGAGAGGTGTGGTAATATCACGCCTATTAGATAATCAAGAAGGGTTAGGTTGTTGTTGTTTATATAGGGGGTGTTTAGTTCCCAAAATTTTTCAAGATTTCTCGTCACATCGAATATTTGAACACATGCACGAAACATTAAATGTAGACGAAAAAAAAATTAATTATACAGTTTGGTAGAAAATCACGAGACGAATCTTTTGAGCCTAATTAGTCTATGATTGGACACTAATTGACAAATACAAACGAAAGTGTTACAATAGCCAAAACCAAAATTTTTCGCGAACTAAACACACCCATAAGGTGGGAAAGAAGGGGAGAGATGTGACACGCAAGGCAAGATCAAGAGGAAAACCAATTTTCAAGTTTTGAAATAGGAAGGAAGGAAGAAGGATCAGCACCAACACAAGTGTGCCACCGGAGGGACTACTCCCTCCGTCCCAGAAAGGAGGACGTTCTAGCGTTCAAAAATTGTCTCAGAAAGGTTGACATTTTAGACTTGTACGGTGGGTCCCAGCCTATGATGTAGTAGGCCAGCAGCCGATCCATCTCTCCCTGTCGGCCACTATGTGGAATAAAAAAATGGAAAAGACACACACGGTGAGAGTCTGTGAGGAGGCTTTATCCTTTCCTTCGGTCACGGCCGTGGTGCTCGCGGCCTCGCGGGTTCTCCCCGTGCGAGAGCGGACGGCGCCGGCGGCGTGGGTGTGGATCTGGGCGGAGCTGGCGGCGCAGCACTGCATGGTCTTGCTCCGGCGGCGGCCTGTCCGATGCGGCTTCCCGGCGGCGTGCTTCCCCGGCAGCGGCGGCCTGCCCGATGCGGCTTCCCGGCGGGCGTGCTTCCCCGGCAGCGGCGGCCTGCCCGACGCGGCTTCCCGACGTCCTTGCCCCGGCGGGCCTGCTTCCCCGGTAGTCGCAGCCTGCCTGACGCGGCTTCTCGGCGCCCGCCGCGGCCTGCCCCGGCGACGGTGCCTCCACGACGTGTCCTCCCGCGCGTGGCCTGCTTGAGCGGCGGTGCCCTGCCCCGGCGGGCGTGGCTCCCCGACGCTGGTGGCCTGCCCCGGCACGGGTGCGGCCAGTCTTGGCGGCCTTCCCCCAGCGGAGCGGCATCCCCTTCTCCGACTGCCCGTGGAGGTTGCGCGAGGGCCTCCTCTTCTCCTTCACCTAGATCTGCCGCCCTCCCTCTTCTCCTACACTGACGAGTGCGCTCCCCTTCTCCTCCGACCGATGGTGGAGGTCGCGCAAGGGCGGGCGTGTCCCGCACGCCGGAGAGGCGGTGCACTCTCCTATGCGTGGCTTGCTCGCCCGAGCGGCATCGCGGGGTCAACGGCGAGCATGGAGGTTTTGGTGAGGTGACCGGCTGGGTCTGGATCGGAAACAAGGGAGGAGCAGCAGAGTGTCACGCGGTGGCCAAAGCCCAAAGAGTACAAGATAGGGGTATCAGGGTCTTTTCCCTTTGTCCTTGGTCTGCGCATCCAGGTCCCAAACGTCCTCTATTCTGGGACGGAGGGAGTACATGCATACCAAAAGCATACTCCCTCCGTTTCAAAATATTTATCGTTTTCGGTTTTCGTGCCGCATATTTGACTCAATTTATAGAAAATACGTGCAACATTTGTATCCCCAAATAAATTTGTTAAAAAATTAGACTTAAAGATCTTTTCAATGATATTAATTATGTACTATAAATATTAATATTTTTTAATATATATATTTTTAAAGTTGTTTCTCAGGAAGCGAAAGCGGCAGACATTTTGGAACGGGGGAGTACACCCTTTTAATACTCTAAAAGGACGGATGTGTGTGCTAGAATATGTACACGTCCGTCCAGAAAGGGCAGCAGATGTGGGTTCACTGTTGTAGCGTCGAAATGGTGAATAGTTTAGCATGATATGTGGTGGATGGTTTGTTTTAGGTTTGATGTACTATATATAATAAGCTGCTAGCTACCTATAGCTCCTGGCTGGCATGTGGAATCGATCTAGTGTTGGTGCAGGTGGTTGATTGACTTGTACACACATGCTATGTATATATAAATAGGAAGCACAGATCCATTCGAGCTTGCCTTACTAAGTTATCCACAGATCCAGATAGAGAAATGGAGAGAGATGCACATATTACATCGTAAATACTCCCTCCGTAAATATAGTGCATTTAAAAAATTTTAACATAACTTAAATGAATACTTAAATGACGCATATACCCCTAAATTATATCCAATTAAAGAAATTATCCTCACTTAAATGACGCATATACCCATAAATTATACCGAGGCCTTGTTTAGTTCACGAAATTTTTTAGGAAATAATACTGTAACACTTTCGTTGTTATTTGGCAATTAGTGTCCAATCATGGTTTAATTAGGCTTAAAAGATTCATCTCGTGAATTTCGTCTAAACTGTGTAATTAGTTTTATTTTTTATCTATATTTAATGCTTCATGCAGGCATCCAAAGATTTGATGTGACGGGAAATCTTGAAAAATTTTGGGAACTAAACAGACCTCCAATTAAAGAGTTTCTCCTTAAATTATGGTTTTTTTAATAATTTTTTTTGCCAAGTCTAGACATATACATAGAATGCATTATATTTCAGTACAAATTTTGAAATTCATAATGCATTATACTTTAGAACGGAGGGAGTATCTTGTAACATGAGCTGCGAACGAGCGGTAGCCTAGTTGGTGGTCTGCTGGTGTCGGGAAGCCCCAGGTCGGGAATTCGACTCTCCACCTCCGCATGTTGTAAAAAATCCTCTCGCTTGTCCCACGCCAAAGCATAGGTGTAAGGCCCGGTCTAGTCTCATGTGGGCAACGGTGCCGCTGCGTATGGGTGGGATAGGGGTTCAGGAATTTTCTTGATCTGCGTGAGAAGGTGATCTTCTGTCTTAAGCAGAATAGCGGCCCCGTGAATTGAGTTTTTTTTTAGCATGAGCTGTTCTTGCCTTGCTTATCTATTTATTTATTTGTTTACACCCGAACGAATACACTGTGCAAATAATACAACTCATGTACTCCTACTTACGTGCTGATATGGGAATACAGAAATACCCGCTCCTGATCAAAGCAGTGTAGCAGCAGTACGGGCAGGTACGTTGCTCTCTGGACGTCCGGTCCCCCAAACACGAAAGCGCAAGTGGCGAGGATTGGATAGATTAGTTTTTTCCTTTGCTTTCCATGGGGGCTCCATCGCGTGCGCGCGAGAGTACACGCACGCATCTGCATCAGCAGCCGGCGGCTACTTCACGCCCCCCGCGCGTCTCGGTCCGTCGCTGGACCAGCCAGCAGTTGGCCTGCACCTGCCCATCAGGCATCAGCCGTTCGGTTCCACGGCGAAGTCACGGCGGGGCGCACGGCGACTCTCTAGCTTCTCGGCGGAGGGGATGAAGACGAGGAACTAGAGCTAGGACGTGGGCCGTACCATTTGAGGGCGAGTCATGGCACGGTCTGTTGGCACGACTCAAAGCACGACATGACACGAAATATTATGGGCTGTGCCGGCATGACACGAACACGAGGGCCGTGCCGTGTCCAGAATTTCGGCACGGCGGGCTACATGGCCTGGCCTGCATCTTGGGCTATGCTTGGGCTGACACGACACGAAAATAACACGTAGACACTTCTACAACTATACAATACAATTTTCTAGCATTTACTATACTACCTCTTATCTAGTTCTTGAATAGATCATGAAAATCATTAAACTTTTATTAAAATAGTACACACAAGATATTTATATATTTCATATCACGAATGAAAAAAAACTAGTAAAGATATTTTGAGAACCATGCTTGGGTTGAAGAAAAGATTCACGTGCCATATCGGCACGGCCCGACGTGCCTCACGTGCCTAGAGGGCACGACTTGAAACGGCACGAAGCACGAGAGAACCGTACCGTGCCGGCACGGCACGGCCCAAGTCTCACCTCTACGAGGAACTGACAGCGACGCTGGCCGCGCGCTGGGGTGACAACCGGCGAGATGTGCATTTGCTTGCTAGGCCGCCGACCTGCCAGTGCCAGGCCAACGGGCCAAGGCCGGCCGCCTCACGCGGTTCGGCTCGACGGCGGGCTGGGCGGCTGGCGTCACGGCCAACCACTCGCCGGTGCGGTACTGCCAGCGGGCCAGCGCGCGTGCCAAGTGCAACCGCAAGCACGCACACGACGTGCGCGGCCGGCGGTTGTGACGTAGTGCTCCGTACGTACGCGTCGTGCTCGTGCCCCATCGATCAATCGCTGCGCTCCTTGCTGCTTGCTGCTTGGTCCGAGGCCGATTCGTCGACATAGAGAAATCAATCGATCTGTCGTTGGATCTCGATCGGCCAGCTGGTCATTCCTCCATATGTCCGCGTCTGATGAGAGCTCGATCCCCAACAAGACAAGAACCACGGGACAAAACGGTCAGGAACTGTAAATTCTGCTGAATCTATCTTCACTGCTCAACTGGTCGTCTGGTCGGAGTTTGGTGTTATTGCAGTTTGCAGAGGTGAAAGCGAGGCACGATCGATCGATCCATACGCGAGGCGGCGAGGGCGAGGGTAACAATCATTCACTCTGAGTATTTGTCGATCGGAGATGGTTAATTCCATACACGGCAGTTCCAAGCAAGTTTTGGGGTTCATATTAACAGCGGTTCCCCCCATATATAGGAAGGTGCACTTTTCATTGCACTATCTCGTTGGCACTCAGGACTAGGCCACACCTGTCATTGACTCGATGGTTAGGGTAGCTCCAACAATATTAATACAGCAAGTTTATACATTTAATAAAAAAGAGAGATAAGGATAAACTAGCTCATGAAGAAGCTAAGCTCATGCACTCTTCTATGATTTATATGTCTATGCTTAGATATTTTCGTATGCTATCATGTTAGATTATTTCATTTTTATCTTTTTTTAAGTTCATATGAGCTAGCAAGTTGACTCTATTAACGAGGGTGCCCTTAGGGCCTGTTCGAGATTCTTCCAACTAACTCCACCGTAGAGCAGCTCTACAAAAACTAGAGTTTCTAGAGTACCTCTTTTAGATGCTCTATAGAAAACCTAGAGTTAGCCATTAACTCCAACTTTTTTTTTTGGAGTATGTTTGACTAGTGAAGTTGGGAGCAAAACTGAAAAAGGTGGAACGGAGTAGTACTAAACAGACCCTTAGTATTAGATGATATGTGACGATCAAATCAAATAGTAATATGGATAAAAATCTCTGTCTATAAGATCAAGTCAGAGTCAAGAAAAGGAAAGCTAATTAATCACTCCAGTTTTTGCTACCTACCTTGACTATCAAATTAATCAAGCTTACACAGTGCATGTTGACTTCATACAATTTTAATTTTGAAAGCCTACTACTACATGGTTGAGTTCTAGCTTCACCATGTGCTTTGGCACTACAGATTGATAGTATTATAGTGGCACGTATCATGTATGAAATGCATCTGCAAGGGTCGCATAGGAAGCCAGAGTAGCATCCTTTGTCCTCCTTCGCCGTGGTGAAAAGAAGCCAAATCGATCGAGGCACGTAATATTAATCACGCGGAAGTTGACATCGGCCAGTAATACTGAATACGACATGGGGCTTTGTAGGATGAGGCAGTTCGCATTGGAAGATCTTTCTTTATCATGCCTACTAGATGCATACCTCAGCGCGTTGCTACGAGAACTGCGATGCTCGGCCGCTAGCATTCTCTTTGGCGGATGCTTTGCTGCCGATGTCGCTCTAGCCTCCGCTCTCATGCAGATGCTTGGCTGCTGAGCGCGTGATGGCCCCCTCGGCTTGCGGATGCTTTGCCGCGGCTCTATTGCGGATTCTTTGCCACTTTTGTCGTTTTTGGCGGATGCTTTGCCGTCATGCTACCGGATGTTCGTCTCGTCTCCTCTTGGTGGATACTTTGCCACCGCAGCTTCATCACTAGTGTGGGCAATCTGGCGTTATGTTTCTTACCTTTGCAGGTTCAGACGGTTAGGTTTGAGGTGGAGGCAGTGGCGGACCCAGGATTTTACCTCAGGGTATGCCATCCAAAAAATTTCATATACAATTCGGTAAAACTATATGACAATTCGGTGATAGTTGTAAAATTTGACGTAATTTGGTATACATATACTAAATTACTACACAATAAGTCTTAATTTGAAGATTAAGTTAAAAATATGCACAAATTATAATATGAATAGATCAAACTCCATACTAGTAATTTAAAATATAGGCATAACAGAGTTTTACACTACTATACTTACCTAACTTTTTAGCCAAGGCTTTCTAAGGGACAGGATGAATGTCAAGATTACATCGTCTTCATCCATCTGAAAGAAAAACATATAGTTTCCCTTTACTAAAGTTTAGTCCATGTCACATCCGATGTTTGGACACTAATTTAGAATATTAAACGTAGACTAATTATAAAAGTAATTGCACAGATTTAGACTAATTTACGAGACGAATCTGTTAAGTCTAATTAGGCTTATGTTTAGTCTTTCTAATTAGTATCCAAATATTCGATGTGACATCTAAATTTTAGTCTCTGGATCCGAACACCCCGGCGTTTCGCTGTTTCTGCAAGCCTGCACCCAGCAGTCAGGCGTCCAGCGGCATCTCGCGAGTCGCGTCCGTCCAAGACTCCAATTGACTGAGCGTTGGACTGCCTCGCGTCGTCCAGCCAGCATGCCAGCCCAAGACTTTGTCACGTGGGTCGTGGGTGAAAGTCATATGCTTGGTGTTGGTAATTAGTGACAATGCCTAGGTACTAATCCTATATCTAAGTTGTATGTAGCATATGAGGATTAGTACATTCCAAGGTTGGTGGCAAGATGAAAATGGTGATCATGATGGCCACACTTGGATTTGGACGCAACCCTACGTGATCAAGGCAAAGGTATATGCTTAAGGGTTGTGTTTTAGTAACCAAGACACCTAGTGGGTGTGGTTACATTATAGGATAGATAGCCGTACTATAAAGAGGGGAATGCCGCGGCTATTGAACTCCTAAGTGCCTCTAGGTGTGCATTTCATAATCATATGCATTTGGATAGAACTAATAACGCCTCGAAAAATGATTGTGAAAATGTTAACACACTCGCACATGACGTGATCACTTGGTGGTGTTAGCACATTTGCGATGGCGTTGGAGTTTGAGCGGTAGAGAGGGTTTGGGTCCCTCTCTCCCTCCCGCCGAGCTTGCGAGGCGGGATTCAGGCGTTTTCAAGGAGTTGAAATGACTATTTTCCACTACGCCGAAAGTCGGAAAAGAAACGAAGGTGAACGGAGGTCACTGAAGTGACCGGACTCTGGACCGGACGCGGTCTCTGTTTGACCGGACGCGTCCGGTCAGTGTTCAGCGTCTGCGCGTGTCTCAGTTTGTTGATCGGACGCGTCCGGTCGTTGAGGGAGCTTACTGGACTCCAACCGGATGCTGGCACTGTGGCGTCCGGTCAGTTCTGCAGCGCGTCCGGTCGCTGTTTCGTTGTGCGCTGGTCAGGCTTGACCAGCGCGTCCGGTCCGTTACGGGACCAGCGCGTCCGGTCGAGCTTCGCGCGTCCGGTCGTTGCGTGGAGCGTGTCCGGTCGGTGGTTCGCGAGCGTAGGCGCTGTGTGATCGGCGCGTCCGGTCAGCGCGACTGTAGCTGTTTCAAGTTCCTAACGGCTATATTCGAAGGGGTACGTCTATATATACTCATTGGCCGGCTCAAAGCTCCACCTCTTGGACATTTGACATACTTGTGCGCACTTTGAGCTAAGCAACTCCCCTCCCACTCATCTCTCTTGCTTATTTGCATATTCGAAGTGAGATTGAGTGATCCAAGTGCATTTGCATTGTGAGATTGCATCTAGTTGGCACTTGGTGGTTGATTTGCTGCGGGATTCTTGTTTCTGTTGGTGGTTGCCGCCACCTAGACGGCTTGGAGCAGCTTGGAGGCGTTAGCAAGAGTTGGTGATTGTTCTTGGCCACCTCCGGTGATTGTGAGGGGTTTGTGCCTACCTCGGCGAAGCGCCAAAGGCAACGCTAGTGGATTGCTCGTGTCACTTGCAACCTTTTGCCATTTGGTAGGTTCTTGTGGCGCCTTTTGAGAGGCTCGGTGTGAGACCGATTAGCCACCGAACCACGTGGTGAAGAGGGACACGACGGGGACTAGCGTGCCGGCAAGCACGTGAACCTCGGGATAAATCTTCGTGTCATTATTCTTATTGTGATTAATCGATCCCGGTGGTTGTGTATTGTGGAATTCATCTCTTGATCATATTGATTGGTTGGCTCAATACTTCGCCCCTCGGTGATACCCTCCTAACTCTCTCTTGTATTATTTTCTTAGTTACCATGCTAGCTTGTTAGTATAGCTCTTAGCTTGTGTAGCTAGTTAGCTTTAGTTGCAAGCTAAGTTGTGCGGTTTGACTTGTGCGGTTGAGTGCAAATATACTAGAATTGTGAATTGGATAGGTGGCTTGCAAACACCCCGTAGGCTAAGTAAAACTTGCATCTCGCTATTTGTTATATTGATAAACTTGTTTAGCTTGTCTTTGTAGAAATTTTTAAAAGGCTATTCACCCCCCTCTAGCCATCAAGACCTTCCAAGTGGTATCAGAGCTGTGGTCACCGTTTTCTTGGCTTAACAACCTCGGTGCAAGATGCCTCAAGTTATGTTCAATCATGTTAATGGCAAGCCTCCATTCTTTGATGGCGTCTCTTCCTTTGATCATTGGAAAAGGAAGATGAAGCAATATCTAGACAATATACATGAGAAGGTTTGGGATGTGACCAAAGAAGGATACATCATTCTTGATGAGGAAAATCTCACTCCAAATGACCGCATCAATAAACAATGTAACACGGCGGCACTTGACACAATCTACCGTGTCATTGATGACAAAGTATTTGAGCAAATCAAAGATCTTGAAAAGGCAAATGAGCTTTGGATAAGGCTTGAAGAAACCTATGAAGGCACTTCAACGGTAAAAAGTGCCAAACTATATATGTTCAAGGACAAGTTCTCCACTTTCAAGATGAAGGATGATGAATCCATCTCGGAGATGTTCTATAGGCTCCAAGTCATTGTCAATGATCTCAAAAGGCTTGGGGAGAAGGTTAAGGACAAGGACTTCTCACACAAGTTCTTGATGTGTTTACCCAAGAAGTTTGCTACCTTGAGAAGAATGATCTTTAGAGAGGGATTGGACAAAGTCAAACCAACCGATGTGCTTGGAGATATCATGACCGATGCCCAATACAATGATGATGAAGATGAGGTAGAAGAGAAGAAGGAGACCAAGGTCAAGCAAGAGAAGCCCATTGCATTCAAGGCTTCATCTTCTAAGGGCAAGAGCAAGGTGAAGAGCGATGATGATGATCCATTCGATGATGAGACCATAGCCCTCCTAGTGCACAAGATGGGAAGGTTCATGAAGAAGAAAAGATATGGGGCAAGGAAGAGGAGAGACACTATAAAGGCAAAGACCCTTTGCTACAATTGCAATAGCCCCGATCATATAGTGGCGGATTGCCCCTATGAAGATAAGAGATTTCATAATGGGGACTTGAAACTCAAGAAGAACAAGAAGGATAAGAAAGAGAAGGAGAAGAAAGCAAAGAAGAGCTTCACATTCAACAATAAGAAGAAGGGTGGTGGTTATGTGGTCACTTGGGATAGTGACAACTCCGATAGTGATGATGATGCAAGCTCTAGTGATGATGAGAGGACCACTCGGCGAGCCATTGCAAGCATCGCCCTCTCCAACAAGCCATCCATCTTCGACACTACATCGACATGCCTTATGGCCAAGCCTACCAAGGTCAATTATAAAGCCGGAGGAAGGCATTGGGTGCTTGATAGTGGGTGCTCTCAACATATGACCGGTGATTCAAGAATGTTCAACTCTCTCAAATCAAATGATAGTGGCATTGATAGCATCACATTTGGTGACAATAGCAAGGGTGATGTGAAGGCTCTTGAAAGGATTGCAATCTCAAATGATCATAGCATTTCCAATGTGCTCTTAGTTGAAAAGTTGAACTTCAATCTTCTCTCGGTTGCTAAATTGTGTGATCTTGGTTTTAAGTGCATATTTGGTGTTGATGATGTGGAGATAGTTAGTGTTGATGGCTCTAATTTGATCTTCAAGGGCTTTAGATATGAGAATCTCTACTTGGTTGATTTTAATGCTAGTGACACTCAACTTTCAACATGCTTGCTCACCAAATCAAGTATGGGTTGGTTATGGCATAGAAGACTTGGTCATATTGGCATGAAGCAATTGAACAAGTTAGTGAAGCATGACTTAGTTAGAGGCTTGAAGGATGTCACATTTGAGAAGGATAAGCTATGTAGTGCATGTCAAGCCAGAAAGCAAGTGGGCAACACTCATCCATTGAAGAGCATTATGAGTACTTCCAAAGCATTTGAGTTGTTGCACATGGATTTATTTGGGCCAACTACATACACAAGCATTGGTGGCAACAAGTATGGCTTTGTGATTGTGGATGATTTCACTAGATACACATGGGTATTCTTTCTTATGGACAAAAGTGATGTATTTGACATATTCAAGAAGTTCATCAAGAAAGTGCAAAATAAATTTGAGACCACAATCAAGAAAGTAAGAAGTGACAATGGAAGTGAGTTTAGAAATACAAGAGTTGATGAGCTATGTGATGAGCTTGGAATCAAGCATCAATTTTCAGCCAAGTATACACCTCAATCCAATGGCCTAGTTGAGAGAAAGAATAGAACCTTGATTGATATGGCAAGATCAATGTTGAATGATTATAATGTGAGTCACTCTTTTTGGGCCGAAGCAATTAACACGGCTTGCTTCTATAGCAACCGCCTCTATTGCCACAAGTTTCTAGAGAAGACACCATATGATATCTTAAATAGAAGAAAGCCCAACATTGCATACTTTCGGGTTTTTGGTTGCAAATGTTACATCTTGAAGAAGGGCACTAGATTGAGCAAGTTCAAGAAGAAATGTGATGAAGGATTCCTACTTGGTTACTCCACTACTAGCAAAGCTTATAGAGTTTGGAATTTGGCTAGTGGTTTACTTGAGGAAGTTCATGATGTTGAGTTTGATGAAACAAATGGCTCTCAAGATGAGGAAGATAACTTGGATGATGTGAGAGGAACTCAATTGACCAATGCAATGAAATAAATGGATATTGGTGATATTAGGCCAAAGCAAGTGATTGATGTAGATGACAACAAAGTTTAAGTGCTCCAAAGTCTAATTACACAAGCTAGTGGTTCTCTAATGCAAAATCAAGCTAGTACATCATCTCAAGTGCAACAAGATCAACAAGTGGCTAGTTCATCATCTCTAACTCATGATCAACATCAACATCCAAGCAATTAAGTCCAAGTGCTTTAACCAACTAACATTGCTAGAGACCATCCATTGGATTCCATCATTGGTGACATACAAAGGGGAGTTCAAACTAGATCAAGATTGGCATCATTTTGTGCTCACTCTTCTTTTGTGTCAATGGAAGAACCCAAGGACATTGATAAAGCATTGAGAGATCCGGATTGGGTAAATGCAATGCATGAAGAGCTCAACAACTTCAAGAGAAATGAAGTATGGGAACTAGTTGAGAGGCCTAAGGATCACAATGTCATTGAAACAAGATGGGTCTTTCGCAACAAGCAAGATCAAGATGGGATAGTAGTAAGAAACAAAGCAAGACTAGTGGCTCAAGGTTACACACAAATAGAGGGTCTTGACTTTGGTAAAACTTATGCCCCGGTTGCAAGATTGGAAGCAATTGGGATCTTACTTGCCTATGCTTGTGCTCACAATATCAAGCTATATCAAATGGATGTGAAAAGTGCATTTCTCAATGGGTACATTCAAGAAGAGGTGTATGTAAAGCAACCTCCCGGTTTTGAAGATGACAAGAAACCCAATCATGTCTACAAATTGAGAAAAGCTTTGTATAGATTGAAGCAAGCACCTAGAGCATGGTATGAAAGATTGAGGGACTTCTTGCTATCCAAAGGATTTGTCATGGGCAAAGTGGATACTACTCTATTCACTAAGAAGATTGGGAAGACTTGTTTATGTTGCAAATCTATGTTAACGATATCATCTTTGGTTCAACCAATAAAGATTTTTGTGATGAGTTTGGAAGCATGATGGCCAAAGAGTTTGAGATGTCAATGATTGGAGAACTTAGTTTCTTTCTTGGACTTCAAATCAAACAAATGAAGGAAGAAACATTTGTGAGCCAAACTAAGTACATCAAAGATATGCTCAAGAAGTTTGGCATGGAAGATGCAAAGGGCATTACAACTCCAATGGGCACTAGTGAAAGCTTGGATAGTGACAAGAGTGGCAACATAGTGGATCAAAAGCTATATAGATCAATGATTGGTAGCCTACTCTATGTGACGGCATCAAGGCCCGATGTGATGTTTGGTGTATGCATGTGTGCAAGATTTCAAGCCTCACCAAGAGAAAGTCATTTGAAGGCAACAAAGAGAATATTGAGGTACTTAAAGCATACACAAGATGTTGGATTGTGGTATCCCAAAGGTGCAAGCTTTGAGCTATTTGGATATTCGGATTCCGACTATGCTGGTGACAAAGTAGAGAGAAAGAGCACCTCCGGGACTTGTCAATTGTTGGGAAGATCACTTGTCTCATGGTCATCCAAGAAGCAAAATAGTATTGTGTAACACCCCTGGGTGTTAAGCATGCATTAGCATCCAAAGCATTGAGCATTAACATCACATACATGTTATCATTGCATGCAATATAAGCCCCTTTAAAATTTAAAGTTGAAAAACAATTACTTAAAACCCTAATTGTGCATTTAAGTGCTAAAAAGTGGTAAACTCTTGTGTAATGACAATTTTAGATAATCTAGAATTAATAAACAAGATTTTTGGAGCCACTCTTGTATTCAAAATTTCCTCTAAATTTGCTTTTAAAAATATTCTAGAAAAGTGAATTTCTATTTAGAAATTTAGCTTTAAATCCTTAATTCAAAATCTAATCAGAATTTTGAAAAGTGCTCTACATGAAAGTTGTAGAGAATTAAATTTTGAACAACTTTTATTTTGTGGCAAAAATTGTGAAAACGTCTTAATCATCTTCAAATTTGAATTTGAGTCAAATTGGAAAATCTGAAAATTTCATTTATAAAAGAAAAAGGGTTTCTTACCTTGTTGGGCCGCGGCCACCCTTTCGGCCCGCGAGCCAACGCCGGCCCGGCCCCGCTCGCCCCCGCACCCCTCCCCGCGCGCGCGCACGCGCACGCCCGCGCTAGCGCGACGTCGTGCCGACCGCGCTCAGGCGACCACCGCCGCGTGGCGGCCGCATGCCGACGGCGTCCAGCGCGTGGCCGCTGTGGCCCCCGCCGCCCCGCGCTTACCCCGCCAGAACCCGCATGCTCCCGCTCACTCGCCTCACTTCCCTCTCGCTCGGTCTCGCGTGCCTCGCCAGCACCCGCAGCACGCCGAGCAGCCGCCCGGCCGCCGCGCCATTGCCACGGCAGCCTCGCCTCGCCACCGCGGTTCCTCCGCCCAATTCCGCCCGCCCTAGCTTTCCCTTCTTCCTGACCGACCTCGCCGAGCCACTGGAGGCTCACCTCGGCAAGGTAAGCGGCCAATTTGGCCATCTCTTCCCCCCCCCGCCGGTGAGCCCGCCGCCGTGGCTCCCGTCGGTCACACCTTCCCGCCATCGCATTCCTCTCCTCCCCATGCGCACCACGACCGCCTCCGCTCACTGGAGCTCGTGCGCCCCTCCGTGGCCCTTGCCATGGCCTGCTCCGGTCTGGTGCCGGCAAGCCGCGCCACTGCCTCCGCCATGGCCGCTTCGGCACGTGCTCCGCTCTGCCCCTCGCCCCCGCTAACCACCTCTTTGAGCTCGCGCGGTTGTGGGGAGTCGGCTGGTGCTGACCTCGTCGCCGGCGACCTCGTCGACGGCGGGATTTGCCCGGTCAGCGCCTCCCCTGCTCGGCTCCGGCTGACGGGTGGGTCCCGTTGACCCGGGGTCCCGCGCGCTAGTGAACCCGGGTGCACTGGACCGGGTGCACCCAGGGATGAGTTCGGTTGATTTTCAAAATATTTGAAATAAAGAAATTCCAGAAAATTTGAAAAGGCTTCCAAAAATCATATCTCCAGATTTATAGCTCCAAAAATTATGAAACAAATTTTATAGTGTTTCTCATGAGTAGATCTACAGTTTAAAAATATTGTATGTTAATTTTGTGACACTTTTCTGTGCAGATTTATTTAATTAGTATAAATGTTAATATCTTAGAAAATGTGTAGTAAATAAAGTAATAATGATAAAAATGTGATTCTTGTTGCATTAATCTTTCTTAGTGTGGTACTTTCTAGGAAAAATGTTTGTGGAGCATGTCCTGTGAAAAATTATTGAAGTGTAGTTCAAATGCCTTTCATTGATGATTTTTGTTATTTTTGGTAGAGGGCTAAAGTTGTATAACACATGCATGTGATAATTTTTGTAAGAGGCTTGTTTACTGTGAGTGACATAGGAAAAATGTGAAATCTGTTGTTTGATACTTTTTCTAGTACAAAGTATTTTCATGCTCATTATTATGCTATAGCTTGTTTATTTTGTATAGATAGTTTTACTTATCCAAATTCCATGAAAATTTTGTAGTAGGTTAATTAGAGTAAGAGTGTGCTACTGTAATTTTTGTAGATTTTTACCTGCAACAGAAATAGGTGTTGATGTGTAACCCTAGTTAAATAGGAAATAAAAGGTTATTCTTTATGAGAAATTAAAAGTATTACAAAGTGTTTGGTGTATCTTTGAAGCACCATAAAGCCTTACTGATGTTACTTAATGGGTTAAGTTAGTAAGGTTTGATAGTTTGTGACCACACTTGTGTGTATATTATGTGCTAACTAGTGGAATAATAGGTGCATGTTTTATGGTATATGTTCTTGGATGATGTGGACTACCTTGTAGAAGATGTTGTTGTAATCCAAACTGTCCATTCAATGTGCTCATCTGCATATCATGTCATCACAGCATTCCACCGCATTCGATGCACGTTTGCATGTTTGCTTATGCACTTGCATCATACAGGATCGCAGGAGGAGTCGCAGGTAGCAATTCCGGAAGAGCAAGCTTGGATCGATCCGCAGGAGCCCCAGGCACAGGAGGTGCCCGAGGAAGAAGAGCCAGGCGAGGAGCTGCCTGAGTGCGTAGACCACCAGCCTAGCTCGTTCGAAAGAGGCAAGCCCCAGAGCATTTTAAGTCTCCTACTTTATAAAAGCAATTCTTTACTATATGAGTTATATATATTGTTGCATTAAGTTTTAGGAGTTGAGTGAAACCGTTGTTGCATTGTTTATCCTTGTCCACCTGATTACCTTTTACCCTGTTAGGTCAGGATCGAGTAAATTGCTTAGCCATGCTTAGACCGGTAGAAGTCGGGTGATTTCCTGTCACCTGCGAGCTATAGGTGAATACCTGGTTATGGTTAGCTCTATTTGTGATCATGGAAAGTAACCAAGTGTTGGTAGATAAAGGAAGACCGGGCGGAGTCTTATAGGGTTTTGGACTATAGTGATTCCGTCTGTGTCGATTAAGGACCGATCGTTGCTCGTCCCTCTTGTCATGTTGAACGCATGCCTCACATTTAGCTGGCCGAATAAAGTATCTTTCGACCGCGAAGCTAGTGACACTATTTCGAGCCGGGATAAACTCGGATTGGCAGACTGGTGCTGAAGGGGTGTAACGGGGACGCGAAGAGTGAGCCCAAGGTGCGTCCTGGCAGTCGGGCGGTCCCTAGGTGGTGCGGTCCATGATTGTTATCCCGCGGCTTCTTGGAAAGTGTCATTGGTGATCTAAGCGACCCTGACGGGGGAAGCGTGGTTTGTATGAGGAATAAATCACCAGCTGGTTAGGAATCAATTCGAATCGCCATCGCTCCTGGATAGTGAGCACTTGACTCGAGCTACGGCATCGTAGTAAAAATGATGGAACATGGATGGTTACGTGAATGATGTTGGAAATGCTAAACCGGATGTGGTAACTTAGATGTTAATGGTGAATCAAGTGATTGCTCTAGCAATAGGTGCTTACCTAGATTTAATGGGTCATAATAAAAATGATGCAAAAGTACTTAGTTTAGTTATTCATGATAACTTATACTTTTCGCAAATGAGTCAAGCCAGTCCACTGTACAAGGGCCTTGCATGCTCCTTGGTGTCCTTTATTTCTAGTTTTTGACAGGTAAGTCTAGCTGAGTACATTCTCGTACTCAGGGCGTTGTTCCCATTGTTGTTGCAGATAGTCAGATGTACTATGGTTACTGCGTCAACTGTCTGTATCCGGTGATGGGCGACAACTAGGATCATGGGCAATGGTCACTCCGTTCATCTTATCTAATGCTTTTGTGGACTATGGCTATCTTCTGGCACTGTATTTGAACTAAGTGTGTGTGGTTTAAAACTACTTGCTTCCGCTATGTTAATTTGAACTGTGTTGTAATAACTTTTATTCTGGACTCCGATGTATTCAACTTGTGTTGTGAACTTATATAGCATGTGAACTGTGGCTGCTAAATTAGTACGATCTTGGTTGTATGTTGGTTGGTTTGAAATCCCTCATGATTTTACGGAATCTCAGGTTATACGGGCTTAAGTTTGATAAATTATCTGCTTCGGTGGAAGATTTTCTTACTTAATTTCGTATAATCATGTTGATCCGTTACATATTGCACTATCTACCGCCGAGGCCGAATACATCGCCGCGGGTAGTTGTTGTGCACAAATCTTGTGGATGAAGGCAACATTGAAGGATTTTAGAATCAATTTCAAGAATGTGCCATTGCTATGTGATAATGAAAGTGCCGTGAAGTTAACCAACAATCCGGTTCAACATCAAAGAACAAAGCATATTGATGTTCGCCATCACTTTATTAGAGATCATCAACAAAAGGGTGACATTGCTATTGAGAGTGTAGGCACCGAAGATCAATTAGCCGATCTATTCACCAAGCCACTTGATGAGAAGAGATTTCACAAGCTAAAGAATGAGTTGAACATACTTGACTTCTCCAACATGAGTTGATGCACCTCCATGATATGACAGACCTTTCAAGGTATAATTGGTTGACATGTCATACATTCTATACTAAGGACATGTTTAGTGCATCTAGTCATAATTTCTTATGTTCTAGGCTCATTCATGGAAATCAAATGAATTTGAAGGTTATATGGTGCCACTATTGTTTCTTTGCTTTGTATGATCTAGTGGTAGCATATAACTTGTTTAAGTAGCTTGTGATCCTAAGTGTTTAATCTAGATCACTTGTCTAAATATTTGCTTCAACATGGTGCATGATAACCCTTCTAGTGAGGTGTGAAGAAGCTTGCCCTTGGATCAAACCGAAGCATTTTATTCATGCAAACAATCTAGGTTGAATCACAAACTTGATCCTCACCCCATAACATGACATGATATTCTATCTAAAATTGGTCCCTTATGGTCATTGGTGCCAAAGGGGGAGAAAATGTTGTTCGCAAAGATAGATTCTAAAGGGGGAGAAAACCTAAAGGGGAGTATTGATAAACGAAGGGGATCAACTAAAATTTTGAGCACACAAGTAGGGGGAGAAAGCTCTTAAACATGAATGTTACATTTCCATGTGCACTTCATATGTATGATGCATAGTTATGCATTTCTTTTTCTCTGATACATTGCTTGTGTGATGACTTGCTAGTATAATTTGAATGATATATTGAGGTACTAGCATGAATAGGAAGTAGTTAGATTTTTCTTGCTTCATGTTTTTTCAAAGTGGTACTAGAGTCTTGCTTATATTGTTGATCTCACGAGGTTTCTAGTTATATTTGTGCTTTTCCAAGTGGTATCTAACTACACAAGGTGCTAAGATGGTGTTTATCGCTACTCCGATGGTATCACGCTTCAAAGGTCTATAATCTAAAACACTTAGCACCTATTGATAGTCAATGCTCCTATATTTTCCTATCTAAGCATGTATGCTTCCTAAATCCAAACATATAGCATACATGTAGGGGGAGCCATTGCTATCAATTTGAATTCAGGATCACTTGTCCGTAGTTCTTACACATGGTAATATACTTGGACAATGTGACATGGGTTCAATCAAAATTCTATCATAATATCTTTGTGAAAGGTTTGTCACCAATTACCAACAAGGGGGAGATTGAAAGTCCTATGTTTGGTGTTGGTAATTAGTGACAATGCCTAAGTACTAATCCTATGCCTAAGTTGTATGTAGCATATGAGGATTAGTATATTCCAAGGTTGGTGGCAAGATGGACATGGTGATCATGATGGCCACACTTAGATTTGGACGCAACCCTACGTGATCAAGGCAAAGGTATATACTTAAGGGTTGTGTTTTAGTAACCAAGACACCTAGTGGGTGTGGTTACATTATAGGATAGATAGCCGTACTATAAAGAGGGGAATGACGCGGCTATTGAACTCCTAAGTGCCTCTAGGTGTGCATTTCATAATCATATGCATTTGGATAGAACTAATAACGCCTCGAAAAATGATTGTGAAAATGTTAACACACTCGCACATGACGTGATCACTTGGTGGTGTTAGCACATTTGCGATGGCGTTAGAGTTTGAGCGGTAGAGAGGGTTTGGGTCCCTCTCTCCCTCCCGCCGAGCTTGCGAGGCGGGATTCAGGCGTTTTCAAGGAGTTGAAATGACTATTTTCCACTACGCCGAAAGTCGGAAAAAAAACGAAGGTGAACGGAGGTCACTGAAGTGACCGGACTCTGGACCGGACGCGGTCTCTGTTTGACCGAACGCGTCCGGTCAGTGTTCAGCGTCTGCGCGTGTCTCAGTTTGTTGATCGGACGCGTCCGGTCGTTGAGGGAGCTTACTGGACTCCAACCGGATGCTGGCACTGTGGCGTCCGGTCAGTTCTGCAGCGCATCCGGTCGCTGTTTCATTGTGCGCTGCTCAGGCTTGACCAGCGTGTTCGGTCCGTTACGGGACCAGCGCGTCCGGTCGAGCTTCGCGCGTTCGGTCGTTGCGTGGAGCGTGTCCGGTCGGTGGTTCGTGAGCGTAGGCGCTGTGTGATCGGCGCGTCCGGTCAATTGGACCAGCGCGTCCGGTCAGCGCGACTGCAGCTGTTTCAAGTTCCTAACGGCTATATTCGAAGGGGTACGTCTATATATACTCGTTGGCCGGCTCAAAGCTCCACCTCTTGGACATTTGACATACTTGTGCGCACTTTGAGCTAAGCAACTCCCCTCCCACTCATCTCTCTTGCTTATTTGCATATTCGAAGTGAGATTGAGTGATCCAAGTGCATTTGCATTGTGAGATTGCATCTAGTTGGCACTTGGTGGTTGATTTGCTGCGGGATTCTTGTTTCTGTTGGTGGTTGCCGCCACCTAGACGGCTTGGAGCAGCTTGGAGGCATTGGCAAGAGTTGGTGATTGTTCTTGGCCACCTCCGGTGATTGTGAGGGGTTTGTGCCTACCTCGGCGAAGCGCCAAAGGCAACGCTAGTGGATTGCTCGTGTCACTTGCAACCTTTTGCCATTTGGTAGGTTCTTGTGGCGCCTTTTGAGAGGCTCGGTGTGAGACCGATTAGCCACCGAACCACGTGGTGAAGAGGGACACAACGGGGACTAGCGTGCCGGCAAGCACGTGAACCTCGGGATAAATCTTCGTGTCATTATTCTTATTGTGATTAATCGATCCCGGTGGTTGTGTATTGTGGAATTCATCTCTTGATCATATTGATTGGTTGGCTCAATACTTCGCCCCTCGGTGATACCCTCCTAACTCTCTCTTGTATTATTTTCTTAGTTACCATGCTAGCTTGTTAGTATAGCTCTTAGCTTGTGTAGCTAGTTAGCTTTAGTTGCAAGCTAAGTTGTGCGGTTTGACTTGTGCGGTTGAGTGCAAATATACTAGAATTGTGAATTGGATAGGTGGCTTGCAAACACCTCGTAGGCTAAGCAAAACTTGCATCTCGCTATTTGTTATATTGATAAACTTGTTTAGCTTGTCTTTGTAGAAATTTTTAAAAGGCTATTCACCCCCCCTCTAGCCATCAAGACCTTCCAGTGGGGCAGTGGGCCTGAACGCTAAGGAACGCAACCTACAAGGCCGCTGGCGCAGCATCCTTCCTCCGCTTTTATTTTCTTTTTACAAATGTATACTTGTATACATGTACGTATACGCTGGGCACCCGGCATACCCTGTAGGTCCGCCACTGGGTGGAGGGTCCTTTCCCCTTGCTTTTTCTGTGTTGGTCTTGGTGTTCTGTGAGTTCAGTGGTAATCCCTGAATTACCGTTGGTTCACTTGTACTGAAACTTCTATTTCCTCTTAATGAAAAACGTGTCGATTAAGCATGCTCGAGAAAAAAGTAAATTGTGTGGCACGTTGACATAGACAACAAAATACTTGTGTGTCTTGCTGACGTGGACATTACAATTGCATGTGTTAGTGAATTTTAATTGTATTTGATAGTGCATTGCTGAGATGAACAGCTTGCATGTCGAGATACATGCTAGTGAGGTTTAGGATTATAAGAGTCATAGAATTGCATTTGACAGTGTATTGCTAAGGTGGACAGCTTGCATATTGAAATACATGCCTAGTGAGGTTTAGGATTATAAGAGTTATAGATTAGCTAATCAAGTTATCATTGCCTTTAGTTTTTAAAAAAGTTTTCATTTCGAGGGCAATTTTCCAAGCTCCGATTTGATAGTCCTTTTCGATGAAGTAGCATCGATGTGACATAATTAGATGAGTTGTATGCACCAGCTTGAATTATTTTTTATTTTGAATGACAATCGCGTTAGAAACCACGCAACAATCCCCTTTTCCAATGAGCCCTCCTGTCGGGGAATGAATGTTCGACACACTTCACATTTTCACAAATGGTAATGCTACCATTCTAAGCCTCTCGCTCCACTCACTGCCACATGCGCCGCTCGCCTAAAAAACAAAATAAACTCTCACACGCCTCGCTCCGCTCCTGCCCTTACCCCTTCCGCGCTCCTCATCCCCGGCCTGTGTAAGTACAATCAAACCCTATTTGTGGGTTTTGATGATAATGGCCACACGGTTAGAGGACTAATGAGATTTATCGAGATGACAAGCAGGTAAAATAAGAATGTGGATAATACTTGAGATGGTGGAGCCCAAATTACAAAACGACGCGGTGATGGACTCAAAGGCGTTTATATTCTTTGATATTTGATTTTGGGTCTAGGCATGCCGTACTATAAAGAGGGATGCAAGTTTAGATGGTCTGAGGAAGATAGAGTGCTCAAGCATAAATTTAAAATCAAAAGAGACACAAAATCACCTCACGAACACTTAGTTGCACTTTGCAGACTTTCGCCTGCCGGAAGTTCCGGAAAATGCTGAAAGTTCCGGCCCGCAAAGTTGCTGGAAGTTTCGGACCGCAAAGCTGCTGGAAGTTCCAGCCCGCAAAGCTGCTGGAAGTTTCGGCTCCCTTTGTGAGCAAGCCCCGCAGACTTAGTTGTGAACAGTGTTTTGGTGTAGAGCTGGAAGTTCCGGCGATCTGCGCTGGAAATTCCGACTCAGATCTGAACGATTGGATTTCAGCTAAGAGTATAAATATCTCTCTCCTCATTTCTAACTGTTGCCTACTCATTCCACTCGACCAAACCTTCAGCAAAAGTGCTCTCTAGCTCTCAAGCTCCCTCCTTCTTCTCCTCTTTGCTCCTAGCTTCAAATCTTACAAGAGATTGAGTTGAGAGAAGAGATTTGGTGAGAGAAACATCGATTCAAAGCTTGAACACTTGATTTCTTCGTCAAGCCAGTTAGATTTGCATCTATTACTCTTGGGTTCTTGGAACCCTAGCCGGCTAGGCGTCGCCTAAGAGCTTTCGATCTATGGGAGAACCTTGGGAAGTTTGTATTACCCTTAATTTTCTAGTGAAGAACTCAAGTTTACCTTTGTGGTTGCTTGAGAGAGACAAGGAGGTGAAAGAGACTCCGACCTTAGTGGTCACCTCAACAACGAGGACGTAGACAAGCCTTAGTGGTGAGTTGAACCTCGAGATAAATTCTTGTGTCTCGCGCGCTTGTTGTTGCTGGAAATTTGTTCTTGCATATTTGTTTTGTTGTCTCTCCTCCTCTCCAAAGCTGTTCTTAGGGTTTGGACTCAATCTACAGAGTGGTGACCTTTCGGTGTCAAAAGACCAACCCCAACACTTCACCTTACCACTAGGAAGTGGGGTTGTAAGTTATCATTTGCTCAAAGTTTAAATTCTAGGTTGTAGTGGTTTTCACGTAGCTGCTGGAACTTCTGGTAGTTTGTGTTGGAACTTCCGACTTGCTGGAAGTTCCGGCCCAAACTGCCGGAACTTCTGACTATCACTGACATTTGCCTTTGAGTTTGTGTAGAAATTTTTTAGATACGCCTATTCACCCCCCTTCTAGGCTCATCACGGATCCTTACAGCCTGCTGCAGTGCACCAACGCTCAGCGTCCTCCCTTACCGGGAGCCCCCAACGCCCGTAGATCCGGCGGCCCTCTCCCCTACACCGGCGAGATCCATGGAGCAGGAGTGAGATCTATGGAGGTGGCACGGCGGTGCTGCAGGGGAGTGGGCGGCTCTTCTCCACCCCGGCGTGGCGCCCTCCCTACTCCTGGCGGCGCCCTCTCTTAGCCCGGCAACCGAGCTCCCCCACCCGGCAGCCATGGCGCTCCTCGCCCCCATCCCCCACCGTCGCCGAGCCAAGCCCGGTACCAGTGGCGCTGGTGCTCGTGCACCGCCGCTCGCCGCCGGCTCCGACCCCGACAGCTGGAATTGACTGGCCCAGGCTTTCCCTCCCTATGTTGTAAATATATGTTTCCGGTGTTTCAGTCGTTTCAAAGGTACGTTGCAGTTGTTTTTTATGGATGTTTGCAAAATTAAGTAGATTGAGGGATGTTGCATATGAAGCAAGTGTTTCATAAGCATGTTGCAAGCGTTTGTTCAAAATGTTTCATTTGTTTCCAGACATATGTTGCATTCGTTTTTATCTGGATGTTGCATATGTTTTCACACATATGCTGTATTAGTATGTTCCAAATGTTTCAGCTGTTTTTAGTCATGTGTTGCATTAAGTGTTTTTTTTTTCGTGTTGCAATTGTTTTATTTGGATGTTGCATATGTTTCACACACATGTTGTAAGCGTATGTGCTAAATGTTTCATCTGTTTCAAATGTATGTTGCATTCGAGTGTTTCACGTTGCAAGTGCAACAGCGTTGGTGTCCATGAGGGCGGGCAGGACCAAGCCGTAGCCACCAACGCGCGGAAAAGCGCAAGCCGCCGCCGGATGTGTGGGGAGTAGGCACAGGCCATGCGGTGCTGTTGTGGAAGAGTCGGGGACGAGTCTTCCGAGCAGCCTGGAAGAGACAGGGGCGAGTCATCCGAGCAGCGTGGGCAGCGGATCTGAAGTGGACGGTTCGGATGCGAGTGCGGCAAACGGAGCTGGCATGAGCGGCGCGCGAATCCGAGCAGACAGGGCAGAGCAGCCACGGGCGTCCGGACGTCCGGGCGCCCAACAAGAAGGTCTCTACTCCCTCTATTTCAAATTATAAGACGTTTGTATCTTTTTGTTTATATATATGTAGCTTTTGTTATGTATTTAGATATCGGCATTGCAAATCCCGTAGCGAATCGGGATGAGTTGCTGCCATCGAAGAAAGTTATTATTTAATTTTATTACAAATTTAGTTAGACTTAAGATATTTTGAATCTAAAAAAAAAGTTAGGATAGCTTATAATCTGGGATGGAGGGAGTACCCGCGTAGCTGCCGTATTGCCATTTGCCAAGCGGGTTCCAGTTGCTCCATGCGGCGACGACTTTTGCAGTACCACCAGTCCACCACTGGACAACGCGCTACGGCGAGTCATGGTGATATGGAAGCACGGAAATATCTCCTGTCGGACGAATCGAAAACGAGACAGCGCACCCACCGGTACACGTACATCAGTACATGCATGCAGCACGGGTAGCTCTCCCAGCAGGAACGGCTGAGGCCCGCAGGAAGAAGGCTCAACTCAAAGTCGCGCGAGGATTAATTTCCACGCTGTAGCAGAGCCAGAGGTCGAAATCCCGTGCGCGAGAATTTGCTCATCGATCGATCAGGGGTAGCTTGCTCGTCTCCGAGTCCGAGTCCACCCCATCGGCATCTCCATGGTCCATGGACCGGCACCTCTCTCACCTTTAATGCCACTGTCGCTGCTGGCCGATGGGTCGGCAGCAACGTAACGTCTTGTGATCTCTCGGCGGGCCACACACGCACACGGCACGTACTGACATGCATACTAGTGACATACCGCCCTACGACCGCCAACGGACTGGCCGACCACCCTACTCCCGTCAGCGCGCGCGCGACGGCGGGGTACAGACGACGTACAGTACAGAAACCGACGCCGCACGGCACTGCCGAGGTTCCGTGATGCCCCCGGCGGCCTCGGTTTCGTGCAGAGTTGGTGGCCTCGCCTCGGTCGGGGTTCGCATTGGTTTCGGAATTGTGGGTTGTGGCCTGGTCGCCTGGGATGGATGGGGGTCGGCCGGTCTGCGCGGCCCGCGTCACGCTCACGCCCACCCACCCGCTCCCACTCCACGGCCGGCGCCCGCGCGCGCAGCGAAGCACGACGGGGCCGGCGGTTTCGAGTGACGATGTCCCCCGTCCTCGGTCACGCGCTTCCATTCTTCCTGTGCGCGATCGACGCAGTCACGCAGCGTGTCTCTGAATCTTTCTTCGGAGAGATCACCAGCCACCACCGTACGAGAGTCCGTGCCACACGCCCTTTTCTTTTTTTTTGTTCCAAGTCGTGTTACGGCGGTGAAAGCGAGCGATCCATCCAGACGAGAGGGAGGCAGATCGGATCGGATCCAGCCGATCCGCTCAAGCGTCTGACGGAGAAACGATCTGTCTTGACGTACGCTGCATCCATCCGCTTACGGCTGGCTTATCTTCTTCTTCCTCACCCTGATCAGCATCATCATAAACAGAACAGAAAAAAAGAAAATCACATGAGGCGATGGCGACGGCGACGGCAGGATGGATCCCGGCCGGGCCGCCGTTCCTGCCAGCTTCCCGACTTCCCGTCCCCGTCATCGGTGGAGGATGGTGGTGGCCAATGCAAATGCTATGGCCACAAGGCGTACGTCGACGTTCCCAGCAAGCTGGGCTGGGCTTTGTCATTGCCCCAAGTCAGCATCTGGAAAATGAAAGGTGCCCATTTCTTATTATCTTTCTACACCCCGTTGGCCAAGAGCTTATCGTGATTAACTGATGCTCCTAGTTCATCGCTCAGTTATAAAATCAAATCTAACCTCACTTTTAAAATTAAGCTAACCTAATCTACCATTTGTAGCTAGAGAGCCACTACTGTGAGCCACATAGCAAGTACGGCCTCCATGTGTCAATCGTCTATAGGGATGTTTCATGTTTGTATGTACTAAAACGAACAAAGCACCTGATGAAATCGTTACATGAAACGACGGCTGGATGAGTAATGGGTCCCGGTTCCCGGGCCACCGTACCGTTTCTTCCTGCTTCGTTCCGGCCATGCCAGATGCCACCGTTGGAGAATGGTGATTGCTCTCCCTCCGTCCCAACTTTAACAAATATAAATAAAAAAAATATTTATGGTACATAATTAGTATTATTAGATAAATCATATGATATATTTTCATAATAAATATATTTAGAGATATAATATTGTTAAATTTTCTACAAATCTAGTCAGCAAATCTTACAATGATGTTTTTTATAGGACGAGAGAGTATGTCTCTATTCAATGGCGTTGTCCAAGTTCCCAGCAAACCTGGGCTTATGTATAGTCGCAACTCGTAAGTCAACATCCGCAAAATGGAAGCTAACACAATTCCTAATTATCGTGGAGATCTGACTTTTATCAACCTGTCATTTAAGGTCTACTCACTCCGTTCAAAAGTATATAGTTTTTGTTTCTCGAGAAGTAAAAAAAAGTATTATTAAAAAAAGTATTATTATCAAATATATGGAAAATGTACTAACATTTATGATGCAAATAAGTATGATAAGATAAATCACAGAATACATTTCTTAATAAACTTATTTGGAGACATAAATGTCAACACTATTATAAATTTAATCAAATTTAAGAAATTTTGACGTGGTTCAAACCTAGAAGTGTAATATTTTTGAAATGGAGGGAGTATATACTACTCTGATTATGGACTTTAAACAGCAGTGGACAGTGGTCGGTAGACAAATGGCTTGATCCTCTGTTTTAGTACGTGTATTAGGACTTTATGTCAATCTTTATAAATTTAAATGGACAATTAGTGAAGTTATGCACATATAGTTAACGTATAATAGTTATATAATTAGATTTACATTTTAAATGTCTTTGAAAATTATACTGCTTTGGTAATCATTCGTCGTATATTATTGGAGAAATAGGCTGTATCTAAACAACTCCTAAATCTCTCTATATATAAATTAATCCATTATGATAGATAGCCTAAAATAACCATGTATTCTTCATCTAAATTATCATTATAAAAATTAGTCTCACATAACCCTCCAAATTTTCTATCTAAACTAGCAAACTGCCAGTATATTGTAACTTGCAACGGAACATACACCTTGTTGCGCGATCAACTGAACAACTTGTGGCTCAAAGATTTATATAGCGGTCACGTATCTCTTCTATATGTATTGGAATTAGACTCTATATCGTCATTTGATGTACAAACATGTGCGGTTCTAACTAGTATGAGCACGTGTTATGAGTACGAATCCTAAATGAGACAAGGGCATTGCGGGAAGTAAACAAAGACGGACCGACAAACCTCTTTATTCGCTAATATTATGCATAGATATAGATTACACATCTCTGGCACTACTAAAAATAATATAAAATAACCCACCTGCACATACTGTTATGTGTAAACGGATCTGTCTAGGTGACATTCAGTTGTTTTAGTCCCTCCTAACAACTGAATTTTGTCCATATATTTACATTGTCTTTTAGCTATATTTACACAGTCTTGTTACTATATTTACAATAATTTCATCAGTGTAATTTATTGAACGAAGTGATGTAATTTGTGGATAACACAAATATATGTCAATTTTTTCAAAAAAAATTACAAATTATTTCTATGGATTCTAGATATCAGAGAAATATATGTCAGATTATTCACAAATATCATCAAATTGTTCCACAAATTATTCACAAATTTCAGAAAAAAAATACAAATATACATGTGGGATGGGCGTATATAGTACGTACGTGTATTCCGCTGGAGCTGTACACGGGCGTACACGGACCAACCACAGACGTACGTGCGTGTATTTTGGACCTGGACCGCTGGAGCACGAGCACATGGCGGGGACTGGCAGCCCGCCTCGGGCGACCAACCGAACGGAGCACCGTGACCGCGCGATTTCCGATCTGGCGGCCACAAAATCGCATGTCGCAGGGGGCTAAATCAATCGACTGATGTATAGCAATTCTGTAAACTAAAGTAACCTAGTAAATTTGTATCTAAATTATATATCTTCAACATTATTTATGATAAGCTAGAGCAACTACCTATATTTTGGAACTAAATTGCCTACATCTTTTACTAAAAAGGATTCCAAAGTAGCACCGTATGCAGTTTACATTCTGTCATTTATTAATACGGAACTCAACATATATATGAATGATGTAAGTCGCCATTTAATATTCATACCACATATACATGTATGCAATAAGAGTTTGATTGGTTGTTGTATTAGAATTGCATTGCATTAGGAGTTATGCAACGAATCTTTAACCATGATAAGGTTATATAATTTGTTGGTATTTGCTTTGTTTGGGTAGCGAGTTGCACATTATTATGCATGTGATTAGTTTCTTGCGGTAGTGGTTTGACTGTATATAATGTTTGGATGCCTGCATAAAAGGTATCTAGATTACCACACCAGTATATTCGGTGAAGTATTCCCATATCATTCCAACCCTATATAAGAGGCTAATCATATCCCTATGTAGTGCTCACCGCCATATCTCACGGCCCCCTCTCGTCTTCCCCCGACCTCTTATCTTCCCGGTCCGCTCTTTCTCTCCTCCTTTTCCTACTAAGCTACCACCCAAATCCACACAAGAAAAGTAGGCACACACACATGTGAGGCCGTAGGCACTGTCGATGAAATATGGTCGGCAGTCTACCGAGGGTATGCCCACGGTAATAGATGAATCAGTGGAGGTGCGCAAGATACGAACTGGATGGTGACACAAGCGCAGAGACAACGATTTAGGCAGGTTCAGACCGTCAAGTCGATGTAATACCCTATGTCATGTGTCTTTGGTGGATTGTATATTATGATCAGGTGAAATCGATAGGGGTCCCTACCCGCCTTATATAGCATGGGGGTAAGGTTACAGGTCGGTTGAATCTAACCCTGATCAGTTGGATCTAATCCTCATCGGTTTACACGATTAAGCGTTACAAGGATTTCGGTATCTTAACATATCCGAACAAGATCTTCCTTTGTCACTAAGGATGCTTCACGTAGTCTTGTGACGCATGCCGACTTGTGCCGTGCACCGCGTGGTGTGTTCTAGCGAGTTGGGCCTCCCCTGGCGGCGCGGCCCATGTACAGCCCTATGGATATCCGGGGTTATACCCCACAGGCACCATCACTGCTAATGCCTCGTCTCACCTCGGGCCAAGAATCTCCATACCATGATAGCGTTACTAGCGGGGCCCAACAACTCTGATGCGGTTTGTCCATGTCTTCATGCTTGGACACACCTCGCGACTGGATGTTAGGAGTAAAATATATTTTTCACAGAGTTGGCACTAAGGCAAGTACTTACATCGCTAATAAAATTTCTAGTGTATCCCTCTGTCCCTATTTAACTGTCACTATGGGAAGCGTGCTGATCAAACTTTCTTAAACTTGACTAAGCAATATTTGTATTTCCAAATAAGTTTATTATAAAAAATAGATTCAATGATGTATCTAATAATACTAATTATGTCTTATAAATGTAACAGAACCGACCAAATTATAAGAACGTAAGTACAAAAACAATCATCGAAGTGATCAAATTCTTGTACTTAAGCTCCCATAATCCCAGTAGTCCGGAAATCTCGAAGGATTTCAAACAACTTTCGACATACAAACCAAGATCGTAGTGATTCAACACAACACATCATTCGTTACAACATTTCACAAGTGGCATGCGGATTACATCCATCGGAGTTCAAGCAAAATATTATAAACCAAGTTTGTTTCGCGGAAGCAACATAGTTTCGTACATAACTTCATAGTTTCAAATACAATGCCAGGTAGTAGTCATGTCCAACAAAAGCATCTCAGATAAGATAACTAACTGAGATCGTGCCTGACGATCTAATCCTCATCTCCGGCAGGGAGGAGGCAATATTTGCAGCACCCGAAGTAGAACAGGTCATCTGCAACATGTGGGAAATAAACCCTGAGTACGAGAAGGTACTCAGCTAGACTTACCCATAAAAAACCAGAAATAAAAGACACCAAGAATCATGCAAGGCTTATAAGGTGGGCTAGCTTGACACAATTGCATAAAAGAGCTTATGAATATAAATGACCAATTTAAACTTAGCATCAAGTTCATCATCATTTACCTGTCAACTATATTAGCACCTGTACTAGAGCACTCACTTATTAAGAGCAAACAATATTAACCATAGCAGGTATAATCAGGCCATCATCATATCATCATTCTTGAACCAATATTATTTAGTGCATCTACTTTGGAGATAAGCCCGTCAAGTTCTCACTAACTGGTAAGAAACGGTGACTCGAATCGAATTATAACTCAGCTGAGGGGGTATTCCTAACTCTCACCCTGGCATACTTTGTAAGGGTAGCCGTGGGCCACCTTTGGTACAACTCAGGAACCAACTTCGCGGGTTCGGTCAGCGCCAGCACTCTCAGAGATTACCCTTCTGCCAGGACGATCAGGACTTTTAAATCACCTGCCCTTGGACTCACGCCTACGGCTCCCTTTCGAGGCGTACTTTATACTTGTCGGAGCCCGGCCTGAGTTGAGCTACTCGGCTTCGTGGTCGATCTCTAGACCCGGCCAACTAAGAGAGAGGCATGCGTTCAACATGAACAGGAAAAGGCTCCAAGAATCGGTCCTTAATCGACACAGACGGAGTCACTGCAAACCAGCAAGCCTCCGCACGGTCTTTATTTCAAATTAAGGCAGGTTCTTTCCCACGATAGCAAATATAACCAACCATGCCATATGTATATTCCTATAGCTCGCAGGTGATAGGAAATCACCTGACTTTTACCGCATTAAAGCAGGGCTAAGCAACTACATGAGCCTGAGCTACCTAGGATTCAGGGTATCAATATCTGGACAAGGATTGGATAACCAATGCAGCAAGTGTTTTCACCCAACACTTAAACTTAATGCAACAATATATATAACATAATACTTTAATTGCATTCAGAAATTAGGAGGCTTATAATGCTCCGGGGCTTGCCTTTCATGAAGTTATAAGGCGTGTGGTCTGGACACTCCACCACGTCTCCTTCTGCTGCTTCTTCGAGGGCCTGCACCTCTTGCTCCGAGGTTTGCTCCTCCAGGTTCTTCTCGAATTCCAGAAGTGTGACTCCCTCCGGAACACCTATTGCATGCATATGCACAAGATAAATATCATAGATGCATAAGAAATGACATGATGCTCATGATAAATGGATAACAGTAAGTAAGTACTTTAACTAAAACATCACCGGACACTCGTTTACCGAGTAAGAATAGCTCTATTCAAATCACTTTAAAACATGTATCTAACTTAACTCGAAGAACAAGATCAACTTACCTAACTTGCATAACCTAAGATAAAGATGTTCAACTTCAGTTAAAGGCCTAACACCTGCACCTAAACTCACCTTAATCAATTTAAGCATCTAGTAGTACCACCACATTACTTAAAAATAACAGAAGCACACTTAACAAAAAGCTTCAAATTGAACATAGAAAAGAACAGTTTAATGAAACGATCACAACTGGAGTTCTACAAATCCAATTGACTTGCAAGAGGATAATCTGAAAAGCTTATGAAATTATCTACAATTCATTTGTAAACATCAAAGCATGATTCTTAAGTTAACCAAGTCGAATTAAAGTAAACACATAATCTGTTCTAAGCAAACAGGGAGCAACCAAGTCTGAGAACCAACTTTGAACAGTTATAACTCCTAAACTATATAGTCAAATGCCACCAAAATTTAAAAGCAACTCAATCATGAAATTCGCAACAACTTTGTTGTAGAACACAAGACGTGAAAACATCATTTATATGGGGTAACTAACAACATCCCAAAATCTATCCAGAATTGACAAATTCACTAACTTAATTATTTAATGATGTAACAAAAACACATTTGAGCTAAAACAAGTTTACCAACTTATTTCTCATATCAAAAGAATACTAGAAAGTGTGGTGCCAATATCTAAATTATTTCTTTAATGCCATTTATTAATTTATTTAGACAAAAGGAGGATTAAAGCAACATATAGTAAAACTACACAGAAAAATCTACAAAAATTACAGTGGCTACCTCATGCTTCACCTAGACTACCAAAAAATTTCAAAGCAATTGGATAAGCAGAACTTGCTATATCCAAAATAACAAATGGTATGTCTATTTCTAGCATAATTAGGAAATCCTATTGAAAAGTATCAAACAATAGATTTCATTTTTTCCTAGCATCTTCCTAGCATAAGAACAATATTCACCAAATTTTATCCCCATTGGACTTACAGATAAAATATGAAAATTAGCTCAAGTTACAACCGTGCCAACAAGTTAAATACATAACTCCATCATATAGTGTCCAAATTAGGTAAACTTTAAACTACAAGCTATTCATAGCATAGACATCACACCATAAAATTTTCATGCCATTTGGAGCTACACAGCAAGAGATACAATTTTCTCCATTTGGAGCATGATTAAAAGGCATAATTAATAACTCAGATTTTCATAACAGAACATATCATATTTCATATTTTCTAAATAAACTAGACTTTACTAGAAACACCACAAAATTGGAACCACACCATTGGATCTACCAAACTCAAGTTACACATTTTCAAAGTTGCATTCAAAATCTAGAAAAAGAATAAAAACAAAACAAATTTGGAACCCTAACCCAACTCCTATCCAGCTACTAGGCCGGCCCGGGAAATCTCCGTGGCCCGGCAACGCACGCAACATGCCCGCGTGGCCCGCTCAGCCTGCTTGGCCCGCGGTCGGCCTCCCGCCCGCACGCGCGCTGTCTGCGCGGCCCTACGGGTCAGAGAGGGAAAAGGGCAGGGGAGAAGGGCGACGGCGGTAGCTCGCCGCAAGTGACGACTCTGGCGAGGCCGAGGGTACCGGCAGGTTCACCACAACTGGGCGCATCTATGGGTATGGCTAATTGAAGCTAGGGCAGTGGCTAGGGAGGGTGGCGGCGGCAATGGCGGCACACGGCCGCGGGCTTGCCGGCTCTGGCGAGTCTACGGCGGCTCGGCCCTAGTGTCCTACCCCGCGAGCATCAGTAGCACATGACAGACTTAGAGTGATGGATAGAAGAGACGGTAAGAGGCCCAAGAGGCACGGCCACATGCGAGCTCGGCCGGTGGCAAAAATGGTGACACGGTGGAGCCGCCATCATGGTGAGCTCTACCTAGGGCGAAAACGGATGCTCGGTGAGGTCGAGGACGTGGAGGGGCTCAAGGCGGTGCTATAGCCAAGATGAATTGGACAATGGTGCTCGGATTTGGATGGGTTCACGGTGGCGGTCGCCGTTCACCTCCGGTCGCCGCTCGCTCGATGGAGAAGACAGCGAAGAGATGAAATGGCGAGAGAGAGGGAGGGAGTGAGGTGCCGGCACGGCCTTCATCTGTGAGCACGCGCGCGAGATGTGGAGGGACTGGCTGGGCATGGACGCCACGCTGTGGCTCGGCCCTGAGCCGGTCGGCCACTGAACCTGGCCGAGATGGCCATCAGGTTCGCCATCGGGGTCTGACAGCCCGATTTGGACGTCGATTATCTCCTAAACGAGCCCGACTCAGCGAAAGGTGCAATTAACAAAAATGTAGAACTATGTGAGATCTACCACTTTGTCAATTGAAGCTTGAACTAGTTTGTAACATCCAGTCCCGGCGTACACGGCCCAGGCTCACTCTACCGAGGAGTGGTCCCACCTGCGTAGCAACCCGCTTGAGCTTTCATCATCGCTTCGCTCAAAGCGGTTAACCGATGGTTACTACGCGTCCCTGGCTCTGATATTTAAGTCAGGTGAACTCACTCAGGATTCACGATAGGTACTAAACCACCGGGTGAACAGTGTTTCACGATGCCACAGTACCCGATGAACAGTATACTGGGAACAGTATACCAAACTCGGCCAGCCCAACTTGGTGAACAGTACCAGGCTGCTACAGGTCCAGCTACAGTTTTGGCCAAAACAGTACCCCCGGAGTCTGGATGTATAGTTACTCCCGTCTACAGTACCGGCCCACTGCCCCCTACAGTACCATCGGCTCGTTCGTGAATTTGGCCCACTGGGCCCATTTTTTGGCTGTTACAATCACCCCTCCTAAGGATTCGACGTCCCCGTCGAATGTCAAACCGACTTACCTTTTTGGGACACTTAATCCAGGATCCTCCTCTCTTGGCCACGTTTGTGTGTTCCCGTGCCGGCGCATGTGTCATGCCATGCCGTGTCCACGACGGGACCACGCGCATGCACACATCATGCCCGAAAAACTGATCCCCACGTGCCCGTGAAACCGCGAGAGTCGGCTCTTATACCAAATGTAACATCCAGTCCCGGCATACACGGCCCAGGCCCACTCTACCGAGGAGTGGTCCCACCTGCGTAGCAACCCGCTTGAGCTTTTGTCCTCGCTTCGCTCAAAACGGTTAACCGAAGGTTACTACGCGTCCCTGGCTCTGGTATTTAAGTCAGGTGAACTCACTCAGGATTCGCGATACGGTACTAAACCACCGGTTGAACAGTGTTTCGCGATGCTACAGTACCATCGGCCCGTTCGTGAATTTGGCCCACTGGGCCCATTTTGGGGATGTTACATAGTTCGTCCTAAATTTGGAACTACAGAGCCCTAAAGTGGGGTACATCGAAACTGTAAGTCAGTGCATGACTTAGAAATTTTTCTAAGTGTAGAAACAGCATGAGATCCTAGCTTGTGGGCCTAGTTTGAGCATGTTCCAGTCATTTTCATGAGATGGTCATATTGAGACTTTTGTTCCTTGATAAATTTGCTACAACTTTAGTAAAGGGTGCATATCCATGCAAGATCTTTAGGCTAGACTTTTTAAACAGTCAAACTAAGACACTCTTTAGATCTTCACAAGGTCAAACCTCACCTAGAGGGCAAATTAGTCATTTTAGTCAACATAAACAGTGCTCCACTAATTACCCTAAGTATACTTAAGGTGTGTTAGGACATAATTAACCTCTCTACACATTTGTTACACCACCTCTAAGTATCACACATGAAGAAACAAACCAAACAATCATTTTACTCAATTTGTTGCAACACCATGTTTCACATGTTTCATAGCTTTGTTGCAAAGCTCAAGCTTGTCATGTTACACTAACAAGGTTGCCATGTTTCAAGGTATGAGAACTCATGTTGCATCTACATGTTGTACTAACCACAATTCACAATCAATCATGTATGAAACAAACACAATTGAGAATGTTGCATACACATGTTTCAAGTGACAATGGAATGATGAGATGGATGATGCACATGTTTATGAAATGAACATACAATTTGTGGGAGTCAAACACCTGGGGTGTTACAATAAATATTAGTATTTTTTATATATTTAGTCAAAATTAAGTATATTTGATTTCTTGGAAAGCGAGAATAACACTTAAAAAGGAACAAAGTGAGTTTAGGCATCACTTGTTGCATCGTGAGGAGCTGGTTCCCAAAACCCAACCTTCTCTGTCCGTTTGTCTCTTGGAACTATGGGGCCGTGTTGGGTTGATACTGGATAGGCCAGTGAAACGAAATTAGGAATAGCTAGCTTCGAGGTTATCGTTGTCGGTACCTCTCCTGCCGTCCTTTGTCTACCGCAGGCTCCATATCGTCTGGTGAAAAGGAGAGCGGAAATGGATCGGAGAAGACGCACGGATGTTGACATTGGGAGTAGGACATGCGTGCGCAGTCCGCGGGCAGTTTCTGAAATCTTTCTTTATGGCGCCACTTGACCGTAACATCGCCGCTGCCCATTGTTTAGGTTCCAAGGCTTCCAGGTCGTCCTTTTCTTTTGTTATATGACCTCTGGTTGCTTGGCGAGTTGTTGGAAAAGTTCCGGTAGCTACCAAGGCCAATGGGGGAACATGATGATGCGAGAGTATGAGAGGGATTCTTGAGAAAAAAAAAAGGAGAAAAAACAAAGTCAGAAGGTAGATATGTTGTACAAAGATGATAACATTGCAGTATATAATACGAGACGTCATTGGTAACTCTATCAATCTCGAGATCTTTCGGTCTAGTATTTGAGAGATAATTATAGAGATAGAGTGTGCGTAGCATTCCTAACAATGAATATGCGTGCATGTACGAGACATGTACACTTATGTTGTGATTGAAAAAAATAATAATAATAAAAGATAAAAGAATAAACAATAAACCATTTCTTGTTTAGTGGACTGGAAGAAATTATTTATTTTCGAGAGACAGAAGAAATGATGAAGCCTGGTTGATATTGCGGGCCAAATTATGAAGCCTACTGAGCTGGTCAGTGGCAACTTTTTTGGGCTGCACAAAGGTTCAACTAAGATTATGGGCCCAATTAACTGTTAACTGGCTTCTCTTGTGGTTCGTCCAATGCCCTTAGATCATCTTTAAGCGTACATAAAACGTTGTTTTGGATCACTATAAAATATATTGGATGGAAAAAAAAGAACAATCCTGTAAGAATGACCTAGTGCCCAAGCTCTTTAAAAATGGACCACGTCATCGGATAGTCATTCGTGGCTGCAACGTTAAGAGCAGAGGTACTCCATTATGAGTAAAATGGAAAAGATGTGAGGCACGGGTTTAATTTTGGAGATTTACTCAAGAATCCAAGGGAGATGGGGAAGGGAGCAGTGATGAAGTGAGCTTGGTTTGGGCGGCAACTTGCTCAATTTAGTTCGGTATGGTATGAATGTCACCATGAAGGCGTTTCATGTGCATGTGAGAGCACTGTTCGCCTAAACGGCCATTTAGTCCGTTTAAACACCGTTTAAACGGTAAACAGAAGTCAACCGTGTTGTTTAGGCCCTAAACGGTGAATTAAACGGTTGGACCGTTTAAACCCGTTTAAACCGTTCAATCCCGTCTAAACGGTCTAAACAAAATCAGATTAAACGTGATTAAATGAGCTAAACAACCATTTAATCCATAATTAGGTGAATTAAAGGACTACGTATATCATGATCAACATGAAACTAATTAACATTGTAATTATATGAAGTGTTGTGGGATTTAGATTTCTTCCAACAAGATTATTTGGTAGAATATTTGATTTTTACATGTGTAAATATGTATGGGTTCTAGCAAATTTTATTTTTACCTACATAAATATGTATATTTTATTGTTATTGTACAAAACCGTTTAGGTTGTTTAACTCCGTTTAAACACCGTTTAAACGGTCTAAACGCTAAACGAAGGGTGACCGACTGTTTACCGTTTATCGTTTAGGAAAACATTGTGTGAGAGGGAACCCAAGACTCCAAGAGGAGGAAATTGAGGAGCAGTCTGCAGGCAATGACATGGCATGGACTTGTGCTAGAGGTAATGGAACTTGGTAGTCTATATTTGTGTAGCATTGCCATGGTTTGCATCTACTCGCGTTGCCGTTGCTTGCTTCTGCATCTACTGGTGCATTGAACTATCATCGTTGTCTACTTTCAGGTGCTTGTTATGAGAAGAACCATGTATATAAGGTGTTGGGGTGATTGAAGGAGGGTGGTAGTAGCGCTTGGGTTAAAATAATGCGTTCCTCCAGCCAACCCCTATACGAGGGCCCAAACCTTCACCCAAAAAACACATGAAAAAAAAACACTTTGCCACTCCGAAATCAACCATCCTACACCTGATGTCGCCCCTTAGTGCAGATCCAACATCTCTAGAGGGCAACCTATTCATCCATTAGAATTTTTCCCTGGATGAAGCTTCCGCGTAGGTCGAACTCGGTCGAAAAACTCCTCAACTGTTATCTACTTTTACATTTGAAATACGAAAGCGAAAGCGGACAAGCCGGACACGAAAACGAACATGAACTTACGGAATATCTTGAATTTCGGAAACAAACTTATTCGAGCGGAATTATGTCGCACACGGTCGGTATACGAAAATTCAATACGAAATACCGACCCACAGTGCATAGCATTAAACAAGTGCACGACCAAATACATAACAAGTTCATAACTAACAACTAACAAGTGCATGATCTAGTTCAAGTGCATAGTATTAAACAAGTGCATGACCAAATACACAACAAGTCTAGAATAAGCAATTAACTGAACATGAACGTCTACAGTTCATCAGCATCACTTGCCATGTCTTTTTCTTCCTCATTGTCCTCCTCAGCGTCCTCTTCCCCCTCCTTGTTATTGTCCTACAAGTTTGCAAAGTGAATTAAAATTAGATGTAGCAACTAGCAACTAGCATATTTCATAGCAAGCAGTCAATAAACGTACCTCAATTTTCAGATTAGCCACAACATTAGTCAAAGCGTCAACCTCAAGATCACTCACAATTGATCCAACCATTTTAGAATCTGAACAAAAAATTAGAAAGGAAAAAAATCTAAGCATTATTCTCCTGCAATTACAAGTGTCTAACTGAAAAAACAGATAAAATGAGCACATTTATTTGCTGCAGCAACCCAATCCTTTGTGCAAATTAATGCCTGTACCATCTCGGGATCAAGACGACTACGATAGGGATCAACAACACGACCAGCAGCACTAAAAGCAGACTCGGATGCTACTGTTGATACTTGTACGGCCATTACATCCTAACAATTTGTGAAAGGATAGGATACTCTTCTCTCTTGTTTTTCCACCATGCTAAGATGTCAAACTCACCAACAATTTTCAGTAGTGGTTCCAACAAATACCTCTCCAAATCATTTGACTCAACCACAGCAGGTTCACTTGCATCATATAAGAATTCTTCTAGGTCATGGTCTACATTTCCTATTAATGCATCAGCTGTGTTACTAGGTGCAGGTGCAGCCACTTCACTAGTTGTCTTTGATGATGCAGGAGCAGAACTAATAACATAAAAGTTGTACAGTTTCTTTACCACACTAACAAACTCATCAAGTTCAGCTTCATAACAAACCCCATGGAACTTCTTCATGTAGTACTCTATGAGCCTTTTCTTATACCTAGAATCAAGAAAACAGGCTACAGCTAGAGCAATGTTGGACTGCTCCCAATATTTCTCAAATTTTGCATTCATAGCAACTGTCATTTCTCTAATTGTAGCATCTTCACTAAAGCACCAGTCATCAAGCAAGAGCTTTATATCACAGAAACCTCTATAAAATAAGTTTGTAGTAGGATATGAAGTGCCAGAGAGAATTTCAGTGAGATCATAAAATTTCTTCAAGCAACCGTAAATTGTCAATGCATTGTCCCATTCATCAGAAGATGGAGAAATCTTGGCATACCTACGTCGATTTGAAGACTTCAGCCTAATAAATGCATCCTTGTAGTACAAGGCATCTCTCAGCATTAGATAGATAGAATTCCACCTTGTTGAAACATCCATTTGAATACCCCTCTTTGTATCCAACCCAGCTTCGGTGGCACACTTCATAAGCTCTTCCCACTACAATGGAGACCCTTTCACAGCTAGTACAAGTGATTTGACCTTGTTGAGTGTTCCTGAAATGACTTTCAACCCATCTCTAGCAACCAAATTGAGAATATGGCAGGCACATCTAACATGAAAAAAATCCCATCGCACACTAGGGAACCATTAGCACTCTCTTTCAGATATGAAATTATATCGTTGACAGCCACTTCATTTGAACTAGCATTATCCAAAGTCAAAGCAAATGTACCATTTAACCATAACTTCAGTGAATGTCTCAGACAACTTTGCACCAGTATGCCTACCTTTTACATTGAAGAAACCAATAATTCTCTTTTGCATACACCAACTATCATCTATCCAATGAATTGTAACACACATGTATCCTTTGTTTTGGCATGAGGTCCACATATCCATTGTTGCACTAAAGCGGCACTTCATAGTTTTCAAGTGTGCATACAGAGTTTCCTTTTCTTCAAGATATTTGTCCATTATTTCTTTCCTAACAGTGACACGGGATTTTATCGGAAAGCTAGGACGGAGAGATTTTATGAAATCAACAAGATACTCATGCTCAACTATATTGAAAGGATATTCATGCATGGTTATTGCCAAATTCAATTTCTTCAAGCTAGCTTCTTGGTCATATTTGTAAGGCTGAACAGGAGCAATTACAGAACTAGGGTTCTTACCAACTTTAAGCTGTTGTTGTCCCTTCACAGTATTGTGTTTTGACTTCAAATGGTTCTTGAATGCAGTCGTCCCACAGACGCCCTCAGCGCTGTACCTCTGATCACACCTAGAGAAATTGCAGTATTCCCAAATCTCCCCAATCTGCTTTCCTTCCACCTCTACATACTCCTTTTTCTTGGTGAAATAATTCCAAACCCACGATGTGCATTTCTTGAACCTCTTGCCAGAAAGGTGAGCCTCCTCTTCATCCTCGCCATCCTCTGGGTCATCGTTGTTTGACATTAATTGGAGTTGTGGTTGTTGCTGGTGCACAAGCGGGTCCAGCGCCACTGCCAATGCAACTGGTGTCAACATTTGGAGCACAAGAACCCATCACTGACACTGATGCTGCTACTGATGCTTCTGTAGCTGGACTTTCACAAGTTCCACTAGGGCTAATACTTTGAGATGCAGACCTTTTGCCCCTTGATCCTGCCAAGAGCCAAGTGAAACATTGCTAAAACAGTGCATGCCGATCCCAAATAATCAAGCAAAATGTCCCAAATAACAAGCTCTTTATCGATTTACATATACAGAAATTCAACAGGAAAATCATGTAACTGTTGGTTCACTTTGATTGATGAAGCTGTCTACCAATATTTGATCAATGATATATGCGGATGCGGCCAAGTGCAGTAGAAGCAACTCAAAGTCTTCAAATAAAAAAAATCCATGAATCAATAGCAATACAGAAGGAGATGAATCAGTACCTGGCGCTGGAGAGGGAGAAGCCGTTGCTGCCGGAGCTGCTGGCGGCGCAAGAAGGTGGCTCACGCTCTTCTTGGTCTTATTCTTGCCCTTGCCCTTCGTTCCAGGAGCAGAAACACCTCCTGTGGGCGCCATCGATGGGCGGAGTGGCGGCGCTGCCTCGTGGGTCGTGTGGCTGCGTGCCTGGGTGGTGTCCGGCGGCGCTGGCAAGTGGAGATGAGGGGCGGCGGCGCTGGCAGGTGGAGATGAGGGGCGGCGTCGCGTGCGTCGCGACTTCGCGAGTTGGGGCGCCGCCAGCGCCAGGGACAGGGAATAGGGAGGGGAGGAGACGGGGAGGGAAGGGATAGTTAGGGTTGTCAACTTGTTTTGGGCTGGGCCGTAGAGTGGGCTACGGACCTGTGCTACTGCTATGCACCTTTGCGTACTGGACCAAATTCGGTTCAAACCGAATTTAGAATACGATACATTCCGAATAAAATGTAGAAAAGTAGAAATCGGTCGAAAAAAGCCTAAACCGAATTCGTTCTAATTTCGAATTTTGTGTTCCGTATTTCGAATTCGAATTTAGTATTCCGTATTTTGTCCGAAAATACGAATTCGCTCGGGTCAAATGTAGAAAACGATGCGGTTCGGTTCGGGATATTTCCGTTCCGTTTTCATCCTTAGGTATGAGCTGCCAAGCACCGGGTGTATCAGGGGCTCATCGTCCCAGCATCAATTCAAACCTCACCACTTCATAGGAAGACCAAGATCAAGCTATCGAGACTGCAACATGCATCCTCCTACTGGGTCTCATATGTGACTTCCTTACTCTTCAAGATCCAAGTTTATGGTGTCCCAGGTTGAGGCCAAAGTTGATGATTGGAGAGCTCAAATTGTTGCTTATATACACGATCTAAGTGTTCGACTGATAGGAGTGTTCGATAGATATATCATTTAAACATATGTCGGCCAATGTGAGTTATATTGACGAAGTGGCGAAGACTTATTGCTGAAGGTATCTATGGTACCATCAATTGGTTTTGAAGATGAATTGGTTACTACAAAGAGTTGGGTTCTATTGGGCTATGTGATAGCCGATTGCTTTTGCTATTACAGAGGGTGTGAAAAGTGCTAGCAGTTTGGCCATGTGCAGTTGTTACCTGCTGCGATGATGTATCCCATTATTAAACCACAGTCGTTTTGAGGATGGAGTTTGGACTCATTTGGCACATCCATCCTCCTTCTAAGGGATATCACTTTGTGTTGGTGACTATAGATTACTTTACAAGATGGACTAAAGTTGTGTTTTTGAAGAACATGACACATAAAGAGGTACTCCCTCCGTTCCAAATTATAAGTCGCTTTGACTTTTTTTGGTTCATCCATACATAGCAAAATGGATGAACCAAAAAAGTCAAAGCGACTTATAATTTGGAACAGAGGGAGTAATTGAGTTTATTATTGAGCATACTATTAATATATTTAGCTTACCTCAGACCTTATCCATAGATCAAGGTACTTTATTATTTCAAAGGAAGTGTGAGAATTTGCCAACTAATGTAAAAAAATTGTTCAATTCATCTCCATATTACACTCAAAACAGTGGTCATGCCAAGTCTAGTGATAAGATGTTGCTCAATATTGTGAAAAGGACAATTGAAATAACCCCAGGAGATGGCATGATGTTTTGATTGAAGCTTTATGGGCTCACCATATCTCTAGACACGAAACTACTAAGGTACTCCTTTTGAACTAGTGTATGGACAACAGTGTTAACAATTGAAGTGAATTTGGATGCATACAAATTAGCTAAGAAAAATGATTTGTCTGCTACCATGTATCATGAATTGATGATGGACAATTCGACGAGGTGGTCGACAAAAGGATGAAGGCTTTGAAGGAGATTGAGAGATACAAATTTCATATTACCAGAGCTTCGAATAAGAAGGTAAAAAATAATTTGCTTCAGGTTGGTAATATAGTTTGGAAGACTGTTTTGCCTCTCAGGATGAAGAGCAACAAGTTCTACAAGTGGTCTCCAAGTTGGCAAGGGCCATATATAAGGTGATCAAGGTCATCTTAATTCATACATGGTGAAGACACTGCAAGGAGATCGTCTACCCAGGGCACTCAATGGTAGATATTTGAAGAAGTATTACCCGAGTGTACAGCAAGATGCTTGAAAAAGTAAATAAGTTTCATATATATCGCCCTTAGAACAAGAATGGTTGATGAACTGAATGTTTATCATCACCCTTAGATGTTTTATGGTTGCTATATGTTTTCAAATTCACAAGCTTCACCTAAAAACAGGGGGCATGTGTTGACAACCAATTTGGGCCAAGCCTGGAAAGTCGGCTAAGTCTGTTTTCCTATTGTTTTGGCTGACTCTGGCAAAACTAGCTTTGACGGTGGTGGTAGAATCTAAGAAGAAGTTGGATTTGAGAGTTGTAAACATTTCTTCATGGGATAATACCATCCACTCTATAGATATGAAGGGGCACATTCGATTGAGGGTATATAAATGATAAGAAATAAATACATCTACTTTTTATGCATCTCAAACCCGAATTTCTTCCAACCCTCATGTTCTCCTGTTTTGCAAGTTTTTGACAATATTTAGGACTTTCTAGGTTCTTGCTGATCCTAGAACACCCCTAGGTTTGTCTCCACGATGGGTCTTCTCAGGAGGCATTCGTAGGTCTTGGTGGCACTTCTGCCTAACTCTGGGCGTTCGGGTTACCCGAATATTTCGGGTCGGGTAATTCGGGTAATGAAAATCAGTACCCGATATCAGCCCCGAAAATTCACTACCCGCAAATTCAGGTTCGGGTTCGGGTATTTCCGATCTACCCGATATTCAGAAAACACAGCAAACTATAAAGCATTCCAGCAGCATTCTTAATCATTGCACACAGTTTTCTTTGCAGCATTTCACAGAAAAATATAAGTACCAAAGTACCAGCTTACATAACTAGATAGCAGTTTAACACAAGTTCCACAACCACAACTGATCACTGAACAATGACAGACACATTCACTAATGACTGATTCACAGCTTCACAGTCACAAGTCACAACACAAATTCATAAAAGACGAGGGATTGAGGGGCTCTGAATATATCGGGTAGTTCAGGAAATTCGGGTACCGTGGGGTGCTACCCGATTTACCCAAACTAATTCCAGGTATTTGGAATCACTATCCGAAATTGTGATTGGGTAGATCGGGTACGGGTAGTTCGGGTACAGGTTCGGCTATTGGGTAGTGGGTAATTGGCCCAGGGTGACTTCTGCCCAAAACCGACTAAGCCAATTTTCGCGGGTTTGCCTACAGTTGTGGCGTTTCACGATACAAGCGCTCGAGCTCTTTCTAAGTGGGACCTTTGTTGTGTCACTACACATGATATGATACTTATTCTATGTACCAATGCATTAAAGATCACCAATGCTTCTATTCCTTCCAAGACAATTGTCATCTCACATGTCCTTTGTGCTACTTCAAAAGCTGCTTCATCTATATATAGTTACATATCTAATTTTGAGGCTAGTAATTCATGCTCCCCTGGGGAAGTCTATGTGATGTTAGTAGCCAAGGCTAGCATATATTTATGTTATATGAATATATAGATATTTCAAATCATAATATAGTACCTTAAACATCCTATCAAAAAGATATCCTTGGTCAATTTATATCTTCTGCTGATCATCACATATAGTTTGGTAGTGCTTTAACATCGACATATCTCCTTCTACTCTTTTTTGACCCATGATGATTGCATTATGTGGTAGTATTTATGCTATTGGTGCTATACATGTCGCCAAAAGTAAACAACCTTTTATCGTATAGCATTAACTTCTATCCTGTTTTAGCTTCTTCAAGTTGCCTATAAAATACAATTCTTCCTCTCTTTAGAGCTACCTCACCGTAAGAGATAGGAGAGATAACAACACAATCCAATGGCTCATAAAGCTAACCCTAGAAATCTCTATCCCTATGGCTTAACCTCCCTTGGAGCTGCAGTAGAGCCCAAGCCACAGAGTGTAGAAACACTCTACATCTGTTCATTCTGCAACAAGACTTTCAAAAGTCCTCAAGCTCGTGGCGGGCACCAGAACGCACATAAGAAGGAAATTGCTGTGCTTAGGAGGAATTTGGAAGAGGAGATGTCAAATAAACGTGCAAAGCAAGCTCATAATGTCTTTGTTGCATCTCATGAGATCAAGCAACTTCCACTTGGTAGTGATTCTTTTGACGTTATCACAAGCCTCGATGTGGACTCCGAATCATGATTTCTGATATGATGAACCAAATAAGCCTTTGCTTGGAATGGACGTTTATCCTAAATCGACCATCATTATATTGTTGAATAGACTAGGGAAATGGTTGCATGCTTTCCCTTGTTGCTTTTGTTTCTCATGTTCTAAAAATTTAATGTCTTGGTTAAAGGAGTTCGCGAGAAACATTGTTATGTAAGATCCCTTTCAGTTTTGCTAGTGATTCTCAAGAAACTTATGTATGTTTTGAATGGACGTGTTTATACATAGACAATTCCATAGCAATCTAGGTTAAGGTGAAGGGTAATAGAGTAGGTGTACTCTTAATCTTGATAATGCCAGTGTTTCCTAGGCAACACTATAAAGAACCCCATGTAGTGTGGATAGTATAAATTAATGGAACATCAAGGTACATGATTAGTTGTAGTCTCCATGGTGATGGTAGTGAGGAATCCCGTGACATTCGGTCCAATTTGAATTAGGTCCATAATGGACCATATGTGTATTGATATGAGATCATGTGGGTTTAGGCCAACTTTCTTGGTGAGGGTGGCTTGAACCAACATATAAGGCCTATATAGGCCATCTTAGCGTTGCACACCGCCATGATACCGAACTTGTTTGGCCTCATGGGTGCGTATGCTGCCAGAAGCTGCAGGAGACTGAGGACCTCTGCTTACATCCTGGCATTAGTGATCGGAGTTTCTGTATGCATTGTTGTTCTTGTCGTAGTGTCCATAGGTGTCGCGAAATGGCTGAAAGGATTAATGGATGAGCTAGTGGAACGAGTGATCTGGTGCTTCTCTATAGAAGATTTGTAAAACCTGGCGACATGAGCATAAAAGGTTAAGTCACAAATTGTACATACTTTTTTGAATTTTGGATAGGCTTCAGATATGACTTATCATAATCTTGTCTGAAACATTGTTGTAATTTGAGTAGTTGGTTTGTATTATCTTTGCGGAAAATGCCCTGCTGGATTGATGTTTCCTTTGGTTTAAATTAGCTATCCATGCAAATATAACCTTCTAGGTATTCTCCTTCTCTATTCTACTAGTGTTAACTTTAAGGAAAGATGTTCGTTATATAAGATATCCTTGATAGTACATTGCTAAAAAAATTTAGCATCATGAAGAGAGAAAAAACATAAATATTTGTGCCTAAGTATCCTTGATAGTACATAAGCCTTTGGTCTTCATGATTTTTATGGCATACTGAGGTACTCGTGACTCAAAAGGTACTATAGTAGCATCTGCTCACCAAAATCAAAATCTCACAATAGTATCGGCTTGATATACATGTGCTACTACTCAAGCTATAATGAATTAATAATTTCATAAAAGTACAAGTATTTGTGCCCAGTACCAAGGAACTACCTGATAGCAATTTCACAGACCTGCAACATTTTACTAGACCCACATGTCAGCCAGACAGCCACACAAGTTATGTGTGTGGACCCACACATCGATTTGTGTGCCGGACATGTGGGTCAATGGAGAATGTTACAGGTTTGTGAAAGTGATTCTCAGGTGCTATGGCTCCTTAATAGCTTGGCATGAATATCTGTAGTTTTGTAAAATTAATTCTTAGTAAAAGCTTCCAATTTTTTTGCCAATATTTTGAGGAAGTGTTTTTCGCCAAAACTCAACAGAGAAATATTGCCCTGAACATTTGCAAAGAGAACCATAAGCATTCGAATTTGGGGTATCAAACCATAACAAGTGTGCGTACCTATATTTTTCCAGTGACTCACAATAAAGGTCTGAACATGCTGTAAAGCTTCATCCTTTTCATATTTTGAAGTCAATTTTGGGGTTCTCCACATTGAGGGAGAATTGCATTGGAAAACAACAGCTGTGTCAGTATATGGAATCCACAAGTACTTAATATGTTTGTTTTCAGAGAGCCACTTCCTGCATAAGGGGAGAAAGGGAGAAATTTGAGGATGTTACAATTGCATAGGGAAAAATTATATAGCTACGTAATGATTGACACCAGGAGACATTACTTGTGGTTTTTCTTGACCTTATGTGCATTTGAAACGAATGTATGTTCCACAAGCTGATGTCTTTCTACACATCGAAGAGTAACTTCTGCGATGACACCTACGCCACCAAGTCCGCAGTGAGCAAGATAAAACAACTCAGGATCCTTCTCCCTTGATAACTCTATTGTCCCTTTGGCAGGGGTAACCAGTTTCATGCTAATGATTTGTGTTAGCACTGGAACCCCAATGCCCAGGTGAGCAGCACCTGCTCTCCTTCCCTCTCCCTCTCCCCTGAACCAAGGAAGAAGATGAGCTTGAGCTCAGTAAACACACGTACACACTCACTCCTCTGTCTTCAGCGTTGGCTGAAGACTGAAAAACAGAATGTGATGGCAAGAGCTGCCTTTTCCATTGCATTGCTTCCTAATTTATACAAGCTAGCTACCAACTACAAAGTACAAGATGGCATGGCTAAGTACAGCCCCCCATCACCCTAGTACTAAGCTTAGATCAGCCAAGACATGGCTGTTGTACTTCTACCTACTCCTAGAATGGCCTATTGCCAGACTTTGCTGCAATGTTCAGGACATGGACAGCAGGAGCTGACCTTCTACCTGCCCTTGACTGCATTAGGGGGAGAAGAATGGGATTGCAGCAGATTATGTCTTACAATCTTCCCCTAATCCTGCTGCTAGCCCTTGACCTCTACCACGCCGATCATGCCTCTGAGCTCCAAGAACCTAAGGCGCCCGAGCGACTTGGTGAGGATGTCAGCGAGTTGCCGCCCGGTCTCGACGAACTCGATGACGAGGTGTCCTCCATCGACACAGTCCCAAAGAAAATGGAACTTGATGTCGATGTGCTTGCTCCTGTCGTGGAGGACGGGGTTCTTCGCCAGCGCAATGGCAGGTTTGTTGTCCACCTTCAGCGCTGGCGGCCGAGCCTCAACACCAGTGAGCTCGCTCAGCAACCGACGCAGCCAGACCACCTGGCATGCCGCAGTGGCCGCCGTGACGTACTCCGCCTCGCACGTCGAGAGCGCCACCATCTTTTGCTTCAGTGACTGCCAGGCGATTAGCGCCGCGCCGAGGAAGACGAGCACGCCGGAGGTGCTCCGCTGTCCATCCACGTCGCCTGCCATGTCCGCGTCACTGAACACCGTGAGCCCTGGCTCACCATCCTTGACCTTGGGCGGTGCCTCACTGAAAACCGTGAGCCGCAGCCCGCCGCCCTTGGGGAAGACGACCGCCTGGTTCAGCGATCCCTTGATGTAGCGCAGCAGCCGCTTCACCGCCACCCAATGGTCCTCCCGCGGGTCCTCAATGAACCGGCTCACATAGCCCACGGCGAACGCAATGTCCGACCGCGTGTGCGTGAGCCAGCGCAGCCCGCCGATGATGCTCCGGTAGCGCGTCTCGTCCACCTTTGCTGCCGTGCTCTGCTTGGAGAGCTTGATCCGCTCCTCCATCGGGGTCGCCATCGGCTTGCACTCCGTCATGCCGGCCCGCTCCAATAGCTTCAGCGCGTAGGCATGCTGCCCCAGCGTGACCGTGTCCTTCCCCTGCTTCACCTCGATGCCGAGGTAGTACGTGAGCGCGCCCAAATCGCTCATTTTGAATCGGGCCGCCATCTCCTCCTTGAAGGCGGCGATGTCGCGCTCCCGCGCCCCGGTGACGATCAAGTCGTCGACGTACACGCCGACGATGAGCTCCTTCCCCGTCATCGTGTGTACAACACGTGCTCCGTGGCGCAGCGCGCGAAATCGAGCTCCGCCATGGTGGCGTCGAGTTTCGCATTCCACGCGCGCGGAGCCTGGCGCAGTCCGTAGAGGGCCTTCCTGAGCCGGAGCACCTTGTGCTCTGCTCCCTTGACGACGAAGCCCGACGCTTGTTTGACGAAGACGGTCTCCGCCAGCTCCCCGTTCAGAAACGCCGACTTGATGTCGAGGTGATGGACTTGCCAGTCCTTGGCCGCCGCTAGTGCTAGCAGCAGCCGCACGGATTCCATGCGCGCGACCGGGGCGAACACCTCCTCGAAGTCAATCCCCTCACGTTGTACGAAGCCGCGGGCGACGAGCCGCGCCTTGTGCTTTACCACGGCGCCGTGCTCGTCCTTCTTCACCTTGTAGACCCACTTGAGTCCGATCGGCCGGCATCCCGCCGGTGGATCGACCAAGTCCCAGGTCTTGTTGGCTTCAATCGAGCGCATCTCCTCGAGCATGGCCCTTCTCCAGTTCGCGTCGCGTACCGCAATCGCGAACGTAGCTGGCTCCTCCGCGCTCATCAGTAGCAGCTCCGGGTCATCATCAAGCAGCCGCGCCGCCAGCCCCGGCGCCTGTGCCTCGCCGATGACGTTGTCCACCCGACGGAATCGCACCTCCTCGCCCTCATGGAAGACGTCGACGAAGTCTGAGAGATCCGACGGCGGGGATGCGAACTCAACTCCTGCCGCCGGGGGGGTCCCCCTGTTCAGGCGGAGCAGGGGAGTGTGGCAGAACAGGGGAGCCCGCCGCGGCTGGGCTTGGCGGCTCCTCCGCCTCTACAGCCGCGGGTTCCGGCGCCTGTCCTGGCGCTTCTCCTTCGTCTGCCGTAGCCCCTCCTGCCTCTGGCTGCACACTGACCTCGCCGCCGCCATGGATGACCAGCCACTCGACGATGAAGGAGTCGCCAATGCCGCCCACGCCCTCTGCTTCCCCCACCGCCGGCTTGTTCCAACTCCACGCCGCCGCCTCATCGAAGACTACGTCCCGGGACACCACCACCTTCTCGCTGACCGGATCGTAGAGCCGGTAGGCCTTGGACCCTTCCTCATAGCCGAGGAACACCATCTTGGTGCTCCTGTCCTCCATCTTGCCGAGGCCCGGCTTGGTGGCCTTCACGTGGCCGATGCAGCCAAAGGTGCGCAGGAACTTGACATTAGGCTTGCGCCCATGCCACGCTTCGAACGGTGTCATCCCCTTCAAGGCCTTGGTGGGCGAGCGGTTCAGGATGAACACCGCTGTGCTCACTGCTTCGCCCCAGAACTCCGCCGGCATCTCTTTCGCCTTTATCATCGAGCACGCCATGCCGACGATGGTTTGATTCCGGCGCTCCACCACACCGTTCTGCTGCGGTGAGTAGGGCGCCGTGAGGTGGCGGCCGACCCCCTCATCCGCACAGTAGGTGGCGAACTCCACCGCCGTGAATTCGCCGCCGCGATCCGTCCGAAGCACCCGCAGCTTCTTCCCGGACTCCACCTCCGCGCGCGCCTTGAAGCGCTTGATGGTGTCCGCCGCGTCGCTCTTGCTCGTCAGGAGCTGCAGCCACATGTAGCGACTGCAGTCGTCCACGAGCAGGAGGAAATACCTCCGGCCGTCGTGCGTCGCCGGCGTGATTGGCCCACAAAGGTCCCCATGGACCAGCTCGAGCGGATCAGCCACGCGATACCTTGCCGCCTTGAGGAACGGCAACCGCCTCTGCTTCCCCGCCAGGCAGCTGTCACAGAGCTCGCCGGCATGCTTGATCTGCGGCAGCCCGGTCACCATCTTCCCCAGCCGCCCAAGCGCGTCGAAGCTCAAGTCACTGAATCGACCATGCCACAACCACGGCTCCTCCGAGCACGACGCTGTGAGGCACACCAGCTGCTCTACCTTCAAATCCAGCAGGTAGAGGCGGTTACGGGAGCGCGTTACCTTGGCGAGAAGACGCCGCTCCCTGTCTCAGATCCGTAGCACGCCGTCGCGGATTAGCACCTCCGATCCGCGCTCATCCAGCTGCCCCAAGCTCACGATGCTCGAGCGCAGCTGCGGAATGTAATACACATCCGTCATAGCACGGTGCTCACCGTTCCGGCATCGGAACACGACGGTGCCCTGGTCGCGATGATGACCCGCGAGCCGTCGCCGAACTTGACCGACCCGGTCTTGCTCTCGTTGAGGTCGGAGAAAACGGCCCTGCAACCGGTCATGTGGTTGCTCGCCCCGGAGTCGAGATACCATCTCTACTCGGGCTCATCACCGACTGCGCCCAGTTGGACTTGCGCGCGCGGCTCGACAAGGTCGACGGCCTGCGGCGCAATCCTCTGCTCCGCCTCCGCTTCCTCCGCTTTGCCATCCTGCAGCGCGCAATACTCCCCCATCAAGAGCGTGTGCTCGTCGTCGCTGTCCTCCCGAGCCAGGTGCGCCTCCTCCTTCTTCTCTGGCTTTTTGTCCGGGCACTCCCGCGCCCAGTGCCCCACCTTCCCACAGCGCTGACAGGCGTTGGGGTCGGTGTGCTTCTTCTTCTTGTCCACCAGCGCTTTGCCGCGCTGCTTTCCGCCGTTGCCATGGCCACGGTCACCACCGCCACGACTGGAGCCTTCCCCGGTCTTGCGCTTCTCCTTCATCCACGCCGACCACTCCTCCTCCGTCAGCAGCAGCTTGGGCTTCTCCTTCTCCGGCGGCGCGCGATCCTCCACTGCGCGGAGCCGCCCGGTGACGTCCTCGAGTGACAGCGTGGACAAGTCCAGCATCATCTCGATGGACAAGGCAAGCTGCGCGTATTTGGCCGGCACGACGCGCAGCAGCTTGGCCACGACGTCCTCGTCGTCGACCGGCTTGCCGTAGGTGGCCAGCTGGCTCGCAATCGACTGTAGTCGAAGCGCGAAGTCCTCCACGGCCTCTCCGAGCTTGAAACGAAGGTCGTCGAACTCCCGGCGCAGTTGCTGCGCCTTCGCCTTCTTGACTCGGTCCGAACCGAGGCGGAAAGACGCGAGCATGTCCCACGCCTCCTTCGCCGTGTTCTTCGACCCGATGGCCTCATGGAACTCGGACGGTGTGGACGCCATGAGCGCCTCCATGACGCCCACCTCCGCATCCTCACCGGCATTGCCGGTTTCCGCCGCCGCCCACCACCGCCGCGCGCGCAGCTTCCACTTCATGTGGACCGCCCACTCGCCGTAGTTGGTGCGGGTGAGCATCGGCCAGGTGTTGGACCCGCCGACCTCCCTCACCGTGCGCACCTCCACGGCAGGCTGGGATGCCGAGGCCAGCTGCTTCTCCTTGGCCGCTGCTGCAGCTGCCACCGCAGCCGCCTCTGCACCCGCCACCGCAGCCGCCTCTGCACCCGCCCCTGCGCCCGTTGCAGCCGTGTCCATCATCGGCGACTACGCCCAGCGACTTGTATGGCTCTGATACCACGTGTTAGCACTAGAACCCCAATGCCCAGGTGAGCAGCACCTGCTCTCCTTCCCTCTCCCTCTCCCCTGAACCAAGGAAGAAGATGAGCTTGAGCTCAGTAAACACACGTACACACTCACTCCTCTGTCTTCAGCGTTGGCTGAAGACTAAAAAATAGAATGTGGTGGCAAGAGCTGCCTTTTCCATTGCATTGCTTCCTAATTTATACAAGCTAGCTACCAACTACAAAGTATAAGATAGCATGGCTGAGTACAGCCCCCCATCACCCTAGTACTAAGCTTAGATCAGCCAAGACATGGCTGTTGTACTTCTACCTACTCCTAGAATGGCCTATTGCCAGACTTTGCTGCAGTGTTCAGGACATGGACAGCAGGAGCTGACCTTCTACCTGCCCTTGACTGCATTAGGGGGAGAAGAATGGGATTGCAGCAGATTATGTCTTACAATTTGCTCATCAACCAGAGGCAAGCTTGCACCAGTGCCATGCAGACCAACCTGTGTTGAATCATGAATAGGCCTGAACTCGGTACGTAAGTCACCATTGTACAATTTGTGAAGGAATACTGGGATCGGCTACAATTTGAGGTCTCAGGAATTGGGATGGTGAGAAGAGCTTTCTCAGTACAGAAGGACCCTATGAAACTACTTAACTACTGCCTAGTGGTAAAAGGACCATCAGATTCTGAAACACAAATTTCAAACCCATCATCAGGCCATCTGATTCTAGACAATTTCAGACATTTCACTGAGTGGTAAATCCAACATCGGATAAATCGCCTACTTGTTCTAGTTTCCATTTGTTAGCGTTCTTAATCTAAGACACAAAGATAAACATGTCCACGGAGCTTAGAATAAGAAATTTAGAAGGAGGATATTTCTCTGCAACAGACCTGAATGAATGAATCCTCCGACCTGCTGCTCCCGAATGGACGCAAAGTTCTGCAGCCTGAGTCCATGTCCATTGAGGAGGACGCGGGCATGGACCTCGTGGTGCCGCTCCAGACCTCCAGTTGGATACGGCGTGCAGGTTCTCCGGCAGCGGCGCGTACCCGAACGGGACGGCCTTCTTGTGCAGCACGTCGGCGGGGAACGGAAAGGAGTAGTAGGTCGCGGCGCCGCAGCCAAGGAGCAGCAGCGCGTAGCCTTCGTATTTGATGAGTTCTGCGTCGGAGGAGACCCGGGAGGGGCCGGAGGAGGGGAAGGTGGTGGCGGTGGCCGGTGGCCGGTGGGGATGCCGCCGCCGCCCCCGGAGGAGGGGAAGGTGGTGGCGGTGGCCGGTGGCCGGTGGGGATGCCGCCGCCGCGGCGGAGGCGGCGGCGAGAGCGGAGAAGGTGCCGCATCGTGGTCGTAGCGTTGGGCGCGGCGGCCCGAGGCGAGGGGGAGTGAGCTGTTGGGCTCATGGCCCATTCGAACTCCAACATACATGCGGCCCACGAGTTAGAAAAGGATTTGTGACTTGCTGGGCCGTTGGTCCTGATTCCTGAGCTGCTCGGTTCGGTTAGTGCCGTACGGGGAGCATAGCCCAGCTCAGAGACTAATCAGGCCATGATGTGGACGTGCAAGCGCACGCAATACGGTCGTGGTTGAACCGTGCCCTAGGAAGAGAGGGAAAGTAAATTTTGCCCTTAAGGGCACATGTTCGTGTGCCGTGGACTACAAGATTTGCGCTGAGATTCGTGTCTCTCCTACTGGGCATGAATCTCAGTGTGAATCTTGTGGTCCACAGCACAAGAGCATGTGCCCTTGAGGGCAAAATTTCTACGTTCTAGGAAGAGGTTGTAGCCAACATTGGATTAAAAAATCCATAAAATATATATTGTAAGACTTCTTGCTATCTTCAACCTAGGGCAACTTTTTTTTATCTTCAACCTAGGAAAACTTTTTTTTGCATATTGGAAGAAGTAATAGATTTGTCCTTAAAAAATGTTAGGAATGCATATACTATGAACATAGAGAGTATCAATTCCAAATTAGAAGATGTTTTGGCTTTTTATTGAGGAGGGAGTATTTGACATGCATATTTGCATTTGAAATGACATACATGCTCGGGATTTTCTTTTTCTTCCGGAACGACGATATTCGGGATAGGGTTGGGGTGGCACCAATTGAGGAGAAATTGATTCAACATCGGTTGAGGTGGTTTAGACATGTCCAACGGAGGCCTCCTGAGGCGCCGGTGCGTAGTGGAGTTCTAAAGCGGACCGATAATGTAAAGAGCGGTAGAGGTCGACCTAAACTAACTTGGAACGAGTCCGTTAAGAGAGATCTTGAGGAGTGGAATATCTCCAATGATTTAGCTATGGATAGAAGCGCTTGGAGATTGGCAATCAACGTGCCTGAACCGTGACCTCTTTTTGTCTTGTGCCCTTTATGTGTCTCCCTGTTTCTCGTCTCTTTTGGGTTTCATCTCTAGCCTACCCCAACTTGCTTGGGACAAAAGGCTATGTTGTTGTTGTTGTTGTTGTTGCACATTGAAACCAATTCAGTGACCCTTAAAGACTTGAATTCCTAAATTTAATTTTGTTAGGAAATATTTTCATTTCCCAATGTTTTTTACTTGATGCAAGCATGAGTTAAATTATTATACTGAATTTTCTGTATATAAGACCTTTTTGCCACTCCTCAACCCACAATCAACCTCATTCACGTGAGGTATCATTATCCCTTTCTATCACGTACTCCCTAGTTCCAAATTGTATGCAACAGAGAGAGATCTACTTCAAATTGGACGTAGGGTACCACGTACCTGAACCAGTATAATCTCTATGTCTTGTGTGTTACCCATTTGATTCCCTATGCGTGAATATGCTGATCTGTATTGCAGGGTAAATATTTCCGACTTAAGGAGCAAAGCTAAAGAATCAAGTAGCGGAGCTCTCGCAACCGGATCAGAGCCGTACAGTGCTGTTGATGTGTTGGATAGCTTCCAATATTTTATCCTTAAGTCCAAGGTCGACGACCAATATGCAGTGAGTCTTGTTATCTCATTTAGTAATCCTTATGTCTCCTAAGGTTTTACCTTGTGGAGGAGCATGGTTTGATGAACTAGTCTGACTAATCAAAATACCAAAGAACTATGATCGGTGTACTCCCTCCATCTTAAAATAAATCAACTTATAAAGATATTTGGAGTCAAAACATTTTTTTTGTTTTGATCCAGTTATTAAAAGGTGCACAGATGTTTATGGCACTAAATTTGCATTATTAGGTATATCATGAAATATATTTTTATAATGCACTTGCTTGATATCATACTTAAAATAATTTGACTCCAAATAATTCAATTTAATTTATTTTATGATGGAGGGAATATTTTCAGTCTTTGAGCTGAGAAATTAAAGGCGAGGATTCCATGTGACAGTCCGGAGGGTCAGGTATACGTAGTGCCTGAACCTGAACCCGATCACTGGTCTCCAGCATCTGCACAACCTGGTGCATGGTCGGTCGCAGCAGCGGGTTCGGCTCGACGCACCAGAGCGCCACGCGCGCGAACCGGTCCACCCTCTCCATGTCCTCCGCGCTGTCGACGCCAGCGTCGTCGTCGCCGTGCAGCATCAGCTCCGTCCTCCGCGCGCCCACCAGCTGCGCCGCCCAACCGAACAAGGTGACCGTCTCGTCGTCCTCCACGCCACGCGGCGGATCAACCACCACCGGCTCCTGGCACCTCCGGCAGCAGACCATCTCCAGCAGCACGACGGCGAAGCTGTACACGTCCGCCTTGGTGTCCACGTGCCCGTCACCGAGAAGCCACTCGGGCGCGATGTAGCCCCTGGTGCCTCTGACATGGGTGACCGTGGTGTGCACCTGCTGGGTTCCCAGCAGCTTGGAGATCCCGAAGTCCGTGATCCTCGGGACGCCACGGTCGTCCAGCAGGATGTTGTCGGGCTTGATGTCGCAGTGGATGATCGGGGCGCTGCAGCCGTCGTGGAGGTACTCGAGCCCCCGGGCGATGGCGACCGCGGCCTCCGCGCGCCAGCGCCACGGAGGCCGCCTCTCGGGGTTGAAGAGGAAGCTGCGGAGCGACCCGCCCGGCATGAACTCGAACACCAGCATCCGGTGGTTGCCTTCTTTGCAGTAGCCGATCATGCGGACGAGGTTCCGGTGGTGGATCTGCCCGATGGACTGCACCTCGTTGGTGAACTCCTGCTCGCTGTACTCGTTGGAGGCGATGAGCTTCTTCACCGCGATGAGATGCGGCTGCGGTGACCTCATCGTTCCTCTGTACACCTCGCCGAAGCTCCCTTTACCCAGCAGTTTGTCGAAGCCATTGGTGGCGTGGTAAAGCTCCTTCCAGCTGAACGCTCTCACGCTCGAGCTCAACGGCCGCTGCTGGCTCTCTCTGTTCCTGCCAACAAAATGCTGTGCCACGAGGACGCCGATGGTGATCAACAGAAGAAAGGCCAAGCAGATGGCGACAACCTTGTAGGCCAACGCGTTTCTCATCCTTGCAGACGCGATCACCGGCGACTTCCTTGTCCGCACCTTGATGAACGCCTTCGTCGTGACACTGTTTGCTTGCCAACCATTGGTGAGCGCCGCCATCTCCGCGCAGTCGGATCCGCCGATCATCAATGCGGCCGCGCAGAAGCAGTCGCTGAGGCAGTAGTCCCGGCACTGCTCCTCCGTGACCGATGAGAACTTCTTGTAGTATATCGAGGTCTCCCAGGTGGTGTTGAGCAGCTCCACAAGGGTGAACTCGTCGGAGCTCCTCTCGCCGTCGCAGCTCTGTGGCTCGAACCCCGGTGTGCAGCCGCTGTCCCTGTGCTGGTCGTCGGTGTAATTGTACCCACTCGGGCACGCGCAGTTGAGCCTGTCCCTTGAGCTCGGCGTGGGCGCAGACACACAGTAGGACCCCGGCCCGCACATGCCCTGCAACCCAGACGTCCTCTTGTTGCAGCCGTAATCGGGGAACGCACCGGACACAGTCCACGTCGTGTTGCCACCGCCGTTCTTGGCACGGATGTAGGTACGGACGATGCCGTCGGGGTCCATCCGGGCGAACTTGAGGTACTCGCCGGCGGTGAAGCTCGCCGCCGGTTTAACCAAGCTGTAGACCGTGCCGTTGTGGAGGGTGTAGTTAAGGCGGCCCTGGCCATCGAAGGTGACCGTCGTGTTGCCGTCGGGGCTGTTGGTGTACGCCTGCCAGTAGGCGTTCTCGGGGTTGTTGCCGGTGAGGAGGTCGACGTAGAGGACGACGTTGCCGTCGCTCTGGATGCCCATGCTGAACCGGCCGGTGGTGAACTCCGCGTCCGCGCGCTTGGCGAAGAGCTTCCCTTCGGACCCGGTCGACTCGTAGGCCAGGGACTGGCCCGGCAGGAGCGTGTCCGTCGGGTACGAGAAGCTCTCCCACAACACCTGGTTGCCGGAGTCGCTCAGGAACTGGAGGTTGCCGGAGTCGCGGAGCGCGAGCACGGACCCATGTTCTGCGGTAGGCGTCCACAGCACCTGGTTCGGGTTGCTGCCGCCGTCGCCGTCGGTGAGCATGAGCTGCCCGTCGGCCGTGATGCTCAGGACGGACTGCGCGGTGGCGTTGGGCGTGGTCCCGGACGGCGACTGTTTCGCGAACCACACCACCGACTGCGGCTGTGGCTGTGGCTGCGACTGGGAGGCGTTGCCGTCAGCAGCGAAGCGAAACCACGTGGCGAGGAGGAACTTGGTCGGATCGGAGTCGAGGGCGAGGAAGCCGAAGCTGAAGGTGCCGGAGGGGCTGGTGATGTAGTCGGGCGGCGTCAAGGTGGCCCCCGCTGTCAAGTTGGTGGTCCGCGCCACGGCCAACGCCAGGAAGCGAGCTTGTTGCAGTAGCATCAGCAGTAGCACAGCAGCAAAGGGAACGCGGGTGAGGGAAGCAAAGCAGAGCGCCGCCGCCGCCATGATCGCAGCTTGGTGCCTGCCGGGCGGCGGCTGATCGAACAAGTGATGGTGTGGCTGTTATGTCTGGCCCTCTACAAGCTTTCGAGCGGCTTGGCGACTTGTGTAGTGAATATCACGATTACTCGCTGTCGTCGAGGATACGCGTCATTGCAGGTAGTATGTGGCGCGGGTTTCAACACGACGCCGGGGCAATATTCGTCGGAAACTTGTGTACGGATGAACAGGGAAGTCTAGGCATGGAACGTCCGAGGAAAGCCCGATGGCGGAGCCGTGTTATAATTAGGCCATGTTTAGATGCTTCAAGGTTCTAAAAATTTTACAAGATTCTTCGTTACATCGAATTTTTGACGCATGTATGGAGCATTAAATATAGGTAAAAAATAACTAATTACACAGTTTTGTTATAAATCACGAGACGAATCTTTTGAACCTAATTAGCCCATGATTGAACACTAATTGCCAAATAAAAACGAAAAAGTTACTGTGCTTCCAAAAAATTTTACACCACCATCTAAACACAGCCTCAGTGTTTTGCACTTCCATTCCGGTTCCAGGCAAACTAGTCAGCGACGTGCGCTGTCCGGTAGCGGTTCCTCAGCATTATATATATATATATATATATATATATATATATATATATATATATATATATATATATATATATATATATATATATATATATATATATATATATATATATATATATATATATATATATATAATAATAAAGAGGTAAAATTTTTCACCCTCTGATTTTAGTTTGGTCCGTCTATTTGTTTGGTTCGTCTTCCTCTAACTATCGGACGATTGTAAGGTCCAAATGACTAGAAGAGGGGGTGAATAGCCTATTTAAAAATCTACAAGCTTCACTAAACAATCACGTTAGTATAAAAGATGGCTAAGCTAATTCTAGCACTAGCTCAACTATACTATGCAAGCCACCTATACAATTCTAGTGAAACAAGGCTATGATCTCTAATACACACCAACAAGACTAAGTTACTAAGCTTCTTACTCCTATGTGATAAAAGCTACACTAAGCAAACTATACTAGGACTAGTACAAGAAAGTAAAGGGCAAGTGACTTGATTCTTATACCAACGATGTAGAGAAGTAAAGCACTCGAAGAATCAATCACAAAGATCAACCACAAGAGAAATCCTCGGCAAAGAGATGACACAAGATTTTTACCGAGGTTCACTTGCTTCCCGGCAAGCTACTCCTCGTTGTGGCGATGCACCCACTTGTCGGTTCACGTGCTAATCGACTATCAAGAGTCGAGCCCTCGGCGGGCGCCGCACAATCGCACACAAGATGGGGATCCTCCAAGCTACGAGCTCCACTAGAGTATCCAATTTACGAACTCCCGCGGGGAAGGATCAAAAACCCCTTTCAACACTTGGTGAGGGCTCCAACAATCTTTAATTGTGAGCTCAATCACCTCCACTGCTCCAAGCCGTCTACCGTGTCGGAAAACACAGAAGAGTAACAAGAAATCCGCAGCAACTCGAAGATCAAGTGCCTCTAGAATGCAACTCTCAAGCAATGCACTTGAATCTCACTCAATCTCACTCAAGATGTGCAACTAAGCAAAGAGATGAGTGGAGGGGTTGTTCTCTAACTCAAAGGATGTCTCTAGGTCTCAAAATGTGCAAGAGTTACCCTCAAATCCCGGACACCTTCTATTTATAGCGAAGGGGTACGCAGTTAGCTGTTACCGGACGACGCAGTGAAAAACGTACTGACCGGACGACGCAGTGAAAAACATACTGACCGGACGCACCGATCAGGGTGACCGGACTACAGGACAAGCGTGAACAGTGCGTGTCAGAAGTAACCGTTGTCGTGACCGGACGCGCTCCAGCGTTTGACCGGACGCGCTGCACCCAGCGTCCGGTCAGAGTCCAGAGAGCTCCCACCGCGACCGGACGCGTCCGATCGGCTCTACGACCGGCTCTTCCCCTCTGGGTGCCTGATCGGACGCTCCGGTTCCGTGAGGGACCGGACGCGCCGGTTGGAAACACTAACACTCGCGCGTCTGACTGCTGTGAAGAACTGATCGGACGCGTCCGGTCAAACCGTGACCGCGTCCGGTGCAGCGTCCGATCAGCCTGGTGACCTCCGTTCGTCTCCGTTTCTTCTCCGACTCCGTAAATGTGCTAACACCACCAAGTGTACACCACCATGTACATGTGTGTTAGCATTTCTCAACCATTTTCAAGGCGATATGTTAGCTCTCAACTAGATTCTAATGCATATGTTCAAGACATTGATCTAGTGACACTTGATTCTCGAGCTAATCGTGATTGCCCCTCTTGATAGTCGGCTATGTATCATAAATCCGGTCAATCACTTCTCTACTCATTTTAGACCGGCAAAAGAAAAACCCTATGGTTATACCTTTGCCTTGCGCTCTTAGATCCTTCTCCTCCACTTGAACATCATATCCATCATTTTATGTTCATCTCCACCATGATCGTCATTTCATGTCCATGCACCATCTCTTTGTGATCTTGTGGCCACCACTCCTTGCCACATACACCTTCATCACATGTATTGCTTATGCCTAACTCAAAACACTTAACACATGACATTAGCAACTTGGTGTCATTAATTACCAAAACTAAACTTGGGCTTTCAACGATAGAGTTTCTTCCGTCCAAACTTATATATATAACCCATGCTCATACGAGTTAGTATAGCTCTTGTTTGGTGTGATACGGAGTCCGAGTCCAAAACATATTTGCGGTGCTATTTGTTTTCCTATTCTTTCTACTCTTTTCCAATCTAAATACGGTGTCCGTCTTTCTTGCTCACCGGCCGTATCCTCTACTAATTTTTATCTATACCTACTTGTTTGGGTTCATCTGGAAGTAGAGTCCAATCTATGTACGTTCTCTTTTCCCCTTGGCTGTTAGAGTTTCTCAAATTCTGGTTTTGGGGTTTTTGTTTTCGTTCGTGAGTCATATTTGGATTTGTTATCAGATTCGTTTGCTTACGTTCAAAGAAAAGATTGGTTTGCTTCTGTCTTTTCATGTTGGTTTGTATTTGCGTCCGGTTTTTCTTACTTGTGTGCATGATTCCCTTTCACGTTCCCCTTCTTTTTTTTTGTAATTTCGTTTTTCCTTAATAAAAATAAATAACAAATATAATATTTTGATCCCTTGACCTACAAATATATATATGTTCACCACCAAATTATTAATGCAGTTTTAGTTGAGAATAAAAACGCAAATGGTCCAAGTAATCAAAACGCAAAATAAAGTCTGGAGCAGTTTGTTATCCAATTTAGTCTAATAAATATCTTTCCGAAAGCAATCCTTGACTAGAGCTGCCATGTAGAAACCGAGAGATGCTTCACGTCATAATCATCGAATAGACTAGTCTTACCGACTTTAATCAGAGATTAAAATTATAATTTTATATAAATACACAAAAGGAAGTCATATAACTCAAAATTTAACTTTACCAACGCATGGATAGTATGAAACTAAAATAATGATATATTTACAAATAAAAAGTTTTGTGTATTTTGGAATAGAAGATAAAAACTCTATCAATAATTTATTTTAAATTTGATACAGGCTTGATAGGGTATTGTCATATTATTGCCAACATTAACTTATATTGTGGATGACATAGTCATCATAAAAAAATAGCTTTGAAATTTTATAGAAATAGCATAACATAAATAGATATGTATCAATCCGGTCCTCGTTTTTTCGTAAATGTTTTGTAGATATTTTTACCCGTTGCAACGCACGGGCACATTTGCTAGTATAATAATAAAGAGGCAAAATTTCTCACCCTCTATTTTTTTCGTCCGGCCCTCCTCTAATTACTTGGCATCACTCTTCTTAGTTTGAAATTGAAAAAATATTATTCGCATTGCCTCTTTATTATTATAAGGTATAGATTTACAACAGATATAGACAAGCCACGTAATTAAACTGAGTCAATCTCTCCTTGATTTTTCATACGGAATAATAGTCACCTAATTAAACCGAGTCAATATCTCCTTGATTTTCCATATGGGATAATAGCCACCTAATTAAACCAAGTCAATCTCTCATTAATTTTCCATATGGGACAAATAATTTAGCGCAGATATTATTTATTATGGGCCTTATGAGTGTTTAATTGAAACACGGTTAAGCTAAGCCCAAGTATTCTGGCTCACGCATGCCGGGCAACGTCCGTTTTAAAGAGAAAAAATTTCTCTCCTCAATTTTTTGGTCCAGCCCATCCATCCGTGTTCAACTCCGTAATGACCGTCTGTCCCACTTAGTATGTATAAGGCAATCCGCTTCAATGCGGTTTAGAAGAGTTTCTTGTGTCAAAACTGAGCAGTATTTTTATCGAGTCAAACTCCATCTCTTGTCCGAATCAAACTCCACCGCCTCTTGCAATCTTGGCTCTAAGTAGACATACAACCTCCCGTGACTCTCCCTGGCCAAACATCCATAAATAAAAGACACGAGTAATACTAATAATGCATTAATGTCTAATGTATGCTGAGTGCAGATTATTATTTCGGGCTTAACAAGATGCACATGCGGTTTATTACGCTGACCGTTTTCTTTTTTTCGGAGTTCCTTTCTTCCACGTCGTTTTTTGAACGGGCTCACTCGCACACGAGCCTGCTCTATGCTGCTCTCTTGAAGTAATATTTGGCCAAAATAAGCTAGCATTGGGAAGGTAAAAGCCGCCAATAATTCTACACTGACTGCTATCAAATTCTAACAATAAATATAGTATTTTAAACGTTGACCTTTATTTATAATAAACATATATTTTATTAATAAATTATTTAGAAATAAAAAAATTATTGCTATAAGATGAATCGGCTGATGACCTAACTAATCAAACCGTAAACTTTGGTATATCTCCACCTCAGCGAACGCGGTAAAGCGTAGGACTACCTGCACTGCTGCCGGTAAAGCGTCCGGTATATCTCCACCTCAGCGAACGCGGGTCGGTTTCCCGTAAAAATCTCGTGCAGCAGGAACCGCTAAAGTAGCCGCTATGCACCTCCATCCGCCATATTTGGTGCTGCTGCGGACGTACTTTACCGGCTGACCCGAGAGAGAGGGGAGAGAGGAAAGCTGCAGCCGCGGGCCCCACCATTTGAAGCAACGAAAAAAATGTTATAACTCACAAACTACAAAACCAAATTAAATTTCGATTGCACCATTAAATTCGTTGCAATAAATTCTTCAAAACAAGATCTCACATGGATATATTTAGGTAAAATTTATAGAGTATGATAAATGGGGCCGCTGTTGGCAGTTGGTATAGAGTATGAGATATAAAGGATGATAGGTGCGGAAGAAATGTGTATAGAGGAGAGAATCTTGATAACTAGGATATATAGAGGATGAAAATAGAGGTTCATGAGTGTGGATAGTCTAACGTCTTGTGATCTCTCGGCGGGCCACACACGCACACGGCACGTACTGACATGCATACTAGTGACATACCACCCTACGACCGCCAACAGCCTGGCCGACCACCCTACTCCCGTCAGGCTATCCGTACTCATGGACCTCTATATTCATCCTCTAAAACGAATATTTCATCCTAGTCACCACAAAATATACAGTTTTTCTGCATCCATCCATCCTCTATCCACTGTGGGGCCCACTTATCACTTTATCTAAATATATCCATGTGGCATCTTGTTTTGAAGTGTTTATTGAAACGAATTTAATGGTGCAATCAGAATTTAATTTGATTTTTTGGTTTGTGAGTTATAACATTTTTTACCGGTTAAATAGTGAAACTCACCCAAGATTCCCTCCCACCCACGCTCTCTCTCGCTCGTTCGTGGTTCATCCGAGTGGTGGGGCTGTCCCCGGCCGGTACCGGATGTCCGGTACTGCGCTACAAATAGCGTATGCAAGTGTATACAGGAACATTTACAGGAACCCGCTGCAACTTTTCTTCCGGTATGTCATCCTACAGGAGCGGTTTACGGGACCCGGTGCGGGTAGTGTCAGCGCGCGGGACGGCGGGGTACAGACGACGTACAGTACAGAAACCGACGCCGCACGGCACTGCCGAGGTTCCGTGATGCCCCCGGCGGCCTTGGTTTCGTGCAGAGTTGGTGGCCTCGCCTCGAGGGTTCGCATTGGTTTGGGAATTGTGGGTTGTGGCCTGGTCGCCTGGATGCCACCATTGGAGAATGGTGATTACTCTGCTCTCTCTCCGTCCCAACTATAACAAATATAATAAATAAAAAAATTAATAGTTATGGTACATAATTAGTATTATTAGACAAATCATATAATATATTTTTCATAATAAACATATTTAGAGATATAATATTGTCAGCAAATCTTACGGCGATGTTTTTTTATGGGACGAGAGAGTATGGCCCTGTTTACTTCCCATGCAAACCCAAAATATTTCCTCTTCCACCCATCACATCGAATCTTTAAACGTATGCATGGAGCATTAAATATAGATAAAAAAACTAACTAATTGCATAGTTTGTTTGTAAAGTTCGAGACGAATCTTTTGAGTCTAATTAATCCATGATCGGACAAATTTTACCAAATAACAACGAAAAGTGCTACAGTAACTTTTCACCCCATTTTTCTCAACTAAACACAGCCTATGTCTCTATTCAATGGCGTTGTCCAAGTTCCCAGCAAACCTGGGCTTATGTAATCGTAAGTCAACATCCGCAAAATGGAAGCTAACACAATTCCTAATTATTGTGGTGATCTGACTTTTATCAACCTGTCATTTAAGGTCTACTCACTCCGTTCAAAAAAATATATATAGTTTTTGTTTCTCAAGAAGTAAAAAAAGTATTATTATCAAATATACGGAAAATGTACTAATATTTATGATGCAAATAAGTATGATAAGATAAATCACAGAATATATTTTTTAATAAACTTATTTGGAGACATAAATGTCAATCCTATTATAAATTTAATCAAATTTAAGAAATTTTGATGTGGTTCAAACCTAGAAGTGTAATATTTTTGAAATGGAGGGAGTATATACTACTCTGATTATGGACTTTAAACAGCAGTGGACAGTGGTCGGTAGACAAATGGCTTGATCCTCTGTTTTAGTACGTGTATTAGGACTTTATGTCAATCTTTATAAATTTAAATGGACAATTAGTGAAGTTATGCACATATAGTTAACGTATATTAGTTATATAATTAGATTTACATTTTAAATGTCTTTGAAAATTATACTGCTTTGGTAATCATTCGTCGTATATTATTGGAGAAATAGGCTGTATCTAAACAACTCCTAAATCTCTCTCTATATAAATTAATCCATTATGATAGATAGCCTAAAATAATCATGTATTCTTCATCTAAATTATCATTATAAAAATTAGTCGCACATAACCCTCCAAATTTTCTATCTAAACTAGCAAACTGCCAGTATATTGTAACTTGCAACGGAACATACACCTTGTTGCACGATCAACTGAACAACTTGTGGCTCAAAGATTTATATAGCGGTCACGTATCTCTTCTACATGTATTGGAATTAGACTCTATATCGTCATTTGATGTACAAACACGCGCGGTTCTAACTAGTATGAGCACGTGTCATGAGTATGAATCCTAAATTAGACAAGGGCATTGCGGGAAGTAAAAAAAGACGGACCGACAAACCTCTTCATTCGCTAATATTATGTATAGATATAGATTACACATCTCTGGCACTACTAAAAATAATATAAAATAACCCACCTGTACATACTGTTATGTGTAAACGGATCTGTTTAGGTGACTTCAGTTGTTTTAGTCCCTCCTAACAACTGAATTTTGTCTATGTATTTACACTGTCTTTTATCTATATTTACATAGTCTTGTTACTATGTTTACAATGATTTCATCAGTGTAATTTATTGAACGGAGTAATGTAATTTGGGAATAACACAAATATATGCTATTTTTTTAAAAAAAATTACAAATTATTTCTATGAATTCCAGATATCAAAGAAATATATGTCAGATTGTTCACAGATGTCATCAAATTGTTCCACAAATTATTCACAAATTTCAGAAAAAATACAAATATACATGTGGGATGGGCGTATATAGTACTACGTGTATTCCGCTGGAGCTGTACACGGGCGTACACGTGGCGTACACGGACCAACCACAGACGTACGTGCGTGTATTCTGGACCTGGACCGCTGGAGCACGAGCACGTGGCGGCCACAAAATCGCATGTCGCAGGGGGCTAAATCGACCGACTGATGTATAGCAATTCTGTAAACTAAAGTAACCTAGTAAATTTGTATCTAAATTATATATCTTCAACATTATTTATGATAAGCTAGAGCAACTGCCTATATTTTGGAACTAAATTGCCTACATCTTTTACTAAAAAGGATTCCAAAGTAGCAACGTATGCAGTTTACATTCTGTCATTTATTAATATGGAACTCAACATAAATATGAATGATGTAAGTCGCCATTTAATATTCATACCACATATACATGTACGCAATAAGAGTTTGATTGGTTGTTGTATTAGAATTGCATTGCATTAGGAGTTATGCAACGAATCTTTAACCATGATAAGGCTATATAATTTGTTGGTATTTGCTTTGTTTGGGTAGCAAGTTGCACATTATTATGCATGTGATTAGTTTCTTGCGGTAGTGGTTTGGTTGTATATGATGTTTGGATGCCCGCATAAAAGGTATCTAGATTACCACACCAGTATATTCGGTGAAGTATTCCCATATCATTCCAACCCTATATAAGAGGCTAATCATATCCCTATGTAGTGCTCACCGCCATATCTCATGGCCCCCTCTCATCTTCCCCCGACCTCTTATCTTCCCGGTCCGCTCTTTCTCCCCTACTTTTCCTACTAAGCTACCACCCAAATCCACACAAGAAAAGTAGGCGCACACACATGTGAGGCCTAGGCACTGTCGACGAAATACGGTCGGCAGTCTATCGAGGGGTATGCTCACGGTAGTAGATAAATCTGTGGAGGTGCGCAAGATACGAACTAGATGGTGACATAGGCGCAGAGACAACGATTTAGACAGGTTCAGACCGTCAAGTCGATGTAATACCCTACGTTCTATGTCTTTGGTGGATTGTATGTTATGATCAGGTGAAATCGATGGGGGTCCCTACCCGCCTTATATAGATGGGGGTAGGATTACAAGTCGGTTGAATCTAACCCTGATCAGTTGGATCTAATCCTCATTGGTTTACATGATAAGCGTTACAAGGATTTCAGTATCTTAGCATATCCGAACAAGATCTTCCTTTGTCATCAAGGATGCTTCACGTAGTCTTGTGACGCATATCGACCTGTGTCGTGCACCGCATGGCGTGTTTTGGCGAGTTGGGCCTCTCCTAGCGGCGCGGCCCATGTACAGCCCTATGGATATCCGGGGTTATACCCCACAGGCACCATCACCGCCAATGCCTCGTCTCACCTCGGGCCAAGAATCCCCATACTAGCATGATAGCGTTACTAGCGGGGCTCAACAACTCTGATGCGGTTTGTCCATATCTTCGTGCTTGGACATATCTCGCGACTGGATGTTAGGAGTAAAATATATTTTTCACAGAGTTGACATTAAGGCAAGTACTTACATCGCTAATAAAATTTCTAGTGTATCCCTCTGTCCCTATTTAACTGTCGCTATGGGAAGCGTGCTGATCAAATTTTCTTAAACTCGACTAAGCAATATTTGTATCTCCAAATAAGTTTATTATAAAAAATAGATTCAATGATATATCTAATGGTACTAATTATGTCTTATAAATATTAGTATTTTTTATATATTTAGTCAAAGTTGAGTATATTTAATTTCTTAGAAAGCGAGAACAACACTTAAAAAGGAACAGAGTGAGTGTAGGCATCACTTGTTGCAGCGCGAGGAGTTCCCAAATCCCAACCTTCTCTGTCCGTTTGTCTCTTGGAACTATGGGGCCGTGTTGGGTTGATACTGGATAGGCCAGTGAAACGAAATTAGGAATAGCTAGCTTCGAGGTTGTCGTTGTCTTTACCTCTCCTGCCGTCCTTTGTCTACCGCAGGCTCTCTATCGTCTGGTGAAAAGGAGAGCGGAAATGGATCGGAGAAGACGCACGGAAGTTGACATTGGGAGTAGGACATGCGTGCGCAGTCCGCGGGCAGTTTCTGAAATCTTTCTTTATGGCGCCACTTGACCGTAACATCGCCGCTACCCATTGTTTAGGTTCCAAGGCTTCCAGGTCGTCCTTTTCTTTTGTTATATGACCTCTGGTTGCTTGGCGAGTTGTTGGAAAAGTTCCGGTAGCTACCAAGGCCAATGGGGGAACATGATGATGCGAGAGTATGAGAGGGATTCTCGAGAAAAAAAGGAGAAAAAACAAAGTCAGAAGGTAGATATGTTGTACAAAGATGATAACATTGCAGTATATAATACGAGACGTCATTGGTAACTCTATCAATCTCGAGATCTTTTGGTCTAGTATTTGAGAGATAATTATAGAGATAGGGTGTGCGTAGCATTCGTAACGGTGAATATGCGTGCATGTATGAGACATGTACACTTATGTTGGGATTGAAAAATAATAATAATAAAAGATAAAAGAATAAACAATAAACCATTTCTTGTTTAGTGGACTGGAAGAAATTATTTGTTTTCGAGAGAGAAGAAATGATGAAACCTGGTTGATATTGCGGGCCAAATTATGAAGCCTACTGAGCTGGTCAGTGGCAACTTTTTTGGGCTGCACAAAGGTTCAACTAAGATTATGGGCCCAATTAACTGTTAACTGGCTTCTCTTGTGGTTCGTCCAATGCCCTTAGATCATCTTTAAGCGTACATAAAACGTTGTTTTGGATCACTATAAAATATATTGGATGGAAAAAAGAACAATCCTCTAAGAATGACCTAGCGCCCAAGCTCTTTAAACATGGACCACGTCATCGGATAATCATTCGTGGCTGCAAGGTTAAGAGCAGAGGTACTCCATTATGAGTAAAATGGAAAAGATGTGAGGCACGGGTTTAATTTTGGAGATTTACTCAAGAATCCAAGGGAGATGGGGAAGGGAGCAGTGATGAAGTGAGCTTGGTTTGGGCGGCAACTTGCTCAATTTAGTTCGGTATGGTATGAATGTCACCATGAAGGCGTTTCATGTGCATGTGAGAGGGAACCCAAGACTCCAAGAGGAGGAAATTGAGGAGCAGTCTGCAGGCAATGACATGGCATGGACTTGTGCTAGAGGTAATGGAACTTGGTAGTCTATATTTGTGTAGCATTGCCATGGTTTGCATCTACTCGCGTTGCCGTTGCTAGCTTCTGCATCTACTGGTGCATTGAACTATCATCGTTGTCTACTTTCAGGTGCTTGTTATGAGAAGAACCATGTATATAAGGTGTTGGGGTGATTGAAGGAGGGTGGTAGTAGCGCTTGGGTTAAAATAATGCGTTCCTCCAGCCAACCCCTATACGAGGGCCCAAACCTTCACCCAAAAAACACATGAAAAAAACACTTTGCCACTCCGAAATCAACCATCCTACACCTGATGTCGCCCCTTAGTGCAGATCCAACATCTCTAGAGGGCAACCTATTCATCCATTAGATTTTTTCCCTGGATGAAGCTTCTGCGTAGGTCGAACTCGGTCGAAAAACTCCTCAACTGTTTTCTACTTTTACATTTGAAATGCGAAAGCGAAAGCGGACAAGCCGGACACGAAAACGAACACGAACTTACGGAATATCTAGAATTTCGGAAACGAACTTATCCGAGCGGAATTACGTCGAACACGGTCGGTATACGAAAATTCAATACGAAATACCGACCCACAGTGCATAGCATTAAACAAGTGCACGACCAAATACATAACAAGTTCATAACTAACAACTAACAAGTGCATGATCTAGTTCAAGTGCATAGCATTAAACAAGTGCATGACCAAATACACAACAAGTCTAGAATAAGCAATTAACTGAACATGAACATCTACAGTTCATTAGCATCATCCATGATGTCAGGATCACTTGCCATGTCTTTTTCTTCCTCATTGTCCTCAGCGTCCTCTTCCCCCTCCTTGTTATTGTCCTACAAGTTTGCAAAGTGAATTAAAATTAGATGTAGCAACTAGCAACTAGCATATTTCATAGCAAGCAGTCAATAAACGTACCTCAATTTTCAGCTTAGCCACAACATTAGTGAAAGGTCTTGATGGCTAGAGGGGGTGAATAGCCTTTTAAAAATTTCTACAAAGACAAGCTAAACAAGTTTATCAATATAACAAATAGCGAGATGCGAGTTTTGCTTAGCCTACGGGGTGTTTGCAAGCCACCTAACCAATTCACAATTCTAGTATATTTTCACTCAACCACACAAGTCAAACCGAGAAGGAAACTACAACTAGCAAGCTACACAAAAGAGCTACTCTAGCAAAGCTAACTAGCTAGTAAAGGTAACTAAGAAGATAATGCGGAGTTGAGTTAGGAGAGTTTCACCGAGGGGCGAAGTATTGAGCCAACCAATATGATCAACAATGAATACCAAGACAACCGAACACCGGGATCAATCAATCACAATATGAAAGTGATGACACAAGATTTATCCCGAGGTTCACGTGCTTGCCGACACGCTAGTCCCCGTTGTGTCCCTCTTCACCACGTGGTTCGGTGGCTAATCGGTCACACACCGAGCCTCTCAAAAGGCGCCACAAGAACCTACCAAATGGCAAAAGGTTGCAAATGACACGAGCAATCCACTAACGTTGTCTTTGGCGCTTCGCCGAGGTAGGCACAAACCTCTCACAATCACCAGAGGTGGCCAAGAACAATCACCAACTCTTGTCAACGCCTCCAAGCTGTTCCAAGCCGTCTAGGTGGCGGCAACCACCAAGAGAAACAAGAATCCCACAGCAAATCAACTACCAAGTGCCAACTAGATGCAATCTCGCAATGCAAATGCACTTAGATCACTCAATCTCACTTCGAATATGCAAAGAAGCAAGAGAGATGAGTGAGAGGGGAGTTGCTTAGCTCAAAGTGCTCACAAGTATGTCAAAGAATCCAAGAGCAAGAGCTTTGAGCCGGCCAACGAGTATTTATAGACATACCCCTTCAAATAGAGCCGTTAGGTACTTGAAAACGTTGCTGTCGTACTGACCGGACGCGCTAGTCGAATTGACCGGACGCGCCGATCGCACAATGCCTACGCTTGCGAAGCACCGACCGGACGCGATGGTCGCGCAGACCGGACGCGTGAAGTACGACCGGACGCGCTGGTCCCGTAATGGACCGGACGCGCTAGTCAAGCCTGAGCCACGCTCCAACGAAACAGCGACCGGACGCGCTGTAGAACTGACCGGACGCCATAGTGCCAGCGTCCGGTTGGAGTCCAGTAAGCTCCCTCAATGATCGGACACGTCCGGTCGGTCGTGACCGGACGCGCTGCGCGTCCGATTAAAAAGCTAAGACACGCGCAGACGCTGAACACTGACCGGACGCGTCCGGTTAAATAGAGACCGCGTCCGGTCCGGCGTCCAGTCACTTCTGTGACCTCCGTTCGCCTCCGTTTGATTCACCCTTTCACAAAAGAGCTAGACTAACTATGTGTGTCACTTTGGCACAAGTTTTAGCTCATGAAATAACATGTGACAACGCCTCCAAATCTCGACATTGGCGTAAAGGAAAATAGGCGTTTCAATTCCTCGAAAACGCCTGAACCCCTCCTCGCAAGCTCGGTGGAAGGGAGAGAGGACCCCAAACCCTCTCTACCGCTCAAACTCCAACGCCATCGCAAAAGTGCTAACACCACCAAGTGATCACGTCATGTGCGAGTGTGTTAGCATTTTCACAATCATTTTTCGAGGCGTTATTAGTTCTATCCAAATGCATATGATTATGAAATGCACACCTAGAGGCACTTAGGAGTTCAATAGCCGCGTCATTCCCCTCTTTATAGTACGACTATCTATCCTATAATGTAACCATACCCACTAGGTGTCTTGGTTACTAAAAACACAACCCTTAAGCATATACCTTTGCCTTGATCACGTAGGGTTGCGTCCAAATCCAAGTGTGGCCATCATGATCACTATGTCCATCTTGCCACCAACCTTGGAATGTAGTAATCCTCATATGCTATATACAACTTAGGCATAGGATTAGTACTTAGACATTGTCACTAATTACCAACACCAAACATAGAGCTTTCAATTAGTCAAAGCGTCAACCTCAAGATCACTCACAATTGATCCAACCATTTTAGAATCTGAACAAAAAATTAGAAAGGAAAAAAATCAAAGCATTATTCTTTTGCAATTACAAGTGTCTAACTGAAAAAACAGATAAAATGAGCACCTTTATTTGCTGCAGCAACCCAATCCTTTGTACAAATTAATGCCTGTACCATCTCGGGATCAAGACGACTACGATAGGGATCAACAACACGACTAGCAGCACTAAAAGCAGACTCGGATGCTACTGTTGATACTTGTACGGCCATTACATCCCTAACAATTTGTGAAAGGATAGGATACTCTTCTCTCTTGTTTTTCCACCATGCTAAGATGTCAAACTCACCAATAATTTTCAGTAGTGGTTCCAACAAATACCACTCCAAATCATTTGACTCAACCACAGCAGGTTCACTTGCATCATATAAGAATTCTTCTAGGTCATGGTCTACATTTCCCATTAATGCATCAGCTGTGTTACTAGGTGCAGGTGCATCTACTTCACTAGTTGTCTTTGATGATGCAGGAGCAGAACTAATAACATAAAAGTTGTACAGTTTCTTTACCACACTAACATACTCATCGAGTTCACTCGGATGCTACTGTTGATACTTGTACGGCCATTACATCCCTAACAATTTGTGAAAGGATAGGATACTCTTCTCTCTTGTTTTTCCACCATGCTAAGATGTCAAACTCACCAATAATTTTCAGTAGTGGTTCCAACAAATACCACTCCAAATCATTTGACTCAACCACAGCAGGTTCACTTGCATCATATAAGAATTCTTCTAGGTCATGGTCTACATTTCCCATTAATGCATCAGCTGTGTTACTAGGTGCAGGTGCATCTACTTCACTAGTTGTCTTTGATGATGCAGGAGCAGAACTAATAACATAAAAGTTGTACAGTTTCTTTACCACACTAACATACTCATCGAGTTCAGCTTCATAACAAACCCCATGGAACTTCTTCATGTAGTACTCTATGAGCCTTTTCTTATACCTAGGATCAAGAAAACAGGCTACAGCTAGAGCAATGTTGGACTGCTCCCAATATTTCTCAAATTTTGCATTCATAGCAACTGTCATTTCTCTAATTGTAGCATCTTCACTAAAGCACCAGTCATCAAGCAAGAGCTTTATATCACAGAAACCTCTATAAAATAAGTTTGCAGTAGGATATGAAGTGCTAGAGAGAATTTTAGTGAGATCATAAAATTTCTTCAAGCAACCGTAAATTGTCAATGCATTGTCCCATTCATCAGAAGATGGAGAAATCTTGGCATACCTACGTCGATTTGAAGACTTCAGCCTAATAAATGCATTCTTGTAGTACAAGGCATCTCTCAGCATTAGATAGATAGAATTCCACCTTGTTGAAACATCCATTTGAATACCCCTCTTTGTATCCAACCCAGCTTCGGTGGCACACTTCATAAACTCTTCCCACTGCAATGGATACCCTTTCACAGCTAGTACAAGTAATTTGACCTTGTTGAGTGTTCCTGAAATGACTTTCAACCCATCTCTAGAAACCAAATTGAGAATATGGCAGGCACATCTAACATGAAAAAAATCCCATCGCACACTAGGGAACCATTAGCATTCTCTTTCAGATATGAAATTATATCGTTGACAGCCACTTCATTTGAACTAGCATTATCCAAAGTCAAAGCAAATGTACCATTTAACCATAACTTCAGTGAATGTCTCGGACAACTTTGCACCAGTATGCCTACCTTTTACATTGAAGAAACCAATAATTCTCTTTTGCATACACCAACTATCATCTATCCAATGGATTGTAACACACATGTATCCTTTGTTTTGGCATGAGGTCCACATATCCATTATTGCACTAAAGCGGCACTTCATAGTTTTCAAGTGTGCATATAGAGTTTCCTTTTCTTCAAGATATTTGTCCATTATTTCTTTCCTAACAGTGACACAGGATTTTATCGGAAAGCTAGGACGGAGAGATTTTATGAAATCAACAAGATACTCATGCTCAACTATATTGAAAGGATATTCATGCATGGTTATTGCCAAATTCAATTTCTTCAAGCTAGCTTCTTGGTCATATTTGTAAGGCTGGACAGGAGCAATTACAGAACTAGGGTTCTTACCAACTTTAAGCTGTTGTTGTCCCTTCACAGTATTGTGTTTTGACTTCAAATGGTTCTTGAATGCAGTCGTCCCACAGACGCCCTCAGCTCTGTACCTCTGATCACACCTAGAGAAATTACAGTATTCCCAAATCTCCTCAATCTGCTTTCCTTCCACCTCTACATACTCCTTTTTCTTGGTGAAATAATTCCAAACCCACAATGTGCATTTCTTGAACCTCTTGCCAGAAAGGTGAGCCTCCTCTTCATCCTCGCCATCCTCTGGGTCATCATTGTTTGACATTAATTGGAGTTGTGGTTGTTGCTGGTGCACAAGCGGGTCCAGCGCCACTGCCAATGCAACTGGTGTCAACATTTGGAGCACAAGAACCCATCACTGACACTGATGCTGCTACTGATGCTTCTGTAGCTGGACTTTCACAAGTTCCACTAGGGCTAATACTTTGAGATGCAGACCTTTTGCCCCTTGATCCTGCCAAGAGCCAAGTGAAACATTGCTAAAACAGTGCATGCCGATCCCAAATAATCAAGCAAAATGTCCCAAATAACAAGCTCTTTATCGATTTACATATACAGAAATTCAACAGGAAATTCAATGATATATGCAGATGCGGCCAAGTGTAGTAGAAGCAACTCAAAGTCTTCAAATAAAAAAATCCATGAATCAATAGCAATACAGAAGGAGATGAATTAGTACCTTGCGCTGGAGAGGGAGAAGCCGTTGCTGCCGGAGCTGCTGGCGGCGCAAGAAGGTGGCTCACGCTCTTCTTGGTCTTATTCTTGTCCTTGCCCTTCGTTCCAGGAGCAGAAACACCTCCTATGGGCGCCATCGATGGGCGGAGTGGCGGCGCTGCCTCGTGGGTCGTGTGGCTGCATGCCTGGGTGGTGTCCGGTGGCGCTGGCAAGTGGAGATGAGGGGCGGCGTCGCGTGCATCGCGACTTCGCGAGTCGGGGCGTCGCCAGCGCCAGGGACAGGGAATAGGGAGGGGAGGAGACGGGGGGAAGGGATAGTTAGGGTTGTCAACTTGTTTTGGGCTGGGCCGTAGAGTGGGCTACTGACCTATGCTACTGCTATGCACCTTTGCGTACTGGACCAAATTTGGTTCAAACTGAATTTAGAATACGATACATTCCGAATAAAATGTAGAAAAGTAGAAATCGGTCGAAAAAAGCCTAAACCAAATTCGTTCTAATTTTGAATTTTGTGTTCCGTATTTTGAATTCGAATTTAGTATTCCGTATTTTGTCCGAAAATACGAATTCGCTCGGGTCAAATGTAGAAAACGATGCGGTTCGGTTCGGGATATTTCCGTTCCGTTTTCATCCTTAGGTATGAGCTGCCAAGCACTGGGTGTATCAGGGTCTCATCGTCCCAGCATCAATTCAAACCTCACCACTTCATAGGAAGACCAAGATCAAGCTATCGAGACTGCAACATGCATCCTCCTACTGGGTCTCATATGTGACTTCCTTACTCTTCAAGATCCAAGTTTATGGTGTCCCAGGTTGAGGCCAAAGTTGATGATTGGAGAGCTCAAATTGTTGCTTATATACACGATCTAAGTGTTCGACTGATAGGAGTGTTCGATAGATATATCATTTAAACATATGTCGGCCAATGTGAGTTATATTGACGAAGTGGCGAAGACTTATTGCTGAAGGTATCTATGGTACCATCAATTGGTTTTGAAGATGAATTGGTTACTACAAAGAGTTGGGTTCTATTGGGCTATGTGATAGCCGATTGCTTTTGCTATTACAGAGGGTGTGAAAAGTGCAAGCGGTTTGGCCATGTGCAGTTGTTACCTGCTGCGATGATGTATCCCATTATTAAACCACAGTCGTTTTGAGGATGGAGTTTGGACTCATTTGGCATATCCATCATCCTTCTAAGGGATATCACTTTGTGTTGGTGACTATAGATTACTTTACAAGATGGACTAAAGTTGTTTTTTTGAAGAACATGACACATAAAGAGGTACTCCCTCCGTTCCAAATTATAAGTCGCTTTGACTTTTTTTTGGTTCATCCATACATAGCAAAATGGATGAACCAAAAAAGTCAAAGCGACTTATAATTTGAAACAGAGGGAGTAATTGAGTTTATTATTGAGCATACTATTAATATATTTAGCTTACCTCAGACCTTATCCATAGATCAAGGTACTTTATTATTTCAAAGGAAGTGTGAGAATTTGCCAACTAATGTAAAAAAATTGTTCAATTCATCTCCATATTACACTCAAAACAGTGGTCATGCCAAGTCTAGTGATAAGATGTTGCTCAATATTGTGAAAAGGACAATTGATATAACCCCAGGATATGGCATGATGTTTTGATTGAAGCTTTATGGGCTCACCATATCTCTAGACACGAAACTACTAAGGTACTCCTTTTGAACTAGTGTATGGACAACAGTGTTAACAATTGAAGTGAATTTGGATGCATACAAATTAGCTAAGAAAAATGATTTGTCTGCTACCATGTATCATGAATTGATGATGGACAATTCGACGAGGTGGTCGACAAAAGAATGAAGGCTTTGAAGGAGATTGAGAGATACAAATTTCATATTACCAAAGCTTCGAATAAGAAGGTAAAAAATAATTTGCTTCAGGTTGGTAATATAGTTTGGAAGACTGTTTTGCCTCTCAGGACGAAGAGCAACAAGTTCTACAAGTGGTCTCCAAGTTGGCAAGGGCCATATATAAGGTGATCAAGGTCATCTTAATTCATATATGGTGAAGACACTACAAGGAGATTGTCTACCCAGGGCACTCAATGGTAGATATTTGAAGAAGTATTACCTGAGTGTACAACAAGATGCTTGAAAAAGTAAATAAGTTTAATATATATCGCCCTTAGAACAAGAATGGTTGATGAACTGAATGTTTATCATCACCCTTAGATGTTTTATGGTTGCTATATGTTTTCAAATTCACAAGCTTCACCTAAAAATAGGGGGCATGTGTTGACAACCAATTTGGGCCAAGCCTGGAAAGTCGGCTAAGTCTGTTTTCCTATTGTTTTGGCTGACTCTGGCAAAACTAGCTTTGACGGTGTTGGTAGAATCTAAGAAGAAGTTGGATTTGAGAGTTGTAAACATTTCTTCATGGGATAATACCATCCACTCTATAGATATGAAGGGGCACATTCGATTGAGGGTATACAAATGATAAGAAATAAATACATCTACTTTTTATGCATCTCAAACCCGAATTTCTTCCAACCCTCATGTTCTCCTGTTTTGCAAGTTTTTGACAAGATTTAGGACTTTCTAGGTTCTTGCTGATCCTAGAACACCCTAGGTTTGTCTCCACGATGGGTCTTCTCAGGAGGCATTCGTAGGTCTTGGTGGCACTTCTGCCTAACTCTGGGCGTTCGGGTTACCCGAATATTTCGGGTCGGGTAATTCGGGTAATGGAAATCAGTACCCGATATCAGCCCCAAAAATTTACTACCCGCAAATTCGGGTTCGGGTTCGGGTATTCCCGATCTACCAGATATTCAGAAAACACAGCAAACTATAAAGCATTCTAGCAACATTCTTAATCATTGCACATAGTTTTCTTTGCAGCATTTCACAGAGAAATATAAGTACCAAAGTACCAGCTTACATAACTAGATAGCAGTTTAACACAAGTTCCACAACCACAACTGATCACTAAACAATGACAGACACATTCACTAATGACTGATTCACAGCTTCACAGTCACAAGTCACAACACAAATTCATAAAAGATGAGGGATTGAGGGGCTCTGAATATATCAGGTAGTTTAGGAAATTCGGGTACCGTGGGGTGCTACCCGATTTACCCAAACTAATTTCAGGTATCTGGAATCACTATCTGAAATTCTGATTGGGTAGATCTTGTATGGGTAGTTTGGGTACGGGTTCCGGTATTTTGGGTTCGGGTATTGGGTAGTGGGTAATTGGCCCAGGGTGACTTCTGCCCAAAACCGACTAAGCCAATTTTCGCGGGTTTGCTACAGTTGTGGCGTTTCACGATACAAGCGCTCAAGCTCTTTCTAAGTGGGACCTTTGCTATGTCACTACACATGATATGATACTTATTCTATGTACCAATGCATTAAAGATCACCAATGCTTCTATTCCTTCCAAGACAATTGTCATCTCACATGTCCTTTGTGCTACTTCAAAAGCTGCTTCATCTATATATAGTTACATATCTAATTTTGAGGCTAGTAATTCATGCTCCCCTGGGGAAGTCTATGTGATGTTAGTAGCCAAGGCTAGCATATATTTATGTTATATAAATATATAGATATTTCAGAACATAATATAGTACCTTAAACATCCTATCAAAAAGATATCCTTAGCCAATTTATATCTTCTGCTGATCATCACATATAGTTTGGTAGTGCTTTAACATCGACATATCTCCTTCTACTCTTTTTTGACCCATGATGATTGCATTATGTGGTAGTATTTATGCTATTGGTGCTATACATGTCGCCAAAAGTAAACAACCTTTTATCGTATAGCATTAACTTCTATCCTGTTTTAGCTTCTTCAAGTTGCCTATAAAATACAGTTCTTTCTCTCTTTAGAGCTACCTCACCTTAAGAGATAGGAGAGATAACAACACAATCCAATGGCTCATAAAGCTAACCCTAGAAATCTCTATCCCTATGGCTTAACCTCCCTTGGAGCTGCAGTAGAGCCCAAGCCACAGAGTGTAGAAACACTCTACATCTGTTCATTCTGCAACAAGACTTTCAAAAGTCCTCAAGCTCGTGGCGGGCACCAGAACGCACATAAGAAGGAAATTGCTGTGCTTAGGAGGAATTTGGAAGAGGAGATGGCAAATAAACGTGCAAAGCAAGCTCATAATGTCTTTGTTGCATCTCATGAGATCAAGCAACTTCCACTTGGTAGTGATTCTTTTGACGTTATCACAAGCCTCGATGTGGACTCCGAATCATGATTTCTGATATGATGAACCAAATAAGCCTTTGCTTGGAATGGACGTTTATCCTAAATCGACCATCATTATATTGTTGAATAGACTAGGGAAATGGTTGCATGCTTTCCCTTGTTGCTTTTGTTTCTCATGTTCTAAAAATTTAATGTCTTAGTTAAAGGAGTTCGCGAGAAACATTGTTATGTAAGATCCCTTTCAGTTTTGCTAGTGATTCTCAAGAAACTTATGTATGTTTTGAATGGACGTGTTTATACATAGACAATTCCATAGCAATCTAGGTTAAGGTGAAGGGTAATAGAGTAGGTGTACTCTTAATCTTGATAATGCCAGTGTTTCCTAGGCAACACTATAAAGAACCCCATGTAGTGTGGATAGTATAAATTAATGGAACATCAAGCTACATGATTAGTTGTAGCCTCCATGGTGATGGTAGTGAGGAATCCCGTGACATTCGGTCCAATTTGAATTAGGTCCATAATGGACCATATGTGTATTGATATGAGATCGTGTGGGTTTAGGCCAACTTTCTTGGTGAGGGTGGCTTGAACCAACATATAAGGCCTATATAGGCCATCTTAGCGTTGCACACCACCATGATACCGAGCTTGTTTGGCCTCATGGGTGCGTATGCTGCCAGAAGCTGCAGGAGACTGAGGACCTCTGCTTACATCCTGGCATTAGTGATCAGAGTTTCTGTATGCATTGTTGTTCTTGTCGTAGTGTCCATAGGTGTCGCGAAATGGCTGAAAGGATTAATGGATGAGCTAGTGGAACGAGTGATCTGGTGCTTCTCTATAGAAGATTTGTAAAACCTGGCGACATGAGCATAAAAGGTTAAGTCACAAATTGTACATACTTTTTTGAATTTTGGATAGGCTCCAGTTATGACTTATCATAATCTTGTCTGAAACATTGTTGTAATTTGAGTAGTTGGTTTGAATTATCTTTGCGGAAAATGCCCTGCTGGATTGATGTTTCCTTTGGTTTAAATTAGCTATCCATGCAAATATAACCTTCTAGGTATTCTCCTTCTCTATTCTACTAGTGTTAACTTTGAGGAAAGATGTTCGTTATATAAGATATCCTTGATAGTACATTGCTAAAAAAAATTAGCATCATGAAGAGAAAAAAAACATAAATATTTGTGCCTAAGTATCCTTGATAGTACATAAGCCTTTGGTCTTCATGGTTTTTATGGCATACTGAGGTACTCGTGACTCAAAAGGTACTATAGTAGCATCTGCTCACCAAAATCAAAATCTCACAATAGTATCGGCTTGATATACATGTGCTACTACTCAAGCTATAATGAATTAATAATTTCATAAAAGTACAAGTATTTGTGCCCAGTACCAAGGAACTACCTGATAGCAATTTCAGAGACCTGCAACATTTTACTAGACCCACATGTCAGCCAGACAGCCACACAAGTTATGTGTGTGGAACCACACATCGATTTGTGTGCCGGACATGTGGGTCAATGGAGAATGTTACAGGTTTGTGAAAGTGATTCTCAGGTGCTATGGCTCCTTAATAGCTTGGCATGAATATCTGTAGTTTTGTAAAATTAATTCTTAGTAAAAGCTTCCAATTTTTTTGCCAATATTTTGAGGAAGTGTTTTTCGCCAAAACTCAACAGAGAAATATTGCCCGGAACATTTGCAAAGAGAACCATAAGCATTCGAATTTGGGGTATCAAACCATAACAAGTGTGCGTACCTATATTTTTCCAGTGACTCACAATAAAGGTCCTGAACATGCTGTAAAGCTTCATCCTTTTCATATTTTGAAGTCAATTTTGGGGTTCTCCACTTTGAGGGAGAATTGCATTGGAAAACAACAGCTGTGTCAGTATATGGAATCCACAAGTACTTAATATGTTTGTTTTCAGAGAGCCACTTCCTGCATAAGGGGAGAAAGGGAGAAATTTGCGGATGTTACAATTGCATAGGGAAAAATTATATAGCTACGTAATGATTGACACCAGGAGACATTACTTGTGGTTTTTCTTGACCTTATGTGCATTTGAAACGAATGTATGTTCCACAAGCTGATGTCTTTCTACACATCGAAGAGTAACTTCTGCGATGACACCTACGCCACCAAGTCCGCAGTGAGCAAGATAAAACAACTCAGGATCCTTCTCCCTTGATAACTCTATTGTCCCTTTGGCAGGGGTAACCAGTTTCATGCTAATGATTTGTTTTAGCACTGGAACCCCAATGCCCAGGTGAGCAACACCTGCTCTCCTTCCCTCTCCCTCTCCCCTGAACCAAGGAAGAAGATGAGCTTGAGCTCAGTAAACACACGTACACACTCACTCTGTCTTCAGCGTTGGCTGAAGACTGAAAAACAGAATGTGGTGGCAAGAGCTGCCTTTTCCATTGCATTGCTTCCTAATTTATACAAGCTAGCTACCAACTACAAAGTACAAGATGGCATGGCTGAGTACAGCCCCCATCACCCTAGTACTAAGCTTAGATCAGCCAAGACATGGCTGTTGTACTTCTACCGACTCCTAGAATGGCCTATTGCCAGACTTTGCTGCAGTGTTCAGGACATGGACAGCAGGAGCTGACCTTCTAGCTGCCCTTGACTGCATTAGGGGGAGAAGAATGGGATTGCAGCAGATTATGTCTTACAATTTGTTCATCAACCAGAGGCAAGCTTGCACCAGTGCCATGCAGACCAACCTGTGTTGAATCATGAATAGGCCTGAACTCGGTAAGTAAGTCACCATTGTACAATTTGTGAAGGAATACTGGGATCGGCTATAATTTGAGGTCTCAGGAATTGGGATGGTGAGAAGAGCTTTCTCAGTACAGAAGGACCCTATGAAACTACTTAACTACTGCCTAGTGGTAAAAGGACCATCATATTCTGAAACACAAATTTCAAACCCATCATCAGGCCATCTGATTCTAGACAATTTCAGACATTTCACTGAGTGGTAAATCCAACATCGGATAAATCGCCTACTTGTTCTAGTTTCCATTTGTTAGCGTTCTTAATCTAAGACACAAAGATAAACATGTCCACGGAGCTTGGAATAAGAAATTTAGAAGGAGGATATTTCTCTGCAACAGACCTGAATGAATGAATCCTCCGACCTGCTGCTCCCGAATGGATGCAAAGTTATGCAGCCTGAGTCCATGTCCATTGAGGAGGACGCGGGCATGGACCATGTGGTGCCGCTCCAGACCTCCAGTTGGATACGGCGTGCAGGTTCTCCGGCAGCGGCGCGTACCCGAACGGGGCGGCCTTCTTGTGCAGCATGTCGGCGGGGAATGGAAAGGAGTAGTAGGTCACGGCGCCGCAGCCAAGGAGCAGCAGCGCGTAGCCTTCGTATTTGATGAGTTCTGTGTCGGAGGAAGCCTTCGTATTTGATGAGTTCTGTGTCGGAGGAGACCCGGGAGGGGCCGGAGGAGGGGAAGGTGGTGGCGGTGGCCGGTGGGGATGCCGCCGCCGCGGCGGAGGCGGCGGCGAGAGTGGAGAAGGTGCCGCATCGTGGTCGTAGCGTTGGGCGCGGCAGCCCGATGCGAGGGTCCTATGATTCTGGTTCTCAAGACATACCAGTCCTTAGGGGGACCGAACAGGATATCTTCTCAAGGGGATAACCAACACCCCGTGCCTCGGCGGCACCTCCACCGGGGATAACCAACACCCCGTCTGCTCACACATGCACCCGCCACAGGTACCTCTCACGAGGGATGCCCAGGTCGCACCCCTCTGGCATGACTTGCCCCAGAGACTCGTCGTAGGATCCTGTCCGATCGACTCAACCCTCACCACACACCCAAGACGCACACCAAGATCTCCCCCAAGTTCATTATCCAGTTTTACCAAGTTATCGGCACCACGTGCCTTATCCACTCACGTTATTCCTTCACCAAGCATCACATCACAGATATAATGCATAGTGAAAGTAAAGCAGTAAGTAGAATGCGAGCATCTAGCCTATCAGCGGGTGTGCAGGGGAATAAGTTGCGACAAGGTAATGGCTTACAAGCAGTCTACCATGCAACCTATCACAGTTCAATTGCAAGAAAGTAAAGCACTAGCATCTATATGTAGCATGTCTAATAGGTTCTACGAGGTTGGGTGGGATGTGGAACACCTATTAAATGTCTTTTCCGAGATCCTCAGTGCACTTGTAGTCATACTCCTCCATGGTATTTCCTCCACCGGCATGTCCTTCCTCCAACGGTCCCGATCTGATCATCGTTATCCTTGACGCAACTACCTCGATACAGCAACAAGCACAAGAGCAATCAGACCACTAAACCCAAAAAGACTGTAAAAGAAAGGCAACAAAGCACTGAAAGAGCAACTACACTGGAAGAGCACAAAAGGGAGAACGACTTAGCCCTCTCGGCGAATGTCCGATCCCTGGGCGAAAAGAACAAGAGTGGTTGTTTGCTAAGCACAAGCCTATGCCTTAGCCTAGTCAGTACTTTCCAGGTCAATTGTGTCGACCTGTACGGCTTAAATAGAAATGGTATAGGTCTTAGCTCATCCTAAGCAAACACCACGGCTTGCGGCTTTCGATCCAATCGTCATGGAGACTGACGAGAACCAAAAAGACTGCAAGCAAGAGAAGTTTCGTTCCCTCTCAATCCGTACACCATTATATTTGACGAGAACCAAGAGAGGGTAGAACAGGGAGAGAAGAGCAGAGGCGGTCTACTTCTCATAGGAAAGTTCGGGAAGGGAAAACAAAGGGTGGAATTCATACTACGAATTTGTGCACTCCTACACAAAACCCAAAACCAAATAAAGAACTCTGCCACACTCCTACAAAGAAATTCAACATGAATGCAATGATTTGTTAGTGAGTTAGACTCGGGTTAAACCTAGATCTACATGCTTCACACAACTGCAGGAAAAATTTTAAAAAGCTCGTATTTTTGGTAACTCGAAAACCCGGGATGTTACACGCCACCCAATGGTCCTCCCGCGGGTCCTCCATGAACTGGCTCACATAGCCCACGGCGAACGCAATGTCCGGCCGCGTGTGCGTGAGCCAGCGCAGCCCGCCGATGATGCTCCGGTAGCGCGTCCCGTCCACCTTTGCTGCCATGCTCTGCTTGGAGAGCTTGATCCGCTCCTCCATCGGGGTCGCCATCGGCTTGCACTCCGTCATGCCGGCCCGCTCCAACAGCTTCAGCGCGTAGGCATGCTGCCCCAGCGTGATCGTGTCCTTCCCCTGCTTCACCTCGATGCCGAGGCAGTACATGAGCGCGCCCAAATCGCTCATTTTGAATCGGGCCGCCATCTCCTCCTTGAAGGCGGCGATGTCGCGCTCCCGCGCCCCGGTGACGATCAAGTTGTCGACGTACACGCCGACGATGAGCTCCTCCTTCCCCGTCGTCGCGTGTACAACGCGTGCTCCGTGGCGCAGCGTGCGAAATTGAGCTCCGCCATGGTGGCGTCGAGTTTCGCATTCCACGCGCGCGGAGCCTGGCGCAGTCCATAGAGGGCCTTCCTGAGCCAGAGCACCTTGTGCTATGCTCCCTTGACGACGAAGCTCGGCGCTTGTTTGACGAAGACGGTCTCCGCCAGCTCCCCGTTCAGAAACACCGACTTGACGTCGAGGTGATGGACTTGCCAGTCCTTGGCCGCCGCTAGTGCCAGCAGTAGCCGCACGGATTCCATGCGCGCGACCGGGGCGAACACCGCCTCGAAGTCAATCCCCTCGCGCTGTACGAAGCCACGGGCGACGAGCCACACCTTGTGCTTTACCACGACGCCGTGCTCGTCCTTCTTCACCTTGTAGACCCACTTGAGTCCGATCGGCCGACATCCCGCCGGTGGATCGACCAAGTCCTAGGTCTTGTTGGCTTCAATTGAGCGCATCTCCTCGAGCATGGCCCTTCCCCAGTTCGCGTCGTGTTCTGCAATCGCGAACGTAGCTGGCTCCTCCGCGCTCATCAGTAGCAGCTCCGGGTCATCATCAAGCAGCTGCGCCGCCAGCCCCGGCGCCTGTGCCTCGCCGATGACTTTGTCCACCCGGCGGAATCGCACCTCCTCGCCCTCATGGAAGGTGTCAACGAAGTCCGAGAGATTCGACGGCGAGGATGCGAACTCAACTCCTGCCGCCGGGGGGGTCCCCTGTTCGGGCGGAGCAGGGGAATGTGGCGGAACAGGGGAGCCCGCCGCGGCTGGGCTTGGCGGCTCCTCCGCCTCTACAGCCGCGGGTTCCGGCGCCTGTCCTGGCACTTCTCCTTCGTCTGTCGTAGCCCCTCCTACCTCTGGCTGCACACTGACCTCACCGCCACCATGGATGACCAGCCGCTCGACGATGAAGGAGTCGCCAATGCCGCCCACGCCCTCTACTTCCCCCACCGCCGGCTTGTTCCAACTCCACGCCGCCGCCTCATCGAAGACTACGTCCCGGGACACCACCACCTTCTCGCTGACCGGATCGTAGAGCCGGTAGGCCTTGGACCCTTCCTCATAGCCGAGGAACACCATCTTGGTGCTCCTGTCCTCCATCTTGCCGAGGCCCGGCTTGGTGGCCTTCACATGGCCGATGCAGCCAAAGGTGCGCAGGAACTTGACATTAGGCTTGCGCCCATGCCACGCTTCGAACGGTGTCATCCCCTTCAAGGCCTTGGTGGGCGAGCGGTTTAGGATGAACACCGCTGTGCTCACTGCTTCACTCCAGAACTCCGCCGGCATCTCTTTCGCCTTTATCATCGAGCGCGCCATGCCGACGATGGTTTGATTCCGGCGCTCCACCACACCGTTCTGCTGCGGTGAGTAGGGCACCGTGAGGTGGTGGCTGACCCCCTCATCCGCACAGTAGGTGGCAAACTCCACCGCCGTGAATTCACCGCCGCGATCCGTCTGAAGCACCCGCAGCTTCTTCCCAGACTCCACCTCCGCGCGCGCCTTGAAGCGCTTGATGGTGTCCGTCACGTCGCTCTTGCTCGTCAGGAGCTGCAGCCACATGTAGCGACTGCAGTCGTCCACGAGTAGGAGGAAATACCTCTGGCCGCCATGCGTCGCCGGCGTGATTGGCCCGCAAAGGTCCCCATGGACCAGCTCGAGCGGATCAGCCGCGCGATACCTTGCCGCCTTGGGGAACGGCAGCCGCCTCTGCTTCCCTACCAGACAGCTGTCACAGAGCTTGCCGGCGTGCTTGATCTGCGGCAGCCCGGTCACCATCTTCCCTAGCCGCTCGAGCACGTCGAAGCTCAAGTGGCCGAATCGACCATGCCACAACCACGGCTCCTCTGAGCACGACGCCGCGAGGCACACCGGTTGCTCTACCTTCAAATCCAGTAGGTAGAGGCGGTTATGGGAGGGCGTTACCTTGGCGAGAAGACGCCGCTCCCTATCTCGGATCCGTAGCACGCCATCGCGGATCAGCACCTCCGATCCGCGCTCATCCAGCTGCACCAAGCTCACGATGCTCGAGCGCAGCTGCGGAATGTAATACACATCCGTCAGAGCGCGGTGCTCGCCGTTCTGGCATCGGAAGACGACGGTGCCCTGGCCGCGGATGATGACCCGCGAGACGTCGCCGAACTTGACCGACCCGGTCTTGCTCTCGTCGAGGTCAGAGAAAACGGCCCTGCAACCGGTCATGTGGTTGCTCGCCCCAGAGTCGAGATACCATCTTTGCTCGGGCTCATCGCTGACTGCGCCCAGTTGGACTTCCGTGCACGGCTCGACAAGGTCGACGGCCTGCGGCACAATCCTCTGCTCCGCCTCCGCTTCCTCTGCTTCGCCATCCTGCAGTGCGCAATACTCCCCCATCAAGAGCGCGTGCTCGTCGTCGCTGTCCTCTCGAGCCAGGTGCGCCTCCTCCTTCTTCTCCAGCTTTTTGTCCGGGCACTCCCGCGCCCAGTGCCCCACCTTCCCACAGCACCGACAGGCGTTGGGGTCGGTGTGCTTCTTCTTCTTGTCCACCAGCGCTTTGCCACGTTGCTTTCCGCCGTTGCCATGGCCATGGTCACCACCGCCACGACTGGAGCCTTCCCCGGTCTTGCGCTTCTCCTTCATCCGCGCCGACCACTCCTCCTCCATCAGCAGAAGCTTGGGCTGATCCTCCACCGCGCGGAGCCGCTCGGTGACGTCCTCGAGCAACAGCGTGGACAAGTCCAGCATCGTCTTGATGGACAAGGCAAGCTGCGCGTATTTGGCCGGACGCGCAGCAGCTTGGCCACGACGTCCTCGTCGAAGCGCGAAGTCCTCCACGGCCTCTCCGGGCTTGAAACGAAGGTCGTCAAACTCCCGGCGTAGTTGCTACGCCTTCGCCTTCTTGGCTCGGTCCGAACCGAGGCGGAAAGACGCGAGCATGTCCCACGCCTCCTTCGCCGTGTTCTTCGACCCGATGGCCTCATGGAACTCGGACGGTGTGGACGCCATGAGCGCCTCCATGACGCCCACCTCCACATCCTCACCAGCATTGCCGGTTTCCACCGCCGCCCACCACCGCCGCGCGCGCGCAGCTTCCACTTCATGTGGACCGCCCACTCGCCGTAGTTGGTGCGGGTGAGCATCGGCCAGGTGTTGGACCCGCCGACCTCCCTCATCGTGCGCACCTCCACGGCAGGCTGGGATGCCGAGGCCAGCTGCTTCTCCTTGGTCGCTGCTGCAGCTGTCACCGCAGCCGCCTCTGCACCCGCCCCTGCGCCCGTTGCAGCCGTGTCCATCACCGGCGACTACGCCCAGCGACCTGTACGGCTCCGATACCACATGTTAGCACTGGAACCCCAATGCCCAGGTGAGCAACACCTGCTCTCCTTCCCTCTCCCTCTCCCCTGAACCAAGGAAGAAGATGAGCTTGAGCTCAGTAAACACACGTACACACTCACTCCTCTGTCTTCAGCGTTGGCTGAAGACTGAAAAACAGAATGTGGTGGCAAGAGCTGCCTTTTCCATTGCATTGCTTCCTAATTTATACAAGCTAGCTACCAACTACAAAGTACAAGATGGCATGGCTGAGTACAGCCCCCCATCACCCTAGTACTAAGCTTAGATCAGCAAGACATGGTTGTTGTACTTCTACCTACTCCTAGAATGGCCTATTGCCAGACTTTGCTGCAGTGTTCAGGACATGGACAGCAGGAGCTGACCTTCTACCTGCCCTTGACTGCATTAGGGGGAGAAGAATGGGATTGCAGCAGATTATGTCTTACAATTTGCTCATCAACCAGAGGCAAGCTTGCACCAGTGCCATGCAGACCAACCTGTGTTGAATCATGAATAGGCCTGAACTCGGTAAGTAAGTCACCATTGTACAATTTGTGAAGGAATACTGGGATCGGCTACAATTTGAGGTCTCAGGAATTGGGATGGTGAGAAGAGCTTTCTCAGTACAGAAGGACCCTATGAAACTACTTAACTACTGCCTAGTGGAAAAAGGACCATCAGATTCTGAAACACAAATTTCAAACCCATCATCAGGCCATCTGATTCTAGACAATTTCAGACATTTCACTGAGTGGTAAATCCAACATCGGATAAATCGCCTACTTGTTCTAGTTTCCATTTGTTAGCGTTCTTAATCTAAGACACAAAGATAAACATGTCCACGGAGCTTGGAATAAGAAATTTAGAAGGAGGATATTTCTCTGCAACAGACCTGAATGAATGAATCCTCCGACCTGCTGCTCCCGAATGGACGCAAAGTTCTGCAGCCTGAGTCCATGTCCATTGAGGAGGACGCGGGCATGGACCTCGTGGTGCCGCTCCAGACCTCCAGTTGGATACGGCGTGCAGGTTCTCCGGCAGCGGCGCGTACCCGAACGGGACGGCCTTCTTGTGCAGCACGTCGGCGGGGAACGAAAAGGAGTAGTAGGTCGCGGCGCCGCAGCCAAGGAGCAGCAGCGCGTAGCCTTCGTATTTGATGAGTTCTGCGTCGGAGGAGACCCGGGAGGGGCCGGAGGAGGGGAAGGTGGTGGCGGTGGCCGGTGGCCGGTGGGGATGCCGCCGCCGCGGCGGAGGCGGCGGCGAGAGTGGAGAAGGTGCCGCATCGTGGTCGTAGCGTTGGGCGCGGCGGCCCGAGGCGAGGGGGAGTGAGCTGTTGGGCTCATGGCCCATTCGAACTCCAACATACATGCGGCCCACGAGTTAGAAAAGGATTTGTGACTTGCTGGGCCGTTGGTCCTGATTCCAGAGCTGCTCGGTTCGGTTAGTGCCGTACGGGAGCAAGAGAAATATAGCCCAGCGCAGAGACTAATCAGGGCATGATGTGGACGTGCAAGCGCACGCAATACGGTCGTGGTTGAACCGTGCCCTAGGAAGAGGTTGTAGCCAGAATCGGATTAAAAAATCCATAAAATATATATATATATTGTAAGACTTCTGGCTATCTTCAACCTAGGGCAACTTTTTTTTTATCTTCAACCTAGGGCAACTTTTTTTTGCATATTGGAAGAAGTAATAGATTTGTCCTTAAAAAATGTTAGGAATGCATATACTATGAACATAGAGAGTATCAATTCCAAATTAAAAGATGTTTTGGCTTTTATTGAGGAGGGAGTATTTGACATTCATGCTTGGGATTTTCTTTTTCTTCTTTTTGCACATTGAAACCAATTCAGTGACCCTTAAAAACTTGAATTCCTAAATTTAATTTTGTTAGGAAATATTTTCATTTCCCAATGTTTTTACTTGATGCAAGCATGAGTTAAATTATTATATTGAATTTTCTGTATATAAGACCTTTTTGCCACTCCTCAACCCACAATCAACCTCATTCACATGAGGTATCGTTATCCCTTTCTATCACGTACTCCCTAGTTCCAAATTGTATGCAACAGAGAGACAAAATGGACGTAGGGTACCACGTACCTGAACCAGTATAATCCCTATGTCTTGTGTGCTATCCATTTGATTCCCTATGCGTAAATACGCTGATCCATATTGCAGGAGTAAATATTTCCAACGTAGAGAGCAAAGCTGAAGAATCAAATAGCGGAGCTCTCGCAACCGGATCAGAGCCATACAGTGCTGTTGATGTGCTGGATAGCTTCCAATATTTTGTCCTTCAAGGTCGACGACCAATATGCAGTGAGTCCTGTTATCTCATTTAGTAATCCTTATGTCTCCTAAGGTTTTACCTCGTGGAGGAGCATGATTTGATGAACTATTCTGACTAATCAAAATACCAAAGAACTATGATCCGTGTACTCCCTCCATCTTAAAATAAATCAACTTATAAAGATATTTGGAGTCAAAACATTTTTTTGTTTTGATCCAGTTATTAAAAGGTGCACAGATGTTTATGGCACTAAATTTGCATTATTAGGTATATCATGAAATATATTTTTATAATGCACTTGCTTGATATCATACTTAAAATAATTTGACTCAAATAATTCAATTTAATTTATTTTATGATGGAGGGAATATTTTCAGTCTTTGAGCTGAGAAATTAAAGGCGAGGATTCCATGTAACAGTCCGGAGGGTCAGGTATACGTAGTGCCTGAACCTGAACCCGATCACTGGTCTCCAGCATCTGCACAACCTGGTGCATGGTCGGTCGCAGCAGCGGGTTCGGCTCGACGCACCAGAGCGCCACGCGCGCGAACCGCTCCACCCTCTCCATGTCCTCCGCGCTGTCGACGCCAGCGTCGTCGTCGCCGTGCAGCATCAGCTCCGTCCTCCGCGCGCCCACCAGCTGCGCCGCCCAACCGAACAAGGTGACCGTCTCGTCGTCCTCCACGCCGCGCGGCGGATCAACCATCACCGGCTCCTGGCACCTCCGGCAGCAGATCATCTCCAGCAGCACGACGCCGAAGCTGTAGACGTCCGCCTTGGTGTCCACGTGCCCGTCACCGAGAAGCCACTCGGGCGCGATGTAGCCCCTGGTGCCTCTGACATGGGTGACCGTGGTGTGCACCTGCTGGGTTCCCAGCAGCTTGGAGATCCCGAAGTCGGTGATCCTCGGGACGCCGCGGTCGTCCAGCAGGATGTTATCGGGCTTGATGTCGCAGTGGATGATCGGGGCGCTGCAGCCGTCGTGGAGGTACTCGAGCCCCCGGGCGATGGCGACCGCGGCCTCCGCGCGCCAGCGCCACGGAGGCCGCCTCTCGGGGTTGAAGAGGAAGCTGCGGAGCGACCCGCCCGGCATGAACTCGAACACCAGCATCCGGTGGTTGCCTTCTTTGCAGTAGCCGATCATGCGGACCAGGTTCCGGTGGTGGATCTGCCCGATGGACTGCACCTCGTTGGTGAACTCCTGCTCGCTGTACTCGTTGGAGGCGATGAGCTTCTTCACCGCGATGAGATGCGGCTGCGGTGACCTCATCGTTCCTCTGTACACCTCGCCGAAGCTCCCTTTACCCAGCAGTTTCTCGAAGCCATCGGTGGCTTGGTAAAGCTCCTGCCAGCTGAACGCTCTCACACTTGTGCTCAGCAGCTGCTTGCTCTCACTTTTCCTGCCGAGGTAATGCTGTGCCAGGAGGCCACCGATGGTGATCACTACGATCAAGGCCAAGCAGATGGTTATGATTTTGTAGGGGCGTAGTTCGGTTCTTGTGCTTGTCGATTGGGCACTCCCGGTGCGCACCTTGATGAACGCCTTCATTGTGACATCGTTCGCCCCCCGTCCGTTGGTGAGCACCGCGACCTCCGTGCAGTCGGAGACGCCGTCGCCGATGAACGGCGCGGCCGCGCAGAAGCAGTCGCTGCGGCAGTACTCCCGGCACTGCTCCTCGTTCACCGATGAGAATTTCTTGTAGTATATCGAGGTCACCCCGGTGATGTTCGGGAGCTCCACGAGCGTGAACTCGTCGGAGCTGTTGTCGCCGCCGCAGCTCTGCGGCTCGAACGCCGGCGTGCAGCCGCTGTCCGGGTGCTGCGCGTCAGTGTAGTTGTACCCACTCGGGCAGACGCAGTTGAGCCGGTCATCGGTCTGGACGCAGTAAGACCCCGGGCCACACATGCCCTGCAACCCGGACGTTCTCTTGTTGCAGCCGTCCGGTGGCCACTGACTCAGCCTGGTCCAAGACGTGTCGCCGCCGCTGGTCTTGTTGCGGACATAGGTCCGGACGATGCCGTCGGGGTCCATCCTGACGAACTGGAAGTAGTCGGCGCCGGCGGTGAAGCTCGCCGGTGGTGAAATCATGCTGTAGACGGTGCCGTTGGTGAGGGTGTAGTTGAGCCGGCCCTGGGCGTCGAAGGTGACCGTTGTGTTGCCATCGGGGCTGTTGGTGTGCTCCTGCCAGTAGGCGTTGCCGGGGCTGTTGCCGGTGAGGAGGTCGACGTAGAGGACCACGTTGCCGTCCGTCTGGACACCCATGCTGAACCGGCCAGTGGTGAACTCCGCGTCCGCCCGCTTGGAGAAGAGCTTCCCCTCGGACTTGGTGTCCAGGGCCAAGGACTGGCCCGGCAGGAGCGTGTCCGTCGGGTACCCGAAGCTCTCCCACAGCACGTCCCCGCCGTCGCCGAGGAACTGGAGGTTGCCCGAGTCTCGGAGCGCCAGGACGGACCCGCGCCTCAGCCTGGACGTCGGGGCCCTCCACAGCTCTTGGTTGCGGCCGCTGCCGTCGGTGAGCACGAGCGTGCCGTCGGGCGTGACGCTGAGGACGGACCCCGCCATGGCGAAGGCCGTGCCACCGGAGGGCGACTGCTTCGCGAACCACACCACGGACTGCGGCTGGGACTGGGAGGAGCTGGAGCTGCTGCCAGCGCCGGCGGCATCGTCCCCGAAGCGGAACCATGTCGCGAGGATGAACTTGGTCGGGTCGGCGTCGAGGGCGCGGAAGCCAAAGGCGAAGTCGCCGGACGGGCTGGTGATGTAACCGGGCGGCGTCAGGGCGGCTCCCGCGGTGAGGTTGGTCCGCGCCACGGCCGCCGCCGGCACGAATCGAGTTTGTTGCAGTAGTACGGTTATTGCTAAGGTGCAAAGAAGCAGAGCGCGGCGGAGTGGAGAGCTGGGCAACGCCGGCATGATCGCAGCTCCGTCCCTGCCGAGCAAGCGTCGTGTTGGCGTGTCCCGTGTACAAGTTCTCTTTTTTAATTGAGAAGATGCTGCGTGGAAGCAGGGGGTTGGTTCGGTTAACGACTGCTCCGTACTCGCCATGAAGCGGTCGCCGTGGATGCTGTCGTTGCGGATCAGAGATTCAGAGGATGTCTCGCCGTTTTTCGCCCGGAGTGGAGTGCATGCCCAAGTCTTTGGCCCTGTTTAGTTCTAAAGTCGGAAGGTGTCCGAAATACTGTAGTATTTTGTTTGTATTTGTTAATTATTGTCTAAACATTGGTTAATTAGGCTCAAAAGATTCGTCTCGCAAAGTACAAGCAAACTGTATAATTAGTTATTTTTTTACCTATATTTAATACTCCATGTATGTGTCTAAAAATTTAATGTGATGATGATGTGATAGGGAATCTTTATACTTTTTTATTTTGGAGGGAACTAAATAAGGTAGTGTTTAGATGGTGTAAAGTTTCTGTAGCACTTTTCGTTGTTATTTGGTAAAATTTATCCAATCATGGACTAACTAGGCTCAAAAGATTCGTCTCGACATTTACAGACAAACTGTGCAATTAGTTATTTTTTTTATTTACATTTAATACTCCATGCATACGTCCAAAGATTCGATGTGACGAGAAATCTTATAAAATTTTTAGAATTTTGAAGGAAGTAAACACTGCCTAAGGGCTTTGCCAAGAGAGCACCAAAGGGAGGGAGCAAGAGGAAGTCAGTCAGGAGGAGATCTTTCATGGGCCTCGTTTAGTTCCGGCCAGATTCGGCACTCTATACAGTGTCATGTCAAATCAGCGCACTGTAGCATTTCGTTTGTATTCGATAAAAATTGTCCAAACTTTGACTAATTAGACTCAAAATGTTCGTCTCGCAAAGTACAACCAAACTGTGTAATTATTTTTTTTATTTCATCTACATTTAGTACTTCATGCATGTACCGAAATTTTGATGTGACTGGAAATAGGAATTCTGCATAGTAAATTTAGTGGCCAATTTAGGCATCTAAACAAGGCCATGGTACAGGCGGGCGTCAGCTGGAACAGTGGAACAACCGCCTGGCCTCAGCAGTCAGCAGCTCATCATCAGCTGCACTGCACGTCTCCTCGTCCTCGCTCCTCCCACGAACGGGCAACCTCTCCTGTTCTCTTCACCAAAAAATAAAAAAAATAAAACGGGCCATGGCCGTCTCCGTCTGCTACAGTCGCTCGCGCCTCGCGGAGCTCGGTAGTTCTTCCTGGCGTACTCCACACGAGCGGTCGTGCCGACTCCTTCCACGACAGACTTCATCAACGCCATCGGCAGTCGTCTGGAAATTTCCAGCGGTACCGCTACCATTCCGTACCGCACTGACATGTCCCTTGGGAACTTTACTTTCGACCTTATATTTTTCCCTTATTATGGGACACACAAGTGGGCAGTCAAAATAAGCTACTACCTCCGTCTAAAAAAAAGTATGTACTCCCTCCGTATCAGATTTAGAAATCGTTTAGATAGCGACTCGGTCTCTAAAATACAACTTTGACCTCTTGTTTTTATAAAAAATATTTATGGAAAAGTGATATATGTATACTTTTATGAAAGTATTTTTCAAGACAAATCTATTCATATAATTTTTACATTTGCAAACTCAACAACTTAAAAGTTATTAATGATTTATATTCCCAATGTTTGACCCAAACCTTGTCCAAAACGACTTCTAAATCCGATACGGAGGGAGTAATTACAGGTTTAGGCACGGATACCAATACCCCTTGCGAAATTACCTAAATACCCCTAGGTACAGTTATCAATACCCGCAGCCAGCCTACTCCCGTATCTGGTTTGCGGCACACACCGACATGAGGCCTAGTTCGTGCATGAGGGTTGTGGGGCCAGGGAACATGAGGTTGAGAGGCCTAGCACGGGGGAAGTCTCTGGAAGGAAACGAGCGGAGACAATGTCCGTACGTGAGCTTTGCATCTGATTTTTATCCGCATGCAGCAGTAGGAGCAGAAGAAGCTTGTAGGATTACATTTTTATTGAGACAAATTTTGCATCGTAGGATTTTTTTTTGAGACGGAGGGAGTAGTACTATACTCGGTCAAAAAATTTGAATGCTATAATGTATAGAGAAATTTTATAATGGTGGTTAGAAGAAAATATGGCCCAAGAGTTCTTACCGTACTTAAAACTCATGTTTAAAGTTTCATGTCCTGGTTTCCAATACTCCCATACGTTGAAAATAGTGCTAAATAATTTTATCCTCACGAAACTATCTCTACTCGTATGAATCTCTTATCACTCCTCTGTTCATAAATATAGTGTCATGTCAACATATTTACATATTTAGTGTCCATAAAACTTTATAAAACTTCCACGTACACATGTGATCGATGCTCTGGGGAGCTAAGTCATCTAATCTCTATCTCATCTCGCCCTTCTGGCCACGTCTACGGAGTCCAGCACGTACGTCTCCGCCGATCCGCCCACGTATGCGGAGATGAAAACGGAAGCAGAGTCCGAAACTAAACGGAAGAAGGCCGCCTCGCTCGACCTGTTCACCCCGTGCGATCATCTCTCACCTGTACGTCTACGCTGCGCCATCGCGGACAGCTAAGCCGGCGGCCTGCGATGCTGCCATGACTGCCCAGTTGATGGTATCCACATCTCTAAATGCCATAAGGTTCTTGTAATTTTTGCAGGGACAAATAATTGTATCCTTATTATATTTCAACGTTGATGCATGCTTCTTTGCGGCTTCAATAAATTTGTCCACCTCTTCACGGAAACCTTCATCGATCCTTGACAAACCATACATCCCAGAGTTCATGTACTCCATCTTTTAAAAACAAAACAAAAAACACAGGAAACAAATCATATTAAACATACACGAAACTAGGGTGTAATCTCCCCTAAAATCAAGCAAGAGCGACTAAATAGAGGGTGTCAGCTCATTTCTCTAACTAATGTACACTAGTAGCATCAAAACTAGGGTCTAATTAGCTCTACTATATACAAAGCTCAAGCATCATGGAAGAAAGAGAGAAAACAAAACTTTAATTTACTCACTAACAAACCACTAATAAAGAGTGAGCTCATTTTTCTAACTAATAGTTGTTAGTAACAATTATTTTTGATAATTATTAGCAGCAATTATTTTTTATAATTATTAGCAACCATTATTAGCAACTTTTTTTTTTGACAATTATTAGCAACAATATATACAAAATGGTTAAAATATAACATTTTATAAACAACAATTACCAACGATTATTATTTTACCAACATCCTTTCATGCCAACCCTATTCTAACTTTATGAAATATAAATTACAAAATAAAAAAGGAAACCCTAGATCTAGAACAAGGGTGCAAGCTCAAATCTCTAATTAGAGTGCAAATCTTCACTAAAATCAAGCAAGATCGACTAATTGAGGGTGCAAGCTCAAATCTCTAACTAATCTACACTAATACCTTCAATACTAAGCTCTAATTTGCTCCACACAAAGCTCAAGCACCATGGAAGAGAGAGAAAATAAAACTCTAATTTCCTCACTAACCAACCATTAAAACTTACATTAAAGGGTTGGAATAGTATTTTCTTACCTTCTACAAGCTCCCCACCAAAGGAATTGAGCTCAAAACCTCCCCTCTTAGTAGAGCAATTTTTTAGGAGGAGCCCAAGGCCTCCCAACCTTTTTTTGAGTGGAAGAGTGAATGGCTCGAGGAGGAAGAAGATGGAGGCAGCCACTTATTCCTACAGACCACTGTAGGGGCGGTTCAATCACGAACCCTCCCTACAAATGCCCACAGTAAGGGGGGTTGGTGATCCAACCGCCCTTACAAATAGCAACCATTTGTAAGGGCGGTTGGATCACCAACCCCCCTTACTGTGGCATTTATAAGGGCGGTTCAGAACTCTTTGTATAGCCAGCCCAATGTAAGGGGGGTTGGATCGTCAACCCCCTTACAGTGAAATAGCTGTGGCTCTTACAAACTGTTTTTGTAGTAGTGGGAGCGTTCGTCGACGGCGAGCTCAGGAAGGTGTTCCTGCGCTGCACCGTGATTTGGTGGAGACTGGAGCAATGTGGCGGTGCTGCCCGTGAAGATCTCGACGTCGCCGCCTGCAAGGTGAAGTACCAGGTGCAGTGCGGCACTGCGACGGGCCCGAGAAGCGCGCTGAGAACGATGACTGTGTCCATGTCCAGCTGGCCACGCACATGCTGCCGTGGGGAGTAGTGGCGGAGCTCGTCAATTTTGACGACTAGGGCCACTATCTAAGCGTATATACTGCCGGCGCCCAACCAAAATACTGCCCCACATCGGTTCTAATACCGATAGATAACAAAATTAGCTCATAAATGCATAACTTAGATAAATTCTCAATTCCATACTTAAATCCATGACATAATTAATGCATAACTTGGATAAATTCTCAATTCCATACTTAAACCCATGACATAATTAATTGAAACATGAAAGTGGTTAAAAATATTTGACAAATGATGGTTTGGTACTTTGGTTGATCCTGGCCTCTCGTATCTTTATCAACAACACTGTATGAACCTGAATCTACAAATAAATTTGGTATTTCTAGACCGGGAAGAGTTCAGCATTAAAATAGAATATTGATTTGAGAATAGGAAATTACCAATCCTCAGCATGTCTCTTCTATTGCAAATTTGCAGTCAGCATGTCCTCTTCTCATCTTCTGCTGCCTGCCTCTGGCCGGCACTGGTGGGTGGTGGCTGTCGCACACCCTTGCCGGCTGCCCACACGGACCACGGACTCTCTGCTCCCATACCAGGCGACGAGGCGGTCTTCGAGCGGCAGCCGGCGCACGCCGGGAAGCAGACAGGCAGTAGCGCCTAGCGTGTCTACGCGTGGGTGTGGCGGCGTGCTAGCGTGGGAGCGTGGTGATCTGGCGAAGGCGAGCGTTAGGAGGTTGCGAGGTGGAGAACCGGAAGGCCGGAGGACAGAGATTGGCGGCTCGGCGCTCCGACCGTCCGACTCCGGCGGCTAGGGTTACCACCGGCGAGGCGGCGATGAGGCATCCGGATAAGCAGAAACGGGAGTCGAGGAGTCACCAGGGACAGACGCCGCACGCTCTGGCTTGAGCGACTCAGCTTTCTCCTCTCTCTTTGTTGGGCCAGGATTCTACGAGATTTGGCCCAATATCCGGAACCAGGCCAGAAAACTACATACACTATAAGGGGGATTTTGGGCCACGCCTAGAGCCATGGCCCTAGTGGCCCTAGGCCAAATCCGCCCCTGGTGGGGAGGCGACGTCGTTTTCGGCATCGCGCACCAGCACTCGGCGGTGCGTCTATGCATGCTAGGACGGGCGGCGGATGTGCGAGACGGCAAACTATGGCCAGGGGCAGGAGGCCGGGAACGAGGCGGGCTACATTGTCGGCATAAGTACAGCAGCGAGCGGCAGGGCGTATGGGCCTCTTGCCCTCTTCTACAGCCTCGTCGCCGAGCACCAGCAGTCGGCTGGCGGCAAGCCGCCGGGCCTGTGTTTCAGCTTCCCTGTATCATGTGAGCAAGCAAGCTCTTTCTGAATCTCACGTTTCTGAACTTGCTTTATTTCTCTCAAGCATATTGCGATCAGATCTACAAGTTCCACGGCATTAATTTGGATAGATCTGATTTCTTATGTTTTTAAGTTTTTGACAGAGCACGATTCTATCTCTGCACCTAAAAATTTAGGGTTATTGTGAGAATGATATGGGAAGTAAATACAAAGGGAATATGTGGCTCCGATTGATAAATAAGTAAAGATAAAAAAATAAAAGAAGATCAAAATGAATTTAAAAATAGTTCAGGGTTCCTAATAAAATTCTTTATTATATTTTTATTACTTTTAAAAAATGATTAAATTCGTCACCGTGCAACGCACAGGCATATATCTAGTATACCTTATAATATGAGACAAATTTAAATTTCCGCATTTGATTTTCTCTGGAACCGGTAGATGTTTCCGTGGAAGACGTTCTGTTTGCGTCTTGTTTTCAGGTTCCTTTTTGGTTTTTTTCCCTTCCCCACGTTGGGTTCTATATGCCACTTTATTTTTCACATATAAAAAAGATTATTTTTCTTTTTTATCTCCCTTTTTATTATGTATTTTTTTATCTTTTTTTAATCTGCTTTTTATCCTCGTGTCCTTCTCTAATCTAATAACTAGCAGGAACCCCCGCGCAGCTGCAAGGGCTAGCCAAGCACGAAAACGGAGCATGAGAAGGTAGCGGTAACGCAGAAAACTGTTGTAGATTTCGCAAACAACGCAAAACACATTGAAGAATAAGCACTGAGTAACAAATGGGCCAGATAAATGTATGCGCATGTTTGCATAAAGCATAGAGGTAAGCAGCAAGTGGACAATAGGAGATTTTGTAAAGCATAATAATATTGTTAAAGTTAACAAAGATGCAAGAAGCAGGGAAAGCATTGATAGAAACAACTGACAATCTGTGAGAGGTATTGGATACGAAAACAAACTATTTCAGTTACACAATTGTAGGCTACACATATAGGATGGGAAAAATACCAACAACAGTTCCAACTATGTCCTATGTTTCCATGAATATATTCAAAAAGCTAGGACAACCTTTCGTTTGTTCCGTCTTTGAGCAGCAGTTCTTAATCATGACAAAAGAAATGATCAGTATGGCTGCATAGTTTGGGTGAGCGCAAACGGACAAATAGATATGAAAGGTGGGCTACAACATGGAATGCTTATGCATGTCATTGCTTTTTTAATGGCCTGTTATGGTTCAGCAAACCTTCATTGTGCACGTAAGTAACCAATGTGGTACTCGTTTATACTTATATTAATAAACCTGGAATGTTTGATGTGTTTCACCAGGTATAACCATCATAGCAGAGCTAAGTTTGTCGTATCTCAAATCTAAAGACTTGGTAATGCCTTTAAAATCTAGGTTGTCATAATGACCTCTAACAGCCATACTTATGTTCCTCATGACTTAAAAGGTCTGATTTTCTCTGAACAGGATCCAATTACAGGAGTATTATAATATTACAACAGTTTATTCAAAATAACATCAGAGTAAAAGAGCGGAAGTTTTACATAACATAAGTTTATAAACCATAGTTTCAAACCTCAAACCATAAGTAACATTATTACAAGCCAGTAGTAGTGGAGTATCAATAGTAACTTTATGACAACACCCAAGCGAGGTGCCTTGCCCAGAGACCACACGGCCTACTCGTCGTCACTTTCTTCAACGACAACGGTCATGCAGTAAGGCACAAAACAGACTTGCTCATGAACCGCACCTGCAACAAGGGTTTAACAAACCCTAAGTACTCGAGGGTACTCAACAAGACTTACCCAACTAAGAAAAAGACTTCAAGGGTATGCTAGCTTTAGGGAATCAAGGTACGGTTATTCAAGAATCAAAATTATTTTGCAGAAAAGCTTACTAAATTAAATCCTTGCTTTCAACATTTTATTTTTATAATTGATGGTTCATTAACCAATTCTAAGTGACCCTAATCTAGATCAAAGTGATTCTCATCAAGATCCTTCCTTATACTTTCTCAAATTCCAGTTCTTAACTACGATGCAGGATAGGTGATCGAGTCTCCATAACCGAGGAGCAACGACGATTCGAACCAATTATACCCAGCTGGGGATCTCTAACCTCATGACATATGTAGAACCAAATCTTACATATGTCAACCCTTATTTAGATATCACAAAACCAGAATATGTCCATTGCCACCCGAGAGTACAGTACTCCTCGAACCTGGCCCAATTCTAGCCCCGAGGGTACACACTACTCCCGCCATCTCTCCACTCACAGTGCGAGGTTAGACGTTCTCATAATGGAATCACTAATATCTTGGGCTTACCCAAGGCATGAGGCTAGTTGTAAAGTCTCGAAACACAAGCAAGCCTACAACGGACGGTCCTTAACTAACAAGGTGGAAACACTACATTGAGACTCCTTTCCCAATGCAAGTTAGCAGTGACCAAACTACCCGCCCGATCTTCAGTTTCATTCTTATATTCCATTATTCCTCAAGTATGCCATCATGGTCATATAAGCATTTCATTTAAAAGCCTAACTCATTAAGCATAGCGAAGCATAACTACACATTTTTCAATAAAACAGGTACCAAGGGTAATATCACAATAATCAAGGATGATAATGCAGCAATTAGGTTATCATTCAACTCCTAATTACTTAATGCAGTAAACCATAGTATAAATGATAAAGATTTGTAAAACTCAAGAAAGGATTTAAATGCACCGGGGCTTGCCTTGCTCAGACGAGACGACTGGTTCAGGCTCAACAACACCGACGTCCGGTCTAGAATCTACTAACGACAGCTCTTCTCCGGAAACTTGTTCGATAACATTTACTTCCTCAAAAGCGGGAACTACACGAGAATATAAACATGTTTTAACATGATGTGGTAATAAACATGATGCTTGATGATGATATGTCATGGTTAATAACTTGAGTACAACTTTTCTTCGCGGTACAGTTACAAACCAACAGAACTCACTAACAGTAATTTCATTAGGTAACATCATTACTTCATAAAGAACATGTTAATCATGAGCTCAAACAAGTAATTAAAGTACCAAGGATCATTAATGGTTAATGACCCAAGGTCATCACTCAATCAAAAAGGGCACACAACACTTAAAGTTATCAACTTAACATTTAGTTAATTACTCAAGTAATTAAGGTAGAAATTAAGAATAAATTAAACTTCATCTAATTAAGCTCAAACTTTTCCTACTGATTGGGCACATCCAAGGATGAAGACTCAACTGTGAGAAGCTCACCAGAGGGAGGTGGTCCACGGTGGGGTAGCCTGCGGCTGGAGCTTTGCCAGACTTGAAGAAGAAGGGGTTGCGCCGGACGCTACGATGAACAAGACAAGGTGGAATCAAGCTCAACAGACGCGCAAGCTCAAGGCGAAATTGTTGGCAAGGTGGCATGACAAGAGGTGGTGCGACGGTGATGAATTTTGCCGGTGGGTGAACTCGTCGGCAATGATGGCGAAAGAGAAAAACGACGACGTCGTCGGTCGTTTTTATAGAAGAAGCCAAGCAATAGCAAGGCAACACGAAGTAGAGAAGTGTGGCGACGTCTACGAGCTACTGACAGACACGGCGACGCCTGGAAGCGGCCAGAAAGGCCACGGCGGGTCTCGCCGATGCCCATGCCGTGCGCTGCTCTGTTCCCATTGGTTTGGTACTGTAGCACCCCCTTGACTCTCAAACCCTAAACTGAATTTTTGAAATTACTTTTGGTTTTGCACAAGAATTTGAAAAATTCCCAAGATATGAAATCTTCAGAATTTCAAGCTCTACAACTTTCATGTTGTCAACTTTTTCAAATACTGCTTCCATTTTGAAATTTGGGTTTGGGGATGAAAAGGGGTCAAATTTGAAATTTGCTTCTTTTCAAAATTACTCCAAATTTTACACTGAAACTTTGAAAACTCATAACACCAAACTTGTAGCCCTTGAAAAGATCTACAAACTTAGTTTTAAACTTTTTCCAAAATTTTGCTTCGATTTTGAATTATTCAAAAAGGGGTAAAACCAGGATTTTGAATTTTTAGGGTTTTCGGAAGAATTTCAAATTGAAACTTGTTGCCAAATTAATTGGTGATTATTTAGTGATCATACCATCATCCAAGGGCATCATTGTGTCAAGCATCACATGTTTGACCAAATGCAACTCTTGGTTTTGACCAAGTTGACTTTTGAAAATCTTTTAATAATTCCCCAAATTTGAATTCAAATTCGAATCGAAAAACTTGCGACAAGTTTTGGATTCCAAATTCAAACTCAAACTTGAAGCTTCATTTTATGGGTTGGACTTGAGTTCATACCCTACACTTGGCACTAGTGTATAACTCAGCCATACACCTCAAATTACGTAGGGCACAAACTAAGTATTTGTGGTGATATTCGAAATTAGGGTTTTCGGTTCGAGTTACACATCTCAGAAGCACATCCAACCTAAGAAATGTAAACTTGTTTTAGTTGATGCACATCATAGTTGACTTAATCATGGATGCTTTGCAGTACAATATGATGACATGGCAAATTTTAGTCACTATAACACCAGAGGTGTTACAGCCGCCCTCGACTGCCTCCACAGGTACGGGGCCAGCACCCTCTCCCCCAACGCCACCCCTTTCTTCCCCACCAAGACCCCAAGGCACTCTAAGGCCACGAGATGGTCCAAGGAGTCCGACCTCTCCGACTACGACATCGACGCCGACGCCGATGCCAAGTTCGCGCCACCATCTCGGGGGTCCTACCTCGACGTCGTACGCTAGGGCTCTTTGGTACAGGCAGGCTTGGAGGTAGGATCAGTACCCAGCCGCACACCTGTATCGTCGAGGAGCCGCCGCCGTCGGACCTCGATGCTGTTTGGCAGGAGCCGCAACTATGGTCGTCGCCGTTGCCGGAGCATGCGCTGACGCGCTCTGCCATCACCAGGGGCACGTGCGACAGGGCCACCGTCGGGTCACGGGCCGGAAGACGGGGAAATCGCCCCAGCCATTGACGGCCACGCCCATATGAAAGGTCTTGATGGCTAGAGAGGGGGTGAATAGCCTTTTAAAAATTTCTACAAAGACAAGCTAAACAATTTTATCAATATAACAAATAGCGAGATGCATGTTTTGCTTAGCCTACGGGGTGTTTGCAAGCCATCTATCCAATTCACAATTCTAGTATATTTGCACTCAACCACACAAGTCAAACCGAGAAGGAAACTACAACTAGCAAGCTACACAAAAGAGCTACTCTAGCAAAGTAACTAAGAAATTAATACAAGAGAGAGTTAGAAGGTATCACCGAGGGGCGAAGTATTGAGCCAACCAAACAATATGATCAAGAGATGAATTCTACAATACACAACTACCGGGATCGATCAATCACAATAAGAACGATGACACAAAGATTTATCCCGAGGTTCACGTGCTTGCCGGCACGCTAGTCCCCGTTATGTCCCTCTTCACTACGTGGTTCGGTGGCTAATCGGTCTCACACCGAGCCTCTCAAAAGGCGCCATAAGAACATACCAAATGGCAAAAGGTTGCAATGACACGAGCAATTTACTAACGTTGCCTTTGGCGCTTCGCCGAGGTAGGCACAAACCCATCATAATCACCGGAGGTGGCCAAGAACAATCACCAACTCTTGCCAACGCCTCCAAGCTGCTCCAAGCTATCTAGGTGGCGGCAACCACGAGAAACAAGAATCCCGCAGCAAATCAACCACCAAGTGTCAACTAGATGCAATCTCACAATGCCAATGCACTTGGATCACTCAATCTCACTTCGAATAAGCAAAGACGCAAGAGAGATGAGTGGGAGGGGAGTTTCTTAGCTCAAAGTGCTCACAAGTATGTCAAAAGTCCAGGAGAGGGAGCTTTGAGCCGGCCAACGAGTATTTATAGACGTACCCCCTTCGAATATAGCCGTTATGCACTTGAAACAGCCGAAGTCGCGCTGACCGGACGCGCCGATCGCACAACGGCTACTTTCGTGAACCACCGATCGGACGCGCTGCACGCAACGACCGGACGTGCGAAGCTCGACCGGACGCGCTGGTCCCGTGACGGACCGGACGCGCTGGTCAAGCCTGAGCAGCGCACAACGAAACAGCCACCGGACGCGCTGGAGAACTGACCGGACGCTACAGTGCCAGCGTCCGGTTGGAGTCCAGTAAGCTCCCTGATTGACCGGATGCGCCACCGCGTTCGATAAAAAACTGAAACACGCGCAGATGCTGAACACTGACCGGACATGTCCGGTCAAACAGAGACCGTGTCCGGTCACCTCTGTGACCTCCGTTCGCCTCCGTTTCTTTTCCGACTTCTGGCGTAGTGGAAAATAGGCGTTTTAACTCCTCGAAAACGCCTGAATCCCGCCTCGCAAGCTCGACGGGAGGGAGAGAGGACCCCAAACCCTCTCTACCACTCAAACTCCAATGCCATCGCAAATGTGCTAACACCACCAAGTGATCACATCATGTGCGAGTGTGTTAATATTTTCACAATTATTTTTAGAGGCGTTATTAGTTCTATCCAAATGCATATAATTATGAAATGCACATCTAGATGCACTTAGAAGTTCAATAGCCGCGTCATTCCCCTCTTTATAGTACGGCTATCTATCCTATAATGTAACTACACCCACTAGGTGTCTTGGTTACTAAAACACAACCCTTAAGCATATACCTTTGGATTGATTACGTAGGGTTGCGTCCAAATCCAAGTATGGCCATCATGATCACCATGTCCATCTTTTCACCAACCTTGGAATGTACTAATCCTCATATGCTACATACAACTTAGGCATAGGATTAGTACTTAGGCATTGTCACTAATTACCAACACCAAACATAGAGCTTTCACCACAGCTCGTCCACGGGCTTTCTGTTTGAGACTAGGACAATGGTAGCAGGACCAATCGAGATGCTCGCGTTCGTGCGCAGCGTCGGCTGATTCAGCAATGCTTCTTCGCTCCTGACGCCGATGGTTGCCACGAGGTCTTTTCACGAGGGCCGTCTGGAGGTTGTGATGAGGCTCCACCACTGCGACCGCCGCGTCCAGTGCTCCGTTTCCTAGCAGAGCTGCAAGGGAAATGCCTCAATTGCCTCTCCACCTCACACAGGGTGGTGACCTGCAGGCTGCCTCATCGCTGCATGCATTGCAGGGGCTTCCGCCACCGCGCGCGTGATTGCAAGCAGCCGTGGAGGCCGAGTTCGGCAAGGAACGGCATACCTCACTCTCACGCCACTACACTGGGCTTGGACGCAGTGGGAGGTACGCCGGGCCTGGGTGAAGCCATGCCGGGCGCGAATGGGTGTTGCGGCAAAGGACGGCGACACCAACGTCGTCAACGCCGACGGGGCGACGGAGGAGCCACGGTCGTTCAACCGGGGCCGCTCTAGCAACACCGGACGATACATCTATCGCTGCTGATGCCCAGGCCGGACATGGTGAGCTGACCGGTGCGACGGGCCTCGTCGAGCTTGACCCGCTGATGCTGACGCCACGCACGGACGCCATAGTTGATCGCGACATCACGCAGGACCCGGTGCTGGTGGAGCTCGCGGTTTCGCTCGCTAGCAATCAGGTCGTCACGTGGCCTCCACCGGTCACCCAGCTGGAGGATGAGGCCCTGACGATGGTCACCTGTGTTTGCACGCAGACGCCGTCCCAGCATGTCGACTCGACACAGCTGACACCACCCCCACGCCTCGCCTCACCCCCGATGTCGTCTCAACAGGGGCACTCACAGGTCACGCCAAAGCAGTTGGTGTTCGACAACCCCTCGGGCATTGATGTGCCCATGGTGGGTGAAGAGGGCTACCCACCAGGCTTCGGTCCGGTGCAGACGGACCCAAGTATGCCACCGAGGGACACCAACCAGACAGTTGATGATGATTCCTCCTTCAAGTGCCGCCTCGACAACTTCACCAAGGCAATGGTGTGTAAGAGGGACTTTTCGCTGATTCATGAGCCTCCCAAGCAGCCGTCTGCTAAGTCGGTGCTGACGTGGCGGAGCAGGCGGCTGGCGGCTCAGAGCCTGTCCAGAGTACCTGCTTCTAAGCGAGATGAGGTGTTGATCATGCAGCGTATGGGCTACATCAAGAGTCCATCAACGCCATCAGCGTCGGAGATGGAGGCCTTTGACAAGCTCTTTGACGGCAACCTAACCGCGTCGGAGGTCGAGGCAATGGACGCACTCTTCCCGGCCGTTGGAAAGGGCCCATCCAGGCAGCTGTGAGGACGCAAGGCCACCTTCTAGGTCGCACTGCTGCGTCGGTTTTTAGTTGTTTCCTTTATGTAATATCGAAACAAGAAGTATTTTGCTAGAATGACACAGCTACGCATGTGTTAGGTCGACTTCCTTCGGCGCTCAACAAAAGCACATTGTATGTTTGTTTAAGCTCTTCTGCTTAATACAATGATACACAAATCTTTTGCGTAGTGAGAAGAAAAGGTCATGGAGACGAGAAAGTTCCAAGTTTAATTTGGCATGCAAGCACGGACATAGCCCGGTGGCTCGGTGGTGTGTCGATATATGGAAGTGTGGAACACACTGAAATATACATGCATTACGGCAACAGAGAACGCACGCTGCTTGGTCGGCACGAACACGATTACATGAAGCTGCGTCCTGCGGGGATCATGCCGGCGTTGCCCCGCTCTGCTATTCTCGGCCTCGCCATCTCGGTTATCATGCTGGCGCGACAAGCTCGTTTGCGGCGCTTTCGGCTTCCGCGCCCTCCACTCCGACCCAACCAAGTTCCTCCTCGCCGCGTGGTTCCACTTCGGCGACGACGGCAGCTCCTCCTCCCAGCCGCAGCCACAGTCCGTGGTGTGGTTCGCGAAGCAATCGTACATGGGCACCACGCCCTACGCCACGGCGCGGTCCGTCCTCAGCATCACCGACGGGCAACTCACACTCACTGACGGCAACGAGGTGCTGTGGACTCCCAGCATGCAGCGCGGGTCCGTCCTCGCGCTAAGCGACACCGGCAACGTCCGGTTCATCGGCGACAGGGGCAGAGTGCTCTGGGAGAGCTTCTGGTACCCGACGGACACGCTCCTGCCAGGCCAGTCTCTGTCCCCGAGCTCCCGGTTCGAGGGTTTCCTCTTCTCCAAGCGCGCGGACGCAGAGTTCAACACCGGGCGGTTCAGCCTGGCAGCCCAGCACGACGGCAATGTTGTCCTCTGCATCGACCTCTTCACCGGTGACATAAAGCAAAACGCCTACTGGGCGACGGGCACCGCCAACAGCGTCAACTACACGACCATCACCTTCGACGACCAGGGCTTCCTCAACTACACACTTCACGACGGCTCCGTTGACAGCTTGATTTCGCCCACGGATAGCTTCGTCGTCAGCCCCGGCGGCAGCAGCTACTTCCGTTTCGCCAGGATGGACCCCGACGGCATCGTCCGTACCTACGCCCGCCCTAGAAGCGGCAGCGGGAACGCGTCTTGGACGGTGACGGGAGCGCTCCCGGGAGACGGTGGCTGCAACAAGACAACGGCCAGGGTGCAGGGCCTATGCGGCCCCGGGTCCTACTGCACGGAGACCAAAGAACGGCTGAGCTGCCTGTGCCCGAGCGGGTACACTTACTACGTCGACGCGCAGCACAGCGACAGCGGCTGCACGCCGGCGTTCGAGCCGCAGAGCTGTGGCGGCGTGGAGAACAGCTCCGACGAGTTCTCACTCGTGGAGATGCCCAACACCACCTGGGAGATCTCGGTGTACTACAAGAAGTACCCGTCGGTCACGGAAGAGCAGTGCCGGGAGAAATGCCTCGGCAACTGCTACTGCGCGGCGGCACTGATGATCGGCGGATCCGACTGCGCAGAGGTGGGGGCGCTCACGTACGGACGCCAGGCAGACGACGTCACCACGACAGCGCTGATCAAAGTGCGCAAGGGGAATACTTCTTCTTATACACAGAGCGAGAGACCATGGGATAGGAACCAGAGCCATATACTGCGTCCGTACAAGATCGTCCTTGTTTGCTTGGCCTTTATCTTTGTGGCCACCGTCGGCGTCCTCGTGGCACAGCATTACGTTGGCAGGAGGAACAGAGAGAGCCAGCAGCAGCCGTTGAGAGCGTTCAGCTGGAAGGAGCTTTACCAAGCCACCAATGGCTTCGAGGAACTGCTGGGTAAAGGGAGCTTCGGCGAGGTGTACAGAGGAACGACGAGATCGCCGCAGCCGCATCTCATCGCGGTGAAGAAGCTCATCGACTCGAACGAGTACAGCGAGCAGGAGTTCACCAACGAGGTGCAGTCCGTCGGGCAGATCCACCACCGGAACCTCGTCCGCATGATCGGCTACTGCAAAGAAGGCAGCCACCGGATGCTGGTGTTCGAGTTCATGCCGGGCGGGTCGCTCCGCAGCTTCCTCTTCAACCCCGAGAAGCGGCCTCCGTGGCACTGGCGCGCCGAGGCCGCACTTGCCATCGCCCGGGGGCTCGAGTACCTCCACGATGGCTGCAGTGCCCAGATCATCCATTGCGACATCAAGCCCGACAACATCCTGCTGGACGACCGCGGCGTGCCGAGGATCACCGACTTCGGCATCTCCAAGCTGCTGGGGAGCCAGCAGGTGCACACCACGGTGACCCACGTCAGGGGCACCAGAGGCTACATCGCGCCCGAGTGGTTCCGCGGCGACGCGCGCGTGGACACCAAGGCGGACGTCTACAGCTTCGGCGTCGTGCTGCTGGAGATGATCTGCTGCCGGAGGTGCCAGGAGCCGGTGGTGGTTGATCTTGATCCGCCGCAAGGCGTGGAGGACGACGAGACGGTCACCTTGTTCGGTTGGGCGGCGCAGCTGGTGGGCTCGCGGAGGACGGAGCTGATGCTGCACGGCGACGGCCCTGACGTCGGCAGCGCGGAGGACATGGAGAGGGTGGACCGGTTTGCGCGTGTGGCGCTCTGGTGCGTCGAGCCGAACCCGCTGCTGCGACCGACCATGCACCAGGTAGTGCTGATGCTGGAGACCAGCGATCGGGCTCAGGGCCAGGCACTACCTGACCCTCCAGACTGTTACACGGAATCCTCACCTTTAATTGCTCAGCTCAACATTGTATGAGCCGCTCTTGTCAAAAAAAAAACATTGTATGAGTCGCAGATCATATTTGATTATTTCGATTTGCCATATTTCATCCAAGTATTTGCATGTCACCTAATGAGTTGTATTGCATTTTAATCAAAGTCCCTTAGCCCCGTTTGTTTCCTACGGAATCACTACCAAGAAGAATTCCCGGTCGGAATCGTTAGTCAATTTATATAAGTTTTCATTAGCCGGATTGATTCCGGGTGTCATTGTACCCAAACCGAACGAGCCCTTAGGATTTATTTGTTTGGTCCCAAAACCAAGGGGCTGGGGGTGGAGGAGATTGAGACCTTGTTGGTTTGATCCCGAAACTAAGGGAATTATAAGGGATTGAGCGGGATTAAATCCCCCTACGAGTCCAAATCCCCCTCAATCCCCTTTAAGCCGTTTGATCTTGAGAACAACCGAACAGGCATAAGATGAATTGAATCTCATACAAGTCAAAATCTCCCTCTACACCTCGCGCCCCCCTCCCCCCAATCCTATCTCAAGATCAAACGAACATGCCTCAAATTTGACTGTTTTCTTGAGCTATTTGAACTTAAGAGCACGATTTATACTTCTAAAAAAATCAAGGGAAAAATGTATCAATACATTTAAATTTATATGCAAATAAAATATAGATCAAGAGGATATGGACAGTGAGGTTTAACTAGTCTGCTGGAGTGTGCTGAAATATAAAGAGAAAATTTTATGAAATGGGAGGATACCTAAGACACGGAGGGTGAAATTTTACAGTGTCCGCTGGAGATGTTCTTAGGGCCTATTTGATTTGCCCCTTCTAAAATTTAGACAGCTAAATCTAGTCTCATTTAGCCACTTTCCATCCAAATACTATGACTAAATGGGACTAAACCTCACTTTTTAGTCATTTTGGAGCCAAATACCCTGACTAGAAAGGACTAAAAGGCCTCTTTTAGTCACCCAAACTAAACACCCAGTGACTAAAGTTTAGTCCTTGGTTTAGGTGACTAAAGTTTAGGAGGGAGAGCGATAATGATACTGTGCGGGTGTCCATCCCGTCCGGACGGACCCGCACACGGGAACGACTCCACCGAGCGCCCGTGCCCCCACGCCTTATCCCATCCCGTCCATGACCCGCCGTGCCCACTTGCTCACTCATCTACTTCCACTCTTTGCCGCGCCGTTCTCTAGACCAGGTCGCTGCCGCCCCTCCCTCCCTCCCTTCCCCCCCTCCGTGACCTCCATGCGGCCCCCAGCGGAGACGAGGATGACGGCAGCAGCTCCGACGAGGTAGGTTGATTCTTCTCTGGATCTGAACCCTCCTCCTCCTTTGGATCTGATCGTTCCTCCTCCTTTGAATTTCAGGGACGCGGCAGTGGCTAGGGTTCCAGCGAGTTCTGGAGTCTTATTCCCTCCTCCCTCAGGCGAGCTCGAAGGTGATGGGCCAGGGGCTGTTTTGCTGTTTCTTCCGTGTTGTAAGGGTGTTTTGGGATGTTGCAACAGATGCTTTTTGAATGTTGCAATGGGCTTTTTTTTTATCGTTGCAACATATGTTTTTGCGATGTTGCAGCACTATTGCTTGAGATGTTGCAGTACATATTTTTCAATGTTGCAGCACATAATTTTCGATGTTGCAGTACATATTTTTTCGATGTTGTAGTACATGTTTTCGATGTTGCAGTACATGTTTTTCGATGTTGCAGTATATATTTTTCGATGTTGCAGTATATATTTTTCGATATTGCAGTGCATGTTTTTCAATGTTGTACTATATATTTTTTCGATGTTACAGTATTTACAACCCGATGTTACACTACATAGTTTTCCCATATGTTTTGCAATGTTGCAGTTGAAGTGTTTCATGCTCTTTTTGGGACAGGGGCACGGTGGGGGAACGGGGGACAGAGACGCGGTGGGAAGCGAAGGATAGGAGCGGTTCCGTTCTATTCCGTTCCGTGCTGGGGGCAGGCGGGATTCCGTGCGCGGGAGGCGGAAGGGGTTCCGTAAGAGATCGGCGTCTGAACGCGCTCGCGCGCTGAACGTCCGAACACTAGAATCACCGGAGAGAAACCAAACAGGGCCATTCTAGTTGGTCTTTTCTGATCTTGGCCTCTTGGGTGTACCGTGTAGCTGCTTATTTTGCTTCGAACAAAACAGGTCATCCCTCCGCCAGTACGTGCCGGCTGTCCGGGACCATGCGACTAATGTGAGGCAGGGTACAGCCCCTTGCTAGGCTCAGCCGCTCAGGCGGAGATCGCGCTCGGATCAGGCGTATCTCGTCGCAGTACCTGGCTCACGTCCCTGATGCCCAATTTTAAGAGGCCAGTCCGTAGGCTGGCACCGGCACGACGGCAGGAATCACTCCCCAGGATCAAGGACACCTAATAAAAGCCCTTGGCCGGGGCCCCCAACCTCTCATCGTCTCCAATCTTTGCTTCTGCAGGCTGCAGCTGCACACGACACAGCCACCGAAACACAAGCGGAAATCACAGGTTCACAGGCATAATGACTGCAATCGGTGTGAGCTATTGCAATGCAATCTCGATTTGATGAACTGGATCAGTTGATTCAGTTCCCCTCAAAATTCCAAGTTTTTTCACTCTCTCCATCACATCAATTTTTAGCCGCTTGCATGGAGTATTAAATATAGGTAAAAAAATAACTAATTACACAATTTAGTTGGAAATCACGAGATGAATCTTTTGAGTCTAGTTGGTCCATAATTAGACAATATTTGTCAAATAAGACGAAAGTGGTACTATTCATCGGTTTGAAATTTTTTTAATCTAAACAAGGCCCAGGTGCCAATTTGGTAAATGTCATGTTTGAGAGGGCGCCAGTGCAAAAGACATTCCCTCGAGTCCTCTGCCGTCTACCCCGTCTTCTCCCTCCCGGGCCAGCCATGTCCTCAAAAGGGCAGCCCCAGCGGCGGCTGCTGCCTGCTACTGCTACTGCCACTGCGACGGCCTCTGCCCCCAGCCCCCCACTGCCGCAAATCCCAATAAAGCCAGTGCAGAAAGGAAGCGGGCAAAAGCAGCCCCGCCTTCGCTTCTACACAACCCGCCGGTCCTCCCCTCTGCCCCGCTCTGTCAACTTTGACTCCCCCATCCCGGTCTCTCCTCCCCTCTGCTCCCTCCATCCCACACCTCCACCACCGGCCAAGCAAACACACTGCACATTTCAATTCAGACAGTCCAAGAACAGCACCAAGAAACGAAAGGCTCCTTGCCGCTGTTCTTGCTGCTGCTGCTGTTCTTGCTCGAGTAGGAGAGCTCCCTGCCGTTGATTGATCAGCGGAGGCGGGCGGACGGCATGCTGAGCTCCCTGCCGCTGTTCTTGCTGCTGCTGCTGCTGCTATCTGCAGCCAGCTTCGGCGGCGGCGTGAGGCTCGGCAATGGCGGCTACGAGGACTGGAGGCTCGGCACCGCCACCTACGTCAAGGAGTTCCAGTCGCACCCTCTCAACGACGGTATGTGATGTGCCTGCGTTTGTTTGTTTGAGCCTCGCAGTTGTAGTATACAATCAGGAGGAACATCAGCGATGCTCAGTCGTCAAAGTCGGTTTTCTTTCCCTCCTCTTCTCCCCCTGCCGGGTGCCGGCCTTTCTGCATTTTCGGTGGATGGGTAGTCAGTGCTTCCCTTCTCTTCCAACAAAGAAATGGAGATTGCGAATGTCGTCTGCAGACACGATTGATTCTATTCCATGGGCGAGAAGATATTGTAGTGTTACAGATCCGGGCGTCGCTGCTTACTGAGGGGAGATTCACCAATGCCCAGCGGAACTTCTTGCCCTTCCCTAACTGGCTTCAGATTGAGTGATTCTTGGAACTGAACATTCCAAGCATGAATTTACTTGTACTACATCATATAGAAGCACTATCTTGATTTGTCAAAGGTACTGCAGAAAAACCAATTCTTTTTTCAGTAGGGTTGATGGTAGGGGTAGTGCACTAATGTTATTGCTACCCTTTAACGGCCAAAAGGAAAGGGGTTATGGAGTACCCCTTTTTTTTTATTAAGGACAAGTTATTATGGAGTACATTTTCGGCGCTAAATGGGCTTTCAAGTTTTGTGACCTTTGCCTTTTGAGAAAGTTGTAGTTGACGCACATTTGATGGGTGCATTGACAAATTATGAGAGGCAAGCTAGTACTACAGTACCACTACAGTGCAAGGTTTCCTTGCCCACCTGTTACAGTTTACAAAAACTCATGGAGCTGAGGTTGCACACAGTAATTTTCTATAACAAAACTGTACAAAAACATATTGACAGACACTTCATTCATTGCGAGTGTACTTCAGATCCTAAAAGATCCAGTCCAGGCTATTTGGAATGTAGTAATTTCACTACAATTTCGTTTGAAACAGTTCATTTCTCGCGAAATTGAGAAAAATCTAAACGAGAGCTAAAATTCTCAAATTCATGGATTCAAGAATTTCCATCTGTGCATCACTCCATGTTTTCTGTCATTGCTGCACTAGGTAGTATTAGGAAAAGGAACCACACACACTGCTTGTTGCTGCCGTGCCTGATGCAATGGTTGGTTCCTGCAGGTGGTGGCGCCTGCGGGTACGGCGACCTGGACATCTTCAGGTACGGCCGGTACACGGCGGGGCTGAGCGCGGCGCTGTTCGGCCGCGGCAGCGCCTGCGGCGGCTGCTACGAGCTCCGGTGCGTCAACCACATCCAGTGGTGCCTCCGGGGTAGCCCCACGGTGGTTGTGACGGCGACGGACTTCTGCCCCGCCAACATGGGCCTCGCCGACGAGGCCGGCGGCTGGTGCAACTTCCCACGGGAGCACCTCGAGCTGTCGGAGGCCGCCTTCCTCCGCGTCGCCAAGGCCAAGGCCGACATCGTGCCCGTGCAGTTCCGAAGGTAGGTTGCGTTACCTTACATGCCTCATCTTGAACTGCTCGATGTTTTATTTTTCGTTTTTCAAGGCTTACAGAATTTGTTTCAAAGAACACGCACAGCAACTGCGCATTGTAACTGGAATTGTGTTAGCAATACTTTATAGGAGACAACAAACAAATTAGGAGAAGGCGTTGGGCTGCTCGCTGCTCGGTCTGTCAACTTGGTTGAGCCAAAGCCATGGCACATGGCGCGCTATCATTCTTGAGCTGTGCATTCAGTGTATTTTTGAAGCCTGACACTGCACTGCCTTTGCGAAAGCCCAGAATGATGTTGGATGATTAGAACTGGATCGTAGAATATAGGATGAATGTCTGAAGCCACTTTGGAATGCTAGCTAATGGGTATAGGAAGCATCAGGCTATCCGCACTCATAATCCTCTATTTTCATCCTTTGTACATCCTGGTCATCAAGATTCTCTCCTCTATACTCATTTCTCCTGCACTCATTCATCCTCTATCCACTGTGGGGCTCACTTGTCACTTTATCTAAATATATCCATGTGAGATCTAGTTTTGAAGAATTTATTAAAACGAATTTAATGGTGCAATCGAAATTTAATTTGAGTTTTTGGTTTGTGAGTTATAACATTTTTTTAATAATTGAAACAGTGGGCCCGCTGCTTTTTCCCTCCTCTCTGTCAGCGCGCAGAGGGCGCGTGTGCGTAGCGGACGTCCGGTATCGCGCTGGATTTAGCGGAGGCTGTTGCTTTACCGGTTGATTTACAGTACACGCCGTAGCTGAATCGGTACTAGAGGGAGCGGTAGCGGACGTTTTACCGGACGCGGTGCGAATAGCCTCATAGGTCTCGAAAGCACAGAGAAAAGAAAACATCGACTTTCAGTCAGTGGTCCTCCTTTTTGTTTTCAAATATGACCTGCGTGTTTAATTATGAGCACTTGCCCGTTTCCAGACAAGTGCTATGAGTGTGTTCCAACTACTGCAAGAGTGCACAGCAAGTATCCTTTATATGAGTTTATTATGTCAGATTACCAAATTAAGTTATCCTGCCATTTGCGCCTACTGATCACCTTTTCTGTCTGAAAAAAAAGAACACCTGATCGTCTCTTTCAGAAGAGAAGAGGCCATTCCACTATGATCACCACCATCAACAAATGGAGCCTCTCTCTCTCTCTCTCTTTTAATTTCGGGATATGATGCAGCTGAACTTTTCGGCATAATATGGTGGTGGTGCAGGGTGAGCTGCGACAGGGCGGGCGGCATGCGGTTCACCATCACCGGCAGCGCCCACTTCCTGCAGGTGCTGATCACCAACGTGGCGGCGGACGGCGAGGTGGCGGCCGTGAAGGTGAAGGGGTCGAGGACGGGGTGGATCCCGATGGGGCGGAACTGGGGCCAGAACTGGCAGTGCGACGCCGACCTCCGCGGCCAGCCGCTGTCGTTCGAGGTCACCGGCGGGAGGGGCAGGACGGTCACCGCCTACAGCGTAGCGCCGGCGGACTGGATGTTCGCGCAGACGTTTGAGGGCAAGCAGCTCGCCGAGTAGACGTCGAAAAAACAGTCTCCGGTGGACGGTGGTGAATGTAAAGTAGAATTGTATTATACAGGTGGGTTCTTGCTGGGTTCAGGTCGCGAGTCGTTATTATAAGAATTAAGAAAGTGACAGTCCAAATACGTGCATTAAGGCACCTCACCTACAAGCACTGGAGCTCAGCATTGTAAAACACAGAAAATGACAGCTCAAACACAATTATGGCATTTAATCTATAATATCTATACGCCCTAAGAAAAACACCCCACGAGCATACAATTATGATAGCTATGTCTTCCTACAAACTATTCGTATATCACTAAACAATATCACCACTAGCGTGCATTTGGCTTACATCAATGAGTCATTTCATCCACTAACATTAATTATTATAGTCTATCTCTTCATGAAAACTAAGTTACCCATATTAATGAGTCATGTAAGTCCACAATTTTAGGTTGTTCAATTTCCATTTCAAACCATATACATCTGTCGTGAATCCAGCAGTAACGCATGCGGCGCTGTCTCTCTAGCATCTCATCTTATACAAAAGGTTATGGTGATTTGAAAATAGTGCAGGATTCCTAATGCAAAATTGTCTTTTAGGAACGGAATTTCGTAAACTGTCAATATACTCCCAACTTCTTTTTAGCCACTTGAAAAAACTCTTGATTTATCAATTGGTTTTTTGAGAACTATTGGAGATGCTCTAACATCTATTTCATTTGTTTAACAAAACTAGCTAATAGTTATAGTCTATTAGCTAGCTAACTATTAGTAGTTAATGGATCCAAATAGGACCTAAGCTGCAACATTTGAATTTGAATGCGAGAAACACCTACTTACAAACAGACGCCTAATCCAACAGTAGAATTCTATTTACAAACACGCACGTTTCAAAATTCTACTGCACAAAAGCAAGAGAATTATTATAGCTGCCAGTGTGCTAAACGAAGGCCTCGTGCCCTCATGCATCAGTCTCGAAATCCCAAGTCCGTCCAAAATCCAAACGAAGCATTATACCAGCTGGGGAAAGAACAGATGCATTAAGTCTAAGGATCTAGCAAGAGACAAGAGAAACTATAGAGAAATGACGCATTGACGCAGAGTGATCATTACTGGCATGTAACTTTTCGGGCCTAACAAGAGAAAGGGAAAGGCACAGAATGGTTACCGTGTAGTTTCACTCTGTCAACATTTGGAAGTCTTTGCAGGCCCCCTTCTTAGCCTCTTTAACTTAAGGAGAGGGACGTCATCTTCAGTTTGTGAGGACATACCTTCAAGATCATCTGAAAAGGGACTTTTTTAGTTCAAGCAAGAGAAACAATTTGACAAAAATTAGGGAATCTCAGCTGGTATGATGGTCCTACCATCGCTGTTGTTCTTGGGCTTTGATGGGGTGCCACTTGAAGATTTCTTTCGCTTAACCTCTGGCATACCCTGTACATCATGAATAGAGAATGTGAGCAGCTATTTATCTCCATGGCTTTGATCTTTAGCAAAGAGCAAGTGTATTATAGGATTTAGGGTTACTAGCTACCTTCGCATTTTCTTCACCTTGAGTAATCATCTGAATCTCGAGGTTCTCAGGCCTCATTTCCTTCTTTGGTGCACCTCCTTGCAGGGCAGCCTTATTTTGTTCATCATGTCCAGATCTCTTCTCACCTATCACGATGACGCCTCGTCCCATTTGTTGTTCAGGAACCTCGCATTTGCCATTGAATGGTGGCATGTAGCAGAACCTGAAATCCAGAACATCAGGGCTTAAAACTATCAAAAAGTAATGCCCATGTATAAACTTTAGTGAACCAAATCATAAACTCCCATTGTATCACGCAACTGCGATGTTACATGTAAGTATCTAAAAATAGTTTGGAACAGATAATGAATTGAGATCCAATTATTCAGACGATGAGTACTAAAACTGATGCATGAACAACTGAATGTTTATCAACTAAGGTGAGAAGACAGAAGGTGATCATCACTAATAAAGAAGTGATAGTGTGGTTACCACGTCAAATCACTAATTATTCAGTGTGGTGCAATGGTAGCTAAGTGCTCAATGACAGCACAAGTCTTGTTGTATCTAGAGTAGTTGGTGGCTATGTCCCCACCTTATCTCCATTAGCATCTACTTTAGCATCTTTACTTTAGCATCTTTACTTTATGCTATATGCTTTAGCATCTTTAGGATGTGCTGAAAACCTTCCTTGAGAACCAAGTAAGCAGTCCTATATGTATCCCCAACCTACCATATTTTGGCAAGGCTAATGAAATAGAAAACTCAGCCCCAAAACTTGTGATTTGTCTCCAACAAATGGTATCAGAGCCTAGCGTTCTTCCTGGAGTTTTTCCCCTTACCCATCCCAATCCGTCGCCATGTCTCTCCGTTCCCACTCCTCTTCTTCCTCCAATCGGTCGACTACGTCCAGTGCTTGGCGCAGGCAAGCAGCAGCTGCAGCAGAGCTGTTCGCGGCGGAGCGGCGCGAGCAGGAGGCGGCAGACCGCGCGGCTGCAGTGGCACGGGCGCAGCGGCTGGCGGCTGCCGAGCTCGCAGCAGCACGGGCCGCCGAGGAGGTCGCAGCCGCGGCTGCTGCTGCTCGAGCGGCGGCAGCGGAAGTCGCTGCCCTGCGGGCCGGTGGAGGCGGACGCGGACGTGCGGAGGCGGACGCGGCTGGACGAGCCGGTCGCAGTGCGGGTGGCTCCGACACGGACGCAAGCGAGGAGGCGCACGCGAGCGCGCGAGGCCGAGCGGGCCGTGACGGACGCGGACGCGGACGCGTCGAGGACACCGGCGCCCTGGCGGACGCGGATGCGGGAGCAGCGGCTGCTGCGGCTCTACGCCGCGGACGCAGACGCAGACGCGACGACTTCGACTCGGACGCGAGCGAGGAGGAGGTCTACGGCGTGCGGGCGGACGCAGGCGCGCGTACAGAAGCGGACCGGCGCGGCTTCGCAGGAGCGGACCGAGAGCGCGGCTTCGGCGGACGCGGAGCAGGTGGCTTCGGCGGACGTGGAGCTGGCGACCGGGGTGCACGCGATGCGGACCTGCGTGCACGTGGCCTCGACGACGTTCCAGGCGGCCGCGGTCTCGGTGGTGCTCCAGGCGGACGCGACCGTTGGCGTGATCCGCGAGTCGACCGCGCACTGGAGGCACAGCGACTACGGGAGGAGGCGGCGTGGCTGGAGGCAGAGCAGGCCTTCAGCGAACGGGAGGCACGGGAGCGGCACGGACGCGGCTTCGACTACCGCGAGCACGGTGGACGGGACGCTGGCGCCTGGAGCCCTCACAGGCGGCGCGCCTCCCCTTCCCCGGACCGGCGCCGTGGTCGCCGTGGCCGCCCCGGCTCTCCTCCCGCCGTGCAGACCGTCTTCAAGGACGCTGGCGCCGGCGGAGGATGGCCCATGCTCACCAAGACCAACTACGCCGAGTGGTCCATGGTGATGAAGGTGAAGATGCAGGCGCGGCGCATGTGGGACGCGGTACGGTACGGCGACACCGACTTCGACGAGGATCGGCGGGCGCTGGAGGCGCTTCTCGCGGCTGTTCCGACGGAGATGCACTCCTCCCTCGCGAACAAGCGGACTGCCAAGGACGCCTGGGACGCCATCGCCGCGGCGCGCATCGGCAGCGACCGCGCCCGCAGGTCCACGCTTCAGAAGTTGCGTCAGGAGTGGGAGAACCTGGCTTTCAAGCCGGGTGAGGACGTCGACGACTTCGCTCTCTGCCTCAACACCCTGATGTAGCAGTTGGCGCGGTATGGCGACGACGACATCGACGAGGAGAGAGCTGTCGAGAAGTTCCTCCGCGTCGTCCCCAAGGAGTACTCGCAGGTCGCCATCGCCATCGAGATGTTGTTGGACTTCTCCGAGCTGTCGATCGAGGAGGTGACGGGTCGCCTCAAGGCCGTCGGCAACCGCGAGCAGCTACCTTCCTCAGAGCCGGTCACCATTGGTGGCAAGCTTCTCTTCACCGAGGAGCAGTGGCTCGCCCGCCAGCGAGAGCGGAAGAAGGGGGAGGCCTCGGGCTCTTCGGCTTCGGGTTCGTCAAGCAGCCACAAGCGTCGGCCGCGCAAGCGGGACAAGGCGCGTGGTGGCGCTCCTGGCGGCGCCGACGGCGAGCGCAAGGCTACCCGCGACGACACTTGCAACAACTGCGGGAGGACCGGCCACTGGGCCAAGGACTGCCGGCAGGCGAAGCGCGGCGGTCAGGCACACGTCGCGCAAGCGCAGGAGGGTGACGAGGCGGCTCTGTTCTGTGTACACGGGAGCATCGAGCCGCACTCCACTCCCGCACCGGCCGCCACCGCGCTCCACCTCGACGAGCCGCGGGCCCACGTCTTCCTCGGCAACGGGTCCGGCGGCGACAAGATCGACGGGTGGTGCCTCGACACCGGCGCCACTCAACACATGACTGGGCGGCGGGAGTTCTTCTTCGAGCTCGACTCCGGCGTTCGAGGCTCCGTCAAGTTTGGGGACGCCTCCGCCGTGGAGATCAAGGGCGTCGGCTCTATCGTCTTCACCGCCAAGACCGGCGAGCACCGACTGCTCACCGGCGTCTACTACATCCCCGCGCTGAGGAACTCCATCATCAGCTTGGGACAGTTGGATGAGAACGGCTCACGCGTGGAGATCGAGCACGGGGTCCTGCGGATTTGGGATCGCCATCGTCGCCTTCTCGCCAAGGTGAACAGAGGCGCCAACCGCCTCTACATCCTCCACGTGCAGGTGGCGCAGCCCGTGTGCCTTGCAGCCCGCCGTGATGACGACGCCTGGCGGTGGCACGAGCGCTTAGGGCACCTCAACTTCGAGGCCCTGAAGCAGCTCGGCAACAAGGAGATGGCGCAGGGCATGCCGCGAGTCGAGCACGTGGAGCAATTTTGCGACACCTGCGTCCTCACCAAGCAGCGGCGGCTCCCCTTTCCTCGCCAGGCGAGTTTCCATGCCAAGGAGAAGCTGGAGCTCGTGCACGGCGACCTCTGCGGCCCCGTGACAACGGCCACACCTAGAGGCCAGCGCTTCTTCCTGCTGCACTTCGACGACGTGTCCCGCTACATGTGGGCGGTCTTGCTCGACACCAAGGCGGTGATTGCAGACGCCATCAAGCGCCATCAAGCTGCTGCGGAAAAGGAGTGTGGCCGCAAGCTTCGGGTGCTACGCACCGACAACGGCGGCTGAGTTCGCGGCGTACTGCGCCAATGAGGGTATCCAGCGCCACTTCTCCGCGCCGTACACCCCGCAGCAGAACGGCGTCGTTGAGCGCCGCAACCAGACCGTGGTGGCCACTGCCCGCGCCCTCCTCAAGCAGAGAGGGATGCCGGCAATCTACTGGGGGGAGGCGGTGATGACTGCCGTCCATCTCCTCAACCGCTCGCCCACCAAGGCCCTTGACGGCAAGACGCCGTACGAGGCCTGGCACGGGCGCAAGCCGGTGGTGAGCCACCTCCGCGTCTTCGGTTGTCTCGCCTTTGCCAAGGAGCTCAACCACGTCGGCAAGCTCGACGACCGGAGCACGCCGGGAGTCTTCATCGGCTACGCGGAGGGCGTCAAGGCCTATCGTATCCTCGACCCTGCGACACAGCGCGTCCGCATCTCCCGGGACGTCGTGTTCGACAAAGGGCGAGGCTGGGCTTGGGACAAGGCAGTGGACGACGGCTCGACTTCGACTCTCAGAGACTTCGTCGTCGACTACGTTCACTTCGAGGGAGCCGGGGGAGCTAGCAGCTCGTCTTCACCAAGCTCGTCCACCGCGGCACCCGGCTCGCCATCAGCTCCGGCGAGTCCTCCACTGCCTACACCACCAGCGAGTCCTCCACCACCGGCCACGCCCCGCTCTCCTACACCGGCGGTGCCCCGCTCCGCTACACCGGCTCCCCACTCTCCTGCACAGGCGCCGACACCTCCGGGATCGGCACCAGCAGCTTCGGCCCATCAGCGCACGGTGGAGCTCGCCACTCCGCTGTCCAATGACGAGGACCGCGTCGACGCCTACCACGACGGCGAGCCTCTACGGTACCTCTACGGTACCGCACCATGGACAACATCCTCGGCGATCAGCTTGTCCCTGAAATGGCGGTGCACGACTTCGAGGCAGAGCTGCACCTGGCGCACGAGGACGGCGAGCCCCGCTCCTTCGCTGAGGCGGAGGGAGATGCGGCATGGCGCGCCGCGATGCGGCAGGAGATGGATGCGGTCGAGCGGAACCGAACATGGGAGCTGGCGGATCTTCCAGCCGGCCACCGCGCCATCACCCTTAAGTGGGTCTACAAGCTCAAGAAGGATGAGGCCGGGGCGGTGATCAAGCACAAGGCGCGTCTGGTGGCTCGCATGTTCGTCCAGCAGGAGGGAGTCGACTTCGACGACGCATTCGCGCCCGTCGCACGGATGGAGTCCGTTCGTCTCCTCGCGCTGGCAGCCCAGGAGGGATGGCGTGTGCACCACATGGACGTCAAGTCCGCCTTCCTCAACGGTGACCTGAAGGAGGAGGTCTACGTCCACCAGCCGCCGGGATTCGTCATCCCCGGCAAGGAGAACAAGGTTCTCCGCCTGCGCAAGGCCCTCTACGGCTTGCGGCAGGCGCCACGAGCATGGAACGCCAAGCTGGACTCCACCCTCAAGCAAATGGGGTTCGAGCAGAGTCCTCACGAGGCTGCTGTCTACCGGCAGGGCAAGGATGGCAATGCCCTGTTGGTAGGCGTCTACGTCGACGACTTGGTGATCACCGGCACCAAGGAGGCCGAAGTAGAGGCGTTCAAGGAGGAGATGAAGGCTACCTTCCAGATGAGCGACTTGGGCCTCCTCTCCTACCTGGGGATCGAGGTCCACCAAGACAGCTCAGGCATCTCCCTTCGCCAGACTGCCTACGCCAAGCGCATCGTCGAGTTGGGCGGCCTCACCGGTTGCAACCCAGCCTACACTCCCATGGAGAGACTGAAGCTGAGCCGCGATAGCACGGCCAAGGAGGTCGACGCCACGGAGTACCGGCGCATTGTGGGCAGTCTTTGCTACCTCGTCCACACGCGGCCGGACCTGGCGTTCGCTGTTGGCTACGTCAGTCGGTTCATGCAGCGACCGACGACGGAGCATCAGCGGCTGTCAAGAGGATTCTCCGCTACGTCGAGGGCACCATCGACTACGGTTTGCACTACCCGAGGTGTCTCGGTGCGGAGCACTTCATCGGGTACAGCGACAGCGACCTCGCCGGCGACATTGACACAAGCAAGAGCACCAGCGGGATGCTATTCTTCCTCGGCAAGTGCTTGATCAGCTGGCAGTCGGTGAAGCAGCAAGTGGTGGCTCTGTCCAGTTGCGAGGCGGAGTACATCGCTGCCACAACCGCTTCGACTCAAGCTCTCTGGTTGGCTCGGCTGCTGGGTCAGTAGAGCTCAGGGTGGACAACAAGTCTGCCTTGGCCTTGGCGAAGAACCCCGTCTTCCATGAGCGCAGCAAGCACATCCGCATCAAGTACCACTTCATCAGGAGCTGCTTGGATGAGGGGAGCATCAAGGCCGGCTACATCAACACCCAGGATCAGCTCGCCGACCTTCTCACGAAGTCCCTTGGACGGGTCAAGTTCCAGGAGCTTCGCGCCAGAATTGGGATGATTCAAATTCCCCAGAAGGCGCCACACAAGACTTAGGGGGAGAATGACAGCATAAGTCTTGTTGTATCTAGAGTAGTTGGTGGCAATGTCCCCACCTTATCTCCATTAGCATCTACTTTAGCATCTTTACTTTAGCATCTTTACTTTATGCTATATGCTTTAGCATCTTTAGGATATGCTAAAAACCTTCCTTGAGAACCAAGTAAGCAGTCCTATATGTATCCCCAACCTACCATGTTTTGGCAAGGCTAATGAAATAGAAAACTCAGCCCCAAAATCTGTGATTTGTCTCCAACACTCAATGGTAAAATTACTACTTCATAATCACCTGATTATTAATATGTAAAAGAACAATTAACGCTAACTAAAAGAAGTGCTCTAGTGTTACCATGTAAACCAATCAATTGTGTCATTACAGCTTAAGAGTAAGAAGGGCACAATATTAAAATCATGACTTCATCATGTATGAAAATCCTTCATGACTGCCCGATACAAACCATTCCTCAGGAAGATTGTCTACATTGAAGCCTGCATTCAACATTCTCCATTTACGACAGCTGTAGCACTGAACCCAGTCAGAATCAGGCTTGTGGCGCTCATCCCCTTTTCTCTGGATGAAACAGTTATGAAAGAATCTACAATGAGAACTTCATCCATATATAATATAGACATTGAGCTTCTGATGGCACAAGTATAAACAAAGATTGGAAAGAAACTCTCAATCCTCCCACCCCCATCCCACTATGTTTAAGATATTAGTATGAACATTTAGCACCTCATGGCCCCATATGCATTGAGCAGTAAGGCAAGTTAATTTATTCCAGAATAAACAAAATCATAATCCATACCAGCTCGAGACTGTCAAATTTCGTATCCCAGTATTCATCCACTTTCCTACCAAGCCACTCCTCCAGTTTAGCATACATTTCACAATCTTGAAATCCCTGTTTATTGTTCAGAACCCATGAATTACCATCTTCATCATCCTGCAAAAGAACAGAGAAGTTAATTCCATGGATATCATGCTAAAGGAGAACTGAATTTCTCACTCTGAATGAAAAAAAAAATAGGGTAGTCATGGTGTAAGCATACAATGAGATTTGTGATATCTGCAACTCCTATCACTCCACGTCCCATGTCAGTACTATGCTTTTGGCCTCCAACCCGCTTGTAAGACTGAAAAGTGAAACACATAATCACAAGTACAACAAAGCAAACATTTACAGCTATAAACTTGGACATGGAAATTTCAATGTAATTCCTGCAGCTAGACGTTACATCTAACATATCTATTTCCATTTTCAACAAAAATGGAGCCACAATTCACTCTCGAGTCTCGACTATACTCTAGAAGGCAGATTAACTATTAATGCCAGAACAGCTAACCTCACCTCTATCAAACGACCATGCCAATATAAGAAGATTCCACAGTTTGTTCTGTCCCATTCTACTTTGCTCCTTCCCAGAGTCAATAGAATAGTCCTTCCCATAATTTCACCAGACACAACAGAAGTCTTGTTAAGGGTCTTTGCCAACGGGCGGCTTTTGACCTGCCAAGTTAAAAAAATAAATGAAAATAGGCAACTATAACATAGAAGAAATGACACAGGAGTAACAAAGAGTGCTCAAGAAAAGAATATTTACCAAAGACCCTTGGACAGATATCTTCATCCGAGGATTCAAGAACATAACTTCCAGATAGGACTGAAGAGAATAGTCCAACAGCACCTAAGAATACGATCCATAAAAGAAGTGATTCAATGCACAGAATATTAAGAAACATTGCAAACCATGACATGGACAAAGAATATGGTTAGGTTCCAAATCAACCATGCACAAGGTTCAGAATATCAATGTGTGAGTGGCATGCATCATCATCAAACTACAACAAGCAGTATATATAAAAACATGAAAACTGTATCCCATCAGAAAGCTACAACGAACTTCTGGATCCTACAAGGTGAAATTCAAAATACATCCCTAGAAGTCATGTTTAGTATGGTTGTCTCTTGCCTCAAAGAGTTCAAAATAAATTGATGAAGAGTTACAGAGCATACCTTGTTACTTGATTGTCCTGGACGTGATCTGACTCTTCTTGAACGGATTAATATGTCTCCACGACCAGGGTGCACAGGATTTTCTGAAGACTTACCAGAATTCCACTCCAAAGTGCATTCAGTACCCCATCTGTCTAAATTCCATATGTAAATTTGTGTCCCAGTACGATCTTCACCAAATAGGCCTATCTTTTCTCCAATGAAATACTCATTGAACGAAGAAAAATTCTTAATAGCACTCAAGTTATATTCTGCAGTAGCATCAGACTGGACACTCAAATCAACTTCCATGTATTGCCCTTCCTTTCGATATGCCACCACAGGGATCTCAAGGTTCTGCAGCGAATTATCCAATTTAATGCAATACACTATGAGGGAGGCAGGGGGATGGGGGAGCAATAAGAACAATACATACATCCTTTTCTTCATTAAAAGACTGAGAAAGAAAGGCCACTGATCTGGAGGATTTAGTTTGTGTGAGAACAATTGCATCTTTTCCAAGTTTCATAGCACCAGTCTACATGTACCGCACAGAAAATAGTAACAAAGTTAATGACAACATCAATCTTCATACAATATAAATCTGTATGCAAAAAAATGATCAGAAAAACTGCAGGCACGCATGATTGAAGTACTGTTTGCAGCACTAGGACAGCTATGAATCATGAACAGGAACTCTGAACTGATAGTGTTAATATTCATCAGGTCTTATATTAGTGTATTTAAACAATAGACATTTTCAATCATGCGAGCTTTTAGGGCAGAAATGATGGAGCGTATATCAACTTGAAGGATAGCACCAGGCAGGAAAAAAAAGCTAGCTAACAGAAATGACGAATGTAGATCTCCATCATTGACATAGTAGAATGAACATATCATCTGAGACTGTTGAATAACATACAAACAAATTCTCAGCGTCACACAAATAAGAGCCTTCAGATAAAATTGTTTCAGTTGCGCCAAAATAATAGAACATATTGTGCTCGTCATTGGGATTTGAAGGCTTTAGGTGAGATAAAGCATAGACCACATCAATAATGAGGATAGAACGAGAGTGCAATCTAAAATTGTGCCTTAGTAGATAGAAACACTGAAACAGAAGATGAAGCCATCTTCAACTGAGAGATTTCTACCTTAAATCCGATTCCAAATCTCCCAATCTGATCCTCACGATGTTCATTTGGTCGTTTATGGCCAAAAGAGATCATTCTCATCATGTCAGGATAAGTCATTCCATGTCCATCATCAATTACAGATAAGACAGGAATTTTCTTTTGTGCTTTCTTTGAAAACAAATGTTCGATGGAAATACTCAACCTTCCATGATAAACAACAATAAATAAGAAACAAGTAATTAGCAGAGTCAAATAGGAATAACTCAAAACAGTAAATAAACTATGCTAATAAAACATCTTGCAACAGGATTCTGAAAAACTACAAATAGAACATGTTGACACTATGGTGATTTTAATCTATGATCTACAGTTTGATTTTTCTGTGAAGAACATATTCCTTTTCTTTGTAATATAAACAAACTGGGAACCTTAGAGTCACATGAGAATATTTTAATTTTTAAAAAGGTAAAGGTTTTCTTAACTAGATTTCATAATACAGCACAACACACTACGCAGATTACAAACAGGACCTAAACTGATTGCAAAATGAAAAAAACAATATATTCTTATTACAGAATCCTGAAGATATGAGCATACCTGGATGCACCAGCATCTCTGGAATTATCAATGAGCTCAGCTATTGCTCCAAATATCCAGCTCGCATGTGTCTGACTTAGTGTTCGCAGATAACTAGGGTCTGCAACGATGAAATTTTTGGTAGGAGAAGCCGTTCTCTTTTTTACCACTGGATTCAAAACTCTAGGGCCGTCTTCAACAGATTCACATGGAGAGGATGTGACAACTGGATCATGATGCTTAGGTGAAGTTTCCATCTCCTTGGGCTTTGGTAAACTATCACAGACCTCCTCTTTAAAGTATGGTGGCTTAGAGTTTCTTGAGTCATATTGAAAGTCACTCTTGAAAGGCCTCTTTGAAGCATTCATCACAGGTCCATTCACATGTTTCCCTGGTGTCATGACAGTTTAGAAAAGAATGATCAATTAGCAAAATCAATTTTTATCATCCAAAGTTCAAAGGAAACATGGTATAGTATGTTGTGTATCATTGACTTCAACCATGTATGACCAAACACAACGAAAAGGTAATGATCCAAATGAGGAATTAAACAGAAGAGAGCTCAACAAAGCAACATTTAGGAAATCACATGACATCACCCACTTAAAACAAACTGTCAACGATGAAATTGAGATGACAAAATGTACTCATGTAGGGCTACTGAATTATTTTAGCAAAAAGAATTGCTCTCAAAAGGCAGCACAGCAAAACCCTCACCAGATGTTCTTGCCATCTGTTTGCAATCTCCAGGGCCATTTTGTCCACACTCATACAAGAGCACCGCATGCGGAAAATTTGAGCATTCATCAGGTTCAGGAGCAAGTATGTGGAAGGTTGAGGACCCACATCTAGCAATAGCAGCCTTCACAAGTAGCAAAAACAGATTTACTAGATTGTGTGACAACAAAATACAGCACATAAAACCTGCCTAAAGTATTTTAGATAATTTTCATACAGCACATCAGACCCCTCCCTCACCACCTGCTGGGGAAACAGATCGGCACCAACCGTATCTGCAACGTTGCGGTTGACAGCGGTTGACAGCAAGAGGTAGCCCATGATACAGAAAACAGTCCTCAGGGTGGCCAGATGACCTGCTCCCAGGGAACCCATGAGCTGGAAGGCCAAAACAAGGCCTTCTGAAGGTAGACTTCCAGAAGCATCTGGAAGTTTACTGGCAGATCAAGGATGGAACATGTACTGATTCAGGAAGGATGGTTCCCGAAGCCTCCTTGAGAAGACAGGAGGCCACATCAGCAGATGATGTGGCGTACAAAACTACAGGGGATCCCTCACCTGACGTAGGAATGCACTACAGGGGTGCCGCAAAGAGATAGGTTGTACAAGGGTCGGAAATACCCCTGCATATCCAGAGTATTATGTCCTCGGTAAGTTCCATACCGGAGGCAAGACTGTAAAGATACAAAGAAAGTTAAGAGTCCTCAGCTATAAACACCAAGACCCTAAGTGTGAAATCCATTCATTGCTAGGAAATGTACTTTGCTATGGGATTCTGTACCAAGGTCCTCTTTAGCCTTCCAGAACCTGGCTTGATCCAATGCCCTCCCAAATACCTTGTTTGGACATCATATCTACCAACACTAAACTCTCTTATTCTTCTTAAATCTTAATCCAGATGTCCATGTCATACACTTTTTGTAACAACTTTAGCTACTCACAGCATCCAAAGTGAGAACTCCAGGACGGTAAGTTGGTTGGTCCCTAATCCTGACCCTAATTCTTTCAGAGAACAATTAAAGAGACTGAAAGGTAGCCTTCTTGTTTAGTATATTTATTCTTTATGTAGAAAATAGTTTACCCTTTTATTATCCGAAAGGAAGCGCATGAACTTTCCCCATTCAGATTTCTGACGACCGTCTTCAGGATAAGGAAGCAGCGAAAATTTTGGGAAATCACTCTTTTGGTATGCTTTAGTTGGCACAAATGAAATAATTGGCCAAATGGACGGCCTGCAAAAGGAAAGAATAATTGTGATGTTGTAGAGCACTGTTGCAAGCAAAATAATCATATAGGCGTGATTAGAACAGATATAATGGTTTGGAGCTAGTGTTGACCATAGGGACAACAGTGTTGCACATTGCACTGAACTGGTGAAAAGACCATGTGTCCAAGTTAACCTAAGTGGTTTTGATGTGCAATAATACGCTACATAAACATGAACCATCCAATGTTTTCACCAACAGTTTGGTCCAAATATACAAAGTACTTAATGTAACTAATTTGTCAGAAAAATGACAACTTACACTTCTATGGGAAGATCACAAACTTTGGTGCGGCATATGTTCTTACAATCCTTTTGCAACAGCACATAATTCAGGTTGCCACCTACCATAAAAAAACTGTGTTCCTCAGGCCAAATCTTGGATAAATTTATTCTATTATATAAATATAGTTGGATAACAAGCCACAAAGCGGAAGCAAAGTTCAAGTTTAAGAAAAATCACAGATTGTGAATGAAGTTTGATGGACAATACATGTTCATACTTCATAAGAGAATTTAGACCCATGCCAAAGTTCAAATCACATTCTGTCCATGAGCAATTCAATGTACATGGCTACAACTTACAACTGATAATATGCACAAAGTAAATGTGGTAAATTATGAAAACTAAAGTTACAGTACAGTACATACAGAAGGGTGCAATATATAATTTTGAGCAGTACAAGGATTTGCAGAAATGTCATCAGAATTTGTTATGGAAAACCCAACCTACACAAAAATATGTTATTTCATTATAACAAAGTAAGAAACTAACAAATCAATGACTCTCGTACCTTGATTTTCATGTGGTTGCTCATTCAAATCAAATGTCTGACTTCCCATCTTTTTTACTTCGCCTGCTAGAACAGCATGAGCATTGGAATGACAATTGATTATATTCGAAGATAAGGTAATGCACCTCCAATAAAAAAACTGAGGTAATAAACCTCCATCTAAACTAAACTGAAATCAAGCCTGCCAATTGCACTGAAAGTCAATCAACTATCCAAAGTTTAAGAAGAAAATGAAGCCAAAATATAATGCATTCCTAGCCAAGAGGCATGTAAAACATAAAGAGGTCCACAACTATTATTAAGATATAGCATAATTACTCTTCCTACTAGATCAAATCAGCAGGCTACTAGATGATTTTTCCTTTTCATAACCCATGGAGCCATAGAAGTTCTATTGCAGAAATTGCAAAAAGACAAAACTGACACAAATGCCAGCAGATCATTTACAGTTAAGGGTGTGTTCAGTTGGTGAAAAGTGGGTGAAAAGTTACTGTAGCATCTTTCGTTGTTATTTGGCAAAATTTGTCCAACCATGGACTAACTAGGCTCAAAAGATTCGTTTCGACATTTACAGACAAACTATGCAATTAGTTATCTTTTTTACCTACATTTAATGATCCATGCATACGTCAAAAGATTCGATGTGATGGGTGGAAGAGGAAATATTTTGGGTTTGCATGTGAAGTGAACACACCCTAAGTGCTAAATTCCGTGTCCAGGCAAATGCTTCAAAGTAACATCAAAATGAAACATACATCAAGAGAACCAATAATAACTTTTGGCATTCCCACCAAGGGTGTGTTCAGTTGGTGAAAAGTTGCTATAGCATCTTTCGTTGTTATTTGGCAAAATTTGTCCAACCATGAACTAACTAGGCTCAAAAGATTCGTCTCGACTTACCTATATTTAATGTTCCATGCATGCGTCAAAGATTCGATGTGATGGGTGAAAGATGAAATATTTTAGGTTTGCATGGGAAGTGAACACACCCCCCAAACTATCACAATCACATACTCGTACAGCACAAGCTAAGTCAAGTACGACCCCGACCCAGGTAGGTGCCCAATGCAAAACCCAAGGCCACAAATAAGGCCAAAAGGCCGTGAACCACCGAACGAGCCCCTAATACACCTTCAACATTGCACCAATTCCACCAATAACGCATCAACATCAGCACCAAGCGGCAAGCGCTCGAAATCACGACCAAGGAAGGAAATATTGGCCGCTTGTTTGATTCCATCCGAATCCGAGATCCCAGCAAACACAGCATTCAACTGAAAATAAACGCATCCACGAGCACCAATCTAAACCAAGCTAACAAAGAGAAATTAACACATACAAACTCTCACAAAGCGGAGTCCCTCACGAGAACTGCAACCATTTTCGAAACTTAAATGCAGATTTTCGGAGTCACTAAAACAAATTAGTTAAGAGAGGAAATGATCACCGATTACGCACCCAACATTACGCAAGCAACGTACAGTGACGTCGAGGCGAGGGAAAGCACCAAACCCCCACCACCCAAAAAAAAACCCCACCACCACTAGGCCACAAAACCCCAACCCCAAACAGGGCAACGAGCAGGCACCGCAATCAGGCCACGCCCAACCCAAACATCGCAGACGAAGAGTAACCGAACACCGCCGCGCGCCGCGGGAAGTCACCCCCCACCCACGAGCCCCCGAGGCCGCAAAAGAGAAAAGCCCGAAATCAACGGCGCGGTCGCGCGGTCACTTCAGAGTCAAAACTGAAACGAAACTGGGAGAGCAGGATCGGGGCTAGGACTGGGAGCATTACCGGCGGCGAAGGCGGAGCAAGCGCGAGTGGGTTTACAGGCAGGCGAGTTGGGTGCTTCCGTATCAGGGGGAGTGGGGGGACGAAGGCCTCGGAGGGCCACGCCTGACGCCCCACGCTGCGGAGGAATTGTTAGCGGAAGCCGGAACGGCGGTTGCTGACAGGCTGGCTGGCCCCGACGATATATACTGTGGAGCGTGACGGATTTGCCCTCAGGATTGGTGGTAATCCACGGGAGGCTACCACTCCATAAGACTTCGGGCTTTTTGCTGTGGTAAAAGATGGCAACGGGTCCGATCCCCGATTCCCAGCGAAGAATTCCCCTTTGTTGTGGTAAAAGATGGCAATGGGGTAAAAGATGGCAATGGGTCCGATCCCTGATTCCCAGCGAGGAATTCCCCTGTCAGAGGACGGAGATGGGGCCAGTTTTATCCCCACGGGGATTCAATTGGTAGAGAAATAATCCCCGTCAGGTCTGACGGGGACGGGGATGGTTGTGCGTCCCCCGAACCCGCCCCGCTAAGAGTATGTAGTAACGCAGCTTCTGATATTCATCTCGAATCGGCCCACTAAGGCCCATCATCTTTAGTATATATGCCGATTTGTGAAACCCTAAGTCCACCAGCCCATCCTTTTCATTCCCAAATCCTCCATTCCTGCAGCCGCCACCCCTGCTAGGCGTGGATGCCACCAGCACCTCCAGTGCGCTAGCGCCGCCGCGAGCACTGTGCCCGGTGCGGTAGCACATCCGGCCGACACGCAACTCGTGCAGGCTCGCCGCTCACGTCGCCCGTCCCGCGGCTAGCCCCGGCATGACTGCGTTCACGCGACCTCAGCCTTGACCCTTGGGACGCTGTCGGCTGTCCAAAATCTCTATGCGCTCTCTCTGCTCTCTGTTTGCTCGGTCTGCACTCTGTAGAATGCAGTGTCTAGGTGCTGAACCATATTGATCTATTTGTGAGATCTGTATTGAGATTCATTCTGCCTAGGGAGTTGCGTTGAGTTCTGATATGTAAAAGGGACCTGTACGATATAAGATGCTCTACAATTGTTTGATGTTGTTACAAGATGTTTTTTTAGTATTTTTCGTGGTTTTGGATTGTTCATCTGAGAAGTTTTAATATTTTTTGAGCTCTTGGATTGTTCATCTGAGAAGTTGTTTTTGATCTTGAAGCGGGGACGGGGTCCCTGACGGGGATGTATTCCCCGTGCGGGGACGGGGATGGGAGGAAAGCTTCCCCGTGAGCTTTAGCGGGGACGGAGACGGGGATTTTTTGCCCCGCGGGGACGGGGATGGGGAGGCAATACCCGACGGGGAATTCCCCGTTGCCATCTTTAGCCGTGTGTGTGGGGGTAAATGTGAATCACGATGGTAAAAAAAAAAGGTTGCCCAGGCTCCTTGTGCGGTGGTTGACTGGTGTGGTGCTTTCCCTCGATTGCTTCGTCCCACAAAAGAATGCAATTAAGGTCAATCTTAACGGGATTTTATAGAATTTTATAGGCATTAAATATGTTAATATAGCACTGCATTGATTAAGAGAGAGATGATAAAAATTTCATAAAAGTAGAGATGATTTTATGGGATGAAAACTCTTCTACACTGTTTCAAAAAAATACACGTTGAAAACTGAGTCATGAAACCCCCACTGAGACTGGCCTTATGGTTTGATCAAATTTATAGTAAATAATATTAGTATTTATGCCTTCAAATAAATTTATTATGAAAATATATTCTATAACTAATCTATTGATACTTATTTTGTCTCATGAATATTAGCATTTTTTCATATAATTTAAATCAAAGTTCAACCTATTTGACTTCTCAAAAAATGAGAATTGCATTCTTTTATGAACGAAGGTAGTATTTGGTAGCGCAACATGAGCAGTTTAGTGTGAGCACTAATCAAACGCTCTCTTGTCGTTCCGCTTTATCGAACAAGCTCCATGAATCGTATAAGAGAATCGATGAGAGAGAAGGAGCTAAAAATAATAGTTTCCCTCGGTTTTCTTCTCAATCCGCAGGCTAGCGTGGTATTGATGCCGATTTACCCCGCATGGGCGAGGCCGGCGCGGCGCGGAGCCATGTCGGCATAAGCTGGGGAGGGGAAGGGCAAGCACGGGGCGCGGCGCGGCACTGAACCGGCAGACGGGCGGCACGACACGGGCCGAGGAGACGGCGACAGTGTGACTTGGTGGCACAGCGCTAGCGAGGGAGGAGGTGAGCCGTGCGGCGGCGAATGATGGAGGCGTGGGAAGAGGAAGAGAAGAGATGTGCCATGTGCGGTGCAAACCTGCAGATTATGACTTTCCAACATGGGAGAACAGGAGGAAGAAGAATAAAGGAAAAAGGAAAAAGGAAAAAGAAAAAAGGTATTACGGATTTTATCCTTTTCAACAACCAAGAGAAGTTGTTTTATTAGACGATTCTCTAACTAATGAAGCTGGATCTGAAAAACTCTTTCATCAAAAAAAACCTAGAGCTACCTAACGCGTTCTAGATAATTACCCATACATTGCAACGGAAGCAATAAATATTTTGTAAGATGTTTAATATTGTTTGAGAATCCTTGCCAAGATAAAATCAAGATATATAGGGTTTGTTTCCATGCGTTGCTAGGTGTTTCTAATATATAATAATACGTTTTCAAGAGAACTTCATATCGTCCAACTAAACTCGCAGTTCCTGTGTATAAAAAGGAGCTATAATTTCTGCTTCTCTCTGGCCATTGGTTCATTGCTCATTCCACTCGTTGAGCTCATAGTACCCTTTCATTATTTTTTACCATAATAGAAAGGCCTCGTGAATACAACCATCCAAGCTGAGTTCTCTACCGGTAAAATCTTCCAAAAATCCAGCGTGAGGGCTAATTTAGGGCCTGATTGGTTGAATGCAAATTTTGGTTGCCAAAACTTGGGTTAGCCAATGTTTTGGCCTATATTTGGTTTAATGCCAAAATTTGTCAATATCTCACATTTAGCATGGCAAACCTGTGGCAGATATTTTTTCCTAACTTTTGATTGACAAATCTTTGCCTTTGACAAATTTTGAAAGCCAACCAAGGAGGCCCTTAATTGCCACCAGAGAATAAAGCCAAGCCAGCTATATTGACGATGAACCGTTCCAGCGCCCCTAGGTCGAACGGTTTCGGTCCAACCTTTTATCGAGCAGCATGGGGAACGATCAAGCCAGAGGCATGGATTTCCTAGATGCTTTTTACTATAGCTCCACTGACTTAGGCTGTGTTTAGTTCCCCATGGAATGCAAAATACAAAATATCAACTACTTTGGAATGATGAAATACAAAATGCCAAAATTTTCATGGGTGTGTTTAGTTCCATCCAAAATGCCAAAAATTTCATGGGGTGGTGAAGGCTTTTTGGTTTTTTTGGCTTTTTTTCCTCTTGAGGCCAAAAATCCAAAATGGAGAATGGATACATTTTTGCTAAAAATTTTGCATGGTGTTTAGTTCCATTCTGTAAAATGATGGGCCAAAACCCAAATTTTTTGGGTGAAATGGGGAACTAAACACGCCCTTAGGAAGGATCAACCGCTCTTACATGGTACTCCTTCAAAAAAAAATGGCACAGCTGCAATCAACGCTTTTCGACCAATAAATATGATACAAAACTGCGATGGTAAAATCTTAGCAAAATACTCACAAGACGACTTTAGCGTGAGATCAACGAGTTGATTAACTTGCAGCAAAGTGGGTTCTTACAAGGGAGATCAATATCAGAAAGCTTTGTCTATGCGACTGAAATGGTGCGATGCTGCCACAAGCGCGGAAGCTTCCTTCAATGGTGATCAAGCTATATTTCGCCAAGGCCTTTGATACTGTGAATTGAGATGGCCTGCTTACAATCCTACAGGAACAGGGCTTCAACAGTACATGGTGCTAGTGGATGCGCCAAATCTTGTCCTCGTCGCGATCTGCGGTTTTGGTGAACAGCTGCCCAGGACCATGGATCACCTGTCAGGCGGGAGCTATGGCAAGGTGACCCTCTCTCGCCGTACCTATTCCTCCTGGCCACAGACACTTTGCAAATCCTGATCAAGCAAAAAAATGGTATACCATCAGACACCAAATTGATGAGAATTCCCCCTGCCTAGTTCTCCAGTGCGCAGGTGCCACATTGATTGTGGTCAGGGGGGAGGTGGAAAATGTCACAGAGCTCAAAATCATGTTGAACCAATTCACTGCTGCACAGGGTTGTCTATCAGGTACTTCAAGAGCACGACCGAGCCTATCTGCATGACTGAAAATGTGATCTCGCAATGCATCACAATCCTTCGCCTATCGGTGGGAAGGTTTCTCACAAACATACCTCGGGTTGCCACTCTCCATCACCAAGCTAGCGATGTCTGGCTTCCTACCGTATATATAGAAGACTGATCGCCATTTGTGGGGTGGTAAGCCTCACTACTAAATACCATTGGAAGAGTTGTCTTGGTGAACTCTGTACTAGATTGTCAACTTGTCTATGTGATGTCGTTGCTCCCATTATCACCTGGAATCATCATGAAAATGGATAGGCGCAAGAGATCTTTCATGTGGGCAGAAGACATAGTGTTTCCCTCCCAGTGCCTGGTGGCGTGGGATAGAGTATGTTTAACAAAGCACCTAGGCAGCTTGGCATCAAGAATTTAGGTCTTCAGAATGTTTGCTTGCTCTTAAAACTAATTCACTGGTTACGTTGTGGCGAGAGCTCGGCTTGGGCCATATGAGTGAATCAACGAGCCTGTGTTGCAACATTGGAGGGAAAGTTGTTTGTGCAACGCTAGGAAGTACTCAGGTCACTACTTCCTCTCTACCAGGCCATTCTGGTTTGATGTTTGGACTGGGGACGACACCCTTGCCGATCACTTCCCCCACCCTCCTCACGTACTGCATAAATCAATGGAGCATTGTCCGGCAAGCGGTGGATTCTGGGTGTCGGGTACCATAATTAGGGGTACCCAAATTAGGGTGAAAATCCACCCTAAATCAAACACTAATCTACCTCATCCAAGGAAAACATCGGCCAAAAGAGACCCATGGGCTAAATCTCATGGGCTAAATCTCCTCTTGCTGGGCCTCCAGCAAGCCGCGTGAGCATACCAGCCAATTCTCCTACTTCATCCGAGGCCTCACACAAGGAGTCTTGGAACATCACCATCTCGTCCGAGCCCCAGAGATGACTTTATCTGTCTTCGCCTCGCCCGAGACCGGCTCGGTAAGCAGCCCTCAACAGATAAATTCTCCGTCTCGCCCGAGGCCCCGATGCAAGGTCTCGGACGCGGGAAACTCTCGGCCTCGCCCGACCCCGGCCTCTGACGCCGCTTTCCCATTGGTGCGCTCGAGACCCCCTGTGACGTCACCCACGTTCCTACGTCGACCAGCCGGATAGGCCAGGATGGACAGGGGTCAAATCACGACGCCGCGACCCATAACAGCAGCTGCTGATCACTATACCGTACTGACACTATACACACGATCCAGGCCTGCGCGGCGCCGCTCTAGGCTACTGTGTCCCTCAAGTGGGGTGAAATCATGCCATGATTCACGCCACCGAGGCCTCGGCTCTCTACGTCGGTCAAACCACAAGGACATGCACGTCGCCACAGTGATGATCATGATCCTACACTTCATAGTTGCAGGGCTACGTCCATCAGGGCACGTCACTACAGCGCCCGAGGACGGAGGCCACTCCAACAGCAATACGCCACCAACTACAGGACCGGAGACTTCAGATATTTTCTCCCAGAAAAACATCACTTGTAACCCTATGCTCCCCTTGCATCTATAAAAGGGGAAGACAGAGACCGTTCCAGGGGACGAACAAAAAGAAAAATAGAGACAACACGTACACGCCGCAGGCGAAAAAACACCACCGAAGCACACTCACTCACTCCATTCTCAACAGAGACCTGGGAGCACCTCCCTCTCTCACCCGCTTGTAACCCCTACTACAAGCACTTCGATACAAGATAATACAAGACTCCTCTCCCGCACTAGACGTAGGGCATTCTTCGGCCCGAACCAGTATAAATCGTTTGTGTTTTTCTTGCACACCATCCGGATCCCCGATGCACAGACACACATTACTCGTTGGTGCTAGGACCGCCATTTCTTACACCGACACTGGATCAACCTCGTTCCCCACTAGTCGAACCAAGCATAGGTAGAAATGCCCTGAGACACAAGGAGTTATTGCAGCATCCTCGCTGCCCAACGAGATCGATTGGAGGAAGGGACCTTTTGCATTGAACCAGGAAAGTTGGATTGTTCGAGCTTATACAAACTACTACAAGAGAGCTTCTCCAACACTAACAACAGAGTTTGTTTGAAAAAATATGGTGCCGCCTAGAGTGCAACTCTTCATTTGGCTAATGCTGCAAGAAAGGATTTAGTGCAAAACCATCATGTTCTTGAAGAAAATCGTGGACAACATGGCATGTGATATCTGCGGTCAGGAGGTTGAAACTGCCACACACATCATCTATAGGTGCACATTCTCCTCCTAGTTTTGGACAACTTAAGGGATTGATATATATGGCCTTAACTCGCATGGAGGATCTTTGCAACATCGACTGCGCAATGCACATACCTCAAGAGTTTTTTTTGGCACCCTCATTATCTTGTGCTTTTGGCAGCTATGGAAAAGAAGAAATGTGGTGGTGTTAAAAAATGAAGCAGCAACATTGCAGCAGGTGCTAACGGCATGCAAACAAGAAACGAATCTCTAGAAGCAAAGATTGCCAAAGAAGTCGTGAAATAGCTGACAAATGGTGTCCCTTGTTCCAATCGGCAATGTAAAACCGTAGTAATAGTTTTGTTTCAAAAATCAACAACTATAACCTTTGACATGACTTAGGGGCCATTTTGGGCCACTACGAAATGAATCAGGTAGGGACCCTCTCCCCCGTTGACCTTAACAAACAACCTAAACTAGATAGTTAATATTACCATTTTGTTATGCTCCACTCAGGTGTATCAAAACCCTGACCTCTAGACCCCACTTTTTTTTTAAAAAAAGGAGATACTGTTTTAAAATCTAACACTCTCAAACCAAGTTGTGTTTATGAATGTTGTTAAGTAGAGTGCAAATGTATCTATTGTTCTCCCACACGGCCACACATGGATCAGAGTTCTGATCATATTGTTTCTTATCAATATTATTTTGCAGAAAAAGATAGAAAGGAAGAAGGTTTCACATAGAGCAGTGCTGCATTTTTTCCTTACAAAAGTATACCTGCAAGAGTTTCTTACATAAGCATAAAAATAATTAAATAGCAAGCAACTGGTAATTTCATAGAAACTTCAACATAGATGATTCCTAATTCTTTGTAAGCAACATGACAAAAGATATAAATTCTTATAGCATCCTGACATGAAAACCACAAGAGAGTTATTTACGGACATTGAAGCAAACTTATATTACACTACTATTTTTTAGTGTTCACATGATTTTACATATGAGAATAATTAACCTTGCCAGAGAGGAAAAACTTCACCCATGAACACTTCCGCTTGGCCAGAACTTTACAGGTTGCACCGCTCTCATATTGCTCACCGTAGACATTTATATTATCTAACACAACACGGCATGTATACACGCTAGATAGCCATAGTCTCCAAATTTCTATAAAGATCTTAAACATGTTGCCCTATCGAACATATGTTAGCTTAGTGAAAATTGTTTATAATCTAAGAGCCCCTTTGGAACAAAGGATTGACAAAACATAGAAGTAGGAAAAATGTAATAAGAATGAAATGTTCTAACATTTCAAATCTTACAGGGTTTTAAATGTCTTTGGAAGCAAGGTAGGAAAAGCACATGAAACAAAAACAATGAGGTTGGAGCTCATGTTTTTCCTCCAAAATTCCTTCACAATGGTCCAAGCCATAGTAATTTCAAAGGAACTGTTGGGAAATTCCTTTGTTCCAAAGGGCCTCGTAGGAATTTTTCCTATAGGATTTAGATCATTCAAAATTAATATATTTTTCCTTCATCTCAAAGGGGGCCTAAATATGGCAAAATGTGACAAGGTTTGGTCAAACCAAAGAAGCAGCGAGGCCCTAATTAGATCCATCCAAATTATAGAATCTAGCTTTTGATCCAAACTACATAGGTTGAGGTCTAGCTTTTAGAATCCACGAACTCAACTTGAGATGAGGGCACTTGATTTTATAACCGTTGGATCACCGGCTTGGCTATTAAGATAATTTTTTACACGGGTGAAACCAGTGATGGTTGAAAAGTCTTGAATGTGACGAAAATGGTAAAGCTTTGAAATTTGACACTGTTGAATCCTAGTATGTCATATACTATGTTGGAAAGAAGAGAAAAACTTTTAACAACTCACATTTTTATAGAAACTGGCAAATATGCACGTGCGACACGCACGTGTTTATAAAAAACTGTTTCAAATGGAATTAAAATGTTAATTGAATTGTCAATATACAGTAAAGGTAGATGGCAATTGTTCGATTGAGTTGATAAAGTCCCTAACCTTAGATTGGCCATAGCGAACTGAGCACTGTTAGTTGGCATATATGTTATATTGTGTAATTTTTTTAAAAAAAGAGTAGGCCATAGCCAGACATATTGTGGAACCTACAATCTAAGGTGTGTCCAAGAATAGGCCATAGCTAGGCATACGGTGGAACCTACAATCCAAGGTGTGTCCATCCCAAAACTAACGTGTATGCGTGCATGCCCATATTGATCCTACCTCGTCGAAATTTCCAGCATGGAAGATTTATGGCAGGTGGGATTATAGACATATCGCAAGACGTATGTGAGGAGAAGTCTTACATCTTATTGTAAGATAACGGACGACTGACGGCTCGTATATCACGACGTGTAGATCGAATGGTTGTTAGAGAGGAAGAGTAAAATCACGGATGACGGAGAGCTCATATAGCACAACGTGTAGACACACGTATTTCTAAAATCTATTTTGTATATACAATGGAGCATGATTAATAACATTTTTTACATGTTAACCACAATACCATACTAAAAACATATTTTAAGGAAAGACATTTCATAGTTTACCCAACGCTCTACATGTAAATTCTATAAAATATATTATTTATCTTATAGGTCTATCCTAATCTTAAACCGTTTAAAACATACATAGAATCGTAAGTCATAGAAATCAATAAAAAATAGTAGCATTAATGAAGGTCGCTTAGCTATATATTTTGCTTCCTAAGGCAGCCATTATGTGAGTAGGTAAATTTAAGTATTCAACTATGGAGAAAATTCTCTCATGACAGACATAGTTTGCAACTACAATTATGTTAATGCACTAACAGAGTGCATGCCCAAAAAATCACTTAAATGTTGAGAGGTTCTCGTGCATCAATTTTACTTTGAGAATCTAATTAATTTCTGATTGCATCTAATCTTTTTCTGAATGAATAATCGTGCAAACAATATATAGTTATTAGAGTATTTTCAAAAGCACATACATGTTTATATCGCGATCATATGTATATATATATATATATGTATATATATATGTATATATATATATATATATGTATATATATATGTATATATATATATATATGTATATATATATGTATATATATATGTATATATATATATATATATATATATATATGCATGCATGTTAGTACAAGCTGATACTTATTAGAATTAAATCAAGCATGCATGCATGAGTGCATGGGGCGGACGCGATCTCCATGACTGCAGTAGCTTACCATTGCTGGTGGTTGGATCGGATCGTTTGCCAACGCCGTGATCCGCGGGCAGCTGGGCACACGTGCTCCCAATGATCCCACCTCTTCTCTTGAGAAATCGACGATGACCGACGGCCCGACGCCTTCCTCGCTTTCCTCGCTGCCTCGAGGTGTCAACCGGGCGCGGGCTTGTGCGCTGGAGCTAGTCGCCACCTGTTCTTCGGTGAAGTCGATGATGATGCCGCAGCCTTCCTGGCTTTCCTCGCTGCCATGAGTTGCCAACCGGCCGCGGGCTTGACACTTGTGGTAGTCGTCGTGCACTTGTGCGGCGGCAGCAACACGGGGTTAAGATGGGACCGGAGATCATCAATTGTAAAGGGGAAGAGCTCATAAAGGTAATTAAGGAGTCTCACATGAGATTGAGTTCCGGACGGTTGCGTCTTATAAGATGTAAGATCTCATATGACGGAGGGCTCATATAGCATGAAGGCTATATCCAACCGTTATTACGCAGGGAGATCCTCTAAAAAAACTCGCTCTTTTACAGTAGAGAAAAAAGGCAACATCAATAATTCACAAACCTACTAGCTTGCATTATCCAAAAGTGCTCTTAGCTACTCCTCTAGAGGACGCCTGATTTTCTGACCGTTGGATGCCCGCCACTGGGCCCTGTTTAGTTGTTTGAATGTTCCAAAAATTTTACAAGATTTTCCATCATATCGAATCTTTGGATTCATGCATGGAGTATTAAATATAGGTAAAAAAATAACTAATTATACAGTTTGATTGTAAATCACGAGACGAATCTTTCAAACCTAATTAACCCATGATTAAACACTAATTATCAAATAAAAACAAAAGAGTTACACCACCGTCTAAACATAGCCTGCGTAATTTTTTACGCCCTCAAACAGTTGGGACTTGAAAAACCACACAAATGGTAAAATGGGGAGTAGCCCGCTAGCCCACGTAAGCACGGTTTCAGTTCAAAACCATTCTCCGCTGTTGCTCCTGTCCTCTCCCTCCGCTCCCTCTCTCTCGTCGTCTCCCCATCTCCTACTAGGGTTTGCCCTTCCCACCGCGTCCGACGTCTACCTCGCCTCCGCCGCTGCCGGGACCAAGGATGCCGCAAGAGCAAGGTGTGGAGGAGCCACCGCCGCAGGCGGAAGGTGAGGCACAGCCGGCCGCCGATGTCCCCATGAGCGAGGCCGCGGCGGCGGAGGATGAGGAGGAAGAGGAACCCGTCATGGGGGAGGGGGAGGGCGGTGCAGACGGGGCCGCCGACGCCGTTGATTCCGTCAAGGCTTCAGTGAAGCCCGAAGCAGAGGGCGCGCGGGAGGGGGACAGGGAGGAGCTGAATGGTGGCCCGACGGCGGATTTGGTTGGCGAGGTTGTGAAACTGGAGAACGGGGATGGGCCCGTGATGGTGGGTGGCTCGGCGGATGAGGGTGGAGCCGGAGATGGCGGTGATGATAAGGGCCTGGTTGGTCAGAATCAGCCTATTGTGAACCAGCTTGTGCTGGTGCCGGCTGAGGAGGATCTGGCATTGACCAAGATCTCAAATAATTCCTTCATGTTCGATTACACCACTGGTGGTGACGACTCGGGGACTGAGGAGGAGCAGGCTGCCTTCATGAAGGAGCTCGAGCGTTTCCACAGGGAGAAAATGTTGGAGTTCAAGCCCCCAAAGTTTTATGGCGAAGGATTGAATTGCCTCAAGTAAGCACCCAAGCCACAAAACCTTTTTTTTTTTCTTTCTGTAATTACTCATTGTCCTATGACCATGCTGAATTAAGTAATTGTATCTTTATTGTCATTAGATTGTGGAGACAAGTTACTGGATTGGGTGGCTATGATCAGGTACTCTTCTTCAATATTATGCCTTTTAGATTTGTTGAAGGAAACACAAATTATTCTATTCGTATGGGAATGGTTGAATTATGAGTTCTATTTGCATCACACATGTTCGGTCATTAATATTTTTTTTCTGCTAAAAATGAACACATGTCAGGAACATGCCTGTAGCAAAGCGCCTCTTGCTAGAGTTTTTATTCTGAATTTCTCTCCCTATGTGCCTTTGCTTTTCTATGTTGGTACTTAGCATATCATACTCATCTAACTTTGTACCTCAAGGATGAGTTAAGAATTTTGACTAGCTTGCCCAATTTTGTTTACATATGTTTTATTTGACCATTAGATTATCTTAATTTTACACTTTGCACAAAACGTGTCAGCACTATTTTTTATCTGATTTCTGATTTCTCCCTTTTCTCTTCCAGAGTCGTACAAAACCATCATATTAATTGATCATACTGTTCAAGGTTATCAAGTCGTTCAACTAATTGCGATTAGTCGGGTGATCAGTTATGCACTACGATTAGTTACTATTAGTCCTGATTAATTACGATTTGTCGGGCTAATTGGTGCCATGGGGACTAGGGTCGATTAGACGATTCAAAACATTGATGCTGTTATCTTTCTTTGGCATGGAATATGTTTAGCCATTCACCTTGTTTGTAGCATTTCGTGTCCATGTTAAAATCTTCTAGTCAATGTTCAAAAAGACTACTGTGTAGCCTGCCTATGAAACGCTAGTGCTCCTGTCTGACTCTGAGAGTCAGTGATGCACCATCCCTGCTCTTGTTACCCTGGTTGGCACTGTTTTTTTATTTAAATGTATAATTTACACTTTACACAAAGAACGCTATATAATAAAAGCACCATTTGCAGATTAAATAGCTGTACTGCTAGTAACTTTTAGTGATTAAATGTAACCATGATGTGTTTGTAGACATAAACTAGCAAATATGGTTTGCTTAAGTGGGAAAGTTCTCTCGGTGTTGATATTCTCTACCAAATTGATGACATAACTTTTCCCTGCGCCAATTTGACATTTAATTTATTTTATTTCTTTGTGTGACTCTAAAATATATCTGTTGATTTGTGGTCGTGACTATTTTCCCCCTGTTTCCTGGAAAGTGGTTTTGGTTAATTAACTTTGCTGTATGGGGGAGGGGGAGGAAGAGAGATATTTTGCCTCATATGCTTGGTAACTAATTGCATCAACACTGAACAGGTGACATCATGCAAGCTGTGGCGTCAAGTGGGAGAATCATTCAAACCTCCAAAGTATGACTTTAATAGTCTGCAACTCAATTGATGATCCTCAATTGTCATTTTAACAGAAACTGGGACATAATTCACATAAGCTCTTCTTTCTGTACTCTATCCCATGATGTGACTTGCATGTTTTTATGCAGGACATGCACAACTGTTTCATGGACTTTCCGTAACTTCTATGAGAAGGTAATTTTACATTTCTAGTTCCTGGGATACCTGTTCAGCCTTTATAGCTTCTAGTTTCAGCACTGTTTTAGCACTTGAGTGTTGCCATGTGATACCTACCATGGCAGTTTGTTGAATAGAAAAAACTTTTCATTTAAGCACATTCTTCGTGAGCATGTCAATTGAGTCTTGCCAGCTCAAGTACATGCCATTATTTAGAAGTTTTACCAAGCTGTTAACATAGGATTATGCCCTAAATCTAATCTAATCTCCTTAATTGGTACAGAGCTGATTAAATTTAAGGTTATATGGTGGATTTCTTAGTGGTAGAATTTGTAGTGCGAGATACTGGCCTTTTTATCTTTCTTTTCCTCTCTTTTACAGGCACTCCTTGAATATGAGAAACACAAAATCGAAACAGGAGAGTTCCAAGTAGCTTCATCTGCTCTACCAGACCGGATTGGTTCTGAGAGCCAGGTACAGTTTTATGTGGCCTAGTATATAACTTAGCACAAGCTAGTTTCAATGTGATGAAATTCATTTTGAATAAAGATCTGTGATATTTCCATGTACTCCCTCCGTCTCAAAATATAAGGAACAATTTGACTTGGTGCGGTTTTCAAGATCACTCTTATAATATAGTTTAATTTGTGGCAACAAAAGTTTGGTCATTAGAGAATATTTCTAAATACAAATCCACTGTAACAACTTTTGTAGTTTAAGATTTAAGAGTAAAGTCCACCGGCGGTCCTCAAACTTGTTCGGCTGTGTCATCCCGGTCCCTAAACTTGTAAATTACCCGTTTAGGTCCTTAAACTTATTCGTCTGTGTCATCCCGGTCCCTAAACTCGCAAATTGCATGTTTAGGTTCTTAAACTTGTTTAGCTATGTCATCCTGGTCCCTAAACTCACTAACTGCCTATTTAGGCACTCAATCTCTGTTCCGATCTAAATGGGTGATTTGCGAGTTTAGGGATCAAGATGATAGCTGAACAAGTTTGAGAACCGCAACGGGTGATTTGTAAGTTTAGGGACCGGGATGATACAACTGAATAAGTTTGAGGACCTAAATGCACGATTTGTGAGTTTAGGGATTGGGATGATACAACTTAACAAGTTTAAGGACAGCCAGTGGACTTTACTCTTTAAGAGCTTTTCATATGATTAGACTAATTGTTGGTCGAAGATAACAAATTTTGAGTTTGAGATATGTGTGTTAGGGAATGATTTTCATTAAATTGGGCTAACCCTAGAAGGGTAGCTATATAGGTTCCATACATGGGCCACATGGGCCTAGCCTCATGGGCCTAATACATTCACATTCCAACACTCCCCGCAGTCTGAACTACCGGCGCAGCGGAGTTCAAGGCTGAACAAGAAAGAAAACAAGTAAGTGCACAACACACACAGGACCCCCCGCAACCACAACTAGCCACTGGAGACGTTGAGGCTGGAGCGAAACTCGGAGAAGGTCGAGGAAGGGAGGCCTTTGGTGAAGATGTCCGCAAACTGGGAGGTGGTCGGGACGTGAAGTACCCGGACGTCGCCGATGGCCACACGGTCGCGGACGAAGTGTAGATCGATCTCCACATGCTTGGTCCGCTGGTGCTGCACGGGGTTGGTGGAGAGGTAAACCGCGCTGACGTTGTCGCAGTAGATGAGCGTGCTCCTGGCGAGGGGGCGGGGAAGCTCGGCCAGGAGCTGGCGGAGCCAAGCGGCCTCGGCCACGCCGTTGGCAACGGCACGGTACTCCGCCTCAGCACTGGAGCGTGAGACTAACGGCTGACGCTTGGACGACCAGGAGACAAGGTTGCCCCCGAGGAAGACAGCGTAGCCGGAGGTGGACCGGCGGGTGTCCGGGCAGCCCGCCCAGTCAGCATCGGTGTAGACAACCAGCTCGGCAGTGGAGGACCGGCCGAGGAGCAGCCCGTAGCCAAGGGTGCCACGGAGGTACCGGAGAAGCCGCTTCATAGTAGCCAGGTGGGGCTCCCGCGGAGCATGCATGTAGAGGCAGAGCTGCTGGACGACATAAGTGATGTCCGGCCGGGTGAAGGTGAGGTACTGGAGCGCGCCAGCAAGACTCCGGTAGGCAGTGGAGTCCGCTGGCCCAAGCATCGGACCCCCAGCCTCTGACAGCTTGCCCTGGGTGTCAACCGGTGTAGAGAAGGACTGACAGGTGGTCATCCCTGCTCGCTCCAGAATGTAACAAGTGAACTGCCGCTGGTGGAGGAACAGGCCTGAAGGTCGGGGCTCAACAGTGACGCCGAGGAAGTGGTGGAGCATCCCAAGATCCTTCATAGCAAATTCCTTTTGGAGAGAGGCAATAATGCGGTGGAGCAGAGACTCACTGGAGGCGGTGAGAACAATGTCATCCACATAGAGGAGCAGGTAAGCAGTCTCACCCCCATAGTGGTATATGAACAGGGAGGTGTCAGACTTGGCCTCCGTGAACCCAAGAGTCTGCAGGAAGGTAGCAAATCGAGAGTACCAAGCTCGGGGTGCCTGCTTGAGCCCGTAGAGAGATTTGTTGAGCCGGCAGACGAAGTCAGGACGAGAAGAATCCACGAAACCTGCCGGCTGACTGCAGTAGACCGTCTCAGTCAGAGTGCCATGGAGGAAGACATTCTTGACATCCAGCTGATGCACAGGCTAGGAGCGCTCGAGAGCTAGGGAGAGGACGGTGCGGACTGTAGCTGGCTTCACCACGGGACTGAAAGTCTCAGCATAGTCAATGCCAGGCCGCTGAGTGAAGCCGCAGAGGACCCAGCGAGCCTTGTAGCGCTCCAAGGAACCATCAGCCCGCCTCTTGTGCGTCCAGATCCACTTGCCGGTGACAATGTTGGAGCCCGGCGGACGGGGCACTAGGTCCCACGTCTGGTTGGCGAGGAGGGCCGCGTACTCCTCGTCCATCGCGCGGCGCCAGTGAGGATCCGCCAAGGCCGCATGGACGGAAGAGGGTACCGGAGAGATCCCCGGCTCGCAGGCGGCGGCGGTGAGGGCCTGCGGGCGAGACGCCTGCCTCATCACCATCGGGTGAGTGTGACGAGGGTCCCGGTGAAGAAGAGGCGGGTGGTACACCGGCGGGTCGGCGCGAGAGCGCGGCGAGGCCGGCGGAGCATGCACCGGCGACGACGGCGCTGGTGACGAAAGCGGCGGAGCTGGCTCACGCCGGCGCTCGTAGACGATGCCGAAGCGTCCGGGAGGAGGTGAGGGCGGACTCGGCTCCCGCCGGCGCTGGTAGACGAGTCCGAAGCGCCCGGGAGGAGGTGGGGTCGGTGCGCGGTCCCGCGATCGGAACGGCAGCATCTGGCACAACGGGAGACAACGAAGCCACAGGGAGCGAGGGTGGAAGCTTCGGGGCTGCCTCGGCCGTGTCAGGTACCGGAGGAAGGTCCTGGTGCGAGTCCGGCAGGGGCGAGGTGGGACCACCAGGAGAGCGCGCCGGAGCAGTACCTGTAGAGTAGAGGGAGAAGGGTGGCAGAATCACCGGGTCAGTGGGAAAAAAGGAAGCCTCCGCAGGGTCAGCAGGAGGTGTGGGTGGAGAGGTGGTGGAGTAAGGGAATGCCGACTCATCAAACACGACATGGCGAGAGATGAGGACACGGCGAGAGGTAAGGTCAAAGCATCGGTAACCCTTGTGATCCGGAGAGTATCCGAGAAAGACACAGAGGGTCGACTGGGGAGCCAGCTTATGGGGAGCGGTGGCGGCGGTGTTAGGGTAACACGCACACCCGAAGACTCGAAGGTGGTCGTACCGAGGAGGGGTACCGAAAAGAGCGTGGTGAGGCGTGGGAGCTGGGCAGGCAGTAGAAGGAAGTCGGTTAAGGAGATAGGTGGAGGTGTGCAGACACTTAGCCCAGAAGCGAGCGGGTAGAGATGCCTGGAGCAGAAGGGTGCGCATGATGTCATTGGTTGTGCGGATCATGCGCTCTGCCTTGCCGTTTTGAGAGGAGGTATATGGACAAGACATGCGTAGGTGGACACCAGAAGAAAGGAAGAAGGCACGTGAGGTTGAGTTATCGAACTCACGGCCATTGTCGCACTGGACAGCCTTGATGGTGAGGCCGAACTGAGTGGATACCCAAGCAAAGAGGTGGCTAAGAGTAGGAAAAGCCTCGGACTTGGCACGCAGAGGAAAAGTCCAGGAATAATGGGAGAAATCATCGACCACCACCAAGTAGTACTTATAGCCAGACATGCTGAGAACAAGAGAAGTCCACAAGTCACAGTGAATAAGATCAAAGACACGAGTGGCATGGGAGGAAGAGGACTGAAAGGGAAGGCGAACGTGACGGCCCAGCTGGCACGCATGACACAAGTGATCATCGGGAGCCCGAGAGTACCGAATGTCGGAACTACGACCGAGCTGCATCAGGGCATCTCGGCTAGGATGGCCGAGGCGACGGTGCCAAGTGGTGGAGGAAGGAGTGGCGGTGAAAGCGGCTGAGGGAGGCGAAGAAGGTGAAACAGATGTCGGAAACCGAAGGGTGTAGAGAGGCCCAGTGCTGTTACATCGGAGCAGAGGAACCCGGGAGGCCAAATCCCGCACGGTGAGGCCAGAGGGGTGAAACTCAACCGAACAAGAGTTGTCAGTGGTGAAACAGCGAATAGAGAGAAGGTTGTGAACCATACCGGGAGCCACAAGAACATCAGGGATATGAAAGGAGCCGTGGGAACTGGCAGTGCCCACGGAGGAGACAGGAAGGCAAGTGCCATTGACGACCATGATGGAAGAGGGACAGGAAGGGTGGGGAGGACGAAGAGAAGAAAGTAGACTCGCATCAGGCGTGGTGTGGAAAGTGGCGCCCGAGTCGGCGATCCAATCAGGGCTGGCGGTGGTGCTGAAGGAGTAGGCCAAGGCGGGAGGTGTAGACCACAGGGATGTGGGGTTAAACCCAGGATTGGCGGCGCCTGGGCCCCCCGCGCCAGCGGCCCCGGCGCTCGCGGCCATGGTGGTGGCGGCGCCTGGAAGATGGCCCGGCTGCAGCGGCGGGGGAGAGTGAGCCCACGTGGCCCGATAGGCAGCAGCGGATGCACCCACAGCGCCTGCAGCAGCAGCCGGGTCCAGAGAACTCGTTAGCTGGCTGCTCTGCTGGCCTGAAGAAACAGCGGCGCCGGCGGGAACTGCACAGCGGGCGGGGACGGAGCGCCGCGGGTGGTCGGGGATAAGAGGAGGGGTGGAGGAGAGGTGCGGCCGGCCCACCACTGGAGTCCAGGAAGTAGGAAGCGGTTGGGGGGCGGCAGCAGGAGCAACCCGCGCCCAGGAATGCGGGTGGTGGCCGGTGGAAGGGGGCTGGTGGGGCGGTTGGGGGTCCAACGCAGCAGCGCCCGCAGCAGTGCCGTGCAGGGCACTAGGAAGCGGCGCAGGACGAGGCGAGGTGCCTGGTGGCGCAGCCCCGAGCGCGGCTCCGAGGGGCGCGGCCCCGAGCGCGGCGTCGAGGGGCTCGGGCCCGAGCGGGCGGAGGCCTGGAGCGGCGGCGGTTGGGGCGCCAGGAGCGGTAGCGGCCACCTGGGCCCACGAAAGAGGGGAGTGGGGAGGGAAAGAGGAGAAGGAGTGAGGGGAAGGTGGATGTCCGGCCATGGCGCCGGCGGCAGGGAGAAGCCACCGGCGGCGGCTGGGAGGAGGGGAGGGAAGAGAGAGAAAACACTAGGCTGCTGATACCATGTTAGGGAATGATTTTCATTAAATTGGGCTAACCCTAGAAGGGTAGCTATATAGGTTCCATACATGGGCCACATGGGCCTAGCCTCATGGGCCTAATACATTCACATTCCAACAATGTGCACACCTTGTATTTCGGGATGGAGAGAGTACTTCTAAGTGCTGACAGGATGCTCATGCAGTTGTGCTAAAACATGGGAAAAGATATGCAAGGAGACTAAAGTTCAGGTTGTATCACTGTATGTTTGCCCAGGTGGGTGGAAGCCATGTATCTGGTTCTGGAAGAGCCAGAAGAGAATCTGCAACTCGTGCAATGCAAGGTTGGCATTCTCAGCGCCTACTAGGCAATGGTGAAATCGCTGATCCTGTAATTAAGGTATTTGTTGCTTTCAAATCAAGGGTTACTAGCGATCTTCATTTTGTTGTATAATAATATTTTTTTTTAATTTTTCCCTAGGATAAAGGGCCAATTGTCTTAAAGAAGGATAAAACTCCTAAAAGCAGTGGTACCTTTCTGCATTCTGTTTCATTTTACTTCCGTTATGCCATTACTTACTAATCGTTGTGAGTGGATTGGGTCTTGGACAGGCCTCTTGATCTCTCCTTGTACTATATTTTTCTTCTTAATGAAATGAATTGCAGCTCTCATGCATTGTTTGAGAAAAAAAAACTTACTAATTGTTGGATTTGTGTAGGTTCTGCCAAGAGGAAAAGGACACCATCCCTGGAAGATGACAGGGTGATACCTTATAAGCCTGATAAGCTACAGTAAATCCCCTGAGCACTTAATATTCACGCAAATCCTGCATTCCATTTTACTATCTATTGCTGTCAAAAAAATCAGTAAGAATTGCAACACGGCTTCACACAATTAGCTTCATTCTGTTCTTTTGCATGGATAATAATAGTCCTACAGGGCATAATATCCATTTGAATAACTATTTGGGTTTGGCATGGCACTAGTCCTTTTTCCTCCTTCCTCCTTGGACTTTGATTGATTTGATGAAGTATTGCTATCTGGCAGAAATGACTCGATGGTCATTGACATGGGCCCTCCTGCTGATTGGGTGAAAATAAACGTTAGGAAAACCGTGAGTATCTGTATCTCACCTTTATCTGTTGTTAAATCTTATAGCTTTATGCTGCTTCTTATTTGTTTGTTGTTTCCTCATAGTTCTCAGTTCCATTAATTCCTGAAGGAAATTTTGAAGCATTGAAATTGTGCTAGTGAACATGTGACACGCTGATTCTTTATGAAATGCATATATCTCAGTTAGGTCTTGTGGTTATTATGGAAATTTTCGTAAAGAATATAGGCTAGCCAGGAATCAGTAAAACTATGATCACTTTGAGGGCATTTCGTGAAAGAGATTATGTTTTAGTTAATTTATTTATTTTCATTCAATTTTGTTTCTTTCAGAAAGATTGCTATGAAGTCTATGCGTTGGTTCCTGGCCTTCTGCGAGAAGAGGTAAGTAAATGCAAATCTTTTATAATGGTTGGTTATTGTCCTTCAATCATGATCTTCTCTATGTGTTGCAAAAGTTGGAGTCGCTGATGCATGTTTTGATGCAGGTACATGTTCAGTCTGACCCTGCTGGTCGTTTGATAGTTACTGGAGAGCCTGAGCAATTGGATAACCCGTGGGGTGTCACTCCATTCAAGAAGGTCTGTGAGCTCTTTGAATTGTATCCTGATGGATGTTTTTCACTTTTAATGATATACTCCTTACTGAAACTTGTGCATCCTTTGCAGGTCATTAGTTTGCCTTCCCGCATTGATCCTCACCAAACCTCTGCAGTTGTCACCCTCCATGGGCAGCTATTTGTGCGTGCACCATTTGAACAATCAAAATAATGTTGATGCCACAATGAAGCTCAATAATACAAGTATGCCCTTGTTTTCCAATGGTAGACTGCTAGATCTATGTTTTATCATTCCGAATCTGAAACTGTCATCTATAAAAAATGGATACTAAAATGGAGAAATGCATAGTTGATTATTTTAATAAGACTATACACCTCTGAATTTATTGTTTATTGAATGCAAGGGTTTTCTTTTGTCCTGCTTGTGTTAGGCCCCCAAAATTACAAGATTACTTGTGTGCACACTTGTGGAACCAGCTGTGAACTCAGCACCTGTTTTGTGCTTACCACACCCCTAACCAACTTGTTTCTCTTTCAGGTTTGCCTTATGGGTGGGATTATATTGTTGTGACATGGGCTTAGAGTTCTCACCCTGACCATCGTCGATAACTAGTTCCTTGCTGATCCTAATGCTTCAAGACTCTTCCATGCTAGATCTCTCCTGTATCAATTTAAACTCATTAGTTGACGTAGTTCTGTGTGTATTCGGCTGTGCCCATTGGCTGTGAATTGTAGCTAAAGCAAAGTTACTAAGCCTAGACTTTAGGATGTTAATAGCCTGATGCTCAACATGTCCATGGTTTCTTTTCAATTTAACCGGCATAAAGTGTACTGTTTGTAGCAATGTAGTATGTAGCTTGTTCCCAGTATTTGAGCTCTGGAAAATGGAGTCAGGTAGATTCATTGTATGTAACTGTTGTCGGTGCATTGCTAATTTGCTATTCAACTTGTATTGTCAAACAGTCTGAAACTCTATGGCCTCCCCTTTAACCTGCCTCCATATTGTGTGACTTTGTGCCTCGGTACTAGCTGAAAGAGGAAGCAATACTGAACACTAAACGACTGCCGAGGACGTAGTTATTGGTTTTATGTTGCTTTCAGGACATAGTTATTGGTTTTATGTTGCTCACAGTTTTGTCGCTCCGTATAAGAACAGTCTGTAACAATGTTTATTTTTAGATGACCTTAACCTATGTATGATGCTTGCAACTGTAGAGGGTTATCTAGATCCGTACAAATTGTTTGCTGTAATGTTCAGTTCTGTTCTGCAGAGCCACGAGTACATGTCGGTGTCATTCAACATCAAATAGTAGGGTGTGATTGCCTCAGCTGCCATGGGCCATGGGTATGAACTGTAATGTGGATGGACCAGGTACCTGTTTGCTTCGACGACGGCACATCGGCGTGCACTGGGAACACAACGTCCAGTTCGGGCGTCAGCAGCATCGACGGCGAGGCGCCGCACGGCAGTACTATCGGTGCCTGCAGGGCGCCAGGTTTGATCTGCGTGACCTGGCCGGGTGATCCGATCACCACTGGATTTGGAAACGGTATATGCCTTGCCCTTGCATATTTGCATGTGAGCATGCAAACGTAGCAGCTGCGCGACAGGAAACAGATCAAGGGTGGGGGTGTGGCAGAAATCATCCGGTCCGAACGTTCGGACGGGAACTGCGTGCCGAGCCACATGCGCGGGAAAGCGACGAGCGCGGGAACCGCCCGCCCGAGCGACGAGCGCGGTCACTAGTTAGGAAGCGTGGCCCATGACTCAGGCCCACGAGCGCAGGGGTCCATGCACGCAGAGGGATGCGGATGGCCAATGCTTATCGGCTGGGGTAATTGCCGTTCAAACTTTTTTCTGTTTCTTTTGTTGCTTCATTTTTGTGGTATAATATTCTTGTCTTCTTTTTTATTTTTTATCTTCATTTAATTCTTTTTCCTTTACTGTAATTAATTATTTACTTTATTTTGTGTTTTTCTTCTATTTTCTGTTTCTTTTTTCTTTTCTTTTTTCCATTTGTTTCTTTATTTAATTTACTATGTGAACTATTTTTTTGTTTCAAGTTTTTCTATGACATACAAAGTTTGATAGTACACATGTGATTTCAAATTTCTTATTTTCCTTCTTATTTAAACTATTCATTTTATTTTATTTTTCTATGTTTATCGTTTGTTGTTTATAGTATACATGTGATGTTCTATCATGTTTCCTGTGATGTTTACGTGGTATACATGTAATGTTCTGTAATATATTTTTGTGATGTTCACGTAATATACATGTGGTGTTCCCGTATTATACATACAATGTTCTATGATCTATTCAGCTATGTTCATGTAGTATACATGTAATGTTCTATGATGTATTTTTGCAATGTTCACGTAGGATGCATTGATGCTATATAATTTTGTGATGTTCACGTATTATACATGGGATGCTCCACATTTTTTAGGATGTTCATATATTATAAATGCATGTTCCACGATTATCTTTGAGTTTTCATGAGATGTTCGATGGTATATTTTAGATTATTTAAGTAGTATTCATATATTTTTAATTTATCTCTATTACGTAGATTTTTCTTTTTCCTTGTGATTTTGTTCTATTTTTTAGTTGTAGAGATTCATTCCGTGTGATGCTTTTGTCTGGGTTACATCGCGTACTAAAATAGTTTGACTTGTACGGATTCTGGAAATTGATTTGTATAGAGACACAGGGAGAATAAATATTTTATAAGTAACACAAACCGTCTATACGGTGTAGCGGTGAGGAATGGTTACTTTAACCTTTTGATGCAGTGTGTTCAACCTCAGCCACGTATTATTTTTGTTTCTATATTAATATTTTTTTCTCAAAATATTTCTTTTCGTTCTCTCGGTATGCTCACTGTTTTTTGTGCGTGAGTTGAGAGGGACGTGCTGCGCTCCGTGCGCGAGTACCTGGGGTGGGTGTTCCGTGAACCGTGAGAGTGACATAGGGTGGGCCTGATGTGACCAAGCACAGCAGTGCACGTGTTGCTAGGCAGGAAAAATTATCGACACGAGGCTATCGTCTGTCCGCTCGGACCTTAGCAGCTCAAGTGGCGCCGCCGCCCTATGGGAATCGGCTCCTAGCCAGCTTCGCAACTTTGATCATTCTCCAATGTAACAGAATAGCCCACTAGACAGGTTCCGAGCATTTATGTACAACTTTATTAATCTCTTAGGGTGCCGTTAAGGTGTGTTGTATTGAGCATTTTCTCTACCTTAATAAAAAGCACAAATCTTTTATGTAATGAAGAAAAATAGTATAATAATGTATTTAGTAATAAAAATTCTTAACTATCACACACTGCCTGTACGATGGTCTGGTTTAGATTCCTAAATTCACCCTTAAATTCTACTATGCAAAAATAAGATTCTTCGTCACATCAAAATGCCGGCACATGGAGTACTAAACGTAGATAAAATCAAAAACTAATTGCACAGTTTTATTGTACTTTACGAGACGAACATTTTGAGCCTAATTAATCAAAGTTTGGACAATTATTATCAAATAAAAACAAAATGCTACAGTGTTTCGACACAGTAATTCGGGGCACCGAATCGGCGATGTGAGTAGTATCGTTAAATCATGTACTAGTATGTCTTATCATGTTCAGACCTCTCATGCACTATTTTTTATTTTTATTTCTCTTTTCTATGTCTTCATTCATGTGCTTTTCTCCTCTCGTTCACGTGCACGAGCGGGAAGGGCGGGGCAAGCGGAGTGTAGCGGGAAGCGGAAGCGCGATCATAAATGAGTTCACAACGGGCCATTACAGAAACAGACAAAAGTCAAAACGATCCAAACCACCCGCGCAGGAGCTTTAATATGTTTTTCGGCCAGAGCTGGGCGGGAAAAATTATAGCGCCATCGGCGCGAGGATATCGTCCGGCCGGCCAGACCATAGCAGCTCCCGGGGGTGTGGGGCCTGCGGTTTCGTGCGATAGCGGTAACAACTCGTATCAGACTGGGGTCTTGTTCTCTTTCCTTCCAAATTCTAAGTTCACTCTCTCTGTCACATCAATTTTTAGATGTATATATGAAACATTAGATGTTGATAAAAAAATAACTAATTGTACAGTTTGGTAGTAAATCACGAGACGAATCTTTTGAGCCTAATTAGTCCATGATTGGACACTAATTGCCAAATACAAACGAAAGTGCTACAGTAGCTAAAGTTGAAAAAAATTTACAATCTAAACAAGGCCTAGGAATTTTTTAGCGGAGGCACACACACCGAGGTATGGTTGGACGAAATACCTTTGTATTTTTTTTAGGTGGTACTGATTTGTTTTATTTCACTCGGTCCGTCTTAGTGCAAGCAGCCAAACAACTTCTCGGAGGCAACCTAACTTTGTGCAAACAACTAAACACCGGAGCATGCACTGAGCCTTGCTACGGAGAGCCTACACCTTGTTCGGTTGGCTGGCTGTCAGCCAGCAGTGCTTTTCTCTCACAACAATTCAGCACCAGTCACCAGCTACCTGCCAGCCAGCAGTATTTTTCTCTCACAACAAATCAGCACCAGTCACCAGCCACCAGCCACCAGCCAGCCGAACAAGGCGCTAGCCCTAGATATGAGCTAGGGGTGTGTTTAGTTGAGAAAAATTGGGTGAAAAGTTACTGTAGCACTTTTCGTTGTTATTTGGTAAAATTTGTCCAACCATGGATTAATTAGACTCAAAATATTCGTCTTGAACTTTACAGACAAACTATGCAATTAGTTATTTTTTTACCTACATTTAATGCTCCATACATGCGTTCAAAGATTCAATGTGATGGGTGAAAGAGGAAATATTTTGGGTTCGCATGCCAAATGAACACAGCCTAGGTTCGTTCATGAACCAGTCACGCCTTGTAATGTATATATACATATGTAACAACAATGCGCTAATTTTTGCCCCTTTGTGAATACATACTGTAAGCAACTAGTGGAAAGCGCGCACCCTCCCGCGCGAGGGCAGAGGAGCATGATCAGATTCATTCCACGGATGCTGGTAATTCGCATAGTTAAGGTAGTTTGATTGATAGACATTTACAGCTTAGTTAAAGTACATAGGTGTAGGCACATGGCAGTGCTATTGTTAGTTTGCGGCGTAGCATAGGAGGTGCTGGTGATATACATAGGCCCGGTTTATATCCTAAATATTTTCCCAAATTTCACTATGCAAAAAGATCTCCATCACATCAAAATGCCGGCACATGCATGGAGTACTAAATGTAGATGAAATCAAAAACTAATTGCACAGTTTATTGTACTTTGCGAGACGAACATTTTGAGCCTAATTAGTCAATGTTTGGACAATTTTTAACAAATAAAAACAAAATACTACAGTGCTGCACAGTGCGCTACAGTGATTCCGCTGCCCTCAAATCAGGGCAACTAAACACGGCCATAGTGAAGATAGGATGACCGATAGATATTTACAGGATGCATATAGTACATAAGTGTAGGGAATGTTGCTGTTTGATCTTGTAGCGTCGGAGGCTATAACTCTACATAGTGCAAACCTGGATTAGCATATAGTTGAGGCAAGTAACAAAATTAGATTCTCATCTAGATATGACGTTACCGCAAGTGGCCCAACTCCACTGCTTAAGTAACGTATGTGTCAAAGGAGAATTTGAATTTGGAGAATCAAACAACATTGTTTAATTGATGAGTATTAAGCAAATACCTGTGAGATCGAAAATCTGTTTCAACATGAGATCCTTCCCCAGTTCCACATGCTTAGTTTGAATGCCTGTACAAAGTATAAAGGATTGTGTTTTTATTAACGTTGGAATTTAGCTTATTATACGTAGACTACTTAAACCATTGAAAAGAAATTGCAATCTGTAGATCCTAGAAGTTGAATTTATGACAAAAAAAAGATACATATCAACAATTTCTCAGCATGAGGTTTCACCCTTGAAAGTGCAAACACTTATGAAAGCCGAGATGACCGAGGCTGAAAGTTGTAAAATGAGATGGCTAGCTGTATGAATGTGAACTCATATAGAAATGAGAGCACTGAAAGAAACCGTCGAAAATATATTAGGATGCATGCACCAGCATGAAATCGGCAAGTTCCCATTCATCATCGGCCTTTCTTTAGACACGTAGGATGGATGAAAGAAGAGGCGACAATCAATGTCTTCGAATTAAAAAGGGTCAAATCAATAACTAAATTTTGTAGTTTTTTTTTTCGATGAAAGAAGAATTATATTATATGATAGCTGGGTATATCAACACGTCACAAACACTCTGGATTACAAAATAGTACCCACGCTGTGAATAGCACAACTCAAAATCTAACCTGTTAGATGCTTTGCAGTATAGATGACCGTACAGGCAAACACTCGGCAAATGGCCTGAGAACAAATACCCAACAAACGATGGCCAACATTCCTGTAGGCGGAATTGAGGAACTTCTTCTTTCTGGTGTCCTCATTCTTCTTGTTTCTGCCACCGAAGAGTGAGGAAGACTGATCTGAAAATTATTCTCCCTAGTCCTTCATCGTGGCCAGATCTAACCACAACAAAACGGAGAAGAGACCGGAGAAAATTATTCCATGGCAGCGACATCATCTCCGCCTTGATGCCGCCGTCCGAAAATAAAAGTCTCCATGTCGTCATGTTGATGAAGATGCTGACGCCGAAATTGTCGTCCTCATCTTCAACGGAGCCGCTATGGAGAAGACGATTCCACCCTTCCCCTTCACCGTCGCCGGAGAGGAGGAGAAGAAGGAGATAAAACTCCAACACCCAGAAATTTGGCATGAAGAAACACTAACCCTAATGACTCGATCTACTAAGAAAAACTTATTAAAAACAATGGATCCCCACTCTCTTTAACCCGGCAAGATGCCGGAGGGGAAGGGAGGGGGACCAGCGGTGGTAGGCGGCGGGGGGGGGGGGGGGGGGCGGCGGTAGCGGCCGGGGCGCTAGGGGAGTACGAATCGTGTGGATTAATCTGCAAACGCTAATGACTGACCAACTAAATTTTGTAGTTGGAACTATCCCATAAAGATCGGAGCTACCGAAATTACAAATATGTTGTCTGTCATAATTTAAGTGTTCTAGAATTTGGGACAGGCGCTGTAGGACGTGATGTGCCTCCATTATGAGGATTTGATGGACATACTGTTCATGCATGAGTGGCATGGATATGTAGAAGTAGATTCTTAAAACTATGAACAATGGAGAAGGTGAGTAATTTATCCTAAGCTAATTAATCTCTAACACTTACAATGCCATGGTCTTAATAAGCAAGAAGTAATTACTTCTGTGTAAACTGTAAAGGGACCAAACTACTACAGGGAAAACTGAGAACACATGTAATAGCTCAGATGCATAAAAATCATGTAAATTAGACGGAGAAGAGTTTTACCTGAAATCAACAGCTGCTACAGAAGTGAGTTAATCAAGCGATAAATGGGATAAACAAGCAACATACCTAATTCTCTTTGCTTCTAACACTCTGCGGTAAGAGACATATCAAAACAGTAGAGACTTGAGGGCGTGTTCATCCCAAAATTTTTGTGGAAAAATTCATGTAGCACTTTCGTTGTTATTTAGCAAAATTTATTCAACCATGGACTAACTAGGCTCAAAAGATTCGTCTCGACATTTACAGACAAACTATGCAATTAGTTATTTTTTTACCTACATTTAATGCTCCATGCATGCGTCCAAAGATTCGATGTGATGGGTGGAAGAGGAAATATTTTGGATTTGCATGGGAAGTGAAGTGGGCCTGAATCTAAAAATCCAGCAACTATTTAGAATCTGCGAGCCAGAGCAAACTTTTGAGAAGTGATAGTAGGTGTCAAAATCATCAAAATGAGCCCGTTAAATTTTTCCAGAGAGCTTGAACGATTTACAACAAACTTGCAGTGATTTGCAGGCAACAATTTAATCAACAGGGAAAATGGAGGGCTAATTAAAAAATTGAAGGGACACCTTTAGACATAGCAGGCACCTAGCTGCCCTGTACCTCCTTACAACAAGGACGGCATGGTCCTGGGCACAGGAGCAGAGAGGGTAAGCAGTGAGGGCATGGCCTGCGGACAGGAGGTGCTGGATGAGAAGATGGTCTCAGAGAGAGAGACGTTGAATGGGACCTTGAATTTGATTACTTCCTTCAATGCATTACTAAAAAGATTATTATAAAAATTGTAGAAACAATTTGAGCATGAACTCAAAAGGTATGCCAGGAATTAATTCGAGTAAGACTCATCAGATTTAGTGGTTGATTTGCACACATATAATATGCTAAACTCAGAATTGTAAGGCAAGAGCGTCGCTATGAACACCCGTTCATATGGATGTGTAGTCCATCAGGTAAGCAAATCAATGAAAAATGGCAGTCCTAATTTTGTGGGGGCCTCGAGGAGATCAAAGGCCATAGTTTATACAGCAGCAAGACAAGAGGATAACGAAAAAGCATACCGCTTCGGTAGCAAGCACTGCACCAAGTTCTTCAGTCTTGTCTGAATACTCTTTCATTTTTGCCTCTGAAAATCTTAACCTACAGGAATTAACAAAGTAACAAATGTTTAGATGTTGCCGCCATAAGCGAGGACCAAAATAACAGATGTAAAAATCACTACTCCGGATTAGCGAATCAGTATTCTAATTTTTCTGAATAAACGGGTGAAGAGAATAGTAGAGAGTTTGGTGATACAGGGCATGCTATTACATGACATAAACCAAAATATAGTTTTAGGGCCAGCAGAAACCTATTATGCTTGTAAAGTGTGGAAGTACATTAAGGTAAACTTAAGACAAGAGGAAATATCTATCTTATTTAGTACTTTAAAATATGTAAAGTACAAAAATAATAAATAAAATTGAATAGACAGGCTGTTTATTTTGGAATCCACGGAATGAGGATGGTGAGTCAATGGGCTGCATTACAGAAAACACTGGTTAATTAATCTATTGTGACAGAGGAAATAATATCGAGTCATATGCTTACTAATCAAATACAGGAGTTATACAGAGACACATACCAACCTGAGGATCACCAGCGTTTGCATCAGTATTTCCAAGCAGCCCATTAATCCAAGCAGTCTCAAGTCCATGATGGCAGCTGCAAGTTTATCAGACCTTAGATGGATGGACAAGAAAATAAAAGGAATAGAGGAGAGCTTCGAAACTATATGAAGTATTGCAATAAAATTGGCTAGAAACAGGAGATCTGAAGTGTTTCCTGATAAAATAACCACGCTAGCATACGACCACAAATATTTGCAGGAGAACAATCATGAGACCTCTAGATGGCTGGGCAAGTTAATTAAGAAACCTATACAAGCTCATATAAGAATAATTGACACATTTGAAGCACAAATCCATATCTCCATTCCAATATAGGCTGACCGGTACATAGTCAAATAAGTTCCATGTTGAATCTAACGCTCCATCAGACCTTAGATGGATGGGCAAGAAAATAAAAGAAACAGAGGAGGTCATAAAGCAATAATTACATAGCTGAATCACTACTCCATAGACTGATAAAAATTTGGTGCATGAAAACTATATGGAGTAACAACCATAGATTGAACTGGAATTACATGCGAAGAAAACAACCTATATCCAGCCTAGCAATCCATTTTTTGTGAGCTAAAGTATGTAATTCCTATAAATTACATTTACCAGGTGCACAGGAGCAACTACAAATTTGCAATGGATTCAGTAAAGCACAGGAGCTAAATATATACATATTCCTGTTAGCTTGGATGGGCAAGAAAATAAAAGAAACAGATGAGGTCATAAAACAATAATTACATAGCTGAATCACTACTCCATAGACTGATAAAAATTCGGTGCATGAAAACTATATGGAGTAACAACCATAAATTGAACTGGAATTACCTGCGAAGAAAACAACCTATATCCTGCCGCAATCCATTTTTTGTGAGCTAAAGTATGTAAGTCCTACAAATTACATTTACTAGGTGCATAGGAGCAACTACAAATTTGCAACGGATTCAGTAAAGCACAGGAGCTAAATATATACAAATTCCTGTTAGCTTGCATGGGCAAGAAAATAAAAGAAACAGAGGAGGTCATAAAACAATAATTACATAACTGAATCACTACTACATAGGCTGATAAAAATTCGGTGCATGAAAACTATATGGAGTTACAACCATAAATTGAACTGGAATTACTTGCGAAGAAAACAACCTATATCCTGCATAGCAATCCATTTTTTGTGAGCTAAAGTATGTAATTCCTATAAATTACATTTACCAGGTGCACAGGAGCAACTACAAATTTGCAATGGATTCAGTAAAGCACAGGAGCTAAATATATACATATTCCTGTTAGCTTAGGTATATATATATATATTTTTTGTTGTAGACTATGATCCATATCTTTGTATAGTGATGGAACTAATATATGAAATCTAGAGATATTTTGCCAATAATATAATGTTGTTGTCTCTATATACGAACCTAATTTAATAATCTAATCTACATCACATGGGATTGACCATGTAAAATTGTATGTGCCATAGCTCTTGTTTGACCCTTATCAATGCAGAGGACCAAGCAATTTGAACGTAGATCAGAATTAGATTCCAGAAGAGGCCTTTAAAAAGGGGTAGCAAAAAAGAACATGTACTCTCTCTTTTATTATGACCTTCATAGACCTATGTTGTGCCTCCATTGGTCATGTTTGGCAAGCCAACCGCACGCAAGTGCTCCTGAGGACTAAACTGGGAAAAAAAGAGAGGGGGACATCATAATACCTTACTGCAAGAAAACTGCTAGGCCATATATTGTTTTGATAGACCGTCCAGGCAGCTCCTTGTTGGTAGCCTTTGACAACAATGTAAGAATCAGAGATAAAATAGAGTAGACAATGAGTCTGTTGGAATTTATATGGGCTTGACCTAATAACCAATTGCGAAATTCCTAATAAATTTCAAAGGCCCATTCATGTGAGCAAGGGGATGTGGGAACTCTTTAGTACCACCTTACTTGTTGAAGTGGAGGTAGCCATACTTAAATATAGAAGTCATCTCCACTTCCTCAAGTCTAGTGTGAGGAGGAGAAAGAGAAGCCCACACGCACGCGCTTGCTCGCCTCGCCGGGCGGGGCAAAGGGCGCGGGCGCACAGCACCTGCGTGAATGGTCCGTCGAAATCCGGCTCCTTGCCTTGCAGGAGCGCAGTCTCCTTTTACAGTTTTAGTTTTTGGTTTTTTGGCCTTCAAGTTACAGAGTTCTAAACAGTTACAAATTAAGAGTCCTAAAGCGACTTAGATCGTGATCGCGACACGAGGTCGGTTGGACAGGACTATATAAGCAACCTACCGGCCATGCCAAAACAAATTTAATTAACCTAGAGTTTTTGCCTCTTCTCGCTGTTGCGCTACCGCCGTAGCTACTCCAATCTGATCGCTTGCGTGCACTAGTGACCGGATGAGCATGTCTTCGGAACCATCGTCTTTGTGATCTTGCACCGAGAGAAGGCGAATAAGGTTTTTGGAAAGCGCTATCCGCGCGACTGCTCCCAACTTTCACAACGGGTCGTCTTCCATCCAAGTCAGGCGGCGCTACGTCCTGACGTATTCGTCGTCAACTGCGTCGAACTCTTCCTCCACCTCTCATTGACGACTTCGACATCAACGACTTCGACATCGACCTTGTTCCATCATCACCACCATCGACATCACCAACGACTACAACTACAGTTGGCAGGTATAATCCTCGTAATTTAATCTTATCGTTCATACTATCCAATATGCTGATCTGTTATGCTAGTATACTATACATGCTTGATCTAGTTCATCTGTTTTACATGATTTATATTTTGGTTTTAATCTAGAAATTATCTAATTACTTAACAGAGTCACTAGCGTAAGGTAATCTGGAAAAAAAAGATAGAAATCATTAGTTAATTTCACGTTAGTGGCTCATTAGTTAATCTGGAGGAAAAAAAATCTAAAGATAGACAATGAGTAAGCAAAAGCGTTTTGGCGCAGCTTCAGGCCGAGCTTCCAGGTTTGCTACCTGGTCAGCGTGGGGGGAGTGTTGATCATTTGTTTTTTCGCTGAGTTGCTGATCCAGCTGGCCTTGTCAGCGTCGACGGCGTTGATTACTTAGCATGAAACATTTAAAAAACAACTTTCAGATTTATAAAGGAATAAACAAGGCAATAATATGTGGAGAAAAAAAAGGAAATCATAATCACCAGGCAAATCTACCACAACAGCACGTTCACCAAGTAACAATTCTAAAGAAATAAATCGATCTAAAACACTAAAGTTCAAGAGTTGATTGCTTACCTTGAAACATTCAGAAACAAGGTTCAGATTTATAGGGGCACAATGTTTTTAGGACGGCTGGTCGAGCCTGGTCGCCTGGGGACCGTCCAGGATGTCCAGGACGATTAGTCGTCATCCAAGACGATTAATCAACTTGGACGAGTCCCCTGGTCGTCCAGGTCGTCCCCTATATATGGGGACTGATATATACCATATATATATATATATATTATATAGTTATATGCAATATACTTCCATCCAGGGTCTCAAAATTTAACCTTCCTATTGGGATCTCTGGCTTCAGCAACCATTTCTGGAGACAGTTTTGCTACGGCCTTCTCAACAAGAGATGCAACATTTGAAGCAGCAGCAGCCTGTGCTCCTGCAGCAGCAGCCGCAAGGAAGAGAGAGAGGGCAGCTGGAAGGGAGGGAGGAGTAGCTGGGAACCGGAAGAGAGGAGAGGAGAGGGAGCTGCAGAACTGCAGCAATGGAGGCAGCTGCTGCAGAACTGCAGCTGGACAGGAGAGGTGAGAAGAGTGCGTGTATTCTGTTGACTTGTGAGTGAGAGGCTGAGGGAGTGAGGGGTAGGAAAGAAGAGAAACCATATGTGCTTGGACTAAAACATAAGACAGCTAGCTAGGCCCAATTCTGGGATGAAGCCCACTCTCTGGCTGGACGACCACACGGCCTGGATGAACGATTAATCGCGACTGGATGACGACTAATCGGACGACCAGGTTTTTGGACAGTCTGGACGAGTCAGAGGCCCTAGTCGAGTAGCTAATACCGTCCAGGACGATTAGTCGCGACTAATCACGATTAATTGGACGTCCTCATAACATTGTAGGGGAATAAACAAGGCAATGAACTGCACAAAAAAATATCTCAAAATCACCAGGCAAATCTACTACAACTACACGCTAACCAGGTTACAAATCAGAAGAAATAAATCTTTGACTTCAGCAAGCTAAACACTAAAGTTCAAGCACAAATAGGGATGGAGAAGTAGCCATAGTCATCTGTACCTGGTGGCTGGGCTTTTGTGCAGCAGGAGAGAGGGGAGGACGAGGGATGACCCTGCGCCGCCGCTACGGAACCCCGGGTGCCTAGCCGCGAGGACACGGTGGTGGCCTTCCTCGTCCGCGTCACCTGTGCCGAGGCCGCCACCGCTGCCCTTGCGCCGGGGCCCAGTCGATCCTGGACGGTCGGTGACGCGGAGGGCCAAACCCTAGGTTGGCGACGCTGCTGCAGCGTTTGCCGGCCGTCCAGGTTGAGGCGCCGCTCTGGGGGAGGCCACGCTTGTGCGTCGCGCCGTCCACGCCAGTGGCCATCCAGTGTGTCACCTCGTCGGAAGGCGGCCGCGCTCGGGCTTGCCTGGTGTGCCGCCGCGTTGTGAGAGAGGGAGAGGGAGAGGGAAAGGAAGGGGAGGGTGGGGCGGCCCGGCGCGGCGCAGCGCTCGGAGGTGGCGGTGAGTGGAGTGGAGTGGATCGACGACGGAGAAGACACATTTTTTTTCAGAAAAATGACGAGAGGCTTCTGGGCTTCTGGTTGGAGAGGAGATGTTTTGCTGGACACCACTTGGAAAGCTAACACTTGGGCACTATACAGTAACCCACCGGTGGAGTGAACCAGAGATGTGAGATGGAGATCAGATGGCCCAAATCTTTTTCGCTGATGTGGATGGGCTGGCTGCTCAGCGTTGCGCTCCAATTTAAAGGGTTTAATATGAAACAAGTCATCAGCATTAAACATGAAGTACAATTATTATTCATACATGACATGGTGACGCAACTAACAGGAGTGCAATTATTATTCATACACGACATGATGACGCAACTAACAGGCACAAGAAGACATCATGATGAGAACATACATTGGTTTTCCTAAAGGCAATAAGACGACATCATGATAAGAACATATATTGGTTTTCCTAAAGAAGACCACCACCACCTCCTCCTCCTCCTCCTCCTCCTCCTCCACCACCACCACCACCACCACCACCTCCTCCTCCGCCGCCGCCTCCGCCGCGGCCGCGGCCACCGTGACCGCCGCTGCCCGGGTTGCCGGGGCTGCCACCGTCGTTGCCGCGGCCATCGCTGCCAGGGCTGCCGCCGCGGCCGCCAATGCCTCCACCATAGTTACCTCTCCGTTTGTCACCATCACCTTCACCATCAGTACCTTGACCTCGTCTGACTATAGCCTCCTCCTCCTCCTCCTCCTCCTCCACCGCCACCTCCTCCTCCTCCTCCTCCACCACCACCACCACCACCGCTGCCTCCTCCTCACCCTCCTCCATTACCACCACCACCACCTCCGCCTCTGCCGTCCTTATTAGCATCCACGCTACCATGCACCATGCTCTTGTCCCTAAACACCATGGCATCGTGTTCCTCCCCAACATCTTGCCCAAGGCACACAACGGAAGCTACCTCCCGCTCCTCTGTCAAAGTAAGCTGCAGGAGCAGCATGCCGACAATGAAGAAGGGGAGGCCGAGCCATGGGGTTCTCTTCCTCACTGACACTGTCATCTTCACCTCACACAAACTCACAGTACGTGTTGCCTATCACTGCAAGGTTGAGGTCGTCATGCATGTTGAAGGTGTCCTGCAGGACGGGCTATTTATAGGTTGATGGGGGTTGGGGGGGGGGGGGGGGGGTTGTGAATTTCAGCCGTGGAATTCATAATGATAGGGGATCACTGTAGTTAATTATTGTTGCTAAGCTACCTAAGCTTGATCGACAAGATGGGGACATGGTGGCATATGACCCGGTGAATCAAACCAGGCTAAATTCTTAAGCCGATGTGGTTTCCGTTCCACAATCGTTGTCAGGATCGTTATTGCTCCCACTAATGATTGCACCATGCAGGTTCTGTCAAATACTCGTATATGATTTCCGCCACGCTGAGAGCCTCCCAGCGATCTGCGCCTGTGCCTGCTCACCACGTGGACGTGGTCGTTGTGGACTACTCAGTGCCGGTCACGTTCTTGCTAGTGACGGGTTTATCCAGTTTGGCCTTCGCAGCCTGCCCTACGCCTCTGCTTACGCGGACGGAGGCACGGAGCCGGCGAGACAGGTGCGATGCGACCAAATCGCCGGCCGCAGACTGGCTTAGAGGGCCCCTTCTAGACCGCATGGGCCAGCGTGGTACAACCTGTAGGAGGACGTTGCGTACGAGGTGCGCCATTGTAGCCTGTTGAGATGAGAAATGTCTAGGTACGTACAAGCAACCCCTTCTCCCTCCCTCCCTCCCTCCCTCCCTTTCTTCCCTTTCTCTGAAATGGTGCAAGCAATGGATTGAAATCCTTTCCGTGCCCTCCCTTGTTTCCCAAAATTTAAGTGGTCATCCTAACTCCAGCCATATTTATGTGCTCATGATTTTCCTACAGATTCGACAGGCAGGTTTGTTCCACCATCACTCCCGAATGAGCCTGCTGGGGCGCATCTGTGTGCTCACGTTTGCAGTTATATTTCTAAATTCAACACTTGTTTTACACTTGCACATCTTTTTGTGCTTCATGACACACACACAGAGAGAGAGAGGACCAGTGCAAGAACATCTTGGTTTATAGGTTCAGAAAAAGAAACGACAGCAACATGTTGATATTAGATTTCTTTTCTATTAGGTTCATGTTTCACAGGTCAGAGAAGACAGTAGTGTCAATTCAATTGAACAGGCAAGTTACCAGATAATAAAGTTGGATGGTATTTATACATGAGAGAACCAAAACAAAAGTTGTAGATCTCGAAAAGTTATACAACTTTGTAGTTGACAACCGTTTCATTTGAAATCATTTTATCAAGGAAAACTACGTTTGAATTTCTTAAATTTGAAATTTAAATTTTTCAAATGACCTCGGATAGAGAAACAACCAAAACAAAAGTTATAATCTAGCTAAGGATAACTACTTTTGACGTTTTTAGATTTAAAATTTGAATATTTCAAATGATCACGGATGGAGAAACAACAAAAGTAAAAGTTCTAGATCTGAAAAATATAAACAACTTTGTAGTTGACAACTTTTTCATTTGAATCATCCAGCTAAGGATAATTATGTGTAAATTTGGTAGATTTAAAATTCGATTTTTTTAAATGACCTCGAATGGAGAAACGACCAAGACCAAAGTTGTAGATCCCGAAAAGTTATACAACTTTGCAGTTGACGACATTTTCATTTGAATCCGTTTAGATTTCCAAACACTCATTTTAAAGTCAGCTGAGCATAATATGAGGATAAATAATATCTGATATAGGCAAAGTGAGTGTGGGGTGGAGTGGTTAGAGGGAGGAACGTGTGAGGCTGAGGTCGCGGATTTGAAACCTAGCGGCGGCGTAGCGTGCGATTTTCATACAAAAAATGGTGTGACTTGTGACCAGGATGGCGCGAGCGTTTGGCTGCCCGGTGGGGCCTTCCAGGATTAAAAAATTGTTTTTGCTATTTTTTGGTCCAGATTTGAGAATTCTAGAAAACGGATGTCGACGACAAAAAGTGAACTCGCCGTCGGCACATGTAGCAAGCCGAGAGAAACCGTGTGGAGCAGATCCCGAGCTCTCTCCGGACTTAGGAGGACACCAGACTGGATGGTCGTGACCTAGGGCGTGCCAGTCAATTTGACCCTATAATTATCAAGGAGAGAAAGGTAACAAGTAATTTAAGGTGAAACATGTCGGTATTGTTCTAGACAGTTCCAAATGTGCGGCTAGATAGCCGATTCGATAAGGCCATCGACTAAATAGTTGATATCCAGCATGTTCATGATATAAGATGTTGAAAAAGAACATTATTGGCAATTATCAGATATAAATGATATAAATCTAATGCCAATGATCATAAAACATGCAAAACATGGTAGAGAGCTGATATGAATGAAAGCATTTGCATTGACTATACCCTGTATTGGCTCAAAGATCAGGACAAAAACAAGTACAATAATAAAAGCCAATACACTTGCAATGCACGGGCCATCAGCAAAAATAGCCGATTCCAAAGTAAACAGATGCATATTGTAACACCCCTGGTGGTAAGCAACACTAAAACTTTGGTCATGTCATCATCATGCATCATGAGCATGTCATTTAGCTAACTAAGTCTTGCATTCACTAAAAGCAATGTTAAATTGTTAGGGTTGCAATGCATTGTTTGATGAGATGTGTAAAACCAAAAATACTCTCAAGGTGCTTAGGGACCTTGCAATTGTGAAATTCACTTAAAAACTTGGAATTGTGCCCAAATAAACCTTGGAGTGTAAATGTTTTATTTTACACTAATGATAAGTGTTGGGAATGATTTCTAGTTCAAACTTTTAAAATTTGAGCTTCAAAATTGAATTCAAAGTTGAAATCCAATACTTAGTTTTTGTCGGCGTCTGGTCCCGCGAGGGTCCTAAGCCAACGAGTGAATCAGCGCTGCGTGTCCCTAATATGGATGGTGATGCAAGGAGAGTACACGGGGGTTTATCCTGGTTCGGGCAAAAGAAGGCCCTACGTCCAGCGGGGAGGGGGGAGTATTGTATTTTCTTGCACCTAAGTGCTTGCGTAGGGGTTACAAGCTGTGAGAGAGGGAGCAGATCCTAGGTCTCAGAGAAAAAAGTGAGAGTACAAAAGAGATTGCTTGAGATGTTGATCTTCTACGGTGGGATGGTGACTGGCTTTTTTGCTTGTCCGCCCCCCTCGTAGAGTCCCCTGCCTGCCCTTTTACAGGGTCAAGAGGAGGCAGGGACGCCGGGGGACTCCTTAGAAGTGAAGTTTTGTCGAGCGCTGTGGAGGTCACTGTAGCGACGTGCCCCAGGAATGGCCGGCCATCCCCGGACACCATGGTGACGTAGAGGATGAGACGGTGAAAAGACTTCGGATCCTGTGGCATGCAGGCCTTGCTTCCTTGTTTGACCGGCGGTTGGTCGAGGCCGGGTCGAGGTGGGTCGGTGGTGAATGGATAAGGCCGAGTCCTGGGAATTTCAGGGTACGATAGTCGTCGTATTCTCCCTCGAGGGTGATCAGTGGCGGAATAGTGCTCGGCATGGCGTGTACAGTGACAGGTTTTCACCGCCCATTCCAGGATGGGTAGTAAAAAGTGAGATTTGACACTGGTACTGCTGGTTATCGCTGTAGCCATGGGGGTAGGAAGTGGTTTGCGGTTGCATTAAATGCTTTGACTTTTGTCTCAGAGTTGGTGAGTGAGGCGGGTCGACCGGCTCGACCCAGGGTCGTGCGAGTCGGAGATTTCTCGGTGGTCGAGGTGTCCCGTCGAGCAAGCCTCGTGCGAGTCGGAACGTGGTCGAGGCGTTCCATGCGTGGTTTTGGTTCGTTCTGCCTTCGTGGGTGGAGCCTTTGGCGTGGTTTTCTCAGGGGTTTGTCTTTCTTAATCGTTGATTGTGGGTACCCCTTGTTTAGGTACCCGACAGTAGCCTCCGAGCCTTTGGGTGAGTGTGGTCACTCTTGTAGAGGCTCAGTGAGTCATGAACTGGAGTCGTGGCGTCGTAGCTTTTCCGGTGGGTGCGTGCGAGCGCACCCGCCGGGTGTAGCCCTCGAGGCCTTGGTGGAGTGTTTTGACTCCTCCGAGGTCTTTGGTGCGTTGTACTGAGGAGTGCTCCCGCGTTCGAGCCATCGTGGCGTGTTTGGTCCTCTTTCGTTCGAGGTTAGCTTTTTGCGGTCGAGCCCCCGAGCCTCGTGCGCACGAGGTCGATCAGGGTCTTGCCCGTCTTCATTGTACGACCCTCACGCTCCTTTTAGGAAAGGAGGAGGGGTGGGGAACGTCGTACTACCCTCGTCGGGTGAGTTCCGGCGATCTCCGGTGAGCTGTTAGCAGGAAATTCGAGTGGGAGCCTGTGCTCCATTCGGTAGGAGTCGGCTAGCGGCCGCGGAGGCGCTCTCCAAAAATGCCAAAGAGTAGTCGTGTGGATCTCGGTTCCATGCGATAGGATCCGAGGGCTCGATGCCTCCCTCCGAGGGGATTCCACCGTCGACCTCTCTTCTGGCCTCGAATACGTCCGGGGGCGCCTCGAGAGAGTGGCTCGAGCCCTGGCCTTGTATGGGCGCGCCCCCAGTTGTCCCTGACTCCATTACTCGAGGGCAGCTGTCGAACCCCGGTCGAGGGCCAGCTTTCGATCCCTCGAGGTTTATATTGGGCTCGGAGCCCGTTATCCATTCGTCTAGAAATATCCGTCCGTGGATCCCCTTCCGACCCGTTTGAGGTGCGTCTTTTTAGGAGGGGAAGCGAGAACGACGTGGTAGTGGGCGGCGTGGCGTGACGGTTACGGAGCGAACGGCGGACACGTGCCCTTACCTACGGGTTTCGAGGGAGCGGTTAGGCAAGGACATTGAATGCGGGAACTGTTCCTACCTTTTTCGTCGGATCCGCCCGTTGGCCTTCCATAGGGGTATAAGTATGAGGTCCGGGGTCCCGTGTGCCCCCCACAGGCCATTTGCATTTTGCCCTCTTTCTCCTTGTGCGCCCTTCAGCCGCCCTTCGCCGCCGCCGTCCCCTTTTCCTCGGCCGCTGCCGCACGCCGTTTTTGACGACCATGGCGGGAAAGAGCCAGATCCTTCCCGCGGATGCGTGGGCTCGTTCCTCTGTGACAGAGAGGAAGCTGGAGGAGTTGGTCCGTGACGGTCTTCTGTGACCGAGGGCAAGCCGGACCAGCCAGAATGGAGGGTGCCGCCGTCCGACCACCGAGAGCCGGCGCCCCCGGAGGGATACGTGGTGAGCTTCGTCGCTTTCCACGAGAGGGGGCTCGGGGCACCGCCGAGCCGCTTCATGTGGGCGCTCCTCCACTACTACAAGGTGGAGCTGCATCACCTCGCCCCCAACTCCATCTCGTAGGCTGCCATCTTTGTGGCGGTCTGCGAGGGGTATCTGGGGATGGAGCCACACTGGAACCTGTGGCTCCACCTCTTCAAGGCGGAGCATTTCACCAAGAAGGCGGGCGAGCGAGGAGTGCGGCGCGCAGTGCACGTAGGGAGCTGCACCCTTCAAGTCCGAGTCGGTCGAGGCGAGCAGTACATGCCGGCGCAGCTCATCTCGTCGAACATCGGATGGCACGACGGGTGGTTCTACCTGCGCAACGACGATGACCGGCTGTCGAGGTTTTCCAGCCGGGTCCTGATGTCACGCGAGGACAACTGGACATACGGCGTTGTTGAGGAGGAAAAGCCCAAGCTGCAGCCGGTCCTTGACGCGTTAAGGAGGCTTCGATAGTGCAGGTTGACGGCGGGGACGGTGGCTGCCGCGTTTCACTGCCGGAGGGTGCTACCGCTGATGCAGCACCGAGTCCGGATCGACGAGATGACGTCAGAGGCCTCGCTGGAGGGGAGTCGGATGTCGCACGAGTCCCTCCCCCTCGACGAAGTTGCCCGACGCGCACGGTGGATGGTGGGGAGCTTCAGGCAGGAGGACATCGATAGGGTCCCGATGCGCCCCACTCAGGGCTTCGAGCCTCTGGTAAGTGTCGTTTTGATAGCCTCGGGTCCTTTTGCTTCCCAGTTCTCTCGACTAAGTTTGGCGAGGCCTCCGTGCAGGATCTGTCGGCGGTCAAGGAGTCACGGCCGCCGGTTCCGGAGGATCGGGCTGCTCAAGAGGCGAGACGCCTCTCGGCGGCCCAGAAGAAGGAAGAGAAGGACGCTGCGAAGAAGCGTCAGGTCAAGAAGGCCCTCGAGCATGAGGCGTTGAATAAGCGCCGCCGCCAGTAGAGCCTCGAGGGTCTCCCGATCGAGGAATCCCCCTTCGAGACGGTCTCAGGGGAGGATGAGGACAGCGGCGACGATGACGCCGGGTCACGGTACGATACCGCGACTTTTCTAGCGCACCTCCCCGACGTACGGCCCCTGCTGGAGCCCATCGGCGGGGGTCGACCTCCCAGGCGTCGAGGGAAGTCTCAGCACCCGTCGAGGGGGAAGGAGAGCCAGCAGAAGGAAGGGCCCGTGTGGGGCCTTCAGAGAGGGGATCTACCTCGCCTGGGGTCCCGCAGGGGAGATCGGTGGCGCCATGCCCGCGAGTTCGGTCGCCTCAGAGTTTGCCGATGGGCGGAGCAACAACGTCGGCGTCTGAGGTCAGGGCGCCGTCGACGGGCGTGAGGACTCGAGGCCAGATAGCCTCCTCGGCGCAGAGGTCCTCAGGCGCCCCGTCAGCCCGGGCTCCGAGGAGCACCAGGCCAACTGGAGGCTTGACAGAGGAGCCCTCGCAAAAGCCATCGGGTGGCTCGGTGAAGCCGGAGTCTAGGCCCCTGATTCCCTTATCCGGGTAAGTACCTCACCTTGTCTTTTCATCAAGGTCGTCTCGCTCTTTATTCTGACGCGTTTGTTCACTGCTCAGTCACAAGCGCAAGGTGGAGCTCGCGGCTCCGACTCCCGTCAAGGCGCTCAAGTCTGGCGCCGCCCTGATGATGCGGATGCCTGCCGATGATGCCGCCTAGGTCACGAGGTACTAGGCTGCCACAGAGCGGCTTAGGACGAAAGACGCCGCCGCCAAGGCGGGAGCAAGCGCCCAGGAGGTCGCCGGTTTTGGTGATGCCACGCGGGAGCCAGAGCCGATCGAGGCAACCCCAGGTGGTGCCAGGCTCGAGGTGCCCGGTATTGGTGGGTCGGAGCCTGGGTCGACCGCGATGACCCAGGCGATCGTCGAGGACGTTGAGGCCGAAACATCCGTCCGCGATGCGGGGCGGACGGATGTCGAAGAGTCAAGAGAGGTGGTAGAGGCCTCGCCGGATGCGGGGAAAGAGGCGGCGCAGCCGAAGTCGCAATCGGCGCGGCAGGAGCAGCAGCCGCTGCCGCAGCAGGACCAGCCAACGGGGCAGGCGACCGAGGCGGAACGGGGGGTGGTCGTGCCACCGTCCAACGTGTAGGCGGTGGCATCGACAGTCGAGACGCCAGCCCCGCCCCAGGGGTCAACTCTGGCTGTACTTGATCTTACCGTCGACGACCCTCCTGCCGACAAGGGGAAGCAGAAGGAAGACGTCGAGATGGTCGATGCCCCGGATCGGCCCGGTACTTCCACGACGTCGGGGGATGATTTGGTCGAGGCGTCTGCCAGGTGGCCCGATTTCGCAGGGCTGGCGCTTGTACGGGCGGAGGAGGAGCTCCCGCGTTGGGGTCGGTCGACCCTCGAGTTCAGGGACGCGTCTAACCCCAGCGCCAAGCCCTTCTTTGCCCTCGATGACAAGGACGAAGTGCAGCACTAGGAGTTCGTCGAGGGACTCCGTAAGCACTCTGTGCAGTCTCTGCGAATGGTTGCGGATACCTTGGTGCGGGGTATGTCGGAGGCCTTTGAGGTGAGTTGGGTCCGTTTGTCTTTTCTTGCGTTTTATCCTCCCTTTCTCCTTGGTTCTGATCTTAGATTTAACTGTGGTCAGGAGCTCAAGGAGCGTTCTCGCCGCAAGTCACTCTTCATTCGTCATGAGAGTGGCGTATGGGCGGCGCTTGCTCGTCAACGGGCTCTAGTCGAGGAAGCCAATCAGCGGCTATCCAAGAAGAGCGCCGATGTGGATGAGCTCCGCGTCGTCCATGCGACGGTCAGGGAGGAGGCAGCGCAGACTCGGGAAGCCGAGGCCAAGGCGCGTGAGGATGCGGCCAGGGCCCAGGGGGAGGCAGCCAAGGCCCGTGAGGACCTCGCGCCGCTGCTGGCGCATGTGAAGGAGCTCGAGGAGGACGTTGCTTTAGTCAGCGGTCAGCGCGATGCCCTCAACATCCAGATCGGGATGGCATCCGCTCACGTCGGAACCTTGGAGGACGAGGTCGCGACGTTGAAGGGGACGGTCCAAGAGAGGGACGAGGCTCTTCGGGCGGCGGAGAAGGCGCGCGAGGAGTTATGTGACGAGGTCATGGGCTGGCAGACCCATGCTGAAGGAAAGCTTTTCATCGCATTTTGACTTTGGCCTCGAGGTCCCAGGTCTTTGCTAACTTGGTGTTTGTGTTTCAGAGCTGGAGAAATAGAAACACGCGGCCCAGGCGACGGCTACCTCGTTCCAGAACCTCTTCGAGGCCGAGGTCGGGCAGACTCAGCAGCTCTAGGGTGCGATCTCCTCGGTGTGCGATGGCCTAGGGGTCAAGCCCGATGCCGATACCGAGGAGGACGCACCGAGGAACTCGTTTGTTCGCCAGATGGCGGCGCTGGGTCGCCTCGTTCGCGAGAAGATACAAGGCGGGCAGCATCATGGCGTGAAGAGGGCCATGGCGGTCGTTCGGTCTAGGTTTGAGTACGACATGGGCCTCATCGCTGATGGCTTTATTACGGATCCAGACCGGACCGACGAAGAAAATGAAGCAGCCTGCCTGGATCTGATCGAGGCCGCGGAGGAGCCCGGGGGTGGCCTTGCGAAGCTATTCGAGGTCGAGGTGGTCCCGCCTGCCGACGATGAGGGCCTGTAAGCCAAATCTGGGCATGAAGGCCCGTGTAATAGGGTAGTTAGTACTTGTGAATTATGCTGTGATGGCCTCAGGGGACCTGAAACATTAATATGTAATCGTATATGTTCGTTTCCGTTCGAGTCTTTTCTTCCCTTTCTTGCTTGAATCGTATTCTTGCATAATTTTCTTAGCGCGCGGTTGCACCCCTTAGCGTGAGGGAGCGAGTGAAGGTACCGTAGCCTCGGAGGTGTAAGTGATCTCGCGGCTCAGCAGCCCTCGAACCATAGGGTGCGTTTGCGGCCTCATGGATTATGTAAGAACTCGATTCGAAGTGTATGGGAACGTTAGACGTGAGCTTTTTCAAAATCGTGAACTTTTATTAGGTCTACTTAGTGCGCGATTGCACCCCTTGGCGTGGGGGAGTGAATGGAGGTGCCATAGCCCAGAGGCGTAGGTGATCTCGTGGCTCGGCAGCCCTCGAGCCTTGGGGTGCACTTGCGGCCTCGTCGACTTGTGTAAGAGTTCTCTTATTTTTGAAAAAATGCGAGTTTTTTGGGGACACAGGGGGTTCCCCCCCGTGCAGCCCCCGAGGGAGGTTCGACTCTGAGAAAACAGGGTCGATCCTCCCTGGTTTTTATGAAATAATACTTTGAACACCGGTATATTCTTTATTCTATCATGGGATTGCGAAACAATTTACAGAGCCTCGAGGCTTTAGGGAAAAAAGCGACGTAGCTGTTCGATGTTCCATGCGTTGGTGAAGAGTTCGCCTTTCTCGTTCGATAGTTTGTAGGTGCCGAGCTTCAATACTTCCGTGATGATGTACGGCCCTTCCCATGGCGGAGTAAGCTTGTGTCGTCCCTTGTTGTTCTGGCTTCGTCGGAGCACCAGGTCACCGACATTGAGGTCCCGTCTGCGGATGTGTTTGTCATGGTAGCATCGGAGACTTTGCTGATACCTTGCAGAGTGTAACAAAGCCACATCGCGAGCTTCCTCGAGCTGGTCGAGGGCGTCCTCTCTTGTGGTGTCTTTGTTTTGCTCGTTGTAGGCTTTTAGCCTCGGGGATCCATATTGTACATCGGTTGGGAGCATAGCCTCGGATCCGTAGACTAAGAAGAACGAAGTGAACCTCGTAGCTCGACTCGACATTGTTCTTAGGCTCCATAGGACCGAGGGGAGCTCGGCGTCCCATTTTTTGCCGTGTTTGTTTAGCTTGTAAAAAATTCTCGGTTTTAGGCCTTGTAGAACCATGCCGTTGGCACGTTCTACTTGGCCATTTGTTTTTGGATGAGCTACGGCCGACCAGAGCACATAGATGTGATGGTTGTCGCAGAAATCCAGAAACTTTTTGCCGGTAAATTAGGTGCCGTTGTCCGTGATGATACAGTTAGGAACCCCAAAGCGGTGGACGATGTCGATGAAATATAGCACAGCGTGCTCGGACCTGATGCTGGTGATAGGACGGGCCTCGATCCACTTTGAAAACTTATCAATGGCGGCGAGCAAGTGGGTGAAGCCGCCAGTTGTCCTCTTTAGGGGTCTGACCAAGTCGAGCCCCCAAACAGCGAACGACCATGTGATGGGAATAGTTTGCAGGGCGTAAGCTGGGAGATGGGTTTGCCTTGCATAGTACTGGCATCCTTTGCAAGAGCGTACTAGCTTGACAGCATCGGAGACTGCGGTCGGCCAATAGAAACCTTGTCGAAATGCATTTCCAACGAGGGTTCGAGGTGCCGCGTGATGACCGCAAGCTCCCGAGTGTAGATCTTTGAGCTGATTCTTGCCTTCCTCGTTTGTGATACAGCGTTGTAGGATGCCCGTAGGGCTGCGTCGATAAAGCTCTTTGTTGTCGCCAAATATCACAAAGGTCTTGGCCCGACGAGTGATCCGTCGAGCCTCGGTCTTATCCGAGGGGAGGTCCCCTCGAGTGAGATGGTCGAGGTACGGAACACGCCAGTCGGGCTCGAGGTTGGCTGGTGGGGTCGAGCCTTCCACCTGCATGACTTCAGTCCCGGTCGAGGGAGCTTCTGCCTCAGGTCGGGGATCGAATGATGGACCATCGGCCCCTCCGTCTGCCCTGGTGTTGATGGACGGTTGATGGAGATCCCTCGCGAAAATGTCAGGTGGAACTGTGGTTCGACCAGAAGCGATTTTCGCGAGTTCATCGGCAGCTTCATTATATCTGCGTGCAACGTGGTTGAGCTCGAGACCGTGAAACTTTTCCTCAAGGCGCCGTACCTCCTCGCAGTATGCTTCCATCTTGGGGTCACGGCAGCTTGAGCTTTTCATGACCTGGTCGATCACGAGCTGGGAGTCACCACGAACGTCAAGGTGTCAGACCCCTAGTTCAACGGCGATGCGTAGGCCCGTGACGAGTGCCTCGTACTCGGTGACGTTGTTGGAGGCAGCAAAATGAAGCCGGATTACGTAGCGCATGTGGACCCCGAGGGGCGAGATGAAGAGCAAGCCTGCGCCTGCTCCTGTTTTCATCAGCGACCCGTCGAAGTACATGGTCCAAAGCTCGGCCTGGAGCTGAACTGGAGGAAGTTGAGTGTCGGTCCACTCCGCTAGAAAATCTGCTAACACCTGGGATTTGATGGCTTTGCGTGGAGCATAAGAGAGGGTCTCACCCATGAGTTCGACCGTCCATTTTGCTATTCTACCCGAGGCTTCCCGGTTCCGGGCTATCTCTCCCAAGGGGAAAGAAGACACCACGGTCACCGGGTGGCCCTCGAAGTAGTGACGAAGTTTGCGCCGTGTCAAGACGATGGCGTACAGCCGCTTCTAGATTTGCGGGTAGCGAACCTTGGTTTCTGAGAGCACCTCGCTGATGAAGTAGACTGGCCTCTGAACGAGCAAGGTATGTCCTTCCTCTGCCCTCTCGACAGCCAAGACCGCGCTGACCACTTGCGTTGTTGCGGCGACGTAAAGCAGGAGGGGTTCCCCTGTGGCCGGAGGGACGAGGATCGGTGAGTTGGACAATGTAGCTTTGAGCTTTGTAAGGGCCTCTTCTGCCTCGAGGGTCCATGAAAAGTGTTCCGATTTCTTTAGGAGATGATACAGTGGGAGTGCCTTTTCGCCGAGGCGCAAAATGAAGCGACTAAGGGCCACGAGGCAGCCCGTGACCCTCTGTACGCCCTTTAGATCACGGATAGGGTCCATTTTGGTTATTGCAGCGATTTTTTCCGGGTTGGCCTCGATGCCATGTTTGGAAATGATGAACCCTAGGAGCATGCCTCGAGGGACACCGAAGACACACTTCTCAGGGTTGAGCTTAATGTTTCTTGCCCTAAGGCACTTGAACGCAACGTCGAGGTCGTTTACCAAATTACTGACCTTCTTGGTTTTGACAATGATGTCGTTGACGTAAGCCTCAACGGTTGGTCCAATGTGTTCCCCAAAAACGTGTTGCATGCATCGCTAGTACGTATCCCCCGCGTTTCGGAGACCGAAGGGCATAGTAACGTAGCAATACATGCCGAACGGGGTGATGAATGAAGTCGCGAGCTGGTCGGACTCCTTTATTTTGATCTGGTGGTAGCCGGAATACGCATCTAGGAATGATAGAGTTTCACATCCCGCAGTAGAATCAACGATTTGATCAATGCATGGTAAAGGAAAAGGAAATTTTGGACATGCTTTATTCAAACTAGTATTGTCTACACATATCCTCCATTTCCCATTCTTTTTCTTAACTAATATAGGATTAGCCAGCCACTCAGGATGATGAACCTCCTTGATGAATCCGGCCTCCAACAGCTTGTGGACCTCCTCGCCGATGACCTTGCGCTTCTCCTCGTCGAAGCGGCGCAAGCATTGTTTCACTGGTTTGGAGCCGGCTCGGATCTCCAAGGCGTGCTCGACGACTTCCCTGGGTATGCCCGACATATCCGAGGGACTCCACGCAAAGATGTCGATGTTTGCGCAGAGAAAGTCGACGAGCACTGCTTCCTATTTGGGATCGAGGGTGGCGCTGATGCTCAACGCCTTTCCGTTTGGGTCGGTGGGATCGAGGGGTATGAGCTTGATGTCTTCCGCGGGCTCGAAGTTGCCGGCATGGCGCTTGGGGTCGGGGATCTCTTTGGCCAGACCGTCGAGGTTCACCGCCAAGGTCACCGACTCTAGGATGGCTTCCCTGTGCTCGACGCATTCCACGTCACACTCGTAGGCGTGCTCATAGGAGGGCCCGACAGTGATGACACCGTTGGGGCCTGGCATTTTGAGCTTGAGGTAGGTGTAGTTGGGAACCGCCATGAACCGGGCGTAGCAGGGGCGCCCAAGAATTGCGTGGTATGTCCCATGGAATCCAACCACCTCGAAAGTGAGAGTTTCCTTCCTGAAGTTGGCGGGAGTGCCGAAACAGACAGGCAGGTCAACCCGCCCGACGGGCTCTGCTCGCTTCCCTGGCATGACTCCATGGAAGCCCCCGACACCGGGTCGGAGGTGCATCCTCGTGATTCCCAGAAGGTCAAGGGTCTGGGCATAAATGATGTTAAGACTACTGCCTCTGTCCATGAGCACCTTGGTGAGGCATGTGTTGGCGATGATGGGATCGACGACAAGTGGGTAGACCCTAGGATTGGGGACGTAGTCTGGGTGGTCATCACGGTCAAAAGTGATGGCCACCTCGGACCAGTCAAGGAAGAGGGGGGTTGCGAGTTGCACGGAGAAGACCTCTCGACGTTCCCGTTCGTGCTACCGTGTTGAGAGGCGCGTTGAGGGTCCTCCGTATATCATGAAAGAGTCATGAATCTTGGGAAACCCCTCATCCCTGTCGTCTCCCTTGGGATCCTCCTTCTTGTCGTCTTTCTTGATGCCTAGGCTTACAAAGTACCTCCGGAGCATGTGGCAGTCCTCGAGGTTGTGGATCGTGGGCCCTTTGTGATAGGGACACGGTTCCTTGAGCATTTTGTTGAAAATGCTCCCGCCGGGGGGTCCTCGAGGTTTCTTACGATCAGCAGCGGCAACAAGGTCGTCGGCCGGGGCCTCTTGTTTGCCCTGCTGATTTTTCTTCTTCTTGTTGTTGTTCCTCTTCGAGCCTCGGCTGGAGCTCGTGGGATCCTCTTCCTTGCGCTTCCTCTTGTCCTGGTCGCTGCCAAAGATGGCACCAACCGCCTCCTCGCCGGCGATGAAGTTGGTGATAATGTCCATCAAACCATTGGTAGTGATGGGAGTGCTGCGGCCCAGCTCTCGGACCAACTCTTTGCAGGTGGTACTAGAGAGGAAGGCCATGATGACGTCGGAGTCGGTGATGTTGGGAAGCTCGGTGCGCTGTTTGGAGAAACGCCGGATGTAGTCCCGGAGGGACTCACCCGACTTTTGTTTACAGTTTCGGAGGTCCCATGAGTTACCGGGGCGCATGTAGGTCCCCTTGAAGTTCCCCTCGAACACTCTCACCAGGTCGCTCTAGTCTTGGATCTGTCGAGGTGGGAGGTCCTCGAGCCAGGGTCGAGCAGTGTCCGACAGAAACAGGGGGAGTTGTCGAATGATGACCCGGTCGTCGGTGGCCCCACCCAACTGACAAGCCAAGCGGAAGTCAGCGAGCCAAAGTTCGGGCTTGGTTTCGCCGTTATACTTGGTAAGAGTCGTGGGGGGGGGGGGGGGCGGAACCGAGCCGAAAGTAGTGTTTCGCGAATGGCCTTGCTAAAGATCCGAGGGCCTGGTGGCTCGGGTGAAGGGCTTCGATCCTCCGAGCTGTCGTAGCGCCCGCCCCTGTGCTCGTGGTAGCCTCGAGCTGCACCGTCACCACACTTGCGCCTCCGGCGCTCGGTGATGTTGTGACGGGCGTCTCGAGGTTCACGGTTGTTGACGATGCGTTCACGGACAGAGGCCGCCTTGTTCCGCTGGGCGTGCTCGGGATGAACCGAGGCCTCTCTCTCCTATCGGGAGGGCTCCGCAGGCTGCTCCGAGGCAAACCCGCGTCGCCTCGAGGTGGAACTCTCGGCCTGCTGCATGGCAGCGGTCTCGAGGAGTCCTCGGATTTTGTCACGGGCTCGATGGGCCTCGAGGTTCGATGGCTCGGGCATGTTACGAAGGAGCATGGCGGCTGCGACAACATTCTGGCTGGTTCGGCCGAAAACCATGGGCTCGCCTGCCCGATCCTCGATGATGCGACGATTGACGTCGCGAGCTCTCTCTCGAGCTCCTCCACCGTGTGCGCGTGCCGCGCGCTCGTGCTCGAGGGTTTGTTGAAGTAGGCGCAGATTTTCCCGTTCCTCGTCGAGCCTGTCCTGCAATTCGTGGATTTGCTCGAGTTGCATTCCTTGGTCCGCAAGGAATTGAGCCTCATCCTGTGCAGCAGGGGGCTCAACCTAAGGTGGCGTGGCGTTCCTTCCTCCAACGGCTGCCTCATCCTCTGAATCCGCTGTGATAGCTCCATCAATATTGAAGCACTCGCGAGTCGGGTCGTAGGTGTCATCGGCAGAGTCGGAGTCTGGAGTGCTGAAATAGTAGTACAACGGGTGCATGTGAGGTCGTGCGTCTCTAAGGTCAAGACGTCGAAAGGCAGTCGCACGGAGCTCCGTATCCGGGGTCTCCGTGGAGTATAGGTACTCGGAAGCTGGCGTGGACGCGATGAGGTCGAGGGTGGAACGTAGATGGTGTCCGGGGAGTTCCTCGTAAGCACTCATGCTGGTGCTTATAGAAGAAGCATATGCCCGGGAAACTGGGTCTAGTCCAAACGGGAACACTGGTGAAGGCGTGGTTCCTGGTTCTGGAGTAGTCGAACTGGCTGGTGGCGGCGCCGCGCCGGGCGGTGGAGCGACGGGAAAATGATGTTGGCACGCAGCGCACCCCTACCTGGCACGCCAACTGTCGGCGTCTGGTCCCGTGAGGGTCCTAAGCCAACGAGTGAATCAGCGCTGTGTGTCCCTAATCTGGATGGTGATGCAAGGAGAGTACACGGGGGTTTATCCTGGTTCGGGCAAAAGAAGGCCCTACGTCCAGCGGGGAGGGGGGAGTATTATATTTCCTTGCACCTAAGTGCTTGCGTAGGGGTTACAAGCTGTGAAAGAGGGAGCAGATCCCAGGTCTCAGAGAGAAAAAGTGAGAGTATAAAAGAGATTGCTTGAGATGTTGATCTTCTACGGTGGGATGGTGACTGGCTTTTTTGCTTGTCCGTCCACCCCCCTCGTAGAGTCCCCTGCCTGCCCTTTTATAGGGTCAAGAGGAGGCAGGGACGCCGGGGGACTCCTTAGAAGTGAAGTTTTGTCGAGTGCTGTGGAGGTCGCTGTAGCGACGTGCCCCGGGAATGGCCGGCCATCCCCGGACACCATGGTGACGTAGAGGATGAGATGGTGAAAAGACTCTGGATCCTGTGGCATGCAGGCCTTGCTTCCTTGTTTGACCGGTGGTTGGTCGAGGCTGGGTCGAGGTGGGTCAGTGGTGAATGGATAAGGCCGAGTCCCGGGAATTTCGGGGTACGATAGTCGTCGTATTCTCCCTCGAGGGTGATCAGTGGTGGAATATTGCTCGGCATGGTGTGTACAGTGACAGGTTTTCATCGCCCATTCCGGGATGGGTAGTAAAAAGTGAGATTTAACACTGGTACTGCTGGTTATTGCTGTAGCCATGGGGGTAGGAAGTGGTTGGTGGTTGCATTAAATGCTTTGACTTTTATCTCAGAGTTGGTGAGGGAGGCGGGTCGACCGGCTCGACCCAGGGTCGTGCGAGTCAGAGATTTCTCGGTGGTCGAGGTGTCCCGTCGAGCAAGCCTCGTGCGAGTCGGAACGTGGTCGAGGCGTTCCGTGCATGGTTTTGGCTCGTTCTGCCTTCGTGGGTGGAGCCTTTGGCATGGTTTTCTCAGGGGTTTGTCTTTCTTAATCGTTGATTGTGGGTACCCCTTGTTTAGGTACCCGACAATTTTATTTCTCTAAGTCTTGGAAATTCAGTTTTGATTGCCTTTTGGAGTATTTATAAAATGATTTTTCTCAAATAAACTTGCCTCAACCATGGGCGTCATTTATTAGTACAAATATTGTACTATGAGGTGGTGGTCTTGGTTGAGTTGTGTGGCTCATAAATAATCACCAATTAAATGCCAAAGTTGCTAATCAGCTCAGTTTATCCTAAATCCTGATTCTGAATTTCCTTTTCCTTTTCTCCTAATTCAAGGTACCCCTCTCTGTTGTTAAAAATCTTCAAAACTAAAAGGTTTTGGATGTTGATCCTTAAATCATTTTTGTAGAGCTCCTGTAGTTGTACAATTTTGGTTTTTGGTGATCATCATGTTACTTTGAAAATTTTGGAGAAAAAGGGAGATGAAGGTGGCTGTTTCAGTTGGTTTCTGAAACTGAATTTTGTTTCAGCCTTTCAAAGTACCTGTGTTCCTCTCCCTTTATCTCTTCTTCCATCGAGTTTCGGGTATGGAGCCTTAAAGCAAAGATGGAGATGGCACTTTGGTTAACAAGTTTGATTCTTGGAGTTGTTTGAGTTCCTATGGAATTCTCGGAGGAAAAGGGAGGAGAAATGGAGCTGTCAGGCATGAACAGGGGACACCAAAGCTGCTTGCCTACCTCCTCACCGACGAAGCCGCCGCTCTTCATCGCCGACCACGCGCGCGTTGACACAATGCTGGTGGCGTGGCGAAGGCAAGCAGGAGTTGTCGAAGCCTTTGAAAGTCGCCATGATGTCTTAAGGCCGAGCCCGACGCCGTTCTCCCTTTCCTTCCCTCTGCTGTCGCCGCCGTCCTTCCATCTCTACCAAATTGCTCGTGCAATCACAACCACCTCATCGTTGCGCATCGCCTGGACACACCCGAAAGGTCCCGCTCCGTCGGAGTTGACCGTACAGCCTCTTCCCGTCACGACGGCTCACCTGCGCCGCCGTACTTCCGCTCCCATGGCCAGGCCACTCCGGTGAGCCTCTCGCCGTGCGGATTCGTGTTTCAGCTCCACCATGTCTTGCTAATGCTCATCGACTCATTCATTTTAGCTCTACCGCACAGGGATCCTCAGGACGAGTGCTCACCGTCGAGTCTGCATCACCGTGGCCACCCGTTTCGTCGGCAACGCACCTCCGTTGCATGTCCACCGCACCCGAGCAGTTCTTTGTGTTCGTAGTGAGCTCCTAGGCACGATGCTCGTCTCCGTGTTACTTCTACCATGCCATATCGACATTTGTGCCATTGCGCCACCGTGCGGGATGCCGCCAGGCCGCCATGGCTGCGGTAGTGCCCTAGCTGTGATCGTTTTCATCCGAGTAGTAGCTTAGGTGCTCTCGCGTTGGTTTGGTGATCTCGTCGGAGTGATCACCGCAGTCGAATACCTCACCGCCATCGAGGTTGCGCCGGCGAGCAGCGGTGCTCACCGTGGCCACACGGCTAGGCCGAATGGTCACGGGCCTTTGGCCGCGGGTTGGGCCAAAGGTGGGCCAAAGCAGTGTGAAGCCGTGGGCTCAAAAGAGAAGAAGGAATTTTGTTTTTTTCTTGAAAAGATTTCTGAGCTGATTACTATTTAATTCATAGAAAAATAAGTAGAGATGATAAAATTATAAAATTTTTGTGTGTGCTTCTCATGATGTTCTTTATCTAAGAAAAATATGAAATGTTAAAAATGTTTAGTTCTGGCATGATTTAAAATTGCCTTCTTTAATTAATAAATGCAACTTCCATGATTTTTATAGGTTAAAATATTTATTAAAAAATCATGAAACTTGGTAAGTGTGTTTTACATGCTTAGAGTACACTTCACAAAAATTTTAGTACTATTTGGATGAATAAAAATTAGATACGTAATTCCATGCTTAATAATTAATTAGATGCATGCTTAATTGATTAGGGTTAATCATTAATGAATTGAGTGTGATTTTGGGTTGATTGTAGACCTTGGGACACAAACACCCTTACTGTCCCTTGGCAAGTTTATTTCTTGGCTGTGCTCATAATTAACTTGTTGTCCTTAATTAAATAAACTTGATTTGTGAATAATTAATCTACTTAGTTAGTGAAGGAAAGTTGTACTCAAGTTAATGAGTTTTACTCAATCATCTTAATCCGTGTTTAGTACCGCATCATCCTAAAGCATGCATCTTTATTACGTCTAGTGATCGTGGAGTGGAATTCCATAGTTGAGCAAGTTCTTGGAGTGGAATTCTATTCATTGTAGTTGGTTATCTTTCTAGTGGTTATCTGAAGTCTGACAACCCTGACATCGTAGGCAAGCCCCGGAGCATAACCCATCTTCTTGTATTTTATAAAAGTTATTCACATAAGTCGATGCTTGTTGCATTAAGTAATAGGAGTTACTTGATATACCGTTGTTGCATATCTTCCTTGTCTACTTTTACCTATCCCATGGTACATAGCTTAATATGATATGGTATTAAATGCTTAGTCTTGCTTAGATGTTAATGCTGATAAGTAAATTTATCTTAAAACTTTGATGAACCTGAAGTATGAGGACGATCATGTTTCTAATACAAGACTAGGCGGAATCTTGGCTTGCGTCACGGTTTGAGGCCTGACGTAGTGACCCCGCCTGGGTCGATTAAGGACCGTCTGTTGTAGGCTTGTTATGTGTTCGAGACATTGCTAGTACTAGCTACATACTCTGGTAAGCCTAATACCTTGGCTATTCCATTATGTGAAATGACAACCGCGCACTGGGAGTGTGGAGATGGTGAGAGTAGCTTGTACCCATCCTGTGAATCCACCAGGAGTGGCGCAGGGAGGTGGTGTACTATGCTCTTGGGTAGCGCTGAACCGGTTCACATTTTGTAGGATCCGAGTGAACGTTGATATATGTAGGTTCGGGTTTGGATCCGGGTTCAGACCTAGACCTGCATATGTCATGTGGTAAGGAAAACCCAGCTAGGCCTAATCGATTCGAATCGTCGTTGCTTCTCAGAGAAGAAGACTCCATCCTCTGCCCTGCGTCGTAGTTAATAACTGAAACTGGATACTTATGATCACATGATGAGATGGTTTGAAAAAGTGATTGGTTTAGATCAGGTGCTAATATGATACTTATGTTTATAAAGCTTAAGCTATAAATACTGAAAGTAAGGATCAACTGTTAGTAAATCTTTTCTGCAAAAGTTATCTTGATTCTTGCTACAGACTTACCTTGACTCCCTTAAGCCTACATATCCTTGGAGTCTTTCTTTTTTGTCGGTTAAGTCTTGTTGAGTACCTTGGTACTCAGGGTTTGTTAAAACCTTGTTGCAGGTGAGAGCTAGCAGTAGAAGAGTTTGTTGTGAACCCTTGGGCAGGGTGAATCTCTCTTGTGTGTTACTTGTGGTACCTGTCATGGTACCCTACTACCCTATTGGCTAAAGTATAAATTTGTAATGTCTTAAAGAATAATTGTAAATTTATGGTTATAAGTCTTCCGCTGTTTACTCTGATGTAATCCTTCATTGGACAACTGTTGTAATACTGTAATATTTCTATAATGGATCCTGCTCAAAAAGAAACGTGGATGATTTGGGTTTCCCGAGGACACCCGACAGACTATCCAAGTTGTCTGACTTGCATGTGTTGCTATCAGAGGCCTGAAAGACAATGGTAGGCACATGTGGGCCATATAATTCAGGTGGTTCTGCCACACATATCACATGATCAATCACTTATCTAGTATAGGTGGATCTACAAGCTCATCAAATCTAACCTTTGCGTAGAAACAGAGGGGGTCGAGCAAGTCAAAGACAACCATAATAATAATAACAAATTAAACTCATAAAACACATAGATCTATCCATATTTAGACAAGATTATGAGCATGTGTTGTGAGTGTGAAAGCATAAGCAACTAGCCAAGGGTCCAATCTAAGTTTTTTTGTCGTATGGCATGCGAACATTTAACCTCCGAAGCATAAGTAAATCTACAAACCGACCTAACCCAATTTACAGCACTATCAATAGGTCGATCGAATTGATGCAGCATTAATAGTAGAACGACAAACTACAAGCCTAGCGATCTATGAACGTACTTATGTTTTGATGGAATCGCGGACGCATGCCATACATGTGAAAGCTCAGGCTATCAGCTAAAATAGCTGATAGAAACATAGTGGATGGATGATGTCATGTCTCCCCTAACGAGTAGATCCATTAACCAACAATACCCAATCTAGTGCACTACCAACAGGTTGGTAACGAAGACAGCAAACCGGAGATTGACGACTAACAAACCTATTCCTTAGTGAAAACAGGGCTTCAAACACCCACTATGGTCAATCAACATCAAGATAAAACGGCCGATAAACGGGATCTAATGTCAATAATTAGATCTTAGCATAAAAACAGTCGACAGACGATATATCGAAGGATGAAGACCAAGAAATCTTTAATCTAGATTGAGCAACAGGTGATATTATGCTGAATAGTAAACTATTTAACACAATATCAATAACTAATTCGTATCAAAATTTGTTTGAGATCAAGCTGGACCGATGCAACCGTACAAATTTTGATAAGAATCAAAGGGTAACTTGTATCAGAGATTGTAAGAGATACGAGCCGAACTGATGCAACCTTATAATAACTGATGATAACTAACTTATACAAAGCTTGCAAGAGGTCAGACCTAACCGATGCAGCCTTATAAACAAAGTATAAGTCATGACGGATACTCACAAACAAGCCGGAGGTCAGACCTAACTGATGGCAGCCCTGCCTGCTCGAAGAACTCATCGAGATCTACTCTACTCCTACTCCTAAGGGTGGCACAGGGCCAAAAGAAGGTAAAGGTGCTTGTTTCGATTGATGTGCGATGTCTATTACAATAGCCGGGGTTCAATATTTATACCTGAGGCTTGACTGTAACGGAACCGTCCAAATTATAAGAGCACAAGTACAAAAACAATCACCGAAGTGATCAAATTCTCGCACTTGAGCCCATATAACTCCGGTAGTCCAACGAAATCACGAGGGATTTCAAACCAACCAACATACCAGCCAAGATCGTAGTGATTCAACATAACAAGTCACATGTTACATCCATTTCACAAGTAAATTGAATATACATCGGAGTTCAACAAAGTTATTACAACTTAATTTGAAAAGTAGCGGAAGCAAAGTAATTTGAAACTAACATTAATCTTATTTCAAATACATGCCAGTACCAAGGTCGACTTCCAACAAAAGCATTAGAGAGAAGATAACTTAGAAGGATCATGCCCGTGATCACACTCCGCCACTACGGCAGGAGCCAACCAACTCTTGCAGCCATCATGATACATCACAACCTGCAACAAGTGGGGATAAAACCCTGAGTACGAGAAAGTACTCAGCTAGACTTACCCGTCATAAACCAGAAATAAAGTGACACCAAGGAGCATGCAAGGCTGATGTAAAGTGGGCTAGCTTGACAACATTTTGCATAAAAGCTTATTATGGATAAGTAATCATTAATGCTTAAGCATCAAGTTAATTATCATTAACCTGTCATCTATATTAGAACCTGTACTAGAGCACTCACTTTATTAGGAGCAAACAATATTAACCATAGTAGGTATAAATTGAGGCAAACTTTCCATCGTTATCCAATTAACCATCCGTTCAATTTAATGGAATCTACGTTGCCGCTGCTCAAGTCAAGTGCTCACTAACCGGGAGCGACGGCGATTCGAATCGAATTCCTATCCAGCTGGAGGGGTATTTCTAACACTCACCGCGCAGGCCCCTGCCAGGGTCGCACAAGCCACCTTTCGTATGATTCAGGAATCGCGGGTCCGAATGATGTCGCGACCCCAAGGGCGACACTCTGCCAGGTGATAGGGACTCTAACCCCCCCTTGGTCTCACGCCAATGTCCCCAAGCACATCCTTTCTCTCCTCCAAGAAGCAACCTACCATTCGATTCCCGGCCTGAACCATATTACTCGGCTTCGCGGTCGGAACGACTTATCTGGCCAACTAAGTGTTAGACTGCGTTCAACATGACTCAAGGACGTACAGCGAATCGGTCCTTAAACGACTCAGACGGGGATAGATCCACACCCAAGACCTCCATGCCTTGTTGCTTCACTATCGTCATCCCGCCCGGTCTCATTTCATTTTATTAACACATGGTTCCATTCCACGATAGCAAATATAGCCAACCGTGCCATATATGAATATCCCTACATCTCGCAGGTGACAGGAAATCACCTGACTTCTACCGCTTAAAGCAGGGCTAAGCATCTACTCGATCCTAATCTAGGTAGGATTCAGGGATTCATATATCTGGACAAGGAATGATATAATGCAGCAAGGTTTTCAACCAACTCCTACCACTTAATGCAACAATACTTATAACATATATATAATTAATTGCTTTGAAGATAGGAGGCTTATAATGCTCCGGGGCTTGCCTGGGATCCGACTCAAGTTAGAGTATGTCAGATAAAGTCACTTGGCGAGCAACCTCCAATCTAGCACTTGTCCGATCCTTTTATCTTCGGGTTTGGATCCACCAACACCATCTTCTGGTTAGCTCCACCTCACGTCCTTCACGTGGTGCATCTAGCGTACCTAAATGAGATGCAAGATGCAAGTGTATGAATGCATAGAAGTGGAATAAACAAAGTAATCAAACAAGCATACCAAAGTTCGCATAAATACCTAGAGCTAATTAACTTAACTATCACTTAAGCATATCCTTAGAAGATGACCAGCATATCGATCATGACACAAGTCACACAAGATCTCAAGCACACTTAACACTAACAAGATGTATATCACTTTCTAGGAATCAACATAGCAAAGCAAGTCAAGATGAAGCAACAACTATAACTGGAATATGTCAATTTCTGGACTTACAAATAGTAGCTTCATAATCAATCATAACTAGAGATCTATAACTCCAAATGACTTGCAAGAAGACATTCTGGAAAGCTTATGAAATTGTCCACATTTCATTTATAAACATCTAAACCTGATTCTAACATTTACCAGGTCGAAATGCAGAAGGTACAGAATATGTCCTGGAAGGACAGAGAGCAACATAAATCTGAACACAACTTAGAACAGCTGTAGTTTCTAAACCATATGGCCAAATGCCACCAAATTTTAACAGAGTCTAGATACATAAATTATCTACAACTTTTGTATAAACAAGTTTTACAACAAAGCACATTATCATGAAGAACTTTGCCAAGTTTCCAGATCTGTCCAGAAACCTCATTTGCAAGAAATAATTATTAACTTATGTTGCAAACATATAATTGGACAAAACCAACTTTACTAACATGTCACACATGACTAATGAACACCAGAAAACATATTGTCCATTCCTAAATAAATTCTTTTAATGCATTTTCTTAATTTATTTAGATAATTAGGTGGAATCATGATAACCTATCAAAAGTGTATAATAAATTCTACCAAAATTACAGTGGCCTAAATATGCACCCAAAAGTCTACTGTCCAAATTTGAGACCATTTGGACATGTATATCAACCTCTATGAAAAAGACAAATTGCTATAGCAATAAATCATGCAAGAGCAAATTAAACCTAAAACTCAATATTTTCTGTGAACACAAGGCCATATTATAAATCAATATGATAGAGAAACATCATACTAAGGTAATGGAACAACATTTTCTATTTTATCATTTATATATTATTTATAAGCTATTTATCAAGCTATAAACAAGTTAAATCAATAACTTGAGCATACAGTAAGCAATGACCATGAAATTTATACCACAGTACATCCATATCATGACAAACCTACCATAAAAATTTCACATCATTTGGAGCATCACAACTCAAGATATAAAAATGACAAGCAATATAATGTAATTTTCCTTCTTTAACAAGGTCAAATCAAAATCTTAAGAAAACAGTGAACCACTAGGGTATTTAATATTTTTCCTAGCAAGTACAAGTCATCACAAAATTAACAAAGCAAGAATCACTATTTTTGGAGTTCTAAAACTCCAGATCTGGCTCTGGTCAAATTTAAAGGCATTTATAGAGCATTTTTAAAACTTAAATAAAGACATCAGAAAACATATACAAACATATAACATTTTATGACTCTACTGCATAGATCTCTTCTCAAAGTTTCCAAAAAGTCCCCATTTACTATTTTTAGAATTACCTAACAGGAGATATAAATTTTAGAAGATTTACATCAAATTTCTGAAATTCAAAAACAGACTTACTCAACCCTAACTTAACGCTAGGTGTACCCGAACGTGTACCCAACTCGGCAACCACTCACACTACCAAGCGGGACCCGTTACCCACCCGGGCCCGCCTGTCATCCTCAGGGAAAACATACCCAAATTTTTGCTTTCTTCTTCCTTGGACGGAGCAGAGGGGGGAAATTGGCCTTACGGCTCCGGCGGCAGGGCGGCGCCGGCGGCGAGTGGCGGGGCCGTGGCACTGCCCTGGCCTGCCCGCACCTATGTAGGGCCCTAGCTTAGCCTAGGGCGGCCCGTGGTGGCCCGGCCACGCCCTAGAGCGGTAGCAGCGGCGGCGACTCGCCGGCAGCGAGCCAGCCATGTCACCGTGAGCGAGGAGACGGCTCTGGAGAATGGTAACACCTTGCCGCAACCGCTGATGGCTTCAGTTCGTGGCGAGACGGCCTAAGGAGTCCTGGCCACGGTGGCCGGCATTGTCGCTGTTCGTCGGCCATGGAGGCGTCCGCGGCCGGAGTTCTTGCGGCGGAGAAAGCTCAGGCGAGTGCGTGCGCGGGGGAAGGCACGACGAGGCGGAGACGGTGGCCGTGGTGCAGGGCTGTGGAGTGCTCGGTGTGGAGAAATGACGGCGGCCATGGAACTTGGTCCGGCCGTCCATGGCGGACTTGGCCGCGCTATGCGCAAGCGAGCGCCAGAGAGCGAGGAGGGAGTGTAGGGTGAGCAAGTGAGCCAGGAACGGATCCCCTTCGACGCCTAACACGCTGGGACACGCGGACGGCAGTGGGGTGCTCGGCTCACGCATGGCCGCCACGCACTAGGCGCGTGTCGCCCGTCGGGGCATTTCCCCGAACACGTGGTGCGCGCCAGAGCAGCCGGTTTGAGACTCCGTTTTGGGCCAGCTCGGGTGGAAATTTGGACATGGGCCAATTGTCAAAGTTGTTCACCTTGGTATACTCTAAAAATTTCATTTAAGCACCATGGTCATAAGACCCACAGATTAGGAGATAATCAGCCCCCAAATCACCAGTGTCAACACGTTAAACTAGGGCTCGGTTTCGGGATTTTGCAATGCCAAACTTGGTCAAATTGATTCCAAAATTTTACATGTTGTCCTCCATTGAATTGTTTCCAACTTTTGTTAAGGGGTCAAACCAAGTTACTTAACAAAATCTCGAGAACGCGGAATGTCAATGTCGAAGACACTGAAATCAGGGCTTTAAAATTGTTAAGTGTTGGAAACAGTCCCAAATCTGACTTGTGGGCCCTTTTTTATCATGTTCCACACATTTTCATGACTTGACTCTTAAACAAAGTTTGTTCCTTATAAAATTCTCTATGACTTTGTCAAAGGGTGCACAGTCATGCAAAGCTTCTAGGTTACACTTTTGAAACGGTCAAACAAAAGGGTTCTAGGGTCCATCCATGATCAACCATCACTTAGAAGCACATTTAGGCAAAATGATCAACATGAACATTGTTCCATGGAGTGTCCTAAGTGTAGTTAAGGTGTTGTAGAGGCCAAACATACCCACCATGCATAGGTTGCACAAAAGTGTAGGTCTCACATGCCTTGAAACATAGAACTCAAGTGAAATGCTATAGTCATTTCATGTGGTTGTTTCAAGATACATGCTACACATGTTCCACTAGGGTGCCCCACATGTGTCCAAGATGTGTTGCACATGTTGCATTGTATGTTACACAAACACTAGTTCCCATGAGATGTACGATAGATTTTAGTTATAATCCAACAAGCCTATCACTTATCATTTCATGTGACTTTTTGATTCCAAACTTCATGAAACTTTTCCAGGGATCAATATAGATAGGTACCAAGGTGAGACACATGAAGATATGGCAATAACACCATCCAAGCATATATCTTTGAAAATGGCCTATATGTAAAGCAATGGTGCAGCATCCAACTTTTGGTTAGACTCATCTCCATAGGTTAACCTTGACATCGTCATCTCCACTCATGTTTGAGCTTAAACCCACTACTTAATTGGTGATAAACACCTGGGGTGTTACAGCCCTCCCCCCTTAAAAGAATCGCGTCCCGAGATTCGGAATGGGAGACCTTTTAAGGAAGAGAGACACGTTATCTAGTTCCCAACATGTGCTATAGCATTCAACTACAAAGCTTCAACATTGGTGAACAATTTGGTCAAAGGCACTTTCTGATACTTACTCTTTATGGTAAAATTTGTCTGAAGAATTTCCTTCATTGACTTCCATGAAGCATTGTTACTTTGGGAGGAATCCAAGATAGCACATACTGCATTCTCAATGTACGGAGATCATTCGGTCCATGAGTGAACCACTCACAAGTATCTGACTCACTAATGAGCGCAACATAGGCCATATGAACTTGACATTAGACCGAAATATTCAGAAGTATACTCGTTGAAATGGCTCTATGTTCACACGGTTTTGAAAAGCAGTTCTCTACCAAATATGGCTTGAGCACAACCTTCCAAAAGGGTGAGATCATAGACGACAAACATTCTCTGAGGCCATAGGATACTGACTAACCAATAGATAAGGTCTATGTTGGTCGTAAATGTTCATTCATTTAGACACCAACTAATGGAAAACTACTTGCGGTTCCATGCGTGCAGTTCTCTTTCTCTGACGACAACACTGTATTATCTGTGTCCGTTGAGGGATCAGTGAATGTGATAGCTGACGCTGTCGGCTTCATATTTCTATCGAATGTTACCTAAGAAGATTCTTTTATCCAAAGACAACAGTTATCTGGGTTGAATCAGATGCAACCTCTTGGGTAAGAACACCTTGAGGTACCAAAGATCAGTGAGTATTAGTAATTATTGCTAAAGAAAGATATAGCAAGGTCTGGTAGACAGCAAAAATTGCAAGTATTTACCAACTTCGGTAATTAACTCACTACCGAGCAAGTTGAGTACAATCCCCTTCGTGAGGCAGTTGCACAGTAAGTTGAGTTTGACTTGCAACATAGTGAAACTAGCTTTGTCAGGCTAACTTTTCACCGTGAGGCATCCTCTTTAGGATCAACATCAACTCTAAGATGGGAAATCTGTTGTTTGACTCTTTTCAATTTGCTTTTGATTTGCAAATTTACTCGAAGAACCCTTGATTGTCCCAATAATTGTTGATGAGAGGACATAAAATCCAGGCGAAAGGGTGTACAACAGGATCCTTAAGACCACTCAAGAGATCGTCCAACAGAGTGATGAACAAACTATTTGTGGCACCTAAGGGCACAAGGATGTTGATCGAAACTAGGGTATGCTTTCTCTAATTCTTCACTTTAGTTGATAGAACACCTTGCACTATCTGTGTGATTGTCCAAGATGGAATTGACTTGGTCACAATGGCTCTGGAAGATAGAGTATCACTCAAGTTGTTGGCTAGTTGATTAACTTCTTATTGGTTATTGCTCTGTAAGACATAGCCTTCGTAGCTACCAAAGAGTCATTACCTAGTTGGAGATTAACCTTCCTATTGGTAACTAATCAGTTGTCTCTCAACACTAAAAAGTTCCAAATCTTCACTCTTGACCACAACAACTTTGGTTGATACAAAGCAGGTGGTTACCATCGAAGTCATCAGATAAGGAGTCACATCAGAGATGGTGGATTTCGACGGTATGGCCATTATGCATACAAAGGTTAAAATTTGCATAATGTGACAATCATTTCTTATCCAACAGATGACTTGTCCAACATTAAATGTTGTGTGTCCTTTTTATCCCATAGAGATGAGATACTTGCTTACTTGATGACATTCGTCAATACTGGAATAACTAAGTAGAGTCACTTGTCTACCACCTATTGCAGTCTGTTAATGTTTATGTCGGTGACCTATTCTTCAAAGATTTTCCTCTTAGCAACTTTAGAAGGAAGTTCCACTACTTTAGGTCTAAGATATGGATCTTACGATACGATTTGGAGAGATAATCAAGAAAAGGAACACGAGAAAATAACACATCGACTGTCGTTTCATAATGAATCATGACTAGAAACCGTGATACCAGCGCGTGCCAAGCAGCCAGCCATGTGTCTGCAGCCACAGGAGGCCCTCGGTTTCGTCGCGGCACCATCAGTGACTACTCATAACACCATTACTAAACGCACAACGAAAGTGAAATTTCAAGTGGCACCAATGGGCTGTAAGAGCAAGCGCCATACAAGGAGGGATAGCAAGCAAAGGTAGTCACAAGGTTTGGAATCAATAGGGAAGCTATTCGCAGCTCAAAATATAGCACAAGAAAACATCGCGCAATTGCCAGGGATAACTGAGCAAGAGACTCTTGCTTAAATTCTACGTACGACTTGCGTCCACCGAGGGGAGTACCAGATAAAAGATTAACAGGAGATTCAATCATGTTGAGCAACAACATGTGATCAAGATTGATAAACATCCCGAGACTTGGGAAGGTTGAGGATGGCTTAAGCAAACTTCATGGACAAAATTGAGGTACCATTCAAAGATTGAGTTGATATGGTAGATGCAAGAATTTGCAAGCACACGATTTTGAGATCAGACAACGAAAGATTATCATTGCACCAGATCACCTGTAGGAGCGGCAATCGGTAGGTCCAACATGGATTTGGGTACAGTCTCCACAACTGGCAACGTACGAACCATGGTCAAGGCTAGCGTTGATAAAAATTAACTTGGTTGGTCAGTCGATAAGGGTCTTCACAAAAAGGGTTAGAAAACATCCACGGCTTAGACAAACATATAGGAGAATAAAACTTTGGGCTTTCGGTCACGCAAAGGCATGGATACACATTCAAGGGATAATCACCACGTCTACAGGCTCAGGCTCCTAAGAGAGAGAACCTAATTGAAGACAACAACCAAATAATTACGTAACGTGAACGTTGTTCTAGGATAAAGTTATGCGACACTCGTATGCTTACCGAGGACAAACGAGGTGATAACTAGGACACTACCTAGATAACAAACACACATACAACATCTCAATCAAGCAGTCATTTGAGAAAATTCAAACGAATGGGCTTAAGCAACCAATACAAGGCACAAGGCTCACTCAAACAAGCATTTATCTAAAGCAAGAACTAACTACAAATTTTAGCTCAAAACAACGCTAGTTAAAGAAGCCAACTTAGCATGTGCCCAGAATCTGGACAGCAGCACAGTAGTTACTTGTTTCAACCATAACTGAGGTTATAGACATCCCACAAAGGTGATCCTAGACTTTCTAGAAAGCTTAGGAAGATGACTACACTTTAGTTATTCATACCATAAGCAAATTCATGGATTAACATGACCAAAATTGCTAATGTTTCAGATCTGTACCCATATGGACAGAAAACTGACAAGAACTTAAAAAAAATGCATAACTGGAGTTCTAGAGACACAACAAGGCTGAGCCTTAACTTTATGTAAAGCTTATTAAGTTGTCTATAACTTTCTTATTATCATATTAAGATGATTCTATACCTAACAAGGCCAAACAAGACAAAGAAAACATCTCTGCCCAGATTTGGACAGATTCCGTCATTCCACTTTGCAAGCCCATAAGTAGAGATTTAGACCACCCCAATTAGTGCTATAGGACATTTTGGAAAGCTTAGAAAAAGTACTACACTTCTTCTATTATATTCAAGACATGATTCCACATGCACACAGGTCAAACAAACCAAACATTCAGATCTGTTATAAACATAAACAGAATCTGGACAACGAACTTCTAAAATTCATAACTCCAAAACCATAAGGCCTGGGGTCATGAAATTTTAGGACCAGCAAGACAAGCAAGTTAGCCACAACTTTGGTATTCTCCATAACTACAAAACACACAATGATGGCCACGAAAGCATCACTACAACAGAAACCGCTTTAGCAGCCAACGTTTAATAAGCAAAACAAAGTTTGCCTTTGTTCTACTTAACAAGAGAGCACACAGACATATCATCCTAGTAGCTCTAAACATTTTTACCTTAGACCAACACCAATTTAATTTATTCATGAGAATTCACTTTACTTAAGTGAGGTCTAAAACATTTTCAAAAACTTGTATGACAGCATATCCACTACTTGGCTAACTAGAGGACATTTACAGGTTCAAGCATGTAACCACACTTATTTCTAGCAAGACTAAGCACACACTATCTTCAAGCACTTCCTATTCAAGCAACATGGAACAAAGCATTCTTGTTTGACTCCACATAAGGAAGATAGTATACCACATCACTCATAAATTACTCATCATTTGAACAAGGGTGAGAGGAGCATAGCTATGCATAAAGCAACAATCATGAAGATGCATGCTTCGTCCTATTCGTCCTCACAAGATTGCCAACCTAAGGTGGCGATCACGTTCTATGTCGGTGGCATAACACGCACTCTCTCGATATATAGCTAGTCGACAACTACTTTCGACTTACGCATTCGTGGTTAGTGTACCTGCAGAAAAGTTTCATTGCAGCCCAACAATTCCCCAATAAAGCACACAATGAAAGTAGAGAAGTAAAATTCTAAGTATTCCCATGTACATATACCCCCGTATATATACATGTAGCACCAAAACTACCCGAATCATTCGATCACCCATAATTAAGTACCTTCATATATACATGTGTGTAACATGTAAATAATCCAGTAACCAAAACTAGCTCTCCCCTAGACCGCAGTTTGTACGGTCATGCTCTCACAACTCACACTTACCTGAGCGTAGGTGCGATGTTGCATAAAAGTAAACTAGCGACATATATGGCTATTTCATATATGAAGGCTACCTCTAATCTAACACACTAGGTAGCATAGTGTGGGAGAGTCATCACACATACATACCTTGGCAAGGGCGTAGATGCAAAATTAAAAACCCCCAAGTTAGTACTTATATAAGCCACCTAATAATCCTTATATGGGCATAAGGAAATTGACCACTGGCATACTTAGATTTAGAATTCAGTTTTCACAAACCTATATATAGCTATAAGTTGATAAAACTGATTTTATAAAACAAAACCTTTGTTTTAAATACACATACGACAAGTTTAATGTTGAATCTTGCTCCGATACCAGCTGTAACGGAACCGTCCAAATTATAAGAGCACAAGTACAAAAACAATCACCGAAGTGATCAAATTCTCGCACTTGAGCCCATATAACTCCGGTAGTCCAACGAAATCACGAGGGATTTCAAACCAACCAACATACCAGCCAAGATCGTAGTGATTCAACATAACAAGTCACATGTTACATCCATTTCACAAGTAAATTGAATATACATCGGAGTTCAACAAAGTTATTACAACTTAATTTGAAAAGTAGCGGAAGCAAAGTAATTTGAAACTAACATTAATCTTATTTCAAATACATGCCAGTACCAAGGTCGACTTCCAACAAAAGCATTAGAGAGAAGATAACTTAGAAGGATCATGCCCGTGATCACACTCCGCCACTACGGCAGGAGCCAACCAACTCTTGCAGCCATCATGATACATCACAACCTGCAACAAGTGGGGATAAAACCCTGAGTACGAGAAAGTACTCAGCTAGACTTACCCGTCATAAACCAGAAATAAAGTGACACCAAGGAGCATGCAAGGCTGATGTAAAGTGGGCTAGCTTGACAACATTTTGCATAAAAGCTTATTATGGATAAGTAATCATTAATGCTTAAGCATCAAGTTAATTATCATTAACCTGTCATCTATATTAGAACCTGTACTAGAGCACTCACTTTATTAGGAGCAAACAATATTAACCATAGTAGGTATAAATTGAGGCAAACTTTCCATCGTTATCCAATTAACCATCCGTTCAATTTAATGGAATCTACGTTGCCGCTGCTCAAGTCAAGTGCTCACTAACCGGGAGCGACGGCGATTCGAATCGAATTCCTATCCAGCTGGAGGGGTATTTCTAACACTCACCGCGCAGGCCCCTGCCAGGGTCGCACAAGCCACCTTTCGTATGATTCAGGAATCGCGGGTCCGAATGATGTCGCGACCCCAAGGGCGACACTCTGCCAGGTGATAGGGACTCTAACCCCCCCTTGGTCTCACGCCAATGTCCCCAAGCACATCCTTTCTCTCCTCCAAGAAGCAACCTACCATTCGATTCCCGGCCTGAACCATATTACTCGGCTTCGCGGTCGGAACGACTTATCCGGCCAACTAAGTGTTAGACTGCGTTCAACATGACTCAAGGACGTACAGCGAATCGGTCCTTAAACGACTCAGACGGGGATAGATCCACACCCAAGACCTCCATGCCTTGTTGCTTCACTATCGTCATCCCGCCCGGTCTCATTTCATTTTATTAACACATGGTTCCATTCCACGATAGCAAATATAGCCAACCGTGCCATATATGAATATCCCTACATCTCGCAGGTGACAGGAAATCACCTGACTTCTACCGCTTAAAGCAGGGCTAAGCATCTACTCGATCCTAATCTAGGTAGGATTCAGGGATTCATATATCTGGACAAGGAATGATATAATGCAGCAAGGTTTTCAACCAACTCCTACCACTTAATGCAACAATACTTATAACATATATATAATTAATTGCTTTGAAGATAGGAGGCTTATAATGCTCCGGGGCTTGCCTGGGATCCGACTCAAGTTAGAGTATGTCAGATAAAGTCACTTGGCGAGCAACCTCCAATCTAGCACTTGTCCGATCCTTTTATCTTCGGGTTTGGATCCACCAACACCATCTTCTGGTTAGCTCCACCTCACGTCCTTCACGTGGTGCATCTAGCGTACCTAAATGAGATGCAAGATGCAAGTGTATGAATGCATAGAAGTGGAATAAACAAAGTAATCAAACAAGCATACCAAAGTTCGCATAAATACCTAGAGCTAATTAACTTAACTATCACTTAAGCATATCCTTAGAAGATGACCAGCATATCGATCATGACACAAGTCACACAAGATCTCAAGCACACTTAACACTAACAAGATGTATATCACTTTCTAGGAATCAACATAGCAAAGCAAGTCAAGATGAAGCAACAACTATAACTGGAATATGTCAATTTCTGGACTTACAAATAGTAGCTTCATAATCAATCATAACTAGAGATCTATAACTCCAAATGACTTGCAAGAAGACATTCTGGAAAGCTTATGAAATTGTCCACATTTCATTTATAAACATCTAAACCTGATTCTAACATTTACCAGGTCGAAATGCAGAAGGTACAGAATATGTCCTGGAAGGACAGAGAGCAACATAAATCTGAACACAACTTAGAACAGCTGTAGTTTCTAAACCATATGGCCAAATGCCACCAAATTTTAACAGAGTCTAGATACATAAATTATCTACAACTTTTGTATAAACAAGTTTTACAACAAAGCACATTATCATGAAGAACTTTGCCAAGTTTCCAGATCTGTCCAGAAACCTCATTTGCAAGAAATAATTATTAACTTATGTTGCAAACATATAATTGGACAAAACCAACTTTACTAACATGTCACACATGACTAATGAACACCAGAAAACATATTGTCCATTCCTAAATAAATTCTTTTAATGCATTTTCTTAATTTATTTAGATAATTAGGTGGAATCATGATAACCTATCAAAAGTGTATAATAAATTCTACCAAAATTACAGTGGCCTAAATATGCACCCAAAAGTCTACTGTCCAAATTTGAGACCATTTGGACATGTATATCAACCTCTATGAAAAAGACAAATTGCTATAGCAATAAATCATGCAAGAGCAAATTAAACCTAAAACTCAATATTTTCTGTGAACACAAGGCCATATTATAAATCAATATGATAGAGAAACATCATACTAAGGTAATGGAACAACATTTTCTATTTTATCATTTATATATTATTTATAAGCTATTTATCAAGCTATAAACAAGTTAAATCAATAACTTGAGCATACAGTAAGCAATGACCATGAAATTTATACCACAGTACATCCATATCATGACAAACCTACCATAAAAATTTCACATCATTTGGAGCATCACAACTCAAGATATAAAAATGACAAGCAATATAATGTAATTTTCCTTCTTTAACAAGGTCAAATCAAAATCTTAAGAAAACAGTGAACCACTAGGGTATTTAATATTTTTCCTAGCAAGTACAAGTCATCAAAAAATTAACAAAGCAAGAATCACTATTTTTGGAGTTCTAAAACTCCAGATCTGGCTCTGGTCAAATTTAAAGGCATTTATAGAGCATTTTTAAAACTTAAATAAAGACATCAGAAAACATATACAAACATATAACATTTTATGACTCTACTGCATAGATCTCTTCTCAAAGTTTCCAAAAAGTCCCCATTTACTATTTTTAGAATTACCTAACAGGAGATATAAATTTTAGAAGATTTACATCAAATTTCTGAAATTCAAAAACAGACTTACTCAACCCTAACTTAACGCTAGGTGTACCCGAACGTGTACCCAACTCGGCAACCACTCACACTACCAAGCGGGACCCGTTACCCACCCGGGCCCGCCTGTCATCCTCAGGGAAAACATACCCAAATTTTTGCTTTCTTCTTCCTTGGACGGAGCAGAGGGGGGAAATTGGCCTTACGGCTCCGGCGGCAGGGCGGCGCCGGCGGCGAGTGGCGGGGCCGTGGCACTGCCCTGGCCTGCCCGCACCTATGTAGGGCCCTAGCTTAGCCTAGGGCGGCCCGTGGTGGCCCGGCCACGCCCTAGAGCGGTAGCAGCGGCGGCGACTCGCCGGCAGCGAGCCAGCCATGTCACCGTGAGCGAGGAGACGGCTCTGGAGAATGGTAACACCTTGCCACAACCGCTGATGGCTTCAGTTCGTGGCGAGACGGCCTAAGGAGTCCTGGCCACGGTGGCCGGCATTGTCGCTGTTCGTCGGCCATGGAGGCGTCCGCGGCCGGAGTTCTTGCGGCGGAGAAAGCTCAGGCGAGTGCGTGCGCGGGGGAAGGCACGACGAGGCGGAGACGGTGGCCGTGGTGCAGGGCTGTGGAGTGCTCGGTGTGGAGAAATGACGGCGGCCATGGAACTTGGTCCGGCCGTCCATGGCGGACTTGGCCGCGCTATGCGCAAGCGAGCGCCAGAGAGCGAGGAGGGAGTGTAGGGTGAGCAAGTGAGCCAGGAACGGATCCCCTTCGACGCCTAACACGCTGGGACACGCGGACGGCAGTGGGGTGCTCGGCTCACGCATGGCCGCCACGCACTAGGCGCGTGTCGCCCGTCGGGGCATTTCCCCGAACACGTGGTGCGCGCCAGAGCAGCCGGTTTGAGACTCCGTTTTGGGCCAGCTCGGGTGGAAATTTGGACATGGGCCAATTGTCAAAGTTGTTCACCTTGGTATACTCTAAAAATTTCATTTAAGCACCATGGTCATAAGACCCACAGATTAGGAGATAATCAGCCCCCAAATCACCAGTGTCAACACGTTAAACTAGGGCTCGGTTTCGGGATTTTGCAATGCCAAACTTGGTCAAATTGATTCCAAAATTTTACATGTTGTCCTCCATTGAATTGTTTCCAACTTTTGTTAAGGGGTCAAACCAAGTTACTTAACAAAATCTCGAGAACGCGGAATGTCAATGTCGAAGACACTGAAATCAGGGCTTTAAAATTGTTAAGTGTTGGAAACAGTCCCAAATCTGACTTGTGGGCCCTTTTTTATCATGTTCCACACATTTTCATGACTTGACTCTTAAACAAAGTTTGTTCCTTATAAAATTCTCTATGACTTTGTCAAAGGGTGCACAGTCATGCAAAGCTTCTAGGTTACACTTTTGAAACGGTCAAACAAAAGGGTTCTAGGGTCCATCCATGATCAACCATCACTTAGAAGCACATTTAGGCAAAATGATCAACATGAACATTGTTCCATGGAGTGTCCTAAGTGTAGTTAAGGTGTTGTAGAGGCCAAACATACCCACCATGCATAGGTTGCACAAAAGTGTAGGTCTCACATGCCTTGAAACATAGAACTCAAGTGAAATGCTATAGTCATTTCATGTGGTTGTTTCAAGATACATGCTACACATGTTCCACTAGGGTGCCCCACATGTGTCCAAGATGTGTTGCACATGTTGCATTGTATGTTACACAAACACTAGTTCCCATGAGATGTACGATAGATTTTAGTTATAATCCAACAAGCCTATCACTTATCATTTCATGTGACTTTTTGATTCCAAACTTCATGAAACTTTTCCAGGGATCAATATAGATAGGTACCAAGGTGAGACACATGAAGATATGGCAATAACACCATCCAAGCATATATCTTTGAAAATGGCCTATATGTAAAGCAATGGTGCAGCATCCAACTTTTGGTTAGACTCATCTCCATAGGTTAACCTTGACATCGTCATCTCCACTCATGTTTGAGCTTAAACCCACTACTTAATTGGTGATAAACACCTGGGGTGTTACATTGACTATGAGTCTTAGTCGAATAAGATTGTTTACAAAACTTGTAAAGAGAACAAAACTTTCTAAATTACGATAACTTAGACCTCAATCTTTCTCTTCTATGAAGTCTAACGTGTCTTCTTGACACCATTTTTCGCCTATTGAAGTTCATCCTAGGGATGACATCATTATTTGGCTGATCTTGATGGTAACCTGGTTAGCCAATTTTGCTGAATATTTCAGCTTCCTTTAACAACTCCCGAAACTCTGGGTTTTCATGTTCTGAACTAGATTTTGGTGTCAACACATGCCCCTTAATTTTGGAATAAAATAATTTTATTCCAAAATTACCTCTCGTGGTCATTGCACGCGTCCACTCTGAAACCTCCGCTTGGCTTTTGACTCTGGGTTAGAGTTTCTTTTATATTCTCAAAATTACCCATGTCTTCTTCACATGGTCATTCTGGCTATATTCCCCTTTTTGCTTTGCTTGCTAGCCGTCGCAATCTCCCTGAGCGCCAAACCCAAGTGAATCTAGAACCCCAATCTTAGCAAAGCATCCTATTATCTTCATAGAACCTTGGGGGCGGCAGTTCAACCCGATGTCGCAGCACCAACACTTGTTCGAAGCTCCAGATCTACTCCCCAAAGCTTGATGGTGACTGTCGACTTCATTCCGAAGGTATGACTCACAGACATCCTTTACTAATTGTTCCTCAGTCCTCGTCTAATCTTCATCTCATAGCTTCACTCTCCCTGGTTTTAGGATCTTAAAAATGAAATCTTGATCGCCACCAATGTTGAAAATGCGTACTTTCTAGGTCCAATAGGCGACCCGGATCCATCCGAGCTCATAAACTTAGAGACAAATAGGCTATCATTCAAGCACTCTACCATGAGTCCTTTGGTGTGGGACAAAACTTTCAGGGCTTGGCCACTTCCACTTGATGGATGGAGAGACTGGTATCTTAGGGGTGGCCAAGACTCACTAAGCTAGATGGGTGACTTATGACCTGGATCGGTGTATAGCTTTTTCTATGTCGAATATAAAGAAGAATGAACCTCTGCTGACATTCGCTTCTTACTTCTGGTCCAATGCTTTCAGCGCCTTCATATTCGGTCATGGACCAATGACAGTCACTCTGGCTGATATCCATATGTTATCTGGTCTTAGAATCACAGGGCTCCTCCAACCTTACAACCTCATTGGTAAGCCAGAGCATAAGGTTCAGAGTATCAGATCTAGGGGGTGGGGAGGCTACATCACTACCCACAAATGGACTCAGAATAGGAACGTTGACCCTAAGGAACATGCCGCCTTTTTGAACATGTGGTTGGAGAAATATCTTTTCTGCAGGTCTGCGTGTGGTCCAACTGCTAATTATTGGTATCTAGTAGAGCAGTTGAATTTGCGCATGCAGAAAGTTGCAGTTAACGACCTCAGGACTTTGAGCTTTCCTTCCTTAAACTACTCAGAGTCTCAGGAGAAGAACTTGAATGAAGAAGACAAATTCTACCGATGTCAGTCTTTTGGCAAGGCTGCATCTGCTATTTCGGTTGGTTGGAGCACTGGGCAGTTCTTCAAAGGGTTTTATAAAAGGGCTTCCGAATGAAGTCCTAACTTGGTTTATCTATCCGGAGATTGCTGAATTCGAGCTCCCAATTTCTTTTAGGTTCGAGCCTGCCTGTTCGGATGAACCTTTGACTGTAATTTTTCAATGTATAGTCAAACTAGGGCTGCTCACCATAGAATTCAGGCATGGTCGAGAGAAGCCACCGACATCTTATGAATTCTATAATCCTTCCATTGTTGCCGGCTAACTCGGTTTCAGGCAGCTGCCTCCTGGGCTGTTCTTTGCAGCCAAGCTGAGATAGAGGTAAGCCGTCAACCAGCCATGGGAATTCTGGAGAATTCGACAGTTTGAAGATGCTATGCCCCTCATCAATGCTGATGGATGGAAGTGTGGCCCCTTTTCTTTGAATCTATTTGATGCTTGGTTGCAAGAATGGGCTCAACATCTATTGTAGGGTCATGATGGTGGACTAGAGGGGGATGAATAGTCCTTTCTAAAACTTAAACGCGTCAGCTAACTGAAACAAATACGGAATTAAAACTATCGGTCTAGCCAAGACTATATCCCTCTATCTAAGTTCACAAGCACCTTATAAAGATCCTAAAGAGGCAACAAAGGTGTCGGGCTAGCTAGTTCTCACCTATCCAATTCTAGCTTGTAAGGTCACACAAACCTATGCAACTAGTACTTAAAGCAAACCGAGGAGCACCTACACAAACTAGTATGCAAAAGCACAAAGCCACCTAAGCTCACTAGGAATGCTCAATAACAAGGCTACACATGCCAAATTAGAGAGCGCAAAACACTTAGCTACACAAACTAAGCAAAGTGACTAACAAGGTTACACAAACCAAATTAGCCACATAAGGGAGCTAATTCTATGCTACACAAGCAAGAAGGTAACTAGTAAGCTACTAAAGCTAGTCACAAGAGCAACTACAAAGCACAATGCATGAAATGTAAATACAAGATTGTGTTGCACAGAATGCAAACCACTGAGAAGATGGTGAAGACAATGTTGACACGGTGATTTTCTCCTGAGGTTCACTTGGTTGCCACCAAGCTACATCCCCGTTGTGTCGACCGCTCACTTGGTGGTTCGGCGGTTAATTGGCATCACCCGCCAAGCCCACACGTCAGGCACCATAAGAACCTACCCTAAAAGTGAGGGTAGCTTAATGTCACGCTCAACTAGAGTTGCTCTTGCGATCCCCATGGGGTGAGCACAATCCCCCTCACAAATCCTCCTCCGGAGCACCGCACAACCTTCTCGTGTGCTTCAACGGAGTCACAAGACACCAAGCCGTCTAGGAGGTGGCAACCTCCAAGAGTAATAAGCACCACCGGCTTGCAACGCGATCACCTAGTGTCACTCAATGCAACCTCATAATGCAATTGCACTAGAATCGCACACTCACTTAATCAGATGAACACTATCAAGCAAGAGTGAGTTAGAGGGCTCCAAAGCACCACCACACAAGCCACCAAGCTCTAGTGTGCTCAGCTGTAGGCCAAAGGCTGACCAAGGGGCTATTTGTAAGCCCCCACAAGAAAAGAGCCATTGTACCCCTTCACTAGGCACAACTCGGGGTGACTGGATGTGCCGGTCAAGATGACCGGACGCACCCGGCTAGCGTCTGGTCACTACGATCGTGCCATGTGGCCTCCATGTTCAACCTCGGCCATGCGATGTCAATGATCACTAACACCACCTCAATAGTCAAGTGATGACTGAACTCACGAGAGCATGACCGGACACAGCCACGCTGTATTTGGTCCACGCAAGCCCGCTTACGCCGAGAAATTGACTGGATGCGACGACGCGCCACCTGACACTGCAACACTATGGAGTTAGGTCGACTCTAGTAAGGTCCCCGAGGAAGTTTTTGATGACCAGACGCGTCAGGTCGAACGTAACCTGACGCTCTCCTAGTGTCCGGTCCTTCTCCGCCTGCCATGCGTCACTGCTACGCCCGCACCACTGCGTCAGCGTACGTCACCACCAATCGGACGCAACCTCAGCACGTCAGGTCACCTCTTTGTGCCAGCGTTCGGTCACACAATCGAGATCGTGCTCTCTCTACTTACATTGACTAGACACGCAGGTCCCCACGAAGCCCGCGTCCGGTCACTTCCAGTGACCACTTTTTGCCTCCGTTTCTTCGCTGAGTTGATCCACACCAACTCCAACTTCTTCTCCTTTGCAAATGTGCCAACACCACCAAGTGTACACCACCATGTGTATTTGTGTTAGCTTTTCACAAACATTTTTAAGGAGTTTGCCACTCAATTCATCGCGCCACTTGATCCTAACACAAATGCAAAGTTAGATCACTCGAGTGGCACTAGATGACCGATATGCAAACATGTTTGCCCCTCTTGATAGTACGGCCATCTATCCTAAACCCGGTCATCAACTTCTCTATACACCTGGTTCGCAATAAAACTTCTCTATACACCTATGACCGGTGAAATGAAATGCCCTAGGTTATACCTTTGCCTTGCATATTCCATTCCATCTCCTCCAATGTTGATGTAACACATGCACTAACATGATCAATAATGATATGATCCACTCCATATTATCACGTGATCACATTGGTTCATTGATCTTGACTTCACTTGGTCTTCACTATTGCTTCGGTCCATCGGTGCCAAGTCATCACTCAACTTGCCCTTTGTTGATGGTAGTTAACAACCATCATGAACCGTCAACTTAACTCAAAATAGCTGCATAAAAGGAATCACCAACATAGAATAGGGGCTAAACTGACAAAATTCCATGAGTTTTGGTGAATCTATGTTTCACAGGGATTAAACAGGAAAAGAGCCCAAGGTGGTCCACATGTCGCACTAAAAATCATATTCCACCGTGGCCCCAAGTTGAGAAAACTCTAGAAGACACGAGAAGGCGGGCCACCAAAGGTGGGGTCCACCTGGCAGGGCGCCAGGCTAGCCGACCTATGGGTCCCATGCATCAGCCTCCGCTTCTACGTTGGTTCTTCCACCGCCTTAGGGTTTGCATCTTCGCTGTTGATCAAGGTCGGTTTGATCCGAGGGCTCCGGTGCATCGCACCGGCCTATATAAGTAGCCTTGTACCCCTTGGGTTAGAGCATCCTCAATCCTGGATAGAAATCTTGAGCTCCTCTACAATAAAGAAACCCTAGATAGGATCAAGAGCCAATCATTCAAGAGGAGATTAGTCTTGTAGTATTCCAAAGATTAGGACTAGTCTTATTTAGAGATAGAGAGATAGAGTGTTGGGGAAGAGTTTGGAGGATTTGCCAGCCTATTGGTGGCTTCTCTACGGCTTATACCTGCGGGATCAAGTTCCATTGGAGCTTGCTTCTATGATTTCTCTGGTATTCAATTTCTAATTCAAGTAAGTAACATTGTTATTATTGTTTTTCGGTTTACGACTATTTTTGAGTACTTCAATCTTGGTAGCTCCTTGATTGAAGTAGTATTCGTAGTGTAAGCGTGGCACTTAGACTTTGATTACTCGTAGATGCACCCTACTTTCCGGATCGATGGTAGCTCGCGATGGTGACTTTACCTCATTGAATCTTCCATAGTCCACCTCTTGTTAGTAGGACTAGTAGGACCTGGTTGCTAAGGAAAACATCTCTGCTGGTGTCTTTTCTTAAGTAATGTCCCCATTGGAGCAATCATAACATAGCTTGCGAAGGTTAGAACTAGAGACCTTAGTGATCTTCTCTATAGCCCTATACTCTCCGTCCTTGCTTGCTTCTCAGGGGTTTAAGCATAGGCTTAGTTTCTCACATGTTCCTCCCTGTGGTAAAATATAAATAATGATACTCTAGAATACTCCCGAGTGAAATGCTACATCGGTATACTATCTGTGCGCTTGCGGATAACCTTATTATCTTGTGTACATTTAATTCATACCAACACCCTTCACACTTGCAACCGCTCCATCGAGCCAAGTCATGTCTTGATCTTCTCCACCTTGATCACATGACTCAATGTCATGTCTCATATGCAATGAGCTCCTTCATCATCACATGTGTGAGCTTTGCAACAAGTCCAAGCCATTTCACCTTCATGGCAAGTATTGCTCACACACATGTTCCTGTGGACTAGTCACCTGTATATCTCACTTAAACACAATTAGTCCACCTAAGGTTGTCACTCAATTACTAAAACCAAACAAGGACTTTTCACCTGTTCTGTAATTTAGTCACTTCCTTCTGCCAGTCATTGGATCCTAACTTTTAACCCGAGACCGAGGTAAACATTTTGCTCATCTCCATAATTCTTCTTCTATATGGCTGATGCAATGCTTATTATCACATTGCTCGCAGGACCTGGATTCTACTCCTCCCACTATTAGTAGGAGTAATCAGCCGATCAAATATGCTATCTGGTGCCCAAACCCAAGAATGGGATGTCAAGCACCTACCCTGAAGGCTGTCCTAAAAACACAAGCCGACCCTATGATCGTGCAGCCTACCATGGCATGAAAGTGCAAGGCTCCAAAGGGTCACTCTGCTAAAGTCACGACACAGATGTGCGCGCGCAGAAATCCAGGATCTTCATCGGCTTCCCGAGTAAACATCTTAATGTATTCCATAGTACAGATTGCCGAATCTATCGACCTCAATCATAATAACTCATGAATTCTCTGGTTCAGGCTTCTAGAATGATGGGATGGGTGGCCCATTGATAACCGCTAAGACAATAGCCGATGAGCAGCGCTTGTCGTCTTTTGCTGATGCCGTCATCAGAGTAAGCTCTTCTATTTTTAACGATCTGAGTTTTTCAGAACTGAGCAACCCTTTTTCAGGCCAACCCCCAATCGAGCACGGGTGACGAAGTCAAAGAGTAGATCCTGAATACTTCATTGAAAGAAGGGACAAAGGTGCTTCCTGAGAACTAGCCTTTGATTGTGGTTGGTTCGGATAATCTTGAGCAATCCTTTTTGTAGATTCTATCCAAAGGTCCAGATCATGAACAGGGTTCCCAAGGGACATCGACTACCCTGGTAAGATTCTTTTATGCTAACCTTAACCTTGATCAATCTTATTGATCATTCGCCCTTTAGTTGATTGAGAATCAAGAGGATGGTGCTGGGAATGCTGAGGTGAGTGCTACCAATTCCCCTAATGAAGGAGCTCGCGATGACCATCAAGCAGTTAACGGTAAGCCTCCGAATGTGTTTTCTAATTTCCATTTGCAGTTCTTTGACTCCAAGCCCTTCTTCCCTTTTAGATGCAAACCCTGAGTTAGGGTTGATCCTCGATGGCACCAACAATCAAGAATCCGGCCAAGGTGCTCACCTGGCAGCCGACGGTGAGGAACATGAAGATGTCTCACATTCTCATCCCATTGATGATAAAAATCAGTGTGCCACATCCTTTTGTCCAAATTTTGATTGTATCTAAGCTAATCTTTGGCTTGGGCAGGGTCCAAGAAGCCGATTGAAGTCTCTGATGATGATATGGGTACATCATCAGCTATCCCTCCACCCACCAAAAAAGAGGTATTAGCAGTTTCATAATGATCTAGTAACCAAGTATCCTCGTTACTTCAACCATGACTGTATTTTTGTAGGCACAAAGCCCATCTTCTCTGAGTGTCTTCCCCTTTGACATCAAAGATTACATAGAAGTAGCTAAAGTAAGCAATTCTGCTTCCAAGACCTCCACAAAAGAACCCTCGTTGTCATCTGTGATAAAGGATCGGCTATAGTTGATGCTACCATATCTAGAAAAAGAAATAGTCGATCTAGTTTGCAATGCGAAGCTTCTCCAGGATATCTTTCTGGCTGTCAAGGAGGAATTAAATCAGGATCTCCATGCTATCTTGTTGCCTGCAGCCTTCATCGAAGGTCAGGTCCCCAAGGTCATTCAAGCGAGGTAGAGGTTAGCTGACCGTGTGAAAGGTCCTAATTGGCTAGAGGGGGTGAATAGCCTAATTTTAAAATATACAAAACACTAGGCAAACTTGTTAGATAACTAAATGGCTATAAAGCTTTTTGCAAGAGTTCTAACAAGTGTTGCAAGCCACCTATCCCAATAATTCTAGTTGTTATATTCTCCAAGTCAATCAATGGCTAAGTCACTAGAGCTCTCAAAACCTAGCTACACTAAAGAGCTCAATTAGGTGAGAAGCTACATTAGCAAAGGTAAGATAAGCTCTCAAAACTAATTACACTAAAGAGCTGGTTATAACTAGTTTGCAGGAATGTAAATAAGAGGAATGTGATCTTTATACCGCCGCATCGAGGAATGAACCAATCACAATAAGAATACCAATTGCTGGGAGAAAACCAATGAATCAATCACAATGGAGACACATGATTTTTCTCCTTAGGTTCACATGCTTGCTGCACGCTAATCCCCGTTGTGTCAACCAACACTTGGTGGTTCAGTGGCTAAGAGGTGTTGCACGAACCTCATCCACATGTTGGACACTGCAAGAACGTACCCACAAGTGAGGTAGCTCAATGACATGAGCAATGTACTAGAGTTGCCTTTGGCGCTCCGCCGGGGAAGACACAAGACCCCTCACAATCACCGGGAGACGGCCACAAACAATCACCAACTCATGCCGATGCTCCTTCGCTGCTCCAAGCCGTCTAGGTGGCAGCAACCACCAAGAGTAATAAGAAATCCGCAGCCACAACGATCCTCAAGTGCCATTAGATGCAATCACTCAAGCAAATGCACTTGGAATCACTCCCAATCTCACTTTGATGATGAATCAAGGATGGAGATGAGTGGGAGGTGTTTGCTTAGGCTCACAAGGATGTCAAGTATGTCAAAGTGCCAAGACAGGGAGCCCCAAGCTGACCATGGTCTATTTATAGACCCCCAACAAAAATCCAACCGTTACTCTCCTCGGGGCTGACCGGACTCACCCCTGTGTTCGGTCGGGTGCTTCCGGTCGCACCCGGTAGCCAACCATAGTGTGCCACGTCACCCCTTTTTAAATCCGACCATTGCTGCCAACGCATGCCCGCACACGCTGATGACCGGACATGCCACTTAATTTGACGTGACGCCGCACCGTAGAGTCAGATCGTTTCCAGAGATGATTTTTCGTGTGAAAACACTGACCAGACGTGTTAGGACAGAGATGACCTGATGTGCCCATGCGTCCAATCGCTTCTCTTCTTCTCTCCACGCGCTTGTGAAGTCGACATCATCATATGTCAGTGCTGACTAGACTCACGCCCTGCACGTCCGGTCGCGTGAAGCCGCTGCTTCTCAACAAGTGACTGGACGCGCTGGTCAAGCCAGGCTAGCGTTTGGTCGATCTCTGCTCTCTCGGCCAGCCACACTGCCTTACCTATAATTGACCGAACGCGCCCGGGGTGAGTCCGGTCACCCCGCGGTTAGCGTCTGGTCACGCACCTTCTCCTCTTTTTCTTTTTCTAAGTGCTTAACCGCTTCGCCCTTGCTTCCAACTTGCTAACCACAAAGTGTAGAACTTGTGTGCACGTGTGTTAGCATTTTTCAACATTTTACAAGGGTCACATGTTAACACACTAGGTTTCTAAATGCAATGCATGAATCATATCACCTAGTGGCACTCGATAAACTGTTTTAGCCAAAGATTTCTCCTCTTTATAGTACGGCTATCGATCCTAAGTCACTCACACCCTCTATGGTGTCTTGAGTGCAAAACAAAAATGGCCCTATCACATATACCTTTGCCTTGAGCCTATTTTTGTTTTTCTCTTTCTGCTGATGAGCACTTGATTATCTATGTCCATCATCACCTCCATGGACCATATTCTAGCTTCACCACTTGGAGTGTACCAACCTTATCTAATTCACATAGTTAGCATAAAGGTTAGTACTATGTTTCATCAATTATCCAAAACCAAACTAGGGTTTTCAATCTCCCCCTTTTTGGTAATTGATGACAACCTATTTACAAAGATATTCAATAAAATCTTTTTGGATTCATGTTGTTTGGCCAAGCATATTACCATGTGTAAAGATTATGGACAAGTTTCATCAACCCAAATTGGTAGTATTAGCTCCCCCTACATATGTGCTAAGAGTTTGGATTTGAAAGCTTGCACGTATGCATGAATTAGAAGTTTGGGAGAGTAATAGCTACCTAATGATGCTAAGGTGTAAAGAATGGACCTTTGAAGCGTGATACCAATCGGAGTTGCCATTTGAACACCATCCTTAGCACCATGGTTAGTTAGATAGCTCTTGCAAAACATGAACACTAGATACCTCGTGAGATCAACATTATAAACAAGGTTCTACTACCACTTGTAAAACATGCAAGGCACATCTAACTATCATCCTTTGCATGCTAGTTTTCATTTCATCAATCATTTTCTATAATCTAGCATACACCACACAAGTATGGATAGGTAATTTTAAAAACTTGTGCCCTGCAAGAAAACATATGTAATGCACATACAAATGCAACATGCAAGTTTATGAGCTTGCTCCCCCTACTTGTGTGCTTTAAATTTTAATTGATCCCCTTACAATGTCATTTCATTTGTTTGCTCCCCCTATCTCTTACTATCTTTGTGAATTTTCTCCCCCTTTGTCATTAATGACCACAAAAAGGTGAGCTCAAATTTTAGATAGGTTAGGGTGAAACCATGATTAGTGAGGATCGTATTCCTAATTTGGTTTAATCTAGATCACTTGCAAAAGATATTTAACTCGGTTTGATCCAAGGGCAAGCTTCTTCATACCTCCAAGTGAGGTTATCATGCACCATGTTGAGTCAAACACTTATAGCTCATTTTCTAGATTAAACACTAGGTTCATAAGCCCACAAACATGTCATATTCTACCACTAGATCATATCAAGCATAGAAACAATAGTGGTACCATACAAGCATCAAATTCATTTGATTTTTATGAAGGATCCTAAGACATGTGAGGAATGACTAGATGCACTAAACAAATCCTTAGCAATGGATGAATGACATGTCAATCAACTTTACCTTGCTTTGCTCGAAGAAGAGGCATGTCATATAATGGAGGTGCATCATCACATATTTGAGAAGTCAAGTATGTTCAATTCATTCCTTATCTTGCAAAACCTTTTCTCATCAAGTGGCTTGGTGAAGATATCGACAAGTTGATCATCGGTGCCCACATTCTCAATTGAAATGTCCCTTTTTTGTTGATGATCTCTAATGAAATGATGGTGGACATCTATATGCTTTGTTCTTGCATGTTGAACTGGATTGTTGGTGAGCTTCACGGCACTTTCATTGTCACAAAGCAATGGCACTTGTTTAAACTTGATTCCAAAATCATTCAAGGTGGCCTTCATCCAAAGAATTTGTGCACAACAACTACCAGTGGCTATGTATTCGACTTCGGCGGTTAATAATGCAACACTATTTTGTTTCTTTGATGACTAAGAAACAAGTGATTGTCCCAATAGCTGACATGTGCCTGATGTGCTTCTTCTCTCAACTTTGCATCCCACATAATCAGAGTCTGAATATCCAATCTACTCAAACTTTCTCCTTTGGGATACCATAATCCAGCATTTTATATATGCTTCAAGTACCTCAATATTCTCTTTGTTGCCTTCAAATGACTTTCTCTTGGTGAGGCTTGAAATCTAGCACACATGCATACACTAAACATCACATCCGGCCTTGATGCGGTCACATAGTGTAGGTTTCCAATCATAGACCGATACTTCTTTTGACCCACCATATTGCCACTTGCATCACTATCTAAGCTTCCATTTGTCCCCATTGGTGTACTAATTCCCTTTGCATCCTCCATGCCAAACTTCTTAAGCATGTCTTTGATGTACTTGCCTTGACTCACAAATGTGCCATTCTTCAATTGCTTGATTTAAAGACCAAGGAAGTAACTAAGTTCTCCAATCATAGACATCTCAAGCTCATTTTCCATCATCTTCCCAAACTCCTCACAAAAATCTTGATTGGTTGATCCAAATATGATATCATCAACATAGATTTGCAACACAAACAAGTCCTTTCCAATCTTCTTGGTGAAGAGAGTGGTGTCAACCTTGCCCATGATAAACCCTTTAGAGAGTAGGAAATCCCTCAACCTTTCATTCCATGCTCTTGGTGCTTGCTTCAAACCATACAAAGTCTTTCTCAACTTGTAAACATGGTTGGCTTTCTTTTCATCTTTAAAACTAGAAGGTTGCTAAACATACACAAGTTCATTGATGTACTCATTGAGAAATGCACTTTTCACATTCATTTGGTACAACTTGATTTTGTGGGCACAAGCGTAGGCTAACAAGATCCTAATTGCTTCCAATCTTGCAACTAGGGCATATGTTTCACCAAATTCAAGACCTTCAACTTGAGTGTATCCTTGAGCCACTAATCTTGCTTTGTTCCTTACAACTATCCCTCTTAATCTTGCTTGTTGCGAAAGACCCATGCAATCACATTGTGTCCCTTAGGCCTCTCAACTAACTCCCATACTTGACTTCTTGTAAAGTTGTTTAGCTCTTCATGCATAGCATTGACCCAATCAACATCCTTCAAAGCTTCATCTATCTTCTTAGGTTCAATGATGACACAAATGAGAAGTGTTCACAAAATGATGCCAATCTTGATCTAGTTTATATACCTCTTGAGATATCACCAATTATAGAATTCAAAGGATGATCTCTTGCCACATTGATAGGTTGAAGCACTTGCACTTGATTGCTTGCATTTGATTGATCACTTGGTTGAGATGATGAACTAGCCACTTGTTGATATTGCACTTGAGATGATGTACTAGCTCGATTTTGATCATGAGAACCACTAATTTGAACACTTGAGTTAGAGAGCACTTGATATTTGTCATCTTCAACTTCAATCACTTCTCTAGGCCTTATGTCACCAACATCCATCTTCTTCATTGCATTGGCCAATTGAGTGCCTCTAACATCATCTGGATTCTCATATATTCCTCTTGGGTATCACTGGTTTCATCAAATTCTACATTATGAACCTCCTCAAGAGTATCACTAGCCAAATTCTAAGCTCTATAAGCCTTGCTAGTAGTGGAGTAACCAAGCAATAAACCTTCATCACATTTCTTCTCAAATTTGCTCAATCTTGTGCCTTTCTTCAATATGTAGCATTTGCATCCAAAGACCCTAAAATATGCAATGTTGGGCTTTCTTCCATTCAAGAACTCATATGGTGTCTTCTCCATCATAGGATAACAATAGAGGTGGTTGCTATAGTAGCAAACCATGTTGATTGCTTCACCCTAAAATGAATGACTAACATTATACTCACTTAGCATTGATCTTGCCATGTCAATCAAAGTTCTATTGTTCCTCTCAACAAGATCATTTGATTGTGGAGTGTACTTGGCCAAGAATTGATGCCTAATTCCAAACTCATCACAAAGCTCATCAATTCTTGTGTTCTTGAATTCACTTCCATTGTCACTTCTCCTTTTTTTATTGTTGTTTCAAACTCATTGTGAATTCTCTTGACAAATGTCTTGAAGGTTACAAATGTATCACTCTTGTCAACTAGAAAGAACACCCATGTGTATCTAGTGGATTCATCCACAATCACAAATCCATACTTGTTGCCACCAATACTTATATATGCAGTTGGCCCAAACTCAAATGGCTTGGATGTGCTTATCATGCTCTTCTTAGGATGAGTGTTACCAACTTGTTTTTTGGCTTGACATGCACTGCATAGCTTGTCCTTCTCAAATGTGACATCTTTCAAGCCTCTCACTAGATCATGCTTAATCAACTTGTTCAATTATTTCATTCCAACATGACTAAGCCTTCTATGCCATAACCAACCCATGCTAGACTTAGTGAGCAAACATGTTGATAATTGAGCTTCTCTAGCATTGAAATCAACCAAGTATAGATTCTCATATCTAAATCCTTTGAATATCAAGTTAGAGCCATCTACACTTATGATCTCTACATCATCAACTCCAAATATGCACTTGAAACCAAGATTACAAAGTTGAGCTACCGACAATAGATTGAAGTTCAAGCTTTCTACTAGTAGCACATTGGAAATGCTCAAGTCATTGGATATTGCAATCTTACCAAGCCCCTTGACCTTGCCTTTGCGATTGTCACCAAATGTTATACTATCAATCCCATTGCCATTATTCTCATTGATTGAATTGAACATTCTTGAATCACCGGTCATGTGTTGTGTGCACCCACTATCAAGCACCCAATGCCTTCCTCTGGCTTTGTAATTGACCTATAAAAGAAGATCAATTCTTTTTAGGTACCCAAACTTGCTTATGTCCTTGAAGATTAGTTACCAAGGTCTTTGGTACCCAAATGGCTTTCTTCTTTAAGCCCACAATTGGTGTACGAATGAACTTAGCCTTCACACCATTCACACCCTTGGTAAGCAAATAATAAGAATCAAACTTGATTGAGAATACATTAGCATTGTTGTTCTTGTTCTTGCAATATTGCTCTAAGTACCCAACTTGCTTGCATCTATTGCAAAACCGACCATTGCTCTTCACAAAGCTAGCTTTGGGCGTAGCAAAGGCCGCTTTGCCTTTCTTGGGGGTATAACCTAATCCCTCTTTGTTAAGAGAGAACCTTTGGCTACCCAAGCACTTTAGCAAGCGGGCGTCACCGCCATAGGCCTTACCTAGGGTGTGAGTGAGCTCATCCACCTCTCTCTTGAGAGTCTCATTCTCAACCATTAGTGAGGCATCACAAGTGAAACCATTGTAACAGAACCGTTCAAATTATAAGAGCACAAGTACAAAAACAAGCACCGAAACGCCTAATTTTTTGAACTTGAGCCCATATAATCCCGGTAGTCAATCGAAATCACGAAGGATTTCAAACCAACTTGAGTATAACCAAGATCGCATCATTCAACATGACACATCACACGTTACATTTCACAAGTACTTAAAAGAAACTTACAACACAACCGAGTCGCAATTATTACAAACCAGGTTTAGAAAGTAGCGGAAGCATAAGCTGTACACACACTTCGTTCAAATACAACTGCCAGTCTTACAGATCACGTCCCCACAAAAGCATTAAGGAAAGTAGACTAAAAGACGATCACGCCCAAGTGATCTAGTCCTCGTCACCCGTCGGGTGGAGGCAGTGCTTGCAGAAGCCCTGGTAAAGCATGTCATCTGCAACAGGAGGGAATAAACCCTGAGTACGAGAATGTACTCAGCTAGACTTACCCGTTGAAACATAAATAAAGGACACCAAGGATCATGCAAGGCTTTCTTTAAGTGGAGTTGGCTGACATTTCATTTTCCCATGCTAGGATGGTGGGATGCGAGTAATTAGGCATCTAATGATGTTATTCATGCATTATTAGCACATATCAATTAAATGATATTAACACATTTTTTTGTTAATATTAAGAGTAATAAGATAAATTAAGACCTATAAAATAATAGTTGCACATAGTAAATGTTGTGATGATAATTGTTTATATTTTTTTTATCTCACTCGGCCTATCCTAGTGTAAGCAACCAAAGAACTTCTTGGGGCAGCCTGACTTCGTGCAAACAAGCAAATACCAGAGCATGCACTGAGCCTTGCTACTGAGAGCCTAGCCCCTAGATGCAAGCCCCAGTGGCGGAGCCAGGAATTTGTAGCTCGGTATGCCACGTATAAAAAAAATCAAAGCAAATATGTAATATAATGGACCATAAGTAGTATTTGGTGTCGATGTGGAGGCTGTTTTTTACCTTCGTAGCTTTCTCCCACAATGTCAATATGCTACTTCATCTATATTACAAGAATACAGTCAAAAAATAAGAAAAAGAAATCTTCAATAGTTCAAATTTCATACACTGAAGAATTGATCTGAAGTGTTCTGCTCACCTTGCTTCAAGCCGCCGAGGAGGAGGGCGAAGGGCCGGACACGGACGCCGAAGGGGCGCCGCCGCCTGGCTGTCGGTGGACGGCTCCTTCGCACCAGGAGGAGGCAGCAGGGAAAGGGGCAGGGACACAGGGGTGGCCGAAGTGGGGGAGGTGCTGGCTGCGGGCTACCGGCCTACCCAGTGGTGGTTGGCACCTGGTGGGCCTGGCCGTGGGCGGCAGTGCGTCGCGAGGCGAGAGCAGGGGTGGCGCGATTTTGCCTCTCGTGAGCGAGAGCGACAGACATGAGTCGGGGAGGGAGAGTGAGACAGGTAGACGGCGAGTCTATGGGTTTCTGCATTTTTGGGCTTTGTTTCTTGGTGGGCTGCCAGAACTAATTGGTGTATTGGGTTTATTTGCCATATTTGCAACATAACGTGATTTACCAATATACATGTAAATCTGTATAGATATATTCATTGTTGTGTCACAAAATCTTGGGTATTCCAAGGAATACAGGGGCATATGTCTGGCGCCGCCCATGCGAGCCAGGCTGACCCTATGTATATACGTATGTAACAACAATGTGCTAGTTTTCGCCCCTTTGTGAATACACACCGTAAGCAATATGAAACAAGTCTTTCAAGCATTAAACATGAAGTACAATTATTATTCATACACGACATGATAACGCAACTAACAGGAGTGTAATTATTATTCATACATGATATGATGACGCAACTCCCCTCCTCCTCCTTCTCCACTGCCACCTCCTCCTCCTCCCCTCCTCCTCCATCACCACCACCACCACCTCCGCAATCTCCACAGCCGCCTCCGTCGTCCTTATTAGCAACCATGCTACCATGCACGATGCTCATCTTGTCACTAAACACCATGGCATCGTGTTCCCCCCAACATCATGCCCAAGACGCACCACGGAAGGTACCTCCTGCTCCTCCCTCAAAGTAAGTTGCAGGAGCAGCATGCCGACAATGAAGAAGAGGACACCGAGCCATGGAGTTCTCTTCCTCACTGATACCGCCATCTTCAACTCACAAAAATTAACAGTATGTGTTTTGTATCACTGCAAGGTTGAAGTCGTCATGCATGTTGAAGGTGTCCTGCAAGACAGGCTATTTATAGGTTGATGGAGCCATGGAAGGGTGGGGGATTTCAGCCATGGAGATGCAAAGCGTGCCTGTGCTATTCAATGATAGGCCACCATTTAGTGAGTTGGTTGGTAGGGCTCGGGAGGAGCTACATTTCCATGGAGACGATGATGGAATCACAGTTGAGGGTGTGCTTCACCTAGGTTCTCCACCCACCATCCTCAGGCAGATCATCTCAATTGGGTGTGAGGATCAATGGGGTTTAGGACGATCCTTTCCATGTCATTTTATCTGGACTGACACTATGGTTGTAGGTACTTCATGTGCCTAGATTTGGATGACGACTTCATGGTAAGAATGACAACTAAATCTTTAGTTTCTCATTATCTTTTTTGAACTTGATCCATGGCATCTAGTACTATACATGTAGCCTTGTAAGTGGGTCGAATGGGTGGATCAGAAGTTCCCAGCATGGCCAGGAAAGATCCCATAGGAGGTGGAAAACAAAGGCTAACATTTTGTGAAGATGACTTGGGCGCACGAGGTGGACCAAAAAATAGGGAGGAGCAAGAGCGGCGCGTCAGGGTGGACCAAATCCATCTGAAAGGTTAGGAGGATGAGCTTGCTAGGAGGAGGGAGCAGTTAAGTTTGCATGAAGCAGCCATCAAGCATCAGAAGCAAGAGCCAGAGCTTAAAGTCTGGGAGGAAGCTCTCAAGAACAAGAAGGATGCAGCGGAACCATCTTCACGGCGCGACAGAAAGGGGAAACAACCATGCTGCACCCAGTAGAACAATGTAATAGGCCCAACAAGTTAAATTCCCTAAGGCATGTTAGGACTAGTGTTGGAGCTCTAAACATTAGAAGTATAGAGTTCCACACATGCCATTGCAACTCGTTCTATGTTTAATTTTCCTAAGGCATGTTAGGATTAGTGTTGGGACTACCTAGAGTTCCACACATGCCATGTATTATCCCAGGTACTCTTCATGTGTTGCTAGGTTAATGAAACATGTTCTCATTTCTTCAAATGCTTCTAAGTATTCCTATCAACTCATGTCACCTTTTCATGTTACTATTTTGAACAAATTTTAACCTTTGATCAAAGTTGTAGATTACGATGTGTTCTACAAACTTTATTTTTGGAGCAAACACTAATTCAGCAATTAACATTGTCTAAAAGTGAACAGAAGACAACCACTCAGCGCATAGCTTGGCGCCAAAGCATAGGGCGCTGAGCTCGGCGCCAGGAGAGGCGGCGCCAAGCTCGATGCCATGGATCTCGGCGCTGAGCTAGGCAAAAAGGATCTACGAGGCCAAGCCAGCTGCCACATCATGCCACGCAAGCCTCCACGCAGGATGCCACGCTTACGACGACTCCAACCTCGGCGCTAGAGCAATTGGTGCCAAGACGTGTAACTTCAGCGCCAATTGCCACGACGCCGAGCCTAGGGTCTAGATTTTAAAAGCATACCTCTAGGGGTCTATTTGTCAATATCTTTCAAAAAAGGGCCAAAAAATCAAAAAAAATTTGGCTCGTGGGATGCGAGTAATTAGCCATCTAATGATGTTATTCATGCATTATTAGCACATATTAAATGATATTAACATATTTTTTGTTAATATTAAGAGTAATAAGATAAATTAAGAGATATAAAATAATAGTTGCACATACTAAATGTTGTGATGATAATTATTTATATTTTTTTATCTCACTCGGCCCGTCCTAGTGTAAGCAACCAAAGAACTTCTTGGAGTAGCCTAATTTTGTGCAAACAACCAAACACTAGAGCATGCACTGAGCCTTGCTTCTGAGAGCCAAGCCCCTAGATGCAAGTTAGGTGAAAGCCCTAGTTTGGTTTTGGTTAATTGATGAAACCTTAAGACCTTTGGCTCTAAGTGAATTTGAGATAGGTTAGTACACACCAAGTAGTGGAGTAAGATGAAATCCATGGAGGTGAAGATGGACATATGATGATGGTGATCAAGCTCCTATTTGGAAAAGAAAAAAGAGAAAGATAAAATGGGCTCAAGGCAAAGGTATATTTGATAGGGCCATTTTTTTGCCACTCAAGACACCTAGTGGGTGTGAGTGGGTTTAGGATAGATAGCTGTACTATGAAGAGGAGAGAAATTCATTTGTGGAATGCAGTTATCAAAGTGCCACTAGATGTTCTAACTCATTGCATATGCGTTTAGATTCTAGTGAGTGCTAACACCCTTAAAAATGCTTTGTGAAAATGCTAACATACGTGCACAATGATGATACACTTTGTGGTTAGCACTTGGAAGCAAGGGTGAAGAAGTTGGAGATGTAAAGGTGAAGAAAACACTGACCGAACCCTAGCTACGGGTGGACTAGACCCTGAGTGGGTGAGTCCGGTCGCCAACCCTAGCCTACAGTTGTCGCTATAGTTTGGACCGGACCCTGCTAAGGCGCGTCCAAACTATCTTCTATGGGTTCGGTTGATCAAGCATTGAGCGGCAAAGGAAAGTGGCAGCTTTGCATGCTCTGGACTCAAGTGGTGGGTCCGGTCGAGGTAGACCGGACTCAGTCCGGAGCCCCTAGAACCTCTCGGTGTAGATTTCATTGCGACCGAACTCTGGGGGTCACGACGCGACCGGACGTGCCTGTGCCGAGTCCGGTCACTGCTACCTGGTGCACGGGCAAACGCTGATCAAGAGGAGCAAACTCTATGCGGGTCTGGTTGTGAGGACTGGACTGGGTCTGGTCATCCTGGAGCACTCTGGATGCTTTCTGTTTCGCTCCGAACTCGCGGGCACGGGAGAGTCTAGACGCTGGCGGTGCATCCAGTCTGCAGTGATTGACTTTGCACGGTTGGAGGTAGCCATTGGAGATCAATGGCTGAGATTCAAAGAGGTGTACGCGTGGCAGTTTCTAGGCGACCAGACCTTGCCACCGGTGCGTCCAGTCTAGACCACATACAGGTCCGGTCGCTACGGAGTCAGTCCAATGAGGGGCATAACGGCTCTATTTCTTTTGGGGCTCTATAAAAATGTGTTGGCCAGCTTGGGCTCACTCTCTTGGCCATTTCTATTGAGAATACAACCTTGTGAGCCTGGCCATTCCTCTCTAACTCATCTTGCTTGATTGATTCGTCATTTGGTGAGATTGGTGAGCATCCAAGTGCATTGCTTGAGTGATTGCATCTAGAGGCACTTGGGGATTGTGTTTCGCTGTGAAGTTCTCTTGTTACTCTTGGTGTTTGACGACGTCTAGACGGCTTAGAGCAGTGAGGATCATTGAGTGGAGGGTGGTGTTTGTCTCCAGCTCCGATCGGTGGATTATGAGGGGTTCTTGCATTGTGCCTTCCCCATGGGGGATCACGAAAGACAACTCTAGTGGATTACGCGTAGCTTGTGGATCCCCATCTTGTGTTGGTTGTGCGGCACCTGGTTGTGGGTTAGGCGTATGATGCCTATTAGCGCGTGAACCTCCAAGTGGGTGAATCACTATAACGGGGACGTAGCTTGCCGGCAAGCAAGTGAACCTCGGAGGAAAAATAATTGTGTCATCTTGTCTCCTTGGATTTCATTGGTATTCATTGGTTGATCTCTTGCCCGGCTCGGTATACCCTTCTCTAGCACTTGTATTTACTTTGTCATATACTTGTGCTGTGCTAGTTGTAGCTAGTGAGTAGTGTAGCTTAATTAGTTGTAATTATCTTGCTAGCTTGCTCTCTAGGTGTAAAGTAGTGACCTAGCCTTTATGTGACACTTAGAGATCATAGCAAATAGATTTGGATAGGTGGCTTGTAACACATTCACTAGAGCTAGTGCAAGTTTGCAATTATAGCCCTGTTGTTATCTAACCATTTGTTCTAGTGATTTGTATAAATTTTATTAGGCTATTCACCCCCTCTCTAGCCATTTAGGACCTTTCACTAGGCTGGGTTCGTCTGCGAACCAGTCACACACTACAATGTATATATACATATGTAACAACAATGTGCTTGTTTTTGCCCCTTTGAGAATACACACAGTAAGCAATATGAAACAAGTTGTTCAAGCATTAAACATGAAGTACAATTATTATTCATACACGACAGGATGACGCAACTAATATGCACAAGAAAACATCATGATAAAAACATATATTGGTTTACTTGGGCAACACTCTTTGGTTGAGTGCACCTTATGGCACATCACTTGCCTCCTCCTCCTCCTCCTCCTCCTCCACCACCACCACCACCTCCTCCTCCTCCTCCTCCTCCTCCACCGCCGCCGCCGCCTCCTCCTCCTCCTCCTCCATTACCATCACCACCACCTCCGCAATCTCCACCACCACCTCCGCCGTCCTTATTAGCAGCCACGCTACCATACACCATGTTCATCTTGTCCCTAAACACCATGGCATCGTGTTCCTCCCCAACATCATGCCCAAGGCGCACCATGGAAGCTACCTCCCGCTCCTCCGTCAAAGTAAGCTGCAGGAGCAGCATGCTGACAACGAAGAAGATGACACCGAGCCATGGGGTTCTCTTCCTCACTGACACTGCCATCTTCACCTCACACAAACTCACAGTATGTGTTGCCTATCACTGCAAGGTTGAGGTCGTCATGCATGTTTGAAGGTGGCTTGCAGGACGGGCTATTTATAGGTTGGTGGAGGAGGTTGGGGGGGGTGATTTCAGCCATGGAATGCATAATGATAGGGGATTACTGCAGTTAATTATTGTTGCTAAGATTTGTGTCAATAAAAATTATTGTTGCTAAGCTACCTAAGCTTGATCAACAAGCTGGGGACATGGTGGCATATGACCCAGCGAATCAAATTATCAAACCAGGCTAAATTCTTTGGCATACGCCCATGGATAAAAAGATTCTTGTAGTGACCAATCAATACCCACCAGCCTAAACCAAGATATTGTAAAAAAAAATTGGATATATGCATATGAGCATCTGCAATGAATTTTGCAAAAAACACACACACACACACACAGTCTGGCTGGGACGGGCGTCGTACTGGCACAAAAGAGGCCAAGCCGACGTGGTTTCCATTCCACATCGTTGTCGGGATCGTTATTGCTCCCACTAATTATTGCACCATGCAGCCCTCCGCTTCGTCAGCCCCTCCCCAGCCCCCACCGCTTCCGCTGCTCAATCGTGCCGATCACCCCCGACCTGCTTCGTCGCGCCCGCGGTTCGGTTGTCCATTTTTTCCTTGCGACGGCGTCGACGGCGTCCTCATGGTGAGGCTGGCCGCGCCGACGATGGGGTGCCTTCCACGGCTGCTCCCTCCGGTGCTTTCACTTGCCAGCTAGTCCCAACGATCTCTCCCATGTCTAAAACTGATTAGAGTTCGAGACGTGATGCTAACTGCTGCCTCCGCAATGATTTGCTGCTACACTCTCTCCCCGTGCGCAGAGGCTCACTGTCTCCCTTGCGGATGGATGTGCCGGACCTGAGGTGCGAGGTGCGCCATTGTAGTGTAGCCTGTTGAGCGGAGCCCATGTCTAGGTCTCTCAGATGGTGAACCTTCTGAGATACAGGACGACCTGTCGCAGGTCTAGGTACGTACAATTAAGCAACCCCTTCTCCCTCCCTCCCTTCCCTCACTTCCTCACAATTAAGCATCAGACGACACCTCACAATTAAGCATCAGACGATAGCTCATTTTGATGCTGCATATGAATCGTGCGAGCTTGGAGATAAATGTGCCAATAATGTAGCCAAGTCCAATGCACTGATTTCACTTACATTAAGAACAGTAGAATAGATGTCCATTCCATCCAGCGTACGAGGCGATAGTCAGTGTGCCAATTCAAACTAATGATCAGCTTCCAAATAACTACCGAGAGGACCATAGCTATTGGTTTTATGTTGCTTTCAGGACAGTACGCTCACACTTTTGTGGCTCCGTATAAGAACAGTCTGTAATAATGTTTCTGTTCAGATGACCCTAACCTATGTTATGATGCTTGCAACTATAGAGGGTTATCCATATCCGTACATTGTTTGCTATAATGTTCAGTTATGTTCTGCAGAGCCAAGAGTACATGTCGGTACCATTCAACATCAAAATGTATAGGGCGTGGTTGCCTTAGTAGTCATGTGAATGTAAATTCAGTAGCACACTCTTTAGTAGCCCTGGGTATGAACTGTAATGCTGGTTGTCAAAAGAGTTAGCTCTGCAATACCTAGCAGCTACTCGCTTAAGATGAATCAGTTGGTAGACATGAGACACAAGATTTATACTGGTTCAGACATGTGGAGTGCCCTAGTCCACTTGGGGTGATGCTGCTCTTCTTGTTTTCGTAGCTCAGTTACAGAGGCTGCTGCTCCTAGCTACGTAGTAGATAGGATGAAAGAGAATGAATCGGATCCCGATCGCGAGGCCCCTACTTCCCCTTATATAGCCTGAGGGAGTAGGGTTACAATAAGGGCAATCGGTTAACAGATTGGATTCCTAGTTTATTACATGGAATGCATACTACATTAATCCTATGCTATCGTCCAGATATGACGGCTTCGGATGTTCTTGATATGCCTTGATCTCCAAGTTGGTGAATTCACATGGCCTTCGTGGGCCTCCTTCGCCGTGGCCTCTGGCCGGACGGAGGGAACGGTGGGGCGGGAGGGGCTTCAGCCCCCCCTACTGCTACCGGGCCAATGGAGAGCCCCTGGAGCCCCTCCTACAATTTTTAGGCCCAAATGTACAAGACAGGGTGGGCTGACATTTGCTGGGGTAGAAGGAACAAAAATTGGTTAGACAAGGCCCAAAGCCCATAGAAAGTGAAACCCTATCCTGAGTTCCCGATCCAACCGACCGGCTGCGCCTCGTACTCGCTCGCATCCTTCCCACGCACACACACGCGCTGCTCCGTCGCTACGACGCGGTCACGCGGCCTCACGGCGGCCCTGCGACGCACGTCCGGCGGGCTAGGCGGCGACGGCGAGCAGCAGTGAGCGCGGCGGGTGGGCGGGAAGCGGCAGCCAGGTGCGGCGTGCTGCAGTGCGAGGCTGCGAGCAGCAGCAGCGAGCCAGCGGGCACCGGCGGCCGAAGGGCGGGCACCGGCGACCGGAGGGCGGGCCGCCGCCGCGCGGCGCTAGGGGGCGGGGCCAGGGCGCCGGGGCGCCGGGTGGCCTGTGGCTAGCAGCCCAACCCCCAACAGATCAGGCCAGCGCTGCCTCAGGGCTCAGGTCTCGGCCTCTCGGGTGAGGTGAGCAGCAGGTTGCGGCACTAAGCAAAGCAGTGAGCAGGTGATTTTTCTGTGAAACTGAGTCTATGATTGATCGATTGAATGATTGGAACACATTGCTCATGGTAGATCTAAATTTTCAGATTGACAGTATGTCGAAAAGAACTTTGCGCAACTACTTTTCAACTTCAAGTAGCTCAATTCCACATACTAATGAGAGCACAAGTCAACCGAAGAAACCTAGGGCAGAGTTTAGTCATTCAAACCTAATTGTTGACCCTGGAAATCGCAAACCAATCAATTCTTATGAACATGAAATTAGAGACCAAGTAAAGAGAGCATATGCTTTGAATGGTTCAACCCAACCTCATGAATTTTTATTTCCTCATAAATGGATTGGTGGTGAATGGAGATCATTTCAAAAGACTTGGTTTGATGAATTTGATTGGCTAGAGTACAGTGAGTCCAAGGATGCAGCTTATTGCTTATATTGCTATCTCTTCTTTAATTCGGCAAAGGCTGACAAATTTGGGAGTTCTGTCTTTGCACATCAAGGTTATGTGAATTGGAAGAAAGCTAAGGATATTTTTAGTAAACACAGTGTTTGCAAGACTCATGCAGAGGCTAGGCTGAAGTATGATGACTTTATGAACCTAAGGACAAGTGTGGGTCAAAAATTAGTTGAGATAAGCAATGAGGAAGAAAAACGATATGAGATTCGTTTGACATCTTCCCTAGATGTTGCAAGGTTTCTCATATTGCAAGGGAAACCTTTTCATGGAGATGATGAGAGTTCTACTTCCCTCAACAAGGGTACATTTAGAGAGATGGTTGACTAGTACAAAGATAAGGTTGAGATAGTGAAGGACGCATATGACAAAGGTTTCAAAAATTGCCAGATGTTATCTCCTGATATACAAAAGGACCTTGCAAAAGCTTGTGCAGAGGAAGTCACAGCTGTCATTATGGATGAGATTCAAGGTAGAAAATTCTCAGTGCTTAAATTCTCAGTGCTTATTGATGAGTCTCGAGATGTATCAATAAAGGAGCAAATGGCAGTGATTCTAAGGTTAGTACTCCATAATTGCAATTTTGTGCCTAGATTTTTTACAATTATTTGTACAATTGTACTAACACATAAACAAATGTGGCGTGCAGGTTTGTGAATGATGAAGGGAAAGTGGTGGAGAGATTTCTTGGACTTCAACATGTTCAGAGTTGTACAACTATTGCATTGAAAGAAGCTTTGGTCAATATGCTTTCAAGTCATAATTTGTCTATCTCTATGCTTCGTGGGCAAGGGTATGATGGAGCTTCTAATATGAGAGGCGAATTTAATGGGGTGCAGAAATTGATTCGTGATGAAAATCCTTATGCTTTCTATGTGCATTGTTTTTCCCATTAATTGCAACTAGTGGTTGTTACAGTTGCAACTTCTAGTGCAGACATTGCAGATTTCTTTAACTATGTTCCTTTGATAGTCAGCAATGTGGGTGCATCTTGTATGAGAAAAGATACCTTGCTTGCAAAGCATCATGATGTGTTGCTAGAAAAGATTGAGAATGGTGAGATTATGACTGGCAAAGGTTTAAACCAAGAAAGTAGCCTAGCTAGGCCTGGAGATACTAGATGGGGTTCACATCTTAAAACTTTGCTTCGTATTTTGGTGATGTGGGAGGCTATCATAGATGTCCTTGAGATAGTGAAGAAAGATTCTATTAAACCAACATGTAATGGTGAAGCTTTAGGTTTAATTGGAAAAATGGAGAGCTTTTATTTTGTGTTCATCCTGCATTTGATGATAGAATTATTGAGCATGACAGATATTTTGTCACGTACTGATGTGAAAGATATAGTTGAAGCAATGCATTTGATCGCAGATGTGAAAGATAACTTGCAGGATATGAGGGAAAATGGATGAGAGCCATTACTCAAAAAAGTGAAAACATTCTGTTAGAGGAATGAGATTGAAGTGCCAGATATGGATAAGGAAATAAATATTAGAGGGACATCTAGACGAAGAAAGCAAAAGGTAACAAACAAACATCACTATCATATTGAGATTTTTCTTGTTGCCATTGATGCCATCTTGACTGAGCTAAGTCATCGGTTCAGTGAAATTAGTTCAGAGTTATTAGTATGTATGACTGCTTTTAACCCAAAGAACTCCTTCTCTAATTTTGATGTGGACAAACTTGTGAGGCTTGCTGAAATTTATGCCGAGGATTTTGATATTGGTGACCTTGCTATTTTGCCAAATCACCTTAGACAGTTTGTCAATCGTGCTAGAAGAACTCCAGAATTTCTTGGATGCACTGAACTTGGAAAAGTTGCTGAAATTATGGTCAAGACTAATATGCACACATCTTATAAATCGGTTTATCGTCTCATTGAGCTAATCTTGATACTACCGGTGACAACGACTTCAGTTGAGAGGATATTTTCAGCCATGTCCATTATAAAGACAGATTTGCATAGTAAAATGGGTGATGAATGGCTCAATGACTTGATGATATGCTATAATGAGGAGATCTTTAGAAAGATTGATAATGAAAAGATCAAAAAGCAGTTTCAAGAGATGAAAAAACATCGTATATTATTGCCCCAAAAAATAGTGGTACACTCTATTCTCTTCTAAATTAATAGTTTGGAGGCCCATACATATTTGACTAATCAATTTTATGTCTATTTGTGTAGATTGCCTCCTCTGATGAATAATGGGTGTCACCATCACGCATCATCTATTAGTTTCATAATTTGATATTTTGGTATGGATAAACTGCATCCTTTATTTTTCATAATATATTTTGTGATTTTCATCGTTCATCGATGTTTCAATATAAGAGTACCTCAAACTATTATATATGTCTATTGTGAGGGTTCATAGTGGGGTTATGTTGTTGTGGCGTTTTTTCAGCCCCTCCTAAATTTTTTCCTAGCTTCGTCCCTGTCTGGCCCGATAGACGGACATAGTCGAATATACGGGCGGTGCGGTTACCCCTGGCCCACATATCTGACAGCAGCCCCCATAGGACTTAATGACAAGCTAGTCGAATAGCTCAGCCCTTGTGTGTCACAAACCCCTGTAACTCTTGGTATTGTGACTCCCGACTAACTCTTCTCTAGTGCCAAGGTCTTGAGCAGTGGTTTTTATTACTGCCCTCGAGTATCGAGGACTCTTTAGCGCTTTGCTCGGGTGCATAGGCCCCTTCTCAGGTACCAAAAATTTTGTTCAGGTGGTAGCACAGCGTACATGGGAACTTGGTTCCTTGAGTGTTTGAGTGCCTGTACAAGCTTTGGTTGATGCACGTCGTTGAGTCCTATTTGAAAAAAGGATTGACTGGATGGGCAGCCCGTTCCGCTTTGAACCCTTCGCATACAACATTGCTATTGACCTACCATACTTGCACATTAGCAAGAAGGGAGGCATGCCCCATCCCGATTTAACTATGCAAGAGAATGTAACAAAATCTTTGGGCAAAAAGAAAATTGCTCGTATACAAAATTTATATTTTAGTTAACTTGGGTCAACCCGGTTTGAGCCATTTTTTACCACTTAGTCGAGTGTTGCACGTTCCTTCGAGCTACATCATCCGATGGGACCTCGAGTCTACGCTAGCACCTTGACTAAGGGTGTGGGGTAGAGCCCCGTTGCCTAGAAGATCCATAGAGGCGAATAACGAACACGTGAGCAGATGTCGGCAGTTGCACATGTTACTCTTCGAGCTAATAACTGGTAGAATGAGTTAGTGTTCGCATCCTCGTAGTAGGGTGTGACATGACAAAGCCTGACCATCATGGGCACGTCATAAAACTCATTTTTCATAATTCGGGAGCTCGTACTTTGGTCGAATCTTGCAAATCATTGTACCGATTTCCCACACAAGGGCACACATGCATTGAAAATATGGTACTTCCAACTCATTTTGGTATTCAGGAGATATACGTAACACTTGGTGTTAGTGGTCTTCAGGCCATCTGGTGGCCCTCCCGAATTCCCCCTGACTCTATAATGGTTGAGTTGATAATAAATTATCGCTTACACCAACCGAAGGGGTGCAAGCCAGGCTGAGTACCTGATCCAAGTATCAGATCGCTTGCATGCACCACCCTACATGATGGTTCGTTGATTTTGGGCTGCTAGGCCCCATGCCCACCACGACTACATGGGCAGATTCCTTCTGGCGAAGTTGAAGCATTAGTTTCAGTGGCCTATGTCCCCAGGTGTTATTCTCAGAGGTCACGCCTCTCAAAGATCATGGGGATGTGTCCTAGCCTTAACTCTCACTGTCGCCCGGTGAAGCTGCTAGAATTCCATCGGTCGTGCGTGTCCCCTGCTATAAAAACAAAGTAAAGGGAAGGGAGTCAATACGATTGCCTTGTAGCTTTTGCTAACTCACCTTTCTTCCTCGATGCCTCCTCCCTGATGCTTTGGGTCTTCAAGTAGTCATCCATGGCGGGTGTCAGAGATATGGGCCAGAGGTACCTGCACCGTCTATATATGTGACTATCGCCAAGCTATCGGCCCAGCAGCTGTCAAGGGAGAGGCCCGCGAGGGCTGACGCCATCGACCAACGTGGAGATCAAGGCAAACCAAGGCAGATGTATCTGGATGATAGCTAGGATCTTTCTGTTACGCATATCATGTAACAAACTAGGAAACAATCTGTTAACCCGATCACCCTCTTTGTAACCCTATCTCTCCTGCCTATATAAAGGAGGGTAGGGACCTCGGGCTCGGGATCCATCTTCCACCTATTCCATCTACACGTAGCTAGGAGCAACAACCCCTGTAATTGAGCATATGAATACAAGAGAAGCCACACCACTGGAGTAGAGATTAGCGCGCACCGCGGCCCGAACCAATATAAATCTTCATGTCTCGTGTGCTACTATCCGATTCCATCTACACGACCACATTGCTGGATAATGTTGGAGCAAAACAATCCGACAGTTGGCGCGCTCGGTAGGAGCCTTTCGCGTTCAGATTTGTTTTTGTGTTTCGGATGGCTATTCTTTGTAGGTCGAGTAAGGGCGTGATCAAGAAGCGATCGAAGAAGGACGGCCACGGTGCCGCCACCTCCGCATCGTTGAGGGATCCATGGCGTGGCAACCCCAAGATTCGTGCATGGGTTTCGACATCGTCATCGCCTAACCAACTCTACCTCACCAAGTTCAGGGACACGATCGAGGCAAGACCGCTTCAGCTAGCATGCCATGTAAGTCACTATGCCGAGTCTACTTTCTCTCAATTCTGTCAGGAGTACCTCCTCGACACCGTATGCAAAATCTAGTGGGAGTCAAACCATCCAGATGATGCACAACCCTCACCATCGCAAGACATTGTTTTGCCTAGATTTTTTGATAGGCTCAAGAACTCTGCGATGGCACACGCTTGGGAACTCTTCCCAATTCCCACGACCAACCCTAATAGGGTCGGGACGCCCTGGATAATGAAGAGAAATCATGATACCAACTGGTTAAGTGTCAAGCGGAGCCAAAAATCGAGTTATCGGGTAGATCTTGGCTACGTCATGAATCTTCTTTGCCAGAATCACGGGTACCCGGTGTCTCATCTCGCCAAAAATTGTAAAATGTATCGTGTGACAGCCACGGCAGCGACTCTCTCACGAGGCACCTCTCAAGGGGATAGGCGACGACTCAAGGGATACTCGAAGCAAACCCACAAATGAGTAATGACTATCTGTGCCCATACTAGGATCCAGTCAGATACGGGACACCCACCTGACATCCAGGAGACTCACGCCGTGGCACCTGTGATAATGACCCGGTTACCCTAGTCAGAGCACCCGATCACTTTCGACGAAAGTGACCAGCCTAAACACTCAGTTGACGTTGGCAGGTTTCCCCCGGTAGTTAGCGTAGTCCTCGAGACTGTCCACGCCACTAAGATCTTCATGGATGGAGGAAGCGATTCCAATTTGATATATTGGGACACTTTCAAAAGACTAAAGATTGGCACGGACAAATTGCGCCCACCAAGGGGCCCGATCACCAAAATAGTACCCGAGAGACAGGTGATGCCTCTCGGTGTCATAGATCTATGGGTCACATTTGGTGAGGCGGCAAACTACCGCCAGGAGATACTCTCCTTTGAGGTCATGGATTTTCAAGATGCTTATCATGTCGTACTCAACATACCATGTTTCGTCAAATTCATGGTTGTACCTCACTACGCGTACCTAAAGATGAAGATGCCTGGTCCTAACGGTATCATCACAGTCTCTGGGGATCTTCAAAATGCCTATCACTGTGACCTACTCACTATCAATAACACAGTCTGAAACTTGGATCCATCACAGCGCGAGCTAGATTATGTCCTCATGCAAAGCCAGGATTCGGGGGCTCCGACGCTGGCACCGCTGTGTCTCAACTTCCAATCTTCACCTCTCATAGAAAAGAGGCTATTACCAGTGCAATTCACGCCCTTGGGACCAACCGTGGTCTTATCGTTCACGCTCGGGGAGGACTCAAGGAGGGTCTAATTGGAGAAAACTGACCTGAGCAAGACCACGAACATCGGGAGGAGCCTGAACTAGGCACAATAAGATGAACTCATCAAGTTCCTAATTGACAATCGGGACATATTCACCTGGAAACCCTCAGACATGCCTGTGATCCTGAGAGAAATCACTGAGCATTCTCTGAGAATCCGGGCCGATGCTAAGCTGGTCAAGCAACTCTTGAGACGGTTTGACGATAAATGGTGCAGAGCTATAGAAGAAGAAATAGCCAAGCTCCTCGACGCGGGCTTCATCAGGGAGGTCCTACATCCAGACTAGCTTGCAAACCACGTCCTGGTGCCCAAAAAGAACAATAAATGGAGAATGTGTGTTGACTATATGGGCCTTAACAAGGCGTGTCCTAAGGATCCTTATCCTTTACCCCGTATAGACCAGATCATCGACTCCACTATAGGATCAGAGTTACTTTGCTTCCTTAATGCTTACTCTGGATATCACCAGATCCGAATGAAAGAGTCTAACCAATTAGCTACTTCATTCATCACCCTAATTAGAGTATACTACTATGTCACCATGCCATTCGGGCTGAAGAACCCAGGGGCTACCTACCATCACTGCATGACGCGCTACCTCCACGAGCAGATTGGCAGAAATGCCAAGGCTTAAGTCGATGACATCGTCGTAAAGTCATCAAAAGCTAGAGACCTTATTCGAGATCTTTTGGAGACCTTCAACAATCTTCAAAAGTTCAAAATCAGGCTCAACCCAGAGAAATGTACCTTCAAGGTACCATCCAGCAAACTGCTCGATTACATCATATCGGCTCGCAAGATTAAGACCAATCCAATGAAGGTTAAGGCAATCCTTGATATGGGACCTCCTCGAGCACTAAGGGATGCCCAAAAACTCATGGGGTGCCTAGCTTCCTAAAGCCGGTTCATCTCCAGGCTAGGTGAAAGAGGACTCCCCCTCTACAAACTCTTACGCAAGATGCCAGACTAGCAATGGACTCCAGAGGCTCAAAAAGGCTTTCGATGATATCAAGGACTTCCTCACCAAACCCCCGTTCTAGTGGCTCCCAACGAGGAGGAGCCACTACTCCTGTACGTCGCAACTACCACTCAAGTGGTCAGCATGGCTATAGTCATAGAGAGGAAGGTAGAAGGCCACATTTAGACCATTCGACGACCGGTATACTTTCTCAGTCAAATACTGGCCGAGAGCAAAACTCGTTACCCACACATCTAGAAGATACTCTACATGTTGTACTTGGCAATGAAGAAGCTGGTTCACTACTTCGATGCGCACCCGATTACCGTGGTCACCTCCTTCCCACTAGGAGAGATCATCAACAATCAGGACACGACCGGATGGATCACCAAATGGACCCTAGAACTTATGGCATATGGCATCACATATGTGCCACGCATGGCCATAAATTCCTAGGATCTAGCGGACTTCATTGCTGAATGGACAGAAGCACACGTCAAACCGGCAGCAGCCGATCTAGAGTACTAGAACATGTACTTCAACGGCTCTTTGATGCTACAAGGAGCGGGAGCGGGAGTTGTCTTGGTTTCCCCTAGCGGGAACCGAATGAGGTACGTTCTCCGTTTAAATTTCGAGGGTGCTACCAATAACATAGCAGAGTACAAGGCCCTCCTCCATGGGCTGCGAACCGCTGTCACCCTTGGGGGTCAGGAGACTCATCGCCTTGGGTGACTCTGAACTTGTCATCGGGCAAGTAATGAAAGCCTCAGCGTGCTGTGACCATAAGATGGAAGTTTACTGCGCTGAGGTCAGAAAACTTGAGGCAAAGTTTGATGGACTCGAGCTACACCATATCCCTCGAAGGGACAATGAGGAGGCTGACAGCCTTGCTCGGCTTGGCTCAACTCAAGACATGCCCCAGGTGGCATGTTCCTCGACAAGCTCACGAGACCTTCGGCACGTTGGGAAGTTGAGACTCAACCTCCCCCTATGCCAAGTTTACTCGCCATCACCTAAGCCGCAGGCTCTAACCCAGACTAGGCATAGGAACTCATCGACTATCTATGACACGGCATCCTCCCTATCAACAGGGATGAAGCTGATCGAGTACGTCGGAGAGCTAAATCCTACGTAATGAGGGATGATGAAATCCATCATAGAAGCACAAGTGGAATCCTACAATGGTGCATACCCGTGGAACACAGGGTAAAGCTCTTTTAAGACATCCACTCGGTGGCTTGTGGCCACCATGTGGCGCCAAATACTTTGGTGGATAAAGCCTTTTGACAAGGGTTTTACTGGCCTACCTCGGTTAAAGACGCACAACATATTGTGAGAACTTGTGAGGGATGTCACTTCTTTGCCAAGTAGAAACATGTTCCCTCTTAAGAACTCCAAACAATCCCAATCACATGGCCCTTCCCTATTTGGGGACTCGTGACCTCATCGGGAAACTCCCACTGCCCTAGGGGGCTTCGATCACTTGTTTGTCATGATCGACAAGGTTACCAAGTGGATTGAGGCAAAACCTGTAGCCATAGCTAGCTTGGAGGCAGCAGTCGAGTTCATCAAAGAAGTCATACACTAGTATAGGGTCATGAATACGATCATTACAGACAACGACACCCAATTCACGGGAAGTGCGTTTGTCAACTTCTGTGATGAACAATAGATCAATGTAAGATGGGCTGTAGTAGCCCACCCCTAAACCAACGGACAGGTAGAGAAAGCGAATGTCTACATCCTTTGGGGCCTTAAACCTCGGATTTTCAAGAAACTCAAGAAGTTTGAGGCTAGATGGGTCCGGGAGCTGCAACTAGTTATGTGGCACTTACTAACCACTCCTACCAGGCCGACAGGGTTCACCCCCTTCTTCCTCATCTACGGTGTAGACACGGTACTACCCTATGAGATCAGGTACTCCTCTCCCAGAGTCCATGCTTATGATGAGGACATAGCAAAGGAAGCCTTACAGGACTCCCTCAACAGGCTTGACGAGCACTGCGGAACAACACTTGTCTGCTCTGCAAAATATCAGCAACAGCTACTCAAGTACCATAATAAGCACGTTCGACCGCTAAACTTCATGCAAGGTGATCTAGTCTTGCATCGGGTGCAGTTGACCAAGGGGAAAACAAGTTTTTGCCTCCTTGGGAAGGACCATTTATTGTGGCCGAAGTGCTAAGGTCGGGAACGTACAAGCTGGCAAACATGAAAGGTGAAGTCTACACAAATGCCTAGAACGTCGACTTGTTGCGACGATTCTATGTGTAAAAAAGACACCCTATACTAGGACGTAACTTACGAGTGGTACGACTACCAACCCACCACAAGGATAGTAGACTACATCAAAAACTCAATCGGTATGTCCTCAGGCTTAAACTAAGCACCCCAGCAGGTCACGCTGACCTGCCGAGGTACTCTGGGGCAACATGGTCAAAAATCTTTTTGAGAGTAAACCACGGTCGGGCAATGCGTAATGTGGGTTCTTGTCGATCACCATGATATGTTATGCTAAACTATTCTGGTGATCTGGGGGCTACAATCAATACTACACGAGCCATGAAGCAACTACTCAGGAGAATACAAAACACGAAACGAAGAGTCTTTATTTCAAGGCTAATGCAATTTACACATCATAAGGAGCAGAACAGATTACATCCTCTACTCCCTCATACTGGGCGATGGCACTCGCCACGCTCTTGAACTCCACATCTAGGGCATCGATGTCTTTCAGCTTTTCCACTGGTGGAAACTTGGTCGCCATGTCACGAAGGTCCTCGCCACTCCGGAGGGTAGCGGCCGCCAGCGCTAATGCGGCTCCATGTCAAACCACATGATGGATCACCTCCGTAAACCACCTCAAGATGTTCCTAAGGTGCTCTTCTGCACTCACCCCCGTCGGCGAGAGCACGTCAATGCCCCTAGTAGGGTAGCGTGGAGGTCTCGATACTCACTTGCTCTAATCATCGTGAAGGATGAGTCGGTCGTAGCAGCATCATGGTCGTGCACCGCCTTCGCCACCTGCTTGTTAGCATGGTGTTGGCTTCACGAAGCCTTGCCGCCTTGCATTGGGCAGCAACTAGTTGCTCTTGGGCAACTAGGAGACACAAGCAGAATAACTGCCCATCAAGACAAGACATCTCGAGAAGGATGAACAAGGAATCTCACCAGAAACTCACCAAGAAGTTGCACCTGAGCTTCAGCGCAGGATGCCTCGGCAGCAGCCGCCTCTCGCTCTGACCTAGCCATCGCCGCTTGCATGGCGTCCAGCTACACCTCAAGACGACTCGCCTCATCTTCAACCATTGTGACCGCCGGTGGAGTCGCAGCCTCTGCCGCCATGGCATCGCTCGATAACTCAGGAGAGGAAGGAGGACTTGCGTCATCAAGAACAGGAAGCCTAGAATGACACCTAGTGAGAACAGACATGAACCCCGATTTCACCCAAATTGAGATGGTTGAAGGACTTACCCAACGAAAGCAGGATGGATGGGCAGATAGCGCTCGACCGCCGCCCATCTGGAATCCTCCATCCTTGAGCTCCCCATGCTCTCCATCAGATCAGATCTAGGGGAATAGAGGCGGAGGGAGTTGAAGAGTTGAAGAAAGGGAGGTAAGCTCAACAGTGCGCAGAAAAAATTATGCCCATTTATGCCTCCCCTTCTTTATATAAGCAGGAACTAGTGCACGGACGGCATCCCAACCACACGCGCTTGCGCATGGGAAAAAGAGCCACCAGCACCAACACTTTAGCTTTCGGTAAGTGTTGGTATTTATTAACGCACACAGAAAATTCCACAAGCGCACAGATACCGTTATAGCTTTTACCCGGGAGTATTCCAGAGTATCGTATTTATCCATAGGGAAACAATGGTTGAAGAAACTAATAGTTCACCATCATGTATCTACTAACTTAGTATACCTATTAGACTAAAGTGGGGATAAGTGATAAATGATAGGAGTTATGAATAATGACACACACATAGGATAATTCCATAATAAAAGAGTAGATTAACTAAATGAGAGGACAACAGGAGAGTCCAAGGTTCCTAAATACTTCTCTATTGCTTTCGTTCTATTATAGTCTAGACTATATGATAATTGGAACATGGATAGATATAGCGATCATACACAATAACACTTTGGAGCAGCAGTACCTTTCCGTCTCTTGAGGGGGTGAGATAGCGTAGTCGAGGGAAGGCTGCTTAAAGCTCTACAAACACCAACCCGAATGTGGTGGATTACAAAGGCCTAGTCAGAGCTGTCACCTCTGGGGCTACCACAACTATTCATGGGATTAGGCGCAATCTTAGGTAACCTATAGTCTAGACACCATGTCTGCACTATTGATTACTACTCTAATCACATATAATAACTAGAGCACCTGATGCAAGCGGAGATCCCATGCAAAGATATGATAACTATATCAACCATACATATGAAAGGCATAAAAAAGCAATAGAGAAGATAAATATATTAAAACACAAGTCTTGCAAAGGTAAGATACAAAGATATACCAGACCTCCGAAGAATTCTCCAGAACCTGAGCGTAGCTCGACTCTCCTAACTCTTAACTAGAACTAATCTACTACATTGGAAAGTCTAGTCCTAATTCTTCTAGTGTTGTGTCTTGATTTGAATGAGAGATGGCCTCCTGGAGGGGGTATGGGCATCCTTATATAGGGGGAGATGGAGTAGCGGCCAAGGAATTGCCACGTCATCGATCCGCGTCACCTCCATCGACCACCGTTGGATAAACCGACCTAAAACTGTCTTAAAATCAATGAAGTAGATCGAAGAAAGAAGTACAAGGTGGTGGAGGGCGAGCGGGCTCTAGGATGGGCTAGGCGTCCTCACCCATGGGCCGGCCGGCCCAATGGTGGAGTCTCGGCCCATGCTTCGTCGTGGTGTCTTCTAGAACCTTCTGGAGTTATCTTTCATATTTTTTGCGAATACAATACTTGTTGTTGTCGGATGGCCTATTTGGGGTGTATGACAGTGGTCCCGGGGCTATTTTCTGGATAAATCCTCCTGCATACAAATATTCATCAAAGCTCATGGAATTTATTAGTTTAAACCCCTATACCTATGTTTGGTGTTGGAATTAAGTATATATGCAGGTAATGTTAATGGTTTATAAATGGTGTTAGTGACCGTCAACAGTAAGCAAACTCATCCACGGGTCCCAGTGGCCCAAATCTCAACACACTCGAGCCAGTGCAGGCGAGTGATCTGACACTCAGATCGAGTACTCGTCCCGGCTCAACCTCGCAGCAGGTGTAAGCGGTAGTGACTTGTTCACTATCGACCCTGCCCCTACTAGAGTCAGGGGGTATTCCGGAGGGTAAATAGTCTAACCCTAAAACCTCTAACACTCGGTGTCATGTAAATCTCCCAATGCCCGGACGAGCTCCAAGTACATTATTTCAGCGGATGTGTGCCCCTTTGTGGGAAACCAGAAAACTGGTTGGCCCGTGGCTATAACCAAAGTATGAGCTCCTAGAATCTGGAAAAAGAGTTTTATGACGTGCCTCCACTGGTCAGGCTTTGTCCTGCCACTTCCTTTCAGTGATAGCGGACGTTCACTCATTCTACCTGTTACTAGCTCGAAGAGTAATATGCGCAACTGCCCACAGCTGCTCACACGTTCATTACTCGCCCACAGCAGTTCTCGGCCTGAGATGCTGCTATATTGGCCTCAGGGCTCCGAGACAATGGCCTCGCTCTTCCCACTAATGAGGCTCACGAAAATTCGAGATCTGTTGCTTAACGGGTCTCGAAGAAAAACGTGATGCCCTTAGTGCTGTTAACCAACGACCTGAATTGGGTCGCTCAAAAACCGAGTGGCTTAGTGACATGTGAGCGATGGAGGTGCACCTACCCCATCCTCATTATTGTTCTGTGACTAGGATTTAATGATGCGCAACCACTAATTTACACACCAAAATACATCAGGAACCAACTTCCCGAGTACGACGGTCTTTTCAACTTAACATAGGAGCCTACGGACATCCTGGAAGCTACGCTTCCAGTCATCGGGTGCCACCGCCCGAACGAGACGTTGACAACATCCTGAGGGCTACGCCTAGGAAACTACGTTTCCCGATATAGGGTGTACCACTTGAGCCAGGCGCTTACAGCTGTCAGGGAACTACGTTTCTTGATGTACGGTGTACCACCGCCCCACTCGATACTTGAAGAAGATTCTCGCTACCCGAGAAATGCTCTTGGTACTCGAACGGAAACATATTGGCTCCCTAATACTTGGGAATATCTAAGCACACTGCTCAGAACTTTGGCACTCGAAGATGCTCATGGGTACTTATAGTACGCAGAACGTGCAGGGGAAATTGCGACGTCCTGAGGGCTAGAGCTATATGCTGGCTTATCATTAAGTCCTACGGGGGCTACTGTCAAAGATATGGGCTAGGGGTACCTACACTGCCCAAATATGTGACCATCGCCAAGCTATTGCCCAGCAGCCATCAAGGGAGAGGCCCGCGAGGGCTGACGCCATTGACCAACGTGAAGATCAAGGCAAACCAAGGCAGATGTATCTGGATGATGGCTAGGATCTTTCTGTTGTGCATATCATGTAACAAACTAGGAAACAATCTTTTAGCCCGATCACCCTCTCTATAACCCTACCTCTCCTGCCTATATAAAGGAGGGTAGGGACCTCAGGCTCGAGATCCATCTTCCACCTATTCCATCTAGACTTAGCTAGGAGCAATAGCCCCTGTAATTGAGCATACGAATACAAGAGAAGCCACAACACTGGAGTAGGGATTAGTGTGCACCACGCCCCGAACCAACATAAATCTCTGTGTCTCGTGTGCTACCATCCATTTCTGCCTTCGCGATCACGTTTCCCATGCCATCATGACGGTGGTGAGCGTAGAGCAAGTTATTCGGGACGCCCCCCGCCAAGGATGACTCTCGGGTAGAGCCGACCTGCTTGTAAAATGTTAATAAAATTTGATTTTTGCATATTTTTTATCCCTGCAAACTTCTTGTGATGCCGATGTGGACTAATGGGATTCTAGCCCCTGAAGACTTAGATAGGTTATCGTAACGTACCTTAGTGCTAAGGCCAAAAAAATTCCCGTTGCATCGACTAGTTCACAGTCGGTAGGTACCCGAGTAGGGTAGATCGTGAGGGTTGCGATGTCATCCTTCAATAGGTTACAAGTTTTGTAACGAGCGCATAGCCCCCGAGCATTTTAACTGAAATTGCGTATCTTAGCTTCCGGGGAACTAAAGCTTTATGCGTATTAGCGGGCTAGTATACCGCTTTGAGAAGCAATTCGGCTGATTAGTATAACCGTGTCGAGAAACAACTCAAAATCAAGAAAGGAGGTCAAGTTCAAAAAAAAAAGAAAGGAGGTCTCAGGATCAGTATGTAGCCCCCGAATGGCCTAATGTGTTAGTATAACATTTTAAGAATACCTGGGCATTCCTGTAAGTGACAAGCATCTATGTATGGGAGCTTTCGACCCTGTGGTACAGAAAATGCTTAAGCGACTTGACCCCTGGAGGGGAAAATTTCTTACTTCTGGAGGGAGACAAATTCTAACTAATTCTTGTCTATCTAGCATCCCCCTATACTGCATGGGATTCTATTGGCTTCAGAATGGGGTCCATAAGAAAATGGACACTATTAGAGCCAAATTCCTTTGGCAAGGGGCCGAGGGAAAATTTAGATACCATATGGCAAAAAGGGAGATAACGTCTAGACCTAAAGACCAAGGGGGTGTGGGGATCATTAACACCAGGATCATGAATGACTGTCTTTTGGTGAAATGGATTTGGAAAATCTTCTGTGAACCTGATGAGCTCTGGTTCAAGGTCATCAAAGCAAAATATCTAAAGGGGGAGCTTCTTTGAATCTAATGACAAAGGGAGCTCTCAGTTTTGGAAAGGGCTACATAAAGTCAAACATCTTTTTAAATGGGGGGGCCATATTTCAGGTTAGGAATGGGAGATTTTGTAAGTTTTGGCAAGACTGTTGGATGGGGAGGGTTCCTTTGAGCATTGCTTACCATGATATTTTCAGGATGGTGAGAGACCCTTCTTGTTCTGTTAGTGATTGTTGGGATGAGGGTTCCTGGGAGATGGACTTTAAACGATCCTTATCCTGCCGGGAGCATAATTCTTGGCTGCAATTGCAGGATATGCTCCAGGCAGTCACAATTGAGCCTGAACATAATGACATTGTCAGTTGGGCGTTAGAGAGGAAGGGTCAGTTTACTACTAAGTCCTTATACAGGTTTTTGACTGATAGGGGTGTTGCCAGCAGATCCGCCAAGTTCATCTGGAAATGCAAGGTGCCATTAAAGATAAAGTTTTTTCTTTGGCAATCTTTCAACAACAAATTACAAGTAGCAAAAAGTTTGGTTAAAAAGGGTTGGAAAGGGGATATTCATTGTTGCCTCTGTGGGAAGATTGAGGGAATTAACCACTTGTTTTTTTGGGTGTTATTTGGCTAGAATGGTTTGGGATGTGATCAAAGAAATTTTCCACTTGGATTGGTGCCCATCTTTGTTGGATGATTTCAGCTGCATTTGGCTGCAGGGCAAGGGGCCTCTGCCTAGCCGACTGCTAATGTTCCTTTTTGCAGGGCTCACGTGGTCCTTATGGACTACAAGAAACAAGATGGCAATCGAGAAAAGCTTTCCGAAAGCCCCAGCTGATGTAATGTGCGTTGCTGTCTCATTCATGCAGAAATGGAGCCTGTTACTCAAGGAGACGGACAAGGAGCGAATTGATCACATCCTCGACAGCATCCTTGCCTGGTTGAAGGCATTTCGCCCTAATGTGATACTGCAATCTGATGTTTCTGAGATTTAGATGCTGTCTAGGCCTGTTGCTTTCTGCTGAACTGATGTATCCGTTTTCTAGCATTCTGGTTAGGCCTTACTGGTTCTGTCATGTTGGCTGGTAACCCCAGCGTACTTTTGTTTTTGCTACCTTTTGCTTTATAAAAGCAGAGTTATCTCGGTAAAAAAAAGTATAACATTTTAAGACATTGGCAGAAGCTATAAAACAACACTGCATAGAATGCAACTTAACCCCCGAGCGACTTAGAAGAGGTGATCTTCGGAGTTTCGGGGACACAAGACTTTATTCATTGCAACATGAGACATATCTAGTTTTTTTAGAAAGGAAAAATGTGAAATAAAAATAGGCGCGATAACAACGTTGCTGAGATTCATCTGTTGTCTTGTGTCGATGACTTGCTCGGAGGTCATGCCGAGCTTTATTGCGGAAGGTGCTTCTGATGCTTCAGATCTTGACCCAGACGTTGTCATCCTTGGCCGAATCATCCCTTTGTTCCTCCGGTCGTGTTTCCTGAAGTTCGTCTTCGGGCATCGAAGTCACCGGTGAGCTAACAGCAGGAGAGTGGGTGATATACCTGTCGGCGTGATCGGCATGGTTTGGTGCTCTGGTGACGAGAGTGGGCATCGGGTGGTCCTCGAGCTCATTCTGCACTTTATCTTGACGTCGAGCCTTGCCTTGGGACTAATAGCATAGTTGGCTTGTTCGATAGCCTCCCTTTCACACTCTTACACATCCCGAAAGCTGCTGGTTATGGTGATGACACCGCGCAGACCTGACATCTTGAGGTTGAGGAAGGTGTAGCTACAGACTGCCACGAACTTGGCATAGCACAGCCTCCTGAAGATGGCATGGTAGGGACCCTCGAAGTCAATGACTTCAAAGGAGAGTGTCTCCTTGTGGTAGTGCACCTAGTCGCCGAATGTAACCGAGAGGATGATGGTGCCTAGAGGCATAACCAGGCGTCCCAGGACGATCCCGTGGAATGGAGAGTTCTAGGGGCGTAGTTTACTCATGTCGATGTTGAGCCTCTCGAAAGCATCCTTGTAAAGGATTATGTCGCTGCCTGCATCCATTAGGGCCCTTGTCATCCTCACGCCTTCCACTACCACACTGACCACCAGAGGAAATTGGCCCACCTCCATGATATGGTCGGGTTGGTCATCTCTATTGAAGGTATAATCGGTCGCTCCGACCAATGCAGCTTCTGGTGACCGCGATCTTCATAAGCTTTGGGGCCACCGAAAATGAGCATTTTGTCCTCGACACGAGGGTATCCACCTTGATCCTCGTCGCCTTCACCTCGCTTGCCCTTGTTCGGGGGTTGCCCTTTGCAGCCTCCTTATTGCCCTCCAGGGAGATGTGTTGCTTGTAGGTGTTGCACTCCTTGGCGAGATGAACCAGGAAACCGTGGTTCTGCCATGGGCTGTTTATGATCTTGTAGAACTTGCCATGGTTGTTTTGGCCATGTCTTTGCTTGTTGCCACCGCACTTTTTGGTGTTGGCGACGAACTCTCCTTTGCGCTTGCGGTCCTTTTTCCAGACGAAGAAGGGTTCGCTTTGTCGGCAGGGCGCGGCTTGTATTTGCCATTGCTGGTATTGACGCCATCTTCACTGTCAGCGTGCTCATGATATTCTCCTTTTGCCCAATTGTTGACGGTCCTTAACTCCTATTTTTAACCGCCCAATTAATCTAAAATGACAAAATTTCATGCTACGTCATAGCAAAATATTATTTTATCTAATAAATTTCATGAGTTTTGATGCTTCCAAGTATTTTGCAGGATATGTCTAAAATATGCAGGAATCAATTATATATGAGATATATGCAAGATTGGCGCAAACAGGATGGGGAATAAATTAAATATGTCATCATCGCCAATATTTTCAAATGATCAATTGGAGTGTTCCATTGTGAAGACCTTGTTCAGATGATCGAAATGGCTATGTTATTTGCTATTTTTGGACTCCCGATGGAAGAGATACAATATTCGAAAATTAAAAAGGTAGCACTCAAGTCATTGCTCACACCATCTCCACTCAGCCAGGGCATTCGGTTAATCGAAACCGATAGGTTCAGTTCTTCGGTTTCTTAACAAATTCGGTTCTTTAAGAAATGGTAACTGATCGGTTCTTTTGAAATCTAGGAACCGACCAAATTCGGTTTCGGTTAATTCGGTTCGGTACGAGAAAAAAACACAGAATCGCACATCCAAAACACACAGAATCACACATCCAAGTTACAAGAGCAACACAAATCAAAACACAAATCACTCGTTCCAACAGCTGGAAGAACAAATCATCTGTTCTGGGTAACAGATCCAAAAACATCTTGTCACCATGACTCGCTCGCGGCTCGCACGTCTCCTTGCCTCGTCCCACGCCCGCGGCGACGCAGCCCTGCATGGTGTGTGCCACCTCGCTTGCGGTTCCACGCCTCGCCATGCCTCGCGCTGCTCACCACCACGCCTCGCCTCGCCCTGCTCATAGCTGCGTGGGGGTGGGAAAGCAGGGGCAGTGCGCCGCCGCACCGGTCGCCGGGATGGAGAAGAAAGCAGGGGCCACGCGCTGATCGCCGAGGTGGGGAAGGAGGCAGGGGCAGACCGCGCGCCGGCTACCGGGGTGGAGAAGGAGCAGGAGCGCCGCGTGACCCGTCACGAGTGGGGAACTTGTGTCGTTCACTTCTTGTTATATACCTAGGGTTACAAACATGGGCAGTAACATACACTGGGCTTTTGCTTCTTGGGCCTTTATACAAAATTCGGTTCTTTCGGTTAACCGAGTGCCAGAACCGAACTAATCTGATAAATTTTGATTCCTGAGAACTAGGAACCAAACTGCTGACCAAATATTTCGGTTTTGGTTGGTTCAGTTTCAGTTCTGATTCTTTCGGTTTGGTTTTTGGTTCTCGATTATTTTTTGCCAGGGTTAATCTCCACCAAAGTCGACGTGCAGCAGCAGCTGCAGCACAACAGCAGCCCCTCACGGCCAAGAGAGGGGGCAGGACGGCCCCACTTGACCCTATGCAAGAATCACGCCCACAGGCTTCACAAAATCTCAGACTGGGCATTTTAAAACCAGAAACCGAAAACCGAACCGAACCGAAATATCGGATTTTTCGGTTTTTGGTTTCGGTTTCAGTTTTACTCTCTGCCAGGTTCGGTCATCGGGTTCGGCTTCGGTTCCAGGCTTCAGCCAAACCGACTCACCAAGGAACCGAACTATGATGCGTGCACAGTACAGCGTCACAGCAGCAGGCGCTTAGCCAGCCCCGCTGCCCCAGACTACCCAGCCCAATAAGGCCCACGTACTTCGAGTCCTCGAGTAGTCAAGTCAAGTGCCTACGTACGTATACTAAACTAAGAAGCTCGAGCTCCTGGACCACAGACAGAGCCACGGCCCACGCAGTTGCATCGCACAAACCACTCCTAACCCTATCCCTATCTGGAGCTTCACAGGCGGCGGCGGCGGACCGATGCGAGCGCACGGTCGCAGTCTCACGAACGCCGGAGGGGACGGAGCACGTCGGCGGCAGCAATCGCATCGGCACTTCGGCGGGAGGCGGCAGACTGGCAACGACGGCAGTCGACCGCGGACCCGTGGTGGAGCAACGAGGCCGCGGATACCTACGAGGCAGCGGCGCAACCACCCTCACAGGTCTTCCATTATTCGATTCTTCCCCTAGATTAACAAGTGTTGATGCTTGCTTTGCTTCTTGTCTGTTGCCTTGAGTTCCTTGATTTGAAGCAGACATCTCTCGTGTGTTTGTTCGGGGCTTCAGTTATAACCGAAAAACGTAAGTAAAACATCGAAGCCGAACTCGTCGGTTTCTGATTTTCTGGACAACCGATCGGCTCTCAGTTTCTGCAAACCGAAATTTCTAACAACCGAATACACCGAACCGAAAAGTCGGTTTAAACCGATTGCCCAGGCTGAACAAAATCAGCATGCGTGAGTTCGAATTTCCAACTTCCACAAAGGCAACAGCAGGGCCACGATCCCACGGTGCAGCGACCTCCACAAAATGTGCAACAGGACGATGGCAGCAGCAGCTGGGCCAGGCTGGCCCACCCTTGCTGGCATGAGCAGCAGCAGTTGCGTCCACACGCGGGAGTGGTGGAGCCTCTCGGCCCAGCCAAGCTGCGTGCAGGCAGCCCAGGATAGCAGGTCCAAGAGCGCAATCACGCAGGCCGGTCTGGAGGCGTCTACGTGCAGCAATGCACACTGGTTTTAGTCGCATACTGTTTAGCCAGTGTTGGTTCTTATCTGCAGCATCCTATAAACAAAGGGGTATATCCTCAGTTGCACGTACCCTCAAGGATCAACTCTTCACATCATTCCAAGATGCAGTAGTAGTACTAGCTAGTTGGGAGTTAGAGAGACCTATTAAAGCTCTAGAGAGGTCCGGTATAATTTTGTATCGCTCCTTGATAAGACTCAACTATTATTCCATATATTTATTTTCTCTAATTACTAAAATGTCTTTCATGGTTATCTACTTCATGATGAGGTCCTTGGTCTCGATCTTCACGACGTAGGATCTTGATCTTAATAACTAGCTAAAGAACAGCCAGATAACTTGCTGCAAGCAGCGATAACTAGTGCAACCTGGCAAATAAAACTCGAAGCTAACCACCGTCTTTAACCGGCAACCTGAATTGAGGATTCGCCCAACCACACTCTCAAAGAACCAACCAATACACCCTACAATCAATCAAGGAAAACCTCGAAGGGAGTAGGAGCACCAATTGGGAGCGGATGAAGCCACCGCTTCTGTAACCCCGCGAAGGAAATCACAAGAGCAAAGGGATAGAGATCGCTCTCTGAGTTTTGTTAGCACACAGCTAAACAAAGGGGTTCTGGTTTTGATTATCAATAGTCTCCATTTGCTTAAGAGCATAGGGATAGTTATACTAGGAACAACCCTCCTAGATGAGTACGAACACGAGATGGAAATGAAAAGATAGAGTATGTGAAAAGGCTTTCACGAAATGGATTTCTAGGGGTCTTCACGCGGCTGTCAGTTTCTAGAGCAATCTCCACTAAAAGAGTTGTAACTCCCTAGTAGGAAGTCTAAATGACGAGCCATTTGTTGGGTGTGAAAGTAGACTCAATAAGCTTTCCATCCATGTGTAGCATGCATGACGAAACATTGTACATTGGTACAATTTTGCATGAGAAGTTGCATCAAATTCTGCCCCGGGTAGACTACACAGCTGTCACTTTTTCCTGGGTCCGGTCGTCCGTCCGTGCTACTTTTCATCTGTGTTACTTTTCCCTGGGTCCGATCGTCTGCCTGTGCTACTTTTCATCTATGTTACTTTTTTCCTGGGTCCGGTCGCCTACCCGTGCTACTTTTCCAACGGAGCCATTTTGTAGCACCGTGTCTTCCTTGTCTTCCTGTGCATACCTGAGTAACATCAAGGTAGAATATTTAGGTAGTATAACATTCTTAGAAATGTTGAAATTATAATCAATTAGGAATGAATTCATCTGCTCTTGTAGTTTCTTGGCATGGCTTCTTGTAAGTGGCCCTAGATTTGTGTCTTTTATGTTGGATGGTGGATGATTGATACTTGAGCTAGCATGTACCATTGAGATGTCCTCATCATCCTTCCCCTCTTGAAAAGGAGTCATCCTCGACTCTGATTCTTCTAAACCAAATAATTGTGCTAGGCCAACAGGGGTAGATGCTATGTTTTTATTATAGTCTTCTTCCATCACAGCAAGATGTTTAAATCTATAATCATATAAACCAAGTAGTAGTCTTGTCGGTGGAAACCGAAAGGATTTAGAATCAAGTTTAGCTTTCACCTTGAATAGATACTTAAAATTAAGAGTGAATGTTGATGTCCTTGAGATGGTCTCATCAATTCATGCCTTAGTAATTTAGCTAAGCATGGTTAAGTATAGTCGTGTCACACCTTGGCATGGGATCTCCGCTCGACTGAGTGCTCTAGTTTTACGTGAGACTAGAGTAGTAATCGATAGTATAGACATGGTGCCTAGACTATAAGTTACCTAAGTTTGCGTTCAAACCCACGGATAGTTGTGGCAGCCCCAGATGTGATAGCCCTGAACAGGCCCTATAATCCACCACATTCGGTTTGGTGTTTTCATAGAGCTTTTGGCAGCCTGACCCCGATCACCCCTTCCTAGTCTTTTTCGAGGATCGGAAAGGAACTGCTACTCCAAAGTGCTATGGTGTGATCACTATGCTTTATCCACTGCTTAGTTAATCCCTTTGGTCTGCTCTAAAATAGAACCATAGTAATAGAGAAGTATAAAGGAACCTTAAGCTCCGCATTGTCCTCCCAGCTTATTAGTTTGTCTACTCTTTTATCTTATCATAGGGTTCTCCTGTGTGTGTCATTATACAAAACCCCAATCTTATCACTTACCCCCATATTAGTCTAGTCGGTATACTAGCTAGTAGATACATGATGTTTTACTATCACTTCTTTAACCATTGCTTCCCTGAGGATAAATATGATCCCTGGAATACTCCTGAGTGAAAGCTACAACGATATCTATGCGCTTGCAGATTTTTTTGTTTGTGTTAACAAATATCAACACCTATGTCATGGACAAGAGTCTCATTCTTCACGCTTGTTATGAAAGCGTTGATGACATTGGAGTCAGGAAACTCTTGCAGCTGGTTCTTGCGCTAAGTGAAGTGTCTGATGTAGTCGCGCAGGCTTTCATCGGCCTTGCGTTTGCATCCTAAGAGATCCCAGGAGGTGTCAGGCTTAGTGTAAGCTCCCTCAAAGTGGATGCAGAACTTGCGTTCGAGGTCAGCCCAACACTTGATAGTGCCCTCCCGCAGATGGTTTAGCCACGTTCTGGCCAAATCGGTGAGGTAGAGGGGCAGGTAGTGAATCAAAGTTAGGGTATGGCGCGGACGGGCCTTCATGGTGAGGCGATAGTTGACTAGCCAGATCTTTGGATCTATTTTGCCATTGTGTACTTGTTGATGTTCGGGGCGTGAAATTTCCGGGGCGTTGGTGCTGATCGAATCCAATGTTTGAATGCAGGAGGTCCAATTAAATTGTAGAAGTTGTACTTTGCAGGCAGTGCGAGCTCCCAAAGGTTCCTCAGGCTGCCATCTTGCAAGGCATTGCTCTCGTCTTCTGAGAGGTAAGCATTTTTGGTATCACCGACGCCGCCTCCGCGGCTTCCGCTGTTGCCTCCACGTCCGCCGTTGTTGCCCCTGTTTGCCAGGTGAGTGGGGTTTTTGCGATGTTTAGGAGGTTGATGCACGAATCTATCCGCTCAGGGTAGCTGTCGAGTCCCCAAGTGCCGCGATGACTAGCTACGTGAGGCAGACACATGACATGGTGCTGGGATCCGATGTGCTGTGACTGCCATTAGCTCTTGAATCCTTTGGAGCGCCTGACATCCTTCTTTGGTTGATGGTTGCGGCATGCCTGCCACCTCCTGCATAGCCTCGGCCAGGTACTGCTCAGCTCCCAAGAGCGGTGGAGTAGCCCACAGGATGTCGTTGTAGACTTGGCGGCCACACGCCGTGTTCTGTCCTAGAGCTGCTGTCGGAGCCGCCTATTCTCTTCCACTAACACATCGTTGTTGTTGAGGAGGTGATCCTAAGCCTCTTGGCTGGTCTCATAAGGGACATCATTGTTGAAGTAAAAGTGGTTGCAAGGGGATTGATCGAGGGTGCACCACCCATTCTCGCCGTAGCCATTCTAACGATCAGGAGTGTTGACGTAGCACTCACACATATAAGAGATGATGTCATCTTCGTCATCCTTTGAATCGGTGTTCTTGAGCAATAGGTCACAGCTGTCGAGAAACTGAAGGAGGCTAGTAGGGTTAGCGAGTCTAGAGATATCTACGTCGCACCAGTTAGCGCTGCCATTAGAGGCGTTCGGTTCTTCCTGGATGGTGCCCTCCCTGACTGAGGTTGTGGATGACGACTCAGATGAAACACGGGTCGAAGTCATCATCACTGCATTCCTAGACAGATTGATCTGAGTTGTGACCCTCAGATTCCCCAGTGTGAGGTTTGGTGGGTACCACTACATCTTGTGGAAGCTGAGTTGTGTAGATTTCTGTGGCGTTCCTTAACCTAATTGTTAATCAAGAGTGAGCATGATTGGGTAGCGATGTCAGATCTACCTCAGGGGTAGGATCCTTATCCTTCTAGATTTGGAAAGTGACGTCAAGATCATGCTCTCAACTGGCTTCAGTGAGCACGTGAGCATGGTGGGTCAAATGGTGGGCAAGGGGATTGTTCCTCCTCCTCCAGTCCGGCGGAGAAAGCACGGACCAGAGGGGACACTATTCCTCCTCCTGCTCGGGCGTCTCGAGTTCTTGCAAGTGCAGGTTCTCAGGTTGGTCAGCGATGAAGTCGAGCTTGCCGAAGGAGATCTTTTCGCCTGGCTGCATCTTCTCTATGTCATTGTCGAAGTTGAAGACGATACCCATCTAAAACACAATATGAATCTATAAGCGAAAGGTCCCTACCTAGCACGCCAACTGTCAAAAAAATAACTCCGACAATACCTAGTAGCTGCTTGTGTAAGATGAATCAGATGGTAGCACACAAGACACAAGATTTATATTGGTTCACGCACGTAGGGTACCCTAGTCCAGTTGGGGTTGATGCTGCTCTCTTCTTGTATTCGTATGCTCGGTTGTAGGGGCTTCTGCTCCTAGCTACGTAGTAGATATGGGATGAAAGAGAATGAATTGGATCCGATCGTGAGGCCCCTACTCCCCCTTATATAGCCTGAGGGAGTAGGGTTACAATGAGGGCGATCGACTAAAACTTTGAATTCCTAGTTTGTTACATGGAATGCATGCTAGATTGATCCTACGCTATCGTCCAGATACAGCGGCTTCGGATATTCTTGATATACCTTGATCTCCAAGTTGGTGAATTCGCCTGGCCTTCATGGGCCTCCTTCACCGTGGCCTCTGGTCCGATAGACGGGCGTAGTCAAATATACGGGCGGTGCAGGTGCCCCTGGTCCATATATATGACACTAGCCCTTTGTCCTAGATGGACTAGGTACCAGATCATGTAGCTGTTCTTGTGTCCAGCGATTTGCATGGACACCGTGTTGAATGGAAGTCTTTTTTCATCTCTAAAAAGAAAATAGGGCATGATTGGTTGCTTGGATTTTCCTTGGCTAGGCCTACATGGTGTGACTTCTGCTTGTTTGGTTTGCTGCACTAGCACTTGGGCTTGGCTCATCAACTGCAAAAGGGGTCCTCCAGCCTGACTCCGGGGATATGAGGATAGTAGCCATTTCTCCCATGCTAGGATTGTGGGATGTGAGTAATTAGCCATCTAACAATGTTATTCATGCATTATTAGCATATATTAAATGATATTAACATATATTTTTATTAATGTTAAGAGTAATAAGATAAATTAAGAGCTACAAAATAATAGTTGCACATAGTAAATGTTATGATGATTATTTCTTATAAATTTTCTTTTATCTCACTTGGCACGTCCTAGTGTGAGCAACCAAACAACTTCTTGGGGCAGCCTGACTTTGTGCAAACAACCAAACACCAGAGCATGCACTAAGCCTTGCTACTGAGAGCCTAGCCCCTAGATGCGAGCCAAGCTAGGTTCGTCCCTGAACCAGTCATGCCCTATAATGTATATATACATATATAACAACAATGTGCTAGTTTTGGCCCACGAAGCATGACTATTATTCATACATGACATGATGACGCAACTAACAGGAGTACGATTATTATTCATAAACGGCATGATGGCGCAACTAACAGGCACAAGAAGACATCATGATAAACATATATTGGTTTACTAGGGTAACACTCTTTGGTTGAGCGCACCTTATTCACATGCTTGCTTACCATGTGACATGAACCAAAAATGTTATGCTTAAGGCTTTTCTTTTGGGATGCTATGCTACTATGCCTGCCTGCCATATCATCCCCTTGGCCAAGATTTCCTTTGTTCTGCTTTTCTGGTGATACCCATAGAGATGATCAACATTATAACTACCACCACCATCGCTGCCATTGTCACCACCACCTTCGACATTATGTCCACCGTCGCCACCTCCACCTCCACTTACACGTCCTCTGTAACTACCACTGTCACCACCACCTCCCCCTCCACCATTTGTACCACCACCTCCACCTCCTCCTTCTCCGCGGCCACCACGGCCGGGGCTACTGCCGGGGCCGCTAGGGCCTCTGCCGCCATGGCTGGGGCTGCCGCCAGGGCCGCCGCCACCGCCAAAACCACCACCACCTCCTCCTCCTCCTATCACAGCATTGACATGCCCACCATAGTTACCTCTCCCTTTTGTCACCATCACCTCCACTATCAGTACCTTGACCTCGTCCATGACCATTGTCACGATCAAGTCCTCTTTGACCATTGTCTACCTCCATCACCATCCTCTCCATCGCCGTTGCCGCCATCACCATGATGATGGTGATGGTGATAGTGATGGTGATGGTGATGGTGATGGTGATGGTGATGCATTACCATCACCATTGCTTCCTCCTCCTCCTCCTCCTCCGCCGCCGGGGGGGGGGGGGGGGCGGGGGTGCCGGCAGCGCCAGGAGTACCGGGGGTGCCGCCACCTGGACCGCCGGAGCCACCGGGGCCGCCGAGGCCTCCTTGGCCTCCGGGGCCACAGAGGGGGCCGTTGCAGCCACAAAAACCAACACCAGCACCACCCCCTCTCATCACAACATTGACATGCCCACCATAGTTACCTCTCCCTTTGTCACCATCACCTCCACCATCAGTACCTCGACCTCGTCCATGACTATTGCCACGACCGAGTCCTCTTTGACCATTGTCTCTACCTCCATCACCATCCTCTCCACCTCCTCCACAGCCGCCGCCTCCTTCTCCTCCCCCTCTCCCTCCTCCTCCCCCACCGCCGCACCCTCCTCCTCCACCACCACCACCCACCACCTCCACAACCTCCACCGCTGCCTCCGCCGTCCTTATTAGCAACCACGCTACCATGGTCCATGCTCTTGTCCCTAAACACCATGGCATTGTGTTCCTCCCCAACATCATGCCCAAGGGGCACCAAGAAATCTCCCTCCTGCTCCTCCGTCAAAGTAAGCTGCAGGAACAGCATGCCGAGAACGAAGAAGGGGAGGCCAAGCCATGGGGTTCTCTTCCTCACTGACACCGTTATTTTCACCTCACACAAACTCACAGTATGTGTTGCCTATCATTGCAAGCTTGAGGTCACCATGCATGTTGAAGGTGGCCTGCAGGACTGGCTATTTATAGGTGATGGAGGAGGTGGGGAGGATTTCAGCCATGGAATTCATAATGAAAGGGGATCACTGTAGTTAATTATTGTTGCTAAGCTACCTAAGCTTGATCGACAAGCTGGGGACATAGTGGCATATGACCTGGCGAATCAAACCAGGCTAAATTCTTAAGCCGATGTGGTTTCTGTTCCACAATCGTTGTCGGGATCGTTATTGCTCCCACTAATTATTGCACCATGCAGGTTCTGTCAAATATATGATTTCCGCCACGCTGAGAGCCTCTTAGCGATCTGCGCCTGTGCCTACTCACCACGTGGCCGTTATGGACTGCTCAGTGCCGGTCACGTTCTTGCTAGTGACGACGGGTTTAGCCAGTTTGGCGTTCGCGGCCTGCCCTACGCCTCTGCTTACGCGGACGGAGGCACAGAGCCGGCAAGACAGGTGCGACCAAATCGACGGCCGCAGACTGGAGAGGGCCCCTTCTAGTTTAGCCCAATAAAACATTAAAACCACAGCAGACCGCATGGGCCAGCGTGGTACAACCTGTAGGAGGATTGTAGCCTGTTGAGCCATGTTTAGGTCTCTCAGATGGTATGGTGAACCTTCTGAGATACGACCTGTGGCAGGTCTAGGTACGTAGCTTGAAATCCTTGACGGCAGATAAGCTCTTGCAATTTGCAAAAAGGAACTGGCCGTGCAACCCGGTCTATTAGTTGGGTGACCTCCTCTGTCAATTTGTATTAGAGGTTTGGTCCCTTGTTAAAACTTGGGCAGGTGATTGCATTTCGCTACCTTCTCCGGACGTGCAGACAGTGCAGCAATGGTGGGAAAGCGCTCTCCAAGGACAATCCTCTACTCAACAACGAACAGCAGCGGCAATCCTTATGTACACAACTTGGAATATTTGAAAAGAACGTAATCGAAGGACCTTTCAGGAAGCGGAGAGGACTCCCATTCAGATGTTAGGATTAATCAAGGAAGAGTTACGGATAATGACGCAGACTTGCAGACATCCAGTAGTTCCCTAATGGGGTTTCCATCTTCCCTTTCTATGTTTTCAGTGTTTGTGTTGTCTGGTTTTCAATGTAATAAGACTCTGTAAAACATTTGCTTGCTCTTCTTCTTATATGACATAGCAGACATCCTGCTAATTCTTCAAAAAAAAATTGAAATCCTTCCTCCTGTGCCCTCCCTTCTTTCCCAAAATTTAAGTGGTCATCCTAACTCCAGCCACTTATGTGCATGGTTTTCCTTTTTCTCGAATACGCACGAGTGTGTATATCATTTTAATAGAAGAAGAGAGTTTATGATACAAGAAATGAAACAAGAGCCGGCGCACACTGGCTCACGGCGAACAGAAGCACGAGCACGAGATTACATGAAGATGATTACATACATAGAGGAAGACGTCCGATCAACTGGAGCTGGCGGTTAGAGCTAGCTCCCGCAGTCCCTTTGCTCCAGCTTCCGCCCAGTAGTCGCCATCGGCCTTGATGATCTGCAGCAAGTCAGTGATGGAGGTCGAAGTTTCCCGAAAGCACCGCGCGTTGCGCTCCTTCCAGAGGTGCCAGCAGGTCAGAGCGAAGAGGGAATCAAAGCCCGCCCTGCGTTTGGCAGCGAACAACGCACGCAGGCGGCGCCACCAGCCAAGGGTCGACTGAGCTGCTGGCGGTAGCACATTTCCTAAGGTATGTAGGATGTGGTACCAAATTTCTCGTGTGAAGGGGCAGGTCACTAGGATGTGATTGATCGATTCTGCGGATTGGTCACAGAAATAGCAGAGCTCTCTGGCCTCCAACCCGTGCCTCCTTCTTCTATCACCGGTCCAGTGCCTCCGCTTGAATGTCAACCAAAGGAAAATCTTCACTCGCATAGGCGCCCAGGTTCGCCAAATGAGGCGGTGACCTCGAAGCTTGATTGCGCCCGTGTGGAGCATGTCTAGGCCGATTTAGCTGAGTAGTTTCCATTCGCCGTCCATCTCCAGATCAACCTGTCTGGTTGCTCCGAGAGCTGGATGCGGTCCACTGCTGCCCAAAGGTGCAGGTAGTCGACCAGCGCCGCTACCGGCACCCCGCTGCAGATGCACCGCACCCACGATCTCTGGTGTAGGCCGTCCTAGACTGTGAGACTGCATCGCACCCGCCTGGGGATGTAGAGGTATAGGTATGGCGCGATGGTCTGCACGTCCATGCCGTTGATCCAATGATCCTCCCAGAACAGCGTGTCCTGGCCATCTCCAAGCCTTGTGTACGTGGAAGCTTGGAAGAAGGCTTGGACGTCTTTTGCCGCGTTGATGGGGAGCTCGCTCTAGGCGCGGTCGTGGTCTGTCCGTTGAAGCCACAGCCACCGCGTCTGCAAGGCATAGCCGGCGAGCTTTAGATCGCTGATCCCCAGCCCGCCAGGTGTGTCGGCCTACAGCAGGTAGACCACGTGACCATGCATTTGCCACGGGTGGACTGCTCGCCGCCTGCCCAAAAGAATCGCCTGCAGATTGCGTCCAACTCCTTTTGTGCCCATGGCGGCAAGTTTTCTGCTAGCATAGCGTATATAGGCACCGCCCTGAGCACAGATTTAACCCATACTAGCTGTCTGCTTCTAGCCATCAGAGTGCCGTGACACGGGGGTAACTTTCTCGCCACTGCCTCGACGAGCGACTGGTAGTGCGCCTTAGGGATAGCCCTAGTGCTGAGAGGCAGCCCGAGATACTTGATTGGGAATTGGATCACCTGGCAGCCCAAAATGTGAACAATGTCTAGCAGGGAATCCTCGCCGCCATAGATCGGAGTGATGGAGCACTTAGCCAAGTTGGTGCGGAGGCCCGAGGCATCGCCGAAGATGGCCAGTATCTGTTTCACTGCTCTTGCTTCCTGGACGGTTGGGTGGATGAAGAGGATTACATCATCAGCATACATGCTGCCTGGAATTTGATTCCTTCCACTGGCATTCTCCTCAAGACTCCATCACTGGCCGCCCTCTTGAACAGCCGGTTCAACACGTCCATCGCGGATTCGTCTGGCAAGTTTGTTCCACCAGCAACCCGAATGAGCCTGCTGGGGCGCATCTGTGTGCGCTCACGTTTGCAGTCAACACTTGTTTTACACTTGCAGATATTTTTGTGCTTCATGATATATATATATACAGGACCAATGCAAGAACATCTTGGTTTACAGGTTCAGAAAAAGAAACGAATGCAACATGTTGATATTAGATTTCTTTTCTATTAGGTTCATGTTTCACAGCTTAGAGAAGACAGTGTCAGTTCAATTGAACAGGTAAGTTACCAGATAAAGTTGGAAGGTATTTATACATGAGAAAGTAATTCTTGAGAATCTAATTAATGTTTTCTTTTGAACAATAAAATGCATCACTCTGCTCTATCGCTGGCAAGTGCCTCCACGCGAGACCTCGGGCGGCCACCATAGCTCGAGCTCTGGGGCGGTGGGGAGGAGGCGCGGGGCAGCGCGCAGCAAAGGAGGTGTGGGGCAGCACGCGCGAGGAGAGACGCGGTGCACGAGCAGGTGATGATCGGGGAAAGAGATAAGGAGATGAGAAGGAAAAAATAAAAAAACTGACAAATAGGCCCCGTATGTTAGTAGTTGATCTCACTTTTTATGTCTATAGACCAAATAGAAAACGTGTCGGTCATATCCTTCCCCAACCAAACAGAAAATAAAATCGTTCATCTCCGTCGCATCCTAGAAAACACAGATAGGACCGTCCCACTCCACTTGAGTCCCAACCAAATGTAACCTAAGGTGGCCACTCCATACGCCAGCGGTAAGACGGAGGCCCCGCGCCGCTGCATAGCTGGTCGGCAGACCGCAAAAGGCAGCAACAAGCAGGTGCGGCCCGGCGGCCAGCACGCAGTGCCCCTCAGGGCTGCAGGCTGCGGCCTGCCCCTGGCAGCTGGTGCCGGACTTGGCCAGTGGCTCAGGCGCTCGGAGCCTCGGACTGCCCCTGTGGGCTGGCCGCACTGCCACCGTTGTGGTGATTTTTGGATTTTGGTGAATTGTGGTGAATGGGAGAGCGCTGGGTGGTGATTTTTTGGATTTGTGGGCTTAGGATTGGTACGTTTCTCTACTACTCCCTCCATCCCAGAATAGAAAATGCGTGCAACATTTATATCCCTAAATAAATTTATTATGATAGCATATTCAACGATTTATCTAATGATACTAATTATATATTATAAATATTAATATTCTTTTATATATAATTGGTCAAAGTTAAAAAAAACTGATTTCTCGGGAAGCAAGAACGACTTCTATTTTGGGACAGATAGAGTATATGTTTGGTATTTTTCTGTTACGTATTCACTCAGGTAACACTTACTAAATTTATTTAATTGCAGCTTGTCTACTTTTTTTTTGTTTTGATCAATTAATGTATGATAAATTATCTGGACAAATATGGAACAAAAATTCTCCTTATATGCTTTTTATGTAAGAGGTAAATCATCTTCATTCATCGTCTATACAATTCATTTGCTGAATTAATTACCAATCAGAATATAATTGATATGTGATGTACATTAATATATATGTGGTATACAACTATACATACATAAAAATAGACCGAACTATCAGTGAAGCTTGATACATGTATGTAGCAGTCCGCCCTACCTAAAATTTTTGGCTGGATCCGCCACTGGTATGTAGCAATGTTTCTGTTCAGATGACCCTAACCTATGTTATGATGCTTGTACTGTAGAGGGTTATCTAGATCCGTACATTGTCTGCTGTAATGTTCTGTTCTGTTCTGCAGAGCCAGAAGTACATGTCGGTTTCATTCAACATCAAAATAGGGTGTGATTGCCTCAGGAGCAATGGGAATGTAATTCAATAGCATACTTTTTAGTAGCCCTGGGTTTGAACTGTAATGCGGGTCCTTTGTCCCGGATGCACCAGGGTACCAGATCATGTATCTGTTCTTGTGTCCAGTGATTTGCATGGACATCGTGTTGAATGGAAGTTTTTTCATCTCAAAAAAGAAAATAGGGTATGTTTGGTTGCTTTGATTTTCCTTGGCTAGGTTCACGGGATGTGACTTCTGCTTATTTGGTCCATTGCACTAACACTTGGGCTTGGCTCGTCAACTGCAAAAGATGTTCTCCAGCCTGACTCTGGGGATATAAAGATAGTAGTCGAATCTCCCACACTAGGTTTGTGGGATGCGAGTAGTTAGCCATCTAATGATGTTATTCATGCATTATTAGCACATATTAAATGATGTTGACATATTTTTTATTAAGAGTAATAAGATAAATTAAGAGCTACAAAATAATAGTTGCACATAGTAAATGTTATGATAATTATTTATATATTTTTTTCATCTCACTCGACACGTCGTGTAAGCAACCAAACAACTTCTTGGGGCAACCTGACTTCGTGCAAACAACCAAACACTAGAGCATGTGCCTTGCTAAGGAGAGCCTAGCCCCTAGATGCGACCCAGGCTAGGTTCATCCGCCAACCAGTCACACCCTATAATGTATATATACATATAGAACACCAATGTGCTACTTTTTGCCCCTTTGTGAATACATATTGTAAGCAATATGAAACAAGTCGATCAAGCATTAAACATGAAGCACGATTATTATTCATACATGACATGATGACGCAACTGACAGTTGCAGCTTATTTCTCTCTCTCAATTTATTATAGCAACTGCACCAGTTGGCTGCAGCAGCTTATTGCTGCATGCAGCCGAATGGCTAAGTACAACTATTATTCATACACAACATGATGACGCGACTAAAAAGCACAAGAAGACATCATGATAAGAACATATATTGATTTATTAGGGCAACACTCTTTGGCCGTTGTCTCCACCTCCACCACCATCCTCTCCGTCTCCTCTAGCGCCACCACCTCCTCCTCTCCAAAACCATCCTCCCAAAAACCCTCCCCCTCCCCCTCCACCACCACCGCCGCCTCCGCCTCCACCCCAACATCCCAAAGCACTGTGCTGCTGCAGGAGCAACATGCTGACAACGAAGAGGGCGAGCCATGGGGCTCTCTTCCTCACTAACGCCACCATCTTGACCTCACACAAACTCACAGTATGTGTGCAAGGTTGAGGTCGTAGGGTTATGGATACATTTAGTGGTCTAAATGCCAGGGTTACCAAAATAGGATTTAATGCTGAAAAAAAAACTTGCTTACTTCGGTATTCATCCTAATAATGACGGTAGTATTTTAAAGTATGAATGAGAAGTGATATAGAATGAGAAAACAGATGAATTTGGCAGTCACATTATTTATTTTAAAACACATTCATTTTTTCTGTAACAAACATATAAAGTATCATGCCAAATCAAAGGAAATTGATAACCAATCCTGCAGCTTATATATTATCCAAAAAAAACTGAGAATATAAATACATGATTACGGTTGAAGACATAGCAGGTAATGTGCTGGTAGTATTATGCAAGCTGCTTATGATTTCTAAATCAGCATAAGGAGAAATCCCTATAACAGAACCATAGATTAACAATACATTTTTTTAGGCAGTTTCATGCTTGGTTATTAGCAATGCAGCATGCTAAAAGTTTTAAGGCTATTGACAGGATCAGAAGAGGATTCTTGTGGAGAGGAAGAAAGGATGCGAAGGGAGATCACTGCCTTGTAGCCTGGACCAAAGTGTGTCTTCCTCGTGAGCTTGGTGGCTTTGGCATCTCTAACCTTCAGATCCTTGGATGGGCGCTTCGAGCAAGATGGCTATGACTGAAAAAAAAACAACGAATCCTATTCATCCATGGACAAACTTTCATGTTCAAGTCCATCCATGTGTCGAGGCCTTTTTCTCCATAGTTGTATCTGAGGTTGGGGATGGTCACAAAACGTTGTTTTGGACAGATCGCTGGATTCATGGACAGAGGGTTGCTGATCTTGCACCCCAAGTTTTTGCCTTGGTATCTAAAAGGAAAGCTAACAGGAGGACAGTTTTTGAAGCCCTCGCTAGTAATGCTTGGGTCTCTGATATCCAAGGGGCTATCACCGTGGGTGTCATTTCTGAGTTCCTTGGCCTTTGGGATATATTCAGAGAAGTATGCTTGCAGCCTGGAGTTGAGGATTCCCATATTTTGAGACTCTCCTCGAATGGTCTGTATTCAGCACAATCAGCTTATACTGGCCTCCTTCAGGGCACTGTCATTTTTTGGCCTTGGGAAACAATATGGAAATCTTGGGCTCCACGTAAATGCAAGTTTTTCATGTGGCTGGTAGCACATGATAGGTGCTGGACAGCTGATCGTCTTGCTAAGAGAGGACTGTCTCATCTAGAAAGATGTCCGCATTGTAACCAAGAGGAAGAAACCATCGGCCATCTGCTACTGTCCTGTATTTTTGCTAGAGAGTTTTGGTTTAGACTGCTGCATGTAAGATAATCTGCTGCTCCCCCCCATTCTCTCTTTTGCTACAGCAGCAGAGTTGGCACTCGGTCAACTCTGCTGACTCCTGTTGAGGTATTGCAATAGGCCATCACCTCCTTGTACCAGCTAGTACAATAGATAGTAGTGGCATACATCAGCCATACTTAGTAGTTGATGCTGATCTCAGCCATGTATTGGTAGTGCATGTAGTTGGTGTACTAGTGTACCTAGTAGAGGTACTAGTTCTATGTATATAAGCTAGGACAATGCAATGTAAAAAGCAGTTCAGTTGCTGCACTTTTTTTTTTGAATTACACATTACAACATTGACGCCCACAATACGCAGCACACTCAACCCTATGAACACACGTACGCAAACCTTAACCCTAAGGCGTATGTGTTGTGGTTTAGTGCTCTGTTCTCACCACTTCTTTTACCTCTAGCCATGAATGTGAGTGTGTGTGTGCGCGCCGGTGAGCTAATTGCTCACCTATGCAGGGAGTCCAGGGGCCAACAAGTGGTATTAGAGTCCGGTGATCATTGGCGATGGCGCAAGATGACAAGACGGTGACGGCGTAGGGTGGTGGAGCCAAGACTCTGCCACAGCGGTCGCGTTCGCCTGTGTGCCAGGAGATCGTCGTGCGGAGGACTATGTAGGAAGTTGGTAGGGCCAACTGGCCGGTCTTCACCCGCACCAACTACGGCGAGTGGGCAGTGCTGATGAAGCTCAAGCTCAAGCTCAGAGCGCAGAAGCTCTAGCTGGCCATCAAGGAGGGTGCTACGGATGAGGAAGAAGATTGCTCGGTGTAGGATTGAGATGGCGGACTAGAGGGGGGTGAATAGTCCCTTTTCTAAAATTAAACGTGTCAGCTAACTAAGACAAATGCAGAATTAAAACTATCGGTCTAGCCAAGACTACACCCCTCTATCTAAGTTCACAAGCACCTTAAAAAGATCCTAATTAGGCAACAAAGGTGTTGGGCTAGCTAGAGCTCACCCAATCAATTCTAGAGCAAGGTTACACAAACCTATGCAACTAGTACTCAAGCAACCGGAGGAGCTCCTACACAATCTAGTAAGCAAAACCACAAAGCTAGATCTAAGCTCACTAGCAATGCTCAATAACAAGGTCACACAAGCCAAATTAGAGAGCTCAATTTATTTAGTGACACAAACTAAGCAGGTCAACTAATTTACTACAAAAGTAAACTAGTTACACAAGGAAGCCACTTCTATGCTACACAAACAAGAAGGTAACTAGCAAGTTACACAAACTAACTAATTATAAGAGCAACTACACAAGAATAATATATGAAATGTAAATACAAGCTTGTGTAAAGGGGATTTCAAACCAACGGGAAGACAAGGATGACACGGTGATTTTTATCCCGAGGTTCACGTGTTTGCCAACACACTAGTCCCCCGTTGTGTCGACCACTCACTTGGTGGTTCGGCGGCTAATAAGTGTTTCACAAACCTAGCCCACACGTTGGGCGCCGCAAGAACCTACCCTAAAAGTGAGGGTAGCTCAATGACACGCTCTACTAGTGTTGCTCTTCGTAGCTCCGCGGGGTGAGCACGGTACCCCTCACAAATCCTTCTCCGGAGCACCGCACAATCTTCTTGCGTGCTTCACGATGGAGAACTCCCCACCAAACCGTCTAGGAGGTGGCAACCTCCAAGAGTAAAAAGCATCACCGGCTTGCAACTCGAACACCTAATGCCACTCGATGCAATCTCTCAATGCAACGCACTAGAATCACTCACTCACAATCGAATCAAGCTCTTGCAAGCACAAGTGAGTTAGAGGGCATCCAAGCACTCTCAAGCATGGACACAAAGTCCCCCAAGGTGCTCAACCTCAGCCATGCCCGAGTACCCCTTCAATTTATGGCCCCAGGGCTCAAAAGAGTCATGCTCAAAATCTGCTTGGGGAGGTCCGGACTCAAGCTCCAGACCCTAGGTCCGGACCATGAACAGTGAGGGTCCGAACCATGGGATGCTGCCACGTGTCCCCATGTTCGAATGCCAACCGTTGGAGCTTCAACGGTCACTTTCGCACGCTCAGATAGCAACCAGACCAAGCAACCGGATTGAGCAACCGGACCATCTCACACCTCGGTCCTGTTCAGTCTAGAGAGCTCCTGAGAGTTCCCAAATCAACCGAACAAGGTCCTGTTGCTACAACCGGACCATCTCAGGGTCCTGTCCCTCCAAACACATGTAAAAGCGCTCAACCGGACCCAGAAAACATGGTCCGGACCCTAGAACCAGACCCAGATGACATGGTTTGGACCCAAGTGACATGGTCCGAACCCTAGAACCGGACCCAGATGACATGGTCCGGACCTTAGATCCGGACTTGGTCCTGAGCCAGAGTCCTGAGCGCTAAAACAACTATAACGCTTAGCTCCGAACTCCGATTTCGATGATCTTGGATATTTTGGAAAGCTTATGCAAAGGGCTACACATTCCACATGCATATTTGATCCAAAGCACAATGGATCAACACAGAATTCCAATCCAAGGACCATCACATAATTCGGAGCACACCGAAAAACCTCTCTCTTCTCCAAGTTGATCCAATTCAACTCCAACAACTTCTCCTTTGCAAATGTGCCAACACCACCAAGTGCAAATGTGTTAGCATTTTCATAAATATTTTTCAAAGGATTAGTCACTCAATTCACCACGCCACTCAATCCTAACAATGATGCAAAGTTAGATCACTCGAGTGGCACTAGATGACCGATATGCAAACAAGTTTGCCCCTCTTAATAGTACAGCCATCTATCCTAAATCTAGTCATAAACTTCTCTACATACCTATGACTGGTGAAATAAAATGTCCTATAGGTTATACCTTTGCCTTGCGCATTCCATTCTATCTCCTCTAATGTTGATGCAACACATGCACCAACCTTGATCAACAAATGATATGATCCACTTCATATCATCACGTGACCTTGTTGGTTCATCGATCTTGACTTTACTTGCTTTTCACCGTTGCCTTCATTCATCAGTGCCAAGTCTTGCTCAAGCTTCACCGCCATGCGGTCCATTGCTTAAAAGCCTCCAACTTGCCCTTCACGCTTGCAACCGGTCCATCAAGCCAAGTCTTGTCTTGATCTTCTCCACCTTAGTCACATGACTCCATGTCATGTCTCATATGCAATGATCTCCTTCATCACATGTGTGAGATTTACAACAAATCCAAGCCATCTTCACCGTCATGATGTGAGTTGCTCACACAAGTGTACCTATGGACTAATTACTTGTGTATCTTACAATTAAACACATTAGTCCACCTATGTTGTCACTCAATTACCAAAACCAAACTAGGGACCTTTCACTTGGCAATGGAGGTGATCCTCTCCGCCGTGCCTCACGAGTACGTGGAGTCACTGGGCACCAAGGACTCCGCTAAGGCCGCCTGGGACGCCCTCAAGGCCATGCGTGTCGGCTCTAATCGCACGAAGAAGGCGAAGGCGCAGCAGCTGAGACGGGAATACATGGCGCTAGCGTTCTGCGACGAGGAGGCAGTGGTGGACTTCGCGCTCCAGCTGCAAGCTCTCAACAGTCAGCTAACAATGTCAGCATCACCATCACCGACAAGGAGGTGGTTGCCATGTATCTGTGGGTCATGCCCACCAAGTATGCGCAGGTTACGCTCTCAATTGAGACGTTGATTGACTTGGCCACGCTCTCACTCGAGGATGTGATAGGGCACTTGAAGGCGGTCGAAGATCACGTGGAGACGACAATGACAACCTCCAATGACAAGCTACTGCTGACTGAGGAGTGGGTGGCCCAGATGCACGAGAAGCGATCTGAGGAAGGCTCCTCCAGCCGCAGCGGCGATGGCAAGCGCCGCGGCAAGGCCCCGCAGAAGAAGGACGATGACGACGCTTCACGTCTGGTCGACAAGGATACTTGCTGACACTATGGGAAGACATGCACTATGCCTGGGATTGCAAGAATCCCAAGAAGGACGAGGAGGAGGCGCATGTTGCGTAGGCGGAGTTCTATGCGTTGAACAACGTCGACGAGCAGGCGGTGTCGAGGAAGGAGCTAAGGACTGTGAAGCAGAAGAAGCGTAGCATCCTCCTTAGTCGCGTGCCCAAGTCCACCTCAGACGCGTGAGCGGCGGCGTGGAGCAGAGGTGGTACCTAGACTCCGGTGCTAACAAGCTCTATGAAGTTCTGCAATGGCTCGAAGGTGGAGATCCGTGGTCGCGGCACCATCATCTTCCTGTGCTAGAACAGGGAACACCATGCGCTGATGAACGTCTACTACATCCCTCAGCACGGCCAGTGGGACAAGCGTGGCTGCAAGATCCTCATCAACAGCGGCGTGCTACGCATCCGGGATTGAGAGCTTCAGCTTCTCGCTAAGGCACAGTGTTCACCTAATTGCCTCAACATGCTTGATTTGAAGGTGGAGTGGTCGGTGTGCCTGGTGACACGGCACACCAAGGAGCCATGGTTGTGTCACGCTCAGTTCAGCCACCTAAGCTTCCACACACTGGGGCGATTAGGAAGATGGTGCATGGGCTACCACACATCGAGCACGTCGGCGAGTTGTGTGACGGCTGCTTGGCGGGGAAGCAGAGGCGGCTGCCATTTCCCAAGGCTAGCAAGTATCACACGGGGGATGTGTTGGAGCTTGTCTACGTCGACCTCTGTGGACCAATCACACCGGCTACGCATGGCGGGCAGCGCTACTTCCTGTTGCTTGTAGACGACTGCGTCCACTACTTGTTGTTGTATCTCCTAATGAGCAAGGACGAGGCTAAGGCGATCAAGCGGTTCTAGGCTCGGGCTGAGGCAGAGTTCAGGAAGAAGTTGCAGACAGATCACGACGCTGAGTTCACCTCGGTGGAATTTTTTACTAACCTTGGGATCTGAGAAGATAGATACTTTCTCTGAAAAATGGAGATAACTATATATAGAGCCTCATAGTAGATGGCCTTAACACCCCCCCTTCAAACTCAAAGTGGAAGTGGAGGGTCTGAAGCATTGAGTTTGAGCAAATGCAGGCGATGCTGCTCTCAAGTTTGTGCCTTAGTGAAGAAGACGGCCAATTGTAGCTCTGAGGGCACATACTGGAGATCAATGGTGTGTTGATGACAATGAGACCAACTAAACAAGGCATCAACACCAATATGCTTTGTAAGTTCGTGCTCACAGGATGATTGGCAATCTGGATGGCTCCAGTGTTATCACACAAAAGAGGTGTGGCGGCATCACAAAAAATCCCAAAATCAGCCAACAACCACTGAAGCCATACAATTTCTGCGGTAGTAGTGGCAAGTGCTCGAAGTTCGGCCTCTATACTAGAACGAGATATATCAGCCTATTTCTTGGGGACTTCTAGGCAATAGGAGAAGAGCCAAGAATGCAGTACCTTGTAATGGAACGATGATCTTTCGGGTCACTTGCCCAAGTGGGCCCAAGTGGATTCCGAGTAAGCACGAAGCTAAAGTGGATTGTCACGAGCATAGAATAAACAGCGAGATAATGTCCCCTATAAGTATCATAGCACACGAAGTAAGTGACCAAATTAAATCGAAGTAGGGGCACACACAAACTGACTCAAAATATGGACCGCATGAGCAATATCAGGTCTAGTAACAGTGAGATAAACAAGACTACCAACAATATGCTGATATCTAGAGGGATCCTCAGGTGGTGTACCATCAGTATGACGAAGCTGCAAGTGAAGATCCATAGGTGTTGCAACCATTAGATTACCAGTGATGCCAGAATGAGTAATAAGATCTTGTATGTACTTAGACTGAAAAAGATGGTATCCCTTGGTAGATTGCTTGACCTCAATACCTAAGAAATAACTAAGAGGACCCAAATCAGACATCTAAAATTCAGCACTAAGCTATTGCTTCACATGAGAAATGTGTCCTCATCATCACTCGTAATCAGCATATCATCATCATATAAAAGAAGCAAAGTACAGCCACGCAGTGAGAAATAAATGAATAAAGTTGAATCATGATCAATAGGTGAAAAACAATAGCCTGTATCACAGATACAAAACTCTGATGCCAAGCACGAGGAGCCTATTTAAGGCCATATAAAGCACAACGAAGATGATAAACATATCCTGGAGGAGCAACAACACCTTGGGGTGGTTGCATATAAACTTCTACAATCAAGTCACCATGAAGAAAAGCATTCTTGACATCCATTTGAGATATAGACCAAGAAGAAGAAGCATTAGCTACTGCAATTAATGTACGAACCATTGTCATATGAGTAACAGGGGCAAATGTCTCATCATAATCTAGACCTTGAGTCTGCTGAAAACCTCTAGCAATAAGACGGGTCTTATATCTCTCTATAGAGCCATCTAATTTGGTCTTAACTTTGAATACCCACTTAGATGTAATAGGTACCACGTGCAATGGCAATGGAACAAGATCCCAAGTGCCTTGACGATCAAGGGCACCAAGTTCCTCAGACATAGCTAGTTGCCATTCTGGAATACGAGAAGCTTCATGATAAGTGGATGGCTCATCAACAACAACATGCACATGGGGAAAACCATACTTATCTTTGGGACAAATAGTACTACAGTCTCAAAAGCAACCTATAACTCATCAGAAGCCATATGTGACTCATCAATATTATTATTAGAAGCATCAACATCGAACTCATCAAGGTTGGCCAAGGTGGGAGAACTAGAAGGAAGGTCAGTAGGGTCTTTGGGACAACGATTGAAAACTAGTGTGATAGGTAGTTTGGAAAAAAGAGTGAGGTGGAGGAGGCGAAAGCAGTGGAGATGGAGATGGTGGCACATTTAAAGGATCAAGAATGACTGTAATGGATGGGGAAGGTGAAGCAAGAGTAGTGGTGGATGGTGGAGACAAACGATGGAACAACATCATCACTAATGGAAATAGGGGGAAGAGACATAAAAGATGTGGACTCTGTAGGTGTATATGATGATTTTGTAGAGGAGTTATAAAAGAAAGGACGGTCCTCAACAAAAGTGACATCACAAGAAATACGCATGCGATGGGAAGAAGGATCATAACAACAATAGCCCTTATGCTCGGGACTATATCCTAGGAAAACACATTCAACCGACTAAGCAGTCAGCTTAGTTCGCTCACGAGGTGCAAGCAGAACATAGCACAGGCATCCAAAAAGAACTTCACTAAGACACTTGCCAGACAATTTATATGATGGTTGTCTGTTAATAAGATAAATAGATGTGGAAACGGCCTCCCCGCGGAAATATGAAGGAACAAAGGAGGCAATCAAAAGTGTGAGTTGTTTCTATGAGATGATGATGTTTACGTTCAGCAACACCGCTTTGAGTGTGAGCACCAGGGCACGAGGGATGAGGAAGAGTACCTTCTAAGGACAAAAATTGGTGAGTCCAGCGGCAGCGGCGGCTCCTTATGGGCCACCAAGTCCGACCATGGTGGGCGTGGGCGAGCAGACTCCACTAGAAATAGCACATACACCTCCACCACCATCCCCTGCTCTGGCAGGCAAGGGGACTCCACCGATGACGGTCGAGTTCGCCACTCCACCGAGCAATCTGGGTGTGCACATCGACGCGCACCACGACAGCGAGGTGCACTTTCGCACCTTGGACAACCTCGTCGGTGGCTCGGCTGCTCCAGGCTTGGCGAGCAGAGTCCTCAACAACTAGGTGCTCTTGTTGATGAGCATCGAGGAGCCGCCCACGTTCACGCAGGCCGAGCGGGATCCAAATTGACTGAGGAGATGAAGGCCATTGAGGACAATGGGACTTGGGAGCTCATTGATCCTCCTCTTGGATGTCGTCCCATCAGACTCAAATGGGTGTACAAGGTGAAGCAGGACAAGCGTGGCGCCATCGTAAAGCACAAGGTGCACCTCGTTGACAGAGGCTTCGTCCAAACGGAAGGCATCAACTTTGAGGAAGTCTTTGCACTGGTGGCGCGCATGGAGTCTGTTTGCCTGTTGTTGGCTCTGGCAGCAGTGAAGGAGTGGAGCATCCACCACCTGGACGTGAAGTTTGCTTTCCTCAGCGGCGAGCTAGCGGAGACAATCTTCATCAAGCAAGCTCTGGGCTTCGCCGTCAAGGGAGCAGAGCACAAGGTGCTGCAGCTGCGCAAGGCCCTCTACAGGCTACGGCAAGCCCCGCAAGCATGGAATGCCAAGCTCGACGCCACGCTAAGTGAGCTTGGTTTCACCCGGTGCACCACGAAGCACGTGCTTTACACGCGATGATGGGGAAGGATAAGCTCATCGTCAGCATGTATGTGGATGATTTGATTGTCACCAACACACGAGCAGAGGATATCGACGGCTTCAAGGGCGAGATGGCGGCTCGGTTTTGTAGGAGCGACCTTGGCTGGCTCTCCTACTACCTCGGAATCGAGGTGAAACCGGGGAGCAGCTCCATCTCCCTGTGCCAGCACACGTACGCGGAGTTGTTGGACCAAAGCGGCATGGCTGGCTGCAAGCCGTGCACGACTCCGATGGAGGAGCAGCTGAAGCTGCCGAAGGACAATACCACGGAGAAGATGAACGCAACGATGTACCGGAGTATCGTCGGTGGACTGCGATATCTGACTCATGCGACCGAACATCGGGTTCGCGGTTGGCTACGTGAGCAGATTCATGGAGGACCCGCGGGAAGACCATTGGGCTGCAGTGAAGCGGCTGCTGCACTATGTCAAAGGGACGGCAGACCAGGGCGTCCTCTTCCTCAAGACCGGCGGAATTGGGCTGCGGCTCAAGAGTTTCAGCGGGCATTCTCACCAAGTCACTCGGGCGTCTTTGATTCACTGAGCTGAAGAAGATGATTGGCATGGTGGAGGACAATACCTCGGGTTAGCAGCAGGATTAGGGGAAGAATTGTAAGATAATCTACTGTTCCCCCCATTCTCTCTTTTGCTGCAGCAGCAGAGTTGGCACTCAATAAGCTCTGCTGACTCCTGTTGAGGTATTGCAATAGGCCATCACCTCCTTGTACCAGCTAGTACACTAGATAGTAGTGGCATATATCAGCCATACTTAGTAATTGAGGCTGATCTCAGCCATGTATTGGTAGTGCATGTAGTTGGTGTACTAGTGTACCTAGTAGAGGTACTAGTTCGATGTATATAAGCTACGACAATGCAATGAAAGAAAAAACAATTCTGTTGCTGCACTTTCAGGCGTGTGTGCTGTGTGTAGTGCTCTGTTCTCACCTCTTCTTCTACCTCTAGCTGTGAGTGTGAGTGTGTGTGTGCCGGTGAGCTAATTGCTCACATGTGCAGGGAGTCTAGGGGCCAACACTCGGACACTTTGGAAGCATTGCAACAATTGTGTTTTTGATGGAGTGTCTCCAAATCTGATTAGAGTTTTACAGCTCGCTGGTGAGGAACTACATTTCTGGGGTTTGGCTGGGCTAAAGGTGTTTCATACCTTTTTGCCTTGGGGCCAAACTAAGTTTGTGGGCTTAGGTCGTGGTCAGACTCGTTTGTAATAGGCGCGTGTTGGTTTTGAAGGACCTGGCGTGGCTGTGTGGGTGTTTGTAAGGGTTCTTCCCCTTTTTTCTTCTTCTTAATATAATGATATGTAGCTCCTGCGTGTTCGAGAAAAAAAGTTTTATTACTTGTTATCATAAATCAAATTTCTAAAAAAACAGGAGTCGTGACAACCATATATATATGGGCAGAAGAAACAACAAAAACAATTCAACTATCAAATATGATGATATAAATGGCTACTGTAAACTAATAATTGATAATAGTATCATGTAAAATATGCCAATACATCCTGATCACCGGTATATAAAAGCACACCAACCAAATTTTCCTACATTTATTATGAAATTTGATGAATCGTCCACAATGAAATGATAATCACCTTCATCAAAATTTTCTGTAGCCCGTGGTTTTCCTTTCCTAACTTGCGTGGAATGTACGGCTGTTGAACACAATTTTGATGGTGTGGACGAGTTTACTCGCAATTTACCTGATGAATGATCTGTTCCATTCCCTCCAAATTGAGAGGTATTTGAATTTGAATTTATTGTTGTATCTCGAAATCTTGGACGTCTTCGAGGCATTGGATCACTATTAAATAATCTTTCAGAAACCTGAAAATTCTAATATCACAATAAGCTAAATATCAACAGAAAAGAGTACATACTACAAAGGAGTGTTTACGAACTGATCTCAAATCTACAGAACAATAAAACACATCCTTTTTTAGTTACACATGGGGCACTCCAACAAAAGCAATAAGGGAAGCAAGACCTTCAATGGATGTAAAGGTTAAATAGTTTTACTCCCATTGTGTATTACTCCCTCCGTTCCAAATTGTAAGACGTTTTGGCTTTTCTAAATACATTGCTTTTACTATGTATCTACTTCTAGACATAGTGTATATCTAAGTGCATTGCAAAAGCTATGTATGAAGCCAAAACTCTTATAATTTGGAATAGAGGGAGTATATCACAAGATGAACTTGTAACTACAAGAAACAATTCAAGAATAGACTTATATCGATCATTTTCAGTGCCTTGTACTCCCTCTAGTACAAAAATGATGCTTTTGGCATCAGCAAGGTCTCTAAAACACAACAAACACTTTTTGTTACAAAATATTTATTAAACATAAAAGTAAAATTTTTATGGAACTCCATTTTGATTAAAACATACTCGTATCATTTCCAAAGATCTAAAGTTGATATATATAAAGAAATTTGTAACCAAAGTTTAGAATTATTGGCTTCAAGCAACCCCAAAACGTCCCACTATTTTTGTGTGTGGCACTGCAGGTAGAGAGAATGATACAAAAGAGTATGTAAACACAAGAATGACGCAATGATCTAACCATTATTTAAACATCATCAGGACGAATGGTATTATAAGGCATTTTGAGTTTTTGAGACCATGGTGTGTTGTTGGTGCTCAATTGGCTCACTAGTACTGAAGAATGGGTCAATGAGCAACAAAAACCATCATGTAACAGCAAACAAACTGAAAGCTATGCTGATCCGGATACTATGTATTACTATTGTAATAGGTGATAACAACAAATCCAGCACTGTGACTCCTGATACAAAGGATCATCAATGTTAGTTTACAGAAACTTCAAGGGAAATTAAGTATAAAACTATTTTCATGGTTGATAATGAAGCATTTACATGCGGCATTAGTAGGACCAACTGGAAAATATCAACATGCCATAAAATAAACATAAACCAAGACAACCAACACATATGTAACTCTGATTAAAGGGGTGTTTGGTGTTAGATGATTAGGCAATTTCCATGTCATTTTAATTCCACAAATTAACATTATGATGATGACATATAAAAGATTATTAACTGTTGATGCAAAAGTGGATCTGCAAACACAAAGGGCTAATACCCGATTCGATATCCAAAGCGTGCCAATCGATTTGACCTGTTAATCGACAAGGATGATAACTCGAGCACTTTGGTCCTGACAACAGCGATACGCCTGGAAGCCACGGCCAAGAGGTACTCACGTGGAACTCGAAGATCGTCGAAGGTCACACTGAAGCGATGCAGCTCGTCAGATCGAAGAGTACTCGTAAAAAGAAAAATACGCAAATTGACGAAGTCGCCAAAAAGTAAGCAGATGCAAATAGGAGTAAAATTGGTTTGATTTTGATTGATTGATCCCTTTTTACATTGCCCCTCAATCTATATTTATACCCTGATCTAAGGAGACATAACCAAATACGACTAGGACACCAAGTCCATATCTAAGGAAACACGTGACTATTACATGAATCATACTCTAACAAATATAGAAAGGAAATCAACATCTATCTATTTCCTTGTCTGCCTCAATTACGATGGAATTCTTCATCAACCTCCTTTCCATCGGCATACTTCCTGTTTCATCGGCAGTAGTCTTCAAGCCTTCCTTCATCGGCATCGGCAATAACATCTCCAACCTTATCGGCAACGCCTGAGTCTAAATCAACCTTTCCATCGGTCCCTACCATTCATCGGCAACAATCCTCACAAGCTGATTTTCATCGGCTGTCAGCGTATACAGTAACTTTTCTCCTGCCGATTAGCACACTCTGATCATTTTGACACGTGCCAAAAACGGTGTCACCACATGCCCCCCAATTTCGGAGTATAAAACCATTAATGCTCCGAAATTTACTCCAGATAATGTTTGCCTTCGCCCAATTACCGTAACTCATCCTCCAAGCAAAACTTGATCTGTTATCAAATCTAATCAAATCTAGTTCTGATTCACGCACCTCAGTAAATATCGCACAATTTCCAACCATTCTTACCCCGATTATGGTTAAGACCGAAACAATAACCCATCGGCAAGATCCTAACAAAATAACACCGCCACTTTTAGAACTAAAATATCCTGTACCGAGATCTCTTCCAAGTCATGATTACTTGCCATCAAATCTTTTGTACAATCCCTTGATTATCGTGCGAACAGTTACCACATCATCTGAACCACCTCGACCCACACGCGCGCGGCACAAAGATAAGTCCAGAATACCCCTACTTCGAGCGTATTAAAAATAGATTTCCCCGGAACGCTCGTCTTCTACCCCCAGACTCCAACCTTTGGCATTCTCTCTTTCCGGCGGTGACTCCGACGAACAACCGCGTGACCTTAACCAAGAAGAACTCCTTCCAGCATCAACCTCGGATCCCAAGCTCGTGCCCCCTCAAGATAATGGCAGTCAACTTCGACGTCCCTGCGGTTCGTTTCACTTCCATTACTTTTTACCTCGATTCCGCTGATCTTTGCAAGTTCATACAGTGGGTGATTTTTTCCTCTTTTTCTCTGTTCTTTTGATCCTCCAAACTTAGGAACTACGCAACAAACTAGTTATTCCAACCGATCAGCCGCACTTTCAATGCCTAGGTCCAATGGGCAACCCAGATCCAACTGATCTAATCAACGCAGAAGTCAACAGAATCCCTTTTAGAGCCTAGAATTTTTCTCTGAATCTATGGAAAGACACATTCCGATCATGGCCTAAAACCACCAAACGGTGGAAAGATTGGTATTTGAGGGTCAACAGGTCGATGCAAGTATACTGGGCAGAACGGAAGCTAGACCAATGCATTAGGCTATCTATTGCCGATATGCAAAAGAACGAGTCAATGATGATTGCAGCTGCTTACTTCTGGTCAAACACGGCAAACACTTTTATGTTTGGACATGGCCCAGCTACTCCCACACTTGCCGATGTCTACATGCTCACTGGCTTGGACATCTCAACTGCTGAAGAAGGCTCCATCTATGGTAGGAAACCTGAATATAGGGCGAATACCCGCAACATCGGCGGTTGGACGGGGTATATTCAAGAATACCAGAGGACCGGGACAGTTAACCAGAGGGAACATGCCACATTCTTGAATATGTGGTTAGAAAAATTTATCTTTTGTGGTCGATCAGTAGGACCAACCAACGCCTTCCTCCCCGCGGCTGAACTCTTGGCCAATGGTGTAAGGTTCCCTCTTGGCCGATACCTTTTGAGCTCCACTTATCATCTTCTTCATCAAGTGTCTCGGAAACTTTTGCTTGACGAACCCATTGGCAACTTAGGAGGTCCATGGTGGTTTATCAACATGTGGCTGAACGCCCATATGCACAAACGCTTGCAATGAGACTTCTTTGCCCAACAATTCCCATGAGAAATTGCTGAAGACCACGTGCTTGGGGATGAGGAATCGGCAACGCGCTTACCCCTCAATTTTGGTGAAGCCATAATTGTCCTCCCTGGAACAGAGGCCAATGAAGACCAGATCGGCAGATTCTTCCAAAGCTTCTACAATGGTCTTTCTCGTGATCATAGGGCCTGGGTACCTTATATTGATGAAGAAAACAGATTCCCCCTTCTTTTTAACTTTGCCGATGACACCCTGAACCAGGATAATGAACTCATGATGGCCATTATTACTCCCAGGGCAATCCTAGTAAACACATTCGGTAGCGGGAAAAACACCAATATCACGTATGAATTTTACAATCCATCGGCAGTATCCCGTCAATTGGCTTTTGGTCAACTGCCAATCAAACTTTGTTTTGCCGATGTGATCAAACCCAGAGAAACAATCACCTGCGGAACAGAGTGGAGTAGGGTAGTGCGACTCTCCCCCGATGCCGATACTACAAATGTCGATCTATCCATCTGGACGCCAACATCTTTCATCACCGAATCATATAAGCAATGGTGGCGAGAATGGAGGGAACAACTGTTTGCAACGTCGGCCCACACATATCGGCACATGATCGACCCTGAATACGCCATTCCTGATGATGCAGTAAGTTTCTTTTAACTCCCTTCTGCTTTTTCCTTTCATATATCGGTAACTAACTTTCTCGTGATAGGTCAATAACCCAGCACCATCTATGAGCAAGAGTGGAAAGCCTTTCGATCTTCGGCCTGTTTCCCCGATATCACCGATCGGCTACAACGCCCCCACCTTAGTTGCTTTGACTCACCAGAGGACTCATGCCAAGACCATCACCTCCAAGTCCAAATTGGCTACAGCTAGGGCCACCCCATTGGCTGCTGCTACAACCTTGATCAAGGCATTCAAGGTAACAACCCTGTTTATTTCTACTCATGCCGATCACAAACTGTATTAACATTAATCATCAGGGTGTAAGAGCCGCTGCTGGATCGTCATCGGCAATTCTTCCGACATCGAGCACCACTACCTCCAACAAACCTTCAGAGGTATTCCTTTAATTTTACATTTTATCTGTTAAATATCATACCTTACACTTGTTTTGCAGCAACAAATGGGTACATCGGCAAGTGTACCAGATGTCCAAGCTCCACAACCAACAAATGCCGATGCCCCCCAGCCAGCCGTTGCTCACATTCAAGCAAAGCGTAAAGTCTTAACAGATGCTGAAGCTCAGCAAAAACGACAGAAGTCCATGCCAATCCCTACATCTGTCCCAACATCTGCAAGCCAGCCAGTCAACGTAACTGAGCAAGTAGTTAATCCTCCTGTACAGAACGTACCATCGGCCATCATACCCTAAGGGCCAACCATCGATGAAGCTACAGAAGATATCCCATCGGCAAGCTCTGCCGATCCTCCACACGGCATACTCCAGGTCGCTCCCTCTAGCCAAGCACAGGAAATTGCCTTGAAACAGGTAAGCCGATTGACCTAGTCGATTTATAATATTCATACCCATCCTTAACTGACTTCTTTTCTTCTTCCCAGGAACAAGACTCCCCAAACAGCTTATTTTCCTTTGCTATTGATGTTTCCGATGATGATGGAGAAGAAGCAAGCTCTTTCCTGGCACTGGGAACAATATCGACAGAAATCTACGCCAAGTTAGAAGCTCTCCTGGACTTGTTACAACAGGATACTACCCAATTGGTAAATGATTCAGATCCTGCAAAGGCCATTTTCAAAACAATCCGTGGCCAGATTCCTGCCGATATTGAAGAAACACTCTTCCCAACTGTCCATTTAGAGAGCCGACAATTGCAATACCAACGGGCTGCTCACCGTATTGCCGATAGAGCAGCTCAAGCCCAGCTCAAGGAAGAGATGCTGCAGCTAAAATAGATTGCCGATGAGAAGCACAAGAGTATCGGCAACTTGCAGACCTCGGGTGCTGATCTTAAGCAGAAAATTTTGGATCTATCGGCAAAGAGGACAGCTCTACTAGCTGAATTAAAGGAAGTGGAAGCAGCCCTAACTCATGCCAGACAAGAAGAAAGCCAGCTACCCGATGCCATCAAGGCCCTTCAGCAAGAAAGAGACATCCAAGCTCGCAAAGCCTTGGCCATGAAGAAAAAACTCAAGCCTGTGGAGGGTACTGCCGATGAAGACATCAAAGAAATGAAGGAAGCCGACCAGATTCTCCTGCGTGCGATATCGGCTATCCAATCCTTGTTAAACTTGTAAATCTTGTCTATTGCATCGGCACTTTATGAAACATTGATATTCTTATATAATTCTAGCTGATAGGACTGCTATTGGCACTTATACTTTTATGCATCTATCCAGGTACTAGGGTAATATTTCTTTAAATATTTTCTGTTTAATGCTCTGGGAAACACAACCCCTTCGAGTGTTTCTAGAATATATGTGTTGCCAGGAACAGATTTATTTATCCGATATGGACCTTCCCAATTAGGAGACCACTTTCCAAACTTTGAACTTTTAGTCCCAATCGGTAAAATCAACTTCCAAACCAGATCTCCATCGGCAAACTCCTTTACCTTCACCTTCTTGTCATACCATCTGGCTACTCTTTTCTTATTTTCTTCGATGCTAACTAAAGCCCTTAACCGATGACCTGCCACATCTTCCAACTCATCCTTCATAAGAGTATCATAATCATCGGCTGTCAGCTGATCTTGAGAACGTATTCGCCTAGATCCAGTTTTAATTTCCCAAGGCAATACTGCGTCGTGTCCATATACTAACTGATAAGGCGTTACTTTTGATGCACTATGACATGACATCCGATATGACCACAAGGCTTCATTTAATACTGTATGCCACCTCTTAGGATTTTCTTTTAATTTTGCGCTTAATGAGTTTGATAATCCCTTTGTTAGAAGTCTCAGCCTGACCATTAGCTTGAGCATAATAGGGAGAGGAATTCAAAACTTTAATCCCCATACCAATAGCAAACTCATCAAATTCTCCCGATGTAAACATAGTACCCTGATCGGTAGTGATAGTTTGAGGAATACCAAATCGGTAAACAATATGCTCCTTCACAAAATCGATCATATTAGCCAATGTTACTTTTTTCAAAGGAATTGCTTCAACCCACTTTGTAAAATAATCGGTAGCAACCAGAATGAATTTATGTCCTTTGCTTGATGGTGGATAAATCTGACCGATGAGATCAATAGCCCATCCCTGGAACGGCCAAGGTTTAATTATAGGATTCATAGCCGATGCAGGCGCTCTTTGAATATTACCAAACTTCTGACACCCCTGACATCCTTTAAAATATTTAAAGCAATCTTCAAGAATAGTCGGCCAATAATATCCATTCCTTCTGATCATCCACTTCATCTTGAAAGCCGACTGATGTGACCCGCACACTCCTTCATGAATTTCACCCATCAAGCTCTTCGATTCATCATCGCTAATACATCTGAGTAAAACTCCATCTATAGTCCGATAATATAATTCATCATCGAGGAACACATACTTAGTGGCTTGGAATCTTATACGTCTTTCAACCTTTTTGGATGGATCCCTTAAATAATCGGCAATCTCCTTTCTCCAGTCATCGGTATCAACTGCCGATGTTAGCACTTCCTGGATAGGCTGATACCCTGAAGCATGCTGAGCTAGTCGATTAGCTTCCTCATTATGTAATCGAGAAATATGCTCAAGACGGAAATCTCTAAACTCTTTCAACAATTGCAAACATCTTTCATAATACAAAATTAAAACTTCACTTCGGCATTCATAAATCCCAGCCAATTGATTTATAACCAGCATAGAATCACCAAAGATTTCAACAGCATCGGCACGTATCTCCTTAAGCAATTCTAACCCTTTTATCAAGGCTTGGTACTCAGCTTGATTGTTTGTCGATGTAGCAACAATCGGCAATGAAAATTCATACTTCCTTCCTTGAGGTGAAATCAACACAATGCCGATACCTGCTCCTTCACCACACGTAGACCCATCGAAGAAAAGTGTCCAAGAAGCAACTTCCAAAGAGTCCACCATACTGCAATGCTTTGTGACAAAATCAGCCATAACCTGCCCTTTAACTGCTTTAGCCGATTCGTAACGTAGGTCAAATTCTGACAATGCTAAAATCCACTTGCCGATCCTACCACTTAATATCGGCATCGACAGCATATATTTGACCACATCATCTTTGCATATGACAGTACATTCGGCCGATAGCAAATAATGCCTCAATTTAATACAAGAAAAGTATAGACACAAACATAATTTTTCGATGGCCGAATACCTTGTTTCAGCATCTACCAATCTTCTGCTCAAATAATAAACAACACGTTCTTTCCCTTCAAATTCTTGAATAAGAGCTGAACCGATAACAGTATCATCAGTTGACAAATACAACCTGAAAGGTTTCCCGTGTTGGGGTGGAACTAGCACTGGAGGGTTTGTTAAGTACTTCTTAATTTCATCTAGGGTCAACTGCTGCTCAGCTCCCCATACAAACTCCTGATCGGCTTTCAATTTAAGTAATGGACTGAAAGCTTTGATCTTACCCGACAGATTAGATATGAATCTTCTAATGAAATTAATCTTACCGATCAAAGATTGCAATTCAGTTTTATTGGTAGGAGCAACCATCTTGTTAATTGCATCAATAGACTTCCTACTGAATTCGATGCCCCGCTGATGCACCATAAAACCTAAGAATTGACCTGCCGATACACCAAATGCACACTTATTAGGATTCATCTTCAATCCATGCTTCCTTGTGCACTCCAGTATCTTTCGTAGATCGGCTAGATGTTTTGTGATATCTCCAGACTTAATCACCATATCATCAATGTAGATCTCCACTAATGTGCCGATGTATTCATGAAAAATAAAGTTCATAGCTCTTTGATAAGTAGCGCCGGCATTTTTCAAACCAAACGTCATAACTATCCACTCAAACAATCCCACATGACCTGGACATCTGAAAGCAGTCTTGGGAATATCTTCTTCAGCCATGAATATTTGATTGTAACCTGCATTGCCATCCATGAAACTGATAATCTGATGTCCGGCTGCATCATCAATCAACAAATTAGCAATCGGCATTGGATAACCATCCATTGGTGTGGCTTTGTTGAGATTCCTGAAATCAATACAAACACGAAGTTTCCCATTTTTCTTATAAACAGGAACCACATTAGAAATCCACTCCGCATACCGACACTGCCGAATAAACTTTGCTTCAATTAATTTAGTTATTTCGGCCTTAATGTCAGGAAGTATATTAGGGTTGCATCGGCGCGCTGGCTGCTGATGTGGCCGAAATCCAGATTTGATAGGTAACCGATGTTCAACTATCGATCGATCTAATCCAGGCATTTCAGTATAATCCCAAGCAAAACAATCTTTATATTCCTTTAACAAATTGATTATTTGCTGCTTACACTTGGAATCTAACTTAGCGCAAATAAAAGTAGTCCTTGGCCTATCACCATTACCAATATCTACCTCTACTAAATCATCAGCCGATGTGAACCCCTGACCTAATTTTCCATCATCGGCAAACCTATCCATTAAAACTCCTCCTCAGAACCGACTGCTTGGATCGGTGGAATTTCATAATCAGCAACTCTGAGGAACTCTTTCTCCCAAACTTCTCCTGATATGCATTTAGTTCGCTCATAAGTATCTGATTCTGCCGATGCAATGATATAGGAAGAATCACCAGGGACAACTTCAATCTTATCCCCAACCCACTATGCGAGGCATTGATGCATTGTGGAAGGAACACAACAATTGGCATGAATCCAATCCCTTCCTAGAAGCAGATTGTACGCACCCTTACCATTGATTACAAAGAACGTTGTCGGCAAGGTTTTGCTGCCGATGGTCAACTCAACGCATACTGCCCCCTTAGCTGGTGACAAATTGCCTTCAAAATCTTTCAGCATCATATCGGTTTTGGTCAAGTCTTGATCTCCTTTGCCAAGTTTCCGATACATTACATAGGGCATTGTTGACACTTCTAACGTCACTACTAGAAATAAGACTAAGAGTCTATCCCTAGCAATGATGCCAAAAATGCTTTTGATATATGGTAACGCAATTAGGAAATAGGATCCGCAAGCGCATGGATATCGGTGAGCATTTCACCCGAGATGTATCCTTGGGTATCGTATTTATATTTTTACCATTAGGAGAAAGAGTGCATCTGACTAACCAAATCTATTACTACTAACCTTTAGGCTACAACCACTGTGACTCGATGTGAGTGATGTATAGAGAAGACTACAACCGTACTCTTCTTCTAACCTTGGTAAGGATGATCTATTGTTCTATTGAGGAGGCTTAACGGAATCTAGACACCACAAAGGATGTTCGACCCGCACCTATAAACCCTATCGATCCTGCTAACGGGATATGGAATACAAAGGTAACTCGGAATTGTCACGTTCCTCGCTACTACCACGGTCCGGCTAGACGAGGGGATATCTATGAGTATCCTAGCTTAAACACCACGTTTACGCTAGAGATGATTACTCTAAACTCTACGCGAAGAGATCAAAGTAAACTCATAAACCAAAGAACAATAAAACAAAGAACTTACTAGAATTTAGAAGTCGAAATACTGAAGAATCCTGAGAACAAGCCTCGGGTTAGGAGAACTTGATCCCGCAGGTACAACCTCGGAGTAGACACCGACAGGCCGGCTTCCTCCGAATTACACCTCCACTCTATCTCTCTCAATCTAGTAGAACTAATTCTACTTTCACATGGATGCTAAGCCCTAAGAGGTGGGAACCCGAGAGGGATCCTCTCTCTAAAACCCTAACTTTTGATTTGCAACTGAATAATGAATTGGGGTCTTCTCCACCAGGGGCCAGGGGCCTTGCTTATATAGCCCTTTTGGATGAATCTGGACCGTCGGATCAAACCGACCTTCATCTCACGGTTTTCCTTGATCCTCAAAGGCGGTGGAGCATAATCCGCGAAGTGGAAGCTGATTGGTCGAGAGGAGGGGGCGGGCGCCCCAGGGACTAGGGCGGGCGCCCTGAGTCCGGGCCCGTTCCGTCTCCCGTTCGTTCCCGTGGCTTCTGGAATCTTCTAGATTACGGAAAATTATGTTTTCGGTTTTTATCCCGTCATTAATCCGACATGTGGGCCTTTCTTCCATATTTCCTGATAACCCCCTGCAGAAATAGATAAACAGCAAAACTCGTGGAATTCTGTTAGATCAAACCCTAATTCTAGGTGTTGCTTGCATACAGGTCCTTTTCTTTATTTATTTGATAGTTATAATTGATACTTAAGAACCGTCAACAAATACCCCCATACTTAGGCTTTTACTCGTCCTCGAGAAAAGGTTGGTTAATAAAACATCTGAGGTTGAAACATTCTTTCATATCTGCAGGGTGTTGTAAAATTCCACTGTGCACTATAGTCAGGGAAGTATATAGTCAGAGTAGAGAGCCTTTCTTCTTCTCAACCCTATCACTTGGAGTTTTTATATATTTTTGAAAAGAAAAACTTAGCATACCTTTATCCTCATAGGTGCTCTCAGAGTCACTCATTATCTTTTATATATATATATCTCACTGAGGCTGTTTTGATTTTGCAAAAATAATTCTTTAAGCATACATACCTTGTATTTATTAAATGGTCAAAACGGGATCCGAGGAGAGGAATGTCATACTCTTAGATCAAAGATTTTGAAAATTAAAAACTTGTCACTCTTACTGGCATATTGCTTATTAGAGGGACCATGGGCCATCATCTTTTTTTTTCATCATATTTTATCATATCTCTTTTTTTTTGGGTGGATACCGAGGTACCCCTAATTCTACTGCCGGACACTTGTCCATTTTTTCTGCGAGGTTGTCGAGCACTTGCTCCTTTTTATTTCCTCGATATATTTATAATTTTGCATAGCCCATGCCTCTAACGCAATAATACTTCGGAAGAGTGAATCTTTCTGAATAAAAATGTCTTGATCTTAGGAGTATGATAAATCTCTCAACAAGGGTCTAACTTGTTTTGAACAAACTCAATACAAAGCAGATAGCTTTAATTAATATTTTCATGTTTAACAGACATATAAAACTTGAGGATGGTAGCTAAAATTTTGAAATTTTAAAACAAATTCTCCAAGCAATAAAGATAACAAGAATAAGGTACTCATACCCTTACCATCTCTTATCCCACAATGACTTTTAGCAACACAGGGTTTTGAAATAATTTGAATAATTGCAGGTTTCCAGGAAATATCACAGAGTGAGATTGATCATGATTATAAGCATTTTTATCCTTTTAATTTATCATGTTTAGAGAGATAAAATTCTGCACAAACTAAAGTGAGTATATAAGTGTGTAATAAAAGTGTGCAGAGTGTGTACCTGGTTCATGGAGTGGTGCGATCGAAGTGTGTGACATGTCAGGGAATCTCCCCCATACTTGTTTTCTGCTTTCTTGCACAAAAATAAAGTAGAGACACACAAGACATACTAATAATAATATTTATTAATCTTGAGGCATTTATTACAACCAAACCGAATATATCGAATCTAACTTTAAACAAACCTAATCGAATCTAATAACTAAGATGCAAAGCCTCAAGATCTAATCTAGATAATTTAGTGACGCTCACGCCTCCTAAGCTCATACTCTAACTCTTTGTTCCTTTTGTTGGCATCGGCAAGGTCATCTCGTAGCTTTAGGATCATAGTGTTATGGTTGGAAATCTTCCGATCCATAGCTATGTTGGAGCTCTGTAATTCTATAATGCTATTCTTAATTATTCGTAGCTCCTCATCCACATCTGCAATGGTTCTACGGCGCTTGGGAGGTGTCTCGAAAGCATTGAGAGCATGCTTGGGTGCTTCCTTCGAGCAGTAGGGGCTGCGTAGGCTCGGTAAGAACTGGGCGAGCAAAGTAGGATTGGGTAGAGCTGCGTTGACGTGGTGGCATGGCTTCTAGCTGTCGCTCGGTGTTGGCCAGGACGAGAGCGTAGGCGTCGGGATCTTCCTTGGGCTTCTTGTTGAGGTCGTAGGGAACGACTTCCCAATCGCCGTGGAACTTCTCGGCCATTGGAGCAGCTAGGAATTAGGCTAGATCTAATTTGAGGAAGGAAAGAAGGCTTGAATGAATTGGTGCTAAAAGCTGACGCCAGGGGTCTGTTTATTTAGGGGGTAAAAACTGCTCTCGTGGATGGTTGGGACTCTTCCCGCCGTCATGTTTGTGAAACAAACCGAGGACGGAATTTTCTAGAAAGCACTAGGCAAGGTTATCGCGTGGGAGAAGTCTGGGGCCGAGGGGAGACAGGGGCAGGGCGCCCGCCCTCATCCTCAGGGCGCCCGCCCTGTGTCGGCTCCTCTACGAGCCTGCTTTCTCGAGCGTGTTTCTTACCATGTTTTTATCCCGAAAAATATATGCTTAGCCCAAAAACGTCAAATTAAAAGCGTCGGGCTTTAATTTTTAATTGGAAGGTAAAAATTGATCACATCTATTTCTTCTAATTCTTTATTGGGCTCTAAAAATAATTTAAGACGTTGACCATTTACCTTGAATAACGTACCTTCGTCATTTTGAAGTGTGATAGCTCCGTGGGATGATGAATGAATTACCTTGAATGGTCCTTCCCACTTGCTCCGGAGCTTCCCATGCCCGAAAAGCTTCACCCTGGAATTAAAAAGTAATACCTTATCTCCGGATGAGAACTCCTTCTTCTTGATCCTCTTGTCATGCCATCTCTTGACTCTTTCTTTGTAGATCTTTGAATTGTGATATGCTTTCTCCCGCCATTCTTCCAACTCTGATAATTGCATTCTTCTATGCTGTCCGGCGATATCCAGGTCCATATTCCATCTTTTTATGGCCCAGTGTGCCTTGAACTCAAGTTCAACAGGGAGGTGACAAGTCTTTCCGTACACCAATTGGTATGGAGACATTCCAATTGGGGTCTTGTATGCTGTCCGGTACACCCAGAGTGCATCGGGTAATTTGTCCTTCCATGCCGTTCCCATCTCATTCACTGTCTTCTGAAGAATGTTCTTGATTTGCTTGTTGGAAGTCTCTGCTTGGCCACTTGTCTGAGGATGATAAGGAGTAGCGACGTTGTGACGGATTCCATGTCTTGATAGATAGTGCTCGAAGCGCTTGTCAATGAAGTGTGATCCTCCATCACTTATCACTATCCTGGGGACTCCAAATCTTGGAAATATGATTTCCTCAAACATCCTCTTTGAACTGATATTGTCGGCATGCTTGCAAGGTAGTGCCTCTACCCACTTGGAGACATAATCAACCGCCACCAAGATGAACTCACACTTCTTTGATGGAGGAAATGGACCCATGTAGTCTATTCCCCAGACATCAAAGAGTTCAATCTGAAGGTTGTTGGTGAGTGGCATGGCATCCCTTGTATTTATGTTTCCGTGCCTTTGACATGGCCCACATCTTCTGATATATTGCTTCGTGTCATCGTACATCGTAGGCCAGTAGAATCCACATTGCCAGATCTTTGAATGTGTACGGAATGCTCCATAGTGACCTCCGTATGGTGATGAGTGACATCTGTCGATGATCTTCCATCCTTCCTCAGTAGTCACACATCTTCTGAGTAGGCCATCAGCGCATACTCGGAAGAGATATGGCTCATCCCATATATGTGAACGACTTTCCTGAATAAGCTTTTTCTTGTTTGCTCCGGGGGGTACATAACCTGAAACCATAAAATTAACAATATCTGCATACCAGGGGTCAGATCTGTTAATCCCGTAGAGCATGTCATCCCGGAGTGAGTCATTAATGGAGGTTTCCTGTGAATTCTTAAAGTACATTCTAGACAAGTGATCAGCAACAGAATTTTCTACTCCTTTTTTATCTTTTTTTTCTAAGTCAAATTCTTGGAGTAATAAAATCCATCTGATTAAGCGGGGTTTAGCATCTTTCTTAGTGAGCAAATATTTTAGTGCAGCATGATCAGTGTAAACAATTATCTTAGCTCCAACTAAATAAGATCTAAATTTATCAATGGCAAAAACAACAGCCAGAAGCTCTTTTTCAGTGGTTGCATAATTAAGTTGAGCTCCTGTCAAAGTTTTACTTGCATAAGCAATTGCATGATGCTTTTTATCTTTAGTTTGTCCCAAAACTGCCCCCACAGCATAATCACTAGCATCACACATAATTTCAAAAGGCAACGACCAATCAGGGGGTTGAATGATTGGTGCAGAGATGAGTGCTTGCTTTAATAAATTGAAAGAAGTTAGACATGCATCATCAAATTCGAAAGGAGCATCCTTGGCTAGCAAAAGAGTAAGTGGTCTCGCAATAAATGAAAAGTCTTTTATAAATCTGCGATAAAAACCAGCATGGCCAAGAAAACTTCGAATTCCTTTTATATTCACAGGTGGAGGTAGTTGTTCAATTACTTCAATTTTAGCTCTATCTACCTCAATACCTCTTTCAGACACTAAGTGTCCTAGCACTATTCCTTCTCTAACCATAAAATGACATTTTTCCCAATTAAGGATTAAGTGTTTTTCTTCACATCTTTGCAAAACCTTATCTAAATTCTCAAGACAACTATCAAAAGTTTTTCCATAAACTGAGAAATCATCCATGAAAACTTCCATAATCTCTTCAATCATATCAGAAAATATAGACATCATGCATCTTTGAAATGAAGCTGGTGCATTACATAACCCAAAAGACATTCTACGATAAGCATACATTCCATATGGGCATGTAAAAGTGGTTTTGCTTTGATCATCAGGGTGGATAGGGATCTGGTGATACCATGAATATCCATCTAGAAAACAGAAGAACGAGTGTTTTGCTAACCGCTCAAGCATCTCATCTATAAAAGGCAAAGGAAAATGATCCTTTTTCGTGGCTTTATTAAGTTTTCTATAGTCTATGCACATCCGCCACCCAGTGACGGTGCGTTGCGGAATTAGCTCATTCTTATCATTAGTAACAACAGTCATGCCTCCCTTTTTAGGCACGACTTGAACAGGGCTTACCCACTCACTATGCGGCACAGGATATATAATCCCTGCATGCAGCAACTTTATAACTTCCTTTTTAACTACCTCTCTTATCGCGTTGTTAAGTCTACGTTGAGGCTCTCGAGAGGGTGTAACAGAAGGATCTGTCGGAATACGATGGGTACAAATCATAGGACTGATTCCTGTGAGATCTTGAAGTGAGTAGCCGAAAACAGAGTGGTGTTTTTCAAGAACGGTCATTAATCGCAGAGTTTGCTCCTGAGTGAGTTTATCACTAATGATCACAGGAAACTCTGGATTATTGTTTAGGAAAGCATAGGTAAGACCGGGTGGTAAAGTTTTGAGTTCTATGGGGGGTCTAGGTGTTTCTGCAAACTCATCTAAGGGTTCAGGTACAGAAGGTTCAGCCTCTTCTTCAGTGAAGAAAGGAGCTTCCTCTTCCAAGTCTGGATCTTCTAAAAGTTCTAGAGATGCAGCCTTTACCTCCTCCATAGGATCAGGCAAAAGATATGGCTCGGTCTTATTATTCAAGGAGTGAGTTATTGTAATTGGAAGTTTAAAATCCTTTCCCAAAGAAATGTGGAGCTTTCCAGTTTGACCTTCATAAAGGAGTGTTCTAAAAGGTTGTCCAATCAATAGGTCGAAGTCCCATGTATCAAAGATATAAAAGTTCAAATGAACCATGGAGCCTTCTACCATAAAGGGTAGGACATTAATAATTCCAAGACTGGGGACTAATTGTCCCGAAGATTCCTTTATGACCTTTGTTGTGGGGGTTAAAACAAGTTTCCCAAATAAATTAAGTGCAAAAGCTTCGGACATAATATTGATACCCACAATAGGATTATAGAAAGCGTCAAATTGATCAGAATTATAAGCACAGCGTATAGTTATAGAGGGTGTGTCCACTCGGATCACTTCAGAGGAAAGCTCTGACTCCTCTAACCATTCGCTACTCATAACCGAGATAAGCTCTCTCAATTGACGTTCACTTGGTAAACAAATGCCAACTTGGCCGTTTTGGGGTCGGTCTATAGAATGGTAGTTTGAAATGTTTCCAAAATCGGCAAAGAGATCGGATTCTATGTCTAGCATGAAATCAGATGGTGGAATTTCTTCCTTTTGTGGCTCAGAACCTGGGATAGCTAAAGTAGATGAAAAATTTGGCAGAGTGTCTACTTCGGCTTCGTAGGTTTTATCATGGAGGGCATTATCCATCTCAGCTTCTAGGATTCTATTCAAGATCCCCTTAGCTTCATCAGTAGGGATACGAAAGAAAGAACCTCTAGCCATAGTATGTAACATTTGTTTATTATCTTTCTGAAGACCTCGAAAAAAGTGAAATAAAAGAACAGTGTCTTCAAGCAAAAGTTTTGGACCAGATTCTAAAAGATCAGAAAAACGTTTCCAGGATTTCCCCAAAGTTTCATTATCTTTTTGTTTAAAAGATAGGACTTCGAGTCTAAGGTCACCAGTACGGTCAAGGGAATAAAAATCTAAACAGAAGTTGGCTCTTAAAACTCCCCATTCACCTTGCTGTTGACTTACCTTCTGACTATACCATCGTCTAGCTTCTCCTCTTAAAGAAAATGGAAAAAGCTTCCAACGTAAAGTCTTATCAGAGATGCCATCAATGCGAAGGCAATCGCATGTCTGCTCAAAATCTCTAATATGAAGGTAAGGGTTTTCATCTTCCTTTCCCGAAAAAGATAAATTTTGAATCATCGCAATCAACCTTGAACTTAACTTATACTGGGATGTTTGGATAGGCTGTGATGACTCCCATGGTAAAAGGTCAGTTGCTGAAGGTGTTGCGGCGTCAAAGATAGATATAGAACCTTGGTTTTCCATTTTTGGTAAAAAGAAAAAGGAAAGTAAAGAATGAAAAAGATAAGAAAATAAAAAGTATGAATACAAGCTAGTAGTAAGACTCAAAGTTATCTCAGCAAACCGTCTTTCTCCCCGGCAACGGCGCCAGAAATGCTTGTTGACACTTCTAACGTCACTACTAGAAATAAGACTAAGAGTCTATCCCTAGCAATGATGCCAAAAATGCTTTTGATATATGGTAACGCAATTAGGAAATAGGATCCGTAAGCGCACGGATATCGGTGAGCATTTCACCCGAGATGTATCCTTGGGTATCGTATTTATATTTTTACCATTAGGAGAAAGAGTGCATCTGACTAACCAAATCTATTACTACTAACCTTTAGGCTACAACCACTGTGACTCGATGTGAGTGATGTATAGAGAAGACTACAACCGTACTCTTCTTCTAACCTTGGTAAGGATGATCTATTGTTCTATTGAGGAGGCTTAACGGAATCTAGACACCACAAAGGATGTTCGACCCGCACCTATAAACCCTATCGATCCTGCTAACGGGATATGGAATACAAAGGTAACTCGGAATTGTCACGTTCCTCGCTACTACCACGGTCCGGCTAGACGAGGGGATATCTATGAGTATCCTAGCTTAAACACCACGTTTACGCTAGAGATGATTACTCTAAACTCTACGCGAAGAGATCAAAGTAAACTCATAAACCAAAGAACAATAAAACAAAGAACTTACTAGAATTTAGAAGTCGAAATACTGAAGAATCCTGAGAACAAGCCTCGGGTTAGGAGAACTTGATCCCGCAGGTACAACCTCGGAGTAGACACCGACAGGCCGGCTTCCTCCGAATTACACCTCCACTCTATCTCTCTCAATCTAGTAGAACTAATTCTACTTTCACATGGATGCTAAGCCCTAAGAGGTGGGAACCCGAGAGGGATCCTCTCTCTAAAACCCTAACTTTTGATTTGCAACTGAATAATGAATTGGGGTCTTCTCCACCAGGGGCCAGGGGCCTTGCTTATATAGCCCTTTTGGATGAATCTGGACCGTCGGATCAAACCGACCTTCATCTCACGGTTTTCCTTGATCCTCAAAGGCGGTGGAGCATAATCCGCGAAGTGGAAGCTGATTGGTCGAGAGGAGGGGGCGGGCGCCCCAGGGACTAGGGCGGGCGCCCTGAGTCCGGGCCCGTTCCGTCTCCCGTTCGTTCCCGTGGCTTCTGGAATCTTCTAGATTACGGAAAATTATGTTTTCGGTTTTTATCCCGTCATTAATCCGACATGTGGGCCTTTCTTCCATATTTCCTGATAACCCCCTGCAGAAATAGATAAACAGCAAAACTCGTGGAATTCTGTTAGATCAAACCCTAATTCTAGGTGTTGCTTGCATATAGGTCCTTTTCTTTATTTATTTGATAGTTATAATTGATACTTAAGAACCGTCAACAGGCATACTATTAATTGCAGCTCCTTCGTCGATAAGTATCTTAGAAACAGGCTGCCCATCAACTCTGCCTTTCACAAACAAAGCTTTGAGATGATGTCTCTCGTCATCGGTAGGTTTCTCAAAAACAGCCATCATTGGATCTAGTACCAGCTGAGCTACTTGATCGGAGAGAACAACTTTTTCCTCATCATCAGAGAGTGCCAGAAACTCCATCGGCAACATAAATACCATATTAACATCTGCCGATGCGCCCTTATCTTTGTGTTTCACCTGCCACTGCCGATGTCTGGGCCTCTCATTAGAAGAGCTTTCCTCTCTGTATAGGTCTTCCTGACGCTCACGCTGCATCCTCCTTTTCTGTGTCTTTGTTAGACCCTCAGGGTACCATTGAGGAAGCTTAGTTTTCCAAACCGGCTGATAATAGGTTCCAGTTGATTCTACACGACGTATATTAGGGTCCCTGTAGAATATTTCTTCATCGGGAACTCTTGCGTCTGCCATTTCCTCAAGCTCCTCTTGATTGCTTGGAAAATATCCAGCGCGCTTACCAAGTCTTTCATGTACATTAAGCCTGCCCCCCAGCCGATCATACACTGATGCTCTGCCTCTGATTGGCTCATTGATAGACAAGCCCTGATTACCAGGCTGAAATTCCCTTCCTGGTCGATTGACCCCATAGTAACCATTGCACTCAGGGCAATTCTCAACAGTCGGCAATTTAATGTCTTCTTCCCAGCAATGGATGAAAAACGGGCACCTCTAATGATCTTTATGCCGATACCATTCTTCTTGACGCTTCTCTTCTTACTGTTGTCGATATCGGTCCCTACGCTGACGCCAACCCTCCTGCTGCCTTCGATGGGTAATCACAATGCTAGGTTGAGGTTTTCTGGAACTACTACTTTTTCCCAGTAGACCCTTACTTTTTGCATCATCGGTAGTTATCCGATGCTGGGGATCCACTGATGCGTTCTTCTCAGCAGCCTCTGATGTCAACACCTTGGTCTTACCCTTGGCATCCAACACATTTGCTGGGAAAGGATGCTGATCGATTTTCATCGGCTTCTGGGTCTTGGAGTTGCCAAACTTAATTCTCCCAGATTCGATGGCCGATTGCAACTGATGCCTGAACACCTTGCATTCATTTGTACTGTGTGAAGTTGCATTGTGCCATTTGCAGTATAGGATCTTCTTCAGTTCTTCTGCCGATGGGATCACATGATTAGGTGACAGCTTAATCTGGCCCTCTTGAAGCAGAAGATCAAATATCTTGTCGGCCTTGGTGATATCAAAAGTAAACTTTTCTGGCTCTTTCTGACCAAAGGGACAAGATATCGGCTTTTATTCTTAACCCACTCAGCTAAGCCGATAACTGGTTCTTCATCTGAATCAGAATCTTCTACCTCCCCGACAAATGATACTTTTTTGCTCTAATTCTTTTTAGGCTCAAAAACCCTAGTATCTTGATCAGAGATCCTTTGCATAAGATGACTCAGGCTTTCAAACTCCTGAGAAGCATATCTGTCTTTAAGATGTGGCAATAATCCTTGGAAAGCCAGATCGGCAAGCTGCCGATCATCCAGCACCAGGCTGTAGCACTTATTTTTTACATCTCGTAGCCTTTGCACAAAGCTTTCTACCGATTCATCATTACGCTGCCTCAATTTTACTAAATCGGTAAGCTTCTTTTCATGGACTCCAGCAAAGAAATACTTATGAAATTGTTTTTCTAGATCAGCCCAAGTAATAATAGAATTTGGTGGCAATGATATGAACCACGTGAATGCTGATCCAGACAAAGATGATGAAAATAATCGAACTCTTAATTCATCTCTGCTAGCTGCCTCTCCACATTGAATAATGAAGCGATTGACGTGTTCCATCGTTGATGTATCATCTTGTCCAGAAAATTTGGTGAAATCTGGTACCTTGTATCGATTTGGGAGAGGAATTAAATCATATGCTGGAGGGTATGGAGTCCGATAAGAATAAGTATTGACCTTGGACTTTATCCCAAACTGATCCCTCATAATTTCTGCTATCTTATCGGCCCAAAAAGCATCAGCCTCCTGCTGACGAACTGGGTGAATTTCTATAGGAGGCACCTGCTGATATCCCTCCACGTATCTTTGTGGCACACGATCTCCAGCAATCGGCATATTTGCCGTTACTTGTGGTCCATTAACCTACTGGAAAAGATTCATCGGCTGAGCTGCCGATGCTTGATTCTGGAAACCAGCTTGCATATGACCTTGTTGAATCCCTGTAACCTGCTGATTCTGCTGAACTGCATGTTGAACAGGTAACTGTCCTGTCCAACCATTATTAGAACTCATCGGTACAAAGCTTGCCGATGGCTGGTAATTTGCTAACATTGTTGGATAATTATAACCAGCTTGAGGTATGAACTGAACCCCAGGTTGACTCATAGCAGGGGCTTTCTGCTGCATCGGCAGTAAGCTTGCCGATAGACTTGAATTGGGTGTTTGAACCAAAGGCATCTGGAAACCCCCTGGAGTTGGTTACACAGTAGTTGTTGTGGCATATTGGGGCACTTGAGCCATCGGCGAAACAGCCGATGGTATAGGAGCTTTTCCTGCTGCATCAAACACTTGAGGTAACCCGAGATTGAAAGCAGATGACTCCAGAGGCATACCATATCCCCACCAATTAGCAGGAATCTGGCTATTCTGAGACACAGGCCATGACATAGCTGATGCCGATAGATCTGTATTAAGCTGAACTCGTCCTCCTGGTAGTACCGGATCTGATCGTATCGGTGTAGATTGAATATTAGGTAAACCTGCCGATACTGGAGGAGAAATAACTTATGTACCCACAACGGCCGAGGGAGCCGATGGAGTATTGATAGATGCCGGCTCTGGTTGGTGATAAGCAGGCCCAACGTAATGCGGTGACGCTTGTCCCTCTTTGAGAGTTCGAACCACAGCATTATGAACAGTATTGGACAGCACATTGGAATGATTAATCAAAGCATGATTTACTGCAGAATTAACCATCTCTTGAAGTTTACCAGGATTAGAGTCAAAGGTAACCTGCCGAGGCAATGGCAAATCTTGCTTCTGGATGACTTGTCCACTCTTATTCAGGCTAAACGATTTCAGACAAAGCTGCCGGTATTCTTCTATAGCCTTTTCCATAGCCTGCCTCTGCTCTTCCTTAAGATCTTCTTCTGATACCGCGATGATGTTCCCTGAATCGATCTCAGGATTAAACATATTGATCGGATTGATTTGTCCCACCAGGCGTGCCAAAAGATGTGTTGATGCAAAAGTAGATCTGCAAACACAAAGGGCTAATACCCGATTCGATATCCAAAGCGTGCCAGTCGATTTGACCTGTTAATCGACAAGGATGATAACTCGAGCACTTTGGTCCTGACAACAGCGATACGCCTGGAAGCCACGGCCAAGAGGTACTCACGCGGAACTCGAAGATCGTCGAAGGTCACACTGAAGCGATGCAGCTCGTCGGATCGAAGAGTACTCGTAAAAAGAAAAATACGCAAATTGACGAAGTCGCCGAAAAGTAAGCAGATGCAAATAGGAGTAAAATTGGTTTGATTTTGATTGATTGATCCCTTTTTACATTGCCCCTCAATCTATATTTATACCCTGATCTAAGGAGACATAACCAAATACGACTAGGACACCAAGTCCATATCTAAGGAAACACGTGACTATTACATGAATCATACTCTAACAAATATAGAAAGGAAATCAACATCTATCTATTTCCTTGTCCGCCTCAATTACGATGGAATTCTTCATCAACCTCCTTTCCATCGGCATACTTCCTGTTTCATCGGCAGTAGTCTTCAAGCCTTCCTTCATCGGCATCGGCAATAACATCTCCAACCTTATCGGCAACGCCTGAGTCTAAATCAACCTTTCCATCGGTCCCCACCATTCATCGGCAACAATCCTCACAAGCTGATTTTCATCGGCTGTCAGCGTATACAGTAACTTTTCTCCTGCTGATTAGCCCACTCTAATCATTTTGACACGTGCCAAAAACGATGTCAACATTAACCATTGAAATCATGATATCAAACATATCCATAACAATATGGAACATGTGATCAATTATCATGTGAAACATGTGATTATTAAAAACATGAAAACATGATATATGAAGCATAACAGCAAGGCAAGACATATATCTCATAACAGCGATAAACATGAGACAGCATGTGAAATGACGTGACAGAACTATTGAAACATACAGGCAACAACGTACGAAACAACTTGACTAAATCAACGAAACAAGCAGACATAGCATATATCTTATAGCAGAAACAGACACAAGATATAAACAGAAACGATATGACTGAACATACGAAACAGACTCATAGCAGCGCTTGAAACAACATGGATATATAACTGAAACAAGCATGATCAGGAAAGCGTAAAACAGCAGGGAGATGAACCGATCATACCCTCTCATGCGCTTCGAGGATCCCGATCCTTGTCCAACCTCCTTCGTCATGTCGTAGAGGATAAAGATGATCTCTCCGCCGGGAAGAAGAAGTTTGCCCGCGTGAGGAAGACAATGATGGCACTCGAAGACAACGACGAACGACGGCGGAGTGGTGTTCGGGGAAGATGACGATGAACAGCAGCAGCGGTTTGGGCAGTCGCGTAGATGCTCCCCAAAAACCTAATTGTTGATCCCTCATGCAAGGTCTCAAACGGCAAGGGCTTCAGAGGCACCTGCCCTCTCGCTCCTCCGTGCACGCAGAGTTGCGAGATGGGAATTCCTCTGTTGCGGTTGAAATGTGGTTCTGTATTCTCTCATGTGTGCCGAAGGGACAGGGCTCTCCCCTTTATCTATGCGGATAGAAGAGGAAGGAGGAGGGCAAGGGTCTCATGGCTAGCTGTTCAGGGGACGGGCATGTGAAGAGTTCAACTCTCAGTTGAAACTCCCACGGTTAGTGAGTGCTAAAAATTAACACAACCACACCATGCCTCGCCCGCTCGCCGCCTGCCTGCCAGCCTTGCCCATGCCCACGCCCACGGCCTGGCCTGGCTCGACTGGCGGCGGTGGCGGCGCGCGCACGCACGTGTGGCACGCCTTTGTCCGTTTCTTAACTTCTCAATTTAAGCAGAATAACTCCCACCATATAAGTCAAGTCAAGGACCCTTCGAATTTCAATCCGGTATAACTAATATTGTCCACAATTACACACCATAGAGTTTATTGATTTATTAAAGTTAAATGGGCCTAGCTCATAATAAATCCAACAATCCCCACCAAACTCTAGGGTTTGTAATGATGAAGTATCAGAATCACAATTCTTTGATAACTTGTATTTCGATGGAGACTGTTAAGTTGAACATCCAATTAGAACAAGAGTTTTACTCATTCACAACTGAACAATGGACTAAGCCTTGAATTGACAGTTTTATGCAAGATGAGATTCGCTCAAGTCCTTTGCTGATACTAGGCTGCAAAAAGGCATCCCCGCTGTTTGAAGCATATAAGTCACACTTTAGTGCCTTTCATGAGTATTTAGGGATTACCCAAGTCCCATAGACTGTGACCAGCAGTCTGACTCATATAAGTGTACTCCTCAAAAGATGTTCTGTAGAACAACATATCACCTTTATAAGACTCTTGGAATACATTAAGGTAAATACCATCCTGCCTTATAGATAGGAAAGATGTGCATCAGAAATGAGTCAAGAAAGATATCTTTCCTCTCAATCTACTCCTAGCTTGTTTCACCACTCTACTTCACGGGATCTCCGATCACATAGAGCAGGTTACCACTATAGTAGATTTCATGTGGGTCTCATACCCATTTCTCTCGATGCACTTTCTATTACATTGCGTGACAGACCCTTAGTGAATTGATCTGCTAGATTATTGGATGTGTGGACATAATCCACTATTATAACTCTGAAGGTTTTAAGCTTTCTAATAGATTTTAATCTTCTCTTAACATGCCTTGTAGACTTCATGTTATTCATGGAACTGTTGACCTTTGTAATCACAGTCTGGTTGTCACAATTCAAGGAAATAGCCGGTATCGGTTTTTCAACTACCAGTAAATCCATCAGGAGATCACGAAGCCACTCAGCCTCAGTCCCAGTAGTGTCTAATGCTGCGAGTTCTGCTTCCATTGTAGACTTCGTTATGATAGTATGCTTGCAAGACTTCTAGGAAACAGCGCCACCTCCAAGCAAGAACACATATCCGCTTGTGGCATAAAGCTCATCAGCATCAGAAATCCAGTTGGCATCACAATAGCCTTCTAGCACTCTTGGGTTTCCAGTATAATGAATACCATATGTCATAGTACCTTTCAGATAGCGCAACACTCTCTTAAGAGCACGCCAGTGATCATCTCCTGGTTTTGAAACAAACCGGCTCAGCTTTCACACAGCATAAGAGATGTCAGGTCTTGTTGCACTCGCAAGATACATGAGTGAGCCAATGATCTGAGAGTATGTCAATTGATCCCTTGCAATTCTTCAATTTTTCCTCAATATCATGCTAGGGTCATAAGGTGTAGGAGCAGGATCACAGTCACTAAAACCAAAGCGACTCAACACCTTTTCCACATAATGGGATTGTAACAAAGTTACCCCACCATCACCTTCTCTAATAAGCTTGATGTTTAGAATGACATCAGCTTCTCCCAAATCTTTCATATTAAAATTGCTCGATAGAAGTTTCTTTACTTCCTCAATCACATTGAGGTTTGATCCAAAGATCAATATGCCATCAACATAAAGGCATAGCATAACAGCCTCACCCCTACCATACCGATAATACACACACGAGTCTGCTTCATTCACAGCAAAACCAGCAGCTATAAGAGTATTATCAAACTTTTCATGCAATTGCTTAGGTGCTTGTTTTTGGCCATATAATAATTTTAACAACCTGCACACCTTGTTCTCTTGACCATCTGCAATGAACCCTTCTGGCTGATCCATATAGATCTCCTCATCCAACTCTCCATTTAGGAAAGTTGTCTTAACATCCATCTGATGAATGATAAGACCATAAGAGGCTGCCACGGCTATTAATGTATGAATTGTAGTAAATCGAGCCACTGGTGAATAGGTGTCAAAGAAATATTCGCCCTCTTTTTGGGTATATCCTTTGGCCACAAGCCTTGCCTTGTACCTCTCAATTGTACCACCAGGCCTAATCTTTTTCTTGAAGATCCACTTGTAGTCTATAGGTCGACAACCATAAGGACGGTCAACGACCTCCCAAGTTCCATTAGACATAATAGAATCCATCTCACTCCTTACTGCTTCCTTCCATATGTCAGCATCAGGAGAGGAATATGCCTCTCTAATGGTGGTTGGTGTGTCTTCCACAAGGTACACTATAAAGTCATCACCAAAAGATTTTGCAAACCTCTGTCTCTTGCTCTTTCGAGTAACTATAGTGTTATCCTCCTCAGGGATGTGCATATGAGAATCCTCAGCATGATTTATAGGAATAGACAGTTCTTGCCCATGGGAAATTATAGTCTCATGACTTGTTTCACTAGGTGTATTTTTCATGGAAAACTCATTCTCAAAAAATGTAGCGTCTCTTGACTCCATGATAGTATCAACATACATATCAGACACATCGGATTTTATAATTAAGAACCTATATCCAGTGTTGTGGAAAGAATAGCCTAGGAATACACAATCAACAGTTTTAGGCCTAAGTTTACGCTTTTTGTTGATTGGCACATTCACTTTAGCCAGACAACCCCAAGTGCACAAATATGAGAGATTTAACCTTCTCTTTTCCCATTCCTTGAATGGTGTGATCTCTTTGTTCTTCGTTGGAACTCTGTTCATGACATGACATGCTGTCAAAATTGCCTCACCCCACCATTCCTTGGATAATCCCGCTGTACTCAACATGGCATTCACCAAATCAGTTAGAGTGCGGATTTTCCTTTCAGCAATCCCATTGGATTGTGGTGAGAATGGAGGTGTCCTCTTATGAACAATTACATGTTCCACGCAGAACTCATCAAAAACATTAGAAAAATATTCTTCACCTCAATCGGACCTTAACCGTTTTATTTTCCTTTCAAGTTGGTTCTCAACTTCAGCTTTATAGGTCTTAAAATAATTAAACGCTTCATCTTTTGTTTTTAAGAGATACACATAGCAAAATCTGGTGGAGTCATCTATAAAAGTGAGAAAGTATCTTTTACCGCCTTTTGTTAAAATTCCATTCATCTCACATAGATCAGAATGAACAAGTTCTAGAGGTGCCAAATTCCTCGCCTCAGCAGCCTTGTGGGGCTTGCGGGGTTGTTTTGATTCAACACACACATGGCACTTAGACTTTTTGACCAAGTTGAATTTAGGAATTAAATTTAGATTTGCTAACCGCATAAGACAGTCAAAACTTGCATGACAAAAGCGTGAATGCCATAAATCCGACTCATCAAAAATATCAACAGAATTCACCAACTTATTACACACATCATGCAACGATAAGCAGAACAAGCCTCCGCAATCATATCCTTTACCAACAAAGGTCTCATGTTTTGACACAACACATTTATTCGACTCAAGAACAACTTTGTAGCCATCTCGACATAACATAGATGCACTAACAAGATTCTTCTTTATGGAGGGCACATGTTGCACGCTCTTCAATGGCACCGTCTTCCCCGAAGTAAACTTCAGAATGACCGTATCAACACCAAGAACATGAGCACGCAACCCATTCCCCATCAACAAGGCGCCAGACCTCCCGGCCTGGTAGGAAGAAAACAAAGAAACATCAGCACACACATGAATATTTGCACCACTATCCATCCACCACTCAGGTGAATTACAAACTGAAAGAACAAATGGTAAAGAATTACCATACCCATTCCATTTCCAGTCTCAGTAGTCACAACATTGGCTGATTTCTTGTCCTGTGTGAACTTGCGGTCAGGGCACTCTCTTGCCCAATGCTGATCACTGCCACAGACAAAACATCCTCCCTTTCCCTTGTTGTTGTTCTTCTTCTTAAACTGTGCTGTTTGAACAGGCTTAGGTGTATTCTCTTGCTTGTTCTAGTTTTTCTTCTTGTTAAACTTGCGGAATTTCTTCTGCACCACATTAGTAGTAGAGGTCTCAACACCTTTCCCATTGTCCTTTGCTCTAGCCCTCTCCTCAACATCAAGAGTAACAATGAGTTCTTTAACATTGAACTCCTGTCTCTTATGCTTGAGGGAGGTGGCAAAGTCCTTCCAAGAAGGTGGTAACTTGGCGATTATACCGCCAGCCACAAACTTGTCAGGCAAAGGACAAGGAAACAGTTCAAGTTCCTTAGCTAGTGACTGAAACTCATGAGCCTGTTCCACTACAGATCGATTCTCAACCATTTTGTAGTCATACAGCTGCTCCATGAGATACAGCTCGCTACCAGTATCGGTAACTCCAAACTTTCCAACAAGTGCATCTCACAGCTCTTTCCCTGTAGGGAGAATGATATAGCTTTAAACTTAGCCTCATCCTCAGGAGACAAGTTAGCAGGCTTGCCCTCAGCGGCATGATAACATGACATAGCAGTTAGCCATAATTCCATCTTAGCTTTCCAGATCAAGAAGTTTTTACCATCAAAAGGATCAGGCTTCAATACAGCAGCAAAACCTCTGACAGAAAAATACCTATAATTAGGTTTTTGGATTGTTAGATGATTAGGCAATTTCCATGTCATTTTAATTCCACAAATTAACGTTATGATGATGACATATAAAAGATTATTAACCATTGAAATCATGATATCAAACATATCCATAACAATATGGAACATGTGATCAATTATCATGTGAAGCATGTGATTATTAAAAACATGAAAACATGATATATGAAGCATAACAGCAAGGCAAGACATATATCTCATAACAGCGATAAACATGAGACAGCATGTGAAACGACGTGACAGAACTACTGAAACATATAGGCAACAGCGTACGAAACAACTTGACTGAATCAACGAAACAAGCAGACATGACATATATCTTATAGCAGAAACAGACACAAGATATAAACATAAACGATTTGACTGAACATACGAAACAGACTCATAGCAGCGTTTGAAACAACATGGATATATAACTGAAACAAGCATGATCAGGAAAGCGTAAAACAGCAGGGAGATGAACCGATCATACCCTCCCATGCGCTCTGAGGATCCCGATTCTTGTCCAACCTCCTTCGTCATGTCGTAGAGGATAAAGATGATCTCTCCACCGGGAAGAAGTCCGCCCGCGTGAGGAAGACAATGACGGCACTCGAAGACGACGACGAACGGCGGCGGCGCGGTGTTCAGGGAAGATGACGATGAACAGCAGCATCAGTTTGGGCAGTCACGTAGACGCTCTCCAAAAACCTAATTACCGATCCCTCATGCAAGGTCTCGAACAGCAAGGGTTTCGGAGGCACCTACCCTCTCGCTCCTCCGTGCACGCAGAGTTGCGAGATGGGAATTCCTCTGTTGCGGCTGAAATATGGTTCTGTATTCTCTCACATGTGCCGAAGGGACAGGGCTCTCCCCTTTATCTATGCGGTTGGAAGAGGAAGGAGGAGGGCAAGGGTCTCACGGCTGGCTGTTCAGGGGACGGGCATGTGAAGAGTTCAACTCCCAGTTGAAACTCCCGCGGTTAGTGAGTGCTAAAAATTAACACAGCCACACCGAAGGGACAGAGCTCTCCCCTTTATCTATGCGGCTGGAAGAGGAAGGAGGAGGGCAAGGGTCTCACGGCTGGCTGTTCAGGGGACGGGCATGTGAAGAATTCAAGTCCCAGTTGAAACTCCCGCGGTTAGTGAGTGCTAAAAATTAACACAACCACACCACGCCTCACCCGCTCGCCGCCTGCCTGCCTGCCTCGCCACGCCACGCCACGCCCACAGCCCGGCCCGGCTGGCGGCGGCGGCGCGCGCGCACGTGTGGCACGCCTTTGTCCGTTTCTTAACTTCTCAATTTAAGCAGAATAACTCCCACCATATAAGTCAAGTCAAGGATCCTTGGAATTCCATCCCGGTACAACTAATATTGTCCACAATTACACACCATAGAGTTTATTGATTTATTAAACTTAAATAGGCCTAGCTCATAATAAATCCAACATTTGGTTTGCCTTGTTTAACAGGAACTGTAACACTTTCGTCTTATTTGGCAATTAGTGTCCAATCATGGACTAATTATGCTTAATAGATTCGTCTCGTAAATTACTCTTAATCTGTGCCGACATGCATGTAATTAGTCTATATTTAGTACTCCATGCATGTGCCGCAACATTCGATGTGATGTGTGTTAAAAAAACAGAGGCAACCAAACAGGGCCTAACATATCCTTTTCAGGTAAGAGTCAGAGGAGGGGGCTAGCATGATGTAAAATAAAATGAGAGAAATGTGAACTATAGTGATAGATAGGCCATAAAAAATCATGAGAAAACCGTGGAGGTTCTAAAGATCAGGAAACAGGCAGGTACATAAGTTACAAGTAGCAGCATTCAATGATAGCAATCAAATGAAAGACCCCAACGTTCTTTGGCCTTGCTTCATCCAAGCATTTCCTTCTAAGTGGTTGGCTTGCTCCATTAGCTTTCTGTTTCATGGGAGCATCGCTACTTATTGTATTCTGATAAGCATGGACATTCCTAAAGAGTGGTGGCGGCATGATACCAGAAGTCTGCATGATTAAATTAAGTAAAATGTAACTCAGCCGACAGACAGGTTATAAAATAATATCATAAATGAAGAAAAGGGCCAAGCACAATTGGCTCAAAATTGTATAAAACATTTCAATAGTTAAGACACAATATAATTCCCTTGGTGCAATAGAAAACCAACTAGCAACTACTATGGACAATAATTATGGTCTACCAAGCAACGGTGCCACACAGCTCTATATCATCAGAACGTTGTTCACAGGACAGACAGATGATAGATAACTCCTAAGGGCATACTCAGTGCTGAAAGCTCCCACACAAGGTGGGTCTGAGGAAGGGAATTCTTTTTTTTTTTTTGAGCCATAGGGGAAGGGAATTCTAGGCAGCCATTACTTTGCTAGTTTGCAAGGAGGCTGATTGGGACCCAGGACATCCAGAACAGGTGGAGACACTCGACCACTGCATGCCGGACCCACCCTTCTACTTCATTGCAAGGGAAAAATGTTTTTTTAGGAAAGGTAGATGGATCAGGATAGATGAAACAAGAAAATTCTGGAGTCTGGAAAGTTCTTGAAGGTCTAAAATGAGCCATCTGAGCCAGCATCAAATAATTGGTAACATAAGAGACACCAAAATAGCACTGCTTTTTTAACATGGTTCTACCAACTGTTGATTACATTTAGTCCCCTATTAGGTGCACAATGGCAGAACTTAAGTCAAGAATCAAACAGGTTATACTGACCTGTGCTGCAGTTGGTGATGGGGCGTCAAACTGTCCTACGTTAGAGGTTGCACTGTTCTGCACATGCAATGCAGTTGCTCTTACATGAGGATAGCCAGAAGCCAGGTACTTCTGCTATGTTGTTAGCATGAAGCTGTTTGATTTGCTTAGGACTAATATCCCCAAGACTTGCAGAGACACTGGATGACAGAACTCGATTTTCATTGGCAGAGTTTGACTTCACCAGAGTGGACATGGATGTGTGTTCCTGCTGGAGACGTAGACCAGTTGATTCATTAAAACACTCATCAGTATCTTCAGCAACACCTACAAGATGAAGACATGTTTTTAATGTATGTTTATGGCTTCAAAATTTAAGTGAGGATGAGTCCTTGCAAGCAAGAAACCAAAGGATTAATGAACCATAGTGTAACTTCTACAGAAAGGCAAATGGAAAATACTGCACACCAGGAATGAGCTAGTAACAATGAACACCAAGCTAATTGATGATGATTGAAATCCATCTGGATAGAGAATTACTGCAGTGATCCTCAAGTGTTCTGATTTTATAGGAACAAACATATTTATACATGTTAACATAGAAGACAGCAATCTATGAGGAAAGTCCATGAAGGACATATTCAAATCCATGATGCACATTCTACAAAATCACCATTTCATTTCTATTTCTATACCTTTCAAAAGTTAAGATATGAGGCAATACTTCATGCAACTACTAATATATCACAATCAGTATAGACATACCACAGAGCTTCAGATATGGGTGTAAAATGAACCAACCTATATACACAGTTCCTCATATGCCGACCATAAAAAGAGGATCTAGAGACAACGCTTGTGTAAATTGTTCAGCTGCAGCTGAAATTCTGCCTGTGCACCTACATGCAGTTGAGATAAATATAATAAAGTCTGAAAAAAATATAATATGCAGCAACATGGATTCAGTTACCATGAATAATAAACCTGTAAATCACTCCAAGGAGGTAGTGTCCTGTTGCTCCACTTGGAACCTGCAGAAGGATGAAACTAATATCAGAGACAAGCTAACCCTTACAGGAATTAAAGCAAACAAAGATGTGATTGATTTTATTTTCTCCCTAACTAATTCACCCCTGTAAACCTCAGCTGAACGTCATGCCCCAGGAGAAAAAATGGAAAGAAAAAAACAAGAAAGATTCAAGCCGGTCCATGCAGTGCAAAGCATGTACCTTGTATCTTGTAATACTAATGCCTCTCTGGTATAACATAAAAAATCTAGAATTTCCAACAATCAAGGGGAACGGACAGGCATGCTGCTTTGGCCTTTGCCAAAATTGGTACGAACAACACCGCAGGAAAGATAAATCAACCAGGCCTAGCATTACTGTTGAGGAAAGATAAAACAACGGACATCCATACGGCTTTGGCCTTTGCCAATATTGTAGCGACAGTACTAAAGGGTTATGTTTCAGCAAGTGATGTTTGCATGGGATTAAAGTAGCTATCAATTGTTCGTGCAGAACCCTGTGGAACTACCATAGGTGGATATTGTCGACAAGAGTTGTTAATATCATTGCTAGTTGGATGTATTATCATATAGAAGTATTGTGGGTGAAAGGAATAGAGATTGTGTGGAATATTGGATTAGATTGATTGGAGAGACCTATGTACATATATATAGGGGACAGGAGATCTCGTGGCTTATAGAAACAGAACCAACAGAGATCTCCTCATATCTCTCTAACCAAATACAGGGGCTGACCGGCTATACCAGGCTCGGGCCTACCATATACACATGCACAGCACATATACATTCTAATACGCCCCCCCCCCCCCCCCCCCCCCCGCAGTCGCAGCGTCAGTGAGTCGAACGTTGAGACTGGACCGAAACTCCGTGAAGACAGAAGTTGGCAGCCCTTTGGTGAAGATGTCAACTGAGACGTCGTCGGGACGTGAAGGACGCGGACAGCTCCAAGTGCCACTCATTCTCGAACGAAGTGAAGATCAATCTCAATGTGCTTGGTACGTTGATGCTGAACGGGGTTGGAAGACATGTACATGGTGCTGATGTTGTCACAATAGACCAGGGTCGCTTGGCGCAGAGGTGTGTGCAACTCAGCCAGCAGCTGGCACAACCAGGAAGCCTCGGCGACAGCATTGGCGACAGCACGATACTCAGCTTCGACACTGGAGCGGGAGACAGTGTTCTGGTGCTTGGAGGACCAGGAGACCAAGTTGTCGCCAAGGAACATAGCATAGCCTGATGTAGACTTACGAGTGTCGGGACAACCGGCCCAATCGGCGTCTGAGTAGACCACAAGCTCAGACTGGCTAGAAGCACGCAGATGAAGACCCAAGTCCAAGGTGCCACGGACATAGTGCAGGATGCGCTTCAAAGTTGCTAGATGAGGTTCACGCGGGTCATGCATATGGAGATACACCTGCTGAACAACATATGCGATGTCGGGCGTGTGAAAGTGAGATACTGCAAGGCTCCAACGAGACTGCAGAAATCTGTAGGATCTGAAATAGGTGCACCATCAGCAGACAACTTCGGGTGGAGATCAACCGGAGTGGAGCACAGCTTGCAGTCAGCCATGCCAGCACGATCCAGGATATCCAACATGTACTGGTGCTGTGACAAGAACAAGCCGGAGGCAGTGCGTTGAACATGCATACCCAGAAAATGATGGAGCTCACCTAAGTCCTCATAGAAAATTCTCGCTGAAGGGCTACAATGATGCGATGAAGCAAAGCCGTAGAGGAGGCAGTCAACACGATATCATCCACATACAGCAAGAGATAGGCAGTGTTGCTGCTACCACGATGAAACACGAACAGCGAGGTATCTGACTTTGCCTCCACAAAACCCAGGTGAAGAAGGAAGCTGGCGAAGCGATTGTACCATGCACGAGGCGCCTGTTTCAGCCCATAGAGAGACCGATTCAGGCGACACACGAAATCCGGATGAGAAGAGTCTTCAAATCCTGAGGGCTGGGCGTAGTAGACTGTCTCTGAGAGATTCCCGTGAAGAAAGGCGTTCTTCACATCAAGCTGATGCACTGGCCAGTGGTGAGAGACAGCAAGAGAGAGAACCGCCTGGACAGTAGCGGGCTTCACAACGGGGCTGAAAGTCTCATCATAGTCAATGCCTGGGCATTGAGTGAAGCCCCGAAGAACCCAACGGGCTTTGTAGCGCTCGAGGGAGCCACCTGACTTTCACTTGTGTTTGAACACCCACTTGCCAGTCACCACATTGGATCAAGACGGCCGCGGAACGAGATCCCAAGTGTGGTTGGCAAGAAGTGCAGAGAACTCCTCCTGCATAGCTGCACGCCAATTGGGGTCAGTGAGAGCAGCGCGGTAAGTCCGTGGGATGGGCGACAGTGGCTCCACCTGAAGAACCAGCCGATCCACTGGTTGTCGAAAGCTGGCCTTCCCGTGCGTCCGCATGGCGTGCTGGTTGGCCACGGGAACGACAGGAACTACCCCAGCAGGGAGGCGCGCAGGAGAAGCCGGATCAACGGTGACCAGTGTAGTGGCTGGAGAAGCTGCACCGACGGTAACAGGAGTAGTGCTAGTAGTCGGTGTAGGGTGCTGGCGATGACTGTACACCAGACGAACAGGAGGCGGCGGTGCCATGGCTGCCCTGGCTATAGTCGAAGTAGGGCGCCGGCTGTACACCAGGCCACCCCAACGCTGAAAGCCAGGTGGAGGTGCGACGATCGTCAGGGCAGGCGATCAGCTGACCGAGGGCAAGCGGGAAGTAGCCGAGGCAGGACTGGGTGGTGGTCTGCCGGATGCTGGGCTGCCACTGTCGGCTGCTGGGCTGGTGCTGCCAGCTGCTGGGCAGCCATCGCCGGCTGCTGGGCCTGGTAGGTCTAGGGGGCGGCAGCAGCGCCCCCTGGAACATGGAGAACAGCCGCACGTGGCTGTGCGGTAACTCCAGGAGATCTTGGAGGAGCAAAAAATGTGACGGCACTGGGGGAGCCATCACCAGGTCAGTAGAGAGTACAAACTCGAAGTCCTATGGTGCAGGACGAGAGGAATTTTCGGAGAAGGGGAAGGACGCCTCATCAAAGACGACATGCCAGGAGATGATGATCCAGTTGGAGGACCGGTCAAGGTAGCAGTAGCCTTTGTGGTGAGGAGAGTATTCGAGGAAGACGCACAAGGAGGAGCGAGGAGCGAGTTTGTGGGGAGCGGTGGCGGAGAGGTTGGGGTAGCATCGACACCCGAAGACACGGAGGTGCTCATAGGGGGCGGAGACCCGTAAAGCACCATGTGAGGGGTGGAGAAACCAAGTGTCTTGGTAGGAAGGATATTGAGGAGGAGGGTGGCGGTGGAGAGAGCCTCAACCCAATAAGCTGGTGGAACACTAGCCTGAAACAGTAGACAACGAACGACATTATTGATGGTACGAATAATGCGTTCAGCTTTACCGTTTTGAGGCGAGGTATACGGACAAGACATCCGGAGCTAAACTCCGTGGGAGAGGAAGAAAGCACGGTAAGTGTGGTTGTCGAACATGCGACCATTATCGCACTGGATACCCTGAATGATGACACCAAACTGTGTGGCAACATAGGCAAAGAAATTAGACAGGGTGGAAAAAGTGTCAGACTTTAGCCAAAGTGGAAAAGTCCAGAGGTAATGCGAAAAATCATCGAGCAAGACAAGATACTTGCAACCAAAAACACCGGGAATAGGCGATGTCCACAAGTCACAATGTATTAACTGAAAAATATGAATAGTGCGAGAGGAGGACGCATGAAAAGGTAGACGGGTATGATGACCCAACTGACAAGCATGACATAGTGTTTGACTAGCACTCCTATTACATGGAATAGCAGACAACTGTGCTAGCTGAGACAAAACTTCATGGCCAGGATGACCAAGACGCTGGTGCCAAAGTGAAGGACTGGTGGTGGCAAGGAGAGCAGATGTAGACTCTGGAAACTGCAGCGGATAGAGAGGACTGGAGCTGTCACACCTGACGATCTCTCTCCGAGAACGAATATCCTTCAGAGAACAGCCAAGAGGGTCAAACTCCATAGAACAATTGTTATCAGAAGTAAACTGGCATACCGAAATAAGGTTCTTCATAAGACCAAGCAAAACAAGGACGTTATTAAGATGAAGGTTATGCGGAAAATTGGTGACACCAGTTGAAGTAACGGGAAGAACGTTCCCATTACCGACGATAATATGAGATGGAGATGATGTTTGTGGAGTAGAGGGGATGGTGATTATACCAGCGTCAGAAGTCATGTGGTTGGAGGTGCCGAAGTTGAAGTACCAGTTGCTCGACGGAGGCTGCTGGAGCGACATAGTCTGAAAGTTCACGGCCAGGCTTGGTGCGTCCCAGTCAGGCGGCACGATGGCGGGTCTATACAAGCCGGCCGGAGGTAGTGCCCACTGCTGGACGCTGGGATGGACGCCCCATCCTTGTTGAGCCCCAGTCAGGAGCGCCTGGGGAAGCACCTGGGGCAGCTGCTGACCACCGGGTGCCTGCTAAACGCCGGCGAGGAGGGCGTGAGGGTGCGGCAGCGTCAAGGGCCGGGGTCCGGGCCACATGTTGATGGACCCGGTCCATGGTTGATGAAGGTTGGGCCACGCAATGGTGGCTGGACCTCCAGGTGCGCCATTGGAGGTGCCGCTGCTGTTCGGGGAACTGCGACCGCTGCCGCCGCGCTTGCCCCCCTCCCCCCTTCCCCGGAGTTGGAAGAAGGTTGTTGCGGGTTCGGCGGCCGCTGCTGCTGAGGAGAGGCGGGTGGAGCAGCTGGTGACGAAGGTGGTGGCCGCGCCCCGCTAGAGGTTGCAGCAGCCCCAGTGTGGAGGGCAGTGGCTGGAGCGGACGCCTCCATGGTGATTTCCTCGAGGAGGAGATCATTGCGTGCCTGCAAAAAGGTGGGGAAGGGACGCCCACGTCGAAGGTGGAGCCTGATAGCTTTGAAAAGGCCATTGAGGCCGCGCAGAAGGTTGAGGACAAGGGTCCGATCGGTGACCGGCTCACCAAGGTCGCGGAGGGCGTCAGCCATGCCCTTGAGCTTTCGGCAGTACGCGGTGATGTCGAGGTTGCCTTGGGTGAAGTTGTGGAAGGCAGCGTCGAGGTGGAGGGCACGAGTTTCGTGATTGCCGTGAAACTGTGACTCGATGCCCAGCCAGGAGGTGCGGGCAGTGGCGCCATTCTCAACTATAGCCTCGGCGCGCGAGGGCGTCAGTGATGGTGCCGGTGATCCAAATCCGCACGACGTAGTCCATGCGGACCCAATCAGGGGAGTCAAGGGCGGCCACGTCAGAGAGGACATGACTCTCCATGGAGTAGCGACCGACGGCGAGGAGAAACGACTCGCGCCAGCGGCCCTAGAAGGTCGAGGCGACGTCAAGGAGGAGCGGTACGAGGAGGCGGATGTTCTACACAACCACCGCCTGTGCGTGCAGGTTGAGCAACACGGCGGCCTCATGCTGAAGGAGGGCGTCGCGGAGGTGCGGGGCGTGTGAAAGTCCCTAGTTTGGTTTTGGCTAATTGATGAAACCTAGGACTAACCTTTGTATCTAAGTGGATGATTTAGATAAAGGTGGTCATTGATTATGAGACATGACATTGACTCATGTGACCAAGATGATGAAGACCAAGATGATGCTTGACTCGATGGACCGGTTGTGAAGGTGAAGGGCAAGTCGAGGCTTTGAAGCGAAGGACCATGCGATGGTGAAGCTTGAGCAAGACTTGGCGCCGACGGACCGATGCAACGGTGAAGAGCAAGTAAAGTCAAGATCGATGGATCGAGACGGTCATGTGATGATATGAAGTGGATCATATCATTTGGAGAAACAAAATGGGCTCAAGGCAAAGGTATAACCATAGGGCCATTTTGTTTTACACTCAAGACACCATAGAGGGTGTGAGTGGTTTAGGGTCGATAGCCAAACTATTAAGAGGGGAAGTCTTATCGGTTATTTGACGCACGGGTGCCACTAGATGAATTCATGAAGTGCATTGCATGTAGGGCCTAGTGAGCTAACTGGAAAACCTTTGAAAATGATTGAGAAAAAGCTAACACACAAGCACATAGAGATGTACACTTGGTGGTGTTGGCACATTTGCAAAGGTGGCGTTGGTCGCGCTGTGGTTTGCGGGTAGAGAGGGGTTTGGGTTCCTCTCTCCCTCCCGCTGAGCTTGCGAGCGCGGGATTCAGGCGATTTCGGGGAAATGAAATGCCTATTTTCCACTACGTCAGAAGTCGGAAAAGAAATGGAGGCGAACTGAGGTCACAGAGGTGACCGGACGCTGCACCGGACGCGGTCACGGTGTGACCGGACGCGTCCGGTCAGTACAGCGCAGCAGTCAGGCGCGCGGGCTAGGGTTTGCAACCGGCGCGTCCGGTCACTCGCGGGACCGGCGCGTCCGGTCAGGCGCCCTGAGGGAACTGTTGTTCGCAAGGTCGATCGGACGCAGTGCGCGTCCGGTCACACGCGATCGGACGCGTCCGGTCGTCGAGGAAGCTTACTGGACTCCGACCGGACGCTGGCACTGTCGCGTCCGGTCGTTGCGTGGAGCGCGTCCGGTCGTTGCGTCGCGGGTGCGCGGCACTGTGCGTTCGGCGCGTCCGGTCGTTATCTGGAGCGCGTCCGGTCGATGCTTCGCGGGCACGCGGTACTGTGCGATCGGCGCGTCCGGTCGTTTGAGCTGCGCGTCCGGTCATCGCGTTTGACCGTTGGCGCACAGTGACCGTTGGAGGATCTGGCAGCCGCGTTCGAATTCGAGGGACACGTGGACGGCACAGGGCGACCGGATGCGGTGAAGCGCGTTCGGTCAGTTTCGACCGGCGCGTTCGGTCATCCCGAAAAACGTTCAGTAGAGTGGCAACGGCTCTATTTGTTTGGGTGCTTATAAATACTCGTTGGCCGGCCCTTGGGGAGGTCTCTTGGCATTTCTAACACTCCTGTGCATCCTTTGAGCTAAAGTTTCTCCTCCCACTCATCTCTCTTGCTTGATTGCAAATCAAAAGTGAGATTGAGTGATCCCAAAGTGCATTGCATAGCTTGAGGGCATCTAGTGGCACTTGTGGGTGGTTTAGCCGGTGGATTTCTTGTTACTCTTGGAGAGTACCGCTCCTAGCCGGCTTGGAGATTGTTGGAGGCGTTGGCAAGAGAAGGTGATTGTTCTTGGCCACCTCCGGTTGATTGTAAGAGGTTCTTGTGCTTTCCTCGGCGGGACGCCAAAAGCAACTCTAGTACATTGCGCGTGTCATTGAGTTACCTCACTTGAGAGTGGTGTCTTGCGGTGCCTTGTGGGGCGTGTCTTGAGGGGCAAGTGACTTGAGGGTCACACCGAGGAACCATCTAAGTGTTGGTCGACACAACCGGTGACGTAGCTTGTCGGTGCACAAGTGAACACCGGGTGAACAAAAATATTGTGTCTCTTGTCTTCCGGTGATTGGTCTTCATATTGTGTTGTTGTCAATATTGATTGATTGTACATCATCTTGGTGATTGGCAACATCTTCACTCCACCGTCGGTATAAGATTCACAATCTTCTCTCTTGCATTTACCTTACTAGATTATCTTGTGTAGCTCTAGTGGTAGCCTTTGCTAGTAGTGTTGTTAGCTTGCTCTCTAGTGTAAAGTTAGTGTCTTAGCACTTGTGTGAACTAGATATCATAATCAACTAGACTTGTGGACAGGAGGCTTGCATCACAACCTTTGGCTAAGCAAAACTCGCTTTACGCCGTTTGTTATTCTAACAAGTTTGCTTAGTGGTATTTGTAGAATTTTTTATAGGCTATTCACCCCCCCTCTAGCCATCTAGGACCTTACAGCATGGGCGGTGGAGGTGTCGTCATCGAGGTCGTCCTCATCCTCACCGGCACCGGCGTCCTCAGGAGGTGGAGCGACCGCAGCACGCTCAAGAGCGGCGCGATCAAGTGCAACCTGAAGGCGCGCTTCTGCGGCGTCGCACTCCTGCTAAGCGATGGCGGCCTTGCGCTCAGCTTCGGCCGCGCAGGACAGGGCAGCGTCGCGGGCGGCCTTGGCCTGGCGCTTCCTTGGCGAGGCGTGCGGCTTCAGTCTGCTGAGCGGCGGCCACAGCGTCAGCATCATCGGTGATGACCGCGGCGGAAGAGGCAGCGGGAACGGCTGCAGGAGTGGTGACAATGGTCGCGCAGAAGCAGCAGTGACGGGTCGTGCACAGGGAGGCGGCGGCCAGGAAGGAAAGAAAAAAATAGGCTCGTGATATATATATATATATAGGAGATCTCGTGGCTTATAGAAACAGACCCAACCGAGATCTCATATCTCTCTAACCAAATACAAGGGCCGGCCAGCTATACCAGGCTTGGGCCTACCACACACGCACAGCGCATACACATTCTAATAGTGGGCAACAAGATTATTTACTTAACAGATTATTTCTTAGGAATTGAGTTGACTCATCCCTATGATATTCTATAAACTTCTAAACTTTCCATCTAAGGCATGGATTAATATGGGAAACAACCCCAGCTAAGGAAACTAACTATTGTTATCAATATATATTTTCAAACTAATGTACCGCTGCCAGGTCCCATGTGAATAATGTGTTGCTAATATAGTTTATTACTGAACAAAAAATATGTCACTGCTAGAGTACCACCGCACTACCTTCTACACAAAAATAGAATCACTCAAGTTTTCACACACCAACTTGTAACAGCATCAAGGCCAATGGATGGGATATTTACATAAACAAATCCTTTTAAAATATGATGTATACCTCAATGTTTGGTTCATTGACTGGACATAGAGTTTCTTCTGCTTCACGCAAGAGGTTCATTCGAAAGCATGATGTAGCAAACAAGTAACGGGACTACGGCAGCTTCCTCCCTTCATGTCACATCAGAAACAAAATCCATAAATCAAACTACTTTAATATAGTATATGTAAAATAGTATGTGCTGAGTTGTTACATGGTGAGTAGATGCTATTACCTTTCAAAATGTGGTATGCAGCATATGGCTGGTTGTTGAGGAGGTAGCAGGTCGCTAGCAATTGCACATTGGTCTGTGCACAGGAAGTAGAGCAAGAACATTTCGTGCACACTGCTATGTTGCAAATGGGATTAAAGCAAAAGGCTAAAATAAGATTTCTCCAGAGCAAGGGTTACTAATTGAAAACGAAGTCTTTATAATAGTAAAGCAGGCACAAGATTCTGGTTACTAAATGAGATAGTGGGTGCTAAGAAATTGAACTCATACAGATGAAGCACTAAACACCGCGTATTCAAATTGTGTTGATCTTCATCCCACATCATGAACCACATCGAGAACCCCAAATAAAAGTTAAAAGCCAACACCACACATTCAAGTTGTGTTGATCTTCATCCCACGAAGACCGATGAACCACATGGAGAACCCAAATAAAAATTAAAACCTACACTCTCAAGTTATGATAAGGTTAAGAAAAAGGGGTGAGCATGTCCTGTAAGAACACAGAAGTCAAGCAACTGAATACCTTAGAACGGGCTACAAATATTGTCACACCAAGATTTTGATAAGGAAAAGAACCCACAGGCATGTCACTGTAACCATTAGCACATTAGGCACTAGCATCAATAGAGTCTCTACCTGTGAAATTACTTCAAAAATTTAGGCGGCAAATCACCCTCTCCAGTCAAATTCACTATGAACCCTAGATGAATCGCGCAAGATACTCCAGTTCCCTACAAGAGCTAGAGGGAGCCGTCCCAATTCAAGCCACCACAAGCCAGACCCAAATCCTCACCACTATAGCTCCAAATGGATGAAAACGGTCGGAAATGGCCGGAAAACCTCTCAACCGTTACTTTTACATTTGAATGCGAAAACGAAAGCGAAAGCGGTAAAGCCGGACACGAAAACGAACACGAACTTACGGAATATCGAGAATTTCGAAAACGAACTAATTCGAGTGAAATTATGTCGAACACGGTCGGTATACAAAAAATCAATAAGGAATATTGACCCATAAGACCAAGTGCATAACAATTAACAAGTGAATAATAATTAACAAGTCCTACAACTTTCTTAAAAAGTATCTCCATTCGACACCATGTAAGGAAGATATGATTTTTCTAAGGCAACAAGCGCTTATACGCGATTTAATATACCGCTGAAACTTTATTTAATTTTTTTGAACATCTTAAAGATCTCAAATGAAAAAACTAAAAACTAGAAAGTTGTAGATCTCATCGAGAGCTACAATGTTCATATAAAAATCATCTTCATCCGAGATCATATGAAAAAGATACAATTTTTCTAAGGTTGGACTTCTAGTGGACCAAATTTGGTTTAAACCGAATTTCGAATTCGGGATATTCCGAATTAAAAGTAGAAAAGTAGAAAATGGTCAGAAAAATGTCTAACCGTTTTCGTTCACATTTCGAATTTGGCATTCCGAATTTCGAACCGAATTCGAATTTGTCCGAAAATACAAATTCGATCGGATTAAATGTAGAAAACGATGCGGTTCGGTATGGCATATTTCCGTACCGTTTTCATCCCCAACCCTAGCCACTTCAAAAAAATCACAAAAGGCAATTAAATCGAACTGAACCGCATAGGTGAGACTCCACGCTCAAATCACCGCCCAACGCCCCATCCGACCCCCAAACGAACTACTCCCACGCGCAATCGCACCGAATCGAGCCGCACTAGCCTCGTTGGGGAGCAGGGAGACGAGGGACTACCTCGGAGGGGAACTGCACGCTGAGGCGCTCGCAGAGGAATATGGCGTTGCGGTGCATGAAGAGGCGGAGGCTGCTGTGGACGCGGTCCACCATTAGGGTTTCCATCGCCGCCCGGCGGCGTCGAGCGCGAGTGAGGTAGTGTGGTGGCCGAAGCGCAGGCGGTAGGCGCAGCAGGGGAGGGTCCGGTCGTTTGAATCCAGCAGGCTCTTGGTTTATATTGGATCAGTGTGTGACAGGTTGCCGACAAGTGGGACATAGTCTTCGGCCCGAATTTGTGAACGTATTGGATCAGCTTTGGCGTCTCTGTTTTATCACTAGGGAAAGACTCAAGATGGCAACGGGTACCCGAAACCCGAGTATCCGACGGGTTTTACCTGATAAAGAGGTGGGTATGGGATAAATTTTCTACCTGTGGGTACGTTATTGGGCAAAATTCTATACCCATCGGGTATGGCGGGTACGGGTATGGGTGTATACTACCCATACCCGCCTACCCGTGGGTAAAAAACACCCGCAGAAAGAACAAGCCACCCTCATCATTTTTGCCTATACAGCCCATGAATTTGGCACAAATCTAACTAAACTCTTCTAGTATATATATTGCAATGATGTCATTATATGAATGTTAGCTTGTATCTTGTTGGAAGCTTGGAATGATTTATTTTTGCATGTGAATGTTTGATATTTATATGTAATTCTCAGGTATGTTGTCGGGTGCGGGATACCCGTCAGGTAGAATTTACCCGTGCGGGTGCGGGTATGAGAGCATTTTACTACCCGTGTGCGGTTGCGGGTAACCCGACGGGTACAACTTGGCGGGTGCGGGTGGCCACTACCCGTCGGGTACGTACCTATTGCCATCTTGAGGAAAGACATTGCAACGGGTACATATTTTTATTAAAAATATTTATTCCAAATAGTTATCATACAAAAGTCATTTTATTTGTTTGTGCAATAAATAATGTGAAATCTGTGTCATAATAACTCAGAACCACCACGAAACCAAACTGATCAAACCACTCAACAATGACATTATAAATATATTTCTCATCATGTACATTTAGCAATGTACAGGCGAAATGCTAATATTGCAAAGCCTTCAAAGCTCTTAATGGTTTATTCTAGCAATAGGATGCATGCTCAACTGAACTTCAGGCTTCAGAGCCTGTATTAAGTAAATCATTTGTCATGACGTACTAACCATATAATCCATCATTTTTTTTTTCAAGAACAAACTGAATTTAATAATTCTTCCATGTCGAAGCACAAAGGCCCATGCCATAATTTTCAAATCTTTTCCACTTAAGTAGTGTAAAGTAGTCTAAGTTTCTTAGCAAGGATATAATTAATTCTAACGTTGTGGTGTTACAGACTCCTCATCAGCTTGAACGAACCACTCAGCACGGCCAAATTTGGCAGCACCATCAACCATGTTTCGAAGCATCGGCGATGGTACATATCCCTTTGATACTCCCGTGCAATTACTGATCGACGATATGATCGTTGTGGCACTGTTTCAACCTTGTTGAATGGAGATATTTTATATTAAAAAAAAGAGGAGTATTGGGGCAGCTCTAAATGAGAAGAACGTGAGTGTGAGCAATTGGCCATCTAGACAATCTTGCCCCATGTCTTAAAGCACACCAAAATGATCTCTTAGTAGTTTTTTTTTGCCATCACGAGAGATTGATCTGCGAATATAATAGAGATCATCACAACGCCTATGAACAAAGAAGGGAAAAATATCAAATACAATGTTCTTGATCTAAGATTAGCATTAATGCAAGAAAACAAACACAGGATTACCAAGTTAGCTCTTGAGATCTGCAGTGCAACCTTTTACATGATGGGCTTTCTCTCAGGTCTGAATGTGAGGTTTGACTGTTGCAGGCCGTGCTGTGCAGATATAAGCAACTCGGTTATGCCCATGGTCATTCTCAATTAGATTAGATTTAACTTAAAAAATCAGCAGTGCTAGCGTCCAAACGCCCGCGTCTGCTACACGCCCGCGCCAGCGCCTGCTGCACGCACAAGCAGGGGACCACCTGCGCCGCTCCCTGTGCTTCCTGCTTCCCACGCCACTCCCCTCCCCTCCCCTCCCCTCCCCGCCACTCCATGCGCTTTCCTGCTGGGCCGCTCCCCTCCACACCTTGCACTGCTCCCCTATCGCCATCTCCCTCCACTTCCCCAGCCGCCAAGCAGTGCTCCATCCCTCTTCTCCCCACGCACACACAACGTCCCAACAACTGCCGCGGGAGGTTGTGGTGGGTGGGGCACATTACAACATGTGGAGGATCCCGATCTACTTTTGAAACATTCAGATGAAACACTTGCAACATACGTCCGAAACAGCTAAAACACTTGCAAAAACACCTGAAACACTTGAAAACACATGTATAGCAATTACAAAATATATGCAACATCCGAATGAAATGAAACAATTGCAACATACATATCAAGCACCCGAAACACCTGAAACAAACGCTTGCAACATGCATATTATGCAACATTCAGATGAAACACTTGAAACATATGTCTGAAACACTCGAAACATATGCTTGCAACATGCGTATATTGTCATTGCAACATATCGAACATCCCAGATCTATTTTTGCAACATACAGATAAAATACTTGAAACATCTGCTTGAAACGTCTAAACACTTAAAACATGGCGTTGGCAGCCACGCCCTACCTAGTAAGGAACTGTAGTAGCCAGTAAGCTCGGGTCAGGGAGCGTCGAGAACAACGGCCCAGCATATGCCCAAACGCAGGCGCACCAGCGGCGACCTCCTCCTAGGTGGCACCAGGGTGGTGGTGGCGCGATGAACACTATAGCCATGATAGACGAGGTGAGGGGGGGAGCGATGCGAGATTGGGGCGGGCGCGACGCAGGATGGGGTGCAACAAAGGATGGGCGTGGCGGCGATGCAGAGTGGGTGTGGGCGGACGGCACGCCGTAGCCGCGCGCGGGTGGATTGCACGATGGAGGCAGCTGTTGTGGACGGACGGCTCGGTGGAAGTGACTGCGATGAATGAGAATGAGGAAATGTTTTGCAAGAGTTGGGAAGGCCATAGGCCGGTTGCCTGGGCCGGTACGCAAGCCCGGTAAGGAAAAGCTTTGACCGTCGGATGTCCTGACACTATCATTATCGTTAAAAAATATATTAGATTTGAACAAAATAAAAAATATTTCCATTCAACAAGGTAGAAGGAGTGCCAAAACGATCAACCATTTTCGATCATTGCACGGGAGTATCAAAGGGATACATAGTCCTTTGCTTCGAAACATGGCCGATGGTGCTGCCAAATTTGGCCGTGCTGAGTCCTGAGTGGTTCGTTCGAGCAGATGAGCAGCCTCTGACGGATGCTCGGCCCGCTGAGGTGCCACAGAGAACTCAGCCGGCTGCGGCCTGCGGCGCACAAGAGCCCCAGCGAGCGACGGGCAGTGCTCCTCGCCTCCTCCCCTGGAGTGAGCTCGCAAAGCAAAGATCCGGGAGCTGACCTGGCAAATCCCGCCTCTCCGATTGGCCAGGCCACGGCACCACCCCGTGTGGCCCCCACCCGCTAAACTGCCAGGAACCTTCCTCTCCTTACTCGCGAAGCAAGACTTCCGAGAGGAGAGATAGAGTCCGCTATTAAACCGCACAGCTACGACCACAACGAACAAAATATCTCGCCGTCCGTCCCCATGGACATCGACCTCTTCCCCGACATCGACCTTGACGCCCTCCTCGCCTCCTTCTCCGGCGAACCCGCCGCCGTCTCCGACCTCATCGTCCCGTCGGCGGCGGCGACGGCGCACGATGCGGAAGCGGGGTCGCCGGAGTCGGTGACCTCCCGGGCGAGCCCGGCCGGGGAGGTGGCGCTCTCGGAGATCGAGAGGTTCCTGATGCAGGAGGGGGAGGCGGAGGGGGAGTTGGGCGGGGAGGTCGAGGGGATCAGCGTGGGTCAGTTCTTCGACGCGCTGTACGACGGCGGGGAGGGGAAAGATGAGGGGGAGGCGGGGGCAAGCACGGATGCGGACTCCGGCAGGGACGAGGTGGTGGAAGTCGTGACGCCGGAGCCGGAGGCGGAGACGGAGACGGTGGAGGTGGATGGCGATGATCCCGTCAGCAAGAAGAAGAGGAGGTATGTTGATTCTGTTGTGTTAGTGCAGGACATGTGAAAACTCTTTCCCCTTCGTTTAAGAAATTGAGGGGGATTTATGTGATCATGCTTGCTAGTGAAATTTAGGAGCTACATGGCAGTTAGGGACGGACCATATGCCTAGGTTTGGGTGGATTATTGCTTAGGTTGTATGCAGAAATCGTGTTCCATCCAATTCATAATGTTTGGTATTTAGTGTAAACTCGATCGAATGAAAGAAATGTCTGCGAGTGATAACTGGAGATTCGAATTCGTAATTGTCGCAAAAACTAGGAAGAATATTTGCAAGGATATTTGGAAGATAGCATATGCACAAATGATTACCTTGGTTGCACTGTGAACTGCTAGAAATTTGGTCAGCAGATGGGAAGAATCTGATTCATGAATTCAAGATGTTTTTTTTGTTCTTTTACATTTTTGCTTCTAAGGTCTAATTAGGCAATTTATCTCCTGTATAAAAACAACCTGCCTTGTGAATTTATCAGGCAAATGAGGAACAGAGATTCTGCAATGAAATCCAGGGAGAGGAAGAAGTCGTACATAAAGGACTTGGAGACGAAGAGCAAGTATTTGGAGGCAGAGTGCCGCCGCCTCAGCTACGCACTTCAGTGTTACGCAGCTGAGAACATGGTACTGCGCCAGAGCTTGATGAAGGATAGGCCTGTTGGTGCTCCCACAGCCATGCAGGAGTCTGCCGTACTCACGGGTAAGCCATATCATCCATCCTCTAATCTTGTTCATTCCCTGAAATTAGATGAATCGATTTGTTTACCATCAATCAATCTTCTCTGTGGCTTGAACCGTGGTTATGATGATCAGTCATAAATTACCAAGCAAGTGACTAAATCAAAAGCACAAGTGCAACCAGATTTTTGTTAGAATCTTGCCGTTTGAAAGGCCGGTGAAGTAACTCGTGATGCTAAGACGATTGTCTTTTATTTGCAGAAACCCTGCCGCTGGTTTCCCTGCTTTGGCTGGTGAGCATCGTCTGCCTGTTCCTGATGCCCGTTCTGCCCAACCGAGGTCCAGCTGCTCCAAGCAGCGGCGGAAGAGATCTCGTGATGGCAGCCGGAAAGACAAGCAGTGAAACCTCAGAGATACTGGAACTCATCCTCCATGGAAGGCGTTGCAAGAGCACGAGAACGAAGATTAAGCTACATACTTTACCATTTCATGCAGTAACTGCTCGCTAGTTGCTAGGCTTTCAGCCTCTTGCAAGCTTACCTGTAGTAGTGTACTTGCAATTGCAAACCTTAGCGTTCCCGCTATGTGCCTGTCATGCAGAGAAGCCTGTCGACGTCCATGGAGTAGTACCTTTTTTCTCTGTTTATTTTTTGTTTGTTTAATAGCTCCTGTGCTACCAGTAATAGTTTTAAAATCTGGATTTTGTGTTATTTTCTATTTCGTCACCTTTTCTTGTTGCTCCTGATATAAAAGTTCCTTTGCTCGAAAACTTTGGAAGTATATGGTATGATCTATGACGTACTCCTACTAATAAAATTGAGACGTGAGTAGATCTTTGAGATTTTTGTTTCACGAAAGGATGGCAAAAGCTTTGCCTTAATTTTTATTAGGCGAAAAAACAAACGCAACTCAAAAGCAAGAAAGGAAGGAAAAGAGGCGACTTCAATTAGGTTCAAAAGAAATACCAAAACAAGACAGGAGATTCCTCAACTCCAAAATAAAAGCAAAACGTAAATTCTAATACGTGACCTGTCGCTACGCAGGCCCACCAACAGCGCAATGCAGGTCCTCCCCCCATCCTCGCAGCAAGTGTGCCGGCGTCGGAGACAGAGACCTCACCAACGTTAGGGTTCTGGCATATCTTGCTCCCACGCTCTCTTCTCTCTTCTTGTACATGACTCCGCAGCGGCCATGACTCGGCAGTGGAGGCGCGCAAGATGGCGGTGGGGAGTGCAAATTCGATATACCAAAAAAATTAAAACGACCTATAATTTGGAACGTAGGGAGTATCCTATTGTATATCTAAGTGATCATTCTTTTCACATTCATGTGTTTTCCAATCCTTTGTTTTGCAACTATATATTCCTATGCAATTCTTATGTTTTTTTATTAGAGTTGCTAAACAACACTCGATTGTTTCTTTTCCTCTCCGCACTCGATTTCCAACGACCATGCCCGCAGCTAGGGTTCCGGCGAGGAACTCGCCAGCGTCAAAGACTACGAGCTCGCCGGCGTCGGTTATGTTCAGTGCGAGCTCTCTACGGCTTCTCTCCCTCTTCTTCTTGAAGTTCGGCGGGCATAGAAGGAGGTTCTAGGGAAGGTAGGCCGGCCAGGCGGTGGGGACGGCGGCCGTAACAGAACTGACCAATTATACGAAATTAAGTAAGAAAATCATCCACCGAGCAGACGATTTAGCAAACTTAAGCCCGTATAATCCGGTAGTCCGTGAAATCACGACGGATTTCAAACCTACATACCAGCCAAGATCGTAATAAGTTTAGTGGTCACCATCACAAGTTACATAAAAGTGCGCGCCACAAATACATCGGAGTTTAAACATAGTTATTACAAACCAAGTTCAAATAAAAGTAGCGGAAGCATTTAGTTCAAACCACACACACAGTGTTCGAAATAAAGTGCTAGCTCATGATCATCTCCAACAAAAGCATCAGACGAGACGTAGTGAATGACCACTGCACATGGTCCTAAGCTTCACCCATCGCAGAATAAAGGCAGTTGATACAGTAGCCGTAATACATCTGCCCATCTGCAACAAGTGGGAACAAAGCCCTGAGTACGAGAAGGTACTTAGCTAGACTTACCTGACATAACCGAAAATAAAGTGACAACAAGGATCATGATAGGCTTTATGGTAGGGTAGCTGACTCATTTGCAAAAAGGCATTTTTCAGGATTAAAGAATCTTTTCCAAAAGCTTGCATTAAGTTAAATCTTTATTAACCTGTCAACTACATTTGCACATGTACTAGAGTAACATGTAATTAAACATGTAAGGATACCCAATGATCATTAACAACCTTCATCATGTCATATTCCAAATAACTGTCCAAGTGTTCCATCAATATTACTACGATGAAGTAACTCAAGTCTAAGTGTTCACTATCCAGTGAACGATGGCGATTCGAATCGATTATTAACCAGCTGGTAATTTATTCCTCACACAAACCTCACTCACCCGCTAAAGTGAGGTATTGGTCACCGAGTCAACTATTCAGGTAAAGTCGCGAGTTCGCCAGGAACCACATGTACCCGGGGGCCGTCCGACTGCTCTTTGGCTTTATCATCGCGCCCCCCGTGTCCTACCACTCCTGCTCCCCGTACAGTGCGTTGCGGGCAATCCACTCGGCCCGAATAATCTCTCAGCTTTGCGGTCGAAAGGTACATTATTCGGCCAGCTAAATGTGAGGCATGCGTTCAACATGACTCGATGCCCAACAACGGTCGGTCCTTAATCGACACAGACGAAAAACACTACAGTCTGAAACTCTGCAAGTCTCCGTCCGGTCTCAATTTCAAATTGACACTTGGTTATTCTCAGATGACATACTTTTCAAGTAGATCCAGGTAACCAACTATGGCTCGCAGGTGACAGGAAATCACCCGACTTCTACCGGTCTAAGCAAGCTAAGCATTTTTGGACTGCGAATACCAAGGTAACAAGGATATGGTAGAACAAGGGTAAACAAGGTATAATGCAGCAATGGTTGCAAACAACTCCTAAACGTAATGCATCAATTAAAGTAAGCATTAATAGAATATTTGTAAACCGGGAGAGAAATGCTCCGGGGCTTGTCTCTTTCGAAAGAGCTCGGACAATGGTCTGGGCACTCTGGCAGATCCTCACCGACCTCCTCGTCGGCTTCGGGCACCTTCTGCTCTTGCACCTCGGACTGCTCTTCCGGCTCCTCAGGAACTGCTACTGGAGTTACTTCTTGCGATCCTGTATGATGTAAATGTATAAGTGCTCATGCCTAGGTGCATTGCAGAGATGACATGAAATGATAATGATGAATGAAATGTAGATGAACAGGTTTACTTTATTGCATAAAGTGGAAATACAACTCTTCTACAAAGTAGTCTACATCATCTAAGAACATGTACTCGTATACTACTACAACATTCTCTACCATGCCAAGTCACCCCAGAAATCTAAGATGCTTCAAAGATACACCAAAGCAAATCTTATCAACTAATCTTGCATTAACAAGGTAAATTAAACCCTAGTTGACACTATGTTTGAATAGCAACACTTCTTTTGGTAGCATAGAAAAATCTGATAAAATTACAGTAGATTACTATCATCTAATTTAGCATGCTACAAAAATTTTATTACATTTGGAGTACTAGAACTACCTACACAAAAATAACAAGCTAAGGCCTAAAAATGAGCATAAAAATACTTTATACTATGAAAAGTATCAAACAACAGATTCAATATTTTTCCTACATTCTACACAATAAACAATCACCATAGAAAAATTATTATATGCATGTTTTATTTATATTTTCCTCTCTATCAAAAATAACAATTATTAACAATAATAAGCACTTGTACTACACATAAAAAATTTTCTACAGAACATGCATGGAACATATTTTTCCTAGAAAGTACATTACACAAAAAGATTAACAAAATTGAAACCATATTTTTCTGAGCTTTCTATGATTTATTACATATTTATCAAGAAAACAGCAATTTTAATGATTAAATAAAAACCCTATAGAAAAGTATTTCAAACTTGACATGCAATATTTTTACATCATAGATCTGATCCTAATAAGTCTACCAAAATTTGTTTCACAATTTTTAGAGCTAAAATGAGCAAGTTATGGATTTTTGAAGCCCCTTTTTTTATTTTCTGGAACTCATTTTCAAAATCATTTTAAAACAACTCGACTGAAACTGCTACGTGCACCCGGCACAGTGCACACGCGCGCGCGAGAGGAGACAGACAGGCGGGCCTGGGGAACAACTGACCCCACAAGTCAGTCACACAGAGGCGAGGGAGGCGCTGGCCAGGCGGATCTCGCCGCCGGTGAGCTCGCCGGCGGTGAGGTCACCAGCAGCGGCTTCCTCGTGGAGAGGCGAACCCCATGCGCTAGCTTAGGGCACCGAAGGAGCTCCCGGGTGAGCTTGGTGGCGCGCATGGCGGGACGGTGGCGCGGCTCACCGACGACACGCCGGTCCCGGACATGGCGAGGGTGGATTCGGAGCGCACGAGGTCCGCGGAGCCAAGGCGAATGCGAAGGCACGAGAAATTGGAGGGAAAGGAGGGGAATAGGGCTCCCTCCATGGGAGCACGAGCTCGGTGGCCATGGCGCCGCTGTGCCAAGGAAAAGCCTGCCCTGGCCTTACCATGGGGGAAATGAAGGCAAAAGCGTGCGCACGGGACGGAGGAGGTCCAGGCGGAGCTGGAGGCAGATGCAATCGACGAATGGCGCTGCGGTGGCGGAGCTAAACGCCGGCGGACGGGGCGACGGTGTGCGGTGGCGAGCGCTCCCGCTCGGCTTGCTGCTGCGGTAGAGAGCGAGCGCGCGAGCGCGGAGGGAAGCAGGGGACAGAGGAGATGAAGGCGGAGGCAGTGCACGACCGGGTGGAGATCAAGGCGAGCCGGAGGCTCCACGCGGCGAACTCGACGGCGCATGGACGCCACGCGGCGAACGCGGTCTGCCGCGGCGGCCAGCGAGGCGCGCGAGCGAGCGGGACAGGGAGACGGTCGAGCGGGCGTGGGCCGGGCCGCGGCACTGCGCGGGCGATCGCGCGCGCGGGGAGAAGACCGGGCCGCTTTGGCCAGCGGGCCGAAAGGGAAGCAGCGGCCCGTTAAGGTAAGAAAACGGTTTTCCAATTTTATTTTCCAGAAATTTTTCAAATAAATTCAATTCACAGTTTTAAAATCCCATTTTGAGCAAGAAGATGACTTTTTTCTGAAAATGGCCCAAAAATGAAAGGTGCTTAGAATTTAATTCTCTACAACTTTTATTAAGGGGTCAACTCCAAAATCCTAACAGATTTTGAATTGGTGAATAAAAGCTAAATAGGAAGGATTTTTGACCATTTTCTAATAATATTTTTAAAAGCAAATTTTGACAAAACTTTGGTTATCAAATTGCTCCAAAAATTGTACTAAATAGTTCTAGGTGATTTAAAATTATATCCACACATGTTTTAGTAGCCTAACCAGTATAATTAGGGTGAAACAATTCTAAACATTATGCAACAATCGTTCCACAGAAATACTTTAACTAAAGATGCACTCTAATTCACATGTGATCATGAATGCAATGACATATCATGCGTATGATTTGCAATGCTAAATGTCTGCGTAACACCGGGGTGTTACAGCAGCCAGGCGGTTTCTAGCGGCGGTGGAGGCAACCGGGCCAGGTCGGGGGCGGAGGTGCAATGGTTGAAGCTCGCCGCAGAAGCCAGAGATCGGGGAGGGGAAGAAGAAGGCCGCGCGGGACAGCGATCGGCGACGGGGGCGAGGAGGAAGATGAACAGTGAAGAGGAAAGAATCAAATGCCCATCACTTGGTTATTGGGCAGACAATTCCTTTTTTATCGGTAATGCTGGGTATAGGGCGTCTGTCCTTCTAGACGGTGCCAATAGTGGGCCGTAACGCAGGCCCAACAACCGCATCTTATGTGCTCATCCACTCGCTTACTTGCCCCAACTGTTCTAAAAAAAGGAAAACTCACCTCACAGAAGCACCGCGACAGCTCTCTACGACCGCGCTCCGCCACACCGCCTCAGCAACGACGCTCTCCATCGCGTTTCCCTCTCCACCACGCCTCCCTCTCCATAGCGCCTCCGCTCCTCCTACCGGCATCTCCTCCGCACCAGAGCACGACAGCCCGTACGTCTTCCTCCCTCTCCACCGCGTCTCCAGCCCGCCGTGGGCTTCTCCAGTGCGCGGATCCATCGTAGTCTTCTCCACGGGACCTACCGCAGTCTTCTCCACTAGAGCAGCGAGCTTCGCGCCACCGGCGAGCTCTACACCGGTGAACTCCACGCGCCAATGAGCCTCCATTCTCAAGCAGCAAGGAGTGTTGCGCTGAAAGCGCATGTTGCAAATATATGTTTCAGTGTTTCAGATGTTTTACAGGTATATCACAAATGTTCATATGGATGTTGCAAAAGTAGATCGGGATGTTGCATATGCTACAAGTGTTTCAGAGGCATGTTGCAGACTTTTGTTCAAAGTGTTTCATCTGTTTCAAATGTACGATGCAAGCGTTTTTTATCTGAATGTTGCATATGTTTCATACATATATTCTAAATGTTTCAGCTGTTTCATTCTTATATTGCAGTAGGTGTTTTTATGTTGCAAGTATTTTATCTAGATGTTGCATATGTGTTTACACAGATGTTGCAAGTGTATGTTCCAAATGATTCATTTGCTTTAGACTTGTGTTACATTCAAGTATTTCATGTTGTAAGTGTTTTCTGTGTTCAGAGGTATGTTCAGAGAATCATGGGGGCGCGACCCAGGCATTGGGGGAAGGAGCACGGTGAGCTGGGGGCCTTCAGATGGGGCGCACAGCGTGCCTGGGTCCTGCGGACGGGACGTGCTCATCCTCATCAAGCTCCTAGGTCCTTCCCACGCAGAGAGAGGAGGGGGTTGGGAAGGAGCGGCGGACGCAGCGGGGGTGCGTGTGCGGGGCGGGGCGGGGCGAACAGGAGCAGGGCGAGGCAGACGAGGACAGACATGCGTGTGCAGCAGCGATACGACGCTGCAGCAGGCACGGGAGAACGGGCTGGGGCAGCACCATGCGCGGGGAGTCCGGACACGCTCATCTACTCCAAACGTCCAGGCGATAGTAAGGCCTTGTTTAGTTCATGAAAAAAAAAATTTGGGTGTCACATCGGATGTTTCATAGAATGTCGGAAGAGATTTTTGGATACTAATTACTCCCTCTAATCCATTTTATCTGTCGCACACGCATATCAAGATTTAAACTTCAAAAACTTTGACCAATAATTAGGCCAATAATTTTTAACTATTATAATACAAACTTTATATGATTAAATTTATAAGAAATTATACTATCAAATGATTATAAGTTTATAAGCATAAATAATATAATATAAAACAAATGGATGGTCAAAGTGTAATCTAGGAGACCGTGTTATTCTAACTTGCGCCAGATAAAATGGACCGGAGGGAGTAAAAACTAATTACATAACTCGCCTGGAAACCACGAGATGAATTTATTAAGCCTAATTAAGTCATCATTAGCACATGTGTTACTATAGCACTTAAAGCTAATCGTGAACTAATTAGGCTTAAAAGATTCGTCTCGTGGTTTCCAACCAAACTGTGTAATTAGTTTTTTTTATCTACATTTAGTATTTTTATGCATGTGTCTAAATATTCGATGTGATGATGTGAAAATTTTTTTGGTGATAACTAAACACAGCATAAGCCCCCCTTTTTATTCCTATTTTAGCTTTCCTGTGTTGCAAAGGTGTAAACTGAAAACCAAAAATGAATTTGGAAGTACTCCTGCCAAATAAAATTACTAAGCCTCGCCCCTAAGGCTATGTTTAGTTTTCAAAAAATTTTAAGATTTCCTGTCACATTGAATGTTTGGACATATGCATGGAGTATTAGATGTAGACAAAAACAAAATTAATTACATAGTTTGGTAGAAAACTATGAGACGAATCTTTTAAATCTAATTAATCTATGATTGGATACTAATTGACAAATACAAATAAAAATACTACGATAGCCAAAGCCAAAAATTTTCGCGAACTAGACGCAACCTAGACGCAACCTAAGCAAGGAGACCGTTCCAATACGTGCAGTGTACTCCCGTCGATCTGTTCCAGCTTCCAAGTCACCTCTGCTAAGTCACCTCTGCTCCTTCCACGCTCTTTCTAGAACAACCAAATACCAGCAGCAGAGCAGAGATAGCAAAGCGCAAACGCGTCACCGGCCACCAGATCTCTCCCGTACTCCCACCCCCGCCTCCGATGAATCCACCCGCCGCCGCCTAGACGCGCCGCCCCCAGTCCCCCACCACCACACTCCGCGCCACCGCCCAATGTCGTCGTCGGAGCCCGATGCCGAGGGCGCCCTCGGCGGCTCCTCCCCGTCCGCCCGCGTGCTCGCCCGAGCCCTCGACAAGATCATCAAGCACTCCTCCTGGCGCCGGCACGCCGCGCTCGTCGCCGCCTCCAAGTCCGCGCTCGACCTCCTCTCCTCCTCCCCTGCTCCTGATGACGAGCCCGACGCCTCCTCGCCCTCCCCCGTCCCCGGCCTCCCAGCGCCCGCCGCCGACGCCGCCCTCGCCGCACTTCTCCTCGCGCTCGACCCGGCGTCCCCGAAGGTGGCCGAGCCCGCGCTCGAGTGCGTCGCCGGCCTCCTCTCCCTCCGCCTCCTCCTCGGCGACGTCGACGCCGCCGACCCCTCCCCGGTCTCGAAACTCTTCGCCGCGGTGCTCTCCTGCGTCTCGCTCGGTGGCGGCGGGGACGAAGCGCTCGAGCTCGCCGTGCTGCGCGTTCTCGTCGCGTTCGCGCGGTGCCCGGGCGTCTCCGTCAGCGGGGAGTGCCTGGGCCAGGTGGTCAAGGCGTGCTACAACGTCTATCTCGGGAGCGCCAGCGGCGGCAACCAGCTCTGTGCCAAACTGGCCCTCGCACAGGTGCTGGTCATCGTGTTCGCGCGCGTTGAGGCCGACGCCATGGACGTCCGCGTGCGCACTGTCTCCGCTGCCGACATGATGGACCTCTCTGACCGCAGCCTCAACGACTCCAGCGTCGTACAGGCGGCTCAGGTGTTCATAAACGAGGCCATGGAGGGGAGTGACGTGCCGGAGGAGGCACCCCCTGTAGATGCGGCGTCAGTTGAGGCGGAAGGCACTGGGGAGGATGGTGGAATAAGCAAGATAAGGGAGGATGGCCTGGCTTTGTTCAAGAACCTATGCAAGTTGTCAATGAAGTTTGGTACGCCTGATAGCCCCGAAGATCCAATGCTATTAAGGGGGAAGGTGTTGTCGCTGGAGCTGGTTAGGATGGTCATTGACAATGCAGGGCCATTCTGGAAGACGAATGAAAAGTATGTGCCATACCATGATGGTTCTGATTATCAATTTTATTGCAATGTTTCATTACGAGTCTCCTGGTTATATTGCATTGAATCTTAATGGTTGTGGGTGATAAGACGTTGCATTAAGTCATAATGGTTGTGGATGATAAGAGCAGAACCGTGGAAGCCAGGAACGGTAAAGTGGGATATGTGGAAGTGAAACATATGGTCTGTTTGGACAAGCTGTGATGCTCCAACTTTTGGGGCTTGGTTGAAATTTTAACTGAACCAATCTGAGAGCCTTTGCAAGGTCTACTATGTTTTCCACTTTCGCTGGTTGGGCACTGTTGTTTTTTGTTCATGTTTATATCTGTTGCTGGGGCAAGGATCTAATTGGTGAAAGAAGCAATGACGATTTTATCATATAAGTATATAACTAAAATAAGAGCTGCAAGAGAGTACTGATGGATATTTAACAAGCTAGATTTTTTTCCAACTGTGTGCATACCCCATGTCCCCATGCATGCTGACATTACATGCATGGATGGTACACAGACCCTCAGACCTGCAGATCCGAACTGATACTGGTGGTGGTAATAAGAGAAAATGCTAATGAAAACCATTATGGTGTGATTGGTACTCTAAATGTAATCTGTGTTTTTTTTAAAAAAAAAATATGATAAAAGCTTAGTCATGTGGGGATATATCCAACAAGCAGCAACACCACAAATAATTCGTACTGGAAGTTGTTTTGCTCATTTGATGTAGGACTGCTGAATTGATTATAGGCCCAACAGACAATGCAAATGACTGATCCTGTATTTTTTATCTCCTATTAATGCAGGTATCTTGAAGCAGTTAAGCAGTACCTTTGTTTATCCTTGTTGAAGAATAGTGCCTTGTCTGCAATGAGTGTCTTCCAGTTACTGTGTTCCATCTTTATGAGTCTAATATCAAGGTTTAGATCTGGTTTGAAAGAGGAAATTGGAATGTTTTTTCCTATGCTTATCTTAAGAGTTCTTGAAAATGTTCTCCAGCCTAGCTTTTTGCAGAAGATGACAGTTCTAAACTTTTTGGAGAAGATATCTAAAGAACCTCAGGTTATTATTGATATCTTTGTGAACTTTGATTGTGATGTTGATGCACCAAATATTTTTGAAAGGTACGCTATTATTATTTTTGGATGGGCATTCTCCTTCAGTTTCATTTTTTTGTGATCGGTCTTACTTGAGCACAATTATTCTCTTCTAGTTCTGCTGTACCAAAGATATGCCTCTCTTTATAAGTCTACAGTGAAGCAGTTTTAATTCTATCTGGTCTTCACAGGATTATCAATGGACTTCTAAAGACTGCTTTAGGTGTCCCTACTGGATCTACAACAACATTAACTGTTGCACAAGACCAAACATTTAGGATTGAGTCTGTCAAGTGCCTTGCTACTGTTGTTAAGTCGATGGGTGCATGGATGGACCAACAACTGAGAATTGGTGAATTTTCACCAGGCAGTTCTGAAACTCTAAGTTCAGCTGAGAACCATAATATTCATAATGGAGAAGAAGGGAGCGGAATAGATTATGAACTGCAGCTTGACACTAGTAGTTCTGACATAACTGACTCGTCCTCACTTGAGCAACGGCGTGCTTACAAGATAGAGCTTCAGGTGTGGTTGCTAGAACTATGGTTTCTCCACAATTAGACTTCGATCTTTGGGATAACTATAAGATCTTTTTTTTTGTTTGCAGAAAGGAATTACCTTGTTCAACAAAAAACCTTCCAAAGGTATTGATTTTCTCATTCGGAGCAAGAAAATAGGCAATTCTCCAGAAGATGTGGCTTCTTTCTTGAGAAATACTGCTGGATTAAATGCAACAATGATAGGCGACTATTTGGGTGAGAGGGATGACTTTCCCCTCAAAGTAATGCATGCTTATGTGGACGCTTTAAACTTCAAAGGCATGGACTTTGGTCAAGCAATTAGGTTCTTCTTGCAAGGTTTCAGGTTACCAGGAGAAGCTCAAAAAATTGACCGGATCATGGAAAAGTTTGCTCAATGCTACTGTAAATGCAATCCAAATGCTTTTACTAGTGCAGATACAGCATATGTTCTTGCTTATTCTGTGATCTTGCTAAACACTGATGCTCATAATCCGACGGTGAAGAACAAGGTATGCTAATTATGATTTTATTATCATATGGGAATGTCAATAAAGCAATGTAGATTTGTTTACTCCATCACAGGTAATGTAAATTTTTTGTGCAGATGTCTAAGGCAGATTTTATGCGCAACAATCGAGGAATAGATGATGGGAAGGATTTGCCAGAAGATTATTTGAGTACACTGTATGACCAGATTGTCAACAATGAAATCAAAATGACTGCTGATTCTTCAGTTGCACAAACCAAGCAATCCAATAGTGTAGGCAGGCTTCTAGGCTTGGACAATATTATCAACTTTGTCAATTGGAGATCAGCAGAAGACAAGGCAGTAGGAGCAAATGACTTGCTCATTAAGCACATACAGGAAAAATTCAAAGCAAAACGTGGGAAATCAGAGTAAGATCTCCATCATTCTATCAGAAAGTACTTATGGTCTCGGCGACATTTTATTAATTTGAGCTTGTATGTAATACAGGTCCACGTTTTATGTTGTTGCTGATGCAACCATTTTAAGATTCATGATGGAGTCCTGTTGGGCACCTATGATGGCTGCATTCAGTGTGCTCCTTGATCAGTGTGATGATAAGGCTGCTACATCACAGTGTTTGAAGGGATTAAGATTTTCCGTGCACATCACTTCTGTTATGTGCATGCAGACACAGAGGGATGCTTTCTTAACATCCATAGCCAAATTCACATCTCTCCATTCTGCTGCAGACATGAAGCAAAAAAATATTGATTCTATGAAGGTAAGAGGCCACACAAAAAATATTTTGTTTATCGAGTTTTGATAATTTGTTGCTGGGTGATCTATTTTTTAAGCAAGGTACCTAAAGGCTTACTTTCCCCCATAATACCTTGATGCAAAACACAATGACAGTTACCATCTGACATGGTGGGACTCACAACGGTCTGGAAAATGATATTCTTGATTTTCTGATGCTTTCTCCAGCATGTATTAAATGTTCATTTTGTTTCGCTGAGGATCTATCCAACATTTATGATACAGCATGGTTGAGCCACTTAAATATTTCTTTATGCTGTACTTTATTAGCACATTTGTTCACACATACGAATGTTTCAAAGCTGTGGGATATTGGGGGTGATAAATTTACTTTATGTCCTTGAACAGGCTATGATATCTATCGCAATCGAAGATGGCAATTACTTGCAGGAAGCTTGGGAACATGTATTAACTTGTTTATCACGGTTTGAGCATTTACATCTGCTTGGAGAAGGGGTTCCCACTGATGCATCCTTTCTGACAGTACCTCTGATTGAGTCAGAAGAAAAAACTAAGAAGTCTACTTCTGTCCTATCTTCTAAGAAAACTAATGCTCTTCAGAATCCCGCTGTGATGGCTGCTGTTAGAGGGGGTACTTACGATAGCACAGTGGCAAATGGCAGTGCGTCAGCACTGGTCACTCCTGAACAGATCAATAATTTCCTATCAAGCATTAATTTATTGGAGCAGATTGGCATTGTTGAGTTAAATCATATCTTTGCCCATAGCCAAAGATTAAACAGTGATGCTATTGTTGCTTTTGTGAAAGCTCTTTGCAAGGTCTCAATGACTGAGCTGCAGTCTCCAACAGATCCTCGTATCTTCTGCCTTACTAAAATAGTAGAGATTGCGTAAGAAAATTCCTAAAGTTTAATTAAAAAATCTGGTATTTACTAATGGCAACAGCAGCAACAACTTGATGTTTTTTTTACTATTCTCATTTCTAACTTCGTTTGTGCAGGCATTACAATATGAATCGCATACGTCTGGTGTGGTCACGTATTTGGAAAGTCTTGTCAGACTTTTTTGTGTCTGTTGGGTTGTTGGAAAATCTTTCTGTCGCTATATTTGTGATGGACTCTCTGAGGCAGCTGGCTATGAAGTTTCTAGAAAGGGAGGAATTGGCAAACTATAACTTTCAAAATGAGTTCCTTAGACCTTTTGTGATTGTTATGCAGAGGAGCAATGCTCCAGAAGTACGAGAGCTGATTGTTAGGTGCGTCTCACAGATGGTTCTGAGTCGGGTTAATAACATAAAGTCTGGGTGGAAGGGTGTTTTTATGGTATGTATGATTTCTATATTTAGTTTGTTGAGGTTTTTGTTCAATCTTACCTGTGAGGTAGTGACTATTGCGTTCTGCCCTGTAACTTTTCATCAACTTGCAGGTTTTTACTTCTGCCGCAGCTGATGATACAAGAAGTACTGTCCTATTGGCATTTGAGACGGTGGAAAAAATTGTTCGAGATTATTTTCATCACATAACTGAAAAAGAGACAACAACATTTACTGATTGTGTTACTTGTCTTATTGCATTTACAAGTAGTCAGTTTAACAGCGATGCCAATCTCAATGCTATTGCCTTTCTGCGATTCTGTGCTGTTAAACTTGCTGAGGAAGGATTTGCTTGTCAAGATAGGGCTTTTGAACAACCCAGGAATTCAGCCATGGTGTGTGGTGGAAATGCCACTGTGCAAAAAGATGGTCATATTTCCCTCTGGGTGCCTCTCCTTGCAGGTATGTCATTTTCCTCCCTTCAAAATATTATATTTAGTTTACTTCATGCAAATTGTTGGATGATAATCTGAAGCACTGACCATTGTTTTATCAATGTTTTTTTTTTGTGCATTTCAGGTTTAGCTAAATTGACAACTGATCCAAGACTGACTATCAAGAAAGGTGCTGTAGGAGTACTTTTTGACATTTTAAAGGATCATGGAAACCTGTTTTCACTGACTTTTTGGACCGATATCTTTGAACATGTTGTTTATCCTCTATTTAGCAATGAAAGATCCACACCCAGTGACCAGATTTCATCATCAAATTCCGCAGAGTATAATTTACCTGATCTTGAAACACAAACGTTGGCAGTGAAATGCTTGGTGGGTTTGTTTGTTAATTTCTTCGATGTGATACGGCCAGAACTTGGTAGAACAGCATCCATTGTTACATTTTTTATCAGAAGCCCCTACAAACATTGTGCTACTATTGGTGTATCTGCAATTATGCGTTTAGCAGAGGGGGTTGGTAACAAACTTTCCAAGGAGGAATGGAAAGAGATATTGATCTTATTTAGAGAATCAGTGACGCACACATTTATCATGTTCTCTAAAATTGTAAGGATGATGCAAGATATTGATATCCCAGATAGAATTGATTCTTATTCAGAAACCGAGCAATATTTGGATCATGAGATGTATGGTAATGATGAAGAGGAAGCAAATATGGAGACAACTTCTTATGCTATTGTCAAACTGAAGAATCATATGGCCCTACTGCTCATGGTGATACAGGTATCTTTTTTCTTTGACCGAATTTATTAAATTGCTCTTATTGGTAGGCCAGATGCAAGATTCAAGTAGGGTTAGCTATTTGGATTTTAGTTCAGTGCCTAAAAATTCTAAATACAATAGCTCAGGTTTGGTTCTCCACTAGAATAAACTTTTGGGAGAGCAGAGTGGAATAATGGAATGATGACATCGGGAGAGGGATGGTGTTAAAGTTGCTTAACTGTGGTACCATTATGTCCCTGGACTGCTAACTATTAGGCTTCCTCGGGTGCTGCAGCTTTGGCTAAATCTACCTGTGTACGCTGGCAAATAATGAGCAAGGATGTGGAGTAAGAGAGGCTTCTTATTTCTTGCTTACCCCAATAAAGATGTCATGCGTCCTGTTAAGTAGTGGCTGGCCCTAACAAAATCAATCTAGAAATAAGAACAAAAATTTAGGTATAAACTAGCAATGGCAATAGAATGACTTAATTCAAACTATCCTGTTTTAACTGTGCCTTTATAGGATTGTAAGGGCCTTTCTACACCCAAAACGCTTGCCAATGAGATGAGGGGCTTCCAACTTTCAAGTTGGGTGCACTGCCCTCCAGTCAATGTGGGACTGTGCTAAGTTCTAACAACCTTCCTCAGTTGCCCCCTATGTGACAGTTTACCTCTATTTAGATGGCACTATATATGCCTTAGATTGGTTTTTTATTACACTGAAAAACCTCTTAACTGATGACAAGTAATCTAGAAATGATCAGTCTTTCCTTTTGAATTTTCTGACAATCACATTAACATGGCAGTATTTTGTATTCTTTTATGCAGAACATTATTAAATTATACGAGGAGCATAGCAAATATCTTCATGCCGAGCATATTAGTATTCTTTTGGAGATGATGTCAGCTATTGCGACACATTCAAGTGAAGTGAGCTCTGAATCATCCTTGCAGATGAAATTTCATAAAGCATGTTCCCTTTTGGAGGTATCTGAGCCAGCAATTGTTCATTTTGAGAACGAATCCTACCAGAGTTACCTCAAACTTCTTCAAACTCTGCAACATGACTATCCATCCTTGTCAGAAGAAATGAACATAGAGTCTCAAGTGCTTGATACCTGTGAGCAAATATTGCGAACATATCTGAAGTGCACAGGACACAAACCATATGATGAAACGTCTCAAAGAAATCCATCTTTACATTGTGCAGTGCCGCTGAGCGCTGCTAAGAAAGAGGAATTGGCTGCTAGGACTCCTCTGGTCCTTCAAGTGATGAAATTGCTGGGTGATCTGGAGAGGGATTCTTTTAGCAGAATATTACCCTGCTTTTTCCCATTGTTGGTTGATCTGATCCGCTGTGAACATAGCTCTGGAGAAGTTCAACACGCACTGTACAATATCTTCCAATCAGCCATTCTCCCCATGATACGAGTTGAATAGCAGATTGTGACCCTTGTACAGTTTTGTGACCCCCACCTAGGTGATGTAATTCAGTTCATTATGGCATCACCCCACGACACGACAGAGGGGGTATACCTATAGGTTGGCACCTCAGCCCTAACTGGTTATACCTTTGCAATATCAAATACAAGGTGAAATATATCGGTAGTTCTAGGTGTCGTCTTACTGTGCTGTAACATCTGAATCCCAACTGAGCCGGTTGTATTGTCTCGCAGGTTGACGTAAAAATGCTGCAGGGTCTGCCATTCAGCGGAAGTTCTATGGTGGATCTTTGTTAATATTCATTTACCTTTAATCAATGATGTTCATCATATATGCTGGAGACAGGCAGAAAGACACGGGTATGGAATCATATAAGCCTATGCACCCAGGCAATTTTCCATGACCCAAAAGCCAGGTGACCTCGGCTTCCCAGAGCCCCATGTTACCATTGTCCATTGCCATCCCCACGATGGAGTTTATATATAGCACGAGAGCTAAGAACCATTTTGAAGTTACTACTGGCTTTGCTATGTCGATTATTTAAAACCATAAACTAGAGGTAGATGCCGCCCAAATATGATTTTCAATTTTGTTCATTTTTGAGTTATGTATGTAGTATTTCTTATCCATAGAAACAGACGAATAGTATGGCGAATATGGCCCAGTGTTTTTCCCATCCGTTGCAACTTGCAACAAATCACATTCTTTCCCAAGGTAGGGCTGTCATTATTTGATTACAGTTGACATAGGTGATATATAGTTTACAGTTTCAGGATAAATAATGTACATGACTCACTGACGATGCAATGACACTGAAATACCTATGCCCTAATGAGACATGGAAACATGCACTGAACATACTGAAAAGGTGCGAAGAAGAGAATTAATATACACAACCAGATGTTTTGAAAGAATGGACCTGTTCTACGATTTAGACCTACTACATGACCTATATTATACACAGGTTGGAGGCCGGACTCCATTTCCGGCATCCACTTTGGTCCATGCACAGACCACCAGCTATCAGAATTTCTGGCAGGAGATGGGGAATGTACAGACACTGACAGAAGCTGAGCTTGGCTTCATCTTCAGACACTCGAGCTTTCCTGCCCCATCCGGCGGAGCAGATCAGACATTCACATTATAAGAAGTTCTGGTAACCATGGATAAGGACAACCTGCAATATGATAAGAAACAGTACATCAATCAGCCTAGATGCAGCATAGACTGATGCCCTTTAATAAATGGGCCTGCTGCAAATATTAGATAAATGTGATAACTAACCTTTAGAGTGCAAAAGAAAACAATTTGCAAGAAAAAAAAGCATGCCGCCCAATTTAGCGGTATGACTTTTCTTAGTCCTGCTGCAGACTATAGGATGCCTACAGAGAGGAAAACAAGATGTTACAACAGATTAACGGCACGAGTATTTTAAAGGTAAACAGTAAACACACCTAAAATTCGTCACTTTCTGGCATCCTTGTCAACCTGTCGCTTGTTCAGAAATGTTTTGCGGGAATGGCGGTGCGCGAGCAGGGACCAAAAGCTGTTGCTGAGATCGTGGAGCTCCTGTTTTCACAAAAGCACTTTATGAATTATGAAGGGCATGATAAGTTGTGGGGTCCTAAGCAATTGAAAAATATTCTTGGACAAGTTCATTTGATTGAACTCAACAGTGAATTTCTTACCTGGAGGAAATTGTTGCTGAACTGGTGGTATGCGCACAACATTTGTAGCATTGACATTCTGATTCGATAGTGGGAGAACATGACTTGGGGCATAACCAGGAGAATAAGCATGATCACTTGGTACAGGTTGGCCAAACTGCCCATATGGGTAGACTGCAGGGCCTACTGTCCTTGGGCCACCGTAAACTGGAACATACTGTTGTCCAACATATGGACCATATGCATTCTACAAAGCTAAAAATAAAACAAATGAGCAAAAATTTAAATTTATTTCATCTTAGTCAAGAAAAGGTTATGGTTTAATGTTTCTGGAGTTCTCAACCTGCTGATATAGGTATTCAGGTCCATATGCTGATGGCCTGCATTGAAAAAAAAAATTGGTCATCACTTAAACAGATAGGCTGTTCAATTGGAACTAAAAAGCTACTCCTGTAAGGGAATACTATATGGAGTTATGGACACTGCTCCTGCAAATCATAGAGTTCCAGACTAGCTACAACTACAACTTTAATCATATTGCCAGACATTCACAACCAAACAGGAGATCAAATTCATAGCTGTGCATGATCTTTGCCAACAAGCAATGAATGAGCTGTTAACCTACCCATAAGAAGGATATACAAAGGCCTGTGAGTAGTTGTAAGGGGATTGCTGATATGTTGGGCTTTGCACATACATGCCCCCTGGAACTGCCACACCTCCACTGTATGGGATGACCGGCCTTATAGGTGCTACTATACCACATTGAAAAGAAGGGGAAATTTTGTCACAATAATTGAATACACACACAGGCTAAAAAGGTGAACATGCGTGCATTACATTAAGCCATAAAAAAAATTCTTTGCTATAAATTTTTGCAACTGAGACTAGCATACAGTATTAGTGAAACTCGTTGGCTTACTACACACGAGGAGTGTGGATGGATCATGGAGTTATAATTCACTTCGGACTTTTACTGGTGGGTCCTGGTCAGTAATTTTCTGATAGACAGTAAACATCTCAAAAAGCATTGCATCCCATCACGAGCAAAGATGTGGATCAATGCTTCATCTTGTGATGATTAATATCTCCAATTCCAAGTTGCAGACCATGAAACAGATGCCTGACATGTAAGTGGACATTTTTTATTGAAAAGCAGTGATGATTGCCCACCCTTTCTACCACCCACCAGCTCATACTCTTTCTGTTATCTATTATTCTCTTCAATCAAGTCCAACACTACTATCTCTCCCCAAACATAGTTGGCAGAGAGGACTAGTAGCTGTGTTGGTTTGTATGTTTTTGACAGCTAATACTTTATTTCAATAAATGAGCTCATAGATGATTCTACGATCTTCGGGGACTAGGTAACAAATTAAATACCTACTAGTCCTCTACTGACAAGTGCTTTTTCCTCTGTTAGAACTAGTGACAAGACTATTAGTTGGTGTTGAAAAGAAGGGGCGGTGAAACTAAGCATCAAGTTTTGTAACAATGAAATCATAGAAATGCCATGATACAGAAATGCCATGATTGTGTGCTGACTCCAAATCTCCAATACATTGGGAATAGAGCATTGAGTAACAAATTACTTTACACCAAGAGCATAAGCAGATGGAAAGAATCATATGTATATTTGACAGCTGTGCAATTAGGAAATCAGGGAACCAAGTTAGCAGACCTACCGAAAGGCACGGCTGGACCAGGCCGCCCTAAGATGGCAAGGTTGCAATTAGCGCGCCGGCCGTCGATCACTGGGTATGGGTCCATGCAGGCCATCCTCGCTGACTCTGCGTTCTGGAAGGTTACCTATACACACCTCCACACATGATTAAAGTGAATCAAATCAAAAGTAGGAAAAAGACGAAATATCCAAATTCGGAACCCCCCCCCCCCCCCCCCCCCCCCCCCCCCCCCCCCCCCCCCCCCCCCCCCAAAAAAAATGGTGCTCTGTTTTCACTATATACCCCCATGGAAAATTCAGATAGTTCCCTGATTCATACAAGAAAGAATGCTAAATCTCTTTTCCAATTCCACGCCCAAAATTGAACTAGGTTCCCGCAAAGCCTGAACACAGAAACCCTAGAAATGCTTAACACGGCAACTTTCACTGGCTCCTGGTAACAAAATTTAACTATTTCCCTCGATCATATTGGTAAAAAGTCAACAATCCACCAAAATTCCTGAGCATGGAATGCAAAACTCCCAAATTCTAAGACCTTCACTGCCAATTGCCACCGCCGCAACGGCATCTACAGATGATCACAAAACCTCTCAATTCAACCCGCAAAGTTCACCTTTGCACACAGAATCACAGCATTCAGCCCCAGAATCGAACACAACCTCAAGCTCCAGAATCGAACCTGGCCCCTGATCCCCAACCAAGGAAAAAAGAAGTACAGAGCAAACGCCCCAAGCCCCCAACCAGCATAGCACATACGAACAAGAAAAAAAAAAGAAAAAACAGGAGGAAGGCGTGCTCACGAATCCGTAGCCCTTGGAGCGGCCCGTGGCGCGGTCGGTGATGACAACGGCCTCGAGGATGTCCCCGTAGACCTCGAAGTGGGCGCGAAGCCCCTCGCTCCGCGTCTCCCAGGCGAGGCCGCCGACGAAAACCTTGGTGAAGGTGGTGTCTCCGTATGGGCCGCTCAGGTAGTGCAGCGCCGGCGGGCCCCCGCCGCCGCCACCTCCTCCTCCTCCGGCCCCCGCCGGCGACCGCTGCGGCGTCATCCCTGCCGCGGCCAGCCCACGCGCATGCACGAGCGCGCGCGCGCGCAGCCGCAAACCCTAACCCTAGCAAGCAGCAGCAGCTGACTAAACGCGACACGACACAGGCGCAAGTGAGGAGGCGGGCGAGCAGCGGAGGCGGCCGGGTAGCTAAGCTAGGGCTGCTGATAGGCCCGCGCGCGCAGGCGGGGGCGTAATTATAGCGGTGGGGATGGCGCTAATCGCAGCGGCGGTTATTATTAGCGGTTGGATTACGCGGGAGCGGGGCGGGGAAGGGGTGGGAGCCGGAAGTCGGTTGGTAAGGACTGCTTGCAACTGCCAAGCAACGAGCGCGCCAGAGACTACTAGTAGAGGCCTGAGGGGGGGGGGGGGGGGGGGGGGGGGGGGGGGGGGGGGGGGGGGGGTGTTGGGTTGGGACGGCCGGACGGGAGGGAGGGGATGGGGACTTGGGAAGAGCTGGAGGCCCCCGTGGCCTGTGGGAAATGGGTAAGTGGAGGTGGGGAAACACTGGAAGTGGGCCCGTGTCATTGCACCGGCAACATGGGCAATGTTCGGGTGGAGGCCCGCTAACCATTTCTACTGGTGATACCTTATCCAATCTCTTGTATATATCTAACAAGTAGCATTTTAAAAGATCGGTATCACAAATGACATAACGGAACAGCTTTTGAGGGCTAAAAATTCTCAAGGAAACCATAGGTGCGCCCCCGCGCGGCACTTGCGTGCATATGGTCCGTAGCCTCGCGGGAGCGCGTCCAACGCCAAAACACATATATTCGAATTAGGGTTTTTGCCTCCATCCTGAACGACAATTGAAAGAGCAGGTCTCTGGAACCTTTTTCCTTGTGATTCTACACCGAGAGAGGACGAATAAGGTTTTCAGAAAACGCTTTTCACATGAATGCTCCTAACCTCAAGTGATGTCACGTACCGTCGTGTTTGTTGCCAGCTGCTTCGAGCTCTTCCTCCATCACTTATCGACGGCCTTGTACCACCACTAGCCATAACATCTCCTTCTAGAAATGAAAGGTGGTGTCTCCTCCTGCAAACGAAAGGCGCACACACGACATAATCTGATATTGATGTTGCCCGGATCAACTAGTACATGGGGATGGAAACGGGTCGGGTAAGGTGCGGGTGGAGTACAAACCCGCCCTCGGTGATGCTACAATATTTGGCTACGACCGCCTTCAATGAGGCCCGTGGTTTTAATGTCACACTCGCACCCGCACTTGTGGGTGACCCGCAGGTTTCATATCATCCACGGGTGTGTTAATAAGAAGCTAACATGTAAAAAAATTATAAAATTTGAGAGGAAATAACACACAATTATCAGTTTATCATCACAATGAATCTGAAGTTCACAACAACTTAAATCTAGTATAGTACATCATACTATGTAGACAACCTAGTCTATACAAATCATCCTAAGTTCTATATAGGCTTATGCCAAGCATTAGTTCTAGACCTCTAACTGGAGGGAAAATAGAAAAACAAACATATATACTTTTCGGGTGCCGTGGGTCACCCGTGGGTGAAGCACCTAACCCAACGCTAGGCCTTGGCCCGAAAACATCTGCGGGTCCGATGTTGTACCTGCACATGCACCCTAACGGTGTGGCGCCCGTAGGCACCAATACTCGCGGGTGTGATTGCTATTCGTACTCCTGCATTAGGACTATACATGCTAGTATATGAGATTGTTATGATTTATATGTTGGGTTTGATCATGAAATTGCCTACTTTCTCAACATAGAATACTTATTATATATCATCTTTCATTTCCTAAGCAATGACGAACGCGCATTTGTGTAAGATAACATGTTACAAACTTTTAAAGCGTACCACTATATTTAAAAAATGTTTGCGTTGTTTATGGCCGGTATAATGTATAAAAGATCATCAACGGACTATAAGCCTATGAAAGGGCCTGTAGCCTAGGAGTTACAAGAGTCTCAGTAGCACCTCAGGTCCTGGATTTTTCAGTGGTAGACGACATTCCCATCAACAGCTAATAGGGATAAGGTTTATGTGTGTGCTTTCATAGAGGTGAGTGTACATGTGTTGTAAGTGTCTACATTGTACTGTGTAATTGAAAAAAAGCCTATAACGCATTTCTTATGATATTGTGTAGTCCGAAGTATACTAATATGGCCAAGCTCAAATTCGTGCCCTTTTTTCAATATGCTATGGACTGCTCTCTAAATATTGGGTCATTTGAATGTTCAATAATGTTGTGCTCCCTCCGTTCCAAATTATAAGTCGCTTTGACTTCTTTGGTACATCTATTTTACTATGCATCTAGATATAATAATATATTTACATACATAGCAAAATGGATGAATCAAAAAAGTCAAAGCGACTTATAATTTGAAACGGATGGGGTATCAATTTTCCTAGCTAGCCAATTAGAATGAGCACCACTGAGTTAGTACACCATTCATTCCAAATTATAAGCCATTACAACTTTTTTTGAGAGTCAAAACATCTTAAGTTTGACCAAATTTATAATAAAATAATAACATTTAGATTCAAAATAAGTATCATTAAACTCTTCATTAATTATATTTTCATAGTATACATATTTGATGTCATAAATATTTATAATTCTCTCTATAATTTTGGTTAAACTTGAGATACTTTGACTCTCTAGGAAAGTTAGAATGACTTGTATTTTGGAATGGAGTATATATCAGATATGCTACAAGCGAAGTACTTTAGTCCATGTCATGTATGAGATTAAACTGTGTTTTCTTTTCCTGATGCCGTTGTCTGCGTGCATGTAGCCTGCTCCAGCGCACCCGGCCCTTAAGGCCTTAACTATACATGTATAACACGCGCTGGCCACTGGCCAAGAACACCGTGGTGAACGTATTAACACATGCATGGTGGTAGCAGGCAAAAAACCCTGTTATCAACAAATTAAAGGGCAAAAGCGAAGCTAGCTGATAGCGAAGATCTTACGGGAGGGATCGGAGCTATGGTCACCGCCCTACTCTCCCTACTTGCCATAAAAGAGCGCTAATATGCTACCTCTTGAGACTTGCGAGAAAGCAAAGCAGGGGCCCAGCTGAGAAAAAAACGATCGCTGCATTTCATGCTTATCCACAGCTACAATATGCCCAAAAAAGCCTGAAGCTTCTTTGCTCAAACCCACCCCGCTTATGCTTGAATCACGCGCAAGTACCATTCTCCCATGCTTTGCATACCATTCTCCCATGCTTTGCCACGTCAAACGTCGTATACGTGCTACTCCATCCGTTCCAAAATATTCCTGATGTTTGGCGTATGTTGACGCCGTATCTAGAAACTCGCATTAAATACGACCATCATGTTGTCGTAACATGATGAGGTAATTGCGGAGAAAGTTTATTTAAATATATAAAATCCAAATGAAGTCCGAAAATCACGAAACTTGTCGAGATTTCTTGTTATTGCATTTGGAGGCCGTGGTAAAAAATTGAGAAAGTTTTGAGCAAGTTGCGACGTCGGATGCCTAGAACCCAGACATCATCCACTTGCATTAACCTGTGATCACATGTGGAGATGTCTGAGTTTTAGGTATCCGAGGTCACAACTTGCTAGAGCTTTGTACTCCATCCGTTCCAAAATTTCATAAGAAATAAGAGATCTAAAATGCGAAGTAGGAGAAAAATATTTAAAAATAAACTAGACTCCTAAATTGAGGTAGCGAAGATCTTACGGGAGGGATCGGAGCTATGGTCACCGCCCCGAGAACGAGAGGATACTCTCCCTACTTGCCATAAAAGAGCGCTAAGTATGCTACCTCTTGAGACTTAACACATGCGATGAAAGCAAAGCAGGGTTTCCCCCCAACCTCTAGCCCACCGCTGAGAAAAAAACGATCGCTGCATTTATTTGCATGCTTATCCACAGCTAGATGTGATGTATATCAATATAATTATAGCCCAAAAAATTCCATAATTCAGCCTGAAGGGCTTCTTTGCTCAAGGGCACCCACCCCCGGGTGCCCAGAGGAGCGACACTTATGCTTGAATCACGGCGCAAGGCAAAGAAAATATACCGGGTGCCTCTGATTCTCCCATGCTTTGCATACCATTCTCCTATAAGAAATAAGAGATCTAAGTTAAGGTTATAGAAAAACTTAACATCTACAGCATGAGAGAGATAAACTATAAAAATATATTTCATAACATATTCAACAGTACTGATTTAATGCAGCAAATATTATTCTTCTTTTCTATAGATTTGACCAAACTTGATGTAATTTGACTTAGGACTGACTCAGATCTTTTAAATTCTATAGGACCGCGGGAGTAAGTCCTAGCAACAAATAAGATTTTAAGGTTGGTTTGAGAAGTATGCTCAGTTGCTCACGTAATTTAAGTAGTTATGACTACCTTTCCTTTTAGAAAAGATGCAATTCTAGATTTGGTTTAAGTTAAACTATTTTAAGTTTTGCAAGCTGAGCTCAACTTTCAGTGGTAGGCAACGTTCTTGTCGATATCAAGATGCCTGTGATGATTTTGTCAATCTTAAGATTCGTCGGCTCAGTGTTTTTTATGTGCTCATAGAGGTAGGACGAGTGTATTCATAGGATGATTGTCCATACATATATGTGAGCATACGTGTTTGTAATGTGTTTTGAAAAAATAATATCTAAATATATTTGTATCAAAATTTATTATTCTAAATTGGTTTACTATGAAAAATATATTCGATAGCAGATCTATCTTTAATATGGTAATATCAATATCTTTACATAAAAATTGCCAAAAATTAAGATGATTTGACCTAGTTCTACTCTAGATTTGTATACTTTTGAGAATAAGCATATATCCACAACTTGTTGAGAGAGATTATGGCATGTTTGGGTCCCATGGGCCAACAATTAACAACTAAAAATTAGCTATAATCCATCCAAATAGAAGAGCTAATAGGTGAACTAATTTTTAGCCAAACTCTTGGCTAGTTGTTAGCCTATTAGACAGGCACAATAAACTAACAAAGACTAATAGTTTATTGGCCGGGGATTTATGTATCTATTAGTGGGATCTAGAATTCTAGATATGCACTAGCTAATAGTTGGAGTGCTAACTTTTAACCTAGCTAACAATTAGTTTTAGCCGATCTAAACAGGACCTATATTGTTATGCTTGGCAAAATGTTTGTTTTAGTACGTTCAGGTGTTAGGGCAAAGATGCAAGGATCCAAACCTCGCTTTTCGCCATGGACACGCACGGCGGCTTGACACAGAGCTGCTGAAAGCCTGAAAGGAGAAAGGACAGATTGACCCGGGAGGGATAATATAAAGAGAAAATTAGTTCCTTGGCCTTAGTAAAAGTTGTACTTAGTTTCTTGACCCTTTTTCTAATTGAACCTGCTTATTAGGCCCAAAAACGAATTTCGTTTTGGTTCTTGGCCCTTCCGTTAGTTTGATAAGGTAATGGTGTTAAAAGCAACGCGAAATGACTCTTATACCCCTGGCGCCAAATGCAACACTACAACAGCCTACAATAGAGTCGTACGTCCCTTTCAGGCTGCCTACTATCACTAATTTCCCAAAATAACGTACAATATTTTTTCAAGCATGAAATTATTATTTATATGTATATTTTTTGAAATTATTTCATAAAAATGTATAAATAATAATAATTTCATGCTTGAAAAGATATTGTACCTTATTTTAGAAATTATTGATAGTAGGCAACCTGAAAGGCCTGTATGACTCTACTGCAGGGTGTAGGCTGTCGTAACGTTGTATTAGGCACCAGGTGTAAAAGAGTCGTTTCGCATTGCTTTTAACACCGTTATCTTGTCAAAGGGCCAAGAACTAAAACGAAATTCACTTTAGGGCCAAATAAGCAAGTTCAATAAAAAAAAGGACAAAAAAACTAAGTACAACTTTTTTTAGGGCTAAGGAACTAATTTTCTCTAATATAAAGCGAGAAACTTGCAAGGACAGCACCGTGGGCCCGTGGGCTTGTGGGGCCAGCTGTCGCATCACCATCACATCACAGCCTGGACTCCGCTTTCGACAATTCATGCTTTCAGCACGGCCGGGTTTAGGGGCGAAAACAAGATGGATTCAGGGGCTAAAGTTGAGTCGTGTCACATCTGACGTTCGGATACTAATTAGGAGGACTAAACATGAGCTAATTATAAAACTAATTGCACAGGAGTAGACTAATTAGCAAGACAAATCTATTAAGCCTAATTAATCCATAATTAGCAAATATTTACTGTAGCACCATATTGTCAAATCATTGACTAATTAGACTTAATAGATTCGTCTCGTAAATTAGCCTCAATTTATGTAATTAGTTTTATAATTAGCCTATATTTAATACTCCTAATTGGTATTAAAGATTCGACGTGATAGGCTAAACTTTTGCCCGAGGAAACAAACCCCGCCAGAAGACGGAACACGCAGTCACGTCTCATATCGATGCTGCCTTCGGAATTCGGATGATCCCATGCTATGCTACGCCCTGGAGGGAGGTGCACTACCCAAGAGCACGACCATGCTGATCGGCAATACGCCAATGAGTCCTCCATCCTAAACATTTGCCATTTTTTAAGACTATAATAAATTCACGACCGGTAGCTAAATTTTGCAACGTGGTGTTACCGGGCTCCCAAAATTTCATTTTTTTATATTTAGGTTTTTATATAAGTCATAAGTCATAACTCTTGAATTTTCATATTTAGTTTCTCTATCTCCACACTTTCTCCGATCTTTTTCTTGTTAGCCCTCTTTCTCCTCCCTACGTAGTTTACCAACAATAATGAAGCTGCTCTGGCAAGAAATGGCTCAAGTGTTGCTCCTATGTCATTATTTTCTCTCTTTCATGTCCCCTCGCACACCTTCATCTTCGTGGACCTCGGTCGCGATGCTAGGAACACTCATCAGATCTAGCGCTGAGGAAGTCATGGTCGACCCATAGTGGGGAACGGAAGGAGGAGGCTTAAGAGAGAGAAGAGCGACACTACATGTGGGTTCATATGTTGGGTCCACGTCAATATACAATTGACATTCTACATCAATGCATGGAGAACGTCGGAGCCCATTTAGACCTATCCTAGTGGACGACACAGGTCTAGGGACACAAATATCAAAATTCAAAGTTGGAGAACTAGATGGCATGGTACTGTTGACAAGTTAATGGATAAATATCAAAATTCAAGACCTGAGCCCCGAATGGCATTGCGATGCAAGTTTAAGAACCTATCATGAATTTTACTGCTTTTTATAAAGAAACTATCCATGCAGTCATTATTATACACTACCAAAATGGTGGACTTCTCCTAGTGTTTTCAAGTAGTAATAAAACACTACCACTAGTCATAACACATGGGAATCTTACTAGGAGACATTTAGTATGGAAAATTTATACTAAATTTTGAATGCTAAAATACTAGGAAAAGCCCACCTCGCCAGGAGAAGTCTAAAATTCTGGTTGTGATACTACTTTACTCTTCTTTAACACATAGATGCACTCACCGTTAAAAACACTTGTAAGTAGCATGATATGCACCTTAGTCTTTTTTAAGTGTACTCTACCTATCCAACTCATAAAGAGTTACGCGACCTAGAGCCAATTATATCAACTGGTCTATGCTAATCTAGGAAAGTTAAAGGCCATGCAAGTCAAGTACAGTAATAAGGAAGCATAAATGCGATAAGTAAAGAGCAAATCGAGACAGGATAAACTCTCGGATACGAGGATTTACCATGTGGTATCTGTTGTCACGACGCAATTCCTACTACATAATGGAGCTCCATTGACGTATGCTCCCAGCCACGGTCACGGTGTTGAGCTCACCAGAAAGGTTTGTTGTAGCACCCTAGAAATTCAGTTTATAAAAATATTAAGTAAAATGATTTAATTATATTTTTGTGTACATATAAACATAGGAAAAATAATAATTTTTTTATTAAAATTAAGTTAAAAATAAGGTTAGGAATATGTGTCTGCACCCATGCTGGTGCATTTGCTTTTGTGATGTTTGGTTTTGGTTTGAACTCAAAATAATTTGCTTTGAATTGTATTTTTTATGAACAGAGGAAGTATATATATAAAAAAGAACCTTCCACAAATCCTCCCAAGCCCGTGGACAATGGGGTTTTCAACTTATTTGTTTCCTTATTGGCCTAAATAGTCATTTATAGCTCATTTAAACGCCATATAGACGCTATACGGTAGCTGTGTTCAATCTATCGTTTTATCCTGTTTAATCAGTCATTTAGCCCATTTAATAGACTGTTTAGCTTAAATAATGACTAAACAGTAGGTGATCGATTAGCGTTTAGGAAAACACTTTTTTTTCTCAGATGAGCATTGTTGATACAGTAACATGGTATTTAAAGACAAGAGAACGTTTGGAGCCGACGCGGCCTCAGCATGTCCACGTCAGTGCAATTATTTTGACGCGTTCGATTTCGAGATCTACGGTCCTGCTGCCTTCTCCATGCCAAATATATATCGGCTCCGTTCACTCCCGCGTCCGCAGCTGCCTCTCCTCCCTCTCCCTCCTCTCTCGGCGGCGGCTAGGGCGGGCCCCGTCGCGCGCGCCGCATCCCCCACCGAGGGAGGCTCCAGCCCCGGCCAGGGCGGCCAGGCGTGGCGGCGCAAGGGCCCAGCGCGGGTGGCTCCAGACGCGGCGGCGCCAGGCCCTGGCTAGGGCGTCTTGCGCGGCGGCGAGAGAGCCCCGGCGCGGCGTCCCCGGCGAGGGTGCCCCCGGTGGAGCTCAACGCGGCGTGTCTCTCTAGCGCCGGCGTGCCCCTACTCCTCTCCTACCCGGTGCGCCTCTGCTCCTCTCCTCCCCGTCGCGCGCTGGGACGGCCTCCGCCGGCCACCGCCTGCCTAGGTTGGGCGTGCTGTGCTGCTCCCTAGCCTTGGCTGGGCCGGCTGGCTGCGCCGCCGCCCTGGCTGCTGGCCACCGGCCGCGCCGGGCTGGCTAGCTGTTCCGCTGTGCCGTGGCCAGGCTGGGACGGCCGGGCTAGTTGGCTGGCTGCTCCGTCCGTGTTTCCTCGTCATGCCGTGCTCCTATTCCGCTGTGGTGAGCTCCTAATTTCTGATGAATGTATGCATAGATGGATGTTGAGATGTTGATTTCAGATCTAGGGTTAGGGTTACCCTTGCGTCGTTACTGTTGTCCTTGCTGTTGTGTCCTATGTGTTGGTGACTCCATGTCTAAGGCAGAGGAGCAGGTGGTTGCTCTGTTGCTTGTGCTCATCCCCACGGTTCTGCTGCCTGTGCTCCGATGAGGTGTTCTTCTCCATTCCATCCTCATCTAATTATTCTTGTGATTGGTGATCACGTACACAGCCTTCTTAGGGAGACGCCTTTGCCAAGAGGATGCAAGGGATTAAAGAGAGGATGGAGACTGCACAGGCACGGGTCCTGTGTGTATGATAAGGTGAAATTACTTTGAATAATGCTTGAGCTGTTTTTACCATATTATTAATTTTACTTCGTGGATCTGATGTATGTGCCTAGGGATTTAGGCATTCAGGTGTGAAGCGCCATGTCCTTGTATAGTTTATTATTGGATCATGATCTTTCTCTTGTGCTCACTATATGTCAGGTAATGAGACAAGTTTCGCTTGTGCAAGAAGTTGTCCTTGCTTTATAATAGTTCCTGGTCCCTGATTTTGCATCTACATGGATATCAGTTTTATGATTTGGATCTCTGATTTTTTTTGTCCAACACCATGACTCACTTCAACACTTTCACCAGTACATCATGATGAGCATGCTTGCCGCGGACTGACATGGCTCTGATGTGGATAGGACGACATACTCTAGCACACCATGTGTTTGTGATGTTGGCAAAGGTTAGACAACTTCTAATTCATTTTGGCATCTTGTCCATCCAGTTTAATCCCTTTAATATTATGTTGCACTTTTCCTGCTGCAGGTTCTCACTGAGGTATGTAACAAGTAATTTTAATTTTTAGGCTTTTTTCCTGCTGCAGGTCGTGACTAAGGTCTAGACTGGACAAAAGGGAAATTTAATTTCAAAATGTTTGTCATTCCATGATTTATGGAGTTAACCTGCTTGATAGAACAATAAATTACCAAAAATTGATTAGTGCCATCCTATATGAATACACTCCACAAATTGATTTGGTTTTCATTTTTGTAAAGGTCTGTTTGCTAAGTCTATAAAGGATATTACTAAGCATGAGCTTATGCCTCCTGGAATGTAGAGGCTAGATCTGCAGATGCAAGTGACATCCTTCGAAATATGCACTCTGTGGCTGCCCAATGATACACTACCGTTGCCTCCACTACCGTGTTGCAAGTCCAGTCTATTAGGTATATTAATGGTCTTCATCTCAACCACTTCTTCTCCTTCATCCATTATCAGAAGCCTCTTTGTTTAGGCTACTGTAAAGTTCTCGAGCAATTGATTTGTTAAAAAGAGATGAAAAACATTGGTGTTTGATAGCAGTCCAGTGAATCCCTCATATATTGTCATGGTCCATATTTTTTAAGCTGTCTTACACAAAGTGTTAAGTTCTCTGTTTGCCATTTTCAGTTTTTTTAGCACTGAAACCAGGATTCCTGCCTGATTCTGTGATGTAGGGTGTTCACGACGCTTACTTTTCTTCGTGCTTGTAAGTTTGCATCATCTGGATCTAAGGTTTGTGTGGGTGCCTCAGTCCCAAGGCCTACAAGGCTTGTGGCTGCCTCCATTCGTTATGTTGGCATAAAGATAGCACCTGAGCAGTCATTATCAAACCTTTTGGCATAAAAATAGCACTTGAGCAGTTCATTATCAAACCAATAGTACTGTAAGGGATGGAGACGCCCTCTAGTTAGGACTCCATGTGTTTGTGACATTGCTTAGGCAAAAGATAGAAACTATATATTCACATTCACTTTAGCTTCCTATCTATCCAATTTGATTTCTGTCCAATTTGATTTCTTTAATCATCTGTTACAGTTTCTTTGCAGAATGTCATGATTGGGTAACATGACAAAAGAAAGTTTTTTTGTTCAGTTAGTGCATCTGAAGGGAGTTGCATCGTACTTCAGTCCATCAGGTATTCATGATCTTTGTCCCAACCATTTTTCTCCTTTATTTATTATCACAAACTTTTGTTATGTGCTACTATAAATTTCTCAATCAACTGATTGGTTAAAAAGGATAAACATTGGTGTTTGATAGCAATTGAATAATCAAAATTGAGAAGAGAGTGACCATTTTGAGTGTGGAATAGGTGAAACCTGATTTCCATGAACCTAATTGTACTTGAAAGTTTGTCAGATAGCAGCTACTATGTGTTTTTTGTGTTCATATTCAGTTGGCATGTTGGTGCATTATATGAGGTATCATTAGCAAGTAGAAGGGAATTTCTGCTTATTTTTTGATGTGGTCAAGTGAAAGTAATGAATTGGTGAATGACTGGTTGTTGTAGTAGTTGACGATTAGAGAATTTGTTGTCCCTTAGTCTGCACATGCTGAAGGGGGCATTACTTACTGAACTAAAGCCACCTATATGGTGACTGGCAAGTAAATTGAGCCTGGAATTCAGGAACAATGGCATCACAGAATCTTATATATTTTCTATCATACGTTTGCTTAAGCTCTATGCTTGTTGTTGTATTATTGTTTCCTATGTCCACATGATGTCTTCTGTCTGGGTCCAAAGAGCTTTTCAGTGAATTTGAGTGACTTCACTGGATAAATACATTAGCTCATACAGTGAGATATGATGTGGTCCTTTTTAGTTGTAGCTATAAACTAAGAACTAGACTAAGTTCTTGGAAACAAATAATGTGAACATCCTCAATGGATTGTACCCTGACAATTGTTTTTAGTGCGTGCACAGGCAGAATTTTCTAAAAGCATTGTCAGAATTTTCTGGCCGGTTGGAAGGCTCCCTGGCTAGCTACTGTGTAAAATCCTGACCGACTGATAATTGGCTACTGTGGTGCCCCTGCTGGCCATCGACAAGATGCGGGCGACAGGAACCTGGACGGAAGGAAGGGGCCAGGCGTGGTGTTCTTTTGGATGGGCGACAAGTGTGGGCAACAATGTAAAAAAAACATTGCATGGCCCCGTTCAAATATAGAGAAGCTGTTGTATTACTTTGGTTATTTGAAGAGTTATATCCTTTTAGAAGATCCTCTAAATCCTGGGGTTTGACGATTCATTTTACAGATCCTCCTGGACATTTTTTTTGAAAACCTATGTTATTAATATATGTGAAGTTTGTAATATTTAAGCATATTGGTTTTGGTTTGTGTTTGTATTTTGAATGTCGTTATCCATAATCAATTGTGTTTTTTTCTAAAAGAAATCTACGGTGCTAGCCCGCGCGCATGGGCGCGCGCAAATCACTAGTTCCCAATAGAAATCAAGGATGAAAGGGAAAATGGGAAACTGCATCAAAATTTTAGACGCTCAATCAGAAAAACTAACTAACGATCCATTTGAATGTTTATGTTTTCTTAATTTCTTTTGTTTATGATGGGATGTAATGCTCACTGCCACATGCGCAGCCGAAGCCGGTTTAGGCATGCTGCACCATATGACAACCGACATTGGTTTACCTAAGCAGATTTGTATAAATATATATTTGATTAGCATTAGCACAAAGGTCAAGATGGCCGAGTTGGTCTAAGGCGCCAGTTTCAGGTACTGGTCCGAAAGGGCATGGGTTCGAATCCCATTCTTGACAATTTTTTTACCTCTTTTTTTTTTACCATTCTTGACATATCTTTTTCTGTTTTCATTTCTATATTACTAATATATATACTTTGTGTATACTGTTAAAAATTATGTTTCTATTTTTTTGGTACCCATTATCCCATTCTTGACAATTTTTTCCTATCTATCTTTTTTTACCATTCTTGACATATCTTTTTCCGTTTTTTATTTCTATTACTAATATATATACACTTTGTGTATAGTGTTAAATTATGTTTCTATTTTTTTTGGAACCCATTCTTGACATACTCTATCTTTTTACATTATAGTATATTTCTCTTTTTTAATATTTTTGACATATCTTTTTCTATTTCTATTTCTAATATATCTATATTGCGTATACTGATAGTAGTTCTTTTTTTATTTTTCAAACCCATTATCGACATATCTTTTCTGTTTTTTTCTACTACTAATAATATATCTAAGCATTAAAGAACATTCTATATATGCAACTCAATGGCATAGACAATAAGCTCTTTTCTAAGTGGTGCACTAGTACATCAGTGAAGCGCAAACATAAGCATATTAATGCAATTTAGACTATATATATACGGACAAATGCCTCTGCCCCCCAGGGAAGGTATAATTATTTAAGTCTAGATCATTTAGAACATGGCTATTGTTAATGACTAGAAAAGTAGAAGAAAAATTGCAGAAGTAGCCATATGTTCTGAATGTCTTCTGTTCGCTTGAACTTATCAGCCCGGCTAATCAGCCATGGTACAATATTTTTCTCTTACAATAAAACAGCATCAGCCGGCTTATCAGCCACAAAAATCATCAGCCGAACAGCTTGAAATCTTGGAGCTTCACAATGACAGTGCCACGTGATGTAAACTCTCAATGCAAATGTACTAGATCCTCTCCAATCTCACTCAAATGCAATGCCAACTAAGCAAATGTGAGCCAAATGTTATCTTGAGCTCTAGTTGGTACGTGTATTTGATGGGAGTGTCAGGAGAGCTAAAAAGCCCAATCACACCATCTATATAAGCACTCAAGAGAAATTAGCTGTTATCAACTAAAGCAGGTACTCACAAAAAGGCCTGGTGGTGTGACCAGAGCTTTTCACCGACGGGCTCCGATGGCTAAATTAAACTAGCAGCTACGCGACCTTTTTATTCGATGGCTCTTCTCACTGGCGGAGCTAGGATTTTAAAGTTGGGTATTCCCGTTTCCCAAACAAAAAAAAAGTTTAATCAAGGGTCCAATATAGTTCATAGATAATTAAAGGTGTAAATTGTTCAAGTCCAAGATATACATGAAACAAACCAATAATAAGAAACTATAGAATTCTTAAAGAGGACTACAATTTTGCTTAAACTTTGTAATCCTTCATGGCATAAGAAATTACAGAATGCTTAAAGAGAACTACAATTTTGCTTTAACTTTGTGATCCTTCATGGCTTGGATGTCTTTCTCCTTAATTGCAAAAACAACAATTAACAGATTTGGACAGACGGTACTGATTCAGACTCAGAAATAGCATAATGCTGTAAATCAGAACACGTTGCTCGCCGGCAGGCCAGGAACCCACCACTGCTCGTCGGGAGTAGCTATATTTAGGATAGGAACTGAGAAGGGGATTGGATTTGGGGAATTGCCGTTGCGGTGTTGCCTGTCGGGAGGGTCACGCACGTCGTCGCATGGACTACGGATCGAGGAGCCTAGGACTCATGGGATTGGGGAATTCTAGAATTGTCCGAAGGGGAGACTGTGTGTGAGGCTTAATGGGCCTTGTGGGCTGACCTGGTCGCATAGGAAAGGAGAGGAGGACGCATTGGCATGTCTGTGGGCTGAGTTCCTACTCGAAAATCAGAGAATTAATAGCAATATACATTATACATATGAGTATACTTATATATATACTTGTTGTTGTAGCCAAAAAGTTAGGTATTCCTGGGAATACACAGGCATCACTATAGATCCACCCATGGCTCTTCTCCACCGAGCATCAAAGTTTTCCGATGGCCTCACTGTTTTTTCCAATGAAAAACCCCTCTCTGGAGTTAGACTCCAGCAAACACTCTAGTGCACTCTACAGAGTTCTACAGAAGGTTTTTAGGCCGTCGAAAACCTCCAGTGACCCTCAACGGAAGGTTCTGATGACCACTTCTAAAAAACGCCCACGCACACATATTTTTGCCACTTGTCGGGCCTTTTCTCCAGTGGCACCGGAAGAATAGGTCCGCACCTAGAAAGCAGTCATTGTTGCCCCTCAAACTTTCCTCCAGTAGTCCTTCTCCGATGACCACCGAGGATTTTCGGTGAACACAAATGCACTGTGAAAATGCGATGATCCAATGGGATTTTTAACCTAGTTGTAATCATTGTTTTAAAATAATATATCCAATATAAAGTTAATTTCATATCTAACTAACCTGTTACGCACAATCTGACGTGACATAACTAAATCACATTATTGTGCCACATGCATTGGCATGACAAGGCTGCCAGGCTGTAACCATGGATCTAACATGGATGCTCCTATCGCACCATTCTCTTTTGCCACGACAAAGTGGTTTTGTCCCACGACTATTTGGCAGGACAACAAGAGCTGCTAGCCCAATCTCATTTTCAATTACATTTTCTATCCATCATAATGAATATTCAAGTCTTCATACCTAACTTTACCAATATATGTACGATTTTACTATCTATAGACCTAGAATCAGCAGGTGAAGGAAACGAGAAACTCCGCATACATGGGCGCCGCCTTCGCTTTCCCTTGCAATCTCGTCGTCATTCTTCCACTAAGCAGTGACAGACCGCTCTAGCATGGTTGGCTTTTGTCATGTGCTCGACTTTCTTCGCTGCGACGACCTCCATTCGCCCCCGATCACCGGTACTCCCCATTCCCTTGGTTTTGTCTGTGTTGCCAAGGAAACCGAAGAGGCGTGGGAGGGAGAGGGAAGAAATGGGAGTCCACCAACCATCGAAGGTCCTCCTGCAAAGTACACCACTACTTGGCACATCAGCATGCGTAGCCTTGGCCCATGTCAGCAAAAGGTTACGCGTTGATGTCCGATAGACTAAGTACAAGTACTTAAATGTGTGATTTGTGACTTGCAAGTCAACGACAAACTAGAATGACGCAACCAAACAAATTTAAAGACCGTCTATAATTTTTTTTCTAGTTTAAATTGTTTCCTCTCTTCCCATTTTTTTTACCTCGCCATCGGGTCCAAAGGACCCACGGTGACACATTTTTTTTCAAATAAGTTTTTCCGAGGAGAAACATGAATCGGAATCCATTATCCGAAAACAATAATTGATGAGCAAAAAGTAAGAAATCCCATGGGTTCCACCGTCAGCCGAAGAAGGTCCTATTTGATTTCTGAATCATTCAGTTTAACTCCCATCACATCAATGTTGCGGTAAATACATAGAGTACTAAATATAGACTAATTGTATGCATGTCGGCACAGATTAGGAGTAATTTACGAGATGAATCTATTAAGCCTAATTAGTCCAAAATTAAAAAATTTTTATCAAATAAAACAAAAGTGCTACCGTGCTTATTAAACTTTACCCGAAGCCGAAGGCGCAGCGCAGGAACCGAAACGAAATCCCCGCAGCAAATCCGTCTATCGCCCCCATCTTTCGAAAGCAACATAAATCCATCGCCGTCCGCCGCCCTTGGGCTTTCCCTCAACAAATCCTAGCACGTAGTACGTACCCTCCAGCCGCCAACAGAACTCCATCTGCAGCGGAGCGGCGGGGCGGCCGCGTTCTCTCGTCTCGCCACGACCCACCCGCCCGGGCCTGCCGCTCTCCTCGTCCTCCTCCTCGGTCATCCGGGTTCGTCGCCAACGCCGCCACCCACCGCACGCGCGGTTGTCCCATCACGAGTGCGAAACCCTCCCCTCCCTCTACTACTTGCGCTTCGGAACTTCGGATCATCCGTGCGACCGTGCCGCCTCTTGTATTGTGTGCCGTGTGCTAGCTATTTCTGATCCAGGTTTCACCGCCGTGCTCCGTGCCACAACCATTGCGCTTACCCCTTTTTTTATTGATTGATTGATTGATATAATTCATTGTCCTTGCCTTCGCTGCGCGGTTCGCTGATTGCAGATTTAGTTGCTCTCCGTTGCAAATAGGAGTATTTTAGTTTAGTCGAACCACTTCGCCCGATTTCTTCCGACTCGGGTTGGACCACCGTTGTGGTTTGTTGTTTTATCTGTTGTCTGTTACTAATCTGCTCTGTCAGTAGCATCACTTGTGTATTCTTTGTACTTACTGTGGTCCACTAGGATGCTGTAGCATTAGTTAGTTTTGCCTCACGTTTTCTATTCACCTTTTTTCTAACAAAAAGTTTGTTTCCTAGGTTAACCACCGTGTTTATTTTTATTTTTATTTTTACATCGTTCATTCTACTGTTAAAAAGTAGAATTTCGACTTTGTGCTGCAACCTTACTGTTTGTTGGAAAAAAAAATATGCGAATGACAGCCATTCCTCACTCATTTCACCTGTGTGCGTGTGCAAGGTTCATCGGAATGAGGCGCGAGGGCCCTGCAGTGTCGTTTAGACAGGGCGCTGCTGGTGACATGGCAGGAGCTATCTTCTTGTGCAACATATCCACAAGGGAACAAAGCTTTCAAGCAAAAGTTTTCAGCCTGCCATTGGAGTATCAATCCTTTGTTACCAATGTCAGGAAAGGGATGCCTTTGTTTCTCTTTGACTACACTCTGCGCAAGCTTTACGGGGTCTTTGAGGCTGCCTCTGATGGAGGGCTCAATATTTGCGATGCTGCGGTTCAACGCTCATATCCTGCGCAGGTAAGCCTCAACACTAAATGCCTTGGGTTTTTTTTCCTTCTTATAATATAAAAATTATAATGGGTTTTCACTTGTGTAGGCAGTAGGCATAACGACATAGGAATTGGGAATACCTGAATTGCTTTTAAATGTTTGTGACTTTTGCACATTAGATCAGCTAACAAGCACTACACCCGAGATGAAGCTGCCCTGATGATAAAGATGATTATATGATAAAACTATTCATTTGGTTTTGAGCTGACCTTGTTTCCCCACTATAGGTTCGCATCAATATTATTTGGAAGTGCAGACCACTAAGTGAAGATGAGTTTTTCCCTGCCATAGAAGACAACTACTATCATCCAAGGAAGTTCTACTTTGACCTTTCCTACGAGCAGGTTTGCTTTGCTCCCGCTTTACTACATAATGTTACAAATGTACATTCTAATTTGCATCGCTGTGACATAAAAACTTCTACTGATTTGCAGGTTGTTTGCCTATATGAGTTGTTTGATGACAGGAGGATAGAGCGCCCTATTCATGACTATCCAAAAAATGAGAGTTTGGAAATAAACCACTCCGGCAAAGGGGTACTGGACAAAGAAAGCTTGACTCCAGATGTTCCTGATTGCAATGACCAATCACGCCTTTCAGTTCCCAACATTCCAGAAGTTGCAAGAAGATACTCTACTCCTACAAGCATGCAAACAGATTCACCACTTAGTGTTGAGGTATACCCAAACATATTGATGCCCTTGAGAACTGAAACTTTTGGACCCCAAATTGCTCCCAACCTGAGCCGTCATGACCAAGTAGACGTCCATTCTCAGCGTGAGCTTTTCCCAACTGCTCCAATGACAGATGCTCTTTCAACTCATGTATCTGCCCCTTGCTCTCAAACTTCTAGACACTACCAGATGGTTGCAAAGCAGTCATACCTGTGGCAACAAGACTATCCACATAATACCTTGCCTTCTGGATGTACTGCTCAGGAGCCAAGAGGAGCTAAACTTGTTGCAAATCAGTCATATCCATTATCTCATGGCTATTTGCACAATGGCTCGTTAACTTCTGGATATGCAAATCAGAATCCAACTTACAAAGGCAGTAATAATTTGAATTCAACTTTTACCCCGCATGATCGTTTATATCCTCAATCGTTGCTGTCAAATCCACAAAGTAACTCTGACTATCAAGTTCCTTGTGACATCTGCTTCAACCAAGACCACTCTGCTGTGCATAACAACATATATGCATGTGAGCCTCAGTGTTTCAGTGGAGAAGCTTTGCCACAGGCAAAACTAAGCAAACTAGGTATTCCCACATATCCTGAAGCTGAACGTGATGGGAAAGCAGTACCAGCAATTTATCAACAGAAAACGAGTTGTACTGATTACATTCAGATCCTTGATTGTGATCAAGACTTCAAAAATGATCGGATGAAGAAACATGGTGCCTGTAGCGATACTTCGGATTCATCAGATCTTGAAAATGGTATTCTCAATCCACGACATACACAACATGCTACAGGAGCTGAAAGCAACAGAAAGAATTGGTGTAACCCTCCACAAACAAGTGTATTTTCTCGCTTATCATTGAGCAAGCAACTAACTTCTCAAGAGGCCACAGGTCCTACGCTGAACCAATTGGTTTCTTCTCTTTCCCAGAAGACAGAACAATGGAATCACAAAAATAGACCAACTGCAGATGGTTTTATTCCATTGATCGGGGAACAGGCTATGGACTGTTTTCATGCAGAGCTGAACCTGCCAAGTCAACTAGAGCTGGAAGAAGAAGAAAGCATAGAGCCACAACTTCCCAACTTGAACTTCAAGAGACGCAGTAAAGCAGGGGAGGTGGATGCAAATTTGGGAAAAGAAAGTGGGAAAGTCAAGAGAAGAAAGCTTGTGCGCCCTTCCTTTGAAGACAACAAAGTTTCTACAAATGTCGAGGAAGACTTGAAAAGAAATTGCATGCAGAACATGAATCAAAACTATCCGGAAGCCAGTAAAGATCATTTTGACATTGACCTAAATGCACCTGCTGCATCAGCAGATAACGATCTACTGGAGGAGGATAACACAAGTGCAGTGTGTCCAAGTGTTATCAAGATACAAACAGAGAAACCACTTGAAACAGACGTGAACAATAACTCAGACGTGATGGAGACAACCAAACAAGATCCATCAGTTGCACCCGCACAAAAGGTTTCCATTGAATTTAACATCGCAGACTTGAACACAATGGATGAATCGAAACTGCGGACTATTCTTGATCAGACATCCTCATTGTTGTTATCACTTGGTAAACTAAAAAGTGGGAAGTCTAACAACTCTGAAGAGGCTAGGTCAAGTGTTTTTGCTATAAGGACAGGGAAGTAAACATGGCGGTGAACTCTAATTGGGAGCGCTAAACCTGAGTGCAACTGACAATAGCAACAAAAAGGGGTGTCCACTTCATCTCGATTAGAATATATATGGCAGCACAAGATTGAAGTTTATATGAGCAACTAGTGCCCTTCAGTATATGTAGAAACGGTTCAATCTTTCTCATGATAGCATTTTGTAATTTGGGTGGATATTTCTGGAAGGAAAATTGACTCTTATCATGTAGGAGTACCACTTATCAACAACACCAGCTGCTCGATTCATTGCTAATCCTGTTCCCGTTTGATGCAAAAATCCTCTTTGCTTTTCTGTATTTATTTACATCTTTTCAATGTATTTACTGCCGTTTGCTACTGCAGTTTTAACCTCAACAAATTCTAGATTTTTTCTGCCCGACCACCATACTTCGTGTATAGCAGTAGCAGACGACGTGGAAATGAACAACGTTTAAAATTTGTTTCTCAGACTGATTCACACATGATGAGCAGTGAGCACGGTTCACGGCTTCAACTGTTCAACATTAGGCTGATAACAGAAGGGAGATGGAACATTATCACAACATATGTAGTACATTTGAACATATTGGGGAGATTTGCTTGTTCTACCTTATTCTCAACGACGGTTATCGAACCCCATAGACAAATCATTTTCCTTGTCCACCCCATAGACTAGATGCATAGGCCAACCAAATGTTTACTAGAGCCCTCAAATTTAAGAGCATCTCCAAAAGAGTCTGTAAAATAGATCTCTAAATATCATGATTTAGAGGCTCTCTAAAAAAAATTGGCTCTTGAAAAAACTGGAGCACCACAACAGATTCTTTATTCTATCCTCTTCTCTATTTTTAAAATTTGCCACGTCATATTATTTTAGATCTCTTTGATCGGATCAACCAATCACACGAGTGGGCCGTGCGAGGGGAGAGGAAATTCGCGAGGGAGAGGAAGGCATGCGACTGCATGGCGAGCGACAGTGGCTCGGGATTTCTACCGAGCTATTTTGCCGGGATAGCTATTGAGGGAAAAAGGAAAACCATATACAGAATCTGTTGGACGCTTTTTATCCTCCGTAATCGGTGAATCTAGAATCACGGAAGGGAATAGCGATGCTGTAGGAGTAGCTCTAAGAGGACATCCAAATTCCTTCTCTAGCTCTCATTTCTATAGGCTTTAGACAAACCCGCAAATGGCTCTCGTTCCTAGGGGCTCTAGGTCAAGCCCGCCAACTATGGTTTCATTTTGTTTTGATAATGATACGATGTGGGCATCCGTCCGGACACCACGCGCCCGCACTCCGCCTTATCCAGCACCGCTCATCAATCCACTTCTAAAAAAACAGCGCCGCTCTCTTTTCTAGCGCAAGGACGCTCGCCGTGGTCTTCTCTAGCGTGGCGGCGCCGCATCCGCCCCCATCCCACGCTGCTCTGCTCTCCTTTCCCGCGCCCCCATCCACCTCACCCATTGCGGAAGGGGAGGCAAGGAGGCCTGCGCCTATGCCTGGGGGAGGCCTGCGCCCCCATCCACCTTGCACCTTCTGCAGGAAGGGGAGGTCTACGCTTGCGTCTAGATGTACGCTGGGCTGTTGACGTCCCTCTGACCCGAGCTTACAGGCTACCACAATTCCCCACTAGGTAGGACGTGGCCGCGGACGACACTGTGTTTCAAGTGTTTCATCTGGGTATTGCAAAAGTAGATCTAGATGTTACATATGTTTTCAAGTGTTTCAGGCGTTTCAGACTTATGTTTAATGTTGCAAAAGTCGATCTAGGATGTTGCATATGTTGCAATGGCAATATATGCATGTTGCTAGCCTATGTTCCAACTGTTTCACGTGTAACGTTTGTTTCAAATGTTTCATCCGGATGTCTCGAAAGTTAATCTGGTGTTGCGCATGTTGCAATGGCTATACACACATGTTTAAGTGTTTCATCTATCTTCATACGTATGCTGTATATGTGTTCATCTAGATGTTTCAAAAGTAGATCGGGTGTTGCACATGCTGTAAATGGCGCCGGTAGCTGGCGGAGAGCGGCCTGCCGCAAGGCATCGGCTCCTACCTCGCGCCTTCCTCGCACGGCGCGCCTCGCCCTCTCCTCTCCTCTCTCTCTTCCCTTCCCTCCATCTCACCGTGGTAGTTCGAGCTCGACCTGAGCGAGATGGAGAGCGGGGACGAGGGAGTTGCGTGCGTCGGGCGCAAGCGCGGGAGCTTCGTCTGGATGGACGCCGCCTCTAGAGCGGGATCGGTGCGGGGCAGAAGGAGCTGCGTGCGTGAGAAGAGGGGGGAGGGGTGGCGCCTCTGGTTCAGAAGGACCCGGCCGCGGCACCGTATGGATGCCTAGCCGATGCTAGGAAAAGGACACAACGAGACGATGCAGCAGAAGGTGAGGAGGAAGATGCAACACCGATCTACTTTTGAAACATGCATCCAAATGCAACACTTGCAACATACGTCTGATGACAGATGAAACACTTGAAGCATGCATCTGAAACACTCACAAAACACACCTAAAAAACACTTGAAATCATTTTAAACATACGCAACATCCAGATAAACACTGACAAACATATGTGTGAAACATATGCAACATCTAGATAAATACACTTGCAACATACACATGAAAAAATAGATGAAACATTGGAAACCAGAAGCTTGCAACCAAGGTTTTAAAATAGCGGACTATTGAAAATAGCAGCAACTTTTTTCAGCAGCTATAAATCTATAGCGGCGCTCGGCGCTATGACAGATAGTGTTTTTATAAAAAAAATGAAAAACACGTAACTGATGCAATAACATGGCAAATATGAAATTCGATGAACACAAATATGTTTAATATGACATTACAAAATGGTTCATGAAACTCTAGTGTTTAATTGTCCAAAATACCAAATTAGTAGCAAATGATAAGTAGGGAATAATTAATTAAATTGTCACTGTTGTAATGCAATTCAAAATCTGAAATAGCGCCGCTATGAAAACGCTAAAGCTATGCAACTTAGCGATGCTATAGCGTGCAATAGCGGTCAAAATTGGCATAGCAGCAAAAATGTGAATAGCTTAGCGTCAAGTCTCTCCCGCCGCTATAGCGCTGCTATGGCCCGCTATTTTTTTCATACTTGTAACATACGTGTACAACCATTCCAACATATGCAACATCCCAATCTACTTCTGCACCATCTGTATGAAACACTTGCACCTATAAAACATATGAAACACTTGAATCACACGTTTGCAACATGCACTTTCAGGCGTAACATCTACTTGTTGCCTGGACAAAAGGGAGGCTCGTCGACGCGGAGCTCGATGCCGTATAGTGGCGAAGGGGGATGCCAGCGGGCAGGCAGCTGCGTGGCCCTGGCGAGCGGATGCACGGCTCCAGCGATAGGGCGGGCAGGTACAGTCCCCCACAGCGAGCTCCCTTGCGGTGGGCAACGCTGCCCATGGCGAGCGCATGCACTCCCTGCGGGAATCGTGGCGAGGCGCCCCTGTGGTGGATGCAGTAGCGCTGCCCGTGGCGAGCGCATGCGTTGCCTGCGGCGAACGACCCTGCGCTGGAGAAGGTGATGAGCAGTGGGCGGGCGGCGCGGTGGAGTAGGAAGCGGAGGTTTGATAGCGCGGTGGATAAAGCCTTCTAAACGAGTAGATAGGAGTGGATCAATGGGTGCGTCCAGGCGGATGGACACCCTATTCTATTCATTATCGTTTATTAATCACTGATGGCTGTGGCCTGTGGGGGGTGTGGCCACCTACCTCCACCGTACTCTGCAGCTAGTGGCTTTGGTACGACAGCAAGACCATCATGACCATTCATGAGACTTGTCCATCCATCTTAGACTGACTGCACTGCAGTACTATAAACCATCCTGCAGGATGATATAGAGTACCGAATGCCTGCACCGCCGTCCGCTATGGCCGTGCTACCGTCCCGGACAAACCGCGCGTACGCCAAATATAGCGGTCAGCAGGGCATCCGCTATGCCTGTGGCCCCATCACGTGTGGGAGAGAGAGCATGCACGGGAGGCAGGAGCGGGAGAGAAAGCATGCGCGGCTCTGACATCCATGGTGTATGACATGTGGGACCTATGACATGAGGATGAGATATAGAGGATGGATGAGTACGGGAAAACTAGATATAGAGGAGAGAATCTTGATGACCATGATAGAATATTCCTTTTAGAGGATGAATTTAGAGTACGAAGAGTGCGAATAGCCTTACACCACTGTTCTCACAGTTTTCACGATCCTTACCATGTACGCAGCTAAAGGATGTCTGGAATTTTGGATGAGGGGTTATTTGCTAAAAACGTACAGTGTTTACTATTTAGCTCAAAATTCAAACAACTTTACTACAGCTTCCGTGTGCGGCGTGCAGTTTCAGCCGAGCGCGCATCCCTTTTATGACAAAAAGTTGTCCTGCTACTTTGCTTTTTTTTTTGGCAATGTTTTCTTCACATCTCAAAATAAAAAAACTCGAACGGAAGAGGGTCAAAGACTACCCCACAGCGTTCCAAATAAGAAGAAGATCTTCTCACCAGGCTGAGAAAACCCCCGCCCCACCCTTACACGGTGGCTTCTGTTGCCCAAGTGAGAATTGGGCCGGTGCCCCTAGTGCTTTGTATATGGGATGGACGAAGGGATTTTTTTAACCTTAACCTGAAATTCGTTCCCACGGAGAGTCCAACCTATGACCTAAGGAGTGCCGCCGGGGTACTCCGATCAACTGGACAAGAGGCCCTTTGGCGTTTTCTTCACATCTCAACTATTCTCTAGATTATTTCTTCAAAAAACTATTCCGTAGATTAGGTTATTAGTTTATCATGTAAACAAAATTGAATAGATATTTTTTCAGTATGGAAAAGATATACAGTAGTAATATGGTGTTGCACATGCTGCATCTCTTCCGGTCTATATTGGTTTGACAAAAACCCAAACGGTATAAAATTGCTAGTTCCTGAGCATATTTAAAATTAATTTTATTTCTTATTTGGCAAATTTTCTCGTTGTACAAAATAATGTTCATTACTCTTTGATCTTATTTAAATTATGAACCAGAATTAGATTTGCACATAATTTGCATAGAAAATTTCCTAAAGTTATATACATGCAGGGGTGGAGCCTCATGGAGGCGAAACTAGGCTCTTGCACCCCTTGCTCCGTGCGCGCAGGTCCGCTAACCTCAAAAACTGCATCTCATGGCGGTTGTTGTCGAGAAGATGGAAAGGGCGTTGGAGAAGATAAACAGGTCTGAGTCGAAGCATCCTGATGAAGGTGTATGTCTTGGCGGGCTCTGTCTCAGGTGGCTTAAACTACAGAAAACACATTGCGCCCGCCCCCTAATTAAAGGGCACGATCTGCCACTGCATACATGCAAATCTGCAGGCACATCATTCTGAACAGGCAACAAATATCTTGGAATTTTATTATGTACAAATCATGAAAATTCTGGACAAAATTGTCCATGATCTCAAGAAAGTACAAAGCAATCTGAACTTCAAAATATTTTGCCTTCATCGTAACCTGATTTGGTTTGAAAGGGACCACGAGTGGATGTTTTAATTTTATTTAGACCATAAATTTATTCCAAAATTCTTTTGGACCATTGTTTCATTTAGAACTAATCCAATCCATTTTCATGTTTTTATTAACAAATTTTCTGAACATACTATTCAATTTTTTAAAATATACCATTCAAATTCTAAAATTCATAACACATTATTGAACAATTAGTGCATAAAGTAGTTAGTAAAATGGATTAGCAATCAATCACTTCATTAAGGGCATTCATTATTTTGTCTTTGAGCACAGACACACCCCCATCTCATTGTCCACAGCTGATCCAAATGCATAGCACAGAGGGAAACCTCTTGAAGCGGGCCTTATCACAAGCTCCCCTACACTTTCTCTCTCTCTCTCTTATCTTCTCCTTTCTCTCCCTTGCTATGCGCTTGCTAGATCCCCTTTGTCTCCGCCAAGGTGAAAGTGACGACGGGAGCATTGTGCACGTCAACGACTCCTATGGCTTGCCACATTAGGTGACCCCTCCGTGTATTACTCCTCCACAAGGCGGTGGCGTCCCTCCACTTCACGCCCCCTAGAGGCGACCATGCATGCTTCACCCCGTGCTCTGCCTCTTTGTCGTCGACCTAGAGGTCGATGAGGTGCTGTGCCAGGTGGATGAGCGGCATGAGGCTAAAAACCTCGCATCACGCCTCCAAAGAAGCCTTGCGCGACGTCCTCGTCCGTTGCGGCTGCTCCATGGGCACGAATTCGGCTGGCATGGTGCTCCTCTCTCTGTCGCGCTAGTCCAGATCCGGAGCCTACATGTATGATAGCACGATGACATGGAAAAGAAGCTTGGTCAGGGGAGCGAACGATGACACTCCCATCTCCACCCTCCACCACTGCACAGGTGATTTAATTTATCATTTGAACCACATGTGAAAATCGTTTTCAACAAGATTCAAATGGAAAGGTTATCTTTGTCATTAGCAATTATACTTTTGGTGAGATGGTAAAGAAGGTAATGCAAAGGGGGAAGTTATGGTTACAACTTAAAAAGTCCCATAACTTATGACATTGGGGCTTGGCCTATGCGGCAAAATCATTATTTATGTACATCTTTGTAGCTGATTTGTACAAACGACTCTTCACTAACCGCCAATGTGTTTTTTAGCGGTGGTAGTGTCTGTGAGATAATTTCTTTATATTTTTTAAAAAAAACACTCTGATTCTAACAGCTTAGGACCTGTTTAGATCCATCACTTGGTACTATGGAACTTTGCCAAGCAAGGATATAGAGAGAAGTTGCTTATTTGGATTTCCTGCCAGGGTATCTCGCGACCCGTAGGAGCAATGATTTTCTTTCTAGCAGGGAGAGCCAAAATGGCTCTCCTGACCTGGCAAGGCTGGGCGAGGCAAGTCTAGTGAGGCGAGGTGAGGCTGCAAAACGAAACAAGCATGCCTTAATTATTACCGGCTTCCATCGTCACCACTTTATTTCCCCGTCAGTTTAATTTGTTACAGTTGAGTCCAATCTCCACGACGCCTTCGTTCATCAGTTCAGGATTCCAGCAGCCTTGTACGAGTCGATGGTGTCCCTCAGAGTTTCCTCCACCGCCCTGAACTTCCACCCCAGCGCCAGCAGCCTCTTGGAGCTGACTCCCTTCTCGTCTTCCATCTGAACAAACCTACAAATGGTCGTCGCCAATGCAAATCATGAGTTACTGAGCCATTTTACATCATGTGAGTTACTGAGCCATCAGGTTCTCACTTCCTGGGGTAGTGCAGCTTCAGGTCTGGGTGCAAGTTGTTGACGAGGCCGACCGTTTCAGACACCTTCATGGCGTGCGCGCTACAGATGTATCGCCGGCCAGACGCCTCCGGCGTCTCGTACGTCAGGACGAGAGCGTCCGCGACGTCACGCACGTCCACCATGTTCCTCATCTTCTCATCGGTGTTTTCTCCTGCGCGGTAGTGATAGTGACCATGTGTGTTCTACCGGCCTAGGATATATGTAGATGTTCAGCAATATGCAGACAAAGGTAGATCGAGGAACTGACCTTTCAGGTATGCCACGAAACGCATGCTGGTGGCGTTCACCGTCGGCTGCAGCAGCGGACCCAGAACCCACGGCGGACAGACGGTGACCACGTCCATCCCAGTCCTCTCGCCGTATGCCAGTGCCTCGCGTTCGGCCACCGTCTTGGAAACGCAGCACCAGTTCTGATAGGCATGGTGACAAACTCTCAGTTAGTCAGAGAGGCGAGTCAAAGATTAAGAGACTCATGCTGTCATGCATGGCTCGACATAAGCAGGACAGCCCAGCGATTTGTCATATGGCTGCTAAAGATTATTGGATAGAGTGCCATAGGTAATGCAGCTAGCACGTGCTGCACCTTAGTGGCTCTGCAGTAGTCCTCGTCCGACCAGCAGTCTTCGTCGACGACGGCGCCATCGGGGATGTTGGGGTTCGCAATCACCGCGGCGACCGAAGACACCACCACGACGCGGCGGACGTTGGCCGCGTGGCTAGCCTCGAGCACGTTCTGCGTGCCGGTCACCGCCGGAGCCAGGACCTCCACCTGCACGCAAGTCACACGTATATATTTATATGCATGGATCAGGCCAGAGCAGATGAAAGAATCTGCGATTATTCTTCTTTGGATATGAAGATTTGAAGCGCTGTTACATCGGGGTTCGTGGGCTCGACGGCCGGGACGGGGCTGGCGACGTGGAAGACGCCGTCGCAGCCAGCAATGGCCGCGGCGACGCTGGCACGGTCCAGCAAATCGGCCTTGAACAGCCGCAGGCGCTCCCCGGCGCCGTCCAGCGCCATCAGGTGCGCGTTCTTGGGATCACCTGTGTCGCAAATTGTTTGGTTTGATCCGATCAATCACTGCAGAAAAACCGAGATCGATCGGTCGGCAGAGATTGCGCGCGGCGCCCTGAATCGATCAAGGGGACCAGATCAGAGCAGGAGGAGCTTACTGGGATCGCGAACAGCGCCACGCACGAGGTAGTCGCCTCTGGAGAGGAGGAGCTGCACGAGCCACGACGCGACGAAGCCCCCGGCGCCCGTCACGCACACCGTCTTCATCGTCCTCGTCTTGCCCGCGTTGCCGTCCATTGCTGGCCTCTCTCCACTCTCCTCCCCAACCACCGCGCGCTATATACCAGCAGTCCAGTGTCACGCGTTGCCGCACGTGGCCTATGAGCACTGACAAGTGTACCGTGGTTCGAGTTCAGAGCCTGACACTCGTGCACCAGGAGGCCTTGCATGTAGGGATGAAAACAGAACAGAAATATTCCGAATTGACCGTTTTCGTTTTCTATATTATGAATCGTTTTTTAACATGAAAAATTGTCAGTTTCAATTGGTTTCACAACCATTTTTAATTATTTTTTGTACTCTTTAATTGTTAAATGTAGAAATATCCCGAACCGATCGTTTTCGTTTTTCTATATCGTAAGTCCGTTTTCGACCGTTTCCGACCGTTTTCATCCTTACTTGCATGTTGGGACCGGACCGAATTTGGTTACGTTATCCACTCTGGGCCTGAGCGTCAAAACGAAAATTCTCTGACACGCAACACGCCACCCATGCTCAGTCCACGGTCGGCCCATGCTACGGCCCACATCAATCTTTGCTACACAGATGCTCACGTGCAAGGCTGCAAGCTGTCAAGATGCCTACATGTATCATAGCCTAGTTTTTGAAACCCAAAACAAATCGGTTGTAGGAGAAGAAAAAGACTAAAAGGATTTGAACTCAGTACATAGGATGTTCAATCTAGATTTTAAATCAAGAAGAGAGACTATTTTTTAGGAAATGAGTGTGGGTACGTGCTTTCGCAAGGACTAGTCATCAATCCATGCCCTTACATGTACTAAATTTTTGGAAATGCTCATACACTGGTGTCCAGCCAGTTTCTTCCGTGTCGGACGCTTTTTTAACTAGGCCATAATTTATACAGCCTATCTCTCCCACGCCGTTACTGGTCTCCCTCACGTGTTTTCTCATCTCCCTGATGATGACGCGACTGCTCATCTCCTCGACACCTTTGACCGCCTTACTCCCTCATTGCCTGCTTTCCTCCCTCATAGCCCCACCCGCTCGTGCCCATCCTTGTTCTTCCCTCGCCGCTGCATCCGCTTGCCTTCCTACCTTGCTTCCATGGTGGCAAAGTGGATCTAAGTGGACACTTTTATGGTAGGTGTTTCTCGGTTATGAAATCCTCCATGGTCGGGTGTCACTCTATGATGGACTACACGCTAGAGGTATGGCCTCGTTAGCAACATGCTCCTCCATGGTGGCCGGGCTCCTTCACAGGCAAGCGCAATCGGATCTGCACTCTATGGTGGGTTATGTTGTAGTATGTAATATGTTGCAACGGTCAATCTTGGATGTTACATGTTTTATGGCACTCAGCATAAAATTGGATTTTGCGGTGTTGCAACAGTTAATTTGAGATGTTGCAACAATTAATTTGAGATGTTGTAACAATCGATTTGAGATGTTGCAACATGTTTTTCTGGATGTTGCAATAGTCGATTTAAGATGTTGCAACATGTGTTTTTTTGATGTTGCAATTGTCGACTTAAGATGTTGCAACATGTGTTTTTTTGGATGTTGCAACAGTCGATTTGAGATGTTGCAAGATGTTTTTTTAATGTTGCAATGAATAGTATTACAAACAATAAAGTTTAAGTTTGACCAAGTTTGTAATGAATAGTATTAACATTTGTGTGTTCGATAAAGTTTACTATGTATTACAAACAATAATAATTAAACTTGATGTCCAGCCGAAGCAATCATTTTGGCAAAATATCTTGATCTCTGAAGACCGAATTGTAATTACGTTTGCCTCTTTAATATTCTCAAAGTCAAGTTTGGTTATCTGATGTTCAAACAAAATATAACTAAGCCAAATTTGAGTATCAACAACAACAACTTCGATTTTCAAGATGCGATGGTTATACAGAACAGGGCACTGTTTGTTCAATCCAGGACACCTGCTGCCTTGAAGGATTCAACGCTGTCCCTGAGGGTCTCCTCGAACGTCCTGAACTTCCAGCCCAGCGCCTCCAGCTTCTTGGAGCTGAATAAAGGCTCATCGCACACTTGCACCAACCTGCCATGCATTTGCCTTGGATCAAAACGCTATGTAGCAGCTTGCGGTTTTAAGCACTGATAGCTTGATTACTAGTACAAAGTATGTATATAATCTTGCAGTATGTTTCTGCTTACTTGGTGGCATGATTGTAGGCAGGGTACCAGTTCTTCAGCAGCGCTATGACATCAGACACCTGCCTTGCATTTGCATCGCAGATGTACCGTCCAGACGCCTCCGGAGCCTCGTACACCAGGAGCAGAGCATCGGCGACGTCGCGAACATCCACGAAATTCCTCAGCTTCAGTTTCACCTCATGATCTCCTGCAGAAGAGCGGTTACAGGACTCGTCTGGATGTACTCAAAGTGGCTAAGGTTTCAGTTCAGAGTTTCAGACTTCGAGAGCACAGCAAAGTGAGGCATTACTACCTTTTAAGCAATCGACTATGATGGAGCTGCTTGCGTTCACTGTCGACTGCAGCAAGGGCCCGATCACCAGGGATGGGCAGACTGACACCACATCTAGCCCGGTTTTCTTGGCGTAATCAAATGCCTCCGTCTCTGCCAGTGTCTTGGAAAGACAATACCAGTTCTGGCAGAGGAACGGCAGGAGACACAAGTGTTTCTCATGAGTCATGATTAGGTACTATGCAAATCTAAAGCTAATACGAATTGACAGCATCGCTATCCACTACCAGAGTCCAGCCTAAAGCATCATCCCTGTCACCTACAGTTGCACGACAGCAATGGCCATATGTTTGTGCACTCTATTTATACTTTGTCCAGAAGGAGAGGATTAAGATCAACACAAATGTAATTAGCTGTATACAATCGGTCCTATATGTGACCGAAGCACAGGTGCAAACCATCGAATTTCCTCGAGCTGAAAGGATGAGAGGAACAGGTCAACAGGGTGTGAAGCTTTTGCTGTCACCTGAGTGGTTCTGCAGAATTCGACATCAGACCAGCAGGATTCGTCCATGACCTCGTTCTGGGGCCAGCCAGGGTTCACCATCACGGCGGACACCGACGACACCACGACGACCCTCTTGACCTTGGCCTCGGAGCACGCCTTGAGGACGTTCATGGTGCCCGTCACGGCCGGAGCGAGCAGCTCTATCTGCAGCAACAAAGATTGAACAGACGCATGAGAAAGCCGAGGGAAGAAAGAGGGCAGCAGCGGGAAGGGCGAGCCGAGCTGAGCTGAGGTGTGGTGCCTCGGGGTCACCGATTGGGTAGGTGCTGGGGACTGGGGACGCGACGTGGAAGACGCCGTCGCAGCCGGCGATGGCCGCCGCCACGCTGCCGTAGTCCAGCAAGTCGGCCCTGAACAGGCGCAGACGGTCCGCGGCGCCGTCCATCGCCGCCAGGTGCGCGTTCTTGGCGTCGCCTGCGCACCACGCACAGATCGTCCAACATGTAGTCATGTACGCACGCACACGCCAGTTCACCGGGAACAAGAAGACAAGCAGTGATTTCGTACCCGGATCACGGACGGTGCCATGGACCACGTATCGGCCGCCGGCGAGGAGGCGCTCCACGAGCCACGAGGCCACAAAGCCCCCCGCGCCGGTCACGCACACCGCCGTCCTCGTCCTCCCTGCTGCGCCTTCCATTGGTACCGATCACGACGACCTACGGGCTCGTCTTGTTTCCTTAGACTGATTCGGGTGTCGAGAGGATTATTACAGTACCTGTTATTAAATATACGGCCGGCCTATTGAGAGATACTCCTATTGAGCATGTGCAAATTGTGGCGGTTGACAATTTGGCGCTAGTCGACGTCTTTGATTCCTGAACTACGAGGATGTAGCACACTGGTTGGGCAGAGACCTCGAGGGGATCCTATGTGCATATAGTACTTTGTGCGCAACAATACACACGGTGAGAGTTTGGGTCTGCTTGGTAAAACTCAACTTCACTAGTGAAGTAGTTTTTTTTTATTTTGGTTCTATAAAGTAACTTAAGTGAAGCTAAAGGTGTTTTAAAAAATGTTTAATGCCAAAGCGCGGGAATCTTCGTAAGGGACACATGCCTGCGTCGCCTTCCCACACGGGCAGCTCACGCAACCCTAGCCGCCGCCGCCAAGCACCTCGCCACTGCGGGAGGGGGCTGCCAGGAGGCCCGCGCGCACCCAGGAGGGACGCGAGCTCGTCTGTGCGGAGATGGCGCTCGGCGGCCGGGATGGCGCCGCGATTGGGCGTGGCGAGCTTGGCGTGCAAACACGGCATGGAGGGGGCGCGCTGCCCTGCGAGACTATGACCGGGGCGGTGCCGCGGCTTGGCGCGTCTGGAGGGGAGCGGCGCAGCGGCGCAGTTTGTGCGGCGACGACGGCAAGGTGCGGCGGCGGCTGGCTCTTTGGGGCCAGATCCAGTGCCTCCCTGTGTGGATCCGGCGAGGCGTGGAGGGAGCCACGCACAGAGGCTCGTTGGAGGTGGAGGTGGCTGCTTGCTGTCGAGGTCTCCAGTCTTCGGTGATTCGGGCTCATGGACGGCGGATTCGACCCTCCAACCGGTCTCCTCTAGGCTAGCGGTGGCTCGACGACGGGCATCGGTGGTACGAACTCACGGCGCGCGTCGAGGCCGCGCTGTGCAGCTTGGCGGCAGTGGGGTACGGCGACTAGTAGTGTCGGTGGCCGCCGACAGAGTTGGGTAGCAGCGACGCTGCCTTGCTGCCCTGGACTTCGGCGGCCTGGGGCTTGACGCGTGGCTTCGGCCTTGTGCAGTTGATGGCAAGGTCGGGCGACAAGTCATGCTTGGCAACGGCGGCAACGAGGTCCATGCAAGGGGTGGGGGCTTTGGCGAAAGCCTTGCCCTTCTTCAGGCTGATGACGGCGACGCCTTCAGGCGCCGTTACTTCCTTGGAAGCGTCCATCGATCTGCTCCCTCTCCTTGAGTGGTACTTTCTTCCTAGGTGTAAAACCTTGACCTTCTGGTTAAGAGATGGCGGCGCTTGTGGCGTCATTCCCATCATTGGAGGCGTTGCTAGGAAGCTCGTGCTATGCCAGTCGTGGCGATTGCTGACAAGGTGGAGACCTAGTTGAGGATTCGGGGTCTAGTGTCAATGGCGTCGGAAGGTGGCCAAAAAGAGGGCGTTCGCACAACGATTGGAGGGCTTAGCATCTGCTTGGTAGAGGGCAACAGTCTTGGAGAGACCGTGCGCTAGTTGCGCCCACGATGATGGCAAGGAGGCCAGCGTGGGTGGCACCCACGAAGTTGGTGAGGAAGCTGGTGTGGGAGGTGGTGGCCAGCAATGCGTTGCCAAGGTGACCTGCGTGGGTTGGCAGCGGGTGGTCCCACTTAGCGGTGGCCGTTTCGGCGCAAGGAGGCTTTTTTGACTGGCGGCTAGAGGACCCATGTGGCACTTCTATCTTCGATGAGGCAGCTAGGTTGCTGGAAGTTGCAGTGTACACGCATGGATTGCGGTGGATGGGATCGGCTTGGTGAGCTCTAGAGGCAGCTACTCACGTGTTGGTTTGGCGGCTTGCAGCAAACTACGGTGGCTAACCCTGTTTGGCAGTGGCTAGTCCGATGTGGTACATCGTCTTGATAGGCGGCGCAAGCGGATCCGATTGCGGGAAGGCTACGTGGCTTGCAGCGATCTACGGTGGCTAGCCCTGCTTAGCAGCAGACTAGCTCGGTGTGGGTCATCGTCGGTGACGACGGCGCGAGCGGCGACGACAGCGTTTTCGCCCAGATGTCCTTGTCGTCCAGGGTTTTGTTAGTGCAGTGTGGTGACCGGCTGGTGGGATAGAGTTGGCAGTGGTTCTTTTTTTAGTTGTGCTTAGAGTTTGTGCGGTTCGTGTCGATGTCCCAATCCGACCGATCAGAGTTGTTTTTTTTCTTTTTGTTGAGTTTGTTTTACGGCGTGTTTGTTGGTCGCTGTTGTATATCGTTGTGCCCACTTTGGGCTTTCTTCTTTTCTTTTTAATATAATCGGTAGCTCTCCTGGCTGGTTCGTTTCAAAAAAATGTTTGATGGAACAACTTCTTAGGTAAGATAGTAGAGAGAGCTGGGGAAAAGCTAGTATTTTTAGCTTCACCTAGGAAACTGTACACGCGAAAGAAGCTGGAAAAACAACTTAGAAGTTGTTTCATCATAGCCCTACTTGTTAGGAGAAGCTACAAAAACAACTTTGTGAAGCTCGGGCAAGCCTTACCAAACATGCCCTTTATTTTGCGTGCTTGTTTGGTTGAGCTCTTGGCACACGGTGGCATGTTTCCCGTGCGATGGTACGGGCTCTAAATTTTTAAGGAAAAAAACTATAACTAGGCATGAAAACGGATTGGATCGATAATGCCTCTCTCAAATTCTAATATGTTTTTCTTTGTTGGATTCGGATGAGCAGATAATACAAGGATGCGGATGTGGATTTTTTTCAGATGTCGGAACTAGTACAAATATGGAGTGGAGTCAAATCGGATACGGATTTAAATAGCCGAGTAAATTTGCAAGCATGTCAAGAGTTAATTTTTGTAAAGAGCCAATAACAGATATTAGAAAATAATCATACATTGATTTCAAGTTATGGCTATCGCACCTACTACAATTAGCATTGATAAGTTATCCTCACTCATAGATGATAAGTTATTAGTCAATATGTAATAACAACCAACAAGATCTCAATTCAAAATCTATAACGTCAAACAACGACATCACAAAACAAGAGTTCTCAACTAAAAACTTTTTAAAATCCTCAAGTCCTCTAAGTTTTAGTCTAGGAAGATAAATTATCGGATATCCTATTCTAAACATCGAATAATCCGTATAGAATTTGCGGATAATCCATATTTGCCGGATTTGTCGATTCCATATCATGTCCCATATCCGCACATAATCGGATTCGGATGACCCATATCTGTATGGATATTAAAACTTCTTGTCCATATTCTTAAAATTCAGAATTGGATCAGAGCGAAACCCCTAACTATAATTCATCTGATAATCAATATTCTATACTCCATTTAACATTTTTTTTGTAGCCGAGTCCGTGACAATGGTAGGTGCTAAATCTTGGAATGGCTACACTACTTCATTTGTTCATCTATCTAACCTACTTCGGAAGGGCTAGCGTCCGACGATGTCCAACTGCAGGAGGTGTCCGGACGCTGCTCCCCGTTCGCACATCGCACCAGTCGCACCCGTGTAACAGGGCGGTAACAGGCAGGAGAGTGCCCGCCTGACTGGCCTGCGAATGCGCATTGCGGAAGTGTCTTTCGGCCTCAGGCGCTCACATGGTGACCCACGGCAGTGCCCCAGCAGCAGTAGCAGGCAGCTACGGCAGGCCGCTGTCCCCCTAGCGACCTGGGCCTTTGCAACATGTGCTCCCCAATTGAAACACTTGCAACGTACGACTGAAAAAAGGTGAAACACTTGAAACATACGTGTATAGCCATAGCATCAGATGGAACATTCAGATATACTGTTGCAACATCTAGATGAAACACTTGCAACATACGTATGAAACACTTGAAACATGCATGTTATGCAACATCCGGATATACTTCTGAAACATCGAGATGAAACAGTTGAAACATACGTATGAAAATAACTGAAACACATGAAACATACGATTGAAACATGCGTGTATAGCCATAGCAACATATGTAACATCCAGATATGCTTTTGCAACATCTAGATGAAGCACTTGCAATATACGTATGAAACACCTGAAACACTTGAAACATGCATGTTATGCAACATCGAGATATACTTCTGCAACATCGAGATGAAACACTTGAAACATACGTCCGAAAACAACTGAAACACATGAAACATAAGCTTGCAACATGCATATATTGTCATTGCAACATATGCAACATCACAGGATCTACTTTTGCAACATCTAGATGAAGCAATTGAAACATGAGTCTGAAACGTCTGAAACACAGCGTCGCCGGCCTACCTGCTGATTCCCTAGCTGCCTAGCGGAGACAGTGACTTAGATTCAATTGTTTTATCTGGAGTATTTGTAGTGGAATACTAGACTTGAGACGGTGACTTAGTGAGATTCAATTGTATCAAACTGCAAACAACACAATGTCAGAGGGACGCTAGGAGAATACATACTGATAAGTGCCAAACTGTCGTAGTGCTATAGATCCATCCAAAACTTGAGATGATTGGCACTTGGAGGCTAGCACTCAATGAGTAAATAGCCTAATTCCTAAACATATGTAGGTAATTAATTGACCATTTATCGCTGTCACCACCCTAGTCCCAGGCATTCGATTTTAGGCGTCTTGTGCTTCGATGCAATGCGGGCGAGCGGCTGGCAGCAGAGCATTGCACGGATGGTGCCCGTTAGTAGGGTGTTTGACTTTTTCCAATATTTTAATCAATTTTTACCTTCGGTTCTAAGCTGGCGATGATGAAGATGATCATCACCGTCAAAGCACGAAGTCAGCGGTGATGACGATTCTATTAGTGCATGACCTCCTTGATTCATGATATTCAGATGAAATACCAACAATAACATACCTTCATATAAATTTCATATACTTTATTGCTATTGCCAAATGCCGCCTATTACACGAAGAAACTTTGATCCCTTTTGATGCTTATTTCATTACTCATCCCAATTATCGATCAAGACAATGATGTACTGTATGAGGCAACGGCCTTGATTTTCAAATGCGACAGGGCAGTAGTATGTGTTTCCTCAATCCAAGACACCTGCCGCCTTGAAGGATTCAACGCTGTCCCTGAGGGTCTCAAACGGCCTGAATTTCCAGCCGCCTGCAACTTCTTGGAACTGAATGGGGGCTCGTGGCTCACTTGGACAAACCTGCCATTAGTTGGGGAACAAAATATATGCAGCACATCAGACTGCAGCGACCATGCCATTTCAAAATTCACCATGCCCCAAAACAAATCAAGAGTTCAACGGAACAGCATGAACAACAGAGCATAATTAAGGTACTGAGGATTACTGTCACTATTATGACATTCTGAGCCCTTCTCCGTGAGAGGCCACATGATAATATCCTTATATGCTCCTTTTTCCAATTTAGCAGTTTGATATAAGACTCCATGCTCTTAGGATTACTAATTTCACAAAGCACACAGCACAGCACAGCATATACAGCATAATGGGTTATGTCCTGCCTTTCCAAGCAATAAAGGACACTAGTATGACATTCTAAGTACACTTGGATACTAATAATCAAACCACAATTACCTTGACGTCATGTGCAACACTGACTAGTTTTTAGCACACTTGGATACTAATAATCAAAACTAAATGAAACTGAGTTTAGACAAACTTAGGTTAACTTATATGTATGATCCGGAGTTCAGAAGAAGCAACACGATTGCTGATAATCAAGAACAGGCTTACTTGGTGGCATATTGATAAGTCGGGTACCAGCTCTTGAGTAGCTTTATGACATCAGATACCAGCCTTGCGTGCGAATTGCAGATACACCTCCCAGATGCCTCCGGGGTCTCATACACTAGGAGAAGAGCATCGGCGACATCGCGAACATCCACAAAGTGTCTGAGCTTCATCTTCACCAAGCGATCTCCTGTACATTACAAAGATAACACAAACCACATCAGGTCTAGCTCAAATCCAACAGGATGTGCTACAAATTGGGTAAGAAAATTCATCAGAGGAAAGAAAAAGGAGTATACCTTTGAGGAAATCAACAATGACCGCACTGCTCGCGTTCAGTGTGGGTTGCAGCAAGGGCCCAATCACCAGGGATGGGCAGACTGACAGCACATCGACTCCGGTTCTCTTGGCGTACTCAAATGCCTCCAGCTCTGCCAGTGTCTTGGAAAGGCAATACCAGTTCTGGAAGAGTGAAATTGGGAGAGAACAAAATTAGAATGTGGGTGAAAAATCACATGTTTTGCAGGTATTAAAAGGAAAAGTTAAGAACCCTTCCAATCAGAATCATACGCATTCTTGTTGTCCGAATGACTTATAATCCAGCTGGCCCGTTGGAGTACTTGATTAGGCACAATTAATGCAAGTATTATTTGTCTCTGATTCTCTGACTGAAGTTACTGACATTACAGTAGCTGCAGCACTAGGGTTAACTAACAAAATCGATCTAGCTAGCTAGCTAGCATCAAAGCACAAGCAACATCCCTATCATTGTCACTTGACAATCGACATCAGTGAGTATAAGCACTTTTCCTTACTAAGGTTTTAACCAAAATCGATCTAGCTAGCACCAGAGCACAAAGCAGCATCCCTATCATTGTCACTCGACAATCGACATCCAGTGATTATATGTACTTTTCTGTACAAAGGTTTCCTTTCGCGAACACATAGGAAAACTACGTGTCATTGCGTCAAAGGAGAGAAATAGCTTCGGTTACGACTTACTACAAAAAAATCAGTTAATAAAACACGCGCACGGCACACGCGTAAGGGTTTGCTTGACACAGAGGGATTAAGGGCCTGTTTGTTTCCGGGCCTCACTTTGGGACGCCACGGATGCGGCTGCCACAAAAGTAAGGCTGTTTATTTGATTAACAAGTTAGTTGTGGTGTGCCACAAAATTCTCAACTCATTGACGTATCAATTCTCGCCACACCTGTGGCGTCCATTTTCTTTGGCTCGTCTGCAGCAAAGCTACAACCAACATGGCATGCGATGGTGGTAGAGATGGCAACCCGATAGTCTATTCCTCGTGGAGAATTCTCCTATTAGGAGACAGGGATGGGACCAATTAAATTCGTACAGCAATTCAAACAAAAAAAAATTTAGTCCCTGTCGGGTTTGTGGAGACAAGGATGCTTGTCCCCGTGTTCCCCGCATACCTGCCCAACGAACTCAATCTTAGTTGGTGGAGAACCCAACAGGCCCTAAGTTCATCAATCAACTCATATATGGGGAAAATCTGTACGTTGCCTGGGCATTTTTTTGATTTGTGTCACTTGGATTCTTGGCCATCGGATGTCTATCTGGATTCATCTCGCGCGTCTTCTTCTTTTGTTCCGTTTCTGACTCTGTGTTGTGGGTCCCATGTGGCTTCTTTAATTTTTGGGAACTGCGCCCTTTCATTTCGTTGTGTCCGATGTCCACCGAGTTCATTTCTCTCTCTCTTCGTTTTCTTTTCGCGAGGAGGGGCGACGGTCGGGCGACTCGTCGACGGCAAGCCAGGGTCAGTGATTTCTTCTTCGATTCCTCCTTTTTTCTACTTCGATTTGTTGCAGTTACTTGTGTGGTGTTCTATTTTGACCGTTTGTTTCATTTTTTTGTCCTGATTGTAGGGCCAACGCTCAGGCGACTCATCGGCGGCGAGCTAGGGTTAGTCATTTCTGCTTTGATTCTCCCCTTTTCCTCCTTGTATCTGGGTGCAGTCACTTGTGCGGTTTTGTTATCTCAATGTATATGTTATGTTGATGTATATTTTGCTGACGATTCTGTATGATTCATGTGTCTATCTTCCATTTTTTATGGAGATTTTTGGTGTTTTCGTGTAGGTTGGTTTTTCTCTTTCGATTCCTGGCTCTAGTATAGTACCCACCTCTGCTTGTTGGCTGCTGCTGTTTGTGTTTGTGTTGAATATCTGGATCATTTATGTCTACTTGTCATTTGGCTGAGTAATACATCTTATTATAGTCAACTGAACCAGAGTTGGTTCTTAGTTAATATAGCTTCACAGATGGCCATCACTCTCGTCCTCAACTTTGCCATGGATAGATGCTGAAATTGTTCTTCCAAAACTATCATTGACACAACAATCTCCTATTGCAACTACTTGAGCAGAAAATAAATGTTGTTGTTTTTTTGGAAGAAGAATTGTTACAAACTCGTGTGCATCTTTAGCTGTTTGTAACTGCACCTCCCGGTGGGTGGTCACTGATGAATCAAGTCTGTCTTAAGATATTTGTCAGTAAACCACGAATAAGACTGTTACCTACTGTGCTGATTTTTTCCAAGTTCGCTGTGTAGGGAGATAGTGGTTTGGTATTACGGTTTGTGGTAGTTAATTGTGGTATTTTGTATTGTATTCCTTCTGGTGGAGAATTACATTTGAAGCATGATTAATCTGTGCATCGTTGTGTGCATGCTGTATTTCGGTATGTGTGAGAGTTATTTGTGTGTCTGGCCAACATCTCTTGATTTTTAGTTGTATTTGTTGTTATTATTTTTTTGTAGATTACATGATAGATATGTTTGATAAGTGTTTGTGATTTTGTGTGGTCTGAATGTATCTGTAATAGATTAGTTATTTTAGTTTGGTAAATCATTTTCTGGTATGAAGGTTTCTGCTCTGCCTTGTTCAGTTCCCTGTTATCAGAGTTTCATTTTTAATATAAGCTGGTTGGCTTGGCGACTCTACACTGACTAGTGTATTGTATATTTGTTTTGAATTTTGACCAATGTTAGAGCAATTATTGGATAGGACTTTTTGTAAGCAATGACTGTCCAAAGTTTCTCTATTTTGAGAGCATTAGCTATCTGTTAGAAAAACTAGTGTGCTGCATTTTTTTGGAAAACAATTGGAAAGCCTTGGAAAAGTAGGGTAGTGACCCCAGTGGTGCATGTTGTTTTTAGTTGAACGTATTTGTACTTGTAAAATTAGTTTCATCTGATGGTGCTACTCTGTTGGTGATATCAGTACTCAGCTGCATGCCTGTGCACTTGTGCAATTTTATGAAGATGGTAGTATCGTGTTTGATCCTTGATAGGCTAGATGACAGGTGATGTATGGTATCCTTTTGTTACAGTGTTGTAAATTGGGTTTTGCTATCTGTCCTTATATGCTGTATGTAATATGTGTGTCTTCTTTGGTTTATATTTATAATTCTCCCTATCTGTCTTCCATAGAAATGATCTGGCTATATGTTTTTTTGCAATATGTAATTTTTTTTTCTTTGCTGAATATTTGAAATTCTCCCTATTTGCATTCCATAGAAATGATTTGTCTATTTGTAAATGTTTTTTTGCGATATGGCTATTTGTGTTATCTAGCTATGGTTATATGTGCCTGGCTGCCTGCTAACTATTGATTGACAGAATGTCAAGAAACAGTTCTCCTTTTATGTATTGACATCCTTTTTGACTGGTTTCTTTGTAGATGGAAACCAGAGGTAGAAAAAGGCAACGTGTTGTTGATTTATCTTCCCAATATGATCTTGATGATCTAGTTGATAGTGAGAATGAAGATGTCATGTGTGGTCAATTTTATGATGATGATGAATTTGAAGACAAGTCTTGTTCTGATGATGAGATGTTATCTAAGGTCTATTTTTTTTAAACCATGGTTTTTATTTCTTTTTTAAATGTTTTTTCTTTGACCTAGCTTTTTTTTGTTTTTTATTTTAGGATTCATCGTTTGGGGGTTCTTCTGTTAGGAATTTCCAGAAATCTCTGTATCAGGAATGTCTGAAGGATGTAAGTATATTCTAGTTGTTGTTTTCTAGTTAGTTCCTCTTATGTGTTTTAACTTTGTTATGTTTTCAGTGGAAGCGTGTAAATTCAATGAGGCGGAAGTTGAGATTAGCTTTGCAAGCTGAGGTTTGTTTTATTTTTTGAACATTTTTTGTTTTCATATTTGCAGTAGTGTTGTTTTTTATATTTTTTGTGTTTTGGTTCTGTTTATAGTCGAAGAAGAAGAGATCTGCTCCGCGGAGTTCTGAATGTTTTACTAGGCAGTCTATCAGTAAATTTGCTACAGTCATATTTGAGTTGTCTGAGGATCGTAAAGATGTTATCAGGAGATATGGATTTGGTTCTCTTCTTCTTTTTGACAAGTGCTTTGTTCCTAAGAAGTTCAGCAAGTGGTTGGCTTCTCTTGTTGAGGTGAAGTCTGGTGATCTTATTGTTCAAGGGAAGGTTATCACTTTGACTGCGAGGTCTGTTAATGAGGTTCTTGGTATTCCTGTTGGTGGTATTCCTTTCCCTTCGAATTACTCTGCTGGAAGAGATTATGTTCTGTCAAAGATTGGGAAGAGTAGCTTGCCCCAAGTATCCTTCTTTGCTTCTAAGCTCAAAGCTGTTGATCTGAGTGATGAAGAATTGATCATCTGTTTTTTGGTTGTTGCTCTTCACTGTTTTTTGTGCCCCAACTCTAATATTGTTCCTAGCCCCCGCTATCTTGGTGTTTTTGAAGACATTGAGCGTCTGCAAGATTATGACTGGTCAGGGTTTGTTTTACGTTGGTTGCTTGATGGTGTCAAAAATTTCAACAAAGGAAAGAAAGATGTTGATAAAAATGCTGGTACTCTTGGTGGTTGTATGTTCTATCTTGTTATAAGTATATGCAGTTTTATGCCTTTTATCTCATTTTGCTTGTTTTATGTTTTTCTTAATTATGTTTATTTTGTTGGTTTAACTTTTTCCCCTTTCTGTATAGGTCATTTATTTGGATCATGTTGATTTCTCATCTCGACGTTTGCCTGATTCTTTTCCTCGCATCAAGGTTTGGAAGCACAATATGATCAGGGATTTCTCTAATCTTGATCTTAAGTCAGGTTCTGTATATGGATTGAGACCTCTTTTGGACTTTGAAAAGACTTGCTATCATAAGATTTGTTCTTTTTTGATGTTGCTGATATATATTTATGTTTTTGTTTAGCTATATTGTGTCAATTTTTATTTTCTTGTTTTTGTAGGCTATGACTGTTGATGAAGAATCAGTTCCTCAAGCATCTGATGATGGTGATTTCTGTGCTAAACTTGAAGAAGCTTGTGGTTGTAAAGTCCCTGAATGTTTGCAAGCTACTGTGTTGAATGTCATTGAAGACCATTGCAAGAGTTGTATTTCTCCTATTCCTATAGACTTGGTGTCACTTGCTGCTCTTCATGCTGACTTCAAGAAGTTGTTTTCGAAATTGATGAATCATGTGTATGGATTGAAATATAATTCACAGGAATTAGTTCTTAAAGTGTTGAGAGAGTTTGCTGTCTATGAAGGTTCATCTGATCATGGTACTCCATCTCCTGATATGGGTAATGTATCAGCAAATGTGACTGTTGTCCCTGAAATACATGATCCTGAGGTATTGCATGTTTTTTCAGTTTGCGTTATTTTGCTGCTTTATTTTCTCTTTCTATTTAAGTTATGTTTTGATTTTTTGTATGGTGCAGGTTACTGTTGAGGTAGTTGATAGAGGTTCTTCTTTTCCAAAAGATCCTGGTAAGTTATCTATTTCTGCTCATTTTTTAGATATGGTTACTTTTTTGTTCATTTATTAGTTGTATTTGTAGTTGTAACCAAAGTTGGAGCTAAGGCTGGTGTAGATGTTGCTTCTGGTTCCTGTTCTAAGCGTTAGTCTTTTTCACTTTTCTGTTTTTTTGTTGTTTATTTTTTTTTAATTCATTTGGTTTTGATTTTTTTTTAATTTTGATGTAGGTGACCATGTTAAATTTGATTTAGATGTTTCTCAGAAAGATATTTCTTAGCCTTATGATGTTCTCTCTAAAACTGCTCGTCGAGTTGATGGTGTTGGGAAATTTCCATCTGTTGTTGTTCCTGTACGTGGTCGTGATGATGTAATTCCTGTTGTTGAAGATGATGAAATGGACTCTAATGCTGAGCCAAACAATTCTACTAATGCTTCTGTCCCTGTAAGTGTTTATATGGTATTCATGTTTGTCTTTTTTTGGGTGTCATCCTTCTACCAAGTCTTAGAAAACAGACTGATGCTTTTGGGGTGTCATTCTGATGCTTTTGGGTGTCATTCTTATTTCCCTTTTGGTTTTTAAATACTTTTTTTGTAGGTTCCTATTGTTATGCAGACAATACCTTTTTCTGACGATGAATCTCCTTCCATCACTCCTAAGTTGGGCAAGAAGTTGTCTCCTGTTAAACTGTTGCATTCTTCCACCAAGTCTGGTTGTTCTGCATCTGTTCCTATTAATGTCAGTATCTATGTATTCCCTTTTTTTGTATTTTCTGTTATTATTATTATGGTTAGTTTAATTTATTGTTTTTCTAATATGCCTCCAGGTCTCTTCCCCTAAAGTTGTTGTAACTGGTTCTACAAGTCTCTCTGAGAAGATGAAGTCATTGGTTAAGAAATCTGAAGATGTTTATAACTCAAATTTGAAGAAAACCACTTCTGGTTCAATTTCTGCTCGTAATTCTTTATCTAAGACTCGTGGTTATCCATGGCCGTCTCCCAATCAATTTGCTAGATCTTCAAGTAAATCTGACTTCAAGATATCTGATTCTTTAACTGGTGGCAAGGTTCCTATTCATGGACCTCGGAGGCCTGTAAAGCCTAATTGTGTTATTAGTGATGAATTTGAGATTGAAAGGGTTAAATTCAAAGTTAACAAGTCTCAAATTATGAACTACAAGGCTATTTGTAATTTGGCTTTGTCTCGTGATAGTGGGTATGTGTTCATGATCTTTTTATAATGTTCCTTTTCCATATTTGATTATTTTTTTGGTGATAGTAGTTAAATCTGTTCTATTGTATCATAATGCAGTGAAGATGCTGTAATGTCTGGAGGTGTTCGTTGCACTTTTTGGTCCCTTGGTGAATCTATGAAGCCTGGTGGGAAAGTGAACAATTTTGTTATGGCTGCTTGGTGCTACCATCTTTATTCTCAGCCCAATGGTCACCCTGATGTTTCTAAATGCCACTACTTCTTTTCTAATATTGGTGTAAGTATTTTTTGTAGTTTGAATTGCTTTGTCTCCCTATTTGTTATTGTTTGATTTACTATTATTATGTCCCAATTAAGTCTAGGTATTTATATCTTTGTTTGTTCATTTACTTTTGGACTGTCTAAGTGATTTTGGTTGGGTTAGCACCCTTGTTGATTATGTTTCATATAATTGTAATATGTTGTACTAGTCACCAGTAGGTAAAGCTAGTTGTGGTTAAAATGTAAGTGGGAGACCTTGTTTTCTAAGACATGTTTTGCAATGTAGTTTCAATTCAACTGTTCTAGTTGCTAAGGTCCTCTCTGGGTTTTTTACGAATTGTCAGGTTGAATTTTTTTTGTTTGCTCTGAATATGTAGGATCAACTTATGAAAGATGTAGAATCTGCAAGTGAAGACACCTTGAGAAGAGCTTTCACTCATTTCTCTAAGACCAGGCCTCTTCATCGTTCTGATTTGGTTAGTATATATTTTTTTGTTTACTTGTTGTGATGTGTGTTTCTAACATTGTGCATTCTGCTTTTATATAGATTATTGTGTTATAGTTTGTTGACTTCTTTAGTATCATTATGCACACAATTTATCTTATGTACTATCTTAGTTCTATGTATTTCTTTGTATCTAATTATTTTTCTTTCTTTTATTTTTCAGTTGTTCTTCCCATGCTTCTATGATGATCATTGGTTCGTTTTTATTGTTGACATAAAGGATCATGCTTTTGTTTTTCTGGATTCTTACTATGTGTTGCAATCTGAATACCAATGTGAAGTTAGGGATAAACTAGTATGGAATTAATTTTTTGTTTTTTTCCAATTTTATGTTTTATTGATTATTATTTTTGTATTTTTCATCTTTTCTGTTGTTGTTTTAAATTTAGATTCCAAATTTTAAAATCTGGTGGGAGAAAATTGTCAATCATGATATGGGATTTCAAATGTACAGAGTGAATTATCCATATGTTCCTAGGCAGTCTGCTCAGAACATGTAAGTTTCTTTATTCATTTTATCTTTATGATCATTATCTAGTATTATTTGTTCCAATTTCTTGTAATTGTTTTTTCAACTGTGATTCTAGAGTTTATGTTATGATGTTTCTAGAGTATTGGAAATCACCTCGTACTTCCCTTTACACTCTGTTTAAGGAATCTGATGTACCCAATTTGAGGATCAAGGTTGCAAATGATCTGCTTTTTTCTCCAAAGAATTTTGGACGAAAAGATTTAGTTACCAGTTATAAGTTTGGGGTATGGTATCTTAAATTTTTTTATTTCCCGTGCTTGTAGTTCTTTTGTACTTTATTATTTCATAATCTGTTGTTCCTACTATTAATCTGTCAGGAAGAAGAAGATGTGTAGATATTCATGTGTCTCGCTGCTGAAGATGGTGCTACAAAGTTTGGCAGATGTTATACACATATGCAAATGGTCCCTTTATTGTAAAAAGAGCGTGGATGATTAGATAATAGCATAGAACTTTAAGCAGTAATACAATCTGTGATGAATTGTTAAATAGTAATGTTTGCTGCTACATTTCTTGTATATAGTACGGATCTAAATGATGATAGATCTTGTTGCTTCACTCTGTCTTCTTTCCTTGCTTCCCTCCATCTTTTTGAGCTTGTCAAGTTGTTGTTGTTCTTTTCATCTTCTTCTTGCTTTTTCCATTAGGACCTGCAATTTTGAATTTATTTAGTATTTTATTGCACCTCTTTTTAATTCATTTGAGATTGAGTTTTTTAAAAACAAAGAATATGCTTACTTGATGTCTCTTAGACTTCTTCTGTGCTACTTTTTTCGCTTTCTCCCTTTCATGCTCCACCATTGCTTTCCATCTTTTGGGCTTTTCTGGTCTCCCTTGTTTCTTTATGGTTAGTGGGTCTTGTAGTGTTGCTTCATCCACTGATTGTTGTATAATCTGTGTTTGTGGTTGATTAGGATGCACACTTGCTCCTTCTGAAGCTTCTGTAGTTGCTGGTAATTCAGGTACTTCTCTATTATCTGATGACAGCATGATGTCAAGGTTTTTCTCAATCCTTGAGAACTCCTCAAGTACATATTCCATTGCCTCATCTTTTCTAGCTCCTTTCGAAGTTAACACTGCAGCTTTTCTTGACAGGATGTTGTGTCTGAGTATGTCATGTGTTCCTGTCTGTGGTGCTGGCTTTTTTAGATTCATTTTTCTATCTTTTTTCCTCCACCTTTCAATTATGTATTTTTCAGGTATCTTGCTTACTTTAGTTTCTACTAAAATCTTGAGGATATGCGAGCAAAGGATGCCATCCTTGTTGAACTTCGCACATATGCAGCTGTAGTCTTCTTCTGAACTTGATTTTGCTTCTCCCACATTTCATAGTGTCCTGGCTGGTCCATTTCTTTGTAGCTTAGCTTAGGTGTAGCAATAAGTTCTTTCATGAACTTGCTGAAAATGTTTCTGTTATACAGCTCCATTGCCTGTAATTCAATGCTATAGCCGAATTCCAAATTTTTGGGTGTTTTCTGTTTGTTTGCATTGTCCTCTATGTCTTCTGCTACATTGATTGTATCTAGTATTCTCTGGTATTCTCTTAAGAAGCTTGTAATGTTGTATGTAGGTCCTACATTTCTCTTGATCCTTGCATTTGTGCTCTCGCTTCTTGTTGTGCTCTGTAGGAATGGATAGAAATTATTCTTGAAGTAGACAGGTATGAACCTTTCTCTCATTTCCCACATCTTGCTGAAATACTTGTTGTTTTCAAGTTTGTAATCTGCAATCATCTTTATCCACAGCGTTTCAAACTCTTCTATTGTTAAGGAATTGCCTACAATGTCCTCAAACTCTTCTGGTAAACCTTTGTTGCTTGCAAAGCATTTGAGATTTTTATTGTAGCATTTAGTTTTTATGTGGAATAAGCAGTTTCTGTGTATTGTGTTTGGAAACATTTGCTCAATAGCTGTCTTCATCGCTGAGTCTTGGTCTGTTATTATTGTTGCAGGATGTTTTCCACCCATTGATTCAGTGAATGCTTGAAAGATCCATTTGAAGGTGTCTATGGTTTGATCACAGATGAATGCGCAGCCAAATAGATAGGTATGTCCATGTCCTGTTACCCCTACGAAAGGTGCAAAGGGAAGATTGTACTTGTTTGTCATGTACGTCGTGTCGAAGCTCACGCAGTCCCCGTACTCAGCATAGTATTTGAGTGAATCTCCATCTCGCCAATATATGGTTTTGATTCTGAGATGTTCATCTACATCAAATTTGTAGAAAAAAACTTGGGTCCTTGCTTTTCCTTTTTGTGAAGTAGTTTATTGCCTGCTTCATATCTGATCCTGTGATTACTCTGTTTAGTTTTGTCCTAAAATTTGCCACATCCTTCTTCTTGTATGGTAATGCTGTGACTCCTCCCCTCAAATAGGATAGTATGGATATCATCTGTCTTGTTGGTATGTTGTTTGCATTTAAAGTTCTGATTATTGCTTTCTCCATGTCCGTCATGTACTTATGCCCACTGAACAGCTGCTCTCTATTCCCTAGATGTAGTGGATGGTTGTGGTCTAACTCTAATCTTGTTGTTATCCATTTTGTATCCTCCAATTTAACAACCATGACTACTGGGCAGTCTGTTTTGATCTGTACATTAGTCTTCCTCCCTGGCCCTTTGTTCTTCTTTGTTTTCTCCACTTGTATCTCTTCTTCCTCATCTCCTTTGTTTTTCTTCTTTCTAGGTTTGCCATAGCAGTGGCATTTCATTTCAACCTTGACTATCTCATTGTTTCTCTTCTTGTCTGATGTTCTGACTGTATGAGTGACTATGATCTCGAATCCTGCTAGGAAACCGTAGAAGTGAAAGAAATGGTGTGCATCCTCGCGGTTGTCGAACTGCATCCCCAGCTATGGTGTGTATCTGCTGTTTGTATCAGCATTGTTCCCTTCACTTGCTGCTTGTTGTTCTGACTGTATGAATGCGTCGATGTCCTCTTCTGTCATGATTTAATCATTTTCATTCTCCTTGCTATTGTCTTCTTTTTGTAACCCTGTTGTTGTTTCTGCTTCTCTTTCTGTGATAGTACTCTCTGTTGTAGTACTATGAATGTCCTGCATGGAGTGAGATTTACTTTTCATTATTACTATAAATCCATTGAAATATGCATTTTCAAATACTTCTGTGCTTGTGGTGGCATTTTTTTTCTTACCTCTTCGATGTTCAGGTTACTGAATATGTCTGATCTCCAATTGTAGTTTGCTCCATTCAAAGATTCATGGTCCAGCTCTACAAGCTGCAATTCATGTGCAAAGAAGATAAGTATCTTGTTTGCTTTCTTGTTGTGCTTCTTTTTTATGAGTATATTGTTTATGTATGGTTTGTCATACCTGATCATCTTGTTCTTGCACATGATATTCCCAGTTGATGTATTTTTCTGAGGTTTCGAAGTCTAGTTGATGTACCTGCTAAGTCATGAGTTTACACATGTTTGTTTTGGATGCATTCCTGTTTTTCATGTGTTTAGTGCTTTCTTGTCTTACCTCATTTTCTCCTGACAGTTGTCTTTCATTGCTTGCTAGCTTGTCATGTCTTGATGTGTATAAGGTCTGCATTTCTCTTCCCTGCAAAAGTTATGGCATAATTCAATTGTATATGATATATGTATTATTAGTTAGAGAAATTATTTTGCATCATCTGTACCTCTGTGTTGATGTCGCCAAAAAGCAGAGATGTATATGCTCCTATTGGCTCCTGCATTGGATACTGTAGTTGTTTGTAAAGTCAGTATTCTTTTAGTTTACATTATCTTATTATTAATTTTACACTTTTGGTACATGTGTAATTTTTGTATGCTTTTGATGTAATTAATAGATGTGTTTGAAATTTCTTACCTGGTATATTGATGGCATCATTTGGTCTTCCTGTGAATTCCTTATTTGTTCCATTATGAGTCCTGTGCAGCTCCCCTGCCAGAAGCTTTCTGAGCTGATGATGAGGTCTTCACTGTCTACAGTCATCATTTGGTGTTTCCCCTTTTCTGTAGATGTCTACCTTGTGATTGTTGTTAATTCTTGTGAATAAGATATGAGTAGCTGTTAGATCTGAGTTGATAGATCTGCTAATTATGCATGTCTTTTTGCCCTCTGTAATTCCTAATGCACTTTTTCAACTCTATTTGCAGATTCATAATCTTTTATGTGTCCCATGGGATGTGGAAGATTGACTGGGCATGATTGGTGATTGTTGCATCTGCATAAATTTTGATTCTAAGGTGACTAATTCAACTTACTTGGCTTCGTTTTTGCTTTTGTTATTATGTAAGAGGGTGTAATATTCAGAAATCCAGTGTGAATCGGTGTGGAAGTTTAGGGTTTAGGGTTTATTTTCTAGTGTGAATACTAGTGTAAGAAGTATTATAATTAATGTGTGGAAGTACTAGATGGTAAAACTATTTAAATGCTAATTAGTATTATGTTATTTACTCAGACATTAGTTTCAGTGCTTGTTTTGCCTATGGGCAATCTGGTACCTTTCCATATGTTTGGAGGTTAAAGCAGAGAACTCATAGTGCGTACCCGAGAAACTATATTTATGGCTTCAAATTTTATAACTTGTAGTTGAATACATGTTTAGGTTCTATTTGGAATGTTTAGGTTCAAAATGGATATCAAATGAAGTGATGCTCCGGTAACAGTTAGATCTGAATTGACCTTTGTGTTGATGTGACAATGTGTAGACAGATGTGTGACAGAGGAAATTAATAGCTTAAATGCTGGTGTTTGTTCTGACAGTATTACTTTAGATGTGGATTTGCCCTTTAGATCTTCCCTATGTTATCATTAACTATTTTCTGACCCTATACGGTGATTTGTGATCTGATTTGCTATTTCTGTGACCCAAACACCTTTAAATTGGATCGATATATTAGATACAAGTGATGCAGACCTCCAATTAGAATTAGACCTTTATTTTTTTTGACCCAGTAAAGTACTTGTCATCTAATTTGCTGTTTCTGTGACCCAAACACCTCTAAATTGGATGTATATTAGGTATAATTGATGTAAAGCTCCTAATTAGACCTGAAATTTTGTGACCTGAGTATCTGTTAGTTTTGAGTTGATTGATCTGCTGATTATGCATGTCTTTTTGCCCTGTGTAATTCCTTATGCAGTTTTTTGAACTCTATCTGCAGATTCATAATCTTTTTTGTGTCTCATGAGATGTGGAAGATTGAGTGGGCAGGATTGGTGATTGTTGCAGCTGCATATATTTTGATTCTAAGGTGAGTAATTCAACTTACTTGGCTTCCTTTTTGCTTTTGTGATTCTCCCTTAGCTTTATTCTGATCTTGTAGGTCGTCGTCTTCTTCCATCTTGCTTTTCTGTCGCCCCTTTTTATCTTGTGTGTCTTGGTGTGTTTTTCGATCTGTGTTGTAGCCGGCAGCCGTCAGGTAGGGCTGCTGTTTGCTTGTAGGTTAAGTTGGTCTGTGTCTTGGTTTAGTTGGGCTTCTTTTTTGGGCCTTGGCTCCTTTGGGTTATATTGTAGCAGGTCTTCATTAGTGGGCCTTTGTTTGTTCTGGTGGGTCTTCATTTTTTACAGGCCCTGTTATGTGGGACTATTGGTCCATAACATTTTGTTTTTTACAGTCTTTGACTGTAATATTTACATTCAATTTTCTAATGTAAATTAAGTGTTATATTGGTGTAAATTGGGATTTTGGTTTATGGCCTTGTGCAATTTGTAATTTGTGTGTTTTATTTGCTTTATATTTGAAATTCTCCTTATTTGACTTCCATAGAAATGATCTGGTTATTTGTAATTCTTATTTGCAATATGTAATTTATTTGTTTTATTTGTTTTTTATTTGAAATTCTCCTTATTTGCATTCCATAGAAATATTTTGGCTATTTGTAATTGTTTTAATCTGGTTTTGTATTCTGTATTTAATCTGGTACGTTAGATGTAGATCCTGTGGTTTTTAGATTCGGGTGTTTTTTTATCTTTTGTCACCCGTTTTCTAGTTGTTGACTGAACCTAGTGTTTTTATTGTTTCCATCACCCGGGTGACCAAATCCTTTAAAATGCCCATGTTTCGAGTAGACAGACCCGTCGGTCATCCACGTGCTACGATCGATCCTCTCTCTCTCTCTCTCTCTCTCTCTCTATATATATATATATATAAAATTTCCCAGAGGGCACGCATGCAAAAGGTTCAAGTTCGTTTGTGACCTCAGTGGTTCTGCAGAGGTCGACGTCAGACCAGCAACCTTCGTCCATGACCTTGCACTCGCCCCACTCAGGTTTTATCATCACAGCCGAGAGAGACGACACCACGACGACCCTCTTGACCTCGGCCTCGGAGCACGCCCTGAGGACGTTCATGGTGCCCGTCACGGCAGGAGCCAGCAACTCGACCTGCAACAACAACATATGGAGACGCACGGTGACTGTCTGTCTCTGACGATGGAGATCGCACCAATAGGGGAGAAAGGCGCGCGAGTGGTGCCTCGGGGTCAGTGAGGGCATAGTCGGGGACGGGGCAGGCCACGTGGAAGACGCCGTCGCAGCCTGCGATGGCCGCCGCCAGGCTGCCGTAGTCGAGCAGGTCGGCCTTGAACAGCCGCAGCCGCTCAGCGGCGCCGTCCAGCCCCAGCAGGTGCGCGTTCTTGGCGTCGCCTGCGCAAGAATCGATCGTCATACACACGCTCACTCAGTCGCTCAAGCTCCTCAGGACGGTGCCGTGGATCGTGTATCTATCAAGAAGTTACCGGGATTGCGGACGGTGCCGTGGACCTTGTATCGACCGCCGGCGAGGAGGCGCTCGACGAGCCACGAGGCCACGAACCCGCCCGCGCCGGTCACGCACACCGTCTTCGTCATCGTCGTTCCCCCGCCTGCTGCCTCCATTGCTACGATAGCCTTTGCTTGTATATATCAGGCAATTTATCTTTCCTTATAATCCGTAATGATATTGAGCTAGGAATGCGCTGGAGCTACTTTAGGAATTAATTCGACAACAAAAATTTGCTGCTTTTCTTTAGTTATTACTCCCTCCGTCCCAATAAATATGCAATTCTCACATCCCGAGAAGTCAGCCATCGCAAATTTTGATTAAAATTACATAAAAAAATACTAACTCTTATGAGACAAAATAAGTACCGTTAGATTGGTTATGAAATATATTTTCATAATAAATTTATTTCGAGACATAAATGCTAATACTTTTTACTATAAATTTGGTCAAAGTTGACATAGTTTGAACGGCACGTTTACCATAGTTGTATAATCAACGGGACGGAGGGAGTATATTATATTTTAATACGGTGGTACAGTACAGAACGTTGCTTGCAGATACCGCGCTCGTGCCATCTTGTACAGTTGTATACTTCATACGTGTATGACAAGCATAGCGCACGCTGGGTGCATGCGTATATACCACAAAAGGGGAACCTGTTCCTGTGTGCGCCCTGTTTTTTTGCACATGTCCCAGAGCAGTGAGCACGCCAGATTACGAGACTTTAATACATCTTTGCTGGTATTGTTTGCTAGCATGCATCCATCCAAGAAAATAAAGTGCGAGCAAGGATAGTTCAGAACCATTACTTTTCTGGATATATATATTGTTAGAGATATTTTCCATTTTGTTTGTACTCGTTGTACAGCTCATTGGATACATTACTTCCTAACATAGATTCTTTAGTTGTTGCATTAGCAAACAAAAGCAACCTCTTATATTGGCCTCGTGTACATACGGTGGGTTTACCTGTTGCGGAGGCTCTTACCCCATGCAATTTTTTCCCTGACGGACGAAACCATCAGAGAAAATGGCTAATACCTTCAGGGAAAGTCGTCCATAACGGTTACCGTCAGGGATACACCGTTAGGGATAAAGGAAAAGTCCATCTTTCCTGACAGAAAACCGTCACCAATTGATTCCTGACGGCTATAACCATCAGTGAAGGACTTCAGTGTCGGTTTTTTTTTTCTTTGCACTCCCATACCTACTCAAAGACTGTGCCTACAAGCCAATAAGAACAAATTAAATGTTGGGCCAATCATGCAAATCATCTGCTCTTTTTTATGGAATCTACCTGCAAGAAGATACATACTTGAATTTTGATAGGAAAGGAAGGGGAAGCAAACAAGGCCGAGCACCACTACCCAAAAATCTCGTGGCATGCAGATCTACAAGCTTCTTTTTGTGTATGATTTTGAGAGATGAGGATGATTTGGTAGGGAGAGCGAGAGGAGAGGTAGGGTTGCCAGCGTACTGTTGTAAGTACCTGCGACGGCATGGCGGTCCTGGTGGCATCGTCGAGAAGTGAGAGCGGAGAGCGACGATTGGCAGCGCTGGCAGCCCAACGAGTGTGGCGGCGGCTGTCAAAGGAGTTGGGCTTGGGGACGCTAGTGTTCGGCATTAGGCCATCGGTGGTGGAAGGTCTTGGCACCGGCGCCCGGCGGCGAGGAACGAGAGGGGGCCATGCTTTTGCAAGGACGGAGTTGCATGGAGACGAACAGATTTTGGGGAGAATGGGAGAAGTTGTGGCCTCTAGGGCGGAGGAGAGGATAAGGTTGGCGGAATTCTTTTTATCTCGCGCGTTTCGCACTTGAGCAGTCCATGCCTTTTTTAGCCCTTCTCTCTTATATGTGGGCCAAAAAGGGGATTGGAGCGCGAGCTAAGTTCTCAGAACCTTGTTTAGGGTGCGCTTATGGGTCCATGACGGTGCCAAAAGTGTTTCCCGTCGGTACGCTGGCAACGTAGGAGAAGGTGGATGTGCTCGTGACGGAGGTTGCAAACCGAGGGGAGTACTTGACGCCGACGTAGAAAAAATGGTTTCGGGTAGTGGCTCCCTTTGCTAGAGCTCTAGCCAAGAAATTTTGGAGCGAAGGACTCCTAGCTCTACAAATATGTGGTTCTTTGTTTTGAAAGGCAATGGGGGACGAACGGTCCACACCTGATTATGCCGAAAGTTGGCTTGGAGCCAGAGGTTACAACATGATTAAGCAGCCGGGGTGAGTAGTTACATCCAAGCAATTGAGCTCCAAAAACTAGCTAGAATAGGAGAGTTTCGAGGCAAGTGACATTGCCATAGTAGTCTTGCTGTGGATCTGCATGTAGCAACTAATCTGTCAACGCTTGGAGCTAAACCCCGGAACACAACATCATGGCAGTGCTTCCACAATTCCCAGCAGCACAGGAGGAGAATGGTCGAGGTGGCTCTCTGTGGAACCCCATCCGGCACGCCTAAGTTATTTAGTTGAGCTCTTTCCTTTTTATTAAATATAGCCAAAATTGGAGTCTCAAGGTTCTTAGTTTTAATTAGCAAATTAATAAACTTCATATTTGAAGTAGAGTTTTGGGCTCGAGCTGTGCCACACAGAACTAAAAAGTCACTCATGGGGCCAAATGCTTGGTATACCTTAATAAAATAATTATTTTCCTAATCCTCTATGAACCGTCCGAATTAACACACTTTCGGAGGCACTTGTCTACCACTAGACACTAAGTACCCCGAAAGGGAGCTATTTCAGACAGTTTCGTCGAGCATACCCAACGGAAGAACTCGAAACAATCCACATTTTCATTCAGGATTCAATAATGAGTACAAACTTACAATACTTAGTCCATTTCATACAACATCGAGTCTCAAAAAATATTTATCACAATACCAGAGTTCAGAGTGCGATAACAAAACAGCGGAACAAAAATAACAGCTAACAAAACGATACAAGGATCCGTCTGCGCCCACCAGAAAAATCCTCCACACAAAAGCTCGCTTCTCACACTACACCTGCAAGAAGGATAAATAAACCCTAAGTACACAATGTACTCATAAAACTTACCCGACCAGGGGGAAATATATTTCCCGACTCTCAAGGATATGATAGGCCATATGGCTTGCTAGTTCTTTTGTTTAGTTGAAAGCATTCCTAGCAGTTCGTCCTTAAGATCAAGTTTTATTTATCAGTCATTTTACAATTCATTGGCTAACCATTCTAGATAAGCACATGTACTACTTTCAAGCAAGAGTTGAACAATTAGATTCCTTTCTCATCTTTCATATTTCAGTTCTTACTACGGTGCTAGATCGTAGCCAAGTCGTACCGTCATGTAGAAACGGCTGAAAGGATCAAGATGCCCAAGAGAGGGGGTGAATTGGGCTTTTCTAAAAATTAATTGCAAGAATTAAATCCTACAAGCCGGAATTCACCCCTAGTGCCTACTTGTGTTCCAAGAGATTCTACCGGTAAAAGTTTTGCACCATAGTTTCCAATCCTAGTCTAGCATGGCAATTCTAGGAAAGTAAATCAAGCAATGAATGTAAATACGAGAATGTAAATGCTTGAAAGTAAGGGCAAGGAACACGGCGATGTTTTTCCGAGGTATCGGAGAGTCGTCACTCCCCACTAGTCCTCGTTGGAGCACCCGCGCAAGGGTGTTGCTCCCCCTTGATCCGCGCAAGGATCAAGTGCTCTCTACGGGCTGATTCTTCGACACTCCGTCGCGGTGAATCTCCCAAAACCGCTCACAAGATGAGTTGGGTCATCCACACGCTCGCCGGATGATCACCAAACTCCCAATCACCACCAAGCCGTCTAGGTGATGGCGATCACCAAGAGTAACAAGCTAGAACTCTCACTCGACCACAACGAGCCTAATGAGAAGGTGGATGCACACTTGCTACTCTCTAATCACTAGTGAGGAACTCTCAAGCTTTGATTCTCAAATCACAATCCTCACTAGAGCTCTTGCACTCCCTTGCACTCCAAAGGTGTTTCTCAACTGAACAAATGAGCAAGAGACCTCTAAAAGAGGTGGTGGGGATGTATTTATACACCCCACAGTCAAATCTAACCGTTACCTGCCAACTCAGCAAAAAACGACGTGACCGAACGCGCCGGTCGAAGTGACCGGACGCGCCGGTCGCTCGTAACGGTCAAAAATCCGAAAAGCTGGCTGAGTGACCGGACGCGCCGGTCAGGGGTGACCGGACGCGTCCGGTCGTGCAGGGAGCTTACTGTAACGAGACCGGACGCGCGACCGCGTCCGATCGGTGACGACCGGACGCGTCCGGTCGTCGCAGGACCTTACTGGAATGTGACCGGACGCGCCGATCACACCCAGGTCGCGTCCGATCGGATGGTTTCCCTCAAGTGACACGTGTCGGCCTGACCACCGTGTCCGGTCCTCGCAAGGGCCGTGTCCGGTCGTCAGCACCGAAACGCAGTCGCGGTTTTGAACTGACCGGACGCGTCCGGTCAAGCCGAGAACCGCGTCTGGTCAGGGGAAAAACCCTCTAAACACTCCGAAACGCGACACAACTTGAATCAAGTTGCTTCCAACTGAACTTTGAGCTATTCTAGAGCTGCCTAGTACTAAGTTTAACAAGTGTGCATCACACCTAAACATAGGACTCACCTAGGTCAAGCTACCCGCTCATGCTCCCCTTTATAGTACGGCCAAAAGAGAAAACGAAGATCCTAACGACTATTCCGAATGAAACTCAACACCTTGACATCCGGAACTAACCGTCCTTAATCTTGACGTCACTCCTTTGAAAACCGACATGATTTCCATCAAGGGGCATGAATACCATGGTGCCCAAAGCAGTTATCACCTCCATAACCTAACTTACCAAGGTTTCTGCAAAACACACGTTAGTCATGGTAATAAAGCGTTGTCATCAATTGCCGAAACCAACTCTCGGGGCCTAGATGCTTTCAATCTTCCCCTTTTTGGTGATTGATGACAACACTAAGATTCAAAAGATAGGAGTTGAGGTTTTCGAACATGCTTGGTTCACATAAGCAACAAAAGCAATAAGCACAAGGGGTTAGGAATTACTTATGTGCCCCAAGCCAAAAGAGTGTACTCAAGAGATAAGATATTAAAGCGTTAGTACACATAAAGATATAGCTCAAAAGAAATCGGAGTAAGGCACGGAAGCACAACCTTAGAGCTATAATCAAACAAGTGACATGATTTAAAACTGAGACTAGATAAACCATATAGACTCAAAGTATCTCACACGACCACATGTCACAAGAATGCAAGTACTGTAAAGTAAACATGATGCATGAATGTAGCACACAAATAAGAGCGAAAACCCTCTATCAAAACTCCCCCTGAATCTACTCTCTCTCCCCCTTTGGCATCAACCGCTAAAAACTAATCTAAGGATCTGACGGGGGAACAGACGGAGTCGAGTCGGGTGCCGAGGAGCGCGGAGTAACCACAAACTGAGAGGTGTCTTCCTCGGACTCGGAGCTATCAGGCTGACCCTCTGAAGAAGCACGCGGCTGTGAAGCGGTCTGGGTCTGAACAACAGGAACAGGTACTGACGAAGTAGCAACAAGGGGAGCAGTCTCTGTGACCTGAGCCTGAAGAGAGCCAATAGCTGGGGAATCGGTCGAGGCAACTGACGAAGGAACTATCTCTGTAGTGCCCGTCCCTGTCACAGGAGGAACAGCTGCCTCTGAAGCGGACAACCCTGAAGAAGTAGCAAGTGTAGTATGCGAGGGCGTCGGCTGACCAGTCAACTCGCTGTATGTGGCACTGAAATCAACAAATGGTGTGCCTGTCAGTAGGTGAGGGCGAGGCTGGTCTGAAGGAGTAAACCCCGTCTGAATAGGCGTGTAGCTCGGGGACTGAAACGACTGGGGGACCTACTGCTGTGGAGAGGTGAACTGAAAGCTCGGCTGTCCCTGACTTGAAGGTCCACTAGACTGTAAGGCTGGAGTCAGGACAGATGCAGGTGGAGAAACCCCAACTGTGACCAAGTGTCGCAGAAGCTCCAAATATTGCTGCTGGCTAGCTGCACTCTATCGCTGCATCTCAAACTGCTGACGCTGCATCTCGACCTGCTGACACTGTATCTCAAGCTGCTGTCTCTGGAACTCGTCCTGTCGAGCCTGTATTTGTGCAAACGCAGCAGCTGTGTCCTGAGCCTGTCTCTGTAGCTGAAGCTCCTGTCGCTCCTGTGCCTGGGTCAGCCTCTCAAGCCACCATGGCTGGGTCTGAGCGGGAGGCTGAACCAGAGCCACCGGCCTCGTGGTCGTGAGGCCGAGGAGACCGATACCTGGGGATGGGCTGATAATCCTCGTCAGTGCTGTCAGAGGCCTCATCCTCAGCTAGATCAGCAGGCTGAGCATCTAGATCTGCAAGCTCTACCTCAGCAAGACCCTGTACGGTCGCGTCCTGCTCAGCCGCTGTCTCTGGTACCTCAGGTCTCTCTCGCTGTCCAGGCACTGGGGCCTGCTCTCTGGTGACTGAAGCCCATAGCTGACGGATATCATACTCAGGAAAAGCAGTGGTAGTATCAGATATCTCAGCTCTAATCTCTGCAGGAAGCTCAAGTGAAGATCTGATGATGAAGCATATCCAATGAGCATAGGGCAGCTGACGGTGTCCCTTGAAGCCTTCAGCCAATGTGTCCTCCATCTCACATAGCATAAGATCCCATATGTCGAACGGTGTCTGTGAGCGAAGGTGGTGAACAACCCATAACTGCATCCTGGTCAATCCCTCTCTGTAGCCAAGCCTGGGAAGAAGTGTACGCCTGACAATAGCATCCAGGACTCGGGCAAGCGGTGTCAAACTAGCAGGAGTGCGACGAGACCCTTCGCCAAAAGGCTCACGGAAGCAGGGTCGAATCAAATATGTAGGGGGCACTGTCCCACCGTGAGGGCGTCTAGGTGGAGCTGTCTGACCATAGCAAAGCTGATGTAACTTCGTCTCTGAAGCTGGGAGTCTGAGAATCTCCCGCACTCTGGTGCTGTACAATCTGCGGTCGCGGCCTCGGAAAGCAAAGTGTATGAACTCATGTGCCGGGTCAATCCATAGTGAAGCGTAGAACTCTCTAACCCAAGTGCCGCAGTATGCACCTGTCCGTCCAAGAAAATCTGACAAGCCCGGTAGAAAGGACAGGTGCGGACGAAGCTGCTCACCCACTACCTCAACAAGAGACTCAATGCGACAGACCCTCTGTGGTCGAAAAGCAATGCCACTGTCAACATAGGCTCTGTAGAAATCCTCCTGTAGAGGTGTATAGAATCCCTCTGAAGCCCTGGAATCTCTCACAGGTGGGAACCACCGGGTGACCTCAACAAACCTCAGGGCCTGCACCTGACGTGTTGTAGCTCCCCTCAAGTCAAAGTGCCCAACTGGGGGCGAACCTCGAGCCCTGGGAGGTGGACGTCCTCCACGACGCTGGCCCTCTGGCCTAGGAGTCACCTGAGCTCGTGTGCGTGTGGAGCGGCGACGTGGTGGAGTCTGAGCTGGCTGCTCCTCTATCCCCTCTGGAGCCTCTGCAGGTGGATCAACTGACATAGCATCTGCATCCTCTGTCACCTCTGTGGCCTCTGTAACCTCTGTACCGAGCTGTCGACCTTCAAGATGAAAGCGACGCTCGCCAATGCGAATACCACTGCTCCTGCCTCCCCTCTCTGCCTGCTCTGTTGCATCTACAACTACCTGAGTGATCTCTGCATCTGTAAGGGTCTTCTTCTTTCTGGCCATGGTCTTTATGCGCTTACCACGCGCAATCTCTGTCAGACGAGGAGGACTATCGTCCCCGTCACTAGGAGCACCACCGGCGTTCTTGCAACGAACCATGCTGTCAAACTGTCGGGAATCCTCTGAAAGATGGTGTACTGACACTCGAGAGGCTTGGCCTCAATCCGTATCCGCAGGCTTGGCCTCGGATTCAACAACTAAACTGCAGTCACCCCGACACCAACAAACTCGCTGAAAAGACGGAATAGATGGATCTACTATAAGCAACATATATAACTAAAAGGTACGAAACCCTAGAGATAGCAAGCATATATGGTAAGATGAGAATCGAAACGCGATAGCTACCTCGGATCGACGAGAAGACGGTGAAAAGGTAAGAAGACCTAGTTCGCGAGACTTCCCGAATACGTCGGACGAGCACTGGAAAGATCAAGTCAAGTAACGACGATGAAGGTGAGCCCTAAACGAAGGATTTGAAAGATTGAAAACAAGAAGGAGCACAATTTCACCTTCGATCGGCAAGTTAGGGCAAACCCTAGGTGAGAGGTGGCTCGGCAGAGCACGAGGCGAAGCTAGGGTTCATGGGAAGCAGCGAGACACGGCAAACAAGGCCCGGAGGAGGCGCCGGAGAAGGTGGCGTGGCTCACCGGCGGCAGCAAGGCACGGCGGCGGGCACGGCGGAGCAGCGGGCACGGCGGGCGCGGGTCGCGCGGTGCAGCGCGGGCGGAGGCGGTGCAGCGCGGCGGAGCGGTGCAGGCGGGCACGCCGGAGGAGGAGGAGTTGAGGGTGGTGGAGGCGCGAGCTTCGGCGAGTTGGCGGCGAAAAACTGTGAGAAGAGCGGCGGCTAGGGCACGGGCGGCGAAGGATTGAAGAAAAAACGAACCGGCACCGAAGAAATTTATGAAGGGTTAGATCCGCTCGGGAAACGATGACCGGACGCGGTGGTCGATATGACCGGACGCGGTGGTGCAGCGTCCGGTCACACTCCAGTAAGCACCTAGAGCGACCGGACGCGTCCGATTAGAACTGACCGGACGCGGACAGAGTCCGGTCGAGGGTTATCCGGGAAAGTCATTGCGAATGACCAGACGCGGTGGTGGTTACCGGGACCGGACGTGGTGGTCAACAGCAGCGCGTCCGGTGCAGCGTCCGGTCACAAGGTCAGGAGTTGGTCTTCTGGATGACCGGACGCGCTGGTGGTCGCCGGGACCGGACGCGGTGGTGAAGCATCACTGCGTCCGGTGCAGCGTCCGGTCCAGCGTCCGGTCACAGTTTTTCGCCCTTCTTCATTCCGAACTTCGACGCGACTTCTCCCAATCAAGTTCCAATTCAAAGAGACTAAAAAAACACCAATTGGAACCTGATAAGAGTGACCTCACTCAAACCCTCAAGATTTTCAAAATAGTTTGCCTTAGGCTAATAATATTTTTAGGAAAATAGGCAACAAACACTCGAGGAGCAACGTATGGCCATGCAATAGAGTTTATGAACCCTTAGGAGCGTCAAAATGCTCTCTCTACCCATGGACGAACACAGAGGTTGCTCAAAGCCAAACCAAAAAGAAACGACAAAGCAACAACCATGCATATGCAATGCAATACAAGTAAGTAAAGCTAGGTTGCTTATCAAGTTTGATCCACGGTTAGGCTTCTTCACTCCTCCAAAGGAGGGTTATCATAACCGTGTTAGCCAAGCCCTAGATGCATTGCGTGTAATTAAACATGACATATAATACAATGCAATGCAAGGGACAACACAAGCTCATTTTTTAAAGTTACTAGAGTCAAGCACATTAAGTTCACTTCTCAACCTACAAAAGGTAGCTTCATCCAAAGGTTTAGTGAAGATATCCGCTAATTGATTTTCACTTCTTACACCTTCTAGTGATATATCATTTTTAGCAACGTGATCTCTTAGAAAGTGGTGGCGGATATCAATGTGCTTGGTGCGAGAGTGTTGTACCGGATTATTAGCAATTTTAACGGCACTTTCATTATCACATAAAAGTGGCACCTTTTCAAGAACAATTCCATAGTCTAGGAGGGTTTGTTTCATATATAAGATTTGTGCACAACAAGCCCCCGCGGCAATGTATTCCGCCTCAGCGGTGGACAAAGCCACACTATTTTGCTTTTTAGATGACCAAGATACTAAAGACCTCCCAAGCAAATGGCACCCTCCGGATGTGCTTTTTCTATCAATTTTGCAACCGGCATAATCCGAATTGGAATAGCCAACTAGTTGGAATCTAGCTCCTTTGGGATACCAAAGACCAATGCTTGGGGTGTGCTTGAGATATCTTAAGATTCTTTTTACGGCACTTAAGTGAGGTTCTTTAGGGCACGCTTGAAAGCGAGCACACATGCACACACTAAACATGATATCGGGCCTAGATGCGGTAAGGTACAACAAGCTACCAATCATAGAACAGTAGAGAGTTTGATCAACCGGTTTACCTCCCTCATCTAGGTCGAGATGTCCATTAGATGGCATTGGGGTCTTGATTGGTTTGCATTCTTCCATCTTGAATCTTTTGAGAAGATCCTTGGTATACTTTTCTTGAGAGATGAAAATCCCTTCTCTTATTTGCTTGACTTGAAAACCAAGGAAGAATGTGAGCTCACCAATCATAGACATCTCGAACTCCTTCGACATCAATTCACCAAATTCCTTGCAATATTCTTCATTTGTTGACCCGAAGATGATATCATCAACATAAACTTGACAAATGAAGATCTCCCCATGAAGCTTCTTGGTGAATAGTGTGGTATCGACCTTCCCAATGGTGAAGCCCTTCTCAATGAGGAAGTCTCGAAGGCGCTCATACCACGCTCTAGGTGCTTGCTTGAGCCCATATAGCGCCTTGGACAACCTATAAACATGATTAGGATATCTAGGGTCTTCAAACCCGGGAGGTTGATTAACATAGACTAGTTCATTTATGAAGCCATTTAAAAATGCACTTTTCACATCTATTTGATATAGTTTCATATCATGATGTGATGCATATGCAAGAAGGATACAAATGGCTTCAAGTCTTGCAACGGGTGCAAAGGTCTCTCCAAAATCAAGACCTTCAACTTGAGAGAACCCCTTTGCAACTAATCTTGCCTTGTTCCTCACTACTACGCATTGGTCATCTTGCTTGTTGCGGAACACCCACTTGGTTCCAATGACTCTTGCACCTTTAGGATGCTCTTCAAGTGTCCATACTTGATTGCGAGTGAAGTTGTTCAATTCTTCATGCATAGCATTAACCCAATCCGGATCTTGAAGAACTTCTTCTACATTCTTAGGTTCAACACAAGAGACAAAAGAGTGATGTTCAACAAAAGAAGCAAGCTTTTGAGATCGAGTCATTACTCCCTTAGAAGGACTCCCTATGATGAGATCTTGTGGATGTGCTTGAAGTAGAGGTGAGTTTCTTCTATCAACCACTTGAGGAGGTGGATGGGGAGCATCAACATCTTGAGCTTGTGCCTCGGCTTGTTCATGAGAGACATAAGTGTCTTCATTTTCAACTCTCTCATTCTTGTCATCATCTTGAGGCATATGTGATGAAGATGGTGGATCAACAATTTGTACATCGTCTTCATCATCTTTTGGCTTGATGTCTCCCACCGGCATGTTCTTCATTGCCTCCCTCAAGGGTTCATCACCTACATCATCACAATTCTCAATTGCTCCTTGGGAGCCGTTAGATTCATCAAATTCCACATCATATGTTTCTTCAACCAAACCGGTGGCATGGTTAAATACTCTATATGCTTTGGACTTTGATGAGTAACCAACAAGAAAACCAATATCACAACGTCTTTGAAACTTCCCTAGGTGTTGACGCTTCTTGTAGATGTAGCATTTGCAACCAAACACCCGGAAGAATGAGACGTCCGGCTTCTTCCCATTAAGCAACTCATAGGGGTCTTGCCAAGAAACTTTTGTAGGAAGAGGCGATTTGAAGCATAGCATGCGGTGTTGATTGCCTCGGCCCACAACTTCTCCGGAGTATTGTACTCATCTAACATTGTTCTTGCAAGGGTGATCAAAGTCCAGTTCTTTCTCTCAACTACACCATTTTGTTGAGGAGTATAGGTTGAAGAGACTTCATGCTTGATTCCAATTTCATCACAATAAACTTCAATGTTGGTGTTGTCAAACTCTTTGCCATTGTCACTTCTAATCTTCTTTATCTTGACTTCAAATTCATTTTGAGCTCTCTTTGCAAACTTCTTGAAATAATTTGCCACTTCGGATTTGTCATGAAGGAAGAAGGTCCATGTGTACCTTGAGTAGTCATCCACTATCACAAGACAATAGAGATTACCACCCAAACTCTTGTAGGTTGTAGGTCCAAACAAATCCATGTGTAGAAGTTCTAGCACTCTTGAAGTTGACATGAAAGCTTTGGTTGGATGAGTGTTTGCAACTTGTTTGCCCGCTTGACATGCACTACAAGGTTTGTCCTTTTCAAACTTTACATCCTTCAATCCTCTCACTAGTTCTTTCTTCAATAGCTTGTTAAGAGTGTTCATTCCAACATGAGCAAGCCTCCTATGCCAAAGCCAACCAAGTGAGGTCTTGGTGAATAAACATGTCATAAAGTTTGCATCATCAGAGGTGAAGTCAACAAGATAAAGATTGTTGTATCTAAAGCCTTTGAATATCACTTGCTTGTCATCTATCTTTGAAACTACCACTTCATTAGGTGTGAACAAGCATTAGAAACCAAAGTCACAAAGTTGCCCAACGGATAATAAGTTGAAACTCAATGAAGCAACATAAAGCACATTTGAGAGTGAGTGATCATTTGATATTGCAATCTTGCCTATACCCTTGACTTTGCTCTTTGAATTATCCCCAAATGTGATCTTCTCTTGACATATCCCATTCTCTTCAATGAAGGTGAACATACGAGGATCACCGGTCATATGTTGAGTGCAACCACTATCAATAACCCAATGAGATCCACCGGTCTTGTAGTTCACCTACACACAAGAGATCAAGCTTTTTGTTTAGGGACCCAAACTTGAGAGGGACCCTTGACTTTCTCAACTAGTGACTTGGCAACCCATATTTTCTTTGGCCTATTCTTGTTTGGGGGACCCAAGAACATAACTTTCATCTTTCCATTTGAATCTTTTCTTAGCATGTAATGAGCATTGAAGGCAAAGGGTCTAGCATGCTTGGGCAAGGGTTGTGGTGGTGGAGTATTGCACTCATGAGCAAAATGACCTTCTTGTCCACACTCAACACATCTCTTTGGCTTGGGCTTTGACTTGCCTTGTTGTTGTTGAGCTTTTGCCTTCTTCTCTTGATTTGCCAAGTACCCAATACCACTTCTATCCATCTTCATCACGGTGTTCATGAGTAGCTCACTTTGCAAATATTGGCCTCTTGTGAACTTGCTTAGGCCGGTCTTGAGATGCTCTTTCTCTTGCTTGAGCTTTTTGTTTTCTTCAATGAGTGACTCATTTGTTGTTTGCTTCTCAAGAGCCATAAAACCTTTTAGCTTCTTGTTCTCATTTGCAAGCTTCTCATTTTCACTCTTGATCTTGGCATAATCATCATAGTTGCTTGACTCAACCACATTCTTGCCTTTGCTACTAGAACCTTGCTCAATGCTTTCAATGATCAAGTCATCACATGATGTAGCTATATTACACTTAACAACTTTGTTAGTAGCATCATGTGTTTCAAGAGCAAGTTCATTAGCAACCAAAAGACTATCATAGTCAATTTTCAATGTTGTATATTTGTCTTTTAGAGAGTTATGCCTAGTGATGAGCTCATCATGCTTCTTCTCAAGTTTATCATGTTGATCTCTAAGCTCTTTATTGGAAGTTTTGAGCTCCTTGAGAGTGGAAGACATAATTTCATTTTGATCTTTGAGCTCACAACTAGCCTTTTGTGCACTTTCAAGCTTGGATGAGAGTGATTCATTTTCATTTTGAAGTTCATCATTTTCATTTCTAGTCCTTCTTATGATTTTAGTGTATTTGTTCAACAATTTTACAAGTTCATCATAAGAAGGTGCGTCATATTCATCGTCACTATCACTATCATCATCATCATCACTATCATGATTTTGTACCTTTCGTTCACCCTTGGCCATAAGGCATAGGTGAGTAGTGAACGATGATGGTGAAGGAGGCGATGAAGGTGGTGATGAAGATGTCGGTGAAGATGATGGCCCCATCACAAATGCGGCAACCTTCTCTTTCTCATCATTGCTCTCATCTTCGGAGGACTCACAAGATGATTCAATGTCGGTGAGCCAATCACCAACAATGTATGCCTTTCCTCCCTTCTTCTTGTGGAATTCCTTCTTCTTGTGGAATTCCTTCTTCTTGCCATCCTTCTTTTTGTATGGCTTGTTTTTCTTCCTCTCTTCTTCTTCATCACTTGAATCATTTTTCTTGCCCTTGTTCTTGTTCTTGTACTTGTCTTTTGGAGGTCTAGGGCATTTATGAGCTAAGTGGCCAAGTTCACCACAATTGTAGCAATCCATCTCCGAGATTGGCTTTCTTTTGCTACTTGTGAAGAATTTCTTTTTCTTGCCATCGAACTTGATGCCACTCTTGTTGAGCTTCTTTAGCATTTTGGTGGTCTTCCTCACCATGAGTGCAAGTGATTCATCATCAATGTCACTTTCACTTGAGCTATCTTGCACCATCATGGCTTGGCCCTTCTTCTTCTTCTTGTCATGGCTAGCTTTGAAGGCCAAGTCTTTCTTCTTGGAAGATGATGAGCCCTCTTCCGGAGTAATGTGCATGTACATCTAATGAGCATTGATCTTCCCCAATACTTGTGTCGGTGTTGCGGTGGAGAGATCACTTTGGTGAAGCACGGTGACAATGTGACCATACTTCTCAATGGGAAGAACACTCAAGATCTTCCTTGCAACATCCGATTGGCTTATTTGAGTGAGCCCAAGAGCATTGAGGTCTTCTACAAGAACATTCAAACGAGTGTACATATCATTAGCACTTTCTTTGGGAAGCATCTCAAAAGAATTGATTTTCTTTAAAGCAATGTGATAGCGTTCCTCACGCTCACTCTTAGTTCCCTCATGGAGAGCACAAAGGTTTTCCCACAATTCATGAGCGTTCTTTGCATTACGCACACGATTGAAGATATCCTTGCCTAAGCCCCGGTAGAGTGCATTTTTGGCCTTTGCATTCCACCGGTCGTACTTCTCCTCGTCACCAATTGGGTTGGCGGGATCCTTGATAGCGGGAAGCCCTTGGGTTGCGGCTCTAAGACACCCAACATCTATGGCTTCGAGATACGCCTCCATACGGATTTTCCAATATGGAAAATCATCCCCCTCAAAGGTGGGAGGTGGTCCTTCCCCGTTAGACATCTTGCTCTAGGCGGTAAAGCCTAAAATAGGAGCAACTCGGCTTCGATACCAATTGAAAGGATCAAGATGCCCAAGAGGGGGGGTGAATTGGGCTTTTCTAAAAATTAATTGCAAGAATTAAATCCTACAAGCCGGAATTCACCCCTAGTGCCTACTTGTGTTCTAAGAGATTCTACCGGTAAAAGTTTTGCACCCTAGTTTCCAATCCTAGTCTAGCATGGCAATTCTAGGAAAGTAAATCAAGCAATGAATGTAAATACGAGAATGTAAATGCTTGAAAGTAAGGGCAAGGAACACGGCGATGTTTTTCCGAGGTATCGGAGAGTCGCCACTCCCCACTAGTCCTCGTTGGAGCACCCGCGCAAGGGTGTTGCTCCCCCTTGATCCGCGCAAGGATCAAGTGCTCTCTACGGGCTGATTCTTCGACACTCCGTCGCGGTGAATCTCCCAAAACCGCTCACAAGATGAGTTGGGTCATCCACACGCTCGCCGGATGATCACCAAACTCCCAATCACCACCAAGCCGTCTAGGTGATGGCGATCACCAAGAGTAACAAGCTAGAACTCTCACTCGACCACAACGAGCCTAATAAGAAGGTGGATGCACACTTGCTACTCTCTAATCACTAGTGAGGAACTCTCAAGCTTTGATTCTCAAATCACAATCCTCACTAGAGCTCTTGCACTCCCTTGCACTCCAAAGGTGTTTCTTAGCTGAACAAATGAGCAAGAGACCTCTAAAAGAGGTGGTGGGGATGTATTTATACACCCCACAGTCAAATCTAACCGTTACCTGCCAACTCAGCAAAAAACGACGTGACCGGACGCGCCGGTCGAAGTGACCGGACGCGCCGGTCGCTCGTAACGGTCGAAAATCCGAAAAGCTGGCTGAGTGACCGGACGCGCCGGTCAGGGGTGACCGGACGCGTCCGGTCGTGCAGGGAGCTTACTGTAACGAGACCGGACGCGCGACCGCGTCCAATCGGTGATGACCGGACGCGTCCGGTCGTCGCAGGACCTTACTGGAATGTGACCGGACGCGCCGATCACACCCAGGTCGCGTCCGATCGGATGGTTTCCCTCAAGTGACACGTGTCGGCCTGACCACCGCATCCGGTCCTCGCAAGGGCCACGTCCGGTCGTCAGCGCCGAAACGCAGTCGCGGTTTTGAACTGACCGGACGCGTCCGGTCAAGCCGAGAACCGCGTCCGGTCAGGGGAAAACCCTCTAAACACTCCGAAACGCGACACAACTTGAACCAAGTTGCTTCCAACTGAACTTTGAGCTATTCTAGAGCTGCCTAGTACTAAGTTTAACAAGTGTGCACCACACCTAAACATAGGACTCACCTAGGTCAAGCTACCCGCTCATGCTCCTCTTTATAGTACGGCCAAAAGAGAAAACGAAGATCCTAACGACTATTCCGAATGAAACTCAACACCTTGACATCCGGAACTAACCGTCCTTAATCTTGACGTCACTCCTTTGAAAACTGACACGATTTCCATCAAGGGGCATGAATACCATGGTGCCCAAAGCAGTTATCACCTCCATGACCTAACTTACCAAGGTTTCTGCAAAACACACGTTAGTCATGGTAATAAAGCGTTGTCATCAATTGCCGAAACCAACTCTCGGGGCCTAGATGCTTTCAACGGCGATTTGCGAATCAATGTAGCCCAGCTGGGTATCCCGAAAAACACACGCCTCGCTTGTACCCCAGGCACAAACAAGATCAACCCATTCCACTCATGTCGAGGGGACTAGGTCCCCGTCCAAACTTGGACTCCAAGGCCCCACACTTGAGGCCCGGCCTCAATGTGGTGCTTAGACCTCCACCTATCCCCGCCTCAAATCAGTCAGTCCGGAAGGAGCCGGAACCCACGACAAGAGAGTAACAAGCATTCCCGCTCCCATAAGCAAGTATGTGTTCGGATAATAAATTTGTAACCTAACTAGAATCCACAGCAGTGGACGGTCCTCAATTGACACGGACAGGGGAAACAGTGCAACTAAGCCATGCCCCGTGGCCGCGGAACACAACCTGTTACACCCACCAACACCCATCTAATATCCCTACCCGATCACCAATTTTCCATTCTATCATTTTATCATGAGAGTTATAATAATAATAACCACCTATTGTGAGTAATGACAGGTTACTCACGCTATCGATAAACCTAAGCAAAGCAACTATGCGATCCTGCACTAGTAAGATTTTATATACATGTGGTTTCCATAGAATTCATGCAATGTAAATGCACAACAAATACCCGATTATTAGTAAAATAAGGGTTATGCACTGGGACTTGCCTTGGGCAGGCACAGTGTTAGAAACTGGGTCAGTCACGGGCGGCTCCAGAACTCCCTCCGACACGAGGATTTCTTCCTCGTACTCTTTGATGATCTCCTCGTATTCCCGATCATCGACGGTCACATTCTCCACCAACTCGTTCTCTACATGCATGCAATAATGATGCAACCACTTAGTATTTAGGCAACAACAACTCTTAAGATACAAATACACATGCTAAGCTACTAAGCTAGCTCTAATGACTAAGATAGTAAGCTATTTATCATCTTCATCAAGCAAGATATCAAACTCATCTTACAAGTGCTTCATTTTACAAATCAATATTATGCTTTTATTCATATTAGTTTTGGTGGATATTTAGTTACCTTAACAAACAGTCTAATTTAGGGCTACAAAAATTACAGAGAGCACACAATAATACAATGAGGCTACTGTAAAAATTTCAGGTTCGAAGCATGCACCAATTTACCACAAGAATTCTTACAAAAAAACAAACTAATAGTATCAAACTCTTCCAAATGACTTAACACGTCTTAATATTATCACAGACATGTATGAACTAATTTCACCATCAGATAGATCTCAATTTTAGAAATCTAATTGAGGGTGTGTTCAGTTGGTGAAAAGTGGGTGAAAAGTTACTGTAGCACCTTTCGTTGTTATTTGGCAAAATTTATCCAACCATTGACTAACAAGGCTCAAAAGATTCGTCTCAATATTTACAGACAAACTATGCAATTAGTTATCTTTTTTACCTACATTTAATACTCCATGCATGTGTCCAAAGATTCTATGTGATGGGTGGAAGAGGAAATATTTTGGGTTTGTATGGGAAGTGAACACACCCCGAACTGGTTTCACAATGTTTGGACACCTAGATTAATTGATATTAATTATCAGAGATCAGCTCGGAAACTAAAATATAAAACCATTGCTTATTTCTAATAAAAAGGAAAACTAAATCCTCAGCGCAGCCCACAACCACGCAGGCGCGGCCCATGCGAGCCGGCCCACGACGGGGGCAGCCCGCGCGTGCTGGTGATCTTACAAAAGCACCCTCGCATTACTCAGTAATAGCGCGAGCACTATGTGTACTATTCCTTCTGTTAGTGTCTATGCAAAACGACCCTTGTAAAAACCTATCTTCGCATGGGGGTCCCTAGGGCTCCCCATGTCGGCGGCGCGGCATTGGCCGGCATGGGGCCGCTACTCCAGCCAACTAGGAGCCGCGCGGACCTAGCTAAGAGGTCGAGACTCACCTACGGGCCGACGCGCAACGATGAGCAGTGGTTCAGAGGCCGGAGACGGAGTAGGGCGGCTCCTCTGCGGCGGGCGACCTACGGTGGTGGCGAGAATGTTTCGGTGAGCTATAATGACACTGGAGCAGGAGAGGTAGCGGGTGAGTATTAGAGACTCACCCCGGTCCCAAGCGAGGGGATGTCTCGACGGTCCGAGCCAAGCTAGCCGCGTGCGCCCGGACGGTGCGGCGGCGCACCGCGGCGGCGCGACCACATCAGCGGGATCTAGGAGACGGTAGTGGTTTGTGGCAGGGGCGCAGGGTGACAAGGGGATGGAGGCGAGTCAGGTGGTGCGGCCAATTTGGCTCCAGGCGGTCCGATGGGAGCTGGCCACAGTGATGGGCGGGCTCAGCCTTAACGGCACAGTGGCGGGGCAAAGCTCCAAAATTGCAGCTCGGTGGGACATAGCTCGAGGTGGGGTAGGGTCGGCCGGTTGGCTGACTTCATTACGAAGTTGAGGGCGTGGTGAATTGAGCGTTGGCGGTCCCTCTCTGCCGAATTACAGGAAGTAGCTCAGGCAGTCATGGCGGCAAGGGAAGAGAGAAAGGATAGGTCAGCGCTTGGGTCACCTCCGGCTTGGCGGGATGCTAGCGGACGGTGTATGCAAGTACTATGGCCAGCGTGGGCAGGAAAACTTGCACAGGCAGAGCCATTAAGGCGAGCGGTAGCACAGCGCGAGAAGGGAGGGGGCAACCCCTCATGCATGCAGTAGCAGCGGCTTCGGCCGGACCAGCAACGTCACAGCGGCCAGGGCACGAACGTGACGGAGGCGATGGCGCCTCAGAAGCAGGAGCGAGCCCATGTGCGCGAGGCAGAGGAGACCAGCAGTGGCAGCCATAGCGCGGAGCCAGGCGAGGTAGAGGCAACAACAACGCCGGGTGGGGTGGGGCAGAGCGGCAGCCGCGCGGCAGTGGGCGCAGGGCCAGCAGCTGGCGACCCACGGCCTCTATGGCTGGCCACGCCAGGCCATGGCCAAGGCAGGCTCGGCTGACCGGCTCCAGCCACGCGCGCACACGGTGTGCGGCCGAGAGCACAGCATCGAGCCACAGTGAGCCGGTGACCGCGCACACAGGTCTGACCGACCGAGACATGCTGAGCACGGTTTTTAAAGCACGTATAAAAACTAATCTAGCTCGGTTCCTGCCTCACCACCTAAATCACGAGAAAGAGGGTACATGGGGCTATCAAAAGGAGCTAAAACATGATATTACTACTTAACTAAATTTCACTGAATAAATTCGTGAACTTGGTGTTGTCAAACTGTTTTTGGACTTGAAAATTTTCCAAGTCTTTGAGCTGAATCTATTTACAAGTTCAATTTCCAGACTACTAAAAGTACCAGCTACCAATATTATTTTGCTAAGACAAAAGTTGCATCGTCATCTACAAGGTTCATACTTCAAACTTCGTTAAGGTGTCATATGTATGTTCTATAGCATTTTTGTTCCCTAAAAATTGGTTCACACACCTACAAGGCATAACATACAATATCAATTAACTTTGCATCTTTAACATTTTATTGATTATTTTGGATTACAAAACTTCATCTACACAATTGATCACATGCAATAACACATGAACATGATGCTTATGAATGGTTTATTGAATTGTTTTACGCGGTAACACCGAGGGTGTTACATCCTCGTACCATCAACCACAAAGTTCCCTCGATCAAAACATAGACAACAATACAACAACACAAAGGTCCTTCTTCCATCTCAAATGAATGAATTCTGACAAATCGTGACAAACTCCTCTCTCACCTCAAAAAAAATCCCCTCTCACCCACTACATCGGTTGTCCCACTTTCCTATTTAGCTAGTCAAGGTCCGCAGCAGCATCTAAAGGATACTAAAATTTTGAACAAGTTCAATAAAAACTTCCTATTCCAAAACTTCTGAAATAATTTTAAAACCATTCAACCAATCTAGAAATCTCTAAATAGTTTCAAAGAAAATTTAACCCTATGTGGCTCCGTGTCATCTCAACCAGAGGTAACTCGGAGTGACGCACTGCCATAGCTGAAGGGCCCTTCCTTGGCCTGCTCCCTGTCCGCCGCCACTGCCGCTTTCCGGCGAGCAGCGGCGATGGCCGTGGTGGCGCCCAAAAAGGCCGCCATCCGCTGCCCTCCCCCTCCCCTGCTCTCCCTCGTCCTCTCCCACCCCCCTCCCCCACCCCACCCCACCCCACCCGCTGCTCTCTCTCCGCTGCCCATGCTCCCTAAGTAAAAGCTAGACGGCCACGCTACAAACGCGGTTGGTGTGATCTTGTAAGACTACAGTGCCCCTAGTGTACAAGTACGCTGCACGCAAGCATCGGGTGGCATGTCCATGGTCATTCAGATGACACTTCCTGTGTTCATTCTCTTTCTACGTGGCAACATGACCTTCATCCAATGTCTTAAAAAAATTGTTTTGGTTGTCTTCTATCAAAACCTTGTCTCCATCCATAAATTCCCTCCTGTCAACAGGTTCACCATTGAATTTGGCTTGTATTTTTCTGTTAATGGTCTCAGGACATCTTCTCTATACGAAAGCTGCACCAAAAGCGGGCTAATGAATAGGGACACGTCGCCCGCGAACCCGCTAGCTGTTGGATAGGGTGACAAAACAATCTGGTACGTCCGATACAGATCGGTTCGGGTCTCACACGAGAAAATGGGGATTTTGCCCCTACGAGAAGTGGGTTTCGCTGGAATGACCTTAAGATTGTAGGCTTCGGTAAAATGCCCTTACGAAACGAGCCACGACAGGTAGAATGCCCTGGGTAGAATTTAGTACCAAATTTAATTTTTTTTTTGCCCCAACCTATTTTCTTTCCTGTTTTGCCCTTAGCCTTATCGTTCTTTTGATTCACGGTCACAGAGACATCTCGTTCACGGCCGCCCCTCCCTACGCCCTCCCTCACTGCGCTGGGCGCCGGCGGGGACGCCGACGGGCTGAGGAACGAGGAGTCCTTGGAGTCGTCTTCGAGGAGCGCCAGCGGCACGGATGGCAGTGGCAAGGGAAAGGGGGAGGAGGACGAAGCGAAGCGCCGCGCGCGGCTGGTACGCAACCGCGAGAGCGCGCACCTGTCGCGGCAGAGGAAGAAGCAGTACGTGGAGGAGCTAGAAGGTAAGGTGAAAGCCATGCAGGCCACCATCGCTGACCTCTCCGCCAGGATCTCCTGCGTCACCGCCGAGAACGCCGCTCTCAAGCAGCAGCTGGGTGGCACCGCCGGACGAGCGGGCGGCGGCGCTGGCGAGCCAGGCACGGACGGGCTGGCGAAGGCGCCGGGGCAGCCGGGGTGGCGGCGCCGGCGACCTGTCGCGGATGGGCGGGGCGGCGAAGCCGGTGGCGTGGCGCAGACTCGTCGGGGCGGCGGCGTCGCGCGGACTCGTAGGGGCGGCAGCGTCCGCGTCCGTCTCTCTATGGTCGCTCCCGTCGCCATGTCCGTGAGAAGAAGGAAGAGATGAGGCTCAAGGGCAGAACGGGAAAGAAAAAACTCCAGGGCAAAAAAATATTAAATTTGGTACTAAATTCTACCCAGGGCATTATAGCTGTTGTAGCTCGTTTCATAAGGACATTTTACCGAAGCCCACGATCTTAAGGGCATTGCAGCGAAACCCGCTGCTCATAAGGGCAAAATTTCCATTTTCTCGTCTCACACCTGCTTCGTTCTCGACCCGAGGCATCGTGACGCTTCACGGGCCGCCCGACGCATTTCTCCGCTCACCTTTTCCTCCTCGTCCCCTCCGCCTGCTCCGCCGCCCCCATGCTCTCCACTCCGCCCTCCGTTTGTCTCGCCACCGGAACGGGCTAGAATCGCGGTCTGGCGAAGCGCAATGGCACGATGGCGAGCTGGCGCTGCCGCCTGGCCCCCGGCGCAGCAGGCTGGCGAGGCGGGGACCTGGCGGCGTGCCCTCGGCGCGGCGGCTCCCGACCAAGGCATGGGTACGGCCGGCCACGAGTCGCCGGCGCGAGCGGCGGCGCACAAGCCATCGGCTCAGGTCCCTTGGCGCGGCAGGCCACAGACGCAGGTCCCTGACACCAGTGAATTGGCGAGGCAGCGGGCTCCAGGCGCTGCGGGGGCTCCCGGCGCGGCACCGGGCTCCAGACGCGGCGCCGGCTCCCGGCACGGTGGCCCTGGTCCCTATCCATGCCAAGCCCACGCGCAACGCCACCGAGCATCCGCCTCGTCCCACCTCGACGTTGACACTCCAAATACTCCGGTGACGCGCGTTGAAGAACGGCGGCACATCCCCGTGGAAGACGCCACTGTCTTGGTGCTGCGGAGGTATGCTAGTACGCGCAAGGCCTTTCGTTCGTTAGAAAAACCAGGCACATCTTGAGTGCCATTTTGAGCCAATAGTTGGTTTCTAGAATCTGGACACCCTCGACCCGCTTGATGAAATGCAGGACAAGCATTTGGGTAGGATTTCACATACAACAACTTTCTGTAGCTTGGAAATATAGTATATTTGAACAGATATTCTGGACAAGTACGCCAAATTGAGATCAAACAACCTTTTTTTGTGAGTGATTAGATCAAGCATCCATTTCTTCTGGTCTTCTAGATTCTGAATGATACAAAATCAAGTAGATGTATAGTGCTATAGTACAGAGCTAGCTCAAATATCCAAGACATGGCCTCCAATTTCCTATTTATCGCTAGTTTGTAATGGATGCTTTACCCTGATCAACATATGTACTTTATTATTTATCGCTAGTTTGTGATGGATGCTTTACCCTGATCAACATATGTACTTTATCCAGGTTCAATCGGTCACCAGCACACTTATATCATCTAAAATACATTTGACAATCTTTCCAACTGCTATATACCAATCCAGCATATTAGATTGACTTCCTCCAAGCAAACCTCTAAAGAAGTTGTGTAGAAGAAAATTATATACAACAAAAATCCAATGGTCATTGAAGAAGGAACAATCCATTAGATTTGTGATTGAGGCATTTACATAAGAAACTAATTATCGAAACATCATGCCATCTCAGTCAATAATTACACATTTGTCTGTTGATTTAACCGTTGGTAATTTCTAAGACAAATCTTTTTATAGATCTCCTGGTTTTGCTAATTGGCGAACCAACTGCTGGTTACGGTTAAATTGTTGCTTACCTTTATGGATTGCATCTCATGCAGCACATCGACTCTGACATAGACCAATTGATTTAGCAAAATTATACATGCAGTCATTACCTCCATGGCATTCTCCATTCTTAGGCAATCAAAACTTTAATGCATCACCCTTCAAATAACCTTGCTCATCAGAAAAAAAATAATAGAAGACATTTTAGTACTGGGCGTACTTATACATGGCCTAGGCTTTTATACCAACGTATTAATAATCTAATCTGTGACATATGCTTAGTTTTAGAAAATCTTACTCGTATAAGATCGAGGCATATAATTCATTGTTGCGATTTACCATTATATTATTTAACTGCGCATTGGCATGTCCTAAAGTTTGCCTCTTATATGATTCTTTAAATGATATACTTGTAGATCCGATAAAAATTCACCACTGAGCTCACCCAAAATATACGATGCTCAGCTCATTATATTATTTACCTGCGCACTGGTATGCCCTAAAGTTTGCCTCTAATATGATTCTTAAAATGATATACGTGTCGATCCGAGAAAAATTCACCACTAACCTCACCCAAAAAGACGATGATCAGCTGCTGATCAAAGAAATGCCTCCTCAGGTAGTGTTCAAAATTAGACAAGGCAACGAAAGAATCGAATAAAATACTAATAGAATTAGATCAAATTTATATGAATGCCATGCATATTTCTTATATACTGAAAATAGTAATTGCACTTAGTAGAGGTCATATGGATGGCTTGCATTAAGAGGTTAGGCTGTCATCAAGCAATGGGTGAAGAAGCATATGAAGAACTTGAGTCTATGTGATGTGAGAAATTTTGGTTGACAAGTCAACAGATTTATGTATCAAGTGACCAACCCAAAAGCTATGGAGTATCAACCTCGGGCTCTATTTTTGTGTTCTGCAATGAAGAAATGCATCAGCTCTGTTGACTATATTCATCCTGCTTGTGTTCAAACAAGTTGCTGCATTTTCCTTGCTACTGCAAGGATTCTGGCCAGAGAAAAAAGAGGCAGTGGTCTTGGTTGATACCTGATAGACAAGATGAGAAGATTTGCCCATTCACTGTAGCTGATGGAGGTGCTTCGGGCTGCTTCAATGCGAGGGAGAATGATACAAGCTTGCTGAGATTATTAAGATGAATCTATTTTTCTGTACATGCTCCCTGTAGCAGCTATGTTCGCATTTCCGATCTGAGCTCATCAACATGAACAACTAGGCTAGAACTTTTGCTGTATGCACAAACCCTGTGATCAATGTATAAGCTACATACCACTCTGATCTGAACTCCTGTATATAAGTATCTTTTGGTGTATACAATGCCTATTAAGAATCTGAGCCGCTACATATTGCGACAATATTAAGAATCTGCAATAAACGACTACAATGAAAGCAGTTATTGCTATGCATTTCAGCACTTGAGAATAAAGGAGAAGCTATAGAGCTACGCCAAAAATTAGAGCCACAAATGAAACACTGGGCTCCTAAAACATGGGCGCGGCGCGCCATATAGCTCGAGTTATTTAATTCTATGGTAGGCCACAAAACTAATTTGGACGAGGTCTCCGTGAAAAATCTAAGGGCTCCTTTGGAACACGGGATGAGGAAAACACAGGATAGCAAAAACAAAGGAACAGGATAGGATTTGAGTTGGAAAACATAGGATTGAAACCATAGGAAACTGAGAGAGAGTTTGTTGTTTGGATAGGCATAGGAAATTCATAGGAATGGAAACCGGAAATATCTAATCCCCTCATAGTTTAATCAACTCTGGTTGTTTCCATCCATCATTTCCGTGTGTGCATCGGGAGTACCAGGTGCTCGTACAGCTAGCTTTCTCTCTCCCACATGCATCATTGCCGTGCAGAGTACCAGCTGCTTCAGCTATTGTTCTTTGCGTAATCTCTATGCACAGCCTTGGTCCTATGCAAAAAAAAAAGAGCCCCAAGTGGATGCTAGTTTTCCTACGTTTCTCCAGAGAAATCTATGGCAAAGGATTCTTTCCTCCAAATTTCCTGCAGGTCAATCCTACCAACCAAAGGAGACTAGAGTGAAAATTCCTATAGGAATGAAATCCTATATTTTTCCTATAAAATTCCTTTGATCCAAAGGAGCCCTAATTGTTCAAAGCTCATAAACTTTTAGCTAATTTAGGCATTAAATTTAAATTAGCAAATGCCAACCAAAATAATTTGGAAATAATTTGGGGAACATATTGGTGTTCTATTTTACTAACATGCACACTTAAAACAGTTTCAAAATTGAATTTATTTCGTGGCAAACTAGGCCAATCAATGAGATTGAGCCGAAGTGGCCGAAATTTTTTACCAAGCATCACATATTTCAAAGCTTTTAGCCATGTTGAAATGTTCAGCCGGAAGTGACAAAAAAAATGAAGGGAGGAGACTGGGAGAGAAAAGCTTAAATAAGCATGTAGCACAATTTGAAGGTAAATCATGACTTATGCTCCTCAATTGGGTTCTAAAGTATAGCTTCGTCACATGTAAATTTAGTATGCAATAATATATCCGCCAATTGTAATTTTCAATATTCATATAATTGCGAAGAGTTAAATGTACTCGTTGTATTAATATGTCATTAAAACTTTATCTGGTTTGGTCAGCCATGGAGAGGACAAGACCAATAAAACTGTTGTTCCACTCTGCCTAAGTCCATTTAAGACAAAAAAAAAATCTAACCCTAAGATGGCAGTAGAAAAACACCCTATTCCACCTTCTTTTACTTAATTAATATGGATAGTTTTATCATGTCCCTGCATTCACTAAGCCCAGAGTATATGATGGTCCCATATTTATATTAGATCATTGATCAAGTAAGAAAATTACTGTTTTCACATGTTTATTTGTACACACAAACAGGACCATCTATAGTATAGTACAACGGGCACGTCCACTTGCCATACGCGGCAACGCCGCGATATTTTCTAGTAGCACATGATTCTACGTCTCCACTCTTCACCGTCGCCCCTGCAGCACACTGGTATCGGCTTGGTCATCCCAAGTTAAGTGCAATAGTGCAAGATAGTACATTATGACTATCAATGATAGTACGCCAGAAGCCATAAAACAGTCAGCATTGGCCTGCTCATTTCGTACGGAATCCCTAGGTAACACTGAAAAAAAATACAGTGCTATTCCAACGTGACGCTATATCACCCTGTTCGGCTGGTCTTATCAGCACGGCTTATCAGCCATGGTACAATGTTTTTCTCTCACAACAAAACAGCATCAGCCGGCTTATCAGCCGAACAGGGTATTATTGAATCTGTTACCAACAATATGTTCTGTTTCACTGTTTACATGAACCAGATAGGGGATTGGACTGTTGGAACTGCTGTTTCACTGTCCCAGTTGGATGCTCAATTCAGGATGCCAAATGCTTTGTAGGATTCAACACTATCATGGAGGGTCTCCTCTATAGGCCTGAAGGTCCACCCTAGCTTCTGAAGTTTCTCAGAACTGTATATGGAGTTGTCATCCGTTTCCACAAAGCTACAAAATATTGAAATACGAAGATATAAGTACCAACCAAGTCAAGAGAGACCAAAACTAAAAGGAAGAACAATATGATCAAGAATTCAACAGTTTATCAAAACATTCAGAGTTAAAATCCAATCTCCCAAATTTCTGTGCATGCATGGAAGTATCTAAACGATATGAATGCCATACTCACATCAAAAGACTTAGTTTAGTAGACACCTCTACTTACCTAATGGTGTGGTTACACAACAAGAAGTATCATAACAAGAACAAACAGTAGAATTTTATAGTTGTTAACTCAGTGACGTTTTAGCATCCTTCTCTTCTAAGGCCATTCCGTCAGCATGTATTTATTGATGCATCAATATCAGCTGTTGAAGTTAAGAGAGGAACTAAACTGAATGCATAGAGATAACAAAACTATTTCAGAGGTGAGGCTTACTTTTTGGGATAAGGGTAAGTTGGATATAAGGTCTTTAATATGTTTATCATATCAGAAACTTTTATTGGATGTGAACTGCAGATGTATCGTCCAGACGCTTCTGGTTTTTCGTAAGCCAGAAGAAGAGCATCAGCAACATCACGAACATCCACCATATTTCTGAGTCTATTTTCAACAGTCTCACGATCTCCTGCAGAAGAAATGTATGTACTTAAAAAATAACTAAACCACTAAATTAAGTAAGTTAATTGAAGCTTGTTCTTAAGTAGATAAAGTACTTTGCAGCAATTGATTAATATATGCTTTATGGATAATCAGAAATAAGCAATAGACAAACATTATTGACTAGATTATCATTTTAATTATGTAACTGAATGCAAACCAGTAGAAGACTAAGATAACATAGGAGTAGAAAACTAAGATAACATAGGATTACCCTATACCTTTGAAATAGTTAAGGAGTACTTTACTACTCGCATTTAACATAGACTGCATCAAGGGTCCTAATACCAAGGCTGGGCATATAGTTACAACATCCAGCCCCGTTTTTGCTGCATAAGCAAAAGCCTCACGTTCGGACAGAGTTTTGGAAAGGTAATACCAATCCTGCACGATAAAAACAAATATCTTTTTAGGCAAGACAGATCAGCAAGTTTACTATGAAGAAACACAAGAATAGCAACATTTTCTGTGGTTAGTACAAGGACATTATATGATACAAAAATCAACTGTTAAACTTCCCCCTTTTTTAAGAAACAGAAGGGGTTTGCCCCTACTGAATAAATGTATATATTAGAAAAGAAGTTAAACAACTGAACAAACAAACAAAAGGAACCTAGGTTTACACAAAAAAAATCTAGCCAGCCACTTATAGGGGGGAAATAACTCATCTTCGCACGATGCGATACGAATTCATGAATGAACTTGGATTTGCAAGCCTGCACAGAAAGCGAGATTTGACTGAACATGCAGTCATTTCTCACTAGCCAAATACTACAAGCGAGTAAAACGATGGTCTCCATGAAGACAGGAACTGCTAGGTTCTCTTTGAAAGCTTGTAACACAAGATGTGGATCAATCAACTGAGGCACTCGCAGCCAAACTAGACTCCAAGAATCCAAAGCAAAGGGGCAGTGAAGAAACAGATGTTCAACCGTCTCGACTGAATGGGTAGAACAAATAACACAATCATAGGAGGGCAAATCCATGTTATGACGTTGAAGCAAACCTCGCGTGCTTAGTCTGTCTTTCATAAGCATCCAGAAGAAAAATTTATGTTTAAGTTGACAAGAAGACTTCCAAAGCCATCTGCAAGACATTGGTAAAGTTGTGTGCCCCACTAATACTTTATAAGCGTGAGAAGAGGAGAAATTACAGTTGCCCTAGATATAATGCCACAGGTCTCACTCTTCAATAGTGCCATATTGTTGTGCTTCAACTCAAGACCTTGATATTGATCAAAAGCTTGCACCGAGAGAGGCAGGTGGAAGAGTTTGTGTAAATTTTCTAGTTGGATTGCTTCTTGAAAAGATATTTTTGTTCATAACAAAGGAGAAGAGTTCAGGAAATTGCAGCTGTGGCACCAACTCATCCCACAGATCTTGCCAAAGAAAATTAGTTCGACCATCTCCAATGATCGGGTTCTTTGGGGAGGCCAAACCTTCGTAAATATCGAGGAGCTTAACTATATCCCTCCACTAAAATGATCCTTTATTTGCCAAAATTGGAAGAGTCCCATTCCCATAATAATTCTCCCACACCAAACTGACCCAAGGGAGATCTATTCTATTGAAGAATATATGAAGAGTTTTTAGAAGAAGGGCATCATTGTGCGTTGATAGATTGATGACTCCTAGACCTCCTTTTTTTCTTACTTGCGGACAATTGGCCTGCCTTAGGCGGTTTCTTTGAGTTAAGCTTCCCTTTTGGAAGTGCAACAAGAAAAATAAGGATATAATGCATGAATAGCAAATAAGGGGTGTCAAACCATATGGACTATGAGGATTAACTGTAAATTAAGACTGCAATCTTGACACAAAAACATACTAATCAGTTCAACCCCCAATTTGGCCAAAAAGGAACTCAGAGAAGTTTAACTTTCATGCAAGAATGTCAAAAGATAATTCTTGTGTAGTGCAAGATAATTCTTTTTCTCTATGCTATGTCGTTATTTGCACAAGCAACACCATTGCTTTACTAAGGGACAACTGTATCACCTCATTCTTCCTGCAGTAATCCTCATCAGACCAACAGTCTTCATCAAAGGCCTTGTCCTTAGGCCAGTTAGGGTTACTGAATACAGCTGCAATAGAAGACACCACCACAACTCGCTTAACTTTTGCCTCATAGCAAGCCTTTAACACATTGGTTGTTCCTACTACAGCAGGACCTATGACCTCCACCTGTACATCAGAAATATTTGGTGAGAGGCAAGAAAAGGATAAACTATCATATCACGTGCTCATTAATAAACTAACCAATTTTTACATATGTCTACAGGTAGGACCAGATAGCTAAGCCGCAATGATGCTGCGCAGGCAAGAATTGAAAAAACATTGTCTGTTGCCACTAATTGAGTTGCAGTTAAACACAGATACCCTTAAGAAATGGTCAAATGTTGCATATCTCACGCTTGTTTCAAGAAAGTAAATGAATTCAGCATGTCTCATATGAATTAGAATAATTTGAGGACATTCTGAATTTTTTCCTGGTTTATGAAAATAGATGCTAAAGAAAATTCCATGTCAGGTTAGAATTATAGCTTGAAGCCTTGGAAGCAAAGCCTTGCCAGGACCCAGGAGTAACATTGGTTGCAGCCTTTGAAATAACTGTGTTCTACACCTCCTTATTTAACCTCAAAACTTCAGGAAACAAAATATGAAATAGATGTTCTTGACAAATTCACCTCAGGGTTGGAGGACCGACCGGAAGGGACAGGGCTAGCTACATGGAAGACACCCTCACAGCCAGCAATTGCTGATGCAACACTGCTGTAGCCCAACAAATCAGCCTTGAGAAGCTGCAACCTTTCCCCAGCTCCTTCCAGCGCCTTGAGATGAGCATTCTTGCTAGCACCTAGAGCACAAACAAGATATATCTTTTTTTGAACCAGAGAAACAAGATACATCTTCATCATATATATAACAAATTTCTTGGTCCATCATAACAAAAAAAGGGATATCTGTTCAACTTTTTTTTATCAGGCCCTGTTTTTTTTAGCCTGCTGCTAGTGTTCTTTTCCTTTATTTTTCAATTTGTTTCAGCCTTAATGGAACTTCTCTTTTCAGTGGAAAGATGTGTAGCTATCCCCCCTGTGTATCCTCAAATAAAAAAAATGCGATTCCACATTCCTAATGTCTCCCTCTCCGAGAGTTCATGGATACAGTATATAGAAAATTCACGCTGAGCAGGGTCAATAAACAATTATCAGACTCTCCTCAACCCCCAGAAGGCTAATGTTAATCCCAATCTGCATGTCTCCTGATTTGCCCCTAGCAGTCTAGCAGGTGTCCAAACCCACACCATGGTTTTGCCCTCGCTAGATCTTGTAGATCATATTGAAGAAGTTCTCTTTAATGGTCTGCCCCTGATATTCCAAGTCAAAATCCTCATTATTTCTTCCTTTTGGGTGGCCTGCCCTTGTGGGCTTGCTGGGCACATTTTCTTGCTGTTGACTTCCATTAGCCCATTGACCAATGATATCTATTGAAGTCACTTATCAATGATATCCATATTGAAGTCACCAATCAGCAGGACCTTGAGGTCTTCGGTCTAAAAAGAAGTCGCTTATCAAATCAAAAAATAGAAATATTTTAACCAGTAAAGAAAAATCTAAAAAATATTAATACCTTTTAATATTTGATCAAATTGAAAATCAGTTTATTCGTAAATAAAAAAAAAAGATGCGCAATCCTTTTAGACGGAGGGAACACAAGAATCGCCCGCCGAGTGGCCAAGAAACCACGGGGCGCGACGGATCGATGAGAGGGAGGTCTGAGAGCCTTACCAGGGTCGCGCACGGTGCCGCGGACCGTGTATTGGCCACGGGAGAGGAGGAGCTTCACGAGCCACGACGCGATGAAGCCGCCCGCGCCGGTCACGCATACGCTCTTCGCCGCCGCCTCCATTGCCTTTTGGTTTAGCGCTGCCGCTCAAGAGAACTGTCGAAGTCGACGGTCGACTCCAGTCCACAGCGTTCTGATGTTGTAAGTGTAACTGTTTTTTTTATTTTTATTTTACGAGCTTCACACTAAACAGTTTTATATTTCTATTACAAAAAAATAAAGCTCAATCTGAATGGAACCCTTGGAAAAGTGGACTGATTTTTTTTATACAAAAGAAAGTTCTATACTAGCATGTGCGCGAGTATAAACGAACATGTGCTTGTATTGTACTCCCTCCGTCCTAAATTATAAGGTATTCCAAGAATCTTGGAGAGTTAAAAGATCTAAAGTTTAACCAAATTTATATGATAAGATAATAATATTTATAACACCAATTGAGTATCATTATATTCTTTATTAATTATATTTTTATAGTATACATATTTAATATTATATATTTTTGTAATTTTTTCTATAATTTTAGTTAAACTTAAGATGTTTTGACTCTCCGAGATTCTTAGAATACCTTATAATTTTGAAAGGAGGGAGTATACGGGAATGTCTACCTGTTGTTCGATTATTTAAGAGTCTGCCAACAACCGAGTGTGGATGACACAAGAAACAGCTGACGCCCCGCATTACCTGAATCGTGTGTTTCAGCAGCATCCAACACGTGAATTTTGGTCCATCGGATTTTAATCGGACGATTTCTGAATTTTGCAGTCATGTTGTATTTGTGTGCCGGTTGGCCAGGTTGTTCCATGTTGGACTCGCTGGCTTTATGAGGCCCAGTTTTTGTTTGGCCCGATATTGTTCTTTGTTGTACGAGTGAATTTGGGCCTATCGTCCAGATATATGAACACACGTGAAAAAAAAGACAACAAGCTTCTTTGGTGAATTTGAGTAGCAAAAAAAAATTAGGAGACAACTACTAAACAACAAAAATAAAAAGGCAACATATCTGGTGCAAACCAACTTCTCCGTGCAATCATGCAAACTTCTAATCTTGCACTGAACCGCTCGCTCCTAATCACACTTTTGCAAATCCCCCCTCCCACTCCCCCCTGTGCCCCCTAGGATCAACATCATGTGACTTAGATTAGAAGTTTGCACGGTTGCACGAAAATGTTGGTTTGCACAAGATATGTTGCCAAATAAAAAAGGGGGCAAATTACCAAAAAAAAATAAAAAACTAAAAAAACTAACAACAACAAAAACAAAGCCAATTGGGGTTAAAATATGATAAATACAAAAAAAAGAAGCTAATAACTGCATAACATGGAATATAGAAAATAAAAATTAAGTATGAAAAAAATAATTAAGTAAGGTAAAATAGAAACATAGAAAATAAAAAAAACTATAGAAAACATAAAGACAAAAGGAGAAAAAGAAAGAAAACACAAAAAATAAAATAACATAAAAAACAACAACAAAAACAAAGCCAATTGGGGTTAAAATTTGATAAATACAAAAAAGCTAATAAACAACAAAAAAGGTGGGCAAATTACAAAAAAAATCAATTGGGGTTAAATTATGAAAATACAAAAAAAAAGACATATGAACACACGTGAAAAGAAAAGACAACAAGCTTCTTTGGTGATCTGACTAGCAAAAAAATTATTTGTTACGTGACAATGCAGTTGCTAATTAGGAGACAACAAAACAACAAAAAAGGGGGCAAAATACAAAAAAATCAAAAACTAAAAAAATTTAAAAACAACAAAAAAGCCAATTGGGGTTAAATTATGAAAAATACAAAAAAATGAACACACGTGACAAAAGAAGACAAGGAACAAAATAAACAAAAAAATTACATGAAAAAATAACTACAATTGAATTCAACATATGTATATCTCTAGTTACATGGTTGGGATTGAAAGACAAGGTACAATTTACAAAGACTGCACGAGCCCATACATGAAACAAACAAATATCGGTGGAGACATATCCTGAAACCAATATGGGACCAACAATCTTTCAAGTTGGCCACAACAAACCAAAGGCATCAGACACTGTTGTCGAAAAAAAGCCTCATACACAAAAAACACTCTTGGACCTTGGACCTTCACATTAGGAATACCATTGCTGCATGGAACGCACACCAAAAAAAGATGAGCAGGAACATTTCATAATACAATGACAGGTTGCATTTCCATATACTGATAAAAAAAAGGGAAAAAACAAAAGTGATGAACATAAATAAGTAAATAAAAAATGTTGTTTTGGGTTGTGCTGCCAATGCAATGCAATTTTTTTCTTAGAGAGAGATTATGTTGATCCCCATCCCATGCATGTGAATTTAGGGCCTGGCTGTTCATCTATGGGAGTGGGGACCTTCTTAGAGAATGGGCCGTTCAAGCCTAGTGCTAATGCGCTAACAAGGAATGAGTATGGCTGGAACAAAGGTGAGCATTTCTTGCCAGTTGCAAGTTGCAAGTTGCAAGGTGAATAGGGTAGATGAAGAATAATACAGCAGACTTGAAGGGGTCAGAAAATGGGGAAGGAAATGGGAAATAGAAAGAGAAATGACAAAGGACTAATGGGAATAAATGCAAAGAGTGAGAGAAAAGCTAAACAGGACACTAGACCAAACACTAAACACACGTGCTGGCAAAAAAAGGATATAAAAAAGAAAAAAAAAAGTAGAAAGGGCTAAGCCTATAAAACAAAACAGATGAAATAAAAAAGGCCCAAATAAAAAAAGGACAAAAAAAAGCCCACATAAGAAGGGAAGAAAAGGCCCATGAAAAGAAAATATCACCACGTCCAACAGACGGCAGCACATCTTATAAAATCATAAGAAAGCTTCTGAGTCAAGAAATCCAAAACCCTAAAAGAAACCGAACATGGAGGACGAAGAGCATCTGGAGTGAGGACAAAACATGGAGGACGAAGAGCACCTGGAGGGGATTGGGGCCTCAGAATCCATAAGCAAGGATGCAGACATAAGCTACATCCAGATCAGTGATAAGGTGAGCCCTTTGGTCTGTAATAGAAGCAATGATCCCTCCCCCCATCCATATATAGAATCACCAGATAACTCTTCTGCATGAAAAGTACTAAGATTAGTGACTTGTTATGTACATTTACAATCCAAAAATGACGAATTACTGCATACTTCATCCCTAAGAATCCCTTTTTATGATGATTAATCTGAATCTAACATGGACAAGGCACATCAGCAACAACAATTCACATGGATAAGGATTAGGCATTACTAAAAAAGCAAAACCTGCAACTAGCTCTACAAGAATTTCTTATGCACATATGAAACTACCTATGGCTTGAAAGATGTAGGTAAACTCAAATGCAAACTGCAACTTTAAAAACATGATTCAAACATTTTAAGTTACGTGTTTGAGCATTGTAGGATATGTAGAAAAAACTAAAACAAAGAATAGCATTTTATGATGTGTTGAGCATTTAAGGCCCTAGACAGTTTGCTTACATTAAGTAGGTGTTTTCAATCAAGATTGCCCATGGAGCAAGACACTTTCCTTACATTATCTAATATAGACCCATGTTACACAGGAGCAAATGAGAAGAAATCGTGCTTTGCAATTTGATTGTATATCCACTACAACCACTGGACCTTTCGGTGTACTTGAATACAATACACAAGGGATTAACAACTTCTAGGTACATGTGGACAATAAAAATAGCAAATTATAATGTTTATCATTCATACAACTCTTGAGCTTTTCCAGCAAAAAAAGAACAAAAGAAACCATTAAAAGTTGGATTTCCAAATTTTGCAGCCAGGTGGTTCAATGGACACATACCAAGGGGATGCGACATATTTTGGGGAATTGTTCTTCACAAACCAAACATATCTACCCATGTCAAACCTATACAACCAGGTATGCAAAAACCACACCATTTTGGTCACATTAATTAGCAAAAAAATAGATTATATAAAAAAAGGTACACATATAAAATAGGGAGGCTACACTGGGCTTATCATGGAGCAGATCAGAAACTCACAAGAAGATAATACAAAAACAAAAACACCACAGGTATGAGATGAAAAAAGTATATAAGAGCATATACATTTTTATGGTGGTTCATACATAACAATTAGGAGAGTAAAAAAATATGAAACAGGTACAACAGATGTAGTATAGACCATACACACAGCTAGTACTAGGCGATATGACAACACAAGTACAGTAGGGTCTTATGATAGAAAAAACATGATATAAACTATAAAACTGAAAAATGAGAGTCTATGGACATGAGTGCAGGATGAAGACGATTTGGATTCAACAATCAACAACTAGGAAGAAGAAAAGCACAGCAACATAGAATATGAACAGGTCTTTTTTTTTGAAACCGAAGAACTTTTACTAGAATAAAAAAGCGATAGGCTAAAATAAGAATTCAACACTTATCTGATGTGAGCATTTTGAATAATGCAGCAACATCTGGAGGATGATCGCGATGATGATGGAACTGGCGCTAATGACATCAACTGGCAACTGGATCTATTCAGCAACTTGCAAGCAGAAAAGGTAAGTAAATGAACAAAAATATTTGAAGGATACTGCTACATCATTAGATTGAAAAAAATTTAAAAAAAATACAGGTACATTGTTCTAGAATTGCCAGCACGTACATGAGTACAGAGGATGATGAGCCAACTGTGCATGAGGCGACTACTTCAACAAATTCAACTGCACAGAACTCAGTCGATCAAAATGTAGAAGAGAACAAGTCGCTAACTGAAGAAGAAATAGAAACCTTTATTCGTAATGAACAGATTGCCGCATCAGAAGGGAACAATGCAAGTATTGACAGCAAGTACACACCACAAGTTGGCATGGAATTCAAGAATAGAGATGATGCTCACCACTTCTTCAGTTTCTATGCTTTCTTAGCTGGATTTGAAGTTGTGATCACACATGTTGCGAGGACAACAAGAAGGAAAAGAAATAATGAGATCACTAAGGTCACAATGAAATACCATAGGTATGTCAAGGAGGCAAAAGAAAAGAGCGATGAGCAACAAGAAGAAGATATCATGGCTGATTTAGCAAAGAACAAAGACAAAAAAAAGGAACACAAATGTGTAAGTGAAAACAGATTGTAGAGTTGTTATGGTAGTGAAGGAAGAAAATGATATTTGGAGAATAAAAAGACTGGACCTAAACCACAATCATGAACTCAGCCCCAATAGCAGGAATCAAATGTTTAGTGGACACAAGTACATGACAGACATGGAAAAGGGGATTATCAGAACATTAAACGACAACAACATACCGACTAGAAAAATGATATCGATCCTATCCTATCTGAGAGGAGGACTAACAGCACTGCCATATAAGAAGAAGGATGTCAGCAACTTCAGAACAAAAATCAATAGGGAAATAATGGGGAATGACATGATGCAGACCCTAGAGTTCTTTAGGAAGAAGAAGGCAGAAGATCTAACATTTTTCTACAGATTCGACCTAGATGAAGAAAAGAAAGTCAAGAATATGTTTTGAACATATGATCATCTATAAGAAACTATGCAGAGTACGGGGACTATGTCAGTTTTGATACTACTTACATGACAAATAAGTACAATCTCCCATTTGCACCATTCGTTGGTGTTACAGGCCATGGACACACTTGTCTATTTGCATGCGCATTTATATCAGATGAGACAACGGATACATTTAAGTGGGCATTTCAAACATTCCTAGAAGCTATGGGTGGGACACAACCAGCAACTATCATCACAGACCAAGATAAGGTGATGAGAGGGGCCATACAGCAAGTGTTCACTAAACAGTGCATAGAAACTACTTCTATCACATAAAATCGAAGTGCTACAGTAAGAATGGAAACTGTTTTGCAAAGAATAAAGGACTACCAGAGGAGTATGAAGACATTATCAACAATTCTTTAACCGTCGAGGAATTTGAGCACCTGTGGAAAAAGATGATAGAAGACTATAATCTACAGAACAACAAGTATTTCAGCAAGATGTGGGAAAATAGAGATAGATTCATACCTGTGTACTTTAAGAATGACTTCTTTCCTTTTCTGCAAAGTACAGGAAGAAGTGAAGAAATAAATTCTCGATTCAAAGACAATGTAAGCCCCACTTATAGTGTGATTAGCTTCCAGCGAGAATACCAAAGAATTGTGGAATTAGTAAACATAATGGAAGAAATACAAGACCATGCAAGCAAGCAGAAGAGGCCTAAGGAGATCATGTTTGGATACAAAATAGAAAGACAGGCACAAGAATTCTACAACAAGAACATATTCAGATAGTTCAATGTTCAGTTAAAAGCTACAACAAGGCTTAGTTACTCACAAACAGACACTCCAATGACTTATGAGATGTATCAAAAGAAAAACCAAGTCCAAGAAATACATAGACATAGGAGATATCTAGTAGTCGCAGATCTAACAGAAGGAAGAGAGGAGTTCAGTTGCATATGTGGCAAGTTCAACAAAGATGGCATCTTATGCTCTTGTATCTTAAAGATTATGGTGAAAAATGATATGGAAGAAATTCCAGATAGATACATAATAAACAGATGGAGAAAGAAGGAAAGGAAGTTGAGCATACCTGTACGACAAGAAACACATGGAACACATGAAATCCTGAGGCACAACATTCTAAGCAGGAAGGCTGCAGTGGTTAACTCAGCAGCAGCCCAGAGACAAAAGCACAATGGAATATCTAGCACAAGAGTGCGATAGGTTGCAAATTGACATAAACAGAATGGTAGCAGAAGAATCAGATGGGGCTCAAAATGATCACCAAGAAACAAGAGAAGAACCATGTTTGACAATGGAAGATACAAATCTTATCCTAACAGAATTGCAAGATCCCAATAGAGTGAAGAAGAAAGGTCGGCCACCATTGCCAAAAAGATTAAAGACAATAGTTGAAGAGCTTTGCGAAAAGATGAAAAAGGCAGAAAAGAAAAAAAAACAAGAAGAAACCAACGAAAGCAGCAAGTATGTTTCTCATTCTTTTTTTGAAATTTCAATTATTCAAATTAAAAGAATACTAATAGCAAAACCAATATAAAAAAACTGAAATTAAAACTTTCAGGTTCTCCAGGGAAGGCCAAGAAGAAAATGAAAAGAGGAGTGACAACAGAGAGCAATACTATTTGAACGACAAGGAAAAAAGGAAAAAGAAGAACAAATCAGGAAATTATAGCATCAATACTATTGTATTGAGCACAGTATATTTAATATGTAATTGAAGGTCTTGTGTATGATGCTTAAGTATTACATATGGAACTACTTGACCATGTATCTATCAAGCTCTATCATAGGGAACAGTATATTCCTGATGGTTAACATTTAACAGAATCCTAACAAAGCTTGACCAGGTAGCTCGAAAAACTATAACCAGCGGGTTACTATAAAAAAATACAAAACCAACAACTATGCTCTATACGGGGGTCGTTGTGCTTGAGATTTTACTTGCACCCTAATTCAGTGTGCTTGGATTAATACCCTGTAAGAAACAAAAATGAAAACAAAACCACAAAAGATCATAATATGTCCTTACATCAAGCTAAAAAAAGAAACAAAAAAGTTGAGGAAAATAAGCATACCTCCTTGAATAACCTGTAAACAAGTGACTTGTCCTCTTTGTTATTAGAATTGAAAAACATATCATTGCCCAGTATGATTCTGATGTTAGGGATATCGTCTTGAGAAAAACAATCCCTAAGATCAATTAAATAGTCATACAACTCCATATACTTGATAGCAAAAATTCCGCAATCATCACTACAAAAATAAAATCGATAAATTATTGAAAACCAACAGATCAATAATACTTGCAGTGGGAAAAACAATATGAAATAAAATAGTAGCTAGAGATAGGAGGATACAAAAATATAATTACGTGTTCGATTGCTTAGGCACCGGAGGGTAATATGTCGTGAAGTTGGATAGACTGATTTGAACTTCAGCATAAAGAGTCTAGACAAAACAAAAAGCTTTAATCTGTTTTCATGTAAAAGAGATTAAAAATAGTGAAATAAAAACAGAAATAAGTCGTACATATCTGCTACAGTAATAAGATAGATGGCAGAATGGTCACATACAAGTCTTTCTCTGACATCTTTTTGGTACGAAGTTGATTCATTGAAGAGTGAATCCATAAACACAAAGAGCTTGTTCTTCAAATCTACGGCAACCACAAACCAATGGCCAGAACACCAATCAGGGAAAAATAACTACAAAAAATAACAAGAAAGAAATAAAGTTAGAAATATCAAGATTACAGAATAACAAATAAAGTAGGAAACCATGAGATTAGAAAAGAACCTTTTCTGCTAAACGGAGTTGAAGAGTAGAATTAGCACCAAGGAAAGAGAACTTCGCAGAATCAACATCAAACTGACGGTTGTAAGACAATAAAGAATTCTACAAAACATGAAGAGAGCTAACTGAGAACCTCATAATTCAACAGATATGCTCTCATGTAGTTTTGTGAAACAAAAAAACAATGCACACAAAAGGGGGAAAACATGCTATCTTTATTCTATAATAGTACCCCAACTTTAGGATAGAAATAATGTTTCTTAGAAATTCTTGGGTGAGAATCTTCAAAGAATTTTCGGCAGTAGCCAGCAATAAAAAATTGGTCACAATGGCCATGAGGTTCAATGGACTGACCTAGGGAATCAAAACCAACACTAGTCTTGTGAAACTGTACAGCAACATGACTGCAAAAAAAAACACAAGAAAACTTTACATCAATCAATAAATTCAGAAAAGACAAAAAAATACATAAAAAATCCACATACCATTTCCATTTACTGCAGCCAAGTGCACAAAAAATGTGGTAGAATCACCTTGATTCATCAGTAACAGGAAAACGATTCGAATGGCGCCCAACATTATTTGGCATACAAGCTACATCAATATTTGACTTCGTTGGCACAACTCTTGGACTGTGGCAGTTTAGATACTTTGCATTGTACAATTTGTCAATGGCAACAGCTAACTGAGCACGCTTATCAGAGAGTTTTGCTTCACCAACACATTCTGCTTCAGATGGCACCTAAGTTTTTTACATGAAATACAAGACACAAAAAAAAGAATAATTAAAAAAACACACAAAACAACAAAAATAAATTAACTAAAGGAGCAAAAAAACACATAAACTCACTTTAACAAAATCTGTCCTAGGCTGCCTAGCATACTCATCAACAGAGACACCATTTGAAATGGCACGGTTACGGGCCAGGCTGCCATAGGAAGTAGGAATTGGTGGTACTACCTTCATGATAACAACATCACCATCACCAAGAGGGCAAGTTTCTGGCTGGCGTGGTAAATTGATTAAGGAGGTTGATTCTACATTGAAAAAAAAAAGAATCTTTCTTTGGTGTTGAACCTGAATCTTTACAATTAACATCACATAAAAAAGAACAAATCTAAGGAGATGGGTAGGTGCACACCAGGGTGATTAGACTCATTATCGTCTACATCAATTAGGCTGTCTGGTTGAAACAATTTCATCCGTGGTCCATTTTTAAACTTGTCCGTCTCAGCAAAAGACAATCTTTTATGCATAATGGGGAGGGCAGGAGTTGTGTTTAATTATTACAAAATTTAAGTCAGCAGAAAAACAAGATAGATAAGTACAAGGAAAAAACTGATAAAAGCAAATATATCAAAGGGACACTGTAAAACATAAATACTAACCTGTATTTGTTTTAACAACAGAACAGATGATAGCTTCGATAGATCTTGCACAATCATTGGAGTGTGAAGAGAAGCAATAGAAGCACCAAGATTTGTCATAGCATTTTCAATAGCTTCTTTTTCAAAAACTTCTTTGGCGCCATCCTGTAAAATATATTGAAAGATGACAAGCATATAATTAAAAAATGGGCTGTATACATTACACATAACAAGAGCACTGGGGGTAACAAAAAATATATATAATACCTTTGATTCATCAAAGTCATGATCTAAAATGTCAGTGGCACACTTTGTTTGCAACAACTTCTTGCCAACAGAGTTATTAGTGCAACCACTAGTTTTGCTTGATTTCTCATTGACCTTGTTTGAAATGGAATCACATAGAACACCAACAACAGAAATTACTAGATTAGCAGAAGATGAAGTGCAGGAACTGCAATCAGTGGCTGATGCAGGATGGGAATTAAGGGGGGGGGCTAAAACAATAGAGATGTTGATTTGCATGAAGATTTAATGGTGATTTGAGATTTTTGCTACAATAATTTAGTGGTAAATAAAGTCATTAGGGGGCTGGAGCCCCCTCAGCCCCCCTGTAGATCCGCCACTGACTGCAATTCCCCCTGGTACACTTACCGAAGACACCACACAGGCCGTCTATAGTCTGAATACAAAAAGATAAAATACATGATGAGCAAAAAGAAAAAAGTATTAAAGAAAAACAAAAAACACAAAAGAGATAGCTCGCAACACAAACCTTTGGATTAAGACAATGGCCGAAAGAATGAACAAGTTTCTCCTTCAAATCAGCTGAATGAACATTAGGCTAATTAGACTGGTATTCAGTTGATTTCTCCCTGGACATAGCCCTCTAAAAAAAGGAAAATAGAGATCAGCACAAAAGTGCCTTGAAAACTAGCCAAGCAAACATCAAACATACCATCCTCCTGCAAAATGTTGCAAATTCCTCAACTAACTTGATCTGCGGAGGAGAAATAACACCCTAAAAAATAATGCAAATGAAAATTATCAACATAAAAAATAAAAGAACAAAACACAAAATAAGTTTTTACAATGGAAGATTATACAAACCTGCAATCCTCCAGTAAAATTCAAACAAGAAAAGTCCTGAGAAGTCTTGGGACAAAGATCATGACCAACAGTATCGCCAACATTAGACTTTAAATGCACTGGGCTGACCACCTATTTTTTAATAATAAAAAAAGTAAAATGTGCCTTAGAAACTCAAGAAGTACATAAAACCTAGGAAATATATAACAATGCAATGTAGTAATAAAAGTAGAAACAAAAGATACATAATACAATAAAAAATTGTTTGTGCTGCCAAAAATTTGAAATACAAAACTGAACAAAAATTAAGACAATCTAAATTGATATGTGCTAAAGCTGAGCATTCAACTAGGCCTGCACAATGATGTTCCCCCGTGTCAAGTTCTCCATAGAAGGCATGACATTCAACATACAATTTCATCCTGAGTGTGGCTATGAGATGCTCAAATTGCACATTAATAAGGCTACCAACTAATCAGACTTCTCTCTCCTGAACCATCTATTAAAATTAATATTAATAAACAAAGTTCTAATAGTCGACCTATACATGGAAGTGATATAGGCATACAAAAATCTATCCATGTGTACTGAAAACAAAACAAATGATGTTTCAACTCATAAAAATGTGTTGATTATTTATAAATACGGACACAATAGAATTTACAACAAATTCGGGTATGCCTAGAAAAAAACTAAACTCTGCAATGGAGAAAGGACACCAATGACAATGGCACGGTCAATAAAAAGGAAACATAAGTAAAAAAAAGGCCTGGTGCAGGAATATTAATATTTATGAGCAAAATTTCAACACAAAAGAAAGAAGACGCCAACAACAAGCTAGCAGCCCACTATGGTAGAGAAGTGTCACCGACGATTTCCTATCAATAGTAGAATCATATCTGCTTAAACCTAAAATGATGACCACATCAGAATCTTGACCATGGAAATGGATAGGGCGAAAAAATATAATACAACTGGCGACATAAGATGCAGACATTGCAGAAAAAAAACACAAAAATAAAACAAAACAATAAACAGTAATAGCCTCATGAGTCTTTCTGAAATGCAGACATTACTCTGCCGACGAACTAGTAATCAAAATAAACCTTAACACGAGACTAACGTAAGATGGCGAGCCTGAAACATGATTAAGCCCAGAGGATGCAAAAAAAAACAAAATATTGGCTCTAAGCAAAAATAGTTTCTAATTCTAACATCATGAACTAGTTCACAGCATAGAACCATTAACACATTAAACTGACACAACATAATATCATCTGCTAATAACACCAAAAAACAAGACAACTAACCAGCATTTCAGACAACTAATAGTACAGATCCAGAAGTTCAGATACTATAGATAGGCTGCTATAGTTCAAGCTACAATTGAGATACCGTAGGGCAGCCAAAAATAAATAGTAATAGTCTCGCAAAAAAAAGTAATGGGAGCAACCCACGCGCACAACGCACTACCATTCCCCAAATCTGAAGCATAGATCAAAATGATTCTGTCAGCAATAATGTTGCTCAAGCCACAGGAGATTTGAAAATGACGATAGCATTATTCGGTTCGACAAGCGAAAGGGGAAGAGGTTGAGAAAGGATCGGAACAAATGAAACAAACCTTACTGATAGAAGGCCGCCGCACACCATCGTCGCCGATTGATACACCCAACATTTCGGCACAATCTGAACACGTAGGGAGAAAGCACGGATCAAGTACCCTCAAATCCGCAGGGCATAATGAAGAAAATTGGCGAATAAATAGACGAGAACGAGTAGAACAAGATTAGGCAAACCAAAACAACACACGCGGGAGAAAAAACAAGAAAAAATCACAGGGAAGAGACTGAAAAATGACGAACCTTTGAGACTCCTCCCCTCCCCTCCCCTCCCCTCCCCTCCCGTGAACGGCTGCAGCATCGAGACTCCTCCCCTCCCCTCCCGTAAGACTAATAAGAAAAGGGGCACGGTCTCCAAAAAATCAAAAAGCAGACCTGTGTGTGGGCCCCTTCACACAGAGAAAAAACAAAACAGTCCAAAAGCCCAAACAATCGGACGGATGAGATCACAACGAAAACAAGATCTGACGGCCATCAAAATCGTGTGAGCACAGGGAACAAAACACACGGTTGCTCGATAGCTTTTCCCATTGTATATAGGAGAACATGTGCTTGTATTGTATATAGGAGAGTAGTTGATTATGGGCAATTCGAAGTATCAGCCTAGTGGAGCTCATGACTTGTTAGAAAGATATCCTTTCTTCCCTGTTCTCTTAAGGAAACTACTCTCCTATATAAGCCATTACAGGAGCTTACCAATTGGTTACCTTAAGAGAATACTTTACCTTGAGAGAACAGGTAAAGTATTCTTAGTTGTGCCTGTTCTCTTAAGATAAAGTACTCTTAAGATAAAGTTTTCATAGTTGAGCCCAATTTTTGCCATGAGCTATATGACAGGTAAATAATTCTTAGTGAGAGTTGTCTGGTCCAGGATTAGATTCAAATAGCCTATCAATTTTTATCTTTGTATTGCGTCAATATGAGAATTGGTTACCTTAGGCCAGTCTTAGTGGGAGTTTCATGTGAGTGTTATTTGCATTAAATTTTTTAGATAATGGATTCATTAATCCGGCCTCTATATCCACCAAGGATATATACATCCAAAAGAAAACAAGAGCACTTAGAATAACACGTCAACAAGGAGGAGAAAACACAACCAAAAGAGGAAAAAGCTATGACCTAGTGTGCCATCGCTGCGAACCTCCGTTGGTGTCATTTTCATCCGCTTCAAGTGAGGTGACGCCACGTGTCACCGGTTAGCCCACCTTCATCCGTCGTCATCCAGTCAGAACTAGCTAATCGCGAACCGATAGGATCCGCTTCCGCTTCGCTGGATTCTAAGGCCTCCGCCGCCCATAGGGCAACCGCCGTCATTGGGGTCATGGCCATCGCCTTCGCCGAAGTCCTCTTTCATTGCCATTGAGTATATCCTCATCCGCCTGGACTCCCAGGCCTCCGCCGCCCCAAGGGCCGCCGCAGATGATGGGATCCGCCTCCACCTAATCCTCCTCCTCCTCACCGAGACACCATTGCGGGCATCGCCGACCTCGTGGGCTCGTACGCCGCATCGTGATCCTCGGCGCTCCCCACCACGGCCTCTAGCATGTGGAGTACCTATCTTGGGGTCACGGTGTCGGCGCTCAGCACGTGCACCGCGGTCGGCACAACACCCAGTCGGACAGCAAGCCCCACGCAGCCTCCACCGCCGCCCCAGGCGTCGCCACCGTGCCCAGGCGACAGATCTAGGCAAGGGAATGCTGGATCTGCCCGCACCAGTGCCGGATCCACGCCGCCGGCCGCTGGCCGCTAGCCGCCGCCCCATGCGACCAAGGCGTGCGCTCGAGAGCTCCACCAAAAGGGAGAGAGAAGAAGGAGAAGTCTCGGCCGCCACCGTCCTTGCTCTCCATCGTATCTCCATCGTCGAGCTCAGGCGGCGGCCGAGGCTTAGAAGGCGGCGAGGAAGGTGTCGACAACAGAGTCGTCCGCACCGCCCGTGTCACCGCTGAGAACAGAGCGATGCAGGGGTGGGCCCCTCCCGAGTTTTTTTAGTTAGTTTGCCACGTAAACATTTTTTATGACATAATAGCGTATTTAAGATTAGAGAGAAGAAATGAAACTCTCTTAGCACGATTACAAACTCTATATTGGTCATGAAATTAAATGCTTATAGAAACTATAAAATAAAACTTTGCATCGAGAGTTATTGTTTAATCCAAGTTTCATTTGATTCTATATGAGATGACTGTCACGGAACCGCCCAAATTATAAGAACAAAAGTACAAAAACAATCGCCGGAGCGATTAAATTCCCGTACTTAAGCTCTTATAACTCCGGTAGTCCAATGAAATCACGAGGGATTTCAAACCAACCAACATACAATCCAAGATCGTAGTGGTTCAACATAACAAGTCACATGTTACATATATTATTACAAGTAATTTAACATAGATCAGAGTTCCATTGAGTTATTACAACTCAAGTTCAAAAGTAGCGGAAGCAAAGTAGTTTGAAACTAATATCATCTTAATTCAAATACATGCCAGTACCAGGGTCAATTTCCAACAAAAGTATGAGAGATAAGATAGCTCAGAAGGGTCATGCCCATGACCACACTCCGCCACTACAGCAGGAGCCATCCAATTCTTGCAGTAGCCATGATACATCACAACCTGCAACAAGTGGGAATAAACCCTGAGTACGAGAAGGTACTCAGCTAGACTTACCCATCATAAACCAGAAATAATATGACACCAAGGAGTATGCAAGGCTTTCTTTCAGTGGGCTAGCTTGACTCATTTGCGAAAAGCATAAGTTATCATGAATAACTAATTTAAATATTTTTGCATCATTTTTATTATAACCTATTCAATCTAGGTAAGCACCTATGCTAGAGCAATCACTTGATTAACCATTAACATCAAAGTTACCATATCAGGTTTAACATTTCCAACATCATTCACTTAACCATCCGTGTTCCATCATTGTTACTACGATGTCGTAGCTCGAGTCAAGTGCTCACTATCCAGGAGCGATGGCGATTCGAATCGATTCCTAACCAGCTGGTGATTTATTCCTCACACAAACTACGCTTCCCCCGTCAGGGTCGCTTAGATCACCAATGACACTTTCCAAGAAGCCGCGGGATAACAATCATGGACCGCACTACCCAGGGACCGCCCGACCGCCAGGACGCACCTTGGGCTCACTCTTCGTGTCCCCGTCATACCCCCTTCAGCACCAGTCTGCCAATCCGAGTTTATCCCGGCTCGAAATAGTGTCACTAGCTTCGTGGTCAAAAGGTACTTTATTCGGCCAGCTAAATGTGAGGCATGCGTTCAACATGACAAGAGGGACGAGCAACGATCAGTCCTTAATCGACACAGACAGAATCACTATAGTCCAAAACCCTATAAGACTCCGCCCGGTCTCCGTTTATCCATCAACACTTGGTTACTTTCCATGATCACAATTATAGCTAACCATCACCAGGTATCCACCTATAGCTCGCAGGTGACCGGAAATCACCCGACTTCTACCGGTCTAAGCATGGCTAAGCATTTATTCGATCCTGACCTAATAGGGTAAAAGGTAATCAGGTGGACAAGGATAACAAATGCAACAACGGTTCCACACAACTCCTATAACTTAATGTAACAATATATATATAACTCATATAGTAAAGAATTGCTTTTATAAAGTAGGAAACTTAGAATGCTCCGGGGCTTGCCTGGGATCGGACACTAGGTTAGTGATTGACAGATGACACTCGCTTGGCGAGCATCTCTCATCCCGGCACTTGTTTAGTCCTTCCATCTTCGGGATAGGTCCACCAAACACCGTCTTCGGGTTTGGCTCCAACATCTCATCCTTCACGTGGTGCATCTAGCGAACCTAAATGAGATGCAAGATGCATGCGTATGAAAATGATGAATGGTAACACAATATGCACCACATAATCATTCAAGTAAACACACGATTAAGACATAGACACCAAAAGCTATTTAACTAACATCACACAACCAATTAAGGAGGGCAAGCACATCAAGCATCACACAAGTTTAACAAGATCACAAGTATCTTAACTTGACCATCATCAAGGGCATAAGCCACACTTAGCAACACATGGAGTAAACCACCATAACTAGCATCTGACAATTTCTGGACTGCAAACAACATCTACATGTTTGGATCATAACTGGAGTTATACAAATCCAATAGCCATGCAACAAGACATTATGGAAAGCTTATGAAATTGTATATAATTCATCTTTAATCATCTTAGCATGATTCTCAAGTTAACCAAGTCAAACATGCATAATTACAGAATCTAGTCCAGAGATTCCAGAGAACAACTATTTCTGGAACCCAACTTGAAACAATCATTACTCACAAACTATAAGGTCAAATGCCACCAAAATTTAACACAAGCTAGATTAATGAGTTATATACAACTTTGTTATAAGCATGTTTCTCAGCAAACATCATTTTCATGGTGCAATTACCAAAGTCCCAGAAACTGTCCAGGAAAGCATCAATTGCAAGAATAAATATTAGCTTACATTCCAAACATACATTTGGCCACAACCAATGTAACCATCATAAAGTGCATGTTAAATGATCACCAAAAAGCATAGTGCTCATCATTAAATAATTTCTTTTAATGTATTTCTTAATTTATTTAAATAGCAAGGTGAAATAATAAACATATACCAAAAGTCCATGATAAAATCTATAAAAATTATAGTAGCTCTTACATACACCCAATAGTATACTGTACAAATTTCAAGCCATTTGGACATGTATATCAACCTCTATGAAAAAGACAAATTGCTATTGCAAGAATTCATGTGAGAGCAAGATACACTAATAACTCACTCAAATGGCAACAAAAAATTCATGAAATTTTTACCACACATTAAACATCATATGAGTAGCATGACACAAAAATATCACTTCATTTGGAGCCCTAGATCTACAGTTATGAAAATGACAAATACATCTAGCATTAAAAACCTAGCTGCATAAATCTATTTTTACAGAGAAAACTTTAAACTAAAACATGCCATATTATAGATCTACTGCATAGAGAATTTCACAAGGATTCCAAAAAGTCCTCATTTGCTATTTTACGATTTTTCTACAATTTACTATGATTTTCCAAAGTTTTAGTCATTTTTCTGCAAAAGAAAATTATTAAACCGAAAAGGATAAACACTTTACAACGGGCCCCTGGAAGAAACTTTAATTACACCGAGCGAACAAGTCCTTCTTGCACTATTCAAATGAGTCTGTGGTTCGCAGAAAAACCCTTCCCTTTCTACTTATTGAAGCCCGTGGTCCATCTTCTTCTTCAGAGCAGAGCACGCCGAATCGGCCGGTGCCGGCGGCAGGGGGCGGTGCTCCGGTGGCTTGCGGAGGTGGCGGAGCTACAGGCGAACGGTGCGCACCCAAGGAACAGCATAGCTCGGCCTGAGGTGGCCCTCTGTGGGCCGGCCACGAGCGCCTGCTCCTAGCGGCAGCGACGAACAGCGGCGGGTCGACTCCGGCGATGGAGGTGGCAGGAGAAGGACAGAGAAGATGCAGCGCGAAGCGAGGAAGCTGCTGGAAGCGCTAGCGAGGGCTAGGGGAGCCTGGAGGGTAGGAGCACCCGGCAGCATGGAGCTCTGCTCGGCGTCCATGGCGGACGGGCTCGGCACCGGCGAGCCTGGCAACAATGTTTTGGCCGCACAAGCTGGGCAGCGGAGGAGGGTGCTGCAGAGCCATAGGGTGAGCGAAGGAGGTACAAGAGAGGGAGCAGCGATGGTGCAGCGGTCCTACCCACCGGCCATGGCGGGCGCGGCAGAGCACAGCGGCCACGCGAGCGCCGTTCGAGTGGGGAAGGCGAAAGCGAGTGAGGGAGAGGACGCTGGAGTGGATGGGGAGTGCCTGGGGCAGCTCGGCATTTGAAATGGAGCGGCAGAGGCACTGCAGGACGCACGGCACAGAAGGTCAACAATGGTGGGGGCGCTCCCGGTGCATGGCCGCCACGCGGGCATTTCATCGAACACGTGGTGCGCAGCAGAGTGGCAAAGGTGGAACGCGATTTGGGCTAGATCCGGGCCGATTTCGGACATGGGCCCAAAACCAAAGTTGGAGCCCACATGAAGCTCTACGTTTTTCATTAAGGAGCCAAGGTCATTAGAGCAATGGATTAGTGGTTAACTAGTTGCCAAAACTGCAGTGTCAATGACTTAACAATCTTCACTTTGGGCTCCAGTTACCTAGCCAAAACTTGGTCAAACGGAATGCAACTTTTTTCCTGTGCCTTCCCCATGGAGTTATGTCCAACTTCTATTTTTGGATCAAGTCAAGTTGCTTAATGAAAACACGAGAACGCGGCATGCCAATCATTATCGCCATAGAAATCCCAGACTTAGAAATATTTCAAGTGCTGAAAACTGCAGCCGATTCAATCTTGTGACCTTTGTTTGACTCGGTTATGGACCAAACTAGCTCTTGACCCTTAAACAAAGTTTCTTCTCCATAACATGAACTACAACTTTCATTTAAGGTCCAACATCAGAACTGGTATAGAACCTACATTTCTACTCTGACCAAAGTAGTATCGCGATAAAGCTTGAATTGTCCGTTTTGATCCATTGGAGCATTTTCTGGGCATTTGCTCAACACGAACCTTTCACGACTTTTGTTGTAGAGTCCATCTAGAGTCTTTTGGGCAAGGTTGCAAGGTTTGGTTGATGACCTATATTTCCATCCACTTAATAATGCAATTCCAGCACTTAGTAAAGTCATTCCAACAAGGAAATAACTTATCATTTCATGTGACTTTTTGATTCCAAACTTTATGAAACTTTTCCAGGGATCAATATAAATAGGTACTAAGGTGAGACACATGAATATATTGCAATAACACCACCCGAGCATATATCTTGAAAATAGCTTATATGTAAAGCAATGGTGCAACATCCAAGTTGAGGTTAGGCTCATCTCTATAGGTTGACCTTGACATCGTCATCTCCACTTAATCTATCATGCTTGAGCTCAAACCCACTGCTTAACTAGTGGCAAACACCTGGGGTGTTACAATGACAGCCGGGGAAAGAACGCCATGAAACTATCCATTAAGAGTGGCCTTAATAATACTGCTTGGTCATTGCGAGGGATTGATTGACAGGGCTTACGTGTGCATATGCAATTATCTTCATACTTTTTATGGCAACCAATCAATAACATAAGCCATGTAAATCAATCCCTCGCAATGACCTATACCACAAAGAAATGTTCACGCCTCCACTAGTGCTCCTACTATGCCAAAGTACGATTAAACCAATCACCTACCACAAAGACGGCTGATGATGGTAGCCTCCTCTGTATAGCCACCCTCTCCTTCACCCATTCATGCATGGTCACTAAGGTGACAATTCCTCTCTCCATTCATATTTTTCTCTATGACACCATGACCATCCCAAACCCTTAATGGCGAGACGGTAAAATTAGATATTTTATTGCAAATAAAGCACCTTGCAAGAAGATAGAACACAAACATACCAAGTATGATCTAACACCTAAATACAAACACGCTTAGGCAGGGATGTCCATCGAAGTGAGTCAGTGAGAAACATCCAGAGGCCCATGGTGTAGGATGGTGCCATTTGTTGACCGTGTCAGACTCACCAAGCAATTTAGTGTCGTCTCACGTCAGAGTGGCAGGGCATCCACAATGGAGGTAAGGTGAGACCAGCTCACCGGCGATGCAACCCTCCTTCGTTGAGGATTTGTTATATGGATGATGACAAAGTATAGATGAAAGCGAGCAAGCACACAAGGTGGAGGACGCTTGAAACGAAGAACGGCATAGCAGGCAAAGACCATGAAGAGTTCAAGAGCTTGAGGAGTACTTGTTGTAGGCAACTCCTATCGAAGAAAGCATAGAGAAGGAGGCACACCGAACATCAAGGTTGCACTCAGCGATGAGAATCAGCAATGAACCAGATGGAATGGCTAGATATATCTGTGCAGCGAAGAATAGATCAAGACCACAGACGAAGCGTTGGAGATGGCATCAAAGTAGCCAAAGGTCATTGCAAGCACACATACTGAGATGCCAGCGGCGGTAATGATAGCGGCAAGCACCACAAGACAACAACGAGAAGAAAAAAGACCCAATCATAAGCAAATCCACAAAGGATACAAGCCTAAACTACTAAGAGCATCTCCAACAACCCCTAATACTTCTCTCTAAATAAGTAGATATTGGGGTAGTCATATTACAAGTTTTGTGATTATTGCGGGAGTTACTACAACAATTCCCTATATAGTCCCTCAATATCGCTTGCACGTTATCTCAATATCTCTCTACTACGCATCGATGACGACTGCATTGAGATCCATCCGATCTACCCACAAGTCCCCTTCCACTACTGATGGAGCATGTGTAGGTAGAGGAGATTGTGCCATCTCTCGCATAGAGCCCCAGGCTTGGTGTCTCGACTACCTCTTCGTGGCCAAACCGGTGGTGGCTGCTTGCGCAGGCCTCCTCCATGTACCATCAAAAATGCTACGGTGCGGGCATTCCACCGTCTGGACGCCGCACTTCCTGGGCCTATGCACTACTAACCCAATAGGCATGTTTCCCTTTACCTTCATTCTTTCACTGTTTCTCAAAATAAAAAAAGACGACAACATTCCCAACTAGCGTGGCTGCTGCAGCGTTCCCTACCACTCGCCCACTGCTCACCTTCTCCAGCGGTGACCACCTCCGCCCCATGGCCCTCGCCCGCCTCTGCGACACTAGACTACGCCACTGGACTCGCGCTTGCGGCCCATCCTTGCCCTCAGTACCAGAGCTGGCACCGGCGTCCTCCTCGTTACCTCCTCCTACGGCTAGAGACCGTAAGGGCATCACGACCATGGCGTACTTCACGCTCACATTGAGGATCCGCGCGCCTTGGTGCCCCCAGCGGAAGAAGCTCGCAGCAACCAAGCCGTGGTGCTCTTCGCTCCACCACCTCCCAGCCCCGATCTACACATCGAGCTAGTTATCAAGTTCCTCAACGTGCCTAACATGGTGGCCGCCTCCTACTAGAGTGTCGCGCCTGACATGTTGCAAGCGTATGTTTCAAGTGTTTTAGATGTTCCAGAGGTATGATGCAATTATTTCATATGGATGTTGCAAAGGTAGATTTGAATGTTGAATATCTTACAAAGTGTTCTAGAGGTATGTTGCAAGTGTTTCACAGGCTTGTTGCAAGCGTTTGTTCAAAATATTTCATCTGTTTCAGACGTATATTGCAAGCATTTTTTTATCTGAATGTTGCATATGTTTTACACATATGTTTCAGGAGTATGTTCGAAATGTTTCACCTATTTCAGTCTTATGTTACAATAAGTGTCATTTTCATGCTACTAGTTGCAAGTGTTTTATCTGAATGTTGCATATGTTTCAGACACATGTTGCAACTATATGTTTCAAAAGTTTCATTTGCTTAGTGTTTTATGTTGCAAGTGTTTCGTGTTTCAGAGGTACATTTAGAGTCATGGGGGCACAACTCGGGTGCTGGGGGAAGGGGTGCGGCGAGCCAGGGACCAGTGGATGGGGCGCACGGCGCGCCTGGGGTCCTGCAGACAGGGTGTGCTCGTCCTCATCCCGGCTCCTGAGTCCCGCCCGTGCGGAGATAGAGTAGGGGGTCAAGGGAAGGAGCGGCGTGGGGCAGGGCGAAGCGGACGGTGTTCGAGGTATGCATGTGGGGTGGTGAAAGGTCCTTGTTTGGTTTTGGTAATTGAGTGGCAACTTAGGTGGACTAATATGTGGTTATGTGAGACACACAGGAGATTAGTCCACATATGATTGCATCATGAAGGAGCTTATTGTATATGAGACATGACATGGAGTCATGTGACCAAGGTGGAGAAGATCGAGATGAGGCTTGGCTCGATGGACCGGTTGCAAGTGTGAAGGGCAAGTCGGAGGCTTTGAAGCGAGGGACCGCGTGTGATGGTGAAGCTTGGGCAAGACTTGGCGCCGATGGACCGAGGCAACGGTGAAGAGCAAGTGAGGTCAAGATCGATGAACCAATACTGTCACGTGATGATATGAAGTGGATCATATCATTTGGGGATTGGTTGGTGCATGTGTTGCATCAACGTCGGAGGAGTTGGAATGGAATGCGCAAGGCAAATGTATAACCATAGGGCATTTCTATTTCACCGGTCATAGGTGTGTAGAGAAGTTGATGAACAGGTTTAGGATAGATGGTCGTACTATCAAGAGGGACAAACTTGTTTGCATATCGGTCATCTAGTGCCACTTGAGCGATCTAACTTTGCATACGTGTTAGGATTGAGTGGCGTGGCAAGTTGAGTGGTTAATTCCTTCGAAGAAAATGATTGTGAAAATGCTAACACACGTGCACATGGTGATGTTCACATGGTGGTGTTGGCACATTTGCGAAGGCAAGCTCGGCGGGATTCAGGCATTTTCGAGGAGATGAAATGCTAAATTTCCTTTACGCCAAAGGTCGGAAGAAGTGGCAAAGTCGCGGAACGTTTTTTAGCTAAAAAGTGTGTGACGGACGCGGCTTGTGCTGCCGTCGGATGCTGGCCAGGGCGTCTGTCGCCTAACCCTAGCAGCGCGACGCTGACCAGTGTTGGGCAAGGCGTTGGACGCGTGGATGCTCGAGTGATGGACGCTGACGTCAACGTCTGTCGATCAGTTTGCGAGGGCGGCTTCGGTGCGCAGGAGCGACGGAAGCTACGGTGGTCATGCGATGGATGCTGGCATCAGCGTTTGTCGCACGTGGCGTCAGCAAGGTTGCGAGCCTCAGTAGCGACAGACGTTGAGCCGCGTCTATTGATCGACCGACAGACGCGTCTGTCGCGGCTGAGCGCGGCGTGGGAGCTCTCTGTGCCGCGTCTGTCGTGCGACGGACGCTGAGGGCGCGGAGCGTCGGACGCGTCTGTCGCATGGTGAACTCGACCGTTGGAATTCAAATGCGCAGGACACGTGGCGGCCATCTAAGCGACAGACACTGGGGTGCCGCATCCATTGCTTAGCGTCAGCGCGTCTGTTGCTCGCGATTTTTGCCCAGTGAATTGCTAACGGCTATATTCGTTTGTGGACTTATAAATAGAAGTGGTGGCCAGCCTTAGCAGTAGTTGAGCACCTTTGGGATTTAGTGTCCATGCTTTGGGAGTGCTTGGAGAGCCTCTAACTCACTTGTGCTTGCAAGAGTGCGAATCGATTGCGAGTAAGTTGATTCTAGTGCGTTGCTTTGAGAGATTGCATTGAGTGGCACTAGGTGTTCGAGTTGCAAGCCAGTGGTGCTTGTTACTCTTGGAGGTTGCCACCTCCTAGATGGCTTGGTGGCTTAGGACTCTGTTGAAGCTCGCAAGAAGATTGTGCGAGGCTCCGAAGAAGCTTTGTGAGGGGCATTGTGCTCGCCCAGCGGGAGCAACTCTAGTAAAGCGAGACGCGAAGGGCGACAAGTGGTCTGGCTAGGTCAAGTGCTAGAGCTCGTGGCTTGGAGGATCCACATCTTGTGAGTGGATGTGGGGCACCCGCTGAGGGTTTGACTCTTGATAGTCAATTAGTTCGTGATCCAATAAGTGGGTGCATCGCCACAACGAGAAGAGCAAGAGGACCGGCGGCAACCTTGGAGCTTGTCTCAACAGGGACTAGCGTGTTGGCAAACACGTGAACCTCGGGATAAAAATCATCGTGTCAACCTTGTTCATTCCGTTGGTTTGCAATCTCCGAAATATATGCTTGTATTACTTTCATATATATATCTTGCTTGTGTAGTTGCTCTTGCTTCTAGTTGTGCTTGTGTAGCTAGCTAGATTCTTCTCACTTGTGAAGCTAGAAGTATCCCCTTTGCATGGCTAATTTGGTTTGTGTAACCTTGTTAGTCACATTACTTAGTTTGTGTAGCTAAGTAATTTGTACTCTCTAATTTGGCATTGGTTGCCTTGTTATTGAGCATTGCTAGTGAGCTTAGGAGCTTTGTGCTTTTGCTTACTAGGATTGTGTAGGAGCTCCCCCGGTGCTTGAAGTACTAGTTGCATAGGTTTGTGTGACCTTGCAAGCTAGAATTGTTTAGGTGAGCTCTTGTTAGGAAGACACCTTATTTGCTTGCTTAGGATCTTTTGTAAGGTGCTAGAGTTATAGATAGAGGGGTGTAGTCTTGGCTAGACCGATAGATTTAATTTCGCACTTGTTTCGGTTAGCCGACGTGTTTAAGTTTTAGAAAGGACTATTCACCCCCCCTAGTCCGCCATCTCGACCCTACAGGCGGGACGAGGCAGACGGAGAAGAACCATAGTGATACGGTGGGAGTGCGGCGCGTTTCTGATAGGTCGTTCTTCTAGGCCATTCGGCTATCCTATCGGATATCCGGGCGCCCGCAATTCCCATGTACCATTGGCGTCGTCCTACTCAGTTCTGCTACTCGGCACTGGCTTCATCTAGCACGTGATGCTCCCACCTCGACCTCTTGAGCGTGTGCATGCGGAGAACAAGTCCGCAACGAATGTCGACGCCAATAACCAGCACAAGGTCGTGTTCCCGACAAGGTGATGCATGGCCTGGTGCTAGTAACTCCTTGTGGCCATGCTCGTGATGGGATCTATGCTAGCCTCGCCAACACACCGCTAGGGCAAAAGCAAGAAGTGCTCCCACAGTCCCACGACTGCAAGGGCGAAGCAGACCACACTCCCACGACCGCCATGGTGTTGGGCAAAGGAACAAGGTGACAATTACTGTACGGTTAAGCCCCAAGCCATTGGGGGAGATACAACTTTCCTTTATTTGAGAGAAGATCAGACCTTTTTGTGGAAAAAAAAAACAGAGCACTATTAGGGGAGGAGTGTTATTATTGGGAAACTTTAAGACTAGATCTACAACAAGGGTGGGTCCACGTAACCTCTCACCACCGGCGAGGCCACGACAGGGGAAGAAGGGGGACTGAGCGGAAACAGCGAAGGGTGCAGGAGAGCAAAGCAGAGGTTAGAAGCAATTCTAAGAGATTGGGTAAATGTATCTGTGAAGCCATTTATACCTATTGTGTTAAAAAAAAGCATTCCAACAGTCTGTCCATTTTCCCCAGCTGGGTATCCTACCATCCTCGCTGGCCATATTTCCCTAGCTGAGTCCTTTGCTATCTGCTGTCTAGCCAATCAGGAGGTGGACAAAGGCAGGAAGCCTATGGGATCTCTCTGAAAAATCTGATGACGTGGTAGTTTTAAATATGAACAATAGAAAATTTAACTAGGCTATTGTAAAACTCTATTTTTTAGATCGACTTTCTATTTTACATAATAGCTAAATCTTACAATTTAGCATCTAATTTTACCTAGTCTCACTATACCATAGCCAATCTATAGCGACCGCAAAAGAGTCGCTATAAGTCGTTACAGTGTCTGATGATCGGTCACTATAACGTTATACCAACCGATGTAAAGGTCGCGGTAAGTGGCGTCGATATAAATCTATAGCGACTGATAGGGTTTATATCAACCGATAATTGGACGCTATATTTATAACGACCAGTGACCTGTTGTAAGTTGTCCAACGCTAATTGTTGGCTGTAGTATAGTGTCTCTTGGAGTTGCTCTTAAGACAAGGATCAACTTTATTTGCCCCTAGTATAACATTCCACTATCCACTGTCTTCCGGCACTGACTGGTCATCCCAACTAGGTATCGATCTTCGTCAGTCACACCTTCCAAAAGCTCAACTCAAAAAACATCAGAATGTTGACAAGTGCTAAAATCAGCACCAAACCTACTTATTTACTCACCTCCGTTCCATAATATCACCTTAGCTCTAGAAACGAGAATTAAGGAGAAGCCAAGAAAGTGCAGTGCACGAAAATGAGAATGAGAAAAATAGAGACCCAAAACAAAAAAGTATAATAGGAAGTGAGAATGACAACCAATCCGGACAAGTGTAGAAGTCTAAAAAGGTCAATATTATGGGACCGAGACGAGACAGTAGTCCGGAACCCAGATATAATATTGAAAATTTCAGATTTGTTCTGTCCCGATGTCGTTATTGAACCAGATAGGGATTGCACCTGTGGAACTGTTGTTTCACTGTCTACATTATATCTAGAGAGAGTTCGGAGGTAACAACAAGATGGAACAGTCCCAGTTGGATGTTCAATTCAGGATGCCAAATGCTTTGTAGGATTCAACAGTGTCACGGAGGGTTTCCTCTATAGGCCTGAAGGTCCACCCTAGCTTCTGCAATTTCTCAGAACTGAATACAGAGTCGTCATCCACTTCCACAAAACTACAAAACATCGAGATACGAAAAGATAAGTTCCAACCAAGTCAAGAGAGTGCAAAACTATGGAAGAACAATTTATTATGAACAAGAATTCCTCAGTTCATCAATACTTACATACATAGCTAAAATGTAATGATCTCCCAAAATTCTATGCATGCATGGAAGTATTTAATTTAGTCGATATGAATGTCGTGCTCACATCAAAAGGCTTTGTTCAGTATCGGTAGCCACCTCTACTTACCTAATGGTGTGGTTACACAAGGAATTCAAGAAGTATCATAACATGAAAAACGGTATAATTTTATTGTTTGTTAAATCAGCTACATTTTAGCATCGTCCTTCTCTTGTAAGGCCATTCCATAAAAATCAGCTGTGAAAGTTAAGAGAGGAATAAAACTGAATGCTTATAGACACCGAAACTATTTCAGAGGGTGAGACTTACTTTTTGGGATAATTGTAAGTTGGATATAAGGTCTTCAATATGTTTATCATATCAGAAACTTTTAATGGATGTGGACTGCAGATGTATCGTCCAGACGCTTCTGTTTTTTCGTAAGCCAGAAGAAGAGCATCAGCAACATCACGAACATCCACCATATTTCTGAGTCTATTTTCAACAGTCTCGGGATCTCCTGCAGAAGAAATGTATGTACTTAAAAAAATAACTAAATGGCTAAACTAAGTAGGTTAACTGAAAGCTTGTTCTTAAGTAGATAAAGTACTTTGTAGCAATTGATTAGTATGCTTTATGAATAATCAGAAACAAGCAATAGAGAAACACTATTGACAAGATTGTCATTTTAATTGTATAACTGAATGCAAACCAGTAGAAAAACTAAGATAACATGCACCTACCCTACCTTTAAAATAATTAAGGATGACTTTACTGCTCGAATTTACTATAGGCTGCATCAAGGGTCCAAATACATATGACGGGCAAATAGTTACAACGTCCAACCCTGTTTTTGCTGCATAAGCAAAAGCCTCACGTTCCGCCAGTGTTTTGGAAAGGAAATACCAATCCTGCAGGATGGTGAAATATCTATTTAGGAAAGCCAAACCAGAAGTTTATGATGATGAACAAACGCAAAACAACAGTTCAGCAACAATTTTTGTGGTTAGATACAAGGACGTGATATGATAGAGCAAACCAACTGTTAACAATTGCTTCCCTTTTGGAAGTGCAATGAGATAAATTACTACATATTTCATGAACAGTAGGTTTTCACCACCACCAACAACAACAACATAGCCTTTTGTCCCAAGCAGGAACATTAGGTTTTCACCATATATGAAAATAGCAAATAATAGGTTCACTGCAAATTAAGAATGCATCCTAGATATAAAGCTGTGCTAATCAGTTCAGCCTCCAATTTGGCTAAAAAGAAAGTTAGAGAAGTTTGAACTGCCATGCAAGAAGCCAACTGCAATAGGACAAGATAATTCTTTACTTTCTATGTTATGTCAATATTTGCACAAACAACGCCATTGCTTACTAAAGGACAACTGTATCACCTCATTCTTCCTGCAGTAATCCTCATCTGACCAGCAGTCTTCATCAAAGAACCTACCCTTAGACCAATTAGGATTAGCGAACACAGCTGCACATGAAGACACCACCACAACTCGCCTAACTTTTGCCTCGTAGCAAGCCTTCAACACATTGATTGTACCTGTTACAGCAGGACCTATGACCTCCACCTGTAAATCAGAAATATTTGGTGAAAGGCACAAAGGGACAACTATCATGTTACATGTTCATTAATAAATTAACCAATTGTTTGACAGCTGTCCAGTCATTGTATCAGAGTTGTGCAAGATGAGTGGAGCACTTTCCTAAATTGTATAGTTTTTAGCCCAGTTTTCATTCAAAAAACTAGGCTGGCACTTGCCTTTTTTCTTTCATTGTCTAATAAAAATCGAGGCAAAGCTTTTGCCATCCTTTCTAAAAAACAATTTCTTTGTATAATTACATAGTAGTAACACTGGACCAACAAAAGCGAACAATATATAACAGGTGACATGGGCATGGCTAAGGCTGGACGAAAAACTCGAAGCTCGTTAGCTCGCTCGGCTCGTGGCTGGCTCGGCTCAGCTCGGCTCGGCTCGTTATGATAACGAGCCGAGCCGAGCCAGGATTTTAGCTCGTTAGCTATAACGAGCCAACTCGAGCTGGCTCGTGAGCTGCTCGCGAGCCAAACGAGCCGTAGTTTTAGGGAAAAAGTCATCATAAATTATATTAGTTTTGTATTACTTCATGTCCTGCACTTCACAAATGGATGATATGTTAGCTCATATGAATATTTTATTCGATTTAAGGTTATTGAATATATTATTTTTATATTATTAATATTTTTAAGCTTTAGATAAATGCAAATATTATATTTTATGTATTTTTTATACCTGGCTCGCGAGCCTAACGAGCCAGCTCGAGCTCATAACGAGCTGAGCCGAGCTGGCTTTCTGGCTCGTTAAGATACCTAACGAGCCAGAACGAGCCGAGCCGAGCCGAGCCAGCTCGGCTCGTTATCCAGCCTTAGGCATGGCACCAATAGGTATGCCGTGCAGAGCAGAAGAGATAAATCATTCTGTTGCCATTAATTGAATCATAGTTAAACACCGATACCCTGAAGGGATGGTTGAAATGTTACCCATCTGACGACTGTTTTTCGATAGTCAATGAATCCAGCATGTCTCATAAGAACTAATGATAACCTGAAGGAATTCAGAAAAATTTTCTTTTTATGAAACTAGATGCTTAAGAAAATTCCATATTTCTAAGTTAGAATTAAAAGCTTAGCAAGCAAAGCCTTGCCAGCAATAGCATTGGTAGCAGTCTACGAAATAACTGCATCCAACCATCTGTACCTCCTTATTTGAGGTCAAAACTTCAGGAAACAAAATATGAAATAGATGTTCTTGACAAATTCACCTCAGGGTTGGAGGACCGACTGGAAGGGACAGGGCTAGCTACGTGGAAGACACCCTCACAGCCAGCAATTGCTAATGCAACACTGTTGTAGTCCAACAAATCAGCCTTAAGAAGCTGCAACCTTTCCCCAGATCCTTCCAGCGCTTTGAGATGAGCATTCTTGCTAGCACCTAGAGCACAAACAGGATATATCTTCATCACATATATAACAAATTTCTTGGTCCATCATATAACAAAAAAAAAGATACTCATTCAGCTTTTATTTAATCAGGCCATGAATTTTCTTGAGCCAGCTGTGAGTGTTCTTTTCCTTTATTTTTTCTGTTTGTTCAACTTCCATATTTAAACTTCTAACTTCATTTTAATGCAAAGAAGTGTAGGTATCCCCAGCGTGTACTTGATATAAAACATGTATATTACTCTAGAAACTTTTGCACTCTCCCTGCAGTTATTTGAGGTTATATTTCATTTTCAGGTTAGAAACAATGAGAATTCTGTTTCACAGTATTTTCACCAAACGGAAGTAAACTTCTTTTTCTACATCAGATACTTTGCTGTAGTTTTCCATGTTTGATCGTACGAATGGTTACTAATTTCAAGATGATACCCAGTTCCTCCTCTATCCAAGTATATATTTTTTATAACATGAAGTACTTAGCCGACCTTGCAACTCCTAAGGATCCTCAGGAGTCAGGACAATACTAAGGGACCACGGTACTTGTTTTTTGTACAAAAGAATGTGGATCCTAAAGAGCTTCTTTCTAAATTCCAGTAAGATTTGCACATTCCCTTGTCTCTGTACGCATCTGTTCATTGGAAGAAAAAATTGAATTCTATCTAGGCACGTACTATCTCCGTTCTTCGTCCCAAAATAAGTGCACATTTTCTAGCTATTTACTAAGAAAATACTATTTAGCATGATTAATTTAATGATACCTATTTGGTATCATAAACATAAGTATAATTTTATACAGTATATATTTTATCAAACTTGAGATTAATTGGATATACTCATATACACAAGAATCGCCGCCGCGAAGCTAAGAAACCAGGGATCGCGACGGATCCATGAGGGAGGTCTGCGAGCCTTACCAGGGTCGCGCACGGTGCCGCGGACCGCGTATTGGCCTCGGGAGAGGAGGAGCTTCACCAGCCACGACGCGATGAAGCCGCCGGCGCCGGTCACGCACACGCTCTTCCCCGCCGCCTCCATTGCTTTCGGCTTTGATTGCTCTCGTTGTCACGCTGCCGCTGTGAAGAAGTGAACGGCAAGTCCACGGACCACAGTTTAGAGCGGACGAGCAGTCCAGGCATGGCGGCGGCGGTAGGTGGTGGCACTAGAAAGAAAATTCTACGCACCATCGAAGACGTGCAACACCGGATTGCTCTGCTGACACGCGTCGATCACACGCGTCCCATATGACCCAACGCCCCCCAAACCGCACTTGGGCGGGCGAAAAAACAGTCGAGCCAACGCCGCACCTCTAGAAGCCAGAAGCTCCGGTCGCAGTCGCAGGCATCCAGGAAGTCATGGAATGGACTTTGAGGTGTTTCTCTGTATCCCGAACTCTGTTTCTGCTTAATGAAATACGCACGGTCGCGAAAAAGGAAGTCATGGAATCACTAGGCGTCGACGTTGATCGGTGGTGCAAGGCGGCGGCACGAGGGATGAGGGAGAAGGCATGCGTCTGTGGATGCAGTTGGGTAGAAGAATGCAGATTGCTGCCCAAATTCCTCTTATTCCCGACCGAAACCTGTGATTCTGTCTGTGTACGTATACGGCATGCATAGCTTCTGCAGATGCGGGATGCCGTCAGTAGCAGAGTGATGGGAGCAACAGCATGTTGTGATCATGTATAAATTGGTATAATGATCTGAGTTCAAATTATCTGATTCTTGGAAGACTGAAGACGTGGTCACAAAACAGAGGACTTGCAGGCGTTGCTCTCCCAGTCCCAGATTACCGCTCAGCTTTAGAGCAGTCGCTGAGAAGCCACTCTTGAGTTCCAAATTTTTATGGTGTCGTGGAGCTGTAGTTTTTTTTTTTTGAAAACGTGGAGTTTTTTTTTTTTGAGATCGTGCATCGGCACGTATATCATTAAGCAGGAGAGAAGTTTTGTTACAGAAACCAAGGGATACAGTAAACGGAAGATTACCGAAACCCGCCGAACTCGCAAGTGGTTGTGATTACAAGAAAACTAAAGAGCTTTACTTAAATGCAGTTGCTTGATATTTTGTTTTCTTGTCAGTCAATTTTCACAGAAAATCATATGTATACTGCTGGAACATCACAAAATGCATAACAGAACATTATAAAATGCATCATAGAACATCACATGTATTTTAGCAGCCGCCTGAGAACATCACAGAACATTAAAATACACCATAGAACATAACAGAACATCACATGTGTATTACTTGAACATCACAAAAAACATCGCAGAACATTACATGCGTACTATGTGAACATCACAACATTATAGAATATCATGTACTACGTGAACATTATATGTATATTACGAGAACATCACAAAATACATCATAGAACATGACTGATGGTTAAGCAAACCATCAGTAACCTGCCATAGAGACAGACCCAAAACTTAATGAGCGACCTAAAGCGACTAACAGCTTCGTCTGAACGACGACGCGCATCAAGTGCCCCCAGGTGCTTGTACCCAGCAGCGCACCACAGAGAAACCTCCTACTCAATGATCTCCATCATCTGCGCCGGCGATGAAGCAACTCTGTTGCAGGTTCGCGCGTTCCTCTCCTTCCACAGGAGCCAACCGACAATGAAGAAAAAGGAGTCAAACCCCCGGCGAATCTCCTTGGGCAGGCGCTTCCTGGAGTCAGTCCACCACAGCATGACTCCCTCCTCCTGGACAGCGACAAGGTCGTGAAGGAGGAACCTTCGCAGACAAGTTGCCCACACCTCTCTACTAAAGACACCCCAAGATAATGTGATCCATCGTCTCAGCAGCCTGGCGAAAACGCGGAGTTGTAGTTTAGTGTAACCTTATGACATTGTAAATGTTGATTTCATCATTTTGTGCGAGCTTTCTAAGGTGCTCCACGTTAGAGTACTGCCTTGGCCGTCATGTCTGCACAGCACATCTGAATCTCACGAGGCTGTGGTTTCGCAGAGATATATTGAAACTTGTAGAAGCTATGGTAGTTTCGTCTGACAAAAAGGGGAAGCAGCTAATGGGATGCGCGTTGCAAGAACGGGGCGGTAGCTAGGATGAAACATGAGAGTATATGCTTGGGAAAAAGCACATGCAAATGACGTGAGAGAGAGATAGCCGTGGATTTGGAAAAAGCAAGCTGTAGAGCACACATAGCGTTGTAGACAATGATGACCCTGTTTCCTACTGTTATCTATATTGAGTGTAACTTTATTGCAGGACTACCGACGAGTGTTGGCTGCATTGGTCGTGCATGGGAGAGCATATACAAATTTATGATGTCATCTCAAAGAAATTCTAAGAAGGCAGGATTATTTTTTGTTGAGACATGTATGCGTGTGTATTTAGATGATGTGAGATAAATTGGAGCTCTATTATTTATTTTATCTATACTATAAAGGAGCTCTGTTATTTCTAGATAATGAAATTGTCGGTCCATCTATTTCGAGAAGGATGGTCGATCAGAGAGCAAACATGACGGCGCCTTGATCTCAGTGACACTCTTACGCAGGTCGAGACTCGAGAGACCTTTTGAGTTCTGAGTTCTGACTTCTGATAGTGCAGCCTAAGAAGACAGGGGGCGCGTCGAGAAGCTTGGCGTCGGTGCTTTAGCCACACCATCCGCGATCAACGATCAATCAACTTGATGCAATCAATCGTCGACTGGCTAGATCTAATTTTTTTGAGACACCGGCTCGGCTCCATTGGCTTGGGAGGAAGCGGTGCATTAGAGCAAATATAATCTTGCTCAAAAACAGTCTACAAGTATTAAAATAATACCCACCAACTAGCTGAACGGCTGCACTTATCAGTCTATAAGGATCAAATGTAGCATCAGTAACCATTGCATTTATGAAGACCCATAAGTGGCTCTTCACATTACTCGGTAGTATCATAGCATTCCTACTTCTCCTTTTGACTGTCAGATGTTTTTCAATTTGGCTTGTTTATAATATCAATGTGGGTTTCACCTATTGTTGCAATACCGTTAACAAAGCTTGCCAAAAAAAGTTACAAATAGTCAGGTTGCGAGTTGTAAAACAAACTGAGAAGCCGTTGGCAGAGGACATAGCCCACACAACCTGCTGAAACTTGTAATTATTACTTAAATAAACACACACCTCCCAAGATTTGTTTAACTTTTTATAGACCCTGAAATAAATGCAAAAGTAGAGTGACAAAGAAACAAGTATAGAATTTTCGTGCAACTCAAACGAAAACTTATACTTCTATAAACTTTCAAACTTGGAATATTTTTTCTCTCTCCTTGTAAGCGGATTGCAGATATAGGTCCACATAATTTGGAAATTTATTATACAACACATGGTCATCTAGCTCAACCTTAAGTTTTTCTTATATGGGCTATAATGTCATCTTCAAAGCGATCCATACTAAGCATGTCAAGATTAGGATAAAAGGTCACAATAGTACAATGCTCCCAACCTAGATACAAGATTAGGATAAAAGGTCACAATAGTACAATGCTCCCAACCTGGACACGTGGTGATTTTAAAATCTTTTCTCTTCCTGAAATTTTTATATAGGAACCCGAATTTGTATCAAACAAGGTATTGAATTAGTTTTTAATAAGTCACTTTTAAAGTAAATCTACTCATCATCTTTTTAAAATTGAACCTATGTTTATTCCTTTATGATACTACTCATCTCTAAACTAGGTAAAAAGTATCAACTATAACAATACTCTCGGTTAGCACTTGCACATAATCTCGTGCACTCTTTATACTAACTTTCTTCATCTTCCTCCCTCTTTCTCTCTCAAACGATTTTGACGAGCCATTGGAGATAGAGTCTGGCTTCCTTAATGTATTTGATGTGTATCCTACTAGTTCACTGACATATATAGACTGAATATTAGAGATTTGTAAGAGATAGAATCATAATTGTTTTAAATTATATCTACAAGCCATGAGATTTCGTTCTAGCCTATATAAATAGCCAAGGCCCTGGCGAGGGGAGATTCTCAAAATTACATGAGGCCAGTATTTGCCATGGACTATTCTAGAGTAAACTTCATGGCAAATATAAAGTCAAGTCCAGAAAGTTCAAGAAAGATATGGAGATTAATTATCATGGAGATGGAGTGTTGAAGAAGACAAGAGAACCTTCTAGAATCTTCTCCACCATAAAGGAGTATGAGATATTTCTATGGAGGATTCCATATCTTGGTTCATATGATAAGTAGAAGAGTGTAGAACCTAAGAATATTCTAGAGCATGGACACCTGTCATGTTATTCATGGCTCACCTAGGCTTATATATAGGGGTGCTTCCCCTTGCCATACCATACCATTCAAGGCATAGGTAGTTAGTACGAGTTAGAGTGACATGCCTTCCTCAAAGGGCATGATAGATGTATGTATGATATCAACATCTTTACTCCCTCCGTCTAAGAATAATTGCATTTTTAGGACTGGGCATGGAAACCAACGCTGCATGCTAAATTACAAAAATGCCCTTATACAGAGGCGTTGGGCGCGTCAGCGACACACGAGCAAGACCGAAGGATCGCGTGAATGAGGAAAATGAGTGGACAGCAGCGACACACGAGCAAGATCCAAGAATAATTGCATTTTTTGACCCACACGCATCTAAACTTGTGGCTGGGCAAATGTTGCAGCACTGCAACGTTTACGGAGATGCAGATGTAGTAACTATTTTACTCCCTCCGTCTCAAAAAGAATGACGTTTTTGACTTTCAGACATCATGTTTGACTATTCGTCTTATTCAAAATTTTTGCATAAATTATAAAATAAATAAATCATTATTAAAGTATCTCTAATGATAAAATAAGTCACAACAAAATAGTTGATATTTATACAAAAAATTTGAATAAGACTGATGTCTGAAAGTAAAAAATGACACTCTTTTTGGGACGGAAGGAGTATTTCTTTCCCACTTGTGGCTGCTCAGTCCGTCACGCCGATGGGATAGCTGTAATGTGCCGGATGTTTTCACTTATTTCGAGAAAATTTTGAATGTCAGACGTGCGATTATCTCGAAACGGAGGCAGTATGTTGTAATAAAGGGTTTGAGTGTTGGTCTCCCAGTCTGGCCGTGTATTCGTGATCCATGGTAGGAGCTAGATCACCTAGGCTGCACATGGCCAAGATACGCAGTGGAGTTAGATCTAAATGGTGGTGCCGAACAGCAGGTCGATGAGGCTGATTTGACACTAGTTTTTCATCCGAAAAACCAATAAACACTTCCCGAGAAGACCAATGAAGGAGTCGCCCAACAGGAGAATCCTAGAATCGGTAAGGCTACCTAGAACATCGGCATATCTCATTGAGAGACGTGCTCGACAAAGAGTTGGAAGAGCTCCTTTTGATATTTGCACGTGATCTTCTAGTTCCATCTTCGACTCCCCAATCACTTCTTAGCCGTCAACACAAATTAAAGTGGAAATACAATCAATTTCAGGTGATCAAATGGATTTTCATAGAGATGCTGACACTAATCCATGATCTACGTGTATTTGAACATGCCTGTGTGCATGGTCCTCTTGCTCATAGCTAGCTGCAGGATGACAATGCATAAGCAAGTGACGTATAGTGCTCCCTGGAGCCCTTCTCACTTCTTAGTGGCCTCCAGTAGCGTAGCCTATCCGGGCTGTGGTTGTGTGCGTGTTGCCACGCTGTTGGTCGATCGTTGCTGTTAACACCAGGAACACAATCGAACGCTGTATGTGTGTATATGTGGTTGGATCTCAGAACAAGAACAAGAACAAGGAAGAACACACAGAAGTTTTAGGCAAGCGCCACCATGGTGACAGGGTGATTGTGCCCCTTTTCGCTTTCTGGAGTTAATGATACAAAGTGCCTAACCGGCTTACAAGTGATTATCCACAAACACACTGATATCCCAACTCCTAATACATGGAGCTAATGAGACCTTTTTACAAAAACACACCTCCTAAAACATAGATACAAGTTACTGTAAATCACACTCTTCAGAACTGTCAAGGTCGTGGGTGCGGTCACCGCTCTGCACCACCTGCTCTGCGTGTCCAAGTTTCAAACTGAAACTTTCCCGCCTTCCACTCTCTCCCTTGCTCTGAACCGTGTCTTCAGTAACGCCTCTGTCAGGATTACACCAACATGCTCCCCCCTAAGCTTGACAGAGGCTGAGGTCTCTCACACCGAGCAAATGCCTCATCACTATCAACTTACCCATTGGCAGTGCTTTTGTCAATACATCAGCCTTCTACTCATTGGTTCCCACCCTCTTCACCATGATTTCACCTCTCTCTATGCACTCCCTTATGAAGTGGTATTTGATATCTATATGCTTGCTTCTGCCATGAAAGACTGCATTCTTCATAAGTGCTATAACTGAGTTGTTATCAACAAAGAGGGTCACCACTGCTGGCTTCAGCTTTAGTACTTCACTGAACAAGTTCCTCAGCCACAATGCCTGTTGTGCTGCTGCTGTGGCTGCCTTGAATTCAGATTCACATGATGATAGAGATACTAACTTCTGCTTGTAGGAATTCCATGTGATCAGATTTTCTCCCAAGTAGAATGCCATTCCACTTGTACTCCTTTGCACAGCATCAGATCCATGGTCACTGTCCGTGTAACCCACCAACTGACCTGCACTACCACCTTGAACATACACAGTCCAAGTTCAAGTGTTCCATGTAGATATCTCAGGATCTATTTAACTGCTTTCACATGCATTACTGTGGGCTTTTCCATGAATATGCTAGCTACACCCACTGAGTAGGAAAGGTCTGGCCTAGTATGCAACAAGTACCTGAGACAACCAATCATTTTCATGTACTCAGTTTAATCTACTGGCACACCTCCCTTATCAGCATCAAGTTTGCTTCCTGGATCCATGGGGACTTTGGTAGAATTGCACTCTTGCATACCAAACTGTCCAAGCACCTTTCTGGCATAGCCTAATTGCTTCACAGTAATGTAATCAGCCCTCTAATCAACTTCTATCCCCAAGTAGTAAGACAGCAGACCCAAGTCTGTCATCTCAAATTCAGTCATCATCTCAGTTTTGAATGACTTGACATTTGTTGGATTCCCTCCTGTTACTATCAAGTCATCTACATAAACTCCCAGAATGACTACATTTGTTCCTTCTCCTATGATGTAAACAGCCTGCTCACTCAAGCACCTACTAAAACCTAGCTTTTTCAGGCTTTTATCCAATCTGACATTCCAAGCCCAGGGTGCTTGCTTCAGTCCACAAAGAGCCTTGCTCAATCTGAACGCACACTGCTCTTTACCCTTCACAACATACCCCTCGGTTGTGTGACATAGACTTCTTCTTCTTCTAATTCTCCATGTAAGAAGGCTGACTTAACATCTAGATGATGAACTTTCCATCCAAGATTAGCTGGAAGTGCTAAGATAAATCTCACTGTGTCCAATCTGGCCACAGGAGCAAAAACTTCTTCAAAATCAACCCCATGCTTCTGCACATAACCCTTTGCAACTAGTCTAGCTTTGTGTTTCACCACCTCTCCATCAGAGTTCCTCTTCAGTTTATACACTCATTTCAGACCAATGGGTTTCTTCCCAACTTGTAGCTTAACCAGCTGCCAAGTTTTGTTTTTCTCAATTGATTCCATCTCCTTGTTCATAGCATCAATCCAATCCTGATGACCTGCTGCCTCCCTAAAATAGGTAGGTTCCCCAGTTTCAACAAGTAAAGCTTGCACATCAGCATCCTCCAGCTCCTCCTCTGAATCTACTAGTTCAATTACGACAGTGTCTTTGTAGATTTCATTTAAATCTATGTATCTCAATGGCTCACTGCTACTTCCAGAGCTGGGTGTGGAAATGTTCACATCAGAGACATAGTTTTGTGGTGTCATAGGTTCTGCACCTGCAGACTCAGACTGATTCCCTGTCTGAACTGACCCTGAAATAGGAGACTGTTGCATTTCTAGCAATGCACCTAAACTGCCACTCCCATCTTCTATTCCACTGCCACCTGTGTAACACCCCTGGTGTTATAGTAACTAAAGATTTGCCATGTCATCATATGCACTGCAAAGCATTCATGATTAAGTCAACCATGATGTGCATCAACTAAAATAAGTTTACATTTCTTAAGTGGAATGTGTTTCTGTGATGAGTGACTCGAATTGAAAACCCTAATTTCGAATATCACCGCAAATACTTAGTTTGTGCCCTATGTAAGTTGAGGTGTACGACTGTGTTGTATGCTAGTGTCAAGTGTAGGGTATGAGCTCAAGTCTAACCCATAAAATAAAGCTTCAAGTTTGAGTTTGAGTTTGAATTTGAATTTGAAATCTAAAACTTGTTGCAAGTTTTCTAGTTCGAATTTGAATTCAAATTTGGGGAATTATTAAAAGATTTTCAAAAGTCAACTTGGTCAACCAAGAGTGGAATTTGGTCAACCATGTGATGCTTGACTCAATGATGCCCTTGGATGGTGGTGTGATCACTAAATAATCACCAATTAATATAGCAACAAGTTTCAATTTGAAATTCTTCTGAAAACCTTAAAATTCAAAATCTTGGATTTACCCCTTTTGTGTAATTCAAAATCTAAGCAAATTTTGGGGGTGAGCCAAAAAGCAAAGTTGTAGATCTGGTCTTGTTATACAACTTTGGTTTTTGGAGTTTTCAAAGTTTTAGTGTAAAAGTTGGAGTAATTTTGAAAAGATTCAAATCTCAAATTTGACCCCTTTTCATTTCCCTATTCCAATTTCAAAATGGAGGCATAATTTGAAAATGGTTTGAATATCAAAGTTGTAGGTCTTACCTAGATGTACAACTTTGGTATTTTGAGCTTTTGTTGTTTCAATATAAAATTTAAATTAATTTTTAATTTACCAATTTCCAGAAAATGTCCCCTTTTAATTTCAAATTCAAATTTCAAAATCCAAGCTGAATTTGAAAAAGTTTATATTGAGAAAGTTGTAGAACTTTAAAATTTGAGCTACTTTTGTTTTTACAGATTTTTAACTTTTATAGAAAATTTGAGAGTAATTTGTAAATTTGAGTCAGTGGCATTTTCGTAAATAAGTCGAAATCGGCCTCCAACTGCAGGGTGCCACCTCCCGCTCGTCGCTGATGGCCTTCGGCCAGCTTCCATGCGCGCCTGAGGTCATCTCCTGCTCGAAGTGGCTTCTCTAGGCGGCTGCGTGTCGCCTAGAGGTCATCCTCGGCGCACTATAAAGCCTGATGTCGTCGTCATCGTCTTTTCTTCTTACTCTGCTTTCTCACCGCCGTCGTGGTTTTGATCGGCAAAACGCCGCTCCACCGCTTGTTGCTTCCCCATCCGCTAATTCCTCTTGCACCGAGCTCCGCCACGCCCTCACGCACTCGCTTGACCTCACCACAACATCTCACCACCTTTGAGTTGGCCGAAAACCTCGTCTTCCCCTTCTCCGGTGACCAAGCGCCGCCACCACTACCTCACCGTGGCCAGTCTCTCCGATCCATCTCCGCCTTCACCAAGTGCACCATGGTGTTCGCAGTGAGCTCCTGAGCGTGACGCTCGCTCTGCCTTCGTCTCTACCGTGTCATGGTGGCGTGGCCGCTGTCATGCCGCCGGTCGGGCCGCCACCGGACCGCCATGGCTGCGGTCAAGCTCCCTCCGAACCCCATTTTGTTCAAATAGTGTTGTAGTTGCATTCACGGGCACGTGGGGATCATGATGGTGTGCCTCCGCTTCGCCGGAGCCTCGCCGCCGGCGAGATGGCCGACGTTCAGCCATCGCCATGGCCTCTGGCCAGAGCAGGGCACGGCGTGGTCTTACTGGGCTGGCCCAGTTCGATGGGCCAGCAACGGGGAGACGCGGGCCAGGAGAAGGAGGAGGGAGGAGCACGCCGGGTGGGCCGGTTGGGCCAGAAGGCGTAGGGAAGTAGGCCTGTTGAAGTTTTTGTTTTTCTTTTCTAAAATGCTAAATAATACCAGTTTTTGTTTATTTCATTGTGATTTATGTAGAGTTCCAAAAATGATGAAAATTTTTGTGTAGTCTCCCTATGTTGTGTACTATTTAGGAAAATTATGAAATGCTAATTTTGATTACTTTTTAAAGGTCAATTAATTAGCTCCATTAATTAATAAATGACTTTTCCATAATTTTTCTAGGCTTAATTAATTATCCAAAAATTGTGAAAATTGTTTTGCCATTTAGTTATGATGCAAGCTTCTTAAAATAAAAATTTGAGCTTAATTTGATAACTTTGATTTTATTCTTAATTTATGCTTTATTAATTAATTAGTTAATCATGTAATTAGTGTCTAATGATTTAGGGTTTGTTTGACTTTGTGATTGTGTGTTGACCATAGGTCATTAATTCTTAGTGACCTTTGACATCTTTAGTTAATTGTTTGAGCTCCCTTAATCATGTTGTTAGGGTTTAATTAATCTTATTTCATGTGATTAACGAAAGTAATTAACAAAGCAATTAACCTAGGAAACCCTAAGCTAGGGTTAGGTTAGGTTCTGTTGTTTTGCAACTGTATCATGAAGGAAAGTTGTACTCAAGTTCTTAATCTTGTTATGCATCCATCAAGCATCATGTTTATTATTTCATCATGTTGAGCATACCTTGTCATCTCGTGTAGTCCCCGTGAACGAGGAGATTACTGAAGTCGAACCTGTCCCCGAAGAAGAGCCGATGTCAGTGGAGGTGGGATTTGACATTTGTGGTACTGACCCAGAACCTGAACTTCCCGTCGACCAAGGCAAGCCTCGGATGCATTTAAACCTTCCTTGCGTTTTAAAAAGCTTTACTTCACTTTTGTTAATACTTTGTTGCATTAGGTGATAGGAGTTGAGTGATAACCTAATTACTGTATTACCATCCTTGATCCTTCAATATTATCCTTGTTACTATTTTATTTGAAAATACTTAGTATGCTTAGCCTTGCTTAATGAGAAAACTTTGAAATGATTAACAAAGTTTGAAGGGTTGTTGTAGAACAAAGTGATGGATAATGAATGATGATGTTAATTTGAGACCGGTCGATGGACTTGCATCGGGAAAGGAGCCTTAATATAGTGTTTCCGTCTGTGTCGGTTAAGGACCGTTCGTCGTTGAACTATGTATGTTGAGACATTATAGTACTAACCACATACCCGTGGTAAGCCCTACCTCGGCTATTCTAATTCGTGAACGGCTAACCGCGTACTGGGAGTGGAGAGGTGGCAAGAGTAGTTTGTACCCTTGTAGCCAAGGGCTGGATTGGAGGTGCACTGTACTCTCGGGTGGCGCTGGACCCGGTCATGTTTTGGAGGATCCGAGTGCAGCTTGATATATGGGGGTTTGAGTCCCGCAAATATCATGTGGTTAGGAAGCCCCAGCTGGGTAGATAAGTGGTTCGGATCATCGTTGCTCCTCAGATATGGAGACTCGATTTGCTGTTCAACATCGTAGTTAATAAGTGGAACTTTGGTCAGAGAATAGGAAAGAAGTTGTATGAGTTATCTGATCTAGACTAAGATCACTTACATTCTATTAATGACTAACTATGATTAAAAATGTTGATCTTAAGGACTCACTATTAGTAGCTTTTATGCAAAAGAACTTTGATTCTTGCTGGAACCTCACCTTGAACCCCCTGAGCCTGCATTCCGAAGTCTTCTCCACCCTTTTTGTCGGTTAAGTCTTGTGGAGTACTTTTGTACTAAGGGTTTGTTGAACCCCTGTTGCAGGTGTGTCTCATGAGCATGTTTGTTTCAGACCCTGTTGCATGACCGTCTTTGCGGTAAGCGACGACGAGTAATATGTTTGGCTCTTGGGCAGAACACCACGTTTTGGTGATTTGTAATGAAGTTACTAATGCTACTCCACTACTATGGTTGTAATAACTAAACTTAAGGTTTGTAAGGTTTGGAACAAATGTTTTGTAAACTTATGTTATGTAAGACTTCCGCACTTCTACTCTGATGTAATTTATTATGTAAACTGTTGTAATACTGTAATGCCTCTAAAATGTGATCCTGCTCGGAAAATTGTGGATGATTCGGGTTTCCTGAGAACACCCGACAGACTTCTTAAGTTCTGTGGTACACATGTATAGTTATCAGAGGTCTTTAAGGCAATGACAGGTACATGTGAGCCATATAATTTAGGAGGTTCTACCACAACCTGACATGTCATTTTCATGTTGGTCACTCTCAACACTTCCATTATCTCCCACAAAACGTTCTCTGAATCAACTTCATTTTCTACAACAAACTCAACTGAATTATCTGCAACTCCAGTTGGTCCCCACTTCCACACTATTGATTCCTTAAAGACAACATCTCAACTGACTATGATCTTGTTTGTGTTAGGATCAAATAATCTATGAGCTTTGCTGCCTTCTTCAACCCCAAAATACACTAAAGCTTTACTTCTGTCATCGAGTTTCTTCATGTGTGGTGCACTGTTCCTTGTAAGTGTAGTGCAACCAAACACTTTCAAATGCCCCAGAGATGGTTTTCTTCCCATCCAGGATTCATATGGAGTGACATCACCTAACACCTTGGTAGGCAACCTGTTCAACAGGTATACAGCATGTCTGACTGCCTCTCCCCAAAATCTTTCCTAGAATTTTCATGCTTTTCAACAATGCTCTGGCTATTTCCATCACAGTCCTATTCATTCTTTCCACCACACCATTTTGCTATGGTGTATATGGAGCTGTGAGCTGCCTCTTGATTCCTGCTTGTTCACAAACCCCTGCAAACACTACAGCAAGAAACTCTCCTCCTCTGTCAGATCTGAGTGTTTTGATCCTACACCCAGTTCCACTTCAGCTTTATACTTGACAAAGTAGTTAACTGCTTGGTCCTTGGATTTCAACAGAGACACATGCATCCACCTTGAGTGATCATCAACAAGTAGCATGAAGTACTTGTTCCCCCCTGCTGTGGCTTCATGTCATAGAACTGCTCGATGCCTGCCATTGTCTTCATCGAACGCCATTGTCTTCATGTCATAGAACTGCTCGATGCCTGCCATGACGGTGTGGTACCGATCAGGCACAATATCAAACAGCTTCTTGATCAACTCTGCGTCGCCGATGCTCTCCCCAAGCTGCTACTCTTGACTGATAGAGATGTCAGTTTTCCCATAACTTGGTCAAGTGGGTCATCTTCGTTCATCCGAACGGCCTTGAATTCGCTTTTCAGCATCTGCAGCCTTGCATCCCGCACACGATCCGCTCCGATGAATCGGGCCTTCAGGGAATCCCACACCTCCTTTCCCGTCCTCTTCTTGGTAACTTGCATCAGCAAGTTGTCAGGAATGCACTGAAGAAGGTTGGCCTTGATCTTCTTATCTTTGGCGGCTGGTTTCACCGCCTCCACTGTGATCGGCGCCGTCGCCGACGCGTCCTCCTCCAGCTCCACAATCTCCTCTCCTCCCGATCCTCCATAATCGCCTGAACATGGATACACCAACTAGTGTAGTTCGTGTTCATCAGGGTAGGGTAGATCTGGCATGCTTCCCCGCCGCCATGCGCTCCCTCCCCGCTCCCGCTACCGCTGCCGCCGACAACAATCGACATGGCTGTGATCTAGAGTGGCTCCACGATCGATTAAGGCTCTGATACCACGTGTTAGCACCAGGAACATAATCAAACCCTATATATGTGGCTGGATCTCAGAACAAGAACAAGAACAAGGAAGAACACACAGAAGTTTCAGGCAACCGCCACCATGGCGACAGGGTGACTACGCCCCTTTTCGCTTTCTAGAGTTAACGATACAAAGTGCCTAACCGGCTTACAAGTGATTACCCACACACTGATATCCCAACTCCTAATACATAGAGCTAATGAGACCTTTTTACAAAAACACACCTCCTAAAACACGGATACAAGTTACTGTAAAACACACTCTTTAGAACCGTCAAGGTCGTGGGAGCGGTCACCGCTCTGGACCACCTGCTCTGCGCGTCCAAGTTTCAAATTGAAACTTTCCTGCCTTCCACTCTCTCCCTTGCTCTGAACCGTGTCTTCAGTAACGCCTTTGTCAAGATTACGCCAACAGTTGCCACACGCAAGGCACGCTCCATGCCACAAGCCAGGGCACGCTCCATGCCTGCCAAACCGCCAGAGTCCATCTCCCCACTCCTCGTCATCACGCCATTGAGATACAGCCGGTGGTGAGCTGCCGCTCGGACAATCAGTCCATGAAGCCACCAGTGGTAGGAGAGGTGTGCGACGGGTGCGAGCGCTTTCCTATCCGAGTTGCCTAGGGCTAGCTTCTCCATGAAAGTTGTTGGCTGCTTGGCCTTTCACAGGTGCTCTTCTGTGGCGCTGTGACAGTAGATCCAGGCAGTTGTAGCACGTGGTTAGGGCTCGGCATAGAGCGATGGTCCTGGCTGGGCATGCAGCTTCTAGGTGCGCCATCAGCTCCTCAAGAGGTGCGAGTGCGGCTGCCCATGCGGTGGAGCTTGCATTGGGTGTAGGGCGCATGCGAGGGCCAAGGGGCCGACCGACTGGAGTGGGCAGCAGCGTCGTGCGGGAAGACGCTAGAGGCAGCGAATTGGATTGGATGGCTAGATCAATTGGCATGCGAATCGGACGGCCAGGAAAATTCAGCAACGTGGCCCAATCTCTTGCTCGAGCTTGGCCCTAATTTCGTCTTATAGAGATAACTACTCGGTAGGGTATAGATGATGTGACTTAAAAGGCAGTTTAGATATATAATATGATTTAAGCCCTATTTTGATCCATGATCTAAAATTTAGCCACTAAACATTAGGTCGCTTTAGCTCTCGAGGTTCCAAATAGGATGTCTAAAGTGTTATCTAAAATTTAGTTAATCTCATAGAAACTTTAGACTATATAAGTGAAGTGTTCTAAAGTTTTAGTCCTTAACTAAACTTTAGACAAACTTTAGACAATAGGATCAAATAGGGCTACGCCAAGAGTAACCTGACACACCCAGCCACCATCGCAACACTCAGCAATACGTGTGGTACCGTTGAATAGAACATCTTTCTTACCTGCACGTGCTGGAGTAAAACTTAAAAGAATTATAGTTTATAAACCTAGCACGCAATTAAATTTTGATTGCAACAGTAAATTTTCTTATAATATATCCTTAAAAACATGACCCCACTTAAATATATTTCGATAATATTTCATCGAATAACATTTTTTCCCCATGAAAATATAAACATTTTTTGAGAATAAAATATAAACATTTTAATAAGCTGCACAATTCTATAGGTTCAAAAAATGTTTTGTCCATATGGAAAATGTTCTAAGTTTAGGAGAATAATAGTTTAGTTTTATTCCATAATATCGGTCTCCGGTAGTAAAAAAAAGATAACATATCATAGACGCTACGTGAACAACCTAAAATACATAATAGAACATCTCATCGTACGACGTGAACAATCGAAAACACATTAATAACAATCTAAAATATATCATGGAACATCTCACATGTACTAAAATACGACATGTATAGAATACCAACAATTTGTTAAAAAACATAATATAGCATGGCAAATCTCAAGAATACCATGAGAACATCTCATAAATATTATAATGAAAATATACCTCGTGAATATTATGATAATAGTCTTATTACATATAGAATATATAGTTCAAGTGAATATCACCATCATGGATACAAGAATACAATGGTATAAATTATATAGAAACAAAAATAAAAATAAATAATTGACAGCAATTAAATATAAATGAAATAAATAATAAGAAAATTAAATATAAAGGAAATGGAGAAAAATAAAAAGGAAAAAAAGAAAAGTGAAAGAGCGTCGCTGCTTATACTACCTAGGACATTTCGTTGTCCAACAATACCTTAGGCTAACTATTAAGCTGTTTGACGTGCTAAAGCATATATTGGGCCGAACTTGCGGACTCCTCTTGCCTTGTGAGCTGTCAAGCTATACTGGGAGAAGGACGTGTGGTCCTTCTGCTGGGCCACCAAATGTGCATGTTACTTGGGCCAGATAGATTGGAACTGAAAACTGGCAACGAGATGGTGTGGTCCGAAGGGTGATCCGGTCCGACTAATTGGACCGGAAGATTGGTGCTGTTTATGGCTTTATGCAAGGTGAAGGTGACCAACATTTGTAATTCACAGACAAAATCACAAGTCACGTCAATGCTAACTAGATTATGCACATCTTTCTACTTACTCCTAGATACTGGTAAACTCCTAGTTGTAAATTTGCGGCTTGCCAAGGATCCATTTGGTCGGACTCGGACGTGGGTTTGGCTTGGATTCAGGTTCATTCGACCGTACGCCAAGACTCCTCCCCATCTGCTGCCGCCCACGCACGCACGCGCCCCAAGCCGCCAGCTGCCCAAATCTCCCAGGCGCGCAGGCCCAAGCCATGTGGTCACTCGCCGCTAAACTCCCTCGTCGGCGCAAAGGATGCGGCGGGCGAACAGTAAACAAGTAGGATTAGGATTAGACCCCGATGATGATAAGATTATGGCCGCTCCTTTCTTTTTTCAAGATCGTGCGTGCTTTCGCCCCATGTCGGCTAATGATCCCTCCCGCGGCTGATGGAGGTGCCTGCGGCCGCGCGCCCGGTGCCGCGCACATGGGCTCCCACCCCGGGCCACGGCACGGCGCCGCTCGGTGCCACTATAATACGGGTCAAGGTGCTGGGCTGATCGCGGGATTAGCACTGGTGACGCGCGGATTTGTCGGCTTCGAAGCGGTGGGTGTGGCGGCCAGTGGCCATTGGCAAAGCGAGCATGTTACTGCTGACCTGCCACTGCCGGGCGCGATGGATCGAGGCAGCGAAAGGGACGGACAGGCTGAGCTGTTTGGTGTGGGGAAAAGGGCGTGCTTGGCGTGGACTGGATCACTGGATGGAGGTGGAGGAGGACGAGCTCGGGATGTGTTGGATCGGCTTCAAAGTGCTTAGCTTTATGTTAGTGACAACTGACAAATAATAATCACTTGACGATGCTGGTTGAGGGGAAAAGGCATTGTTATGGCATACATGAACCTGGAGATGGAGAATATAGTACTGCATGCGCCCGATCACCACACTGCCGCTTTGAGCGGAAACATGCATGGGCTTGGTCACCATACAATTGGAGTACTGGACTGCACTTCCTTTGCTTATCTTTGGTCTTATGAGACCTCTGTTCCGGTTGATTTGGGGCACCTGCAGCTCGCCCTGAGTTAGCCACGTTGTGTAATTTGCTTCCCTCTTAACGAAATACACGTGATCCAAGCGTGTTCGAAAAATAAACATTTGGAATGGAGGACTACGAAGATTCTTTTCCTTTGGAATACTGTAGCTTGCTAGCCATTTCATAGAAAATAAAACAACGAAGATTCTTTTCCTTTGGAATACCGTAGCTTGCTAGCCATTTCATAGAAAATAAAACATTCGCCCAAATATGTGGCTTTCCTTTCCTTTACGGCTGCCCGAGGCAATGCCTGTGAAGAAGAGAGAAACAAAGCAGCACATTGAGGAAGACAGAGAATCTGAGCACTGCTATTATTGCCCCCTCACACTAATGGTGGGACCTAGGCTTGTAGGCAGTGGCGAAGCTATATACAAGGCAGTGGGTGCACATGCACCCAAAAAAAACTAAACACCACTAAGTAAATCAATTTTTCATCATGATTACTGCTCAAGTTTATGCATCTATAAGGCAAATGCATCACCCTTTAATTTGTTCTAGCTTCGCCACTGCATGTAGGGACAACATGTCATCATCTAAGAGATTCAGTTTGAGAAGTTATGTGCCCATATGTCTTTTTCATACGTGGAACCCACTTAATTCTTGTTTCCTATATTTTATGTTCCAAACACCTCTTTCTATATTTTTTCTTTGATTTTCCATTCCACTATTTTCTTGTTTCCTTCATATTCTATTACTACATTTTTTTCATTCTTCTGTTTCGAATTCCTTTGTTCCAAACTTGTCTAGTTTTGGACAAGTTTATAAAAGATAACAAGCATCTATAGCATCAAGCAAAATTAATAGAGACACCATAAAATATATGTTGGTTGTGCATTTATCTGATATTGTATATGTTAATATATTTTTATATAAGCTCAGCCAGAATTAAGTAAGTTTGATTTAGAAAAAAAAACTAAAAGGACTTACAGTTTTTAAACGTGGGAGTATCCTTTGATATGTATGTCTGCTCAATTTTGTGGTGATGACTGCTCCCTTGTTTCTAATCTCAAGTGGGGACACACATGGGCAAATACATTGCTAAGCAGCATCGATCTCAAGGGATGTCATATGCAATACCATACTCCCTCTATACTGGTAATTAAGGTCGTTTAGGACAGCATTTAGCATACCAAGGAGTCATTAATTATGGTGTATTTTTTTCCTATTTGTCCTTATTAAATAGGGTTGTGGGTACCATCCATACAACAAACATTTGCGTCTAGAGTGGTTAGTGCCCCACGACCCGAGGTAGGAGAGCATGGTTCAAATCCTCGCTACCGTGGTATTTTTGCGTTATTTTTGGCTGGGGGCGGGCGGAACGGCCACTGATGCGCCTAATGAGGGCCATTAATGAGGGTCATGCTAGCGAGCGAGTAATGAGGCCGAACGAGAAACAAGGAGTCAAGGGGCAAACACGTCCAAAATAAAGTTAACATAGCCTAGATGACTTCGGTCCCGTTCGGCTGTCCTGATAAGCCGGCTGAAAAATACTGTTGGCTGATTTGTTGTGAGAGAAAAATACTGTTCCGGCTGAAAAAACAAGCTGAAAAGTACGGATTATAAGCCGGATGAACAAGGCCTTCATTTGTGCAAAACCTCCTACCCCTAAAACGACTTTAGTTTCCAGTATGGAGGGAGTATAAAACAGGTGCCGGCCCAGGGCTTAACAGGATTAATAGGATACTCATACCAACAAGTTGTAACTTCTTTTCTGGAAGCCCATCTCGAAAGAACTCCAAAGTTAAGCGTGCTTGGCCTGGAGCGATGGGTGACCGACTAGGAAGTTCTTCCCGGGTGTGCATGAGTGAGGACAAAGTGCGCAGAAAAAGACTTGTGTTGGTCTATGAGGGCAGTCTATGTCCTAGAAAAGCGGCCAGATGTAAGCGGGCTCGGCCTCGAGGAGACGGGACGTTAAGCCGGCTGAAAAATACTGTTGGCTGATTTGTTGTGAGAGAAAAATATTGTTCCGGCTAAAAAAACAAGCTGAAAAGTACGGATTATAAGCCGGATGAACAAGGCCTTCGTTTGTGCAAAACCTCCTACCCCTAAAACGACTTTAGTTTCCAGTATGGAGGGAGTATAAAACAGGTGCCGAGAAGAAGAGATAGTTATTTCAAAAAAATAATCATCTTTAAAATCGATGACTACCAGTATATATAAGATAATTCGTAAACCATTTTATGAGTTATATATTATTGCCATACAAACTCACGATAGTTCTTTGTTCTATATAGAGGCATTGAGAAGCATCTACAATTTCTAGTTTGGTCCTTGTCTCTTGTGATATACTCCCTCCATTCAAAATTAAATAAACTTTTATAGTTGTTCATAGAAAAAGAGCTCCAATATTAGTGATAATAAATTAGTATAACTAGATACATCATGAAATGTATTTTTCATATTGTACTTATTTGGTGTCATAGACGTTATTATCATTTCCTACAAAATTGGTCGAACTTAAGATAGTTTAACTTTACATGATTCTAGGAATTAATTGATTTTTTAATAGAGCTAGTACATCGCAAAAAGCTAATTTGCAAAAACTTAAGATGGTTTGATCTAGAGTGATTTCAAGAATTGATTTATTTGGGGACAAAAGGAGTATACGTCTCTTCACCTTGGCTCCAGTGGATGAGACACCATGGAGTGCCATAGTCACACAACAATTACAATCACTACACTAGAATTGTTGAGTAACCCCAAACATTGGGTAAGTCACAAATCCAATGTCTAGAGCTCACTCATGGCGCTTATAATTCCATAGTGGAACAACGGTAACATGGAACAAAAATCTACAACAGGGATGAACAATAAGTCCTTCCATATGCAAATAGAAACAACATATCCAACCTCTTGCTTAGGACAAGACATTTGTTGGAACTCATTGAAGATAGACGATATACCTTTTTTGTGAAACACAGCCATAGACACTCACATACATATAAGCACACTCACTCCTATGAACATACACATACAAAACTCTACCCATATGAGCACCTTCCAGAAACTAAACAAGCAGATCTTAAGATTGACAAATTAAAGTCACCACAAGTGTCTTGCTATCAACAGACATGTCGTCTACCACTGAAAGAATAATGCATTGTAGAGTAACATATTGTTAGAATGAAGGGCAATAATATAAGGGCATGTTTGGTAGATGTAACAGAACCGACCAATTATACGAAATTAAGTAAGAAAATCACCCTTCGAAGCAGATAATTTAGCAAACTTAAACCCGTATAACCCGGTAGTCCGTGAAACCACGAAGGATTTTAAACCAACCAACATACAAACCAAGATCGTATAAGTTTAGCAGTCACAGTCACATATTACATAAAGTTCGTAACGACAATTGAATATATCAGAGTTTAGAATATAGAGTTATTACAACTCAAGTTCACAATAAAATAGCGAAAGCAAAAGATTTCATAAACCACACACTTAGTTCAAATACAGTGCTAGAAGATAGTCACTTTCCACAAAAGCATTGGGTAAGACATACGGAGTGATCATTGCCCTTGGTCCTAGTTGTCACCTATCGCAGGATACAGGCAGTTGATGCAATAGCCAAAGTACATCTGACCATCTGCAACAACAATGGGAACAACGTCCCGAGTATAAGAACTCAGCTAGACTTATCCGTCGTAAACCAAAATAAAGCGACACCAAGGAGTATGTAAGGCTTTCTATTAGTGGACTAGCTGACTCATTTGCGAAAAGCATGAGATATCATGAATAAACCATTTTTAGTACTTTGTATCATCTTTATTATAACCTATTCAGCTAGGTAAGCACCTGCGCTATAGCAATCACTTGAGTAACCAATAACATCCTGTTACCATTTCAGGATTAGCTTTTATCACATTATCCTCATAACCATCCGTGTTCCATCATCATTACTATGATGTCGTAACTCATGTCAAGTGCTCACTATCCAGGAGCGATAACGATTCGAATCGATTCCTAACCAACTGGTGATTTATTCCTCACACAAACCACACTCACCCGCTAAAGCAAGATACAGATCACCAATGACACTATCTAGGTAAACGTCATGGGACAAACTGGAGCTGTAGTACCCAGGGACTGCCTAACAGCCAAGATGCACCTTAGACTCACTCTTCGCGTCCCCGTCATACCCCCTGCAGTACCAATACGCGCACCCGTGTAGATTCCGACCCGAATAATGCCACTAGCTTCGCGGTCGAAAGGTACTTTATTTGGCCAGCTAAATGTGAGGCATGCGTTCAACATGACAAGAGGGACGAGCAACGATCGGTCTTTAACCGACACAGACAAAAAACTAATAGCACCCTAGAACCCTGCCTGGTTGCCTCCAACCTTTCCGTCCGATCTCCAGATATCCATCAACACATGGTTATTTTCAGGATTTTATCCATTCCATAGCTAAAACATTCTAGTAACCACCTATAATTGCAGGTGACCAGAAATCACTGATCGCTACCGGTCTAAGCAGGGCTAAGTAGTATTCGATTCTAAACCTAATAGGGTACGAATATAATAAAGTAGGCAAGGATAGAAGTAAATGCATCAACGGTTTCACTCAACTCGTATAACTTAATGCAACAATATATAAACTCACATATATATAAGGAATTATTTTTATAAAGTAGGAGACTTAGAATGCTCCGAGGCTTGCCTCGTTCGAAGGAACTGGGTTGGTTGTCCACACACTCAGGTAGATCCTCTTCTTGCTCGTCTACCTCGGGCACCTCCTGTGCCTGGGTTTCTTGTGGATCAGACCCGATCTATTCCTCTTGCACTGTCACTAGCGCTTCCTCCTGCAATCCTGTATAATGCAAGTGTATAAGTAAATATGCAAACGGTGCATTGGATGCGATGATCATAATGACATGATATGCAGATGAACACATTGCGACCTTATTGGATAGCATATAGGTAAAACCTTTCGACAAGGTAGTCAACGTCATTCAAATGATAGTTACCACTAGGGCATGTCATCTACTGCATTCTCTTCTGCTAATAATTCTCGTCTTTTCTGTTAACTAACATGTAACCCTAACATGAGTGCTACTACACTTTATCAACACAACCACATTAACTTGTCAAGCAATACTAGCAAGTGATTTTGGTGCTTCAACGATACATCAAAGCTTCATTATTAAACTAATGATACATAAAGAACATTACTTTATTTTCACTTTACACTATGGTTACAACAGCAACCAATATTTCTAGTGCATAGAAAAATCTAAACAAATTACAGTAGCACAATCCTACTCTAAGTAGCCTACCATAAAATTTTCATGGGATTTGGATCAGTAAAACAGCCTATACAAAAATGACAAGCTATGGCATATACATGAGCATGAAATACTTTGTATTATGAAAAGTATCAAACAACAGATTTAGTATTTTTTCTATGTTCTACACAATAAACAATCACTGTACAAAAATTATCACATGCATGTTTTATACAAATTTCTCTCTCTAGCAAAAATAACAAAAATCAGCCAATAAAGGCACTTGAACTACACATCACAATTTTTCTATAGAACATGCATGACATATATTTTTCATATAATTTGCATCACATAAGAAGAATAACAAACTTGGAATCATATTTTTCTGAGCTCCCTATGATTTATTATGCATTTTCTAAGAAAACAGCAATTATAAGAATTAAATAAAACCCTATACAAAAGTATCACAAATTTGACATACAATATTTTATACTGTAGATCTACTCCTAAGAAGTCTACCAAAATCGGTTTCATCATTTTTGGAGCAATATTTTTCTAGATATGATTTTTGGAAACATTTTCACAATTTCTGAAAATTCATTTTTCAAATCTCCTCTAAAAACCGCTGCTACAAACGCTGGGTACACCCGAGGCAGTGCACCCACGCTTGTCATATGCGACTAACACGTGGGCCCGCGCGGCCGCTGACCAACGGCAAGCTCGCCGCCGGTGAGGCCTCCGGTGGCAGGGAGGGTACCAGTGCGCGCCCCGCACCGAGCCGCATCCGGCGTGCCAGCTCCTAGAGGCGCGGGAACTCCGGAGGGAGCTCGCCGGCAGGAATGGTAGAGCGGCGGCTCTGCTCACCGTCGGGCGGCCAACACTGACCACGGCGAGGTGCGAGAGATGGTGCACGAGCTTCACAAGAGCAAGGCGGACGAGATGTACGCACAAAGAAAGGAAGAGGGGGAGCGGAGGATAGGAGTCCACGAAGCAGTGCTCTCCGGTGAGCTCGGCCGGAACTTCGGCGAGCAATTACCGCGGATAGGGGCATTACCACTGCGAGCCGAGGCGAGCACGGTCTGCGCGAAGAGAAGACGGTGCTCGGCGAAAGATGGAGGCTCTGGCGGTGAGCTGTGGTGCCCGGAACGGCCAACTCCGGCGAGGAGCTGCGCGGCGATGGCGGAGGAGAGCCGCTCGGCTGCTTTGCTGCTGTGGGGGAGTGAAGGGAGGCAAATGCGATGGAGCAGGGGAAGGCGGACGCGGCGCTGCAGGTGTAAGCGAGCGCATGGGGTGTGGGGCCACCGGACGGCCAGATGCCACCGTCGCCGGAGCATGGCAGCCATGGGGCTCGCGGCTCCTGCTGCAGTCAGGCGTGGCGCGCGCAGGAGAGGGAGCGCGCGAGGTGGAGCAGGCGAGCACGGAGGCGGGCAAGACCGACTCGCGGAGTGGGCTGAAAGTGGGGTGCCGGCCCAATAAGAAAGAAAAGTCTTTTTCTTTTCTATTTTCAAATCCAAATTTTACTAACAGCCTCAAATTTCAAATTTGAAGTGGAAAATGACATTTTCAAAACTTGACCCCAAAACAAAAGTTGTTTAAAATTTAATTCTCTACAACATTGCTTTAGGGCACATTTTGAAATTCCAAACAGATTTTGAAATGGGGATTCAAAGTTCATTTTAAATCAAAATTCCATTTTTCTAGATTATTTTAAAAGCAAAATTTGAGAAAATTTTGAATACCAAACTTGCTCCAAATTTTATGCTAAACATTTCTAAATGATTTGCACTTATAACCAAACATGTTTTAATGGCCTAACAAGCATAATCATGGTAAAATTGTATTTAAACAAGCACATGCAACATTTATGTTTCGAAGTCATGTTTCGCATGTTTCGATTCCATATTACCCTTATTATCACATGTGATTATGAATTGAAGATGATGCTCATGCTCATGATTTGAAATGCTAATACATGCTTAACACCTAGGGTGTTACAGTAGAGTTTCACTCCCTGATTTTTAGATCTAGTTCCTTGATTCTTTGATGGAGTGATTACAGTGGGGAGCAGGTAAGAATTGAATCTGAAATTACTCTGGTGGGGATTGAATAGGGAGTGAGAAACAAGTTTTTTTTGCTTCTAGCTCCCCAAGTAAATAAAGAAGTGATTATTGTCTATCCTCCAGTAGACTATATAGATTTTTAGTGTTTAGACGAAGAGGGATCTAGGAGAAGCTGCTCCAAGGAGCGCTGCCAAATAGCCCCTTAGGATTTTGAAAGAGATTTTTGAACAAATGAGGGTAACAAAGTGGAATGAGCTTATAAATAAATTACATGCAGTAGTCCTTAACACTCTCATTATCAAACAGTTTGGAGGATAGAAAAGTTAGGGATTTATACAACCATAGGAACTTATCTTTTAAAGCAGTATGAAGCTCAAGGATTAGCAAACCTTGATAGCAGAATTACTATGTAAATCTATTTTTGTATTTTATGTTGTGGTCTCTTTGAACTAATTGTAATAAATGGTGATAGCAAAATAGTTTTCATAGAAATCAACTAAGATTTTGTATATTTTTTGGTAGTTTATGCATAGCTAGCGACTATGGTTGAAGGTTACTAACAAAGGTAAGAAGGAATATGGGACATGTTCTATTGGGTTTGAGACCTTTGGAAACATCATTCCCCTTCATACATCGCCTCTCTCCATTGCACCTACATGTGAAGGTGCATCAAACTCAGCATCCGCGTACATAATGTAACACCAACCCATAAGGAGGAGATGAGAGAGTGAAGAGAGTGCAGGTAATTTTGGAACAACTTGGTGATTGGAAGCTCCCGAAGGGTTCTAGATGAGACTCAAAAACTCCTATGATATCCCAAAGCTACACGATGAGCATGGGCGAGAGAAATTAAACCTTCATTATTCTATGATGGTTCACAACTCGCCTCAGGGTGGAGAACTAGAGCAAGCAAGTGGGACCACAAAGCCGGTAGATTTGGGCAAAAAACCATTGTGCCTCGAATATGTTAGGAATATAGTTGGTATAATGGGGGCATCTTGTGAGCGCAACCATTTGCCTCTCCTATAAATATGATGTTTGATGATTGAAAAAGAGAGGAACGCGTTATTATTTTTGTGTTCTTTTTTTATGGCTTTAACTTCCTTTTTTCACGTACTATTGAAAGCTCGTGATCCCTGAAACCATCGAGCCTCCTATGACTGTCTAGGGGAGAATCTGCCTCCCAATAGTTTGGCACCATCTATGGATTGAGCAAACAAACCAAGGACAGCAAGAAATACATCATCAAGTGCATTCCAAGGAGATCCACAAGCCTCTACACGAAACACATAAAATAATACCCAAAGTGACCCCTCGAATGCAACCATTTTGCCACCAGCTACATCAAATGAAACCAATGATCCAACCACTCTAGCACCACCCATTTGCCCCTCGGGAGAGTTTACTTTCAAGAGACAACTAGCAAACAAAGACATCATAGTACAAACTTTGAGTCAAACAACACGATGCGTCCTAAATGACAATCCTCTGTTGACACAAATCTAGCTCCACATCTAAAGGGCTAGCATGCTCAGATCACATGAGTATCACTTACTCTTGAGGATCAATTCACGATGAAGCAAGGAAAAATGGGTTAGCCGATTTTGGCAGATTTACCACGAAGAACCTAGAGACACCTCCTAGGAAGGAGCCCATCGAGGAGGCACACCTAGGGTTGATCTAGAATTAACAAGACCACCTAGAATGCTCACAAATAGCATTAATATGCTTATAGAACAACAATTATGGAGCTTAGAAGAGATCAGGGCAGAAAATAATAAAAGTGAAAGACAAAGAAGATAATAGATTGGTTTTTTATTGATCAGATGCCCTGAAACGATAGTGGACCTTTATATTTATAGGGTGGAGTGGACTTATCTCGTGGGGGTCGAAATCTCTTACAAATCATGTCAAATACAACTCAAATTTAATCTAGGCTGCCAAAATCGGCTTAATCGGTTTCCACGGGCTAAATCTTTCTAAAAGCGTAATTTCCTCATTTGGACTCCAAATTTGGCCTTCAATATTATGCATTTCGATTGTCTCGAGAACCCCAAAACAATGGTAAAGTACAAATTGCAATTGTGAAAGTTCTAAAATCAGCTTGGTATGTTTGGGAAACCGACTAAGCCATTTTTTCCTAGAATCAATCCTAGTTTGCCTCTTTTGGCCATTTTTGAGTTGCAACATATACTCCTTGTTTATTATAAAGCTTGCATACTAAAAAACATTATTATAGACCACAACAGCCTAACAATGATGATTAACAATAGTCATAAACCATATTTTCTTCTAAGGGCGATAATCATGTTTTTTATCATAACTCTTGATCAAACTCAAGTAGATGTACAAGCAACCTATTTCGGCTTCCATACCTTCGTAGATGTTGGATTTTGCTTAGCCTCTGCTTGAATAACCTCTACTTGTTGCTCCATTGGTCTTTCTATGTGCATTCGCTGCAATCACTTCTTTTGTGTGTGAGATGATCCTAAGGGACACCACCTCGACTGTAGATATTTAAATATTTAGTTGCTTCTCTTCTCACTTTATTTTTAACATGAGGAGATGTGCTTTTGACCAGATTATAATTAACAATAATCAGTCATGGTGATGAAGTATAGTTGGAGTATGCAATTGGATATTGAATAATATATTAGGGCATATGCATACTACTATAATCCCAAAGTGAGGAAGTGCAAGGATATAACCAAGTGCGCATAGTAATGACCCATAAATAGGGTAAGGTGCAATAACATGATTACCTTGTGATTGACAACCTGGTTGTTCTTGATGTTTTTCCGATGTCTTCAGATCCTTCTTGCTTGGACAATTCTGTTTCTTCCTGGTAACCATGTCCAAAAGTTCCTAAAAGCCCGACCTCACCTTCATCTTGGATTTGTAATTCTTTGCACATCTTTTGGAAAAATCGGCTTAGCCATTTTTCAAACTGGCTAGGTTGGTTTCTGCAACTGGGCAGATTTTCTTCTGTAACCCCCCCACCCCACCCCACCCCAAGGTCGGGTTTAGGGTTTAGGGTTCAGGGCTTAGCGTTTAGGGCATTTTGCACCAATGATTACATTTTGCCCTTTGGTTGATTTGGCCTGGCTTGGCCGAACTAAAGGGAAATGGTACGATATCCTCAAATAACTATGAGCCGTTCATTTTCTTAGATCGAACGCCATTCATTTTCTCAGATTGAATGCCTACGATCACCTATTACCTTATAGGAGGTAATATGTGAAATATATATTTATTTAATTTTTTATTTCATAAAAATAAAAAAAGGAAAGTTTGAGATATAAAAAATATTTTTTCTAGATTTGATTAATGCATGTGTGATCTGGCAGATATGGTAGATCCTTTTTATTTGGCAACTTTAGACTTGATATATTATGATTACCATATAATTTTGTATATGACTTGATACACTTGATTTACGCAGAATTTTATACTGTGTTGCCATATTGCCACATGTGTGATTTTGGACGTGCTTACATGTTACCGTGCTACTATACAAAACGTGTTAGCATCTATAGACGTCTATACATGCTCTCTAAGATAACACACATAAATGTTTTCTATTATATATTTATTATAATAGAAAATTGCTCTCTAAGATAGACTATGGAATACAAATGTGTGTGAAATCAAACTCAGAAAACATTATCCTTGTTATAGTTCGACTTCAAATACAGATATGGACATATCGTATATGAATACAAATTGGCTAGTTTGAATTCAGATTTTCATTCAGATATCAACTTGAAATCGGCATGTTGAGATTTAAAATATAAACGTAAAAGGTCTTGAAAGTTGAAACATATTATCAATGGAGATTTCCTTAATTTTTTTATTGGTTCCTTAATTTCTTATCTTCACAGAAAAGGAAGGAGGCAAGCAGCCTGTGTCTCCGTGACGAGGTCACCGTGACTTGGGGATTTGTCAAGATTTTTTTTCTTTTTCCTACGTCAGTTAATTAATCAATTAGTCTATTTTTTTAAAAAAATCAAGACTCAAATTTGTTTAAGATATTACCTCCTACTAAGTAAAGGATGTACCGTAGCATTGCCCCCAACTAAAACCTTTGCGCTTTGCAAATCAATAATGTCATGACAAATGGAAATAAATCTTGTATTATATTCATAGACAATTTCATGCATCTTCGGTTTCACCGATGTAAGATGCAACAACTTCAGCTGAATCTTTGTTATTTTGATGACATAAGCATGTGGGCAACAAGATTACACTATTCACAGCGTAAAACCATGCCCCAATATAAACTCTGAACAACAATTGAAGATTGATTGTGTAATACTCCTACTCATCATATCATCAACTCAATGGAACAGTGTGCTGCCTTCGACTAACCTTGGTCATTAGTTGTGTGCACTGCAAGTTGCTGTTGTCGGCTTTAAAAAAATAGTGCCTGGATCAACGAATTGACTAAGGGCCATCACTTGCCCTCAAGTGTATATTATTGAGCAAGATAATCCTATTCTACGACTGCAGGTTTTTATAAACCATGGGCAGCAATCAAAATCAAATGCAAGGTCAGGTGGCAGCGATATCGTCATTATGCAGCGAAGTTCTGTTTACTCGGGGTGTGTTCACTTCGTGAAAAGTGGGCGTAAAGTTACTGTAGCACCTTTCGTTGTTATTTGGCAAAATTTATCCAACCATGGACTAACTAGGCTCAAAAGATTCGTCTTGACATTTACTGACAAACTATGCAATTAGTTATTTTTTTTACCTACATTTAATGCTCTATGCATGCATTCAAAGATTCGATGTGATGGGTGAAAAAAGAAATATTTTGGATTTGCATAGGAAGTGAACACACCCTCGGTCTGGAACAGGACAATCTTGTCAATCAAGCCATTTCGTAGCTATCCGAATGGGATGTGTATACATTATTATACTAACAAAGTTGATACCCTTGTATGTCAATGAGTAAATCTCATCGGATCATCATTCTTCGATGAAAACAAAGCCTTAGTGGCAACTGTCAAGTGCCAAATATTGAAGTGCGTGTATTGTCGTACTGGTTTCAAAAGTGCTAACTGTTCGAGGGCTTGTTTGGATCCATTAGTACTAACAATTAGCTAGTTAATAGCTAATAGCTAGCTGGAGGGCTGTTAACTATTAGTTTTATTAGCTGGTCTGATTGGATTCACTGGCACTAATTTTAGCTGCTAATTTTTAATGTTAACGGATCTAAACAGGCCCTAAGCATGACATTGCTCGCCATGCTGATTTCAAAAAGCTTCAATTGTTAGCCGAAATGGTTGAAGCATGAAACTCGATATCACATACCATACAGACACAATTGAGTTTCATATAGCAATCTAAAAACTGTGCAATCGTTCACGTCGAAGGCACGGGGAGCTTGGATGGATGGATGTATGTATGTCACGGGATCTGGTTTCTGCGGACAGTTTCGCACCGGCCAGCAAGCAGGAGTAACGGGGAGCGCGGAACGTCGCAGGAAACGGGCGCGGACTATGGGACGGACGACGACCGAGCGTTACAGATTGGGCGAGGGCGCTCGCCCTGCAGCCCTGCACCTCGCGCGACACGTACTCGGCGCGGGGGACGGTGTCGCGCATCCGCGCCGCGCCTCCTCGCAGCGCTCCACCTGTCCCGCCGTCACGAGGCGCTCCCATGCTCCACTGCGCATGGATACAACTAGGCAGCAGCAGGGCAAAGTGCAAGCGGAACAGACGCACACGCACCAAACCAGAAAGCACTGCTCACCTCCCCGCTTCTCTCTCCCAGTTGCTCCCTATCCTATTCTTCTAGTCTAGATCCAAGAAGAGGAGGCAAGAAGGCAGGAGGAAGCTTTGGAGCTGTAGGAACACTGTAGATCCAGCCAGTGGCAGATTTGGAGAGGAGGGTACGTGCATGGCCAGCAGCAAGTGGTGGGAGCAGGCGGCACTGGACTTCCCGCCGCCGCAGCAGCACCAGCAGCCGCAGCCACACCAGGCGGTGCCCATGCCGCCGGCGCTAGCCACGGCGCCAGCAGCTCCCACGGCTCCCGCGGGTGCCTCGCCGGAGGGCGGCAAGCAACAGCAGGGCCAGCAGCAGCAAGCGGCGGGCGCGGCGGCGGGGGCCATCGTGCCGCTGCGTCGGCCGCGGGGCCGGCCGCTGGGGTCCAAGAACAAGCCCAAGCCGCCGGTGATCATCACGCGGGACAGCCCCGACGCGCTCCACTCGCACGTCCTCGAGGTGGCGCCGGGCGCCGACGTGACGGCGTGCGTGGCGGAGTACGCGCGCCGCCGGGGCCGCGGCGTCTGCGTGCTGGGCGCGTCGGGCGCGGTCGGGGACGTGGCCGTGCGCGGCGCCGCGGCGCCGCTCCGGGGCCGGTTCGAGCTCCTCTCCGTGACCGGCACCGTGCTGCCGCCCCCGGCCCCGCCCGAGGCGTCGGGCCTCGCCGTGCTCGTCTCCGCCGGCCAGGGCCAGGTCCTCGGCGGCTGCGTCGTGGGCCCGCTCGTCGCCGCCGGGCCCGTCACCATCTTCGCCGCCACCTTCGCCAACGCGGTCTACGAGCGCCTCCCGCTCGCCGATGCGCCCGAGCTCGACGTCAAGCCCGACCTCTCCACCGCTACCTCGGCTGGTGGGCAAGATGTGCAGCAGCCACAGCTGCCAATGGCGCCCTCCCAGCAGCCTCCTCCGGCCATGGGCGCGGGCGGCTACGCTGACCACCGCTCGCCGCCGTACCCGTGGGGAGGCGGCGTATGAGATGAGCGCGCAACCGATGCATCACGCTTCCCGGCGGCGTTCTTGGTTTTCTTGGTCCTAACATTGACTAGAGAACTAGGTTTTGTCAAGGTAATTGTTGGGCTGGTACTGCATGCAGCATGCATGGAATTGATTCATTGGAGCCCTTCTTGGGCTCCTATAATTTCCTTCTCCTTCGATTTGTGATTTTCTTGTGGGAAATGGAGTGATTTGGCTGGCCACAGGGAGCCAAAGAATTTGGTGCATGGAGCATTACATCAGCATGCTGGTGCTTGCAAATTTACTCTAGCAAATGCAGCAGGTAGGCTGGCTGCAACCAAGTGTTTTAATTGTGTGGGCTAGCTGTGTGGTTAAATGAGGTGAGTGTTCTTGGTCAATAGAGATTGGTATTTAGGCGAGTCAACGAAACTCACTTACCACTACATCACATTTCTTCTCTTTTGATTTGGCAACACTAGCTGTCTACATGATTAATGCACTCATGAGGAAACTGAGATTCCGTTGCTAAATTATGCTGCTGTGTCACTACTCGTTGGCTAGCCTGATACATCGGTTTAATTTCATTTGATCTTTCTTTTATTCTACTGTACATACTCCATCTTTTGACATGCTTCGTTCTCCGAACTTCATGATAATTTGGCTTTGCTTTTGCTTTTAAATCCATCGCTTCCATTTTGCCATGCTCTAGCCTCTATCCCACTTTATTACCCACACGGTACAATGCACTTTCTGATTGGTTTTGCAAAATGCATGTACTTCCCTAGCTCAAATCCTAGTTAGTATGCTAGGTTGCTACGACCACATGCTTTGTATTCTTCACCTCTCACATTTTGGGGCCTTTTTGAAAGCACAAATGAAAAAAAAGCATTAACCTTGTAGAATGTAAGAATAGAACAAAAACTAAAACAAAATTTTAAAGTGGGAATGTCCATTCAGATGGACCGTAAGCAAAATAAATAAATAAATAAATAAATAAAACAAAATTTAAAGAGACTTAGAATTACAAACAATGACTATAGATTGAGATTCAAACAATTCAAATGATGGCATATACAAACAATGAGATATAATTTTACATAAGCTTGAAATTCATGTAAAATTACTCTAAAATTCTTGAAGAGAAGTAGCAAGCCATTTCACAGAAATTTCATAATATAAGGGAAGAGTTTCACCCCTTTTGTTCCAACAAAGATTCAATCAATTTCTTTGAACAATTTTAGTGGGTTATTTTTTTCATGCCAGGCCCTTCCACCCGGGCGCCTTTCGGTCACTGTGTTGGCTGGGTGCCAACCGTGCTCTTCTCCGATGCTGAGATATCCATAGAATGGATATCTCAGCATAATCGTCATTGATCTTTAGGATTTCTCTACACTTTATTTATCAGTATATATAATATATCTGTCTCTTTCTCAAAAATCATGGATTCATGTTAGAATATCTCTTTCTTTACTAATAGGAGTACTAGGCACACTTTTTTTTAATCACTATAGTTTCCCCTTGGTATCATTATTATTTTGTTAAAAGCTACAAGTGCCTTTCTCTGTCCACACTGGTGTTTGCTGCTTATCGTCCCAGAGGCTGTGAAAAAAAAAACTCAAGACTGGTGGAGCCAGTTAGCTAAGCTCAAGCATAAGCCAAGAGCTAGATCAAGCTTAAGTCAAACTGACGAGCCTAGTGTGATGATCAAGCTCGAAAAGCTTCAGTAAGTTTGAGATCGATCAGCGTGAGGTCCACAAATGCATTATCCAAATCCTCTATATCCACAAAATGCTCAAGGGTTCCCGAACTACTTGACTCATCTTAGGCATGACTATAGATTGACTTGAATTACAAACAAGGAGAATTCTTTCTATATGCCATTGGCAAAAACTTTTATTCCAGATGTGCAATAAAAATTTCAAATCCTATCGATGCCACTATTCATAGATTTTAATCTTTTTTCACCCCATTGTTGATCATATTCCGATAGCCCTGGTAATAAACATAAAAAACAATGTCTTCTCTCTCAGTTAGACATATATTTAGTTGCTCCCTTTATGCCCTCCAACTGAGCATATGATGTAGATCATTGTACTAGTATGCAATCTTGAAACTTTGAAAAAAATCTATTCACTTGAGATGTAGGTAATGCGAGGAGTATTCGACAGGCTTACCCTCGACAACTATTGCCTCGACAACTATTGCAACACTCACAATTGAACAGTAGCACGAGTGCACCGAGCAACAACCACCACCCAACCCACATCGCCCACACACCGAGCAACCCACATAACTGTCAAACCTAGTAGCCGACACCACCTGTTCTTGATCAGGATCCATTTCCACCACATACTTCCTCGACAAGCCACCTATTCGTTCATTGCTGACCACTTTTATGATTTGGGGATGACTAATAGAAGCAATACTAATATCTAAAGTAGATTTTCATATGCTTACTTACACAATTGCCTTGGTATGGAAGAGATTATAGTTTAACACCACTAGCATATATGAGAATAATGTCTTTTAGGTGGCAGATAAGAAATTTAGGTCTATACCAATGAAATATAAGGAATTTTCTCTACACATAAGCTCGTCTTAGGCTTGGCTCGAGATTGACTTTTATTACAAACAAGTCGACCTCGAGTCTAGCTGTAGGCATAGGGTATTCTAGATCTTGGCTTTCGCCCTCTAATAAGCTCAAGTTTGAGGAGGCACGCTCACTCGAGCTCGGATCATTAGCATGTCTATTCCTAACCTATGGTTATAAGGAGCTCTTCTTTGACTTCTTGGAAATGAGACTTTCATTCTTTTTGGACGAAGGGAGTACATTTTGAAGTACAAATGAGGCTACCTCTTAGCCAAGATTAAGATGGTGAAAATTGTATACGCAGATCGTGTTTGCTTCTGATTTAAGCCGTTTTTTTTGTTGTTGTTGTTGTGGTGGTGGTGGTTGTACAACCAGCGGTTTCGGCAGCACAAAAATCATCGTTTCCCTTTTGTGGTTTGCTACTGGTTGGCTGCATGGCAGTTGCTCGACTGTTGTAGCTGTAGTCACAGCACGCCTGCCAAACACCTCGTATTCAACCTCACCTAAGTAACCACCTGCATCGTCTGTTTGGAACACGAGAAAAAAACAATCTTGTTTACCTGTAAAATTGAATTAATTACTAACAAGAAATAATTCTTGTTTCTATGTTCCAATATGATTTCTATAAAATTCCTGAAAGGCCTGAGGAGATGTTCTTGGGACTAGTCTTGTTCTGCTTTTATGGTAAAGCACCATTGTATCGATGTTTTGTAAAGCAGATACAGCCTGCCATTGAAGCTTCCAAAGCGAGAGCCGTTGTATGTGTTTATACAGTACTTCCCCTGTCCTAAACGTTTATCTCTAGAAAATCGTGTTTTTCTCACGGACACATTTTTCGGACGACGTATCTAAAGGGACGGAGGGAGTACTCTAGAATCCTTGCCTTCCATTTCCTCGCTTTTTTGAAGTCTTTGACACGTCAGAGAAAAGAAAGAAAAGGATCAGCGGCTCTACGCACGCTGTCAGTGCCGGAACTCTTTGCCTCGGACACCGCGAGACCTGCGACTTTACAGTACAGGTCTCAAAGCAACGGCAGAGTTGAACTGCGCCAAAGAGCAAAGACGGCACGATCTACTGCTGATGATCGATCTATCTATACCCACGAAAAAGCCTAAAGTTCTGCTCTGAGTTTTGAGCGATTTGAGCCTTGTGGAGGGCAAAATGATGCCGCCGAAGATGCCATCGCTGGGTTGGGGTTGTCGCCTGGGTCAGACAAACGGGTACAGGGAATGGAGTTTGCCCGTCGGACACGAAAGGTAGCAGCAGCAGCAAGCAGTAATTGTGTCTGCAGGCCTGGTTCAGATCACCTCCAAATGTTAAGAATTTTTCCACTCTCTTTCTATCACATCAATCTTTGGACGCATGCATACAACATTAAATATAGGTAAAAAATAATTAATTATACAGTTTAATTATAAATCACGAAACAAATCTTTTAAGACTAGTTAGCCCATAATTAAATAATATTTATCAAATACGAATAAAATGTTACAGTTCTAAATTTTTCTAACATCTTCCATCTACACCTGGGCTGAATTTGTTTTCTTGTCAGGCTGCTGCCGCTCGATCTCGAATCGCTGGGAGGCTGCGCCGCTGGGCGCTGGGCTCGCTACGCCTGGGGCACTGGGGCAGAGAGGAGAAGTTGAGGCCATGACAGATTGCCAGTGTAGGTCAGGGCAGCTGGGGCAGGCTGGGCTGGAGGAGAAAGAGCAGTCCAAAGATTTTGGAGGTGATGGGGAATCTTCTTTTTGCATAGTGAATTTTGGAGGTGAATTTGGGAATCTAAACGAGGGCTTGGTGCATCAGGCTCCATCGAAAGATTCTGCAGCTTATATCGTTCCGCTGGTTTTCGCCGAGTTCCATGTACTGTGCGCATGCCGCATGGGCCCGTCCTCAGTGGCTGTCAGTTCCTCCTTTGCATGGAGGCAGGAGGATCGGTGCGTGCAGCGGCAGCGTGCTCCTGTGGCTCTGTGCAGCTAGTGTCCCTGCTGCCCCTTGCTCACTGCTCCCTCTTCTGGTCTGTCGGACTGCAGGTCTGCCTATGCTGTCATTGCTGTGAGGCTATCCGCACAGGGCGTCGGTAAAAGAACCGGAACGCCAAATGTACCGTGGTACGTTATCCGATCCCCAAACACTCAGTTTGCTACAGTTCTACGTCAAGCCTAACGTTCGAGCAGGACGAACGCTATCCTGACACGGCCCCACCACGCTCGGGCACGGGTGCGCCGGAGGGAGGAGAAGGGAGAGAAAAAAAAAAGAAAAAGGAAAAAAAATGGTGGGCCCTACTGATAGAGTATGGTATAAAGTATGGATGGGGTACGAGAGAGATTGATATAGAGGTGAAAATCTCCGCTGAGTAGGACAGAATATTCCTTTAGAGATGAGTTTTAGAGGTGGACGGGTGCAGATAGCCTGAGACGCGAGAGAGCAAGAGGACCGAGGACGACATAACTGTTGTGATTGTGAGCTCGCAAACGAGTTGACAAATGGGAAATTTATCCGTCGGACAGAGAACGTGATTTTACGTACTCCATCGGTCTCAAAACAGTGTTATTCTCACTCGTCGAGATTCAAAAAAATCAAACACTTTTAATTTTAACTAAATATATATAAAAATTTGCAATCTCTATAAATGAATCTTGCACCAAAAGCGGGCACCCGATAGTGCCACATCATCCTCTTACTCGCCAGCCGTTGGATTGAGCGTTCACGCGATCTGGTCCGTCCAATACGGGTCGTAGCGGGTCTCCCACCCTTTGAACCGTGGACCTGGACGTTGCGAATCCTCCTGAACCTGCTCGCAGGCGACTCCCGCACGTCCCTCTTCCTCCCAATGTAGGCGGGGTGCGGGCGCCGCAGCCGCGGCGTTCCCGGCCTTCCCGGCGCGGGTGGGGTCCCCAGCGACCCCGGTGACCCTGGCAACGTGCCGCGGGCAGGCCGTGCGCTGCGCCGCTGCAGCCGGGCCGGTGCGCGTGGCAAGAAGGCCACGGCCTGCCTACCGCTGAGCCACGGCCGGCCCCGGGATCAAGCGGTCCCGGCGCTCGCCGGCCGGCCAGGCACCGCCGCCGTGGCCGTCCCCGGCCGGACCCAGCCACCTGGAAGGTGAGCTTCGAGGCGGTCGCCCCGCCCTCTCCGTCACTGGCCCTGAGGCCATCGCGGAGCAAGGTGCTGTGCGTCGACAGCAACCGGTGGGGGATGAGGCGAAGATGGGAGGGGAAGGCGAGCAGTGTCAGCTGTAGGGCAAGAGCAAGAGCAAGCGCAAGGCCTGACTTGTTCTCTCCTGTGGCAGGAGTGCACGTACGTTTCTTTCCTCCCTCTCATTCTGCCTGATCCAGAGCGAGCCAAAAAGTGCCCCAGTTTCTCGGTTGAATTGGTATAGCCTAGCTTGACCTGTGCCACCCATTGTTGCTGCCTACTTATTCACTTGGAGAAATCTCTCCTTTTCCCTAGCTGATTGAGCTACTTTGCTTGCTGATTAGTAAACCAGAAACCAATGTCTACAAATTTAAAAAAGAAAAGAAAAGAAACCAATGTCTACTTGAAAGGAAGCAAAATTATTGTTGTCCAATGAATTTGGGTGAAATGTAGTACTGGGAAAAACTGGGAATCTGGGTGAAATGTAGTACTGACATCTAGGAACGGTGGTCCATGGAAATAAGGAGTGTACAACTTGTGTAATCTACTGATGAGTATTTCTTGGCAGCCACAAGAGATGCTGGTTTGCATTGGATAAGGTTGTATTTTGTAGGGCAGGTTGTAGTTGATTCTTATATGTGTGACCCAGAAAACCCTGTAATTATGCTAAGCAGCTAGAACTAGATGCAAAATGTTGATATGTACTCGCAATATGCAAGGCTTATAAATCTGACCATGTTGAGTCTGATCAGAATTCAAAGTGCAGAGAAAATGTCACTGTTCCCTGCTTTAGGTCTTCTTTAGATGCCTTCCAAATTCCAAATTTATACACTCTCTCTCCATCACGTCGAATCTTTAAACACATGCATGAAGCATTAAATATAGATAAAAAATAACTAATTGCACAGTTTGGTTGTAAATCACGAAACAAATCTTTTGAGTCAAATTAGTCCATGATTGGACACTAATTGTCAAATACAAACGAAGTGCTACAGTAGCCAAATTCTAAATTTTTTTTTTGCATCTAAACACCCTCTTATAGTTATAGGTGACTGCTGAGTACTGGGTTATGCATGAGTTTTGATTAAAAAAAATCTTCCCAAACAGTACACTCGTATCGGAGTCTCCTTGTATTTGAAAACTTCAGCAAATAACATCATTGGTGAATAGCTTGCTGGACTTACCTGCTTAACGTTTCATAGAAGTTCATTCATCATTTTTCCCCTAATTATGATTAGGTGACTGATTGTTGTCTTCGGAACAGCACTGAGCTTGAAGTTGATATTCTGTGCTCGGTGGCCTATCAGTGTTACTCAGAACAGGAAACCATTCCTCAGTGGATTGTCAAGATTTAGTAAATACCACCACTGTTTGTAGAGCAAATTAGAGGGAGGTTCCCTTGGCTTGTGGGTGCATATACATGTTATGTAGGAGGTGCATATATGGTGAAAAATTAGATAAAATCACTGTTTTAACATTTCTAGGGAGGTTGTATTTGCACCCCCTACTCTCAAAGCAAGCTTCGCCCCTCCCTGTTTGCAATATTTCAAAATAATAAATACTTTTTTGAATTTGTTGTCTTGACAAATTGCAAAGAGATTTAGTATTATTTGAAGACTACAAAATCTACTTGAACTGTATGTGCATAGATCTTTCTCTTGGCCTCAGTATTGGACTTCGTTTCTTTTTTGTTGCCCCTTGTTTTTTCGACAAGGGGGATTTCCCATTTCCATTAAGAAGATAACAAAAATACAATTGTTCGGATAATTTTAGATATGATCAGACAGGCCCAGGAGGTTCCTTACTAACGTTACCAACCTTACTAAGGCCTTGTTTAATTTTCACGACAAAACTTTACATCTTATTACATCGGATGTTTGGACACATGCATGAAGTATTAAATATAGACTAAAAAATAACTAATTATACAGATTGCGAGTACTTTGCGAGATGAATCTTTTAAGCCTAATTAGTCCATGATTTGACAATAAAGTGTTGCAGTAACACACGCTCTAATGACGGATTAATTAGGCTTGATAAATTCGTCTCACGGTTTACTGACGGATTCTGTAATTTATTTTTTTATTAGTATCAAATACCCCATACAACAACCCCATATGACACCCAATATGACATTCAAAACTTTACACCCTGGAACTAAACAAAGTCTAACATCCCAGATCAGGGCTAGAACAGAAAACATAACACTTTCTAAGAGGATACTACCCTTGCATGGACCGCAAAAAAGCCCATCTAGCCGTACTCTATTATCCATCACAGACACAAAAGATAGCAAGAAGCATATCACTTTCCCCCACTTCCTCCAAGACCAGGGAGAGGCTACATCGATCAGTAGCATCTTGCCCTCAGTGTTGTTGTTCATCATCTTCCTCATCCTGTATCAGCAGCGGCTTGTTGCCTGGAGACTTCTTGCTTGTCAGCTTGATGGCGATCCGTAGCATGGTATTGACTCCCTCCTCCAAATCTTCCTGTCTTAAGCTTTGTAGAGTCCTGCCCAGTAGCTCATTACGGCACATGCATAGCTTTTGTTGCCCCTTGTGGCATTGTCAATATGGTTTCAGTGTGTTTTTCGCTCCGCTTAGTTCATATGGTTATTGTGCGCTGTTTCCTTTCCTAATGCTTGGCGTTGCATATACTGTTCTACATTAAGTTTGTTCAATTTTACAGGTCCTTGAAGATAAACCTGATCATTCACGGTGGACTCTGAAGTACGAGGTCCTTGGGTGGGATGTAGAATTTTCTTGGCTTGCACGTAACATGACAGTAAGTATGTGCTATCAGTTTACATGTGAACATTCATCGCTTCGCTGAAAAGACAAGTTGAAAAGTATTGTTCGCTGATTTGTTATGAGAGAAAAATACTAAAAAAGTACGGCTGATAAGTTCAAGCGAACAAGTGGTGATCTCTTGAAGGTCTTCCTAATAGGTAAGTATTACAGAATATGCGGCTATTGCATACATAAATTAGTCATCGGTACTTCTATTTCATAACAGCATTTTTCTTCACTTGATTGGGTTTAGTACAATAATTTTTGTGAGTAGCCTGTGGTTTTGAGTGTTTTGCCTTTTTTCGAAGCTTTGACGCCCTGGAAGTTAAAAGTAAACAATTTTGCTTGTGGCAGAGGTGTTGTCCGGTTCTTCCCCAAAAGATCATCCTCTTGTAGAGTACAAGTGAGTATTCAGCCCTGTGAATTTGTGACATTTGTTTTTAACTTCAGGTGATATGTTTCCTTAAAACATGATCTTCCTTTTCGTTACTAAACGCAGCTGACAGTGGCATATGAAGTTCCTGAAATTTTTGCCCCAGTTGCATCAGTACGTATGCATAAATCTAATGCTTGCATGGCAAATCCTTGAACTAACCATCCAACTATCATTCACCGGGCACTAAAACCATTTCTGGAAAGCTTTGCTTCTCAAAGGTTTAGAACGCTTTGCCACATTTGCCAAGGAGCGTAATCACAAGATACCTCAGGCTTCTCTTCTGTGTTCACCCTCTGTCGTGGAGCGTGCTCTGCTCTGCTGAGCGCTCGTGGGTAAGGAAAAAGAATTGAAGCTTTTCGAGGGTTCCCAATGCAAATCTCATGACTTAACACGGTTTAATTAGGGAAAAGTACAGGGACCTAGGTGGTTTTTCTTTTTCTTTTATGTTCTAATCGGCTAACAGCATTAGCGATTCATTCCCCCATCTATATCCATTTCACATATTTAAGTATTTTTATCATTTACTTTCAGATACTCATGCTCCAAATCTCTATTGGCATCTGTATAATAATATTTGAGAAACCAGATCACGCAAAGGTTTATTGCCACCGATTAAAATCCATGCACACGTCTATAAACGTTGTTGCCGATTTTCAAATTTTCAAAAATAAATGAAAATACATATCAATAACATCTGTTTGTTGTATGCTACTTATCCTCAAAAAGTAAAAAGATTAATCAACAATAGATCCAACTTCTACACAACTGGTTGCACCCCTACGCGGCTGCGCGGCAACGCCACGCATTGTTTCTAGTATTTATGAAACATAATAAATATCATTAGATTAATTGTTAAATATATTTTCATAATAAACTTACTCAGTGATAAAAATATTGCTAAGATTTTGTTATAAATCTAATAAAATTTTTTTAAAAAAATTAACTGGCACAAAACTCAAAACGACACTTGTTTTAGGATGGACGGAGTAGAACATACAGTTAAAGTTAATTTTATCTTCAACATACTCAAAAAAAGCATGGTTTAATCTACAACACACTACATCGAATAAATTAGTTACTTTCTACCGATAGGAGAGATAAAAGACCATTTTACCCTCGAGTCTTGCTGCCCTCTGGTAATTCGTTTTCTATATATTGGAATTGATAACGCTACAGAACATTCGTCCGAAATCTTAAAAAATCAGACGTTCGGCTCCACGCTCGCTCCAGCACAGTGGCCGGCCTAACAGGCCCAACTACGCTCTCTCCTCTATCTACTCCATCTACATTGCGACAGCCGACAGAAATCCCCAACTCCTCACTTCGCTCGTCGCGGCTCACCGTGCCGTCCGCCCGCCCAAAGCCGCCTTGTGGTGGCGCCTCCATCCTGCGTCGAGCCACGCCACATCTGCCGTCGCGTCGTACTCCATCCCCCGCCGCGCCCACTCTGCCTCGTCGCGTCGTGTATGGTCACCGCTCCTACGCGCCGTGGCCCATCCCTTGCCGCGTCGAGGTGTTGTCGACGTCGTTGTTCCCCACCAGGAGCTCATGGCCGCTGTTGACGCCGACGCCGCTGCGATGCTCGACCTTAGCTCGCAATATCACGAGATTCGGAGTGGCCAGACCCAGAGCAGGCTTCTCCAACTGCACCTCGCGCTCCCTTTCTTCCTCGGATGTTGCAAGCATATGTTTCAAGTGTTTTATATGCATATTGGAAGTGTTTCATGTGGATGTTTTCAAGGTAAATCGGGATGTTGCATATATTGCAATGGCTATACACGTATGTTGCAAGCGTCTGTTCCAAATGGTTCAGCTGTTTTAGACGGATGTTACACGTGTTTTATCTGGGTGTTGCATATGTTTCACACTTATGTTGCAAATGTTTCATCCGAATGTTGCATATGTTTTCACACATATGTTGTAATTGTTTAATTTATATGTTGCATATGTTTTACAATGGTTACACACATGTGTTCCCTCGTGTTTCAGATGTATATTACAAGTGTTTCAACTGTTTCATACGTATATTGCAAATGTTTTCTCTAAATGTTGCAAAAAGTAAATTTGACGTTGCACATGTTGCAGTGGACCCCATTTGCTGCAGCTACTGGGTCCGCATACATGTGCACAAGAAACCGTGCGGGCGCACATCGGACGGAGCAGGTGTGAGACACGGAGCGGTGCGGGACCCATGTGAAACATGGGTGCGGCGCGGGCATCTAAATGCTAGCTCCCATTCGAATGTAACGGAAGCCTCTCTCTCTTGGAATACAGCTTTGGGATCTAGCCAAACATAAAAATTACCATTTCAACAGGTTTACTATTTTTGTATTCATTAATTATTATGAATATATAGAAAAATCACCACCCAACTGTTTTCGTTTTGTATATATACCGTTTTCAGCCATTTTCACACCTACTAGACGTGTGGAGGGGCACCGGCGGCTGTGACCTGTGACTGTGAGAGGGAGGGCTTCGACTCTCGCTTTGACCATATCTGCCCAGTCGGCCATTGAAATCCCTCCGTATCCGTGCGAGTCAGGATGATGCGTGACTCTCCCTGCCTGCTGGCTGCTGCTACTGCTGTCTGCTCGTGCAAATTCACAAGCAGCAGGTGAGAATTGACGCAGGTCGCTGGGTGAAAATGAACGCTGACGCGATCGATGAAGTGACAAGTGGTTACACCTTTTGGGGTTTTGACGACATGCATCATGCAATAGTTTCAGTGAGGTGACCTCTTCTCTTGTGGCTTTCCACCCAAAAACTTTTCGCTCCGTTACCTCAAATATTTAACACATATATATAAAGCATTAAATGTAGATAAAAAAAATTAATTGCACAGTTTGTATGAAAACCGCAAGACCAATCTTATAAGTTGAATTAGTCCATGATTAGCTATAATTGCTACAGTAACATATGTGCTAATGGCAGATTAATTAGGCTTAATAAATTCGTCTCCCAGTTTTCAGGTGAGTTATGTAATTAGTTTTTTTATTAGTATCCGAACACCCCCTTCTAACATCCTATGAAACATCCGATGTGACACCCAAAAACTTTTTATCCAGTCACTAGACAAGGCCTTAATCTTCTGCCCAGTAACTTTATCCCCTTTAGGGCATGTTTGGAAGCCCGTAATCTACGCAAAACCCCCATAAATTATGGGCCCCAATTTTTTCCAGCTCAAGATGGAAATAGCTGCTTGGAAGACCGGTGAGCCCACTAAAATTACACTTGTTTTGGGCTAAAACCGTCGGAAAAAAAATAAAGATGTGTGGAGGCCTGAAAAAAATGATAAATGTCGGGCTCCTCGAGCGACGGTTCCTCCTCTTCGACGGTTCCTCCTTTTTGTCGTGTTGGCGTGCTATTCTCCGGTGGATCCTCTCCTCCCCGCTCTGTCAGGCTCACCGCAGAAGCATTGCAGCCGCCCCCCTCACCTGTGATGAGCCCGTGGCCGCGCCCCTCTCTCACGAGCTCGGCATCGCCCCTCTCCCATGTGCTCACCGTTGCGCCCCTCTCCCACAAGCTCAGTCGCGCCCTTCTTTCGACGACGTCGCGACGATTGCTGGACTAGGAGAGGGCTCTCAGATTTGTGGCGATGGGAGCGAGGCGGCGCCTCTCGCACCATCCCACGTCCGTCTCAGCGGTGGCGGTGGCGGTGGCGATCGCAACCCCGATTCCGAGCACCGTCTCGGCGATGGCGCCCGATTGCGTGTCCTTCTGCAGCAGCGCTGTGGCCGACATGCTCACTAAGGCGCTAGCCGGAGAGAACGCTCCGGCCATGCTGAGCGGCAACGGGAGTAGCGGGTTGGTGGTGGCGTCACCGAACATGATGGGTAGCATCCTACATCCTCAGCTACGATCTCTTGGTGTAGAGGGTGAAGTCGCCGGTGTCGTCCTCGCCGGCTACAAGGTCATCGGCCTGGGACTGTGGCAGCGCGTGAGGTGGTGCCGTGGTGGGCATGGCCCTGGAGGTTAGAGGCCACCATCACCATGTTCATGGGTTTGGATATTAGCTAACTTATTTTTTTATCAAAACAAGAGGGGTGGGTCCCCTACTGTGCTTTTATTAAGAATGCATAAAAACAAATCCACAAAAAAGTCTCAAGAGACAAAAAGAAAATAAGAAAGATTACACATAGGCTTGTAGCCATGAATCTATTTGGGGTTGATATTTTATTTTTGCTCTTAGAATAATTGGAGCAAACTCAGCCTTGAAGATGAATTTGCAATGCTGGATCGAAGTCGGAATGTTTCTGAAGATGGCGTCGTTCCTGACTGTCTAGATGGTCCAACACATGGTGATCACTATTTCCATGAAGAATGGTAACCTGATCTGATCTCTGAAGCTTATAAAGACTTGTAAAAGATCAGAGTGTGCCGGCGGGAGCAGATTCAAAGTGTTCCAAAGAGGCTATGGCAAAAGGGAAATCAACCAGCAAATGAAGTAATATTTCTTCGGTGCCATTTGCACAGTGGATGCAGTTGTAATCTGGGAGAAACATATTCCTGCATCGAAGCAAATCATGAGTACTTAGGCGATCTTTCAACACCAACCAAAAGAAGAATTTCCTTTTGTTCTGGCATGCGGAATTCCAAAGCCACCGACAGGCCCTATCAATTGAACTGTGACCAATGAGCAGTCGATAAGCTTTGCTTGATGAAAAAATTGGGGAGCCCTAAGTGTAAGACCACTGACCAGCACATTGATGGGTATCCATGCTGAAAACCAGATGATCAACTTCTTGAAACTGTTCATAAGCCACTTCTGAAAGTGGGAGGTGAAAGATTGAATACAGATGAAGGCATTCTTAACAAAGGAGTATAATTCTGGGTAAACTTGACTTAGAATTCGGTTGTCCCAGAGATCCATCCAAAAAAGACAAGATTTACCATCCTGGACATGTGGTGCAGCCATACCTTTGAAGGAGTCTAATTGTTTTAAGACATCTCTCCACCAGAAAGAACTTCGAAGATTACTATTGGGCATTGGCAGTCTACCATCTGCATAAAACCTGCTCCAAACCAGTTTTACCCAAGGGATGTCTAAGCCATTAAAGAATTTATGTAAATGCTTGAGAAGCAGACATTCACTGTGGGTCTATAGGTTAAGCACTCCAAGTCCCCCTTCTTCCTTTGGAACACAAACCATATGCCAAGCAGCTTTAGGAGGTTTTCTACTATTGGCATCAGACCCACACCATAGGCAGTGTTTACGAAATTTATCAATTTGCTTAAGGATAGTTTTAGGCAAAAGATAAATGCTCATAGCAAATGTTGGGAGAGCTGAAAAGACTGCATTAGTAATTTCTAACCTGCCTGCCTGACTTAAGAAGGATGAAACATTTACTAATCTTCTCTCACATTTAGTGACCAGAGGCCAAAAGTCTGCATCTGTGGGTTTGGTGATACTCAAAGGTAAACCCAAACAAGTAAAGGGTAAAGTACCTTTGGAACAACCAAAAGTAGTAGAAAGAAGCTGAATTCTGTTATCTGAGATATTGATAGGTACCATAAAGGATTTGTCAAAGTTTACTTTGAGTCCAGTTGATTCCCCCAAACTGTTGTAGTAGATTCTTCAGAAAAAACAATTGAGAAATATCAACTTGCATGAAAATGAGTGTATCATCAACATATTGTAAGATGGGGAAGTCTTGATCATGCTGAAGGGGTATAGGAAGCTGTAGATCCCCATTGGCACAAGCTGTATTGAGCAAGGTCTGCAAAAAAATCAGCAGCTAACAAAAAAGAAGAGGTGATAAAGGATCACCACACCTCTTCTGCTGTGAAAAACTTTTCCAGGCACTCCATTGAGCAAGACAGCTGAGGTACCAGATTCAAAAATCATTTTTATCCAATTAATCCATTTGGGAGGGAAACCTTTACTTTCCATAATTTGGAGCATCAACTGGTGTTCCACCTCGTCAAAAGCTTTTTCAAAATCTAGTTTTAGAACGACTATTTCCTTTCTGGACAAATGACACATGCAAATGTTCTCCTGTATGCGTCAATGCGTCATAAGAAGCTGTCTCGCCTTCCAAACAAGAAACTTACTGCTGAAAAGATATACCACCATATCCTTATGCACAACCTTATAGGTAAAATGATATTACAGGTGAAAATCAGTACCACGCTTCCAACACAGATCCTTAGGTTGTGCTGAGTCTGTCTATCTAGCACCCATATGTTTTTAGGAGTTCCACCACATGAATTTTTTTTAGCCATAGGATGAAGATCCAACAGCCTCCACCTCTTCTTCTACCTCCAGACAATCACAGATCACAGATCACAAGAAACAATTTTTTTTTCTATGGAAGGACACATCACAGATCATAATTTTTTTCTATAGAAGGACAAATCACAGATAAAGAGGAGGAGAGGCCATGGTCTCGCTGTGCTGCGAGCTCCGGCGACAGGCCATGGAGGTCCAGCGAGCTCCGGCCGCGGCTTCAAGGGAGGTCGGACGATGCGACGAGGGCACACGGCGGCGCGGGCGTGGTGTGGGCGAGGCGACAGCGCGATCAACGGCGGAGGTCCGGCCTGGCCATGGCGCGCCGGCCATGGCGCCGTCGGGTTGCGCTGAGGGAGGGACGCGGTCGCGGTGGGCTCGCCGGCGTCGGGGAGGCGCGCCGTCGCCGTCGCGTTGCTGGCGGCGCTGTCGCCTGAGGCGGAGGAGAGGAGGAGCATGCACGTCGGGGAGTCAGGGAGCGCGACGCGATGGGCGGGCTCCACATGTCGGCGGCCCAGAAAAAATCGTGTGTTGTTGGCTTATAAAACATATGGGTGTGCGTTAACATTTCCGTAATAAATAGAGTTCTTTTGGATCACCAAGCCGGTCAACACTCGGCAGTAGCCGAAGATGCAACAGTAACGGCACTTGCTCTCCATGAGCTTGTTGCAGTGAAGTTATCCAATGAGCTTTGCTTACTTTGATGCTCCTGAAGTGTATAGAAGCACAGACATTTTTTCCCCTTCCTAGGGGATGTTAAAGCACAGAGATGAGACACAAGAACGGATAAGCCTGTTTCACGAAACGGTGGCCCATTTAATTAGTTGGGTTACCTGTTGGCCCATCTAAATATAGGCACGGATGCTCATTATGGATCGACCCAGTAGTACTCAGGAGGCCAGATTATGGATCGACCCAGTAGTACTCAGGAGGCCAGGACTACTCCACAACGTTCCAAATCTTCAGCCCAGCAGCATTCTGCTAGTCAGTATCGACGTGACTCCCCAGCCCTCACATAAAAGAAAGCAACCATCCTTTCCTAATAACTTAGGATTTATTTGAATGGACTAAAGTTAATTATTAGTCATAGTGAAAAAAATAACTAACCAAAACTTGTTTAGCCACTACTAAAAAAAGGGCAAAGACTACCCGTTCCAAATTAAAAGCCTCATCAGGACTTTAGAACCGATAATGTGTGCTCGACAAAGATGGTGAAGACTAGCACTGCTGATCCTACAACCAGCAGTGATAAGGTCTTTAAAAAGAACAAAAAGAAAAACAACATGGATCTAAGCCTGCTCGCTGTCGTCGTTACTCCAGCACCAGTCGAGCCACCGGCTACCACTACCCCACATGCTCGAGCCACCTCTGCTCTAGCAAGGCTCTCGCCGCCCCACGCCTGGGCTGTGGCCCCTCTAGCAAACCTCCCGCCACCCCATGCCCGAGCCGCCGTTTCTTGGTCCATTTGGTCCTTATAACTCTCCTGGAAGCCATGTCGTAGCCTGGCCCGGTCACTTCCAGTAAATTCTCTAAATATGTGATGTCTTCGAGGCCTTTTCTTGCTTGTGCCAGAAAAGCCTCACCATGTTGTGTTTTTACCTGAATTTGCAACATGTTAAAAAACATAATAAGTTGTATTACAAGATTAATGTTAACACCAAGTGGCATAAACTTTGTGATATAGAAGCATAGTGAAAGGGTGCATCTACTCCTATCATGAGCTTTCACTACAACATGACACCCCCTTTTGCAACGCAAATATGCGTTGCTAAAAGTATATATATGTATTGACAGGGTCTATACCAACGCATCTAATATGCGTTGCTTAAAGTGGCGTTGCAAGGGTCTATAGCAACACTTATTTATGTGTTGGTAACACATACTAATAACTGTTGCAAAGTTGCAACACATAATGACGGGTTATGGCAATGTTTACATGCGTTTGTACAAACCATCGGCAAACTATTTCTATGGTTTTTTGCAACATATTGATTTACTTTGTTGCAACATTTATATGTGTTGCAAGGAATAAACCATTAAATCATTAATATTATAAATATTTATTTTTTAAAACAAATATAGGGATAATGCTAGTACAATTAATTTAATGTAAAATGCAAGACCATTCGACAAAAAATAAGCACACTCAGCCATATAATATAAAGAATTTATTTCATTACAATGAAAATCATCTACATAATTCATGACACAATTTTTTGTTCAGAGTACAAATTCCTATGGGAGTCAAATATAAAACATAAAGGATCCCTCTTAGAATGCCAGCCCTCCTTTCTCCTTCCTTCTATTTAGTCTAGCGTTCCGCTGATGTGATCATCCAGTCAAATATAAAACATAAAGGATCCCTCTTAGAATGTCAGCCCTCCTTTCTCCTTCCTTCTTTCTAGTGGGTTTTGCCAAGCTCGATCTTCGTGGTCGCTTTGACAAGAAGGGACTTTAGAGAGACTCAAGACCTTTGTCGTCTCCTCAAACAAGGAGGACATAGGCACGCCTTGGTGGTGTGGCCAAATCTCATATTAAATCGGGTGTTCTTGTGTTTGTGCTTGTTCTTCACTTGTTCTTGCTCGATTTACGTGTTTGTGAAGTTGCAAGGGTGTTTCAACCTGTGGAATATGTTTATCACACCCATCTACACTTGTGGTGACCCTACGTCTAAGTTTCTTTAGTCAAATTTGTAGATCTGTTGATTTCTGTCTCTCTCAAGACTAGAAATTAGGGCCCATGCCCCGATCAAGGTAAAAAAATTCCAAACTGGACATAGATTCTTTTAGTGACTTGGAAGAGAGAGACGTGGAAATTGTGGAGATATAGCTTGGACTCAAAATCCAAGACTAAATTGTGCTCACATATTGGATCTACTCTCGTAGACATGATATAGAACAAATAATTGTCTTGAGTGACCTAGGAAACAATAATACAATTCAATATATTGTATAAGTTGGTTTTACACATGTATTTAATGCTATCCTAGTGAAATTAGGATAGTATTATATATCAAGGGCGGGGCTAGGGGGCCTTATCGGTGTTAGCTGACCCCCTAAAAAATTTGGCAAACCTTTATGTACAGAGCATCTTCAAGAGTTTGCCAAATCAACTTGGGATCCATCTATTTTTGGTAAAACAGAAAAAATTGTGCTCCAACAGTTTGGCATCCAACTTGGCAAATTTTAGCAACTTGGCAAATCTCCCCCCTCCACGCGCATATTTGCGCGCTAAGCACGAGCGCGCATCCGACTTCACGTGCAAATTTAAGCGGGGCTCTTCGTTTCTTAGCGGGGCTCTTCGTTTCTTAACGGGGCTCTTCGTTCGTTTAGCGGGCCTCTTCTTATTTTACCAAGTCCAAATGGCAAACTCTTGGAGAGAGTCTATTTTTTCACTTACCATATATTTTAGCGAGTTGCCAAATCACGATATTTGCCAAGTGAATTTTGGCAAACTCTTGGAGATGCTCGCTAGTGTATTTAGGTGATGATTAGTGGAGCATGACCCCAATGGCTTTGTTGTCTGGCTTCGCCTCTGTTAGATATAACATCATGATCGGACCTCTGATTGTTAAAATGTATAGCAGAGCTTCTACCTTGGTTTTGGAATTTCTTTTAAAAATCTATTCATTTTACCACCCTTAAGAAACCATTAGGTTATTAGAGAAAACAATAGATAAGACCAAAGGCATGGACATCACACCTTGTTGTTTTATATACACGCATAAGGAACAATCACAGCCTAAACTTCATTGGCTGACATATGAACTGATTATTATTTCATATCAATCATAGAAATTAAATCTAGGTACAATCATCACACTAATTAGTAAGGCTGTACCAACCAAGAAAGACAATTGAAGTGACGGAGACTAAACCCTACCATCATTCACAGGACGGTAGCTAGGACGACCTGCTCTTGATGAACTCGAGGCAGTCGGCGATGGCCTCTGCGTAGGAGCTCTGGTCCCTCTCGGGTAGCCGGGCGCGGCGACACGGCGCAGGCCCTGATGGCGCTCTCGGCCCCGACCACCTGCAGGCGGCCCTGCCTCCGGGGCGGCACCTGAGTTCCTCGACGCTCCGGAGGAGCAGTCCGACGATGCCGGAGAAGCGCAGGCGTACCCGGAGCAGCAGGCGCAGCCGGACGCCGCCATGGCGCACTCGCAGCCCCCAGCGGCCACGCCACATTCCCAGCTTCCGGCCGTGGCAGCTCGCCTGCTGGCGGATCATGGATTGCCGTTTCTGCACAGCGCTGGTGATCAGATGGAGCAGTGCACGCGTTTGCTTGAAGGCGATCGAACTATGCTTATATACAGTGGCACGGCCATGGGTAGCTGCAGTGTTAGGTCAGGAGAGTAGGTGACCAGGTGCAGGTGGTAGGCCAGGGTGTGATGCCGGACGTACACACAGCAGATGGACCAACGCACGTAATCACCGTTTTCAGAAAAATGTCGCCATGCATATGGAGCTACAGGGCCTGTTTAGTTACAAATTTTTTTGCAAAATGATACTATAGCAAATTTCGTTGTTATCTAGTAATCAGTGTCCAATCATGGTGTAATTAGGCTTAAAAGATTTGTCTCATCCATTTCGTCTAAACTGTGTAATTAGTTTTATTTTTATCTATATTTAATGATTCATGCATGTATCTAAAAAAATCAATGTGACGAGGAATCTGAAAAATTTTGTAAAATTTTTTAGAAACTAAACAGGGCCATGTACACTCAGTATATAGCGATGTACGGTGACTCACTTCAACGATACAAGAAAAATTTGAAGACTATTCAGCACGGTTTATAGAGAAAAGATGGATCAATGCCACGTTATTCATCTGGTACCTTGGTGTTGGAATAATGACCTTTTCCCTTCTAACCGCAAAGTCGATCTATGGATGTGTTTGGTTGCAGTCTCAAGGTGTTTGTTAGTTGTACGTGTCAACAGGTTAACAAAGCAGGCTGAACAGCAAAAGTGAGATCAAGATCGAAGATCTAGTACTACTCATTAGCAACCAGCAACCAAACTTTCAAGTCCACAACCAACAACAAAATGAATGAAATGCCAAGCAATGCAAGTTGCCAACAAGCTGGCACTTGCTGAATTTAGGCATGAGATATGTACGTATGCACGGGGTATAGCATAGACATTTCGCCATGGAAAAACATACGTACGGTTCTCCACCAGCCGCGAGTGTGAGGACAAGGTTCATCACAAGGCACCGATCGGTCGTACAGGAGCTTTGGCTGCGAGCTAGCTCGACAGGTAGGGCGGCACGGCGCGGCAGTTCGCGCGACGGCGACGCCGCATCGGCCGGTAGCTAGTAGAGCCCTGCGCGCCGAACGCCGATCCGGCTAATTTCCCCCGGGAACGGACGCCCGGCAAGAGAGACACGCCGCCGGACAAGCGCAGGTGCCCACGGCCGGCCCCCTGCCGCGCACAATGCATGCATTTTGCCCCCTGTGTCGATGCATGGCTGCGTGCGGCGGTGCGGCGGCAAGAGTACAGTCTGCGAGTGTTGGGAGCAAACACGACGAGCTCTCGCCATCGCGTCGGTGCACGCTGCCGCCGCGGCAGCGACACCGTACCGGACCTGCGCGACGCATCCGCGCGCGAGACGTTTCCATGCACGGCCCCACGGTGAACTTGCCCCGTTGTCCCGGTTCCCAGGTCGTCGCCGGTCGATTCATCATCGATCGGAGACGAGACGGTGCACCAGTTCGCACGAGCAACTTCAAAAAAAAAAAGTTACAGTGTATTAAGCGTAATAAAAACGATGATTCGCTTGAAATTATCAGTCCGACTTATCAATCATGGTATAGTATTTTTCTCTCACAACTAATCAACGAATGTTACTTTTGAGCTTGGTTTTTCAGCGAACCAGACGTGGAATATTCGGTGGCAAGTCATGTCAAACATAGTAGAAGAAAAACGTGCCATCGTTTTGTCATTTTCTGCCACCATAGGGCACGGAGCATAGTGCATATGTCTAGCTCTAGCGTGCGAAAGTAACTGGAGGATGCCGATTTCAGCTGGTCATAGCTAAGTGAGTGATGGATGCCCGATGCCCTGCCCTGACATATATAATTCCTTCCTTTTGTATCAATTTACAATTCCATGTTTAATCGGAGGATGCTGACTTCGTTAGGATAAGACTTTTGACCATGTTTAATTTATTACCGTTTGATTTATATATAGTATGATTTAAAAATGGAATATTATATATTAGTTAAAAAAATGTTGATCAAAGGCTTGTTCCAGCAAAACAAAATTGATGAGTGTACCTCAATCCAACAATACCTCCACCGGTCATCTAAGTGATGGAAATCAGCAAGAGTAACAAGTCTTCAATAGTACCTCAATAAAATTCAAACAAGAACACCGGTATCACTCAAGGCTAACTCTCAATATTCACTTCTTGGATTGGTGTAAGGACCAAATGACCGCAAGAGGGAGGTTGATTGGGGATCTAAAATTTTAACCACGACAAACCTTAGCCTATGCAATTCTATCACACCCCATTTGCAGCACTTGTCTAAGGACAAAAAAGATTCGCAATAACATCAAGTCCTTATGGCCATCATACTAAATATGTCTTTAGCAAAGGGCACACTAAAATATAGTCCTTGGTTGCGAATGAAGCCAAGCACACAATATTATGCAATATAATCCCAATAACAAAGAATTAACTCATCTTTGTTTCCAAAGTTTGTAAAGGGGCGAGGGAAAAGCTTATATCTATGACTAATTACCAATATAGATGATATAAAATTTGATATTATAATTATATGCATCATCTAAATTATTTAAAAGTTATCGCTATGAGTAATGGCATTATATTAAATTTAATACTGCTAATGCTATATAAAGGTTAAGTTTAATCCGTTTTAATATGGCTCGTCATATTGGTTTTATTATCATTTAGTGTATTTATATATTGATGAAATTGGTTTTATATATTTTGATAATTTAATAATAAATGTTTATATATATTGAAATATTTATTTATATTTAATTGTTGAAATATTTATTGTTATTTTTAATGCGTTGCCTTTTTCTACATGTGTTATATACTTATATACTCATATTTTAAATCCTTACATGTATAATGAGTTTGTTCTACGAAAACTTTCAATAAACCAAATATATATTTGTTACCTTCAAGATCAAATAGATACCACATTTAATAATATTCGTTTCTGTATTTAATTTAAATTTAAAGGTGGTAAATACTGCTATCCGGATTTGATTTGCAAGTATGGACCGTCCATTCCGAGGCCTCCTCTTTTCGGCGCAGAGCTCTGAGCGCATGTGCTTGGACAGCTCGGTGCTCCATAGCATCAGTGACGTGATCCTAAGCTAAGCTCATCCATTTGGCAGCCGCTAGACCTGTGTGTTTAGTTGGGGTGAAAAGGGTGAAAAATGTACTGCAGTATATTTTGGTTTTATTTGGCAAATAATATTCAATTACGGACTACTTTGGTTTGAAAGTTTCGTCTCGCGACTTTTCACCTAACTGTGCAATTAGTTTTTTTTCGTCTACATTTAATGCTCTATGCATATGCCGTAAGATTCGTTACTGTAGTTTTTTTAGAAAAACTTTTAGAAACTAAACCAGGCCTGAGTAGGCAGGAATAACACAGGATGTCCTCCAAGGACTAGAAAATCTGAAAATGCCCATGTTGTCTTCGTCCTGTGGACTGTGGCGCACGTAGGCACTAGGCAGGATCGCAGTAGTCAGTCGTAGGCTGATGATGTACGCCGCACGCACGTACCACTAGCGGATGTACAATATATTCCGCGGCGTGAAGAGCGGCAATCAACGGGAGGCGTATTATTTTTCTAACATTCAGCTAGGCTTGACGGCGTCTGCTTAGCATTCTCTCCACAAATCTCATAGCGGCGTGCGCTCACAGCAAAACAACACGTCTGTCTACGGGCTTGAATGTTAGGATTGACTAGTTGTTATATTTCAAAATAAAAAATAGTTATTTAAAGTTTAGTTAACTAAAATTTAGTTAGATGATGTTTAGATCTTAACTTTTTCTGAACACTTATTGACCCCATTATGTAGGTTTACTCAAGTAATGGATTAGTTATTGCAAATTGAGCGTAACTTAGCTGGTTAGTTTTTACGGTGGAATTTGTCTACCTGGGTTTTAGTTCTCAATTTGACATGGGTGTTCATATTTTTCTGAATTTTCAGTGTTTTTCTTTCAAGTCCTCGACTTGACACGAGTGTTTGTATTTTTCTGAATTTATTTTAGGATTTTCGGCATTTTTTTTTAGTGGTAGGCGACATGCCTGTTAACAGATGATCATAGACATAGGGTGTGTATGAGTCTCTACGTCTGTATTGTGATTCTAGACTAATGTTTAACCCCTTCATTAATCTAAATGTGTGACCATAGCTCGGATGGTTTGGGTTCTTTGTGGTAAAGCATGTCCACCGGATTCAAATTCTTGACTTCATGTGAATGCTCACATTTTTCTAAATTTATTCTGATTTAACAGTGTTGTTTTTTTTAACAAGACGTCCGTGACAACTTCGTCAATCTTGAAATCTATCGACTGAGTCGATGCGGGTGCTCGTATTTTGTTGTTCTTTTAACAAGACGCATGTGGCAACTTCGTCAATCTCGGAACCGTGGGCTGTATATGAGTGTCTACGTCAGTATTGTGATTAGACTACCGTTTAACCCTTTCATTAATCTAAATGTGTGACGTAGCTTGAATGGTTTGGGTTTTTTTGTGGTAAAACATGTCCATCGGGTTTAAATTCTCAACTTGATATGTGTGCTCATATTTTTGCTAAATTTATTGTAGGATTTAACAGGACGCCGGTGATAGCTTTATCAATCTCGAAATCTGTCGGCTGACTCTGTACAGGTGCTCGTGTAGTAGTATATTTTAGGATGCATTCAACATCTTCATCAATCTTGAGATTTTCTACTTAGTCTTTGTTTTTCGAATGTGCTCGTAGTGAAAGGATGTATGTATGTTCATAGGGATAAGTATGTGTATGTTTGAATATCTATGAGTATCTTGAGAAAAAAAACTGATTCTTAGTGCAAAGTGATCAGCCCATAGACTCCCAATCCTAATCCGTGGCGTGATATCCGCTAGCATTTCGCGGTGCGGAGGACCGACAGCCGGCACCGAGCCCACGAGGCCGAGGCCGTTGGTCGGTCTGCCCGCCGCCCCGAGAACGAGGCCGACTGGCCGAGGCTGCTGGGCTCAGCTGGTGGGCTGGCCCTGGCCCCCTCCAGGCGCGAGCGCCAGCCCGTGGCGCGGAGACAGCAGGCTCCCGGCCTGTGGGCGCGGCAGTCCTTTTTCCAATTCCCGTGCGCCGCGGCAGCCGTCCGTGCGGCGGGTGGCGGTACGGCGCCTCACCAGTCACCATGGCGTGGCGCGGTGTGCGCCTGTGAACCGCGGGGCGGGAGCGGGAGCGACACCACCGGACGACCGTTGGTTCTCGCACAAACCAGCCTGTCATTACCATCGTGAAGTGCACAAACACAAGGGAGCACAAAGCAGGCCGTAGTGTTCACTCAGTAAAGGTACCCTTTTTTTTATAAAAGGGAACAAAAGCCGCCGCCGACGAGCCAAAACTATCCGCCGATTACTCTACTCGCATTAGGTTATCGCCCTGCTCGCCTGGTTTATAAGCCGTATTTTTTCAGCCAACGAACGGTGTTTTTCTCTCACAACAAATCAGCGAACAGTACCTTCAGTCATAGCTTTTCAGCCAAGCGAACAGGACGAACTAGCACATAACACGCGCTCCGCTGTACGGGCTAATGAACAGTGCAAAACAAAAAAAACAAGATCAAAGTATGTATGAGTAGTAGCAGCAAAGTGGATACTAACGGTGATGCTCTCCTCAGTACGTCCATCGCTCCGGACGTGCCTTCCTGAGCCTACGAAGCTCAATATATCAGCTCCCCTCTCTTACATGCTCATATGCCGATGGACCTCACAAATAAATAGGGGAGAACGAGAAACTGCTCAACTGGATCTAGATGCAGCGCTAGCCCCTCTTCTCTCATTGTGCCTCTCTCTCTCTCTCCGATTCTGGTTGCTGCTCGCGGCGTGTACAGGGCCGGCCGAGCCCAGAGCTCCCCGGTCGCCGTTGCTCCCTTCCTTCTGGCCCTCTAGGGCCACACTCCTGGCTCCACCAACACCGCCTTAGGCTCGTAGTTCCCATTGTGCATGTTTGTCGAGCAAATCTCGCCGCCACCCCGTTTTTCCTGCTCGTCGTGGCCACAAGACAGGAACTGTGGTGAGCTGTCCCTAGTGGCCCTCCACCCAGCCAGCCACGCTACCTCCGCCTCCACCTCGCCTCCATCCATCTCCTGCACACGTTCGCCGAGGTAGATATCTACCGGCACATTGCCGCCGCTGGTGCCGCCTCTAGCATGTTGTTGGTATGTGCGGCTGCCCCTACACCGAGCCTCCATTCGTCCAGGCAGCAAGTAGACGTTGTGCATGAAAGCGAATGTTGCAAGCGTATGTTTCAAATGTTTCAGAGGTATGTTGCAAGTAGATCGAGATGTTTTATATGTTGCAATGGATGTACACGTATGTTGCAAGCGTCTGTTCGAAATGTTTCACCTGTTTTTCAAACTTATGTTGTAAGTGTGTTTATCTGGATGTTGCATATATGTTTCACACATATGTTGCAAGTGTTTTATCTGGATGTAACATATGTTTTTCAATGGCTTTTCAAGTGTTTTCAGATGTTTTTGCAAGTGTTTCAGATGCACGTTTCAAGTGTTTCATTTGTCTTCAGACGTATGTTGTAAATGTTTCGTCTGAATGTTTCAAAAATAGATCGTGTGTTGCTGCTTGGACCCACCTGCCGCAGCAGGTGTCCATCCAGACGGGGAAGTAGATGGGGCACGAGCGGTCTCCGTGTGGGGTCAGGAGGCGTAGGTGATGTTTGAACGGGCATGGCCCCCATGTGGCGCGCGAAACGGAGTGCAGGTGTAGGTGTTCGAACGCGCGTGTTCGTCCAAACGTTTGGACGCTAGCACTGCTAGAATAGTAATGAACAACGCTAAATAGTGTTGAATAGAGAAATGAGTAGTATTAAACAGTACTAAATAGTGGTGTGCAGTAAAGGAAACATGGATGCATGAGGCCCTGGATGGCCTTCATTTTATTCCCGGTTGAGGGATTATTATTATATTAAACAATGCATGAGGACCTAGATGGCCTTCGTTTTATTCCATCTAATGATGAATAGTGCTGATCAAATATCTGGCTGGATGTTTTCTGATTTTTTAAGGACCTTTTAGGATTAATCATTCTTATAGCATGTCTTGTGACTAATAACGTAGAGAGGTATACTTAATCCTAGTGGCGTGAGCGTGAAGTAGGAGTTTTTTTTTTTGCGAGAAGTGAAGTAGGAGATTTAAGCTGACATGTCAGAAACTACAAAACGAGTTTGCCTCTCAGGGCCACAGTGCAATCGCGTCATAATCAGCTCAGCTGCCCCCCTCTCCTGTGCACTTTACAGAGCCAGTGCTACGAGTAAGTAAAAGATGGTTAATTGGATAAACAATCTGGTCTGGAGTAAAGTTGCCGTTACAGCAAAGGTAAAAAGAAATGGACACTGCGTGTATTACTTTCGCGGCCGCCACAAGTGCCATCCAAGACGATCGACGAAGTGCGTGGCTACGCTAATCCCACAGCAAACAGCGGTGGATACACATACACTGGGGAAGAAGTTTTGTTCATTAGCTTGGCATGTGTTTGTTTGGAGCGTCGAATAAAGATACAGAGCAGAGAGCAAGGCGGCTCGTTTTGTACTCCTGTTAGAATACTTCGAGGCCCGTGCAGGCGAACTTTTTTAGCCTTTTCTGTTAAGTTCAAGCAAACCGAAATGGCTCTGGCAAGGCAAAGCTTGCCCAAACGAGTGAGGCGACGCGAGCTTTGCGAAACAACGAAATGTGTGCAGTATTGTTGAACTCATAGGCCTTGGCGGTTGAAAATGAGAGTGTGCCCCAGATGAATATTATTTGGTGTAAGATCTAGAACAGGGAAAATGACTTTGATAGTTTTCTTAGTAGATTGATCTACTTGTTTACTGAGTCGATTGGCGATTCTTACCAGGGATGCTCAATTTCTTATAGGCCTCACATAGTTATTCGGGCATAATTATCCATATGCAGTGATCAGGGGCAGAGAAAGGGAGCGAGCAGGGGTACATGCCCCCTATGAATGTGAATTTTCCATTGATTTTTTTTTAATTCAAATAAAATTTGAAAACTTAATAGTACTGGCCCCTCCTAAAGTTCAAAAAATCAACTTCCTGACTCCCCCTGGCAGTGATTCTATCATCGTTTCGTGTCTCTGCGGTAGTGTTCGCCGTTCTTGAGTTATATAAGCTCTAGATCCACTTTGATGCTAAATGCATTAGGCAATTCATTGTCCACGTACTCTAGATCCATTGCGATGCTAAATGCATTTAGCATAATAGTGGACACTTATATAACTCAAGAACTGTAAACACTACCGTAGAGATATGAAATTATGATAGAATCTCTGGATAACTATGGTCGAATAACTATGCGAGCAGAGGACGAGGACATGGGTAACGGCTGGTCGAGGCATCCATGCCTTTCCGGAAAGCAACTGTGCCCGTCCGGATTGATGCTGCTTGCGTTCTTCAGGATACCGATGAACCATGACCCTCAGCATCTAGATTGTATTATTGTAGACTTCATCACTTGACAAGATGTATACATACAGAGGATAAAATACAACATGTACAGTAAGTTATTTTAATTCCTCTTTTGCAAGAGGGAGGGGAAAACAGATCCAGCTCTGACAGAAAGATACCCCTTGAGGCACAGGGGCACACCCAATATTAGATCTACTATAATAATACTCCTATTATACTTCACATCTACAGGTATTATCCACGAAAGCAGCCATTCTACATGTTCTTTGTATCTCCAAGATCGGATACCCTATTTGTCATGCTCTCACTAGCTGAGCTTTCTTGGTTCCCATACCGCATCATGACGCTTTGGACATCTTTGTCTGCATTTATTTATGAACTCTTGTTGCCATCTCGCCTACGATTGCTAGTGGCAGGGACGAGGAAAAGTGCAGTTAACGGCCACCCATTCCGTTCCTCCGGGATTCCAGTACAGGCTTTATTTTCCCACGCATCCAGTAGCTGAGCAGCAGTTTCAGGAAGCTGCTGCTTTCATACAACAACTGGTCTCATACACACTTGCCATCCAAACCACAGTCGTCCTTCCCTTTGTATCTGCGCTGTGCATCCCTGTGTGTGGCTGCGTGTCTGTCATGGCTTCTTCTCCAGGCAGAACCATGTTCTTCCTCGGGCTATCACTGGTGCTACTAGGAGGCCTTCGCTGCTGTTCTTGTTCTCAGGTTTGTTTCGGTACAATCAGTACTCCACCAATTCCAATGCAAGCCACTGCTTTGTTGGACCATCTCCAAGATACAGTAGTAAACTCTACTTCACTTCATGAGCTACCCCACTTCTTTCTTGAGGTCTTCCAGTGTTGTAACCCTTTCCAAATGGATGCCAACTTCAGGTGTATGTGGTTTACATGGGCAAAGGGCCGCAGGGCGACAGTGATCGTCGACATGACATCTTGAGGCTTCACCACCAGATGCTGACTGCTGTTCACGATGGAAGGTCCATAACAGATTCGTTTTCATTCCTTGGCTGTCCATACCCCTCTAGCTTCCAGTGCTGTTACATACAGTATCTTGAGTGGATGCTTCCTCTTCACAGCTCGGAGAAGGCGCAAGCATCACACGTCTACACTTACAGCAACGGTTTCCAAGGATTCGCGGCCAAACTGAACAAAAGGCAAGCCATGGAATTAGCCGGTAATTTCACAACACATGGTTTCTAGAGTATGTGTTGTTATATGTATGTAGCACACTGAACAAAAGGCAAGCCATGGAATGAGTCAAGCTGTGACGGCAGTGATGCCAAAAGGCTAATTCTGATGTGCGTTTCTTCAGAGATGCCTGGTGTCGTCTCGGTGTTCCCAAACACAAAGCGGAGATTGTGCACCACCCATTCTTGGGATTTCATGGGCTTGTCCACCAATGCAGAGGGTGATGTCCCTGGATTGTCCACCAACAACCAGGAGAACGTCATTGTTGGATTCATTGACACAGGTGAGTAGAATTGCAATAGCATACTCAGTTCAAATTGTACTGACATTTTTCAGTTAGTGTGAATATTTGTTATGTTCTTTCCATCAATGATTCCAGTTGTATTCTAGCTTACAAACTGCCAAGACATGTCAGCGTTGCAACTGGCAGTATTCACCTTTTCCTTCCACATGATGTTTGTGTTGTCATGTTTAACTTAGGCATCAAATGATTGTTTGACCAAAAAGTTAGAAACGAAAAGGATGGCATCAGATTGATAGAAACCTGTCCATCAAAATCATGAAATTCCAGTTAACTGTTTACCTTCACAGGAATTTGGCCAGAATCCCCTAGTTTCAGTGATCATGGGATGCCTCCGGTTCCTAAAAGATGGAGAGGGCAATGCCAAAGCGGAGAGGCAAATTCACCATCAAATTTCACCTGTAACAGGTACATGCTTTAAAATTAATCCACAGTATCCAGTATTGATTTTATAAAGTCACCCATTTGCCCAAATCCAATAGGAAGATAATAGGAGGTAGATATTACCTCAATGGATACCAAACAGAAGAGAGTGGTTCAAGTAAAAATGCCATCAAGTTCATATCTCCAAGAGATAGCTCAGGGCATGGCAGCCATACTGCCTCAATAGCAGCTGGAAGATTTGTCAGAAACATGAACTACGAAGGTTTGGGCACTGGAGGAGGTCGGGGAGGAGCCCCCATGGCAAGGATTGCAGCCTATAAGGCCTGCTGGGATTCTGGCTGTTATGATGTTGACATTCTCGCAGCATTTGATGATGCCATCAGAGATGGCGTCGACATTATATCTGTGTCTCTAGGTCCAGACTATCCTCAGGGTGACTATCTCAGCGATGCCATATCCATCGGGTCATTCCATGCAACAAACAATGGAATACTGGTCGTTTCTTCAGCAGGAAATGCTGGGAGACAGGGCTCAGCAACTAACCTTGCGCCATGGATGCTCACAGTAGCTGCAGGAACAACTGATAGATCATTTTCTTCATATATCAGACTGACAAATGGTAGCTTCATAATGGTAATTTTCATTCTTAGCTGACACCTTCAGTCTTCATTACTTATGCAGTCTTAAGAATACTTCTGAACAATGTGCCTTTCATGAAGGGTGAGAGCTTGAGTACATACCACATGAAAACTTCTGTTAGAACTATTTCAGCTTCAGAAGTCAATGCAGGCTATTTCACCCCTTATCAATCCAGGTAAACAAACAACTATCTCGAAAGACAATCATGATTTCAATTATCAACCAACTGAATTTCTTGTGGATTTTCTGCTAGCTTGTGTCTGGATAGCTCTTTAAATAGGACCAAGGCCAAGGGAAAGATTCTTATTTGCCGCCGTAATGAAGGCTCCTCTGAATCACGTTTATCAACGAGTATGGTTGTAAAGGAAGCTGGTGCAGTTGGGATGATTCTCATTGATGAGATGGAGGATCATGTTGCTAATCATTTTGCTGTTCCTGGAGTCACTGTTGGGAAAGCCATGGGTGACAAAATTATTTCTTATATCAAAAGTACAAGGTTGTCTAAACTTACTATAGGAAGTGCATTTTATTGGCATGCCAATCTTTTATCTAAAGTTAATTCTACAGGCATGCCATTACAATGATCATGCCAGCAAAGACGATCTTAGGGTTGCGAGATGCCCCACGGGTAGCAGCATTCTCTTCAAGAGGTCCAAGTTCATTGACACCTGAGATTCTGAAGGTAACCAGCACTAAACTGCTGGGAAAGACTAATATAGGTGATAAATTGATTGATATCCTCCTAAATTTCTTCTCCATGTGTGCATTTTTGTAGCCAGATGTCACACCCGGTTTTAAGGACAAAACTAGACATACACCATATGTGAAATAAAGTAGTCAAATCTCACATATAGCCACAGATAAGTGTAATATTAAGAAACAAATGCTTAATATACATAACACAATGGTATAAAATATACCTTAAAGAGCAATACAGCGGAAAGACAACTCCGAACACCGGGTGTAGACTTCACTCCAGGAACAAACTAACTGGTTGATCACAAGCCTAAAACTCCAGAGACTATCCTGAGGTGTGGGAAATAGCAAGAGTGGACTAGTGAGTCCATGTCGAACTCAGCAAATATATCATGGGGTTCATGAAGCTCAAAAGGTTTGACACGGGTTTACTGCAATAGCTTTTAGTGAGTCAACTTTTTAACATTTGAGTAGCAACAAGTTTACCATAAACCCAAATAACCTCATGATCATGTAAACGAGAATAATGTATAGCAAGAAATATTAATTATTAGTGAACATCAATATCATCAGAATTCATCGTTTATTCTGTAAGGGTCCAAGGCCACTCGTGACCGTGAGCACGGCTGTTATAACAGTTTTACACTCTGCAGAGGTTGTACACTTTCACTGTGAGTCATGATTACCCATATGCCCGGGATCGCGACTCCCAAAACACTTCCAAGGTGAGCAGGCAGGGAAACACTATGAAGCCTTTCAAAGGTTCGTCTAACAAGTTAGGGCCGCTAGGTTTCAGAAGTCAGTCCGTGTGATACACCACGCAGGGATCCACAGTCTGCTTTACCCCATTTGCGCCACAAGAGTAACCTCTAACAAGCTAGAAAAGGTCCTCATACTGAGCTAAAGCCAGAGCCATATAGCCCTCACAGTTGTACTGTAAGTCCCGGATGTTCGCTTACAGATAAGTCCTTATGGAGAGAAACTAGAGCACCATAAAAACAACCAAATATGCTCTAGCCCTCTTGAGCCATATTGCTTTAAAGCATCATTTAAACGTTTATTGCATATATCATTAGTCAAGTTACAGATCATGGTTATTTGTCTTGAGCACTAGCATAAATACTACCCAATGCAATGTCCCATGGGTGTCAAGGTACAAGATACAAAAACTAGGATATCCTTAGTGGTAACAAGGTAGACACATGCACATGAATTAAGTATATTAAAGGTGAATAGGAAACAAGGATAATCCCATGCTATACTTGCCTTAAACTCAGATCCTTCTTCAGTCCAAACCTTCAAAAAAACACTGCTTCTTGTTCACCACGTATAGCTCACCGACTAGACAAGATCAATAAATCACCACACACGCATCGAGCAATCATACACGAAGCAAACAATAGAACTAAATTAGAACAATACACCAAACAATTAAAGAGATTTTTTAAAAAAATAACCTACGCGTTACTCCGAACACATAGACACGAAAAACACACTAATCGGAGCTACGGTGAAAGAGAAACAATTACCGAAATATTTACTTTATAAGAGCAAAGACTATATGCTTGGTTTATTTTGCTTACAAAACCATGTGAAATATATTAATTTAGTCAATTTACATTGTAATTGAAAAGTCGATTAAAGTTACTGGTCATATTTTATTTACAAACATGTCCCATGTTTATTGAAGTCATTCAAACTTTAGCTTGCAGAAGAAATTAACCTGCTACTCAAACTGCATTTGACGTGGTTGTAATTTAAAAACACATGGATGATAGCAATTAAACAATTTTAATATCAGCATACAAAATATCAAGGTGCAGCTTCTATGTTACTTTCAAATTAGAAAACTAATCATACGCATAATAACTAAATTATATTTAATTAATTATGTATACATGTATCTTCCATTGTATTTCGAGATTTATTTTTGTACAGGAAAACGGCCACAAACATACTCATGATGTCACCAACTAGCAAATCCTAACTGCTAGGAACAGAGCATTTGTTTCTTGCGCATGCGTGAGGTTTGCTAGCCGCAACAGAGACATGCTGAGAGAAACTCCATGAACGGCTGCGAGCAACTTGCCGGAGTTCGGCAAAAAGGACATAGGAGCCTCGGATTTCGATAGAAAAAACACAGGGAGACCGAGAGAGCAACGGCGATCTTACCTACGGTGTTTACGACGGCAAAAGACACACATTGATGACGTACGGCCCGACGGGGCAGTAGCAGCTTTCTTGAGACGGAGAGCGGAAGGCGAAGATTGACGACGGGGAAGCAGCAGAAGGCCTCCACGGCGGCCTCGGCCAGGGGCTCGGAACAGGCGGCACAGACTCGGCACAGGTCGAGCGTGGAGAAGTTTCAGGGGCTCGACGATACAATGAGTTGAAGTCGTAGTCGTCGTGGTAGTCGAGGACGATGACAGATGAGTAGTGATGGATGGCGACGAAGATTGCCGGACGTCCATGCATGCATGTTGAATGTGTATATACACCATATATGCAAATTTACATTGCATGGCGCTGTAGATCGTGACTTCTTTTTGCTTGCTTGTGATCGTGCATGATAGTATGCACGCACGGTATATAATCCACATGCACATCACATGCACTAACCTCCTGCTAATCCACTCCTTGGCCGATCGGATCTTGTAGATGCTTCCGTGCTCTTGATTGCTTGTTCCTTGTTGTCGGTGTAGATGGGGATGGTCGAAACCAGCGCCGCCGGATTTCTCGTGACGGCCGGCCGAACATGAAGCAGAAAGTGGCGACGGTCGAGCGCATCATGTTGTCTTCTCCACACGTGATGGAGATCAGCAGCAGTTCTCACCATGATGCATGTCGGCAGAGCGGCGACGGCAGCAAGCCAGCAATGTTTGCTCTCATATACATGTTGGTCATGTACACATGGAAACGTTGCCGGACAAGGCAAGCTAGGGCATGCATGCTAGTTTGTAGGGCGCTCGATCAAGTAGGCGCACTGCATCAGAGAGCAGCTCGATTTGTTGGCCTGCGGCTGATCTCGAAAAGATGAGCAGCATGTTAGGGCAACTATGGATGGACGAGCTCGGCTACTCGGCAGCGGCGGCGTTAGGGTTTAGTTATAGAGTTTGGAAACAAACGATGGTTCAGGCTTGCTGTGTGTGTATACATGTATATATATAGACAACACATGGTCATATATGGCAAGCATCGTGATTAAGTTTGACATGTAATCCTTGATGATTAATGATGATATATATATGAAACTAGCAGCGTCGACTTGTCCGTCAAGTATTTTCTCTGATGACTTCCTTTTCCTTTTATTTCACTCGTGAATCAAAGATCATGTACCTGCCCAAAATAATCTTATTCCATAATTATCCACCCAAAATTAACATGCACGCATGCAAGCATGTATTTCTCCCTTGCCAAAATTGATTCGGTTCAATTAACTTTGTTGACCTCCTGATTCCTTACTTCAAATCCACCATGCACATTCACGCATAAATCTAAATTAAATAGCTGGCTTCCACTTGTTTTTCCGGTTAGACAACAGGACCATGTAGTAATCCTTCATCAATGCTGATAATCCGTTGTTGCCTCCATCCACGTGTCAGCACTTGACCAATAGAGCACCAGCCACTTTTGTTTATCTTAAAAATTCCTGGGAGGTTTGTGGGGGTAGGTTATGGATGATGATATTGATAGTGATTTGGATTACAAAGGAAAGAGTTTGGGAAGCCCCAAACAAAGTCTTAAGTTGAGGAAAAAGATATTAGATCTCAGAAAAAGACGAAGACATACCGGAGAAGGAAGGTCGACCTACTAAATGCATTTTAAATAATTTGCTCACTCTCAACACGCAAAGGATCAACAAGCAAGCATCACATAAAACCATATGCACCAGCATGTATACACAACATTGTTGCTAAACCCTATGATGAATTTTAATTTAAAAAAATTATTTCGCCTATGTTTCATGAGCACAAAAATACATAAATAAATTATTTTAGCTCTATTTCAAAGAAGCAAATTTTAGGGTGTTACAATTCTACCCCCTTAAGATGAATCTCGTCCCGAGATTCGAAAGATGGTGATCAAGGAGATATGAAAACTCTGACTATAGTTGTTCTTCGCTTGATTCAAGAAGCCTTATCCTCTCAGTTTCACTCCAATGTTTCAACATACTTTGATCATCTTACTCCGAGTAGCTTGCTCAACTATTTCCAAGACATCGACGGGTACTTCGAATAACTCTTAGTCCATGGTGTCGTCCGAATCTTCTCAGCATAACTCTCCATTACTAAGGACATCGACAATGACTTTTACTACTCCAAGCGAGAACACTTTTGCAGGTCATAACCTTGATAAGGATCAAACCAACGATGATACCACAATCTCAAAACCAACATAGTGAAGATGTCCTTTAGATTCTCATGATCCACGTAGACATTACTCTTACAATCCGTTTAAATGCCACAATTACATCTTTGGGTGACTTCCAAATAATTTACTTCCTAGAGCTCTTCTTCTTAACTCCACCATTAGAGATACCCTATCCAAAAACTTACTAGCCATGCTTGGTGTAACATTGAGGTCTTCTAAGTCTTCTCAAAACATACGTCATGAATGCCAACTTGTCTTGGTTGACGGTTGAACTCTCAACAGATGATAGCTCGAAGTAGATCAATCTTGATGAATACACGAGCTCCATGTAGTGGATCCAACAGGTCACCAATTCTAAGCAAAGGGTACACGCACCTGATGAAGATCTCGTAACCATTGGGATAACTGATACTTCCAAGTGAAACACTGGAATGTACGAAACCTTGGTCTCACAACTTCTTTAATATGGCTACCCCCCTTAAGAAAAAGAAACTAGGAGACACCAAAATAACTTGCATCTCCTTTTAGACTAGATAACCATCATCATCTCTAATGTAAAGATTCCAAGGCAAATCAATGAGATTCAAAGATATCCAATGATACACTCTCTTATGCAAGATAAGGAAGTAATACAGAAAATTTCTGGACGAAGTCCGATAGTAACAGTCTAGTAAAATAACAATATCTCGAGTTCCAGAAATCCAATTGAGATGTTCTATACACTGTTGGAAAGCTTATGAAATTTCCTGAAACTTTCTTATAGAACACTTTTCCAAATTCTGTAGATGACTTAGTCGAAATCAGCACATAACAGATTCTGTTCCAATTTCCAGACAGCACAGTTGCATCATCTTGTGATTTTTGTATCTCCCAATCCAAAATAACTATGAGGGTGATTCTTGCGGTCAGAGAAACATGTTGAAGTCTAATATTGTCCAGAAAATTCCCATAATTTTTGGTCATCCAAGAACAGAGGCATAAGCTGAAGAAGACAGACTGCTCCGAAAAGACAGGATAAGGCAGAAACAACAAAACCAACCCGACTATTTATTTCATTAATCCTTATACCTTAGGCCTATAAACTAAATGAAATTGTGGGATCCACAAATTCATTGCAATCATTACAAAGATCCAAAACAAACATAGGCATAATGACAATCCAACAAGGCAATATAGGAGCACAACTCAACATTGACTCAACTTGCAATGCTATCGTTTTCTTTATATTAAAGGTAAAGATTCCTAAAGCTCTTCTTCTGATTACGCAAGAAGGTGGTAAGATGAGATTCTAAAAGAATATCAAACCAAGGAAAAGGATGAGCATAAGATTTTTTTTTATATAAGCAACAAGGTGGAGATGAATAACAAGGTAAGGATATAGTATAGAAAAAAAATACCAAGGTCTATGGAACAAGGATTTTAGTGGCAACTCTTAGATCTTATAACGACCAGTTTCTACTAGGATTGCGTCCTACAGTCAGCATTGCTCTGATACCACTCTGTCACACCCGGTTTTAAGGACAAAACCAGACATACACCATATGTGAAATAAAGTAGTCAAATCTCACATATAGCCACAGATAAGTGTAATATCAAGAAACAAATGCTTAATATACATAACACAATGGTATAAAATATACCTTAAAGAGCAACACAGCGGAAAGACAACTCCGAACACCGGGTGTAGACTTCACTCCAGGAACAAACTAACTGGTTGATCACAAGCCTAAAACTCCAGAGACTATCCTGAGGTGTGGGAAATAGCAAGAGTGAGTCCATGTCGAACTCAGCAAATATATCATGGGGTTCATGAAGCTCAAAAGGTTTGACACGGGTTTACTACAATAGCTTTTAGTGAGTCAATTTTTTAACATTTGAGTAGCAACAAGTTTACCATAAACCCAAATAACCTCATGATCATGTAAACGAGAATAATGTATAGCAAGAAATATTAATTATTAGTGAACATCAATATCATCAGAATTCATCGTTTATTCTGTAAGGGTCCAAGGCCACTCGTGACCGTGAGCACGGCTGTTATAACAGTTTTACACTCTGCAGAGGTTGTACACTTTCACTGTGAGTCATGATTACCCATATGCCCGGGATCGCGACTCCCAAAACACTTCCAAGGTGAGCAGGCAGGGAAACACTGTAAGGTCCTAGATGGCTAGAGGGGGGGTGAATAGCCTATTAAAAAATTCTACAAGCACCACTAAGCAAACTTGTTAGAATAACAAACGGCGTAAAGCGAGCTTTGCTTAGCCTACGATTGTGATGCAAGCCTCCTATCCACAAGTCTAGTAGATTATGATCTCTAGTTCACACAAGTGCTAGGTCACTAACTTACACTAGTGAGCAAGCTAACAACTACTAGCAAAGGCTACCACTAGAGCTACACAAGATAAACTAGTGAATGTAAAAGCAAGAGAGAGGATTGTGATTCTTATACCGATGGAGAAGTGAAGATGTTGCCAATCACCAAGATGATATACAATCAATCAATATTGACAACAACACAATATGTAGACCAATCACCGGGAGACAAGAGACACAATATTTTGTTCACCCGGTGTTCACTTGTGCACCGACAAGCTACGTCACCGGTTGTGTCGACCAACACCTAGATGGTTCCCCGGTGTGACCCTCAAGTCACTTGCCCCTCAAGGCACGCCCCGCAAGGCACCGCAAGACACCACTCTCAAGTGAGGTAACTCAATGACACGCGCAATGTAATAGAGTTGCTTTTGGCGTCCCGCCGAGGAAAGCACAAGAACCTCTCACAATCAACCGGAGGTGGCCAAGAACAATCACCTTCTCTTGCCAACGCCTCCAACAAACTCCAAGCCGGCTAGGAGCGGTACTCTCCAAGAGTAACAAGAAATCCACCGGCTAAACCACCCACAAGTGCCACTAAATGCCCTCAAGCTATGCAATGCACTTTGGGATCACTCAATCTCACTTTTGATTTGCAATCAAGCAAGAGAGATGAGTGGGAGGAGTTGTTCTAGCTCAAAGGATGCACAAGTATGTTAGAAATGCCAAGAGACCTCCCCAAGGGCCGGCCAACGAGTATTTATAAGCATCCCATCCAAATAGAGCCGTTACAACTCCACTCACGTTTTCCGCGGGAGCACCGGACGCGCCGGTAGTAACTCACCGGACGCGCTCAACCGCGTCCGGTGCCCCTGCGTCGTCCACGTGTTCTCCGAATTCAAATTCGTCCGTTAGATCCACCAACGGTCACTGCGCGCCAACGGTCAAACGAGCCACCGGACGCGCTGATGCGAACCACCGGACGCGCCGGTGCGCACAGTTCCCGCACGCGCGAAGACAAGACCGGACGCGCACTCGCAACCACCGGACGCCACAGTACCCGCGTCCGGTGCGAGTCCAGTAAGCTCCCGAGACCACCGGACGCGTCCGATGGTGTGACATCGGACGCGCACCGCGTCCGATGACTTCGTGACTCGCTGTTCGCCAGACCGGACGCGCCGGTCCCGTGGGTCACCGGACGCGCCGGTGTCAAACCCTAGCCCGCGCGCCTGACGCCCGCACTGCACTGACCGGACGCGCCGGTCCACAGTGACCGCGTCCGGTGCAGCGTCCGGTGCGGCGTCCGGTGCTCCGTCCAGTCACTTCCGTGACCGCGTTCGCCTCCGTTTCTTTTCCGACTTTCGGCGCAATGGAAAATAGGCATTTCACTTCCCCGAAATCGCCTGAATCCCGCGCTCGCACGCTCGGCGGGAGAGAGAAAGGAACCAAACCCCTCTCTACCCGCAAACCACAGCGCGACCAACGCCACCTTTGCAAATGTGCCAACACCATCAAGTGTACATCTCCATGTGCTTGTGTGTTAGCTTTTTCTCAATCATTTTCAAAGGTTTTCCAGTTAGCTCACTAGGCCCTACATGCAATGCACTTCATGAATTCACCTAGTGGCACCCATGCGTCGAATAACCGATAAGACTTCCCCTCTTAATAGTTCGGCTATCGATCCTAAACCACTCACACCCTCTATGGTGTCTTGAGTGAAACAAAATGGCCCTATGGTTATACCTTTGCCTTGAGCCCATTTTGTTTCTCCAAATGATATGATCCACTTCATATCATCACATGACCGTCTCGATCCATCGACCTTGACTTCACTTGCTCTTCACCGTTGCCTCGGTCCGTCGGCGCCAAGTCTTGCTCAAGCTTCACCATTGCATGGTCCTTCGCTTCGAAGCCTCGACTTGCCCTTCACCTTTACAACCGGTCCATCGAGCCAAGCCTCATCTTGGTCTTCATCATCTTGGTCACATGAGTCAATGTCATGTCTCATATTCAATGACCACCTTTATCTAAATCATCCACTTTAGATACAAAGGTTAGTCCTAGGTTTCATCAATTAGCCAAAACCAAACTAGGGACTTTCAATCTCCCCCTTTTTGGTAATTGATGACAACCCTCACAAAGATGATTTTGATAATAAAAGTTTTGAACTTGTCATACTTGTCCAATCATTTTGCTCTTAAGTAAAGTTTGGACAATTATTACAAGCTCGGTTTTAGTAGCATTAGCTCCCCCTACATATGTGCATAGAGTTTGGATTTAAAGCTTTGCACATATGCATGGATAGAAGTGTTGGGAGAGTAATTCTACCAAAATGATGCTAAGGTGTAAGAAATGGACCTTTGAAGCGTGATACCAATCGGAGTTGCCTTTTACACCGTCCTTAGCATCATGAGGTAACTAGACATCCATCAAAACTCAAGAACCCCGTGAGATCAACATTATATGTAAAGGTTCTTGGACCACTTGTAAAAACTTTAAGCGAGTCTAGATACCACAAGTAAACTATTCCTATGCATGCTAGTAGATCATTTCATCATCCAAGTTCTATACTAGCATTGCACCACACAAGCATGTATATTGAATTTAAATACATGTGCAATGAGCAAGTCATATGAGAATGCCCAAACAAATGCAACAACTTTGTTTATGAGCTTGCTCCCCCTACTTGTGTGCATCAAAAATTTTATTTACCCCTTTATCATGTTGAATCATCTTTTTCTCTCCCCCTTTGTCAACAACTTACCCAAAAATGGGATCAAATTGTGGAGAGAAGAAAAATGGTTGATGGAGTAGGTTAAGAATTATCAAATTTGGTTCAACCTAGAATACTTGCCAAAGATATTTAATTCGATTTGAACCAAAGACAAGCTTCTTCACACCTCCTAATAAGGGTTATCTTGCCTATGTTGAATTAAACACTTATAGCAAATCTTCTAGATTCAACACTAGGTTTGCAAGCTCACAAACATGTCATATGCTACCACTAGATCAAAACAAACATAGAGGCAATAGTGGTAACATATATCCATCAAATTCATTTGATTTACCATGAATGCTCACATATACCACTTATTATGTCTACATGCTCTCGCAAGTCCTTAGCATAGGATGAATGACATGTCAATCAACTTTACCTTGCAATGTCGAAGGAGAGGCATTGTCAATAAGTAAGTGGGGTGCATTCAACTCATGTTTGAGAGGTCAAGAATATTCAATTCATTCCTTAGCTTGCAAAACCTCTTTTCATCAAGTGGCTTAGTGAGAATATCGGCAAGTTGATCATCGGTGCCAACACTTTCAATGGCAATATCTCTCTTTTGTTGATGATCTCTAATGAAATGATGTCTTATGTCAATATGCTTTGTTCTTCCATGTTGAACCGGGTTTTGTATCATCTTGATTGCACTCTCATTATCACATAGCAATGGCACATTCTTGAAGTTGAGGCCATAATCCTTCAAAGTTGATTTCATCCATAGCAATTGTGCACAACAACTTCCCGCACTCACATATTCGGCTTCGGCGGTAGAGATTGCCACACTATTTTGTTTCTTTGAGGACCATGACACAAGTGATCTTCCAAGTAATTGACATGTGCCACTTGTGCTCTTTCTATTGATCTTGCAACCCCCATAGTCGGAGTCCGAATATCCAATCAATTCAAACTTTGACCCCTTGGGATACCATAGTCCAACATCTCTTGTTTGCTTCAAGTACCTCAATATTCTTTTTGCGGCCGTGAGATGACTCTCTCTAGGTGAGGCTTGATATCTAGCACACATGCAAACACTAAACATGACATCCGGCCTTGATGCGGTGACATAAAGTAGACTTCCAATCAAAGACCGATATTCCTTTTGATTCACCATATTGCCATCAAGATCACTATCCAAATTGCCACTTGTACCCATTGGAGTTGAAATTGGCTTTGCATCTTGCATTCCAAACTTCTTCAACATGTCCCTTATGTATTTCCCTTGACTCACAAATGTCCCATTATTCAATTGCTTTACTTGGAGACCAAGGAAGTAGCTAAGTTCACCAATCATAGACATTTCAAACTCTTTGGCCATCATATCACCAAATTCTTCACAATAAGCTTGTTCGGTTGATCCAAAGATGATGTCATCAACATATATTTGCACTATGAATAGATCATTCCCAATCTTCTTGGTGAATAGAGTTGTATCAACCTTGCCCATCTTGAATCCCTTAGAGAGAAGGAAATCCCTTAGCCTCTCATACCATGCTCTAGGTGCTTGCTTTAAGCCATATAAAGCCTTCTTCAACTTGTACACATGGTTGGGTTTCTTGTCATCTTCAAATCCGGGAGGTTGCTCAACAAAGACTAACTCATTGATAATCCCATTGAGAAATGCACTTTTGACATCCATTTGATATAGTTTGATGTTGTGTGCACAAGCATAAGCCAATAGAATCCTTATTGCCTCCAATCTTGCCACGGGAGCATATGTCTCATCATAGTCAAGACCTTCAACTTGAGTGTAACCTTGAGCAACTAGTCTTGCTTTGTTTCTCACTACAATGCCATCTTGATCTTGCTTGTTTTTGAACACCCATTTGGTTCCAATCACATTGTAGTCATTTGGCCTTTCTACCAACTCCCAAACATCATTTCTTGTGAAATTGTTAAGCTCTTCTTGCATAGCCATGATCCAATCGGCATCCCTCAAAGCTTCTTCTATCTTCTTTGGTTCTATGGTTGACACAAATGATGCATGCTCACAAAACATAGCCAATCTTGATCTTGTTTGCACACCACTTCTAATATCACCAATAACACTATCAATGGGGTGATCTCTTGCAACATGTTGTGGTTGGAGTACTTGCACTTGATTGCTTGAGCTTGGTTGATCACTTGATGTATCTCGATGAGATGTACTAGTACCATAATCTTGCACTTGAGAGTCACTAACTAGTTTGAATGGTGAATTGAGCACTTGATCTTTATCATCATCTTGAATATCAATTACTTGCTTTGCTCGAATGTCTCCAATGTCCATGTTCTTCATTGCTTCCACTAATAGAGTTCCACCAATATCATCTAGATTTTCTTCTTCATCTTGTGACCCATTGGTTTCATCAAATTGCACATCATGGACCTCTTCTAGAATGCCACTTGAGTTGTTCCAAACTCTATAAGCTTTGCTTGTAGTTGAATAACCAAGTAGGAATCCCTCATCACATCTCTTATCAAATTTCCCCAATCTAGTGCCTTTCTTCAAGATATAGCATTTGCAACCAAAAACCATTGTACTCATGAAGCATTGATCTAGCCATATCAAGCAATGTTCTATTCTTCCTCTCAACTAGGCCATTTGATTGTGGAGTGTACTTGGCCGAGAATTGATGTCCAATACCATAATGATCACAAAGTTCTTCAATTCTTGTATTCTTGAACTCACTTCCATTATCACTTCTCACTTTCTTGATTCTAATCTCAAACTCATTGTGAACTCTAGTGAGAAATGTTTTGAAGGTGTCAAACACTTCACTTTTGTCACTAAGAAAGAATACCCATGTGAATCTTGTGAAGTCATCCACTATGACAAAGCCATACTTGTTACCGCCTATGCTTGTATATGTTGTTGGTCCAAATAGATCCATGTGCATCAACTCAAATGGTTTGCATGTGCTCATTGTACTCTTCTTTGGATGTGAGCTTCCAACTTGCTTCCCGGCTTGACATGCACTACAAAGCTTATTCTTCTCAAATTCAACATCTTTCAAACCATTGACAAGATTGTGAGTTGTAAGCTTCTTCAATTGTTTCATGCCAACATGACCAAGCCTTCTATGCCAAAGCCAACCCATGCTTGATTTGGAGACTAAGCAAGTTGTCAAAGAAGTTTCTCTAGCATTGAAGTCAACTAGGTAGAGATTCTCATATCTAAAGCCCTTGAATGCCACATTTGAACCATTCACACTAATAACTTCCACATCATCAACCCCAAAAATGCATTTGTAGCCTAGATCACATATTTGTGCCACGGATAGAAGATTGAAATCCAAGCTTTCAACTAGCAACACATTTGAGATACTCATGTCATTTGATATTGCAATCTTGCCCAAGCCAATAACCTTGCCTTTCTTATTATTGCCAAATGTGATAGAATCAACACCACTATCATTGTCATTGATTGAATCAAACATTCTTGATGTACCGGTCATGTGTTGAGTGCACCCACTATCAATAATCCAATGCCTTCCTCCGGCTTTGTAATTGACCTACAAGCAAATCAATGAAGCTTAGGTATCCATTTTTGCTTGGGTCCTTGTAGGTTAGTAACTAAGCTCTTTGGTACCCAAATAGCCTTCTTCTTTGGGCCCACAATTGGTGTACCAACAAACTTAGCTTGCACACCCTTCACACCCTTGGTAAGCACATAGCAAGAATCAAAAGGTATAGCATTAACAAGGTTCTTGCTTTGGTTCTTTTTATTGCAATTATGCTCTAGGTGCCCAACTTGCTTGCATCTATTGCAAAACCGACCATTGCCCTTCACAAAGCTAGGCTTTGGAGTTGCAAAGGCCGACTTGCCTTTCTTGGGGGTGTAGCCCAATCCCTCTTTGTTAAGAGAGAACCTTTGGCTACCCAAGCACTTAAGCAAGCGGGCCTCACCACCATAGGCCTTGCCTAAGGCGTGAGTGAGCTCATCCACCTCTCTCTTGAGAGTCTCATTCTCAACCATTAGTGAGGCATCACAAGTGAAACCATCACTATTAGTAGAGGTAGAGTTAGTGGTGGTGGATGAAGAGCTACAAGAAGGGTTAGTGTTTGACATGATGATAGGTTCATTAAAAGATTCATCAATTATATCACATGTAACACCTATATCACATGATACAACAACCTCCTTCTTTGCTTGTTGCTCAAGTAGCAATGAGTGAGCTTTTTCAAGCTTGGAATGAGCCTTATCAAGATCCTCATGGTCTTCCACTAGACTCTCATGAGTGGTCTTAAGCTCACAAAGAGCTTTCTCAAGTATTGCTACTTTCATTGAAAGCTTCTTACACTCCTTGTTCTTGGCAATAGCTATGTCTTTAGTTTGTTGCATCAAATCATATAGTTGTTCTTTAGTTGGTTCATCATCATCACTTTCATTATCATTATCACTATCATGAGCATATTCCATTTCACTTTCATCATCACTCTCATCATATAATACCTTAGCTTCTTTAGCCATGAAGCATGAAGAGGATGAATCAAATAGTGATGGCTTCTTGTTGATAGCAATGGAAGCAAAGGCCTTGTTGGATGATTCTTCTTCTTCTTCCTCATCATCGCTTTCCCAAGTGATCACATAGGCACCATTCTTGCCTTTCTTGATTGTCATCTTGGCCTCTCTCTTCTTCTTCTCAAACTTGCCCCTCTTGTTGTTCTTCTTCTTGTCATAGGAACATTCGGCTTGAAGATGTTCGGTGCTATCACAATTGAAGCACTTCCTTTGTTGCTCATTGCTCTTGAAATTATCATTTCTCTTTTTGAAACCTCTTCTCTTAATGAACATGTGACCCACTTTCTTGACTACAAGAGCAAGTGCCTCATCATCAATTTCAAAATCTTCACCTTCATTATTATTATCTTCTTCTTCTTCTTCTTCTATGATGATAGCTTTGCCCTTGGAGGAGGTGGCCTTGAATGCCACGGTCTTCTTCTTCTTTTCTTCCTCCTTCTCATCAACATCTTGATCATACTTGTCAAAGGTCAATACCTCTCCAAGCAAATCATTTGGCTTCATTGTTTCAAGCCCATCTCTTTGTAGCATCATGATCAACATCTTGAATCTTTTAGGTAGGCTCAACAAGAACTTGTGGCAAAAATCTTGGTCTTGAGTCTTGTGCCCTAAGCTCTTGAGATCGTTGACTATCACTTGCAATCTATGAAACATTTCAATGATTGTTTCTTCTTCTTTCATCTTAAAGTTCTCAAACTCACTCTTGAGCCCATATAGCTTGGCACTCTTCACAACCTTAGTGCCCTCATAAGTTTCACTCAATCTTGTCCACACTTCACTAGCAAATTCCAAATCCTTGATACCCTCAAATACTTTTGTGTCAATATTATTGTAAAGTGTATTGAGAGCCATTCTATTGCATGTTCTATTTGCTCTATCTTCATCGGTGAGATGATCGGGATCAATGATAGCAAAATCATTCTCGGTGACTTCCAATACTCTCTCATGAATAGAACCAAGGTACATTGTCATCTTTCTCTTCCAATGAGCAAAAGAACTAACACCATCAAAGAACGGTGGCTTGCCCCCAACATGATTGAACACAAATTGAGCCATTTTTCACACCGAAGGATGTTAAGCCTTGATTAAAACGGTGACCACGGCTCCGATACCACTTGTAAGGTCCTAGATGGCTAGAGGGGGGGTGAATAGCCTATTAAAAAATTCTACAAGCACCACTAAGCAAACTTGTTAGAATAACAAACGGCGTAAAGCGAGCTTTGCTTAGCCTACGATTGTGATGCAAGCCTCCTATCCACAAGTCTAGTAGATTATGATCTCTAGTTCACACAAGTGCTAGGTCACTAACTTACACTAGTGAGCAAGCTAACAACTACTAGCAAAGGCTACCACTAGAGCTACACAAGATAAACTAGTGAATGTAAAAGCAAGAGAGAGGATTGTGATTCTTATACCGATGGAGAAGTGAAGATGTTGCCAATCACCAAGATGATATACAATCAATCAATATTGACAACAACACAATATGTAGACCAATCACCGGGAGACAAGAGACACAATATTTTGTTCACCCGGTGTTCACTTGTGCACCGACAAGCTACGTCACCGGTTGTGTCGACCAACACCTAGATGGTTCCCCGGTGTGACCCTCAAGTCACTTGCCCCTCAAGGCACGCCCCGCAAGGCACCGCAAGACACCACTCTCAAGTGAGGTAACTCAATGACACGCGCAATGTAATAGAGTTGCTTTTGGCGTCCCGCCGAGGAAAGCACAAGAACCTCTCACAATCAACCGGAGGTGGCCAAGAACAATCACCTTCTCTTGCCAACGCCTCCAACAAACTCCAAGCCGGCTAGGAGCGGTACTCTCCAAGAGTAACAAGAAATCCACCGGCTAAACCACCCACAAGTGCCACTAAATGCCCTCAAGCTATGCAATGCACTTTGGGATCACTCAATCTCACTTTTGATTTGCAATCAAGCAAGAGAGATGAGTGGGAGGAGTTGTTCTAGCTCAAAGGATGCACAAGTATGTTAGAAATGCCAAGAGACCTCCCCAAGGGCCGGCCAACGAGTATTTATAAGCATCCCATCCAAATAGAGCCGTTACAACTCCACTCACGTTTTCCGCGGGAGCACCGGACGCGCCGGTGGTAACTCACCGGACGCGCTCAACCGCGTCCGGTGCCCCTGCGTCGTCCACGTGTTCTCCGAATTCAAATTCGTCCGTTAGATCCACCAACGGTCACTGCGCGCCAACGGTCAAACGAGCCACCGGACGCGCTGATGCGAACCACCGGACGCGCCGGTGCGCACAGTTCCCGCACGCGCGAAGACAAGACCGGACGCGCACTCGCAACCACCGGACGCCACAGTACCCGCGTCCGGTGCGAGTCCAGTAAGCTCCCGAGACCACCGGACGCGTCCGATGGTGTGACATCGGACGCGCACCGCGTCCGATGACTTCGTGACTCGCTGTTCGCCAGACCGGACGCGCCGGTCCCGTGGGTCACCGGACGCGCCGGTGTCAAACCCTAGCCCGCGCGCCTGACGCCCGCACTGCACTGACCGGACGCGCCGGTCCACAGTGACCGCGTCCGGTGCAGCGTCCGGTGCGGCGTCCGGTGCTCCGTCCAGTCACTTCCGTGACCGCGTTCGCCTCCGTTTCTTTTCCGACTTTCGGCGCAATGGAAAATAGGCATTTCACTTCCCCGAAATCGCCTGAATCCCGCGCTCGCACGCTCGGCGGGAGAGAGAAAGGAACCAAACCCCTCTCTACCCGCAAACCACAGCGCGACCAACGCCACCTTTGCAAATGTGCCAACACCATCAAGTGTACATCTCCATGTGCTTGTGTGTTAGCTTTTTCTCAATCATTTTCAAAGGTTTTCCAGTTAGCTCACTAGGCCCTACATGCAATGCACTTCATGAATTCACCTAGTGGCACCCATGCGTCGAATAACCGATAAGACTTCCCCTCTTAATAGTTCGGCTATCGATCCTAAACCACTCACACCCTCTATGGTGTCTTGAGTGTAAAACAAAATGGCCCTATGGTTATACCTTTGCCTTGAGCCCATTTTGTTTCTCCAAATGATATGATCCACTTCATATCATCACATGACCGTCTCGATCCATCGACCTTGACTTCACTTGCTCTTCACCGTTGCCTCGGTCCGTCGGCGCCAAGTCTTGCTCAAGCTTCACCATTGCATGGTCCTTCGCTTCGAAGCCTCGACTTGCCCTTCACCTTTACAACCGGTCCATCGAGCCAAGCCTCATCTTGGTCTTCATCATCTTGGTCACATGAGTCAATGTCATGTCTCATATTCAATGACCACCTTTATCTAAATCATCCACTTTAGATACAAAGGTTAGTCCTAGGTTTCATCAATTAGCCAAAACCAAACTAGGGACTTTCAAACACTATGAAGCCTTTCAAAGGTTCGTCTAACAAGTTAGGGCCGCTAGGTTTCAGAAGTCAGTCCGTGTGATACACCACGCAGGGATCCACAGTCTGCTTTACCCCATTTGCGCCACAAGAGTAACCTCTAACAAGCTAGAAAAGGTCCTCATACTGAGCTAAAGCCAGAGCCATATAGCCCTCACAGTTGTACTGTAAGTCCCGGATGTTCGCTTACAGATAAGTCCTTATGGAGAGAAACTAGAGCACCATAAAAACAACCAAATATGCTCTAGCCCTCTTGAGCCATATTGCTTTAAAGCATCATTTAAACGTTTATTGCATATATCATTAGTCAAGTTACAGATCATGGTTATTTATCTTGAGCACTAGCATAAATACTACCCAATGCAATGTCCCATGGGTGTCAAGGTACAAGATACAAAAACTAGGATATCCTTAGTGGTAACAAGGTAGACACATGCACATGAATTAAGTATATTAAAGGTGAATAGGAAACAAGGATAATCCCATGCTATACTTGCCTTAAACTCAGATCCTTCTTCAGTCCAAACCTTCAAAAAAACACTACTTCTTGTTCACCACGTATAGCTCACCGACTAGACAAGATCAATAAATCACCACACACGCATCGAGCAATCATACACGAAGCAAACAATAGAACTAAATTAGAACAATACACCAAACAATTAAAGAGATTTTTAAAAAAAATAACCTACGCGTTACTCCGAACACATAGACACGAAAAACACACTAATCGGAGCTACGGTAAAAGAGAAACAATTACCGAAATATTTACTTTATAAGAGCAAAGACTATATGCTTGGTTTATTTTGCTTACAAAACCATGTGAAATATATTAATTTAGTCAATTTACATTGTAATTGAAAAGTCGATTAAAGTTACTGGTCATATTTTATTTACAAACATGTCACATGTTTATTGAAGTCATTCAAACTTTAGCTTGCAGAAGAAATTAACCTGCTACTCAAACTGCATTTGACGTGGTTGTAATTTAAAAACACATGGATGATAGCAATTAAACAATTTTAATATCAGCATACAAAATATCAAGGTGCAGCTTCTATGTTACTTTCAAATTAGAAAACTAATCATACGCATAATAACTAAATTATATTTAATTAATTATGTATACATGTATCTTCCATTGTATTTCGAGATTTATTTTTGTACAGGAAAACGGCCACAAACATACTCATGATGTCACCAACTAGCAAATCCTAACTGCTAGGAACAGAGCATTTGTTTCTTGCGCATGCGTGAGGTTTGCTAGCCGCAACAGAGACATGCTGAGAGAAACTCCATGAACGGCTGCGAGCAACTTGCCGGAGTTCGGCAAAAAGGACATAGGAGCCTCGGATTTCGATAGAAAAAACACAGGGAGACCGAGAGAGCAACGGCGATCTTACCTACGGTGTTTACGACGGCAAAAGACACACATTGATGACGTACGGCCCGACGGGGCAGTAGCAGCTTTCTTGAGACGGAGAGCGGAAGGCGAAGATTGACGACGGGGAAGCAGCAGAAGGCCTCCACGGCGGCCTCGGCCAGGGGCTCGGAACAGGCGGCACAGACTCGGCACAGGTCGAGCGTGGAGAAGTTTCAGGGGCTCGACGATACAATGAGTTGAAGTCGTAGTCGTCGTGGTAGTCGAGGACGATGACAGATGAGTAGTGATGGATGGCGACGAAGATTGCCGGACGTCCATGCATGCATGTTGAATGTGTATATACACCATATATGCAAATTTACATTGCATGGCGCTGTAGATCGTGACTTCTTTTTGCTTGCTTGTGATCGTGCATGATAGTATGCACGCACGGTATATAATCCACATGCACATCACATGCACTAACCTCCTGCTAATCCACTCCTTGGCCGATCGGATCTTGTAGATGCTTCCGTGCTCTTGATTGCTTGTTCCTTGTTGTCGGTGTAGATGGGGATGGTCGAAACCAGCGCCGCCGGATTTCTCGTGACGGCCGGCCGAACATGAAGCAGAAAGTGGCGACGGTCGAGCGCATCATGTTGTCTTCTCCACACGTGATGGAGATCAGCAGCAGTTCTCACCATGATGCATGTCGGCAGAGCGGCGACGGCAGCAAGCCAGCAATGTTTGCTCTCATATACATGTTGGTCATGTACACATGGAAACGTTGCCGGACAAGGCAAGCTAGGGCATGCATGCTAGTTTGTAGGGCGCTCGATCAAGTAGGCGCACTGCATCAGAGAGCAGCTCGATTTGTTGGCCTGCGGCTGATCTCGAAAAGATGAGCAGCATGTTAGGGCAACTATGGATGGACGAGCTCGGCTACTCGGCAGCGGCGGCGTTAGGGTTTAGTTATAGAGTTTGGAAACAAACGATGGTTCAGGCTTGCTGTGTGTGTATACATGTATATATATAGACAACACATGGTCATATATGGCAAGCATCGTGATTAAGTTTGACATGTAATCCTTGATGATTAATGATGATATATATATGAAACTAGCAGCGTCGACTTGTCCGTCAAGTATTTTCTCTGATGACTTCCTTTTCCTTTTATTTCACTCGTGAATCAAAGATCATGTACCTGCCCAAAATAATCTTATTCCATAATTATCCACCCAAAATTAACATGCACGCATGCAAGCATGTATTTCTCCCTTGCCAAAATTGATTCGGTTCAATTAACTTTGTTGACCTCCTGATTCCTTACTTCAAATCCACCATGCACATTCACGCATAAATCTAAATTAAATAGCTGGCTTCCACTTGTTTTTCCGGTTAGACAACAGGACCATGTAGTAATCCTTCATCAATGCTGATAATCCGTTGTTGCCTCCATCCACGTGTCAGCACTTGACCAATAGAGCACCAGCCACTTTTGTTTATCTTAAAAATTCCTGGGAGGTTTGTGGGGGTAGGTTATGGATGATGATATTGATAGTGATTTGGATTACAAAGGAAAGAGTTTGGGAAGCCCCAAACAAAGTCTTAAGTTGAGGAAAAAGATATTAGATCTCAGAAAAAGACGAAGACATACCGGAGAAGGAAGGTCGACCTACTAAATGCATTTTAAATAATTTGCTCACTCTCAACACGCAAAGGATCAACAAGCAAGCATCACATAAAACCATATGCACCAGCATGTATACACAACATTGTTGCTAAACCCTATGATGAATTTTAATTTAAAAAAATTATTTCGCCTATGTTTCATGAGCACAAAAATACATAAATAAATTATTTTAGCTCTATTTCAAAGAAGCAAATTTTAGGGTGTTACAATTCTACCCCCTTAAGATGAATCTCGTCCCGAGATTCGAAAGATGGTGATCAAGGAGATATGAAAACTCTGACTATAGTTGTTCTTCGCTTGATTCAAGAAGCCTTATCCTCTCAGTTTCACTCCAATGTTTCAACATACTTTGATCATCTTACTCCGAGTAGCTTGCTCAACTATTTCCAAGACATCGACGGGTACTTCGAATAACTCTTAGTCCATGGTGTCGTCCGAATCTTCTCAGCATAACTCTCCATTACTAAGGACATCGACAATGACTTTTACTACTCCAAGCGAGAACACTTTTGCAGGTCATAACCTTGATAAGGATCAAACCAACGATGATACCACAATCTCAAAACCAACATAGTGAAGATGTCCTTTAGATTCTCATGATCCACGTAGACATTACTCTTACAATCCGTTTAAATGCCACAATTACATCTTTGGGTGACTTCCAAATAATTTACTTCCTAGAGCTCTTCTTCTTAACTCCACCATTAGAGATACCCTATCCAAAAACTTACTAGCCATGCTTGGTGTAACATTGAGGTCTTCTAAGTCTTCTCAAAACATACGTCATGAATGCCAACTTGTCTTGGTTGACGGTTGAACTCTCAACAGATGATAGCTCGAAGTAGATCAATCTTGATGAATACACGAGCTCCATGTAGTGGATCCAACAGGTCACCAATTCTAAGCAAAGGGTACACGCACCTGATGAAGATCTCGTAACCATTGGGATAACTGATACTTCCAAGTGAAACACTGGAATGTACGAAACCTTGGTCTCACAACTTCTTTAATATGGCTACCCCCCTTAAGAAAAAGAAACTAGGAGACACCAAAATAACTTGCATCTCCTTTTAGACTAGATAACCATCATCATCTCTAATGTAAAGATTCCAAGGCAAATCAATGAGATTCAAAGATATCCAATGATACACTCTCTTATGCAAGATAAGGAAGTAATACAGAAAATTTCTGGACGAAGTCCGATAGTAACAGTCTAGTAAAATAACAATATCTCGAGTTCCAGAAATCCAATTGAGATGTTCTATACACTGTTGGAAAGCTTATGAAATTTCCTGAAACTTTCTTATAGAACACTTTTCCAAATTCTGTAGATGACTTAGTCGAAATCAGCACATAACAGATTCTGTTCCAATTTCCAGACAGCACAGTTGCATCATCTTGTGATTTTTGTATCTCCCAATCCAAAATAACTATGAGGGTGATTCTTGCGGTCAGAGAAACATGTTGAAGTCTAATATTGTCCAGAAAATTCCCATAATTTTTGGTCATCCAAGAACAGAGGCATAAGCTGAAGAAGACAGACTGCTCCGAAAAGACAGGATAAGGCAGAAACAACAAAACCAACCCGACTATTTATTTCATTAATCCTTATACCTTAGGCCTATAAACTAAATGAAATTGTGGGATCCACAAATTCATTGCAATCATTACAAAGATCCAAAACAAACATAGGCATAATGACAATCCAACAAGGCAATATAGGAGCACAACTCAACATTGACTCAACTTGCAATGCTATCGTTTTCTTTATATTAAAGGTAAAGATTCCTAAAGCTCTTCTTCTGATTACGCAAGAAGGTGGTAAGATGAGATTCTAAAAGAATATCAAACCAAGGAAAAGGATGAGCATAAGATTTTTTTTATATAAGCAACAAGGTGGAGATGAATAACAAGGTAAGGATATAGTATAGAAAAAAAATACCAAGGTCTATGGAACAAGGATTTTAGTGGCAACTCTTAGATCTTATAACGACCAGTTTCTACTAGGCTTGCGTCCTACAGTCAGCATTGCTCTGATACCACTCTGTCACACCCGGTTTTAAGGACAAAACCAGACATACACCATATGTGAAATAAAGTAGTCAAATCTCACATATAGCCACAGATAAGTGTAATATCAAGAAACAAATGCTTAATATACATAACACAATGGTATAAAATATACCTTAAAGAGCAACACAGCGGAAAGACAACTCCGAACACCGGGTGTAGACTTCACTCCAGGAACAAACTAACTGGTTGATCACAAGCCTAAAACTCCAGAGACTATCCTGAGGTGTGGGAAATAGCAAGAGTGAGTCCATGTCGAACTCAGCAAATATATCATGGGGTTCATGAAGCTCAAAAGGTTTGACACGGGTTTACTACAATAGCTTTTAGTGAGTCAATTTTTTAACATTTGAGTAGCAACAAGTTTACCATAAACCCAAATAACCTCATGATCATGTAAACGAGAATAATGTATAGCAAGAAATATTAATTATTAGTGAACATCAATATCATCAGAATTCATCGTTTATTCTGTAAGGGTCCAAGGCCACTCGTGACCGTGAGCACGGCTGTTATAACAGTTTTACACTCTGCAGAGGTTGTACACTTTCACTGTGAGTCATGATTACCCATATGCCCGGGATCGCGACTCCCAAAACACTTCCAAGGTGAGCAGGCAGGGAAACACTATGAAGCCTTTCAAAGGTTCGTCTAACAAGTTAGGGCCGCTAGGTTTCAGAAGTCAGTCCGTGTGATACACCACGCAGGGATCCACAGTCTGCTTTACCCCATTTGCGCCACAAGAGTAACCTCTAACAAGCTAGAAAAGGTCCTCATACTGAGCTAAAGCCAGAGCCATATAGCCCTCACAGTTGTACTGTAAGTCCCGGATGTTCGCTTACAGATAAGTCCTTATGGAGAGAAACTAGAGCACCATAAAAACAACCAAATATGCTCTAGCCCTCTTGAGCCATATTGCTTTAAAGCATCATTTAAACGTTTATTGCATATATCATTAGTCAAGTTACAGATCATGGTTATTTATCTTGAGCACTAGCATAAATACTACCCAATGCAATGTCCCATGGGTGTCAAGGTACAAGATACAAAAACTAGGATATCCTTAGTGGTAACAAGGTAGACACATGCACATGAATTAAGTATATTAAAGGTGAATAGGAAACAAGGATAATCCCATGCTATACTTGCCTTAAACTCAGATCCTTCTTCAGTCCAAACCTTCAAAAAAACACTGCTTCTTGTTCACCACGTATAGCTCACCGACTAGACAAGATCAATAAATCACCACACACGCATCGAGCAATCATACACGAAGCAAACAATAGAACTAAATTAGAACAATACACCAAACAATTAAAGAGATTTTTTAAAAAAATAACCTACGCGTTACTCCGAACACATAGACACGAAAAACACACTAATCGGAGCTACGGTGAAAGAGAAACAATTACCGAAATATTTACTTTATAAGAGCAAAGACTATATGCTTGGTTTATTTTGCTTACAAAACCATGTGAAATATATTAATTTAGTCAATTTACATTGTAATTGAAAAGTCGATTAAAGTTACTGGTCATATTTTATTTACAAACATGTCCCATGTTTATTGAAGTCATTCAAACTTTAGCTTGCAGAAGAAATTAACCTGCTACTCAAACTGCATTTGACGTGGTTGTAATTTAAAAACACATGGATGATAGCAATTAAACAATTTTAATATCAGCATACAAAATATCAAGGTGCAGCTTCTATGTTACTTTCAAATTAGAAAACTAATCATACGCATAATAACTAAATTATATTTAATTAATTATGTATACATGTATCTTCCATTGTATTTCGAGATTTATTTTTGTACAGGAAAACGGCCACAAACATACTCATGATGTCACCAACTAGCAAATCCTAACTGCTAGGAACAGAGCATTTGTTTCTTGCGCATGCGTGAGGTTTGCTAGCCGCAACAGAGACATGCTGAGAGAAACTCCATGAACGGCTGCGAGCAACTTGCCGGAGTTCGGCAAAAAGGACATAGGAGCCTCGGATTTCGATAGAAAAAACACAGGGAGACCGAGAGAGCAACGGCGATCTTACCTACGGTGTTTACGACGGCAAAAGACACACATTGATGACGTACGGCCCGACGGGGCAGTAGCAGCTTTCTTGAGACGGAGAGCGGAAGGCGAAGATTGACGACGGGGAAGCAGCAGAAGGCCTCCACGGCGGCCTCGGCCAGGGGCTCGGAACAGGCGGCACAGACTCGGCACAGGTCGAGCGTGGAGAAGTTTCAGGGGCTCGACGATACAATGAGTTGAAGTCGTAGTCGTCGTGGTAGTCGAGGACGATGACAGATGAGTAGTGATGGATGGCGACGAAGATTGCCGGACGTCCATGCATGCATGTTGAATGTGTATATACACCATATATGCAAATTTACATTGCATGGCGCTGTAGATCGTGACTTCTTTTTGCTTGCTTGTGATCGTGCATGATAGTATGCACGCACGGTATATAATCCACATGCACATCACATGCACTAACCTCCTGCTAATCCACTCCTTGGCCGATCGGATCTTGTAGATGCTTCCGTGCTCTTGATTGCTTGTTCCTTGTTGTCGGTGTAGATGGGGATGGTCGAAACCAGCGCCGCCGGATTTCTCGTGACGGCCGGCCGAACATGAAGCAGAAAGTGGCGACGGTCGAGCGCATCATGTTGTCTTCTCCACACGTGATGGAGATCAGCAGCAGTTCTCACCATGATGCATGTCGGCAGAGCGGCGACGGCAGCAAGCCAGCAATGTTTGCTCTCATATACATGTTGGTCATGTACACATGGAAACGTTGCCGGACAAGGCAAGCTAGGGCATGCATGCTAGTTTGTAGGGCGCTCGATCAAGTAGGCGCACTGCATCAGAGAGCAGCTCGATTTGTTGGCCTGCGGCTGATCTCGAAAAGATGAGCAGCATGTTAGGGCAACTATGGATGGACGAGCTCGGCTACTCGGCAGCGGCGGCGTTAGGGTTTAGTTATAGAGTTTGGAAACAAACGATGGTTCAGGCTTGCTGTGTGTGTATACATGTATATATATAGACAACACATGGTCATATATGGCAAGCATCGTGATTAAGTTTGACATGTAATCCTTGATGATTAATGATGATATATATATGAAACTAGCAGCGTCGACTTGTCCGTCAAGTATTTTCTCTGATGACTTCCTTTTCCTTTTATTTCACTCGTGAATCAAAGATCATGTACCTGCCCAAAATAATCTTATTCCATAATTATCCACCCAAAATTAACATGCACGCATGCAAGCATGTATTTCTCCCTTGCCAAAATTGATTCGGTTCAATTAACTTTGTTGACCTCCTGATTCCTTACTTCAAATCCACCATGCACATTCACGCATAAATCTAAATTAAATAGCTGGCTTCCACTTGTTTTTCCGGTTAGACAACAGGACCATGTAGTAATCCTTCATCAATGCTGATAATCCGTTGTTGCCTCCATCCACGTGTCAGCACTTGACCAATAGAGCACCAGCCACTTTTGTTTATCTTAAAAATTCCTGGGAGGTTTGTGGGGGTAGGTTATGGATGATGATATTGATAGTGATTTGGATTACAAAGGAAAGAGTTTGGGAAGCCCCAAACAAAGTCTTAAGTTGAGGAAAAAGATATTAGATCTCAGAAAAAGACGAAGACATACCGGAGAAGGAAGGTCGACCTACTAAATGCATTTTAAATAATTTGCTCACTCTCAACACGCAAAGGATCAACAAGCAAGCATCACATAAAACCATATGCACCAGCATGTATACACAACATTGTTGCTAAACCCTATGATGAATTTTAATTTAAAAAAATTATTTCGCCTATGTTTCATGAGCACAAAAATACATAAATAAATTATTTTAGCTCTATTTCAAAGAAGCAAATTTTAGGGTGTTACAATTCTACCCCCTTAAGATGAATCTCGTCCCGAGATTCGAAAGATGGTGATCAAGGAGATATGAAAACTCTGACTATAGTTGTTCTTCGCTTGATTCAAGAAGCCTTATCCTCTCAGTTTCACTCCAATGTTTCAACATACTTTGATCATCTTACTCCGAGTAGCTTGCTCAACTATTTCCAAGACATCGACGGGTACTTCGAATAACTCTTAGTCCATGGTGTCGTCCGAATCTTCTCAGCATAACTCTCCATTACTAAGGACATCGACAATGACTTTTACTACTCCAAGCGAGAACACTTTTGCAGGTCATAACCTTGATAAGGATCAAACCAACGATGATACCACAATCTCAAAACCAACATAGTGAAGATGTCCTTTAGATTCTCATGATCCACGTAGACATTACTCTTACAATCCGTTTAAATGCCACAATTACATCTTTGGGTGACTTCCAAATAATTTACTTCCTAGAGCTCTTCTTCTTAACTCCACCATTAGAGATACCCTATCCAAAAACTTACTAGCCATGCTTGGTGTAACATTGAGGTCTTCTAAGTCTTCTCAAAACATACGTCATGAATGCCAACTTGTCTTGGTTGACGGTTGAACTCTCAACAGATGATAGCTCGAAGTAGATCAATCTTGATGAATACACGAGCTCCATGTAGTGGATCCAACAGGTCACCAATTCTAAGCAAAGGGTACACGCACCTGATGAAGATCTCGTAACCATTGGGATAACTGATACTTCCAAGTGAAACACTGGAATGTACGAAACCTTGGTCTCACAACTTCTTTAATATGGCTACCCCCCTTAAGAAAAAGAAACTAGGAGACACCAAAATAACTTGCATCTCCTTTTAGACTAGATAACCATCATCATCTCTAATGTAAAGATTCCAAGGCAAATCAATGAGATTCAAAGATATCCAATGATACACTCTCTTATGCAAGATAAGGAAGTAATACAGAAAATTTCTGGACGAAGTCCGATAGTAACAGTCTAGTAAAATAACAATATCTCGAGTTCCAGAAATCCAATTGAGATGTTCTATACACTGTTGGAAAGCTTATGAAATTTCCTGAAACTTTCTTATAGAACACTTTTCCAAATTCTGTAGATGACTTAGTCGAAATCAGCACATAACAGATTCTGTTCCAATTTCCAGACAGCACAGTTGCATCATCTTGTGATTTTTGTATCTCCCAATCCAAAATAACTATGAGGGTGATTCTTGCGGTCAGAGAAACATGTTGAAGTCTAATATTGTCCAGAAAATTCCCATAATTTTTGGTCATCCAAGAACAGAGGCATAAGCTGAAGAAGACAGACTGCTCCGAAAAGACAGGATAAGGCAGAAACAACAAAACCAACCCGACTATTTATTTCATTAATCCTTATACCTTAGGCCTATAAACTAAATGAAATTGTGGGATCCACAAATTCATTGCAATCATTACAAAGATCCAAAACAAACATAGGCATAATGACAATCCAACAAGGCAATATAGGAGCACAACTCAACATTGACTCAACTTGCAATGCTATCGTTTTCTTTATATTAAAGGTAAAGATTCCTAAAGCTCTTCTTCTGATTACGCAAGAAGGTGGTAAGATGAGATTCTAAAAGAATATCAAACCAAGGAAAAGGATGAGCATAAGATTTTTTTTATATAAGCAACAAGGTGGAGATGAATAACAAGGTAAGGATATAGTATAGAAAAAAAATACCAAGGTCTATGGAACAAGGATTTTAGTGGTAACTCTTAGATCTTATAACGACCAGTTTCTACTAGGCTTGCGTCCTACAGTCAGCATTGCTCTGATACCACTCTGTCACACCCGGTTTTAAGGACAAAACCAGACATACACCATATGTGAAATAAAGTAGTCAAATCTCACATATAGCCACAGATAAGTGTAATATCAAGAAACAAATGCTTAATATACATAACACAATGGTATAAAATATACCTTAAAGAGCAACACAGCGGAAAGACAACTCCGAACACCGGGTGTAGACTTCACTCCAGGAACAAACTAACTGGTTGATCACAAGCCTAAAACTCCAGAGACTATCCTGAGGTGTGGGAAATAGCAAGAGTGAGTCCATGTCGAACTCAGCAAATATATCATGGGGTTCATGAAGCTCAAAAGGTTTGACACGGGTTTACTACAATAGCTTTTAGTGAGTCAATTTTTTAACATTTGAGTAGCAACAAGTTTACCATAAACCCAAATAACCTCATGATCATGTAAACGAGAATAATGTATAGCAAGAAATATTAATTATTAGTGAACATCAATATCATCAGAATTCATCGTTTATTCTGTAAGGGTCCAAGGCCACTCGTGACCGTGAGCACGGCTGTTATAACAGTTTTACACTCTGCAGAGGTTGTACACTTTCACTGTGAGTCATGATTACCCATATGCCCGGGATCGCGACTCCCAAAACACTTCCAAGGTGAGCAGGCAGGGAAACACTATGAAGCCTTTCAAAGGTTCGTCTAACAAGTTAGGGCCGCTAGGTTTCAGAAGTCAGTCCGTGTGATACACCACGCAGGGATCCACAGTCTGCTTTACCCCATTTGCGCCACAAGAGTAACCTCTAACAAGCTAGAAAAGGTCCTCATACTGAGCTAAAGCCAGAGCCATATAGCCCTCACAGTTGTACTGTAAGTCCCGGATGTTCGCTTACAGATAAGTCCTTATGGAGAGAAACTAGAGCACCATAAAAACAACCAAATATGCTCTAGCCCTCTTGAGCCATATTGCTTTAAAGCATCATTTAAACGTTTATTGCATATATCATTAGTCAAGTTACAGATCATGGTTATTTATCTTGAGCACTAGCATAAATACTACCCAATGCAATGTCCCATGGGTGTCAAGGTACAAGATACAAAAACTAGGATATCCTTAGTGGTAACAAGGTAGACACATGCACATGAATTAAGTATATTAAAGGTGAATAGGAAACAAGGATAATCCCATGCTATACTTGCCTTAAACTCAGATCCTTCTTCAGTCCAAACCTTCAAAAAAACACTGCTTCTTGTTCACCACGTATAGCTCACCGACTAGACAAGATCAATAAATCACCACACACGCATCGAGCAATCATACACGAAGCAAACAATAGAACTAAATTAGAACAATACACCAAACAATTAAAGAGATTTTTTAAAAAAATAACCTACGCGTTACTCCGAACACATAGACACGAAAAACACACTAATCGGAGCTACGGTGAAAGAGAAACAATTACCGAAATATTTACTTTATAAGAGCAAAGACTATATGCTTGGTTTATTTTGCTTACAAAACCATGTGAAATATATTAATTTAGTCAATTTACATTGTAATTGAAAAGTCGATTAAAGTTACTGGTCATATTTTATTTACAAACATGTCCCATGTTTATTGAAGTCATTCAAACTTTAGCTTGCAGAAGAAATTAACCTGCTACTCAAACTGCATTTGACGTGGTTGTAATTTAAAAACACATGGATGATAGCAATTAAACAATTTTAATATCAGCATACAAAATATCAAGGTGCAGCTTCTATGTTACTTTCAAATTAGAAAACTAATCATACGCATAATAACTAAATTATATTTAATTAATTATGTATACATGTATCTTCCATTGTATTTCGAGATTTATTTTTGTACAGGAAAACGGCCACAAACATACTCATGATGTCACCAACTAGCAAATCCTAACTGCTAGGAACAGAGCATTTGTTTCTTGCGCATGCGTGAGGTTTGCTAGCCGCAACAGAGACATGCTGAGAGAAACTCCATGAACGGCTGCGAGCAACTTGCCGGAGTTCGGCAAAAAGGACATAGGAGCCTCGGATTTCGATAGAAAAAACACAGGGAGACCGAGAGAGCAACGGCGATCTTACCTACGGTGTTTACGACGGCAAAAGACACACATTGATGACGTACGGCCCGACGGGGCAGTAGCAGCTTTCTTGAGACGGAGAGCGGAAGGCGAAGATTGACGACGGGGAAGCAGCAGAAGGCCTCCACGGCGGCCTCGGCCAGGGGCTCGGAACAGGCGGCACAGACTCGGCACAGGTCGAGCGTGGAGAAGTTTCAGGGGCTCGACGATACAATGAGTTGAAGTCGTAGTCGTCGTGGTAGTCGAGGACGATGACAGATGAGTAGTGATGGATGGCGACGAAGATTGCCGGACGTCCATGCATGCATGTTGAATGTGTATATACACCATATATGCAAATTTACATTGCATGGCGCTGTAGATCGTGACTTCTTTTTGCTTGCTTGTGATCGTGCATGATAGTATGCACGCACGGTATATAATCCACATGCACATCACATGCACTAACCTCCTGCTAATCCACTCCTTGGCCGATCGGATCTTGTAGATGCTTCCGTGCTCTTGATTGCTTGTTCCTTGTTGTCGGTGTAGATGGGGATGGTCGAAACCAGCGCCGCCGGATTTCTCGTGACGGCCGGCCGAACATGAAGCAGAAAGTGGCGACGGTCGAGCGCATCATGTTGTCTTCTCCACACGTGATGGAGATCAGCAGCAGTTCTCACCATGATGCATGTCGGCAGAGCGGCGACGGCAGCAAGCCAGCAATGTTTGCTCTCATATACATGTTGGTCATGTACACATGGAAACGTTGCCGGACAAGGCAAGCTAGGGCATGCATGCTAGTTTGTAGGGCGCTCGATCAAGTAGGCGCACTGCATCAGAGAGCAGCTCGATTTGTTGGCCTGCGGCTGATCTCGAAAAGATGAGCAGCATGTTAGGGCAACTATGGATGGACGAGCTCGGCTACTCGGCAGCGGCGGCGTTAGGGTTTAGTTATAGAGTTTGGAAACAAACGATGGTTCAGGCTTGCTGTGTGTGTATACATGTATATATATAGACAACACATGGTCATATATGGCAAGCATCGTGATTAAGTTTGACATGTAATCCTTGATGATTAATGATGATATATATATGAAACTAGCAGCGTCGACTTGTCCGTCAAGTATTTTCTCTGATGACTTCCTTTTCCTTTTATTTCACTCGTGAATCAAAGATCATGTACCTGCCCAAAATAATCTTATTCCATAATTATCCACCCAAAATTAACATGCACGCATGCAAGCATGTATTTCTCCCTTGCCAAAATTGATTCGGTTCAATTAACTTTGTTGACCTCCTGATTCCTTACTTCAAATCCACCATGCACATTCACGCATAAATCTAAATTAAATAGCTGGCTTCCACTTGTTTTTCCGGTTAGACAACAGGACCATGTAGTAATCCTTCATCAATGCTGATAATCCGTTGTTGCCTCCATCCACGTGTCAGCACTTGACCAATAGAGCACCAGCCACTTTTGTTTATCTTAAAAATTCCTGGGAGGTTTGTGGGGGTAGGTTATGGATGATGATATTGATAGTGATTTGGATTACAAAGGAAAGAGTTTGGGAAGCCCCAAACAAAGTCTTAAGTTGAGGAAAAAGATATTAGATCTCAGAAAAAGACGAAGACATACCGGAGAAGGAAGGTCGACCTACTAAATGCATTTTAAATAATTTGCTCACTCTCAACACGCAAAGGATCAACAAGCAAGCATCACATAAAACCATATGCACCAGCATGTATACACAACATTGTTGCTAAACCCTATGATGAATTTTAATTTAAAAAAAAATTATTTCGCCTATGTTTCATGAGCACAAAAATACATAAATAAATTATTTTAGCTCTATTTCAAAGAAGCAAATTTTAGGGTGTTACACCAGACATCGCTGCTCCTGGGCTGAACATCTTGGCAGCATGGTCTCCTGCTAAGAATGATATGCACTTCAACATTCTGTCTGGGACTTCCATGGCATGTCCACATGTTACAGGAATAGCAGCTCTTGTGAAAAGCGTATATCCATCATGGTCTCCTTCAGCCATCAAATCAGCAATCATGACAACAGGTATTAGTGGGTAACCTGGTCTCTGAAGATAAACTAGTATTGCAACCAATCTCATGAATCTTATTTGCAGCAACTGTACTGAACACTAAAAGGAAAACCATAGCAAGGGACCCTAATGGGAGAACTGCGGCAACGCCATTTGACTTTGGCTCAGGTTTTATGGATCCCATCAAAGCTCTGAACCCAGGGATCATCTTTGACACACAACCTGAAGACTACAAGTCATTCTTATGTGCTATAACCCAGGATGATCACTCCTTGCATCTAATTACCGGAGACAACAGTAGCTGCACCCACAGAGCCTCCTCTTCTGCCACTGCTCTGAACTACCCATCAATCACCATTCCATATCTGAAGCAGAGCTACTCAGTCATGCGGACTATGACCAATGTGGGTAATCCAAGGAGCACTTACCATGCCGTGGTGTCAGCTCCGCGAGGCATCAGCGTGAGAGTGACACCAGAAGTTATAAATTTCGAGAACTACAGTGAAAAGAGGACGTTCACAGTTAGCTTACATGTGGATGTGAATCCTCGAGGTTATGTCTTTGGCTCTTTATCTTGGCATGGAAATGGAACAGATGCTCGCCTGACGATGCCATTGGTAGTGAAAGTACAAACTTCTGACAAGGCCTGATTGAGTTTGATCCCCTGGAAAGATGCTTGAAAGAGGTTGCTAGAATGCTAGATTAGACTACGAATGAAGTGTAAAGTGGTAGAACTGAATAGATGAGAAGCTAACCAGTAACCACAATCAATTTGTTATAATATCATATTGGTATTTGATTTGTAAATGTCTTGGCTAGAATGCAACCATTCCCAGAACAGATTCATTTTCCCCTGATGATTGTTGTAAAATTATTTCGTGCCTAAATGTAAATCTTACGAATGCAGGAGTAGCTGGATTTAACGATCCGCTAACTAACGCCCCAGGCTTCATCCACCAGGATTCTGCTTTTTGTAAAGATCACCGATCCGAACAGATTCCCATGAGCTAATTCCCCCGTGTGGCAGTTGAATGGTCGTGAAATTAGGGAGAGAAATGAAGACATGGCGAGAGCTCGGGTCTCACCTGTGACATGTCTCCTCGCTGCGTCGCAATGGCGCCGTCGTCCCCCTCCTCGCCACTCGCCCACGGCCCACTCCACCCACCCGAGTGTCCCTTTGCCGATGTGCCGACCGAGGGTCTCCCCTTTGTCGCCGATCCGCCTGTCTCGAGAGAGAGTTGCAGAGGCGGCCCGCGGCCAAGCCCGGGGGACCTCTATAGTTGCCGCATTGGCGTTCTGTGTGTCTGGTTATCAGACTGAAACAACAGCGTGTGCTTTCCATTTATCAGGCTGCCGCGAGGCACCGAGAGAGTCCGAGGACCGCCCGATGGTGGCGGAGGTGCCGACGGACGCGGAGGTCGTAACAGGGAGAGTGAGAGTGGGAAGGAGAGGTGGAGTGTACCCTGTGATGCGCGTGCGGCGGCGCGGGATTCACGGGGGAGGGGTTCTAACTTGGGGTTGGCGCGAAGATGGGGGGAGCTTGGTTGGTTGCGCAGTGGACCGCGGCGTAGAGGCGGAGGCGCATCGGACGGATGGACGCTGGAGGGCTCGGCTTCCTCGTCGCGGGCTCCCGGCGCGAGTTCGTCGTCCTCAACGTCGACGACTTCTCCAAGGTAAGCCGCCGGACGTCGAGCCAATTAACTTTTTCACCCTTTTGGCTTCCTTCCAGCCTAAACGGATTGTAGGATGGTGCCAATTTTGAATATTAATTTTCCATTACTTTTACAAGAAAAACGTAAACTAAGCTCGAGTCGCTTTGTGGATATTTTTATCTTCTTTGGTGATGTTAGATTTGGCGTACTATTTCCTGTTGGGAAGAAATAGAAAAGCATTGTACTATAGTTAGAGCAAACCCTCGGTGTGAAATAAATGGAACAGCAGGCTTGTTTCACTGCATATCATGTTGCTTTAATATCACTTCTGTTACTTGGGCATGTTAGTGTGTAGGCTCTTGCTTAGTTGCATATGGCTAACAAATCATATTTTGTTATCAAACTTTCCTTGGGCTCTCACTGTTACTTCTATTTGTGTTGGTGTCACATTGCAGCAAGGATCTTCACAGGGCTGTCCAGACTATATTTGTCAGATATGCGGAGATGACATTGACATACTCCAGGAAGAAAATGAGTATTTCGTCGCGTGTAATGATTGTGCTTTCCCTGTTTGCCGCACTTGTTATGAGTATGAGCGTCAGGAGGGCACACAAGCATGCCCTCGCTGCAAGACCCGGTACAAACGCCACAAAGGTATGGCTTTTGCTCCTTGAGCTTGTATCAGTTTTTCAGCTTTGTTATATCCAAAATGAGAGATTAAAGAGTATTTCATCTGTTAGGTAGTCCTCGAGTCCATGGGGATGAGGAAGAAGAAGGTTCTGATGACATTGAGAGCGAGTTTGCTTCCAGTATAGCTGGACGATCAAATATAGTGCATCCATACCGTGTCTCTGTCGCAGAAAGCTCCATCAACTCATGGGACATTGATAGTGTCAGTATCACGAACAGTGGAACAAGTGTCCATTTCTATGAAGAGGTAATGAACATTGAAATCCCAATCTATCTGCCACTCATTCTAGTAGTACTGGTGATAAGGTCACATGTTTGCTTTTGCAGCATGTTGGAACTCCAACAAATCATCATGCTCTTGTTGTTCACCCTAACACTGGAGAAATTATGCGATATAATCCCTGTAAGTTTCCCTTTCAAATAGTCTTACTTTAATTTTTCCTGTGCTACTGCATCGGTAGCTTACGATTTGGTTTTGCTGTTGTTTTAGTGCAAACGAGACCAATAAATCCCAATAGGGACCTAGCATTGTATGGCTATGGATCGGTTGCCTGGAAGAACAGAGTTGAGTGGAAAAGAAAACAACAGCATAAAATGCAAAAGGTCTCATCTGATGGTGAAGGATCTGATTTAAATGATTTTGACAGTGATCGCGATATTCCCAGGTGAGCGCATGATATTGTATCAGCAAATTTGAAAGAATGCCTTGTGCAATTGATTGTGCAAAAAATGTTGTGCTAGTTTTCTTAAGAAATTCTCTGCTTTGGACCTTGTAAGGGCATAATTTGCCTACCTGAAGTAAACATAGTTATATCATGTCACTATTGGTAGTCATCATGCTTTCACCTAGAGAAAATTTTAGAATTAAGCCATAAATCATTTTGGTGCCTTTTGCCAGACCTTCTGGAATCAATAGAAATATTGGCTTTTGAAATGTTTTGTTCTATCCTGCATCTTTTGGTTTGTATAAAGCAAGTACTTGCTTTCTCACTGACAAGTGTCTAATACATTCTAGGTGTGCTGAAAGCAAGCAGCAACTGTCAAGAAAATTACCTATTCCATCTAGCAAAATAAACCCTTACAGGATTGTAATCAGTTTGCGGCTAGCCATTCTTGCCTTATTTTTCCACTATCGGATTCTGAATCCTGTACATGATGCTCACTGGTTGTGGTTGACTTCAGTTATTTGTGAAATTTGGTTCGCTTTTTCTTGGATTTTAGACCAATTTCCCAAGTGGCACCCAATACAGAGAGAAACATACTTGGATCGATTATCATCAAGGTAAATTATCTACCTAAACTAAATATAGGCATAGAATCAGTTACATTTTTGTATAATTTGTGAAATTTTGCCCCCCTTAGGTACGAGAAGGAAGGAAAACCACCAGAACTGGCTCCAATCGATGTATTTGTCAGTACAGTTGATCCAATGAAGGAACATCCTTTAATTATTGCAAACACAGTTTTGTCTATACTGGCTGTGGATTATCCTGTTGATAAAGTTTGCTGCTATGTGTCGGATGATGGTGCTGCAATGCTTACTTTTGAAGCACTTACAGAAACATGTCTATTTGCACGAAAATGGGTTCCCTTCTGTAAGAAGCACAAAATCGAGCCTCGGGCTCCTGAATGGTATTTTGCTCAGAAAATTGACTATCTAAGAGAAAAGGTTCACCCAGAGTTTGTTCGAGAACGACGTGCAATGAAGGTTAGTTCATATGACAGACTAGGGAAGTAAGACTATTTGGACTTCATTTAATAGGCTTTTTGTTTGTTCATGACTCACTAGACATTTGCTAAAATAAAACTGTACTTAACATCACGCATAGCATTCGTACGGCCTCGTAATGTGGGGGTGGGGGGGGGTGTGGATGAGATTTGCAAGAGTAAGAACATTAAATGATGCAATTTTACTTTCGCATTCTCTGTTCTTTTTTTTCTCGAAAATGCAGGAGAGCTGCGCTTCAGTATATTAAGAAGAAATAGGGGTAAGAACCCTTAGTACAACACACACTTGTCTTTATCTCATAAGATACATTTGCGCTGGTAAAGAAAGAAAAAGCGACCCTGCACCTACAACAAATCAACTAACAGCTTGGGCGGGGGCAGTCAAGTGGGATAGCCCACGAGCCCCTGCCATTGTCCACTGTCGACGCTCATCACCGGCCAACTTCAATGTTTCAGCTATGTTAGAAATTGCTTCATCAAAGACAAGCATGCTTGCGTGCCTGCCTGCTTACAAGATTGTTTTTGCATTCTGATCTCAGCTTGGTTTAATACATATTATACTTGCTGATGTTTGTTTGCAACTAATTAGACTATTTTTAACCTGCATTTTGGTTTTCATACAGAGAGAATATGAAGAATTTAAGGTTCGTATAAACGCAGTAGTTGCTAATTCACGCAAAGTTCCCGAGGGAGGATGGTCCCTACCAGAAGGAGCTCCATGGCATGGAAATAACGTTCGAGACCATGCCGGGATGGTCCAGGTTGGGTGCTTTATTTGTCTCTAAAAGCCAGCTTTTTTTAATACTGCATTTACTTTTTTTTTATTGTTTGATGCACTTCGTTATGCTTTTTCTTTGTCAAACTTTGTTGAGCCTTGAATTTCCATAGAAAAAGTAACATGCAAAATGTGATTCATGCTGTTTTGTTTTGTAATTTTGAATTGTTCTTCTTACATATCTTGTGATTTCACCAGGTCATCACTGGCCATGATTGTGTCCTGGATGACGCTGGAAATAAGCTGCCTTGGTTGGTCTATGTTTCACGAGAGAAAAGGCCTGGTTATGATCATCATAAAAAGGCTGGGGCCTTGAATGCATTGGTAATCTATAGTGTTCTATCCATGTCGTTTCTTTAAGCAAGAGCAATCATATGAAGCTGTTACATCAGTCACTTCCTCCAAGTAACAATCTCCCTTTTTTTATTTTAGCTGCGAACTTCAGCAATTCTGTCCAATGCACCTTTTGTCCTGAATGTGGATTGTGACCACTATATGAACAATAGCAAAGCACTACGGGAGGCAATGTGTTTTCTGATGGACCCAGTATTGGGAGAGAAGATTTGTTATGTTCAATTTCCTCAGAGATTTGATGGCATTGATCAACATGATAGATATTCAAACCACAATGTTGTGTTTTTTGATGTATGTGTGGCATGAATTGATTCTAACTTTATCTGAAAGACATAGAAGATAGTATTCTGAACAAGTTTCTGCATTATCTACTTTTCTGTACAGATTAACATGAAAGGTCTTGATGGGATCCAAGGACCAATATACGTTGGGACCGGTTGTGTTTTCAGAAGACATGCTTTGTATGGATATGATGCCCCAACTGCAACAAAACCTCCTAGCAAGACATGTAACTGCTGGCCGAAGTCATGCTGCTTGTGTTGTGGATCGAAAAGAAAATGTTCCAAAGCTAAGAAAAAGCAAGAACACCAGAAGAAAGTGAAATGCAGGGATGCATCCAAGCAAGTGCATGCTCTCGAAGTGGCTGGTGAGTTTGGTTCCGTTCCGTTGCTCCTATTCTTCATTTTATGTTCTCCAAAGTACTTATGGAGCCTGATCCGCATATCTCAAAATAAATAGGAAGAGAAACTGCACCCCCTGTGCCTCAAGAAAAGTTTGAGAAGAGATTTGGGCAGTCAGATGCATTTTTGGCTTCGACATTGCAAGATAATGGTGAAGGTTGTCGCTTTAACATGCTCAAAAACCTTGATGATTGCATCCATGTGCTAAGTTGCGGGTACGAGAATAAGACACAATGGGGGAAAGAGGTAACTTTGCCCCATCCTGTCTTTGTTTTTCCTTTTTCAATGTGCTTCCAGATCAGACTCTTGAAATTGTGTTTGTGCCCCAGAAATAAAAGAAAATCTGCAACGTAGCATCCAAGAATGCTTTTAGCTAACTCGATGTAAATATCTAGGTTGGTTGGATTTATGGATCTGTCACTGAGGATATCCTCACGGGCTTCAAGATGCACTGCCATGGTTGGCGATCTGTTTACTGCATGCCCAAGAGACCAGCATTCAAGGGATCTGCTCCTATCAATCTAACTGATCGTCTCCATCAAGTTCTAAGATGGGCACTTGGCTCTGTGGAGATCTTTCTTAGCAAGCACTGCCCAATATGGTATGGGTATCGATGTGGTCTGAAACCATTGGAGAGATTGTCATATATCAACTCTGTCATCTATCCGTGGACATCAATTCCTCTGCTAATTTACTGTGCCCTGCCAGCATTTTGCCTGTTATCTGGGAAGTTTATGGTGCCTGAGGTACTGCACGAAACAATAATATCGCTCTATGCTACTCTGCTTGTAGGATTTTGTTTATAGATTATAGATGATGATATCTATTTCTCCTTTCCTTTTACAGATGAATATCTATTCGAGCATATTGTTCATAGCTCTATTTGTCTCCATAGCAGCTACCAGCATCCTTGAGATGCAGTGGGGAGGAGTTGGAATCGAAGATTGGTGGAGAAATGAACAGTTTTGGGTTATTGGCGGTGTCTCCTCACACCTATTCGCACTGTGCCAAGGGCTTCTTAAGGTTCTTGGTGGTGTGAACACTAAGTTCAGGGTGACTCTGAAGGGAGGCGACACGAATGAGTTCTCGGAGCTGTATGAGTTCAAGTGGACCTGGCTATTGGTCCCTCCGATGACGTTGCTCTTGCTAAACGTTGTTGGAGTCCTGGCCGGTGTATCCAAGGCAATAACGGATGGATACGAAGCCTGGGGTCCACTGCTTGGCAAGCTGTTCTTCTCCTTCTGGGTTATCCTCCATCTCCACCCGTTCCTCAAGGGCGTGATTGGCAAGCAGAACAGGGTGCCGACCATTGTTGTTGTATTGTCAGTGCTACTAGCATCCATATTCTCTCTTTTGTGGGTCCGTGTAAGTCCGTTCGCCACCAAGTTTGATGGCCCGGTTCTAGAGGTTTGTGGTTTGGAATGTGAATGAAGTAGGAGAAGATACAGTTTATTAGGAAATAGATTTATCATTTTCGTAGTGCTAGAGTAGTGAGAGGGTTCTATTCTTTCATTAGTTATTCAAATTGTTTTTATTCTTTGGTGATTGCTGATTAGCATAGGTTTTAGTGAAGCAATGTTTTAGGAAAATATGTGGTTATGAACAGGAGGAAAATAGAAAAGGGAGAAGATAGTGCTGCTGTTGTAGATATTGAGACAGGCACAATAGACTGACACTTGGTACATTTCCCCGAGTACATCCGTTCAGAGAAGTGTGCATTTCACTTGCACCGTTTCAAACTTTGAATGTGGCCGTGCTTCTTCAATCGAATTTTGGGGGTACTTGATAGCAATCTCAGTACACGAGAACAAAAGTTTCAGGTAAATGCAAACAAATGCTTCTCCCTTTGTAAGTGTCAGCTTAGCCGTCTCTAGTTTCTTTATTTATGTTGCTGTTATGGCCTTCTCTTGCCGGTTTGCTCCGACAACTGTTCTGTTTTCATGTGTTCCGATTTTGTATATTGTGTTAGATTGTCTTCAATAACCGTGACCCAAAATACAAGACTCATTCGTCCTTTAGGTAGCGCTATAAGCAAAGGGTTCAATACCTATTTTTGGTCTTCTCCAACAAGAAGACCCAAAAGATAACCATTTCTGCAAATTGGTCTCCAGGAGAGAGCATACTCAGATTTAGGTTATGCTTCTCCTGGCACCCAAAATGAGTCTTCCATTTAAGTACTCTGTTGGAGGTTATAAGTATTATGTTAAAGACCCATTTTGAGTTTAGGTTCCACAATGGATCTCCTGTTAGAGACAGTCTTAGTCGAACTATACTTGGCAGCTCTCCTGCGTATTAATGTAAAAAATAAGTCAGACAATGCTCGCTAATTTGAGCATCCAATGGAACTCAGGATTTGTGTTCCAGGAAGGACTGGTACTCTGAATTCCCATGGTAATTGCTATTGATAAGGCCAGTTGTGCTCGATGGCGCGGCTGGCGGCTCTCCATCACTGACGAACGCCATGCCAAGCAAGAGCATGAACATCATAGGGTCACTATCAGGCTATCAGGCTCCGTGTTGTTTGTGGAGACGACTGACTTGGTGGAGTTTTGTATGTACCCGGTCTCTGCATCCCCTGCTAGTGCTAGCTGGAAGCGTCACCCATCGAACCCATTCCTCCCCTGCATCTTGTGATCTTGTCCCCGCGGCCATTGACACAAACTCATCACCTAACCAATTACCAACCCTTGCTGCGTGTACTAAGTACTATACTAACATAAAGGGGTGAACGAACACTGTTTGTTTTTCCCGTCCCGGGCCACTGGTGTGAGAGTGGAGAGGAGCAGGCGTGTGCAGTGTGCTGTGCAGTTACACCATGTTCGCTTATGCTGAAATTTGGCTTATGCTGATACTTATGCTGAAACGTTATGAGAGGAAAACACCATTCCATGGCTGAAATGTTGTGAGCAGATCTGAATTTAAGCGGCACTCAAGCTTCTCCGTACTCTGCACAGTGGTTAATCACAGCCAATAAGACTAGTAGATCACAGTTTGTGATCGGTTACTGAGTTCTTGTACTAAAAGATAAGGGAAGTACAACTCGATCCGGTCCCTCATAACTTGCCGTCGTTCTAGTAGGCTTTGCTGAAGCAGCAGTACAGCTACCATGTAATGTTCATTAGTGGCCGTTAATAAAATCATCTCAGTACTGCCACCGTCTTTGATTAGGTCTTTAATTAGGTGCTTGGAGTCCTGTCCTGGCCTCCAAGAAGGTTGTCTAACTAGCTTTTTCTAAAGGGGAGTTGCCGTTCATAGATGTTGCTCTACTTTAGCTTTCCACGGTCGTCCTCCTCCCTCTGCTCTGCAAACTGATACCTTGCTCAACTCTCCCGTCCTGATTTGTGATTTGCTCAAGTTGTTAGCTCACTTGTATGTTGTATCCTGCCCGTAGCTCGGACGGGAATTTGGTGGAGCTGTGGTGGTGACTAGTGATGGGCGATTACAAATTTTCGTTGGTGCCAAACTGGAATGTGTAACTGACCACACATCACGCTCACGCCTAGGGCTGTACGTATCCGGGAGCAGCTGAGGCGTCTCATCAGAAGAGGCAGGACGCGCTGCATGTGAGCAAATGTGTACTCGTACCACGGGTGCAGGTGCACCATTACCTCCTTGATGATCAGCTTGTAAATACTGACTGGGTACCACTAGAATTTGCTGCAGCTGTCCAAGCTAAGCTAGGACAGTTGTTGGCCAATCACATCCACCTCACCTTCATTAGTAGTATATATGTGCATGCAATCCTTGGAAGACTAACGCGTCTCGATTGAGCTGGATCAAACTTTGCCAAAGTAGATCATGGTCATGGCGCCAAAGCACGGGGCATTGCTTGACTTGATCGAGCAGCAACTCAATTTCTTACAGGCCTCAGATTAATGGATGGAGTCGACAGACGATTTTTACCAGCGATGCCCAATTTACAGGCCTCGTATAAGTATTCGAGCATAGTTATCCATATGCAGTGATTCTATCATAGTTCCGTGTCTCTGCGGTAATGTTCACAGTTCTAGGGTTATATAAGCCCTAGGTCCATTGTGATGCTAAATGCATTAGCAAGAGTAGTGTTTATTGTTCACCATCTTCATGGTATATACTCACTGTATGGGGCTAAGACTAGCCACAGTGGGTACTCTAAAGCGATACTCTAAAGCTTCATTAGTAGCTTGATTAAAGTTTTAGAGTATGAATATAGAGTAAAAACTGCTGCACTGGGTACTCTAAAACGATACTCTATCATTTCTCTTACTCTATATTTAGAGTGGTACAGTGCTTACTCTATAGTGGGCAGTGGCGGGCCTCACTAGCTAAACAAAGGAAAAAATGATATAACTCACAAACCAAAAATCCAAATTAAATTTCGATTGCACCATTAAATTTGTCTCAATAAATCCTTCAAAACTATATCACATATGAATATATTTAGATAAAGTGAAAAGTGGGTCCCATGGTGGATAGAGTGGATAGAAGATGATATAGAGGATGGATGGGTGCGGGAGAATTGAGTATAGATGAGAGAATCTTGCTGACTAGAACGTATAGGGGATGAATATAGAGGTCCATGAGTGCGGATAGCCTTAGACAGTGGACTACTCTTAGCCCTCGTATGAGGTGGAAGTCAATACAGAAGGAGGGGATGCAAAAGTACAGCAGTACTCCCTCCGTATCGGATTTAGAAGTCGTTTTGGACAAGGTTTAGGTCATACATTGGGAATATAAATCATCAATAACTTTTAAGTTGTTGAGTTTGCAAATGTAAAAATTATATGAATATATTTGTCTTAAAAAATACTTTCATAAAAGTATACATATATCACTTTTTCATAAATATTTTTTATAAAAACAAAAGGTCAAAGTTGTGTTTTGGAGACCGTGTCGCTGTCCTAAACGACTTCTAAATCCGATACGGAGGGAGTATGTTAGTTAGAAAAAGTCACACATCCGTACCACGTCGTCGTCAAAATTAAAGAGGACCATGCAATGCACTCTCTTTCGTGGATAAATTAAAGGCACACTTTTATTTTACTCATGCACCAAAACGACTACCAAAGCGTAGCAAAGCAACTAAGCAAGTAACCATGCACGTGCCTTCCGGACCCGGACGGCAATCTTTGGGGTTTGGTCAATGCATGCCCATGCCACTATGCCAGCCAGCCACGGTGATGAGAGTTTTACACCAAACGGGAGCTCTCCGACGTTCTACTTTGCCTGTTGCCGGTAAGGCGTCTACCCCGGCCGGCAGCAACAGACGTGACGAGCCGATCCGAGGTACGGCCGTACGGGGCGACGCACGCACGCGATGGAGAAAGGATTGGTCACTACGCTCCGTCGGGCCATCGGCATCGCGCCGCACGCACTCGTTCGGCGCCCGGCGGGGTGGCCGGGTGGGGTGGTGCTGGCTGGCGCGCACGGCTGGTTTCCACGTTTGGCCCGACGCCGGTTAGTCAGCACGCCACCGTGGCCCGATTCGGGATGCGGGGGCACCTTGCTTGAATGCCTGTTGGTTGGCGTCTGCGTGCCCTCCTCAGTCCATTTTCCATACCATCTCCGCGTCCGTCGTCGACCCTGACCGACAGACCAGCGTGGTGTGCGAGTTGGGACGGACGGCCCCTCCCCTGCCTCACTCAATGCGTGCTGTGGCCTCTGACCGAAGCTGGTGGAAAAATGTCGCGACGCGGCACAGTGCCGTCCGCCGCCCAGTTCTCGGCGCTACCTCTCATAATTAGCAGCGTGACCCGTTCGGCTGGAATTATAAGCCGGCTGAAAAACACTGTTGGCTGATTTTTTTTTGAAAGAAAAATACTGTTCTGGCTGAAAAAACAAGCCGAATAAGACGGATTATAAGCCAGATGAACAGGGCCCCTGTTCATCTGGCTTATAATCCGTCTTATTCGGCTTGTTTTTTCAGCCAGAACAGTATTTTTCTCTAAAAAAAATCAGCCAACAGTGTTTTTCAGCCGGCTTATAATTCCAGACGAACGGGTCACGCTGCTGTGCCGAAAGCAGAGCATTTGGCCTGGCAATTGGCATCATCGGTGACACAGGGCGCTTCCCTGGGAAGCGCTTGTTAGGCAGGCCGCGCTACGAAGGGACACGGGACACATTAATGGACCGAATCGACAAGCGATTCTTACTAAGAATGCTCAATTTCTTACTGGCCTCAGATAGTTATTCGAGCATAGTTATATATATATATATATATATATATATAGTTATTTTATCATAGTTTCATATCTCAACGGTAGTGTTAGCCGTTCTTAGGCTTTATAAGCTCTAGATCCACAGGTATGTTAAAAGGGCAGACCCAGTGCCGGAGGCTCCCACGTGAATGGGGTCTGGAGAAGGGATAAACCGAAGCAAACTTTTCCACCGCAAAATCTGCAAAGATGCTGCTTCGAACCCACGACCTGGTGACTTAGTGAGACAGCTCTCACCATTGCACCAGGGCGGAGATGCTGCTTTGAATCCACGGGTATGTTAATTATGCTAAATACATTAGCAAGAATAGTGTTCATTGTTCGCCTTTGTGCCTTTGTGGTATATATATGCACTGCATGAGGGCTAAGAGCAGGTGGACAGTGGAGGAAGGCGATAAACATTGAACTGTGAACACTACTCTTACAAATGCATTTAGCATAACAGTGACTAAGGATGAAAACGGAATGGAAATATCCCGAACCGACCGTTTTCGTTTTCTATATTATGAATCCGTTTTTAAATATAAAAAATTATCAGTTTTAATTGGTTTCGCAACCATTTTTAACTATTTTTTGTATTCTCTAATTGCTAAAATGTAGAAATATACCGAACTAACCGCTTTCGTTTTCTATTTCGTAAGTCCGTTTTCGACCGTTTCCGACCGTTTTCATCCTTAACAGTGACACAAAACTACAATAGAGTCATTGCATATGGATAACTATGCTCGAATAACTACGTGAGGCCTGTAAGAAGTGGCAGAAGCAAGGGGCATATGCAGGGGCGGATGCACAGTAGGTGCATGGGGGTACAGCTGTACCCCAAAATTTCTGCAAAAATATTAAGTACATATACCCTTTAATCCATTATATATGTATAATATATTGTTAAGTAGCAAGCCCAAGTGCTAGTTCATTCGACAGGGAAAAAGTCTCACACAGAGCTTCTTGTTTGCATTGTTGCGTTTGAATCTAGTGATTTTCTTTGCTTTTTATGACAACGAAAAACTTATTGAACTTGCAAAGTTTTATCCTCAAGATTTCACAAGTACAAATCTGATGTAACTTTCTTTGCCACTTAATATATTTATTGTTGATGTGTGTAACAACACAAGGTTCCGGTAAAGAATCCTAGTGAGCTCATTCTCATACTTGTTGAGACAAACAAGCACAATTGCTTTGAAACAAGATGGGTGATCAATGCAATATTATTTTTTGATTATATTTATTGATGTCGTGACTTTTTCCTATGTGTAAGCAATGTAGATGTCATTAAACGCTTCCAAGAATCACGGAATAGCCTGTGAAGATTTAGTGTCTATTATAATAATTTATAAGATTTAGTTGCAAATTTGTAATGAAAACATGTAACTCGTTCATTTATATATCGTTACAACTATTTTATTATTATTAGTGATTGAATTATATCATTTCAATATCAATGAACTAGAATACTTTAGTCCGTACCCCATGATCGAAATCCTAGATCCGCCACTGGGCATATGCCCCCTCTCTCCCTCGCCCCTAAGGTCAGCAGTAGATTTTCACAGTTTGTGATTTGTGCTGGCATAAGGTTTAGCTGACAGTGACATGTGACTGACCGAGTTGTTTGCCCGTTTGCTGTGATAACTATGCTCGAATAACTATGTGAGGCCGGTAAGAAATTGAGCATCCCTGGTAAGAATTGCCTGTCGACTCCGTCCATTGATGTCCAAGATATATTCTAAATTCCACACCATATCTTCATTTAGCTAGCAACTCCATAAAAATTCTCTCTATATAATTCAGCACACTCCAACAACACTAGCTATATCTTACATTCTGTATCTATGAAAGCAGGAGAAATGAATTGAATTTTGGAGCAACACAATCATGGGAAGCTGTCAGTGTCACATACGCTAATATAGCAAGGCACACCGCCCAATTAAATTTGGCTTCCAACCCTCGCGGGATAGCACGTCAAATGGAATAGCTAGTCTGTTAGAGGTCAGATTTGTTGTAGGTTAGTTAAAAATAGAAATAGCAAGTTGGATCCCAACTCTTCTCAAGATGCTCTAAATCCCAGTATCTCATCTAAATAGTCTAGATTTTAAAGAGGTTTTAATTCATAGATTTTTAGAATCCTGAAATCTAATGAAACTATTACAATTCCTTTTTATTCTGATTACCGGGATCCAATCAAACGGCACCGTAGGAGGACTTCTAGCAGCTTCCTTGGGTGAAGAGAACGCGGAGAAAACATTCCGCGGACCAAAGGGTCACCGGAGCACCCGACTCGAGAGTCGAGACGCCGTGCGCCGATTCCGAGACGGCGAAGCGGTCAGCCAGCCATCAATCAACGGGCGTTGGAAACTTTTGGGCGAGAAAAGCCAAAACGCCGCGGCTAATTAATCCGCCACCCACCAATGGAAAACCTCGTGTAATCCCCACCGCACCTCACAGTGTCCCACAGACCCACACTCCCGCTCCGCTGCTCTCGGTCCCAGGCCCAGCCGACCAGCCCGGCGCGCGGTGGCAGCGCGCACACGGCGATGCGGAAGGACGCTGCCGCCGCCGGCATTGCGCCGGGTTCGGCGCCCGCGCTGCTCTGCTTCGACCTCAAGCCCTTCCTCGCCGCGCTCACCGTGCTCACGCTCCTCGCCGCCGCCTGGCAGCTCCGCCCTTACCACTCCCTCCTCGCTTCCCCATTCTCTGCCGCGTGCCCGCAACCCACCGCCGGCGCCTCGCTCCCCCGCGCGCTCGCCGTCCACGCCAAGAAGGCCTCCCCTGTCTCCTCCTCCGCCACCAACTCCACCGCTTCCTCCTCGCCGCCGCCGCCCGGCCCCGAGCGGCGGGAGTTCCGCGCCGTGGGCAGCGCGGCGGCGCTGTTCGTGCAGATGGGCGCGTACCGCGGGGGGCCCTACACCTTCGCGGTCGTCGGGCTCGCGTCCAAGCCCACGCACGTCTACGGCAAGCCCTGGTTCCGCTGCGAGTGGGAGCCCAACGACGCGTCCTCCTCGCCGCCGATGCGCGCGGCCAAGACGTACCACATGCTCCCGGACTGGGGCTACGGCCGCGTCTACACCGTCGTCGTCGTCAACTGCACGTTCCCGCGCGTCCCCAACGCCGACAACGCCGGCGGCAGGCTCATCCTCTACGCGCACTACGGGCCGTCGCGGTCCCCGGCCTCCCGCCACGAGCGGATCGTCGCGCTGGAGGAAAGCCCCGGCGCCTACGACGAGGCCGCGTTCCGGGGGACGCCGCCGCACAGGTACGACTACCTCTACTGCGGCTCCTCGCTGTACGGCAACCTCAGCGCGGCGCGGGTGCGGGAGTGGATGGCGTACCACGCCCGCTTCTTCGGCGCCCGCTCCCACTTCGTGTTCCACGACGCCGGCGGCGTCAGCCCCGCCGTGCGCGCCGCGCTCGAGCCATGGGTGCGCGCCGGCCGCGCCACGCTGCAGGACGTGCGCGCGCAGGCCGAGTACGACGGATGGTACTACAACCAGTTCCTCGTCGTCAATGACTGCCTGCACCGGTACCGGCACGCGGCCAAGTGGACCTTCTTCTTCGATGTCGACGAGTACATCTTCCTGCCCGACGGCCGCACGCTCGAGGATGTGCTCGCCGTGCTTGAACCGTACACGCAGTTCACCATCGAACAGAACCCAATGTCGAGCAAGTTGTGCGTCGATAATCCGGAGGCCGATTATTCCAAGTAAGTGACTCTTTATTTCCCCCAAATCGATCTGAATTAGAATTGCCGAACTATTCCAAGTATGGAATTGCAATGGAGCTTCTTGTGTAGAGTAACACTGATTGACTAAAAGGCACAATTGGTTGTGCGTTTGCTTCTAAAGCTGCTGCCTTGTTGCAATGCCACTCCCATAGAAGCAATATAGAAGCGGATTTATGCAATGCAGCTTCATTTTCCCTGTCTACTTTATGTTTTTCAGTTGTCCAGAGAATAGACAAGTCAAATCACATGATTAGGAGTCACCAATTCAGTAATCTGGTCACATTTCGATTGGCAGTTGCTGCTTCCAATGCAATCTTAGTTGCATGAGGCCGTTTTATTGCCCAAACAGGTGACGCAACTGATTCTTCTTACTTCAAACTTGTGCAGCCAATGGGGATTCGAGAAGCTGGTTTTCCGGAACTCGATCACTGGGGTGAGGAGAGACAGGAAGTACGCGATTCAGGCCAAGAATGCATACGCCACAGGTGTTCATATGTCCGAGAATGTCATTGGCAACACCACACACAAGACGGAGCACCTCATCCGATACTACCACTACCACAACACCATCAACGTCCTCGGCGAGGTGTGCCGTGAGTTCGTCTCCATTCCGCCAAAGGGCGGCCTAACATGGTCCGAGAAGACACCCTGGTACTACGACGACAGCATGAAGCGCGTCGCCGATGCTGTGCGTGAGTTCGAGAGGGAGACCATCGGCGATGTGCGGCTATGACTGACCACAGAGATAAAAGAGCTGATCGATGTACGGGATGTATTGCTGTGAGCCATTCAGGAGGGGCTTGGCGACTGCATTTCTGTCTTCCGGATGTTATGAAGCAGACGTTACCTGTGATTTGGGGCTATCTGAGCTGACAGAGATGCAATGAAAGCGAAGCTGCAACCTCAAGGGAAGAATGGCAGATTGTGTGCAGTGATGGCCCTGTGATTCTGATATGCGGCGAAGCTGAGGGTTCTTGTAAACAGATAGTATGTCATCAGTGTAAATTTCATTGTTTTATTGCTCAAATATACTACACATTGTATTCAGCAATGTAGAAACCATTCAGAACCGTGCTGCATCAATGTAGGCCTTGTTTAGATTGAAGAAAATTTCAACCCGATGAATAGTACCACTTTCGTCTTATTTAGCAAATATTGTCCGATCATGGACTAACTAGGCTCAAAAGATTCATCTCGTGATTTCCAACTAAACTGTGTAATTAGTTATTTTTTTTTACCTACATTTAATACTCCATGCAAGCGGTTAAAAATTGATGTAATGGAGAGAGAGTGAAAAAACTTAGAATTTTGAGGCAAACTAAACAAGGCCGTAGATATGATATGGCATTATTTTTAACTTGGTCATTTTGTTGGAGCCATAAGATGGAGAGCCTGAGATGTCAGCTGTTTTTCTTTCTGGCCCCATTCTGGAAATAATCTGGAGTAGTAGAGGTCAAGATGGTTTTGGAATTCTTGGGGCCATAAAGGCTTGCTGCTAGGAGAGCCTAGAAATGCAGAGAGAAAAAGAAAAGTAGGGACCGGAGGGTGGGCACGGTGTCATGGACAAGGGTCGGCTTTTGCTGGTCCATTGCAAGAGGCCGTGGTATGGTATGCAGAAGTTTGTCTCCAGCTGCTGCTGCTGCCTTCCTTGTCATGGCATTCCTTGATGTTCCTGCTCGTTGCCTGGTGGGCCAAATGCCCCATGCCACATTTGTTGGCGCGTTAAGGGTGACTAAAAGGGTCTCCATAAGATCAACTCAAACCACTGTTTCGGTTTGATGTCACGTCGTCATTTTCGGGGTGGATTATTAATTAGTTAGTGTCCTGTCAATCACTCGTAGATTTTTTTTTCAGAGAAGTTGTTGAATTTCCCTCCGTTTCCTGTTCAGATTTAGGATCATTCGTTCTGTTGGAAGATTGGAGATTATTTAAGTACTGTCATCATTGTTGGAGGATGCAGAAGTTTATGCTCACAACTCACAAGTCTCAACGAGCTGGTGAGAATGACACGTACTCCGTATATGGCAAGAGGCAATCCCCACAAACTGGCACAACTGTTTTTATTTTGCAGAACAGCCTAATACATCCAGCAAGTAGGGACAGTTGCATGCTTGCTGTAAACACCCGTTTTTTTTTGAAGGAAGTAAACTCCTGTTTTAGATTTCTGTAGAGCGAAGTTTGGTTCCGGACTGGAAAACCAACTAAATCATGTTCTATATACACAATGTAATCCACCAGGAGATTCTTCTGTGCTAGACTGCTAGGTCTACATTTGTGGTACGCCCATAGTAAACTGTATGATTAAAGTAGGACGCCCACCCGGTGCGCTGGATTCTGTTCCAGGCAAGGATGAAAACGGACGGGACGAATCCCGTTTCGTCCGCAACCGTATACCGTTTTTTTCCGACCGTTTTCGTTTTTTCCGGGATAAACGGAAACGGGACCGAAAACGGGATGGAGTAAACGGAAACGGGACCGAAAACGGTAGAGCATTTGTCCGTCCGTATTTGCGGTATCCCGTTTTTAACCGGGATATCCCGTTTTTCGTCCCGTTTTTCTTCAAAACGGGATGGGCCTGTTGGGCCTGTTTTTTTTTTAGGAGATGTTGGGCCTGTTGGGCCATGAAAGCACATGCCTGAGTTGCTTTTATTTTTTTTCATCTGTGTGGACATGTCACATATATATTAAAGTCATCATTTTTTGTTTTGGTAGAGTGCACAACAGTGTGCCAGTGTCCGCCCTTTCATCATCTGATAATTCATTCATCTACGAGCGTATTTATGTGTGGGCACTGGGCAATATATATTTTATATGCGGCATACATGTTCCGGCTTAAGTTTCCGCTTACCGTTCGTTTCCATCTATTTTCCGACCGTATTTACCCGTTTTCGTATTACCGTTTATCCCGCTACCGTTTTCGTTTCCGGCTGTCCGGCTCCCGCTCCCGTTTTCGTTTAAAAATATGAAAATGAAAACGGTAGAGCGATTTTCCGTTCGTTTCCGTCCGCTTTCATCACTAGTTCCAGGCAGGCTCCCAGGCTTCCAGGCTTCCAGCACACGAAGAAGAGACCTGTCTGTCTATCTATCCATCCACACGCAAAAAAGGAGCGAAAAGGACCCGGCAAAGCCATACGCGCAGGGCGCAGCCGAGGCGACACAGGCAGCTTGTGGCCCGTCGGCCGTGGGGATCCACGGGCGCCGGGAGCCGTTGTGGACTCGCAGCGCGCCGGGAACTTGACAGGAAAACAGAGAGTTTTTACGCTTGCGTACGAGTGGTCAGGAGCACTCCAGACATTCAGAGAATCAGAATTAGTCAGAACAACTGTTTCAGAGGATTGACGTCCCGGGACCCCGGAGCTGCACAGTTGCTGCTTGTCAGTCATCTGCATCTCGTTACAAAAGGCCATGACGTGGTGCTACAGTTGCTTCTTAACCTTGGCAACCTTGTTTCAGGGTTGGTACAAGGATGCATCTGACTGGACGAAATTGTTAGGAGCTGCCAGCAACAAATGCGTACTCCTAGGCAAGAAAGATCACGTGGAACCCGTATCTGCTCCCCTAGATCGGGGCTCTGTGATAAGGTTTTTATTTCAACTCCGACCGAGTTCTCGTATTGGTAGGGATTCATTCATTCACCTGAGACTTGCGCTGAACCTGAAGGACGCGGGAGCATCATCCAACTCGGGATGATGATGCATCGTTTGATGTTTCAGAGTTAGTGGTGTATTACGAATTTACGATGCACCTTGTCACCTTGTTCCCTCCAATTTGGGAATGAGTAGCGAGTAATACGGGAAGGGCCATGTGTAGTGTAGTGTAGCGATGATGTTCTGTCAGTGTAGGGGAGAGTGACCGAGGGAGCCTTAGCCTCCAGTACCTCTCTTTTTAGGGCACTGCCGTAGGTAGCAGTAGTAGTAGTAGGTGAAAAAGCCATCCTTCCGGTTTCAGCCAAAGTCGGCTCAGGTGACGCGATCAACGCATCAATGATAAAGGATGCATAAAACTAATCTTTCTTAGGTCTCTGGTAAGCAGACGAGTTCACACGCATTTCCATTTTCTTTGCAGAAAACATGATACTTGATCACTAAGGAGAGATCGCTTGTTCAAACAGTTTGGACTATCGCTATCCGGGGCAGGCAGAATGTGTCCATGCACTATAGCCTAATTCAACCTGCTGAGCCGATCAGGGCGCAGTACAAAACAGTCAGCTGTGACGCAATCACGCAATGCTGTTGATAGTCCCGGCAGAAGAAAGTATCCGTCTTTTTACCAAGCTATAGAGTAATTCAAAGTGGGTGACTTCACTGCACGCGGCCAAGTGGACCTTCTTCTTCGATGTCGACGAGTACATCTTCCTGCCCGACGGCCGCACGCTCGAGGATGTACTCGCCGAGCTCGAACCGTACACGCAGTTCACCATCGAACAGAACCCAATGTCGAGCAAGTTGTGCGTCGATAAATCGATCTGAATTTGAATTGCCGAACTATTCCAAGTATGGAATTGCAATATAGTAGCTTCTTGTGTAACACTGATAGGGCCCAATTGATTGTGCGTTTACTTCTAAAGCTGCTGTCTTCTTGCAATGCCACTCCCATAGAAGCAATATAGAAACGGATTTATGCAAGAGAAATTTTACAGTGGTTGGAAAAAAAACATGAGTCATTCATTCGACGATATCGAACGGTGTAAAAATAAGAGGTACCAAAGTAAAAATACCTAGAGGTACTAAATAGATGAGGACAATACCAAAATTAGATGGGGTAAGTACCAAACTACGTGGGTCTAGTTTTTATTTTTTATTTTTTATTTGCTTCAGTTATGGGTAAATTGGTAATTTTAGCATCTTCGTTGAAGCTCCAGACGGTTGTACGTGGCCTCGCCGACGGCCGCCGGCGCTGCCACCATCGCGGCGACCTCACAAAGCGAGGAGCTGCTATAGCACCGGGCTCGTGTACCGGCCTCGGCGCCCTGATCCTCGGCGCAGTCTCCTGTTGCGCCGAGATCTCCTCGGCGGAGAATGGGACCACGGGCTCCTAGATGTCCTGGATGATGGTGTCGATGAACACCAACATTGGGCTGTCGAGCATCGCCAAGGAAAGAGGTCCGGGCCGGAAACCGGCTGGCTCTGTTCCAGAGGAGGCGCTCCAGCAGGTGCAGGAACGTGTGTCCGACTGTCCGTCCGTGTCCCTGAAGTTGCTGCCGAAGTGCCGATGATGGCGTGCACGGACGCGTCGGCCACGTACGCCGACACCATCTCGCTTAGGTTTACCGCCTCTGCTACTGCCCCGGCGAGACCGCCGCCGTCGCCGCCACGGAGCGGAGTAGCCGGTTGACCTCGTCCTCTCCCTACCTGAACGAGCGGACGTGGCGCGCGGTAAGTAGCTCCGTGGTGCAGATCCTGCAGAACTGCCGTCGCCGAGCAGAGCCCTACCCGTGGGGTTAGCGGCAGTGACTAGGGCCTGGCGGCACCGGCGGCGACGACCTATCGCGTGTTCGGGACAACGGCGTCGGATGCCGAGCGGAAGGGCACAACCTCAGTTACCAATACACCCTTTATAATCTAAATTACATTATATAAATAATCTTCCTTAATTGATTCGTTTTAAGAAATAGAAAAAATGAAAATACTTGGAGGTACCAAGGTATTTTTCCAATCATTGTAAAAAGCATCTTTATGCAATGCAGCTTCATTTTCCCTGTCTAGTTTATGTTTTCAGTTATCCAGAGAATAGAAAAGTCAAGTTACATGATTAGGGGTCACCAATTCGGTAATCTAGTCACATTTCGATTGGCGATTGCTGCTTACATTGTCCTTCATGCAATCCTAAGTTGCATGAGGCCGTTTTATTGCTCAAATAAGTGATGGAATTGATTCTTGTTCACCTCAAACTTGTGCAGCCAATAGGAATTTGAGAAGCTGGTTTTCCGGAACTCGATCACTGGGGTTAGGAGAGACAGGAAGTACGCGATTCAGGCCAAGAACGCATACGCCACAGGTGTTCATATGTCCGAGAACGTCATTGGCAACACCACGCACAAGACAGAGCACCTCATCCGAAACTACCACTACCACAACACCATCAACGTCCTCGGTGAGGTGTGCCGTGAGTTCGTCTCCGTTCCGCCAAAGGGCGGCCTAACATGGTCCGAGAAGACACCCTGGTACTACGACGACAGCATGAAGCGCGTCGCCGATGCCGTGCGTGAATTCGAGAGGGAGGCCATCGGCGATGTGCGGCTATGACTGTCCTGACCACAGAGATAAAAGAGCTGATCTCCAAGTACAGTATGTATTGCTGTGAGCCATTCAGGAGGGGCTTGGCGACTGCATTTCTGTCTTCCGGATGTTATGCACGAAGCAGACGTTAACGATGGTTTGTGACTATCTGAGATGACAGAGATGCAACGAAAGCGAAGCTGCAACCTCAAGGGAAAAATGGCAGATTGTGTGCCAGTGATGGCCCTGTGATTCTGATATGAGGCGAAGGTGAGGGTTCTTGTGAACAGATAGTATGTCATCAGTGTAAATTCCATTGTTTTATTGCTCAAATATACACATTGTATTCTCTTCTCGAAGTTTCAGCAATGTAGAAACCATTCAGAACCGTGCTGCATCAATGTAGATATGATTACGGAATTATATTTTTAACTTCGTCATTTTATTTGAACCATAAGATGGAGAACCTAAGATAGTAAGATGTCAGCTTCTTTTTTCTTTCTTTCTTTCTGGCGGCTCATTCTGGAATAATAATCTGGAGTAGTAGAGGTCAAGATGGTTTTGGAATTCTTGGGGCCATCAAGTCTTGCAGCTAGGAGAGCCTAGAAATGCAGAGAGAAAAAGAAAAGTAGGGACCGGAGGGTGGGCACGGTGCCATGGACTGTAGCGTTGTATGATTGGGCAAGGTTGGCTTTTGCTGGTCCATTGCAAGATGCCGTGGTATGCAGAAGTTGTCTCCAGCTGCTGCCTTCCTTGTCATGGCATTCCTTGTTGTTCCTGCAATCCTGCTCGTTGCCTGGTGCTGGTGGGCCAAATGCCCCCTGCCACATTTGTTGGGGGGCGTTAAGGGTGACTATTAAGGGTCTCCATACGATCAACTCAAACCACTGTTTCGGTTTGATGTCACGTCGTCATTTTCAGGGTGGATTATTAATTAGTGTCCTATCAATCACTCGACCATTTTTCACAGAAGTTGAATTTCCCTCCCTTTGCTGTTCAGATTTAGGATCATTCGTTCTGTTGGAAGAATTTTAGATCTGTCGTCACAATTCGAGGATGCAGAAGTTTATGGTCACAAGTCGGAACCAGCTGGTGAGAATGACATTTAAGTCCATATATGGCAAGAGGCAATCCACACAATGACTGGCACAACTATTTTAATCTTGCAGAACAGCCTAATACATCATCCAGCAAGTAGGGACAGTTGCATGCTTGCTGTAAACTCCCGTGTTAGATTTCTGAAGAGCTAACATTTGTGGTTGATAATGCTCCAGTTTCTCCTACAACTAAAAAGATTAAAGAGTGGACACTGTTTTGGTGCGACATTGCAACGTGGGTCCATGGTTCTACACCTGCTGCGATCACGCACCCCTCGCTCGTGCGTCTGCCCCTTGCGACAAAATCTTTCCCGCACCCGCGCCCCACCCCTCTTCTGTCCGTAAAAAAAATTCCGTGATTTTCTCCCTTTCCTAAAACCGCTCTCTCTTCTTCTCACCTAAAAATGCAGAAGTGAGACTCTGACGACGGGCGTCGCCCCGTTTGGCTCTGCCCGTCCGTGGTGATTGGTGAAGCCTTCCTTAATTAGTTTTCTCGGGTCATGCAATCATCAATGGTCTGACTTTTTTTAGAAGGAAATGCTCTAACGACAGCACTCTATTTCCGCATGCAAAATCAACGCACTCTATTTCCGTATGTTCTCTCCCAGTCTGCCCATGATCAGATGCCCCTCGCAAATCGGCAGCATGCAAAATCAACACGCTCCGAAATCGGCGGCACCCTTTCCATCTTGATCCACCCGGCGGCTAACAATCAATGGCCACCCGTAGACGCGCGTCCCTCATCGATTCGCGCCGAGATCATCCTCTCAGGCGTCTTAGGTCACTGCACCACCATCCAACAATGGAGACGGTCCTCCACAGCAAACCGCAATGGAGACGTGCAACACGTCAACGGACCGCCCGAAGAGCAGGTCCTCACCAAGGGCAGCCGTTGCCGCATCGTCGACTCGTCGTCGTTCAGGTCTTCACAAAGGCTGTCCACCCTCCTCCTCCTCCTCTTCCTCGCCTTTGTCGCAAAAGCATGTGTCACTAGCGCCGGCGTAGTCACTGAGCCCGGGGGATCACCCGTTGTTGAGGCCGCGGCGGCGGTCTGATAACGAGCAGGATAGCTTTTGATAATTGATAGTACACCAGCTCCACGCGGCGAGGCCTTCCAAACCCGAATTCAAGCGGCCGAGCTGTGCTGAATCCACCGCGCCATTCATGGCAGCAGCACTGCCTCCATATCCACCAATGCTGCATGGATCGCCCTCACCGCTCGCAGGAGCCCCGACGTTGGCGGGAACTGGGAGCTGCCCGGCTGTAAGGTCCTAGATGGCTAGAGGGGGGGTGAATAGCCTATTAAAAAAAATCTACAAATACCACTAAGCAAACTTGTTAGAAAAACAAACGGCGTAAAGCGAGTTTTGCTTAGCCAAAGGTTGTGATGCAAGCCTCCTATCCACAAGTCTAGTAGATTATAATCTCTAGTTCACACAAGTGCTAGGTCACTAACTTACACTAGTGAGCAAGCTAACAACTACTAGCAAAGGCTACCACTAGAGCTACACAAGATAAACTAGTGAATGTAAATGCAAGAGAGAGGATTGTGATTCTTATACCGACGGTGAAGTGAAGATGTTGCCAATCACCAAGATGATATACAATCAATCAATATTGACAACAACACAATATGTAGACCAATCACCGGGAGACAAGATACACAATATTTTTGTTCACCCGGTGTTCACTTGTGCACCGACAAGCTACGTCACCGGTTGTGTCGACCAACACTTAGATGGTTCCTCGGTGTGACCCTCAAGTCACTTGCCCCTCAAGGCACGCCCCACAAGGCACCGCAAGACACCACTCTCAAGTGAGGTAACTCAATGACACGCGCAATGTAATAGAGTTGCTTTTGGCGTCCCGCCGAGGAAAGCACAAGAACCTCTCACAATCAACCGGAGGTGGCCAAGAACAATCACCTTCTCTTGCCAACGCCTCCAACAATCTCCAAGCCGGCTAGGAGCGGTACTCTCCAAGAGTAACAAGAAATCCACCGACTAAACCACCCACAAGTGCCACTAGATGCCCTCAAGCTATGCAATGCACTTTGGGATCACTCAATCTCACTTTTGATTTGCAATCAAGCAAGAGAGATGAGTGGGAGGAGTTGCTTTAGCTCAAAGGATACACAAGAGTGTTAGAAATGCCAAGAGACCTCCCCAAGGGCCGGCCAACGAGTATTTATAAGCATCCCATCCAAATAGAGCCGTTGTCACTCCACTCACAGAAAACTCGGGACGACCGGACGCGCCGGTCGAAACTGACCGGACGCTCCGGTCGCCCAACGGCTAAAATTCGAAACTGCGACCGGACGCGCCGGTCGCAACGACCGGACGCGCCGGTCGCTCAACGGTTCTTTCGCGATCCACTGACCGGACGCGCCGGTCGCAACGACCGGACGCGCTGGTCACGACCGGACGCGCCGGTCCCGTGACCCACCGGACGCGCCGGTCAACACAGAGCCGCGCACAGCGAAACAACGACCGGACGCGCTGAAGAACTGACCGGACGCCACAGTGCCCGCGTCCGGTGGGAGTCCAGTAAGCTCCCTGGACGACCGGACGCGTCCGATCGTGTGTGACCGGACGCGCACCGCGTCCGACGTCTTCGTGAACCGCTGTTCGCATGACCGGACGCGCCGGTCCCGCGAGTCACCGGACGCGCCGGTGGCAAACCCTCGCTCGCACGCCAGACCTCTGCGCAGTACTGACCGGACGCGCCGGACGCACAGTGACCGCGTCCGGTGCAGCGTCCGGTGCAGCGTCCGGTCACTTCTGTGACCGCGTTCGCCTCCGTTTCTTTTCCGACTTCCGGCGCAATGGAAAATAGGCATTTCATTTCCCCGAAATCGCCTGAATCCCGCGCTCGCACGCTCGGCGGGAGGGAGAAAGGAACCCAAACCCTTCTCTACCCGCAAACCACAGCGCGACCAACGCCACCTTTGCAAATGTGCCAACACCATCAAGTGTACATCTCCATGTGCTTGTGTGTTAGCTTTTTCCCAATCATTTTCAAAGGTTTTCCAGTTAGCTCACTAGGCCCTACATGCAATGCACTTCATGAATTCACCTAGTGGCACCCATGCGTCGAATGACCGATAAGACTTCCCCTCTTAATAGTTCGGCTATCGACCCTAAACCACTCACACCCTCTATGGTGTCTTGAGTGTAAAACAAAATGGCCCTATGGTTATACCTTTGCCTTGAGCCCATTTTGTTTCTCCAAATGATATGATCCACTTCATATCATCACATGACCGTCTCGATCCATCGACCTTGACTTCACTTGCTCTTCACCGTTGCATCGGTCCGTCGGCGCCAAGTCTTGCTCAAGCTTCACCATCGCATGGTCCTTCACTTCGAAGCCTCGACTTGCCCTTCACCTTTACAACCGGTCCATCGAGCCAAGCCTCATCTTGGTCTTCACCATCTTGGTCACATGAGTCAATGTCATGTCTCATATTCAATGACCACCTTTATCTAAATCATCCACTTAGATACAAAGGTTAGTCCTAGGTTTCATCAATTAGCCAAAACCAAACTAGGGACTTTCAATCTCCCCCTTTTTGGTAATTGATGACAACCCTCACAAAGATGATTTTGATAATAAAAGTTTTGAACTTGTCATACTTGTCCAATCATTTTGCTCTTAAGTAAAGTTTGGACAATTATTACAAGCTCGGTTTTGGTAGCATTAGCTCCCCCTACATATGTGCATAGAGTTTGGATTTAAAGCTTTGCACATATGCATGGATAGAAGTGTTGGGAGAGTAATTCTACCAAAATGATGCTAAGGTGTAAGAAATGGACCTTTGAAGCGTGATACCAATCGGAGTTGCCTTTTACACCATCCTTAGCATCATGAAGTAACTAGACATCCAACAAAAACTCAAGAACCCCGTGAGATCAACATTATAGTAAAGGTTCTTGGACCACTTGTAAAAACTTTAGGCATGTCTAGATACCACATGTAAACTATTCCTATGCATGCTAGTAGATCATTTCATCATCCAAGTTCTATACTAGCATTGCACCACACAAGTATGTATATTGAATTTAAATACATGTGCAATGAGCAAGTCATATGAAAATGCACAAACAAATGCAACACCTTTGTTTATGAGCTTGCTCCCCCTACTTGTGTGCATTAAAATTTTATTTACCCCTTTATCATGTTGAATCATCTTTTTCTACTTCTCCCCCTTTGTCAACAACTTACCCAAAAATGGGATCAAATTGTGGAGAGAAGAAAAAATGTTTGATGGAGTAGGTTAAGATTTATCAATTTTGGTTCAACCTAGAATACTTGCCAAAGATATTTAATTCGATTTGAACCAAAGACAAGCTTCTTCACACCTCCTAATAAGGGTTATCTTGCCTATGTTGAATTAAACACTTATAGCAAATCTTCTAGATTCAACACTAGGTTTGCAAGCTCACAAACATGTCATATGCCACCACTAGATCAAAACAAACATAGAGGCAATAGTGGTAACATATATCCATCAAATTCATTTGATTTACCATGAATGCTCACATATACCACTTATTATGTCTACATTCTCTAGCAAGTCCTTGGCATAGGATGAATGACATGTCAATCAACTTTACCTTGCAATGTCGAAGGAGAGGCATGTCAATAAGTGGGTGGGGTGCATTCAACTCATGTTTGAGAAATCAAGAATGTTCAATTCATTCCTTAGCTTGCAAAACCTCTTTTCATCAAGTGGCTTAGTGAGAATATCGGCAAGTTGATCATCGGTGCCAACACTTTCAATGGCAATATCTCCCTTTTGTTGATGATCTCTAATGAAATGATGCCTTATGTCAATATGCTTTGTTCTTCCATGTTGAACCGGGTTTTGTATCATCTTGATTGCACTCTCATTATCACATAGCAATGGCACATTCTTGAAGTTGAGGCCATAATCCTTCAAAGTTGATTTCATCCATAGCAATTGTGCACAACAACTCCCCGCACTCACATATTCGGCTTCGGCGGTAGAGATTGCCACACTATTTTGTTTCTTTGAGGACCATGACACAAGTGATCTTCCAAGTAATTGACATGTGCCACTTGTGCTCTTTCTATTGATCTTGCAACCCCCATAGTCGGAGTCCGAATATCCAATCAATTCAAACTTTGACCCCTTGGGATACCATAGTCCAACATCTCTTGTTTGCTTTAAGTACCTCAATATTCTCTTTGCAGCCGTGAGATGACTCTCTCTAGGTGAGGCTTGATATCTAGCACACATGCAAACACTAAACATGACATCCGGCCTTGATGCGGTGACATAGAGTAGACTTCCAATCAAAGACCGATATTCCCTTTGATTCACCATTTTGCCATCAAGATCACTATCCAAATTGCCATTTGTACCCATTGGAGTTGAAATTGGCTTTGCATCTTGCATTCCAAATTTCTTCAACATGTCCCTTATGTATTTCCCTTGACTCACAAATGTCCCATTCTTCAATTGCTTGACTTGGAGACCAAGGAAGTAGCTAAGTTCACCAATCATAGACATTTCAAACTCTTTGGCCATCATAGCACCAAATTCTTCACAATAAGCTTGATCGGTTGATCCAAAGATGATGTCATCAACATATATTTGCACTATAAATAGATCATTCCCAATCTTCTTGGTGAATAGAGTTGTATCAACCTTGCCCATCTTGAATCCCTTAGAGAGAAGGAAGTCCCTTAGCCTCTCATACCATGCTCTAGGTGCTTGCTTTAAGCCATATAAAGCCTTCTTCAACTTATACACATGGTTGGGTTTCTTGTCATCTTCAAATCCGGGCGGTTGCTCAACGAAGACTAACTCATTGATAATCCCATTGAGAAATGCACTTTTGACATCCATTTGATATAGTTTGATGTTATGTGCACAAGCAAAAGCCAATAGAATCCTTATTGCCTCCAATCTTGCCACGGGAGCATATGTCTCATCATAGTCAAGACCTTCAACTTGAGTGTAACCTTGAGCAACTAGTCTTGCTTTGTTTCTCACTACAATGCCATCTTGATCTTGCTTGTTTTTGAACACCCACTTGGTTCCAATCACATTGTAGTCATTTGGCCTTTCTACCAACTCCCAAACATCATTTCTAGTGAAATTGTTAAGCTCTTCTTGCATAGCCATGATCCAATCGGCATCCCTCAAAGCTTCTTCTATCTTCTTTGGTTCTATGGTTGACACAAATGATGCATGCTCACAAAACATAGCCAATCTTGATCTTGTTTGCACACCACTTCTAATATCACCAATAACACTATCAATGGGGTGATCTCTTGCAACATGTTGTGGTTGGAGTACTTGCACTTGATTGCTTGAGCTTGGTTGATCACTTGATGTATCTCGATGAGATGAACTAGCACCATGATCTTGCACTTGAGAGTCACTAACTAGCTTGAATGGTGAATTGAGCACTTGATCTTTATCATCATCTTGAATATCAATCACTTGCTTTGCTCTAATGTCTCCAATGTCCATGTTCTTCATTGCTTCCACTAATAGAGTTCCACCAATATCATCTAGATTTTCTTCTTCATCTTGTGACCCATTGGTTTCATCAAATTGTACATCATGGACTTCTTCTAGAATGCCACTTGAGTTGTTCCAAACCCTATAAGCTTTGCTTGTAGTTGAATAACCAAGTAGGAACCCCTCATCACATCTCTTGTCAAACTTCCCCAATCTAGTGCCCTTCTTCAAGATATAGCATTTGCAACCAAAAACCCTAAAATAAGAAATATTGGGCTTTCTTCCATGAAGTAGCTCATATGGGGTCTTCTCTAGCAATGGATGACAATATAGTCTATTGATGTAGTAGCAAGCGGTATTGATTGCTTCATCCCAAAATGATTGACTCACATTGTACTCATGAAGCATTGATCTAGCCATATCAAGCAATGTTCTATTCTTCCTCTCAACTAGGCCATTTGATTGTGGAGTGTACTTGGCCGAGAATTGATGTCCAATACCATAATGATCACAAAGTTCTTCAATTCTTGTATTCTTGAACTCACTTCCATTGTCACTTCTTACTTTCTTGATTCTAATCTCAAACTCATTGTGAACTCTAGTGAGAAATGTCTTGAAGGTGTCAAACACTTCACTTTTGTCACTAAGAAAGAATACCCATGTGAATCTTGTGAAGTCATCCACTATGACAAAGCCATACTTGTTACCGCCTATGCTTGTATATGTTGTTGGTCCAAATAGATCCATGTGCATCAACTCAAATGCTTTGCATGTGCTCATTGTACTCTTCTTTGGATGTGAGCTTCCAACTTGCTTCCCGGCTTGACATGCACTACAAAGCTTATTCTTCTCAAATTCAACATCTTTCAAACCATTGACAAGATTGTGAGTTGTAAGCTTCTTTAATTGTTTCATGCCAACATGACCAAGCCTTCTATGCCAAAGCCAACCCATGCTTGATTTGGAGACTAAGCAAGTTGTCAAAGAAGTTTCTCTAGCATTGAAGTCAACTAGGTAGAGATTCTCATATCTAAAGCCCTTGAATGCCACATTTGAACCATCCACACTAATAACTTCCACATCATCAACCCCAAAAATGCATTTGTAGCCTAGATCACATATTTGTGCCACGGATAGAAGATTGAAATCCAAGCTTTCAACTAGCAACACATTGGAGATACTCATGTCATTTGATATTGCAATCTTGCCCAAGCCAATAACCTTGCCTTTCTTGTTATTGCCAAATGTGATAGAATCAACACCACTATCATTGTCATTGATTGAGTCAAACATTCTTGATGTACCGGTCATGTGTTGAGTGCACCCACTATCAATAATCCAATGCCTTCCTCCGGCTTTGTAATTGACCTACAAGCAAATCAATGAAGCTTAGGTACCCATTTTTGCTTGGGTCCTTATAGGTTAGTAACTAAGCTCTTTGGTACCCAAATAGCCTTCTTCTTTGGGCCCACAATTGGTGTACCAACAAACTTAGCTTGCACACCCTTCACACCCTTGGTAAGCACATAGCAAGAATCAAAAGGTATAGCATTAACAAGATTCTTGCTTTGGTTCTTTTTATTGCAATTATGCTCTAGGTGCCCAACTTACTTGCATCTTTTGCAAAACCGACCATTGCTTTTCACAAAGCTAGGCTTTGGAGTTGCAAAGGCCGACTTGCCTTTCTTGGGGGTGTAGCCCAATCCCTCTTTGTTAAGAGAGAACCTTTGGCTACCCAAGCACTTAAGCAAGCGGGCCTCACCACCATAGGCCTTGCCTAAGGCGTGAGTGAGCTCATCCACCTCTCTCTTGAGAGTCTCATTCTCAACCATTAGTGAGGCATCACAAGTGAAACCATCACTAGTAGTGGAGGTAGAGTTGGTGGTGGTGGATGAAGAGCTACAAGAAGGGTTAGCATTTGACATGATGATAGGTTTATTAAAGGATTCATCAATTATATCACATGTAACACCTATATCACATGATACAACAACCTCCTTCTTTGCTTGTTGCTCAAGTAGCAAAGAGTGAGCCTTTTCAAGCTTGGAATGAGCCTTATCAAGATCCTCATGGTCTTCCACTAGACTCTCATGAGTGGTCTTAAGCTCACTAAGGACTTTCTCAAGTATTGCTACTTTCATTGAAAGCTTCTTACACTCTTTGTCCTTGGCAATAGCTATGTCTCTAGTTTGTTGCAACAAATCATATAGTTGTTCTTTAGTTGGTTCATCATCATCATTTTCATTATCATTATCACTATCACTATCATGAGCATATTCCATTTCACTTTCATCATCACTCTCATCATATAATACCTTAGCTTCTTTAGCCATGAAGCATGAAGAGGATGAATCAAATAGTGATGGCTTCTTGTTGATAGCAATGGAAGCAAAAGCCTTGTTGGATGATTCTTCTTCTTCTTCATTATCATCACTTTCCCAAGTGATCACATAGGCACCATTCTTGCCTCTCTTGAATGTCATCTTGGCTTCTTTCTTCTTCTTCTCAAACTTGCCCCTCTTGTTGTTCTTCTTCTTGTCATAGGGACATTCCGCTTGAAGGTGCTCGGTGCTATCACAATTGAAGCACTTTCTTTGTTGCTCATTGCTCTTGAAATTGTCATTTCTCTTTTTTAAGCCTCTTCTTTTGATAAACATTTTGCCAATATTTTTGACAACTAGAGCAAGTGCCTCATCATCAACTTCCAATTCTTCATCTTCTTCATCGTCATCTTCTTCTTGAATTGAAGCTTTGCCCTTTGAGGAGGTGGCCTTGAATGCCACGGTCTTCTTCTTTTCTTCCTCCTTCTCATCAACATCTTGATCATACTTGTCAAAGGTCAATACCTCTCCAAGCAAATCATTGGGCTTTATTGTTTCAAGCCCATCTCTTTGTAGCATCATGATCAACATCTTGAATCTTTTAGGTAAGCTCAACAAGAACTTGTGGCAAAAATCTTGGTCTTGTGTCTTGTGCCCTAAGCTCTTGAGATCATTCACAATGACTTGCAATCTATGAAACATCTCTAAGATTGTTTCTTCTTCTTTCATCTTGAAGTTCTCAAACTCACTCTTGAGCCCATATAGCTTGGCACTCTTCACAACCTTAGTGCCCTCATATGTTTCACTTAACCTTGTCCACACTTCATTTGCCAATTCCAAGTCCTTGATGCCCTCAAATACTTTTGTGTCAATACCATTGTAAAGTGTATTGAGAGCCATTCTATTGCATGTTCTATTTGCTCTATCTTCATCGGTGAGATGATCGGGATCAATGATAGCAAAATCATTCTCGGTGACTTCCAATACTCTCTCATGAATAGAACCAAGGTACATTGTCATCTTTCTCTTCCAATGAGCAAAAGAACTAACACCATCAAAGAACGGTGGCTTGCCCCCAACATGATTGAACACAATTTGAGCCATTTTTCACACCGAAGGATGTTAAGCCTTGATTAAAACGGTGACCACGGCTCCGATACCACTTGTAAGGTCCTAGATGGCTAGAGGGGGGGTGAATAGCCTACTAAAAAAATCTATAAATACCACTAAGCAAACTTGTTAGAAAAACAAACGGCGTAAAGTGAGTTTTGCTTAGCCAAAGGTTGTGATGCAAGCCTCCTATCCACAAGTCTAGTAGATTATAATCTCTAGTTCACACAAGTGCTAGGTCACTAACTTACACTAGTGAGCAAGCTAACAACTACTAGCAAAGGCTACCACTAGAGCTACACAAGATAAACTAGTGAATGTAAATGCAAGAGAGAGGATTGTGATTCTTATACCGACGGTGAAGTGAAGATGTTGCCAATCACCAAGATGATATACAATCAATCAATATTGACAACAACACAATATGTAGACCAATCACCGGGAGACAAGATACACAATATTTTTGTTCACCCGGTGTTCACTTGTGCACCGACAAGCTACGTCACCGGTTGTGTCGACCAACACTTAGATGGTTCCTCGGTGTGACCCTCAAGTCACTTGCCCCTCAAGGCACGCCCCACAAGGCACCGCAAGACATCACTCTCAAGTGAGGTAACTCAATGACACGCGCAATGTAATAGAGTTGCTTTTGGCGTCCCGCCGAGGAAAGCACAAGAACCTCTCACAATCAACCGGAGGTGGCCAAGAACAATCACCTTCTCTTGCCAACGCCTCCAACAATCTCCAAGCCGGCTAGGAGCGGTACTCTCCAAGAGTAACAAGAAATCCACCGACTAAACCACCCACAAGTGCCACTAGATGCCCTCAAGCTATGCAATGCACTTTGGGATCACTCAATCTCACTTTTGATTTGCAATCAAGCAAGAGAGATGAGTGGGAGGAGTTGCTTTAGCTCAAAGGATGCACAAGAGTGTTAGAAATGCCAAGAGACCTCCCCAAGGGCTGGCCAACGAGTATTTATAAGCATCTCATCCAAATAGAGCCGTTGCCACTCCACTCACAGAAAACTCGGGACGACCGGACGCGCCGGTCGAAACTGACCGGACGCTCCGGTCGCCCAACGGCTAAAATTCGAAACTGCGACCGGACGCGCCGGTCGCAACGACCGGACGCGCCGGTCGCTCAACGGTTCTTTCGCGATCCACTGACCGGACGCGCCGGTCGCAACGACCGGACGCGCTGGTCACGACCGGACGCGCCGGTCCCGTGACCCACCGGACGCGCCGGTCAACACAGAGCCGCGCACAGCGAAACAACGACCGGACGCGCTGAAGAACTGACCGGACGCCACAGTGCCCGCGTCCGGTGGGAGTCCAGTAAGCTCCCTGGACGACCGGACGCGTCCGATCGTGTGTGACCGGACGCGCACCGCGTCCGACGTCTTCGTGAACCGCTGTTCGCATGACCGGACGCGCCGGTCCCGCGAGTCACCGGACGCGCCGGTGGCAAACCCTCGCTCGCACGCCAGACCTCTGCGCAGTACTGACCGGACGCGCCGGACGCACAGTGACCGCGTCCGGTGCAGCGTCCGGTGCAGCGTCCGGTCACTTCTGTGACCGCGTTCGCCTCCGTTTCTTTTCCGACTTCCGGCGCAATGGAAAATAGGCATTTCATTTCCCCGAAATCGCCTGAATCCCGCGCTCGCACGCTCGGCGGGAGGGAGAAAGGAACCCAAACCCTTCTCTACCCGCAAACCACAGCGCGACCAACGCCACCTTTGCAAATGTGCCAACACCATCAAGTGTACATCTCCATGTGCTTGTGTGTTAGCTTTTTCCCAATCATTTTCAAAGGTTTTCCAGTTAGCTCACTAGGCCCTACATGCAATGCACTTCATGAATTCACCTAGTGGCACCCATGCGTCGAATGACCGATAAGACTTCCCCTCTTAATAGTTCGGCTATCGACCCTAAACCACTCACACCCTCTATGGTGTCTTGAGTGTAAAACAAAATGGCCCTATGGTTATACCTTTGCCTTGAGCCCATTTTGTTTCTCCAAATGATATGATCCACTTCATATCATCACATGACCGTCTCGATCCATCGACCTTGACTTCACTTGCTCTTCACCGTTGCATCGGTCCGTCGGCGCCAAGTCTTGCTCAAGCTTCACCATCGCATGGTCCTTCACTTCGAAGCCTCGACTTGCCCTTCACCTTTACAACCGGTCCATCGAGCCAAGCCTCATCTTGGTCTTCACCATCTTGGTCACATGAGTCAATGTCATGTCTCATATTCAATGACCACCTTTATCTAAATCATCCACTTAGATACAAAGGTTAGTCCTAGGTTTCATCAATTAGCCAAAACCAAACTAGGGACTTTCACCGGCGTCCGCGATTGTCAGGCACAAACTTACGCAGTTGCCCAGGTAGCCCTCGCCGACAGGCGGGTTGAGACGCGTGCGCAGGTCTGCCGGGAATCCAGCGGCGAAGCCCTTGGACTGGACAAAAGCTGTCCAGCACAGTGCCGACAGTGCCACGAACGAGGACAGTGCAAAAATTAGATTTTCTATGAATTCAATCAGATGCATACTACATCATCTACAACAATGCATTCTTTTGTGTTATGATCACTGTGGTTTCATTGTTGATCTTCTATGAAGCAAGGATTACCAATTTCTTTTTTGTGTCCTGAGCTGAGGGAGAGCAACAATTTTTTTTCAGGTAAACATCACGGCAATAGAGGAAGCTGAATTCAGGACCTCGGTTTGTGCGAGCACTTTTTATGTAAAAATCACAGCATCTGAAAGCTTTTGGTTTTGTCAATCAGTTGGTAAACCATATTATTAAACTATAAACAAGTGATTGATTTGGCAAAACAAAACCACATATTATTAAAATAAGTTCTTTTCCTCCGTATGCAATGCTGCGAATCCAAGGAGCACAGTGCCACAATCTAAAGTTCATATAGTTTGTCTCAAACCTGAATGATGAAAGTATTAATATACCCATGTGTCGGACGATGAATAGTTCCTTTATTAGGTAATATTATATTCTCTAAACACACAATATTCACCAATTGTGAAGCGATGAATACTCCTAAATGTGTTACGAGTAATTCATTTGCCATTTGCATTCAATAATGATGTGTAGTCGAAGCTAATTATGGAAACTGAAGATTGGTGGCCTATCAGTGAAGGTTTTTCAAGTGGTGCATATGTACTTTCAGCGTCCCCATACTGTTTATTGGTTGTTCGGTGGTGCATTCTTTGTTTCAGGATTTGGATTCGCGAGACAAACGAAAAGATTATGAAGCAACAACCAATTTCGGCCTTACAGTCATTCACGATTAGCTAAATTAACATGGTGAAGTTCAAATATGAGTAAATTCAGTTTTACAGTTTTTATTTAAAGTTACTCCTTCCAGTGTTGTATGTATGTTTCCGTCTACCACCGTAGGAGGTTCCTCAATCTACAATATACTTGCTTGCACGCATGTATGTTTCTGTCTACTACTACTGTATAATTGTCATCAATATATAATATAATTGCTTGCATGATTGTGCATTGGACATCACTTGTGGTTTTTTAGGTAAACATCACGGCTACAGGACCTCAGTTCACCCCAGAACGTCGGAGGAGAACGAGTAAGCGGCTAATCAGCTAGCATATGTATCTTCTTTGTTCAGTTGCAGCATATTGTGTTTTATTTGTTCATCTTGGTTTTTTTCAGCTAATCAGTAGAGAAGCCAGACATTCAGTTCAATTTTTTATGCAATACAAAAAACTGTATGAAACCTGAATGGTGAAAATATTAATATACCCATGTGTTGGACGATGAATAGTCCTAAATTAGTTATGACCAATTCATTTGCCATTTGCATTCACTGATGATGGGTGGTCAAATTTAATTATAGAAACTGGACACAGTTAGGAACTCAGGATACAAAACAAGGATGCCGATTTGTATTGATCCTTGGCCTGACTAAAAAAATATTTTGTTCTATGATGTAAAATAAAAAATATCATGTCTGCATAGTGGCTTATGGTTCAGTAAATCATATGGTTCAGTAAATGATGTTTCCATACTGTTTGAACTTGAAAATGCCTGTGCGTTTTGAGATTAAAAAAGGTTAAGAAATTGACATACGTTCAATAAATTGATTCGTGTTTGCTTTGGATCTAATCCATACGCTTAGTGAAGGTCTACTAATTTTTATTGTGGCCTGCTGGTGCTCTATCAGTGAGGGGTTTTCGGTGATGCATATGTACTGTTCATTGTCGCCATACTGTTAAGTGGTTGTTCAGTGGTACATTCTTTGTTTTAGGATTTGGAATCTTCAAGAGAAATAGACAGATTGTGAAGCAGCAACAAATTTCGATTTTGCAATTATCCAGGATTTCACAAATATATGTATGTAAATATGACAACAACACTCTTAGAAGACTGTATATATATAAGTAGGAATAACAGGTGCCGGGACGTAGATTTCGACCAAACATTACATCGTGAGAGATAGTGTAAGGGTAAGGGAGTCGGGGGAGCAAGAAGAGCAGAGGGGGCAGAGTTTGGAGGATAGCTTAGTTCATATAATAGAGTTTCAAATACAATTGTTCATGTTCCCGTTCCATTTCAAGAGAAAGCAGTTTCCTATCAGGCTGAGCTTTGCCATAACGGTCAACAAGTCATAGGGTCAAACTATCCTGAACGTGGGTGTATACCTACCAGCACCGGTGTTCTCTCATGGCCAGCTGTACATTGCGATGTCTAGAGCCACATCAAGAACGAATATAAAGATCCTTGTCCTCCCACCTGATGCGGATGCACAGGAGGAGGAGGCTAAAAAGATGGACAAGAAAAATGCTAAAAAGAATGCCGAGGGAAAAAAATAAGAATGTGTCAAATAGCAAAGGTAAGGATAAGAAAACTCCAATAATGGTGGGAACTTTCATGAAGAATATTGTATTAAGGAGGTTCTAACGTTATAGGCGAGGTAATAGAATATTACTAATACATACAATACATTTTTTTATTCAATTTATATTATACAAATATTATCTCACTAACGTCATATTTAATTTGTTGCTATTCCTAGGTATTTTTAAATGGTTTACCAGACTCTATACACACTACATGCCAACTGAAAAATCATCCGTACATGTTAGATTTACATTTCAAGAACAATGTCGTGTAACAAGTTTATATTTACTCAAATATTATATTTAAGTTTGTATATACGGCTGCTTGTGCATGGTGTTCATCCTGAGCACTTGATGGCTAACCACGGAAAGATACATTAGAGTTTGTAAGCCCATGACGTCGCGTTCTCCGTGACTGTGAATTTCACGAACTTTATTTTTTTGGATTAAATGTCACTTTAATATTGGTATTTAATTTTTACAGTATTGTTATCTTATCATGCGATCCATGTATTTTAAGTATAAAATGTTAGCTATCCCGTAGCAACGCACGGGCACGCTACCTAGTAGAATACTGAATTTCCGTAACAAAATAACTCTCAGTGTGCACGATGAATTTTAAAATTTTACTGGTCCTTTGATCTTGTTTATTGGTACTCATCCTAGATACATCCCTTGTTTTTGCTACATATCTAAATTTATATGATGTCTGAACACTTAATAAAAGCTATGTATCTAGAAAAATCAGAGCTATATACAATACAATTAGGAACGAAGGGAATACCATCTTGCAATCTGATTTCCTCTCTGAAGATGCCATATGTAATGGAATGTAGCAGGATATGTGTCCAGAGTCAGGTCTTTAAGGGATCCTCAAACTCACCTGCGTAGATCTTGGGCGTCATCAGTGAAGAAATGGATTTGCGTAGGTGATCAAACCATAATCACTGCATGATCCAATTGTGAAAAAAAAAGTATGATCCATATAGAGGACGCCCACCCGGTGCGCTGGATTCGGTTCCAGCCTGCCAGGCAGGCTCCCAGCACTTGGAGAGACCTGCGTATCCATCGATCCACACGAAAAAAGGAGCGAAAGGACCTGCGTATCCATCGATCCACATTATTAGTATGTACTGTTTTACGATGCACCTTGTTCCCTCCAATTTGGGAATGAGTAGCGAGTACGGGAAGGCTGTGTAGCGAAGCGATGATGTCCGGTAGGTACCTTTTTCTGCTTTTAGGGCAGGGCAGGGCACTGGCATGCTGTAGGTAGTACTAGTAGTAGGTTTGGTGAAAAAGCCACACTTCCGGTTTCAGTCAATACGGCTCAGGTGACACGATCAACGCATAAATGATAACAAAAAGATGCATGCGTAAAACTAGTCTTACTAATAGGTCTCTGGTACGCAGACGAGTTCACACGCATTTCCATTTTGTTTGCAGCTGGTATGGTATGCAGAAGTTGTCTCCAGCTGCTGCCTTCCTTGTCATGGCATTCCTTGATGTTCCTGCTCGTTGCCTGGTGGGCCAAATGCCACATTTGTTGGGGGCGTTAAGGGTGACTATTAAGGGTCTCCATAACATCAACTCAAACCACTGTTTCGGTTTGATGTCACGTCGTCATTTTCGGGGTGGATTATTAATTAGTTAGTGTCCTGTCAATCACTCGTAGATTTTTTTTTCAGAGAAGTTGTTGGATTTCCCTCCGTTTCCTGTTCAGATTTAGGATCATATTCGTTCTGTTGGAAGAGAACTGTCATCACAATTCGGGGATGCAGGAGTTTATGCTCACCAGTCACAACGAGCTGGTGAGAATGACACGTAGTCCATATATGGCAAGAGGCAAATCCCCACAATAACTGCCACAACTGTTTTATCGTGCAGAAGTACGTAGGGACAGTTGCATGCTTGCTGTAAACTTCCGTTTAGATTTCTGACTGATGATGAAGAGCAACGTTTGGTTCCGGACTGGAAAACCAACCAAATCATGTTCTATATACAAATGTGTAATCCACCAGGAGCAGGAGATTCTTCTGTCTAGGTCTACATATAATTGTGATACGCCAATGGTGCGCTGGATTCGGTTCCAGTCAGGCTCCCAGGCTTCCAGCACATGAAGAGAGAAGAGACCTGCTGTCTATCCATCATATCATCCATCTGCAGTTCTTCTTGCACGCAAAAAGGAGCGAAAAGGAAGGACCCGGCAACGGCAAGCCATCCGCGCAGCCGAGGCGTCTTCCCTTCCCGGCAGCTTGTGATCCGTGCCGGATGATCCACCACGGGCGCCGGGAGCCGTCGTGGACTCGCATCGCACCGGGAACTTGGACAGAAAAAACAGTGTTTTTACACGCTTGCGTACGAGAGTGGCAAGGAGCACTCCAGACATTCAGAGAGTCAGAACAAGTGTTTCAGAGGATTCAGGTCCCGGGACCCGGGAGCTGCACAGTTGCTGCTTGTCAGCCATCGCATCTCGTTACAAAAGGCCATGACGTGGTGCTACAGTTGTTTCTTAGCCTTGACAACGTGGTTTTTCTTTTCAGGGTTGGTTTTTTTTTCAGGGTTCATTCATTCACCAGAGATGGTTGCGCTGAACCTCAAGGACGCGGGAGCATCATCCAGCTCGGGGTGATGATGTCACTGCAGATGCATCGTTTGATGTTTCAGAGTTACTGGTGTATGCACCTTGTCACCTTTCCTCCCTCCAATTTGGGAATGAGTAGCGAGTACGGGGAGGGCCATGTGTAGCGATGATGTGATGATGTCCGGTACCTTTCTCTCTCTGCTTTTTAGAGCAGGGCACTGGCATAGTGGCATGCCGTAGGTAGTACTAGTAGTGGGTTTGGTGAAAAAGCCATCCTTCCGGTTTCATCCAAGACGGCTCAGGTGACACGATCAACGCAAAAACGATAAAAGATGCATGCGTAAAACTAGTCTTACTAGGTCGCTGGTAAGCAGACTAATCCGTCCGCTGACGAGTTCACACGCATTTACGTTTTGTTTGCAGACAATATGATACTTGATCACTAAGGAGATTGCTTGTTCAAACAGTTTGGACTATCGCTCTCCGGGCTGGGCAGATGTGTAGCCTAATTCAACCTGCTGAACATCAGGGCGCAGTACAAAACAGTCAGCTGTGACGCAATCACGCAATGCTGTTGATAATCTCGGCAGAAGAAAGTATCCGTCTTTTTACCAAGCTACTTTCAAAGTGGTTCACTTCACTACACCAGTAAGTAGTCTGCTACACAGATTCATAATCAGACAGTCAGACAGGCATCGTTATCACCTGCGAGGTGCCGGGCTCGCGCTGCCTTCCATGATTACGGGCTACGGCGTTGCCTTGGCGACCTGGATCACAACGACAGCAGCAAATTCCCCGGCAAAGCTTCTTTCTCCATAAGCAGCTGCCTGCGAAACTGGTGGCGTTCTGTTTGACCTTTTCTTTTTTCCTCCCTGCTCCTGAGTCCTGCTCCTGCCCCTGAGACGAGGTTTTGTTTCGATTTGCTGAACGAAGCTTGGTGGACACGGTGACGAGGTGGCCAGTTGCCCAGCGTTGGTGGTGCATCTTCCTTCCTTGCAGATCAAATCGAATGTGGTCGTTTTCAGTTTTCACCATCGATGCTCATTCATCGCCTATCCTTTTCAGAGTCGATCCCAGTCGCCGTCACGCTTGGCCACCTCTCGCAGTGGGCTTCGCGAACTTGGATGGAGGTGTTTGTTGGGCCTGCACCGCAAGTCCGCCGTCCCCGATCCACATTACCGGCCCATCCGCGTCGCTGCTAGTAGTCTCTTTCAGAGCCCACCAGCTAACTAGTAGACGGTGAAGTGAACCCGGCCAGCCTTCGTCCATCCATCGATCAGGGAAAAGTAGCGAGCGATTAACTTGGCGGTCACGACTAATCCGAGAGCAGATAGAGGCCGGCCGGCGGCGGATACGCGTTACTTTCCGGTAGTTAAACGGGTGCAAGTGCCCTGCCCTGCCTGCCCTGGATTAAAAGAGGATCGCATCACCCTCGCCGTCGCCGTCATCGTCACCGATCACCCCACGCGGCGCGGCGCGCACCCTCCCTCCTGACGCTTCGTCGTCGTCCAGGGCCTGACCTGACGGTTCATCGCTTTGTCCGTCCGGCCCGGCCGGCGGCCGGTACATGCCTGCCTGTCGATGAACAGAACAGGATCAGGTACGGTCCTTTCCGTCCCATTTGCGCAATGGGCAGAGCCATATATTACTGTCCTTAACTCGCTGTTCATCAGTAGTGATAGATGTATTACTATCTGATTTATGTGCCATTTACGTGTGGTGTGGTGTGGTGTCAACTACTACAGATTTTCTTCCGGCTGATGAGGACCAGATCAGAGATGAGTCGAACGAAGCAGCAAGAATCTAGAGATGGATCGACGAATCGATGCAATCAATCACTGACTGCAGCTCCAGACACCTCAACTTGGAAGGAAGGCAGCGTGCCGACCTTGATCTTTCGCCGATTATTCTACGCGCCGCGGAGGCAGAGCAGAGGCGTCTAGGCGGGCCGATCAATCCAGCTACTAGAAACAAAGCACGGGACACAACAAGACGCACGCACACACAGATGATCGCTGTCCTGGGCCAAAACAATACACCATCCTCATGACGTCAAGGGACAGCAGTGGTCAGAAAGAGATGGCTGGGCCAAAACAATACAACAACTACTGCGAAGAAACTAAGGCTGTGTTTAGATCCATTAAAAAGTGCACTATGCAAAAAAAAGATTCCCCGTCACATCAAACTTGCGATACATATATGGAGTACTAAATGTGGATAAAATCAAAAACTAATTGCACAGTTTGGTTGTACTTTGCGAGACGAACGTTTTGAGCCTAATTAGTCAATGGTTGGACAATTATTACCAAATACAAACGAAATGCTACAGTATATTTTGGCACTCCAAAATTTGGATCTAAACACAGCCTAAATGAAAATTACAGAGAGATATATATAGCTTGACTATCTGAAAGCCTAGCACTAGCACCCAAAAAAACTATAAAAAATCGTGCAGAAAAGACAGAGGAGATGGAGAGATGGAGCACCATGGCTGAGGATGGTGGATGGAGAGTGACAGACAGGTGATGGGCTGAAAGGCGGAGCATCCGGACGGACAAGTTACAGGCAGAGGCCTTTCCAGTTTCGGCGTCGTCTGCCTGACACGCCGCCGTAGGACTGGGCACAAAACCCGCTACTTGAACCATGAACGCGAAATACCCGTACCCGAAACTCAGAAATTCGGGTGCTGCATCGGGTTCAAACTCTAGTTACCCGATTTTATATTGAAAAATTCGGGTTAGAGCATCCGGTGCCGGAATAACCCGAAGTCTCCTCCACATATACCTCACCCTCAGATCCAACCTTCCCCGGATATTTTCTACCTCCACTTACCTCTCCCTCGCCTCTCCTCTTCAAACCTGGGCAGCAACGCTCCTCTTCCAGCCACCAAGAAAAGCAAGTGGTAGTATACGAGTACCTCTAGGCTCTAGGATTCCCTTCCCCATGCGAGCACCAAGTAGTAGCAGGTTGCAGGCATGGAGAGAAGTAGAGCACCGAGCCACCGAGAGCTGCAGGTCGCAGGCATGCGTTCAACACTCAGGGTGTGTTCACTTCGTGAAAAATGGATGAAAAGGAGGATTTGGGGATTCGTCACCTCCAGAAGACCTCCACGCAAGCACAGCTCCACAGTTGCAACTGGCTCAAGCCCTCCCGACGTTCTCACTTCCCTCTCTCAAATCCGTGAGCCAAACCTCACGCTGCTCAAGCGATGAGATCAGAAAACTTTTGTTGGCAGCGAGATCTGAAATCTTCTGTATTTTCTCTCATGTGTGATGTAACTCGGGAAGTTCGGGAAAAATCCGAACCCAAACTCGAAATTTTGGATACCCGAAACATCAGGTCTTCTCTTTCCATGGCAAATATTAGGTAATAATTCTCAAAACCTGAATTTCTAAAAACCCAAAATATCTGACCCAAATTTTTCGGGTAATCCGAATGTGCAGCCTTAGGCCGCCGGGAGATCCTCTGCTCCTTAACCTCGTCTCTTGTTTGCCTGACAACGGAAAAAAAAGGAACCCGGGGTCGTGAGATTCCAGGTTCGTGAAACGGACTGACTCTGCGTCTCGTGCGTGGAAATATCTACCTCTTCTTTTTTTGCAGCAGCGCCATCATCCTCGGTTCGGTTTTTCTGTTGCCGAAACTTTAGAATGCCGGTCTACAACTTGACAACTTTTGTAAAGTTTATGCGGTTCATGCCCGAAAAGAAAGAAACGAGTACAGAGAGCATCCAGGGAAAAAAAATTGGTTTAGTAGAAAGCTAAAACCGGTCCTAATAAGTAACTAATTGTGCAAAGTAGTGCAAATATAATGCAGAAACATAACATGGTACCTATGCTTCATCTTCGTTGATTAATTGTAAGAGACCTTGGTTTGCGTTTGTGGTACAGATTGGTACATATTCGACTCCCAAAATGGCACCGCAATATCTTATATAAGAGCATCTCCAAGAGTTTGCCAAATCAACTTGGCATCCATCTATTTTTGGCAAAACAGAAAAAATTGTGCTCCAACAGTTTGGCATCCAATTTGGCAAATTTTAGCAACTTGGCAAATCTCCCCCCTCCACGCGCATATTTGCGCGCTGAGCGCGAGCGCGCATCCGGCTTCACGTGCAAATTTAAGCGGGGCTCTTCGTTTCTTAGCGGGGCTCTTCGTTTCTTAACGGGGCTCTTCGTTCGCTTAGCGGGCCTCTTCTTATTTTACCAAGTCTAAATGGCAAACTCTTGAAGAGAGTCTATTTTTTCACTTGCCATATATTTTAGCGAGTTGCCAAATCACGATATTTGCCAAGTAAATTTTGACAAACTCTTGGAGATGCTCTAACTAGCTAGCCTATTACATTTGAGCCAACACAAAAGAGAGAGGAAGGAAGAAGAGGAGAGGTGAACCATATAAAATGGTGTATGTATGCACCACAAAAGCCCCAAGACAAAGTGCAAATTCTCATGCCACGAAAAAAACGTATAATCGGTAATCACACAAAAAAATCCAGATGAATGCATATTGGACCATGTAGAAATTAATGTGCAGCGCGAGTAATGCATTGTCCTCTATGAAAAACTAGCGGAGAGCCGTCCTCTATGAAAAACTAGCGGAGAGCCCGCGCAAAGCGCGGGCAGTAATCTGGTGTTTTTTTTTGTTTTTCCTGTTCTGTCGACATTTGTTAGCGGGTTCACTACTGGAAACTGAGACTTTGCCGAGTGTCTGAGACTTTGCCGAGTGCTTTTTATCGGGGCACTCGGTAAATATATATTTTGCCGAGTGCCCTGATAAAAAACACTCGGCAAAATATAACACTCAGCAATGCAGACTTTGCCGAGTGTCAGGCACTCGGCAAAGTTTACACTCGGCAAACAGTGCCCGACCCGGGGGTGGTGACCACTTGTAGCGATATTTTGCCGAGTGCCTAACGGCTGGCACTCGCCAATTTTTTTTTTAATTTTTTAAATGTATTTTGCCGAGTGCCCCTGGACCCGGCACTCGGCAAAGAATATTTTGCCGAGTGCCCCACTTTGACACTCGGCAAAATATTTTTATTTTTTTTTATTTTAGGTCCAAATTTTTTTTGTGTAGCTTTGTGACAGTATTTAAAACTCTACTTTAAAGTTTGGGGTAATTTTGACTTTTTTTGTATATTTTATTAATTTATTTCGTTTCCTCAAATTTTTCCGGATATTTCAAATTTGAACTACAGGTACATGGAATAATGGAATTCGATTATCCCAAAATTAATATTCATGATATTTAGCGTATGTTGAGGCCGTGTCCAAGAGGTCAAATGAAATCTTGAGCACCTCGTTGATGTAACATGTCGAAGTACTTGCGGGGAAAGTGATTTAAAATTATATAAAATTCAAATGAAGTCCGAAAATCACGAAACTTAGCGAGACGTCGTCTTATCGCATGTGGAGGGTGTGGTAAAAATTTAAGATTATTTCGAGGAAGTTGGGGCATCGGATGACAAAAACGCACACATCTCCACATACGATAACCATCTCAAATTTTCGGAGATGTGTGGTTTTTTGGCATCCGACGTCCCAACTTCCTTGAAACCATCTTAAATTTTTACCACACCCTCCACATGCGATAAGACGACGTCTCGCTAAGTATCGTGATTTTCGGACTTCATTTGGATTTTATATAATTTTAAATCACTTTCCCCGCAAGTACTTCGACATGTTACGTCAACGAGGTGCTCAAGATTTCATTTGACCTCTTGGACACGGCCTCAACATACGCTAAATATCATGAATATTAATTTTGGGATGACCGAATTCCATTATTCCATGTACCTGTAGTTCAAATTTGAAATATCCGGAAAAATTTGAGGAAACGAAATAAATTAATAAAATATATAAAAAAAATCAAAATTACCCCAAACTTTAAAGTAGAGTTTTAAATACTGTCACAAAGCTACACAAAAAAAATTGGACCTAAACTAAAAAAAATAAAAATATTTTGCCGAGTGTCAAAGTGGGGCACTCGGCAAAATATTCTTTGCCGAGTGCCGGGCCCAGGGGCACTCGGCAAAATACATTTAAAAAATTAAAAAAAAATTGGCGAGTGCCTAGGTTAAGCACTCAGCAAAGTTGATTTTTAAAAAAATAAAAAAGCCTCTTTGCCGAGTGCCACCGGGCCAGGCACTCGGCAAAGGCGTTATGGCCTAAATTAAGGACTGGGCCGGCCCACCCCAGTCCTTGCTTCGTCCTTCTCCAGTCGCTCGGCCGGCCGCCACCCCGCCCGCGCCGCCACCCCCGCCACCCCCGCCACCCCGCCCGCGCCGCCACCCCGCCACGCCGCCCGCGCGCTTCCCTCCCGCGAGCACGCCTCCGACGCCCCCGCCCGCGCCCCGCCACCCGCGGGTGCTTCCCTCCCACGAGCATGCCCGAGCTCCCTCTGACGCCCCTGCCCGAGCTCCCTCCGACGCCCCCGCCCGCCTCCGACGGCCCGGCGGCGCCCCCGCCCACGGATCCGGCGCTCCGGCTCTCTTTCTCCACTTCAGTGCAATTAGGTGAACCTGTGTTATGCTTTTTTCTTATGCTGATTTAGTTCTTCACTTATGTTAGGTGAACCTGTGTTGTAGTACCCAATTATGGAGAGTATGGTAAGTAGGCATGGCTATGAAGTGGGATATGCCTATCGGATTGAGCAGTTTGAGAAATAATTATTTAGCTACCTCTCACACTGGAACAAATTGCATTCACTAAATCCAGTTTGGCTACCTGAGCTTAGTGATTTTCAGGCTGCCAAAAAAAGTTCCAACACATACACTAAATAATCCAGAAGGTGAATGAGCCTTGCAGATGGTTGTACTATAGCAGCATGAACTTTGGAAAAATAATTCGACAATTGCATGCAGTGGCCGGCAATACAATGAGCCCTTCGCCTACAGGGCGACCTGCACAATCAGGAGGAACTAACCAGCATTAGTTGGCAAAATGAAGAATATCCCATGGGCAAATGACAACAGAAGAATATGAACCACAAATTAAGGATCCATGGCAGGCTGGAATGAGTGCACTAAGCATCTTTTTTTTTTCTAGAAAATGATAGAAACCAGTATTAGCTGATATCACCACCTGCAAGGCCTCCAAATTCTGCATGCCATTGTGCATCGAAAAGGCATACATTGTTCCGCCAGATTACAGGTTGGGTTGTTATCTTGTACATCTTAATCAAGTAGCCTTTAGAAGCTAAGCTTACCCATGTTTCTTGAGAATTGCAATCATTATTCTTTCTTGTTCCATACTGGAATGGCAGCAGCAGTGCTAGGAATATATATTTTTTGCAGCAAAAACACTCTTGAAGAAGAGAGGATGAAGGCAGAATGCTACCTTCCTAGATCTCCATATACTATACCATGATAGCCGGATCAAATACAAGAAAAACATTGGCCGTAATAAGACATGCACAATGGCATGCAGTAGGAATCTCTTTTACCTGTGTTGTTATTTTAGTCCAATAGCTTGAATTGCAGATTGAGTTATTAGCAATCATTTGTGTTATGTAAGTAATGTAACATAATACTTTATAAATTAAAAAAAATAGATAAATAACGACAACGTGCTTATGATCAAACTGGGAATAGGCACATCCTTGTCTTGTACAAGCATAAGCTTACCGTTGGATTTTTTTCGACAACACAACAAAATTGGATTTTTTTACTTAGATCTGATACATATTAAGTGGCTGTAAAATAGATGCAGAGAACGAAAGATTAGTATAACAGAATAGGGAATAGGTAATTAATGTGCTTGCAAAAATAACATGAGACAATCCCCTAACCTTCTTGAGTTCCTTCACTCTTTCTTCCTCCCTATCTGGTAGAGACAAAGGATCCATGGCAGAGACAAAGGATCCATGGCAGATCATGCAAACCATCGGCCAAGCATCGGGTGTCCAAGTGCAGATGCCAGCTCCAGTTCCGGTTCGACAGTTCACACCTGTGAGTATGCCTTCGTGCCGCTGGGATTGTCGGCCTTCGTGCCGTTGTCATTTTCGGCCTTCGTGCCGTTGGGAATGTCGGCCTTCGTGCCGTTGTTTTGTCGGCCTACGTGCCGTTGTTTCTTGCAGGTTGGAATCCTCCCGGTGCAGGGGAGGTGCTGCCGAAATTTTCAATTTTGACTATAACACATGCAATCTCTTTTGTGCAGCCTCCGTCGGCGGGTTCAAACAACCCCACTGTCGTGTCACCGAGGGCTGATCCCGTCAACCCTACACCGCAGTCCGGTCCGTCACCGCAGTCCGAGAGACAACAGTTGCACTCTCCGCCGCCGCAGTAGGGATGTTGAACTTTGTGATGTTGAACCTGTAATAATAAACTTGTAATGTTGAACTTTGTGATGTTGAACCTGTAATAATAAACTTGCAATGTTGAACTTTAGAGGATTTGTGATGGATTTATGAAATTATGCGTGTGCTTTTGAGGTTATATCGATGTCATATTTGATTTATATAATGCATGTTGGTGATTGATATATATATTTTCTAACAGTGGAATATAAGAAAATTTAAAAAAATTTGCATTCTCGGGATCTTTGCCGAGTGCCTGGGCAGGGGGCACTCGGCAAAGTAACTGAAACTTTGCCGAGTGCCTCAGGCCAGGCACTCGGCAAAGTGTTTTTTTAAAAAAAAAAGAAAAAAAAACTTTGCCGAGTGTCGGGCCAGAGGCACTCGGCAAAGTGTTTTTAATAAAAAAAGAAAAAACAACTTTGCCGAGTGCCGGGCTATAGGACTCGGCAAAGTATTTTTTTATAAAAAAAAGAAAAAAACTTTGCCGAGTGCCGAGCCAGAGGCACTCGGCAAAGTAAAAAAATAAAAAAAATTTGCCGAGTGCTGGTCGGGCACTCGGCAAAGTGACCGTCAACGGGAGACGGCATGACTGCCCAAATATTTTGCCGAGTGCCTTGCCTGGCACTCGGCAAAATATAAAAATATTTTGTCGAGTGCTCCGATAAAAAGCACTCGGCAAAGTCCCTTTGCCGACAAATATGTTGCCGAGTGGACTTTGCCGAGTGCCACACTCGGCAAACAATTTGCCGAGTGCAAAAGGCTCTTTGCCGAGTGTAAAAACACTCGGCAAAGTCCTGGTTTTCAGTAGTGGTTGTTACTGTTTTTAACGAGTTTGATACTGTTTAGTAACGGGTTGTATCATTTGCTTAATGATGTTACTGTTTCATAACAGGTTTTACTGTGTCTTAGCGGGTTTTCTGTTTCTTAACGGGTTTGTACTGTTCATAGAACCCGGTACGGTGACGGTGTTACTTGTTTCATAACGGTTTTACTGTATCTTAACGGGTTTTACTGTTTCTTAACAGGTTTGTACTGTTCATAAGACCCGGTACTGTATTACGGGTCTACTGTTTAAAGGCACTGTTGTGGGAAACAGTAACATGTGAGTGTGACGGTCTGATGGACCCGGCCGGGAGCCTCGACTTTAAGAGTTATGTATAGATGCTTAAGTCAAAGATTTTTTTGGTTGAATAAAATAGCTATCATGACATACACATGCATTCTGTGGAAATTGGAACAGTGTGAACCATATACAGCGTGTTTGAAAGCCAACAACACATGCTTTCCTTCTAGACTAACAGTCATAATATAAGTCCTATCAGGTACCTGTATGTGACGGTACACCTGTTGAGTACGTGTTAGAAAAATAGGCATGGTTACCGCGCATCCATCCAGTCCACTTGACGAACCAACAAGACGGTGGTACTTGGGGCCCAAGGTGCTATTGCGCAAGCACAAATGGTATCACTGTCATCGTGGACATTAAATAAATAAATAAATAAATAAATAAATAAATCACAAGAGATTATCCAAAACGCATGGAGAGTTCATGCATGTCCATGGCAAGGAAAAAGATACAAGCCGAAGAAAAGAAGCCACTCTCCTATTATTATTTTTGGAAAAGAAAGGTAAGATGAAACAGGCGCCTTCGTCATTAAGCACTAGCTACTACGGTCACGTCAGTCGTCACCCCGTGTGGCCGTCTTCCACAAGCTACAGTGTCCCTATCGGACGGTCTGTATTGCTCGGCGCTCGTGGGAATCCCTTTTCCACTTCTTTTTCTCCGCCTTCCCGTTCCGTTTTATTCCTTTTTCTGGAATAAACCTCTACAAAGTCCTCATATTATAAAAGAGACCCTGCTGCTCCTATACTTCACATTACACGCATTATTCATTCACAGGCGTTAAAGATACGCATACACCTCGAGATATAAATTTCTACTACTATATACATCCAGAGTATATAGTAATAAATTACAGAAATCACATTATATATAGAACAAGGATTTGATTTGTCCCATGCATCAGTGTGTGCGCCTGCCCTGGCCGCTGGCCGGGGAATAATTTCATTTCATTTATGAGGAAACGAAAAGAAATCAGGTGTGGAGAATTCAGCAATTACGTCAAAGGATGGGCGTGCGGCTGGGAAAAAGAGATTTCTTTTCGGGAGCCTTTAGCTATCGCAGGAAAGAGGCGTCGACACGTCTCCTACGCAAACCAAACCGCCTTACATCGGCGGCCACCGTTCCATCCATCCGCATTTTTTCTTCCTTCTCCTATCTCTCTCTCGATCGCCGCCTGTGTCAAGGAAAAAGAGATATAGAGGAGATATTATATATATGCACATATATATCGCTACATATATGTATATAATTTTCGCTTTCGCTGCTGCGATATATCCTTTGAGACGAGACGAGACGACGACGACACCGCCGAGAATTGTTGGCAGAAGCCCCGAAATCGGTGAATCATCCATCCCCTCCTCATCTCCCCGTCCAGCCGTCGTCCTCCTCTCCTCCCTTATCGACGATACGGACCAGCCGCTGAATTCTTCTTCGTTCCCCTTCCCTCCTCCGTCGCCGTCCTACTCGGCCTGTGAAGCAGGTAACGATTGATATGATAGGATAGATAATCCGCTGATTCTGTTATTAACCGCCCGGGCCGGGGGGCCCTCGCTCTTTTCTTGCTTCCATCACATCGTGGAAGGTTTATCTCGATCGATCGATCAGCTTCCTGCATTCATCTTCCCTGGCCGGGTTGATTCTTCCCTTTCCTTGTTGAAATTAAAGATGCCTTTTGCAATCTGTTGTGCAGGGCGGAGTTGAGTTCGAGTTGCACGAGCAGACGAGCTAAAGTCAAGGATATAGAGAGGAGTACATCAGCTGTCGCTCTGGAGGAACCTATACCAATGGTAAGTAAAATTCTCTCTTCATTTTTGCAATCGATGCTTGTTGATTTGGCATATACTTTTTTGCGTATATATGGTGCGGCTTAATTTGCAGGTGTAGTGTAGATCGACGAGATTGATCGAGCTGCTGATCACCATCAGTATATATAGGTGTAGCAGCTTTTACGCATGTAGTAGTAGTATGCGTATAAAGAGAGAGGACGAACTTGCATTTGATTTGGAGGAGACGACGTCGACGGGCGATGGCGTGTGTGATTGATGGATTATTGGTGGTGGTAGTGCAGGTGATGGTGAGCGTGGCGAGCCCGAGCCCGAGCCCGAGCCCGATGGTGCGGTCGGAGGAGGACCTGGGCCCGCCGTGGCTGCGGCCGCTGCTGGGCACGAGCTTCTTCGTGCCGTGCCGGCTGCACCCGGAGCTGAGCAAGAACGAGTGCAACCTCTTCTGCCTCGGCTGCACCGGCGACGCCCTCTGCGCCTACTGCCTGCCGGCGCACCGCGACCACCACGTCGTGCAGGTAGGTCTCAGCTACTCTCCTAGTAGCGATGTATATATGGTGGTGCACTTCGTCCCCTTCGCCGCCGCCGCCGCCGCCGCTGACATACACGAACACATCATGATTCATGACATATATGAGATATGGGCATGCAGATCCGGCGTTCGTCGTACCACAACGTGATCCGGGTGTCGGAGGTGGGGAAGCTGATCGACATCTCCCACGTGCAGACGTACGTGATCAACAGCGCCAAGATCGTGTTCCTCAACGGCCGCCCGCAGGCCAGGCCCGGCAAGGGCGTCACCAACACCTGCGAGATCTGCTGCCGGAGCCTCCCGGACTCCTTCCGCTTCTGCTCCCTCGGATGCAAGGTGCGTCCGTCTTCTTCCTCGATCGCTAGTTTTTCTTTCTCTCTTCCAGTTCGTTCGTTCCAGCCACGGACGACAGACAGCTTCTCTTTGTTCTTTAATTCTTTTTTGTTCCTCTCTCTACCTTTCTCTCTCTAAAAGCCTGGGCTGTAGTACGAGTAGCGGCATTTTTGTCTGAGGCTCGGTATGGGCCAGCAGCGCCACCAGGGGATCGGACGGCACCCCACCCCACCGCACAGCAACATACGGCAGCTCCTACCACCACCTGGAGGCATCGGAAAGCAGACGAATCCTACCGCGGAAGCGGAAAGGGATTGGAGGAGCGGACTGGGGTCTATGTTGGGGTTGTTGCCAAGCATCAAGCTCGATCTTGACACCCTCTAAAATTTTAAGCATTGGCTCCCGGCATGGCCTCTACCTCAGATAACCACCAATGGCTACCTGCATTGACCGCCGACCTCGAAAGGAAGAACCTGGAACCGTCAAGATCGAATGCTGTGGCACATTTTGGCTGGACGAGCCTTGGTGGAACCTAATTATTCGACGCAACATTGAGTGCAAGTGGCAACGTTTAAAACACAAGAATTAGCTGAAAAAAAATGAACACAATAATTGTCAAGCACTTAGAGCTTGTGTACTCTGAGAGAAGTGATTTTGTGGCTGAAAATGATTCTGTAGCATAAACTCTCAAAATCACGATAGAGATATATAATCAAGATAAGCTACTTTTTTTTTCAGTTCCTAGCCTCTTAGTTCATTCAGAGAATCCCTTCACAGAATCAATAGAATCACTTCTCTCTATACAAAATTATTTGTTAAAGCTTCTGCTGAATTCAACATAGAATCAACACTGAGAGCTCTGCCAAACAAGACCTTATTAATACTATTCTTCCATAGCGAATCATCAGTCAGTCCTAAGAAAACATTCTAAAGCATGCTGGATAGTTGCTCCTTTGATGCTACATTAAAATTTGTGCTGGGAAGATACAACCGGTATCTTTCTCATGACCATATAGCCTTATTAGGAACTAATAAAGACACTCGATGAGGCGGCCTAACACTTGTTCGTGGTCCCTCGAGAAAAGGTAGCAGTTGATGTGATCACATTTTGGCTCCATCTGCAAACTCTTTAATTCTTTCGAGAATTGAATTGTCTTCCCTTAAAATTCTTGGATTCCAAAAAGTTCTTTTTGTTCCTCACCATGTCATGTTAGGGAAAACTTGCACGGTAAGTTTGTTCTTCTTCTTTCCTTTGAAAAAAAAGTTTGTTCTTAGTAGTTTTTATTTATCTTTCGTGGCATTCTACGGATATGTCTCCATTATTGCCCGTTGAACTTTGCGTGGGTGCATTGGTACGTGTGCAGCCAAATTGAATGGGTCCAGACATCTCCCATTATAGCCCATTTCCATCAAGATTGTTGCTCCAAATAGAGTCCATGGGTGTGGTACATTTGGTAGCTTTGTTGAGGCGAGCGATAGCTCAGCTGAGCAAGCTTGCTGTCTTGCTGATTTCAGCTATGCCCAGCTTGCAACTGCAGCACATTTGGTTCTCTTGTCCAGCTCTTGCTTTTTTCTGCGCGGCTGCTATTTTGCCGCTGAAGGTTAGCGGAATCTGCTATTTTTTTACGGTTCCAAACAACTAATTTTTCTTGCTAAGGATCCAATCGTACTGACATGGCACGTGCATCATTTGCTGGAATGTTTGAACTAAAAAGCTTAAATTGATAGGAAAATGTGGGAAATTTACTTATACTTCGATACTTCTTCTCACGCACAAACTATACTAGGCCTCAAACAGAAAAATAGGAGTCGACTGTAATTATTTTGTTCTATTGCGTCTGCCAGGATTTAGACTCAAGACTCCCGGTATCGTGATCAGTTCAATCTAAAAGCTTCTGACAGAGAGACTTTCACTTATTAGACAAACACAATGGAGCTCAAATCACAATCCCAGCAAAAAAAATGATTAACCACGGTATCTCACCCAAATGCAGCGTGTAAGAAACTAATCTGGCCTTGATAATTTAAGCTATATATGTCTCTGTCTAACTGTTGCACTAGGCACTATGTATAAAGTTTCCCTAGGGAGTTGAAGCTCTCACTGTTCTAGTTTAGGATAAAGCTGCTTTCAGGGGGAGTAGGTAGACTTGATACATCATATGCTTAGGATCTTCTATCGCGAATGCACTTCTTTTTCGTTTTCTTTTTCAGCAGACCGAAGCATCCAGTTAACCTTCTATCACTTAGAAAGGATATGCAAAGATTGTGTGCGTTATCTGGATAAAATTGACTTCGCTGGCAGTGATGTTCTACCGAATCACCTTGTTTGCTTATCGGATTTTGGGTATATATATTGAGCTATCAAGTATGGTTATGTTGATCCTTGCAAAGTTTAATGGGATCAAACAAAGAGAAAATAATAACGATCCTTTAGTTTCAGATATGGTTCATTTATGCTATGCCAAGAAAGTGTGGTTTAGGCTGATGTTCATGGTTAATTAGCCAATTAGGTCCTGAATACCTGAATTATTTCCTGTATATAATACTTGTCGTCAGGAACTATCTACATTCTTTATTACTACAACAAAAGATATGTGAAAAAAAAATTTCATCCTGAGCAGACACTGTTCATAGAGATGATAAGTAGTAGGGGTAGTGTCCACAGCTTGTCCATCTCAGTGCATGAAGCCATGGGTAAAAACATGCACAGCAATACACCTATTGATGAATGATCAGGTCATCTGAATAAGTAAATACGCAGTTCAGTTTGCAAGCTTTAGAAAGATTATAGGAAGGGTAATCAACGTCAGTTGGAGTGTTGGACAAGGAGTTGCATTGCTGTGCTCCCTGTTCCGCTGTTCGTTCGCACTTAGTGCAATGACGACAGATCCACGGATAATAATAACACGCCCCATCATGGAGGGTTTCCTTTTTCTCTCTCTTTTTCACACGTCCTCATCAGCTCACTTCACCGATTCCTTGGACAGCTACTCTTGTGGCCATGGAAATTTTTCATTCTGCGAATCAATCTCATTTCTTGTTTGGTTTTATATATTCATTCATTCCCTCTCATCGATGGATGGACGTGTGATTTGTATAATTTACAGCTTGGAGGGATGCAGTGGGACCCGAGCCTGACGTTCGCCATACGGCCGAAGCGCGGGCAGGGCTCCGGCGACGACGGGTCCGGCTCCGACGACTCGTTCAGCCCCAAGAAGCCCCGGCGGATGGCCGGGTTCGACCTCGGCCGCTTCGAGCGGCCGGGCATCCGGTGGTCCGACGACGAGGGTAGCAGGTCCAACAACGGGCCCTTCACGCCCGGAACGCCGCCGATGAACCGGTGCCGGCCGTCCAGGAGGAAGGGCATCCCCCACCGCGCCCCGTTCTACGGTTAGCTAGTCTATAGCTACTCCAGTGCATGCAATGCATCCCTCAACCTTTAAAATAAACTCCATCTTCAGCCAGCACGATGCTGTGCGCCACTCAGCTGGTGTGAGCAGTGAATCAAGTGATCCAAAATTTGCTACTGGTAGGCGATTTTGGATATATGGTGTCATGCACCATATATAGCTAGGTATATATATGTGTAGCTATAGCCTGTTACATAGTTGTATACATGCATGCGTACACAACACAATAATGTAGGCGAAAGATATCTGTACATGCCACCAGTATATTGACAAAGGTTGTCAGTATGTGTAGACATAATCTGAAAGAAGGAGATAGAAACATAGGTAGGGTTTGGATTTTATTAGGTTGGCTAGTAGTAGTAGTCGAGATTGATATGTGAAAAGGAACAAGCTAGCATCATGTATTTATCTCGGTTTGTATATTTGGCTGCTTGCCTGCACCACCCAATGCGTTTATTAGCGTTGTGGTGCCAAGCTAATAAACGTTTTTGTTAATCTCCTCCTTATACTAGCTTAATCTGTACATGTACAGACAGTGTATGTATGTATGTATATGTCTGTGTACTAGCAGAAATTAATAAAGAAAGAAAATTAGGGGGAAGAAATACCTTGTGGTGTGTATGTAACCTGCGATCTGCAAGAAAATGTCTGTAAATTTATATATGACTGATAAAGTGCAAGTATTTTCTTGAGTTGAGCTCTGGTTTTCTTTTGGCACGATCAAATCGGCCGTACGTGTTCTAGCTTTGGGCATCACCATCATCGTCCAGTACTCTTATGGGGTTGTTTAGTTGGCAAAATTTTTAGCAAAATGCAACTGTAGCATTTTCGTTGTTATTTGGTAATTAGTGTCAATCATGGTCTAATTACGCTTAAAAGATTCGTCTCGTCCATTTCGTCTAAACTGTATAATTAGTTTTATTTTTTATCTATATTTAATGCTTCATACATGCGTCTAAAGATTCGATGTGACGGATAATCTACTGTTCTTTTGCAAAATTTTTTGGAACCAAACAGGGTCTATGTCACATGCCTGGAGTCGATGCCGAACAGGAAGAAAACGATGCTGGCGTGTTCAGTTCAAAAAAAAAAAAACTATGCAAAAAAAATTCTCCGTCAGATCAAACTTGCGATATATGCATGAAGTACTAAATGTAGATGAAATCAAAAACTAATTGTACAGCTTGGTTGTACTTTGCGAGACGAACATTTTGAACCTAATTAGTCAACGGTTAGACACTATTTATCAAATAAAACCAAAACGTGCTACAGTACTTTTTTACCTCTTTTCGCGGAACTAAACACAGCCGCTAGAAGAATGCCAGTCTGAAGTCTGAACACTAGCGCAGCCTGTGTCAGGCTCCGTTCACTTCCCAAAATATTTCCTCTTTCACCCATCACATCGAATTTTTGGACGTATTTATGGAACATTAAATGTAGGTAAAAAATAACTAATTGCATAGTTTATCTGTAAATGTCGAGGCGAATCTTTTGAGCCTAGTTAGTCCATGGTTAGACAAATTTTACCAAATAACAACGAAAATGCTATAGAAAATTTTCACCCAAAAATTTCAGATCTGAACACAGCCTCAGTGTCACTGCCATTTCTTTCTTTTTCGGCGTTGGTTTGGTCCCAGCTACTGCTCTCACACACAAGAAACAGGTGAATGGCAGCTACTGCTCTCTCACACAAAGGCTGCGTTTACTTCATGAAAAAAAAATTAAGTGTCACATCAAATGTGTCAGAAGAATGTCGAGAGGGGTTTTCGGATACTAACAAAAAAAAATAAATTACAGAACCCGTCAGGAAACTGTGAGACAAATCTAATGATACTAATTAATCCGTCATTAGCACATGTTGGTACTGTAGCACTTAAGGTTTTTGATGAACTAATTAGGCTTAAAAGATATGTCTCGCGATTTCTCCGGAAACTGTGTAATTAGGGTTTTTTTCATCTACGTTTAGTACTTCATACATATGTCTAAACAGTCGATGTGATTAATGAAGACAATTTTTTAAGAACTAAACAAGGCCAAAATACAGGTGAATGGCAGTGAGCTGCAAGCCCTTGGGTATGGCAGACGGAATAGTGTGGCATAGTGGCATTGGCATTGGCATTTGGGTGCGAAGAAGGTAGCGTTCTGCTTCCATCAGGAGAATATTCTAGTTGGGCCATCCTCCAGTCTCCAGATGGCTGGCCGTTGCAAGGCCCAGCTGCATCCGGCGACAAACAAAACCGTACGAAATGTCAGGGTGATGGGGACAAAACTTGCTCCACAATTCCTGCGATGTACGGAGCACTCCGTTCACACAGCAGTCTCAGGGCTTGTGTAGTTCCTCAAATATTTTACAAAATGCTGCTGTAGCACTTTTCGTTGTTATTTGGTAATTAGTGTTCAATCATAGCTTAATTAGGCTTAAAAGATTCGTCTCGTCCATTTCGTCTAAACTGTGTAATTAGTTTTATTTTTTATCTATATTTAATGTTCCATGCATGTGTCTAAAGATTCGATGTGACGAGAAATCTACTATTTTTTCGCGAAATATTTTGGATCTAAACAAGACCTCGGTTGAAGGACGAATTTAAGACTGACGAATTCTTCTTTTCGTAGTCTATCTACGTGCAGAAATAATTCATTCACTTTTAATATAATCTTTCTTTCCCATCTGGCTGGTGGCTAGTACTAATTTGTTGTGAAAGAAAAATACTGCTAGCTGGCTGGTGGCTAGTGCTGAATTGATGTAAGAAAAAAATACTGCTGACTGGCTAGCAGTCAGCCAACGCAGCATGGATTCTAGGCCTCGTTTTGGCTGGCTGACTGCTAGCCAGCCAACAGTGTTTTTTTCTTACATCAATTCAGCACCAGCCACCAGCCAGCCAGCAGTACTCCATGCCAGCAAGAGTCAGGCGCACCACCTGCATTTGCCCCTTCCACAGTGGTGGGTTTTAAATGAAGGCTGTGTGTATTCATTCGTCTGTATGGTTTACAATAGTAGTTAATGCAATTCTTTTCGTTTGCATGTATAGAGGTAAGACTTTATTTGGGGACGGAGAGAGTAGTTTGAAACTAAGAACGAAAATTGTGGCCGGAGGTCCAGTGGCAAATGAAACCCTGCCGAGTGCCAGGTCCAGAGTCTGCCTGGAGACTGTACTGGGGTGTAACACTTTTGGCAGAGAATGGATGGACCACCAAGGGCATGTTTAGATGCCAAACTTGGAAGGCCAAATTTACATAGTAAACATCACGGCACACTGTAGCAATTTTGTTTTTATTTGGTAATAATTGTCCAAACATTGATTAATTAGGCTTAAAATATTCGTCTTGCAAAGTAGAACAAAACTGTGCAATTAGTTTTTGATTTCATCTAAATTTAGTACTCCATATATGTACCGATATTTTAATGTGACGAGGAATCTTCTTTTTATACAGTGGAATTTGAAAGTGAATTTGGGTTTCTAAACAAGGCCCAACTAACCACCGCACCAATGAACCCCAACGGCCCTCCCAGAGTCCCAGTGCCAACCGAAACAAAAACTACAGGCTATTTGCAGCCCAAGTAAAATCACGCGCCTCGTGCGGTGGTCGTGCCGTAGCATACAAACGGTATAATTATGTGATAAGGCTGGATAACGGGCCAGCTCGGCTCGGCTCGGCTCGATTTGTTATGGCTCGTTAGGATAACGAGCTAGCTCGGCTCGGCTCGTTATCTTAACGAGCCAGAAAGCCAGCTCGGCTCGGCTCGTTAAAAGCTCGAGCTGGCTCGTTAGGCTCGCGAGCCAGTTATAAAAAATATACAAAATTTAATATTTGCATTTATCGAAAGCTTAAAAATAGTAATAATACAAAAATAATATATCCAATAGCCTTAAATTGAATAAAATATTCATATGAGCTAACATATCAACCATTTGCAGAGTGCAAGACATGAAGTAATACAAACATAATATAAGTTTTGATGACTTTTTTCTTAAAACTATGGCTCGTTTGGCTCGCGAGCCGCCCGCGAGCTAGCTTGAATTGGCTCGTTATAGCTAACGAGCTAAAATCTTAGCTCGGCTCGACTTATTATAGTAACAAGCCGAGCCTAGCCGAGCCGAACGAGCTAACGAACTTCAAGTTTTTCGTCCAGCCTCAGTGACAAGGGGAAGGGAAGCAGCCGTGAAAAAGGTGGTTCCCGGGCGGGTCAGTCAGCCGCCGGAGCCGCTCGCGTCGCCGTCCCGGTGTCCCACCCACCAGCGTTTTCAGCAGGACGAGCGCGTCAGCGTCAGAATGTGCGTGCGGGCGGGTGCCTGCCAGGCTGCCACCGGCTCGGCGGGCGGCGGCACCGTTTGCAACAAGTCTGGAACGCTGTCAGGGCCGGCGGTCGCCTAGGGCCCAGGCCTGGAGGAGGCCATCAGCCGATCTACACGCAGCCCATATATACCATGGCTACTTCTCAAATGAGGCCATGAGGGGGAGCAGCTTGACACAGTCACACTCACACAGCCCACGCCACGAGCCCACGACGGTTGGGGAACCTGCGCAAGTTAGATGCTCCATCTAAAATGAATAACTTTCTAAAAATTTTCACCACAAAGATTAAAGATTCTAGCAGAAGGCACATGTATCCGCATCTCCTTTTCTTTCCTGAAAAATATCTTCTAGATTTGGCGGTTATCATTTACGTGCAACTGTAATTACCTTCCACGTCTGGCCTAATTTGGAAACTCCAGTCCCTCTAGGATCCCGGACTTTTCCCTGGACGGGTAATTTATGGGGATATCATTCTAATTATCTTTCTAGTTCTTAGTGGAGGATTTTCCATTCCTTGGTTTTATTCTCCCTTGCTTCCAAAAGAGCCCTTAGGGTATGATCTATTTGGCGCGTGATTTGTTTACTTGGGCCATGGCGTTAAGTCGTTAACTAATCAATAAATAAAGATATATAGCGGTCAGATGCCTTATATCATGGCGGCACAACTGTAGAGTAGGTCACTGGAGTCAATCAGGTGAGAAAAGTGCAGAGTCACAAGTTATTTAAAATAATATAGAGAGACTACCTGTGTAAGTTTGAGTTAAAAGGAGTAGAATAAAGGAAGAATATTTGAGGAAAAAAAAAGAACCCATTACCTACTGACGCAGTGAGAACATCAGGAACGCATGGCGTGTAAAATTCTAGAATTGATACTTCAATGTTAGTGTAGTCATCTAAAAGAAAATAGAGGTAGTTAAAGCTGAAACGTCGAGATAACTTCGTCCATTTTAAACTATCATTCTAGAATTGGGCTTGCCAGCGTCCGAACGGACAGGCCGTCCAGACGCCCACGCCTGTAGTATTTTTCCCGCGTGTTTCATGCGTCCACGTGGGGCCCACGCCGTCCCCCGAGTGTCAACAACATTGAGAAGAGGGGGAGGGGCGGAAGATGCCCAGCTGGTGCCGGGAGAAAGAGGAGACACCGATGCGTGGCAGCAGAAGGCGAGGAGATAGATGCAACACCCGATCCACTTTTGAAACATTTAGGTGCAACACTTCCGACATTCGTCTGAAGACAGATAAAACACTTGAAACATGCATCTAAAACACTTGCAAAAACTACTTGAAACCGTTGCAAAAACATACGCAATGTCTAGATATAATACTTGCAACATATGTGTGAAACATATGCAACATCCAAATAAACACACTTGCAACATACGTTTGGAAAACAAATGAAACATTAGGAATAGAAGTTTGCAACATACGTGTACAACCATTGCAACATCCCAATTTACTTTGCAACATCCATATGAAACACTTGCAACATGCCTCTGAAACATCTGAAACACTTCAAACATAGGCTTGCAACATGCGTTTTCAGCGTAACATCTACTTGTTGCTTGGACGAATAGAGACTCGTTGACACGGAGCTCGAGGCCGGCGCAGAGCTCGATGCCGTGGAGTGCCGTGGGAGGGGGGAGCCAGTGGGCGGGCTGCTGCGTGGCCCCGGCAAGCAGCTATGCGGCCACCGACTAGCTGTTGGGCGGATTCAGGCCAGACTGGGACAAAAGGAGATGTCGCACAGGCCCCACTGCCATTGAACGATCCGCTATTTGCCAGATCCTTTGTCGCGTTCTCCGACGGTTGCGCATCTTGAGCATGGGCACGAGTCGCGAGGCGAGTCCCTTCGCCTCCGCGCCGTAGGCAACGTTTGTCGCCAATCTCGTCGGCTCAGGCACAAGCATCAATGGGAGGAGAAGCAGCAGGGGAGAGGATAATGTTGTGTTTGCGAAACGAGAGCATGAGAGAGGATAAAGACTGTGCTAGATCCATAGGAAGGAAGCAGCGTGCAGATAAGCATGGTGCGAGATTTTTTTGTTCGTGCGGGGATGCGCTTTGACGGTGGGTAAATTGTCCAATTCTGGCTAGGGCGTCGGACGCCCTAAGCGTAGCATTCCCGTTCTAGAATTTCTACACATAATGGGTTTCTTTTTTTCTTTGTTTAGATCCCAATCCATATACACAGTCACAAACTAAGGGTATGCTTGATCTCAATTAGATTATAATAATAGTAATATCTTGATTATACACGTACGATTATAAAAAAGATGGATTAATAATAATCATAATAAACTTGATTGTTTGTATTTCTGAATTATACGGACCTGGAGTATTATTAATAGGAGTACCAATGACCTATAATCTCATAAAAAACATGTTTGGGATGGATTATAAAATTGCAATAAGGCCATATTTGGTTTGGACCTCCTAAACTTTAGTCATCTAAATCAGGACTAAACTTTTGTCACATGGTGTTTGGTTTGGTTGACTAAAAGGTACTCAACCTGACATCATCATGTTTAGGATGACCAAAACGCCCCTATTTAATGCTAACTGCTGGCCTAGGAGATTTGGCATAGGCAATAAATGAGGGGCATCCCCTGTCCAAAGTTGTGTCCAGTCTCTTCTAGTCACAATTTGGTGACTAGATGGCTAAGGGCCCGTTTAGATCTCAAATATTTCCCCAAATTCCACTATGTAAAAAGAAGATTCCTCATCATATCAAAATGCCGGCACATGCATGGAGTACTAAATGTAGATGAAATCAAAAACTAATTGCACAGTTTTGTTGTACTTTGCGAGACGAACATTTTGAGCCTAATTAGTCAATGTTTGGACAATTTTTACTAAATAAAAACAAAATGCTACAATGCACTACAGTGTTGCACGGTAAATCCGCCGCCCCCAAATTGGGGCAACTAAACACGGCCTAAAGGGCTTTTAGTCCCTTTTGGTCATAGTGTTTGGCTCTAAAGCGATTAAAAGAGACTAAATTTAGGTGCTCTAAAGTTTAGGAGGCACAAACCAAACAAGGGCCTAATTCGGTTGGATTATTAAAATCTAACTCAAAATCTAGAGTGTTTAGAGCACCTTCAAAATATTTTATCTGACGTTCACAAAAAAACAAAAAATATTTTATCTGACTATAGTTTAGTTAGGATCTCGTGATTTCCAACCGGTGCGTCGCCGACCACCACCAAGGACGAATACGTGGGTGGTCATGAAAACGCTAGTACAAAGGACGGAGTCGCTGTCCGACTGTCCGAGTCGGTCTCGCGATGCCGGCCAACTTGCTCAGCAAGAAGAGTGGCGCCATCAGAGCGGCCGGGTTTGACTTGACTTGTTGGAGATGCAGTTGAATCGGGTTTACTAATCGGCGTAGGAGCGACGCGAAAGGAGGCTGGCACCGGCGTGGAATTGGAACCGATCCAATTCGTCGTCGTCGTCGTCGGAGGGGGAACTCTGCCGCGACTGCGAGCTCTGTCTGCCACCAAGCGCGGGCTTCAGCGTGTCTCCATCCCGGCCGTCGGATGGGACGCACCGTGCAAATTGTATACTTTACAAAACCCGGCCGTGAATACGTACAAGTTAGCTAGAAAAAGAATACGTACAAGAGCAGCACAGTACAGTACTACTTACCGTACGCAATCGTAAAGGCCATTTCATAGTCTAATACTACAAAAGAATACTCGGTCGCGTCGTGTGCGCTGTGCAGACGCCCGAGACGCGCACCCGCCGATGCTACTGCTGCTAGGGAGACAGAGTAGGAACGCACGCACGCACGCGCCCGCCAGGCAGACGACGAGCACCGCTAAGGCGCTAACATACTCGTCTAGGTCACGTTTAGATTGCAAATATTTTAAACCCGATGAATAGTATTATTTTCGTCTTATTTGACAAATATTGTCTAATCGTGAACCAACTAGGCTCAAAAGATTCATCTCGTGATTTCCAATTAAACTATGTAATTAGTTATTTTTTATCTATATTTACTACTTCATGCATAGATCCAAAGATTGATGCGATGGAGAGAATGAAAAAATTCTAACTTTTGAGGTACATCTCAACAAGGCCTAGTCATCATACATGCAATGCGATGTGAACGAACCAAACACTTATCAGGGTCTGAAATTTTCTTCTGCTTCCAGTTATATATTGAATTGAATAAATGTCAAGGTGTGCTGGTGTGGACTGCACCCTCGCTTCTTCGCGAAACGGAAACCGGAGCGGCAGCAGCAGCAGCGCCCAACGGCACAGACGAAATGCTGGTCGCGTGGCGTGCGTGCGCCGATTGACGCTCGAGTGGGCGCGCACCCGACCCCGCCGGTGCCGGTGCCGCGCCGCCGTCCGGCCTGCCGCGGCTAGGGACGCTCGAGCCCGCACACAGTGAGACGGTGGTAGAAATCGAGCGGCAGAGGGGCGACCAAACATGTGACGTGCTCGGCAGCCATGCGGAGATCGGTTACTCCATCTTCCAAGTTACAAGTGTTATCTAGACGAGATGCATAGCAAAATAGATGTTCCAATAAAGTTAAGGCAACTTATAATTTGAAACATAGGATATCATTTATATTTTTATACTAATTAGTGCAGGAAAGACGCGAACGGCCGGATGGAAATTACTGAGTATCAGTTTGTTTGGGTGGCGGATGATGATCCAAGCGCGGGCTGCGGGGAAAAAAAAGATCCAACACGGTGTACTTGCCGTACGGCGGCAGCCGACAGGAGCACAGGGCTCATCTCCGAGGGGCATTTTACATTTTTATCATTATTAAGATCGGCACTCGCTCGATTGTCATCCTTATCATGCCTCTTACATATTTACCATCTTTAAAATTCGTGTATCTTCTTTTTGCCACAATTGCTCATCTGGCACGCCACGGCGACCTGACATGGTGGCGCACAGTCAGCAGGGCGGTGCGAAATGACCTGCCTGCCCCTGGTTATTTGCTGAAGGGAAGGAAACGGACTGGTCAGTCGCTAGCTCGTCCATTTTTCTCGTGCTGGTATCCAACGCCAACACCCGACGCGTTCTTCTTCCCCAGCTCGCCCGCCGCCGCCGCCGCCTGCTTCTTCTCCAGCTCGCCCGCCGCCGCCGCGCCTGCTCCCCTCCGGCCGTCCCTGAGCCACGGCGGCCACTGCGACGGAGCGAAGGTACGTGCCCCCTGCCGCCCCTTTGCACCCACGTTCCACGGCATTTAGGGTTAGGGTTCATGGGGTCTATGAGCTCGTAGAAATGCCTAATCCCTTGTAAATAGGTTGTGGTTTCAGCCTCATTTCCAAGCTGACTAGATGATCGATTTATTTTTCAAATATGTGTTATGCTGCTGCCTTTGGGTGCCACTGAATTATTTTGTCTTGGCCACAATGTGCTCATTCATTGATTGGATAAATAAAACAGCTCATACATTCAAACAAAGTGCCAATACAATTGTCATTGAAAGATGAGTACATTCAAACATATTTGACAACAACTGCCAATACTACAATCAATGAGGCCAGGGGCAGCGCCGCGTTTTTAAAAGGAAATGAGGCCAGGGGCAGCGTCGTCATTTCGCCTGCCCATGCTGAGTCAGTGCCACTGTGTCAGCTGAGCTGGTCTGCCAGATGCTCAAATGTGGCCCAAATGAAAGATTTGTCGTTTAAAGATGGTAAAAATGTAAGGCACGTTATAAGGGTGAGAATCGGGTGATGGTCAACCATTATAATTGTAAAAATGTAAAAGCCCCATCTCCGAGCTCTGACCTTTGAGACGTGGTTGCCATTTCACCATTTGCTAATAGCGATTTGCTAACGAGTAACGACCAACAAGTCTCCATTTCCTTCCATAAACTATTGTGTATCAAAACTGGAGTGGCTGCAATTTGCTCAGCAGTGCACCAGCTGCCAACGAAGGCCGGGGGGCGTCCTAACATTTTTTTTTTGCGAGCGAGAGGAGAAAGAGAAACTGTGATAGTCTTGGTCACCAGGTTTTATTTTGCGAGCGAGGAGGAATTGCGATAGTCTTTGTCACCGGGTAAATTTGCACGCAGACACCGTTCAAGTTCAATGGTGACATTTGTCGCCGCTGGAGTTTAGACACTATTGAAATATAGTTTTTTTTTTTTGCTAGTGAAGAACACTCTTGAATTACGGTTATCTGTATCGGGCATTTTTAGCTAAAGGTAAGTGAATGGATGAAATTGACCATGAGTCATAGTCGGCTCAGGAGACCATGTTACAAGACATACTTCATCTGTCCAAAAATAGATCAACTCTTAAAGTTATCTTAAATTAAACAAATTTACATTTGACCAGTTTTTATAAAAAAAATAAAATATATATATTAATGATTATGACATCAAATCGCGTTGAGATGTCGGTGAACAAGACCTATGATAGTATCGACGTAGGTGGCTTGTACTTCCTCCACAAAAAAAAGCAACGCTTAGTTTCTAAGAAAGGTTTAGTAACGGGTTTTTGGTTCCTCGGTACTCACCACACATGCAAGAGAGAAGCTTGCGCCGAGCTATTCGGCTAATGTTTTTTTTCTGCTGATAAGCCGGCTGATGCAGTTTTGCTACGAGATACTATAACTGATAAACTGAGTGAATGGTTGAAATTGATTTTAGTGGGTCCCATGCATAGTGCCTATCTTATGTCTCAGCTGCTTATCACCATTCACCACACATAGTAGAACTGTATTTGTTTAGAGAATTTTTTTAGTCCATAGTTGCATTTTTCTGACGGAGGTAGTACTCCTTACGGTTACGACTTACTCCGTACGAACGAATGAAATCAACTCTTTTGAAAAAAAAAAGCAGTGGTTGCGGGCGACCAACGCATCAAAAAAAAAGTCGTTCCGTCGTCTGAATTTCTTTTTTTTTTAATATAAGCAGTCGTGTGACTTGATCGTACGTAGGTACTGAGTACGTGCGTACGGCAAGGATTCATCAGGCAAGCTGTTTGTGAAAGGGTTCAGCCAACACGCGAATGTCGTGCCGCGATTGAGGACCGAGGGGTGCACCACGCGAGATCGGCCCACCTGTGACGTGAAGGAATCAAGGAGGTTACGAGGACATGGAGATGGAGTGCAGCAGTTGGTAGTACGAAGCTACGGATCGCAGGACAGGACCGAGCGTCCTGCTCCTGCTCCTCCCCTCCGAGTTCTCAGGCTGCCAAAAACCAAAGAAGCCCCATGTGGCCATGTCCTGTGCCGAAGATACAGGGATCGTTTGCTCGTTGCCCTCACCTTGGCCTCCCCCCCAGACAAGACACCAGCATCTAATCAAACGCTCTAAATTAAACGCCTAGAGACAAACACGTTCATGGACATAGTGCTGGGGGGCAGGATCGTATGTGCGTTTCCTCCGGTCACTGGGTGCCGGCAGCGGCAATTTTCCCACTGTAACCAGAGATGGAGATGCATGCATTTATCCCTTCTTCAGGCAGCACACAGTCAGTCTCGCAAGTGATTTACAGCCCAACCTAGGACTCTACTCCGTATTATCCAATCCAACTACTAGTCCAGATGCAACGCCAAATGCTATCATGACATAACCACTACTAACTGCGGGACGACACGACCGAACCAAATCCTGGGCATGCATGCGCATCCTTGGTTCCTTCCTTTCTAGGCACCCCCACTCAGTCCGCGTATTGCGTATATACCGCACGGCACCCGCATTTCGTCGCGAAAACAGGGGAATCTCGTAACAAGAAACAGTTGCGTGGCGTGCGATTGTGCGAACGCCGGGACGCGCTCTACTCAAGTGGACGCGCACCAACCGTCGTCACCCGCCGCTGCCGGCCGCTACCCTAGCACGCACGCTCCGCGCCCACCTGCCCCCTCAAAAACGGAAACGAGCGAGCGGCTCAGCAGCGTCGACCAACCAATCCCACCAATCCTGCGGTTCGAGCGGGTTCGTGCGTGACGGGCCCGTGACTCAGACACGCGGACGGACGCGGTCGTGCCGTAACGAATAGGTCCTGCGTCCTCCTGTACATACATATCCAAACTGCGTGCGGCGACGGGCTCGGTGGTTTCGCTTCCGCGTCAGCGCCCACGCGCCGGCCCCAGCCGCTGGTTTTGCCCTGTTTGCCTTGGAATTGTCGATTTGTCGTTCCGCTACTGCTTCTGCTTCTGGACTTTGCGACTTGGACCCTGTGGATGTGGCGTTTTGCTGTGAGCTCTGGGGGCTAAGGTTTTCTTGGAGCAGAGGTTAGGCTCGTTCGGGGTGGTTTCCAACGTAGAGCGTTTTCTGTGGGTGCATGGATGGTTTAAGGTTGACTTCAAGTTAGAGAGGGACCTCAGCGTTAACAACTTAGTATAAGTTATTATGTCTTTTACACATAGTGTACCCATGTGTATAACAAAAACTATATATATTTGTAAATACTAACATGACATAATTTGGAACGATAAGAACAGTAAAATCTATTGTGTCTCCAGGACTCCACCTTTCTATAGAAAGTGTTATTTCTGTAAGCTTAACTTTATTTTACGGTGAGTCTTGTAATGCATGCATACCATTTAGCGGTAATTTATTTAGGGCTTGTTCGGATTCTTTGATCTAGATTTTAGTGGATAAAGTTGAGAACTAAAAGTTTAGATCACTTTAGCTCATTTATGTGTTCTAAAGTTTTTATGAGGTGATATAACCTTTAGACAATACTTTAGACCTCATGTTTGAAGCATTTATAAGAGCTAAAGTGGTCTGAAGTTTATTGACTAAACTTTAGACTATGAATCTAAATATGGCCTTAGCAAAATTGGCTCAATCAGATAAGGCAGCTGGTTCATAGACTTGCCTTCTTTCCCAAATAAATGATTAAAATATGCTGCTCCAATTATGAAGCAAAACATGTGAGATTTTTTTATTATACACATGTCTCACAAAAAATGACATTTATATGGAACAATCGAACTCTATTTTGGTTTGCCGTTCTGGATGTATGGTTCACTGGAGTTGCTGTCAAGTTGGCTGAAAAAAAAATGGCTGCCAAGATTCCTGGAAACCTGGCAAGGAGTACTCCTAACAAAAACCGGTTGCCGTAGCATATCCAAAATAGTACAGGAACCAAGGGAGTTAAGTGCTAAATGACAGCACATTCCGATTCGCGTCAACCTTTTTCCCTCCAATTTCGGCCGCTCCGCTATATATAGAGGTTCCTTTTGGTCAACTCCTCTCCATTCCAAACTCCAAACAATTCAATCCGTGTCCACCGAAACTTTGATGGGATCAGGCCTCTCAAGCAGCCACCGGAGCAGCGCGTCGCTTCACCAGCCGCCGGCCCGGGTCATCGCGGCCGACGGCTCGCTGAGGGAGTTCGCGCCCCCTGCAGTCTCTGTCTCCGACGCGCTCGGCGCCGCCAATGCCGACGGCTGGTTCTTCTTCGTGTGCAGCGCCGACGCGCTCTACTTCGACGCCGACGTCCCGGCGCTCGGCGCCGACGAGCTGCTCCGGCCGGGGCAGATATACTTCGTCCTCCCCGCGGCGATGCTCGGCAGTCCCCTCTCGACCGCCGACATGGCCGCGCTCGCCGTGCGCGCGAGCCAGGCGCTGGCGGCGGGAGCGGGCTCGCCGCGTAGTGGGCACGGACGACGCCCTCGCGGCTGCTGCGGCGGGTTCACGAAGACGCGCGTCGTGCCGGCGCAGGCGCACCACCACGCGCACGGCGACGAAGAGGTCAACGAGAAGCTGAACCAGAGGACTCTTGGCGGCTTCGAGACGACGGCTTCTCGTAGGCCGGCGAGCAACGCCAGGAAGTCTGCCATGGCGGCGCGACCGGCTCCGCCTGTGAAGAGGGCGCTCAGCACCATCGAAGAGGATGCCGAGTGATAAAAAATGGCTTTAAGGCTTTAAGCGCGTGTATTGGACGCGACCGAGTGATACAATGCTGCACGAAGCCATAGGTCTGATTGATAGGTTTAGTTTTTCATTGGATTATTATTTTTTTGTTTAGGATGTTAAAGACTTAATGATATGCAAAGAGTTTGAAAGGATATGAAATTTTGTTATTTGGTTGATCGACGTTTGTGTATTTAGACTAATTACAAAATTAAATGAAAAATTTGGTTGTTGACTTGGTTCTTCTATCTTTTCCCTTTGTTACGTTTGAGAATTTTTAATGATTGTAAAGCATGTTTTTCATTAAAAAAGAAGAAAGAGCATAGTAAAGAAACTCGCGAAAAAAACAATTAAAAGATGACCAAACACACATCATACATAAACTTATGACATAACAGCAGATTCACCGAAGTAACACGTGTCACATGCACTACAGGAAACCGGCTCTTTGCCGACTGCAATTTTCTTTGCCAACTGTTTTTTTTCGACACTCGGCAAAGAGGTCCCTTTGCCAACTGGAATTTCCTGCAGTCGGCAAATCAGGATTTACCGATTGCCTGGCTTTGCCGACTGCCAGGCAGTTGGCAAAGAATTGCAGTCGGCAAAGGCAGGCCATGATTGACGCCATCCACACCGTCACCTTTGCCGACTGCCACTCCGTCAGCAGTCGGCAAAGGTGCAGGCTTTGCCGACTGCCATCCTCCCTGGCAGTCGGCAAAGGCTCTTTGCCAACCGCCACTGATGGCAGTCGGCAAAGAATTAATTTTTTTTTCAATTTTCGATCCCAGTTTTTTTGTGTTGCCTTGCTACAGTAAGTACATGATATATTCCAAGTTTGGGGTCATTTTGATTTATTTTGCTATATTTCATTGATTTTTGCTGTTTCTTTGATTTTTTCCGGCAGCTCTAGATTTGAACTGCAGGTACATGAAATAATGGAATCCGGCGATTTAGAAAATGATATTCATGATGTTTGGAGCATGTTGAGGCCGTGTGCGGGGCCTCGCGTGAAATTTCGACCGTGTTGGTGTCGGAACACGCCGAGGCACGCGCGTGAAAAGTGTTTTTAAATTTTATAAAATCGAAACGGAGTCCGAAAATGACGAAACTTGACGACGTGTCTTGCCATCGCATGCGGAGGCTGTGGTAAAAATTTGAGAAAGTTTCGAGCAAGTGGCGACGTCGGGTGGCTAAAACCTGGACTAACATCGGGTGGCTAACTTGTTATCACATGTGGAGATGTCTAGGTTTTAGCCACCCGACGTCGCCACTTGCTCAAAACTTTCTCAAATTTTTACCACAGCCTCCGCATGCGATGGCAAGACACGTCGTCAAGTTTCGTCATTTTCGGACTCCGTTTCGATTTTATAAAATTTAAAAACACTTTTCACGCGCGTGCCTCGGCGTGTTCCGACACCAACACGGTCAAAATTTCACGCGAGGCCCCGCACACGGCCTCAACATGCTCCAAACATCGTGAATATCATTTTCTAAATCGCCGGATTCCATTATTTCATGTACCTGCAGTTCAAATCTAGAGCTGCCGGAAAAAATCAAAGAAACAACAAAAATCAATGGAATATAGCAAAATAAATCAAAATGACCCCAAACTTGGAATATATCATGTACTTACTGTAGCAAGGCAACACAAAAAAACTGGGATCGAAAATCGAAAAAAAATTTTAATTCTTTGCCGACTGCCATCAGTGGCAGTTGGCAAAGAGCCTTTGCCGACTGCCATCAGTGGCAGTTGGCAAAGAGCCTTTGCCGACTGCCAGGGAGGATGGCAGTCGGCAAAGAATTTCTGAGAAAAAAATAAAAAATAACCTTTGCCGACTGCCAGGAAGCAGAGCAGTCGGCAAAGTATTTTTAAAAAAAATTAAAAAAAATAATTTTTTGAAAAAAATAATAGACCTTTTGCACAGGCTATCTGAAAACACAACCTAGGCCTAGACCTTTTATATAATATATAAATATTATTTATTGTTAATTGTTTGAAATAGTAGATAAATAAATATACACCTGTATGTAGGAAAGAAAAATAATTAAATAAAAAAGAAACTCGAGATATTTATTGTTAATTTTTTCTTGGGTTTTTTTTTGATACGCACAGAAAATTCCAATTATTCTATGTGTTACTGTAGAACCGACAGGGAAATATCATTTTTTCTGTTGGTAACCATAGTACCGACAAAGAAATTCTATTTGACGTGCGTCTAGACACGTAGCTGGTTGCCAACCTGGGCTTGGGCCGCGATGGCCTTTCAGCCGGCCCAAAATAGGATGCCCTTATCCTGAACACATATAAATGATGTCCCAACCCTAGCACTCGCGGGATGCAGCCGCCGCTCCTGCCCTCATCGCCGCGCCGCCGCTCCTGCCTCCCGACGCAGCGCACCATCCACGGCCGCACCCTCACCATGTCGCACAAGCACCGCGAGGTCGCAGAAGCGCAGGCTCGGGAGGCGGCACTCCGCGACCATGGCGGATCCGGCTGCCTCGTGCCGTTGCGGCGCGGCGCCCTCCCTCCCTCAGCCCCAAGCGGCGGCGCCCTCCCTCGTCGATGGCGGATCCGGCTCCCTCACACGACGGCGCGGTAGCGCCTCCGCCTCCCCCGGCGCCAGCGTGAGGCTAGGTCGGCGACGTCGGGCCGTGCGAACCCCACCTCCGTGCTGGTAGGTTTCCCTCTCTCCCTCCATCCGTAAGCCATATGATTTGACTTTGATTTTGATCACCACGTAGCAGATCCATGTATATCTAATCAGTTAAATAAATAGAATGGATAAAGATTTCATCTGTTGGTTCATGTGTGTCCTGATTTAATTTAATATTATTGAGCAGCGATGCATTCAGATCTATTGTTTTGGCATTTCATATCTGATATATTCCTTGTTTTTGTTATCTGGGCTATGGATTTCTAGCTACGTGCCTTGTCTGAAAACAAATAACCACTATATAGATCTTCAAAGATGGAATGAGCAAGCTCTAAATTTCTAAAGGTCACAGCCTCGTCCATGGATCTGCTCAAGAAGATGAAGGTAACAACCATATTCTTCTCTAGTGTTTCATGGTGTATGGTCTGCTGAAGATAGCAAGGCCTAATGCAGACGCATGTTTGATTTGTTCAAAATCTGGAATCATCGTCTCTTTGAGATATCCTTGTTGTGATCATGTCGTCTGAGAACATCCCTTGAGAATTAGAAAACTTTTAGAGAGCTAATTAAGTTCCTTTTTTTCTATCTCTAAGGAGACAAATGAATAAGCTTGGACCAAATTGGATATGGAAATCTCTCTCAATCCTTAATGAGTCTGTCTCGCATGTGTTGTGCAATAGATGAACTGCCCCACCCATGACACAGCTCACACCGGCCCAGCATAATCTAGGGACTGATTCCCAAATTCTACATGCTTGTTACACTGATGTTAAATTCCCTTCATCTATCTGAATTTGTAATTCAAGGTGAACAAAAATTGCAATAGAATATCATTTATTCAGTCTGTACATATATCAGCAGTTCTTCACAGGGATCGGTCTGAAGCCATTAACAACACACTGATTATGTTGCCGAAGTTAAGATCAGATTTCAAGCTTTCTTCTAGCTGCAATTTATTTTTGTTAACACATCTGATGCTCTCTTTCTACCAAGGCATCCATTGTCTAAACTGAAAGCAAAATGCACTGGTATTTAACACTGATGATTTTGTGGTCAATTGTAAATCTGATACCCCTGTTTAAATAATAAATAGGACATTAAATATTTGCGGGACGTTTTAGTCTTCATATATGGTAAATATGCAGACTGTAGTATGCATGCCTCACATATCTGAGTTATGTTATCTAATATGGTAAATATGGTAGCCTCGAACCTTTTGTTCTATTTTTTACCTCTACGAAACATTTCCTAAGGTACAAGCAAGCTATGATATGATACTCTCCACCTAGCAGCAACTAATTTGATGATGGACATTGTTTTTTTAGATTCTTGATTGAGGTAATGTGTTGCCTGATCAATCTACAATTTGTACATGCCAAGGACAGCCACCAGCACCAGACCTTCCAATATGCACGGCAAGCACCAGATGCATAACAAGGCAAGCATGGAAGCAAAGGTAGTTTGCTCACAGTTACTATGAATTAATCTTGCCAGTTCCCAATTTGCATTCTAGCTATCTTAGCTGCCATCTGAATGTTACCTCTGGGAGCTACATTTTAAGATTTTATCATATTCTTTAGAGGTAATAACGCAGGATCTTTACTATTGTATGCTATTCTTTAGAGGTAATAATGCAGGATCTTTACTATTGTATGCAATTTCCAAGCAGATTGTAGCTAAGAATCCCTCTTTGCACAATTTTCCCTTTACTCTGCGGTGCATTTCAGTGTGCTCCTAATTAATCTAAGATTGCATTTAAAGGCTTCTGTTTCATTTTTGCCACAAAAAAACGTTATAAAATAGATCCCTAACTCAATAGTCTCAGTTTGAAATTTGCTGGCTGTAAGGACTATTATGTTGTAAATAACATACCGTTCACCCTATTTCAATATGATTGTCATGTAGATTTGCTAACATAGTGTTTTGGAAATGAGTACCACACTGCTATGTACAGGAAGGAAACTGGAATGGTGTTCCAGTGTCGGCTACCTCATGTTGGTCTCTCAGACTATTTTTATTTATTTGTCTCTAGGCACGACCTCCATCTCTGAATGTACTGTAGGCGTGTGGTGCTATTGCTTTAGGCTTTCGCCTACTGCCTCTATTATACAGAAAAAAAAATTCTTCCTAAACCTAATCTGCCTCCAAACCATTAGACGCAGGACATCCGTAATGAGCGTCTTTGCTATAGCCACATGTGATTTGGGTGCCTGTATATTCACCGACAAAATTTGGTAACTGAATATCCATGTTGAGGGTTCATGTTACATGTGATCATGTCTGCCGATTTGTTGTCTATATATTTCCTCTGAAAAATTAATTTGGATCTATGCTATTCAATGTCGGTTTTCCCTGCTTTCGTGAATTTTCTTTCTTTCCTCTTGCTAGCTGTACTTTGCATTTTACTATTGCTATGCAGGGTATGATGCTGATAAACGGAGCCACCTTCCTCTCTACGGATATGCCTGAGCTCCAGCACCAATCTTGGTTGCCCAGTTGGTCTACTTCCAGCGTGCTATCTTCGAGGACAAAGAAAAGGTGCTGCACCGTTCCTGCCCTGTTCGCCTCCTTCATGAACTTATAATTCAAAATTTAATGCATTGCGTTTCAGTAATTATAGACCATTTTTACCATCCCACAAAATCCTACACCACTATATTATTAACTGACAACCTAAAATTGCAGTCCCTGATACCTTCAACTCGACCTGATACCTTCAACTCAAAATGGCCACCGTGAAGCAATCTGGGATCGTTTACTCTCGCGCGCAAGGGCGCGCACCATCCACTAGTACCTTTATATTTCTAGTTGCTCGTTCCGTTTTTCGTAACTCGCCAACCATTCAGATCATGCAAACAAGTGGGGGGGCACTACTGATAATTGACACTGATGAAGGATGCAAACCTGTACAGAACATAACACTACTGACCCATTAGTAACTATTTGTTGATCCACAATAACTAGTAGAAGGCTCTAATCTTTAGCTTTGTACAGCTAAGATGAGATGGCAATGCTTTTGGATGTATTGATGCCGAAACATATGGACACCATCTTTATATTTATGCTATTTATTATGTTGTGGAAATTACTGTGTAGACAATATATATTTAATATGTTGTTGCTACTGTTTCAAAATATTTTTTTTGTGCATTTAACTCTTTTTTTTGCTTGTTCAACAGAAATTAGTGATATATACTAATATTATTCAATAAAAAATAGAAAACAAAAGCAAAAAAAAATCCAGCTTTGCCGACTGTTTACAGTCGGCAAAGCTGGGCAAAAAAACCCAGGACAGAACCTTTGCCGACTGCAATGGGAGGCAGTCGGCAAAGAGGTCAAACCTTTGCCGACTTCAACTCCGAAAGCAGTCGGCAAAGAACATTTCAAAAAAAATATTTTTTTTTCTTTGCCGACTGCCGAGCTGGCGGCCAGTCGGCAAACAATTTTTGAAAAAAAAATTCTTTGCCGACTGCCGAGAAACCAGCAGTCGGCAAAGCCTGCCGTCAGGGCTGACGGCGCCACGTGGCTATGCCGACTGCTGGCGTGGCAGTTGGCAAAGGCTTTGCCGACTGTGTGCCACGTGGCAGTCGGCAAATCCGCCTTTGCCGACCCAGGCTTTGCCGACTTCTCTTTGCCGACTGCCACGTGGCTTTGCGGTCGGCAAAGCCTTTGCCGACTGGGTTTATGCCTTTGCCGACCGGGGCAAGCAGTCGGCAAAGAGGCGTTTTCCTGTAGTGATGACCGCCTTTTTGTCGAAGACCCCGTGACCTCACTGCTTCTGTATCAATCATTCAGGAGATAAGTAGAGCACAACAAAGAAAGACGCTCCTAGGAGATGAACTCCCTAACTAGTAAGCAGGAACTACATTTTGACGAGCACGACTAAGTCCTCTTCCGTTCTACATAAACACATAAGGTTGATTTCAACTGCGTCCTCTGCAACGTAACCTAGCTATGGAAGAGAGTCTCATACATCTCTTCCTAGCCTGCCTTTTTGCGGAAGCATGTTGGAGAAGTCTTGGTCGTGTCATTCATCAAAGCAATGACCTGTTTGTCACTCTCTCATAGTCTCATCCTTCAGAACTCAACTATAACTGCCTTTCTTTATGAAAATTCTAATCACCATGTGCTGGTCCATCTGTATAGTTAATGATAACATCTTCAGAAACATACAGCCTTAAGTCATGTGTTGCAAATCAATTTTTAGCGAGTTTGCTCAAGTTATACTTAGAGGAAAGCAAACTTATGAGCCTCTCATAAGTCAATGGTTAGAAGCCTTTGTGTAGTTTTATTAGTTTTCTTTGTCTCTTGAACGGTTGAATTGTTTTCGTGTTTCAATAAAATCCCAGTAGGGGCATCCCCTTATTTTTCCTAAAAAATACGTAAGGTTGATTTCATGTCTGGGAAGCTTCGTAGGGAGGGGAAAGAACTATTATTGCTGAGGGGAAATGTGAAAAAACAAATGTGGGAACAAATATCACACTGTCAAGATGGCCGAGTTGGTCTAAGGCGCCAGTTTCAGGTACTGGTCCGAAAGGGCATGGGTTCGAATCCCATTCTTGACAATTACTTTTAAAATTTTTTTTGCTCTTGCTCACTTCTGTCGGTTAACCCATTCTTGCCCCAGCTTACTTCTGTCGATTTACCTGCCGACCTGTGACTTCGATGAACAAGCAGCATTGCAAGAAATTTATTTTTGCCCCCGTTTACTTTTGTGATTACCTGGCGACCAGTTTCCTGCGACTTCGATGGACGAACAGCATGGCATGACGCAGTTCTGAATTTTGTGCTGCTGGTTGCAGAAGTGTCGGTGTCAAGATCAGCAGGTGATCCATCAGTACGACATGGACGAGGAGTCGAGGATCCCCACTTTGGTTTAGATTGATTAAGGCTAAATATCTGAATGGGGCCTCGTTTAGATGCACCCAAAAGTTAGGATTTTTTCACTCTCTATCACATTAATTTTTAGCCGCTTGCATGGAGTATTAAATGTATGTAAAAAAATAACTAATTACACAGTTTAGTTGGAAATCACGAGATGAATCTTTTGAGCCTAGTTGGTCCACGATTGGACAATATTTGTCAAATAAGACGAAATTGGTACTATTCATCGGGTTGAAATTTTTTGCAATCTAAATGTGGCCTGGGTGTAATTTCTTCTCTGCTTCAGTAAAGGTAGCTCTCAATTTTGGAAAGGGCTTCATAAGGTAAAACATTTGTTTAAATGGGGTGCCCTCTTCAAAGTTAAAAATAGGTTGAACTGCAGATTCTGGCATGATTGTTGGGTTCTAAATGTGCCTCTGAAAATTGCTTATGAGGATCTATTCAGAATGGTTAGGGATCCGGATCGCGTGGTTGCTGATCACTAGGTAGAGGAGGAGTGGACAGTAGATTTTAGGAGATCCCTATCACTGGGCAGAGGAGGAGTGGACAGTAGATTTTAGGATCTATAACAGATGGGTTGAGCTCAAGAACGAACTTGACACAATTGATTTAGATGAGGAGAATACAGCCTCGGTTACCTGGGGTTAGAGAAGGGGTTCTTCTCTACCAAATCACTGTATAGTTTATTACTATCGGCGTCGGGTCCCGCGAGGGTCCTAAGCCAACGAGTGAATCAGTGCCGCGTGTCCCTAATCTAGATAGTGATGCAAGGAGAGTACATGGAGATTTATCCTGGTTCGGGCAAAAGAAGGCCTTACGTCCAGCGGGAAGGGGGGAGTATTGTATTTCCTTGCACCTAAGTGCTTGCGTAGGGGTTACAAGCTGTGAGAGAGGGAGCCGATCCCAGGTCTTAGAGAGAAAAAGTGAGAGTACAAAGGAGATTGCTTGAGATGTTGATCTTCTACGCTGGGATGGTGACTGGCTTTTTGTTGTTCGTTGTCCGTCCCCCTTCGTAGAGTCCCCTGCCTGCCCTTTTATAGGGTCAAGAGGAGGCAGGGACGCTAGGGGTGTCTTAGAGGTGAAGTTTTGTCGAGCGCTGTGGAGGCCGCTGTAGCGACGTGCTCCGAGAATGGCCGGCCATCCCCGGACACCATGGTGACGTAGAGGATGAGACGGTGAAAAGACTCCGGGTCCTGTGTCATGCAAGCCTTGCTTTCTTGTTTGACCGGCGGTTGGTCGAGGCCGGGTCGAGGACGGGTCGAGGTGGGTCGACGGTGAACGGATAAGGCCAAGTCTCGGGAATTTCAGGGTACGACACTTGTTGTATTCTCCCTCGAGGGTGATCAGTGGCGGAATAGTACTCGGTATGGCGCGTACAGTGACAGGTTTTCACCACCCATCCCGAGATGGGCAGTAAAAAGTGAGATTTGACACTGGTACTGCTTCCATGCCGGTTGTTGCTGTAGCCATGAAGGTAGGAAGTGGTTGGCGGTTGCATTAAATGATCTGACTTTTGTCTCAGAGTTGGTGAGTGCGGTGGGTCGACCGGCTCGACCCAGGGTCGTGCGAGTCGGAGATTTCTCGGTGGTCGAGGTGTTCCGTCGAGCAAGCCTCGTGCGAGTCGGAACGTGGTCGAGACGTCCCGTCGAGCGAGTCTCGTGCGAGTCGGAACATGGTCGAGGCGTTTCGTTCGTCGTTTTGGCTCGTCCCGTCTTGGTGGGCAGAGTTTTTGGCGTGGTTTTCTCAGGGGTTTGTTTTTCTTGATTGTTGATTGTGGGTACCCCTTGTTTTGGTACCCGACAATTACTGATGGACCAAATCACGGTATAGGTTTATTACTGATGGAGGGGCTGCTAGCATGATTGCTAGCGTTCTTTGGAAATGTAGAATTCCTTTGAAAATCAAGTTCTTTCTTTGGCAAGTTTTCAACAACAAGCTGCAATGCGCCCAAAGTCTCTGTAAGAGAGGATGGAAAGGGGGTGAGAAATGTTGTTTGTGTGAGGGCACTGAATCAGTGAACCATATTTTGTTTGATTGCATTGTAGCTCGGATGATCTGGGGTTTTCTCCGAGAGATCTTCAAATGGACTGATTATCCAACATCTATGAAGAGTTTATCTGAATCATGGCTTCAGGGCAAGGGGCCCCTTCCTGTTAGCTTAATTCTATTCATTTTTGCAGGATTTGCCTGGGAAATTTGGAACAATAGCAACAAGATGGCTATTGAGCACAAGTATCCAAAGTCTCGAGCTGACATCATCTATGTTGCATTATCATATCTGCAGAAATGAAGCTTGCTCTTAAAGGAAGCTGACCGCCGGCGCATCATGCAAGTGAAGGACGAAAGGCTCCGCTGGACGAGGAACTTCAAGCCTAGCATAACTGCAGCGACAGATGTTTACGAAATTTAGTCTTTTCTTCTGGTTGTCGCTTTTGTTTTTCTTGAGAAACTGGCTTCCCCATTAATTGTATCAAACTTGCTATCTTAAAAGCTGAGGTAAAACTCTCGTTAAAAAACAAGAGAGTCGACGATCCCCTTGCTGCCTTGCATTGTCGAATCTTGTGCTGCTGCTTGCAGAAGAGTCCTTGGAATGCCTAGGACGGCATTCGCCTGTCGACCAAGTAACACGCCTCGTGCGCCCCAAGTTCGATGGCATTGGCATCCACACCACACGGCCAGGCAAACTAGACCTGAAATACCTGATCGCGATGTCCTTCCCGAGTAGAGTAGTTGACCTCGAGGGTTGACTGAAGTCAACGCTGGCTTAGACTACCTGCACTCATGTTACTCTATTTTCATCCTCTAAACGGAATATTCCATCCTAGTCACCACAAAATATACAGTTTCCCCGCACTCATCCATCCTCTATATCCCATACTCTATACCGCGGGACCCACTTGTCATCCACTTTCCCCTCTCTCTCCTCTCTCTTCTCTCTCCTTATCCTTTCCCCACCACCCGTTCCTCCTCCCCTGTCGCGTCCGCACGCCTCCCCGCCCCTCCCCGCCGTCTGTGAGCCTCCCCGCCGTCCGCGCGCCTCCCAGCCGCCGCGTCTCAGCCGGCGGACCGCCGCCGCGTCCGCGCGCCTCCCCGCGCCTCCCGGCCGTCTGCCGCCGTGGCCCCGCGCCTCCCTCCCGCGCGCGCCCTCGCGGCTCGCCGTCCCCGCTCCTCGCCGCGGCCCGAGCCGGCCGGCCCGGCCCCATGTCCCCGCTCCTCGCCGGCGGCCAGCGCCGCCCGCGCCCCCTGCCCTCTCCTCGCTGGCGGCCCGCCCTGCCCCCGGCCGCTCCCGCTCCTCGCCGGCGAGCAGGGCGCCATGGACGGGCGAGCACGATGCGGGCGCGGGGACGGCCGCCATGGACGGGTCGCCACCTCCTCGTCCCCTGCTCTCCGGCCGCGGGGACGGGTCGCCTCCATCCACGGCGTGCGCCTACATCCACGGCCGCGGGGACGGGTCGCCTCCATGGCTGAGCTCGGCAGCGCGGTGCGGCGGGCGGCCATGGCCGCGAGCTCGGCTTCTAGGTCGAGGATTTGGGCGACGGCGCCGCTCGTCCCTCTCCGGCGGCCTCCCTCCTCCTCTGCTCCTCCCCTTTTCCCTCTCCAGGCGGCTAGCGGCCTTGCGGCGGCGCGGCCCCGGCGGCCTCCTCGCGACGGAGCAGCGGCGCGGAGCAGGGGCGGGCGGCCTCGCGAGGTCCGGCGGGAGGCGCGAGGACGCGCGGGCCCCGCGCGCGCGCATGCAGGGCGCCCGCTACTGCGCCAGAAATGGCGTCGCGCGCGCGCGTAGCGTAGCTTTTTGCGTACCCGCTGCAGCGTTTTTCGAACGCTATGTGCTGGCGTGGAGGATAGCGCGCGGCGGTGGCGTACCCAGTGCAGCTCGTCTTAGTCTCCTGCCGTTACTGTCTCGAGTCTCTCCACCAATCCAGGCACTAGTATATCTATCTGTTCCTGGGCGCTGGGCGCTGGCAGCCTGGCACTGCCAAGCAGCCTGATCAACCCATCTCCCAGCAAAATAAAGCACATCCACATAGCAAACCATGCCGACGCCGCGGCCTTTCCACGGCGGAGCAGGACAACCGGCCGCCTGTCGTCGCCATCGCCACCGCCACCTCTTCCTGGCCCCGGCGGCGCTGGTGCTGGTGACGGTGCTGTTGCCTCCCGCTGTAGCGCAGCAGGCGTACGAGGCCAACGCGCAGACCGACTGCTACGCCAACAACGGCAGCTCCGTCCTCGGCTACACTTGCCGCCGTAGCAAGAACGGCACGGCGTCCCCGCGGTCATGCGACGCGCCGACGCCTACCTCGCCTTCCGCTCCGCGCCGCCGTACTACTCCTCTCCCATCGCCGTCTCCTACCTCCTCAACGCCACCGCGGCCGCCGTCGCGGCCGCCAACGCCGTCCCCGTCGCCTCCCCGGTCGAGGACTCGCGGCTCCTCCTCGTCCCGGTCCCCTGTGCCTGCACCAGCGCGGGGTACTACCAGCACGGCGCGTCCTACGTCATCCAGTTCGACGACGAGACCTACTTCACCATCGCTAACAATACGTACCAGGGGCTCGCCACCTGCCAGGCGCTCATGGCGCAGAACCCCGCCCACGACAGCCTCGATCTTTATCCCAACATCTCCCTCACCGTGCCACTCCGGTGCGCGTGCCCGTCGGCGGCGCAGGCCGCGGCCGGCGTGAGGTACCTGGTGACCTACCTCCTCGGGTGGGACGACGACTCCAACACCGTCGCCGAACGCTTCTGTGCCGACTACCAGGCCGTGCTTGACGCCAACAGCCTCACCGACGACTCCACCGTGTACCCCTTCACAACGATGTTGGTCCCGCTCAAGGACCCTCCCACGCCGAACATGACTACCTTGCTGGAGCCCCCTGCTCCTGCTCCAGCTCCGCCAGCGTCGCATCAGCCGGCGAAGTCCACTTCTCGTCACTCGAGTGCAATAAACTGGCGGGCCATCTTCGGCGCTGGTGTGGGATGTGGTGTTCTTGTGTCGGGTGCCGTGTTTGCTCTGTTCTTGCTATGGCGTTGGTGCCGGCAGCGCGGCGACCGTTCAAGGAGGGCAGTTCCGCCGTCGTTTCTGGAGTATGGCGTGGCAGCGGAGATGAAGGGGGGAGAGGCGACGGCGTCGTGGATGTCTCCGGTGATGGTGGCCGGCGACGTCCGCGACGCGGTGGCATCGTTGACGGTTTTCGAGTACGGTGAACTGGAGAGGGCGACCGCGGGGTTCGCAGAGGAGCGACGTGTCGGAGGCTCGTCAGTCTACCGCGCCATGATCAACGGCGACGTGGCGGCGGTGAAGCGCGTTACCGGGGACGTGGGCGCTGAGGTGACCGTCTTGGGGCGCGTCAACCACACGTGCCTTGTCCGCCTGTGCGGCCTCTGCGTGCATCGCGGCGAGACGCACCTGGTGTTCGAGTTCGCCGAGAACGGCGCGCTCAGCGACTGGCTACACGGCCGCGGCCGTGCGCTCGGGTGGAAGCAGCGGGTGCAGGTGGCGTTCGACGTGGCCGATGGGCTGAACTACCTGCACAACTACACCAGCCCTCCGTACGTGCACAAGAATCTGAAGAGCAGCAACGTCCTGCTCGACGCTTGTCTCCGTGCCAAGGTGTCGAACTTCGGCCTGGCACGCGCCATCGTCTCGGGCGCCGGCGGCGTGGAGATGACGCGCCACGTCGTGGGCACGGAGGGGTACCTGGCGCCGGAATATCTAGAGTACGGGCTGATCGGCCCTCACCTCGACGTGTTCGCTTTCGGGGTCATCGTGCTCGAGCTTTTGTCCGGGAAGGAGGTGGCGCCTGCTCGGGTCCACAACGACGGCGGCGGCGGCGGTGGCAGTGAAATATTGCTGTGGCACGAAGCAGAGAGGTTGGCCATCGGTGGTGACGGCATGAAGGACAAGGTGGCGGCGTTCATGGACGCTCGGTTGCACGGGGACTACCAGTTGGATGTGGCGTTCGCGTTGCTCGGGCTGGCTCTGCGGTGCGTGGCGCGGGAGCCCCGGGCACGGCCGTCGATGGGCGAGGTGTTACTGTCGCTCTCGGCGGTGTACGGCTCCACGTTACAGTGCGATCCCTCGGACCTTGGCAATTCCGGCTCGACGGAGACACGGGGAGTGAAGCGCGACTGACTCTGACTGTATCGCGCTTATAGAAAGAGAAACAACCCGCGCAGAACTCTGTTGAGCTGTTCGCTGATGGTTTTTGTGGCTTACTCTGATGCTGTTTTGCTATGAGAAAAAAAGTTTATCATGACTGATAAGTCAGACTGATATTGAGTTATCGACTTGTGTTCAGTGGCGGACCTTGAAAAAATATTAGATCGAGCGAACTCTAGCAATAAGACTGAACACCAAAAAATGTATATAGACACATTGTGATTGCACAAATAATAGCAAAACAATAAAGTAATGTTTGGATCTAATTCTCACAATAATTTTGAATAGTGGTTGTAGAATCTGGATTCTAAATAAAAAATGAGGGGTGTTTGAATTCTGGATTATTATCTTTACATAATGAGAATATCTAAATGGTAGTGTTAGAGCAGATAGTTGGATTCTAAAATCCCATTATAGAATCAAGTGTTTGGATCTAATTCTTATTACTGTATCTCATTGTCATTTTTCTTAGGAAATCCAACCAGAATCTAAGCCAACCACAGTTGCAAGATGATACATTTAATTTGAAGAATAAATTTTTGTTTTGCACCTAATAACCACTCAAAATACAAAAAAAAACTTGACTTGCCTCAAAATTTTATAAAGAGAAATTGTCAATTGACGTCACATAAGGCGAAATCAGCCATATATTTGCGAAGTTAGTACTCCTTCCGTCCCAGAAAGAATGCAATTTTAGCACTGTGTTACGTTTTAGTACCTTAAGTTTGACCATTTATAGATAAAAAAGTATCAATATTGATGATACCAAATAAATATCATTAGATTAATTACGAATTGTATTTTTATAATAAATTAATTTAGAGCCATAAATATGAATACCATTTACTCGAAACTTGGTCAAATATAAACCATTTTACGTGGCACGTAACTCATAGTTGCATTTTTTCGGTTCTGACGTTTACCATGTTTACTACCACATCCACATGCACATAGGAGCAGACGAAGCCTTTTGGTAGTTGGTGTGGCGTCTGTCGTGCTGGGGCCTTGGAGCAGGGCTATTCATACAACCCATTGCCAACCACGGTCCACGGTAGCCCATACCGCTTGGATTCCTTCTCCGGTCGCACATGCGCAGAGACGAAGCCGCCATTAAAGTCACCGAGCTTTGCAGGTCATGGAGACAGAGAGTGAGAGGGGAAAGACAGGGAGTGGTACTGAGGTTGGCTGGCCGGTAGCTTCGCTGATAGAGTGGGTTCGTTCCTGCTTGTGTGTTGTTAAACAATGTACCAAAGGTGGAATAGCCATTTTGATCCTCAATTATCGCCCGTTCAATGTCGTCTTTGAATATTCAAAATGTTAATTTCAAATATTAAATGTATTTTGAGCTTAGTTCATTATAGAACTATAAAAGTATCGGGCCCACTCGCTTGGTTTTATCGATAAATACTAAGGATTTAAGTTTGTTTTAGACGGAAACTACTATTTCTTGAAGTTCTAGTTCTTAGTTTATGGATCATCGTGTGATATTTGATTTTCCGATTCTAATTCTACTTGTTGAGTATTTTTACTCAGCATTGTGTTTATTTATTTTTAGGTACCAAATGATCGTGACATGTATGGGAATTGGGAGTAGCACCTTCATGAGACAAACACTAGTTTACATATGCTTATTTATTTAATTGAAGTTTATGCAACTGTAATAGCTTAAATAAAGATCACTTAAAGGTTGATTTGGATGAGATAGTATCTACTGTTGGGTGGACTTTTTGTTTTGTTATTGGGTTGGACTATGGTGATTTTGTCTTTATTTATGAGCTTATATCATCTACATTACATGTTTTTGCCTGCTCAAATATCCAGTTTACAAGGTTGATTTTGCCAAAAAAATTAATAATTTTTAAATTAAGTAAAATTTAGGTGTCGATTGCTAGTCTCCAGTGGTGTTTCTAGCCAGGGTGTTACACTTAGTGGTGGCAAAGGTAATAGTTTTTATGGATCATGCTTCTTAAGCACCTCCTCACTAAAAAAGATGCTAAGGCTCAATTAATCGGTTGGATCTTCTACTCCAAGGGTTTGATATGGAAATAGAGATAAAAGGGAGTGACTATCGTGTGACACCCAGGCGATGCATCCTAGGGTCGGTCAACCCTATGGAAGGTCAATCGACCATGGGCCGATGCTAAAGCTAAACAGACCTGTCTTCACTCTACAAGTACCCCCTAGCTCCAAAACCGCCACGGAAAGGCCATAAAAACTGGAGTTGAGGTCATCATCAAAGGACAAACAAGATGATCAAAGCGAAGTCCTATCAACGCGCCACTTAGAAAATAGGGAGAGAATGAAGAGAGAGCCATGGAGGAGCTAAAGCCATCGACTTCTCTTTTATTTTGTTCCTTGATGGATTTAGCTCAACTTTGAGTGACATCCGGGGTTAGTACCGTTAATCTCTAAATTATTTTATTTAATTAAGTTCAAGTTCCCACTTTACTTTACTTTACTTTACTTATAGGATTTCTGCTCATGTCAAGTGTTGTGTTCCTTAGCCAGGAGTAGAGTAGTAATCGATAGTGTACCAGTGTCTAGGAACTAGGATATAAGTTACCTAAGTTGGTACCTAATTCCACAGATAGTTTTAGTAGCCCCAGGGGTAACAACTCTGACAAGTCGACAAAAATCTATCATGTTTGGATTGGTATTTTCGTAGAGCTTTTGCCAGCCTAATCCCAACCCCATTTGTGTCATCCCCCTTGATGGTTGGAAAAGATCTTGTGTTCTGAAGTATGTTTGGTTAACTAAGAACTTGATCTTTAATTCTTTAGAACTTTTAGAGAAACCTTCAGAAAATCCTTGCTACCTACCCCTCCAAATACCATATACCTTCCTCAATCAGTTATCCTTAGATGAGTTTGATTCGTTGCTAGTCCACTTCATGTGCTCATGGAAATCAATACTCTAGAATACTCAGATAAATGCTACTTTGGTATCAATGCACTTGTGGATCTATCTATGTGTCATAACTAGTACCAGCAATCTTTTTTGCATATCTCACCCTTCTATTTAATGAGAAGTTGATAGTTGAGATGGGATTCAATATACTCTAACACTTGTGAACTTTCACTTTGTTGGCATGAGGGACAAGGCTATTCGGCCTTGACTCTAAAACACCTAGCATTGACCTTTCTCGTTTATGCTCTAGATGATGTCCTGAAGGTTGTGTAAGAATCCTGATTGATTGAATGTTGGAGTGTGGGGGCTAGTTGGCCTTGCCAATGCTACTAAGTCCATTGATTTCATCAACTTGACATGTGAATGGCTTGGATGAGTCCCTAATGGATGATGCCATGAAGGTAGTGTGTAAGAAATCCGATTGCTTGAATGTTAGAGTGTGGGGCTGGTTGGCCTTACCAATGCTGCCAAGCCCATTGTTTTCATCAACTTGACATTACAATGGTTTGAATGGGTCCCTAATGGAGGATGGTAGTTGATGGAGGTTGATGCGCTTTTTGGCTGATGGGATGAGGTATCGAGCCTCTTGGATGCCTTTTAGTGCTTAGGCTTGTTACAAGCTTGATGCCCTAGTGAATAGGAGTCCTTAGGTAAGTCTGTTTACCTTGTGATGAGTTTTGTGGAGTTTGGAAAATGCTTATGGTCGCCCGGCCTTGCCGTACAACCGACTAGTTGCTTGCATCAACTAGTGACATGATCTTCAAATTGCATAACTTTTGCATCTAGACTCCAAATTGTGTAAACCAAAACTCCATTTTGATCATCCCAACTAGCTCTTCAACAAGGTGCAGCAAAATATTTGGTTTGAATTAGTCTTTCACAATGTCAAAATGCCCCTTTGCTTCTTTACTATATACACATTGAGATGTTCAAAATTGTTCCTTTGCCATTGATTGTATTTGTGCATCAAATTATAGATATTCCTTACAAACATGTTGGAGCGCAGAACTTGTGTAAATGTTTAGTCTAAATTAAACTATCACCCTGTTCGCTTATGCTGAAATTTGGCTTATGCTGATGCTTATTTATTGTAAGAGGAAAACACTATCCGTTGGCTGAAATTTAGTTCAAGCAAACAGGGTGTATATCTTCCAACTAGCTTAAGTTCCACCATTCATCATTGAGATGTGGTGATTAAAATGGTTTAGAACAATCGCTAACGAACTTCTATTACCAAGAAGTTGAAGATTGAGATGAGATTCAATAGACAAAAACACTTGTGAACTTGCAGTTGAAATATTACACATATCTCGTGTAATACACTCATAGAGTGAGGGAACACACTTTTTTTGCACTTGATGTTCAATGTTCAATTATCCTAAGGGTGGCATGTTTAGTAAGTTTGTATTGTTTCCAACTAGATGCTTGACTTATCATATTGCTCATTAAAAACTACAATGGTTGAGGAATAACATAATATTAGAAGTGAATCCATAAGATTGCACTCAAAGGATTCATTAATTAATGATTAATTAATACTAAGATGTATTTGAAAAATATTAATGCCAAAATATTTTAGTATTTTATATGGGTATAAGATAATCTTAGCTGGAGACTAAAAATGGATGCTAATAAATACTTTCTCCATCCCAAATTATAAGATGTTTTGACATTTCTAGATTCACAACATTTGCTATGTATCTAGACATATTATATATCTAGGTGTGCAACAAAAGCTATGAACCTAGAAAAGCCAAAACGTCTTATAATTTGGAACAGAGGGAGTACCTGCTTAAATGTTTAATGTAATAGCTAAAGGTCCCAATAAGTATACAATATTTTATTTCACAAACCAATAAATATTCGACTAATAATCGGCAAATAGATATACATAGCTATTTCAATTGAAAATAATTTTGTTGTTCACGCACAATTTTCTTTACACGCTTTCTAATGGCAACTAACAACTAGGCCCATCTTTTCCCGCACAAAAGAATGGCCCATAGTCCAGTGAGATGTGGTAAGACTTGATGTGTAACATATTTCATGCATTTGAATCTCACAAGATTTCTTTCCCCTTTCCCCCTAAATTTCTTCTATATAAGGGATGGGTAGCGCAACTTCATTCTCACTGAAACACAATCACTCTAGCAAGAAATACATTCCTTGTTCGCTCAATATTGGTTATAGTATCTCGTTGTTCTTTGTTCCAGGATGCCGAGGAGGGCAAGGAGGTCAGGAGTGAAGTTTGTTGAGGATGATAGAGATCGTAGTCTTACATTCTCCAAGCGGCGCTCTGGACTTTCAAGGCTGCTTCTGACCTCTCCGCCCTCACCGGTGCGAGGGTTGCCATGGTATTGGAGTCCAAAACTAGAAAGTTTTTCTCTTTCGGCACCCCAAAGGCTGGCCCCATTGTTGACTCTTTTGTTTTAGGGAATGCACCAATAGATGATTCTGGCACCAGTGAAGAAGACAAGGCAAGAATCACTAGCTTACAAATTGAGTTGTTCCAGTTGGAGAAAGCCAAGGCCATGGAGGATAAGAGGAAGTATGAGACCATGGCACGGGCCAAAGAGATCCAGGAGACCTCAAGGTTTTCCAAGTTTGTTTATGGTAGCATAGAGGATCTTGATGCCGCTGAGCTCTTTGAGATGTATCGTGAGCTCTCAAGGATCAAGCAAGAGATCAGTGATCGATTGCCTACCTTGCTCCATGAGAATCGAGTAGAAGCCGGTGGTCGGCTGCAAGATCCACCATTTTTCCAGCATACTTGGTGGCACTCAATGCCTTCATATGTGGCAATGCCACCAAATTATTCTCACTGGGCTCCCTCTCAAGCATCCTCCATCAACATCCATGAGCCTTCCACAAGGTGATGGCGCCTCCAATAGGGTTATGTCTGAATCCTCTTTTGCTAGAGAAAGCTCTACTGGTGGTGATGTAGGAAGTACTCTTGGTGGTCCTATCTTCACTTGGTACTAGTTGTTGCGCATTAATGGTTTTGTCATTTTCTATAATTTGAATTATCTAGTTAGCTAGCTTGGAACTAGGTGAATAAATGAGGTTTTGGTTGTCCAGTCAAACCTCTTATCTAGGCATTCATGCATGTATGCATGTATTGAGGGCCCAACTCTTGAATTTTGTTTCATGAGTTTTATCCTTACATCCATGCAATGCATTTGAAATCTTCCATGTTATTGAATAAAGGAATTGTTTTGATTCAAAAAGTAAAGGTGTTGCTGACGGTGTAAAGAAGAACATCAACATGGACTTGCATTCTAGAAATTTATGTCTTGCGTAAAATTTGATTATTTTTTTTCTATTTTTAGAATATGTTGAAGTTTTTACGGATGAGAAAATATAATATATTTACTTTCCAATGTTTCAAAATGTATAATAGAACATGTCCATGGAAAGAAATTGAAGCCACACAAGTAGCAATGACTAGGGATCTTTAATGGGTAAATTGGTTCTAGCACTGACAGAACATTGTTTCGTGAAATAGCTCTGAAAGATCCCAGAGACGTCAAGTACCACCAATTGAATGATCCAATAGTCTTGTCACAGCATGTACTGCAACAACATAGGACGTGATTGGTACGCTGCATTGGCTCAGCTTGGACAATGGGGTGCATCATCTTTGCCTTTTCTTTGCGTTTGGTTGGCTGCTCTTCTCTTTTAGCCTGGTCAAGCTCATGCAGACGAGACCCCGCGGCTAGGCTCGCTGGAAACACAGATGGTCTGCGTTCCTGGAGAGCCAGGCTCGGGCAAGAGCATTGCAGGTGGGCCAACTGAAGATGCAGGTCTCTGACACGTGAGAAAGCAGAAGTGAAACCAATCAGTGCGTGGGCTAGACTGCATGAGCTCAAACATGCTACCAAACAAGGCCCTGGTGCATGCTCCGAGACAGGATAAGTTAGGCCTGACTCGTTTTGCCAGCCTAGCCTAGGGTCATGCACCCTACCAATCACACCCATAATGAGTGATTTGAGTTGCTTGATTCTGTCTCCATGCCAGTGCGCCCAAGACATTGTGCCACCCACTTGAGATCACCTGCTATAGTGCATGACATCTGCGAAGCCCTCGCTATGGAGGTGTTGTGTGACTATTTGAGGGTCTAGGAGTTGGTCCGAGAGGTGGAGCTGCACCCTCTCCAGTCTGATCGCTTCATTTGGAGATGGTCATCCGACGGAAAATACTGGTGTCGTCCACATACCATGCCTTCTTCGTTGGCTCGACTACGTTGTGGGGAGACAGGAGCTCTAGCAAGCCAAGGCACCTCCACGAGTCAAAATCTTCTTCTGGTTGGCTCTACACAGGCGCCTTTGGATTTCCCATGGGCGTAAGTGCCATGGCCTTTGTGACAACAACGAGTGTATGTACCCTCTGTGACCAATGCCACGAAATGGTGAGCCACCTAATGCCCATATGCGTTTACAGCAGACAGGTCTGGCACTTGATCTTGGAGCCGCTCGTCTGGCGGCTGTAACACCTCGGGTGTTATAGTGGCTAATTAACCTGCCATGTCATCATATTGCACCGCAAAGCATCCATGATTAGGTCAACCATGTTATGCATCAACTAAAATGACTTTACCTTTTTAGGTTGGATGTGCTTCTCAGTGGTGTGACTCGAACCAAAAACCCTATTTTCGAATGTCACCGCAAATACTTAGTTTATGCCCTGCGTAATTTGAGGTGTGTGATGTGTTACACACTAGTGCCAAGTGTAGGGTATGAACTCAAGTACAACACGTAAAATGAAGTTCCAAGTTTGAGTTTGAATTGGAATCCAAAACTTGTCGCGAGTTTTCCGATTTGAATTTGAATTCAAATTTGGGGAATTATTAAAAGATTTTCAAAAGTTAAATTGGTCAACTAAGAGTGGCATTTGGTCAACCATGTGATGCTTGACTCAATTATGCCCTTGGATGATGGTTTGATCACTAATAATCACCAATTAAAGTAGCAACAAGTTTCAATTTGAAATTCTTCCGAAAACCCTAAATTTCAAAACCCTAATTTTACCCATTTTGAAATAATTCAAAATCTAAGAAAAATTTGGGAAAAGTTTAAAACCAAGTTTGTAGAAATTTTCAAGGGCTACAACTTTGGTGTTTTGAGTTTTCAAAGTTTTAGTGTAAAATGTGGAGAAATTTTGAAAAGAAGCAAATTTCAAATTTGACCCTTTTCATCCCCAAACTCAAATTTCAAAATGGATGCAGAATTTGAAGATGGTTTGAATAGGAAAGTTGTAGGTCTTGGCTATATGCACAACTTTGGTGTTTGGAGTTTTTGAAGTTTCAACATAAAATTGAAAGTAATTTCTAAATTACCAAAATCCCGAATAGTGTCCCCTTTTGATTTTAATCTCAAATTTCAAAATCCAGTTCAAATTTGAAAAAGTTTTCAACATGAAACTTGTAGAGCTTGAAATTCTAAAGATTTCTTACTTTGGGAATTTTTCAAGTTGCTACATGATTTTAGAAGTAATTTGACAAAATAGTATGAAATTGAAAATTTTGGGGGGAGCTACAGTACCTGACGAATCACCGCCGGGCACCGAGCGGCATGGGCACCGGTGAGCCGCCGGGCTGCTTCCAAGCCGTTCCCGTAGGTGCTCGATCACCACCTCGTCCGTGCGCGCACCTTCTAGCGCCGTTGGTGACCCCTATAAAAAGCCGAGCACGTTGCCGTTCTTCTTCTTTTTCTTCTTCTTTGTTTTTGGCCGTCGCCACTGCTTAGCTCCGCCGCTCGTCGCTGCCGCCGTTGAGCTGCCTCCAGCTGAACCAACTGCACCACCGAGTTCGCCTCGCCCTCGCGCATCTCTTGGTCTGCCTGAACCAGCCTAATTTCGCCCGAATCGCCCGCACCACCATTTCCTTTCCCAACTCCGGTGACTGAGCGCCACCGAACCACCTCCCGTGACCAACCACCTCCACCGCCGCTCCGAGCTTCCTGTTTGCTCCACTGCAATCGTGGTGAGCTGCTGATGCTTCCCATGCCCTTTATTTTAACTGCTACTAGCTTATTTCATCGGGGCGTCGGTCACCGTGACCACCGTGCCGCCATGGCCGTCGGGAAGGGTTCCTCGGAGTTTAAGCTTAGGTGTTTTGGATTATAATCGGTTCGTGGGGTGGTGTAGATCGTTTTGGTCATGTTGGTTGGGTCACCGACGGTGTGATTGCCGGCTGACCACCGTGCCATCGCGGAGGGAGAGAGAAGAGCGGGAGGAAGGAGATGACAGGTGGGACCGAGCTATCAGCGAGTGAGAGAGCGGGAGAGCGCGCGGGGGTAGGCCGCGTTGCTGGGTCGGCTTGGGCTGCTGGGCCGCACGAGGGCGTGACACGGGCGAGCGCGGGCGCGGGAGCGAGCGCACAGGTGGGCCACGCATAGCCGGGCCGAGCCAGGAAAGAGGAGGAGCGGCCCGATCGGCAGTTTTTGTTTTTCAAAAATGTGAATAGTATTAGTTTTTGTTTATTTCACTAGAATTTTTCTAGAGCTTCAAAAATAGTGAAAATTTTGTGTAAGCTTTTCAATGTGTAAACTAATTAGGAAAAATATTAAATTCAAATTTTGATTATTTTTGCAACTTGTTTAATTAGCTTAATTAAATATTAAATGTAACTTCTAGGAATTTTAGTAATTAAAATATTAATCCAAAAATCATGAAATTTGTTGTGACACTGTTTTAGGCCATGATTAATCTATAGAAAAAGTTTAAGCTCAATTAGATGAAGTTTTATTTATTATTAATTATGCCTTAATTAATTAAGTGTTTAAATAAATGTTAAATTGATAACTTTAAGTGTTGTGTGCCCTTTTGATTGAGTGATAACCTAGGGTCACTAATTCTTGGTGATCTTTGGTGCCTTAATTACTTGGTTGAGCTCGTTAGTAGCGTATTCTTTAAGAAGCGTTAGGGTTATTCAAGTAATCGTTGTTAGTTAGTAGGTTTTGTTGTTTTACGACTGTACCGCGAAGAAAAGTGGTACTCAAGTTGTTGACCGTGGCATGTCATCATCAAGCATCATGTTTATCACCGCATCATGTTGAAACATGTTGTTTGCTCGTGTAGTTCCCACGTTCGAAGAAGTCGACGTCGTTGAGCAAGTCTCCGGAGAATAGCAGTTGCCGGTGGGTTTTGGATCGGACGTCGGAGTTGGGGAGCCCGAGTTAGTCGTCTCGTCAGAGCAAGGCAAGCCTCGGTCTATTTAAATCCTACCTTGAGTTTTACAAATCTTTGTCATTTATACTATGGTTTACTGCATTAAGTAATTAGGAGTTGATTGATAACCCAATTGCTGCATTATCATCCTTGGTTATTGCGATATCACCCTTGATGCCTGTTTTAATACAAAATGCGTAGTATTCTTCGTTATGCTTAATGAGTTAGGCTTTTAAACGAAATGTTTATATGGCCATAATGGCGTACTTGATGAATAATGGAATATAAGAATGAATTTGAAGATCAGGCGGGTGGTTTGGCCACTGCTAACTTGCATTGGGAAATGAGTCTCAATGTAGTGTTTCGCCTTATCAGTTAAGGACCGTATGTTGTTGGCCCTCGAGTCATGGAGTTTTTATTAGTACTAGCCATGTACCCATGTTGGGTAAGCCTTACTTCGGCTATTCCATTACGAGAACGTCTAACCTCGCACTGGGAGTGGAGAGATGGCGAGAGTAGCGTGTACCCTCGGAGCTAGAATTGGGCCGGGTTCGAGGAGTACTGTGCTCTCGGGTGGCGATGGACACGTTCTGGTTTTGGGTTACTCGGGTAAGAGTTGATATATGCAAGATTCGGTTCTACATATGTCGTGTGGTTAGGAAGCCCCAACTGGATAAATCAAGCGGTTCGAATCGTCGTTGCTCCACGAGAAAGGAGTCTTGGCCTTGCACCAACATCATAGTTAAGAACTGGAATTGAAAGAAAGAATGAGAAAGATCTTGATGAAAATTACTTTGATCTAGATTAGGATCACTTAGAATTGGTTAACGAACCATCAATGATAAAAAATAAAATATTGAAGGTAAGAACTTACTTTAGTAAGCTTTTCAGCAAAAGAAATTTTGATTCTTGAATACCCGTACCTTGATTCCTTAAAGCTAGCATGCCTTTGGAGTCTTTTCCTTAGTCGGGTAAGTCTTGTTGAGTACTCCCGTACTCAGGGTTTGTTAAACCTCTTGTTGCAGGTGCGGTTCATGAACAAGTCTGCTTTGAGCCTTGTTGCATGACCGTTGTGGTTGAAGAAAGTGACGACAAATAGGCTGTGTGGCCTCTGGGCAAGGTACTTCGTTTGTGTATTGTAATAAAGTTACTACTGATACTTCTCTACTACCGGTTTATAATAATGCTACTTAAGGTTTGAAATTTGAAAACTGTGGTTTGTAAACTTAAGTTATTGTAAGACTTCCGCTACTTTACTCTGATGGTAATTTGAATAAACTGTTGTAATATTGCAATACTCCTGTGATTGGATCCTGTTCGGAGGATAGCAGGCCTTTTAAGTTATGAGGAACATAAGTATGACTGTCAGAGGTCATTATGACGATGACAGGTACTTGTGGGCCATCATAATTAGGAGGTTCTGCGACAGCGGCCATGGTGTCTGTGCATGAGAATGAGTTGGGGGATAGGTGGCTTCACCAAAGAACATGGCTAGGCTATGAGTGGCGCCGTGGATTCGACATGACGATGCTGCTCGTCGCTTGTCTACTCTAGAAGGAAAGTAACTCCAAAGTATTCTGCAATGTGTCCATGGCCCCTGGGAGCACTCATTTCATAGCCTGGTTCTAGAAGCTGCTGATTGGTTCCAAGCCGCATACTCGAGCTTGTCAAACCTGTTAGCGTTTTGGTCGCACAACTCTAGGGCCGTATAGTCCTTCATGTAATCTCGTTCGCTCGTTGGGCACTCAGATCGCTTGTGGCTCGGTAACAAGCTAGCGGTCTCCCTCGTAATGTTGAAACTTTCCCGCCATCTTAATGAAATGCGAGCCTAGCTCGCTCGCGGAAAAAATATATGTGAAACCTATATTTGCCAAAAAATAATTAGAAATCATAAGTTCTAGTATCCTACGATTTATGAGTTTTTTCTATAAAAAATATAACGCCGCCTATGACAACCTAGACACATGCGGCAAGGGTAAAGCAGTAAAAAAAACGCAGAAGAAACCGTCGAAAATGCAGCACAACGTTGAGTTCTTTCGGCCCACGGTGTACAGTATGGAATCGTGGTTGGCGAGTGACTCTGCGTCTGCCAATGGCCCTGCCCTTTCTCTATGGTCCTTCTCTTCTTTTTCTCATTGGTAATGGGCTGGCCTGTAGTAAGTATACAGGTAATTATTTAGGAAAAAGTCTACTTTTCCTCCCCCAACTTTCGCGAAAGTCCGTTTTTCCTCCCTCAACTTTTCAAACCGTGCATTTTACCTCCCTGGAGCGGTTTTGAGGGCGGTTTACTACAGTAAACAGCGGTATGCTGCAGTAAACTGTTGTTTTGCTACAATGTCCGTTTTTTGTCTTTTCTTTTTCTTATTTATTTTGTCTGAATCTTTGAAAAATCATAGTAAATCACAGAAAAATCATAAAATGAAAAATTCAATTTTGTTGCACTCCACATGAGTAGATCTACACAGTGAATATATAATATGGTATGCTTTAGTACAAAGTTTTTGCTATGAAGGTTTTGTCTTTTTCTTTTTTATTTATTTGGCTGAATCTTTGAAAAATCATAGTAAATCACAAAAAAATCATAAAATAGAAAATCCAATTTTGTTGGACTCCACATGAGTAGATCTACACAGTGAACATATAATATGGTATGCTTTAGTCTAACAAAATAATTATAGAAGCTGCAGCTATGAATTATTGCAATTAATTACAAAAAAGCATACATCTAAAGCTACAACAAAAATTCTGTACTAAAGCATAGCATATTATATGTTCACTGTATAGATATGCTCATGTGGAGTCTAACAAAATTTGATTTTTCATTTTATGATTTTTCTATAATTTACTATGATTTTTCAAAGATTCAGCCGAAATAAATAAAAAAGGAAAAGGCAAAAAATGGGCACTGTAGCAAAACAATCGTTTAGTGCAGCATACCGTCGTTTACTGTAGCAAACCCGCCTTTAAAACCGCTGCAGGGAGGTAAAATGCACGGTTTGAAAAGTTGAGGGAGGTAGTTTGTCCGGTTTTGGAGTTGAGGGAGGAAAAGCGGACTTTCGCGAAAGTTGGGGTAGGAAAAGTAGACTTTTTCCAATTATTTATGGGTACTTTTGGGTCCGGCACACGAATGGAACGTTGGCCCCTCTGCACAACTCTGATTTTTTTTTGAAGGCGAAAGCACGACTTTGATTTCCGATTTTGTTTCTTTTTGGGGAAAAAAATGCAATCGTCAAAAACCCAACTGCTTCGCACGTTAATCAAGGGCACCGAGCAAATCTGAGCCATCCACCTCCTATGTCGGTTCAAACAACGGCTGCAATCGAACTTTCTCACCGACGTACGAGGCCGCAAGAAACGCCGGGCTCCGACGTATATAGCGAGGCAAGGCACCTGACCGCGTCGCATTGCAGAGCAATTCCAATCCCATCCAGATCGAACGAACCCATCCATCCCTAAACCCTAACCGCTCCGATCCGATTAGATCGGCTCCGCCATGGCCCCCGTGCTCCTCGGCCCTCCCGCCATCCGCGGGGCGCGCCCACCGCCCTCCGCCGTCGCCGACGCCGAGGCCCCCGCCTCGCACCCCTTCCTCGACCTCCTCGACGCCGGCTTCAACGCGCCCGACCCCGACGCCAAGGCCAAGGCCGCGGGCGCCGAGCCGCCGCGCAAGGCGCGCACCGAGAACAACTCCGCCACGTACGCCAGCTCCGGGAACCCCTGCCTGGACCTCTTCTTCCAGGTGGTCCCGGACACGGCGCCCGACCGCGTGCGCGCTCTCGTCGCCGCCGCCTGGGACCACGACGCGCTCACCGCGCTCAAGCTCGTCGCCAACCTCCGCGGCGTGCGGGGCACGGGCAAGTCCGACAAGGACGGCTTCTACGCCGCCGCGCTGTGGATGCACGAGCGCCACCCGCGCACGCTCGCCTGCAACATCCCCGCGCTCGCCGAGTTCGGCTACTTCAAGGACTTCCCCGAGCTGCTGTACCGACTCATCTACGGCCCCGACGTCCGCAAGCTCGCCAAGGCCAAGGCGGACGCCGACAAGGAGCGCAGGGCCATGAAGGTCCGCGTCGCGAAGCTGGCTGAGCGACGGAGTCGTGCCCGCGAGAACTACGCCGCCGTCGTGGCCGCCACCACGATCCCAAGCAAGCCCACGCTCGCCGACTACTTCACCGCCACGCTCGCCAGGACCAAGTCCAAGTCGAAGCGAAGCAGAAAAGCGGCGGCCGTGGCCCCGGTGGAGGTGGACACGGAGGAGCCTGATCAGGAGATGGAGGTGGAGCAGGAACCCGAACCCGAGGCGATGGAGGTGGAGCAGAAACCGCTTCCTCAGGAGGCTGCGCCACCGCAACTGCAGGAGGAGGTGGCCGCGAAGAAGAACACCAAGAAGAAGGTGCCCAAGGCGGCCAGGCTCGCCGTGAACGCGCTGGAGACGTACTACAGCGATCGCGCCTACCGCTTCCTGTTCGACTGCGTCGCCGAGTTCTTCGCCGACCTCCTCGCCTCTGACCTCAAGCAGCTCGCCCCCGGCGGCAAGAAGAAGAAGATCGGGCTCGCCGCCAAGTGGTGCCCCACGCCAGGCTCGTCGTTCGACCGGACGACACTGCTCTGCGAGGCCTCTTCCCGCGCGACTCCAGCACCGACTACACCGACCTTTCGGAGGAGCACTACGCCTACAGCGTGCTCCATCGTCTCCGCCGCGAGGTGCTGGTGCCGCTGCGCAAGGGCCTCGAGCTCCCCGAGGTGTACATCAGCGCCCAGAGGTGGTCCGAGCTTCCCTACACTCGCTCGCGTGGCATCCGTGGCCATGAGGCGCTACAAGTCCCTCTTCAAGAAGCACGACGAGGTGCGCTTCGGCAAGTACCTGGAAGACGTGGAGGCGGGAAAGGCCAAGATCGCGGCGGGCGCGCTCCTGCCCCACGAGATCGCGGCCGCGGCCTACCGCGGCGAGTCTGACGACGTGTCGGAGCTGCAGTGGCGCCGCATGGTGGACGACCTCCGCAAGAAGGGCTCGCTGAGCAACTGCATAGCCGTCTGCGACGTGTCCGGTAGCATGGGCGGCACCCCGATGGAGGTGTGCATTGCCCTGGGCTTGCTCATCTCGGAGCTCAGCGAGAAACCGTGGGCAGGCAGGGTGATCACCTTCAGCGAACATCCGGAAATCCACATGATCAAGGGAAAAACCCTCAAGGACAAGCTGAGCTTCGTTCGAACTATGCAGTGGGGATTCAACACCAACTTCCAGGCGGTGTTCGACCGCATCCTCCGCACGGCAGTGGACGCCCGCCTGGCACAGGAGAAGATGATCAGGACCGTGTTCGTCTTCAGCGACATGGAGTTCGACCAGGCTTCGGCGAACCGGTGGGAGACCGACTACGAGGCCATCAACCGCAAGTTCCGGGACGCTGGGTACGGCGACGTGGTGCCACAGATCGTGTTCTGGAACCTGCGGGACTCGCGCTCCACGCCGGTGACGTCGACGCAGCCAGGGGTTGCGATGGTGAGCGGATTCTCGAAGAACTTGGTCAAGCTCTTCTTGGAGAACGATGGCGTGGTGAGCCCGGAGGCTGTCATGGCCCAAGCGATCGCCGGCAAGGAGTACCAGAAGCTAGCCGTGTTCGATTGATTCATTGATCGAGGTGATTGACGTGTGGGGGGTCGATCTTACTCTTAAATGTTCTGCATAAATAACCTGACCTGCACGAATGTGGGATAAATGATTGGCAAGTGTTTTTCATCCTGCATAGTTTTCGGAGCTAGCCTTTGGGTCTTTCATTTCTCCAGTTGATTGTTTTTGCTTGGTTAATCCTAATGAAAAAAAAAATCGTTGTCTCATTTGTTCTCACACAGGCTCGTTCATTTCTCCAGTTGATTGTTTTTGCTTGATGTGAAAAGATGTGAAAAAATAATAATCTTACGGAGATTGTGTTGGTATATTCGGCAAACAAAAATATACTACATGAGCTTGTTTTCACGCTACATGTGCTTGTTTTCACGCTTTAATTTCTTCTGAGTTAAATTATTTGTGCTGTGACGAAGATGCTTAACTATTTCTGTTATTTCTATGTCTGGACATCTGAGATCAATCTCTATGATTGGGTTACGCTTCAGTCTGAGCCCTGAACAATTAGTTTTTTTTATCAATTTACTGTTGCCCCTTGCTTACATTCTTATTGGGAATGGCTCAATAGTCGATTCAAGGTTGAACCACAGTATGTGCATTCTAGCTGATTGCTGATATGAAAAACCAAAGCAGCTGGGCAATTACTGCTTCTGAATATATATAAGTTTCAGAAGAGTACAAACTGCTGATTGAACAGCTCCCAAATTCACTGCAAAGAATTAAATTCTTATGTGTGTTTGTTTAAATTCACTGCAAAGAATTAAATTCTTATGTGTTTGTTTTTGTAGCTACATTTAGCCTGCAGATTCCAAATTCTTGCCCATTATCAAAATTTGTTTGCCCAACAAGATAATGGGTGTCCACAGGATTTCTTGTTTAACCATTTCGAAGATTTCTCGTCTAATTTTACTGTAGTCCACATTATCTTGGCTTAACACTACTAATTCTATCCAGATGTGCTTAACTGGCCCTGCTGGTTCAGCCATAGGTTGCTGCATTATTTTGTTGATGAATAATATTCAGTCCCATGTGATCCAACATCAGTAGTGTTGTTTCTTAATGAGCACGGTTAATTGAAGTTACCATTGTCAAGAATAAAAGACTTTTCAGTAGTTTCCAACCAGTAATGGTGCAATCTTTTTAGTAGTTTCCAACCAGTAATTGTGCAGGCAGTTCGGGGGACCTAGATTCTCCTGTATAATATCCGCCTGAAATTCTTGTTATCCTTTGACCCCTTGGTCGTCTTTGTTCTGAACTTCTGATTTGTAAAAAGTTTCCATGACAGACTGAACTTGTGATGTCGGATAGGATATGAGTTAGCAATCTACGAGTACAGCAGGTACCAGATACTAGGAATCAAGGAAAGTTTTGATCGATGTTCTTGCATTTTGTTGTCTTTAAATTCATGAGACTGCATTAGAAACTTCTTTGCTGAATCGTTTGCAGTGCTCTCCAAAGAAATGAGTTACACTTTCCTAATTTAACATGTGTGTATACAATTATCTGTTTAGGCTGTGAACACGATATATGGATTCTTTCATCTTAGCTCTTTCAAATCTTGTGATAATTGTTTATTGAATATACACAACTCTACTTGAACTAACACCGAACTAATTAAACGTCAGGACATATCTAGGGCTATCTGTGCAGAAACTCTTTTCACATTGGCTAGCCATCTGTGCAGAAGTCTGCCACCAGCAGTAATGGTAATAGCTGAAACGAAATGTGAGGCTAACGGACTATTGTTGATCGTATCCACTGCTGATATCGCTATCATCATCTTTTAATCTACCTGAATCAATCCATGTTCACCTTACGCCAGTTAGCTTGAACCTGGAATTGCATTTCACAAATACAAGTCATTATTAGTGTTGTTCCAGACCAGAGACATTAAATTGCATTACTTGGGTGAGATGAAGTTCCTCTGAGCATTTATCGTTGTCTCTTGAACCAGGGTTGCAGGTTTGCTTCAGCAATTTATTTACCAGGGTTGGCAGTGCAATCTTGCCTATCAGCAGATTAAGATAGTACTTGCCTTATCACATATAGAAGCTAATAGACATTTTCTTATTTCAGGCCATACTACAAGACAACTCAGGTGATGGAGAGGATCAGTTGGAATAAAAATTACAACTTGTCTGCACTCTGTAATAACAATGACGTTATATATTAGCTTGCGGACTCTGTAATGTCTGCACTCTGTTATAACAAGGATTCAGGCCACATAGAAGCTAATGACTGCTATCTTGTTGTCTGCTATCTTTTCAATATATTAACTTGCTGTATGTAAGTGGCCATCCTGCTTGCGGACGTTAGTGGGCTTGCCCGCCAATCCCACTGGCCGCATAGCCCGCTTAATAGCTTGGTGGACAGCCTTGCGATTGGCGGACGGTCCTTGACCTGGCCCGCCTGCAAGCATACGGGAGTATATCCCTCACGAAACATTTATACGGGAGTATATGGCATCATCCGCCGCAACCAACAGATTCCTGCTCAGCTTGCATGAATGAATCAATCAACCAGCAAGGAACAAAAAGATTTTATCATAAGACTAATAGTATGAGTTGCACACGATCAAAATAGGGTTTGGTTCAATAAACTTCGTTATCAAAAGCATGCAAACTTTGGACAGTCCCGTCTCAATTTAACTGCGTTTTACGAAAAAAAATTCTCCCTCCAATCTGAATTTTTATTTTATAGGAGAGCACCTCTTCTAAAAAAAAAGGAGAGGACGATGAATGGCCCAGATCCACAATTCAATAATCCAGTTGCCGGTGAATTGAAGCTGGCTAAGCAAATTTAACATTATTTAATAATTAAAATACACATGTTTAAAGTTTAAACCTTCACACAAAATCACAACCCCACATGGCTGCCGTTGGAGTTGTGCCAATCAGGCTCCATCAATCAAATAGTGAGAAACAAAAATTAATAAGTCTGGCTTTTTCACAACTTGAGCAATAAGTGTGTTGCCATGAGATTTTATATTAGATATACATAGAAGGAAAAGGGAGTAGAAACAAACTGCGGTTAGGATTAGGTTACCTCAAACATAACTTGTTGTAGCCAACTAGGAAAAGTGCAACTAAATAAAGACCAGAAAGGACAAACATGAAAGACTAGAAGGAACAAAAAGGAAACGAACAAACTGCACAAACAAACCATTACAACAATCTAGATACGATATTTTAAAAAGATTGGATTATTCGCTAAATATGAACACTAGTCCTTGTTAACCACTCTACTAGCGTGTGTGCTTGCAGGAGGAAACGTCCAGATCTGCTCATTCTTTGTGTACTTTATTTTCTTCCTTCACCACCTGCTTGCCTGGCTCGGGCGTCACTGCCACTAATTCCCAAGATCTTCTCCATCTCCTACTCGAGTGCATGTCTCTCACTAGTTCTAGTAGCACAACACTGCCTTTGTCGTTGTTAAATCCCAGCCACCTTCTTCCTCTCCCAGCCGGCAATCTGGCATCCCCACTATACACACCGCCCAACCGACCTTTCCCACAACCTCAGTGACGCTGCCCTGCCCCAATGGCATCCTGGCCGCTACCGTTCGACCCCTTCTAATGTCGATATAGCTTAACACATGTGCTTGTGTGCATGCCCAAAAATTATCACTGTGCGCGTGCAAAATTAAACATTTATGAGTTATTAATGATTAAAGCTCAACTTGAGAAGTTGTCTTATGCCTTTTTCAAATATATATACCATCAAAACTATATTATTATGTCATCAAAATTTGTGTGGTTATTTTATTGTCTAACTTTTGCTCCACTAGTTATTTATAGATTAATGTTCTTTGGTTTAGAGATTCTGGTTGCTCCACCTGGTCGCCAACAACACTTGTTTTGTATAAGTGTGTTCCTTTCTATCGAACGTGTTGGGATATCTCCAATTGGCTATTGCAAAGCTTGCAGACTGGGTTGTTCTCTTCCAACCTCAGTTTTCTTTAGTATAGTTTATTAGGCAAATAAACTACATTTGGGATCTTTGCCTTCCAAATTGACAAAAGCTTTCATCTTTAGCGTGTTTCCACTAAATTGGGTAAGATATGCAGTACGTGTTGGTGTAGTTCCCGTCGTCTAAAGTTCATATCCTCGTAGTGATGGATGCAACGAGAAGGGCCGTCTACAGTTTATATCTTCATATCCAAGTGATGGATGCAATGAGAAGGGTCATTTACAGTTCATATCCTCATATCCAAGTGATGGATGCAATGAGAAGGGACGTGAAATTGCCTCATGTCCTTACATAAAGAATGAAGGATTTATTATGTCATCAAGAAAGGGGATCAATGGCAAGGAGGCAAGCAAGAAGCAAGATGAGAAATCATCTTACAAGAAAAGGCATCGCATTCGCTACACTTGCTATGGTAAGGAGATATCACCTTATGCTTTGATATCAATATTGCGTCTTAGAAACAATAAAAGCTACTCCAAGTCGACAGTATTATATGTACTAATTAGGTGCTATATAGGATTTTTTACGTGCCAAGTAAATAAATAGGGGAGAGAGAATGAAACTATATCATGTGCAAGATACAATTTTATCACAATATCTTTTGTTTTGGCACTAAGTGAATGTTCAACCTCCACTCTCATAGAAACAACATCGCAACATTATTTTAAAACAATAGAGGTGATGTTATATGAGGTGATAGTATTAATACAACATCAAGCTACTCCTAGTGGGTAGTGTCATATACATTTATTAGATGACCCATGGGATGTTTTGAGCATTAACTATGAAAGAGAATGAGATACAACTTTGGCATGAAACCAACAATTTTGTACTAAATTTAATAGTTTGCACCCAGCTTTCATATGCCAATATATGAATCAATTAATTAATTTGACAGTGTTGGATATTGTAGCATAATACTATGCATTGTAGACTTCTTTTTCTTTTCGGTGAAATTTAATACCCTCCATGTGACGTGGAAACCTATATACATGAGTATAACACCATGGACTCAGAGCAACCTTACCATGAAGAAGTAACACTTTCATCAATAGAGTACTCCGAACTTAGATTCACTTCTTAACAAGCATGACACCAATCAAAGTTACAAGAGATGGATTACCGAAAATGTTCCATCTTAGGATTATTTAGAATTTAGGATACATGAATCATAGTAGACGTTTAAAACTAACTCTTCAAAAACTTTAACAACAAATGCATCAACTATGTAAACTAAAACACTGTAGACGTATTGATTGATTGATAATGTTGCATAGTTAAGATGATCTTTGAGTCGAACCTCTCAAAGTGGAATGGCTTCTATATCTTGGGCATAGTTTTGATCAACATCTCCAACATAGGATAGACGTTTCCATCCATAGCAAGGTTATTGAAACATAGGATTATTGAAACATAGGATTGATGTTTCCATCCATAACTTTAATGTGTGTAAGGATTTCTCCACTTTTCATTTGTTTTGGAGATTACAAAGTATGGCCGCATATATTTCGTAGAAATAGCTAATTGATAAGAGATTGATCTATTCATTTCAATGGAACATGGCATGCACACACACCATGATCTCATATATATATATATATATATATATATATATATATATATATATATATATATATATATATATATATATATATATATATATATATATATATATATATATATATATATATATATATATATATATATATATATATATATATATATATACTCCAGAGTGTTTGTTTAGATAAATCCATTCCCTCCTAATACAAGTGGATTGGAGCGGAAAATTAATAAACTAATTTCTCATTAGTCCCTTCCAACGCTTATGGATTAGTGAGGATTATTTTGTTCCCATATGTGTCATGAAAAGAAGTCACTTTACCATCACCAGAAAAGGTCTAATGCAACAATGTTTGCGGATGATTTCCTCTCATTCCTCTACACATTATCGCAATACAATTAGAAACAATAGACCCATCTGCTCGTGTATTTTTTTGGCAAAGCAATGTGATGTGGACTGAAGGGCGCCTAGCCTAGTTACAACCTAGGAGGAGACTAGGAGAGAGAGAGGCATGAACCCACATTGCTATACCATGGATATAAATACAACCCTTATTTTAAATGGGTCTCATATTTGTTTTCCCCTAATTGATGCTACTATGCTATTTATAAATTTTTATCTTGTTCCACCAATTAGAAATATATTTAATATAGTAGATAAAATTTAAATTGGGATGTATTAATAGCCAAAAAGAGAGTGAGAACACCCATATATAGGTGGTTGCTTCCAAGCCAAATCATGGTCAAGAAATTAAAGTAGAATTTTCTCTCAAGGGCATATATATGATCTTGTGAATGTGACCTTAGATCTATACTTAGATTTATACCCCCTAGAATAGACACAATAACTTAATATTTCTCTTATTACTACTATATGGTATTTTCTTGGAACATCAATTTATATAATGTGGCAGTGTTGGGTAAAACATCAAGCTACTCCCAATAGAGAGTATAATGTACATTTATTAGATGCCATGTAAGATGTTTTGAGCATTAATTATGCAAGGGAGCAATATACAATTTTAGAACAAAATCCAATAATTTGGCATTAAATTCAAAAACTTGAACCCACCATCATAAGCACAATATATGAAACAATTAGTTACTCTGATCATATCAGATATTGTGATATAATACTATGCACTATAGAGATTGTTTCTTCCTATGAATTTGATGTCCTCCATTGACATGGAAACCTCGATATGAAAAAAAATATTGTGGATTGGGATCAGTCGTACCATCAAGAAGTAGCACTTGCATCAATATATTACTCTAAGCTCAAACTCAGGTTCACTTCTTAACTAGCAAGAATTCAATCAAAGGTAATAGTGATGAATAATGAAAAAGTTCTATCTCCAACTTATCGAGAATTTTATGCAAGGATAATAGTAGACATATGAAATTAACTCTTTGAAAATCCAACTATGTTAAATTGAAAATCTACAAATGAATGGATCTAGGTTAGTTCCTCGATTGATTTATTATACATGTTGAAGGCAATCTCTGACTCTTGCCTCTAGGAGTGTAATGGATTTTGCATCTTCGGTGTAGTGTTGATCATTATCTCCAAGACAGCTGAGATGTTGTCATCACACAATAGCTTTGGATTTGACAAAGTCATACCACATGGAACTCATAATAATGGGAAACTAAGAATAGACTAAACAATTCATTTTAATTGAATATGACATAAGCGCACACCATGATCAACATTAGATGCTACTAGTTCTATATATGTGTTTGTTTAAAAATTCATTCCATCCAAAAACACGTGGATTGATGTGAAAAATGAACTGACTTCCCAATATTCTCTTCCAATATGTATGTATTGATGATGATTTTTGTATTTCTAAACTAGGCTAAAAAGAAATCACTTCATTGTCACCACAAAAGTTTAATGAAAAAACATTTAAGGATAATAGTCTTGTTCCTCTGCAATACACCATGATAGTTAAAACTAGAAACAATGGACCTCTCTGCTCATGAGTTTTTTTGCCAAAACAATGCCCATGCTTTTAGGTTGAATGGAATCTGGCTTATTGCGATCCACATATATTCTTCCATTGTCGTATCATTAATGAAAGTAGTGCACTAAGCTTGGAAAAAATAGGATAAAGCCAGTGGTTAGACAAGAATCACACTGTCCGTAGTACCGCAATGAATCAAGTGGATCATCTTATGGAGGAGGCGAGGGGTGCAACAAATGAGGTAGACCTTATGTGCTACCAAGCAAGATTTAGGGCAGCAATAGGGGTGGGAAACACAAAACTAACTTCATGCCATGGAGATCTACATGCAATGAAAATATTAATGATGTTTAAAACAAAGAACATAGAAAGCCTAATGAGCAACCAGAAACATTGTGTTTCTCCTTCTTTGTCTTTTCAATTGCTACAACCATTAGCTCTTACACAGGTGAATTGGGTTAGGGTTACAGTTAGGGTTAGGATCCAAGTTGGAATTGTTACTTTTGGTGATTTTCCCGTTGGTAGCCAACAATGATGGTGGGTTATGGATACGATAGTGTCATGTCGTGTTGTTCTAATCGATGGTAGTGAAGTAGCATTGGTTGGCCAATGGAGGTGGAGGTGGGTAGGTGGCTTCATGCTAACATCCTCAAAGGGGCTAGATTAGGCCCACAGTGTACGATAGTGGCACATGTTGTGGCACGGGAGCTATTGGAGACGAAAGAGGAGGATGGCATGAGGGTGAACAAATGCGAGATGGAAGTGTGAGCATAAGATGGCTAGTGGTAAGAAAGACAATGTTGTAAGGAAGGACTGAAAGATAACGTGTCATAATCCATGTCATGGGCCATGGGCAGGTCGTGTAAAGACCAACCACCCATAAGGAATTACCTAATAAATAGACAAACACGCATGCAACCAACGTAGGAGAGATGGAGGCACGAGCAAATGGAAGCACGAGCCTTTGGGCATTGCAAAGAACTCTTATTTTACATGGGTTTTATATTTTTTATTAATTGATGCTAGTTACAAACTGATCTTAATCCATCAACTATAAACTCATATTATATCCCTATCTCTATATCTACCTAATATTAAAGACCAAAGCGCTTCTTCTAAATCTACTTTTTTTTCTCTTCCCAAACTACCTGTTTTTCGTCCTGCTTTTGTATTTTCTAAACTATCACCACGTCCTCTGTATCAATTTAGATTCATGACCCATATTCATACGTTGGCACCATAAAGCGATGACACGAAGTCCGATTTTAATATATATTGGGTTCCATGCAATGCACAATAGAATTTGGAGTGGGTTGTAATAAGAATAATAAATTGTGAAAAAAGAGAGCGGGAAGGTTCCCGCAGTCGGTTATTTCAATTCCAAGCCGACTCGTGGAGCAGAATAGTAAAATTTTCTATGGCCTATGTTCTTATGTAGGTGGCCTTTGGTCTACATTGAGATTTGCATCCTGTGGAATACACAGGAATACAAATATACAATAAGCTAAGAGCACACCTCCAAAAGTTTTTCTAAAATTTACTCTCTAAATCATCATTTAGAGTCATTTGAGTAAAAATCGTTTTCTATATCTTTGTACCCTTCAATAGCTTTTCTATATCTTGTGTACACTCTAGAGAGTCATCCTCGCTCTTAATCTTTGACTAGTGAGAAATCTGGAATATAGAGGATATCTATGTTTGAAGATCTAATTAAAGAGGCTCAATGGGGGGCATTTTTTCACCAAATCTCTATTCCTATAGATTAGGTAGGATATAAAGAATCTCATGGGATGCTCTAATATTAGTCTTAGACTCTGTTTGGATTCATTAGCTAATAATAGTAGCTAGTTAATATATGCTAGCTAACTATTGGCTAGCTACTTAATTATTATCTAGGAGGGAATTTGGATACACAGCTAATTGACATGGTTGGGTTGTTGGTTCACCTATTAGCTGCTATTATCTCATTTGGTCCATCTAGTGAGATAGTTGTTACCTATTAGCTGCTATTTTCTCATCTGGTCCAACTGGTGAGATAGTTGTTATCTAAAGGTCCAGCTAACGAGTACTCCCTCCGTTCCAAATTATAAATCGTTTTGACTTTTTTGATACATCCATTTTGCTATGCATCTAGATATAATAATATGTCTTGATACATAGCAAAATGGATGAACCAAAAAAGTCAAAGTAACTTATAATTTGGGACGGAGGGAGTAACTATCTATCATCTATATCTGTTTTGGTAAAAAAGATAATTATTTTTTTGGAACCAAACAAAGCCTTATACAACCCTGTACAAATCTCAATGGTATTACATCAGCACAGGCCCACGCGAGGAAACATGTTCGCTCGTGGGCTTACCGTTACTGGACCGCGTGTGTTTTCAACGCTATATACAACGCGCAGGTGGTGTCCTCCAGCGCCCCGCCAGGTCATATCTCACATCCTACCAAAGCGTCGCTCCCCTTCCTCGTGCTGTGAGCGTCGTGGGGAGGAAGACGATTTCGAGGGAGGGAGGGAGGCAAAGGTGAGCTCGCCCGCTCCAAGCTCCCATTCCTCTCGATTCCGGTATCTCTCGTGTTGTCTCGAGGTGCTGGATCTCCCCCACTTTCCTCAAAATCTGTGTGGAGATTTGAAACCATTTCGTCGCTCACGATCGAACGCGTCAGAGGTTTTGCAGGATCGTAGCGCGGCGCCGCGGCCGGCGTTTGTCGGCGGAGTTGGCGTCCATGGAGAGCACCGCGGGGCCGAGGAAGAGGCAGAAGGCCGCGTCGGCCTCTGGATCCGTGGCCCCGTACTTGCCCGAGGAGCTCGTCCGGAACATCCTCCTCTACCTGCCTTCCAGGTCCGTCCACCGCTGCCGCGCCGTTTGCAAGGACTGGCTCCGGATCGTCTCCCACCCCGAGTTCGCCGTCGACCACCACCGCCTCCAGCCGACGCTGCCCCTCATCTCCTTCCTCCGCGGCGGCGCCGGCGACGGTATCAAGGCGGAGACGGAGACTACGGGCCCCGTGGACTGCCGCGTTGACGCCTTCGACCTCGGCGCCGCCGGCAGTTTCCGTCCGGTCGTCCGGTTCACCGACAAGGAGGACCGGTGCGGCGGCGGCTTCCACATCCTCGGCTCCTGCGACGGCCTCCTCCTCCTCAGCTACGCCGACTGCTTCTACGTCTGCAACCCGGCGACGTACCAGTGGACGCGCCTCCCGACGCCGCTCCGCGCCTCGTGGTTCGCCGGCTTCTACCGCCACGACCCCACCGGAGAGTACCGGGCCTTGTTCTACCGGGACCAGTGGCCCGGCGAGGACTACTACATCATGGTGCCGGACTCCAGGAGAGGGAGGGGAATCGGCTTGCCGGCGGAGAAAGACGGGTACAAGTTCAGGGGACAGCCGTATGGCCCGCCGGTCCTGCTCCGTGGCCACCTCCACTGGATGCCGCGGCAGATGGAAGGCTACGGGATACTGGCGTTCAACACGACCACCGAGGCGCTCACGGTTATGTGCCCTCCTGTGATTCAGGAGCACATGTCGTTGGCTGCGGTGGGCGACGAGCTCGCCATGGTCAGCTGCGGCAACGATGTCACGATGGTCGAGCTCTGGCTTCTCAAGGATTACGAGAACGAGATCTGGGTCTGCATGCACCGGATCCGGCTGCCGGCGGTGAAGGTCAGCACCTTCACGTTCGATGAGTCCTGGCGCATGTTCTTCATGTCAGAAGAGGGAGTTGTGGTAGTCACCCCAGAGCAGAAGCTGGTGCACTATGACATGAATGGGACTCTGCTGGAAAGCTTCCCTTGCGATAATGGCCGCCATCTCAAGATTGCTCCGTATACCTTCAAGGAAAGCCTCGTTCGGCATGCATTCTTTGAGAAACAGGATTGCAATGCCGATGATCATGAAGATGAACCACAACCACCACCTTTCTTCGAGGGGCTGTAGGCTTGATGGTGATCTCCTGTGGACCTTGGCTGGAGTTGATCGATCAGCAGTTCATGGTTCAGATATATTACAAGTTACAACCTCGGTAGATGAAGTGAGAGTAAGCTAGTTTTCCTTCTGCATCTCTTTTATGTTCAATAATGTCACTATGTTTGTCTCCTTGATGGGAGGCGACATTGTGCAAACTGATTCCCATCTCTTGTTAGTTCGATGTTCCAATTCCAAAACTATTTCTGTTCAGTTTTGAGTATTCCTGAACATTTGTTTTAATGTAAAAGCCTGAGTTCGTGCTTCTTGCAATAATGCAATATAATGTACTTTCTGGCCATGGTGGCGGCTGTTCGATTTATTTTCAACTATTCTACTATATATTTGATCTATTGTTGTGTCTCCAGTATTTAGCGCATTTGTTTGATAATTGGTGTATTTAGCGCATTTGTTTGATAGATTATTCCATTATTTGATCTAGATGTTTGCCTCCAGTATTTAGCGCATTTGTTTCATAACGGATGTGCTTAGCACATCTGTTGATTGATAATGGATTTGAAATGGAAAATTCTTGTCTATGTTCGTTGGATTTTGGAAGCGAAGAACTACTAGCGGTGCCTGCCCTCTTCTTCTTTAATTTTTCCACTTTATTAACAGTAATTTCGATCGTGCTGTTTATTTAACTGCATATCTTTGGTGTGGCGCTGTACACTGTTTCGTACTAGCTGTGAAAGTTATTTTCCCTAGCTGGTGTTGATCAGATTCAGGTTTGGAAGCTGGCACGTGACCAGTAATATATGGAAACTGCCGTCTAGGTTAATTATTGTTTTTACCTGAATCTCAATCACAGTATAGTAGTAAACAAGTAAACGATCATGGTATATATGCATTTGTTTGACTGATACCTGTACTAGTCATCCAACCTGAACCATCAACTGCATATAGCACTGCTTCTTTTTTTTGGGAATGCATATAGAACTACTAATCATGTCATATGTTGCTGCTTATGTAACATGGAACCTAATGTTTGAACATGTGCATATTCGATTGGCAATTGTTATGAAATATGAATTGGAATATGTGTTTTCTTCTTTTCTTATAGAAAAAAAAACTATATATGTTTAGCTTCAGTTGGTTAAATTTGTCCTGAACTTGCCATCCTACACCATCAGCATATTAGGTACTCTATAAGCTTTTAGAGACTACTTTATTTTGTTACTCGAGCTCTAGGCTTGAGGGTGACACTGATATGTGGTGACATGAAAATGAATACCTTTGTGTTGAATTTGACGCTAGTTATGTTTACTTTATAGTAGTTCTTAGTTCCTTCTGTTTTGCGATGCTTACAATTTGAGAATTGAGAACGACGCGTTTACCTGGTTAATGTGTTTTTATTTGCCATCTGTTTCTAATATGAGATAATGTTAGTCATATATGTTCTATTTATGAGGTACGCTCTTCAGGAGTTGCTTGTGTTTTCTCCCATACAATGATGTTGCAGAGTGAATGGATATCCCAGTATTTTGCCGTTCCGTAAAGTTTACCTGCGTTCACAAGCGATGAACTGCACTCATCATATGTATATATACTTGCCTCTGTTTGTAATGGTCACGTACTCACAGTATCGTCTTCCTCTTCCGACGGGTACCAGTTTTGGTGGACGTGGACGTCCAGTAGATAACATGCTTGGCTGAAAAGTCATGGCTGAAAGTACTGTTCACTGATTTGTTATAAGAGAAAAATAAGGTTCATTGATAAAAAAAAAAGTACGGCTTATAAAACAAACCAACAGGGGTTCGTCGATAGGCTGTACACTAGCATAGATGATAACATGAATTCCAAAGTGACGACACTGCTGCTGCAATTGGTGTCTTCGTTCCGCACATAGCTAGCGTTGCTGGTCTATTTCCTCCGATCCTCCTAGACTCCGCCACGCCGGGGAAAACAAAGAGCCCTGTCACTATATACAGTGCGTCCTGTCTGCCGTGCCCGTGCCCCGACCAAAAGAAGCGGCCGATATGGAGTCGGCGGAAACAGAAATGGCGCACGCTGCGGCGGCGGCACCACACAGCGCCACCATCACGAGGCCCGGTGCTGGCTGTGGCGGCGGCGGCGCCGGTGACGAGGAGGAGGTGCGGCTCTGGGCGGCGTTGGAGCGGCTGCCCACGGCCCAACGCGCCCGTAGCGCGATCATCGACGACGGCGCCTGCGGGAAGGCGGTGGTGGACGTCGGGGACCTCGGCCTGGCGCAGCGCCGCGCGCTGCTGAACCGCCTCGTGGGCTCCGTCGACCGGGACAACGAGAGGTTCCTGCTCAAGCTCAGGGAACGCATCGACCGATACGTATACGGACGCGCGTGCTCGTTGTTCTCGCTTGATCGTGTGCTCGAGCTGGCGCTCACATTTCGGAGTGGAGAGAGAGATCTAGAGAGAGTTCCTGTTCATCCACTTGTATTCGACTGATGACTTCCGTCACGGATGTCGTTGGAGCTGCATGTGTTCTTGAATTCCAATTCTACATCGCACTCGCGCGCTCGGACGATTACAGTGCCATTGGCAGGGCCACGATTAGAGGTAGGACTTAGGCCGCCACGGTCCTCTCATCCTTCGTCCCATTCCAGATCGTGACCTCTAGGCTCTAGCACGAGGCATGTTAGCCGTACCGATATGGCACGGTAGGTCTTTGCTTTGGCTTAAGCACAACCCATGACACATCACGTCTTTGTATAGGGTTTAAGATTTGGTTTTTGGAATAAGAATCGAGAGATAGAGAGGAGGTGAAGCGTCGAGCTATAAGGAATTGAAGAAAATTGGTCTACTAGGCCTGAGACGATGAGTCTGAAAGAGACTACGAAGAGGCTATTGTTTTGGCTCAATTCATGAATACCATAGTTTTAAATCTCGGGCTATAGCTGAAGATATAGCCGGCTATAGCTGTTTGAGATTAGTCAAGCTACGAGCTATAGCCCGCTATATCTCGCTATATCTCTATTTAGCCTCCGTTATTGCTGTTTTAGAGGTCATCCGCTGCATACCCTTACCGGCGATTTAAAACCTATACCCTATTATTTTAGCTCTATTTTCGTTTTTCCTATTACACATGTATGTATACACTATATGTATAAAATTTGTTAGCAGAAAACTATAGGTATTTAGCTGAATACTCTTGAATAAAGTTAGGTCTACCCCATTGCTCGCGTACGTAGCTGTCAAAAAATGTGTTGCGATTGCGATCGATTTGTTTTAAAGAAAAAAAATAACCCAAAGACGTTGGCACGAGCCTGGGAGGGACGTCTAGTAGTTGGACCGACCTCGGTGGGCAAGGATCTTGTTCTTACCGTACCTGGATGAAGTTTGTTGGATCCATGAACAATCGGAATTTTGTCGTGATGAGGAGAAATCTAAGATACATATAGGCCATGTTTGGATTCATTATGTGCTAATAATTAGCTGGCTAATTTAATATTAGCCGGCTAATCTAATATTAGCCAGTTAACTATTAGCTACCTATTAATTGGAGGGTGTTTAATACACAGCTAATAAAAAAATGCTACTAAGATAACTATTAGCTGCTATTATCTGGTTTGATCCATCTAGTGAGCTAGTCTGTCTAGAGATCTAGCTAATAATTAGCTATTTTATTAGCTGCACTTGTTTAGATTCAAAAGAGATAACTATTAGCAGATACTCCCTTCATTCTAAATTATAAGTCGCTTTAACTTTTTTGGTTCATCTATTTTGCTATATATCTAAACATATTATTTGTCTAGATTCATAGCAAAATAGATATACCTAAAAAAAGTCAAAACGACTTTTAATTTGGAACGGATGGCGTAGCTATTATCTATAGGATCTAAACAGACCGTCACATCATTTATTACATCTTCTTGTTAGAAGTTGACATTGGTCTTAGGATCCGTGATCGTGCCGGAAGTCCGAGCTAGAAGAAGGCATCACTTTGTCCTGATCGGAATCGGAATGTCTTTAAAGACATCAGCTATGACGAGATACAGTGAAGAATAAAAAAAATAAATACATAATATAACTGAGAGGCCGGGGCAGCAGCATGGATGGGAATGGCATTGAGCTGTGAGGGATGGAAAAGCAAGGGACGACAACGAGAGTGGTGGCATTGGCAAGGCCCTTTGGATTTATTTTTTGGATTGACTGCTATGGAGGCCAATCTTTCTTTCTTTATTTTCCATGTCTCCACTTTGTGCTCTCCGCTAAGGTTTCATAGTGTGTGCGCTAGGATTACTTTTGTAAGCATCCAACTATGTTGGATTTTTTTTACGAGACCTCGTGCAAATGCGCAAGAATTACCATGAATGTACGCAAGTACATCTTACCTTTACGATGAGCACCTCCGAATAACTGAGTTAGATCGGCAAATGTCGAGATTGACAATAGTAGAAAGTTTTGAGATTTAGTTTTTGTTTCATAAAAAAATAGACAATTATACAGAAATTAGTGGTACAATCTAATCCGTATATATTAAAGCATAAATCCAAGCATAAATCCTTAAGGGCCCCGTTTGGATCCTTGAAATTGAATTCATTTCAATAAATTATAATTTAGGCACATATTAATTAAGCTAATATGATTGTTTTTTACCATAAACTACTATGATTGTATATGGAATATATTTGCATACTATTGTTAGCCATGCAAGGGAGATGTTTATATGTTGGATTTCTACTATAGGGAAACTAGTTGAAGAGCGTGCTATAAATTAAAGAGTAGAAATATAGCATGGTGATCTATAGAATCCATTTTCATCTCCCACCCTATAAATTTGGGATGGGCTTTGAAAAATTGTGGAATCTCAAATTCTAAGCCAAATAGTCTATCCATTAAGTAGATTCCAATTCCTCCAAAATGAAAGGATCCAAACGACCCCTATTTGATTTATTTGAACATAAATTGGATTTGTTAAGAAAAACTAACTAGAGGGCTCTCATTTTACTAACGCAAGAGACCTCCTGATTTGGAAAACTGCCTCATTTTTGGAAGCAACTTATTTGGAAGAAGCAAGGGGAGTAAGTAAAAGTTGTGGTGAACTGACGCCCTTAGGGTTCATGATTGAGTTTACGTATGGACTATGGTACCAATGCAAAAACGGAGTTGTAGTGAGGCTGCACTGCAAACAACTGTGGTAGGAAATTGGTGGAAGGTGCTAGAGGAGGCAGGGTGTGTTGGTGCCAAGTAGTTCGTGTCGACGGTCATGAAGTAGGGCAGAGGAAGAAGATGCACAAAAGGGGACAGAGTTGGCCCATGTATAAATATATCTTATCTTATTGATATGAAGGTGTAGTTGAAATATTGTTTTAAAATGGCTATTGATGATAAGTTTTTTAATTTTAGTGTAAACAGGCAGCTCCCCAAAAGAACATTTACACGAGGGTGTCTAGAGTCTAGACAACCCTTTGATGCATGTAAGGCAAGCCAAAAGAAGAAGCAACCCTTTGATGCATGTGCTCTGGTTGGGATGAACCAACTTGTCCATGACCAGAGCGAACTGTGTTGCAAGTCTTTAGAGAAAAGGCTTCCCAAAAGTTGTTGATTAGTCTTATCGGTCGGTAGTCCTTGATTTCCTATGCCTAACTTGTTCTCCTTTAAAACGATGAGAAGGGCATAGTTAATCAAGTGGAAGCTCCTCCCATCAAACGACCAGCGAGCATGGAAGGCGTTCATGACATCAGCCTTGATAACTAACCAAGTTGTCTTATAAAAGAGGCTAGTGAAACCATCTGACCCAGGTGTTTTTTTTCTTATTGTATGTCCTAATGACCCACTAGATCTCTTCTATGGAGAAACAAACACCCAAGGAAGAGAGATTGACATCATGGCAAGGAAACATGAGGGCAGCAAACACAACTTCTATACATGGGGGTACCAAGCAGCTCGTTGAAGTGATAAAGCCTCATCTGCCTTCTCTTCTTCTTGCACCAACGAAAGCCCATCGACTCTAAAAGATTTAATGCAGTTCTGCCGGTTATGGTGGAAGGCTTTTAAGTGGAAGAATTTGGTGTTCACATCTCCATTGGCAAAAAAGAACAAACATGGCCTTTGATGAGCTATCGTGTGTTACAGTGATGCTAGACCCAAATAGTGACCATTCAACTCCTTACAGAGTTGGAACTCATCAGCGCTCAGTGACCTAGACTCTTGAGCAATGCCCAATTTGAATATCACCTCCTTTGTGATCGTGAGTTGCAGTACCCATGAATTTTTTTACTCCAACATTGGAGGGCTTTGGAATTGTTTCATAGTCATTGATCCAAAGTGCAACAGGGCTGGAATACTCCACTTCCACGCTTCATCCCTCCTAGACCGTGCTTCAAGGTATCCCTTGAACTTTGGACATAAGGACTCAACACAAAAATGTTCTTTGGCAGGTGAAACAATGTTGTTTTTCAAGACTAGGGGTACATGATCATAGCAGTTAGACGATGCCACCCATAGCATATGGTTTGGAAATTTGTCAACCCAATTTGATGTGGTGAAGGGAACATCAAAATGTCCATGGAGGTGACGGTGCTCATTACTCTATGTAAACAAATGTCCATGGAGGTGTAGCTGAAGGAGTTCAAGATCCTCTAGGAAACATCAAAATTAACCTATTGCCCGGTGGTAAGAAGCTCACTGTTTTTGTTTGCCTCCCTATAGATAATGTTGCAATCCCCTAAAGAAGCCAAGGTCGCTAAAGCCAATGCTGGTCTTGGAGCTCTTGAAGAAAAGTGACCTTATCCAAATCTATCTATGGCCCATATACTGTTGTCAACCACTATGTCATCCCACTGACCTGTGACTGACACTTTGGATCCAACCGAGTACCACCGACCAAACATAATGTTGGACATTGTCTACAAATCAAAATGCCATGCTAACATGACACAACCATAAGACGGCGCAACTGGCAATAGCAAATGCCAAACTGGCTTCCAAGCATGTCATGAACCATAGAACTGTCTAGAAGGTCTAGTTTAGTTTCCTACAAACACAAAAGAGAGATGTGTATTCTTTGAACTAAAGTTATGCTCTTATACAAAGGATAAAAGTTTAAGAATTCATTTTTTTATAAGGGCAAAAAATGAATCACTTGGTTTTTTGGCTTTTTGACCCCATATTGTAGGGTGGATCTCGAAAGATATAGGAAAGATCTCTCTCCAAGCCGTACATACAACTTTCATCAAATACAGCTTTCCACATAATTCTATAATGATCTATGAGATCGAGTATGGAATTCTATTTACTCACTTTAAATTGAGTACATGTTTCCCGCCTTTTCCCGTTAGGACCAAAAATCCTGTATTTTCCATATTCACACGATCAAGTCCTTGGGTTTCCAAAATAGTGTAGTGAAAAAAGAAGTGCTTCTAATCATTACTATTTGATGACCTATTCTAAAAAAGTGAAGATGTTTCGAATTGTTCGTTGACTTAGACAAAGTAAGGAAAAATCTCTAAAAAGAAATTCCATATTGACGTTGGACATATAAAAGTTCCGAATCAAATCTCTTTAAAAGAAAATATTTTGTCTCGTGATAGCCTGCTCAAGTCCTCTATTGGGTTTGGTACATATAGTAGAGATTTTTTTCTTATATTTTTCTATTAAAAAATGGCGCATTTGCTGGTCGTTGAACTGGTTGAGCAAGGCGGCCAGGCCCGGCCATTCTCGGTTCAGTCTTCTTCCAACGTGGCTGTCGGACACCCTCTGCCCGCCGCCGCCGTCCTAGCGCTCACCTCCACTGAGGTCGCCCTCGCTCAATGCGACGTCTACCTCCTCGCCCTATGAGTTCCGAACCGGTAAATGCTGCTGTTCCCGGAGGCATCCACCTCACCCGCTAACCCGCACGGCCCTAAGCGACTGGTGGCCATACCCATCGTCTTCGTCGTCTACGGGCGACAGATGAGTATGTGAAGATGGACTGACAAGATATGGAAGGTGTTGGAGACGAGTCAATGGGCTCGTCTTTACCAGATGCTTTTCGTCGCGCTTGGTTTCATCCCGCAACATAGAAATTGTACGGTGCGTGCTGCCGCACTCTTCTTCGATGGAAGCTGACCTAAGCCGTAAGATTTCCTTGCATTGTTGCATTTTATTTTGCTTCTCAACGCACACATATTTGCCTTTTTTTTAGTTTAATATAGCGACGAAACTGCGTTGTTGCACATGTATAGGGGCTTGTGGGTGTGCTTACATTACAAGGACTAAATTGAAAATGATAGAAAGGATATATTGAAGGGATGAGAAAGGGACGTTTTTATTACGTTGCCATTAGACTGAATATATGAGATGCAATTAATGCTTCTGTTCCATATGTTGTTTGTAGAGTTGGGATTGTTCTTCCGACAATTGAGGTGCGTTTCGAGCATCTGAAGGCCGATGCTGAAGTTCACATTGGAACCAGGGGCCTGCCAACTATTCTGAACTCAATCACTAACATTTTTGAGGTATATCTATTAGCCCCCCACCCCCTGTACAGTGTATGTAGCACTAGAATTTCAACAATATTGATCCCTGAGCTTAATATTTCTTAAACATCATGTGGTGTGAGACTTTTTGAATTCTTGTTCAGGGAGCAGCAAATGCCCTGCACATATTGCCCAGCAGGAAGCACACGATGCCAATCCTCAATGGCATTAGTGGTATCATCAAGCCTCAGAGGTATATGTTGTTCTTCTTGAATGGATGGGTGCTTCATGAGTTCACTGTATTCATCTTGCTCTAGCTGTTCTGCAGAATGACTCTGCTTCTAGGCCCACCAGGATCAGGGAAGACCACGTTGCTTCTTGCATTATCTGGGAGGTTAGGCAAAAGTCTTAAGGTATACAAATTGTGCATTTACTTATACAGCCAAAAGCTTTTTCTTGGAGAAAATACGCAGGAGGCTGAATACGCTTTTATGTGTGAAGAAAAGAACTTTTAGCCAGGTCTTAGCTAGCTTTGCAACGCGCCTATTTATTTCTCCATGGTACCTTAGTATAGGTTTTGGTACTGAATATATCTAACCGTTGAAAGTATATTTGGCTGTGCTTTCAATCTACTACTCAGAACCATTCATTATCCTTAGGCATTGTTTAGGTTAGGCATTGAAGCTATAATCACATGACAAATTCATCTTCTGTTTGCAGGTTTCAGGAAAAGTCACTTACAATGGGCATGAAATGGATGATTTTGTGCCCCAGAGGACAGCTGCATATGTAAGCCAGCATGATCTTCACATAGGGGAGATGACTGTGCGGGAAACGCTTGCCTTCTCTGCAAGGTGCCAAGGAGTTGGATATTTCTACGGTATGATGTAACAATTAAGCTCTCACAATAGAAAACACTGCTGGTACTTACAAATTCCTTGATTGGTACTATATTTCTGTTACTCAGACTTATTGTGTGAATTGTTGAGGCGAGAGAAAGAGGCGAACATTAAGCCTGATGTTGACCTTGATGCTTTCATGAAGGTATGACAAGAAAATCATACATACATAAATAATTTTTTATGCTTCCTAATCATTTGCAAGAGTACTAATCATACAGGAGCACCAAAATTGTTATGCTCATTTCAGGCAGCTGCACTGGGAGGGCATAAAGCTAATGTGGTGGTGGAGTACATGCTGAAGGTGAAAGTTGGAGATTACTTGTAGTTTGCAATATTGAATGGCCTGAAGCTTACATGGTCTAGGTTTACCAATCATTGTTGTAGATATTAGGACTAGAGGTATGCGCAGACACAATGGTAGGGGATGAGATGTTCAGGGGTATATCTGGAGGACAACGGAAACGTGTTACTGCAGGTACAGACATAACAACCAGCAATTATGTCCTGGATTCAGAAATCTGAAATTTTCATTTGTTCTCTAGAAACAATCATAACATCACTGCCTGGCGGTATTTGACTTTGGTACAACCTGTAGGTGAGATATTAGTCGGTTCAGCGAAAGCATTGTTCATGGACGAGATCTCCAATGGGCTTGACAGCTCCACAACATTCCATATTATCAACTCTCTTAGACATGCCATTCACATCCTCAGCGGAACAGCAGTCGTCTCCTTGCTACAGCCTGCACCCGAGACATACAACTTGTTTGATGACATTCTACTCCTCTCAGATGGCCAGATTGTGTACCATGGGCCGCGTGAGGATGTTCTTGATTTCTTTGAGTCCATGGGGTTCAGATGCCCTAACAGAAAGGGTGTCGCTGATTTCTTGCAAGAAGTATGACCAACTGAACCATGATATTGCTACTTACATTTATGTATAACTCTTAGTAAATATATTTGTTCATCTGCTCACTCTGGGTAGGTGACGTCAAAAAAGGATCAGAAGCAGTACTGGGCTCAGTACGATCAGACCTACTGCTACATCTCAGTGAACGAATTTGCAGATTCATTTCGCTCATTCCGTGTTGGACAGGCCATGGCAAATGAGATTTATGTGTCATTCGACAAGAGCATGAACCAACCTTCAGCTTTGGCAACCTCAAAGTACTGTGTAAGTGCAAAAGAGCTCCTGAAAGCCAACATTGATCGGGAGATTCTGCTAATGAAGAGGAACTTATTTTTCTACATGTTTCGAGTTGTACAGGTAATTGGCCCCCTGAACTTCAAAATAGGCTTTACGTTCAAGAAAAAAAACTTTAGAATAGGCTCAAATAAAAATACTATTTATGCAGCACCGGCATGAGCAGTTTATCCCTCTTCTTACCAAACAATATATCGTTCACTGTTGTAAGATGCTAAAAGCCAATAGCTATATTTGGCTAAATCTAAATAACCTACAAGGAGGGTGATTTCCTAGGATAAAGCATAATTAGCATAAACATATTTCCTTTGTTGAATGTCTCATGCTTCACCAACTAGCAAGTTGGGATGCTCCTATTAGTTGGAAATTCTAGTTTCTGGTGCCTTTGGAATGTAGGAATTTAAAAGAAAACACAATTCCTATGAAAATATGCAAAATTGTCACGTTGATAATGGAGCCTTACGGTTTCAAATGCCATGAATATAATGAAAACTTAATTGCTCATAAGATGACCAATGATGATTAACACCAGCTATGTTTTGTTACATTCATTACTTGACCAAATACACAACTGTGTCTACTTGTTCGTTTGGCAACACAGCTGATTCTGTTATCAGTCATTGAGATGACACTCTTCTTCCGTTCGGAAATGCACCGTGATTCTGTGGCAAATGGAGGCATATACATGGGTGCACTCTTCTTCACAACACTCATGATCATATTCAATGGCTTCTCGGAGCTTACCCTCACCATTTTTAAGCTACCCATTTTTTTCAAGCAAAGAGATCTCCTCTTCTATCCTGCTTGGACTTACACTGTACCATCATGGATTCTCAAGATCCCCATCACATTTCTTGAAGTTGGTGGGTTTGTTTTCATAACTTATTATGCCATTGGATTTGATCTAGATGTAGTCAGGTGGGTTTTATTAATCATGTTCTATTTTTACCCTATGTATTTAATCACTTGCATATGCTAGTCTTACTCTTTTTTATGACAGACTGACAGAGTTTTATTATCCTTAGGCTTTTCAAGCAGTATCTCCTTTTCTTAGCAGCTAATCAGATGGCAGCTTCCCTCTTCCGGTTCATTGCAGGAGCAGCAAGAAACATGATTGTTGCATATGTCTTTGGATCATTTGCAGTTTTAGTTGTTATGCTTTTAGGTGGATTTGTTCTTTCTAGAGGTAAAAAATATGTCATCCTGTTCCATGATTTTGAACTCATTTTGCAGCTTTTGCTGCTAAGTTGCCCCTTCCTTTCATGACTTCCAGAAGACATAAACAAATGGTGGATTTGGGGATACTGGACCTCTCGCTATCTTAGTGAACGAGTTCTTGGGACAAAGTTGGCAGAAGGTCCTTCCAGGCTCGGCTGAACCCCTTGGTGTGCTTATCCTCAAGTCTCATGGAATATTTCCAGAAGCCAAGTGGTACTGGATTGGCTTTGGTGCATTGCTTGGATTCACGCTTCTCTTCAACTCTCTCTTCATGCTCTGCCTTGCATACCTCAAGTGTGAGTGCACACCTTCATTTACAAACTAGTACCTTTCTGGCAGGGCTGTTAAGTGATCAAAACTCGGTACATTACCATGATCTACACTATTTGCAGTTACAGTATGAATTGAAACAGGGAACTGCAATGCCTTACATAATGCCTTGAGTCCACCAAATAGCTTGACAACTTTGCTAAGAGGTATGTATCTCCTGTTTGGTTTTACAGCATATGGGCACTCGTATCCTTCAGTATCAGAAGAGACACTAAAGGAGAAACATGCAAATTTGACTTGTATGACTGTAGATGTGTCATTACATAAAGAGAAGGAAATTGGATGTAATTGCCAGTCATATGAAGGTGCTTGTCAGGACATAGGCAGCTACAATGGAACAAGTTTGGCTAGTACTGATACCAATTATATGTCTGCACAACAGGGGATGATTCTCCCCTTTGTTCCACTCTCACTAACTTTTGATGGTATCAGATACTCTGTCGATGTCCCACAGGTCAGTTTTATATAGGACTGAGTAAATAATTTAAGTTTTTAACTATCAATTTTCTCTTTTCCCTAAACTATAAGTGTATGTATAAGAAAAAAATGTCAATGGAAAACTTCAGGAAATGAAAACACAAGTTCTAGAAGATAAATTGGAGATCCTAAAGGGCGTTAGTGGGTCTTTCAGGCCAGGAGTACTGACTGCCCTGATGGGCATCAGCGGCGCTGGCAAGACAACTCTGATGGATGTTCTGGCAGGAAGAAAGACCAATGGATACATCAAGGGGAGTGTCAACATTTCTGGATATCCAAAGAAACAAGAAACATTTGCACGCGTATCAGGATACTGTGAACAAGATGATATCCACTCCCCACATGTTACAGTGCACGAGTCACTGTTGTTTTTGGCATGGCTTTGATTGCCAGGGGATGTGAGTTCGAAGACAAGAAAGGTCAGCTGATCTGATAAGCACTCACTTTTAGTTTATTATTTTCTGAACACCCATGATTTGGGGATGCAGATGTTTATTGAGGAGGTGATGGAGCTTGTGGAGCTCACACCGGTAAGAGATGCTCTCGTTGGATTACCTAGAGTTAATGGCCTGTCGATCGAGCAGAGGAAGAGGTTGACGATTGCTGTAGAGCTTGTTGCAAACCCTTCAATCATTTTCATGGACGAACCAACATCAGGACTTGATGCTCGTGCGGCAGCAATTGTGATGAGGACAGTGAGGAACACTATTGATACTAGTCGAACAGTCGTCTGCACAATTCATCAACCAAGCATTGACATATTTGAAGCCTTTGATGAGGTAAATGAGCTATTGCCTTACAGCATTAGGAAATTTTATTTTTCAACAAGCCTCATTCCCTCTATAAGTCTATATTCTTCTTAGTTACTACTCATGGGAATAGATGAACCTTGGTTGACATGTTCTATATTTTAGGAATTGAGTTTTAGGTGTTTTTTCTTTAATTGTAAAGATGCCTAGTTCCTGTGACGTATTATAATTTGATTTGATTTTTGAATGAATAATAGTCCCTACCAATACCAACCAAGCAAACCATACTGTTGGAGTATATGTATATGAGGCCCATGAGGCTAGGCCCATGAGGCCCATGTATGCTACACTACATAGTTACCCTTCTAGGGTTAGCCAAATCAATCAAGACAATACATTCCAACATGGTATCAACAGCCTAGGGTTTTCTCCCACCCTTCTTCTCCCACCCACAGCCGCCAGGGCTGCTCCTGCCGCCGGCGCGCCGCTGCCAGGTGCCATGGCCGGCCATGGCGAGCCTCCCCCTCCTCCCTCCTACTTCCTCTCCTTTCCTCCCCTCTCTGGCACCACATCCTGGGCGTAGATCGCGGGCACACCTACTTCTTCCACCGGCGCGCGCGCTGGCCACACAGCCACCGCGGGATGGGCGCCGCCGGCCGCTCCCCCAACCGCCGTGGCTTGGCCGCCGCCAGGCGCTTCTCCAGCAGCAGCGGGATGGGCGCCGCCGGCTTCTCCCCTAGCGGCCACTCCCCTTGCCGCGCCTAGTGCCTCCACGGCTGCCCCAGCTGCGCGCCCTGCCTTGGACCTCACCGCCGAGGGCGCTGCTGCCCCCGCGGCCGACGCCTTCCCAGCCGCCCCGGCCGATGCCGCCGGGCCCGAGGCTCCTGTGGTACCTGGTGATGGCGCCTACGTGGCCCTAGCCGCAGCGGCCACCTACGTCCTTTCCGCTGGTGGAGACGGTGCGGCGACACACCTGCAGGGGCCGGGCATGGGTAGCGGCACCCAGGGCGCCTTCAACTTCCCTTCCCCGCCTTCGGCCGCCCTCTACGCTCCTCGGCCCACCTCCGCCCTTGCTGCCGCGCTGGTTTCCGCCCGGGCCGCGGCCGCCGCGGGACAGGAGCGCGTCCGTGCGGCTGCCCTCGTGTGGCAACGGGAGCGGGACGCCGCCGACACTCTGGCCCGCCAGATCACCGAGGCGGAGCAGCTCCTCGCCCAGGACGCGGGGGCCACCTCCTCAGGCTCGACGAGCCACCTCACCTCCACCACTATGGCTCTCCATCACGACTCGGCCGATCCCCTCGTCTCGCAGCTCCACTACCAGGCCGGCGGTGTCCAGAACATCCGGCTGCTCGTCCCGGTCGTTCTCGACCCCGAGTCGCCCTCGTACGCCCGCTGGCGGGATCTGGTGGTCCTCACACTCCGCTGCTACGCCCTCGACGACCACGTCCTCGATGATCCCATGCCCGTGATCCAGACTCCGTCGTGGCAGCGTCTGGACAGCATCGTGCTTTCCTGGATCCTCAGCACGATCTCCGTCGATCTCCACGACTTCGTTCGCAACACCACCTCCGCTCGCCAGGCCTGGCTGGCACTCGAGGGCCAGTTTCTGGGCAATGCTGAGGCCCGAGCTCTGCGACTCGACGCGAGCTTCCGCACCTTTGTCCAGGGGGACCTTGCCGTTGGTGAGTTCTGCCGGAAGATGAAGGCCATGGCCGACTCCCTCGGTGACCTGGGCTGGCCCGTGGAGGATCGCATCCTCGTCCTCAATGTCCTCCGCGGGCTCAGCGACCGCTACGCCCACCTCAGGACGTGGATCACCCGGCAGAGGCCTTTCCCCACATTCCTGCAGGTCCGTGATGACCTTGTCATGGAGGAGATCTCTCAGGGCCTCCAGTCGGGGTCCACCGCCGCCGCCGCTCCAGGGTCCTCCTCGACTGCACTTGCGGCTACTCCACCGCCGCGCCCGTCTGCACCACCCATGCCCCCATCGTCTGTCTTGGGTCCTCTCCCCTCCGGGCCCAGCGGGGGTGGGGGGGCGTGGCAGGAAGAAGGGCCGTGGAGGACGTTCTGTGGGGGGGCCTGGCCATGGTGGAAACCTAGCTCCTCCGCCGCAGGGTGCTCCCTGGCCCTCTTTCCACAACCCTTGGTCCGGACGCATCTCCATGTGGCCCTTCCAGGCTCCTGGGGGAGCCTCGTCCGCCGGCCGCCATGTTCGCTAGGGCTCCTCCAGGGTTCTACCCCGCGTCTCCGTGGGGCACACCTTCCGGCGCTTCCCCGGGGCCGGCCGATTGGAGCCCGAAGGCGCTGGCTCGCTCCTTCAGCACTATGGGCCTGACACCTCCTGTTGGCCCAGAGTGGATCGCCGATTCCGAAGCTACCTACCACACCACACCAGACCCTGGTATACTCTCGTCTGCTCGTCCTCCTTCTTCTTCTCACCCTTCGTCCATCATGGTCGCTAATGGCTCGTGTCTTCCTATCACCTCTGTGGGTGCCGCCGGCACTCATGGCTCCTTTCATCTTCCCGATGTTCTTGTTGCACCCTCTATGGTTCACAATCTTCTTTCTATTCGTCGTTTTATAGCTGACAATTCTTGTTCTGTGGAGTTTGACTCTTCTGGTCTTACTGTGAAGGATTTGGCTACCCGGCGTCCTCTGCTCTGATGTGACAGTACGGGGCCCCTTTACACCCTTCGTTTTTCGGCGTCTGCCTCGCCATCTTCGCTTTTGTCAGCTGCCTTCGTCACCACCTCTTCCACTACTTGGCACCGGCGCCTCGGCCATCCTAGACGTGATGCCCTGATGCAGCTTAGTCATAGCTCAGACATTCATTGTACTCGAGCTCATGATGAGCATTTGTGTCACGCGTGCCAAATGGGCCGTCATGTTCGTCTTCCTTTTTCTAGTTCATCTTCACATGCGGCTCGCATTTTTGATCTTGTTCATTGCGACCTATGGACGTCTCCTGTACTCAGCATTTCTGGCTATAAGTACTATCTTGTGGTGGTTGATGATTTTTCTCACTATTCATGGACTTTTCCCTTACGTGCCAAGTCTGAGGCATTCCCCGCGCTCCACCACTTTTTCGCTTGGGTTTCCACTCAGTTCGGCCTCACCATCAAGGCCGTCCAGTGCGACAATGGTCGTGAGTTCGATAACTCCACATCCCGGGCCTTCTTCCTCTCTCGCGGTGTCCAGTTGCGCATGTCTTGCCCATACACCTCCTCTCAGAACGGCAAGGCTGAGCGCATGATTCGCACCACCAATGACACCGTGCGTACGCTCTTACTCCAGGCCTCACTCCCCGCTCGTTTCTGGGCTGAGAGCTTGCACACCTCCACCTATCTCCTTAACTGCCTTCCTTCCGCTGCTTGCCCGGCTCCCACGCCGCACCACGCTCTTTTCGGTACCCCTCCGAGGTATGACCACCTTTGAGTCTTCGGGTGTGCGTGTTACCCTAACACCACGGCCACTGCTCCGCACAAGCTGGCTCCCCAGTCCACTCTCTGTGTCTTCCTCGGGTACTCCCCAGACCACAAGGGGTACCGCTGCTACGACCTCACCTCTCGTCGGGTCCTCAACTCTCGCCATGTGGTGTTCGATGAGTCTGTCTTCCCCTTTTCCACCACCACCACCCCTTTCGCCTCCGAGCTTGACCTCTCCTCTTTATTTCCCACTGATGCGGTGGTCGAGCCACCTTTGCCGTTGTTTCCTGCAGGTACTGCGGCCCCGTGCCCCAGCTCACCGTCGGCCGGTGACTCCCCCGACCCTGCTCCCTGTTCGAGCATGGACGGGTCACCTTCTGGGCCTACCCCTGTCATTCCGGCTGACGGGGGTCCCGGGCCGTCGCCTCTGGCTCAGCATGCGCGCTTCGCCCAGCCGGTCCTTGTGTACCAGCGCCGGGCCCGGACTGCGCCGGCACCTTCGCCACTGCCGGTGGCTCCTTCTTCGCCGGAGTCACCACCGGGGCCGTCTTCCTCTCCGCCGGGGACACCGGAGCCATCGCAGCGGCCTCCAACCGCCCGTGTGGAGACCCCGGTGTATCACCCGCCGCTCCTTCACCGCCACCCGCGTCATGTTCACCCTATGGTGACACGACACGCGGCTGGGACCCTGCAGCCCCGGGCTCTTACGACGATGCCCGGTGACTCGCAGGTCTCTCCAGTACCCTCTTCCGTCCGCGAGGCCTTGTCGGACCCTCACTGGCGCCACGCGATGGAAGAGGAGTACGCGGCTCTCCTCGCCAACCAGACCTAGGATCTGGTGCCACGTCCGCCGGGCTCCAACGTCGTCATCGGCAAGTGGATCTGGACACACAAGCGCCGGGCTGATGGCACTCTCGAGAGATACAAAGCTTGCTAGGTTCTCAGGGGCTTCACTCAGTGGCCTGGTGTTGACTGTGATGAGACTTTTAGTCCAGTGGTGAAGCCGGCTACAGTCCGCACGGTGCTCTCACTAGCACTCACTCGCTCTTGGCCCGTGCATCAGCTGGATGTCAAGAATGCTTTCCTGCATGGTCTTCTCACTGAGACAGTTTACTGCAATCAGCCGGCCAGGTTTGTTGACTCCTCGTGTCCTGACATGGTCTGCCGGCTCCACAGATCTCTCTATGGCCTCAAGCAGGCCCCACGGGCATGGAACCATCGCTTTGCCGCCTTTCTGCGGTCACTGGGGTTTGTGGAGGCCAAGTCCGATACGTCCCTGTTCATCTACCACCATGGAGCTGAGACTGCGTATCTACTGCTCTATGTTGATGACATTGTCCTCACCGCCTCCAGTGAGTCACTTCTTCGCCGCATCATCACCTCTCTCCAGCAGGAATTTGCTATGAAGGATCTGGGTATACTCCACCACTTCCTTGGGGTCACAGTTGTGCCTCATCCTGCTGGGCTACTTCTTCACCAGCGGCAGTACACTCTTTACATCCTTGAGCGAGCTAGGATGACAGACTGCAACCCCTGCTCTACTCCAGTTGACACACAGGGCAAGATGTCCGAGGCCGAGGGTAACCCGGTGATAGATCCCACCGCGTACCGGAGTCTTACTGGTGCTCTGCAGTACCTCACCTTCACTCGACCAGACATCACTTATGCAATTCAGCAGCTGTGCCTTCATATGCATGATCCAAGGGAACCCCACCTCACCGCCCTCAAGCGCCTCCTCCGCTACCTCCGCGGCACTGTGGGCTACGACCTGCTCCTTCACCGGCGATCCTCCTCCACCGAGATGGTTGTCTACACGGACGCTGACTGGGCCGGATGTCCGGACACTCGGCGCTCCACCTCCGGCTACGATGTTTTCTTGGGCGGCAACCTGGTGTCCTGGTCGTCCAAGCGCCAGCAAGTGGCCTCCCGCTCCAGTGCCGAGGCGGAGTACCGTGCTGTGGCCAACAGCGTGGCGGAGGCCTCTTGGCTCCGACAGCTCCTGGCCGAGCTCCATAACCCTCTTCTCCGGAGCACGCTTGTCTACTGCTACAACGTCAGTGCGGTCTACCTCTCCACCAACCCTGTGCAGCACCAGCGGACCAAGCATGTGGAGATCGACCTTCACTTCGTCCGTGATCGGGTTGCCATCAGCGAGGTGCGGGTCCTACACGTACCTACTACGTCCCAGTTTGCAGACATCTTCACCAAGGGCCTCCCGTCGTCGACCTTCACCGCCTTCCGCTCCAGCCTCAACATCACCAGTGGCTAGTTGCGTCTGTGGGGGGGGCTCGTATGTGTGTTCTTTTCCTGGTGTCCAGTCTGACTCCGCTGCGATGGTAGTTCAGACTGCGGGGGGTGTTGGAGTATATGTATATGAGGCCCATGAGGCTAGGCCCATGAGGCCCATGTATGCTACACTACATAGCTACCCTACTAGGGTTAGCCAAATCAATCAAGACAATACATTCCAACACATACAAATTTACAGGAGGAAATGGTGAGGGACTGACGGGGAACATTGAATATAGCGGTTACTACAACATCATGTCAACAAGTTGGGTGGGAGGTGTGGTCATGCACCCAACCACCTAGGTTCCTCTCTGTGCTTAAATTTGGGTGTCTATTCTCTTCTTAATGAAAAACTGCCTAGTTTCTCTTGTGTTGTATCTCTTTTTTCTGCTTGAAGAGATCAAACTATGGCAATTACCAATAGCATTTGTGACTTTTGATTGTCTGAATAATGATGCAAAGAATCTTGAATTCATGATTCCATTCACGCAGCTTTTACTGTTGAAGCAAGGTGGAGAACAGATCTATTTTGGTCCACTAGGCCGTCATTCCTTAGAAATGATCAAGTATTTTGAGGTAAATACGACTTAAAAGAATTCAAATGTTTCTACACTGCAATTTCGAAATCAAATGATCTTTCATTTTGTTCAGGAAATTGAAGGAATCGGTAAAATCGAAGATGGCTATAATCCAACGACCTGGATATTGGAAGTGACAACAGTTACACAAGAATTTGTGCTAGGAGTTGATTTCAGTAACATATACAAGAATTCTGAACTCTACCAGTTCAGTAACCTACTTGCCCTACTAGTAGAGTTGTATTTGTTTTTAAATAGTGAACTGTTTGTATTTGTTTTTCTAGTTGGTTGCTACTAGAAAGTGACAGGTGAATTAGTCGAATTTGCAGAAAAGAATTTCTTGTTGTAAGTCGTAGCAGCACAAGTAATGCTTAGTTTTTTTTATTTTACAGGAGGAACAAGGTCTTGATACATGAACTGAGTACTCCACCAGCAGGTTCAAGAGATCTCCACTTCTCCACTATGCACTCACGGTCTTTCTTTATGCAATGTCTGGCGTGCCTCTGGAAGCAGAACCTGTCCTACTGGAGGAACCCGCAGTACAATGCTGTCCGGTTTTTCTTCACCACCATTATAGCTCTACTCTTTGGCACCATCTTCTGGGGCATTGGTGCCAAAAGGTTGAGCCCTATACATTGTAGAGCATCAGTACTTAGCAAAAATGATGTGATCTTGGTGTCACCTATGAAAGTGACAACTATTACCCTTTGCCTCTTAATCCAGGGAGAAACCACAAGATCTGTTCAATGCCATGGGGTCCATGTATGTTGCTGTTCTAACCATGGGTGTGCTGAATGCGGCAATAGTTCAGCCAGTGGTGTCTGTCGAGCGAACGGCCTTCTACCGGGAAAGAGCTGCTGGCATGTACTCAGCTTTCCCATATGCATTTGGATAGGTAAAAATTCTACACACTTTGTTGCCTTTGATGGGTCGAGAGAACATGTAGTGCCTGAAAGGGGAAGCTCGCATCACAGTGTCTCTCCTGCAGGTCTTAATTGAGCTCCCCTACACATTGGTTCAGACTTGCATATATAGTGCCATAGTGTATGCCATGATGGGGTTCAAGTGGACAGTTGCTAAATTCTTCTGGAACCTCTTCTTCATGTACTTCACACTGCTGTATTTCACATTCTGTGGTATGATGACGATCGGATTGACACAGAACCACAACGTAGCATCCATTATATCCGCTGCGTTCCACGCCACATGGAACCTCTTCTCTGGTTTTCTGATCCCTCGAACTGTAAGTTAGCCGTACATTCGTATTGCATTTTTGAATTACTTGGCTATTGAACCTTCAGGCTTAACATCAACCTCATCTATGCTGTTTCAACACTACATTCAGAAAATTCCTATCTGGTGGAGATGGTATTACTGGCTCTGCCCTGTCGCATGGAGCTTGTACGGGATGGTAGTGTCGCAGTATGGTGATGACGTCGATACTCCGCTCTTCGACGGTGTCACCAACACCACCGTGGCGAATTTTGTCAGGGACTACCTCGGCTTCGACCACAGCTTCCTCAGGGTGGTTGCCGCGGGGATTGTGGCATTTGGGCTCCTCTTTGCGCTGTTGTTCGGCGTTGCCATAATGAAGCTGAATTTCCAAAGGAAATGATGAGTGGTATGTAGGTACCGATGATTTGTAATTTGAAATTTGATTGGATTGTTAGTAGATTCTGGTCTTCTTTTTTCAAATTACTTGGTGTCCCAGATACAAATGCTTCAATTTGAACGCTAGAAGACCTTTTTTTATGTTAGAAGACATTGGTTTTACATGAACATATATCTTGCATTGGTTGAAGGGAAATAGTATAAGATTTGTTGTACCAGTTGGTTGTTCAACCTGGTTTTATTTTCTCGATCTGGTTGCTTCCCACCCTTGTTCGAATATTCAGAGGGGTTACTGGAATCGATAGACAACAGGTTGTGGCAGCCATACTGTGAAACCAGTACTGTAAAAGACTCCAGTTATCCACCTCTCCAAAAACATTGCTAACTGTAACGGCAGGTTTGATACTCGATTTACACTTGCACATGACTACATGAGTAACAAGGGCACAAGGCCCTTATTCAACAGACTGATGGTGAAAGGAAAATGGAACAGCGACGTAATGCTGCCCAGTTATTATGAACCATCAGTACAGCTCTAATTGTAACACCCCAGATGTTAAATTCGCCACACAGCAGCAGTATGAATCATGACCTGGCTAAGATTTGCAGTATCGGCATCAAAACTATGGATCTATTTATTATTAGTAACAAAGGCTATAAATATTTGATCAAAAGAATAACAACAAAATGTTACAAGCCCAGGCTACATTATTTCGTTACAAATGCCTTATGCTATTCGCAGCCCAGTAACTTATCTGTGATTCTACTGTCATCCTATCTTCAATGCCCTCAACGACCTAGTTACAACAACTGAATGCAAGAATCACCTGCTTTACTGTACATGTGAAGCTACATGACCTCAAATAATAAATCCTTAACGCTTCTCAGGAAAAAAATGCAACAACCAAGCTTTTGGTTGTGGCTCATAGGAAATAATAGTCTCCCTGATCCAGATCCAATGCTTCAATGATCTTTAAACAGTTCTGCTGGGAAACGGCTGTCAACATGCCGTCTCCTAGGGCCATGTGACTACTGTCTTCAGGAGCAAGGTTAATCACCACATCCATTTCCGAGTAGAAGGTTTCAGCACATCTTTTCCATGGTGCAGTAACACAGAAGCATTTAATGTCGCACCTTGGAAGGCTTGTCCATCCCAATGCTGATCATGTGGTTGGTCTGGTCATTGTTGAAAACCCCCGGCCTCCCATGGGAGCCATGCCATGAAGATCCATATCAGGCTCCTCATCTGCAGTTCCAACAAAAAGTGGATAAAATTAACTTTGATAAAAAGTAATAACATAATACCGACTAAAAAACAAGCCCAAAAAACCCCACTCCAGGTTGGTCCTCAATTGGTAGGCTTACATGCTTCTACAATTTCATGGGAGAAGGTCCTACCCCTCATGTTAGCAACTAATGATATAAAATTGCATGCATAGAATGGAGTGCTGTACTGGTTTTGCTCAAGTGATATACACATGGGACATGAATCCTTACAACACACACCCACAAATAACACCGTTCTCATGTGATAAATATATATAGTTTGATATATAACAGTAGCCATTTATTTGAAGTTTAATCCCAGTCTGGGAAACCATATTTAAAGATTAACTTAGCATGAGTAGCTTATTACCATTTGTATCTTCACCAGATTCTGCACCAGCAATCCCAATGCAAGCAAACAAAGAAGAATCGTCAACTTTCAGATGCTCATATGCAAGATACAGATCCTCAATCGTGGCACTTTCATATAACGTCGTCAATTCCTTGATGCATGATACATCCTGCATTTGATTGGAGCGCAGGAATGATAAGAAAAATTGAGGTATTAAAGTTAATAAGGATTAACATGCAGAAGATTTCCATCCACTATAATATAAAGTTTCTTTAAACAATCTGAATGGGAAGCTGACAGGTGCCGAAAATTCCGACAGAAAAGGTTACCAACTACCTAACATCATCCACATGACAGGCTTGCAACTGCGCCAGGTCAGTTGGCCTGCAATATTGTTTCTGTTTTCCTTCTGCTAGTAGCAGGGAAAACATTAGCATGAATCTAAATATATGCAGTCCAAGGGGATCCCAAACAGGCCCTAGTATTTTTATCCACATGCATCCAAATTAAGCAGTCTGTAATTTTGTTTTTGGGCCAGTAGATAGCTTTAGATTCATTTTCTTTCTCAGTAAGAGTTGTTATTACTTTCCCAGTTTAAAAAAACTTCTATTTGTGTATTACCTGTGGCTGTAAACTCCTTTATATCTCAAACATGAACTCTCCCGCACATTCTTGATAAATAATTTTGTGATTTCTTTTATAGAGAGATTATATTTTGTCATAGCATGCCCCAGAGATGGTATCAGGTCCGCAGGATTCCAAAGTTACATGAAGATTGAAGAAACTATTCAAAATTACCAGCAATTTAGCAAGATTAGCTAGAACATGAGTTCACAGATCACAAAACTTTCTATCATGAGTTCATGACATGGTTAAAAAAAAATGCCAGCACAAGAAAAGTTTGGTCCTTAGTTCTTGAGAATATAAGATGATAAACAATAAATGAATTTCACCTTTCTTGGTACAGACGACGACTGTAGATGGGCTAGCAAACCAAGCCAGTAGGCATTTGTCTTCGTCTCAGCCTCATGTTTCATCAACAGCGTCCTCTTTGCCTGAAAATTATGAATTTCAGATGGTATAGATGCATTCTAAGTTCAATACACAGCTAAAATGTTGTATCTTAATCTTAATCTATGAGATGCATGACTTAATTTTTAAGATCTGTATTCAAATTTCAACCAAAAAGGTATTAAAGCAATTACACAAAAAATTAATGTGCCCAAATGTAATATTATTATACTGACAACATAGATCCATAAGCACACCAATCCTACATGTACTGGTTCTGTGATATGAACTACAGAATGAAAAGGACAAGCAAAGTTCGACTAACCCGGTCGAGCTCCCTTTCCACAATTCGGCTACTATGTAATCCTCTCAGAACACCTTTGCAAGCATCAACAGCTTTATGGACCTGGAAATAATGATGGTTAGATGTATTGCTCGAAAAAAAAAAGTCAGATGTAGGAAGCACACTGAATACTTGAATTCAGTAGGACCAAAATACCTTGCTTGGAGTTGAAGTGACCGCAATCACATACCAACCAAGATCCAATTTGTCAAAAAGGTTTAATTCAAAAGAAACATCATATGTTAATCCCATTGAATCTCGAACTGTAGTAAATAACCTGGCAGTAAAACAGTGCAGCACATTATGTTAGGCCTGCCAGCTAAATACCCAACAAAACTATCCATCACCGCGCACACTATCTATAATGTGATCTTCTAGTCAAGAATGGTGTGGCTGGCATATTAACTGGTATGTGAGCATTCAATTTATATGAGCAAATTCAGGTTTCTTAAGTACCAAACCACAGCTTGATATACTAATATGCTCATCCATCCAAGGTACATAGATGATACATAAATTATGGCCTTTGTCATGTTTGAAGAAGCTTTGTATTAATCTGCAGAAGAATCATATAGAAATGTTTTTACCTAGAATTGATAATTTCAGCAAGCAGACTCAAAGTGATGCCAAAGAAAAGAGGGTGGCTGCGAACATCGATGCGTCTCTTCCCTGTTAGATCCAAGTTTACTGGTTCGGATATTTCTGCTGCAATAGCACGAAAGATATCAAACAACATAGAAATAAACATTTATGCAAGTCGCTAACATAAGTAGGAAGTTCCTCAAAGAGAAGCATAAACCAAGCCTAACTTGTAAGATATTTTGAATCAACTACGTGACAAATTACAAGCCTAGCACATATCAAATTGGATTGGAATTACCATCAGCATCAGATCTCTGAATAACATTAAATAGGTCATTTCCTTCAGTAGCGAATCCCCAACGGTTAGGAGCAGGGCCTGCAATATACGCACAGGCTCTCTCATCTGTGTCCTTTATGTATACCTGGTGAAGAAGCAGCACAATCAACAAACATGTCTTCAAAGCACAAGCATCATAAATGGAAGACAGCAAAATGATTCAAGAGTTATGGTTCAAAGTTATAACTAGAAGAAAATCAAAATACTTAAGCATGTATTTTTTTCCCCCCACGACTCATCAACACTTCAATTAATGAGTACTGTAACGATGATTTAGTGACACATTAATGCCTCAACTAACATCAGTATTGTAATGAGAATGTAATGATCTCTTATATTATTGTAGCAGTGGAACTAGAAATACTTATGCTGAATTGGAAAATTGATAATGGATGCCACAGGAGACTCCATACTTGCTGGAAATGAACATCTGATGGAAACGGTCGGAAGGAAATCTTTTCAATACGCTCCTCTGTGTTTGGAGAACTCGCAGCCCTCACAGTCCCAAGATAATCAAGAACACAAGATTCTACTTCTTCCTCAGTGAAATCACCAACAATGCTGACCTGAAAAAATGGATATAAAATCAAATAAATATGGGAAATTATTAATTAAACATATGTTGGAGCAAGTAAAGGTGCAATGAGAACACTTGAAGAGAGAAGAGAAGAAATGCAAGAAGGAAAAAAGCAATTCGCAAACCTCCATGTTGCCACCCACAAACTGGTTCATGACAGCATCTTTAACTGACTGAAGAGTCAACTTCTGCAACGAATGTGGTGACGGCTCTACAAACCTTTCATCATGGTTTAGCATGGCTAACATAAGCTTATGAGCTGTAGAACGTTCCAAACTTTTGGGGATAGAGCGATAGTAAGACAGATATAACTGAGTTGCTCTATCGAATGCATCATCTAGCCACACATTATGCTGTAATACAAAAGGAGAAATGTTATAAATGTTAGACCTCCTTTATTTCGAGAAAACTAGTTCTCTACAATGTGGCAGGTGAGTATTACATATAATAAAATAAAAAGGCATACCTCAAGGACCATATGAAGGAGTTGGAAAGCAGCACGCATGCCATTGTCTCTTAAAGCAAATCTAAATTCCATAAATATGAATTCCTCGTTTGATTCCAGTGAGCAGTTGATAAGATTATTCACGCAGAAAAGTTCAACCTGAAATCAATATCCATGAACTTCTATGAAGTATGAAAACAGCCAACCAATAATAAGTACTATTGAACAAATATTAGAATTCAAATTCAGAAGATGAAAGGTAACCAAAACGTCTCTTTCTCTGTGTCTGGAGGGGGTTCTTGTGCTTGTATGGAGATATAATAGATGTAATGATGTACAGACTACGCTATCATGATAGAAGTTAGACCCCATATAAGTAGAATATACCTGTTCCCTAGAAAAGTTACCAACACAGCCACCTTCACTCAGGGTACGAACACCAACAATGACAGATCCCTTTGATTCAGAATCTTCTGTTGCTCTCCCTCCACCTACTATGAGCCGCATGACACCAACCCTTGCTTCATTTTGTGTGATCTGTGATATCATAAACGAACTCTTTAGAAAGACTGTAAGGGACATGATAACAGGCTTAACTACATGCAAATAGGAACATGAATGTGAAAAGGATTCTTCTATCCACTGAATAACAAGAGGCAAATGATAGGAATTACCTTGTAGTTGACGGAAATGCCATTAGAAAGACGGCGTTGTGTTATACCAGTTTCACTGTCAAACACTTTCACCACATTCTCCTCTTTGGTTAAAGGAACAAATGACGGTTTGTGTTGTGATTTCAGTTCATCGAGCTCTGATTGGGTGATCAATTCCTTTGGCACCTCAAGCTGCAATAGGGATAAAAGTATTCGATCAGCAACCCCAGAAAACCATATGTTGCTTGGAAGTATCCTGGTTTCAGTTCACAGAGGTTCCAAAAGAAACTCCAAACCAAGAGAAATGGAAACTAACCAACATACCTCAGGCTCTGGGTAAATAGGTTCCTCAAGACCTGCCTTGATGGCCTCTGTGATTTCTTCTGGATATATCTCAAATTCAGTTTCACCTACGCCATCAACATGCACCATTCTAGGGACACATGCCACAATAGCAGCAGGAAGGGGTGCATTGGGTTTTCCAAAATCCGAAATGAATTCCAGTACTTCCGCGCCAACAGTATTGACCTACATATGGTAAACACATATTACAGTATCATAAATAGTTCCTTTGCAGAGGTAATTGGAGTGATGCCATCATTCCTACAGCAGTTTGTACAGTACCTCTTCAAGGGTGACAGTTTCAGCAACTGCAAGCAAACTTTCATGTCCCTGCAATTGATCCATGACAGTGTGGCCAAGTGCATCACTCTCCATGATGAAGTCCAAGTTGTCGACTGAGGGAACACTGTCAATCATCATAGCCAACTGCTCACTATCTTTTATTAGTGCGTCCATGTAACGGGTCATTTCTCCCATTGTAACACCAAATTCTTTCAGTCTTCGCACCTGAAATAGCACAAAGAAATGTTGCTGAAAAGGACAAAACACTTATGAAGTAATCACTAGTGAAAATATAGATCAAGCCATTGTGCAGAATACATCTTATTCCTATTGCATATAAAACTGAATGTAAAACCAATTCAACTATAGTGCCATAATGATAGAACTAGATGGTGGTCATTATCTAGCAAGTAACACCCATACATCAATTGAGGTCCCATGCATACGGAATATTATTTGAGGAAAGCAAATCATGGTTTAGGAGTGGATTTGACCTGGTTCAAACATGGTTTAACTGTTCTTGGGTCTAACTCAGGTTTGGTCTAGGTTCAGCACCAGTTGCTCGTGTGCCAAGATGTTCTTAAGGAAGATTTGGGACGGGTTGAGCCCCAGATTGGGATTGTATCATGCTGCAGTATTAGGCTAATTCACAATTGGGCTTGCATTATATCCAGCATTAAGCTGAAATAGTGAGCTTCAAGCTGGACATAGGTTCAAGGACTGGCTGGAGTCGGTTATGGCTCATGCTGGCATAATCTTAAAATTGTCCATTTCATTCCTTGTTATCTGTTCGCCTTCAAAAGCCGAAGTTCCTAAATCAATTTACTTGTGTGCAGAAAGAAGCAGGAACTATACATGCACTAACCAAACAAAATCGAAAAAGTTGTCAAGACTTTCATCATATGATCGGAATAAATAGGTTTATTCTAGTACCAAACTAGATCAAAGCTTATATCACTAAAGCATTTTTGCAATCAAAGACTCTATATACATTTCAAGACCTAAAATACAATGAGCTATAACAAGATTTGGAAAACAAACCTCGTGAACAGCAACTTTGATTGCACTTTTCCAATTTTGGGGTTCAGCAGTTACTGTAAGAGTAGTGACCGTGCACCCTTCCCTTCCAGAGTCACTGTGGTCCAGCTCAACTGACGTAAAAGGAGGGTTTGAGCTCTGTATAGAGTCCAAACAGGAAACAATTCATTCAGTTGTAACAAAAAAAAAACTCAGATGCAACTGGCAACAATCAAGATTTATGAATAATCACAAACCTTGTATCTTGTATTGATTCGAAAATGTAGGGCAGACAAAAATATCCTTTTCATGAGTACACTGCGCAGGTCCTTGTAGGTCTGAACTTTGCTAACAGGTATCTTTCCAAATGAAAAACAACATTAGGAATATGCAATCATTGCATCCCTAAGAAGTATCCTATTCGAATATTATAAACATGAATATTTTCAGCAAGCACCGTTGTTTACATGAAGGATGACACAGCTAATGAAGGTGCAAAAGAAATCAAAACTTGCAGGCATTAGTCCAAAGGCTGATCTGGTTTGTTAATCCCAAAAAAAAAAACAGGAACTACTAACAGAACATATGGTGTTACACTTTAACCACAAAAGCATCACTTAAGACTAGAAGAAATAAAATTTGAGCATACCTTACAGAACATGTTGATAGAGAAACTCTGAATCAACTCGTGCTGAAAAATTGCTGGGGGTTTGGCATCCTGAGCAACACCAGGAAGGGACCACTTATGCTCTACAGGTGGTCTAACTGCTTGTCTTTCCCTTTTTACAGGCTTTATTTTATCTGTGGCAGGTGATTTTTCACCAGATAGGTTTGCAGCAAAGCCACCTGGGAGCTTTGGTGCAAAAAGGCTTGCCAAAGCACCAAATGGACTAGAGCTTGGTACAAGGTTTCCTTCATTTTCTGAAAGAGTGTGTTCAAATACAGCCTGTATTGTAACAAGTCAAACCATCAACCTGCTATGTGATCCTAGAGGCTGCCAAAATTATCAAAATTCTTCAGTGTATTTTCTAATTACCTCTATTTCCCGCACAGCTCTAGGAATATCATCAATTTCCCCCACCAGATATAAAGTGGCATTAGCAGGATAGTACCAGCGCTCATGAAATCTGCGGATCTTATCAGGGTCCCATTTATGTATTTGCTCTTCAAGTCCAATAGGAAATCTGTTGCTCAGTTTGTTTTCTGAGTGCAGATGTTGCAACAACTGCAGCAAACAAATTATAATTAGCATAACAATATGGCGCCCTCATACATAGATTTAGCATGAGTTTTCAGGAGCAATAAGGATATAGCCCTTCTAAAATGAAGTCCCATATGGGCAAAACAAAGGACACTAGGTCGGTGTGAACAGTTCACTTGCCTGGCAATCAACGCGATACTCTATTGTGTTCATCATCTGGAGCTCAGAAAGAATTGCTCTTCTCTCCTTCTCAACACGAGATGAAGAAAACTTTGGATGAAAAGCTATCTGGAAAAATAGAACAGCAGACTTGTCATATTTTGTGTTGCAATAGAAAGAATTTGTTATGAAGATTTCCAAACACCTCAGCAACATTGACCTAAAAATTCAGGTATTCATTGGACATGCAGAATTTCAAATATTCATAAAACGACCAAAATTGACATCTCCAAGATGATCGCTCCAAAAAGGAATGCTATTTAGTAACACTTTACCTCATTCAATGCATCCAACACAGAAGGGAGTAAGTCTTCACCATATTCCTGAAAATAAAGGACAAACTAAGATGTAAACACATGTAAACATTAAATACCACAAGGGACCACATCTAACTAGGATCATAAGTTCTAAAAATTATAACTTCACAGTCAACAAATACATTATTCAGTCCATTCACGCGTGATCTTTGTCCAAGGACAACTAACAAGAAAACAAAATTGGACTCCAACAAATACAAATTATCATAAGTTTATTTCCAATTTCAAAATGGACAGTAATAAGTTCCACAAAGAACTGAATAAAAGATAGAAAAGTAAAGACCTTTGTTTTAGTTGGAGAGTGGATATGAAACACCGTATGGTGGAAGTCTGTATATGCATTAGACCTCGCACCGGTCCCCAAAAGCTTTTCACGTTTTTTACTGCCAAGAAACGCAACATGTTCAATCATATGTGCAATTCCCTGCTCGTCCTCCTCCTCATCAATTGATCCAACGTGAACTTCCATGTGAGCCTCAAACCTGCAAAATAGCTAGTTGAAACCATAATACACATGTTCTCCACATATCATGGCAATGTTTGGTTGCTTCACAGTTAGCATAAAATTTAGCATGAAATGGGCATCAGGATAATATTTGTTGCTTGATTTATTTACTATTACACAGTTCTGATGTTCAACAAATCAAATAAATATTTCACATTAGTTCAGATGTTCAAGACTCCACCCATAGTTGTCAACTTTCAAGTATCTCCAAAATTCAAATTATAAGTTACAGAAAACCATCAAAGTTCCAACCATTATATGGAAATTAAGGGGGAATTGTACAAAGTAAGTCCTTTGTCATAAAAATTAATAGATACGAGAAAGAAAAAAGTTTCCTAACCTGTTTGCTGGAACTTTATTTGGCAAAATAAGATACCGAAGGCCATTCTTCAATTGGCCACGAATTAGTTTTGGATGCTCAGGAAGCGAAGTGTTGAGAACATCTTCAAGCTCCTCCTTACTAATAGCATGATCCATGTCAGATGTATCAAGGGAAGTGTCAGACCATGTTGGACTTGCAACATGTGGTTCATCAGGTCCAGCGGCGCGCAATATATGGCTAGGCCTGACCTGAAATTTATCAAGGAAATGATTCAGCAAAAGGCTGCCCACATCCTACGGGACCTTTAAGAGGACACAAAGATGACATGGACAAGAGATCAGATTATACTCTGCAACGCAATGTAAACTTGCAATTTCCTTCTTTTTTACAAAAAAAACTCATCTTTCTAATAAAATGATAGGAGTAAGTGCATCAGAACAAACATATGACAGCCCCAGAAACAAAATAACACTACCAATACAACAAACATGATTGAGCTGCACCATCAAGATAGATGAGATATGGAAAACTATCCTGGCAAAATGGTGCTTGTTACACTGATACTCAGTACTACTGCACAGGACCTCTCACTAGGTTCAAGTTTTGAAGTTAATTCAACAATTAGCCTACCAGATATTCAAAAACAACTGTGATTGCTCCTTTGATAAAATCCAGAGATGTGGAACCTTAATTTTTCTTAAGACAAGAAAAAGCACGGTGGTACACTGATACTACCTAATGTAGTACTGACGAGGACAGATAAAAAAAAGTTGAATTTCCAATCCGTGCATTTATTGTTCTGAGCTGATGATACGCCCGTTGCATCCCTAGCAAGCAAGCGAAGAAAAGCTAGCCAGCCATGGAAGTAAGGTACTAAGCACTTTCTTATCGCACTCAATCCATCCTGATTCCTAATCTGATAATTCACACGAGTCGTCGATCCAAAGCAGTAGATGAGAACGAACCTTGGACCCGCTCAACCGGCTGCCAAACGATACTCCCGAGGCGTGCGGGAGCGCGCACGGCGCGAACCTCGCGAGCCCCGACCTGCCCCGCCTGCTCCTGGGGAAGCACGAGAGGCAACCGCCCTTCTCCTCGCCGACGCCCCAGGCCGACGCAGCCAACGCGGACGCCGCGCCGAGCCCCTGCGCGCGTCTCCTCGACCTGCGAGGCACGCAATACGGCGACGAGTCAGCGGAGGGGGCGACGCGAGCCCGCCAACAGCACGGATACAAATTGGAGCCGGCACGGTCGGAAGCAGTCACCCACCTGGGCGAGACGGCACGGCGGTGCGTGCAGCGGAGGGTGTTAGCCGCGACGACGGCGGAGGAGCGGAGCGGGAGGACGGGCCGGCGCGGCGCGGCGGGGCGGAACGAGAGCGAGGAGCGGCGCGCGGCGGCGGCGGCGGCAAAGGGGTGGCGCGGGGCCAGGCGCGGCGGCGCGGAGGCCGCCGACGCCGCGACGGGCGGGAAGGGGGCCGAGGCCATGGGGGGTGGGATGGCCGCGGGGGAGGGGAGGATAGGGGGGACGTCTCCTCTTTGTTTTTTTTAATATAAATAAATTTATATATAATTTTCTCTGCTTTCTCGGTGGTTTTTGGCACGGCGGCCGCGTTGCTTCCCGGAGACGAGGCGCAGCGCAAATATCGTGGCCCTCGGACTGGCGGTGCTGCCGACTTGGACTGTGGTTGTGGCCTGGGTTTGGCTTGGGCCTTGTTCACTTACCCGATTTGGGGCACCGATTCGGGCACTGTAGCTACAGTGCCCGTGTCGGAACACTGTAGCACCTTTTGTTTTTAGTGTAAAAATTGTCCAAAAAATGATTAATTAGACTCAAAATGTTCGTCTCGTAAAGTACAACAAAACTGTGCAATTAGTTTTTGATTTCATCTACATTTAGTACTCTATGCATTTGCCGGCATTTTGATGTGATGGAGAATCTCCTTTTTGCACAGTGGAATTTGGGGGGAGAATTTGGGATCTAAACAAGGCCTTGGGGTTTTGTGCGCGATTGGATTTGAGTTTGAGGACTCAGCCTGACCACCAAGATATTTGAGACTTGTCATGCGGTGAACTGGTGATTGAGTCGTGACCGGCTATCCTTTGGGTTTTGTCATCTCTACTGTATATCCAGTTTGTTTTCCTCGAGGCACGCACAGTGCAGGACCTATGTTCGGGTGAGTTCTGTGGCCCTGTTTCGGCTCCAAAGAAAAGCCGCTGCTTTATAAAAAAAAAATCAGTTAACCAAATTTTTTGATCTCTTCGGTTAAGACTTTTGTGGTCTATATTAGTTTTTTTACAACAAATTCAGTTAACACTTCTCCAAAAACGATATTGTTGATAACCGATTTAACCATAGCGATTTCACCAAATTAACCAAATGTCAAGCCTAGAGAGGGAAAAAGCTACAACTGCAGCGGTGGTGGTGACTTTTTTCTGTTAGCCGAATATGGTTTGTTTTTTACATGTTATGTTTACACGAGAATTTTGACATAAGGCAATGTTTTCATGATTATTGTGGGATAAAAAGGTAACAACATTGTATCAATTAGTCTCTCTTCTTGTGATAAACAATGTCGAGAATATCGACCAAAAAATCACTAGCAGAACTATTATAAACGCATACACAACATACACAAATTATTTACGTCGAAACCCTCATAAAGGTGATGACTAAAAAACCAAAATACTACTAGTCTACTCTGTTCGACAACTCTTCTTAGAGCATTTTTCTGTTTGATGAAATGCCTCTCGTCAGCCAAACAGTAAGTAAAAATCCACGTAGTAGATTCTAGTGGGGATCAGACAATAATCACTTTTTCATGTATAACTGATAGATGAAAAAAATTACTCATCGCTGCTCCATATTTAAACCCCACCAAGATCACTTCCCATACCCCCACCAGAATCACTCTATTAGAGTATTAGGTAGCTGGAACTAAGAATCTAAAAATAGAGCTCTACCATTTAGACCCTTAGTTACTACTATCGACAACGATTAGGGCGTCCCCAACGGTGTTTAAACCGTTAGCTTCCATGAAATTCTATTGGACGCTGCGGAGAGAGAGGACCTAGCTAGCGCTTGTACACTCGCTGGTCTCGCATGGAGTAAAAAAAAACTTTCTTCTCAGTTCTGACGATATGCATACCTATCCTCTCCACTTCTCTACTTTTTTCATTGTTTCCAGCATCAAAATCAACTAGCGATTTACTTCTTCCACTAGGGACGCCCTTACAATGAACCTTCTCTAGAGCATCTAGAGGATTACAACAATAATAATACACTTATCAAGCTATAAAGATGGCATCAAGTATAATAACCGCATCCAAATACACATGCATATGACAAACATGTATGACAACAATCAAACAGAGAAATATGGATTAAGGTGGATATATGGACATCCAAACAAGTCTTAAGGATTTTAGCGAAGCTATGGGGACCAAATTGTTTTTTTTCTTGAGGGAAACCAAATTGGTAATCGTTGTCTACACAGGGTGGATTAGCAAATGTTGCTCAATAACCCAATTCAAAGGCATATTTTGGCCCAACAACACTTCTCAGAACACTGGGCTCACTATCACGCCCAGACCAACCTGGCAACATCAAAGCAGACCTGCACCTGCTGTCCCCCGGGCATCGTCCTCACGCCAAACCTGGCAGCCTCCCCGCACATCGGCCAAGGGCCTGTTTTGTTCGCCAAATTTACTGAGAAAGGGTATCGTAGCATCTTCGTTGTTATTTAGTAATTAGTATTCAATTATAATTTAATTAGGTTTAAAAGATTTGTCTGGTGAATTTTGTCTAAACTGTATAATTAATTTTATTTTTTATCTATATTTAATACTTTATGCATACATCAAAGATGTGACGTGACAGTTAAAAAATTTTAAGAAATTTTGGAAACTCCGCCGCCCGCAGCCAATCGCACTCCCAACAATCAGCCCAAATCGAACTTTTTCTATTTGGGGCGGTACCTGAAGAGCCCTAGCGCCGCCGCCGCCGCCCCTGTCGTCCACCACCGCTGGTCCCCTCCCTTCTCCTCCAGCATCTCGCCGGGGGCTGAAGAAAGTGGGGATCCATTGTTTTTAATAAGTTTTTTTTTCTAGTAGATCGAGTCATTAGGGTTAGCGTCTCTCCATGCCAAATTACTTGGTACTGGAGTTTTATCTCCTCCTTCTCCTCATCTCTGTCGACGGTGAAGGAAAAGGGTGGAATCGTCTTCTCCATGGCGGCTCCGTTGAAGATGAGGGCGACAATATCGGCGTCAGCATCTTCATCGACATGACGACATGGAGACTTTGGTTTCCGGACGACGGCATCAAGGTGGAGATGATGTCGCCGTCATGGAATAATTTTCTCCGGTCTTTTCTCCGTTTTGTTGTGGTTAGATCTGGCCACGATGAAGGACTAGGGAGAATAATTTTCAGATCAATCTTCCTCACTCTTCGGTGGCAGAAAGAAGAAGAAGAAAGACACCAAAAAGAAGAAGTTCCTCCATTCCGCCTACAGGAATGTTGGCCGTTGTTCGTTGGACATTTGTTCTCAGGCCATTTGCCGAGTGTTTGCCTGTGCGGTCATCCATACTGCAAAGCATTTAACAGGTTAGGTTTTGAGTTGTGTTATTTACAGCGTGGGTACTATTTTGTAATTAATGTGTTGATGTACCCAGCTATCATATAATATAATTCATCTTTCGTCGCAAAAAAAAAAACAATCAGCCCAAATCCCCCACATCCTAGGGCTCATCACGTCCCCCAAAGTCAAAACAGAGACCTCCAGCCGCAGCCTGCAAGCCATTTCCTCGACCGCATCGCCGCCCGCCCCCGCCTCCATGGCCACCTCCGCCCTCGCCGCTCTGTCCGCCACCACGGCCGCCGCCGCCGGGAAGCGCATCCTCCTCTCGCGCCCCGCCGCCTCCTCCCTCTCCTTCGCCTCCCGCCGCCTGGCCGCCGCGGGCCCCCTCCGGGGATTCCTTGGCGCGCCAATCCGGGCTGTGGCGTCGTCGGCGTCGGCGCCCCCCAAGACCATCGCGGTCGGGGACCGACTCCCTGACGCGACGCTCTCCTACTTCGACACCTCCTCCCCCGACGGCGAGCTGAAGACGGTGACGGTCCGCGACCTCACCGCGGGGAAGAAGGTGGTGCTCTTCGCGGTGCCCGGCGCGTTCACGCCCACCTGCACCCAGAAGCACCTCCCGGGGTTCGTGGCCAAGGCCGGGGAGCTCCGCGCCAAGGGCGTCGACGCCATCGCCTGCGTCTCCGTCAACGACGCCTTCGTGATGCGCGCGTGGAAGGAGAGCCTGGGGGTCGGGGACGAGGTGCTGCTCCTGTCGGACGGTAACGGGGAGCTGACCCGCGCCATGGGCGTCGAGCTCGACCTCTCCGACAAGCCCGTCGGGCTCGGCGTCCGGTCCCGCCGCTACGCGCTGCTCGCGGAGGACGGCGTCGTCAAGGTGCTCAACCTCGAGGAGGGCGGCGCGTTCACCAACAGCAGCGCCGAGGACATGCTCAACGCGCTCTGAATTTGCCACGCCATGGTTGTTGGGTTCGTCTCTCTCTTCCGGCAAAAGTTAGTTTTTTTGGTTGTTTCTGAATAATCGTGACGGCAACGGTGGCTTGTTCGTTCCTGCCGCCACTGTTGTGTTGTGATCGGCACTGTTACTAGTGCACTGCAGAGATGCAAGTTTCTTGTGAACATGGCTGTAGTATAGGTATAGATTCCTGCGATTGTGGACGCCCTCTGTTTCATGACTTATCATGGTATGCTACTCTTGTCTGAGAATTGGTCATCTGCATAGTACCACTACTATCACAAGCGTTCGCTGCAACGGCTCCATTTTGATTGGAAAGTTCAGGCTGTGATGCTCACCATGGCAAACAAATACACTTTTGATATTAGACTGTGCACCGCAGTTAGTTGCCATGGTTATCTAGTTTAATTGGGGATTGTCAGTGTTGCAGTGTCCCTCTTATGCCTGCAGTTGGTCTGGTGTCACATAAGTTGCTTTCTTAATGAACGCTGATTGTGGGGACTCAGATTCACTCGGGTTTTAGTGAGCAAGGGGTCACATGGCTCTTGGCGACGAGCTAAGGCTCTTCTTTTGTTTGCCTTGTTAGCACCTCATTATCTCTTGTTGTTGGTCTATTATTATATTCACTGGCAACCAACACTTTGTAAATATCTTGGTATGGCCGTGTTAGAATTAGAAATTAGAGTTAGACATGAGGACGACAGAGTTGAAGACCCAATCAGTGGAATTTGTCGGAAGAGTCCTAGTTTTCTGGGGTGGAAAATTAAGCGTTAGGTTCTGAACCCAGAGCGATCATAAGCTTGATCCAAACTCTGAATTCTGAAGCCTGACCTGAAACCTACTTCATGCTTCAAAATCATCTTCAGTGCTTCAACTTAGCAGAAGTACGTTGTGTGGCTTCTTTTTCTCTGAATCCTACTTCATGCTGAGAAGCTGAAGCTCCTCATCAGTCATCACTAGTGGCTTAAGTCTTCTTTTTTGAGAAAATGCTGAGCTCCCCTTAACATGCCACCAGTCTGAGAAACTGCATGCTCTTTTGGAGTGGCTACCTTTTCTTCAGATGCTAGGTTTGGTTGGTCGAGAGCTGAAGAAGGAAGGTGGTCGAAATCTCCTGCACGGCAGCAGCTGCTGCTAAAGTGCTAATTGCTGCTTCAGAGGAAGCGCAATCAAATTCGGATGTGTTACCGGTTCCGTCGCTAGCGTTCGGTCCAAATACGATTTGCAGCAATGGATAGAGACTGTCGTGCAGTAGCATTGAACATGATCCTTGCGGTCTGCAGTGAATAATTACCCCTTTACGAAGCGAGATGCTGACTTTTATTAAGGATTTGCTTGAACAGAAATAGTGCTTTACTACATCTCAAACAGCCGAAACAGGCTTCCCCTCCACCGCCACGTCGCTGATTTTCGCTGGATCTAAATCTTTGAGGCCTTATTTGGGTGCGCATGTATTCATCTTAATCTACGTGTGATGAAGTGGATTGGAGTGGAATTAAACTAAATTTTATTCTAATCCACTCTAACACAAGTGGGTTGAAGTGGATACACATGTATCCAAACAAGCCCTGAGGTGGAAGTGTGGAACGCAGCGTTCGTTTCGCTAAAAAGCCAGGCTGAAAAGTATCGTTCGCTGATTTGTTGTGAGAGAAAAACACCGTACCATTGCGCGACGATCATGCCAGTTGCCTGCTTATACCACGGCTTACAGGACAAATGTTCATCGCTGGACGCTGGCTCTTAACTCTGAAACCTTCTTAGACTTGCAATTGCTTAGCCAGCCGCGACCACGGGGGAGTTTACAGTGAGGTGGAGGCACGGGGGACCGTTAGACTTTCTTGGAACGTTGATCCAGTTTATTGAGAACTCGATAACCTTACCTGCCTGTTTTTTTTTATCACTACTGCAAGTACTTGTGTTTCGATGGTGCAGAAGGTGAGAGAGAGACGGGTTGTTTAGGGAAGCAAAGACAACCATCTGTAGGGGATATCGAAATTACGTATATATAGAAGTATATAGCAATGCACGGAGGAAGATACCGATTTTACATTACCCTAAACTCGTCAGTCAAAATTTCAAAAGACAGAGAGATACGGATTTCTGAACCGGAATTCAGGACAGTCGGAGGATACACCAGAGCGACAATGCTTGGTTGGGCTTTGGTCACTGAATCGCCTTTTGATTGGGCTTTGGTCCACCGAATTGCTTTCTGGTTGGGCTTTCGTCCACTGGAATCACAGGGTATGTTTGATTCGGAAAAAGGTCCATTTTACGTCATGGACTATTGCCATAGCATGATTTTTTTTTCTAAAAATCCAAAATTAGACATTTTACCCATGAAACTCTCAAAACCGTTCAAATTACCTCCCCAGCCTGGTTTGAAGAGGTTTCAAAGGTCGTTTTGTCTTTTCTTTTAGTTAAAATTATTGGAAAATACTTGACAAGATCTTTAAATCATAGACAATGTCTTTAACCTTTTAAAAAATCTGATAAAAACATTGAGATAGATTGGGATTTAAGGAATCGAAGTACATTATTGAAATCTTGTGAAAATATATGTAGAAGCTTCAAAAATAGAATTAGGTCCACGGAAATAAAAAAATATCTAGAAAATTATTAAAACATTATAATCAATGTCTAAGCATGTTTTAAAAACTTTGCACTGCAAAAATAAGAGATGCAACTAGCATGATGCGACATACATTAATGTTAAATGCATTCATGCTATGCATTCGTGCTGGTTGGGTTTTTTTTATCGTGGAAAGTTTTCAAAACATGTTAGATATCTATTAGAATGTTTTAGGAATTTTCTAGATTTTTAGGATATTTTCCATTTTTAGAGCTAAATCTAATTTCTAGAAGCTTCTGAAGATATTTCATGGGCTCTAAAAAATTTATTTGGATTTGTAATATCCCAATGTATATTAGTATATGTAGGTTTTTTAAGAATTTTTGGAAGGTTGGAGACATTTTCTATGGTTTAATATCCTTATAAGTATTATTCATCATATTTTTTACAAAAAAAAGAAAAATCCGCCTTCAGAACCACTTTAAAATGGGTTAGGAAGGTAATTTGAATAATTTTGAGAGTTATAAGAGGCAAGATTTTTTGTTTTGAAGTTTTAGGAGAAAAATTAGACTACGACAATAGTTTTAAAAAGGTGAAATATTTTTTTCCTTTGGTTTGAGTGGTGAGGCTGGATGGGATCATCCATGACCCATCCATGTTTTTAGTGACGATCTCATGACCCATCCATGTTTTTGGGATATGATATGATCACCTGAGTAGGGAAAGAAATTGTATGCGACACTGTCTCACGGAGACGAGCGTGCGACACCCTCCACCGCGTGTGTACACAGCCCACTAGGTAGGGCGATTAGCCGTTCCACACCGCATTTCAAGCCGCCAGCGTAGAGAAACAGGGACACGCTGTCTCCGTGCGACGATGTCACGTATAATTTCTTTCCCATGAGTAGTCCGGAAGTTTTTGCAATTTGATCATTTTTTGTCAAAAAATCATGTTTACACCCCTAGGAGACGTAAACCCAACCTTACACTCTTTTTTGGCGCCATCACCTTCAGTGCCGAGATAACACGTCTCGACGCCATGAGGTCGGAGGCTAGTAATTACGTGGCTGTCGACGTGGCGCTGACATGAGCAGAGCTAGATGCCATGACCTACGGCGTCGAGTCTTGATTTTAACCTTAAACTCTACGTTAACGTGACTTGGACCCTAATTTGCAACCACGGGAATCATGCTACTCGCGCTCTGCCGACGGGGCCGCCGCACGAACGTGGAAGGCCGCGACACCATGTGAGGCTCTCAGGCCCGCGGAACGTAGCAGCAGGCCGCAAGCGGCAGCGGTGCCTCCCGCCTGCCGCCCTGTTTCGCTGTGCCGGGCTGGCCGTCTGTCGGCCAAGGTAATAAATAGCGTATAGCGGGTTGGTAGCGGATTGGCATTGAGGTAGCAGATTGCGGATAGCGGGCGATATTGCGGACGATAAGTTCCAATGGCGGCACCCGATAGTCCTATATAATTTTAAGTACATATATCATGAATAATGAGTATAAATAATTTTAAGTGCATATATCATAAATAATTTTAAATTTCACAGCCGATGCGTGAATATTTGAATTTGGGATGTGAGTCATAGTGGGCTGGACTAATTAGGGATATTTGCTTCTATGCTATTGCGGCCTGCTACGCGCAATTGCAGCCGCAATATCGGCCCGCTATTCAGAATTGCGGCCACAAAGTTCCAGAATGTAAAGTTCAGAGCGCTACCTCATAGCGGTAGCGGTAATGGACCGCTACCGCTATTGCGGGTGCAATTGCGGCCGCTACTGCCGCTATTTATTACCTTGCTGTCGGCACGACCGCACGACATTCCCGGCGGCGCGCGCCGCCCTGTGCTCCTCCGTCCTCCCGTTATTTATCATCTGCCGGGCAGTCGCCGCGCGCTGCCGAAAATTAACCACCGCGATCCGCCCCCTCCCCTCAGCCTTGCTGTACAAGGCGAATCAAAACCCGCAGGCCCGACCGGCCTCGCGACGTCGCCATCGATGATCGACAGACCCGGGTAGCGTCCGCTCTTGTGGAGTGGATCGGCAGCCTCCTCCGGTGCACTGCACGCACGCAGCGCACACGGCTAGGTGTGATGTGGGCCGCTGCGAATACACGATCGTTTCCAGGATCTTTACCGAGTTCACACGAGTCGGTTGTTGTTGTTGTGACTTGTGGGACGTGACGTGTCGCCGTCGGTGATCCATCAGGGATGCACGTACCGCGATTTTGGTTCCTGTTGGACGAAAGTAGGGGTATGGTGGAATGGACGTGGACTCGGAGCGGAGGGTGGGTGCCCGGTGAGTAGCAGTAGGCCAGTAGTACTCCCTTTCCAAAAACAAGTGATATATTTTTTATCTTAAGGGTGTGTTTAGTTCCCTATTTCTTCTAAAAAATTTTATGTTTTGGTCTACCATTTTACAAAATAGAACTAAACACCATGCAAAATTTTTGACAAAAGGTGTCCATTCTCCATTTTGGATTTTGGCCTCAAGAGACAAAAAAAAAGCCAAAAAGCCAAAAAGCTCTCACCCACCCCATGAAAAATTTGGCATTTTGGATGGAACTAAACACATCTATAAAAATTTTAGCATTTTGCATTTAATCATTCCAAAGTAGTTGGTATTTTGCATTTTACATTCCACGAGGAACTAAACACAGCCTAAGTCAAATCATTTTAAGTTTAGCTAAATTTATAATAAAGAACATTAATATTCAGGATACGAATAGGTAGAATATGAAAATATATTTCATGATAAATTTAATAACACTTTTTTTATCATAAACATTACTACTTTTTATATAAATTTAGTTAAACTTAAAATATTTGATTGAGGACAAAACTAAAACATCGCTTATAAAAACCGAGGGAGTACGTGACGTGACTCGTGAGTAGTCGGAGCAGTATAGTCTTATCTGTCTGGCTTTGATAAGCTAGTAACCTCCGCACTCTGCAGGCCGCAATGATATTGCAGGTTCGTTCGCCATTTTCTCCTTTGTGCATGTACTCCGTACTCTATTTGGTCGATTCTCAAGGACTGTTTATTCCAGTACCTGCTGATCTGCTCTGCCATGTTTCGTCAGCTGCTGCACGGCGGCAGCACGAGTTGCACGCTGCCGCGCGCCAGTGTGTACTGCCAGTACGTGGCAGCACTAGCATAAGACGCATCCATAAGGGTCCTCAGATTCATGGCAAATTGGCTATGCGTCCATGAGAGGATTGAGAGAGCTGTTGAATCGCATCATTGCGAGGACTCCGACAGCGCTACAGCGACATAAAAGAAGCACTCGAGTTGCGCCTCCGAGAAGGACAGAGGGTCGGTCCGAGGCTAGCCACAACCACAAGAGCCAAAGGGCGGTGGGGCCATGAGCGAGTAAGCTGATGACCTGGCGAGTCGCACCGAGATTAACCATGTGGAATTGGTGAGTACGTAGATGACCTTGTTCAGTTGATGAAGCTGCTGGAGCCTGTTGCTCTTCCATTCCAGTGATGATACTTCATGCAATGACCACTGAAGCTTGTACTGGTATGATTCACTAGTAGACTTTTAAAGATGGGCGTGCTGTGTAAGTAGGGTGTACGATGGACACGATCCAGCCTTCGTCTAGCGAGAAGAGAAGAAACCTGGGACACCGTCGTTTACAGAGCTTTCCTCTGATCAAGTTGACACGAGATGTGGAGTCGAGTCGGCAACGGCAACCACCTACCGTGTTTTCCACTGTATATCCATCCAGGCGATGCTGACAGCGCAAGTGATGAAGTGATCGGGGCCCTCCTGCCAGCTGATTAAACACCGTGCCGTGCGATTGTATATATTACCAAGAGAAAAAAGGATTGGCCCATGGGTGAACAGAAGGTCACGAGCGGGTGGATGCATGACAGGCGCGCTTAAGCCGACGAGTGACGCGTGATGTTCAGGTTACCAGCCACGGCGTCGCGTCCTGTTCGCTTGTCTGTACTTTTCACCTGGTTTTTTCAACCGAAATAGTATTTTCATCTCACAATAAATCAGTGAACAATACTTTCAGTTATGGCTTCTTAGTGAATCGAACGGGCTCTGACTAGCTTAAGCAGGAGGCCTGTTCCTCCTTGTTAGCTGTCGTTGGCCTGGGCCTGGGCGTCCAACCTAGACAGCTCGTCGGAGATGGACTCCTCCGCGCGCTATTTGCATTGTGTCACCAAGAAAGCACGGATGGATGGCCGGCGGTGCGTAGAATGTTGACGCGCTGGGCTCCACAGGTAAAAGCCAGGATGTTTCGTGCTTCACAGAAGTGATCCTTCCTCCTACAGTCCTACGCAGCCAAAACAGTGCCGGCAGCTTGTTTCGCAGGAACCTAAGGCCTTGTTTAGTTCACAATTTCTACACTCAAATTGCACTATGCAAAAAGAAGATTCTCCGTCACATCGAAATGTGCCGGCACATGTATGGAGTACTAAATATAGATGAAATAAAAAATTAATTACACAGTTTTGTTGTACTTTACGAGACAAACATTTTAAGCCTAATTAATCAATGTTTGGACAAATTTTATCAAATAAAAACAAAAATTGCTACAGTGCGACGTGACCCGTACTATTCCAAGTTGGCCACGCCAACTCTGGAACTAAACACGGGCTAAACTGCAAGTCTGCAGGAGTAACTGTTTGGAAATGGCAGTGCAGTGCATAAACAATCCGGTCTCATCGTCTCAATGCAGGGTGCAGACGGCAGGATTTTATGGCTGAGCTGCCCGGGCGCCTGTCGTGTCGTCTCCCGCCGTGGCGCCGTCACAACCGCCGCCGGGGCCGGGGGGTTTTCACCTCTCCGCTGGGCGCTGGCCCAAGGTCTCAACACGTCCGCGTGCCTTTCGGGCAACGAGAGGCCGGCGCCCCACGGTCCATTTGGTTGGCATTTGCCACAAGACGACGCGAGGAGACATGCTGTTCGACTTCGACCCGTCCTACTAGTAAGCGACCCCATGCACGGCCGGGTCTTCGGTGGATGCGAGCAGCCGGAACGGGCCAAAGGACCGAGCTACCGACAAGGCGTTTCAGGCGGCCGGCAAAGTACAGCCGCACGTTCCATCGGCCGGATGGCTAGCTGCCTAGCTTGGTTGCTACAGGCACCAAGGCTGAGACGATCTTTACTTTCCTTGCCAAGGAAATACATTAGCACAAGGATCACGCGGTTGATTTGATTGCAACATCACATCTAAGTGTTCAAACAATGCTTTGCATGCGCCCGTCTATGTTGTATATATATGTAGATGAGATGAGTAGATCAAGGCCGAGGATTGCCAATGCTTAAAGCTACATGGACATCACACAGCAAATGCATAAATGAACATTTCTAAGAGGCAGCGGCAGGCAGCCCAGTTCAGAGGACCAGAGCAAAGCATACAGGAGGCCTGGATAACTTGCCTGACAAAAAGTATTGTCTAAGTATTGCCTATTGCTCAGGAGTTGTTGGGAAAGTTCATGGTATTTGCCTGGCCAAAAAAGTGTTAAGAAGATGTGTTTGCGTGGTGCCTGGGTCTGAGAAAACAAATGTGTAGATAAAGTTTGCTTTCTTGTCTAATAAAAATGTAATATATGCCGTTTAAAATAATACATTAAGACAAGTAACGTATTTAAATAAAAAAACATAACATAAAGCATAAAATAAACAATGATATCAGTGAAAGGAGAAGCAGCAATTTAATGTCTTACATGATAGGAAATCTTTTTATCACTAACATGGTAACCCTTTTAGTAGTAGCGGTAACAGTTTTCAAGCAACATTAAAAAGATGGTACAGTACATTGATAGATAATTCTTCAATTAATCAATAGTAGAATACTAAAACAGCACTTGATTGCGCGCCAGGCAAACCAGGTGCACCTAGGCATTTGAATTTGCTCGCCTGGACTTTGAAACGTTGCCTGGTGCAGGCAATGTTCTAGGGTTGCATCCAACGTCGTCCGGGCAGAATCCAGGCAACCTGCCTCCTAGACAAAAGAGATCTGGGATCTCAGCCAAACACACTCTATATTCCATCCTCTCCTCTAGGCTCTAGATGGGCACGTGAAAATGTAAGTACAAGCTCATGATACCATACATGAATCAACCATTGTATAACACCCAAACCTGGCGAGGAAAGAAAAAAGTGTTACAATACAGCATCTCTAAACACACTGATGATGGAATATTCAATAATAGGGTGCAAGAGTGACTTCGTTAATCTCAAAAAGGAAGCGTGCGTGTTTGTTTATAAGCATCGTCTGCGTATTTACTATTACTGTATATATGTTACAATAACAAAATCCATCTAGCAATAATCTTTTTCTAAAAACCAAGCGATCATATATCAACATACACAAAGCTTTACCAATGTATTTCAAAAATAATACTTGAGTTTCGTGCATCCTAGGAAATGCGGCTCATTGAGGAGAATATGTGATCATGAACAAAAACAATTAGTACAATTGGGTAGTCCCAGTGCTTGAAACTACACATGATTTTCATGGTAACCATGTCAGCAAAAAACCATCTATAGAAACTCTCACACACAATGCAGATATCTTCACGTAATAAATGTTGGTCTCTCTCTATATTATCCCTTCCTCCCTCCATGCACTCTCTCCTCTGGTGTGAGTAGCCGCCACATGAGCGAAAAGGCGTGGGCGGGCACGGGGCGCGAACGAGCGGCGGCGCGAACGAGCGTGCGGCGGTCGGCTGGCGAGCATAGGCGAGCGCATGGCTGTTGGCGGGTGGGCGTGGTGGCGCGAGTGCGCAACACCGTGGGCGAGTGCACGTAGCTGCTGGTGGGTGTGTGTGACGAACACCTACCGCAGACCCCACCTATCAAAACCGTTGGTTTCCTCCCAACACCAAATCTGCAGTTTCTTCCTCCCTTGGTTCACAGGAGACGACGTTGTTTCTCTCAGAAGAAACGGTTTCTTTATCTTCTCTCTTAAAAGCCCAAGTTTGGTTTTGGTAATTAATGACACCAAGTTGCTAATGCCATGTGTTAAGTGTTTTGAGTTAGGCATAAGCAACACATGTGATGAAGGTGTATGTGGCAAGGAGTGGTGGCCACAAGATCACAAAGAGATGGTGCATGGACAAGAAATGATGATCATGGTGATCAAGCATGAGGAGATGGACATGGAACAAAGTGTGCAAGGCAAAGGTATAACCATAGAGTTTTTCTTTTGTCGGTCTAAGATGAGTAGAGAAGTGATTGACCGGGTTTAGGATACATAGCCGACTATCAAGAGGGGCAATCACGGTTAGCTCGGGAATCAAGTGCCACTAGATCAATGTCTTGAGCATATGCATTAGGATCTAACTGAGAGCTAACATAACCCTTTGAAAATGTTTTTGAAATGCTAACACACATGCACATGGTGGTGTACACTTGATGGTGTTGGCACATTTGCAGAGGAGAAGGTGTTGGAGTTGATTTTGATCAACTTGGTGAAGGGAGAAAGGTTTTTCGGTGTTCTCTGGACACTAGGATGGCCCTTGGAGTGGAATACTGCTTTGATCCATTGTGACTTGGATTAGGTGTCCATATGGGTTGTATAGCCCTCGGAGTAAGCTTTCCAAAATATCTAAGATCATCGAAATCGGAGTTCGAAGCTAAGAGTTATCGCCGTTTTACCGAAGAGTGGTCTGTGACCGGACCTGTGACCGGACGCGTCCGGTCAGCGCGTCCGGTCAGTGTTTTTCGCGGGCGAAAGTGACCGGACGCGGCCGGTCGCTTCGGAAGCTTACTGGAACCTCTCTGTTCGCTGTTTTCACTGTGACCTGCGCGTCCGGTCCCGTTAGTGACCTACGCGTCCAGTCAATACAAGTTTATACGCGTGAAAATTAGCCGTTGGAGCATGCTAGTGACCTGCGCGTCCGGTCAGTTCGACCGGCGCGTCCGGTCATTCCGAAAATTCACCCAGTGAAGGGGTAACGACCATATTAGTTCGTGGGGCTATAAATAGGTGGTGGCCGGGTTTTGGGAGTTCTCTCTTGCACATTTGAGACCTTGAGACATCCTTTGAGCTAGAGAACAACCCCTCCACTCATCTCTTTGCTTGGTTGCACATCTTGAGTGAGATTGAGTGAGATTCAGTGCATTACTTGAGAGTTGCATTCTGGAGGCACTTGATCTTTGAGTTGCTGCGGATTTCTTGTTACTCTTCCGTGTTTCCCGACGCGGTAGACGGCTTGGAGCAGCGGAGGTGATTGAGCTCGCAATTGGAGATTGTTGGAGCCCTCACCAAGTGTTGTAAGGGGTTCTTGATCCTTTCCTGTGGGAGTTCATGAATTGGATACTCTAGTGGAGCTCGTGGCTTGGAGGATCCCCATCTTGTGTGTGGTTGTGCAGCGCCCGCCGAGGGCTCGACTCTTGATAGTCGATTAGCTCGCGAACCGACAAGTAGGTGTATCGCCACAACGGGGAATAGCTTGCCGGGAAGCAAGTGAACCTCGGGATAAATTCTTGTGTCGTTCTCTTTCCAAGGATTTCTCTTGTGTGATTGATTGATTGGTACTTCTCATCTCTACACGACGGTATAATCACTCGAAGCCCTTCTCTCGCGTTACTTCTTGTATCTAGCTTGTAGTTGTTGTTGTGTTTAGTGGATAGCCTTATACAAGACTTGTGTAGGTGGCTTGCTTAATTAGTTAGAACTAGTGCATTTTGCTTCGCCACCTTTTGTACTAACATGTGTGGTTAAGTATTTCTTGTAGAAGTTTTAATTAGGCTATTCACCCCCCTCTAGCCTATTTGGACCTTACAAGTGGTATCGGAGCCGTGGCACCGTTTATTTGAGGCTTAACAACCTACGGTGAAGAAGAAATGACTCAATTAAGCTTGCACATCAACAACACCAAGAAGACACCTCACTTTGATGGCACAAATTATGCATATTGGAAGGTTAAGATGACCGCACACCTCAAGTCAATCAATAGAGAAGTGTGGAAGGTCACCGAAACTAAATTTGAGGTTGCAAATCCGGAAGCACCAACTCCGGTGGAGGAGAAGAAGCTCCAATGCAATGACATTGCCATTAGTGCTCTTCATGAGGCACTAGATGACAAGACCTTTGAGCAAGTGAAGAACATTGAGATTGCTCATGATGCATGGACAAAACTTGAGGAAACATATGAAGGCACCGAAGGCACCAAGACCACCAAAGCATACATTTTACAAGAAAAGTTCTCTAGCTTCAAGATGCAAGAAGATGAGAGTGTGCCGGAGATGTTTTATAGATTGCAAGTCATTGTGAATGAACTCAAGGCACTTGGTGAGGAGGTCAAGGACAATCAATTCTCCATGAAGTTCTTGAGAAGCTTACCCAAGAGGTTTGACATGTTGATCACTGTACTTGTGAGGACAACATTGAAAGATTCAACTCCTCAAAGTATTCCAAGAAGTGATGACCGATGATTCATATAGAGAAGATGATGAGAAAGATGAGTTGGTCAAAAAGAAGAAGAAAAGTGAGAAGAAGGATGATGAGAAGAAGAAGAGTGTGGCATTCAAAGCCACCACATCCAAGGGCAAGTCCAAGATTGAATCATCAAGTGATGAAGACTCAAGTTCTTGTGATAGTGATGACATTGATGAGAAGATAGCTCTCTTTGTCAAGCAATTTGGTAAATTCATGAATAAGAAGGGCTATCGTGCAAGAAGGAGGAAGAACTCATCTAAGAAGAATGAGCAAACTATGAGATGCTTTAGATGTCATAGCAAGGACCATCTCATCGCCAAATGTCCTTATGATAGTGATGATGAAGATGCTATGAAGAAGGAGCGAAAGAAGCAAAAGAAGAAGCAAGAAAAGAAGGAGATCTCTCATAAGAAGAAGAATGATTCTCATGTTGCTACATGGGATAGTGATGATTCCTCAAGTGATAATGAGGACTACAAAAAGAAGGGGCATGCTAGCATTGCTATTCAAGAGAAGAGCTCCATATTTGACACTCCATCATGCTTCATGGCTAAGGCCGCTAAGGTATTGTAACGGAACCGTCTAAATTATAAGAGCACAAGTTCAAAAACAATCGCCGAAACGATCAAATTCTCAAACTTGAGCCCATATAACTCCGGTAGTCCACGAAATCGCGAGGGATTTCAAACCAAACCGAGAGCAACCAGATCGTAATGATTCAACATAACACAACACTTGTTACAACAGTTCAAAAGTAATCTCATACATCGGAGTACAATTATTTTTATTACAAAACCAAAGTAAAGATTAGCGGAAGCAACATAATTTCTGAAACCATTTGAAGTCAAATACTGCCAGTACCTAGTCACATCCTGCAAAAGCATACCAGAAGAGATACTACAGAGACCATGCCCATATGGTCTAGTCTTCACACCCACATGGCGAAGACAATACTTGCAGCAACAAGTACGAATCTGCTACCTGCAACAGGTGGGAATAAACCCTGAGTACGAGAAGGTACTCAGCTAGACTTACCCGTCAAAAACCAGAAATAAAGGTGACACCAAGGATTATGCAAGGCTTTATAAAGTGGGCTAGCTTGACTCATTTGCAGAAAAGCTTAGTACAGATAAGTAACCATTATATGCTTAAGTATCAAGTTGATCATCATTAACCTGATAACTAGATTAGCACCTGTACTAGAGCACTCACTTTATTAAGATCAAACAATATTAACCATAGCAGGTATAATAAGGCCATCATCATCATTATCATCAATTCTGAACCATCATTAATATTAGTGTATCTACGCTGGAGATAACCAGTCAAGTTTCTCACTATCCGGGAGAGACAGCGACTCGAATCGATTCCAACTCAGCTGAGGGGGTATTCCTGACACTCACCCGGCAAACCCCGCTAAAGGCAGCCGTAGATAACCTTTGGTACAACTCAGGGTGGGCCCGAACAGCGCCGCGTTCTCGGGGATACCAGTGGCCAGGATGCTTAGGACTTTTAACTCACCTGCCCTTGGACCCTCTGGCTCCCTTCCGAGGCGACTTTCACTTTTTGACTTCGCAGCCTGAGTTGAGCTACTAGGCTTCGCGGTCGGCAACCTCAGGCCGGCCAGCTAAATGTCAGGCATGCGTTCAAAATGACATAGAAGGCTCCAGGTCTCGGTCCTTAATCGACACAGACGGGGATAGATCCACACCCAAGACCTCCATGCCTTGCTGCTTCACTATCGTCCTCCCGCCCGGTCTCATTTCATTTCATTAACACATGGTTCACTTCCACGATAGCAAATATAGCCAACCGTGACCTGATAAAGCCCTATATCTCGCAGGTGATAGGAAATCACCCGACTTCTACCGGTCTAATTTAGCAAGGCTAAGCATAGATACGATCCTGTCTACTTAGGATTCAAGGTTCGAATTGCTGGACAAGGAGTGCTATCAATGTAGCAAGGGTTTCCAACCAACTCCTATCACGTAATGCAACAATACATATAACATGTATAGATATAGATAATTGCTTTAAAAGTAGGAGGCTTATAATGCTCCGGGGCTTGCCTTAACCGAAAGAAGAGAGATCGAGGTTCGGCTTCAAGAACGGTTCCCACGTCTTCTCCGGCTTCGTCGGACTGGACCTTCGGCTCCCGAACGGACTCTAACTTCGCGGTTCACGCCTTGCGGAGCTTTAAGGTCATCACGATTCTCGGCACACCTATTGCATGTATATGCACCCAATGAATTTCATGTATGCACCAAGGATGACATGATGATTTGTGAACATGTATGAATGATATGAAGATGAATGCAATGACATTGCAACAACATGAGCACAAAATCAAGTCATGTGGTGCTCTACTCAAATCACTTCAAGCTGAGGTGCAAATTTCCTCTCTGGTATTAACATGTTTGAACATCTCTAAGAAACCACTAAGTATCACAAAGTTAAGACCAAACACGCACATAACAAGATTCCAGAAATTTAGTATTTACAACGTATTATCAATAGTAGCTAAGAAAACTCACAACTGGAGTTCTACCAATCCAAATGACTTGCAAGAGGACATTCTGGAAAGCTTATGAAATTTTCTATATTTCATTTATAAATATCTAAGCATGATTTCATCATTTACGAAGTTAAAATAGCACATGTACAGAATCTGTTCTAAAAGACAGAAAGCACTTCCAAAACTGAACCCAGCTTGGAACAGCTGCCATTTCTAAACTATAAGTCCAAATGCTACCAAAATTTACCAGCAACTAGTTCATGAAATCCTCAACAACTTTTCTATAGATCACCAAGCATGAAAGCATCATTATCATAGGTTAATTCTCTTAACTAGCAAATCTGTCCAGAAATGGCAGAATCACTAATTTAAATATTTAGTGACGATTCAAAAGCACAATTGGACCAAACTAAGTTTACCAACTTGTTGTGCATATCAAAGGAACATCAGAAAGTATAGTGACAACTTCTAAATAAATTATTTAATATTCTTTTATAATTTATTTAGTTAATTAGGTGATTAAAGTAACATACAGTAAAACCATATATAAAAATCTACAAAAATTACAGTAGCCACCTCATGCTTCACATAGGCTACCATAAAAATTTCCAATCAATTGGATGAGCAGAACTTGATATATCAAAAATAACAGATGACATGTCTATTTCTAGCATAAATATGAAACCCTATTGAAAAGTATCAAACAACAGATTTCATATTTTTTCTAGCATCTTTCTAACATAAGAACAACACTCACCAAGTTTCACCCTTACTGGATCTATAGAAAAATTATGAAAATTCACACAAGATCCATCCATGAAATTAAGATAATTACATAACTCCACCAAATCACATCCAAATTGCATGAAAATTTAACCATAATCTATTCATGGTATGAGTAGTCCACTATAAAAATTTCATGTCATTTGGAGCTTCACAGAAAGAGATATCATTTTCTCCTTTTTCCACATGAAGAAAAGAGATAAATAATAACTATTTATTTCATCATAAAACATGGCACACATTATATTTTTATAATAAACTAGACCTCACATAGAGCATAACACATTTTGAACCATCTCATTTGGATCTCTAAAACAGGATATATGAATTTTCAAAGTTTGCATTCAAAATCTGAAAAAAGAATAAAACAAAATCCATATTTCTTGGCCTATTCGGTTACTAGGCCGGCCCGAAAGCCTAGCTCGGCCCACGGCGGCCCAGCCGAGCAACACAGGGGAGATCCCGCGCCGACAGACGGGGCCCGCCCGTCATACACACGTGGAGCAGGGGAGCTGCTCCGGCGAGCCAGAGCTCACCGACGGCGGCTCCTCCGGCGAATCCGACGGCACAGGCGCGCTCCTCACCTCAAGGCGATTCAGTTGAGGTCCCTTGGGGCAGCTGAGGTTAGCCCGAGGTAGGTCACCGCCGGCAGAGGCAGGCGGCGGCGCTCGGTGATGGCGCGCCGGCGAGCACAGGGCACGGCTGCGCAAGGCAAAGACGTCTTGGGCTTCCTGGCATCAATGCGGAACAGGCACGGGCAGAACAATGGGTTAGGAGGGGCTACATTGGCATGCGCACGCACACCGGCGTACGGCAGCACCCCGACGGGGCTGCGGCGGCGAAAAAATGCAACTCCGGCTCACCTAAGGCCCAACGACGCGTCAGAGAGCTCAGCAAGGTGCAGTGGTTGCTGGTGGAGCAATAAGCAGGGTGGAGTTGACAGAGGCAGGGTGGTGGCCATGCAGCGCGCAGCGAGGCACTCGGCGGCGCTCTAACGACGTCGAGTGAGATGAGGGAGGGAATAGAGTGAATGGAGGGGACTTGGGGCAAGCTGGCGTGACCCTGGACCTCACCCGCTCGAGCGCGATCACAGCGGTGACACGCGGTGGCCACGCGTCGTCAAATTTCTGCTCGCTGTCGGCCACGGACGCGAACGAGTTCAACAGCTTCTGAACTCTGACGAACTGAAACCGAAGGAATGTAAGCCGATAGAGGTGTCTGTCAGACCAAGTTTGGAGCTCAAGATCTCGCAAACTATTTTGAATTGGGCCAAAGTGTTAACTACAACACTGTAGTTCTAAGTAAGATCTCCAAGTTCGTCAATAGGATCATGGACTGGTTTGGCTTAGTTAGTAAGATACAGTGCCCTCAAGTGAGGCACACGAAAACTAAAACCGAGTTTCAGTTAACCCCCTTGACTAAAACCTGATTTTCCCTGCTTTACAATTCCTAAACCAGTGAGAATTAGATGATGGTGTTATTGACAATATTGTAGAGCTAAATGAGTGCTACAAAAGTGTCAATATGGGTTAGAGCTGGTTCAGCACAGTTTGAGATTTACAATGCTCCAAAGGTGGGCACATGAAACTGCAATGTCACATTTTTTACTTAGAAATAATTCTAAGTGTTGGGCAGTCCTCTTACTATCTTGTGGGCCCAGTTTGAGCATCTTCCAGCCATTTTCATGAGATGGTCATATTGAGACTTTTGTTCCTTGATAAATTTTCTATAACTTTGGTAAAGGGTGCACAACCATGCAAGATCTCTAGATACCACTTTTACATCGGTCAAAGCAGATCAGTGCTATGGTCAAACTGGGGTCAAACCTAGTCAAATTGGATTTTGGTCAAAACATGAATATAGACCCTAGCTCATTTTGCTCCACTAACATATCAAAGATTTTTTCAAGCCCCCAAGTCACACAATAGCATCACATATGTCATCTATACAACAACCCTAGCAACACATAAAGGAAGCACATAGAAACCACAATATTGCAAGGTCATGTTTCAAGCAAGGATGCACATGAAATGACGATGCTTATGGTAATGTCATGCCATGATCATGCATTATGAATGCATTATGAGGCTAACTAACACCAGGGGTGTTACAGGTATCATCCGAAGATGAGAGTGATCATGATAGTGCTAGTGATAGTGATAGTGATGATGATGATCTAACTAAAGATGAACTAATCACTATGCTAGAAGATTGCACTCAATATTTTAAAGAATCTAGAAAAAAGTGCAAGGGCTTGCTTAAGGATAAGAAAAACCTTATGCAAGAACTTGATGAGCTTAGGGCATCTTATGAGAGTCTAAATGTAGACCATAAGAAGCTTCAAAAGTCTCACTCTAAGCTTGAAGAAGCTCATTCCTCTCTAGTTGAAAAATGTGAAAACATGCCAACTAATGTTGAGAAAGCTAAAACTTGCAACATAGGCATATCATGTGATATAGTTGATGAATCTTTTCATAAGCCTAGTGTTGTTGCTCCCACTAACCCTTTATGTAGCGCATCTACATCATCCTCATCTAGTAGTGATGGTTTCACTTGTGAATCCACACTTATAGTTGAGAATGAAAATCTCAAGGAGGTAAAAGAGCTCAATCACACCTTAGCTAAGGCTTATGGTGGTGAGGACCGCTTGCTTATGTGCTTGGGTAGCCAAAGAGCTTATCTCTACAAAGAGAGATTGAGCTATAACCCCAATAAAGGCAAGGCCGCTTTTGCTCCTCACAAGACTCGTTTTGTGAAGAACAATGGTAGCTATTGCAAAAGTTGCAAGTAAGTTAGTCACATAGAGCAATATTGCATGAACAAGAAATCCAATGCTAATGTATCCTCAATTAAGTTTGATTCTTTCTATATGCTTACCAAGGGTACTAATGGTGTTCATGCTAAGTTCATTGGTGCACCATGGATGGGCTCAAAGAAGAAATCTATTTGGATACCAAAGAGCTTGGTCACTAACCTTGAAGGACCCAAACAACTTTGGGTACCTAAAAAGAATTGATATTGTTTTATAGGTCAATTAATTATAAAGTCAGAGAAAGGCATTGGGTGTTTGATAATGGGTGCACTCAACATATGACCGAGGATTCTTGTACGTTCAAATCAATTGATACAAGTCAAAATGGTAGTTTTGATGCTATCACTTTCGGCAACAACAAAAGAGGCAAGGTCAAAGGGCTTGGTAAAATTGCTATCTCAAATGACATGAACATATCTAATGTATTGCTAGTTGAGAGCTTGGATTTTAGTCTTTTGTCGGTGGCACAACTTTGTGATCTTGGCTTCAAGTGCATATTTGGTAGTGATGATGTTGAAGTCATTAGTGTTGATGGATCAAATTTGATATTCAAAGGATTTAGACATGGTAGCTTATACTTAGTTGACTTCAATGATAGTGAGACATAATTGACATCATGCTTGCTTAGTAAATCTAGTATGGGATGGTTGTGGCATAGAAGGCTTGGTCATGTTAGAATAAAATAATTAAACAAACTTTTGAAGCATGACTTAGTTAGAGGCTTGAAGGATGTCACCTTTGAGAAAGATAAACCTTGTAGTGCTTGTCAAGCCGGTAAACAAGTTGGAAATGCACATCCTAGCAAGAGTGAAATAAGCACTTCTAAGGCATTTGAGTTATTACACATGGACTTGTTTGGGCCAACAACATACACTAGCATTGGTGGGAACAAGTATGGTTTTGTGATTGTTGATGATTACACTAGATACACTTGGGTGTTCTTTCTCTATGACAAGAGTGATGTTTGTGATCTATTCAAGTCTTTTGTCAAGAGGGTGCAAAATAAGTTTGAGACTACCATCAATAAGATAAGAAGTGACAATAGTAGTGAGTTCAAGAACACAAGAATTGAAGATTTGTGTGATGATCTTGTATTGGACATCAATTCTCACCAACATACACCACTCAATCCAATGGTGTAGTTGAAAGGAAAAATAGAACCTTGATTGATATGGCTAGATCAATGCTTAGTGAATACAATATGAGTCATTTATTTTGGAGTGAAGCCATCAACACAGCTTGCTATTGTAGCAACCGTCTCTATTGCCATGGGAAGCTTGGGAAGACACCATATGAGCTATTGAATGGAAGAAAACCCAACATTGCATACTTTAGAGTGTTTGGTTGCAAATGCTATATTCTCAAGAAAGGCACTAGATTGAGCAAGTTTGAAAAGAAATGTGATGAAGGATTCTTACTTGGTTATTCTACCACAAGTAAGACATATAGAGTTTGGAATCTCACTAATGGCACCTTGGAAGAAGTTCATGATGTTGAGTTTGATGAAACCCAAGAATCGTAAAATGAAGCTCAAAATCTTAATGATGTGAGAGGAGATCAATTATCAAATGCAATGAAGAACATGGAGATTGGTGATGTTAGGCCAAGGCAAGTTGATGATGATGATGATATTCATGTAATCAACCAAAGTGTGCAAATTGATACAAATCAAGCAAGCTCTAGTGGTTCTCATGATGAAGCCCAAGATCAAGGTCAAGCAAGTGGAAGCAATCAAATCCCAATACTCCAACCTACTAGCATTACAAGAGATCATCAATTGGACCAAATCATTGGTGGAATTCAAAGTGGTGTTCAAACTAGATCAAGATTGGCATCTTTTTGTGAGCACTACTCATTTGTGTCACTTGAAGAACCTAAGAAAATAGAAGATGCTTTGAAAGATTCTGATTGGGTTAATGCCATGCATGAAGAACTAAACAACTTTGCTAGAAATCAAGTTTGGGAACTTGTGGAAAGACCAAAGAACTACAATATAATTGGTACCAAATGGGTCTTTAGAAACAAGCAAGATCAAGATGGCATGGTTGTGAGGAACAAAGCAAGATTAGTAGCACAAGAATATACTCAAGTTGAGGGTCTTGACTTTAGAGAGACATATGCACCGGTTGCAAGATTAGAGACAATTAGAATTCTTTTAGCCTATGCTTGTGCCCACAACATCAAGTTATATCAAATGGATGTGAAAAGTGCATTTCTCAATGAGTACATAAATGAGTTGGTCTATGTTGAGCAACCTCCCGGTTTTGAAGATAACAAGAAGCCCGACCATGTTTACAAGCTCAAGAAGGCATTGTATGGTTTGAAGCAAGCACCTAGAGCATGGTATGAGAGGTTATGGGACTTTTTCCTCTCTAAAGGGTTGAAGATGGGAAAGGTTGACACCACTCTCTTCACCAAAAAGATAGGCATTGACTTGTTTATGTTGCAAATCTACATGGATGATATCATTTTTGGATCAACCAATTAAGACTTTTGTGAATAGTTTGGAAAAATGATGGCAAATGAGTTTGAGATGTCCATGATTGGAGAGCTTAGTTACTTCCTTGGACTTCAAATCAAGCAAATAAAGAATAATATTTTTGTAAGTCAAGGGAAGTACATCAAGGACATGATCAAGAAGTTTGGATTGCAAGATGCTAAGCCAATGAGTACACCAATGGGCACTAATGATCAATTGGATATTGATGCTAATGGAAACATAGTAGATCAAAAGCAATATCGGTCTATGATTGGAAGTTTACTCTATGTCACCGCTTCTAGGTCGGATGTGATGTTTAGTGTGTGCAAATGTGCAAGATATCAAGCTTCACCTAGAGAAAGTCACTTGAAAGCAACCAAGAGAATATTGAGATATCTTAAGGGCACTCATGATGTTGGATTATGGTATCTCAAGGGATCAAACTTTGAGTTGATTGGATATTCGGATTCCGACTATGGTGGTTGCAAGATTGATAGAATGAGCACAAGTGGCACTTGTCAATTACTAGGAAGGTCTCTTGTTTCATGGTCATCAAAGAAATAAAATAATGTTGCACTATCTACCGCCGAGGTCGAATATATTAGTGTCGGTAGTTGTTGTGCACAATTGCTTTGGATAAAGGCAACTTTGAGTGACTTTGGAATCAAATTCAACAATGTGCCTTTGTTTTGTGATAATGAGAGTGCTATCAAGATGACACAAAATCCAGTTCAACATTCAAAGAACCAAGCCATTGACATAAGGCATCACTTCATAAGAGACCATCAACAAAAGGGTGATATTTGTATACAAGGCATTGGCACCGAAGATCAACTAGCCGATATCTTTACAAAGCCACTTGATAAGAAAAAGTTTTACAAGTTGAAGAATGAATTGAACATACTTGACTTCTCCAACTTAAAATAAGTGCAACCCCACATTCTTATATGACATGCCTCCCCTTCGACAATGCAAGGTAAAGTTGTTTGGCATATCATTCATACTTTGCTAAGGACATGTTTAGAACATATAGACATATTTGCTTGACAAATAGGCTCATTCATGAAAATCAAATGATTTTGATGTATATATGGTACCACTATTGCTTCTATGTTTGTTTGATCTAGTGGTAGCATATGACATGTTTGTGGGCTTGCAAACCTAGTGTTGAATCTAGAAAATGAGCTTATGATGTGTAATTCAACATGGTCAAGATAACCCTTATACTTTATGAGGTGTGAAGAAGCTTGTCCTTGGATCAAACCGAATTACATATTCTAGGCAAGTGATCTAGATTGAACCATAATTTGGACTCCCTCATATTGATTGACTTAATTCTCACTAAAATTGGCACCTTTTTGGTGATTGTTGACAAATGGAGAGAGAAAAGTCACAAAGATAAAAAGTTAAGTTGCAAAGGGGAGAAGTAAGTCACTAAGGTATAGTAAGGGGGAGAGAAAGCAAAGATATGACATTGGAAAGGGATTAATTAAAATTGAGCACACAAGTAGGGGGAGCAAGCTCATGAACACTGTGTTACATTTGTATGTGCATTAACATGATGATGTGTTGCATTGCAAATTTAAATTCATATTCATGATTGTGTGGTGATTGCTAGAAATAGAACTTGAATGATGAATTGTTGAGAGTAGCTTTACAAGTGGTATCTAGACACTCTTTGCTTATAATGTTGATCTCACGGGGTATTTTAGTGTTTGTGATGTTCACAAGTAATGTATTACAAGTGGTGTCTAGCTACATTGATCCTAAGGATGGTATATAAAGGCAACTCTGATTGGTATCACGCTTCAAAGGTCCATTCTATATACCTTAGCATCATTTTGATAGTAGTAACTCTCCCAAAACTCCAATTCATGCATATGTGCAAAATTGAACCAAACTCATGGAATCACATATGTAGGGGGAGCTAGTACTACCAAAACCGAAATATGATTTCATATCATATCTTTGTGATGGTTGTCATCAATTACCAAAAAGAGGGAGATTGAAAGCCCAAGTTTGGTTTTGGTAATTAATGACACCAAGTTGCTAATGCCATGTGTTAAGTGTTTGGAGTTAGGCATAAGCAACACATGTGATGAAAGTGTATGTGGCAAGAAGTGGTGGCCACAAGATCACAAAGAGATGGTGCATGGACAAGAAATGATGATCATGGTGATCAAGCATAAGGAGATGGACATGGAACAAAGTGTGCAAGGCAAAGGTATAACCATAGGGTTTTTCTTTTTCTAGTCTAAGATGAGTAGACAAGTGATTGACCGGGTTTAGGATATATAGCCGACTATCAAGAGGGGCAATCACGGTTAGCTCAGGAATCAAGTGCCACTAGATCAATGTCTTGAGCATATGCATTAGGATCTAGTTGAGAGCTAACATAACCCTTTGAAAATGTTTGTGAAATGCTAACACACATGCACATGGTGGTGTACACTTGATGGTGTTGGCACATTTGCAAAGGAGAAGGTGTTGGAGTTGATTTTGGTCAACTTGGTGAAGGGAGAAAGGTTTTTCGGTGTTCTCTAGACACTAGGATGGCCCTTGGAGTGGAATACTGCTTTGATCCATTGTGACTTGGATTGGGTGTCCATATGGGTTATGTAGCCCTCTGAGTAAGCTTTTCAAAATGTCCAAGATCATCGAAATCAGAGTTCGGAGCTAAGAGTTATCGCCGTTTTACCGAAGAGTGGTCTGTGACTGGACGCGTCCGGTCAGCGCGTCCGGTCAGTCTTTTTCACGGGCGAAAGTGACCGGACGCAACAGCGAGTACGGTCAGTGATGATCGGACGCGTCCGGTCGCTTCGGGAGTTTACTGGAACCTTTCTGTTCGCTGTTTCACTGTGACCTGCGCGTCCGATCCCGTTAGTGACCTGCGCGTCCGATCAATACAAGTTTATACGCGCGAAAATTAGCCGTTGGAGCACGCTAGTGACCTCGTCCGGTCAGTTCGATCGGAGCGTCCGGTCATTCCGAAAATTCACCCAGTGAAGGGGTAACGACCATATTCGTTCGTGGGGCTATAAATAGGTGGTGGCCGGGTTTGGGGAGTTCTCTCTTGCACATTTGAGACCTTGAGACATCCTTTGAGCTAGAGAACAACCCCTCCACTCATCTCTTTGCTTGGTTGCACATCTTGAGTGAGATTCAAGTGCATTACTTGAGAGTAGCATTCTAGAGGCACTTGATCTTCGAGTTGCTGCGGATTTCTTGTTACTCTTCCGTGTTTCCCGACGCGGTAGACGGCTTGGAGCAGCGGAGGTGATTGAGCTCGAATTGGAGATTGTTGGAGCCCTCACCAAGTGTTGTAAGGGGTTCTTGATCCTTCACCGTGGGAGTTCACGAATTGGATACTCTAGTGAAGCTCGTGGCTTGGAGGATCCTCATTTTGTGTGCGGTTGTGCGACGCCCGCTGAGGGCTCAACTCTTGATAGTCGATTAGCTCGTGAACCGACAAGTGGGTGTATCGCCACAACGGGGAGTAGCTTGCCGGGAAGCAAGTGAACCTCGGGATAAATTCTTGTGTCGTTCTCTTTCCGAGGATTTCTCTTGTGTGATTGATTGATTGATTGATTGATTGATTGGTACTTCTCATCTCTACACGACGGTATAATCACTCGAAGCCCTTCTCTCGCGTTACTTCTTGTATCTAGCTTGTAGTAGTTGTTGTGTTTAGTGGATAGCCTTGTACAAGACTTGTGTAGGTGGCTTGCTTAATTAGTTAGAGCTAGTGCATTTTGCTTCGCCATCTTTTATACTAACACGTGTGGTTAAGTATTTCTTGTAGAAGTTTTAATTAGGTTATTCACCCCCCCTCTAGCCTATTTGGACCTTACATCTCTCTCCTTATTAATTAGGATGCCATATCAGTATTTTGCTTATGTGGCAAGTTATTTAATATAGATAGAAACCATCATTAATTCCCTATGAGAGTGCCCTTAGGCCAGTCTTAACGGGGATTTCATGGCCTTGTTACCAGTGCATCCATATTTTGGAAACAGTGCAGAAGAGTTTCATCCTTATGAAACTCTCTCTGCTCCCATGAAACTCTTATCATCTCTCTCTTTATCAATACAGTGACACATCAGCCTATTTAATACCCATAAAACTCTGATGAAATCTCACTGATACTAGCCTTATTAATATCACATCTCATCCAGGGGTGTCGCCACCATAAAAAGGAAAGATGGATCCAAAATCCAGATCTATCCACCCATTATACTCCAGCCAAAACTACAACCCGTGGTCAATAAATTCACTCCATTTTGTAGGTGTTTTTTTTTGTTTTTTTTCCTCTTGTTGGAATATGCTCACATTTGGAATATTTAAAAGTATTAAAATTTTAACATTTCCTATAATGTCGAAGAAGCACTAAGAAGCTGAAAAAATATAACTGTCCCTGATCAATAGAAATGGCCACATGTGCATCGAAAACTTGATTAGCTTATTTTTTTTCTAAGTACACGATCGAAAACTACTCTAGGCACATTCATATAACTAATATAAATCAACTATAGTAATATTTTCAAATTAGATATTATGTATGGTGTAGCTATATAAAATTAAACCATATAATAGAAACCGTCTGGAGAAATATAAATAAGATATCCTAAATTGATGTGTGGATGTGGTAATTCATCGAGAACATAGAAGTTTATTTCAGACAACACAACTTTTAACACACAAAACACGTTCCAAAGGCCAAAGGAAATGGTAAATCTTTTCATGGTAAATCTAGTACTTCCTCTGGGATCATAAATTTTGTTTTGCCTTTGACTATGTATTTACTAAATTATATATAGAGTGATAACACAAGGTTGGTATTACTAGATTTGTTACGACAATAAACTTTTTATAATTTTGAAAAAATCCATTTAAAATAATATATTTTATGATTATTGTTACTCAAAGTATGACCTATTGGCCTAAGTTTTCAATCCGAGAAATTGACCAACTGGTACATAGATAATAGAACCATGCAAAACCATGGGCGCAATACGCGTGCGCACAAAAATAAAAAAAAATTGAATCAATGCATACTAATGGTTGGCCTTGGCCCGGTGTGAAAACAGGTCGATCGATGGATTCGTATGTGCTGTGTGAAAACAGGTCGATGCAGGCTGTGTTTAAATCACTCGAAAAGTGCACTATGCAAAAAAAAAGATTCCTCGTCACATCAAACTTGCGATACATGTATGAAGTACTAAATGTGAATAAAATCAAAAACTAATTACACAGTTTGGTTGTACTTTGCGAGACGAACGTTTTGAGCCTAATTAGTCAATGGTTGAATAATTATTACCAAATACAAACGAAATGCTACAGTGTATTTTGTCACTCCAAAATTTGGATGTAAACACAGCCGTAGTATTATTTATAAATCCAAAATGTACCAGCAACCTGTATCTACCGCAGGCACAGCCAACAATCACCAACGGTTAAAACCACCTGGCAGCGGCCACCGACAACCGGCGGCGGCGTACCCAGCAAAAACGGGGGTCACCCCTCCCTGCCCCGCCGTTAAATCTCCCCCTCGCTGCTTCGCCGTCTGGTGCACCCTGCAGCTGGGAGGAGCCGACAAAGCCCACCACCCTCCCGCTACCTCTCAGCCTTTTATTCTCCCTCCCTCCACGAGCAGTCGAGCAGGCACAGGCAGTCAGGCACCGGCCACCACCCCGGCGGCGCTGCGTTCCCGCCCGGCCACCCCCGCATTGCGAGGTGCCGTAGTCCACTCCTTATCTCGGAGCGGAGGAGATCGAGGAGACATAAATAATACTACAATGGCCGGTGCGGCGGTGCCGGAGTGGCCGGGGACGACGGTGACTGCGGGCTACTCCGGCAGCGACGTCGTCGCGGCGCTGTGGCAGCAGGTCAAGTCCCCGGTGGTGGTGCCGCTACTGCGGCTGTCGGTGGCGCTGTGCCTGGCCATGTCCGTGATGCTGTTCGCGGAGAAGGTGTACCTGGCCGTGGTGGTCCTGGCGTCGCGCCTGCTCGGGCGGCGGCCCGAGCGGAGGTACCGGTGGGAGCCCATCGTCCGCGACGGCGGCGGCGGCGAGGACGACGGCGACCTCGAGGCCGGCGGCGGCGACGCGGCCGCTGCCTATCCCATGGTGCTCGTCCAGATCCCCATGTACAACGAGCGCGAGGTGAGTGAACGAGCGCCGCGAGCGGAGCGAGCTCTCGTACGTACGTGCTGCTCTGCCTCTGCCATGGTCTCTGTAGCTGCACCTGCATGCCATGCCGGACGCCGCGCCGCCGGCGCCACCGCCGTTGGCTCTGGGTCTTGCGAAACGTTTTAGCTAGGGAGAGTACTGAGTACTGACTGTACGTGTGCGTGTGTTGGACTGGTGGTTGCATGGTGGTGCCGGTGCGTGGTCGTGGACGCGCAGGTGTACCAGGTGTCGATCGGGGCGGCGTGCGGGCTGTCGTGGCCGTCGGACCGGATCATCGTGCAGGTGCTGGACGACTCCACCGACCCCGTCATCAAGGTACGTGATCGAACCAAGGCCAGCCGATCGATCGAGGCGACGAAGGCAACACCGGCCGGCCGGGCTGCTTAATCATGCATGCTTATTAGTGAATGATTAAATGCTCCAGCATGCACTTGCCATATGTTCCTCTTACTGACGATCCGGCCTGATCGTAGTACTTGCACCTACCAACTTCTACCTTTCTGCCAGTGCAATTGTGACGGTGGCAGTGTCGCACTGCCAGCAGGAATTAACTGCGCGATCGAGTCGCTCTGTCAGTACGTGACAGTTGCAACTGCGTGCAACACCTGCCATGCGCATGCATATGCATGCTTATTAGGAGTACTCCTAGTAAAGATTGTACATGCATGCATGCATGGTGATATATGTATCGGTGATGGACGGATGGATCATCACAGGAGCTGGTTCGGGCGGAGTGCGCGCGGTGGGTGAGCAAGGGCGTGAACGTCAAGTACGAGGTCCGGGACAGCCGGCGCGGGTACAAGGCCGGCGCGCTGCGGGAGGGGATGAAGCGCGCCTACGTCCGGGGCTGCGACGTGGTGGCCATCTTCGACGCCGACTTCCAGCCGGAGCCGGACTTCCTGTGCCGCACCGTGCCTTTCCTCCTCCACAACCCCGACCTCGCGCTCGTCCAGGCGCGCTGGAACTTCGGTACGTACTACTAGTGTACTGCTGCTCCTATATACTGTAACTGTACGTCGTTTTTACTGCATGCTCTCTGCTTCTTCCTTCTTCTCCAGCGGTTAATTACTACATCTGTGCGTGGTAAACAGACAGAGTAGAGTAGGCAGCTGGTGGAGAGGTGAAAAAAAAAGATACGGTAGTTGCGCACCTGCATGCGCTGTTGTCGGTGGACAACGTTAACGGGCGTCTGGAGATCATGTGCTGATGACCTGATGTGCATCCGTGACTACAGTACAGTAGTGACGAGTGCGGGAGAGAGTAGGACCGTAGGCAGCACAGCAGGAGACACCGGCGGGCGGGGAGGGACCCAACTGCCCAACTGCCCAGTCCATAGACATGAAGAACGCAACGCAAATGCATGCAACACTCAAGTGTCGGTGCTGGGCTCTGGGTCAAAGTATCCCTGTCACTCACAGGCCCACCACCGGGTCCTCCACATAAACTGCATACATGCAGCATGATGCATCTCCCGGTCCCTCTCTAGCACGTACACGGCGTACAGCCAGCAGTGCTTCACCATGCATCTGATCAACTGACCGCCTGTGTGCCTGTACATGGTGACTTCTTACGCCGTTGGCACGCGCGCGGTGGGTCTCCATCAGCCACCCATGTTCCTGCCTTGTGCAACACAGACATGTGGGCCCTGTTTAGTTCCCCCAATTTGGGTCCAAAATGCACTATGCAAAAAGAAGATTCCCCGTCACATCAAAATACTGGCACATGCATGGAGTACTAAATGTAGATGAAATCAAAAACTAATTGCACAATTTTATTATACTTTGCGAGACGAACATTTTGAGTCTAATTAATCAATGTTTGAACAATTATTACCCAATAAAAACAAAATGCTACAGTCCCAAACAGTAATTTGGGTGTCCCCAAATTTGGTATCTAAACCAGGGCGTGGCTCGCGACGCCATTCCTGTAGCCCATTGACGCCAAAGCTTTTAATGGAGGGAGCAGCAGCAGCGACGCAGCGAAGTGAGCAGCCTGGAGAGAGTGAGCGTCAGCTAGAGTGCTAGACACGCCGGAGCACCAGCTACCACACCACAGTTCCAAGCCTCAACAACCCGTGTGCAACTTCCAACGAAACCTACACCTAACCTGCTTTGCCATCATAAACGCACGCGGTCCAGCACTCCAGCCGACCGTACACGAGAGGTTAGTTTGATAAAGTTTCCTGTCATTAAAGAGAGGTTTTACACAGTCCTTGCTTGTAGATACCAACGTACGAGCATGCATTACTGATTATAGAGATACTCGGGGTCTGATTGGTTGGCTACTAATTAATTTTTGTCCAACCAAAATTATGGCAAGCCAAAGCTTAGGCTTGCCAAAATGAAGACCGTCCAAATTAAGGCAAAAAACCATAGCTGTGTATTTGGTTGACTGCTAAAATCAAGGCTTGCCAATTTTCTCTTTTATGTAGTTTAAGAATTTTCTAGAGACTTGCCAAAACTTTAGCCATATACATTGTGTCAACTCTTTGGCAATGAACCCATGTGCCTTGTGCAACACAGACATGTGGCTCGCGACGCCATTCCTGTAGCCCATAGACGCCAAAGCTTTTAACGGAGGGAGCAGCAGCAGCGACGCAGCGAAGTGAGCAGCCTGGACCCTGGAGAGAGTGAGCGTCAGCTAGGCCTCGTTTAGATTGCTCCTAAATTCCAAGTTTTTATATTTTCTCTTCATCACATCAAATCTAGGGATGTATGCATAGAGCAGTAAATGTAGATAAAAAAATAACTAATTGCACAGTTTGATTGTAAATTACGAGACGAATCTTTTAAGCATAATTAGTCCATGATCAGACAATAATTGCTAAATACAAACGAAAGTAATACAATACCAATTTTTTCTGGCTTTAGCAATCTAAACACGGCCCTACAGTACTAGACACGACGGAGCACCAGCTACCACACCACAGTCCACAGGTCACGATGGAAGTTAGCCTCAACTACCCGTGTGCAACTTCCAACGAAACCTACACCTAACCTGCTTTGCCATCATAAACGCACGCGGTCCAGCACTCCAGCCGACCGTACACGAGAGGTTAGTTTGATGCAGTTTCCTGTCATTAAAGGGAGGTTTTTCACAGTCCTTCCTTGTAGAGATACCAACATATGCATTACTGATTATAGAGATACTCAGGGTCTGATTGGTTGGCTACTAATTTTTGCCCAACCAAAATTATGGTAAGCTAAAACTTAGGCTTGTCAAAATGAAGGCAGTCCAAATTAAGCCTCGTTTAGATCCAAAAATTTTCACGAAAAACTACAGTAACGAATCCTGCGGCATATGCATGGAGCATTAAATGTAGACGAAAGAAAAAACTAAGTGCACAGTGTCGGTACCAACAGTATGGGGGTACCCACAACCAACGGTAAAAAAGAACGAAACGATTAAACCACCGCAAAAAGGCAGTACACCTCGACCGCGTACAGGGTCCGCCTCGTACGAGCCCGGCTCGACGGAGCGTCTCGACCGCGCTTCCACTCCGACTCGTACGAGGCGACCCCGACGGGAGCGCCTCGACCGCGCTCCGTCCCGTACGAGGCCCGTACGATATGGCACCTCGGCTGCGCTCCGACTCGCACGAGGCTCGGTCGGCCACCAGCGGATCTCCGACTCGCACGACCCCGGGTCGGTACGCTCGACCCCCCATTCACCTACTCTGAGACAAAAATCAGAGCATTCAATGCACTTACCTGCTACCACCCACCGACATGGCTACAGCCGTAACCGACGTGGGAGCAACGCCAGTGTCAGTCCTCACTTTTTACCGCCCATCCCGTGATGGGAGGTGAAACCTGTCACTGTGCATCCCTTACCGTGCACTGTTTTACCACCAATCGCCCTCGAGGGAGGATACGACAAGGTCCGTACCCCTCGATCTCGGGGATTCGGCCTTATCCGTCCGACCTCGACCCAACCTCGACCTAGTCTCGACGTCCACCACCGGTTAACAGGAAGGAAAGGTCAACATGACACAGGGCTCAGGGTCATTTCATCGTCTCGTCCCCGACGTCATCACGGTGTCCAGGGATGGCCGGCCATTCCTGGGGCACGTCGCTACAGCCACCTCTACAGGAATCGACAAAACTTCACCTCAAGGCACCCGACGTCTCGGCCTCCTCTTACCCTATAAAAGGGCAGGCCCGGGCTCTACAGAAAGGGGACCGACACAACTCAGAGATCAACATCTCAAGCAATCACCCTTGTACTCTTTTTTCTCTCCTTGAGACTTGGGCTCGGCGCCCTCTCTCGCCAGCTTGTAACCCCTACGCAAGCACCTCGGTGCAAGGAAATACAAAACTCTCTCCCCCCGCTGGACGTAGGGCCTTCTTTGCCCGAACCAGGATAAACCCCCGTGTGTTCTCCTTGCATCACCATCCAGGTTAGGGACACGTGGCATTCACTCATCGGCTTAGTGTAAGGTCCTAGATGGCTAGAGGGGGGTGAATAGCCTATTAAAAATTCTACAAATACCACTAAGCAAACTTGTTAGAATAACAAACGGCGTAAAGCGAGTTTTGCTTAGCCAAAGGTTGTGATGCAAGCCTCCTATCCACAAGTCTAGTAGATTAAGATCTCTAGTTCACACAAGAGCTAAGTCACTAAAGTTACACTAGAGAACAAGCTAACAACACTACTAGCAAAGCTACTACTAGAGCTACACAAGATAATCTAGTGAATGTAAATGCAAGAGAGAGGATAGTGATTCTTATACCGACGGTGGAGTGAAGATGTTGCCAATCACCAAGAAGATATATAATCAATTAATATTGACAACAATACAATATGGAGACCAATCACCGGGAGACAAGAGACACAATATTTTTGTTCACCCGGTGTTCACTTGTGCACCGACAAGTTACGTCACCGGTTGTGTCGACCAACACTTAGATGGTTCCCCGGTGTGACCCTCAAGTCACTTGCCCCTCAAGGCACGCCCCGCAAGGCACCGCAAGACGCCACTCTCAAGTGAGGTAACTCAATGACACGCGCAATCCAATAGAGTTGCTTTTGGCGTCCCGCCGAGGAAAGCACAAGAACCTCTCACAATCAACCGGAGGTGGCCAAGAACAATCACCTTTTCTTGCCAACGCCTCCAACAATCTCCAAGCCGGCTAGGAGCGGTACTCTCCAAGAGTAACAAGAAATCCACCGGCTAAACCACCCACAAGTGCCACTAGATGCCCTCAAGCTATGCAATGCACTTTGGGATCACTCAATCTCACTTTTGATTTGCAATCAAGCAAGAGAGATGAGTGGGAGGAGTAGCTTTAGCTCAAAGGATGCACAAGAGTGTTAGAAATGCCAAGAGACCTCCCCAAGGGCCGGCCAACGAGTATTTATAAGCACCCCAAACAAATAGAGCCGTTGCCACTCCACTCACAGAAAACTCGGGACGACCGGACGCGCCGGTCGAAACTGACCGGACGCTCCGGTCGCCCAACGGCTAAATTTCGAACCTGCGACCGGACGCGCCGGTCGTAACGACCGGACGCGCCGGTCGCTCAACGGTTCTTTCGCGATCCACTGACCGGACGCGCCGGTCGCAACGACCGGACGCGCTGGTCACGACCGGACGCGCCGGTCCCGTGACCCACCGGACGCGCCGGTCAACACAGAGCCGCGCACAGCGAAACAACGACCGGACGCGCTGAAGAATTGACCGGACGCCACAGTGCCCGCGTCCGGTGGGAGTCCAGTAAGCTCCCTGGACGACCGGACGCGTCCGATCGTGTGTGACCGGACGCGCACCGCGTCCGACGTCTTCGTGAACCGCTGTTCGCATGACCGGACGCGCCGGTCCCGCGAGTCACCGGACGCGCCGGTGGCAAACCCTCGCTCGCACGCCTGACCTCTGCGCAGTACTGACCGGACGCGCCGGACGCACAGTGACCGCGTCCGGTGCAGCGTCCGGTGCAGCGTCCGGTCACTTCTGTGACCGCGTTCGCCTCCGTTTCTATTCCGACTTCCGGCGCAATGGAAAATAGGCATTTCATTTCCCCGAAATCGCCTGAATCCCGCGCTCGCACGCTCGGCGGGAGGGAGAAAGGAACCCAAACCCTTTTCTACCCGCAAACCACAGCGCGACCAACGCCACCTTTGCAAATGTGCCAACACCATCAAGTGTACATCTCCATGTGCTTGTGTGTTAGCTTTTTCCCAATTATTTTCAAAGGTTTTCCAGTTAGCTCACTAGGCCCTACATGCAATGCACTTCATGAATTCACCTAGTGGCACCCGTGCGTCGAATAACCGATAAGACTTCCCCTCTTAATAGTTCGGCTATCGACCCTAAACCACTCACACCCTCTATGGTGTCTTGAGTGTAAAACAAAATGGCCCTATGGTTATACCTTTGCCTTGAGCCCATTTTGTTTCTCCAAATAATATGATCCACTTCATATCATCACATGACCGTCTCGATCCATCGACCTTGACTTCACTTGCTCTTCACCGTTGCATCGGTCCGTCGGCGCCAAGTCTTGCTCAAGCTTCACCATCGCATGGTCCTTCGCTTCGAAGCCTCGACTTGCCCTTCACCTTTACAACCGGTCCATCGAGCCAAGCCTCATCTTGGTCTTCACCATCTTGGTCACATGAGTCAATGTCATGTCTCATATTCAATGACCACCTTTATCTAAATCATCCACTTAGATACAAAGGTTAGTCCTAGGTTTCATCAATTAGCCAAAACCAAACTAGGGACTTTCACTTAGGACCCCCCGGGACCGAACACCGATAGTTGGCGCGCCAGGTAGGGGGCGCTGCGTGTTGACATCATTTTCCCGCCATTTTCCTGGATGGCTGACCTCGAACGCCCTTTCCCGTTGGCTACGGTGATCTGGTTTGGGAGTTTGGAGTTCATGTCACTTGGCCACGGCTACGACATGGTCCTCCTCCCGCCCAGGCACCGGATCGACGAGGATCACGAGCTCTCCCAGCCTGGGGGAGCACTGCGCCGGCATCGTCGCTCTCAGGCGTGAGCCGCCAGGCGACGATGGGCCCGGCGCGACCGCCGTCATCACCTCACGGAGGGCGGTGAGACCCCCCGATCCGGCGCCTCTCAACCAGACGCCAACCCAGATTTCCTCTTTGAGGGTCTATGTAGGATGAGCTTGGCTGAGGGTAAGATGCCGACGGAAGGTTCCGCCGCTCCCCCATCCGGTGTGACACCACCGCTACCCGGTCCGACCACTCTGGCACGAAGAACGACGTCTTCATCGCCATTCCCGTTTGGGCTAGATTCGGCTGCCTGGGCATACGCTTCCTCTGTAAGCACTAGTATGAGCGCTTACGAGGAACTCCCCGGGCACCATCTACGCTCCACTCTGGACCTTGTTGCATCCACGCCGGCTTCTGAGTATCTGGACTCTACGGAGACCCCAGAAACAGAGCCCCGTGTGACTGCTCCTCGACGTTACAACCCCAGAGATGACTGACAACGGCCTCACATTCCCCCATCATATTACTACTTTGGCGCTCCTGACTCTGACTCTGCCGATGACACCTACGATCCGACTCGTGAGTGCTTCAACATCGATGGGGCAACCACGTCGGATTCGGAGGATGAGACACCAGTCGAAGGAAGGAACACGCCACCTCATCTCGAGCTCCCTGCTGAGCGAAATGAAGCTCAATTCCTTGTGAATCAAGGAATGCAGCTCGAGCAGATTCGCGAGTTGCAGGACAGGCTCGACGAGGAACGGGAAAACCTACGCCTACTCCAACAAACCCTCGAACATGAGCGTGTGGCACACGCACATGGCGGGAGAGCTCGTGAGAGAGCTCGCGACGTCAATCGCCGCATCGACGAGGATCGGGCGGTCGACCCCCCTGGTTTTCGCTCGAGCCAGCCAGAACGTTGTCGCCGCCGCCATGCTCCTCCGCAACATGCCCGAGCCATCGAACCCCGACGCCCGTCGAGCTCGAGATGAAATCCGAGAACTCCTCGAGGCCGCTGCTATGCAGCAGGCCGAGAGCTCTGCCTCGAAGCGACGCGAGCCTGCCTTGGAGCGGCTCACCGAGCCCTCCCGACAGGAGAGAGAGGCCTCGGTTCATCCTGAGCCTGCCCGACGGAACCGGGCGGCTCCTGCCCTTGAGCCCATCGCCGACGACCGCGAACCTCGAGACACCCGTGGCAACATCGTCGAGCGCCGCACGCGCAAACATGGTGACAGTGTGGCTCGAGGCTACCACGTGCACAGAGGCGGGCGCTATGACAGCTCAGAAGATCGTAGCCCTTCACCCGAGCCTCCGGGCCCTCGGGTCTTCAGTAAGGCTATCCGCGAGACGATACTCCCGGCTCGGTTTCGTCCTCCCACGACTCACCAAGTACAACGGCGAGACCAAACCCAAACTTTGGCTCGCTGATTTCCGCTTGGCGTGTCAGCTGGGTGGGGCCACCGACGACCGGGTCATCATCCGACAACTCCCCCTGTTCCTCTCCGACACCGCTCGAGTGTTGACACTAGCTAACACCACTTGAATACTAGGTTGTCATCCCTAGCATGGTGCTAGAGCGTACTAAGGTATTTATAAACATAAAGGCTCTCTAGAAAATAATCTATTCTATCCGCAAGCGCACAGATAAAATACCTCATTGTAGCATTTCACCAGGATAAGTATTCCAGGTATCGTTATTTATAATTTTGCTTAAGAGAACGGCGAAAGCGAAAACAGGGATAAAATCTATCAAGGCATAGACTAGAGATAAACTTGCAAGAACATGATTACTACTGAGAAACTCGTCACACAGTCACTTGCTTTGGCAGGGGGTAAGCCATAATAATAAAGATAATGAAATATAAGCTCATGGGTAAATAACACAGCGATTAGAAATAGACTACTCCACATAAATGTAAGGTGACGTCGGACTAGCAAGAGAATGGATTCTAAGTATCTACTATTTACTAAGTCATAATCTACTCTAAGCATCTACAAGATCATATATAGCACAAAAGACTCTTCATTCATGTATAAGGAACATTGCTAAAGTAAATCAGAACATAGCAAGACTTACTCCGCAATACAAATTCTGCCTGTCCTATCAACGGAGGGTGGACTATATAAGAATCAACGAAGCTGTCACCATCGCGAACTACCACACGACCCGGCCAATAGGATACATTTGCAGGTAAATAACATCTAAGCACCACGCCTACATGTGATCTACCACTTAACTCCCACGTGAAAAGAGCTAAGCGCTTTGCAAACTCATGCATGAACTCATCATCAATCATAACTATATCACTTATAGAACTAGAGCAAACTAGGAACATAATAAATAAAGACATAATGCAATTAGAATAAAGTCGTAGAGAAAGATATGAAATAATACCAATCTTTATTGACGAAGATCCGAAATCTAGAGCGCTAGGCCCTACTTCTCTAATTCTATCTAATCAATCCTATAAAACTTGAAAGAATTAGGAGTAGCTAAATCTAATTCTCTGCGGGAGAGAGAGTTTCTAAACCCTAAACTTGATGGCTTCCTCTGATAATGATTTCTCCTCCTCCCCTGGGGTGGAGAGGCCCTGCTTATATAGCCCCCTCAAATGATCGTGGGCCGTCGGATCAAACTGACATTAATCGCACGGTTTTCCTTGATCCTTTAGGTCGGTGGAGCATAATCCGCGAAGTTGACGCTGATTGGCCACGGGAGTAGGGCGGGCGCCCTGGGCTGGGCCCCGTTCGGCCTCCCGTTCGTTCACGTGTCTTCTGGAGTCTTCTAGATGATAGAAAATTAGCGCACATATTAATATCTCTATGTAAACCCGACGTGTGGGCCTTCTCTCCGTATTTTCTGATAACCCCCTGCAGAAATAGACAAACACCAAAACTCGTGGAATTCTGTCAGATAAAACCCTAATTCTAAATGTCTAGTGCATATTGATCCTTTTCCATGTTTAGTTGACAATTAAATTTGATACTTAAGGATCGTCAACAAACTCCCCCAAGCTTACCCTTTGCTCGTCCCTGAGCAAACAACTAAAACTCAGATGGATCAGGAGTTGCTTTGATGTTTTCTTTCCTGACAGGCACACATGCTTTCATATAAAATTCTCCCAGATTAGAGTGAAGTGTCTTGGGGATTAGCACCTGTACTTAAGCCTTAGGTAATTGAAAGACAAAATAATTAAGCCAAGCACTATTCCTCCTATCTATACCTCACCTTTGTTCTGGAGTTTTGCATAAGTTTTCAAAATAAAGCTCAGAGTTCCTAGACATGATTCACTTCAACGGCCCATACATATGTTTAATCGAACTGCGGATCCAAAGGAACTCAACATACAATTAAATCAAGATGTGCATGTGTGGTGGAGTAAATAATAGTGATGGTGATGATAAAACTTATTGCTCACTGTTCCTCATATTGCTATCTCTCCTCCTCTCTTGATCTTTTATTGGGAGAGAACATGGGCTATCTCTTTTTCTTCTCTTTTTTTTTCAGGTGGGTAGTAAATACCCCTAATTCTACTGTCGGATACTTGTCCATTTTTTTCGCTCAGGTGGGTATCTTTGTACCCCTAATTTTACTGTCGGACACTTGTCCATTTTTACCTCTCGTCTCACTCTTTTTCTTTTCTTTTTCGAGGTTCCGGGCACTTGCCCCTTTTTATTTCCTCGCATATTTTTGCATAGCCCATGTCTCTTTCTGCATTTGATCTTTTAGGAGAGAGAGAATAACAATACTTTGGGACAGTGAGTGATAACAATATTTTTAACAGATTTTTAATGATTGGTGTAATAGATGTGTGCAAGTGAGTATCTTGATTTAACCACATGAAAAGCTCCTAAGGATCTACACAGCTCAATGAAACTCGAAAGATACAGCAATTATAGCAAGTATGGCTGTGGTAAGAATGTTATGCTAGGAACTCATCATGTGATTTGCAGGTTTTTTTTTATGAAATAAATTTCCAGAACTTAGTGTTGTAAGAACAAGATAAACAGCAGTTCAAACTTTATATCATGTCTTATCTTTTACCTAGACTTTAGTTTTAGGCTCATGTTCCCACAGATAGTAAATTTCAGATTTTAGCAAGTCTTGGGAGAACTCTAATATAAAAGCTAGGCACTTGAAGGTAAGTAAACAGAGCAACTGTTCATCATTTCCATCATACATATTTTTGGATTTTCTTCATTTATGTCTAGAGATTGAACTAAACAGGAAAATAAAGCACACTTATCTACACACTCTTTTTATTTGGTTTTCATTTTTTTAGGAATGCAGTAAATTAAGAAAGAAAATATTTATTGGGTTTTCTAAGTTTTTTTAAGATATAAATATCTAAAACAGAAAAAGAAAAACTGAAAAGTAAATAGGAAAAACAATTAAAACTCACTCGGTAACTGGGGAGGAACTCCCCCAAGCTGGTTGTTGTCGTGGCTCTCTTCACTCAATGTTGAAGTAGCGCAGCATGGTCGTGACGTTGTTGTTCAAGGTTGTGGTGTCTTCTCTTATTGCTTGCACTCTAGTGGCTTGCTCCTGGTTCCATTTTTGTTGCTCCTCCAGGAGTCTTCCATGCTCTGCTTGCGTAGTGCGGATGTCGAGGAGAGTGTTGTCTCTTGGTAGTAGTCCCCCGAGAAGGCGTAGGAGGCGTCGGAGTATCTTCCTGTATCAAACTGGGGCTGGGGCCTAGACCCTGAAGCTCCATATGGGTCAGTGGAGTACCTTCTTGTAAAAGGCGGGTTCTCCCACTGGTGATATTGTCCCTCCAGCCACGTCTCTTGTGGTGGTTCTTTTGGCTGGACGTGTCGCGCCCATAGGTCCCGAAGAACTCTGGGGTTGTAATCATTATAGTGCAGATGTGCTGCCTCTTCTGGCCCGGGATCAGCTCCTTGCCATGTATGTTCCTGATGGGTGGCCATCCTTGCGGATGCCGCGCGCTGTGGAGCTCTCCGGTTCACCGGTGCTGCAGTCTCAATCAAATAATTTCGAACAGAATGTATGCCAAGGTCCGGGTTAGGTAACCGAACCTTGGTGTTGTTGTCATACAGCATGTACATTATCCCCGCTTCCCTTTTTAACATCCGTGCGTATCTAAAAGTGTCGTAGCCGTGATAAAATCTAGGTTCCTCAATGAATTCTAACGATGAATTTTCTAACAACTTAAGGCTAACGGCTAAACGAGTTATGAGTGAAGTACACCCGACAGGTCCCTGAAGAGTAGGTGTGCCAAGCCAATGGGCAACTAAAAGAGTAACAGGTGAAACTTGGATTTTGTTTATGGCGGCATAAATGAGTTATAGATCTCCCACACGCACCTTTCTCAAGTCATCACGAAAGAAAAGATTGTACCCGAGCCATTTGTGGAACATCCGGAGTGTAGGATGCTCCATGTCGCTGGTTCGGGGTTGGTAAAAGAGTTCGTCCCTAGAGATTTCTCTCCAAAACTGATGTTTCTCAAAATTGGGCAAGCCGGAGTCAAGGTCCAGAATGCTCAGTGGCGGAAAACCGAGGTGATTACTCAGCTCTCTCCAAGACAGCATAATGTCCTGCTTGAACATCCGAAAAGAAATTCCCCCCTCACAATATTGTAACGTGCAAAGAAATTCAATAGTAAGGAGACGGGAACCATGCTCAGTGATATTCCAAAAGTCAGTCCATCCTATCATTTGAAAAATTAAGTCAAATTCAGCAGCCATACCTGTCTCTTGGAGTAAGGCGAAATCGATGGTGGAAGTGTGAATGAATGTCTTGTTTTTCAACTGCTAGAGAATCTCCTTCTCCCTGCGATTCCTGAGCCCAAGGTCTCCTATCTTGAGTAGGACCTTGTTTGGTGCACCCGACGAAGACGATGGAGCTTGCGGAGGTGCCGGATCGACACTCATCTCCGACTGGCGTGAGGAGAGTCGAGACGAACTCCTCGTACCACTCCTGAGAGACTTGGCCGCGCTCTTTACTTTCTTAAACATCCTGTAGAATAATAGAGACAAACAGAAACTCGTGGAAATATGTGAGAAAAATATGTTAGTGGTTAGCTGTCCGAGAAGTCAGTCGTCCAGGGGTTAGTCGTCCGAGAGAATTATAAATTTTAGCAGCACTTCTCCCTAAACAACTTTTAATTCCGCTTGGGACAGCGGGAACACTAATTACTAGGTGATCTCACTCTCTATCTCAAAAATTTTCCAAACTCTCTTCCACTCTTTCTTTTCCTTTCCACTCTCCTTCTCACTCTCCCACTAGATCACTTCTTCTGAAAGTCGAGAGCTCAAGCTTGCATATGTTTTTTGGAATGTGTGTGGGATGAGAATGAGGTAGAGAGGTGGCCTTTTATAGTTGGAGCTGGGGGCAGGGCGGGCGCCCTGGCCAACAGGGCGGGCGCCCCACTTGAGTGCCCTCTGTGGCTGAAACCTTTCCCACTCCCTCACATGCTTCACTCCTACGCCAAATAATGCTGCATAGGTGGTGGTTGGTCGGTGGAAGTTGTCTGGTTGAGTGGAGATGAGTTGGTGGGTGAAATTATGTGTTATGATGTATGTGAGGTGTAGTGTATGACATATGGGACCAAAGGATGTGGTTCATGCTTCTAGAAGATTGCTATAAATAAATATAATGCAGGAAAAATTATGAGAATTGAAACTAAAAAATGATCATGGAAAAATATTTTTGTGCCTCCACAATAATTAATAATTATGGGTTTTTACACACCACAAATATTATTTATATGGGACTTTTGATTTTTATAATAATGCTATGGATGAGTATGACTAATGCAAGAATTAATTATGCAAAAAATTAAATGATGTGGATAAATACCGAATTACCTCCCGGCGAGGGTTTGGGAATTTTAGGTCCCCCAAGCTGGACCTCCAAATCTTTTTAAACTTCTGAATTGCCTTCCTCTGGAGATGGTGTCTCCAGTGGTTTCTCTTCGTGAACCTCCTCCACTGTAGAGTCTCTCTCTGGTCTGGGCTTGAATGTGAAGTGTTCTTCTTGTCCGTTTATGCTGAACTTGATTTCTCCCTTACTGACATCAATGTGGGCATTGGCGGTGCTCAGAAATGGCCTTCCAAGGATGATGGACACTTTTGAGTCGGGGTTCATGTCCAGTACCACGAAGTCTACTAGCACAAGGAAATCTCTTATTCTGACTGGGATATTTTCTGCGATGCCCATCGGGTGTCGAACTGATTGATCTGCTAGTTGTAGGCACATTGATGTTGGTTCTAGGGTTGTGTGTTCAAGCTTCTTGTAGACTGATGCTGGCATTACACTGACACTTGCTCCGAGATCACAAAGTGCATTGTTAAAGTGCTGGTCTCCAATTGAGCAATCAATGGTAGGACATCCTGGATCTTTCTTCTTCCTTAGTGGTTGGTTGAGGATGGCTGCACTACATTCTTCTGTCAGCTTGATTACCTCAGTGGTGGGCAGTGGCCTCTTTTTGTTAAGAATATCTCTAATGTACTTCGCATATGTGGGTACCTGTATGGCATCAAGTAGAGGTATGTTGACATATAACTTTTGAATGACCTCTACAAACTTACCAAACTGCTCATCCGACTGTAGTCCTCTGTTTCTTCTGGGAAATGGCAAATAGTTGGTGTCGTGAAAATCTTTCCTCATTTCTCCAGTTCTTGATGGTTGTAGCAGATCTTCTGCTTCAACTGGTCTCTCTTCTTCTATCATTGCTGGTTGCACTGGAGCTAGTGTTCTTTGCTTCTCTCTTGGGTGTGGGGGATCTCTGGTAGATCTCCCTCCTCTAGTAGTTATGTTCTTTACCTGCTCAAGGTTAGTGGCAACAGGCAAGACAGCAGCTAGCTTAAGCTCTACCCTCTTATTAAGAGTGTTTTGCTCATCAAAGGCAGTTAATAGAAAATCCATTTTATTGTGTATATCTTTTAAAAATGATTCATTTGTATCTAGCCTTTGTTTGACTTCATCATTAGTTTTAGTTTGTTGAGCAATTATCTCCTTTAATGAAGGTTGTTTGAGAATATTACCTGAATTCATACCTTTGCTATTGGGTTGACTTGAAGTAGGTTGATATTTGTATACTGTCTCTATAGCCCTTTGATCTTCTTTGAACTTGGCCCTCTGGTCAATCCAATGGAGCAAATCTTCCATCTTAGTTGATAGTGCTTTTACTTCTTCTAGTATTTCTTCAGTTTGATGACAATGTTGAGTCTTGTCTTGGAACCAGCTTTGGTTTTCTGCTATCTTATCCAAAAGTGTCTCTGCTTTTCCAATTGTAAACTCCAAGAATGATCCTTCAGCAGATGCATCTAGGCACTCACGAGACTTTCGGTTTAATCCATGATAAAAGGTCTGCATAACTAACCATTTGGCCATTCCATGGTGAGGACAATCTGATATGTATCCTTGAAAACGCTCCCATGCTTCTGGAATGGTTTCTGTCTTCTGCTGTTGGAAACTGACAATATTTCCTCTTAAGGCAGCTGTTTTGCCTATAGGGAAAAACTTTGATAGAAAGGCATCTGACAGGTTCGTCCAATTTTTGATGTTTGCTTGATTGGTGTAGAACCACTTCCTCGCCTTCCCTTCTAGTGAAAATGGAAAGAGGCGAAGTAGTATGACGTCTTTGTCAACTCCGTTGATGCTAATTGTGCTTCCAATCTCCAAGAAGTTCTGCAAATGTGCACTAGCATCTTCGTGTGCCTTCCCACTGAATTGTGTAGCTTGCACCAAGTTGATGAGGTTTGACTTGAGCTCGAACTCAGGTACTCCTTCTTCTACTTCAAATCTTGGACCAGTAAGAATGTTCTCAAGACTTGGGGCAGAAAATTCCTGTAAGGTCTTCTGTGCCATCACTTCAACAATTGGTAGCTAGCTTCTTCTTCCTTGATTGCTTTGGTTCTGATGATGAAGAATTTAATTCACCAAAGTCAATCCTGATATACCCTGTAAAAAATATAAACATAGGAAAACAACAGGGTGAACCTACCAAAGCAGAGGTGCCTTGCTATGATTTCTCATTATATAGTAGCTGTTATGCAATTATTTCTCAATAGTCTAGTCTAAAATTTTATTTGAATAACCTTGACCGACTTCCTGACTTTCCTTACCGTTCCCCGGCAACGGCGCCAGAAATGCTTGTTGACACTAGCTAACACCACTTGAATACTAGGTTGTCATCCCTAGCATGGTGCTAGAGCGTACTAAGGTATTTATAAACATAAAGGCTCTCTAGAAAATAATCTATTCTATCCGCAAGCGCACAGATAAAATACCTCATTGTAGCATTTCACCAGGATAAGTATTCCAGGTATCGTTATTTATAATTTTGCTTAAGAGAACGGCGAAAGCGAAAACAGGGGTAAAATCTATCAAGGCATAGACTAGAGATAAACTTGCAAGAACATGATTACTACTGAGAAACTCGTCACACAGTCACTTGCTTTGGCAGGGGGTAAGCCATAATAATAAAGATAATGAAATATAAGCTCATGGGTAAATAACACAGCGATTAGAAATAGACTACTCCACATAAATGTAAGGTGACGTCGGACTAGCAAGAGAATGGATTCTAAGTATCTACTATTTACTAAGTCATAATCTACTCTAAGCATCTACAAGATCATATATAGCATAAAAGACTCTTCATTCATGTATAAGAAACATTGCTAAAGTAAATCAGAACATAGCAAGACTTACTCCGCAATACAAATTCTGCCTGTCCTATCAACGGAGGGTGGACTATATAAGAATCAACGAAGCTGTCACCATCGCGAACTACCACACGACCCAGCCAATAGGATACATTTGCAGGTAAATAACATCTAAGCACCACGCCTACATGTGATCTACCACTTAACTCCCACGTGAAAAGAGCTAAGCGCTTTGCAAACTCATGCATGAACTCATCATCAATCATAACTATATCACTTATAGAACTAGAGCAAACTAGGAACATAATAAATAAAGACATAATGCAATTAGAATAAAGTCGTAGAGAAAGATATGAAATAATACCAATCTTTATTGACGAAGATCCGAAATCTAGAGCGCTAGGCCCTACTTCTCTAATTCTATCTAATCAATCCTATAAAACTTGAAAGAATTAGGAGTAGCTAAATCTAATTCTCTGCGGGAGAGAGAGTTTCTAAACCCTAAACTTGATGGCTTCCTCTGATAATGATTTCTCCTCCTCCCCTGGGGTGGAGAGGCCCTGCTTATATAGCCCCCTCAAATGATCGTGGGCCGTCGGATCAAACTGACATTAATCGCACGGTTTTCCTTGATCCTTTAGGTCGGTGGAGCATAATCCGCGAAGTTGACGCTGATTGGCCACGGGAGTAGGGCGGGCGCCCTGGGCTGGGCCCCGTTCGGCCTCCCGTTCGTTCACGTGTCTTCTGGAGTCTTCTAGATGATAGAAAATTAGCGCACATATTAATATCTCTATGTAAACCCGACGTGTGGGCCTTCTCTCCGTATTTTCTGATAACCCCCTGCAGAAATAGACAAACACCAAAACTCGTGGAATTCTGTCAGATAAAACCCTAATTCTAAATGTCTAGTGCATATTGATCCTTTTCCATGTTTAGTTGACAATTAAATTTGATACTTAAGGATCGTCAACATCGAGCCTGGCTCGAGGATCTTCCGCCTCGACAGATCCACGACTGGGACGATCTCGTGAGGGTGTTCGAGGGAAATTTCAAGGGGACCTACGTGCGCCCCGGCAACTCGTGGGACCTCTGAAGCTGCAAGCAGAAGCCGGGTGAATCCCTCTGGGATTACATCCGGCGTTTCTCCAGGCAATGCACCGAGCTCCCCAACGTCACCGACTCCGACGTGATCATGGCCTTCCTCTCTGGAACCACCTGCAAGGAGTTGGTCCGAGAGTTGGGCCGTAACACCCCCCTCACTGCCAACGGATTGATGGACATCATCACCAACTTTGCCGCCGGCGAGGAGGCAGTTGGCGCCATCTTTGGCGGTGATCAGGACAAGGGGAAGCAGAAGGTCGACGATCCCGCGGGCTCCAACCGGGGATCTAAAAGAAACAACCGAAAGAAGAAGAACCAGCAGGGCAAGCTCGAGGCCCCGGCCGACGAGCTTGTCGCTGCCACTGAACGCAAGAAACCTCGAGGGCCCCCCGGCAAGGGCATCTTCGACAAAATGCTTAAAGAGCCGTGTCCCTACCACAAGGGGCCCACAAACCATAACGTCGAGGACTGTCACATGCTCCATAGGTACTTTGAAGGCATAGGCGTCAAGAAGGACGACAAGAAGGAAGATCCCGAGGGCGACGACAAGGATGGGGGGTTCCCCGAGATCCATGACTGCTTCATGATCTACGGAGGACCCTCGACCCGCCTCTCGATGCGCCAGCGCAAACGAGAGCGGCGTAAGGTTTTCTCCGTACAGCCGGCGATCCCCCACTTCCTTGACTGGTCCGAGGTAGCCATCACTTTCGACCGTGATGACCATCCCGACTATGTCCCCAATCCGGGAGTCTACCCGCTTGTTGTTGATCCCATCATCGCCAACACACGCCTCACCAAGGTACTCATGGACGGTGGCAGCAGCCTCAACATCATTTACACTCAGACCCTTGACCTCCTGGGGATCGAGAGGACGCGCCTCCAACCCAGCGTCAGGGGCTTCCACGGAGTCGTGCCAGGGAAGCGGGCAGAACCTGTCGGACGGGTCGACCTGCCTGTCTGCTTTGGCACTCCTTCCAACTTCAGAAAGGAGACCCTCACTTTCGAAGTGGTCGGATTCCGTGGAACGTACCACGCCATCCTTGGGCGCCCATGCTATGCCAAGTTCATGGCGCTCCCGAACTACACCTACCTCAAGCTCAAGATGCCAGGCCCAGACGGTGTCATAACCGTCGGGCCCTCCTACGAACACGCTTACGAGTGCGACGTCGAGTGTGTCGAGCACAGAGAAGCCGTCTTGGAGTCGGCAACCTTGGCGGCGGACCTCGACGGTCTGGCCAACGAGCTCCCCGACCCCAAGCGCCACGCCGGCAGCTTCGAGCCCGCGGAGGACGTCAAGCTCGTGCCTCTCGACCCTGCCGATCCAAAGGAAAAGGCGTTGAGCATCAGCGCCACCCTCGATCCAAGGTGAGGCCTACAACGAAAGAAATAACGACGCCACAAGGGAGGATGCCCTCGACCAGCTCGAGGAAGCCCGAGATGTGGCTCTGTTACATTCTGCCAGGCGCGACCTCAACATCGGTGACCTGGTGCTACGACGAAGCCAGAGCACCAAGGGACGGCACAAGCTCACACCTCCGTGGGAAGGGCCATACATCGTCGCAGAAGTGCTAAAGCCCAGCACCTACAAGCTATCGAACGAGAAGGGCGAAATCTTCACCAACGCTTGGAACGTTGAACAGCTACGTCGCTTTTTTCCTTAAAGCCTCGAGGCTCTGTATTTTCTTTTTAATCTCAATAAAGAATACAACAACGTTCAAGGCTTTGTTTTTATAACAACCAGGTAGGATCGACTCTGTCTTCTCAGACTCGACCCTCCCTCGGGGGCTGCAAGGGGGGAACCCCCCGTCTCCGAAAAAATTTGTATCCTTTTTCAAAAAACAGAACTGTCACCTAAGTCGACAACGCCGTGGAAGTACCCTAAGGCTCAAAGGGCCGTCGAGCCGTGAGATCACTTGCGCCTCCGAGGCTGCGGTACCTCCACTCACCCCTCACGCCTAGGGATGCGACCGCGCGCTAAGTAGACCTAGTAACGGTTCGTAACTTTGAAAAAGAATACATCCCCAGTCGCTGCGAATCAAGTTCTTACACGATCTGCAAGGCCGCAAGAGCACCCTGAAGCTCGAGGGCAGTCGAGCCGCGAGATCACTTACGCCTCCAAGGCTACGGTACCTCCACTCACTCCCTTACGCCAAAGGGTGCGACCGCGTGCTAAGTAAATCATGCAAGAACGTGATTCAAGCGATAAAGGAAAGAAAAAACTCGAAACAAAACTTAACAATCGGTACAAGTTTACATTTCGAGCGTTTCAAGGCCTCCGAGGCCGCCACGACCAAAGTTTTAAAACACTAACTTGTTACATGGGCCTCTGCACCCAGATTTGGCTCATAGGCCCTCGTCGTCAGCAGGCGGAACCACCTCGACCTCGAACAGCTTGGCCAGACGACTTCCAGGCTCCTCGGCGGCTCCGATCAGGCCCAGGCAGGCGTCCTCATTCTCCTCATCCGTCCGATCCAGATCAGTGATGAAGCCATCAGCAATGAGCTCCAGGTCATACACGAACCTGGACCGAACGACGGCCAGTGCCCTCTTCACGCCGTGGTGAAGGCTCCCTCGTATCCTCTCCCGGACGAGGCGGCCTAGTACCACCATCCGGCGGACAAAGGAGTTCCCCGGGGCGTCCTCCTCAGTATCGGCATCGGGCTCGACCCCCAGGCCGTCACACACGGAGGAGATCGCACCCTGGAGCAACTGAGTCCGCTGGGCCTCGGCCTCGAAGAGGCTCTGGAAGGAGTTGGCCGCCGCCTGAGCTACCCGCTGTTCCTTCTCCAACTCTGGAACACAAGCACCAAGTTAGCGCAAGTCCGAGACCTCGACACCAAGGCCGTTGTATAACCAAAAAGCTTACCCTCGGAGTGGGTCTGCCAGCCCACGACCTCGTCACGGAGTCCCCCCGCACGTCTTCTCAAGCGCTTGGAGAGCGCCATCCCTGTCACGAATGGCCGCCCTCAACGTCTCGATCTCTTGGCGGGCGTTCAAGAGAGCCTCATCCTTCTCTTGGACGGCTCCACTCAGCGTCGTGGCCTCGTTCTTCAAGGCCTCGAAGCGAGCGGTCGCCTGCCCGATCTGAACGTTGAGGGCGTCGCGTTGCTTGCCGACAAGGGCGACGTCCTCCCTAAGCTCTTTCACGCGTGCCGACAACGGCATGAGATCCTCGCGAGCTTGGGCAGCCTCCTCCCGGGCCCTTGTCGCGTCTCCACGCACCACGACCTCTGCCACCCAAGCCTGCACCGCCTCTTCCTTGACCGCCGCGTAGGCGATGCGAAGCTCGGCCGCCTCGGCGCTCTGACGGGAAAGCCGCTGGTTGGCCTCCTCGACCAGAGCCCGTTGCCGGGCAAGCACCGCCCACACGCCGCTCTCATTACGGATGAAGAGCGACTTGCGGCGGGAGCGCTCTTTAAGCTCCTGACCATGGTTCGAAAATCTGAGAGTTTAGAACCAAAGACAGGGGACAAAAAGATAGCGAAAAACCATCAAACTAAACTTACCTCGATGGCGTCTAGCATGCCTCGCGACACGGCCTCCGTCGCCACACGAAGTGATCGTTCCGTGTGCCGCCGGATACCCTCGAGGTACTGCCAGTGGTGCACCTCGTCTCCATCGTTGAGCGTGAAGACCGGCTCCGCGCCAGGGTTGGATGTGTCCCTGAACTCGAGGGGCGACCCCCCTAGCGTGGCAACTCCTCCTGCGCCCGTACGAGGGCCAGCCCGGCAAGGTCCGGCCACGCGGTCTGCGCCTCAGCCAGTTCACTCTCCGGCGCCGCAGAGGGACCGACCTGATCCGCAGCTGCGTCTCCCTCAACCACCATGAAGAGTCCGGTCTGGTCCACGGCCTCGACCTTCTCGACGCCCATTACCTGTTTCCCCTTGTCGACGGGGGAATCGTCAAGGGTGAGGTCGACCACCGCCGGGGTCGACCCTTGCGCCAGGGCTGGCGCCTCGGTCACCGGCACCACCGCCGCCACCATGGGTGGGGGCGCGACCGCCCCACCCTCCACCTCGACCGCTGGCTCCACCGGCCGGTCCTGCTGCGGCTGCCTCCCCCGGTTGCGCCGCCTCCTGTCCCGCCTCTGGCGGGACCTCCACTGCCGCCTCCTCGACATCCGCCCGCCCCGCGTCGTGGGCGGATGCCTCGACCCCTGCGGACTTGACGGAGGCCAGGGCGGTCGACGTCGACCCCGGCTCCGCCCCGCCCGTGCTGGGCGTCGCCGCTTCTGACGGCTCTGACCCTTGCGCGGCAGGGCCGGAACCGGCAGCTTCTTGGGCGCCCGCTTCTGCCTGGGCAGCCGCCTCCCGCTGCTTCAGGCGCTCCGTCGCGGCCTGGAGTCTTTCGACCCAGGCAAGGTCATCGGCCGCCGTCCGCGTGATGACAGCAGCGCTCGACCGGAGCACCTTCGCGGGAGTCGGACCCACGAGCTCCGCCTTGCGCTTGTGCCTAGGGAGCAAGTAAGTACGTAAGGATAAGAATGAAGACCGCTTAAAATAAAAAGTGGGGCAGAAGAGCTTACCCGGAAATGGGAAGTAGGGGCCTCGACTCCGGCAGGTCGGGGACTCTCGACGTCGCCTGCGGCGGCCTTGCCGCCGGGTCTCCTGCAGACCGGGCGCTCCTTGGGGCCCTAGTTGGCGGGGCGCCTTGGGCCTTCTGCGCCACCGAGGCCAACTGGCCTCGGGTCCTCACACCCGTTGGCGGCGCCCCGGATGACGACGCTAGCGGCGCTGTCCCTACCACCGGTCGAACCCGCGGAACTTGGGCTCGCGGGGGCAATGCTGTAGACCCCTCTTGTGGGGCCCCTGACGAGGCGGCCCCTCTCGTTGACGGGCCTGCACCGGCCCCTACCTCTTCCGGCTCCTCCACCACCTCGACCGACACCGAGGCCGACCCTGACGCCTGGGAGGTCGACCCCCCAATGGGCTCCAAGAACGGGCGCACGTCAGGGAGGTCCGCCAGGCCGGTCGCGACGTCGTACCGCGATAGGGCATCGTCGTCCCCGTCGCTGTCATCGTCGTCCTCCTCCCCCGAGACCGTCTTGGAGGGAGACTCCGCGAGTGGAAGCCCGTCGAGGCTCTGCTGGTGCCGAAGTTTGTTCAGCGCCTCCTTCTCCTTGGCCTTGCGAATCTGCCGCTTCTTGACAGTTTCCTTTGCCTGCTTCTTCTGGGACGCCTGCTGGCGTCGCACCTCCCGGGTAGGGCGGTCCTCTAGGAGCGGCGGCCGCGTCTCCCTCACCGCCGACAAATCCTACGCGTCGACCTCGACTAAATCAAAAGAATCCAAAAGCAAATGAAATAAATAAATATACTGGCGATAGCACCTACCAGAGGCTCGAACCCCTGGATGGGCCGCATCGGCACTTTGTCGACGTCCTCCGGCTTGAAGTTCCCCACCATCCGGCGCGCGCGCCGGAGGACCTCCTCGAGGGTGAGGGACTCGTGCGACATCCTGCTCCCCTCCAACGACGCTTCCGGCGTCATCTGGTCGAGCCGGAGTCGACGCTGCGACAACGGCATCACCCTCCGGCGGTGGAATGCCGTGGCCACCGCTGCCGCCGTCAACCCTCGTAGTCAAAGCTGTTGCAACACGGCCAGCAGCGGGTCCAGCCGTGGCTTCTCGGCCTCCATGACGCCGTACGCCCAGTTCTCCTCTTGAGCCACCAGCACCCGGCCGGTATACCTCGGCAGCTGACTCTCGTCATTGCGGAGGTAAAACCAGCCGTCGTGCCAGCCGCTATTCGAGGAGATCAGCTGCGCTGGGATGTACTGGTCGCTGCGACCAGACCTAATCTGCAGCACGCAACTCCCCGCACGCACCGCACGCCGCATCCCTCGCTCCACCGCCTTCTTGGCAAAGAGCTCCGCCCTGAAGAGGTGGAGCCACAAATTCCACTATGGCTCTATCCCCAGGTAGCCCTCACAGACCGCCGCGAAGATGGCGGCCTGCGCGACGGCGTTGGGGGTGAGGTGGTGCAGCTCCACCTTGTAGTAGTGGAGAAGCGCACGCATAAAGGCGGTCGCCGGCACGCCGAACCCCCGTTCGTGGAAGCAGATGAAGCTAACCACGTATCCTTCAGGGGGTGCCGGCTCCCGGTGGTCGGGCGGCGGTGCAATCCACTCCGACCGCGACCGGCTCGTCTTCGGCCGCAGCAATCCGTCGTCGACCAGCTCCTCCAGCCTCCTCTCCGTCACCGAGGAGGCGGCCCAATCGTCGGCGGGGAGAAGCTGACCCTTGCCCACCGTTGACGCCGGGAAGCTACGCGGACAAAGGGAAGGCGACGGCGCAGGGTGAAAGGCGAAAGGGGGCGGAGAAAACGATCTAGGGCGAAGAAGGCGAGAATGCGAATGGCCTGTGGAGGAAAACGGACTCCCGGGCCTTGCTCTTATAGCCCCGACGGAAGCCCAACGGGCGCGCGAAAAGGTAGGAGCAGTTTTTGCATTTAATGCCCTCACCTAACCGTTTTCTTGAAACTCGCAGATATGGGCACGTGGCCGCTATTCACGCCGTAACCGTCACACCACGCCGCCCACTACCGCGCCGATCTTGCTTCCCCTCCTAAAAAGGCGCGCCCGAAAAACAGGCGGGGGAAGGATCCGCGGACGGATATTCCCAGATACCTGGGAAACAGGCTCCGAGCCCGGTATGAGTCTCGAGGGAGCGGAAGCTGGCCCTCGACCAGGGTTCGACAGCTGCCCTCGAGCGACAGAGTTAGGGACGACCAAGGGTGCGCCCATACATGGCCAGGGCTCGAGCCACGCTCTCGAGGCACCCCAGGACGTATTCGAGGCTGTAGGAGAAGGTCGACGTAGGAATCCCCTCGGAGGGAGGCACCGAGCCCTCGAATCCCGTCGCAGGGAATCGAGATCCACACGACCGCTCCTTGGCATTCTTGAGAGCGCCTCTGGGCCACTAGCCGACTCCTATCGAATGGAGCACGGGCTCACACTCAAATTCCCCCGTTAGTAGCTCACCGGAGACCGTCGGAACTCACCCAAACGAGGGTAGTACGACGTTCCCCACCCCTCCTCCTTTTCTCGAAAAAGGGAGCGTGAGGGTCGAACGATAAAAAGACGGCCGAGACTCTGATCAACCTCACGCGCACGAGGCTCAGAGGCTCGACCGCAGAAAGCTAAACCTCGAGGGATCGAAAGCTGGCCCTCGACCAGGGTTCGACAGCTGCCCTCGAGTAACAGAGTTAGGGACGACTAGGGATGCGCCCATACATGGCCAGGGCTCGAGCCGCCCTCGAATCCCGTCGCAAGGAATCGAGATCCACATGACTACTCTTTGGCATTCTTGAGAGCGCCTCCGAGCTGCTAGCCGACTCCTATTGAATGGAGCACGGGCTCACACTCGAATTCCCCCATTAGTAGCTCACCGGAGATCGTCGGAACTCGCCCAAACGAGGGTAGTACGACGTTCCCCACCCCTCCTCCCTTTTTCTAAAAAAAGGGAGTGTGAGGGTCGAACGATAAAAGACGGCCAAGACCCTGATCGACCTCGTGCGTACGAGGCTCGGGGGCTCGACCGCAACAAACCGAACCTCGAACGAAAAAATAAATCACGCCACGATACGAGACCATTCCCCAATAGAATGCATAAAAGACCTCGGAGGAGTCCAAGTACTCCACCAAGGCCTCGGGGGCTACACCCGGCGGGTGCGCTCGCGCGCCCCCACCGGAAAAAGCCACGACGCTATGACTCCAATTCATTTACTAATGAGCCTCTGAGAGAGTGACCGCACACTCACCCAAAGGCTCGGGGGCTACTGTCGGTACCAACAGTATGGGGGTACCCACAACCAACGGTAAAAAAGAACGAAACGATTAAACCACCGCAAAAGGTAGTACACCTCGATCGCGTACAGGGTCCGCCTCGTATGAGCCCGGCTCGACGGAGCGTCTCGACCGCGCTCCCACTCCGACTCGTACGAGGCGACCCCGACGGGAGCGCCTCGACCGCGCCCCGTCCCGTACGAGGCCCGTACGATATGGCACCTCGGCTGCGCTCCGACTCGCACGAGGCTCGGTCGGCCACCAGCGGATCTCCGACTCGCACGACCCTGGGTCGGTACGCTCGACCCCCCATTCACCTACTCTGAGACAAAAATCAGAGCATTCAATGCACTTACCTGCTACCACCCACCGACATGGCTACAGCCGTAACCGACGTGGGAGCAACGCCAGTGTCAGTCCTCACTTTTTACCGCCCATCCCGTGATGGGAGGTGAAACCTGTCACTGTGCATCCCTTACCGCGCACTGTTTTACCATCAATCGCCCTCGAGGGAGGATACGACAAGGTCCGTACCCCTCGATCTCGGGGATTCGGCCTTATCCGTCCGACCTCGACCCAACCTCGACCTAGTCTCGACGTCCACCACCGGTTAACAGGAAGGAAAGGTCAACATGACACAGGGCTCAGGGTCATTTCACCGTCTCGTCCCCGACGTCATCACGGTGTCCAGGGATGGCCGGCCATTCCTGGGCACGTCGCTACAGCCACCTCTACAAGAATCGACAAAACTTCACCTCAAGACACCCGGCGTCCCGGCCTCCTCTTACCCTATAAAAGGGCAGGCCCGGGCTCTACAGAAAGGGGACCGACACAACTCAGAGATCAACATCTCAAGCAATCACCCTTGTACTCTTTTTTCTCTCCTTGAGACTTGGGCTCGGCGCCCTCTCTCGCCAGCTTGTAACCCCTACGCAAGCACCTCGGTACAAGGAAATATAAAACTCTCTCCCTCCGCTGGACGTAGGGCCTTCTTTGCCCGAACCAGAATAAACCCCCGTGTGTTCTCCTTGCATCACCATCCAGGTTAGGGACACGCGGCATTCACTCGTCGGCTTAGACCCCCCGGGACCGAACACCGACACACAGTTTGGTTGGAAATCGCGAGATGAACGTTTTGAGCCTAATTAGTTCGTGATTTGACACTGAAGTGCTACAGTAACAGATGTGCTAATGAATGATTAATTAGGCTTAATAAATTCGTCTCGCGGTTTCCAGGCAAGCTATGTAATTATTTTTTTATTAGTATCCGAAAACCCTTCCGACATCGTACGAAACATTCGATGTGACATTTTTTCAAAAAACTTTTCACCAACTAAACCCACCCTTAGGGCAAAAAACATAAGTGTGTATTTGGTTGACTGCCAAAATTAAGGCTTGCCAATTTTCTCTTTTATGCAGTTTAAGAACTTTCTAGAGACTTGCCAAAACTTTGGCCATAAACATTGGTGTGCCAATTCTTTAGCAATGAACCAATTAATGACTACAAATTTTAGCATGTCATGGTTTTGGCTGGGCAAAAATTGGAAGCCAACCAATGGTACCCTCAATTTATAATCTTGTTAATGCCTCTCGGTTGTTGGTACATTTCTACAGGCAGTAAAGAACCTCCTCAACTGAAGATTAAGCTGTACTAAGAGGAATCTACTGACCAATTTAGCTTAGATTTTGTGCATCACGATTTTGTGCATCACTGATGGATATATAGGCGCAAGAGTAATCCAAAAAAAAACATGTATCAGTAAAGGCTGTCTGGACTGTCAACTGTGTAAATTATCCCCCATCAATGAAAGGATGTTTTGGGCTGGCAGTACTCCAACTTGCTACAGATTCTTGTGCATGCTGATAACATGTCTGCTGCTGTGGCTGGTCTTTCGTGAGCAGTGAACGCAGATGAATGCCTGATGACAAGGATGCAGGAGATGTCCCTTGATTACCACTTCACAGTGGAGCAGGAGGTCGGCTCCTCCACCTACGCCTTCTTCGGCTTCAACGGTAAGCTCCGTCTCTTTCAATTTCTCTCACTCTCTTCATATGGCTTTCTCTTGTGGGGCGGGGCGTTAACTCTTCTGTTGTCCTGGCTTTCTCGTTTCCATGATTCTGCCCCTCGGCCTTTTCCTTTTCTACCACGTGTTTCATTCAGTTCATAATAATGAGACACTCTGTTTCCTAGTCTTTTTATAAAGGAAAACAAAGGGGTCACATCTCAAAGTCATATGAAATTGCAACCATCCTATCCTTGGGCAAAATAATAGCATAACACACAGTGACCCTGAATTACGAGTCACAGTTATGACAGCTCAGCTGAATGACCAACTCCCCCTTCTCAAGGTTACTGAACAGATACTAGTACAGGCAACCATTCAAAATGTCTTGTCGACAGGAACTGCTGGTGTATGGCGCATATCCGCTTTAAACGAGGCAGGAGGATGGAAGGACAGGACCACGGTTGAGGACATGGATCTGGCAGTCCGAGCAAGCCTCAAAGGATGGAAGTTTGTATTCCTTGGTGATCTCATGGTAAAATGCCGCAGTATTCTATTCATGTCACAACAACTGCATTCGTTTTGACTGCTCTTGGTGTTACAATCCTCCTAAACATGCAATTAACCCAGAAGAAATGTATGTTCAGGTGAAAAATGAGCTCCCTAGTACACTCAAAGCGTACCGATATCAGCAACACAGATGGTCATGTGGACCAGCAAACTTGTTTAGGAAAATGTTGATGGAGATCGTCAGAAACAAGGTGCCTTGCGCAAAGCCTTTTTAATATTAAATATATATATAGCCAGGACTAGTTTCTAACAAGTTATCGTTTTTCCTTGGTGCAGAAAGTGACACTTTGGAAGAAAATCCATGTCATCTACAACTTCTTCCTTGTGCGCAAGATCATAGCACACATTGTGACGTTTGTGTTTTACTGCATCGTTATCCCCGCAACGGTCTTGGTTCCTGAGGTTGAAATACCAAAGTGGGGTTCTGTCTATATCCCAACCATAATAACCCTTCTCAATGCTGTTGGCACTCCAAGGTACCAATCTTTTCAAGAACTTTGTGATCCAATCATCTAATTGGAGTAAACAATGCCTTTCACTCTGCTCTGAAGGTATGATAAGTCTGACATTTACTTAAAGATTAACATCAAAACCATTGGATGGTGCAGGTCAGTTCACTTAATTGTCTTCTGGATCCTCTTTGAGAATGTGATGTCACTGCATAGAACGAAGGCCACTTTCATCGGCCTATTGGAGGCAGGCAGGGTGAACGAATGGGTGGTGACAGAAAAACTTGGTGATGCCCTGAGGATGAAAATGCCAGGCAAGGCAAGCAAGAAGCCCCGCATAAGGATAGGAGATAGGTACATAACAAAGAATTGTCTTTTCTGATTCTTTTTTTTTGTGGGCAGACACATTCGTCTATTTATTCTTGCGGCTAAACTTTAATGTGGAATCAGGTTGCATATTCTGGAGCTTGGTGTTGCAGCTTACCTCTTCTTCTGCGGATGCTATGACATTGCATTTGGGAACAACCACTACTACATATTCTTATTCCTCCAATCCATCGCTTTCTTCATTGTTGGCATAGGCTATGTTGGAACATTCGTCCCCCACTCATAGCAGAATCATTCTGAGGCTACCATCATGATTCATGATTGTCTTCAACTCCTTCCAGTTTCATAGATCAAGCAAACCTTCTCTTGTATGTAATGTTGTCAGGAAAAAAAACACAGTGTAAAGGCACTGCCAGACAAGCCATAGATACAAATAGTTATGTGTTTGTGGAAGGAATGTGCTGTGATGCCCATGAGATTGGTGATAACAAGCAGACCGTTTTGAGTATCCGTGTCACCGATGCAGAATCAGCAATAGAAAAGGTAGCAAATTGTGGAAGTTCCAGCATTTGTTTTACAATACAAACAGAAAAAAAGAGGAACCGTTAGTTCATTCGTTGTTGGCAAGTTTGTTGTGAGAACATGATAAAGTTGTACATGTTCTGTTGTCTCCTTTTACCCTTCTTTTCCCCCATGTTTTATATCAACTGTAATAAACAAGAAGTATTTGAAAAGATTTCATTTCAGATCACTATGGTACAATAGATAATAGATGTACCAGGGGAACTGACCTCTTTAGGTTTTCTTTCTGAGAGATCAACTGTTCTACATCTTATGTCAAACTCCCAGGAGCTCAACAGATGAATCACTTGAGTTTTTCTTATTCACTCCGGATTTCGTCTGATCATACTTCCTCTGCTCTTTCAGTTTCCATCAGGCTCTGGTACAGTGTAGCAAACCTGAAAGTCTTGCTCACTTGTACTTGTAAATTTCCTTCTATCACGTACTTTTATATGGGCAACAAGAATGAGCCGATAAAACTTTTGGACCAAAACTGCTCAGACGAGAATGAGGCATTCAGATCGTACTAGATGACAATTCTGTGCAGGATGTTTTTACCTGAGAAGCGAGGCAATTCCATTCTGAATTGCAGCAGTCACCACGCAGACCATTGCATAGCGATCAACAATAACTGACACCGTCCATTGGTCGCACGGATTGCTCGGCGACGGCGGAGGCAAATGCATTGCAGACCTCATATATTGCCGAGCATTCGTCATGGTACGTGTCCCCGACGAGGAAAATGTGCTTCTTGCCCTGCACTTCAACGGAGCTCCAGGCACGATCCTTCTTTAAGCCGAGCGCCCTCATGGCCTCGTGCGCGCCAGCCACGCTATCCCACATCTCGCGGGCAGCGTACGTGTTCGCCAGGACCAGGTACTTCCCGGCGTTTCCAGGCTGCAGCCGGAAGAAACGCCGCGCGGCGAGCTCGACAAGCTCCACGTCTCCACCGTGCTTTCTGCAGGCGCCCAGAATGGCTCCCCAGACCACGGAGTGCTCCTGACAGTCCGGCAGGTTCTTGACGAGCTCGTAGGCGTCGTGTAGTCTGCCGACCCTGGCGAGCATGTCGACCACCGCCGCATAGTGCGGGCCCCTTGGCGTGAGGCCGTAGTCCGACGACACGGAGGAGAAGCGCCTCAACCCCTCGTCCACGAGCCCGCCGTGCGCGCACGCCGAGAGCACGGCGAGGAACGTCACGTCGTTGGGCCGGAACCCATCCGCCGCCATCCGGTCGAAAAGCGCCAGCGCCTCGGCGACACGCCCCTGCTGCCCATGCCCAGAGATGACCGCGGTCCACATAGTGACGTTCCGCTCCGGCGCGGCCGTGAACACGCGGTGCGCGTCCTCGGGGCAGCTGCACTTGAGGTACATGTCCACGAGCGCGCTGTTGGCGAAGACATTGTCGCCCACGTCCGACTTGACCGCGACGCCGTGCACGCGGCGGCCGTGCCCCAGCGCGGCCAGCCTCGCGCACGCGCACAGCACCGACGCGAACGTGAACTGGTCCGGCGCCAGCCCTTCCGCCCGCATCGCGCCGAACAGCTCCACCGCCCTCTCCTGCGCCTGCGCGCTGCTGCCGCGCGCGCACCCGGAGATCATGGCGTTCCACGCGACGACGCTCCGCTGCGGCATTCCGTCGAACAGATTCTGCGCACAGCCGAGGCCCCCGATCTTGGCGTAGAAGATGAGCAGCTTGATGGTGATGTACGCGCTGCAGCGGAACCCGGTGGCCACCATGCGCGCGTGGATCCTCTTGCCGAGCCTCGCGTCCCTCCGGTTCACGCATTCTTGCAGCAGAAGCGCGTAGGTTCCAGCGCCGGGGCACACGGGACTCTGGCACAGGAGGCTCACGGCCTTGGACAGGTGCCCGGTGATGCACAGGGACTTCAACGTTCGTGCCAGGCCAGCAGAGCCCATGGTGTGACAGAATTGGAAATGGCACTCTTCTGAATCTTGGCTGATCTTATAGTAGTTGAGAAGTTGAGATTCATTTGATGTTTTGGCGATGGCAGATCTTATAGGAAATTTTCTCCACCGAAAAAAAAAGAAATTTTGGTAGTCCTATTTACGACAGAAGCTGAAGGCCTAATAAGAAAATCAAGCTGCATTTACAACGGCACTCACCAGCACTTACAAAATCTAGCATATACTGATATACAGCTGAATTTTTTTTTGTTTCATTTCCTCTTATCTTTTCCTGTTCCTATATTTCTCCCTCTGAGAGTTTCAGGGGTTCAGTCAGATCAGATATAGTACATCATGCCCACCTCCAGCGTGGAGGCGTGCGGGATGGAGACGGCGTAGTTAGGCCCCCGGCTGTTCCTCCGCAGGAAGTCGTAGCAGAAGTTGATCACGAACCGCCGGAGGAAGCTGGACCCGCTCTTGGCCTTCACGTGCGAGTGGCCCAGGATGAAGGCCATGCCAGCCTCCCGCGCGTCGGACAGCTCCTGCAGCTCCTCCTGCACGCCGGCGTTCGGCTTCGGGCTCGCTGCTGGCAGCACGAACCGCACCCGCTTCTTGGGAACCACCACCGGGGTCGGCGACGGCGATGGCGACTGTATCTCCCTGCTGGCCTGTGACGGGCCGACGGTCTTCTCCACTGTTGTGGCCTCTTCCTCGAGCATGCGGATGCTGTTGGAGCGGACGACCGCCATGTGCTGCTCCTCGTCGAACTCCACGGGCATGCCGTTCAACTTGGACGACCCTGACCGGATGAACTCCGCGACGCTGCACACTAGCTCCTTCTCGAACTCAATGTCGTCCTTGTGGAAGTCGTGGTAGCCGTACCTGACGATGCACCGGTAGATTCTGTACTGCTTTGGGCCGATCCTTCCAACGAGGAACCGCTCTTCAGGCTGGACATGTGGTATTGGCACGTTCTTGATGCACATAAATATGAGTACCTGGTCATCACCAACAATGGTCAATAATCAATAGCAGGGTAAACGTGCTTCTGAATCCATGTCTGAACTTTGGACAATGGAATCATCAATTAATTGGATAAGAAGAATTGACGCTACCTGGTGAAAGGCAGGTAGGTTGGTGACAAAATGCGAGAAGATAGCTGGGATGCCAGTTTCGAGCTCAGTGTGGATGAGGCCAATGCCGCGGACACGAACGATACCAAGGTTCGGGCTGAGACCAAGGAGCCAGTTGATGGAGACCTTGCTCTGGACGTCAAACTCATACTTCTTAATGGTGCCATAGTGCCAGATGCACATTATCAAAATGAAGATTAAAGCAAGGACGATTGGGACCCAGGCTCCCTCCCTGAACTTGATGAGTGCGGCTGAGAAGTACAGTGCCTCAATGGTTCCAAAGAACACAATGAAGGCAATAGCAAGAAATATGCTCTTATGCCAGCACAAGACTATCACCAGGGACATCAGACACGTTGTGACCAACATGACGGTTATAACAGCCAATCCTATATAAAAATAACAAGTAGATGTGAGATGGACAGCCATTACTACTCACTTCTAGTATGTATGATGACAGTTCTCACCCGAGAAAATCCGGTAGTTTAAAGTCTATAATAAAAGGATATTAACATTGGCATACCTGATGCATTCCCCAAGTGTTTTGTGTTCCTGAATCCAATGGTTACAGCTAAGCACAGTATCATCAGAATCCAATTGATCTCAGGGATGTATATTTGCCCGTGTACTTTGGCAGATGTATGAATTATCTTCACCCGAGGAAAGCAGCCCAGAGAAGTGCACTGCTTGATCATTGAGAATGTACCAGTGATGACAGCTTGGCTTCCCACAACTGCAGCAAGAATAGCAATTGCCATAACGGGCCACCTAATTTTCTCTGAAATGGTAAATTGTAAACATTAACAATCAGCCCTGAGTCTGATATGATGCTATTGTTCGCATCTCTGATGATAAGAACTGATGAGAATAACTTGCCTGGCACAGACACATAGAATCCAATCCTGTAGTCAGTTTCCATGTTATGATGCTTACACAGATAAGCAGCTTGTCCCATGTATGCAAGGATCAATGCTGGATACACCAAGAATGCAAAAGCAACCTGCCCAAGAAATTTTTATCAGAGAATAATTCTCCATATACTGCTTCAAGGATGGAATGCAGAAAAGGTTAGTTTGCAGAAGACATTTCTTCACCTGTATTGACAACTGGTTGAAATGCCCCAGATCAGCAAACATTGCTTCAGAACCTGAAAGAGCGAAAGGGTCACCTTGTAGTAAGAGACACTCCAAAGATCAAGGCAAAAGGTTCAGAAATGGTTTGCTGAGCACAGTACCAGTTACGCATAACAGGATTCCTCCCAGGGACATCCAACCTCCTCTCTGCGTCTTCCTCAAGAACTTGTACATGTAATACGGAGATAATGCTCGATAAACAGTGGGTTCCCAGTGAATAATATTGTAAACACCGATCATGCTTATACATAGGAGCCATGTGATCACGATTGGAGCAAAAATGAAGCCAACCCGGTGTGTACCATAGTGTTGCAGTGCAAACAGGCAAACCAGTATGATACAGGCAATAGGAAGTTCCACATCTGCAGATTCACATTAGCAGAACTTCATACAGTTAGAAGGGACTTGGAATAAAACAGCATCTTATAGGCACAAAAAGGAATCAGAATAAAGTAAAGTCATAATTAACTTGACAAAGGGATAATTATTAATTCAAAAGTCAAGAATAGGGTCCTTTGCCTCACAATTTAGACCTTTACAAATGTGAACTTCTTTCAGCACAGGTGGTCCTTTTTTCCCAGGTTCCTGAATCTTACTATGTGGTACCATCTTTCTGCCATCCCACTTTCATATACTAACATAATAACATCAATTTGGGTAGCAAATCTTACTTGAGAACCATTATCCTTCTCTTTGACGAGTAGTTCAGTTTAAGACCTCTACCTACTATACCTTGAAACAAGGTGAGTAGTTCCATGTATTAGCATGACTGTTGACCAACAGTTCGATTTTGCTACACATGGAAATAGTCAGTGCACATCACTACTAAGAGATCCATCTTCTTTGATGATCTGTTCCTGGTCCTGGTCCCAGTCTAAAAGAATGAAAGACCTTCCAGGATGAACTGTATACTCCACCACATCTTCTGATTAAACAGAGAGATAACTCGATGTGATTGTGTTCAACAGTTCACACCCTGGCATTACAACTTCCGCGAATCAAATTCTTCAGTTACATGGCATCTGATTTGACCACCTTTTCCTATGAGAAACTCCAAATACCACAAATCCACTCTTGCTCCACATCTCACAGGTAAGAAGCAGTCGCACTAGGGAAATTGTATGATTGCATCAGGAAACTTTGAGGTGGACCCTGATTCATTTAATTAACTAAAAACTTGAATCGACGAACAGTACCTATAAAGCTACAAAGACAAATCTAGACTCAACAGATACAAAAATCAATAGAAGGGCGATGATTGGATCCTTACATTTATGATGTTCCTTCTCCATGGACAGCTCCAGCCCGGAGACGGCAGAGAACACTGCAACAGCAGAGCAGCATGTCAGAATCAGAACTACACAGGCACACCAACACAGCCCAAACAAGTCAAGAACAGCCCATCAGGCAAGGCGGTCGCGGACTCACCGGAGATGGCCGGCGTGAGCACGCCGTCGCCGATCACCATGCAGGTGCCCACCAGCGCCAGCACGAGCAGCACCCGCTGCAGCACCTTGTGCCGCTGCAGCAGCCTCCGGACGCTGGCGGCGGCGCCCCCGCCCAGCGTCACAGCATTGCCGTTAGCCTTCTCGGTGCCGCCGCCAGCTCCGTCCAAGAACTGGCCCTCGTCCCCGGCGGCGGTTCGTCCCGGCGGGAGCAGCGCGGCGCGCGCGTGGCGGCAGAGGAGGGAGTAGAGCGCGAAGGTGCCGCCCTCGCCGTGGTCGTCGGCGCGGAGGACGATGCAGACGTACTTGAGGAGCGGGATGAGCGTGAGCGTCCAGAAGACGAAGGAGAGCACGCCGAGGATCTCATCGTTGCTCTCCGAGTGCTGGATGTCCTCCGCGAACGCCGCCTTGTACACGTACAGCGGCGACGTGCTGAGGTCGCCGTACACCACGCCGAGACTCTGGTACGCCAGGCTCAGCGTCATCCGCCACGGCACCCCCTTCCGTCCTCCCCGCTTCTCCTCCTCCTGCTGCGGACGAGACGACACAGCGCAGCCACACAAACAAAAAAGAAATCAGCACATTTCAGGACCGGGACGCTCCAAGATCGCAAGAAAACCGACGGACATGGGCATTCCGAGATTCAGGAGCCACGGCGACGGCGAGAACAAGAGCCGCCCGACAAGATTGGACCTTTGAAACACCAAACAACTCCGGCCACCAGCCCACCATACCTCGTCGTCATAGGGAGGAGTGCCCGGCAGCGGCGGCGCCTCGGGATCCATGACAGGGGGGCTCTTCATCGCTGCCTCCACTGCCCGGTAACTCCGGTTTGCTCTCGTAACCGAAGAGAAGAAGAGAAGAAGAGGGACACTTGAGGACTAGTGGGGGGAGTTGGGATTAGGTGAAGGTGACGGTGACGGTGTCGCGCAGCGGGCTCACCCGGGTTCTTGGTTTCTCGGGCGTTAGGAATTCGAGCAGGAGGCGTGAAGGGGATGTGATTCGGTGGGACAATTTGGAGGCCCTGAGGTTTTTAAGGTGGTCAAAGCAGCAAAACAGGGGGGAGCTGCATTGGCGTGAGGGGCAACCAGGAGCCGCAGGGGCCAGGGGGCCAGGGGACGGAGGAAGCGGAAGGAAGGAGACGAGAGGAAGTGCAGAGCGGAGAGAGAATATTAGGGGTGGGGTGGCGAGTGAGTGGGACACGAAGAGAAGAGACGAGGGGGGCATAAAAGCAGGGGAGAAAGCGGCGGTTTTCCCTTTTGTCAAAGGCCGTCGCTGGTTCTTTTTGGTGTGGCCCTCCTCCTCGCCACGTCCTCAGCATTGCAAATGCTGGCTATTCATCAGAGGATATCCCTTCCTGTATGCTAGTATAGATAATATATCATCTGAAACAAATAGTGGCTCTTTTTGAGAAACTCCAAGAGACTCTCTAATTCTTCCTAATTGTTAGGAATAGAGATTTTAATAAAAAAATACCCTTCAACAGCATACTCTATTTCAGATTTCTCGCTAGCAAAAAAAAAAAAAGATAGCGAAAATGACTCTCTAGAGTGTATACAAGATATTGAAAAGCAGTTGAAGAGTGGAAAGATATAAAAAGCTACAAATGGCTCTCCAAATGATAAATTAGAAAGTGAGATTTAGAGAAACTCTTGAAGATGCTCTCAGATATAATATATAAAAATAATAAAGAAGGGAAAGATATATAGTTGAGAAAAGCGTTTTGCTTGCAAATAAATCTATATCCCAGATAGTCGTACTAGAGTATTGGGCGTTACAAATTCTGCTAGTTATAAATGACATGAGATCTATTAGATATTTTTTCTATTGATAAGGTCCTAATTACGAACTACATCATAAATGATGCATGGTACATGAATTGTTTCAGATGGTTTATATATATATATATATATATATATATATATATATATATATATATATATATATATATATATATATATATATATATATATATATATATATATATATAAAACTCCTTTTGTATTTGACATAGATCTGTATATTTGAATGGTGTTAAATGGCAGTGGTAGCTCTTCACATGACTATGTATCGTTAAATGCATGGTTGGAGATTTAGACTGTTTTGTTTATTGCTGGAAGCTTGAACTTCTCATGTGGGGCAGACGTTTATACTACCTTTAAAGTACATCGGCATGCAATCATTTTGCTATTAGTGCATCAAAGTACGACTCAAATGTATTATTTTATCATCAAAGATGGTGTTGCTCCCAGACACCTCTGTGCTCAGCATGCGTCGGCTACCTAAGAAAATTTTGTTGGCATGTACCCCCTAGCTTCTTGCAGAGGAGTCTGCAGTCCAATTGTAATCAAATTACTTTAGTAAAATGAAGCTATGTTTTTTCCCACCCAAAAAAAACAAGAATGTGTGAAATTTCCGTAGCATTTAATTTGTTCTCTTGATTTAACATGTTATTATCTTAGGAAATTTTGTCTAAGCTGTTGTCTTTTTTATTACTTCTAGTTACTGCATTATTATTACTACTAGTATCATATTCGAAAATTCATTGAAACTGAGTTTGCCGTTGGTTAACTTATTGATTTTTCAGTCACTTGGTCCCGAATAATCCGTTGGATTGATCTGATTTATATTTCGTATGAAATTTCTCAAAGAAAAAAAAACAAATGTTCAGGAATGGTATTAATGTCCAAAATTAGTTGTTTGCTCCAAAATTGGATTCTACTCCCTCCATCCCAAATTATAAGGCATTCCAAAAATCTTGGAGAGTCAAAGGATCTCAAGTTTGACCAAATTTATATGATAAGATAATAATATTTATGACACGAATTAAGTATCATTAGATTCTTCATTAATTATATTTTCATAGTATACCTTTTTGATGTTATAAATTTTTGTAATTTTCTCTATAATTTTGGTCAAACTTAAAATGCTTTGACTGTTCAAGATTCTTGGAATGCCTTATAATTTGGAATCTAGGGAGTATATAATACTACTCCGGCACATCTATGGCTCTCGGCATAGAGAATCCAGCGTCAACGTAGCGGTGGACCTCACGCACGTTTTCCCCACCTCCGCACATCCTAGGCACTCCAAAAACAGCGCAACAACTGCACCCTGGCCCCACGGAAACTGTGATGTGGACCCGACTATTCAGGAAGCGTCGAACTGAAGGCTAGGAACCCTGTCCGTGTCGGGCGCCCTGACCGATCTGGGGATCCGCAGCCGGCGTGCAAGGCGCCGCGGGCCGCGAGGGTGATCTGCGCGTGCGCTTCTCGCCTGCTACAGCTACACCACCGCCCGCAGTCGCCCGACCGCCGCGGACCCACCCAGGTGTCCCCCACGCCCCACTTGGCCGGTGACGTGAACAGTGACCGGAGGCGGTCGTGGGCCGTGACGTGGGTCCAGGTGGACGCCGCCCGCCTCGCCGCCCGCGGGCGCGCGCGCGCGTCCCTGTCGTGCTCTAGCTAGCCTCTGCGACGGGACACGGCGGATCGACCACGTTGGACTCGGGTTTCGCGGTTTCGCCTTGTGTGCGCGCCCGTTTTCGCCTCGAGGCCCGAGCAGTCGCGCTCGAGCCACCCAGCCACGACGCGTTGCTGGTGGCGTTTTCTCTCTTGTCGGCGCAGGCTCAGGTGCCATTCATGGCACAGATTCTCTCGGCCTCAGCCGCCTCCGGCGGACGATGGCGACGGCGGCGCGGTGTGCCGACCTGGCCAGTCCTCGGTGGTATCGTCATTGGAGCTGTGGGTCCTTGATTAGAATAAATGGTTGAGGTGTTTCGATCGTCGAGGGCATTGCTAGCAGGCTGACATGTGGAGTGGTAGAAAAACATCACTAGCCAACGGCCAGCAAGATATATACGTTTCGCAAGGAATATATTGTTGGTTATAAAAGAAAACAACAAGATATATTAGTTTCGCCAGCAAAGCAACTGGTTTATTTGCCAATTGACGATAGAGCAGTTCTTCAAGGCTGATCAATGGCGTTGACCTATCGACAAAAGTTTCCCTCTCCATGGCCAGTGTTGTAGAACTGGTCTACTTCTACTACTAGTACGTACTCCCTCCGTCCCCAAAAAAAAGTCATTCTCGCTTTCCAAAAGTCAACAGCGTCCCCAAAAAAAAGTCATTCTCGCTTTCCAAAAGTCAATAGCTTTTAACTTTGACTAAATATATTTAATAAAATATTAATATTTATGGTACATAATTAGTATCATTAGGTAGATCTTTGAATATACTTTCATAATAAACTTATTTAGAGATATAAATGTTACATGCATTTTCTACAAACATAGTCAAAGTTGAGAAAGTTTGACCAGCACGTTTTCTACGGCGACTCTATTTATGGGACGGAGTAGTAGTATGTTTCTTCCGTGGATATAGGAATTGTGTAGCAGGAGAAGTGGAGAACGTAACCTACAGTCAATGTACGGGACCTCGCGCTTGACATAAACAATGGTCGCGTTTTATTACTCTGCTGTCTCCGCCCCGTACGTATTGTCCCTCCCGCTCCGTCGGATCGGATGGTCGACGACGCGGACGCGGCCCAGCCGCCCGGGGTGTTCACACTGACGGCACCTAGCTGCTCCTTGCAGCCTAATTTCTCGTCGGAGTTAGAGTCCGCCGGCCGGCCGTCCGGCCGTCCTACAAGTCGCGACTTTGACGTCTCACCTTGTTCGTTTGAGCTTATCAGCGGAATCAGCAACCATTCAACAGTATTTTTCTCTCACAACAAACCAGCGAACAGTACTTTTAGTCACAATAAACCAGCGAAACGAATAGGCTGGGATCGATCTGTAAAATTTGTGGCACGGAACGAACAGGTAGCAGGCCGGTGAGCCGCCTCCCGGCCTACACATTTTTCTCTCCACCAAGTTGATCATTGTTGCCGCTCGGATGGACTTATTTCCCGTCACAATCTATATTTTCTCGAGGGATTCCACGAGGAATTCCAGCCACAATCTATATTTTCTCGAGGGAGACACGACGACGAGACTCGTGTGTTGATGCGTGTCACTTGTGTCTGCGTGGGAGGAGTGCTAACAATAAACTGGTGCAACGATATATGGTTTGGGCAACAAACCGTTTATTTTGGCTATGTTTCCTTACCTGTTTTTTTTTATAGAACAGAACACCTAGCGCCCGACGTTCGGACGGGACGTCGTGTCCAGATACAGCTCCGACATCTGTGCCGCTCCCGTGTCCACATCCCGCCACACGCCCCGAGTACCGTGTCCTTGCCCAGCACCCGTGCCTGCATCCGTTGCAGGGACCCGCGCCCCGCACGGGAAACCCACGTGGGTTGACCCACGGCTGCTTTCCAGCAGCAGCGACAGCCACCGGCCGCGCCGTGCAACATCTTGATATACTTTTGCAACATCCAGATGAAACATTTGCAACATACGTCTAAAATAGATGAAACATTTAGAACGTACAGTTGAAACATCATTGCAACATATGCAACATCCTGATCTACTTTTAAAACATCTAGACACAACACTTACAACATACAAAAGAAGACATATGAAACACTTGAGATATGCGTCTGAAACACTTGCAACATACGTGTACAAAAAAACAGATGAAACATTGGGGATAGCCGCTTGGAACATATGTGTACAACAATTGCAACATATGCAACATTCTAATCTACTTTTGCAACATCCGCAAAAAACAATTGAAACATACATCTGAAACACTTGAAACATGAGCTTGCAACATGTCTGAAAAAACGTCCAGAAACACTTGAAACACAGCATCGCCACGCGGGCACGACCTACCTGGTGGGCAACTGCGGTGGCGCTGGCTCGCTGGATGGTGCGCGCCCACACGCTCACCATGCCCGCCGTTGGCCGAGGGAGAGAAGACGTTGCCAGATCTAGGGAGGGCGCCACCGGCGGGGTAGGAAAGGGTCAGCGGCTTGCTTGGATCTCGCCGGGGTGGGAGAGAGGGCCACTGGATCCACGGGCGTTGGGCGCTCCCAGTGGGTGAGGACGCCGGGGTAGGGAGAGGGGCGCGTCCGGGGTGGGGGAGGAGGATGTCGGGGTGGGGGAGCACGACACCGCTGTCCAGGGACGCAGGCATGGCCGCGTATCGAGGTAGGCGCGGGGTGTGAGCACGGAAGGGAGGAGGAAGCGAGGGACTGGGTGTGGGAATGAGCGAGTGAGGCGTCCATCCGTTTTGAACGTCTTAACTAGAGCATTATCGTTTTTAGAAAAGCCATGCGGTGCACTTTATTAATTATTGTTGAACATGGTTACATATTTTATCAACGTTTGAACAACAAAATCAGGGATTCATCTACCCAAATATAATTATCTTTCAAATTGATTCGGTCTATGTATATATATAGATTTGGACATTTGGTCCAGCTCCCGTACGTACACACTTCCTTCACAAAACTCCAGAAAGAACGAAATAGCATCGGGTGGTGCATCAGCATCCTCACGTACCATCCGTTCCTATCCAGTGCCACTAAGTCTTGTGCTCCTTTTCTTTGCAAGGACAATTTCCTAGCAAGCAAAATCATACGCACCTTTTTCTTCTCCAACCGCAATAACATATATACTTTTTGGCACGTATATATCAACCAACATATATAGCAAAAAAAATTACCTTATTATTCCTTCGTATCAACCACACTACAAATTAAAATCAGAGTCACGTATATGATATGAATATATATGATGATGTTGCCATCGGATCTTTCCGGACATGAAAGCAGTGATAGATGATGTTCCACTCAAACACTATATAACAAGGCCGTCCTTGTTTTTTTTTTTTTGACAACTGCCGTCCTTGTTAGAATAGTGGCAAAGCAGCATAGAACCAAAGCAGTCGCCCCTGCCGCCACCGAGAACGAGAACCATATAGTTTTCTTTTTTGTCTGCCTGGTGTGACCTAATAATTTGGTCGTCCTCGTCGATCTCCACCGCATGTTTGTTTTCTTGCACTTTAATTTGTGGCTGGGAATGGGATGGTGACCGCCCCCGCCCTACGCTGATGCTGCTGGTCCAGTGTTGGATCGTCGCGCATGCATGGAGTCACGCTTCTTACTGGGGACCAAACGTCCAGACAGCATTACGTGAACATTATATATATATATATATATATATATATATATATATATATATATATATATATATATATATATATATATATATATATATATATATATATATATATATATATATATATATATATATATATATATATATATATATAAAAGCAGAACTGCAGGAGCGATGAGGCAGGGACATGCATGGGCACGCAGGGGCGGCCCTATATTTTCAAGAGCCCTACGGCGAACTTATATCATGGACCCATAAACATATATATCTGTGTCTAATTATATGTTTATAATAAAGAGCAAAACAAATCGAACAACATTGTCTCAATTTAACATGTTTATCAATCACTAATTAAAACATATATTCTTGTTGTTGGTAAATGGCCTATGGCCTATGGCCTATGGTGGTTTACATACCTAGGTTTGGGGCCCTCGTTGGGCTGGGCCCTCAGCTGTCGCACCCGCTGCACCCTCTCAGGACCGGCCCTGTGGGCACATACCATGGGTGAGAGCTAATGTTAGGGTTTGATGCGGGTTTACCCATGAGCACGCGGGGCACCATGGAGAAGGAGGCTTGAGGTGTCTGTTGTCGTCGTTGTCGCGAGTTCGATCTCCCGTTGTCTCCGCTTGTGTGCCTCCACATTCGACCTCTTAACGGGGCTCTTGTGGAAGTGTCGCACTGCGACGCTTGCCCCAGATGCCGACAATATTACGTGATGGTGATGTGGATGATCTGCAACGTGAATGCTCGTGGTGGCAAGTCCAACATCGCCATCCCCGAGGGCTGCTACGGCAACGCCTTCGCGTTCCTGGTCACCATCACGACGGCAGGTGACCTTGCCGCGAAGCTGCTCAATACCGCCGTGGATCTAGAAATGAAGAGAAGAAGAGGGCTTGCCTGCTTATTTCCACGGCCCAAACCACCTCATGCGATCCTCACTTGCGCAGCAGTCAGCACCACGCTGGCGACGCCACTTAGGCCAAAAGCCAACTTCGAAACTAGGGCCTAATTTGCTCCATACAAAGCTCAAGCACCATGGAAGAGGGAGAAAATGATAATTAAAATTACCTATTAATACATAAATATTTACAAAAAGAATATATATATATTAAATGGTCAAAATATACGATTTTAAAGAGAACAATTACCAACAATTAACATTTTACCCACTAACTTTCATGCCAACCCCATTCCAATTTCATGAAACAAAAATTACAAAATGGAAAAAACAAACCCTAGATCTAGAACTAGAGATCTACATGAAACATACATGAAACTTGGGTGTAATCTCCACTAAAGTCAAGCAAGAGGCACTAATAAAGGGTGTAACTTCATTTCTCTAACTAATTTACACCAACAGCTTCAAAACTAGGGCTAATTTATTCCATACAAAGCTCAAAACACCATAGAAGAGAGAGAAAGCAAAACTCTAATTTGCTCACTAACCAACCATTAGAACTTCAATTAAAGGCTTGAAATAGTATTTTCTTATCTTCTACAAGCTCCCCACCAAAGGATTTGAGATCAAAACCTCCCCCCTTAATAGAGCAATTTTTGGGAGGAGCCCAAGGCCTCCCAACCTTTTTTTCGAGTTGGAGTGAGTGACCCGAGGAGGAAGAAGGTGGTTGCTTATAATTCACGCTGCACCACTGTAAGGGCGGCTGGTCATTGAGCTGCCCTTACAATGTATTTGTAAGGGCGGCTGAGCAGCTGAGGCCCTAGCACACCATTATAGGGGCGGCTCCAGCACCAGCCGCCCTTACAAATAAATGGCAAGTGTCCCTAAAAATCCATTTCTACGTAGTGAAATGATAATTTAGAGAGTGAGTTTAAGAAAAAAAAACTCTTGTAGATGCTCAAAAAGTAAGGGTATGTAGTCTCCTCCTAAACATATGACTTAGATTTTGCTCATTTATATGTGTCGATTTCTATGGTAGTAAGTGGATCTAAATACAGTAGGTCGCCTATACCCTGATGAACGATCGTCATCATCCACACCCGTCTCTCCTGGTTTTGTTCTCCGTGCGTTGCCTTCAGCCTCTTGATTGACACAAGTCCACCTGAAATCCCCCTCCTCTCTCCATTGTTGCTCGTTCCTCGACAAGCCTCCTCAACCGCCACTAATTTACTCGTCAAGTACGGCCTAATAATCAGACACATTTAAATTATGTTACCGGAGAATTTTGAGCATGTGTTATCTCGTAAGCACACGTTGAGAAGAACCAAGTTGGCTTCGGAACTGGAATAGGGATCGCAATTATTGGGACCCTATCGATCTCATCAACTCTTGCATGCGCTCACACCGATCGATCTCGCAGGCCGCCCTAGCCACTCATCATCATCATGAGGATCTCGCTCGGTCGGCATCGCATCTTTTGGGACAGGAAACAAGCTGCACACGTGCGCGTCCGGCTGAGGTTAGCTTGCATGCTCCCCAGAGATCAACAAGAACAAACCTCTTTTATCCTATTTAGAGCGTACCATTATTTTATCCAAGCACATCCATGCATAGATAGCCACGCATGTGCGCATTTGTGCTGGCTGCTGGGTGATGAGCTGCTACGCAGGAACTCAAATTGGTTGATGGTGTTGCATTGGTACGCCGCCCCACCTGAGTCCGATCTCCGATGGGACAAGTCCAGGGACTGGAGTACTGCACCGAGTCGAGGCCATCACTCAGGCGTCACGCCGACCACACGCGGCACCGCCGACTTTTATTGTTTTACTACACCACTGCGCGAGCATACGGCCGCCGAAGTTTCAGATGATAACCTCAGTTGGTCCGAAAGCGACAACAGATCAGGTGATGGGCGGTCGCAGGCAGATAGCCTCCGATCCAGCATATGCCATTCGTACCGGTGGAGAAGTCGTTTACTACTACAACTACTTGTCTACATGCGTTTGTCACTTGGTTGCAGAGGATTTGTATTGCGATCATTGTCATGGCAGTGTCAGCGCTCCGCCTTTTCTCGCCGTCTCCACTTGTTCAACTAGTCGGCCAGTGCATTTCTTGAAGCCTGTTAAACGGATGACCAAGTGTTACATCCCACACTGTCAAAAGCGCCATGTGTGTGTGTGTGTGTGTGTGTGTGTTGATGACGATGATGCTGGGATGCGAGCACTTTTGCTGCCGACAACGTGTAGAGCCCAATTTTCCTCTAGCAACGCAAGTAACCATGACAGTGGGCATGCATGTTTATAGCGTTTTTAGGGGGGCTTTTGTTTGGATAAACGAAGTCCCGTAAGTCAACCGCCAATATAGATTCAATTTAGAACTGACTATTGTACATCTTAAATGCACCATCCAGTGTACGTAAATCTAGAACTTATACTGGTGATCAACTAACTTAGTTATGGTTCATGTTTTTTCTACTGGTACGGTGTCTGGTCTTTATAAATTGTCAGTAAGCATGGACAGCTTGATTGATTTGGTGAAGTGAAAATAAAAGAAAACAAAAGCTGTATACGTGGATGAAACATGAGACATATATAAATTTGGTCTTGAATTATGGTACATTTGACGGATATGAATTTCTTTCATCCATTTGGCCTTGAATTAAGGATTTAAGATACTCAGCTACCTATAAGAAGATTTCGTCCGGATTGCAAGTTACATGCATCGTCATCTTGGTTTGACGTACACGACATATACAAACTGTGAACTAGCTGAGATTAATTTCAGCACGCCACCACGATTACCATATCCCGCAACCATATCCTTGCGCCATTTTTTGTAGAGGGAATTAGGACAAGTTATGCACCTACCTACTATATGCATCCATCTGGCTTAATAATGTATAGCGGTGCCGTCGTTTTCTTCCAACATTGTATGCTCCTGTCGCCGTCGGCCTGCTCGCTCTTACATGCAAATGGCGCCAAGCACTCCGCGCCACGTCGAAAGTGCACCATGTGCTGCGCGCTGCTAGTTTGCTACCATATTCAGGAAGCAGAGAAAATAAAAACGACGACGGCACTGCTAAAAGAAATCGTCGGAGAAAAACTCTGGGATCGCATTTTATTTCTCCATGACCGTACGTGAAACCATAATGTTTTGGCTGCTGTGATGTGTTGTGAACGGAGGAGTTTTTCTTTCTCTAATCTGACGCAGCAGGCGAGCCAATTTGTCACGGGCGTGTGGAGTTCCTGAACGCGCTTACCGACCGTACAAGTTATTAGAGTCAAAATAGTGACGCTTTTAGTTTGGATGCAGTTAACCAGTGACTGGTCACGCAAAGGGCGAGCGCGCAACCCCGCCACCCAGGCCACCACCCCACCGTGGCATATGGCAATGTTTCGCCGAAGCTCCGCGGCCACCACGCCCGCGGCGGCCTCCTTCTTCTCTCCCTCCTCCCCACTGCCGCCATGACAATTTTTTTGCTCCTGCACCAACCAACTTGGCCCAGCCACCTCCTCCGCCGCCCGCTCAGGCGGCGTCACTACCGCCTTCGCCTCGCTGTCGTCTCTCCTGTCCCCGTAGGCTGACCTGTCTCAAAACTTTTTTCTAAGACCGTCGGAGATGGGAAGAAGAGAGGGAGAGCGTGGGAGCGCGGGCGTCGTGCCATCACGATAGAGCGTGACGAGTCGCGGGATAGATTTTGCGTTTGGTTTTGGATTTGGATGCGTGTGGCAAGTTGGTAGAACCTTTCAGAACATGGGTAATTTTCAATGCTGTGGATGGCTCTCACCTCTCAGTCCAAATAGGTTAGTATATATATGGCAGGACATGACCGTACGCGTGCTGAAGTGCTTGATCGAAAATGGACGATTCGTGGTAAGGACGACAACAAGTGGCTAATAAGTGTATCTTGGAGCATCAGAATTTCTCGTCTATCTTGACAGAATGAAAGGAGAACGAATATAGGCCCTTGGTTGATAGATTCTTCGCCTAAAATGCCCTCGAAACTTTTATAGCATCATGTATGGGTCAAAAGGTTTTCGGAATATAGTTCGGTCATCACCTGACTCCATGTGACGTCTGAAGACGAAGGATCTGGAAGACTAGAGTCTAGAACCCCTTATATACAGTTCAAGTAATAAATACTAGAAATGTTCAAAGCAAGCTATTTCAGCAAAATATGGAATTTTCGGTGTCTAAAGCACTTCAAAATCATATAACAAAATTTAAAAATAAGCCGTTACTAAGTCCATATCTGCTTCTACATTAATAACGAGCGAGGACTAATAATTTAATTATCTAGAAAAACGAATTCACCAGGCCCACTAATAATCTAAAAATATCCAATCAGTTCGTGATATGAAATCCACTAGATAATTGCGAATATGCCACATTATCTCGTGGCCACAAGTGGACGCTCCAAGTTGTGGCTACCGAAGTGGGAATAGACACCTAAATTATTGGGGCCGTATCTCAACCCTTGGCATCAGTCCGATCGCGCAGCCACGTTTGCATGTATGCATTCCTTCTCTGCGCATGCAATGACACCGCATGATCGCATCGCGCACCTTTGCCCTCTGGCTTTGGGACTGGAAGCATGCCCCAGGAGGCCAGGAGACATTAGCTACCATTGCAAGCTCCGTCTCCGTCGTCTCCGGCAACAACGAACACTATCGCGCCTCATACCTCCTAGGCGTTGGATTTTGATAGCATGAGGTTCTTCAGATCTTTGCTTGGCTGAAAACTTGCCTGCCCAGTCACCAACCAAACTACGGGGCACACTTGGGACGTACGGTGCTGGACCGTGCATGGGCATGTCACCGTCCAGGGTATATATATGCATTGCACAGGCAAACGCCACGCCCCACGCGTCATTACTGGAACGACATGCATATGCAAACTAAATTTAAATGGGGGATGGGGGATAACAGACGGGGACAGTGCATCCGCCATCCACACACTGTTCTAGTATTCATTGGTCCAGGCACGCGTGCATGCACGCGCATGCAGATTTGCGATCATCTACAGGCCCCCAACAGGTCAAGCTAGCCCGGCCCAGTCACCTGCTCAAAAGGACGCGACAAGTAAGCAGCTTCCTAGCTATAACGACCAAGTGACAGTGCTGTTTCTCCAACTGCCTCTGCATAGCCCACCTGAGTCAGATCACAGTCCATCCCAATAAATTATTTTTAATCTTGTAGCGTTATAAAAATCACCACTATGGTGACTTTATCAACTTTAAGATATATGCCCGCTCAGTTTTTCGGATGCACTGATAGAGGTAAGGTTAACGTGTGTCCGTTTAATAAGGGTCATTGTACATGCGTCTTTCTAAGCGTCTACGTTTATACCGTGTAATTCATTAAAAAATAGACATTTCTATATTATATTAAACAAAAGACCCGTACTGTTTGATTCATCGTATAATAGCTTACATTAAACCAAAGATTTCATATCAAATGCAAGTAATAAGAAAATAAATATATGTCGTTTGATTGGTATATATATAATCTCCTAAAGGTTCAGATTAATTAAAGAGCCCATATCTTTTTTTTTGTGACTATTAAAGAGCCCATATCAGTGCTAGTACTGTATACTTGGAGCAACTCCAGGCGTTTCATATTACTAACTTGCTAAATCAATATATAAGTTTTGCAGAGGCCGGAATAAATTCCTTTATCTAAAAAGAGTTAACAAAATAAGTCTTGTCACTGCACTTATTTAGTATTTGTAGTAGATGCTAATACATATTTTTATAAACTTGGCTATATTAAGCGTCAAAGAGACTGGTATGTATTACACGGTGCATTTTAAATTGAAACTAATTTTGTGATATGTTAGAAATTTGACCTAGAATAATACAGCTCACTTTTCAAGATATTTTTCTACAGAGTTGGTTAAATTTCAAATTTTGACTTGGAATACAGCTGACTTTTATTGGAACAGAGAAAACATTTTAAAACCGATCAGAGATCAAGTATATAATAATTAAGAAGAGCAGCTGCGCAGGACTATTTTATATATTTTATGACACATCCAACACCACTTGATCCTTGATGTTTCGTGAGTGAAGTAGGAGTAGGTTCGCCATGACATGATTGTCCAATGACCAAAACAACACCAGGAGATGAGTAAAGAAACGAGGCAAAGACGCCCACTTTTTTCATTTCACTTTGCGTCCGGTCACACTCACACCTGCAACTACTACTACCTATCCGGCCGCTCGCCCCGTCGCGTCGTGGCGAGACGAGACGGCGAGAGAGTTTGGTCGAGGTCGCGCGTGACTCATCGCGCACCCACAGACCCACTCCCCTGCCACTCGGCGAGCCCGCCGCGTGCCAGCTGCTTTGTGGCCGGAGGATAATAACCTCGGCCGGTCCGATCCAAACTAAAGCGGCATAGCCATAGCCTGTCTGTCTGTCTGAGTGAGGTTGATCGGTGGTCCGGCACAATACATATGCTTTGCTTATCTCGGTGGAGAAGCCGATCCCGGTGCCACGGGGTGCGATCAGCGGAGATGGAGATCCCTCCGCTCCGCCTTTTTCTGCCGTCAGTGCGTGATAAACGAGACCGGTTTTAGGTATGTTTGGGGGTGCTTTTGATGGGGCCATCCCCTTCCACATCCACATCCAGGAGCATACATACATGGCATCTCGCTAGCTTTAGTTTATCTTTCTGGAGACTGCAGGAGAAGATGATTAGGGACTCCACCGAGCTGAGAAAGCTAAAAGCGCTGATTGCTACATCCGGCCTCTGTAAAAACAAAAAAGGCTTGGCACTAGGCAGCGACGCCGACGATCAGAGGTTGTTTTCGTGGCTTCCTGAACTTTCCTGGCAGGTTTGAGCACATCCAATCCAAGCTGCTTTTCTAATCTAATTTAACAAGGATCGTGTCGACTGGACATGCATATGCATGCGGGCCTCGTGTTGTGGATGGAGGATGACCGTCGCGCGCGAAGCGATTTCCAAGAGGTGGAATTCGAGCAGCTAGCGAAGGGAAGCAAGCAGGGCAGAGTTTCAGAATAATGGGCCCAGATTCAGAATTCAGGGCACAAGTCCCAGCAGGCTGCAGGTTTCTGCATCGCGATGGGAAGCAGTTCCTGCAAGCTCGCGGTTTGGGCCGAAACTCAAATTTACGTTGTACGCTCATGGACTGGGCGAGTGCACGAGTGAGGAGTGTGACAGCCCATGGGCCAACCTTTGCGTGATATTTTTTTTGTTCGTCCCGTGGGCCGAAACTCCAATGTTAAAGATCACTTTTATTTTTCTCATTTTATATTCACTAATAAATTTAATAACTCGGTGTTAAATGTCTCTGCGTTAAAGAAACTACTGAATCTACTATGTTTTTTTTTAAAAAAAAATCTCCGAGTAATCATTAAATTTACAGGTCTTCAAAGCGAAGGTGGGTAGAGGCTTATTATATTTTTATTACAAGCAAAGGTGCTCATATGTTACAACGGAGGAAAAAAATATATAATATATCTATAAGTATGTCCTAAGATCACGAAAAAAAACATAGCACAACTAGAAAATGGGCCAAGTGCCTTCTCTTATACTGCTGCGCTTTGCGCCTGCCCACGCCTATGATCGAGATACTGCTCCTCTCTGTTTACAATTGCAATAATTATAGCATGTTCGTGGGCCCTGGCTACAAGCGAGAGAGAGGGAGCACAACGCACATGTGTCGGTGTTTGGACTAGTGGTCCTAATCCCGACAAGTGAACGAGCGTTTGCACGTCGGAGATCCGGATGGTGTGCAAAAGGAACACAAACGATTTATACTGGTTCGGGCCGAAGAATGCTCTACGTCCAGTGGAGAGCAGAGTCTTGTATTGCCTTGCACCGAGGTGCTTGTAGTAGGGGTTTACAAGCTGGTGAGAGAGGGAGGAACTCCCAGTCTTAAGATGTGTAAGTGTAGAATGCTAGCTCGTGATGAGTCGAATTGCGTATGGATTCGCCCTCTGTCCTCCTTGAAATGGTCACTGCCCTCCCCTTTTATAGATAGAAGGGGAACACAGGGTTACATGCATGCGTTACGTGAAGTCTTTCCTGAGAAGGAAGAGCCGAAGTCTCTAATCTTGTCATGTAGTTGGTGGCGTACCACTGTTGGAGGAGTGACCCCTGTCCTTTTATGCTGTAGCGACGTGCCCTGACATACGCGGCCCTAGGGATGACGCAGCTATGGCGCGTAGAGTCGTGATCATCCCTGTGGCGACGTGCCTGTCATTGCGGTTTGACTGGCGTAGAGAGCTGAGGCCTCGGAGGTGTGAATCATGGCGTGATCTCATCTCGTTCAAGGGAATAGTGGCCTAGAGCGACGCCTCGTATGCTGCGCAGGCCCGGATCGTGCATATAGTGCCAGTATGGGCGGCATAGTGCTCAGCAGCTCTTCCCTATGCTGTTATGGGCGACGACGTCGTGATTTGACCCCTGTCTCTTTTGGCCTGTCCGGTTGGTCGGCGCAGGAATATGGGTGATGTCACAGGGGGTCTCGAGCGCGCCAATGGGAGAGCGGCATCAGAGGCTAGGGTCGGGCGAGTCGGAGAATTCCCCGCGTCTAGGACTCGGTATTGGGGCCTCGGGCGAGACGGAGAATTGACCTGTTGAAGGTTGCTGACCGAGCCGGCCTCGGGCGAGACAGATAACTACTCGCAGGTGGCCTTGCTTAGTCTCGGTTAATAAAAAGGCTTTATCCCTGATTTGGGTACCCCTAATCATGGTACCCGATAGCATTTGTTGACCCGGCTACGTGCTGCACCGTGGGGGCCAGACTGGTGGTGCAGGGCGCCTGATTCTGTGTCCATTAGGTGCAGGCCCGCTCTAGCACTCTACATGTGAACATGCACTTTGACCAGGGAATGCTCGAGCATTTGGGTTGCGTGCACGTCCAACTGTTGGAGCTGGCCCGCATGATAAAGATTGGCATCGCTGGCTGGGTGCGTGCGTCGCGTGCATGCCTATGAGTCAGAGCACGTGGAGAGCAACACTTGCTGCAACATACTGAAACAAGGTGAAATAAATTAAAACATACGTTTGCAACATATGCAACGTTCAGATAATGCACTTACAACATGCGTCTAGAACAGGTGAAATATTTAAAACATACAGTAGCAACATACGCGTATAGGCACTGTAACATATGCAACATCTAGATGAAAATATGCAACATCCAGATGAAACAGCTAAACATTTGGAAGATACATTTGCAACATACTTGTATAACTATTGCAACATATACAACAACTGGATAAAACATACACATGAAATGCATATGCTGGTGTGGATCTCGTACCTACGCGGTCACCCAGGAGCAGCAAATGACGCATGCAGATGCGGGCCCCGTGCTTTTCTCATGAACTCCAATTCTCTCTTGGGTCCGCACGCTTGAGCATGCCCACTCCAAGCACGACGATGCAGAGGGAACAAAACCTTCGCCACCGCGCTATCGTGTACCCGCTCTAGACGAACGACATTGACTGGCGGTCTACGCGACGGAGTCTTACCTGGCGGCACTACACCACAACACCAATATGCTGTCAAACATCTGTCACTAAAAGTATGTATTTGCCAATAGGCAGTCTGACGTTGTTATGAGGTTGTGGTGTAGTGCGGGGGCTTGCGCAGTCAAGGAACAGGTGAAGTGGGGGACTGATTAGAGGGCCCGGTGATGTAGACAAGGTCCGATTTTCTGATAGGTATGATAGTGTCAATGGGTGGAGACTCGACGTTCATGATCTAGGCTTCGAACTAAGACTGATTCGGACCCGTACAATCGTTACACCACTACTCCATTGGTTATCAACCATGCGCAACGCGATTGACCTCGCCGAGAAGGCTTTCCTACGAGCGAATCGAGAACACAAGCAAGAACAGATAAACGCAATGTAAAATTGCAAATAAGTATGAGGCTTCTGAATATGAAGAGGAGTTCTAGTCTTTATTCAAAAGGACTAATTGCCACATGCAAACAAGATCAAGAACTGGGGCCCTAGTTTAACAGCAAACGATCTTGGCGATACAATTGCAGCAAACAATGTCTATTTCACATGGAAAACAAGAACGCAACAAAACCTAACCCTAAAGAGAGTGACAACGGCATAATATAGAGTCTTGGGCGTCACCCCCTGGACACGCCCCCTAATGGGCCCAAACACGATACACGGTCCAACGGACCAAAAGATGGTGTCGCAGCACCCTGGTAGATTTTGGACGCTGACTTGTTTCGACGATTCCTGTTGACTTAGGAAGAATTTTGACGTGAAACCAAAGTCATTGGATAGCTTATTAAGTTATCTTTCCAAGCATATCTGGATCATAAAAAATGGAGTCCGTATGTCCTGGGCGCTGATTTTACCCGGGACTGCTCCTGGAATCCGAGATGGACTCCACCTTCAGTTGGACTGGGCCTCCACCATGATGAAGACGAGTTGGACGCCCATGCTGGACCTCCTCCTCTCCTTGTCTTGTACGTGGCGGAGTGATGTCCTCATCATCCGGCTCGCCTGGTAGACTGGTTGCTGCATCGCAGGGCGATCGAGGGTAGGTCACACACGCTCCCATGCGCTGATCACGAAAAAGGCGCTCATGGCATAAATCCTCCGCACGTCATGCTTCGGCTTCAACCTTAGTGTCGCCAACATCCTCTTCTTTGTGATCTTCATCATCCTCATCATCACGATGTGTGGTTTAGGACGTCGTTGTTCAACATCTTCAACCCACCTAGCCAAATTTGTGATTTGTTGAAAGATCTCGTTAAGCTTGTTATCAAGGACAGCACGAAGCTCGTTCTTGGACACACATTCATTGAAATCTGTAGGAGGTTCCTCCTTTCCTCTTTCGTTGTCTGCCATGGTTAGTACTTCCTCCGGTCCGTTTTATTTGGTACAAGTTAGAATAACACGGTCTCCTAGATTACACTTTGACTATTCATTTGCTTTATATTATATTATTTATGCTTATAAACTTATAATCATTGAATAATATAATTTCTTACAAATCTAATCATATAAAGTTTATATTATAGTAGTTAAAAATTATTAGCCTAATTATTGGTCAAAGTTTTTAAAGTTTGAATCTTGATATGCATGTGCTCCATATAAAATGGACCAGAGGGAGTAGAAATGCAAAGACAACACAGATAGTATTATCCCTACCAACTACTTAGGATGTGGACAAGGAAAAACAAGACACTCAACTCTCAAGTGTCTTACTACGATCTTACAAGTGTTCTTACCAAAGCAATAGGCGGTGCAATCGGCCGGTGACTATGATACCGTTGTAGCTTGAGTGTAACAGTTTCAAAGCAAACCTGTACTTGATTAGAAGAAAGTTGAGTTTGGACAGGCACAATATAGTAGCAAGGAATAACAATAATTTAATTTAGAAATTGCAAGATTAAAAAGTAGTCCCAAGCTTGTCTATGTCGCCGGCCAAATCTCGTCCTGAACCTAGTTCAAGCAAACAACAATGCAATTCGGCGTGAGGACACAAGGAATGCAAGTACTTCTGAATTTTTTTCACTTTCTTTTTCTTTCTTTCTTTCTATTTTTTATGGTGCGGCTCTTTTGTTTTTTTTGCACCTCTTTGCCTTTTGCACTATTGTTTTTTTATCTTTTTTTAACCAGAAAGTACCGCAAAATAATCTGACAACCAACTCGAGTCAGAAAGATCAGATACAAAGACCTATTGTTGTCTGTATTAGTCTTGCAGAAACAGCGAGCTAACAACCTGAGTTGGCTAAACAAAATCTGTAATGTATTTGAGCTACACGTAAGCAAGTATTTCTTTAGTTGCCAACAAAGCTCGTGTAGCACATCTTCTATCAACCAATCAGTGTTCTTGCCTTTTCTGTTGAACTTATGCAATGAACAGAACTAATAATCTATTAAAGGATCTACAGAACAGAAGGGTTGTTCACGTACGCAGCAAAAAAAAACTTGTGTCGACCCACAACTCTAGGACATGCAAACAAATGACGATTTGCTGGGAGAGAAAAAAAATCGGAGATCAACCTGACGGACGCCACTAGACCCAGAACAAGACCTAGAGACGATAAACACGATGACATAACAAGGGATGACCGTTTAATAAAGCAAACTAAAATTAAAATATTGCAAGGCACAAAGGGCTGTAGGATATGGAATATGTGACGGTGTAGTTTTTTTTGGGCTTTTTGTGGACTATAGGTAAAGCAAAAATAGATTCAATCTAAAGGGAAAAAATAGAGATATATCTAACGGGCAACTAGGTGCTCTGATACCACTTGATATAGACAAGGCCCGATCTTCCGATAGGTACGATAGCTTCGATTGGTGGAGACTCAATATTCATGATCTAGGCTTCAAACCAAGATTGATTCGGACCTCCACAACCGTTACACCGCTCCGTTGGTTATCAGCCATGCGCAATGCGATTGACCTCGCCGAAAAGGCTTTCCTACAAGTGAATCGAAACACAAGCAAGAACAGGTAAATGCAATCTAAAATTGCAAATAAATATGAGGCTTAAGAGGAGTTATAGTCTTTATTTGAAAGGACTAATCACCACAGGTGAACAAAATCAAGAACCGGGGCCCTGGTTTAACAGCAAACGGTCTTGGTGATATAGTTGCAGCAAATAATGTTTATTTCATGTGAAAAACAAGAATGCAACAAAACCTAACCTATTGAGAGTGACGGCGGCATAATATAGTCTTGGGCATCACACCCCTGGACGCGTCCCCTAATAGGCCCAAACACGATACACGGTCCAAGGGATCAAAAGACGGTGCCGCAGCACCCTAGCAGATTCTGGACGCTGTTTTGTTTCGACGATTCCTATTGACTCAGGAAGAATTATGACATGAAACCAAAGCCATTCGATAGCTTATTAAGTTATCTTTCCAAGCATATCTAGATCATAAAAACGGAGTCCGTATACGTCCTGGAGCTGATTTTACCCGGGACTGCTCTTGGAATCCGAGATGGACTCCAACTTCGGTTGGATTGGGCCTCCACCATGAGGAAGACGAGTTGGACGCCCATGGTGGACCTCCTCCCCTCCTTGGCTTGTACTTGGCGGAGTGATGTCATCATCACCCGGCTCGCCTGGCGGACTGGCTACTACATCGCAGGGCGATCAAGGGTAGGTCACACACGCTCCCATGCACTGATCACGGAAAAGGATGAGTTCGGGCCCTGTGACATCAACACGCGCCTCTCTTTTCTTTTCTTGGTCATTATGCCGGGCGACGTCTGGACAGATGGACGGATGCCCTCAACCAAGTATTACCGCTAGAAAATAGTATGCTTTTTGAGTTAATCAGGACCCTTCACCTATGTTGTCACTTTTCCCTGCTGCCCTTGTTGACGACGTGGTGAAGTACGTCAAGCAACGTTCGAACATAGAATTAGACTGATGGGATTTTTTTTAAAAAAAGTTTGGTGAATCATTTATATCATACAAAAATACACGTACCAGAATATCTTTGCTTCTTGATGTTTGGAACGCAGGTTGAAACATACGACATCCTGTTTGAGGTACATCCTGTACATCTCAGTGATGTGGCCCTAGCAAACTAATAATAGAAAAGAAAAAGAGTAATAAAAGAGGAGGAAATTACTTAATTACCATTTATCGACAACAGTCCTATTCGCTGGATGATTTCTAGCTAGCTGATTCTAGCTAAATACTGATTTGTTGTGAGAGAAAAACACCACTAAATAGCTAGCTGATTCTGGTTGATAAAATCAAGCGACCAGGCGGCCTTTCCCTCAATCATCCATATACTGTGCACAACATAAATCCACTTCCCTTTTTTCGTGTCATTGGAGGCATGAAGGAAACGTGACAGCATGCTGGGCACGTGGCTATGTCGGCTCATGGCTTACTCATCAATTAAATAATCACACTATTGGCAAAACTCTCTTTCATTATTTTTGATAGGGTGGTAGTACTAATTTATTTCTACTTTTTCTTATGCTACAATAGGAAGTTAGGAACTCTAAAAAAGGGTGATGGTATACTGGTACACGCACAATCCTTTTTTGGCCTTTTCTTTACGAGAGGGAATACAAAAACGAAAATTGGGTGTTCTTATGTTCTTCGTGTGATATCCAATTTTTGTTACTGTACTCCTGCTTTTGTCACTATTTTTTATCCTCACTTTTGAAACCGAAGCAGCCATTTATATAGCTGCCATGGGCTATATGTTTAACATTTGTGTCGGGTCAATATGAAGGACCGAAACGGTGACTAGAAAAGAATGAATTGGAGCCAATAAAAATTCTTCTATGAGAATTTGGCACATGTCTCAGTTTCTGACCAACTTGCACCTCTTTTGCCACCATACCTCAGTTTGGCTTTCTAGGTACATAACTTTTGTTACGCTCATAAATATACGATGATGTGTCAAAATACATAATAAAAGTTATGTATCTAGAATACCAAAATGACATATAAATTGGAACGGAGTGAGTAATTGACAAGGTCACACAAGTGTCTCAACCCTAGTAACAATTTGGGAGATCTTAAAGTAGCATGTAAGTAAAGCCGTACACACGCAAAGGACAAATTTAACCGAGACAATTTGCTACTATGCAGCCTAAAAATTTGGCAACAAGCAATGCTATCGGGAGCACTAATTCAAGCAAATAAAATGAATCAACTAATCCATCAATTAGCTAAAGATGCTCTAAATAGTTGATTCACTATTGCTTATTGCTTGATGGTGACACAAACCAAAGCAATGATGTGCTGTTGAAAAAGGTGATGCCGAACTGAAAACTGACTGAACATGTCGACATTCCTACTGCAAACCGAGCACATCAAACACAAGCTGCTATTGAGATCGGTCACTGCTGCATTACTGCAGTTCGATCTCCTAGCAGCAAGCACGAGCAAAGACTAGAGAACGAGAAATAACGACCAAAAAGAAACGAAACGAACACAAAATCAAGCAGATCAGACAGAGAGACACGGCACCGGAACAAACGGTACAGGCAGATCGAGTGCAAGCACCGGAAGGAACGCTGCTGAAATCAAATTCCAAGCACCGCACGAATAGTAGCAGATTCGGGTAACAAGACCCTGTTCACCCGGCTTATAATCCGTTTTTTTCAGCTTATGTTTTTAGTCAGAATAGTGTTTTTCTCTTACAACAAATCAACCAACAGTGTTTTTCAGCCGGCTTATCAGCACAGGCAAACGGGGCCGAACACCAAATAGAAGGGGAACCGCAGCTTGAGATTTCAGGCTGGGCTGATCAACTTGAATCCAATCAAGCTGAGATTTCAGGCTGGGCCTCACAGCATCATGCACAATCCATCCAATCCAACACAGACTCGAAAAGATTGAGATATTTTATTGAGGAATGAGGGGCCCCCTACAGTGCTTTATTAAACCGCACCAAACAAAGTACAAAGCAAAAGAAAACAAAGAACAAACAGGGGGACCGGGAGGTTACAGAACACACAAAAATTAAGAAACAAAGAAGGATAAAAAAAGATAAGGAGTAGGCAACAGCCATACAGTATTGGCTGTTTTTAGGCTCTTGCATTCAAAAAATGGCAGTAAGTCAACAAAAGGTGTCACAATTTAAATTGAAAGACGGCGGCAAACACAATATTTGAACCACTAATCAAGTTAAACACGTCATATGATTACAATCCTAAAACACATCAGCATGATTACAAAATGTTGAATAACAATGATATCGACATCACTGTCTTACAGACTTGATTTTCTTAAATTTCAAAATAGGCTTGTCCCAGCATATCACCCATATCCAGACTTAACCTTCTGCAGACAAGTGCAATGATCGTCACTGGGCATCCATCCGATTGCATCATCAACAATGACGTCAGGAAGCTTGATATTTCTCTAAGCTTCCTTGACAAGATTGGTGTGATTCCCACTCTCCTGAAGTCCTGATGTAAGACCAACCTGGCTGACTGTTTTTTTGGTTGATGCTGATGCTGATCTGTTGGTGTGAGAGAGAAACATTGTTCCATGGTTAGCTGATTTTGGCTGATAAACTCAAGCGAACATAGCCCTAAAATTAACAAGTGCCATATTGTTATTAGCTAGCACGTGCTGTAATCTGTTCCTTCAACGAAAACAATCATTGTTTTACGGAAGTTCATCAAGAACCACAGGATGTAATTTCCGGAATTCCAAGGAAACCATACACACACACACTACAATAGTCCAAATTTGATCTACTGAAATTTGTGATAACTGCACTGAAATGCATTGAAACATAAAAACTCACATACCTAATCATGTCCAACCATACAGTCCAGCCGCAATCGAATCACGTACAGTGCCAATATCGTTATCGGCAGTTGCCGATACCCAATCTGCTGCTTCACTGTTTTGTTCATCTGCCCAACAAAGGTACGTGCCTCCAGTGGCCTCCATCTATATACGTATACTCCGTCTGTCCACGAAATAATACAATTCTCATATTTTGAAAAGTCAAACAGTTTTAACTTTAACTAAAATCTATCCCACATATCTAGTATAAAATCTCATGGCAACACACTTATTGCTCAGTTGTGAAAAAAGCCAGACTAATTTTTGTTTCTCACTATTTGATTGATGGAGCCTGATTGGCACAACTCCAACGACATCCATGTGGGATTTTGATTTTGTGTGATGGTTTAAACTTTAAACATATGTGTATTTTAATTATTAAATAACACCCTGTTCGCTGGTTCGTTTTCTGGCTGGTGCTGGTTTGTATGGCTAATTTGTTTTTTTTTGCGACGAAAGAATAATTATATTATATGATAGCTGGGTACATCAACACATTACAAGCACTCTTGATTACAAAATAGTACCCACGCTGTGAATAGCACAACTCAAAACCTAACCTGTTAAATGCTTTGTAGTATGGATGACCGCACAGGCAAACACTCGGCAAATGGCCTGAGAACAAATGCCCAACGAACAACGGCCAACATTCCTGTAGGCGGAATTGAGGAACTTCTTCTTTCTGGTGTCTCTCTTCTTCTTCTTTCTGCCACCGAAGAGTGAGGAAGACTGATCTGAAAATTATTCTCCCTAGTCCTTCATCGTGGCCAGATCTAACCACAACAAAACGGAGAAGAGACCGGAGAAAATTATTCCATGACGACGACATCATCTCTGCCTTGATGCCGTCGTCCGGAAACCAAAGTCTCCATGTCGTCATGTCGATGAAGATGTTGACGCCGATGTTGTCGTCCCCATCTTCAACGGAGCCGCCACGGAGAAGACGATTCCACCCTTCTCCTTCACCCCGTCGTCCACCACCGCTGGTCTCCCTCCCTTCTCCTCCGGCATCTCGCCGGGGCTGAAGGGAGTGGGGATCTATTGTTTTTAATAAGTTTTTCCCAGTAGATCGAGTCATTAGGGTTAGCGTCTCTCCATGCCAAATTACTTGGTACTAGAGTTGTATGGCTAATTTGTTGTGAGAGAAAAATACTATTCTATGGCTGGCTGATTCTGGCTAATACGAACAAGCGAACAGGGTGAATGTTATAAACTAGAAAATCTCATGGCAACACACTACTTTCAATGCACCGACAACTAGATTCTTGAATTGTGGAAATTGTGGATCTAGGTCGTCCTCTCTCTCTTTTTTTTTTGATATAAGAGGTGCTCTCATATAAAATAAAAAACTAGATTGGAGGGAGAATTTTTTTTTTTGGAAAACGCAGTTAAATTGAGACAGGACTATCCAAAGTTTGCACGCTTTTGATAACGAAGTTCAATGAACCAAACCCTATTTGATCGTGTGTAACTTATACTATTGATCATGATAATATCTGTTTGTTCCTTGCTGGCTGATGATCCACTAAGAATGCTGAACAAGCTAGCTAGCAAAGTTAGCACTATGCAAAGCTGAGCAGCAACCTGTTGGTTGCGGCGGATGATGCTATATATACTCCCGCATATGTTTTTTTGGATGGATTTACAACCGTATATGTTTGTTTGCCGAATATACCTTGAGATTATTATTTTTTCACATCAAGCAAAGACAATCAACTGGACAAATGAACTGAGCCTTTTGTGAGAACAAATGAGACAAGGAATGTATTTTTTTCATTAGTACTAACCAAGCAAAAACAATCAACTGGAGAAATGAAAGCAGAACATTGCTAGCTCTGAAAACATTTGTTCTCACAAAGGCTATCCAGAACGAAAAACATTTGCCAAGCATTTATCCCACATTATTCGTGCAGGCCAGGTTATTTATGCAGAACATTTAAGAGCAAGATCGACCCCCCACGCGTCAATCACCTCAATGAATCAATCGAACACGGCTAGCTTCTGGTACTCCTTGCCGGCGATCGCTTGGGCCATGACAGCCTCCGGGTTCACCACGCCATCGTTCTCCAAAAAGAGCTTGACCAAGTTCTTGGAGAATCCGCTCACCATCGCAACCCCTGGCTGCGTCGACGTCACCGGCGTGGAGCGCGAGTCCCGCAGGTTCCAGAACACGATCTGTGGCACCACGTCGCCGTACCCAGCGTCCCGGAACTTGCGGTTGATGGCCTCGTAGTCGGTCTCCCACCGGTTCGCCGAAGCCTGGTCGAACTCCATGTCGCTGAAGACGAACACGGTCCTGATCATCTTCTCCTGTGCCAGCCGGGCGTCCACTGCCGTGCGGAGGATGCGGTCGAACACCGCCTGGAAGTTGGTGTTGAATCCCCACTGCATAGTTCGAACGAAGCTCAGCTTGTCCTTGAGGGTTTTTCCCTTGATCATGTGGATTTCCGGATGTTCACTGAACGTGATCACCCTGCCTGCCCACGGTTTCTCGCTGAGCTCCGAGATGAGCAAGCCCAGGGCGATGCACACCTCCATCGGGGTGCCGTTCATGCTACCGGACACGTCGCAGACGGCGATGCAGTTGCTCAGCGAGCCCTTCTTGCGGAGGTCGTCCACCATCCGGCGCCACTGCAGCTCCGACACGTTGTCAGCCTCGCCGCGGTAGGCAGCGGCCGCGATCTCGTGGGGCAGGAGCGCGCCCGCCGCGATCTTGGCCTTTCCCGCCTCCACGTCTTCCAGGTACTTGCCGAAGCGCACCTCGTCGTGCTTCTTGAAGAGGGACTTGTAGCGCCTCATGGCCACGGATGCCACGCGAGTGTAGGGAAGCTCGGACCACCTCTGGGCGCTGATGTACACCTCGGGGAGCTCGAGGACCTTGCGCAGCGGCACCAGCACCTCGCGGCGGAGACGATGGAGCACGCTGTAGGCGTAGTGCTCCTCCGAAAGGTCGGTGTAGTCGGTGCTGGAGTCGCGCGGGAAGAGGCGGCGTGCGATGGCCTCGCAGAGCAGCGTCGTCCGGTCGAACGACGAGCCTGGCGTGGGGCACCACTTGGCGGCGAGCCCGATCTTCTTCTTCTTGCCGCCGGGGGCGAGCTGCTTGAGGTCAGAGGCGAGGAGGTCGGCGAAGAACTCGGCGACGCAGTCGAACAGGAAGCGGTAGGCGCGATCGCTGTAGTACGTCTCGAGCGCGTTCACGGCGAGCCTGGCCGCCTTGGGCACCTTCTTCTTGGTCTTCTTCTTCGCGGCCACCTCCTCCTGCGGTTGCGGTGGCGCAGCCTCCTGAGGAAGCGGTTTCTGCTCCACCTCCATCGCCTCGGGTTCGGGTTCCTGCTCCACCTCCATCGCCTGATCAGGCTCCTCCGTGTCCACCGGGGCCACGGCCGCCGCTTTTCTGCTTCTCTTGGACTTGGACTTGGTCCTGGCGAGCGTAGCGGTGAAGTAGTCGGCGAGCGTGGGCTTGCTTGGGATCGTGGTGGCGGCTACGACAGCGGCGTAGTTCTCGCGGGCATGACTCCGGCGCTCAGCCAGCTTCGCGACGCGGACCTTCATGGCCCTGCGCGCCTTGTCGGCGTCCGCCTTGGCCTTAGCGACCTTGCGTACGTCGGGCCCGTGGATGAGGCGGTACAGCAGCTCGGGGAAGTCCTTGAGGTAGCCGAACTCGGCGAGCGCGGGGATGTTGCAGGCGAGCGTGCGCGGGTGGCGCTCGTGCATCCAGAGCGCGGCGGCGTAGAAGCCGTCCTTGTCGGACTTGCCCGTGCCGCGCACGCCGCGGAGGTTGGCGACGAGCTTGAGCGCGGTGAGCGCGTCGCGGTCCCAGGCGGCGGCGAGGAGCGCGCGCACGCGGTCGGGCGGCGTGTCGGGGACCACCTGGAAGAAGAGGTCGAGGCAGGGGTTCCCGGAGCTGGCGTAGGTGGCGGAGCTGTTCTCGGTGCGCGCCTTGCGCGGTGCGGCGCCCGCTGCGGCCTTGGCGTCCGGGTCATCGGGCGCGTTGAAGCCGGCGTCGAGGAGGTCGAGGAAGGGGTGGGAGGCCGGGGCCTCGGCGTCGGCGACGGCGGAGAGCGGTGGGCGCGCGCCGCGGATGGCGGGAGGGCCGAGGAGCACGGGGGCCATGGCGGAGTCGATCTAATCGGATCGGAGCGGTTAGGGTTTAGGGATGGATGGATTGGTTCGTTCGATCTGGATGGGATTGGAATTGCGCTGCAATGCGACGCGGTCAGGTGCCTTGCCTCGCTTCGCTATATACGTCGGAGCCCGGCGTTTCTTGCGGCCTCGTACGTCGGTGAGAAAGTTCGATTGCAGCCGTTGTTTGAACCGACATAAGGAGGTCGATGGCTGAGATTTGATCGGTGTCCTTTACCCCAAATCCGCCCGTTCCCTCTCCGTTGCCGGATTCGAATCCAAATTCCGCGAGTGATAGATTCGGTTTCCTTCCTTTCCCTCCCTCCCTCGCGCCCGACAAGCCGACCAATAAGCCATTGTGAGGGCCGAAGGGGAGAGAGAGATCCCAGGGGGAGAAATTCTACCTTGATTTCTCACCTCGTCGCCCCCATCTAAATCTTCCATGGGCCTGCTGCATCTGATGCGCCTTGTGCACATGCAGCCGTACCAGGAGCGGCGGCGCCGCCGGCAAGCCCAGGCCACCGGTGAGACTATCCGCACTCATGGACCTTTATATTCATCCTTTATACGTCCTAGTCAGCAAGATTATCTCCTCTATACTCAATTCTCCCGTACCCATCCATCCTCTATATCATCCTCTATCCATTCTATCTACTGTGGGACCTACTTGTCACTTTATCTAAATATATCCATGTGTGATTTAGTTTTGAAGGATTTATTGAGACGAATTTAATGGTGCAATCGAAATTTAATTTGGATTTTTGGTTTGTGAGTTATAACATTTTTTTTCTTTGTTTAGCTAGTGGGGCCCGCCACTATAGAGTATAGAGTAAGCACTGTACCACTCTAAATATAGAGTAAGAGAAATGATAGAGTATCGTTTTAGTGTATCCAGTGCAGCAGTTTTTACTCTATATTCGTACTCTAAAGCTTTAGAGTATCGTTTTAAAGTACCCACTGCGGGTACTCTAAGCCGCCGCCTCCTGTAAGCTTGTCTTCTCTCCCTGATGGACAGGGGGCAGGTACTATTCACTATTCATCTCTTTCCCTGTTATTTCTGCGCGTGTCAAAACCAAGACGTTGCTGCTGCTCCAGATTGCCTTCCTTCTCTATAGGACTCAAAATAAAAATCTGTCGCAGTTTATTTTTGTGGCTGCAAAGATTGTACCTTTTTCATTATCCTGTCATTGAGGAGGCTAAGGTCCTCACCCATCTCCTAATTGTTTGATGCGGATCCGTGTACATAAATACAGAAGTTGGACATGAGAAAAATTGAGTTAGTTCATGTTTAGTTCTTAAAAATTTTCAAGATTCTCTGTTACATCGAATATTTAGACACATGTATGGAGTATTAAATGTAGACAAAAAAAAACTAATTACACAGTTTGGTAGAAAACCACGAGACGAATCTTTTGAGCCTAATTAGTCTATGATTAGACATTAATTGACAAATACAAACGAAAGTGCTACAGTACCCAAAGCCAAAAAAAATTCATGAACTAAACATACCCTTACTCTGTGTGGTTGAGTTTGCTATTCAATATCTGGGCTGTTCATAACATACATGTTGCACTGCAGATGGATTGATTGCTTCACGGGCTAAAAGAAAGGGTTCGCCCTGCCAACGGGATGATGATTCTCGGGGCACTGAAACAGAGGTGTATTCAGGACCAAGCCTTCCAGAGGTATGGCATAAAGGGCGTGTTTAGATGGCAAAATTTTTGAGGAAAAATTTCTATAGCACTTTCGTTGTTATTTGGTAAAATTTATTCAACCATGGACTAACTAGGCTCAAAAGATTCGTCTCGACATTTATAGACAAACTGTGTAATTAGTTTTTTTACCTACATTTAATGCTCCATGCATGCATCCAAAGATTCGATATGACGGGTACTATGCAAAATTTTTTGGGTCTTTTGGGATCTAAACATGGCCAGAGTCTAAATTACTGCTTGCACTGCATAAATTGGTGGACATATACTAGCTCAATAAAGTTTATGAACTGATAGTTTAATGCTGTAGTCCCCTGCTGTCCTGCTGCATGAAAATGGAGAAATGGTTTTCTAACGAATTTACATCTTATCTCTGTTAGACCAATTCAGGCAGTACATTGTAATTTGTGAGCTGCATGTCCTTGCAGGATTGCAATTCTTTTTTATCTGGTGTGTACAGCCTATTATCTCATCATTGTAGTCACTGATAGCTGCCAAAGCTATTTGATTTGTTTAATCAAATCTTGGCCTTCTGGCTGTTTAAATATTCAGATGTATACCATAGCATTGGTAGCGTACACAAAGTGCATGCTCATTTATGTTACTTGCTAACATAGATTAGCATGCTATTGTACAAAACATCATTCCTTTCATTGTAGCTTGCTCAAATGCAATATATATATATATATATATATATATATATATATATATATTCAGGTAGCAGTATATTTTCCCAGTAAAAGTAAAAATAGAGTTCAACTTCAGAGTATATTCAGGATCAAGACTTAAAGAGGTACAGCATATAAATCCAAGTTAAAGATCGCGATGACTGCTTTAACTGCATATACTTACTCAATAAAGTTTATGAACTGAATAGTTTAATGATGTACTCTCCTACCATCCTGCTGCATTACGTTAAAAAAAATTGTTGTTTTGTAACAAATGTGACATTTTATCTCTGTTAGACCAATTCAGGTGTGCATTGTCCTTCTTTGTATCTCATCTTCAGTCTACTGTCTCATCATTTTAGTCACTGTGGTTTATATCATGTATCTAACACTGTAACTGCCAAAGCTGTTTGATTCTGTTAAAGCGTTATCTTGGCCTTCTGGCTATTTAAGTTTTCATGTCCTAGGTCAAACTTCTGTAGTTTCGACCAAGTTTTTAGAAGAATATATTGACATCTAAAATACCAAATAAATGCACTATCAAGACATATTTGATATTTCATTGTGAGTTTAAAGAACTTGGTCAAACTTCATGATGCTTGACTTGGGACAAAGTTAAGTAATAAGTGACCAACATTGACTAGCATGTTTTTGTATGAAACCTTACTTCTACTGTTTCTGGCTCAAATGCAAAGAAACAAATACTGTTGAGTGCTACATGCTTGATTTGGGTAGTAGTATATTTTTGCAGTAAAAATCCAGATAGAGTTCATAGTATTTAATCAGGCCACAGAAACTGTTCTCTTTTCTTTTTCAATTTACAACCATAAACACTCCATATTTTATTTTGCTTCCATCTGAATCAACCATTTTCCTCTACTTCTAATGTTGAACTTCTTGACCATGCTTGTGCATGCAGGACATCTGGTGTCATATACATTCCCTAATGCCAATGCGAGATGCTGCCCGAGCTGCTTGTGTGTCTCATTCCTTTGTAGATTCCTGGAGATGCCATCCCAACCTTACTTTCAGTAATGAAATATTGGGCTTGAATGGAAATGCATATGGAAAGGAAGAATCAGCTAAAGTTTTACAGCAAAGTTGATCACATTCTGAAAATGCATTCAGGAATTGGTGTGAAGAAACTCATGTTGCGAATCGCTTCAGAGTACACTGCAAAGGACTCTTGTTATCTTGACAGTTGGTTTCAGACTGCTGTTACACCAGGGATTGAAGAACTCATCCTTATTCTGTGGTCAATGAAGGCAAGGTACAGTTTTCCTTACTCAGTTCTGTCCAACGGGAATGGGGACTCAATCCAATATCTTCACCTTGAGGGTTGTTCCTTCCATCCGACAGATGCACTTGGTTGGCTAAGAAGTCTCACTAGATTGCATCTTTGTTTTGTATCTATTACTAGGGACAAGTTAGGGTGCCTTCTTTCATATTCTTTTGCTTTGGAGAGGATGGAACTAAGTCACTGCGATCGAATAGTTTGCCTGAAGGTACCTTGCCTGCTCCATCAGCTCAGCTACCTAGAGGTGTCTAATTGTGGCAGGCTGAAAGTGATAGACAATAAAGCTCTAGGTCTCTCTGACTTTGTATTTATAGGACACCCTAAGGTACAACTATCACTTGGAGATACATTGCAAATAAAGAACCTAAGCATGCGCTTTTCCGGCGTAGTTTATTACGCCTGTGCTGAACTTCCATCAAGCATGCTAAATCTCGAAGCTCTTACCCTACATTCACGCTATGAGGTATGACTTTAGGTGACTGTAGACTAGTGATATGCATATCTTACTATAGTGCATCAAGTCATAGCTTGGAGTTAATTAATCAGTCATCCTTTTGCAGATGTTCAGTACACCAATGCTGCATAGCAAATTCCTCCACCTCAAGTACTTAAATATTGCTCTTATGGGAGCACCCTTTTCCCCAGCTTATGATTATTTGTCTCGCATTCTTTTTTGATGCAGCTCCTTGTTTGGAGACTTTTGAATTGGATGCGAGTCGCTGCCCATACTGCTATGATATTGGTTGCTACAGTGGAACAATCACTTTAATTTTGCCTTTTCCATTATAGGTATCGCAGCGATACATGGAGCATGTCTCGATTTTCAATGACCCTGCAGATCTGCGGCAGATGCGAGAACTTCATCATCACAGCCTAAAGAGTGTGAAGATTGTGGAATTCAGTTCTACAAAGAGCTTGGTTGAGCTAACATGGCAACATGCCATGTTCTCGAGAGTGTAACGTCACTTGAGTGCCTCACATTGGAAGCCCCTAAGAGTTATTTGAGGTGTTGGGACCCTAACAACGAGTCTAGCAAGTGCCTTCCAATGCGCGAGGATGTTCTCATGGAAGCTCACAGGGCAGTCTTGGCTATCAGAAGGTCCATCGAGCCTAAGGTTCCCTCTACAGTAAAACTACATGTTTTGGAGCCATGTAGCTGCCATGGTTCTGAGCATAATCAAGATACTTAATTATACTACTCCATTGTTGAACTAGTATTACTTGCACTGGTTATATTATCTCCTGGTTTGTTTGTAATGGCACGGAGGATGTGTTTATGATCAGAATTCAAACAGTACCCTTGGCTTGTATCAATAACTAAGGGGGTGTTTGGTTGCTCGCCGTATTCCGCCATGCCTAACCTGCGGCACGCCATTACAATGCAGAGGTGTTGTTTAGTTCATCCATAAAATGTGGCAGTCACATGCTTTTACAGTGCAAATTTCTGCCACAGATGTGGCGTAGAATTTTGATGCCGCACCTTAGGTGTCCGTTTCTGATGCTGCACCTTAGGTGCCGCCACCGTCGGACGTGGCTGGGTGTGGCTATGAGCCAAACTGGCCCTTAGTTGTACGATAAGCATGTCTTCGTTGTTTTTAAGTTGAGTTGAAATCTTGATTAAACTGCTGAAGATTGTGAGGTTTTGTACGTTTTTTGTCTTTAAAACTATGTTTTCTTGATAATATATATGGTTCTACAAAATGACATTGAAAGATACCCTGTAACTAAGTCAACTTATAACTCTGTGTTAGGAGAGCCCATATTCACATGGGCCAACTCTCCCTTGAAGAGGCTCAATAGGAGTTAATATAGTAGCTTGTAAAATCTCCCCTCATCAAGGGGTCGCATGTAAAATGCCATTGCCTGATGCCAAGAGCAAGAGGGCAAGGGGCTCTCTGGCCACTCTCATTTGCAAACCCTACGTGTCCCCTTATTGTCCACCAAACTCTCTCCCCTTTTGTGTGTTTGGAGCCTCCTCCGTAGAGGACCCGTCACAAAGCCTTCTCCGCGGAGAAACGAAGACTTCTCTGCAGAGCCGTCGCATGGAACCTCCGTTGCGAGACCTTCATCCGGGAACCTCCGTTCCAGGACCTTCCCTTCTGCGGCCGGGCCTTCGATGGTGGACCTTCTTCGGCCAGGCCTTCGATGGTGGACCTTCTCCAGCCAGGCCTTCATCGGGGGACCTTCTCCTGACCTTCGTCGGGAGACCTTCACCAGCTAGCCTTCACCGAGGAGCCTTCTACTCTCGATCCTGTTCGGGACGTTTGTCCCAAATATTGGCACCCATCGTGCTAGGCACGAATAAATTTTTTAGAGCAAAGACTTAACCTATGAGAACCCCCGAGGAAAGGTAAGATCATCGGAGCAAAGTATGATCTCCTCAAACCTTCATAGTTATTGGAGGCGATACCTTCAGATAAAACTTTGCCAAATTTTATTAAAAAATATAAAAACAATAATATAAAAATATAATAAAATAATAATTAAAAATGTCAGAGCAGCTCTTGTTCATAAAATAAAAAAAAGTTACGAAAGCTTGGCCCCTAAAAAAAGTTAATGAGCCTCTAAAGCCTTCGGCTCCTCTTTATAAAAGTTAAACCTTCGTAGTTATCAGAGACGATACCTTCAGATAAAACTTTACCAACTTTTATTCAAAAATATAAAAACAATAATATAAAATATAATAAAATAATAATTAAAAATGTCAGAGCCTTCCGCTCTTGTTATAAAATAAAAAAGTTACGAAGGCTTAGCCCCTAAAAAAAGTTAATGAGCCTCTCAAGCCTTCGGGTCCTCTTTATAAAAGCAAAACAAAATAAGTAGAAATAACATGGCATCTGAACCTTCGAGATCAGGATCTCGTGGCCATGTGTCTGATCTGAAGACATTGAAGGGACTTGTGCACTTTATGTGCAGACCAGTTTTTATTACAGGTTGACGAGCGTAGGGCAGGCGAAGTAAAATAATTTATGAAGAAGGTAAGGGTCTCCAAAAATCTCCGAGAAGGTAAGAAACTTCAGCAAAGGTAAAGCTCCAGAAACAAAAGAAAGAAAGAGCCAGGACCTTCGGCTGCTGTTTTCCAATATATATATATATATATATATATAATAAAGAAGCAGCGAAGGTTCAAGCTCAAAAATGTCTGTACGAGATATTTCTTCTCTGTGCTAGCTAACCAGCAGGAACGCAAGTCTTTTGGTTGAGCAAATGCAGGGCCTCCGGCTAGAACGCAAGCACATTGGCTGGCGCCGTGTCATCCGACGTCGAAGTCGTCCGCACAACCAAACAGCACTGCACAACGGGGACGCCACCTCGGGAGCGTTGTCGACAACGCCGGCCATGAACCTGAGCCGCACAACAACTTCGAGTGCGCGACACCAAGCTTCGCAACGACCCTGTCCACGCCCTCGTAGCGGCTCCGAGCCCGCCTGGTAAGGCGGGCGGGACGCCCCAAGTCGAGGAGGAGAAGACACTCCTCATCGAGCCAAGGTTGCTCGACCTCGTCGCACGACGATGACCCGAAGCGCCGAGCAATGTCGACCACGGCACTCTCGACCTCGAGCCTCGCCGCCAAACCGACCCTTCGCAGTGACATCCCGGTCTGACCTCCGACGTCGACCATGTTGAGCCGATCCAAGAGCCCGACCGGCAACTCCTAGTCACGGCCTTGCCCCGCTCAGCTCCTCGTAGACTTCTCGGCCCAGCCCCCTCGGCTACCCGCCCAATCTCGCGCATGCGAAGAAGTAGTGCACCGTGAAGCTTTGGCCTCCCGAATGCCTTGGCTATTCCTGCCGAAGGTGCACCCGCCACTACCGAAGGCCGAGGCTATGTTCATCCGACTTCCGAAGGTCCCTGATCCGGTCTATCGAAGGCTGGTGCGATTCCCTGATATTGCTCCACACTTTTGCCCCAAGCACCGAAGGTAAGCTGGCCTATTTGCCAACCGACAAGCGAAGGTTCGAACTCTCGTATCTGCGGCAACGAAGGAGTACTTTTTATTGTTTACTATTTACTATACCCTATCATCGCTTGCTAAAAACAAAAAGCGCCACCCGAGCTTCAAGCCTGGGACCTCCAGCGCAGGCGTCTTCTTTATGTGCTAACCAAAAGGCCATGTAGGTTTTCCCCCTGACATTTGCAGATTATTTGATAAGACCATTGAGCACCAGAAACTGGAACCTCCGTGCTCCTGATTGTGAGAAGCTGAAACTTGTCATTTGCGAGCTGGGTTTCTATTTGTGAAGCTGGAATACCTTCTAATTTATCATCACTCCGATTTGCTGGAACCTTCTTGATTTTTGGTCTCTCGTGAAGCTCATTTTCTTGCGTGGATGGAATTCTCGGAATTTCTCATTTGTGAAGCTGGAACATCTTCGTTGAACGAGTCCTGGCGAAGACGATTTTTGCGAAGCCTCGAGTCTCTTCACCAACCTGACGACGGAGTCCTGGCCCATCTATTGATGGCGGAGGCTCTCACCTTGCCGAAGGTTCACTTGGCCCTTCAGCAGATATAAGTACAAAATGTCCTTCGCAGCAACACGTATGTACGCCACAAACCAAGAGAAAATAACCCCATGAAAAATATATCAAAACTCAAGTCGAAAGTGGCTAATAATGGAGCCACGACATTCGACAACAGTTTTTTCAGCGGAAAGTGGACCCTCCGTCACCCCAAGTCGAAGGCTCACGGGTATAGAACGACCTCCCGGCGCAAAGTGCCTGACCTCGGCGAAGACCTGGGCATCGTGGTTTAAATCCAAAGGCTCCAAAAAACCACACACCCGAAGACCACCAAACCTACACAGTGAGTATTTCTCACCAGCTTTTAAATTCTCACAGCTTATAATGCCTAATGATTATGCTCTTGTGATTTATTTTGTCACATTCTTGATCTAACCTTCGCCTATCAAGGTAAATTTCAAAAATTAACCTTCGCATACAACTTGTCACCAATGTGACCGAGAAAGTTGTCGTGACTCTTGCCACACCAAAAGTATGGCTCGAGTGGCTATACATGTGTTTGATGAGATTTTGTACCAAATTTCTCTCACATGTGCGTATATTTATATGTGCTATCGAGAAGGATTTTGTATCTTAAGAAAAGAAAATAAATAGACAACATATGTGCGCATGTATATTCACGTGTGCTATTTTCATGAGAGATAAGAGAAGCAAGCTAATAATTATATATTGGCTTTAATTTTGGGTATATGTATATTATTTAATATACATGTTGGGCTAAGCCGAGGATGTATATGTGTATACGGTATCTTCAAGATCAGTAGTCCAGCTGACAGCCAGCATGTGCATGGCGTCCATAATTCTAGAGGGAGTACGTACACATACATGCTCCTGAGGATCACTCACCAAGTACGTACGCGCGTATACGGAGGATGTACTCCCTCCGAGTTACGTACGCGTGGCGTATACGGCCGGCCAACGTACGGTGTACGATTAATCATCTACGCAGCGAAGCCGAGCCCCATAACTCAGCAGGAGGCAAGGAAGCTGATCTAGATATCTATCTCAGCCCGGAAGCTTCTAGAATCAAGAAGGCTCACATACATCTCATGTGCGGCTGCTGCTGAATGGTGGACCTGCTCTATGTTTTGAGCCGTTGACCCCATGTACCAGCGAATGTAGGCTACCAGGATCATGTAGCTACCGGGCGAGCGTGTTTATCCCCTTTGCATTGGTGGTGGCTATCTGATCCAACGTCGCTACTGAGTATCACCACGTATCTCGCGTGATCCAACTGAATGGCGGCAGGAGGGTGGACTCTCACGCCCTAGCTAGCCGCTGCCTATATAAAGGACCCCCAGGATCCCATCGTGGGGGAGGATCAGCCGTCGCCGCTACGGCACGGCGCCAGGGCATGAACAAGAGGAGGCCGCCGCGGCGAGGCGCCAACTACCCATCTACCCGATGCACAAGGGAGTCGCAGAGGAGATGCTGCGCCGCCGGTCGACCACGCCGGGACGGAGTTGACGCCTCCGCGTCGGCGAGCGCGACGTCCTCGCCAACACCTCGACAAAACCACGCACGTCGTTGAGACGCCGACGCCGGACGATCACACCGAGGCGGAACAGATGCGCCCCGACGCTGGAGGACCACGCCGGACGACTGCGCCGACGCCGGAGGAGACGCCCCGACACCGGCGGACGAGTATTGCGCCGAGCCGGAGGCGACGCACGCTGAGCATAGCACTGAGCTGCCAGGCGGCAGACCAAGTTCACCACTAGCGCTCAGGAGCACCATCACCCACATCTATGCCGGGAATAGCGTCCATGTCCGGCCAGCGGCAGCGACCGCTCACAATCGACATCTGCACCCGGAGGAAGACGAGGAGCGCATCTAGGCCTTCTCTTCGTCAGCGGCGGCTCCTTGAATTCCATACGCACGGACGGCCAGCCGGGCGTGGCGTCCACGACATACATGGTCTATGCAAGGAAGCAAGCAAGACCAAGATGTATGTGCATATGCATGCACGTAAAGTCTGGTGCATCTATGTAAGGCCAAGATGTATGTGCATATGCATGCACGTAAAGTCTGGTGCATCTATGTACAAGCAAGAAGCGACCGCATGGCCAAGAGCGCGACGCCGATCAGATGCATCTGCCACATCGGATGCAAGTCTTCACCAAGCTACTACAACTTCAACAACCCCGCCGATCAAGTTCAATAGCCTACCTGCGATGATGTTGCTGAAGGAAGTCCGAAGGAGTCCAAGCTACACCAACCATGCAAGTGTTACTACCACAACACTATGTGCCGTTCGACACCGATGAGGTGAACGATGCAGGCGGCATGACTCATATTCCAGTCATGTTACACCGGCGCATGGACCGACGAGGCCATGGACATGCCGACACCACCCACATCTACACCAACACCATGCATGGAGACGTGAAGCAAAGATTGAAGACGACGACCCACAGCAGCTTAATCGGAGGTGCTCTGTAAGCTTGACTCGTAGGGGTAATTAACTGGGAGTCTTCCGAGGCCCCAGGAACCATGAAGGCTACCTCGCCTAAGTTAGATCACTGCTAGCAGGCTATGGAGCGCACACTTGTACAAGGGAACCCCGTATTTGTATTTCTTATAAATATGAATAAAACTTGTGTTCCCTTCTCTTTGTTTATTTTGTGTACTTTAGTACACTGGCACGCCTGCACATTTTATTTTTCTTTGTGGCAGAGAAATATGATATTTTTTCTGTCCAAACAACATGCTTGGCCTCGACCAGCTAATCTAAAATCGTCTTTCTTTCTTTTATTTTAAATCTCTTTTTGTTACTAACATGTAGATCACCACCATTGTAAGTATCTCTTATCCTCCCAAGCTACCCCCATAGGGTATATTTTCTTCGTTATATGCATGTTTTCACCTCCTCAAGCCAAATCAGTCAATACTCTCAATCTGCCAGCGGTTCTCATTAAGTGTTCAGCCTTTGTCACATATATATCTACTCTTGAGTTTGCATCAGTTAGTACCCCCTGTCAGTCAGCAGTTCTCATGGAATATTCAATCTTTGCCAGTTACCTCAGTGATCCTCAATTAGTTAGTGAGTTTCATCGGTCAGTGGCCTTCGTTAGTCAGTGGATTTCATCATTTAGTGGTTTTTATCAATCAGCAACCTTCATTAGTCAGTCGCCTTCACCAGTTAATGGACTTCATCAGCCAGTGGTCTACATCATCAGTTAATGGTTTTCATTCACCAGCTTTCGATTCGTTAGTGGCTCCCACCAGTTAGTGGATCTCATCAGCTAATGGTTTTCATCGCTCTATTGTTCTTCATCAGTCAGTGATCTTTGTGGAATATCTTTCTTTTGCTATATATCGTTGAAATGGCTTTTGGCTTTTCATCAGTCGATGGTCTTCATTGAACAGTTGGTCTTCTCAATCATTGATGTAGTGACATTCAGATTTCACCAATAGTGGCCTTCGCATTGGGGTTTCATCAGGCGCCAAGTCATTAAAGATTGCTAGAGGATGTCAGCCATTGTTCATCAGTCCAGCAATCACCAGTGATCCTCACCAACCATAAGATTTCATCAACCATTTGACCTCACTTTCAATCAGACTCCATCAACGATCAACCTCCGGCGGCCACCAAACCTTTGATCGAACCCCCTAATGCTAACACTTCTCCTCTTTTTTGCAGGTTGTGTTGTTCAATTTTTCTTTTTTACGTTTTTACAATATGCATCAACCCAATGTTATTTGAGATAACCTTCGCAGAGAACTAATCACTGTTCATCTGCTATTCATATACTGTTTATCACTGTTCACGCATCTTTGCTACGTGCGCGCGAGAAACGTACCTGGAAGATCAAAATAAGCCCTTCTCCTTTGTAGAAAATTTCAAAAAAAACGTAAATAAACTAAAAGCAACCTAGAACGTACCTCAATATTTTTTTGCCTCCTCACTGTCATATATATATATATATATATATATATATATATATATATATATATATATATATATATATACACACACACACATATACATATATATATATATATACACACACACATATACATATATATTCCTCTCGTTCGCATTTCGTCGATAAATTTATAAAGTCTATACCTTATACATCCTACCTCTGACTCCTATAATTCTACCACAAAAAAAACCCTAAATATTAAAATCCTTTTCGGTAATTTACGGTCATTTTCACAAACACACAAAGTAGACCCTTTTCCTTTGCAAATAAATTCCAGAAAATTCGTAAATAGACTAAAACAAATCTAGAGCGTATCTAAATATTTTTCGCCTCTTCTTTGTCATAAAAAAAAGAATACTCCATGACACCTACTGCGTATTCTATTACGCCTATAAATAATCGCTAAAACCTACGGTAGCCAAATCTCCAAATTATAAAACATTGTTTTCAAAAAAAGAGGGAGTCCGTAGCAACATAAACGCATAACAAACTGCCTCAAATGGTAGACACCCTGCCTGCTAAAAAATTAATGAATAATTGATCTATGCTCCTACACAACTGGTTCTATCCCATGAGGCCGCGTGGCAACGCCGCACGTTGTTTCAACTTTAGATCAAAGTTGGAAGTGGTGTGAAACATAGTCACGGGGTTCGGGGTCGAAGCCCCGAACCGCGTACCAGGTACATCGACCCAAATTGAGGTACGGGGATGAGATGGATCGATGTCCCATTTCTAAATGGGTCGCGCCCTGATTACAGCAAGTGGTTCGAGAAGGGACGAGTCCCACAATCCTAGATGAAGAGTGCACGGGAGGCTGGCAGCATGGTAGGAGCACAAAAACAGGGGCTGGCGGCCAGAGTTACCTGAAGGAATTCGTTGCTCCTCATGGGTGGTGGCAGCGCCGGCGCCGGCGTCGATGGAGAACCGAGCTCAAGATCCTCGCCAGCCCTCGCGCCTCCTTGCGTCACTGCCGGCGTAGTGCCACCCAGCCACCCCACGCGCGTCGCCGATCCTCGCGCCTCCTTGTGTCGCAGCCAGTGCAGTCCTACCCAGCCACGCATGTGGAGGACGGACGACGACGAGATTAGGAGAGAACGAGAGTCACCGGCGGCAGCTGCTTGGTGTATCGTACAGTCCAAATAGGGCATCACGAGGTTTAGATGAGTTGGGTGGGCCAGAAATTGCAGCCCATTTGTATATTGGGCTCATGATGGCATGGAACGGCTCAACTATTCTTTTGTTTTACTATTCTATTATTTACTGATGAATAATATGTAACGTTGTTTGCAACCTTGGTCCCACAAGTCAACTACATACAAGACTCCATGCTTCGTACCGGGTCATCGACCCATATGCTTTGGGTTCATGTACCAAATATTTGGTTCTCGTACCGCAGGGGTATACCCCCTTCGTACCATATTTTTGTCGAGTGTTGACCCGTGTCCCTCGACCCGGTCGACCCAGAATTCCTGTGACTATGGTGTGAAACTTGGCTACCCTACGGAAAAAAGTACCACCCTTGGGGGATTGCAGCTGTTTGCTGGGCGATTTGGAAGAATAGGATAAAGTTTGTTTTGTAGGAAAAAAGATCAAAAATCCATTAGAAATCTTTTGTCGTGTTTGTGCCCTCCTAAACTTTTGGACAGGTCTGTTTGCTGAAAATGACAAGAAGCAGTTGGAGGAAGGAGTGGATATGATGCTGCAGATTGCAAAGGATCTCTTGGCTGCTCAACCGAGAAACACTATGGGTGATCGTTTGATGGGCAAGGAACATCGGCCAGAGGATGGTGAAGATTCTGCCTGAAGATTGCTCTGGGCATGCTTTGGAGATGATCTGGGAAATTAGCTGTTGCAAGAGTAGTTGCTAGTCTGTCTCGTTCTTACATATTCTGTAATTTGCGTTCTGCGGAAGTTTACTCTGGTTCTAGCCCTTTTTATGTTCTGTCGTAGCTGGTTTCAGGTGGTAGCTCGCTGCTTTCCTTTCGAGTTAGCTGTTTCTGTCGGGCATGTGTTCTGCTCGCCTTTCTGTTTCTTCTTGCTGACAGTCCTAAAACTCTCTGTATTTCCGTTACTCATTAATGGAAATGGGGTCACCTCGGGTTGAAAAAACAAACTAGATGATACAGCACTAGGTCTCAGAGATGGCAGTGCCGCCAGCAAGCTCCTTCTCATCAGTGACAAATCTCACAGTAATGCGACTTTTCGTATTGCCAAAGGAAGCTTATAAAGATCCCAGGGAGAGAGAGATCGTGACATCAGCCTTCATTACACAATAGTAGCTGTGTTGATTGGTGATGAAAGTGGAGGCCAGTTTCAGATTTGGAAGTAGAAGAAATGATACAGCTCTACTGCATGTGCCTTATCGTTTTGTGTAGGGCGCAACCGCATGGTGATTAGCGAGGCAGCACAATTGCGTTGTGATTAGCAAGGAAAAAAAGAAGAAGATGAAGTGGCTTAAGGAGAGGCTAGAAAAATAAGTTAGCGAGGATCTCCTATTTAGTTATAGAAGATAGATGATATAACTGTATTAAGTTTGTATATTAATAGTTAAAATTTCTTGGGCAAATTATTATTAGTAAAAAATTGTAAACCTTGAACCTTAATATGCACGTTCGTCTTATAAAGGGGACTGGAGGGTGTAGTATAGTTAGCGCATAATAGGCTTGCTAAATAGACCTAGGCAGCCAATAATTATTTCATTAGCTAGTGGAAGGGCTAACAGGTGCCAACAATCCTTTGTACCTTCAACCATCCAACAACATATCAATCAGGCCCCCTAATAATTACGGCTTCATCTCAATGTGATTAGAGATATTTACCTGTATGACATTCAAAAAATTACACCTTCTTTCCACGGCCCTTTTTTTTCTTGAACTTAAGACCCAAAAACGAAAATCCCTTACCTGTATGGCCTTCTGTCGGTTTTAGGCCCCCCTAATAACATTTTACCCCTGGCGAAAAAAATAAAGTGCAGATTTTATTTTGTCTATTTTACCCCTGACTTAACATCATTAAATGCCTGAAACCAACAGAAGGCCATACAGGTAAAAGATTTTCGTTTTCGGGCTTTATAGGTAAGATCAAGAAAAAAAAAAGTGCCATGAAAGGAAGGTGCATTTTTTTTAAGGCCATACAAGTAAATATCTCCATGGATTATGCCTCAGAAACAGAATGACATGTCATAGCTCTGTGAGTTTGCGAAGAGCTTTAACTATTTGTATAAGTTTGTAAACTCTTCATATAAGTGTGATGGACAGCCATTAAACTCTGGCATCAAAGGTAACTTCCAATTTGAAGCAAATATGTTCAAAAGATTTTGGAATTCAAATGTTATATCAGTCATTGTGGCAACTCGCAAATACAGAATATGGTAGCGGTTATTATTTGACCGCAATACGTAGCCATATCCAAAGCCCAAACTAAACACAACCCTAATCAGCTCCACAGTCCACACTCACCCATCCAAGGGTCAGCTTACCGGCCACACTAAAACAGCCAAAGCACAGGATGAAAGCTAATCCTCAGTAGGCATACATGTTAGAAATCTTTCTGTATTTGTACCTGGTATTTGGTATTTTTAAGTATCAAAGCCAGAGTACACGCCACTCCCCCTCAGGAGCCGCTTCTCCTCCTCAACATAGTTCTTCCCCCTGCTGGCTTGCCCCCGGTCCCTCTTCCGCTTCTCCTTCTGTGAGAAGGAAGCATCCTTCTTGTCTTTCTCTAATAATAACTGGTTCGGCGGGGCATTCTGCAGACCGATAAGCTTCTCTCCTTCAGTCACTGCAGCCCTGGTTCGCTCACGTTCTTCATAGGACTCAGGTGCATCTTCTTTGTCATTGCGGTCTTTCCCAGTGGACCAAGACCAGTTAGCTTCCTCTACTGGACGAACTGTCAAGACAGATGGGCCACCATGGTATCCATGCCGGCTCAAAGCACTAAAATCCACACCAGTTTTCTTCTTCTTTGACTTGGCCGCTGTTCATAGAGCTAAAATTAATGTTAAAATAAACTCTAACAACAAGATATCATACTCAGAAGTCAGAACAAGCATCATCTGGAATTCGTATCACTATATTGGTACTTGCTATTTAACAAATCAAACTGTGTCAGGCTTACAACATGGAAACCCCAAAATAGACAGAATAAGAAGACCCAACTCGTAAACGTCTGCTAGTCCAACTTTATGGAAGGAAACACTGGATCTACGTAAGCATGGTACATGGGATCCGAGGCCCAGAGACTAGCTAAATGCTGGCCAGAGGTGGTCAGCCTATGGACCTCTTCAGTGGCCCAAATTAGGGTCTCAGCTCTGACAGGGTGGATGATAGCATCCAGACGCCGGTGCTCATCATCACTCCCAATCCTTTGCTGATCCCACTTTTTTAGGAGGACATTGGTGAGGTAATGCAAGGGTTGTTCATACAACTGCTTCAGCGATCCAGCGAGTCCCGGCCACGATGTGAATGGGATTACAGAATCACAGTAAGCAGGAACAGGAATGTGCTTCATGTATTGCTGATACATTTCGGCCCTCCTGATCAGAGCACCTGCATGATCCCATTACTGCATTAGAAAGATCATCATTCCCGAGGATCCGTGACAGCTCAGTCCATGTCTCAGAGGTGCCCAGTTAAAAAACTAGTTTTTTTTTCTCAACGGACATTTTAAAATCTAAGAATTTAATCTTAGTTGTAATAACTGAATTGAGGGTTGTAATTTGGGTTGTAGTTACCAAAAAAAAGTTGCAACAAAAAACACTAAAGCCATATTTTAAAAGCATCTTCCTTATTTGCACAAACTATTCCTTGGAAAAATTCAGGAACAAATTTCCTAAATAAACCAGTTAACCAGATACAGGTATTGGCTGGTAAACCGGCAGCTGCAGCTGAAAGCGAAACTTTGGGGTCAGGTAAGGCGAGCCTGTTTAGTGCCATTGCAATCTGTAAAAAAGAATAGGAAACCTAATCTTTCCCAAAAATCCAAGCTGCTGTATTAATATGCTGACCATCAGTTTGGGAAACTCAAAACTTCAACTATCCAATTAACTCAAGGACCAGACTACATATAGGATAATCTGACAACTTTCCACGGAAAACAAGCCAATATATCAGAGTTCACTCAATCACATGAAGACCACCATGTTCAAAGAGAGCTCTGGTTATGGTGATTACGTTGCTTAAGTAGTTTTCTTCAATTTTTAAGCAAAACTTGTTCAGCCTATTTTTCAGTTGCAAACCAATTTGTGTAAGGCAAATAAATATCAACTAAGCGAGTCTCTCTAGTAACTAGTTTTTTTATTATTCCCTCTACATTCAATTTGATCTGAGAAGACCAGAGACCTAGACCAATAAGCAGTAGTCTTCATACAGGGTTCTGAAACAGTTGCATTCATGTATTGATGCAAATATAAGTCTGACGTGCGCTGCATCGTCGAGAAGGTGAAACCCGGAGACTATCCTACTCAAAATCAGGTGTAAACTTAGGTCCAATCCACAATACACAGAACTTCAACAGTCACAGTACATCATCAATCAGCCATATCAATTCGTCGCCTAGTCCTATCCACAAGTGAAACACACAAAAGCGAAGTCATCCACGAATCAAAAGCTCTCACCTTCCGCCACCGAAGAAGCTTTGGAGGAATTGGGCAGCCCAAAGGCATTCCAACCATTCCCCTTCCCAGCATCGTCGTCAGAATCCGAGCTCAAGTCATCATCGGAAGATACGTCATGGGATTCCTTATGCAGCACCACCCTCTTCATATCTTATAATCAGAAACAAGGTCAGCGCCACTCCATTAGGAGACAATCTTCATAGATGTTAAAAGGTAACCTTTATATATTAGTTTGTCAGTATTAAACCTATGGAAGTATGGCCTATGTTGCATCTATGGAAAGGTGAAAACTGAACAATAAGAACTACGCCCCTGGTGACCACACACTAACAATTGACCAGACTACTCATAATTGGGCAATCAATCATCTCAGGGCCAATGCACACTAAGGCTGTGTTTAGTTCCCCATGGAATGCAAAATGCAAAATGCCAACTACTTTGGAACGATGAAATGCAAAATGCCAAAATTTTCATGGGTGTGTTTAGTTCCATCCAAAATGCCAAATTTTTCATGGGGTGGGTGAGAGCTTTTTGGCTTTTTTTTTTTTTGGCCTCTTGAGGCCAAAATCCAAAATGAAGAATGGATACCTTTTTGCCAAAAATTTTGCATGGTGTTTAGTTCCATTCTACAAAATAATGGACCAAAACCCAAAATTTTTTGGGTGAAATGGGGAACTAAACACACCCTAAATAAAAGTTTCAACAGTCACAGTGAACCAGCAATCAACCATACGAAGGCATCAGCCTATCAGTGAGTGAAACACGCATAATGCAATGAGATTAGCCGATCTAGAGTCGGCAAACAACCGGAGAGGTCTCACCTTCTCCCGCAGCAGCAGCAGAAGCCTTGGAGGCGCTCCCGCCCTTCTCCTTCCTGCCTAATTGGTCGGAATCCGAGCCCGAGGAGTCGTCGGAAGACACGTCGAGTGGCTCCACCGACGGCGCCGCCCTCTTCATATCTGATACCCGCAAACGCGGTCAGCGCCACTCAATCCGAAGTCCGCAGAGAACGCAGAGGAAAAGGGGGTTTGGGGACTCACCTATATGGGAGCGGAGAAACCTCGCCGGATGGGGGTGAGGTTGAGGACAAGGCGAAGGACGCGGTGGCCGGTGGGTGGTTGCCGGCGCCGTAAACGCCGAGAGTAGCTCGAGTTTCGAAACCCTCGGACGGCTTGGAGGCGTTTTGGCCTTGTGGAGGAGAGTAGAGACTGACTGATTATATTCTTGGGCTCAGCAGACGAATTTGGCCCATGGGGATCGATTGTCTCTCGATAAGGAAAAAGTCTATTTTTCCTCCCTCAACTCTCACCAAAGTCCACTTTTCCTTCTTCAACTTCAAAAGGGTTTGCTACAGTAACATGTGGTTTTGCTACAGTGAACATATAATGTGGTATGATTTATTTCACATGAACATATAATATGTTTTGCTACAGTGAACATATAATGTTGGACTCCACATGAGCATATCTATACAGTGAACATATAATATGGTATGCTTTAGTACAAAATTTTTGTTGTAGCTTTAGATCTATGTTTTTTAATTAATTGCAATAATTCATAGTTGCAGCTTCTATAATTATTTTGTTGGACTAAAGCATACCATATTATATGTTTACTATCTAGATCTACTCATGTGGAGTCCAACAAAATTGGATTTTCTATTTTATGATTTTTCTGTGATTTACTATGATTTTTCAAAGATTCAGCCAAATAAATAAAAAAGAAAAAGACAAAACCTTCATAGCAAAAACTTTGTACTAAAGCATACCATATTATATGTTCACTATGTAGATCTACTCATGTGGAGTGCAACAAAATTGGATTTTTCATTTTATGATTTTTATGTGATTTATTATGATTTTTCAAAGATTCAGCCGAAATAAATAAAAAAAAGGAAAAGACAAAAACACGGAAGCTGTATCAAAACCATCTATTACTGTAGCATACCACCGTTTACTGTAGCAAAACCGCTCGAGGGAGGTAAAATGCACGGTTTGAAAAGTTGAAGGATGTGGTTTGTCCGGTTTTAAAGTTGAAGGAGGAAAAGTGGACTTTGGCGAAAGTTGGGGGAGGAAAAGGAGACTTTTTCCTTTCGATAATGCTCGAGCACAGGCCCAGTCCGCCTCGCTGCTCCCGCCCACGCTACTCGTTCACACCGTCGATGGGCGCCCCGCATGCGACACGGGCTCCCTCTTGTCGCCCGCCCCACTCGTGGTGCGCCCCGCTGACGCGGGTTCGCCGCCTCCATCGCGCCTCGTGCTCGGAATCGCGTCTCCCGGCCGAACTAGCACCGCCCTCGAGGCTGCGTGCGTCGTCCGTCTGCTGCGACCATTGCCGAGGCCCGTGCCTCGCGCGTCGGACTAGTGCCACCCTCCGCGTCACTCCGTAGCATCGACCTTCGTGTTGGCATCGAGCTCCGCATCGACGAGTCTTTTGCAACCATATGTTTCACGCGTTTTAGACATATGTTTCATGTGTTTCATCTGTATGTTTTATGTGTTTCATCTGGATATTACAGAAGGATTTGATGTTGTATATGTTACAATAGCTACAAACGTATGATTCAAGTGCATGTTCCACATGTTTCAGTTGTTTCATACGTACGTTGCAAATATATATTCCATATGTTTTAGCTGTTTTAAACGCATGTTGCAAGCATTTTATCTGGATGTTGCAGTGACTATACAGATATATTCAAGAGTATACTGCATATGTTGCAACGATTGGACGGATGTTGTAGACGAAATGAAACATTAGGACAGGAAAGGGCGCGGCGGGGGATGGCGCCGCGGCGAAGGGAGGAGCGTGGCACGACGAGGGGAGGAGCGCGGCATGGTTGGGATGGAGCGCAGCGGGCTTGACATGGGGGCGCAGCCGGGGTGGGTTTGAGGCGCGGGATGGGGTGTGTGGACGGACGTAATCGCTGGCGTGAGATAGGTCGCGGGCTGCCGGACGCGATCGCTGGTGCAGGATCTGTGCGAGCGCGGAGACGTCCGATACGCCGTGAGTGTAGGCGTCGTAGCTGTGTCCCGACGTTAGCCCCGCCCATTGTCTTTCGGGCATAGAAAGCTGTTAATTTGGTTCATACATGGTCTGCATATGAGGGTCATTTTGGACTTCGGAGGGAGGGCTTCTCCCAGCTACAGTCAGTATTCGACGACTTGCATCTTGAGGAAGGAAAAAACAAGATGCTCCTTTACCAATACGGTTTTCATCTGATTCAAAAAAGAAAAAGACGGTTTTCATCAGTACGCAGTTACCAGTTCAATTTATTTTTTTCAAGATGAAATGGTCAAAATACCCCTGCCTAGTGTTTTTTTTTACTGATTTTCATAAAGGCAAAATAGGAAGGTGTTTTTGATACGTAAATTGCCATGTATTTTCTAACAAATAAAGTGGTAAAAAGTGTCAAGTATTTGGAACTAAATCTTAGTATATTAGGTATGGGATGCTATTGGCTTTCTTTTTAAAAGATAGCATCTCAAGTTTAGTGTTGAAGCTAAAAAAGTGTATAGTGTATCAAATAATGCCCTCAAAAAGAAAGATCAAGCATATCCATGAATAGGATAAATTAATCCTTTTATTGAAATTTTATTCTTGCATTTCATATGGAACGCAAGTATCTCAGCTGCCAAAATCCACTGCCGATGGATCACCACAAGATTCAAGAACGCAAACATCAACGGATCATTTGCTCCATTCCAGTTGCATGTGCCGTTCGCTCCGATGCCATCAGACTTTGGGCACGGCAGCGAGGGAGGCCTCCAGCTTCTCCGCCGGGTGCGAGAGATCGACCATGTCGCCCCTCAGGTACTTCTCGTACGCGGCGAGGTCGAAGTGGCCGTGGCCGCACATGGCCATCAGGATGACCTTCTCCTCCCCGGTCCGCTTGCACTCCAGCGCCTCCCTGATCGCCGCCGCGATCGCGTGCGTCGGTTCCGGCGCCGGGATGATGCCCTCCGTCCTGGCGAATTGCAAGGCAGCTGCTCCGCAGTTCATCAACAAACAAGTGACGCCAATGTTACGGTGGTGTTCTTCTTTCATCCACTTCCTTGTTGAAAAGTCTCATTGTCATTTGAAACGGTATAGTAGGGTACCTTGGAAGCATTCAATCTGCTGTATAGCGATGGCATCCATGAAGCCCAGCTCGTAGACATGCGAGATCAGAGGTGCCATTCCATGGTAGCGAAGCCCACCTGCGAATTGAAGTGCCTCGATCAGAAACAGCAGGCAGAGTAATCGAGGATGCAAGAAAGCGTGTGAAGAAAAGAAACCTGCATGGATCGGGTCGGGGACGAAGCCGTGTCCGAGGGTGTGCATCTTCATCAGCGGCGTGAGCCCAGCCGTGTCGCCGAAGTCGTAGGCGTAGACGCCCTTGGTGAGCGTGGGGCACGCCGCGGGCTCCACGGCCCTGAACGCGGGGCTCATGTTGCCGCGCAGCTTCTCGCGCAAGAACGGGAACGCGAGCCCGCCGAAGTTGGACCCGCCGCCGGTGCAGCCGATGACGACGTCGGGCGTCTCGCCGAGCGCCGCCAGCTGCTCCAGGCACTCCTCCCCGATGACGGTCTGGTGGAGCAGGACGTGGTTGAGCACGCTGCCCAGGCAGTACTTGGTGTCGGCGTTGGTGGCCGCCACCTCCACCGCCTCGGAGATGGCGATCCCGAGGCTGCCCGGGCTGGACGGGTCCGCCACCAGGATCTTCTTGCCGGCCTCCGTCGCCGTCGACGGCGACGGGTGCACCTTGGCGCCCCACGTCTCCATCATCAGCCTCCGGTACGGCTTCTGGTCGAACGACGCGCGCACTTGCCACACCTGCATTCGTCATTAGCGCCGGTGCCATCGCAAAATTCAGCAATGAATCGAATCTTGCTCGACCAATCAATCAATTACGAACAGAGGAGTGGTGTCGCGGTGAGAAAGAAATGCGCGCTCACCTCGCAGTTGAGGCCGAAGAGGCTGCTGGCGAAGGACAGCGCGCTGCCCCACTGGCCGGCGCCGGTCTCGGTGACCACGTTCTTCACGCCTGCCGCGGCGTTGTACCATGCCTGCGGCACGGCGGTGTTGGGCTTGTGCGACCCCGCCGGGCTGGTCCCCTCGTACTTGTAGTAGATCTTCGCCGGCGTGCCCAGCAGCTTCTCCAGCCTCCTGGCCCTGAACGTTGCCAGCATTGTGTTCACTCACTCCATACTCTATCTGATCGCAACAACAACAGCTATTGATCGGCTCAAGAAAGGTCATAAGGTACCTGATCAGGGGCGTTGGGCGCCAGAGCTTGTACACGTCGATGACCTCCTCGGGTATGTCGACGAAGCGCTCGTCGGTGACCTCCTGCCTGATCAGCTCGTCGGGGAACAGAGGGGAGAGGTCGCTGGGATTCAGAGGCTGGTGCGTCTGCGGGTGCAGAGGTGGCGGCGGCTTCACCGGCAGGTCGGCAATGAGGTTGTACCATTGCTTTGGGATGCTCACCTTGGCGCCCGGATTCGAGCTGGCCCTAGTGGTGAATCTCAAGCTTCTCCTGCTGGCACTGGCAGCAACTCGGTGCTTCGGTATGCACAGCAGTGAAGCTCTCTGCTCTGGCCCTGCTGCTGCGTAAGAATGTATGTCATCAGGTTGGTGTTGGCACTGTCATCCACCAAGACGAACAAGATTTAACAAAACTAGTCATCAGTAGGACAAACTAATTTACCAATGCCGATAAAAGCTCTGGACTATTCTATTAGATTTTTACAATTCTAAGAACAAGCCCTGGTCCATCTGTGTTACACAGCTCGCCCTCACGAGCCTTGCTAGTAGCACTGAAGTATTCCTTAGCCCTCCTTGTTCTTGTTTGTAGTTGTAAGACCATCTCGAGTAATTGAAAATCAAATGTTGTATGGCAACAAATCTGAATTGTTAGATTATAATAATCAGCTAAAATAATTTAATGGTGATCAAAACATAAGAGATTATGTGATAGATTATTAGAATCCAAGCATCAGAATGTAATCACCCTGTTCGGCAGGCTGTAAAAGCACTGCTGAACGGCTGATGCTGATGCTGATGCTGATGCTGATTTGTTGTGAAAGAAAAACACTGCTGAACGACTGACTGATTCTGGCAGATAAGTTCAAACGAACAGGGTGAATAATTTTGTAATCCACGTGAGACCCACTGATTGGAGTTTTATTTTTGCAAATACTGATAGGAGATTATGAACTCTAGAAAAAAACAACTTGCCCCTCCATCCTTTGGCACCACAAGAAAAAGCTGCAGCATGTAAGGGCACCTAAGGTAATTGAAGAATCCAAACACTTTATAGTATCATAATCCATAATCTAGATTATTATAATTATATCATAATCTAGATTGGAATCTAAACATGTCTACGCCTGGTCATCAAATCAGACTAGTGACAGTAATGCCCTTTCACAGCCCAACTCAACCATTTAATCAGTTTTTGCTCCCAAACATGTAAAAAATTCAACCCGGTCTATTTTGAACCTAATAATTCTTTGAAATTTGTCGGCAATCTTTTAATGCCTGGCCTATAGCTACGACCCAACCACATATTTATGACGATCAGAACACAAAAATGGCCCCTTCTGCGATTTGGGTTTAGCATTCCAAGTCGTCAAAAATCCACCCCAAAGGTGAAAGAATCTAAACATGCCTCTGAAATCGTCGAAAAATTTGAACCTTTATGCAGTCATGGATGCATTCATGGTTCCTGACTTTCCTGTTATCCGATTCTCCCTAACTGGCTAACTATCTGAAGAAACAGACAGTACTATGTTTTTTGAAGAATTAGTACTAAAAATACTGATAGTCAGATGCGTTGAACAACTAGAAATGCTACTGGATGCTGGGATGGGTAGTGGCCAACAACCAGCATCAAAACGATATAACATACTATATATATAGTCCTGGAGATTTGTGTTGGCAGAAAGAAACATAAAAAAATTTGCAAGAGCACAAGCTTCAAGCTTGCCAAGCTGAGCCTGACCGAGCGAAGAGGTACGGTTCTTGCTGCTAGCAACGACGACCTATATCCAAAGAAGAAAGACGAAGGAAGAAGTACCTGGAAAGATTAAAGCTACTATTCCAAGGTCATCAATCAGCCTAGCTAGGATCGGAATCGGAGAAAACAAGCAAACGCGCGAATCGGCGGGAGGATGGTGAAGCGGACGGGTGTATCCATGGGCGCACCTTGGGAGAGAGCAGGACGAAGGGTGGAGGCTGCGGCGGCGGCGGCGGCCATTCTCGACTCCTGGAGCTGTGACTGCCTGCCTGCCTCCTGGAGAAGGTGGTAGTTCAGCTGCTGGTCTGATGCTCGCGGCCGGTGACTGCCGAGTGGTTTAATTACCGCGTCTCACGGTCACGGAGCGCACGGGCGGACGCAGAAATTTTTATGCGGATCACGGTGTAGTAGTGCAGTAGTTTAGTCAGAGGTTGCTTCCCTTTGGAGAGGAGTCCCGAAGAGAAGAGGAGCGATCCACCAGTCTGAGTGACTCCTGACCAGCCTGTCGACGTCGCTGGCCCCGCGCCTGCGGCCCTGCGCTTTCAATGGCACGGCGGCTGCGGCAGGGGCAGGGGCAGGGCACTTTCGTACCGGGTGGGGTGACGTTACCTACCTTGTATGACTCGTGGTCGTGGGAGCAGAAGGTCAGACGAAAGGTTGCGGAGAAGACGAGAGAGGAGGACCGAGCACACGCCGTCCGGCGCACGGAGTCCGTGGATGGGCACTTTGACCCGCTCGTCCCTCCGTTGCATGCTCTGACCCCAACGAACTCGCCGGCGGGGGATCGGAGTAGGGCAGCAGGCGTTTCCGTTGTTCGCTTCCCTTTTGCCCCCACCAATGTGGCCCCGCGGTTGGTACAGCAGTAGCATGTCTAATAGATTAGCCAAATCGTCTTCTAAAGGTAAATTTGGTTATTATTAAAGGAAAAACGTCTCCAACAAACTCTGTAAACGACTTTCTAAATTTAGTAGCTCTCCATTCCACCTCATCCGCTCTCTACTTTTGATAGCCCACCTCACTAGTCATCCTACATAGAGTCTGTTGGAGTACTTTAATGTTTTTTTGTCAAATCTATTTTAGAGAGTACCTAAATCAGTAAATTTAGCTAGCCTTTTTGGCTAATCTCTTGGAGATGCTCTTAAGCGCGCCGGTTTAGGCGAAAGGAAAAGTGTCGAAACTAAACTGGCGGTTTTTTTGAATATGTGTTGAGGTGTAAAATTTTAGAATGGATTGTGATAGGTGTCTCCAAAACAAGCACGTCCTCGTTATGCTACGGATAAACTAAACGTTGTGCACGTTTCGAAACACAGTGGAGAGATGTGCACGTCTCTGTGTCGAAAGGAATGGAGTGCGGCCGTTGTCGGTTGGTCGTTGAATTTTTATATGCTCACGATGGAGTATGGACAACCGGTCCACGTGACGTCGTAGAAGGATTCAAGCACCGAGGCCACACGTCACCTGGCTTCCTTTCTTTTTTCTTTTTTTTTTTTGCATTGTCCACAAATACGTATATGTTTTAGTAGTAGCAATTTTAGCTCTCTTTTTTTTTTTGAGCAACTTTTAGCTCTCGTTTTCTACTCCATGTCATCTTGTGGCAGGCTGGGCAGCCCAAAGGAGCCAAACACCAGGAATCGGCCATTGCTCTGAAGAAAGTCAAAACATTAGCTCGCCGTTTTCTTAACAACGCCCACCTTCATCAATGGGCCATATGTTTAGTGGGGAAAAGATGGGCTAACCTGAGCCCAAAGGCCGAGATAAAAATTGCTCCATCGATTTGTTATATTATATGAGTTTAGGCCCATATTTTATTTAATAAATCAATTGATTCTAGACCCATATTAAATGTTGTGGTACTATATTGTTTAGTCTCATACGATATATTGACCAGATATTAACTCAACTTATATGTGTGGGTTGTGTCTATCTACATTGAGAAAGTTGAGAAGAGGCGTAACCGTGTTGTGCTGTGGTCGACACAATGCACGCAGCGCGGGACATGAAAAGTTTTGCCACTTAAGCTAATTATGGGGCCGTCCTAAGTTTCAGGAGTTTATGACCCTATTATTAAGGAAATAATGGAAGGTGTTTCAGGAGTCTCCCGTAGGGTCGTAGTGCGGACGTCTCCTCCACTCCTCCTGTAGCATCTCCTGTGCTTCCGACTCAGCTCGCCTCCTCTTTCTTCTCTCTTGGTCCAACACGCAAGCCATACTACATCTTCCTGCTGTCGAGTTGCATCCGAGTACTCCCCGTCCCATCCTCTGCGCGCACAGAGCTTTGGGAGAGCAGGCCTCCGGAACCGGCGTTCGCATCAGGACATCTGCTCGGGTGTGTGCGGACGATCAAGTTTTTGGGGAGCGTCTCCACGACTGCTCGCCATCTTCGTCTCCTTGGTGGTGCCCTTTCTTCCTCGGATTGGCTTCGTCTACTTCCCGGTGGACATTCAAGGGACGGCACGGCCTACATCTTCCTGCACCGATTGTGGTCCGCGACTTTGAGCAACTCACCATGAGTGGGTCTGAAGCCACCGGTGCCTTGAGCATGAGTTCCTCTGCAGGGTACATCTCTGCTCTCAAATTGGTTAAGTTTAATTTTTTTTCGCCATGATCAGTATGATGTTCATCAACATATTTGCTGCTATATCTGAATAATAGTAAAATCATACACGTGCATATATTTGCCATCACAAATTTATTATTATTTTTTTAGATTAATTTTAACATGAAATTGCCTAAATTCCTGACCCGTGTGGTCGATGAGTACTGAGGTTTGCGTTGCACGGTGGCCGCCGTGACTTATGGATCGTTAAGTCGCCGTCGTGATTGAGACCTCTGGCCGTGGTGAGGGCATCGTTAGATGCCTGCTACAATATGCGGCAGCACGGCGCCCGTAGTAGGGGACTGCCGGTCGTGACTTCGTTATGTCATGATCTTTGAGTCGTGGCCGACCATGCATATCGGTGATTCATGAAATCAGTAAGGCTAAAAACATTTAATTTAAAATTGATTTACAGTAACACTACTTGAAAGCGACATGGCTATATCTATCTCCAGCACAACAAACATAAACTAACTTTAACTGATCATATATATAGGACACAAACTACTTGCTTATATAGTTTAGAAGCCATGCTCATAGAATTTGGTTGCAGTGGCTTGGTGACACTAGGAAAAGGTGGTCAATGATATTTTTTTTCCCGGTACGTGGGTGATGATCTACTCTACGGTTATAAAAAAAAAGGGTACGAACATAAATACAAGTTTTAGAAGGTCCAAAAAATCTAACCAGCTCACCATAGTAAACACGTAAGAATATAAATTAAAGTTGAAGGAAAATCTTAGGATGTTGCAGGGTTCAAACTACTGGCTGTATGCTATAGCAGAACAGAGAACGCCGCCCAAAAGTGTTTGAGGTTTCAACTCTATCCGAACCTAGGGGAATAATTAACTTCTAGGTTACCGACTTGTGGCATTCACACAAAACTTATCCGAACATTATATCAGCAAAAGAGGAACTAATAAGAAAAGCAAGCACATGAAAGCAATTTTTAAGTGGCGAGAGGTAAAAGGTATTGAAAATCAAAGTCTTTGCAACAGTATGTGAACAAAGACTTGAAATGGTGACCAATTTATGAAGAAGAGGAAGAGAGTCAAGGGGTTCAAACACTATAAATCTTTGTACTCATTCAGTGTCTACCTCTATAAAATGAGGAGTCCTTTTCACCATTGAACAGATCAGAGAAGTGAAAGTGAAATACAAGAAGCTCCCTCTTCCTCCCAAAGCTATCTGTGCCTGTGTGTTTGTGTGTCTTGAGTGCCACCGATTGAACCCGATTTCTAACACGTTATCAGCACGAGACTCTGCCGAGGTATAGTAGGTAAGAAATCAGTTCTTTGATAGCTTGTTCATACATCCTGTGTTATAGAACAAGCACAAACACATCATGAACTCATCACCTGTGGGTGTGCTTGCAAGCACCATGGTGGTTCTTGAGCATGGCCTGAAGCCGTAGCTTACACGGTCCTGAAGTACCAAACAAAACGAGTACCTCGCCGCCATCCTGAAGATGCGCGTGCGGGCCGAGATGTCACCGTCCTGAAGATGTGCGAACAGAACGAGGCCACCCCTAGAAGGGGTTGCCGCGGGGAGCACACAGCCGCCGTTACCTTGATTGCGTGGGAGCCGCGAGCCCCACCAGAAGTGTGAATGCACCGCCGCACCTGACTGCTATGGACGCGGACGAGCAGGCCTCATAGGCCGCCACTGCAGGCACGGACGAGCAGGCCTTACAGGCTGCCGCCGCAGCCACCTGGCCGTCAAGAGGCACGCAGGCGTAGGCTTGTCGCTGCTTGGCCTCCGGTCAACCGCTGCCGCTGCGCACTGCGCGCGAGCAGCACGCGAGGGCGCGACTCTCGTCGACCAGCCAGCGCTCGCCCATATTCCTTTATATCACTGTGTATTATTATTTATCACAATTTACTTTCTTGTATTTAAATCCTGCAGATTTAATTACTTACAGTTTATTATTTATATTTACTGCAACTTATTTCTTGCAATCATTTAAATCCTGCAGATTTATTTATTGCAAGTTATATTACAATCTATTGCAATCATTTAAATCCCGTAGATTTATTTATTGCAATTTATATTATGGGATATTTCGAATAAAAGTAATCCTGAAGATTACACCTGGGAAATTTGCGCATAGTCCTGAAGACTATGTTAAGTCGTAATCCGGAAGATTACACACCGACACTAAACCCTGTACATTAAATTGTGCAGGTATGTCGGACATCGCAAAGAGGGATTTCGAGATGCTCGCCGTGGACGGTAGCAACTACCTCACTTGGGCTACCGACATCGAGATCAGGCTCGATGGCATGAGCCTCGATCATACCATTGTCCAGCCTGAAGTTGGCAATGATGAGCGCACTAAGCCTGACAAGGCGAAGGCGTTGCACTACCTGCGGCACCATATTCACCCTGACTTGAAGTGTGAATATATGACGGAGAAAGATCCATTTGTCCTATGGCAGTCTCTAAAGGACCGCTTCAGCCAGCAGCTGACGATTGTGCTCCCGAGAGCACAACAGGATTGGATCAGTTTGCGCTTCCAAGATTTTAAGTCTGTGGCAGCGTACAACTCCGCCTTGCACAGGATTGCGACCAAACTGCATCTATGTGGCCAGAAGATCACTGACACTGACATGATCGAGAAGACTTTATCCACCTTTCACCCCGGCAACATAGTATTGCAACAGCAATACAGGAACTCAAAGTACCCGAAGTACTCTGAGTTGAGTGAAGTGCTATCACTTGCCGAACAACAGAATGAGGTTCTCATGAACAATCATTCTGCCCGACCCACTGGTTCCTTGGCCGTGCCTGAAGCACATGCAAATGTTGCTGAGAGTTCTCGCAACTGCCGTAGGGGTCGTGGAAAGGGGAAATGGAAGTGGAAGAGAGGCGCCATGTTCAAGGGCAAGGGAAAGCCCAAGGGTAGGCCTGGACCCAAGAAGGGGAAAGGTGCCCATGATGGGGAAGAGCAAGGTGAATGCTTCCGATGCGGAGTGAAGGGACATTGGTCCCGTTCATGCCGCACCCCCAAGCACCTTGCTGATCTTTACCAACAAAACAAAGGTAAAGATCAACATGAGTCTCACTTCACCATTGAGCCTAAAGCTCAACCTAAGAAGCGCGACAACGTGCCCGTTGGCGCAAGTGGTGGTGACGTCCAAATGGACGATAGTGATGACGACCTTCTTAGGAGTGACTATGATATATTTGGAGACCTGCAGTAATCTCCAACATATCATGTTAAGTCAAATGTGATGCCCACATGTACTAGTTTAAAGGTTCGGCCATGCATACTCCTGAAGAGCATTTGTAATATGGTAGATGGCCCAAACCTTCGTATGTTTCCCAGGAACCATGTTTATCTCATTATGTATGCTCTGTGTTAAATTTCTGTTATTTCTTCCATGGTATTTAACAGAGCCTGTGGGAACCCTATGGCTGAGGCGGAAATCTGTCTGGTAGACAGTGGCACCACCAATACGATACTAAGAGAAACCAGATATTTCAAAACACTGACTAAGAAAAATGAAAATATTATAACCATTGCCGGAAGCAATGCTCATATTGTGGGCACCGGAAGTGCCACACTGGTTCTCCCTATGGGTACCCAAATCTTTGTGAAGGATGCACTATTGTATCCTGACTCAAAGCGCACGCTTTTGAGTTTCAAGGATATCCGTGTGAATGGTTTCCATGTTGAAACCGAGATTGAGCAAGGTACTGAATACCTGCTCATCACTAAATTCGATGGGTACCAAAAGAGAGTGGTGGAGAGACTCCCTTCATCGCCATCGGGTTTGTACTATACGTACATAAAACCCATGGAAGAATATGTTGCGATGAAGACCATATTCAGAAACACGGAATCGTTTCGAATATGGCATAACCGTTTGGGTCATCCTGGGTTGAGTATGATGAGAAGAATCATCAATAATTCTGCTGGCCATGATGTCAAAAGTTTTCCTAATCCTGAAGATTTTATTTGCACTGCATGTGCAAAAGGGAAACTAATCACTAGACCATCCCTCCTAAAGATTAGGGATGAGTCACCTGTGTTCCTGCAAAGGATACAAGGTGACATTTGTGGACCTATTCAGCCCCTGTCGGGCCCGTTTAGGTACTTCATGGTACTAATTGATGCATCTACAAGATGGTGCCATGTGGACCTATTGTCCACCAGAAACCATGCTTTCTCTAAGCTTATTGCCCAGATCATCAGGCTAAAGGCAAGTTTTCCTGATAACCGCATACAGTCCATTCGGGTGGATAATGCTGGTGAGTTCAGGTCAAAAGCTTTTGATGATTATTGCTTAGCCATGGGCATTAAGGTAGAGCACTCAGTACCACATGTCCACACACAAAATGGTCTAGCTGAATCCTTGATCAAGAGGATCAAGTGGATTGTCAGGCCGTTGTTGCAGAATTGCAAGCTGCCAACCAGTTGTTGGGGCCTTGCAGTGCTGCATGCTGCGGCACTGATTCAACTCAGGCCAATTGCATACCATGATACCTCCCCCTTATAGCTGGTGCGTGGAAAAGAACCAAGTATTTCCCATATGCGTGTATTTGGCAGTGCGGTATACGTGCCAATACCACCACCTCAGTGTACAGCAATGGGACCCCACCGGAAGTTGGGGATATATGTTGGTTATGAGACTCTGTCCATAATCAAATATTTGGAGCCTATGACTGGGGATCTTCATACGGCTCGGTACGCTGATTGTGTCTTCGATGAAGACCATTTCCCAGCATTAGGGGGAGATAGGCATCCAGAAGAATGCCGGGAAATTAAATGGAATGCATCTGGGATGCAATCCTTAGACCCACGTACTAGTGAATCTGAACTAGAAGTTCAGAGAATCATACATTTGCAAGGTCTTGCAAATGAGCTGCCAGATGCCTTCATTGATCACAAAAGAGTGACAAGGTCGCATATACCTGCAGTAAATGCACCGGAGAGAGTTCAGATACCCCTGAAGGCTACCAACTCTACTGTCTCCCCTGATCCTAGGAAGAGGGGGAGGCCTCTGGGTGCTCAGGACAAGGTTCCGCGGAGACGTCCGCAGAAACGGTCTGAGCCACTTCCATCACTTAAGGAATCAGTTGAAGAAGCCCAACCTGAAGTCGGGAATGCCCCTGAAGTGGCAACTCAACCTGAAGTTGAGGAAGTCCCTGAAGGACACCATCCTGAAGATGGAAATCCCAATGCGTCGTGCGCGCACTATCGCATTGGTGGATCGGAACACCCTAGCTCAATCATTATGGGAAATCACGATGAGTGGGAGGACGATCATGAGGAGATCGCCACTAATTATGTGGAATCAGGAGAGTCATATCATAGAAAGACCACTGTTGTCGACATATACTTTGCCTCAAAAATTGCTGACTCAATGGATCCGGATTCAGAACCAAAGTCCATGATAGAGTGCCGAAAGCGCTCAGATTGGGACAAATAGAAAGCAGCAATTGAGGCAGAGTTGCGCTCGCTTTGCCACAGAGAGGTTTTTGGGCCTGCAGTCCCAACACCTCCAAAAGTCATCCCTGTAGGATGCAAATGGGTCTTCCTCCGGAAGAGGAATGAACATGGCCAGGTGGTGAGGTACAAAGCGAGGCTAGTGGCACAAGGGTTCACGCAGAGACCCGGCATCGATTATGATGAGACTTACTCTCCTGTTATGAGTGGCATAACGTTTCGATACCTCATATCCATGGCAGCTAACTTGAATTTAAAAATGCAGTTGATGGATGTCGTGACCGCATACTTGTATGGGTCACTTGATTCGGAGATCTATATGAGAGTCCCTGAAGGACTCAAGATCCCTAGAACGAATCAAAACCGCAACATGTTCAGCGTCCGCCTGCAGCGGTCGTTGTATGGTTTGAAACAATCCGGAAGGATGTGGTTCAACCGTTTGAGTAACTTTCTCCTGCAGAGAGGTTACATCAATAATGATGATTGTCCCTGCGTATTTATCAAGAAATCCCTGAAGGGTTTCTGCATCATCTCAGTCTATGTCGATGATTTGAATATCATCGGGACTACAGGGGACATTGAGGAAGCGATTGTAACGGAACCGTCCAAATTATAAGAGCACAAGTACAAAAACAATCACCGAAGTGATCAAATTCTCGCACTTGAGCCCATATAACTCCGGTAGTCCAATGAAATCGCGCGGGATTTCAAACCAACCAACTTACCAGCCAAGATCGTAGTGATTCAACATAACAAGTCACATGTTACAACCATTTCACAAGTAATTGAATATACATCGGAGTTCAACAAAGTTATTACAACTTAAGTTCAAAAGTAGCGGAAGCAAAGTAATTTGAAACTAACATAATCTTATTTCAAATACATGCCAGTACCAATGTCATTTTCCAACAAAAGCATTAGAGAGAAGATAACTCAGAAGGATCATGCCCGTGATCACACTCCGCCTCTACGGCAGGAGCCAACCGACTTTTGCAGTCGCCAAGGTGCAGCACAACCTGCAACAAGTGGGGATAAAACCCTGAGTACGAGAAGGTACTCAGCTAGACTTACCCGTCATAAACCAGAAATAAGGTGACACCAAGGATCATGCAAGGCTGATATAAAGTGGGCTAGCTTGACAACATTTTGCATAAAAGCTTATTATGAATAAGTAATCATTAATGCTTAAGCATCAAGTTAATTATCATTAACCTGTCATCTATATTAGAACCTGTACTAGAGCACTCACTTTATTAGGAGCAAACAATATTAACCATAGCAGGTATAAATTGAGGCAACCTTTCCATCGTTATCCAATTAACCATCCGTTCAATTTAATGGAATCTACGTTGCCGCTGCTCAAGTCAAGTGCTCACTAACCGGGAGCGACGGCGATTCGAATCGAATTCCTATCCAGCTGGAGGGGTATTTCTAACACTCACCGTGCAGACCCCTGCCAGGGTCGCACAGGCCACCTTTTCATATGATTCAGGAATCGCGGGTCCGAATGATGTCGCGACCCCAAGGGCGACACTCTGCCAGGTGATAGGGACTCTAACCCCCCCTTGGTCTCACGCCAATGTCCCCAAGCACATCCTTTCTCTCCTCCAAGAAGCAACCTACCATTCGATTCCCGGCCTGAATCACATTACTCGGCTTCGCGGTCGGAACGACTTATCCGGCCAACTAAGTGTTAGACTGCGTTCAACATGACTCAAGGACGTACAGCGAATCGGTCCTTAAACGACTCAGACGGGGATAGATCCACACCCAAGACCTCCATGCCTTGTCGCTTCACTATCGTCATCCCGCCCGGTCTCATTTCATTTTATTAACACATGGTTCCATTCCACGATAGCAAATATAGCCAACCGTGCCATATATGAATATCCCTACATCTCGCAGGTGACAGGAAATCACCTGACTTCTACCGCTTAAAGCAGGGCTAAGCATCTACTCGACCCTAGTCTATGTAGGATTCAGGGATTCATATATCTGGACAAGGAATGATATAATGCAGCAAGAGTTTCCAACCAACTCCTATCACCTAATGCAACAATACTTATAACATATATAGAATTAATTGCTTTGAAGATAGGAGGCTTATAATGCTCCGGGGCTTGCCTGGGATCCGACTCAAATTAGTGTTGGTCAGATGAAACTCGCTGAGTACTTCCATCTTCGGGATAGTTCCGCCAAACACCGTCTTCGGGTTTGGCTCCAACACCACATCACGTTCTTCACGTTTTTCAGCTAGCGCACCTAAATGAAATGCAAGATGCAAGTGCATGAATACAAGGAAATACAATAGATGATGCATCACACGTTAATCAAGGCAAGTATAAGGTTATAGTAAAGACACGTAAGCACATCACATTACTTAAGTAACCTTACACAAACAAACATGCTTAAATAGCAAAGAAAGCAATACCAAACATAACTCAAGATTTACAAAGCCTCAGGTGTACTAGCTTAATCACCAAAGACATGAATCACACTTAGCAATACGCAAACAACGTAACCAAGCATTCCTGTATTTTTAACAATTCAGGACATACATGCAGTAGCTGAGTAAATCAATCATATCTGAAGTTCTACAAATCCAAATGACTCGCAAGAAGACATTCTGGAAAGCTTATGAAATTGTCTACAATTCATTTAATATCCACTAAGCCTGATTCCCAAGTTTAATTGGTCAAAAAGATGAAACTACAGACTCTGGTCTGCTCCAAACAGAGAGCAACCAAATCTGGAACCTGACTTTAAACATCTATAACTCAAAAACTACTTGACCAAATGCCACCAAATTTTAACACAAGCTAGATACATGAATTATATACAACTTTGTTATAGACAAGGTGCTCAGAAAACATAATTAACATAGGGTAATCTACATTGCCCCCAGAACTGTCCAGAAACTAGTAATTGCAAGAAATAATTATTAACATATGTTGCAAACATATAATTGGACAAAACCAACTTTACCAACATTTCACACATGACTAATGAACACCAGAAAACATAGTGTCTAATGCTAGATAAATTCTTTTAATACATTTTCTTAATTTATTTAGATAATTAGGTGGAATTATGAACACCTATCAAAAGTGCATAATAAATTCTACCAAAATTACAGTGGCCTACATATGCTCCCAATAGTTTACTGTATAAATTTCAACCCATTTGGACATATATATCAACCTCTATGAAAAAGACAAATGCTATAGCAATAAATCATGCAAGAGCAAATTAAACCTAAAACTCAATATTTTCTGTGAACACAAGGCCATATTATAAATCAATATGATAGAGAAACATCATACTAAGGTAATGGAACAACATTTTCTATTTTATCATTTATATATTATTTATAAGCTATTTATCAAGCCATAAACAAGTTAACTCAATAACTTGAGCATACTGTAAGCAATGGCCATGAAATTTTTACCACAGTACATCCATAGCATGAAAAGCCTACCATAAAAATTTCACATCATTTGGAGCATCACAACTCAAGATATAAAATGACAAGCAAAATAATATAGATTTCCTTATTTATCAAGGTCCAAACCAAAACCCTAAGAAAACAGTGAACAACTAGGGTGTTTAATATTTTTCCTAGCAAGTACATGTCATTACAAAATTAACAAAACAAGAATCATCATTTTTAGAGTTCTAAAACTCCAGATCTGGCTCTGGTCAAGTTTAAAGGCATTTATAGAGCATTTTTAAAACTTAATAAAGACATCAGAAAACATCTACAAACATATAACATTTTATGACTCCACTGCATAGATCTCTTCTCAAGGTTTCCAAAAAGTCCACTCTTGCTATTTTTGAACTTACCTAGCATGAGATATGATTTTTATAAGATTCACAAAATTTCTGAAATTCAAAAACAGAATTAGAACAACCCTAACTCAATTTGCTAGCTCCACCCGAACAAGCACCCAAATCAGTCACCACTTAACCCGACATGTGGGACCTGCTGTTCATCCGGGCCCGCTCGTCAGTCACTCACACAGAGAGACACAGAGACAGGAGAGGGGAAGCCGACTTTCATCCCCCCGGCACCGGAAACAGGGGAGGCGGCCGGTGGCTTGCCGGCCGGCCATCTTCTGGCCGGTGAGGCCGGTGCCGGCGGCGGGGAAGGGCAGCGCGAGCTCCACCATGCCAACCCGCATCCGTAGGTGGCCGAATCGTGACCGGAGGTGGGCTGTGGCCTGCTGCCCACGCGAGCAGGCGGCTCGGCGGCGGCCGTGCCGACGACGGCGGCTCTCCAGCGACTGGACGGCTGGGAGAAAGAGCGCTCGCGCCTTAGGGGCCCCGTATGCCACCAGGGATGGCCACGGCTCATCTCAAGATGGGCTGAGGCGGCTTGGCCACGGTGGCCGCAAGCTTGCTTTCGGCGTCAATGTCGGCGGACGGCGGCTGCAGGACTCAGGTGGGCTTTTCCCGTGGCAAGCGCGCGCGGGAGAGGTAGGAAGGCGAGACTGATGTCATGGCACGCTCAGCTGGGTCTGCGACTGGCCATAGTGGTGACACGTCGGTGGCAGCGCGGTCTCAGCCATGGCGGCCGCGGCGGCGTCTGTGCCCGCGCGTGCGCGCGCAGCAGCGAGGAAGGGGGCGAGTGAGTGGAGAATGGGAAGGAGAGGGCGTGCCAGTGCCCCTCCTCATCGGCAGCAGGACGCAGGGCGCGTGGTCGAAGGTGGGACGCGCGGCATCGGTGGAGGCGCATGGCGGCCACGTTCACAACACGCGTCGCCCGGTGAGGACATTTCCCGAACAGGTGTCGTGCGACCCAGTGACTCCGGTTGGGCGTGTTTTTGGGCCTCCTACAAGCCGAATTAGACTTTGGGCCAAGAACCAAAGTTGTTGTCCACGTAACCTGCTACAATTTTTGTTTAAAGTGCAAGGTCATTAGTGTTCGGGTTTAGGAGATAATTGACTCTAAAGTTGGCCATGTCAGTGTTATGGCAGTGATTGCAAATTTCAAGAATTTATGACCAAAATGAAATCTCAGTGATGTCATCTTCTTGTATGCTCTTCCTCATCATATAAATTCCAACTTTCATTTTTGGACCAATTTAAGTTACTTAGTGAAAACTTGAGAACGCGGGATGTCAATGTCGAAGACACTGAAATTGGGGCTTTAAAAATGCTAAGTGTGGAATTCAGCCCTATTTCTGACTTGTGGGTCCTTTTTGAGCACGTTCCACACATTTTCATGACTTGACTCTTAAACAAAGTTTGTTCCTTATAAAATTCTCTACGACTTTGTCAAAGGGTGCACAGTCATGCAAAGCTTCTAGGTCACACTTTTGAAACGGTCAAACAAAAGTGTTCCAGGGTCCATACATGGTCAACCATCACTTAGAAGCACATTTAGGCAAAATGATCAACATGAACATTGTTCCATGGAGTGTCCTAAGTGTAGTTAAGGTGTTGTAGAGGCCAAACATACCCACCATGCATAGGTTGCCCAAAAGTGCAGGCCTCACATGCCTTGAAACATAGAACTCGAGTGAAATGCTATAGTCATTTCATGTGGTTGTTTCAAGATACGTGCTACACATGTTCCACTAGGGTGTTCCACATGTGTCCAAAATGTGTTGCACATATTGCATTTGTATGTTGCACAACACTAGTTCTCATGGGATGTAAGGCAGGTTTTTGTTATAATCCAAACAAGCATATAACTTATCATTTCATGTGACTTTTTGATTCCAAACTTCATGAAACTTTTCTAGGGATCAATATAGATAGGTACCAAGGTGAGACACATGAAGATATGGCAATAACACCATCCAAACATATATCTTTGAAAATGGCCTATATGTAAAGCAATGATGCAGCATCCAACTTTAAGTTAGGCTCATCTCCACAGGTTGACATTGACATTGTCATTTCCACTTAATCTGTCGTGTTTAAGCTCAAACCCATTGCCTAATTGGTGATAAACACCTGGGGTGTTACAGCGATGGCTTGCCTCAAGGCAGAATTTGAGATGAAAAACTTGGGTAAAACCAAGTTCTGTTTGGGCCTGCAGCTCGAACATCTCCCTGAAGGAGTCTTCGTACACCAGTCTACCTACACTAAGAGGGTACTTGAAAAGTTTAATATGGGCAAGTGCCACCCTCTTAAAACCCCCATGGTGGTCCGATCCCTGGAAGTGGATAAGGACCCGTTCCGACCTAAGGGCGATGATGAGAAAGTATTGGGACCTAAAGTTCCATACTTAAGCGCCATTGGAGCACTGATGTACCTTGCGAACTGCACGAGACCTGATATTGCGTTTGTAGTAAATCTGTTGGCAAGGTACAGTGCAACCCCAACAAGGAGGCATTGGGTTGGTGTCAAGACCATTCTAAGGTACTTACAAGGTACCCAGGACCTTGGTCTATGGTTCCCGAAGAACCAAGCTTCAACCATGGTAGGGTATGTAGATGCTGGCTATATGTCTGACCCACATAATGCCAGATCGCAGACTGGATTTGTCTTTCTCTGTGGTGGTGCATCCATCTCTTGGCGGTCTGTAAAGCAGACCCTGGTTGCCACATCGACTAACCACTCAGAGATAATTGCTTTGTACAAAGCCGCACGAGAGTGCATTTGGTTGCGACGAATGATCAATCACATCCAGAAGTCATGTGGATTGAATGTCGCTGACACCCCCACCATTATCTATGAAGATAATGCGGCTTGTGTTGCACAGATGCATATGGGCTATGTCAAGAGCAATCTTACGAAGCACATTGCTCCAAAATTCTTTTATCCCCACGAGCTCCAGAAGAGCGGGGAGATTAATATCCTGCAAGCTCATGTGAGAATCTTGCAGACCTGTTCACAAAATCTCTGCCCGCCTCTAGCTTCCATAGGTGCATCCATGGAATTGGCATGAGGCGGCTTAAAGAGTTGCAGGGTTCATGGGGCGAAGGCTCCCTGATATCATAGCCCACAATTATGATCCCGAAGATCACAAACTGATCCTGAAGATCAGTAGGTCCTGAAGACCTAAAGATTGCATGTTGGTCCTGGAGACCAGATCCTGAAGATCGAAACTGTTGTACTCTTTTTTCCTTGGTGAGTTTTTCCCACTGGGTTTTCTCACGCAAGGTTTTTAATGAGGCAACAGGTGCAGCATAAGCGATGCATGTGATGTACTCTTTTCTCCTACCTTTTTTTTCCACTGGGTTTTTGGGGGGGAGTTTTTAACGAGGTATGCACATAGCATAAAATTGGCAAAGGGGAGTATTGAAAATCAAAGTCTTTGCAACAGTATGTGAACAAAGACTTGAAATGGTGACCAATTTATGAAGAAGAGGAAGAGAGTCAAGGGGTTCAAACACTGTAAATCTTTGTACTCATTCAATGTCTACCTCTATAAAATGAGGAGTCCTTTTCACCATTGAATAGATTAGAGAAGTGAAAGTGAAATACAAGAAGCTCCCTCTTCCTCCCAAAGCTATCTGTGCCTGTGTGTTTGTGTGTCTTGAGTGCCACCGATCGAACCCGATTTCTAACAAAAGGAAAGCATCTTTTGGATCAAGTAGCAGCGAAGCTACTCTGGGAATTGGTGAGCCTAGAAAAGCTTACTTCGTTCCTAAATCCTCGTTGTCCTGAGGTGTTGCTTTATTCGTCTCTCTCCAGGAAGGCAAGGCCAAATGCCCAAATGTAGTTGTCGGCCAACAACCGTTTTACTTCTCATCTTATAATTCTTTTTTGTATAAATTTCTCATCGTAATACAATTTAAGTCCAAAGGAAGAAAAAAAAACACTGTCCCAGTCGAACCCAATGCAAGTGACTAATGTCCAATTCAAATACTCTTAAGTCCAAATCTACTACCAAAGATGATCCAATCTTACCATTACTAATTGAAGACCCTAATGGAGCCTCTACCTTAATTCTGATACTCGCTAGAAAAAGATTTAGGTCCTATTTGGATGTAAAGTATTTTTAGAGTTTTATAAAAATACCATGGTTTTATGAAATACTTTGGTTTTAGGGTGACATGAAGTATTTGGAAGCAACAAATTTTATAGTTTTGAATACCATAGTATTGCTAAAATTGTGGTCTTTTTGGAGTTTTAAAAACTCTACACTGACCATTTTTTTTTCTAACGACACTCAGGGTGTCTGGACGAACGGACGGGACAGACCCACATCACGCCGTGCGCCCCTGCACCTTGCACCGGACCCGCCTCGTGCCGCGCGCGCCCCACGCCTCGTGCCTCGTGACACGCACCTCGCTCGTGCCTCGCGCCGCGCGCTGTCCACGCCTTGTGCCTCGCGCCCCCGCTCGTGCCATGTGCCACCCACGCCTCACGCTGCGCTCCCCCGCGTCGCGTCAACTATCCTCCATTGGGCGGTAGCGAGTAGAAGAGCACATGTTGCAACGGTATGTTTTATGCATTTCTGATGTATGCTGCATATGTTTCATGTGGATGTTGTAAAAGTAGATCTGATATTGCATATATTGTAATAACTATACACGTATGTTGCAAATGTTTGTTTCAAATATTTCAGTTGTTTAAAACGTATGTACAAGTGTTTTTATCTGGATATTGTATATGTTGCAATGACCATACACGTACGTTGCAAGTGTATGTTTCAAACGTTTTATCTATTTCAGATGTATGTTACATGTATTTTATCTAGATGTTCCATATGTTTTAGTGGCTATACACATATGTTGCAAGCGTCTATGCACAATGTTTCATCTGTTCTAGACATATGTTGCAAGTGTGTTTATCTGGATGTTGTAGTTGCTATACACATATGTTGCAAATGTATGTTTATAAATATTTCGCCTGTTTCAGACCTGTGTTGCAGAAGTGCTTCATGTTGCAATATTAGCAGGCGTAGGAAGCGGACGCATGCAGAGGCGGTCCCCACGTGCGCGGCAAGCGAAGCAGGCGTGGGTGGTCCCCACCTACATGCGTATTAATAGGCATGCGGCACGCAGCTGCATGCGGACGTTGCGGCATGCGAGGGCGGCCGTGCAGGCTCAACAGTTGCATGCGGGGCAGGCGGCCAGGCGCCATTCCATTTTTGGAGCACATTATTTTTTGCGTGGGAACCATGCATGTAGAGGAAAAATTGCTACCACTAACGCAGCTGCATGCAGTAGAGAGAGAGCGGTGCTGACGAATGCGAGATTGAGGGAGCAGGGCGTGCAGGCGGGTGCTCGGCACTGGGGCGAGTACATAGGAGGAGGTAAGGCGCAGCAGTCATGCCGGACAGCACAGTCGGGTAAGCGCAGGATAGCGTCCGGACGTCCGGGGCCACGTCCTTTTTCTAAACTATGGTTTTGTACATCAATGGGTTCTATCCGTTAAAACTACAATTTCTTAATAGTACAACATCCAAACAAGGCCTTATCTTAGAAATTCTCACAAAAATAATAAGGATTTGGTGATCAATTTCCGTAGACTCCAATCAACATTATTCATAAATCTATCTCTAGTTCGGCTGTGCTGATAAGCCGGCTGAAAAACACTGTTGGCTGATTTGTTGTGAGAGAAAAATACTGTTTTGGCTGAAAAAACAAGCTGAAAAAGACGAATTATAAGCCGAATGAACAGGGCCTATAGATCATATGGGTATTAAAAGTAAAGTGGATAAATTTAATTAGAACATACAACTAAACAAAATCAATTATCTTTTAGTTCTTTACAATATCTTCCTATTCATATCCTAACACAATACATGTTTAGATACTATAGTCTCTATGTGGTTGTGATGAAGAATCTATCAATATACATGTTTAGATACTATAGTCTCTATATGGTTGTGATGAAGAATCTATCAATTACTCTATATAGGTTTGAGAGTGGATTTTCTACAACGGAGGGTAGCTGCCCATGGGGGTGTGGTAGCTAGCATCCTGGCTGGATGTTTGACACGTTCACTGTTTCTTTGATCGGACGGAATTGAGCTCCTCCCAAAATTGCAAGTTCGTACGTGGCCAGTATCCAGTCGGTGCTTTGTCAGGTCTTGGTCGGGGCAGCGATTGAAAAGTTGGACCACAGTTTCATCTGAGTATTTCTAAAAAAACCATTCAAGCCTCATGCATTCGATATGGACCATCTTTCTCGCAGCAAAGCATTCAAACATGATGTTTGGTTGATGATTTCTGCAGCTGATAAGTTAGTTAATACTGTTTTATTGTGAGAGAAAAATATTATACCATGACTGATAAGTTTAAGTGAACAAGGTGATCTACTGAAAAGGCTGCTTGCATGCATGGAGTTCAAAACTTTTAGATAATCAAGTTGGCTTTACCGTAGTTTATCTTGCAGCTCCATTTAATTTAAGTCGATGTTTCAAGTTTTTGGAGTTGCGTTTAAACAATACAAAAAAAATTTAGGATAGGACTCCATATACTCTTGTATAAAAGATTTACAGCATCTTGATTCAAAAAATTGAAACTAAAGTACTTTTTAGCCTCACTTTGTAGCCAAACGAGCAGGACCTACAAACACCAAACGTTTCAGCCGCTTATTTTCAGCCAGCGAGCAGTATTTTTCTCTCACATAAATCAGCCAACAGTACTTTCAGCCGCTTATTTTCAGCCTAAGCGAACAAGCTTGTTGCGGCTGTATACTGGACCCCACGTGCATGCATCACATGGACAGCAAAGCGTGCCATTCACGTTCTCAAGCGAGCTTCAGACTGCCATTCTATGCGTGGCCGCGCGATTCAAGGCTGCAAGCCTGCAACACAGATGAACCAGACCTCAGTAAAAAAACACCCAAAAAATACACCTATTTCCTGAAATAGCAGCACTAGCACGTCCCAAAAATACATCTATTCAGTTTTTTACGTAGGGTCCATATGTCATATATTAAAACATAGCCAAGTGGGATCTTGTTTTGTAAATTTAATTACAAGAAATATTATAGTGCAATTAGATTATAGAAATGATGCACCGTTTAGAAACTATGGCCATTCAAAGTTTCATAATCCAAGTTGCATGTGGCGTAAGATTCTGCAGCCGTCTAGTCCGTATTCATGCACACAGTGACAAAAGCTTGTCTCTTTTTGGAAAATATGCTCAGTGCATGTGTGTGTCAGCGCGTGTCTTTGTGTGTTTTTGGTGCTAATATTTTCCTATGCGAGATGTTAATATATTTAGGGCCTGTTCGGTATGGATTCGCCGGCTCCGGTTTCAACGGTACAACACTGACACAATGACACTGTAGCAACACTGTTTATCAAATTCATTTTTCTCTCTCCTCTCTTTGCCTCTCACTGACACAGCTGGAGCAGCCGGAGCCAGTTTTTCTAGCTTCTCTACCTCCGGCTCTCTGCTACAGTGCATCTACAGTAGGGAGCTGGATCCGTCGGGAGCCCGGCCAAACGGCCCCATAGTTGTAACCTTGGTTAAAGTTATGTTAGATTTTGTTGTATCTTTTTCTTTTGACATCATGAAATTATATTTTCGCTTTCAAGTTTGACATTAATTCGTTGTCGCGGAGTTCTAATTGTATCATTTATTCAAAATGTCCTCTTATGTTTTATTAAAAATTGATTCTAGGTCCAAAACTCCACTTTTAGTTACTACAATGGTATAAACAATCATTTAATCTTGCACCATGACACTCAAGATGTTAAAATTCTTCTATCAAAAAATTATATGTGTAATATCATGGTTTTGTTGTCATAGAATTTTAATGTAATTTGAAATAAATTACAGTGTCATTCAACCTAGTTTGTTAAGGGAACATTTTCTTTTCAGTATCGATAAACTATAATGTATACTTGGTATACATGCTGACATACTGACATATAGTATTTATGTTTACTTTGAATTTAACAAGGGCAAGCCGAGTAAGTTAGAACAATATAAAGTGTACTTTATAGCAATTTAATTATCAAATCAAGCTTTAGCGCTAATTTTGAGCATAGTGGTGAAGCTTAAATGATTGTTTATGTCACTATAGTAACAAACAATGCAATCTACTATCTAAAATTCTTACTTTTAAAAAAGTACAAATTTGAATAAATACAATAAGAATGAGTTTCAGTGTTTGTAGCAACTAATAATATCAATTTTGGAAGTCAAAATCTGGATTCATGATATTATGAGACATGTCGTTATTCAACAAGAGCCACCATAGCTTACATTAAAGTTTGCCATACAAAGGAAGAAAAACTGTGGATATGGATGGAAAAAAACATACATATTTATTGATAAGTTTATCACACCCAGAGATTATAGAGTATTTATATACCTATTGTGTTAGAAAATGAACATGGTGACACATAGAGTTTATGTTGTGACAAACTAGCACATGTAAAGATTTTCCATGTACAAATCTAGTTGATGAGAAAGATCTCCACTCCTTCAAATTCTTTCTTTCAGTGCGTGCTGTCTGTCGAAGGCCGCAAGGCTTTGCATATATATGACACTATGACAGCATATACGAGGGACTCGTCTATACCTCCTATAAAGCAAAGACCCACTAGCTTATTTCTCTGACTTCTCATTGGGCCACATCAGCAAAATGATGTCATCCACCCACTAAGTGACGTCATCCGTCCACTAAGCCTCATTTATCTTCCACTAGCTATTTCTTTTAAAATAGAAAAAAAAGTCGTAGCACCTAAACCAAGTATCGTAATTAAAATCCAATTGCACCATGGTGTTCCTTGCAATAAACTCTTCAAAACAAGACCCCACATGAATATATTTCGATAACTTTTTTGCAAACATTTAAACGGCCGTTCCTAAGAAAAACCTAGCAAAACTGTTGTTTCTAAACAAAAACCTAGCAAAACTGCATATCACATGGATTACATGTGGTCCTCCGAAACATGCATGATTTTGTGCAGGAAAACTCCTAGAACTTTTGGGAGGGGGGATGGCCCTCAGGTATAGTAGGGGTGAGGGTGAGGGTGGATAAGGTTAGCCTTCCGTATTGGCCGATCCTACAGGTTAGTGACCGTGTTTTTTTTTATAACCGTTTCTAAGTAAAAGCCCGTTTCTAAGAAAAACCTAGCAAAACTACATATCACATGGATTACATGTGGTCCTCCGAAACATGCATGATTTTGTGAAGGAAAACTCCTAAAACTTTTGGGAGGAGGATGACCCTCAGGTATAGTAGGGGTGAGGGGTTCTGGTGGATGAAATTAGCCTCCCGTACTGGCCGATCCTATAGGTTAGTGACCGTGTTTTCTTTGATAACTGTTTCTAAGCAAAAATCTAGCAAAACTACATATCACATGGATTATATGTGGTCCTCCGAAACATGCATGATTTTGTGAAGGAAAACTCCTAGAACTTTTGGGAGGGAGGATGACCCTCAGGTATAGTAGGGGTGAGGGTGGATGAGATTAGTCTCCCGTACTGGTCGATCCTATAGGTTAGTGACCGTGTTTTCTTTGATATGGTTTTTGTTGTCTTTAGTTACACCTTTAACAAAAAAAAACTAAATCTGTTCTCTGCTTATATTACATATATACTTATGTATTATACACCAACGAGATTCCTTCTACATCCTATTTCTCCTAACTTAATTCAAATTACTCTTGCATTCCCACAGCAACGCGCGGGGAATTCACCTAGTATCTACTACTCTAGTGCCTGATCTTTTATAATGACTCCTGGAGATCAAAACAGACAAATACAATTGGTGCAACTTCAACCCAAATAAATATATATAACTAAAGCTACCTAGCTACAAATAAATATATCTGTCAACTACTATGTCCATCTACACGCTACACGCATGCATAGCTCTCGCCTAACACTATTATAGACCTCCTGACAATCAAGAGATCACGATCACAGGATTCCCCAAAAGTTGCCATATTAAAGCATTGTGGTAATGTGGTTACAGCGTGCACTGCATTACCATGCACTGGTTACATTCATTTAGGCGTGTAGGAGGAGCCAATGCAAGCCGTGCAAGTACTCTTTCTCAAAAGGCCGTGAAAGTTGCAGCTAGCTAGCCAGGCAGGGGTCGCAAGTTGCACTTTGCAAATGGGATTATTAGTGGCAGCTTTTGGGAAGTTTTGTTCTTCTTTTGACTGGGGTCCTACCAAACTATTGTACGTATGCATGATGATCGTTCTTAATTCTTATTTTACTTGCTTGCATTGACCTAAATGTATAGCTTGTTGCTGTGGGATACATGTGCAACAATTATGCAAGTGAATGGTGCTAAAGGGTAAGATGAACAAGAACAATTTGCTGCGACTATATATACCGGCCCTATATGGTAAGGAATGAGAGAGAAAGAGAGTTAAGTGAATGATGTTCTTTCTCTTTTTGAGGCAACAAATTTGCTCAATACAATCTGTACTCTACTCTCTGAGGCAGGTAGCCTAAGCTGTGAAGGAAAGTCGTGCATATCTATTTATACTCGTACTCATCCCTTTACAGAAAAAGTCGATCGACAAGATCACAACGAATAGTGGTTTGGGTACAATAATTAGGGCACCAATGCAAAGTAAAACCACCTACAAGTCTGCCAATGCAAATCAAGCCGGTAGCGTCCAACTTGTACTGTCGATTAGCACACATGAGGTAGTGAATACTGAATAGTGATATATCACCACAAGTAGCTAGACCAAATCTTGATGAACGTACTGCATCAATTAATTATAAAAAATGACCCTGAAATGACCGCACGTCTCTGAGATGCCGGCTTATCGCCATAAACTTTTCAATTGCTATCTGAGCAGCAATGTAGCTAGCTATCCCTTATCTCAATTACATGATGTCAGAAAAGATTAAAAATTTGCTCTATATCGTACCTTAAACCCTGGACTAGCTAGCTAGCTTAGCTGCTAGCTTCAGGTGTTGTGATCGTGTGAATATATCGAAGTCCAAATACTATTTGCCTTTCATTATTACCATAATATACTCATGACATCTCAAATCCAATTACGCCATCAGCACTTCGATCATCAATAATGTTCGCAGAGCAAGTGATCGAGCAACTACCTGTTCAGACCTTGCAGTGTTTGTTCATGCATGAATATAGCAGGAGAAGTCTGAAGAAGAAAGAATCATTTTTTTACGACAAAAGAAGAATAATATATTAGATAATAGCCGGGTACATCAACACGTTACGAGCACTCTGGATTATACTATAAATATCCAGAAACTGATTTTCATCTAAATTGTACTAACACTGTGAAAAGTTCCACATCTCAAAACCAAACATGTACAACGCTTTGCAGTATGGATGACCGCATAGGCAAACACTCGGCAAAAGGCCTGAGATCAGATGCGCAACGAATGACGGCCAACATTCAGGCGGAGTTGAGAAACTTCTTCTTTCTTGTGTCTTCCTTCTACTTCTTTCTGCCACCGAAGAACGAGGAAGACTAATCTAAAATTTGTTCTCCCTAGTCTTTCGTCGTGGCTAGATCTAACCACAATAAAACGAAGAAGAGACCGAAGAAAATTATTCCATGGTGGCGACATTATCTCCGCCTTGATGTCGTTGTCTAGAAATAAAAGTCTCCATGTCATCATACCGGTGAAGATGCTAGTGCTGTAGTTGCCGCCCTCATCTTCAACAGAGCCGCCATAGAGAAAACAGTTTCAACCTGTCCCGTCGCCTTCGCCGGAGAGGAGAAGGAGGAGGAGGAGGAGATAAATCCCCAATATCAAAAAAATTGCATGAAGAAATCCTAACCCTAAAACTCGATTTACTGAAAAAACTTATAAAAAAATAAAAGATCTCCACTTCCTTCGGCCTTTGGCGATACGCTGAAGGAAAAAAACTTATAAAAATACAATAGATCTCCACTCCCTCCACTACAGGAAACTGGCTCTTTGCCGACTGCAATTTTCTTTGCCAACTGTTTTTTTTCGACACTCGGCAAAGAGGTCCCTTTGCCAACTGGAATTTCCTGCAGTCGGCAAATCAGGTTTTAGCCACCCGACGTCGCCACTTGCTCGAAACTTTCTCAAATTTTTACCACAGCCTCCGCATGCGATGACAAGACACGTCGTCAAGTTTCGTCATTTTCGGACTCCGTTTCGATTTTATAAAATTTAAAAACACTTTTCACGCGCGTGGCTCGGCGTGTTCCGACACCAACACGGTCGAAATTTCACGCGAGGCCCCGCACACGGCCTCAACATGCTCCAAACATCATGAATATCATTTTCTGAATGGCCGGATTCCATTATTTCATGTACCTGCAGGTCAAATCTGGAGCTGCCAGAAAAAAATCAAAGAAACAGCAAAAATCAATGGAATATAGTAAAATAAATCAAAATGCCCCCAAACTTGGAATATATCATGTACTTACTGTAGCAAGGCAACACAAAAAACTGGGATCAAAAATCGAAAAAAAATTAATTCTTTGCCGACTGCCATCAGTGGCAGTTGGCAAAGAGCCTTTGCCGACTGCCAGGGAGGATGGCAGTCGGCAAAGAATTTCTGAGAAAAAAATCAAAAATAACCTTTGCCGACTGCCACAGAGCAGAGCAGTCGGCAAAGTATTTTTAAAAAAAATTAAAAAAATAATTTTTTGAAAAAAAATAATAGACCTTTGCCGACTGCGTCACATGCTGGCAGTCGGCAAAGGGAAAAAATAAAAAAAAGAAAAACGTCACCTTATCCGCTCGGCCCGCCCTACCCTCCCCAAAATCTCGCCCGCCTGCCCCAAATAACCCGCTCGCCCGCCGCCGCCACCCAGGTGTAACACCCCTGGTGTTACACGCTTGCTTAGCACCTCGATTAGGGTCTAAAGAACCTAAGTAAGCAAATTATCGGGTTTTTCTTAAAAATCTTTTACCTCGCGTAAATGATAAAAGGATAATGTCGGTTAATTGGTTACTTGAAAAACATGCTCATGAGACCTTACTTAGTAAAATAGAACGATAGGTCGTTTTAATCATTTGGCTTGAAAGACAATTTTCTATAACAAAAATAAAACGTAACTTGGGTTTTGCGCTTAAGTAAGGTTTATGCGCGAGTTGTGTAGATGAAAAATACAACTTTCATTTTTGAACCTAAATATCATTGACTAGTGACTCGTAAACTCAACGATCGAATTCGTAATTTCCATCCGACCTCGACTCTAGACCTCGTCTAACTTGGAACCGACGCTAGGCAATGCCATTTTGGCATTCGAATTCTAACAAAAATGTTTAAAACCTAAATTCGTGTTCTTGCTTAGCGGGTTGGATCGAAGTGAGAACTTGGCGTTGGTGCGAGCGTTGGCTGGTTTGGTTCTCGTTTTGGTCATCTTTTAAATTCGTCAAAACACTTGGTAACCTACCGGTTTGGCCGTTGGCCGTGGTCACCACGCCCTTAGCGTGCGGCTGCCGTGCGCTGGGTGGCCGTGGCCGCTGGTTGCGTGCTGGCCGGCCTGGCGTGTCGCTTTGGCCAGCTGCGGCCACCCGCGCCGAGGTGTTGGCCGGTCCGGGCTCGGCCATCCGGCGCTGCTGTTCTTCACTGCACCGCTCTGTGCCGCTGCCCCCGCTGTCCCGCTTCGCACCGAGGAAGGCCGCCGCGTGCTGCGCTACCGACGCTTTCGGTGAGCCCCGCGCGTCCGGTAGTTGACTTGGCCACAGGGCCGAGGTGATGCCCCCTGCCTCGTTGCCCCCGTTGGCCGGCGTGACGAGACCGCCCCAGTTTGTCCTCGTCCCCTTAATCGCGTTGCGTCCTGTGCTGCGCGCTGAGGCGTCCTCGCCCTCTGTATCTCTGCCTTGGCGAACGTCGCGTGCTACCCCCGCCGCACTGTCGGCTGTGCCGGGCTTTAGGAGGAGGCCAGCGAGCACGACCCCTCATTCACCCTCCCTCTCTCAGTCTTTCTCTCTCGCGCGGCTGCCTACTCGCGCGCCGCTTTGGCCACTCCCCGTGGCGAGCCGGGGAACATGCGCCACTCCCTCCCTTCCTAACCACTCGCCCAGGGCATTTTTCGCCGATTCCTCGCGTCGGTGCATGGAATAGGAAGCTAGCTAGCGGGCCGATGCACTCTTAGCCGCAGTCGAGCTTGGTTGCCAGCCAATTTTGGCTTTCCCTCGCCGCCGGTCATAAGGCGCCGCCGCACCAACGTTCGGAGGTAGGGCACGTAGAGTCGTTGGTTTTCCAATTACTTGTACCCGCAGAGCCGCCCTGGTACCCCCTTTCCGGTGCTCGTCTTGTTTTGAACAGGGACCCCACCAGCGACGAGCTGACGCCACCTTGTCCGTGCCGGAGCACCGCCACTTCGACCTGGCGCACGTGGCCAGCTCGGCTCGAACCCCCTCCGGCTCAACCGTCACCGCAGCCCGGTCCGTGGTGAGTCCTGGATGCTTTTACGCCACCTCAACCGTCTCGTGCGGACCCTAGGTCACCGGGGTAGGAGCGCCGTCGCATGGTCCCGCCGCCACCGTGGACAGCTTTCGGTAGTGCACCGTGCAACTTCTTGTCGTTTCTCGCTTTTGCGCGTTGGCCCGGAGGTGGACGTCGGCCCTCTTGGTGCACCTTCGCGACCTCCGGTTGGCCGGCGAAATCGCCCGGTGCCGCCCGGTGCCGCGTCGTCGTACGCAGGGGCGCCGGGGACTGCCCATTTGAGAAGATGAGGCACTTCAAGGGTTTAAACGCGAACTTCTACTCTTTTGCAATAGTGCTCGATGGCGCGGCTTAGTAACCCACTAGTCTAGGGGCTGTTTTGCAAAAACGATTGCGCGGGCGTGCTCACGGGCTCCCCGCCTGGGCTGCTAGCTGGGCCGGTTTGCTACGCTCAGCCGCGCCCCGCGTCGGGTCTTTGGGCCGTATGGCTGGCGCCGGCCCTTTTCATTTTTGTTTTTCAGCATATTAAGTAGTTTTCTTTTCCTATTAATGTCTTGAACTTGTAAATTCAAAGTGAGAGGGTGTAGAAGTCCAAAAATTATGAAACCAATTTGGTTAGGTTCCTAAAATCATGCTCCAACTGTTAGTATGTTTTTGTCCACATAGTTGTATAATGTTTTTAGAGTTCGCTAATTATTCTAAAATGCTTAATATTGCTAAGAATAAACTTGTGAGAATTTTTGTAAGAAAATGGTAAAAGTGTTGACTCTAAAAATGTTACAGTAAACTCCTAATATCATTATCTACTCTCTGTAAATTTTGTAGTCCCAAAATAATCAGCTTGCTAGATAGCTAATGAGCTCTAGTTTAAATATGTATTTAATCGATAAAATGATAAAGCAACACCTCGGTTTATATAACAAAACATTGGGTGGGAAATAATGTCTCCTCCGATGTCGTGGGTGTGTAGCCGAGTACGTTAACCATCCGCGCTCGCTCGTAGCTTGAGAAGCGTAGACATATTATTTTTGAGCGTCGCGTTTGCCATCGATTATTTACATTTCCGTTGCATCACATTGCATATCATATAGGGACGACGATGGATCGCGGAGTCGACTGGAGTAGCAGAAAGGTGGTGTCTTGATGAACGTGTCACCTTGGTGGAATGCTAACTTGGTTATTTTACCCAGGCAAGCCCCGGTGCATAACCCCTATTTTTCTGCACTTTATTTTATGCTTGTGCATTAAGTTTTAAGGAGTTGAATGAAACCCACTTGCATATATATCTTGATCCCATGAGTCTTACTAGTATGACAGGATCGTGTAGAATGCTATGCTACAGGACTCCGGTAGAAGTCGAGTGATTGCCTGTCACTCGCGAGAGATAGGAATTATAATATTGTTACTTTTATCATGTTGCTATCACATGAAATATAAAGGTATATGGATAATTGGAGACCGGGCGGAACGGGTTGGATGGACTTGGACCTGGTTGGGCAACAGAGCGGGGCTCTGGTTGCATTTGTTCCGCCTGTGTCAATTAAGGACCGTTCGTTGCATGGACCCTGGTCAAGTCACAGATTTATTGTCTCGAGCATATACTAGCGGATGGGGGCTAGGAAGACTGGTTTCTCTCTTGTCATGGGTTCCGGCTCTTTCCGGACCGGCTTCTTAGGGTGGTTATATATATATTGGGTTGAGGAGGTCTAAGCACCATACTGAGGCCGGGCCTGCAGTGTTGGGGGCTTAGAGTCCGAGCTTGGACGGGGACCTGGACCCCTTGACAGGAGTGGAACGGGTTGGTCTTGCTTGTGCCCGGGGTACAAGCGAGGCGTGTGTTTTCGGGGCACCCAGCTGGGCACATTGATTCGCGAATCGCCGTTTCTGCGTGACGGTACGGCTTGACTACGCTCTGGCATCGTAGTAAGAACTGGCAGTGGAAAGATGAAGAAATGGTTTCTGATTGCTCAACCCTACTTGATTATAGACTAGGTGCTTACTTAGAAGGTTGGATATGAAATAAAATACGGCTATTAAAAGTAAGAAATTAAGGACACACTCTTAGTGCTGCTTCTTGCAACAAGAAACCCACAAGCCAGAAAGCCTTGCATGATCCTTGGAGTCTTTGTCTTTCCTCCTGACGGGTAAGTCTTGCGGAGTACAATTGAGTACTCAGGGTTTGTTCTACCCTGTTGCAGGTAACAGGTGCTGATGAGCTGACGCTTGTGTGTGGAAACCTCCTGGTGGGCTCAGCGAGGATTTCCTTTGCGATGCGGAGTATAGTTTATTTATGAAATTCTCACCAAAAGTTTTACAAGAAAAATACTATTAATATGTTATCATTTCATGCATTTACACGTTCTTCATGTTAATGTTTAACTTGTCGTTAAATGGTTTCATTTCCGCTGAACTCTGATAACGTTTTATATTCCGCTGTTATAACTCCATAATGAATTACTCTGATGTTGTACTAAAAGTGATGTAAGACATGGTAAGGATGTTGTAAGCTTTACTCTCTCATTTGTGATCCTGAGGTAAAAATGTGGATCTTCGAGTTCTCCCTTGCGGTGTGCTCGACAGAATCGCGTAATTTAGTGTTCTCCCCGGGGTACTTAGTGTCTAATGGAAGACGAGTACTCTTGGGAGGGCATTAGATTAGGCGATTCAGCCACACCAGGCCTCCCCCGCCGTCGACGCCGTCGCCCGGCCGGCCGCCGGCGCATCCCCCCCGCGCCCTCCTCCTCCCCCGCGCCCCTCCCCTCCCTCTCTCCCGCGCCGGCGGATCCCCTCCTCCTCCTCCCCCGGCCGCGCGCGCCCTCCCCGGCGGCCGCGCGCCCCCTCCCAGGCGGCGCGGCCCTCCCCGGCGGCGCCCCCCCCCGCGCTGGTCCCTCCCCGGCGGCACGGCCATCCCCGGCGGCGCCCCCCTCCCCCCGCGCTCCCCCCCCGCGCTGGGCCACCCCCGCGGCGCGTCCCCCCCCGCGCTGGCCCCCCCGCGCTGGGCCCCTCCCGGCGCCGGCCGCCCCGCCCAGGCCCCTCACCGGCGCTGCCCCGCCCCGATCCGGCCCCGGCCAGGCGCGCCGCCGCGTGCAGCTCCGGCGTCGGCCCCGCAGCGGTCGCGGCCTCGCCCCGACCCGCCCCGGCGCCGTCGCTGCCCCGCCCCGATCCGGCGTGCCCCGCTCCGTCCGCCGTCCGCCGTCCGCGCGCCGTTCACCGTCCGCCGGCCCTGCTTCGCCGTCCTCGCCGCGCCGTCCTCGCCTCACCATCCTTGCCTCGCCGCGCCGTCCTCGCCTCGCCGCGCCGTCCCCGCCTCGCCGTCCTCGCGCGCGCCTCTGCTCCACGCGCCGGTGACGCCGTCCGTGACGACGAGGTAGTAGTACTACTAGTAGTAGTAGTTTACTTTGTTAATACCTGCTTATATTCTTCTGCATGGATTGGAAATACATTTGTGGTTGTCGACCATTGTGCCTGACATGTATATGTGTTTGTCGGCCATCGTGCCGTCTTTTCTTGCAGGTTTGGTAACCTTCCCGTACAGGGGAGGTGCTGCCGAAATTTTTCGTTCTCACTAATTGTTTTTCTTTTTCAGGAGGGCTCCCATTGGAGGCTAGCCAGAGGAGCACGACTCGGCACTGCCCCGCTAGCCTTTCTTCACCGGCACCTGCGGTATGACCCCTCTTTCCGCCACATGTAGTCGTAGGTCGCGTTACCCAGTTAGGCGTCTCCCGTCCGAAACGGATACGGTTGGAAGTATGCGTTCTTCGCATATGTATAACCGTATCCGTTTCGGATTGTCCACGTTATTTGGACAGCCCGAGGATGCGTAGACGAGGTTAGCTCCCATGTTCTGCTCCCGTCCGAGTCGGAGTTTCGGCAGGACCTCCCCGTTGTTCTCTGGATACACACTCTCCCCGCCGGGACGTGTATCGGGAGAACAGCGAGGAGGTGCTGCCGAAATTCTGTCTCGGACGGGAGCGGAGCATGGAAGCTAACCTCGTCTGCGCATGCTCGGGTGGGATTAGGACCTATCCTTCACCTATTAGATGGTAGGAGCGCGTTGTAGATGCACTTGCTGGTTTTATCACATGTTAACATTGCCGCATGACAGAGCATGGGTGACCGTGAGTGGATGTACTCGGGCTTCGCAAGTAAGAGCCACGAATGGATCAGGGGGACGACTGAGTTCCTGGAGCATGCATTTGGCCCAGCTGCTAAAGGGTCGATTCGGATGCTGTGTCCCTGCAGCGAGTGCAGGAACAAGAAGAAGAAAGTAAAGGCTCAGGTGTTGAGAGATCTGTTCAAGCACGGGTTCGTTCCAAACTATACCCGTTGGCGCCACCATGGTGAATACCATCCTATTAGGGACGAGGTGGTGCGACCCGTCCTCGAGGAGTATGATGGCGATGCCGGGATGGCAGACATGATGGCAGACTTCCACGAAGCACGGTTTCGCGAAGGAATGGATGTGGAGGAAGATCCGGAGGAAACCGCGAAGGCCTTCTACGACATGATGGAGTCGGCACAGAAGCCCCTTCACGAGAAGACAAAGCTTACGCAACTGGATGCCGTCTCACGCCTGATAGGGTTGAAGTCGCAGCTGGGCATTAGTCGAGACGGCTTCGATCTCGTGTTGAGCATTGTTGGGGGACTGCTTCCGGCAGATCATGTCCTGCCGACGAACACCTACGCTACACAGAAGCTCCTTCGTGCACTTAAGATGCCGTATGAGGGGATCCATGCTTGTCCGAAGGGGTGCGTCCTGTTCAGGGGAGACCTCGAGGAAGCAAAAACCTGTCCGAAGTGCGATGCCTCTAGGTTCGTGTTGGTAGAAGGCTCTGATGGCAGCATGAAACAGTCTAAGGTCCCCGAGAAGGTCGTACGGCACCTTCCTTTCCTACCGAGGCTGCAACGACTGTATATGACGGAGGAGTCCGCGAAACAGATGACGTGGCACAAGAATGGCAAAAGATACCATCCTGACAAGATGGTACACCCGGTGGACGGTGATGCATGGAAGCACTTCGATAACATGAATCCTGTCAAGGCTATGGAGGCTCGGAATGTACGCGTAGCGCTGGCAACAGATGGGTTCAACCCGTTTGGAATGATGGCGGCCCCGTACACTTGCTGGCCCGTGTTTGTGATCCCCCTCAATCTCCCCCCCCCCGGCGTCATGTTTGAACCTAAGAACGTGCTCTTGACGCTGATAATACCTGGACACCCGGGCGACAATATGGGTGTGTTCATGCAGCCGGTGTGGGATGAATTGGAACTTGCTTGGGAAGAGGGGGTACTCACGTACGACCGGGCTACGAAGAGGAACTTCAGAATGCATGTGCGGTACCAGTATTCAATGCATGACTTCCTGGCGTATGGCTTATTCAGCGGGTGGTGTGTTCACGGGAAGTTCCCTTGCCCGACATGCAAGGCAGATGTGATGTTCACCTGGCTGGCCAAGGGCGGCAAGTTTTCTTCTTTCGACAAGCATCGCCAATTCCTGCCTGAGAACCATGAATTCAGGCTAGATGTAAAGCACTTCACGAAAGGCGTTCAAGTCACCGGCCCCATTCCGCAGGTTAAGAGCCCTGCCGCCGTCCTTGCCGACATACAGGCTCTCGAACCTGAGGAAACAGGTGGGTTTAAGGGATATGCTCGGGACCACATGTGGACTCATATATCGGGCTTGACTAGGCTCCCCTACTTCAAGGACCTTCTTCTTCCACACAACATCGATGTAATGCACACAGAAAAGAATGTGGCCGAGGCACTCTGGGCAACACTCATGGACGTTGGCAAAAAGTCGAAGGACAACGTCAAGGCTAGACTGGACCTGGAGATGATCTGTGATAGACCAAACCTGGTGATGAAGACCCCTGCGCCCGGCAGGAAATGGAAAAGGGGGCCGGCCGATTACATCCTGAAAAGGGCAGATAGGAAGGAAGTTCTGCAGTGGATCAAGACGTTAAAGTTCCCCGATGGGTATGCGGCGAATCTGAGCAGGGGTGTGAACTTGCAGACTATGAAAGTCTTAGGGATGAAGAGCCATGACTTCCACATATGGATTGAGCGGATCCTTCCTGCGATGACCCAGGGATACCTCCCAGAGCATGTGTGGCGCGTCCTGGCAGAGTTGAGCTTCTTCTTCCGCCAGCTTTGTGCCAAGGAGTTATCTCGGGATGTTTGTGTTGAACTGGAGAAGGCTGCACCTCTGTTGCTCTGCAAGTTGGAGATGATATTTCCACCCGGCTTCTTTCTGTCCATGCAGCATCTGATCTTGCACCTACCGCGCGAGGCACGATTGGGGGGTCCCGTGCAGGCCCGTTGGTGCTATCCAATCGAGAGGTGTCTAAAGCTTCTTTGGAAAAATTGTAGAAATAAAGCCAAGATTGAGGCTTCCGTGGGAGAGGCCTCCGTTCTAGAGGAGGTGTCGACCTTCACACAGGCGTACTATACTGAGAAGCTTCCCAGCATGCACAATCCAACCCCTCGTTACAACGCTGACGAGAACTCATCGATACTCAGCCTTTTCCAAGGGGATCTCGGGAGTGGAAGCGCAGGTACCAACAAGCAGTTGAACCATCAGGAGTGGCAGACTATCATGTTCACATTGTTGATCAACCTTGATGAAGTGATTCCTTATCAGAAGTAAGTTCTCAATGAGCTTGTTACCTACGCCGTCACTATCCTCCATCTATCATGGTCTGACCCTCTAGTTTCTTCCTTCTTTCAGGGAATTTATTAGTCAATACTGGAGAGGCAATAGGGCTCCTACCGAGCAAGAAGAAGACAATCTTCTTAGACACGGTGTGCCCGATTTCATCTCCTGGTTCTGTACAAAGGTACCAACCAACTAACCTCTTTCCGACTTTGTGATTCCACTTTGCTCCCCGGAGCGAGTTATGTAACGATCTCCTACCCTTGCAGGCCCGAACGGATGCAGAAATGAGCGATGAATTGAAACAGGTGGGCCATGGCTTCTCCCGTAGGGTGAAGTCATTCATCGTTTATGATGTGAATGGCTATCGCTTTCGCACGAGAAGCTACGAGGAGAGTCGACCCAACCTAAAAACCATGTGCTGCGGAGTTCGTACGCCCGGCACGGATGGGAAGGACTACTACGGCATAGTCGAAGAGATATACGAGCTCAACTTTAAGGGTGCCGGGACTTTAGCGCCGGTGGTATTCAAATGCCATTGGTTCGATCCTGATATCACGAGGAAAGACCTTACGATAGGTCAAGTCGAGATTCGACAGGACTCCAGCTATAAAGGAGACGATGTCTACATTGTGGCCAACCGAGACGCCACGCAAGTTTATTACCTCCCATGGGCGTGCCAAAAAGACGAGAAGCTTGCGGGGTGGAGCCTTGTGCATTTGGTGTCGCCGCGCGGCAAAGCGCCTCTCCCAAACGACGACGATTACAACTTTGACCCAAGCACCGATGAGTTCTATCAACCTGAGGGGCTAGAAGGTACCTTGGAGATCGACATTGGTTCACTCATGGGCATGGAAGTAGACAACGAAATCGATGAGGACGAGGGTGAGGAGGTGCAGGATGCCAGGGACTTAAGAATGCTTGAGCGATGGCAGATGCAGCGCGATGGAGTTGTCCAGGAGGAGGTACATGATGATGACTATGGAGACGATGAGGATGATGATGACAGTGATGACTTAAGGGAGCTCGACAATATTGATAGCGATGACGACGATAGTGATAGAGATGACGACTCCACGCCCGAGATATTGCCGTTCGCGGAGATAATTACGAGGCCATGTAATACTATATTGTTATTATTATGTTCCTTTACAACTACTTGTCATTTATTTATGCTAACAGTTTTGTTCTTTGTCATTGCAGGCACTCGACAAAATGCCAGGCAGACGGCGGCAGCGGCCGCATCGAGCAGTACGCTCGGCGTACCAGGTCCCCCCGCAGGAGACCGCCGACGACGACGACGAGGAGGAGGAGGTGTTGGTGCGCGGGTTGTCCAGTAGGGGGTCCCAGCCCCCCAGCGGACGTCGCCAGGCGACCAGGAGGCTGCCGTTCTCGTCCTCGCAAGGGGGGACGATGTCGCGTGACGACGAGCGTGGCGGCGACGACGACGACGACGATGACGACGACGACGGCGACGACGCTCCTACACCAGGCGAGACGGCTTCGACTTCGTCAGGCGTGGCCAAGGTGTACTCGCGCGGGCCCACGCAGCTTCCTAGGGTGCGGCCGCAATTCCACCAGCGCCCGGTGATCACACCCGTGGGCCAGACGTAAGTAACCATTATTGATTTCACTACTTGTTCATATGACATGTCAAAAATCGAACTGAAGACTAACAATTGTTCTTAATGACTCGTGCAGTTCCTGGAAGATTGTGAGTGGAGCAGGTCAAGCACGCCATATCAATGGCATCCAGGGCCTCCTGATTAAGGAGTACTACCCTGGCCTTGTCAACGTCAACGACGAGATGAAGGTGCCCACCAAGTGGTCCCACTTCTACCTCGTCGAGGAGGGTGGCGAGACCATCGCGGCAAAGATAAAGAGGGAGTTTTGGGTGAGTCTTTCATCGCACCGCATTGCTAAATAGTACGCATTCGTCGGACTTCTTGCAAAAAGGAAATGCTACATGATGTGTCTGTGTGCAGGACTTCTTCACGTGCGAGGAGGGTAAAGCGGCCCAGGCGGCGCGAGTGCAGGAGGCGGTCTGCAAAGATCGTCTCAAGGACCTGTACCATGAGGCGCGCATACAGGCCATCCGCGACTTCCACGCCAACGTGCTTGGAGAGAACATCAAGAAGCCCTAAATCCGCCAGAGAATGAACTCGAGGGAGGCCGACCTCACCCAAGCGCAATACGAGCAGGTAATTAAGTATGACAACATTTGTTCAGATTCCTTCAGTGAAACATTACACTAATCTTCTCGCATGTCAAATACTTGATGTCATGCAGGTGTGCCCGTCGTGGTGCGACAACCACAGGGAATGCTGGACGGAGATTGTGCGCATGTGGCGCACGGATGAGGCGTACGCGAGGCGCGCCGACCGTCAGGGCCACCGCGCGCAGATGCGAGGGGTGTCACACCACCAAGGGAATCAGCCCCTCCCCCAGTTCGCGACAAGATGGGTATGCGTCCGTTCATGTCTTAATCCTTGCGCTCAATTGTCAATACTTGTAACCATGTTTGTGTTTTCAATGCAGACGTAGACGCACGGTGGGCAGGAAATCAACGAGTACACCGCGTACCTCCTCTCTCACAAGGGCAAGGCGACGGATCCGAACAACGTCTACAACCCGGAGGACGGGCCCGATGCGTACACCAACCCCACCGCCTACGAGAAGGCCACCGAGTACACCGTCGCGGCTCGCCAGCGCTACGGGGAGACGTTCGACCCCACCGCCGAGCCCCTGGACACAGACCTCCTACAGAGGTTGGGACCAGGGAAGTAGCACGGCCGCTACTACATGGCCCACAGTGCCCTCGACCCGTCCCAGGTTCCTACGCTGACCCAGGTTCGATCCACGCCCACGAGCTCCAGCGACATCCCCGTAGCGCCCCGGCGGTAGTCAGCGTCACAGGTAAGTGCCGTTTCGTTCGTCGTTCACTCGTTTCGCACCTGTACATACAATCAACACTGCGGATGTAATATTGCAGGCCCAGATGGAGGCCAAGATGGAGGAGAGGATCGCCACGTTGCACGCGCAGATGATGGCGCAACAGATGGCTTACCAGCAAAGCCTGCAGCAGCACTACAACACTCAGATGCAGAACATGGCCAGCTTCTTCCAGTCCATGCAGACGCCCGGGGCGTCTACACCGCCTCCTCTTCCAATGTTCGCTCCACCGCCTCCTCCTCTAGAGTTTTTTCCTGTGCCTGCTCCTGTCGCTCCTGGAGGGACCTCGGTGAGTATATTGACTCTTGCTTTAACTTGTGCGTCCATGCTGCAGATACTAATGACATCACTTGGCGTTTAACTTATGCAGGTACAGTCGGCGGGTTCGAACCCGTCTCCTGGAGGTCCCGGCCATCATATGATGTCGTATCCACCACCTGCACCCTATCCACCGTATCCACCTCTGCGTGGCCCTCCTCCGACGTACTCGTGGCCGCCGGTGCGCGGAGGGTGGCAGTACGCGCAGGCGCCTCAGTTTGGTCCAAGGGGGTTTCCGTGGGCAAACCCTGGGGGCTCTGGGGGCGGAGCGGACGACGAGACCGGGGACGGCGCGACGAGCTAGGTACTTGTCGATTCTGTTATCATGTATCCACCGTATCGTCGAAGTTGTTGTCATGTATTTCTTTTCTTCGTTATGGACCTAGACTTGTTATGTTGAACTTCGTGTGATGGACGTCGACTTGTGGTGTTTGACGTGTTGGACTTCATGTGATGGTTGTAATGCACTTGTGTGGTTGTTATTGTGACATATACGTGAGATATATGTGATGTTGTGCGTTATTGTGATATATGTGGTGATGTTGGCGACAAATGTGATGAAATTGTGATATAAATGGTGCTACCGGTGCTTCTGGTGAAATTGGATTATAATTTATGATTTTGCAGGGTTTTGATGCGAGAAAACAGAAAACAAAAGCAAAAAAAATCCAGCTTTGCCGCTGGGCAAAAAAACCCCAGGACAGAGTCTTTGCCGACTGCAATGGGAGCCAGTCGGCAAAGAGGTCAAACCTTTGCCGACTGCAACTCCGAAAGCCGTCGGCAAAGAACATTTCAAAAAAAAATATTTTCTTTCTTTGCCGACTGCCGAGCTGGCGGCCAGTCGGCAAACAATTTTCGAGAAAAAAATTATTTGCCGACTGCCGAGGAACCAGCAGTCGGCAAAGCCTGCCGTCAGGGCTGACGGCGCCACGTGGCTATGCCGACTGCTGGCGTGGTAGTTGGCAAAGGCTTTGCCGACTGTGTGCCACGTGGCAGTCGGCAAATCCGCCTTTGCCGACCCAGGCGTTGCTGACTGCTCTTTGCCGACTGCCACGTGGCTTTGCGGTCGGCAAAGCCTTTGCCGACTGGGTTTATGCCTTTGCCGACCGGGGCAAGCAGTCGGCAAAGAGGCGTTTTCCTGTAGTGTTCCCACCCCTGGCGATATGCCAGAGGGGGACCAGCGGGGGCGGCGACCGAGTTGCCTGAGACGGGACCGTGCTGGGCCACAGAAAGAATCTGCAGTCAGGTCACACCGTGTGCTACATACGGTGCACCCAAGCCAAGCTCGACCGTCTGAAGAGTAGTCTATTCGTTCGTCGTCTCGTCCCGACCCGACGTGCACAACACGTAGCCCGCTCGATGAGCCATCGATCCCGGCCGTCGGACGCCGCCGCAGAGGTGATTCGGGGCATCCTGGCCGCCCGCTGCGCGCGCCCTCCACTATAAATTGGGGAAGACCGGCTGCCCTCGGAACACAACACATAAGCAAGCAGCAGCAGCAATTTCCTAGTGAGCTTACTGCGGCTAGTGCCTGACAACTGTCGTTTGTGCTCTGAGAAGCTTAGTAGCGCCAAGCAAGAAGAAGAAGCTTCGTCGATCGCCGGAATGGGAGCCAGCCTGTCTTGCTTCGGGTCAGGAGGCGGGTACTGGGCCGACGACGAGCAGCCGCGGCGGTCGCCAAGGAAGGTGCGGCCGAGCGACGAGGACGGGCTGTGGTACGTCGCCGAGCGCGACGTCGACATGAAGGCATCGGCGTACATCGCCAGGTTCCATGCCAACGCCTCGGGCTAGGTTCGTTCGTGGAGGCCTGCAGGTGTCCATCCATGCACGCCGATCACCATGCATGCATGCATGTGAAAGCTTTGGTCTAGCTATCTGGGTATCGATCAGGCTCATGTCTCTATTCTAGCTAATCTCTAGTCTCTAGCTAGTGCTTCTCTGCTTCCGGTTGATGGCTAGTAGTTGGTTACTACTCTACTTGGTTTATTTCCCATTAATTAGCTAGTACGTGCTTGATATGATAATTAAGCCCCATGCATGTCAATAGGTCGATCTACTCTTAAATATCTGTAACTATGTAAGGATGTGTAAATCTGTTCCACCTAAATAAAGGCAATGATGGACGAGCTTTTGGATGTATATATATGGATATATAAGGAGTTGGTTTTCAAAATGAAATGCTTAGCTAGTTTTTCTTTCTTTCTTTTTTTGCGAATTGGAGAGAGCTTTGTTGAAAATTAATTAAGGAACGTCGTCATTACAAACGAGACTGCTCACCCAGTCCCAGACTGAATAAAAGAACACTTTGACTCTCACAACGCTAACTCATGTGCAAATTTATTCTGCTCTCTCCCAACTCTGCCGAAGGAAATGCTTCCCAAGATTTCTGCTTTATTTTATTTTTGTCATTTTTTTCTCCTATATAAGGGGATACGGATACTTATATAGTGATGGGCTGTGAGTGTTATTACGATCTGAGAGAAACAGGGGATATGGCCTGAACAAGAAATTTTTAGCAATCTTAAATGAAGAGATGGACTGTTGATTCACATACCAGGCTACCAGCTTCCTCCTAGTGTGTGTTTTTGTCCTCATCATCAGGAATGCTACCCTCTAGCTACTTGTTCTGATTAACAAAAAAACTAGTCTCCTAGTCTTCAACAGTTTAACGTAACTTGTATATATGCTGGATAAATTAATTATATTCAGTTTTAATTTGCAGATAGTATCATCTATAACTTGATCATTAAAACCTAACTAGATCGATCACAACATGATGTCTGTTTTTAAGTTTTAACTGAACTGTTTTTTAATTTGTAGATAGTATCATCTATAACTTGACCACTAAAACCAAGACCGATCACAACATGATGTTTGTTTAACTGAACTAATAATTTTTTTTGATTCCATAATATATAGAATCTAAGGCCACCAATTACCATTAGTGAAAAAAATAAAACAGTTTCTTCCTTGGCTATCCAGTTACACTCAAGACAGTTCTAAAAAAAAATACACTCGAGATGGAAAAATAAAATAAGTTTGCAGGGAAACTAGAAATCAACTTGTGTGCAAACATATTTCTATGAGTTTGAATCCAGTGATGTATTCATCTTCCAGCATTCCATAATATTATATATAGTGGAAGGACATAAATTGGAATTTAGACCGGAATCTTAGTTTAACATAGTGACCAAACACATCTACTTGAGCAGTTTAACTTATTTAAGAATTGTCATATTTATTCTTCCAAGTGAGACTCGCAAATAAAGATGTTCGGCTTCTCATTATTTCTTTAGATTTATCATTTTGGATTATTAATTTCCTTTCCTACTATTAAATCTGGGTTTCAATTAATTTTGCAAAATGTTTATGCAACTTTTCTGTTTCCAAACGTTGAAGCATTTTATTTATATCTGAGTGGCTTCTGAAGAAAACGGAGAACGATTGGCTTGAGATTTCCACAAAAATGAAATGAAAATGCTTGTTCATTGACTATTCTTTTGATAGTAATTTTGAAACATCCATTGCTGAAAAACAGAAAACAGTTTCGCCCACAAATGGAGAGCTGTCGATAGTATAGTCTTTTCAATATCCAGTGAACATATTCTACAGCTATATACCCCCACGCCGTTTAAAACTCTTAGCCACAAAATGGACCATTGAAGAATTTATAAAATGTGAAGATGGCTATTTTCTCCGACAAAGGTTTGATCAGGAACACATTTGTCCCATGAACTTGTCCCTGTTTCATGCGTTGATGCATAGTGGTATCTCATAGCCCAGAACCGTGTTCCAGCCTAGCAATGTAACCTAACCATGTCCGGATGTCCTTAGCTCCCTGCCGATCACGGTGTCACGTTAGATGACCAATCAATCTTTGCATTAGTCACCTCTCGTGCACGCTGCCATGACATTTCCTCCATGCCATCATAATGCAAGTTGGCAATCAGACTCTGAATTCTGATGAGCTCAATTTTTTTGATATGTAGTCTGATGTGTTGCCTGCAATTTATCTCATTCTGCATGCATATGTTCGACTGCTATCTAAATCCATCACAATAAAAATCAGACTTGACATTTTTCAATTAATTTCACTTAAACTGCATTTTTTTACACCTGAATCAACACACATAATAATATAATAACATGGTCGACAAGGATCACCAGCATCCAAACTCTTGAGAACATGTGATGCGAGCTTTCCCGGCAAAAGGTTTGATCCAACCTAGAGGGATCACAAGAATTTGTCTCTGAGCTCTCATCCTTTCTTTCCGTTAACGCTCGAAATTCCCCCTCTAGCCATCATCACTTTAGGGGTATCAAATCCTCCCAGGGCAAATGTCCTCCTGTTAGATAAGAACGAGCCAATGATTTGTGACAATTAATTGGACCTCTTGTTGGAAAATGATCCCAAAAAGATCATCGCTTTAGACCAATGGTGCCGAATCAACTGTCCTGGGGATCACTTTATACCACTTACATTCTCCAGTGTGGTGCAATTACAAATTACTGTGTCTTTGACTGTCAATCCACAGATTTTGTGGACAAGACTGGTGAATCTGAATATGTTCAAGAGATTGTGGAGATGTCGTTCGGAGAAAGTAGAAAATTCCCCAGGCATATACCCAAACACTTTCACTTTCAACTGTACAAATTGTGAGACATCTACAAGATTTCCTGTATACGCTTGTAAGCAGATACTAGAATGTATATATGCAGATAGGAAAAAGTCTACATCACCCCCTCAACTATGAGGGTTGGTCTACTTAACCTCCCAAACTATGAAACGGTCTAATTTACCCCCTGAACTTTCCAAAACCGTCAACTTTACCCCCTGAGGCAGTTTTGGACGGCGGTTTGCTACAGTAACTATGGTTTTGCTACAGTTATGGTATGCTTTAGTACAAAATTTTTGCTATAGCTTTAAATTTATTAGGATTTTCCAATAAATTTAAAGCTACAGCAAAAACTTTGTATTAAAGCACACTATATTATATGTTCATTGTGTAGATCTACTCACGTGTAGTCCAACAAAATTGGATTTTCCATTTTATGATTTTTCTGTGATTTACTATGATTTTTTAAAGATTCGGCTACTGTAGCAAAACCATGATTACTGTAGCAAACCGCCGTCCAAAACTACCCCGAGGGTAAAGTAGACGGTTTTGAAAAGTTCAGGGGGTAAATTAGACCGTTTCATAGTTTGGGGGGTTAAGTAAACCAACCCCCATAGTTGAGGGGTGATCTAGACTTTTTCCTATGCAGATACCATGTATAATTCATGATCAGATCAAGCGAAATTTGTGCAGAGCAGTTATGAATTATTGCATCCATTTTTTATGTAGTTTTGAAAAGCAAAAATATATTAAGCAAACGTCTAGAGGACACTTCAAGGAGAATATCACAATATATGTCTCCATAGTTCATATTTAAGAATGGACACTTTATGAAAAAGTTCAAACAGCTTCTGCGACTTCTTTTGTGTTTTTCTATTGTTGAAGGAACAAAAGGTGACAGAATTAGGTCACCACTTTAGACAACATTGGATGGAGGAGAACCATCTTCAGACTCTGTTGTACAGCTAAGATAGTTGCTGCAAGAGCCTTTTCTGTACTTGGGGAGTACCAGTTTTCTCTGAAAAAGTACACCAGGTTTCTGGAGGATTAACCATTGTTAATTCTATAGTCTTGCTGGAACAATCCTTAAGGTTTTACTAACCTAGTTGTTCTGGTAGTTATCAAGTACGATTTAACAAACCTTTTCACCTAATAAAGGTTCTGTTTTTTTAATGATTATTTAAGCACCCTGAAGCTAATAAACTATCCTTCTTGATTTTGACATCATAGGCATTATCTTATTGTCCAGTGAGCCAAACTTAAGAACCTAATTCTCACCTAGTTCAGATAGCTCCTCGGTGGCACAATCTTTACTCAAAATCAACTTAATGCTGCCATATGGCAAGTGACAGGAACTTCACTGTTGGTTCTAAACAAGATTTATGCTGATCTTACCAAGCTGCAAACCAAAGAATCTGAAGAAAATATAAGGAGAAGAAAAGGCGAGCTGTTCTGTGAGGCAACTATCAGAACTAGTAGGTTTTATCAGACCTGCGCAGTTGCGCTCATCTGAAAAGAATTCCATCACCTTAGTGAAAAATTTTGAGGACAAAGCTTGCATTGGGTCAAGAACCACTTCCATATTGAAGCCACACGAGAGATTTTGCTTTGAACCAGCAAAAAAGCTGTGCTAAGCATCGATTCCCTGCACAAAACTAGCTCTCAAGTACCATGTGCTCTTATCCTCTGAACATCTGGGTCTTATTTTCCATTCTGCTTCTTAAACAGAATTCAGCATGTATGTACAACTGATAAGTAACCAACTTAGCATTAGCTGGTGCAGAATGTGGACATGGCAAGAAATGAGATTAAAAATCTACCGGTGTGCATCAAGTAATCTGTCAACATTATAAATAAATATACTGATGCTTCAAACTTTCAGTGGCCCAATATTCCCTTAAACTACCATAGTTTGAGTTCTATATTCTCAGACTAACAGAGACTAACATCCACATGAAAATAACTAACCAAGAACTGCCCTGTCACAAGTGGACTTGGCAAGCAAAATATTGAGACTAACTCCTAGCCTCCTACTACCTGGACACAATCGTGACATGCCAGACAGTTGTTTCGATGACTCTGAAGGTGCAGCAGTTGCCTTCTTTTAGGCTGTTTTCGCTGCAAAACCTTTTCAAGCCTGGTCCACTTAAGTAGCCATAGTTGATGGCGTTTTTGAAGCATACAGACCAAGATCTTGTGTTGCCCACCGATGTTTTCAGTGTGATTTCACATGCTTCCAAAAGACCAACCGAAGAGCAAAATGACCCTTTCAAACTCTGCATTATTACCACAATTTACATAAGTGCTTCAGATAGGAACATGACAACTTTTGCAAATAACAGAGTTTTCAAGTACCACTAATCGAATATGATGAAGAGTAGGAGTTATGATGTAAAGCATGGACTTTTGGTAGAGTTTTTGTGTATTGTAAAAACACATTTTCCTAGCTTGAAACAAGTGTAAGATGGTAGTGGTTTTGTTGCCTTTTCTGAAAACAATAATTGTATATTTCAAGTGTGACTCTCTTGGAAAACCGAAGATACTACATCTCAAAGTCCATGTTCTCCATTCAATATGAATGTGATGGTTCGAGATGTCCCAAGTGAAGATTTTAGTTGCTCGAGAAACCAATGCCTATTTTCACGTGACTCATCATCCACAACACCAAAAGCAACTGGGAACACATCACCTTCACCATCAACTGAAGCAGCAGCCAGTAGCTTCCAATGCTTATTCGGCTTTGCAGTTATCGCTTCAAGAAAAAGGAGTGGCCTGCACCCATGCTCAAAACCATGGAGCGACGCATGGAATGCAACAAAGAAACGAAAATTCGAATCTTCCAAGGCCACTACAGTTGCCACACTTCCAGGGTTTGTCTCTACAATCCTTTCACAAAACCAAGGCAGCTGACTGCATGCCTCTTCGTATGTACTATAAAGTTCCTTCTGGGCAATTGATCTTCCACGCCAAGGCCAAGCCTGTGAATAGTTCAGGCATAGTCCATACTCTCGTTGAAGATCATTTGCAATATCTCTTGGCCTGTAGTTTGGACTATCACGCAACTTTTCTTTTTATGACACTAGCAACCCATCATTGAGAAGCCAACCGATTACTTTTGACTGTTTCTGATTCACAGGTGTGACTTTCAGATATTTTCTTGATCATAAATTCTTTCTTTGCAGGGGACTTAGAAGCATGTATTCGCCATGGGCAACCTACACCAGTACACTCAGCAGTCACACAAGATGAATCATTCTTGATAAATCTATAATGGAATCTATGTGCAATGGCATACTTATGTAAGGCATCACAGAAATCCTTAGGTCCTTCAAACACTTGGCCAACTCCAGTTATCACATTCTTCCAACTTGCACAAACCTTTTGTCTCTTAGACCCATCCTGAGTTGTTGGGGCAATGGCAAAGGCATCTGTGGGAGTGGCCGAGACAGCAACAATCTCTTTGACCTGAAAAAACTGCCTCATGTCATTCTGCAATTTACTAATGCGACCACAAGAAATTAGGACAGTAGACAAGTACCTGTTGTCAGCTTTCTTCATGACATAAATGTATGTTGAATCTGACTCCGCATGGAATTCAACCATGCGTCATAGGTCCTAGTCAATGGAAATAGAGATCAAAGTTTTATCATTCTTTGGAAGGAAATACTTGAATGCGAACTGGTCAGGCTTCAGATTGTTAAGTGTCGACGATATCTCTTGCTTAAACGCGCTAAAAGTCCAGTCACTTTTGACATGCATAGCATGTGCCTCTCCACCAGAATATGACATGTGTCCATCTTCATCGGTGATGAATTCTCCACCTATTTGAAGAACAGCTAATATTTGTCCCTTCGCCATAAGTGTCTCCTTCCTACAAAGAGACAACAAGTTCAAGAATTACGCTACTAGCTGATTTCTTCTAGACACTCCATGTGCGCCTATTAAACAATTCTAAAGAGGTAACAAGCATCTCCAATGATTAAACGCAATGTTTAATAACAACCTAAACATCAGGAGTTCAGCTTCGCAATAGGTGTAGAAATATAGGATTTAATGTGCAAACAGAAGGTACTGCTCCTATGGAAATGACTAGATGTCTAGGGCATGATTGGTTTCCCACACATGGTTCAACCAGGCTGGTTGGATGCAGCATGCAGGAGGTAGATGTTTGGTTGGGTGGACACCCACATGGACCAGGATTTGTGGGTCCAAATTGGCCTGAGAAATGAAATCAGATTTTGTTTCTGGCAAGCCTAGCTCACGCGTCTGCTGCTCTCTCCAAGTTCTGCGATTAGATGGTATGGATGGTAACGTAAGCCAAACAAGGTGCTCCTACATGCAGAGACCCACCAATCAAGTGCGATGAGATGGTATGGATGGTAACGTAAGCCAAACAAGGTGCTCCTACATGCAGAGACCAGCGAGAGCCTAGCTGCTACATGCCAGTCTGGTTACCTATAAGCCTTCCAATCACACCCTAGTGAGCGGAATGAATGGCAAAACTGGTAATTGGTTGCCTCTTCCACAATCAAACTTGAAATTAACTGGTGTGGGAATAATAGCAATTCTCATTCTGAATCATGTGCATTTTAAACATATCTTCCAGGATGAAATACTAAAAACTCATACAACGTCCATGTGAAGAAGTGAACTTGCTGCTCCTTTTCTCAGTCACAGAGAGGAGGCGTTCAGTGTACCATGATACATACAACGCCCATGTGAAGAAGTGAACTTGCTGCTCCTTTTCTCAATCACAGAGGGGAGGCGTTCAGTGTACCATGATACATTACTTTGAGAAAGCAAGCAGCATATAAGCGAGCACAGAAAAACCTAATCCTTCGTTCTGGTTTCAGTAGAGTACGGATCGGTGTGGCCGACTCGGATTAATCAAGCCGAATTCAAAGAGAGAGGTCAAGAACCAACCCCAGTAAGCACTTGGCTCCCACAGAGCAGGCGCTTCGATTACCTGGGCCGCGGCCGGATCTGCGGGTCGAGGGCGCGGGGATCCCACCCGCCGGTGTCGGCGGCGCGAGGGGAGGACTCCCGGCAGCGGAAGCGGCGGTGGGCGCCAAGCGGAGGCTCAACAACGACGAGACGGCGCTCGAAGCGCGCGAGCGGTGGGGCGTGGCCGGCGACGGGACTCCCGGTTCCGGCCGCCGCTGGTCTGGCTCGGGGATAAGGCGGTCGCCTGCCCGAGTGCGGCTTCCGATCTAGGGTTCGCGTGCGGGGCCCCGCACGTCAGACGCAGTCCGCAGTGCTGAACGCAACGTAATTAGGCAATGACTCCTCAAATCCGCTTGGCTTCTTATTTTGGCAAAAACATAAAACACCTCTCCAACAACTCCTTAAATCTGCTTGGTATATTTCTCAACTCGGTAAACACCGTCCCCGCCCGCGTATATCTCCGCGCGCGGACTTGACTTGGTATCGTGGTTTTCGGCTTCGACGGCCCCCTCCCGCGCGAGCGATAGCCTCTCCCGCGCGCGCCAAACTCTTCCCGCGCCGTGCCCCCGATCGATCCCTCTTCCCGTCGCTGCTGCTGCTGGCATGGTCTGCTCGCCTGCTGTTGGACAGGACAGGTAGGTGTTGGACAGCACCTGCTGGTGTCGTTTGTTTCGTAGTGCAACTGATATATATACTAGTACCTCCCTCAACGTGTAGCTGATATATATGATTGCTGCAATCTCCACTCCAATCATATGAGACATACAGACTGAACCAAATAATACAAGGGATGCTAGTATAAAATGTTTGGATCATACAATCATACGAGACATACAATCATATGATGCGTGGAAGGCGGTGGCGGCCACGCACGCGAGATCGGTACTCAATCCGTCGCGCAGGAAGGAGGAGCGTCGTCGCGCAGGTAAGTGAAAAGTCACGTGCGTGGAAGGCCCAGTACCGGTTTGGAGAAAGGTGGGCCTATTTTTTCAATTTTACCAAGTGAGAATACTAACTTGTTGGAGACATATTTTTTTCCCTTGCCAAACAAAATAGCAACTTGCTATAACTCAAGATATAGCAAGTCAATTTTAAGGAGTTGTTGGAGATGCTCTACATCCTTCGAACTTCCAAAAATTTTACAAGATTCCCCCTCACATCGAATCTTTGACACATGCATGGAGTATTAAATATAGGTAAAAAAATAACTAATTACACAGTTTGGTTGTAAATCACGAGACGAATCTTTCGAACCTAATTAGCCCATGATTGGACATTAATTGTCAAATACAAACGAAAGAGTTACTGTGCTTCCAAAAATTTTACAGTACCAACTAAACACAGCCTTAATCGAAAAGAAAATGCCCCATGATCGTGACTTACGGGGCCGGCCGGTTTCGTGCGTCCGTGGAGGTCATGCGCACGGCCCACCACATGGACGGGTCGGGCTCCGTGCTGCTCGCGTGGAGAGGTCCGTAGGCGGCCGAAGCACACACCCAACCCACGGAAATTTCCACTCCGAGCGGTCGGCAGGGTGCCTTTCTGCAGGCCACCGATTCGGCCTAGGAACGATGGAGCGCGTCGGCCCATATGGGAGCCAGCGGCCCACACGGGACAACATACACTAGCATCGATCTCCTTCCAAGTCGGTGAGCGCGGTGGATAGGTAAAGCTGTATACAGGAAACGAGATGATTCCCCGCGTATTGCTGCGGGAATTATGGTGTGATTTATGATGATCGGTATTCAAAGATCTGAAGTTGGTAGGAGTTAAAAGATTCAAGTAGCATTCATTATTCATTCTTCGCCTCGTTTAGTTCCCCGAATCGGGGGTGGCAAACTTTGCACAGTGCCACCCCCGAACACTGTAGCACTTTTGTTTTTTAGTGGTAATAATTGTCCAAATTTTGATTAATTAGGCTTAAAATGTTCGTCTCGCAGAGTACAACAAAACTGTGCAATTAGTTTTTGATTTCATCTATATTTAGTACTCCATATATGTGCCGACATTTTGATGTGATGGGGAATCTTCTTTTTGTATAGTGAAATTTGGGGGTGAATTTTGGAATCTAAACAAGGCCCTTGAATGATTGCAAACAACATGTTGGAGTTTGAGTAAAAAAATTCATCAGGAGTTGAATAACTCCTCTATTGATTTTAGAAGATAGATAATATGAAAAATGTCAAAGGAAAACATAATGTTACTTATATGAGCTGAATAGACGATCTTGAGATCTAGACAAACATGCAGCCATTTAGTAGAATAAAGTGATGACTCACTAACGTGCATCTGGACTGCAGCTATTGGAGATAAGAATATATAAACTACTTGCTTATATAGTTTAGAAGCCATGCTCATAGAATTTGGTTGCAGTGGCGGTGACACTAGGAAAAGATGGTCAAGGACACTTTTTCACGGGTGATGATCTAGTCTACGGATTGATAATCACAACTCCCCCTCTGTTCTAAATTATAAGTTACTTAGACTTTTTTCGTACATCTATTTTGTTATGTATCTAGATGTATATGATGTACAAAAAAAAATCAAAGCGACTTATAATTTGGAACGGATGGATACTTATGTAGTGTTTGTTTTATTTAAAACTTTGTGTGTAATAATTGATATAGAAAAAGGTACAAACACAAACACAACTTTTAGAAGGCAAAAAATCTAACCAGCTCATCTACAGTAAACACGTCCGAATATAATGTTGAAGGGAAATCTGATGTTGCAGGGCTCAAACTACTGGCTGTATAGCAGAATAGAGAACGCAGCTCAAAAGTGTGTTTTTTTTAAACGAACCGGCATGAGAGCTACCCGCTATATTAAAAAGAAGAGATCGTCCAGATAAGCACCGTACAACCTCAGCCAAATTGGCTCTGTACATCCGCAAAAGGACGAAACAAACACTCTACAGCCCAAAAGTGTTTGAGGTTTCAACTCTATCCGAACCTAGGGGAATAATTAACTTCTAGGTTACCGATTTGTGGCATTCACACAAAACCTATCCCAAAATAATATCAGCAAAAGAGGAATTAATAAGAAAAGCAAGCACATGAAAGCAATTTTTGAGTGGCGGGGTGTAAAAGGAAAGCATCTTTTGGAGCAAGTAGCAGCGAAGCTACTCTGGGAATTGGTGAGCCTAGAAAAGCTTACTTCGTTCCTAAATCCTCTTTTGTCCTCAGGCGTTGCTTTATTCGTCTGTCTCCAGGAAGGCCAGATACCCAAATGTAGTTTTTGGCCAACAACCGTTTTGCTTCTCATCTTATAATTTTTTCTTTTTTGTAAAATTCTCATCGTATAGTTAGACACCATATCAGTAATACAATTTAAGTCTAAAGGAAGAAAACATCGTCCCAGTCGAACCCAATGCAAGTGACTAATGTCGAATTCAAACTCTTAAGTCCAAGTCTTCCAAAGATGATCCAATCTTATTATTACTAATTGAAGGCTCTAACGGAGCCTCCACCTTAATTCTCACGATACACACTAAAAAAATTTAGGTCCTATTTGGATGCAAAATATTTTGAGTTTTCAAAAACTAATATCATAGTTTTATGAAATAGTTTGGTTTTAGAGTGACATGAAGTGTTTGGATGCAACAAATTTTATAGTTTTGAATACCATAGTATTGCTAAAATTGTAGTCTTTTTAGAGTTTTAAAAACTCTACTCTAAACCACTTTTTTCTAATGATAATGGTACCCTCAGGGCGTCTGGACGGATGGGACAGATCCACTCGCGCCGTGCACCCCTGCACCTTGCACCGGACCCGCCTCGCGCTGCGCGTGCCTCGTACCTCGTGCCTCGTGCCGTCGTCGCCCGCGCCTCACGCTGCGCTCCCCCGCACCGTGTCAACTAGCCTCCATTGAGCGGTAGCGAGTAGATGAGCATATGTTGCAACTGTATGTTTCATGCATTTCATATGTATGTTGCATATGTTTCATCTGGATGTTGCAAAAGTAGATCTGGTGTTACATAAGTTGTAATGGCTATACACGTATGTTGCAAATGTATGTTTTAAATGTTTTAGCTGTTTCAAACGTATGTTACAAGTGTTTTATTTGGATGTTGTATATATATGTTGCAATGGCCATACACGTATGTTGTAAGTGTATGTTTCAAACGTTTTATCTATTTCAGATGTATGCTACAAGTGTTTTATCTAGACGTTGCATATGTTTCAGTGGATATACACAAATGTTGCAAGAGTCTATTCAAAATGTTTTATCTGTTTCAAATGATATTGTTTATTTGGATGTGTCAGTTGCTATAAACATATATGTTGCAAACATATGTTTATGAATGTTTCACATGTTTCAGATGTATGTTGTAGAAGTGCTTCATGTTGCAACTTTAGCAAGTGTAGGAAGCGGACGCATGCAGAGGCGATCCCCACGGGCGTAGTGGTCCCCACATGCGCCACAAGCGAAGCGGGCTGGGTGGTCCCTACCTGCATGCGCATCAATACGTATGTGCACGACATGCAGGCGCTGCGGCATGTGGGGCGGGCGTGCAGGCGCAATAGTTGCATGCGGGGCATAGACGCTATTCCATTTCTTCATGAGTGGAGTGCATTAATTTTGTGTGGGAGCCGTGCATGCAGTGGAAAAATTGTTGTCACTCCTGCAGCTGCACACAGTAGAGAGAGGGCAATGCTGACACATGCGAGATTAGAGGGAGAGCTAGCAGGGCGTCTAGGTGGGTGCTCGGCGCTGGGGTTGGTACATAGGAGGAGCTGAGGTGCAGCAGTCAGATGAAAGCTCTAGTTTAGTTTTGGTGAATTGATGAAACCCTAGGTGCTAACCTTTTACTCTAAGTGATCATGAGATAGGGTAGCACATTCCAAGTGGGAGCTAATGATGAAGATCATGATGATGGTGGTGATAGCCATGGTTATGATCAAGTACTCAGGCTTAGAAAAGAAGAAAGAGAAAAATAAAATGGACTCAAGGCAAAGGTGATTTTGATAGGACCATTTTGTTTTGGTGATCAAGACACCTAGTGGGTGTGATCACATTTATGATAGATAGCCATACTATTAAGAGGGGTGAAACTCGTCGTGAAATACGATTATCAAAGTGACACTATATGTTCTAACTCATTTCATATGCATTTAGATTCTAGCGAGTGCTAACACCCTTGAAAATGTTTGTGAAAATATGCTAACACATATGCATAAGGTGATACACTTGGTGGTTGACACATTTGAGCAAGGGTGAAGTGTTCACGCTTGAAAAGGAGCTGAAATAAGGGCATCGGACCCTGCTTCACTGAGTGTCGGATCGGCCTCTGGCTGGGTCAGACGGCAGACCCTAACGCGTGTGAAGAGAGAAGGCGGCATCGGACCAGGGCTCGTGGGGGCATCAGACTGACCGCACGCACTGTTCATTCAGTGTCGCCCGTGTGAGTGAAAGTAGGCGCGACACGTGGTAGCGTCGAACTCACAACTGAGTCCGACGGTCGGCGTCGGACCAGTGTCCGAGGGGTTTTACCCTCTCTGGACCTTAATGGACCGTGTTAGACCATCCCTATGTGGAGTCCGACGGCGAGTTCAACAGCCTGGGTCCGACCGTGGTGATTAGTGCGTGACTGCTTGATCATTGGCGGCAACGGTCGACTTTGTTTGATTGGGAGCATGGCAGCGTGAGAGTGGCCGTGGCAAGGCCTCAGATCTTGTGTTGGACGGTCCGATGGCATGTGCCAGAGAGTCTGATGGTCACTTATGTGATCCAACAGCTCTATTTCATAGGGGCTTCTATTTAAGCCCCATGGCCGGCTCTTGCTCACTCTCTTGACTATTTTCATTGACATAGCAACCTAGTGAGTTGAGCCAAAGCCCTCCCACTCATCTCCATCATTGATTCATCATCTTTGTAAGATTAGGAGTGATTCCAAGTGTATTGCTTGAGTGATTGCATCTAGAGGCACTTGGTGATTGTGTTTCACTTTGGGACTCGCTTGTTTCTCTTGGTGGTTGCTGCCACCTAGACGGCTTGGTGCAACGAAGGTGATTGTCTCCGGCTCTGATCATGGTAATTGTGAGGGGTTCTTGACTTTTCCCCGATGGAGAGCCAAAAGGTACTCTAGTGGATTGCTCATGACTTGTGTGATCCTCATCTTGTGTTGGTTGTGCGGCACCCGATTGCGGATTAGGCGTGTGATGCCTATTAGCGCGTGAACCTCCAAGTGAGTGAATTGCCACAATGCGGACTAACTTGCCGGCAAGCAAGTGAACCTCGGTGAAAAATCATTATATCATCTTGTCTCTGAGGATTTCATTGGTATTCATTGTGATTAATTGATTATCTCTTGCCACGGCAGTATAACTTCACTACCTCACTCTTGTATTTACTTTTCTAGTGTAGCTAAGCTCTTTAGTGTAATTGGTTTTGAGAGCTAGCTTGTGTCTTATTTAGTGGTTAGTGAGGCTCTTTAGTTAGTCTTTGAGAGCTCACTAACTTAGTGGTAGTGACTTAGCCTCTTGTGTGTGAAATAGAGATTATAGCGACTAGAATTATGGATAGGAGGCTTGCATTTTGAGTAGGCTAGCGCAACACTCGCTTCACTTCATAATTGTCTAACCACTTGGCTTAAGTGTTGTTGTAGAATTTTTTATAGGCTATTCACCCCCTCTAGCTATTAGGACCTTACATCAGGGCAGACAATGCGGCGGGCTGGCGCGAGCATCCGAACGGGGGTTAGTGTCCTGATGTCCGGACGCTAGCCATGCCCTTTTTCTAAACCATGGTTTTGCACATCAATAGGTTCTATCTTTATTTTCTTAACACTATGGTTTCTTAATAGTACAACATCCAAACAAGGCCTTATCTTGGAAATTCTCACAAAAATAATAAGGATCCAGCGATCAATTTCGATAGACTCCAATCAACATTATTTATAATAACTAGCCCATCAATCTATCTCTAGTATGGGCAAGAATCTTATATTATAGATCATATGGGTATTAAAAGTAAAGTGAATAAATTAAATTAGAACATACAACTAAACAAAATTGATTATCTTTTAGTTCTTTACTATATCTTCCTATTCATATCCTAACACAATACACATTTAGATACTCTATAATCTCTATGCGGTTGCGATGAATCTATCAATTACTCTATATAGAATTCATCCGTTGTATGGTACCTCTGCGAGATGTTAATTATTTCGTTGTAACATTGGTTTAAGTTATGTTAGCTTTTGTTGTATCTATTCTTTTGACATTCCATGAATTTATATTTTCGCTTTCAAGTTTGACATTAATTCGTTATCGCAGAGTTCTTGTTGTATCATTTATTCAAAATTTTCTCTTATGTTTTTATTAAAAATTAATTCTAGGTCCAAAACTCCACTTTTAGTTACTACAATAATGGTATAAACAATCATTTCATCTGGCACCATGACACTCAAGATGTTAAAATTCTTCTATCAAAAAATTATGTGTAATATTATGGTTTCTTTGTCACAGAATTTCAATGTAATTTAAAATAAATTGCAGTGTCATTGAACCTAGTTTGTCAAGGGAACATTTTCTTTTCAATATTGATAAACTATAATATATACTTGGTATATATGGTGACATACTGACATATAGTATTTATGTTTACTTTGAATTTAACAAGGGCAAGCTGAGTTAGAACAATTGTCGGTGTCCGGTCCCGAGGGGGTCCTAAACTGACTCGCAAGTGCTGCGTGTCCCTATCCTAGATGGTGATGCAAGGAGAACACACGGGGGTTTATCCTGGTTCGGGCGGAAGAAGGCCCTACGTCCAGCGGGGGGAGAGAGTTTTGTATTTCCTTGCACCGAGGTGCTTGTGTAGGGGTTACAAGCTTGTGAGAGAGGGCGGAAAGCCCAAGTCTCAGAGAAAGAAAGAAGAGTACAAAGATGATTGCTTGAGATGTTGATCTCTGTGTTGGGAGCCTTGGGTTGCCGGTACTTGGCTTTGGACCTGTGCCTTGCCAGTCGCCCGTGTCCCTTTGTAGGGTCCTGGCCTGCCCTCTTTATAGGGTAAGAGGAGGCCAGGACACCGGGGAGTCTTGAGGTGATGTTTTGTCGAACCCTGTTGAAGAGACTGTAGCGATGTGCCCCAGGAATGGAAGGCCATCCCCGGACACCGTGGTGACGTAGAGGATGAGACGCCAAAATGACTCGGAGCATCGTGCCATGCCGTCCCTCTTTTCCTGTTGAACTGTGCTGGGCGTCGAGGTTGGGTCGAGGCCGGGTCTATGTCGAACGGATAAGGCCGAATCCCCGAGATTGTGGAATACGGGTCTTGTCGTATCCTCCCTCGAGGGTGATCGTCGGTAAACAGTGCATGGTAAGGTGTGTATAGTGACAGCTTTCACCTCCCATCACGGGATGGGCAGTAAAACAGTGAAGGCTGACACTGGCATTGCTCACATGTCGATCCTGGTTGTGACCATACCGGATGGTGGTAGTAGGTAATCTCATTAAATGCTCTGACTTTTGTCTTGGGGTAGGTGAAGTGAGGGGGTCGAGCGCCTGACCCGGGGTCGCGCGAGTCGAAGATTTTTCCGTTGGGCGAACGAGCCTCGTGTGAGTCGGAGTGTGGTCGAGGTGCCTTGCCGTACAGGGCGCGGTCGAGGCGTTCCCGTCGAGGGTGCCTCGTACGAGTCGGAGCCGGGGCGCGGTCGAGGTGCTCCGTCGAGCCAGCCTCGTACGAGACGGACCTGACGTGCGGTTTTGAGGTGGGTTGCGTTTCGCTGTGGCTTAGTCGTTTTGTTTTTTATTATCGATGATGTGGGTACCCCCATACTGTTGGTACCGATAGTAGCCCCCGAGCCTTTGGGTGAGTGTGGGATCACTCTCCCAGAGGTTTGTTAGCTAATGAACTGGAGTCGTAGCATCGTAGTTTTTTCCGGTGGGGGCGCGCGAGCGCACCCGCCGGGTGTAGCCCCCGAGGCCTCGGTGGAGTGTTGAGACTCCTCCAAGGTCTTTTGCACGTCTTATTTGGGAATGGTTTGTTGCGGTCGAGCCCCCGAGCCTCGTGCGTGTGAGGTCGATCAGGGTTCCGACCGTCTTCTGTCGTGCGACCCTCACGCTCATCCTTCAGAGAGGAGGAGGGGTGGGAACGCCGTACTACCCCCGTTTGGGCGAGTTTCGACGATCTCCGGCGAGCTGCTAGCGGGGGAATTCGAGTGGGAGCCTGTGCTCCAGTCGTTAGGAGTCGGCTAGTGGCCCGGAGGCGCTCTCAAAAAATGCCAAGGAGTGGTCGTGTGGATGTCGGTTCCCTGCGACGGGATCCGAGGGCTCGGTGCCTCCCTCGAGGGGATTCCTACGTCGACCTCCTTCTTTGGCCTCGAATACGTCTTGGGGTGCCTCGAGAGCGTGGCTCGAGCCCTGGCCATGCACGGGCGCACCCCTAGTCATCCCTAACTCCGTTGCTCGAGGGCAGCTGTCGAACCCGGATCGAGGGCCAGCTCCCGCTCCCTCGAGACCTACGGCGGGCTCGGGGCCCGTTTACCAGGTATCTAGGAATATCCGTCCGCGGATCTCGCCCCGCCCATTAGCCAGGCGTGCCTTTTTAGGGCGAGATCGGCGCGGTAGTGGGCAACGTGGCGTGCGGTTACGGTGTGGGGGACGGCCACGTGCCCAGCTCCTGCGAGATTGAGGGAAACGGTTAGGTGAGTGCATTAAATGCGGGAAACCGCCCCTACCTTTTCGCGCGGCCGTTGGGCTTTCACCGGGGCTATAAAAATAAAGCCTAGGGGTCCGCCTCCCCTACCGATCCTTTGCGTTCTTGCAACCTTTGCCTTAGACAGCCCTTTGCCCCTTGCGTTCTCCGCCCACATCCCGCGCCGCCGCCACCGCACCCTCTTTGTTCGTCCGGCTCTCCGTAGCACCAATGGCAGGAAAGAGCCAGATCCTTCCCGCCGATGACTGGGCCGCCTCCTCGGTGACGGAGAGGAGGTTGGAGGAGCTGGTCGAGGATGGGCTGCTGCGGCCGAGGACGAGTCGGTCGCGGCCGGAGTGGATTGCGCCGCCTCCTGGCCATCGGGAGCCGGCGCCCCCCGAGGGGTACGTGGTGAGCTTCATCTGCTTCCACGAGTGGGGATTCGGCGTACCGGCGACCGTCTTCATGCGCGCGCTCCTCCACTACTACCGGGTGGAGCTGCACCACCTCGCCCCCAACGCCGTTGCGTAGGCCGCCATCTTTGTGGCGGTCTGCGAGGGCTACCTAGGGGTGGAGCCACAGTGGAATCTGTGGCTTCACCTCTTCAAGGCCGAGCTCTTCGCCAAGAAGGTGGGGGAGAAGGGGCTCGGTGCGCGGCTCGAGCGGGGAGCTACGTCCTGCAGGTGAGGTCGAGCCGGGCGGATCTGTATATCCCGGCTCACCTCATCATCCTCGAACAGTGGTTGGCACGAGGGCTGGTTCTACCTCCGCAACGATGAGAATCAGTTGCCGAGGTATACTGGCCGAGTGCTGACCGCTCGAGAGGACAACTAGAACTACAGAGTCCCAGAGGCCGAGAAGCCGTGCCTGGACCCGCTGCTGGCGGCGTTGCAGCAGCTCCGCCTTTGGGGCTTGACGGCGGCGGCGGTGGCCACGGCGTTTCACCGACGTAGGGTGATGCCGCTATGTCAGCGCCGCCTCCGCCTCGACCAGATGACTCCAGAGGCGTCCCTGGAGGGGAGCCGGATGTCCCACGAGTCCCTCATCCTCGAGGAGGTCCTCCGGCGGGCGCGCCGGATGGTGGGAAATTTCAAGGTGGAGGAGGTCGACAGGGTCCCCATGCGACCTACCCAGGGGTTCGAGCCCGTGGTAAGTGTTTTTGGGTCGGTACGTTCGCTTGTTTCGTTTATCTTAGGATTTTGCTGATTTGGTCGAGGCCGACGCGCAGGATCTGTCGGCGTTGCGGGAGACGCGGCCGCCAGTCCTAGAGGACCAGCCCGCCCGGGAGGCTCGACGCCAGCGCGCGTCCAAGAAAAAGCAAGTCAAGGAGTCAGCCAAGAAACGACAGCTCCGCAAGGCCAAGGAGGCGGAGGCGCTGAAGAAACTTCGGCGCCAGCAGGCCATCGACGGGGTCCCCCTTGCAGAGTCTCCCTCTGAGACGGTCTCAGGGGAGGATGACGACGACAGCGATGGCGAAGACGACGACGCCCTATCGTGGTATGAAGCCGCGACCGGCCTGGGGGACCTCCCCGACATTCGCCCCCTATTGGAGCCTGTCGGGGGTCGTCCTCCTCGGTCGTTGTGGTCGAGGAGACGGAGGAGGAGGCAGAGAAGGAGGCGGGCCCCTCGACGGGAGGGGCCGCCTTACCCCGGACCCAGCAGGGGGGGTCGAGCGAGCCGCCTGCACCGATTCAGGCCCCGCCAGCTTGGGCGGAGGCTGGAGCAGCGGCCTCGGCATCGTCATCGGTGGCGCCACCGGTGGGCGTGAGGACCCAAGGCCAGCTGGCCTCGGAGGCACAGAGGACGTAGGGCGGCGCTCCGGCCAGGGCCCCAAGGAGTGCCCGGCCTGCTGGTGGGGCTACCGCGAGGCCACCACCGGCCGCGCCGGGAGGTTTGGACCGTCCGGGGTCGAGGCCCTTGGTGCCGATTTCCGGGTAAGTGTCTGTGTTTGATTCTTCCGCCTTTCTCTGGATCCGTTCACTGACGTTCCTTCTCACTTTGTAGGTTAAAGCGGAAGGCGGAGCTGATGGGGCCTACCCCCGTGAAGTCGCTTCGGGCGAGCGCCGTCGTCATTAACCAGACGGCGGCGCAGGATGCCGGCTGGGTCCAGCGGGTTGAGGCCACGAAGGAGCGCTTGAGGCAGCAACAAGGGGCGGCCCAGGCGACGGCAGGTGCCTCGCGGGCTGCCAGTTCCGACCCCACCGCGCAGGGGTCAGGACCGGCGGAGATGGTGGCGCCCAGCACGGGCGAGGCGGAGCCCAGTCCGTCGTCGATGGCCGAGGCCGCCGTCGAGGCCACAACGGCAGAAGCATCCGTCTGCGACGCGGAGCGGGCGGATGCAGATGTGGCTATGGAGGAGGTCCCGCCGGCAGCGGGACAGGAGGCGGCACAGGCGGGAGAGTCGCAGCCGCAGCAAGACCCGCCGGCGGAGCCGGCGGCTACGGTGGAGGGTGGGGCAGTCGAGCCCCTGCCCGAGGCCCCAGAAGAAGAGGTGCCGGTAGTCGAGGCGCCGGCTCCTGAGATGCCGGCGGTCGAGGGGCCGGCCCCTTCGGAAGAGCTGGCGCCGGTCACGGTGGACCTCACCCTCGACGACTCTCCCCTGGACAAGGGGAAACAGGTGGTCGGAGTCTAGGAGGGCGAGGCCGCAGACCAGGCTGGTGCCTTGACGGTAGTCGGTGAGGCGGGAGCCGCGGGCGAGGCCAGTCCTTCCGCGGGGCCGGGAGACGCCCCGGCTGGATCATCGTCCTCGTGGCCGGACATCACCGTGCTGGCTATAGCGCGGGCGGAGGCGGAGATACCACGGTGGGGGGGTCCGTCCCTCCAGTTCAGGGACGCCGCGAACCCCGACGCCGAGCCCATCTTCACCCTGAACGACAGGGACGAGGTGCACCGCTGGGAGTACCTCGAGGGTCTCCGTCGACACCTCGAGCGAGCGCTTCATGTGGCAACGGAGACCTTATCGCGAGGTGTGCGGGATGCCACCGAGGTATGTTTGACTTGTCAGCTCCTTTCGTGGTTCTCTTGGTGTCTTTTTCCCTCGGCTCTTAATCTTTTTGGTTTTTTCGAACTATGATCAGGAGCTCAAGGAGTACTCCCACCGCAAGTCACTCTTCATCCAGGATGAGAGTGGTGTGTGGGCTGCGCTAACCCAGCAACGGGTTCTGGTCGAGGAGGCCCAGAAACGGCTTTCCGATCGGAATGCCGAGATGGCTGAGCTGCGCGTTGCCTACGCGGCGGTGAAGGAGGAGGCGATGCAGGCCTGGGCGACTGAGGCCATGGTGCGCGCAGACGTGGCCAAGGCTCGGGAGGAGGCTGCTCAGGCCCGCAGGGATCTCGAGCCCCTGTCGGCACGGGTGTAGGAGCTCGAGGAGGACGTTTCCCAGGTCAGCCGTCAGCGCGACGCCCTCAACGTCCAGATCGGGTAGGTCACAGCTCGCTTTGGCGCTCTGAAGGACGAGATCACGGCGCTGAACGGAGCCGTCCAGGAGAAGGACGCGGCTCTCCAGACCGCCCGCCAGGAGATCGAGGCGCTGAGGGCGACCGTTCGTGACAGGGACGGCGCTCTTCAAGAGCTCGAGAGGACGTGCGGGGGGCTCCGCGACGAGGTCGTGGGCTTGCAGACCCACACCGAGGGTAAGTGTGGTTGTTGCGGCCACGGCGTCGAGGCCCCGTGTTAGTATTAATTCAGTTTATTATTGTTTCAGAGCTGGAGAGAGAGAATCGGGTGGCTCAGGCGTCTGCCAATTCCTTCCAGAGCCTCCTCGAAGCCGAGACCCAGAGGACCCAGTTGCTCCAGGGCGCGATCACCTCCGTGTGTGACGGCCTGGGGGTCGAGCTCGACGCCGACACCGGGGAGGACGCCCCGGGGAACTCCTTCGTCCGCCGGATGGCGGTGCTGGGCCGCCTCGTCCGTGAAAGGATACGGGGCGGCCTTCACCATGGCGTGTAGAGGGCGCTGGCCGTCGTCCGGTCTGGGTTTGTGTTTGACATGGAGCTTGTCGCTGACGGCTTCATCACAGACCCGGATCGGACAGACGAGGAGAACGAGGACGCCTGCCTGGAGCTGATCGGAGCCGCAGAAGAGCCTGAGAGCCACCTAGCCTCACTTTTCGAAGCCGAGGTGGTTCCGCCTGCCGACGATGAGGGCCTGTGAGCCAAATCTGGGCGCAAAGGCTCGTGTAATTAATTAGTTTTTCGTATTTTAGTCGTGGTGGCCTCGGAGGCCTTGAAAACTCGAGACATGAACCGGTGTTTGGTTATTTAAGTTTTGTTTGAGCTTTTCTTCCCTTTATCGCTTGAATCGTGTTCTCGCATGATTTACTTAGCACGCGGTTGCGCCCTTTGGCGTAAGGGAGCGAGTGGAGGTACCGTAGCCTCGAAGGCGTAAGTGATCTCACGGCTCGACTGCCCTCGAGCTTCAGGGTGCCTCTTGCGGCCTCGTAGATCAGGTAAGAACCTGATCTAAGCGATAGGGGGTGTATTCCTTTTCAAAGTTATGAACCGCCATTAGGTCTACTTAACGTGCGGTCGTGCCCCTAGGCGTGAGGGGTGAGCGGAGGTACCGTAGCCTCGGAGGCGTAAGCGATCTCGCAGCTCGAGAGCCCTTTTGAGCCCCAGGGCGCTCTCGTAGCGTTGTTTGACTTAAGAGGTAGTTCTTCAACTTTGAAAAAAGAGTACAAGTTTTTTTGGGGACTAGGGGTTCCCCCCTTTAGCCCCCGAGGGAGGGTCGATTCTGGGAGAACAGAGTCGATCCTTCCTCATTGTTTGCAAAATGAAAATTTGAACATCGTTGTATTCTTTATTGACGAGATTGAAAAGAAATTACAGAGCCTCGAGGCTTTTTAAGGAAAAAAGCGACGTAGTTGTTCAATGTTCCAAGCGTTGGTGAGGATTTCGCCCTTCTCGTTGGATAGCTTGTAGGTGCCCGGCTTTAATACTTCTGTGACGATGTACGGTCCTTCCCATGGTGGCGTGAGCTTGTGCCGTCCCTTGGTGTTTTGGTTCCGCCGTAGCACCAGGTCGCCGACGTTGAGGTCACGCTTGCGGACGTGTCTGTCGTGGTAGCGTTGGAGACCCTGCTGGTACCTGGCAGAGTGCAACAGAGCCACATCCCAGGCTTCCTCGAGCTGGTCGAGGGCATCTTCTCTTGCGGCGTCGTTCTTTCTCTCGTTGTAGGCCTTTAGCCTTGGGGATCCATACTCTATGTCAATGGGGAGCACGGCCTCAGATCCGTAGACTAAGAAGAACGGAGTGAACCCCGTGGCTCGACTCGGCATTGTTCTTAAGCTCCACATGACCGAGGGAAGTTCGGCAGCCCATCTCTTGCCATGTTTGTTTAGCTTGTCGAAAATTCTGGGTTTCAGGCCTTGCAAGACCATGCCGTTGGCATGTTCCACTTGGCCATTTGTTTTTGGATGAGCCACGGCTGACCAGAGCACACGGATGTGATGGCTGTCGCAGAAATCCAGAAACTTTTTACCTGTGAACTGGGTGCCATTGTCTGTGATGATACAGTTGGGAACCCCAAAGCGATGGATAATGTTGGTGAAAAAGAGCACAGCTTGCTCGGACCTGATGCGGGTGATAGGGCGGGCCTCGATCCACTTGGAGAATTTGTCGATTGCAACGAGCAAGTGGGTGAAGCCGCCGGTTGTCCTTTTCAAAGGTCCGACAAGGTCGAGCCCCCAAACGGCAAACGGCCACGTGATGGGAATGGTTTGCAGGGCGTGTGCTGGGAGATGGGTATGTCTCGCATAGTACTGGCAACCTTTGCAGGAGCGTACTAGCTTGACAGCGTCGGAGACCGCGGTTGGCCAATAGAATCCTTGTCGGAAAGCATTTCTGACGAGGGTTCGAGGCGCTGCGTGATGACCGCAAGCCCCCGAGTGCAGATCGTCGAGCAGGTTTCTGCCTTCCTCATTCGTGATGCAGCGTTGGAGGACGCTAGTAGGGCTACGGCGGTACAGCTCCCTACTGTCACCAACGATCACAAAGGTTTTGGTCCGGCGAGCGATCCGTCGAGCCTCGGTCTTATCCGAGAGGAGGTCCCCTCGGATAAGGTAGTCGAGGTACGGAACGCGCCAGTCAGGCTCGAGGTCAGATGGAGGGGTCAAACCTTCCACCTGCATGGCTTCAGCCCTGGTCGAGGGGGCTTCTGCCTCAGATGGGGGGTCGAGTGACGTCCCGTCGACCCCTCCGTCTGGCCCAAGGTCGACGGATGGCTGCTGAAGATCTTTTGCGAAAACGTCTGGTGGAACCGTAGTTCGACTGGACGCGATTTTCGCAAGTTCATCGGCGACCTCATTATACCTGCGTGCGATGTGGTTGAGCTCGAGGCCGTGAAACTTGTCCTCGAGGCGCCGCACCTCTTGGCAGTAGGCTTCCATCTTGGGATCACGGCAGCTCGAGCTCTTCATGACCTGATCGATCACGAGCTGGGAGTCGCCTCGAACGTCAAGGTGTCAGACCCCGAGCTCGATGGCAATTCTCAGCCCTGTAACGAGCGCCTCGTATTCGGTGACGTTATTTGACGCAGGAAAATGAAGCCGGATGACGTAACGCATGTGAACCCCGAGGGGCGAGATGAAGAGCAAACCCGCGCCTGCTCCTGTTTTCATCAATGACCCATCGAAGTACAGGGTCCAGAGCTCAGCTTGGAGCTGTGCAGGGGGAGTTAGGTGTCGGTCCACTCGGCCAGGAAGTCTGCTAATACCTGCGACTTAATAGCTTTGCGCGGCGCATAAGATAGGGTCTCGCCCATGAGTTCGACCGCCCACTTGGCAATTCTACCCGAGGCTTCCCGGTTCTGGGCTATCTCTCCCAAGGGGAAAGAAGAAACCACAGTTACCGGGTGACCCTCGAAGTAGTGACGAAGCTTGCGCCGTGTCAGGACGACGGCATATAGCAGTTTTTGGATTTGTGGGTACCGTACCTTGGTTTCCGAGAGAACCTCGATGATGAAATAGACCGGTCTCTGGACGAGCAAGGTATGTGCTTCCTCGGCCCGTTCGACAACCAGGACCGCGCTGACTACTTGCGATATCGCGGCGACATAAAGTAGGAGCGGTTCTCCTAGGGTCGGAGAGACGAGGATCGGTGAGTTAGAGAGTGTGGCCTTGAGTTTTGCAAGAGCTTCCTCAGCCTCGAGGGTCCAGGAAAAATGCTCCGATTTCTTCAAGAGGCGGTACAGAGGGAGTGCTTTTTCGCCGAGGCGCGAAATGAAACGGCTGAGTGCCGCCAAGCGACCTGTGACCCTTTGTACGCCCTTCAGATCTCGGATGGGGCCCATCTTGGTTATCGCTGTGATTTTTTCTGGGTTGGCTTCGATGCCATGCTTAGACACGATGAACCCTAAAAGCATACCTCGGGGAACGCCAAAAACACATTTCTCAGGATTGAGCTTGATGTTTTTCGCTCGGAGACATTTGAATGCGACATCAAGGTCGTTGACTAGATCGTTGGCTTGTTTTGTTTTGACAACAATGTCATCGACATAAGCCTCGACGGTCGACCCGATGTGTTCTCCAAAAACGTGCTGCATGCATCGCTGGTACGTAGCCCCTGCGTTCCGGAGACCGAAAGGCATCGTAACGTAGCAGTACATGCCGAATGGGGTAATGAATGAAGTCGCGAGCTGGTCGGACTCTTTCATTTTAATCTAGTGGTAACCGGAGTATGCATCTAAGAATGAGAGAGTTTCACATCCCGCGGTGGAATCAACGATTTGATCAATGCGTGGTAAAGGAAAGGGAACTTTTGGACATGCTTTATTTAAACTAGTATAGTCTACACACATCCTCCACTTCCCACTCTTTTTCCTAACTAATACAGGATTAGCTAGCCACTCGGGATGATGAACCTCCTTGATGAATCCGGCCTCCAGCAGCTTGTGTATCTCCTCACCGATGACCCTGCGCTTCTCCTCGTCGAAGCGGTGCAGGCGTTGCTTCACCGGTTTGGAGCCAGCCCAGATCTCCAAGGTGTGCTCGGCGACTTCCCTGGGTATGCCCGGCATATCCGAGGGACTCCACGCAAAGATGTCGATGTTCGCGCGGAGAAAGTCGACGAGCACTGCTTCCTATTTGGGATCGAGGGTGGCGCTGATGCTCAGCACCTTCCCTTTGGGATTGGCAGGGTCGAGGGGCACGAGCTTGACGTCTTCTGCGGGCTCGAAGCTGCCGGCATGGCGCTTTGGGTCGGGAATCTCGTTGGCGATACCGTCGAGGTCTGCAGCCAAGGTCGCCGATTCCAAAACAGCCTCACCGTGCTTGACACACTCGACGTCGCACTCGTAGGCATGTTCATATGAGGGCTCCACAGTGATGACACCGTTTGGGCCTAGCATCTTGAGCTTGAGGTAGGTGTAGTTTGGGATCGCCATGAACCTGGCGTAGCATGGGCGCCCGAGGATAGCGTGGTACATTCCACGGAATCCGACCACTTCGAAAGTGAGCGTCTCCTTTCTGAAGTTGGCCGGTGTGCCAAAGCAAACAGGCAGATCGACCCGTCTGAGGGGTTCTGCCCGTTTCCCTGGCACGACTCCGTGGAAGCCCCCGACGCTAGGTTGGAGGCGCGCTCTCTCGATCCCCAGAAGGTCGAGGGTCTGGGCGTAGATGATGTTGAGGCTACTTCCGCCGTCCATGAGCACCTTGGTGAGGCGTGTGTTGGCGATGACGGGGTCAACAACAAGCGGGTATACTCCCGGACTGGGGACGTGGTCAGGATGATCATCATGGTCGAAAGTGATGGCCGTCTCCGACCAGTCAAGGAAGCGGGGGACTGCCGTTTGTACGGAGAAGACCTCACGCCACTCTCGTTTGCGCTGGCGCGCTGAGAGGCGGGTCGAGGGTCCTCCGTAGATCATGAAGCAGTCATGGATCTCGGGGAATCCCCCATCCTTGTCGTCACCCTTGGGGTCTTCCTTCTTGTCATCCTTCTTAACGCCGACGCCCTCAAAGTACCTGCAGAGCATGTGACAATCTTCGAGGTTATGGTTAGTGGGTCCCTTGTGGTAGGGACATGGCTCTTTGAGCATTTTGTCGAAGATGCCCCCGCCGGGGGGGGCTCGAGGTTTCTTGCGCTCGGCAGCAGCGACAAGCTCGTCGGCCGGGGCCTCGAGCTTGCCTTGCTAGTTCTTCTTCTTCTTCCGGTTGTTCCTCTTGGAGCCCCGATTGGATCCCGCGGGATCATCGACCTTCTGCTTCCCTTTGTCTTGGTCACCGCCGAAGATGGCACCAACTGCCTCTTCGCCGGCGGCAAAGTTGGTGACGATGTCCATCAACCCGTTGGCAGTGAGCGGGGTGTTACGGCCCAACTCTCGGACTAACTCCTTGCAGGTGGTTCCGGAGAGGAAAGCCATAATTACGTCGGAGTCGGTGACGTTGGGGAGCTCGGTGCGCTGCCTGGAGAAGCATCGGATGTAATCCCGGAGGGATTCACCTGGTTTCTGCTTGCAGCTCCGGAGGTCCCACGAGTTGCCGGGGCGCATGTAGGTCCCCTTGAAATTTCCCTCGAACACCCTCACGAGATCGTCCCAGTCGTAGATCTGTCGAGGTGGGAGATCCTCGAGCCAGGCTCGGGCGGTGTCGGAGAGGAACAGGGGGAGTTGTTGAATGATGACCCGGCTGACACGCCAAGCGGAAATCGGCGAGCCAAAGTTCAGGTTTGGTCTCACCGTTGTACTTGATGAGAGTCGTGGGAGGGCGAAACCAAGCCGGGAGCACTGTTTCACGGATAGCCTTACTGAAGACCCGAGGGCCCGGAGGCTCGGGTGAAGGACTACGATCTTTTGAGCTATCGTAGCGTCCACCCCTGTGCACGTGGTAGCCTCGAGCCACGCCGTCACCGTGCTTGCGCGTGTGGCGCTCGACGATGTTGCCACGGGTGTCTCGAGGTTCGCGGTCGTTGGCGGTGGGCTCAGGGGCAGGAGCTACCCGGTTTCGCTGGGCAGGCTCGGGATGAACCGAGGCCTCTCTCTCCTGTCGGGAGGGCTCGACGAGCCGCTCCGAGGCTGGCTCGCGTCGCCTCGAGGCAGAGCTCTCGGCCTGCTGCATGGCAGCAGTCTCGAGAAGCTCTCGGATTTCATCTCGAGCCCGACGGGCGTCGGGGTTTGATGGCTCGGGCATGTTACGGAGGAGCATGGCGGCGGCGACGACGTTTTGGCTGGCTCGAGCGAAGACCGGGGGGTCGACCACCCGGTCCTCATCGATGCGATGGTTGACGTCGCGGGCCCTCTCGCGAGCTCTTCCGCCAAGTGCGCGTTCCGCGCGCTCACGCTCGATGGTTTGTTGGAGTAGGTGCAGGTTTTCCCGCTCCTCGTCGAGCCTATCCTGCAACTCGCGAATTTGCTCGAGCTGCATCCCTTGATCCGCAAGGAACTGAGCCTCGTCCTGCTCAGCAGGGAGCTCGACATGAGGTGGCGTGTGCCTTCCTTCGACCGGCTCTTCATCCTCCGATTCCGACGTGCTTTCAACATCGACGTTGAAGCATTCGCGGGTCGGATCATAGGTGTCATCAGCCGAGTCGAAGTCAGGAGCGCCAAAGTAGTAGTATGACGGGGGAATGTGAGGTCGTCGCAGATCACCTCCGTGATCGCGACGCTGAAAAGCGGTCACACGGGGCTCTGTCTCTGGGGTTTCCGTAGAGTCCAGATAATCAGAGGCTGGCGTGGATGCAACGAGGTCCAGAGTGGAGCGTAGATGGTGCCCGGAGAGTTCCTCATAGGCACTCATGCTAGTGCTTACGGAGGAAGCGTATGCCCGGGCAACCGAGTCTAGCCCAAACGGGAATGGTGACGGAGATGTCGCTGCCCGCGCCGGAATGGCTGATCCGGGCAGTGGTGGTGTCTCACCGGACGGGGGAGCGGCGGAATTCTCCGTCGGCATCTTACCCTCAGCCAAGCTCATCCTACCCAAACCCTCAACGAGGAAATCTGGGCTGGCGTCCGGCTGAGAGGCGCCGGATCGGGGAACCCCGTCACCCTCCGTGAGGTGAAGACGGTGGGTGCGCCGGGCTCGTCGTCGTCTGGCGGCTCGCGCCTGCCGAGAGCGACAATACCGGCGGAGTGCTCCCCCAGGCTGGGAGAGCTCGTAATCCTCGTCGGTCGGATGCCTGGGCGGGAGGAGGACCATATCGTAGCCATAGCCAAGCGACATGAACTCCAAACTCTCAAACCAGATCACCGTGGCCAACGGGATAGGGCGTTCGGGGTCAGCCATCTAGGAAAGAATGGTGGGAAAAGACGTTGGCACGCAGCGGTCCCCTACCTGGCGCGCCAACTGTCGGTGTCCGGTCCCGAGGGGGTCCTAAACCGACTAGTAAGTGCTGCGTGTCCCTATCCTAGATGGTGATGCAAGGAGAACACACGGGGGTTTATCCTGGTTCGGGCGGAAAAAGGCCCTACGTCCAGCGGGGGGAGAGTTTTATATTTCCTTGCACCGAGGTGCTTGTGTAGGGGTTACAAGCTTGTGAGAGAGGGCGGAAAGCCCAAGTCTCAGAGAAAGAAAGAAGAGTACAAAGATGATTGCTTGAGATGTTGATCTCTGTGTTGGGAGCCTTGGGTTGCCGGTACTTGGCTTTGGACTTGTGCCTTACCAGTCGCCCGTGTCCCTTTGTAGGGTCCTGGCCTGCCCTCTTTATAGGGTAAGAGGAGGCCAGGACACCGGGGAGTCTTGAGGTGATGTTTTGTCGAACCCTGTTGAAGAGACTGTAGCGACGTGCCCCAGGAATGGAAGGCCATCCCCGGACACCGTGGTGATGTAGAGGATGAGACGCCGAAATGACTCGGAGCGCCGTGCCATGCCGTCCCTCTTTTCCTGTTGAACTGTGCTGGGCGTCGAGGTTGGGTCGAGGCCGGGTCGATGTCGAACGAATAAGGCCGAATCCCCGAGATTGTGGAATACGGGTCTTGTCGTATCCTCCCTCGAGGGTGATCGTCGGTAAACAATGCATGGTAAGGTGTGTATAGTGACAGCTTTCACCTCCCATCACGGGATGGGCAGTAAAACAGTGAAGGCTGACACCGGCATTGCTCACACGTCGATCCTGGTTATGACCATACCGGATGGTGGTAGTAGGTAATTTCATTAAATGCTCTGACTTTTGTCCTGGGGTAGGTGAAGTGAGGGGGTCGAGCGCCTGACCCGGGGTCGCGCGAGTCGGAGATTTTTTCCGTTGGGCGAACGAGCCTCGTGCGAGTCGGAGTGTGGTCGAGGTGCCTCGCCGTACAGGGCGCGGTCGAGGCGTTCCCGTCGAGGGTGCCTCGTACGAGTCGGAGCCGGGGCGCGGTCGAGGCGCTCCGTCGAGCCGGCCTCGTACGAGACGGACCTGACGTGCGGTTTTGAGGTGGGTTGCGTTTCGCTGTGGCTTAGTCGTTTTGTTTTTTATTATCGATGATGTGGGTACCCCCATACTGTTGGTACCGACAACAATATAAAGTGTACTTTATAGCTATTTAATTATCAATTCGAGCTCTAGAGCTAATTTTGAGCACAGTGGTGAAGCTTAAATGATTGTTTATGTCATTATAGTGCAATCTACTATCTAAAATTCTTACTTTTAAAAAGTACAAAAAGAAAATTTTGAATAAATACAATAAGAATAAGTTTCAATGTTTGTAGCAACTAATAATATCAATTTTGAAAGTCAAAATCTGGATTCATGATATTATGAGACATGTCGTTATTCAACAAGAGCCACCATAGCTTACGTTAAAGTTTGCCACACAAAGGGAGAAAAACTGTGGATATGGATGGAAAAAACATACATATTTATTGATAAGTTTATCACACCCAGAGATTATAGAGTATTTATATACCTATTGTGTTAGAAAATGAACATCGTGACACATAGCGTTTATGTTGTGACAAACTAGCACATGTAAAGATTTTCCATGTACAAATCTAGTTGATGAGAAAGATCTGCACTCCTTCAAATTCTTTCTTTCAGTGGGTGCTGTCTGTCCAATCCTCCAAGGCCGCAAGGTTTGCATATAACACTATGACAGCATATACGAGGGACTCATCTACTCTAGTGCAAGATCTTTTATAATGACAGCTGGAGATCAAAACAGACAAATAGAATTGGTGCAACTTCATATATATATATATATATATATATATATATATATATATATATATATATATATATATATATATATATATATATATATATATATATATATATATATATAAAGCAACCTAGCTACAAATAAATATATCTATCAACTACTATGTCCATCTACATGCATAGCTCTCGCCTAACACTATTATAGACCTCCTGATGATGATCAAGAGATCACGATCACAGGATTCTGCCCCAAAGTTGCCATCTTAAAGCAGCATTGTGGTTACAGCGTGCACTGCATTACCATGCACTTGGTTACACATTCATTTAGGCGTGTAGGAGCCAACGCAAGGCATTACCATGTACTCTTTCTCAAAAGGTTGCAGCTAGACAGGCAGGGCTTGCAACTTGCACTTTGCAAATGGGATTATTAGTGGCATCTTTTTGGGAAGTTTTGTTCTTCTTTTGACTGGTCCTACCAAACTATTGTATGTACATGATGATCATCGTTCTTAATTCTTATCTTACTCGCATTGACCTAAATGTATAGCTAGCTTGTTGCTGTGGGATACATGTGCAATAATCATGCAAGTGTGAATGGTGTTCTTAAAGGGTAAGAAGAACAAGAACAATTTGCTGGGACTATATATACCGGTCCTATATGGTAAGGAATAAGAGAAAGAGAGTTAAGTGAATGATGTTCTCTGTCTCTTTGAGGTAATAAGTTTGCTCAATACAATCTGTATTCTACTCTCTGAGGCAGGTAGCCTAAGCTGTGAAGGAAAGTCGTGCATATCTATTTATACTTGTGCTCATCCCTTTACACAAAAAGTCGATCGACAAGATCATCACAAACAGTGTTATGGGTACAATAATTAGGGCACCAAAGTAAAACCACCTATAAGTCTGCCGATGCAAAATTGCAAATATAGCAGCCGCTATGGTCCAACTTGTGTACTGCGTCGATAACCACACATGAGGTAGTGCATAGTGATCACCACAAGTAGCTAGACCAAATCTCTTGATGAACAACGTACATCAGTTAATTATAAAAAATGACCCTGAAATGACCGGACGTATTAGTGACTCTGAGATGCCGGCTTATCGCCATAAACTTTTCAATTGCTATCTGAGCAGCAATCTAGCTAGCTATCCCTTATCTCAATTACATGATGTCAGAAAAGATTAAAAATTTGCTCTATATCGTACCTTAAACCCAGGACTAGCTAGCTAGATTCAGGTGATCACGATCGTGTGAATATATCAAAGCCCAAATACTATTTGCCTTCCATTATTACCATAATATATTCATGACATCTCAAATCCAATTACGCCATCAGCAGCAATACACTTCATTGTTCACAGCAACGGCTAAGCTATAGCTGGAGAAGTCTGAAGTGAATCTGCAGTCAGGTCACACCGTGTGCTACATACGGTGCACCCAAGCTCGACCGTCAGAAGAGCAGTCTATTCGTCGTCTCGTCACGTCCCGACGTGCACAACACGTAGCCCGCTCGATGAGCCGATCGATCCCGGCCGTCGGACGCCGCCGCAGAGGTGATTCGGGGCATCCTGGCCGCCCGCTGCGCGCGCGCCCTCCGCTATAAATTGGGCAGGACCCAGCTGCCCAGCAGCAGTTTCCTAGTGAGCTTACTGCGGCTAGTGCCTGACAACTGTCGTCGTCAGGCAAGAAGAAGAAGAAGAAGCTTCGGGTGATCGTCGATCGCCGGAATGGGAGCCAGCCTGTGTCGAGGTTCAATTTATCGGTAGAAAAAAAATACCGGAGGTCACCGATAAACGGGTTTATCGGATTTATCGAAAAATTTCTCGGTCGAAAATAAAACAAAATAATACCTAATTTCACTAGAAAATTATATAAGTTGTATGTAAAGCATTTAACATCAAGAGCTAACACATAATAGTATTAGTATAATAGAGTATCGTACTTTTATGTAGGTGGACTAGTGAAAATTGGAATCTCGGCGATAAATAAATTTTATCGGACCTCAGCGATAAACGGGATTATCGGGTTTATCGAAATTTTATCGCCGATAAAATTTTCCCTGGCCCTGTGTTGCTTCGGGTCAGGAGGCGGGTACTGCACCGACGACGAGCCGGGGTACGAGCAGCCGCGGCGGTCGTCCAGGAAGGTGCGGCCGAGCGATGAGGACGGGCTGTGGTACGTAGGCGAGCGCGACGTCGACATGAAGGCGTCGGAGTTCATCGCCAAGTTCCATGCCACCGCCTCGACCTCAAGCTAGGTTCGTGGAGGCCTGGTGTCCGTCCATGCGCGCCGATCACCATGCATGTGAAATCTTTGGTCTAGCTATCTGGGTCTCTATCAGGCTGGTGTCTCTATTCTAGCTAAATCTCTAGTCTCTAGCTAGTGCTTCTCTGCTTCCCGGTTGATGGCTAGTAGTTGGTTACTAGTACTACTCTACTTGGTTTATTTTCCATTAATTAGCTAGTACGTGCTTGATATGATAATTAAGCCCCATGCATGTCAATAGATCGATCTACTCTTAAATATCTGTAACTATGTAAGGATGTGTAAATCTGTTCCTCCTAAATAAAGGCAATGATGGTATATATATGGATATATAAGGAGTTGGTTTTCAAAATGAAATGCTTAGCTAGTTTTTTCCTTTCTTTTTTTGCGAATTGGATCGAGCTTTGTTGAAAATTAAGGAACGTCGTCATTACAAACGAGACTGCTCACCCAGTCCCAGACTGAATAAAAGAACACTTTGACTCTCACAGCGCTAACTGATGCACAAATTTAATCTGCTGTCTCCTAATTTTGCCAAAGGAAATGCTTCCCTAGTTTTATGCTTTATTTTATTTTTGTCATTTTTTCTCCTAAATAAGGGGATACTTATACAGTGATGGGCTGTGAGTTTTATTACGATCTGAGAGAAACAAGGGATATGGCCTGAACAAGAAATTTTTCGCAATCTTAAATTAAGAGATGGACTGTTGATTCATATACCAGGCTACCAGCTTCCTCCTAGTGTGTGTTTTTGTCCTCATCATCAGGAATGCTACCCTATAGCTACTTGTTCTGATTAACAAAAAAACTAGTCTCCTAGTCTTCAACAGTTTAACGTAACTTGTATATATGCTGGTTAAATCAATTATATTCAGTTTTAATTTGCAGATAGTATCAACTATAACTTGATCATTAAAACCTAACTAGATCGATCACCACATGATGTTTGTTTTTAAGTTTTAACTGAACTGTTTTTTAATTTGCAGATAGTATCATCTATAACTTGACCACTAAAACCAAGACCGATCACAGCGTGATGTTTGTTTAACTGAACTAATAAAATTTTTTGATTCCATAATAGAATCTAAGGCCACCAATTACCATTAGTGAACAAAATAAAACAGTTTCTTCCTTGGCTATCCAATTACACTCAAGATAGTTCTAAAAAAATTACACTAGAGATGGAAAAAATAAAATAAGTTTGCAGGGAAACTAGAAATCAACTTGTGTGCAAACATATTTCTATGAGTTTGAATCCAGTGATGTATTCATCTTCCAGCATTCCATAATATTATATATAGTGGAAGGACATAAATTGGAATTTAGACCGGAATCTTAGTTTAACATAGTGACCAAACACATCTACTTGAGCAGTTTAACTTATTTAAGAATTGTCATACTTATTCTTCCAAGTGAGACTCGCAAATAAAGATGTTCGGCTTCTCATTATTTCTTTAGATTTATCATTTTGGGTTATTAATTTCCTTTCCTACTATTAAATCTGGTTTTCAATTAATTTTACAAAATATTTATGCAACTTTTCTGTTTCCAAACGTTGAAGCATTTTATTTATATCTGAGTGGCTTCTGAAGAAAACGGAGAACGATCGGCTTGAGATTTCCACAAAAATAAAATGAAAATGCTTGTTCATTGACTATTTTTTTATAGTAATTTTGAAATATCCATTGCTGCAAAACAGAAAACAATTTCGCCCACAAATGGAGTGGCATTTTGGCTGTTGATAGTATAGTCTTTTAAATATCCAGTGAACATATTCTACAGCTATATACCCCCACGCCGTTTAAAACTCTTAGCCACAAAATGGACCATTGAAGAATTTATAAAATGTGAAGATGGCTATTTTCTCCGACAAAAGTTTGATCAGGAACACATTTGTCCCGTGAACTTGTCCCTGTTTCATGCGTTGATGCATAGTGGTATCTCATAGCCCAGAACCGTGTTCCAGCCTAGCAATGCAACCTAACCATGTCCGGATGTCCTTAGCTCCCTGCCGATCACGGTGTCACGTTAGATGACCAATCAATCTTTGCATTAGTCACCTCTCGTGCACGCTGCCATGACATTTCCTCCATGCCATCACAATGCAAGTTGGCAATCAGATTCTGAATTCTGATGAGCACAATTTTTTTGATGTGTAGTTTGATGTGTTGCCTGCAATTTATCTCATTCTGCATGCATATGTTCGACTGCTATCTAAATCCATCACAATAAAAATCAGACTTGACATTTTTCAATTAATTTCACTTAAACTGCAATTTTTTATACCTGAATCAACACACATAATAATATAACATGGTCGACAAGGATCACCAGCGTCCAAACTCTTAAGAACATGTGATGCGAGCTTTCCCGGCAAAAGGTTCGATCCAACTTAGAGGGATCACAAGAATTTGTCTCTGAGCTCTCATCCTTTCTTTCCATTAACGTTCGAAATTCCCCCTCTAGCCATCATCACTTTAGGGGTATCAAGCTTCTTGAGATAAAAACTTTAGGGGTATCAAATCCTCCCAGGGCAAATGTGCTCCTGTTAGATAAGAACGAGCCAATGTGTGACAATTCATTGGACCTCTTGTTGGAAAATGATCCCAAAAAGATCATCGCTTTAGACCAATGGTGCCGAATCAACTGTCCTGGGAATCACTTTATACTACTTACATTCTCCAGTGCGGTGCAATTACAAATTACTGTGTCTTTGACTGTCAATCCACAGATTTTGTGGACAAGACTGGTGAATCTGAATATTCCCAAGAGATGGTGGAGATGTCGTTCTGAGAAAGTAAAAAATTCCCAAGGCATATACTCAAACACTTTCACTTTCAACTGTGCAAATTGTGAGACATCTACAAGATTACCTGTATACGACTGTATGCAGAAACTAGAATGTATATATGCAGATACCATATAATTCATGATCAGATCAAGCGAAATTTTTGCAAAACAGTTATGAATTATTGAGTCCATTTTTTTATGTAGTTCTGAAAAGCAAAAATATATTAAGCAGATGTCTAGAGGACATTTCAAGGAGAATTTCACAATATATGCCTCCACAGTTCATATTTTTTGAATGCAATGGCAGGAGCTCTGTCTTTCAATTAAGAGAGGAAATAGAAGTTTATGTACAGGTGGAGGGGACACGCCTCCCTCGGAGAGAAAAATAAACGATTATAGATTTTCTTTGCTGATTACCCCCTCCAAGTTAATGCCCTCTTTCTTTGCTCAATATCCTCTTTGACTCTATAAGCCACCTGCATTGCCGATTCGTAAGCATTGTTGAAAAGTCCAAGCTTCAAACAGCTTCTGCGACTTCTTTTGTGTTTTTCTATTGCTGAAGGAACAAAAGGTGATTGAGAATTAGGTCGCCACTTTAGACAACATTGGATGGAGGAGAACCATCTTCAGCTGTGTCGTACAGCTAAGAGAGGTGTTGCATGAGCCTTTTCTACCAGTTTTCTCTGAAAAAGTACACCAGGTTTCTGGAGGATTAACCATTGTTAATGCTATAGTTTTGCTGGAACAATCCTTAAGGTTTTACTAACCTGGCTCTGTTCGGTTGGCTGTATTTTTGGCTGATGCTGATGCTGATTTGTTACGAGAGAAAAACACTGTTCTATGACTGGCTGATTTTGGCTGATAAGCTCAAGCGAAAAAAGCATGGCTGTTTTGGTAGTTATCAAGTACAACTTAACAAACCTTTTCACCTAATAAAGGTTCCCGTTTTCTGTTTTTGAATGATTATTTAAGCACCCTGAAGCTAATAAACTATCCTTCTTGATTTTGACATCATAGGCATTATCTATTGTTCAGTGAACCAAACTTAAGAACCTAATTCTCACCTAGTTCAGATAGCTCCTCGGTGGCACAATCTTTACTCCAAATCTTCAACTTAATGCAGCCATATGGCAAGTGACAGGAACTTCACTGTTGGTTCTAAACAAGATTTATGCTGATCTCACCAAGCTGCAAACCAAAGAATCTAAAGAAAATAGAAGGAAAAGAAAAGGCGAGCTGTTCTGTGAGGCAACTATCAGAACTAGTAGGTTTTGTCAGACCTGCACAGTCACGACTGTTCTGAAAAGAGTGTAATTTAGAGGACAAAGCTTGCATTGGGTCATGAAGAACTACTTCCATATTGAAGCCACACGAGAGATTTTGCTTTGAACCAGCAAAAAAGCTGTGCTGAGCATCGATTCCCTGCTACAAAACAAGCTCTACCATGTGCTCTTATCCTCTGAACACCTGGGTCTTATTGTCCATTCTGCTTCTTAAACAGAATTCAGCATGTATGTACAGCTGATAAGTGACCAACTTAGCATTAGCAGGTGCAGAACGTGGACATGGCAAGAAATGAGATTAAAAATCTACCGGTGTGCATCAAGTAATATGCCAACATATAAATAAATATACTGATGCTTCAAACTTTCAGTAGCCCAATTTTCCTTAGACTACCATACTTTGAGTTCTATATTCTCAGACTAACAGAGACTAACATCCACATGAAGATAACTAACCAAGAACTGACCTATCACAGATGGACTTGGCAAGCAAAATATTGAGACTAACTCCTAGCCTCCTACTAGCTGGACACAATTGTGACATGCCAGACAGTTGTTTCGATGACTCTGAAGGTGCAGCAATCGCCTTCTTTTAGGTTGTTTTCGCTGCAAAACCTTTTCAAGCCTGGTGCACTTAAGTAGCCATAGTTGATGGCGTTTTTGAAGCACACAGACCAAGATCTTGTGTTGCCCACCGATGTTTTCAGTGTGATTTCACATGCTTCCAAAAGACCAACCGAAGAGCAAAAGGACCCTTTCAAACTCTGCATTATTACCACAATTTGCATAAATGCTTCAGATAGGGGCATGACAACTTTTGCGAATAACAGAGTTTGCATGTACCACTAATCGAATATGCTGAAGAGTAGGAGTTATGATGTAGAGCATGGACTTTTAGTAGAGTTTTTGTGTATTGTAAAAACACATTTTCCTAGCTTGAAACAAGTGTAATATGGTAGTGGTTTTGTTGCATTTTCTGAAAATAATAATTCTTAGTCCAAATTCAAGGGTTTCAATGAACTACCTGAACCAGTCCGTTTTGGCTAAAGGTCAAGAACTATGTATTTTAAGTGTGTTTTTAATTTTTAGATTAGAATGAGGTAAATATATTGCAATGGCTCCAAACTATTAATTCAGGTCACTATAATCATTTATCCCAATGTATTGCACAAACACTTTCCTGAATAAGGTATTCTAAAAAATCAGAATGAACTAAATTACTGTGTGTCGATGTGGCATGAGTTTTAAAACAGAAATTGAAATTTGCATGTTTATTTGTTAAACTGAGAAAAATACTCACTACAAAGGCCTAATTGCAAAATTCAGTGGAGCAAGGAGACTGATTTGCACTGGTTAAATTTCTCATTCGTTGACAAGTATGTTTATCAGAAAATTAAACTAAACACAGTTGCAGGAATCATAAGTGCTCACAAATAGGCGTGTAAGATCAAAGCCAGTAACCCGCTTTGTGAGTGAATGACAAGGCATGGTGCAGACAAGTTTCTTCTGCGATACAGCCTTCTTCGCAGAAATTGGGGAAAGATTTGGTTTTCCGTGATATACATCCACACGGGTACTCTCATTCCTGGTCTTCTTTTTCTTCTTGACAGGTGAAACACCAAGCTCTTTATCACCTGCACAATCAATATAATGTCACATTACCATAAGTGACAATCCATAACTTGATAACTAAAGCCACTGAAGACTTGTACACTGTGCTGACTCACCTTGTTACGGCACGGTACTTGGACCTATCACTATCATGTCATCAGTCATGTCTGCAGCTGCTGCTCCATACTCCTTCGAGTACCCGTTATGCAGGATCGCCTCAACTGTGAACACCATGTTATCTTCATACCGGAACAGAAGGATGTTCCCTTCAGAGAGATTGTGAGCGGTTAGAAACTGCGCCCAGCCATCTCCAAGTAGCACCCCCGACTGACTGCGGTCTAGTTCAACATGCCAGAACTTGCCGAGAGGGCTGAAAACCATGGCCTTCTGCGTGCTTGAGCAACTTCCAGTCAGGTGTTCTTGCACGAATTTGTCAGGAATTTTCTGAAAGAATGGGCAAACAAAAGAAACAGTGGCCAATGTGGCACAAATAGCTACATTAGAATGGTGAATGTTGTTTTTATCTTTAACGGCATATTGACCCAATGTGTATCAACATTAGATACACATGGAGATGCATGTGCAGTAAGAGCGGCCATGTGCCCTCAATGGCAAATTTTCTACTTTACATTAGAACATTATAAACTACACATGTAGATGTGGTAGCCCGCTAGTTGGTGTATGTGTTCAGTGAACGGATAGGAGAGTGAGAGCTTGGTCACCATCTTTTTCCAGGTCTTCCGTGTGAAGCACTCTCATGAACCGGGGCCTGTTCTTGCCTGCTGTCACACCTGTGCAGCCATACGAAAGAATCTTTCAAACACAATCAGCACGAGTTTGCCGATTTGAATATAACATGTTCGGTGATGTTCACCTGCGTGAGGTGTGCAGAACCGCGCGAGGCAGACGGCCGCGTCGAACGCCTTAACCGTGGCCACCCCGCGCCGCTCCAGCCTGAACACCACGCTCGTGCGCGGCCGCGAACTCAGCCCAGGCACCGCCGAGCTGCCACGACGACCCCGCGCCACCTCCGCCCGCAAGGCGCAGCTCCGCTCGCCAGACCTTACCGAACGGGCTCACCAGCAGCACCACCACCGCCCTGTCATCCCCCGTGGCCACGCCCTCCTCGCCGCCGAGCTGCGCCGCGAACTGGCCCGGGACGCTCTGCATGGATCAGGCACACAGCAACTTAGTAGCGGCAATGTAGCGCAGCGGGCGCATGTGGGGAGAACGCGTGAAGTGCCCGCGGCACGACGATGCGTGTGAAAGAAACGAGGAGTCACCTCGTGAAGGTGTAGCGGCTCATTACCAGGTGATGGAGGGAGGACGGCGACAGCAGCGCCGCCGCGTACTTGCGCCGCGCGCGGTGGACGGAGGACGACAAGCTCGCTCGGACGGCTCGGTAGACCGTGGAGGCGTGGACCGTGGACGGATACGACGCGGCGTGAGTGCGCGCAGGCTGCAGGAAGAAAAGGAGACGGGCGGCGACGCTTGGAGTCCCCGAGGCGGCGAGGCCCCGACGAGAGCACCGAGGCTACAGATTCACTCCTAAAGCAATATTTTTTTTAGGACCGGGCCACGGGGGGAAGAGTAGTCTGTACTTGCCAAATTATCTAAGCGCCTGCCTGGATTAAGTGGCAAAACTTTTGCCCTACACTTTTAGTCTTTTTTTTTTATAAATGGATCTAAACTGGTGAGCTAAGGTCAGTCTCAGCGGGAGTTTCATATGAGTTTTATTTGCATTAAATAGGTTGCCACATAAGCATTTTAGATGATATGGCAGTGTATTTAAGAAGAGAGAAGAAATGTGTTTCATCTAGATAAACTCTCTTGACACGATTACCAACTCTTTGTAAGTCTTGAAATTAAATGCCTATGAAACCATAGAATTAAACTCTCCATTAAGAGTGGATGTTTCATACAAGTTTCATTTCATTTCACATGACATGACAGTCTTGGAAACAACGTAATGAAACTCCCCATTGAGACTGGCCTAAAGGTGACCAAATCCAGGAATGTAAGGAGTAGTCCATTTGCTACCCAAGAGGCCCAAAACTAGGCTAAAACGGGGAGGGGGGAGGGGAGCTGGACGCCTAATACCCCCCACCCACCCACCCGCGCCCCAAACCCTATCCACTCGGTCACTCCCACCCCCGCCGCTCTCGCCCTCTCTCCCTCGCCACCACTCTCGGCCTCTCTTCTAGACCCGCGCCCCAACCCTAGCTCCTCCCGCCGCCGCCGCCCAGATCCAGCTCTTCCTCCCCGCCGCCAGATCTAGATCCGCCCCGCGCAGATGGACGGCTTCGGCGGCGACGGCACCAGGGACTTCTTGTAGCCAGATCCGTTTTCCCCCGTCGGTGACTACGACATCTTCTCCGACGTGTCGGATCCCTTTCCGGGCTCGAGCAGCGTTCATGCTCCCCGGATGGGCATGGAGGCACTCGACCTCAACTCGCAGGGACAAGGGTGGCCTGGAATGGCGGCATATCAGGGCATCCTACAGTCCAGCGCGGAAGATGGAGGCATCGGTGGTAGCATGGGCCCCACTCCTGTCCGTGTCCGCAGCGGCAAAGGAAGCGCTAGTCGTACCCTCGGCTTACGCACGACTTGCAGTGGAGGTAGAGGAGGTGCCATGTCCGGCTGTGCCATGTCATCATCCTCCAGTGGTGGTCGTGGCCCTTCCTTGCCACCTGCGGCCGCCGGCGTACGTGGCATGTGTGGATCTATGTCCTCCGTGCCTAACGGATCGAGGAGCCGCGGTGGACGTCGAGGAGCGACGAGTGCTATTGCAGAAGGCAACTTCAACCTCAACGCCCAAGATGATGCTCAAGACAATGGCGTCGAAGAGATCTTTCCAAATACTCAGCGCTCGGTACATTCTCAAACCCACAAAACTATGCAATATGTTGGATGTTGACATGTTCTTAATTTTTCTGTGTACTTTTGTGATGCATGTACTAATCTAAAACTCACAAGGCAAATTGGTCAGAACAACATAACAAACTATTGTGATTTGGTCGTTGAGCAAATTAACTTGGGTAATTGCATCAAAGGGAGCATGTCAAAAAGAGGGTACAAGGAGATTATAAACAAGTATTATTTCTCAACCAATTTGCTGCATGATCAAAAGCAGATCAGTAACAAAATTAGGCAACTGAAGGGGTACTGGAACTTCATAAAAGATCTGCAGAGTAACACTGGCTTAGGCCGTAGAGAGGATGGCACTATTGATGCCACCCGACAATGGTGGGATGAGGCCACTCAGGTACTTGATAGCTATCATGGTTCTGTTAATTGAAGTTCTAGTTTTGTTGATCATTTACTCACTTTAGTATTCACTTATTGTGTAGGGCCACCCAGAATGGAAAAAATGTAGGTGGGGGTGGCCAGAGTATATGGATCAAATGGAACAAATGTTCCATGGTGTATCTGTTGATGGATCAACCTCATTTGTTGCTGGACACAATAGTTTGCATGGTCAAAGAGGCACTATGGAGCGGGAAGAGGAGGATGCAACTGAAGACATTGACCTCCATAGTCCTATGAGTAGCAACAGCCGCAAAAGAGCAAGCAGTAGTAGCACCATAGGCTCAAGTCCTGGAAAGAAAAAGAGCCCATCACTTAGGATGATGAAAGAATACATGACTGACATGGCTAAGAATCAAGCTGATAGAAATGAGTACTTCAAGCAAGCTTGAGTGAGAAGCAATAGAGGAAGGCTGTCCTAGGTGATAAAATTAGGCAAGTTCAGCAGTTGGCTAAAGAGTGTGGGGCAACTAAGGTTGATCCTGAGTTTTATGTTGTACACAAGATCTGCAAGGATGAAAACAGCATGGAGTTTCTTCATTGGAATGTCTACACCAGAAGGAAGACTCGCCTTCTTGCAGAGATATGTCAGGCTCAATAACCTGATCTAGATCCTGTTATCTTCATTTAGTTGTCTGTTATTTGAATTGTTATATCTATCATTTGAACTGTTATGTCTGTCATTTGAACTATGTCCTGTAATTTGAATTATGAATGTGATATGGACCATGTCTGCCATTGGTGCCTCTTATGTGATGAATTTGAATCTGTGATCCTATTTGTCATTTGAACTATAACATGTGAATTTGAAATTGAGTTTGTGATGATTTATGTGTCAGGATGGTAATTCTTCAAGTGATGGGGAGACTGCTGATGAATCTAGTGAAGATAGGGATGCTGGTAGTGATTCAAGTGAAGATGAACTGTTTAGGCTTCTAGTTGAACAAGATGATGATGATAGAGAGTTCCTGGAAGGTATGATCATGTTTGGTATTCACTATGACACATATTGTAATAAGGCTAAGAGAAGGAAACCCATTCAAACTGGATTAGATTGGGTAGAGAGAAATATTAGAAAAAGAAATAAATGCTACAACATATTTAGGATGAGCCCACAAATATTTGATCGACTTCATGATTTGTTGGAGTCATATGGCCTCAAATAAACTACAAAGAGTACCTCGGTAGAGGCATTAGGCATGTTCCTCTGGATGCTTGGAGCACCTCAGTTAGTCAGGCAAGCTGAGAATAAATTTGAGAGATCACTAAACACAGTTCACCGCAACTTTGACAAAGTTTTGCAATGTGATGTAAAGCTGAATTTAGAACAATGCACTGTAGATTGAGAAATCCTAGGTTCCATCCATACTTCAACAATTGTATAGGAGCACTAGATGACACTCATACCAGTTGTGGTGCCAAATGATAAGGTGGTTCAACACATATGCCGCAAGGGCTTCACAACATAAAATGTGCTGGCTGTTTGTGACTTCGACATGAGGTTCACATTTGTTCTTGCTGAATGGCCTGATTCTGTACATGACATGAGAGTGTTCAATGATGGCATAACCAAATATGACGACATGTTTCCACATCCACCACCAGGTAAAATACTTCCAATGATGCAATTAAAGCTACTAGAATGTTGCAACTAGTTGAAACTAACAAAACTGTTCCCATATGTAGGAAAATTTTACCTAGTGGACTCGGGATACCCGAACTGTCCGGGTTATCTTGCACCGTACAAGGGAACAAAGTACCATCTTCCGGAGTATCGAGAAGGGCCGCTGCCAAAAGGTAAAAAAGAGATCTTCAGTTTCGCACATTCATCTCTTAGAAATGTCATCGAGAGGTCATTTGGAGTTTTGAAGATGAAGTGGAGGATTTTGTTGCATATGCCAAGTTACCCAACTTATAAGCAAAGTCAAATAATCGTAGCATGCATGGCACTCCATAACTTTATTCGAGCAAGTGGAATAGTGGTTAGGGACTTTGAACGTTGTGATCTTGATGAGAACTATGTTCCACCTGAGACATCAACCTCTCAACCACATGCGCGTCAGGCGCCAGCCAGGGAAGAATATGCGTACATTAATGCTTTCTGTGATCAAATAGCAAATGGTTTGTTCAATAGACCATGACAATTGAATTGTGTGCTTGAATTGTAACGTGTGATTGATTTGTATGGACCTTGACAATTAAATTATGTACTTAAACTATTGAATAATTGTGTAATAAAGTGTAATTTTTGATTGTTTTAAACCGAGCGAGCAGCAGCACCGGCCTGCAGCAGGCCGATGCCCAGCATGCATGGCTGTGCATGGCTCAATTAAATGAAGCAAATTAGTCATTAAATAAGGGCAATCCGACCTTTTTTTGATAGAGGACTAAACTTTTGCCATGGATCCAAACACCCCCTGTTGGACTAAAGTTTAGCATCTAAACTTTTGCTATGGCAAATCGATTCAAACAGGGTCTAAACACTTCATATTTCCTAATGCATAGTTTCTTGAAAATAATTTTTTGTCTAATCATGTCTTCTCTCTATCATATCTATCACATCTCTTCTTCCCAAGCAAATAAGAATATTGGCCCTGATCAGCCATGGAATAATATTTTTCTCTCACAACAAATCAGCGAACAGTACTTTTCAACCTGACTTTTCAGCAGAACGAATAGGGCTAAAACAGCACAAACATTATAACTGGCTAAAATACCAATGCAAATGCACAATAGCTCACCATCTAGGATTGCACGCTCTATGTTATAAAGCTTTTTCAGCCTTCTTAGTATGACAAGCATAGCGCAGCAAACATGTCAAAACAGCAGAATGTACAATGCCAAAAGAACAGAGGTCAGTGTTCAGTGCTCTGGCAATAAGAAACTAATCCTAAAAGAACCAGTGGAATGTGAGGACGTTGATGAACAGCAAACAAAATAATGTAGTGCTCCAAGGAATGAGAATAGCTAATTTTAGTCTTGCTGAGATTGTGAGGAAGCCACACAGCAGCCACAACGGAAAAGAAAGTGAGCAATTTGGATCGCAACACGAGTATACGACACAGCCCCTCCAAGGCTTTCCCAAGTGTTAGGTACAGTGTTTTTCTCACAAACTGAATACAGTAATCAATGGTGACAATACATATTAATTTAGAGCTAAGATCAACCCTAGCATGTATGACAGACTATCCAAAGAAACATCAGAACTAGCATTGTAGAGAATAGCCGAACAACCACCTTAATGTACATTGCAGAACTGATCCGATGAGTAAATACTAGGAACTTTGCAGGTTGCCTTGTTATGGACATAACCCTTGCACCTGCTGCAGCACACTGCCCCCTTGATTGCAATGCGAGGATCAGGGGGCTTCTCTTTTGGCCGCCTAAGCTAAGATCAACCCTAACATATATCAAAGGACTATCAAAAGAAACATCAGCACTAACAATGCAGAGAATAACACGAACAACTCTCCACCCTAATGTACATTGCACAACTGATTCGATAAGTAAATACTATGTGCTGATAGGAACTTTGCAGGTTGCCTTGTTGTGGCCATAACCCTTGCACCTGCTGCAGCGCACTGCCCTCTTGATTGCAATGCGAGGATCAGCAGGCTTCTCTTTTGGCCGGCCAACCCGACGGCGGGTTCGCAGTGGGCATGCGTATGTTGCTGGGCTCTGAGCTGGGTCGATTAATGTAGGTGGCACAACAACATCAGGTATGGGATTTATTGACAAGGAATAGGTCAAGCGGTAGCATCCTGTTGTAAAGTACTTCACACAGTAGTCATATGCATATTGCCCAGTGCGGTCCAATACAGCAATCGCATGCATGCACGGCAGCCCAGAAATATGCCACCTTTGGCACGTGCATTCCCATGAGTCAAGGTTGACAACATTAACTGAGTCATCACAGACCTTAAACACGTTGCCATTTTCATCGTTTTCTGCTGGAAGGACATTGAGGGTGTGGGCTTTGTTCACCTCTTCCTGAAGTTTCTGATTTGCTGCCGGTGTTAATACCTCAGTCCATGCATTGGAAGACTCCCTGCGTGTGTACATCATCTCCATCAGCTTGCACCTTATCGTGTCAACCAATTGCACAACTGAAAGCTCATATCTTGTGGGAATCCACTCAGACACAGTGCCAAAAATATTACAAGAATACTGCCCATGACGTGATCCCTTAAAAAAAGCATCTGACCACTGCTCAGGTTTGATCTCCAAGAGCCAATCAGCAAGCTTGTCAGATTCACTTTTGATGAGCTCAATATACTGATTGAACTCATCAGCTGTGCATGAATATATGGCCTTCTTAAGATGCTCAACCATGGAATCTTTTAGTTCCTCAGTCCATGCATCATCCAGTTGCGTCTTAAATTCTTCAATAAGAGACTCCACACAGTAGCCATGATGACTCTCTTGGAAAACCGAAGATACTACATCCCAAAGTCCATGTTCTCCATTCGATATGAATGTGATGGTTCGAGATGTCCCAAGTGAAGATTTTAGTTGCTCAAGAAACCAATGCCAATTTTCACGTGACTCATCATCCACAACACCAAAAGCAACTGGGAACACATCACCTTCACCATCAACTGAAGCAGCAGCAAGTAGCTTCCAATGCTTATTCGGCTTTGCAGTTATCGCTTCAAGAAAAAGGAGTGGCCTGCACCCATGCTCAAAACCATGGAGTGACGCATGGAATGCAACAAAGAAACGAAACTTTGAATCTTCCAAGGCCACTACAGTTGCCACACTTCCAGGGTTTGTCTCTACAATCCTTTCACAAAACCAAGGCAGCTGACTGCATGCCTCTTCGTGCGTACTATAAAGTTCCTTCTGAGCAATTGATCTTCCACGCCAAGCCTGTGAATAGTTCAGGCATAGTCCATACTCTCGTTGAAGATCATTTGCAATATCTCTTGGCCTGTAGTTTGGACTATCACGCAACTTTTCTTTTATGACACTAGCAACCCATCGTTGAGAAGCCAACCGATTACTTTTGACTGTTTCTGATTCACAGGTGTGACTTTCAGATATTTTCTTGATCATAAATTCTTTCTTTGCAGGGGACTTAGAAGCATGTATTCGCCATGGGCAACCTTCACCAGTGCACTCAGCAGTCACACGAGATGAATCGTTCTTGATAAATCTATAATGGAATCTATGTGCAATGGCATACTTATGTAAGGCATCACGGAAATCCTTAGGTCCTTCAAACACTTGGCCAACTCCAGTTATCACATTCTTCCAACTTGCGCAAACCTTTTGTCTCTTGGACCCATCCTGAGTTGTTGGGACAATGGCAAAGGCATCTGTGGGAGTGGCCGAGACAGCAACAATGCTCTTTGACCTGAAAAAAACTGCCTCATGTCATTCTGAAATTTAATAATGCGACCACAAGAAATTAGGACAGTAGACAAGTACCTGTTGTCAGCTTTCTTCATGACATAAATGTATGTTGAATCTGACTCCGCATGGAATTCAACCATGCGTCGTAGGTCCTTGTCATTGGAAATAGAGATCAAAGTTTTATCATTCTTTGGAAGGAAATACTTGAATGCGAACTGGTCAGGCTTCAGATTGTTAAGTGTCGACGATATCTCTTGCTTAAATGCACTAAAAGTCCAGTCACTTTGGACATGCATAGCATGTGCCTCTCCACCAGAATAAGACATGTGTCCATCTTCATCGGTGGTAAATTCTCCACCTATTTGAAGAACAGCTAATATTTGTCCCTTCGCCATAAGTGTCACCTTCCTACAAAGAGACAACAAGTTCAAGAATTAGGCTACCAACTGATTTTTCTTTTAGACACTCCATGTGCATCTATTAAACAATTCTAAAGAGGTAACAAACATCTCCAATGATTAAACGCAATGTTTAATAACCCAAACATCAGGAGTTCAGCTTTGCAAATTGTTGTAGAAATATAGGATTTAATGTGCAAACAGAAGGTACTGCTCCTATGGAAATGACTAGATGTCTAGGGCGTGATTGGTTTCCCGCACGCGGTCAGACCAGGCTGTTTGGATGCAGCATGCAGGAGGTAGACGTTTGGTTGGCCAGACGTCCACGTGGACTACTGGCCAGGATTGTGGGTGCAAATCGGCCCAAGAAATGAAATCGGATTTTGTTTCTGGTGAGCCTAGCTCACACAGTGCACGTCACGCGTCCACTGCTCTCTTGGCGCATGCACAAGGCGAGTAGGGAGAGACCAACCAATCAAGTTCTGCAATGAGATGGTACGGATGGTAATGTAAGCCAAACAAGGTGCTCCTACATGCAGAGACCCACCAATCAAGTGCGATGAGATGGTATGGATGGTAACGTAAGCCAAACAAGGTGCTCCTACATGCATAGATCGGCGAGAGCCTAGCTGCTACATGCCAGCCTGGTTACCTATAAACCAGAACCAATCACGCCCTAGTGAGCGGAATGAATGGCAAAACTAGTAATTGGTTACCTCTTCCACAATCAAACTTGAAAATTAACTGGTGTGGGAATAATAGCAATATTCTGAATCATGTGCATTTTAAACATATCTTCCAGGATTTGAAATACTAAAAACTCATACAACGTCCATGTGAAGAAGTGAACTTGTTGCTCCTTTTCTCAATCACAGAGTGGACGCGTTCAGTGTACCATGATACATACAACGCCCATGCGAAGTGAACTTGCTGCTCCTTTTCTCAATCACAGAGAGGAGGCGTTCAGTGTACCAAGATACATTACTTTGAGAAAGCAAGCAGCCTATAAGCGAGAACAGAAAAACCTAATCCTTCGTTCTGGTTTTCAGTATAGTACGGATCCGCGTGGCCGACTCGGATTAATCAAGCCGAATTCAAAGAGAGAAGTCATGAACCAACCCCAGAGCAGGCGCATCGATTACCTGGGCCGCGGCCGGATCTGCGGGTCGAGGGCGCGGGGATCCTACCCGCCGGTGTCGGCGGCGCGAGGGGTGGACTCCCGGCAGCGGAAGCGGCGGTGGGCGCCAAGCGGAGGCTCAACGACGACGAGACGGCGTTCGAAGCGCGCGAGCGGTGGGGCGTGGCCGTCGACGGGGCTCCCGGTTCCGGCCGCCGCTGGTCTGGCTCGGGGATAAGGCGGTCGCCTGCCCAAGTGCGGCTTCCGATCTAGAGTTCGCGTGCGGGCCCCGCACGTCAGACGCAGTCCGCAGTGCTGAACGCAACGTAATTAATCGAAAAGAAAATGCCCATGATCGTGCGTGCCTTACGGGGCCGGCCGGTTTCGTGCGTCCGTGGAGGTCACGCGCACGGCCCACCACATGGACGGGTTGGGCTCCGTGCTGCTCGCGTGGAGAGGTCCGTAGGCGGCCGAAGCAGCCACCCAACCCACGAAAATTTCCGCTCCGACCGGTCGGCAGGGTGTCTTCTGCCAACCACCGATTCGGCCTGGGAACAATGGAGCGCGAGCCAGCGGCCCACACGGAACAGCAGACATTAGCATCAACTAGTAAAGGGCGCGCGCCCTCTCGCGCGCGAGGGCAAAGGATCACAGTTTGTTTTATCTATGGATGGCTCATACGGTATAGGTGGCTGGTATTCATATAAATTAGATACATTGATGCATGGATATTTATAATGCGTGCAAAGTAAGTAGGTTGCTGGTCATTTACATAGTTAAGGTACGATAACTGCTGGATATGTATAATGTACATATATTACATAGGTCTGGGCAGACGCTAGCGATGTATAATATTCATATGTTACATAAGTATGGGCAGATGTTAGAGGCAGCGGTGTTTTAGCAGGTAGCATAGGTGGGTGTGGTCGTCCATTGCCGATGGCTGGAACTGCACGGGAGGAGGTCATGTGCAATTGGTGGAGGAACCTGGTGAGAAAATGGAATTACGTTAGGTTAATGAGTTGAGGAGAAGAATGTTCTTGGTTTGTGGGATTCTGGAGTCTGACCTTTGTTTGGGCACATGATTAGGGTGACCATGACTCTTGAGTTTGGTGCTGCTGCAGCTGTAGCAAGAAATTATTAGACACAAGTAAAAAGAAGCATTCTGTTGATTTTATATGTATACTGAAAGCACTGTTGGTCCAAATTGTAAGGTCGTGCTGACGAACATACCATGATGGACGAATTTTGCTCCGGCACTGCAAGTACAAACACTAAAAATTAGCGGGAGGCAGTTCAGTTCCTGTGCTTCCAATTTGGACTATGTAAACCACCAACCAACATAAACAGTTGAGGAGAAAATATACTAATTTAGACTGTCTTAGATTATTATATATGGAACCTGGACTAGCAGAATCTTGGAAGCAGCATATGAAGCTAGGCAAAAGGGCACGGGAATTACAGAGTGTAGCAAATGAATGGCATACTAAACAATAGCTAGAATAAACCCTATCAAGTTCGCGTTAGTTTAAAAAAAAGCAAGTGTGAAAGTAAAGCCGATAAAGAAAGGCAAGATTGAGAATCAAGAAAACCACGAAAGATGTACTTCATTAGGTGTGGTGTACACGACATCTTAGCTCTCCAAATTTGTTAAAAAAACTAAAATGATTGATGTGTCGATCAGCTGACCTCTATCTAATGATATATACATCAACCTAAAAGATCTGGTGGCTGCTTGTACCAATTAGCTAACCCCCAAAACCAAAAAGTCAAACTGCTGGGAAAGGTTGGCAAATCAAATATAGCTGAGCACCTTAAGACCCATACTTTTTTTTTTCTGTCAATTCATCAATTTAACTTCTGGTGTGGCTGAAATATGCTTCAAACTGACAATTTTGACCTGAATATATAAGCATAAGATAGCGAGCAGGTCATGTAACAACGGTTACCTCACAGTTATGATTGTGGTAATGTGATAGTGATATGGTAGCAGTGTAAAAAAAGGTACATATCAGACTGAAGGTTGACTAAGAATGAACGATAAGGACATCTGACATGTACAAAATAAACATGCTCACCCATAGTAATTAGGAAGGGGTGCTCCAACAAATTGAAGGCTGATCTGAACTGTACAAATAGCATAGCTAGATCTGAAAAGAACCTGCGTGTACCAGAGAAAGCAACAACAATTGGCAAATGGGAAACCTACCTACATACGATGAATCACTGAACATGTATGGAAAACAACCTCACATGGAATTGAAGCATCACCGCCAAATCTAATCACAGGAACTCTTATTGATGCTCCTATGCAGACAGGGAAAAAATAGGAAATTGAAGGGCCATGTGGAGAGGGAGAAACCGTGACCAGAGCCTGTGTAGTGCCCATCCTTCATCCTATGATAACAAACACAAAGATGCAGTTCAAAAGAAGATGTAAAGTTTGTTTGCAGGTGGTTGATATCATTGTGGACTGTAAACCTACTGTTAAAGAAGAAAAAAAGGGCGAACTGTACCGTGAAATCATATGGGTCTATGCTATTGAGCTCAGCGAGCTGTTTGCGCTGGAGTGGAGCGGAGCAGCCTGCATCAGTTTAGCAGGTTCCTGTTCAGACGTCGGAGGTCGTTCTATGTAAACAAGCTTGTCTTTGAACATGTTTCATGAGAGCGTGATAGCTAAATAAATATGGATCTCATAGTGTGCGGCTGATGGTGTCAAAGTGACTATGTGAATGCAACAAACCGTAGACTCATATGGTATACTCGTGTGGTCCCTAGGGGGTTGATCAGTGTGGGTTAATTGCATGATGTGTATGTGATACTTGGAATATAATGGGAGCGGGGATCGGACGGCTGAAACATTTCGGGTGACATTGCGGCTTGTCCGAGAAGCTGCTGCACTTTATAGAGTCAGGCAGTGTCTCCTGCACCATCACACTTGCAGCAGCCTGCCACACTCAACCACACACAGACATAGCCTGTACAGACAGAATGGCCCACACAGTTCGCTGAATCTTTCCTAGAAAGGAGTAGAACGTCAGAGAAAGGGCCTGGGTACATAAAACTGAATTTTTGAAACTAAGGCCTTATTTAAATGCCTTCCAAATTCTAAATTTTTACTCTCCATCACATCGAATCTTTGGACACATGCATGGAGCATTAAATATAGAAAAAAAACTAATTGCACAGTTTGGTTGTAAATCACGAGACGAAACTTTTGAGCCAAATTAGTCCATGATTGGACACTAATTGCCAAATACAAACGAAAATGCTATAGTAGCTAAATTCCAAATTTTTTCATCTAAACACCCCCTAAAATGATCAAATAACTTGTCGGTAAAGCATAACAGCTGCCTAGTTGTGGCATCTTTATGATGATATGGTAAATGATGTATGAGATTCTCTAAAGATCGATACCTAAACCAAATAAAACTCGTAATTAAAGTGATCTATTCCAAATATACTATTTGGTAATATCCACAAATAAAAGAGCAGAACATGTACAGAAAGATCACCAGTCAACCATAATCTAGTATGGTTAGCAAATCTTTTTTAAGAAAAGGACAAAATTAAAGGTGATCATTGCTAGAATTTAAAACTGCAAAATATGTTGTGACCCTTGAAAAGAACCAATATGTAATTAGTCTTGTGTAGCACTAAACAGATAGGTTTCAGGTAATCGCATTATTAAGGCAAATTCACCAATGATCAAAAAAGCAGTACAATAAGCCACTCAAATTAGCATTCATGTTTCTGCAAAAATCAATTTGTGACAAAATAAGGATAACAATTAACAACCGAATCTAGAAGAAGACAAAACTTGGAAAGAAGTTTGTTCTAAGTATGTTAGAGCTAGCAGCATTTAACTTAGATAGTGACCTTAAGCTGAGTTGTTTTCTCCTCATTACTTTGTTCAAGTAAATTTTGTCTACCTTTACAAAATCACAGTACAAATCTGAAGCTAAAGACTGCATACAGGTTACCTGGTTTGTTCAGTGTTGATATCGGAAGCACATTGGACAGCCTATGTAGACCTGCAAAAATGTAATTAACCGATCATCTTTACCTGCTATTCTCATTCGTTAAGTTTTAAGAAAAATATGGAGGAAAGTTTATATTACAAATTCACTGAACTTGTTCATAATAGAGGAACATAAATATTTTACCACAACGGCTCACTGCACCTACTGATCAGCATGCACTAATTAGGCATAGATAGAAAAAAAACTGTAAAATTGGATCGGCAATGGACAATGTAGCTAGTTTATTTTGGTAAACACAAATCATAGTACTAAAATAAATTAGGCACCGACAATTCTACACTCACAAAAGAGAATTATCTAGTTTGACATCCTAGAAGAGCAAGCAATACAGGGAACACATTGGAAAAAGCAAAGATGAAGATGCGTTGAACTTATTGTAAGATGGAAAGGAAAGGAAAGGAAAGGAAAGGAAAGGAGAGGAGGGCAACTGACTGTGGTACTAAGACAAGAGCATGCCTATTTTTTTCTGATTGCTACGCAAATTAATCTACCAAAGGCCAATGCCTTTTAGGTCTGTCCACACCACCTCAAATTTAATTAGTGTTCGTGCTCAACAAAGATGCTACAACAACCTTATAGGAACTACTTACCAAGTCAAGATCATACTGCTTCAGCAATTCCAGATCTAAAAATATATGCAAAAAGATGATTGTTCGATTTGTCATAAAAAATCCAACATACAGGACAGGCAACAGTAGGTGTCCCAATTTTGAAAGAGATAGTGACAGAAGAACAATAGAGTGCAGCAACAGGGACAAAATCCCCATCGCTACTCACTCCAACAGAAGCCAACAAAGAGGAGCACACAAGGGTGATGAGCGAACTCCCCAGATCCACAACATGCGCACAGGGACCCGACGTTGCAGGGTGTCGGGTGCTAGAGCTGCCGCCCCGAAGAGAGAGAGAGAGAGAAAGAGAGCGAGAGAGATAACAGACCGGCTCCAGCCAGCGGCGGTGTCAGTGGGGAACGGGCAGCCACGGCCGCGGGAACTGACGGGTCCTACCCGCGTTGCGTTGCGTCGCAGTGCGCCGTTCGCCGCGGGTCTGCTGCCGCTGCCGCCCTGCTCGGCCGCAGCGCTAGGGTTTCGCGGAGCACAACAGCAGGCGTGAAACGGTGGGAGGAGGCAGCGATGGGGGGCAGCAACGCCGGCAGCCACAGATGGGGCCCGTTTGCTCGGCACAGCGGCCGATGGCAGCCACCGCCAGGGCACGCGCGCGGCGCCGCGCCGCATTCCGGGGGCGCCGTCGCTCCCCGCCAGCACCTGTCGCGGTGAGCCAGCAGTGGGGGGCCGCCCAGGATGACACGAGGGGGGAGGAGGAGGAGGAGAGCGGTCGCAGCCACCGTCGGCGTGGGAGCGGGAGAAGAGGCGGAAACGGCAGAGGCGACGCCTGCGGGCAAAGGGCATCGGGGTCGAGGTCGGGGTCGGGAAGAAACATCGGGAAGGGGAAGAAGCGCCTGGAACGAGAAGCACAAGTTGGGTATATATTTAGCTGTCTGGATTCGGACGAGAAGGTGTGGAAGCCTAAGGAAAGTGGGGAAGAAGGAGAATCGTGCGAGGAGCCGACGAAGCTGTCCCTGGGTTGAAGCCGCTGTAGTAAATTGTGGCAGTTGATTTCAACGTCCAACGGATCGTACATTTTCGGGTGATGTAGATGGGCTCCCGTGAATCATGGCAGTTGATTTCAACATCCAACGGATGGTATATTTTCGGGTGACGTAGATGGGCTCCCGTGCGGTGAATCAGGTCGTCTTTGTTTGGGTATATATTTAGTTGTCTGGATTCGGACGAGAAGCTGTGGAAGCCTAAGGAAAGTGGAGGCTGTCCCTGGGTCGAAGCCGCTGCAGTAAATCGTGGCAGTTGATTTCAATGTCCAACGGATGGTACATTTTTGGGTGACGTAGATGGGCTCCCGTGCGGTGAATCAAGCCATCTTTGTTGGTTTAAAATCTCCATAGGTGAGCGTGGTGGACAGGTAAAGTAGTATATAGGAAATGTTAGAAATAATATTTCCTATTAGCAGATTAATGACATCATTAGTAGTTGCTAATGGTTGAGGGGTATGTCTCTTGGCAGATCCTTTGATGACAATTTAGTTTTGAACGTGAGATGTACCGTGACTCTGAGCAAGAAATTCGTAATGTCCTGTTTGTAGCTAATCTCTCTTCACGATCCATGGACATTAAACTATATTTCAAGTGTTGACGTGAAATAAAAACAATATGTTCATTACAACTATCGGTTCAAGCACATCTTTGGTGCCTTCAAGACATAACTAACATACAAAACAAATGGATCGTATATGTGTTGTACAAGTGAAGAGATGAATGAGTACTTGTTGGTATTTATTAACGCACAGAAAATTCCGCAAGCGCACGGATACCGTTATAGCTTTTATCCAGGAGTATTCCAAAGTATCGTATTTATCCATAGGGAAGCAATGGTTAAAGAGACTGATAATTCACCATTATGTATCTACTAACTTTATACACCAACTAGACTAAAGTAGGGATAAATGATAAATGATAGGAGTTGTGCATAATGACACACATATAGGAGAATTCCATGGTAAAATAAATGAGCAGTTTAGCACTACTGAGAGGATAACGGGTGAGTTCAAGGTTCCTATATACTTCTCTATTACTTTGGTTCTATGATAACTGAAGCATAGGTAGATATAGCAATCACACAATAGCATTTTAGGACATCAGAACACTAACCATAGGAAGGGATGAGATGGAGGCTAGGAAGCTCTGACTACAGTCCTACAAACACCAACCTAAACATGGTGGACTACATCGGCCGTCAAGGCTGTCACCACCTGGGCTACCACAACAATCTGTGAGGTTGAGTGTAATCTCAGGTAACCTTTAGTCTAAAAACCATGTCTACACCATTGATTACTACTCTAGTCATAATTTATAACTAAAGCACTCGATGTGAGCAGAGATCCCATGCCAAGGTATAACAACTATACTAACCAATCTCATGAAAGGCATAAAAGTAAATAGATAAGATAAATATATTAAAGCATAGGTCTTGCAAAGATCAGATACAAAGATATACCAGATCTTCGAAGAATTCTCCAGAACCTGAGCATAGCTTGACTCTCTATAATTCTCAACTAGGACTAATATACTACATTGAAGAGTCTAGCCCTAATTCTTCTAGTGTTGTGCCCTGATCTGAATGAGAGATGGCCTCCTGAAGGGGGTAGGGGGCGCCTTATATAGGCCTGAGGTAGAGTAGAGGCCAAGGAACTACCATGGGATCACGAAAGAATATTCCCCTATGATTCCGGTCATATGGGCCTAATTCTGATTTGGGCCCAATTAATCCCGTAGCTCATGATGTGGAGTTTTTCTTTTATTTGTGAAATTCATATCTTTTTATTCCGGACTCCAAATATAAAAAGTAATATATCTTTTTCGATCAGCGCGACGAGCTTTACGCAATGGTGTACTCCAATTCATCATTTGAGACACTTCTATTCGGTGAAAAATTAAATATTCCTACAAGACAGTGGAAACACCAAAACTCGTGGAACTTGTCAGAATCAAACCCTATAGCTATAGTTCATGATTCATTTCATGTCTTTTCATGCAAGAAATGATGGTTAAATTTAGAGTTTAATGACCATCAACAATACTACAAATTGAATTTTACGCATGGCTAGCCACTAAGAGAAACATTTCTATGCTAAGTGTAACATGTAATGAATCTAATGCCATAGTGCCATAGTTTCTAAGGGCTTGTTTGTTCAAAGCTAGGCAGAGCTACCTGACACAGGCAACACTCCTAGGCGTTGGATCTTGGACGCCTGGGGCCAGATGCAGCACCTAGCCTGAGTTGCCTGGCCCAAGCTCTCATCCAAAGTGCCCCTTAATATCATCATAAAGACATTGCCGACCCAACAAGCATGGTTAGTAAAATAGTCATATGTATCTATGTGTTGGGAGTACCATTCTGCATATAAGCTATTGTTGGTTTTTCTTATGCTCAAATAGAGAATTTTGCAAGTGCACAAAATATACCGTTGTAGCACTTTATCGAAGAGTATTCCAAGGTATCGTTATTTATTTTATCCTAAGGAAAAGGGGCGCCTAGGAACGATAATTAATGAGAGATCTTAATGTTCACCATAACTTAGCACCAAATAAATTGTATAGAGGGGTAATCGAATATTGAATAGGAAGGGTGATGAAGCAAGTGCAAGTAACTCTAGGACTCAAGGATAACTTAGTAAGGTATAGCTAGGTGGGAGAACAACGAGAGAGTACAAGGTTCCTATGATTCACCTTCGCTAATACATCTCTCAAATGATATTTGGGCCTTCATCAGTTGTTTATCTTCATTGAACAGACGCTCTTCTCAGATAATGGTCTAATGACATTCGGATTTTAGAAATATTGGCTTTCGCATTGGGGTTCCATCAAATGCTAAGTCATTCCTCTTCGGTCCAACAATCACCAGTGACCCTCACCAACCATCAGATTTCATCAACCATCAGACCTCACCAATAATTAGACTCCATCAACCATCAACCTTCAGCATCTACCAAACCTTTGAACCCTCTAACGCTAACTTTTTTCTTTTTTTTTGCAGGTTGTATTATTCAATTTTTCTTTTTAGGTTTTTATAATATACATCAATCAAATTTTATTTAAGCTAACCTTCATAGGGAACTAATCCTCTTCACAGTGAATACTAAAAGTCATATTTATACCTATATAGGTTCTTGAATGGTAGCCCTTGCTAGCCACCACAACAAATAACCTTCTCAATTGAGAGCATTACTGCCTATGAGCAAAGTTTTATCTTTTGCACAAGCACAATTGTCACTTCTTTGCAGGGTGCATGATTATATGTTACCCCTTTTAAATATCTTCATTCAAATGCATACATTTGCATCATCACATACATACATTACGTAAATATATTGCACTACATGGCCTGGGCCACCTGAAAAAAGTCCCACAAATGAGCACTAGGTCCCAAAGCTAAGGCTTTCGTGTTACCCTCCCATATAATATAAATGATTAACCATCTTTTACAGCAAGTAGAAAGCTAGTGTCGTTTTGAGTGTCGAAAAACTTGCTAGCAAGTTCATATTCGATGAAGCTACAACGTTCAACCGAAGTCCCTAAAAAATGCACACTATTAACTCAGGTGCATTTTCATGTGACTTCTCCATCTTTCAGCAAAAGGAATTCCACCGAAACCTTTGGCATCTACACCAACACTGCCTTCACTAAGCTCTTCGGCGTGAGGGGCTTCATCAATTGTTTCGACAACTACATCGACGTCGCCTCCGCCAAACACCCTTGCAGAACAGCCTTCGCCAACACCTTTGGCAAACTGAAATGACTCGCCTCCGCCAACACATGGTCATGAGGGGGCTTCGCCGACAGCTACTCATCTACACCAAAATCTCCTCCTCCAAACACCTTTGCAGGAGGTCTTCGTCAACAGCCACAGCGAACCACAACGACACGCCTCCGCCAACACTTCGGCAGAGGGGCTTCAACATCTTTGACAAACCTCTACAACTCACCCCGCTAACACTATGGCAAGATAGGCTTCGCCATCATCTTCAACCACTACAACAGCTCGAGAGCCTTTGTCAACACCTTCGGCATCAATGCCTACAATGACTCACCACCGCCGTTGTCGGCCCCTCTTTTAGAGTCCTAGGTGCATCTATACTTACACCAGGATCATGCACAAGTACGCACAAAATCAACAGGAATGGTACAAAAAAATATAATAAAAGGGTTCGAGCTTTATTGATTTTTAAAAATAGGGTCTTACAACAGTGGCCCAAAGGGGCATAGTCATAGGCTTACATAACTAGCGGAATACTACTATCGTGAAGCAGCATTTTAATACATCATGGTGATCTCTAGTGCGATGGTATTATATAGCATAGCGATGTCCTATTCCATAGGTGTTGATACTTCTTAACGACTAGTGGAGGGATTCCGCAAGTGCAAAGAACTATCACGTAGCACTTCGCTCGGTGAGTACTGAGTGTCGAATGAGTACTGAGTGTCGAATTTTATTTTTCCCACAGGAAGGCGGAAGGCTAAATTTATATTTATGTGCTAGGATTGCTAAAGTAAGCCTTAGTGTATCCTAAGACGATAATGGTGCTTTGGGTGAACTACTAAGTAAACTACTAAACAAGCTAAACTAGAGGTAGGATAGCTAGGTGGGAGAGCGAGCAATTTATCTTTCAGTAACAAAGGGTAAACTAATGACTAGGAGAAATGCACTAGTACTTAGCTTCAGGGCACAGCCCGCCCACCAACTAGGAGAGTTAAATAGACAAGGTCTACCACGAGCCCTACGATTTAATAACTAGACTTAACGTGGTGAAATACAGAGAATGGACGAGACTGTTACCACTTGCCAACTACCATAATCTATACAGAGGACTAGCCGTATCCACAGGCAATCAATAGCCTAAGCACCTTACTTAGTCTATAAACACTACTTCGATCCGAGCTCCGATGAAATAGGATCAAAGTACCCTAATCAGATGGTGGAACCAGTACTAACGAAAGACTACTAATTAAAAGATAACATATGCTAATAATGTCAAGTAACAAGCACCTAAGCTCACTAATGATGAACAATAATGAACTAGAACTTGAACTAAGTAAAGCAATAATTACTGAATAAAGTACTAAAAAGAAAGTACTCAATAAAGTAAATGCTAAATGAAAGAATTACAAAGGAGCTATACCAGACCTAGAAGACTCTTTCGGACTCCGAGAGAAGCTCCTGCTCTTGCTCTACTCCACTACTAGACTACTTCTACTTCTAAGCTACTAAGTAAGAGCTTGGAGAAGCTTGGAGAGCTTGGAAATGAATGGGGCACTTCTCCACCGAGCACCACTACCCCTTTTATAGTGTGGAGAGGCAGTGGGGGTACTTGTAGGTAGCTAGGGAAGTCAGTGGAGCACCTAGGGCGCCGGGCGGTGGCAGAGGGTGCTAGGCGGCCCTAGGATGCACTGCCTTTGCATCCTACGGTGTTGGTTGGCTTCCAAAGTCGGTTGTAGAGGCAACACATGTCAAAATTTGGATAGAAGGTTGGTTTGGAAGTCGATTGGAAGCCTCCATGGGAATGACAATGGGCCCATGGATCCAAGGCCTTCCAATCTCGTCCATTGATCAAACTGACGTTGAATGGATGCTTAAGGAGGCTTGTGGAGCAGCTCCCATGGATCGGTGATGTGGCAGGGCCACTTGGCACACCAGGCGACACCATGGTGGGGCAGGCTAGCGTGGCATGTGGGCCCCTAGCCCCCGTGCCACGTCCACTTGCTCTCTTTGTCCATTTTTGTCACCATTTTGCACTATTTTTGCTATAATTTCCTACATACAAATAATTCTACAAGTACAAATGGAACTAGGTGAATTATAAACAAAATGCAACACATGTGATGATGTTTTGCCTCACTTTATCATGCTTTTGGATGTTGATGGTCAAAATAGGTATTAGTGACCGTCAACAACAGGCAAGCTTGAGCGTGGCCGAAACCCTAGCTTCGATGTGATCTTCCTACCATCGTAATCCTCATGTGACTCCTATTCCTCGTGGCACATCCTCGTCGTAGCCATAGCCCTCCTTGGTGCTGAAGTCTGTGGGTCAATAACGGGTGAGTACATACGTACTCAGCAAGCCCTACCATAGGGTGGAAATAGAAGTGTAGTGGTGATTATAATTAAGGTTGGGCCCTAGCGGAGCATTACCATTCCCACTATTCCCCAGGTTAGCGTCAAATTGCATTACCAGTTTTATTACATATAAAAATAAATCTAATCATAGTATCCCATCCTAGCATCTGCACATTCCAAGGACGTGGCTATTCGAATAGGTTTAGTAAACTCTGCAGAGATGTACAAATTTACTCACATGATAGGCACAACCCCCTTCATGATCAGTGGATGGGATAGGCCTAACGAGACCTCGCACGTGAAAGGGTGCTACCCTAGATTTTCATATAACTCTACCATAGCTTCTCGGGGGTTGGAAAACACACTAGCTCTTGGGAGGATACCAAATCATCCCATCTTATAATCTTGGATGATACCACATCATCCCATCATATAATCTCGAACGATACCACATTATCCCATCATATAATCTCGGACGATACCAAATCAACCCAACATAATAGTGCCGATGATACCAAATCATCAAAATAAATAATCATAATATGGGCTCGAGCGCAGCCAAAAATCAAGGGGCTTAACGTGGAGGATCACATAGCAACCACGCCAACTGGACCATGGAAGCACATATAACATCCGTGTCTTCTCCTGATATTCTGCTGCCAACATCGGCCTCCTAGTAGAAATTATACTTTATCTAACAGGGTGTGAGATCAAGTCTATCCATATTAGACATGTGGCTATACGTACTATCTCACTAGGTGAGAGGGACTACGAACTGGTCCTTATGTGACCAAGGCGAGTATCTCCCATAGGAACCCTCACCAGGCGATCCTGACAAGGTAATTTATCCCATATAAATTACCTCCACTCACCCCCTGTCGGACTTTAGTTCAGTTTCACCAATTTTAAGTTTCACAATTATTATCTCTAATTCATTCATATAATGGAGCTCATAACATAGCAAGATAACCATTTATCGCAATTCATCATTAATCACATTATAACAATCGAGCTCATATTCTAGGATAATAATTCAATAATTAAGTTCATGCGTTTTAGTAGTAAGTAAAGCAAGATGGTAGAAGGGTGGGGAGCTAGGACTTGCCTTTGTTGTTGTCTCCTTTCGGCAAATCTACGTAGTCTGAGTCCTCGTTCTCCTGGTAGTCGCTGTCGTCTGCTGGGCGTAGCGATCGAATGAGACTATCGCCAAACATAAAATAAATGAGCAAAAGCAAACCTAGAACAATACTGTGGTACCTGGTAAAATAGATAGAGCTAGATTTTAGATGAATTTTAGAAGTGGTTTCATGTGAAAAGGAGTTAGGATGCAAAAGTTATGTATTTTAGAAGTTTATCCTATAGTTAAATAACTAGGTAAAACTTCATATGTATTTTTTGGTGCATGAAAATATGTGCAAACTACATGATTAAATTCCTTAATGCATCTGGTTTATTTATAAATTTTCTGAGAATTTTTCTAAGCTAGGAAAATGGATTTATAGCTCTCTATGTACACTAACTGGGAGTACCTAGCATTTTCTAACGTGTACCCAGGGCTGTGTGTGGGGTGTGTGTGTGCGTGTGAGAGATAGGCCAGCCTGCCACGTCAGCTGGGATGATGGCGTTGGCGTTAAGGCTATGGGCCCACATGATAGAGAGAGGGGAAGGGAGAAGGGGGCGACGGACAGAACCGGCCGTTCGGGGAGACGGCGTCATCGCCCGGTCCCACTCGATAGAGAGAAGAGAGGGGGAGAGGGAACGACGGTGAGCCAGGGTCACCATCACAGCGTTGGAACAAGGGAGGGAGCTTGGCCTCACAAGAGCAGGTTACGCCGGCGACGTTGAGCCCCAATGCAGGTGTAGAAGTGGTGGACAGGGCTTGGGAGGACAATCCGCGACCGTTGGTGGTGGTGGTCTAGGTGACGGGGGTGACTGTGGTGGCGGTGGCGGCTTGCCGGGGAAATCACAGCGGCGCCGTGCGGTGAACTCAGCCCTAGGGCCCTAATCCATTCAACTAGCTATGTGTACGTGAGTGTGGGTGAGTGGCGAGTTTAATAGGAGTGGTGTGGTGCCTAACCGAGCCTCGCCAAAGCAGGGTGCACGACAACAGCATGACATAGAGCAGCAGAGGCTCAACTAGCTAATGCGAGAAGTAGAGGAGAGGCTCTAGGACTCACCTGCTACTCCAATCGACTGATGGCGTAGCAGAGAAGAGGAGAAAGGTAGGTGGCTCCAATGGCACCAGTGGATCCTGACTTGGGGAGAAATGGAAGATAGTGAGGAGGAGGAGGAGTGGTGGGGGAGATGGTTGTTGACGGTTGTTAACATCAATTATAAACCATCAATATAACCTGTATATATGCTTAATTCCATCACCAAACATAGGTATAGGGGTTTAAACTAATAAATTCCATGAATTTTGGTGAATCTGTGATTTCTATAGGGTTTATTCAGAAAACCACCAAGGTGGACCTAGATGTCAAGATTAATCACGCTTATCCACCACGAAACAGACACTAGAAGACTCTAGAAGGCTCAGGAAGACTCCACACCAAGGCAGAGCCTGAGAGGCTGCCCGGCCCCACCTGTAGGCCGCTCAACCCTTGGGGCCCACCAGTTAGTCCCTCCTTGCTATGTCGGTTCTCCACCGCCTCCTAGATTGCATCTCCACCATTCTTTCAAGTCGGTTTGATCCGAGAGTCTAGAATTGATGCTTCAGCCTATATAAGCAGCCCCTACCCTCCTCCTTGAGATCATCCTGAAACCCTAATTCATATCCTCATCTCAGGATCAGGGCATAAGAGAGATTATTCCTCTAGTTAGGATCTACTCTTGTATACAATAAAGAGAGAGAGAGAGAGTAATGGAAGAGTTTGGAGATAGTACCGGCCTATCGGTGCTACCTCTACAGCTTTTACTCTGGCGGATCTAGGCTTCTCTAAGTCTACATCTAAGATACCTCTGGTAATTGATTTCTATTTAAAGTAAGTTTTGTGCTATTTTGTTCATGGGTTCACAGTTCTTTTGAGTGCTCTAGTTCTAGCTAGCTAGATTAGAGTAGTAATCGTTAGCATAAGCATGGTGCTTAGGCTATCGGCTACCTGTGTTTGCTCCCTGCTTTCTTGTTGTGTGGTAGCAGCAGGAGGTGATAGCCCTGTCTATCCTTTGTAGTCCACATCAAATTAAGCAGGTTCTTAAATTAGTAGGACCGTAGTCGCGTGGGTAGAGTTATCTCTATTAGCGGTGCTTTACCATCTAAGCGGCATCCCAAAGTGAACATTAGAATCATAAGTCTTGCTCTGCATAGGGTTAAAAGCCATAGGAATCCTCTCTACTCATACCTTAAACCTTGATTGCTATCCCTAGACAAACTTGTTAGACAACACACACGTTTCCCCGTAGATACGATACTCAACAATACTCTGGGTGAAAACTACTTTGATACCCTTGCACTTGCGAATTGTCTCTGTGTGCCTCCACAGGTGTCAAGTTTTCTAGCACCGTTGCCAGGGAAACAGTTGCTGTGATTTCATCAAACTAGGTTTGTCCTTGTATCTTTTATTTTTATTTATCTTTAAGCATGGATAACATCACGCCTATCAATCACTTTGCTGCTCCCACGGGTGCACAACTAGAGCCACCGAAATCTTCGAAACCTATCCTTACATTTGGTTATGAGTTGCGTCCGTCTTTAATAAATTTGTCCAGGAATAATCATTTTTAGGAGAAGGTGATGAAAATCCATATACTCATCTATGAGAGTTTGAGCAAACTTGTGCATGCTTGCATATCGTGGGCATGTCACATGAAACCTTAAAGTGGAAGCTATTTCCGTTCTCTTTGATGGGAAGAGCTAAATACTGGTATACGTGAACCGTAGGGAGTGTACAAGGATATTGGGAAGCCTTATGCTCTAGCTTTTGCTTATCTTTCTTTCCTATCTCTAGAGTGGTTAGCCTTCGAATAGAGGTTCTATCTTTCAAATAGAGAGAAAAAGAGTCTCTTGGTGCGGCGTGGGTGAAAGTCCTATGTTTGGTGTTGGTAATTAGTGACAATACCTAGTACTAACCACATAGCAAAGACATGTGTGTAGCTATGACCTATGATGTGGTTGGTGCAATGACATGGTGAAGCAAGGATCAAGTATTGGTGATGTGATCAAGTGCTTGCCATGATGGAGTTGGATGAAGGTGCAAAGCCAAATCATGGAGCTCAAGGCAAAGGTATATGATAGGGTTTTTCATTTTGCATCCAAGACACCATAGAGGGTGTGGATGGCTTAAGATCGATAGCCGTACTATAAAGAGGGAAATTTTCGAGGCTATTGATCACTTAAGTGCCACTAGATGAAGATTTATTTGTATATGCATTTAGATCTAGTGGAGAGCTAACTTAACGCCTCAAAAATGATTATGAAAATGCTAAAACACATGCACATGGTGATGTACACTTGGTGATGTTAGCACATTTATGAAGGCGGTGGAGTTTGAGCGGTAGAGAGGGGTTTTTGTGGAAGTAAACGTCTATTTTCCACTATGCCGGAGACGAAGATTTTCTCTAAGTCATCGTGGATAGAAACGGAGGCGAACGGAGGTCACTGCGCTGACCGGATGCTGAACCGAACGCGGTCTCGGCATGACCAGACACGTTCGGTTAGTGACAACAGCAGTCTGGCGCGTGGACTAGGGTTTTCACCGGCATGTCCGGTCACTCGCCGGACCAGCGCGTCCGGTCAGGTGCCAGAGGGACAGCGATCGCGAAGGGTCGATCGGACGCGGTGGCGCGTCCAGTCACGATCGACCGGATGCGTCAGGTCGCGCGTGGATGCTTACTAAAAATGACCGAACACTGGCACTGTGGTGTCCGGTCAGTTCAAGCAGCGCGTTCAGTCACTCTAGTGCGTAAATGAGTATATTTAAGTGACCGTTACGATCGAACAAAGGAGATTCAAAGTGAGACATGTGGCGTTCATCGGGGAGGTTGCAGTGGAGCGACCAGATGCTATGGGCATCCGGTCAGACCGGACCAGCGTGTCTGGTCACCCCGAGTGTGACTGTTTCATGAGCCAACGCCTCTATTCTTTTGGGGGCTCCTATAAATATTTGTTGGCTGGTTCCTAGAGGACTCTCTTGAACATTTTGACTCTCTAACATCCTCTTGAGCTGAGTACATCCCCTCCCACTCATCACCCTTACTTGATTGTCTAATCAAAGTGAGATGAGTGATCTCAAGTGCATTTGCTTATGAGTTTGCATCTAGTTGGCACCTAGGTGTTCATTTGTTGCATGATTCTTGTTTCTCTTTGTGGTTGCCGCCACTTAGATGGCTTGGAGCAGTGGAGGAGGTCCGACATGTGTTGGTAATTGTTCATGGCTGGCTCCAGTGAGCTTGTTTGTGAGGGGTTGTTGTGGTTTCCCGGCGGAGCACCGAATTCTAACTCTAGTGGATTGCTTGTATCGGAACTTCTCACCATTTGGTAGGTTCTTGTGGCGCCTTTTGAGAGGCTCGGTGTGTGATACCGATTAGCGACCGAACCACGTGGTGTAGGGGGACACAACGGGGACTAGCATGCCGGTAAGCACATGAATCTCGAGATAAATCTTGTGTCTCAATTGTGTTTGATCAATTGGATTTCATCCCGGTGATTGGTTACTTCATTGGCTATCTTGGTATTCACTTTGGTTGGCTCAATCATCGCCCCTCGGTACAAAATTCTAAATCCCCTCTTGCACTTACTTTGGTATCTTCTTGTTTAGCTTGTTGTTGTTTCCTTTTATTGCTAGCTTGCGGTTTGTCTTGTGGCGATTGTGTGAACCAAACTAGAATTGTCAATTGGATAGGTGGCTTGCATCATCCACTAGGCTAGGCAAAACTCGCATCTTGCCATTTGTGTTACTAATTAAATTGTTTGAGTGATCTTTGTAGAAAGTTTTATTAGGCTATTCACCCCCCTCTAGCCACCAAGACCTTTTAGTGGGCACGTTTTAATGATCTAGTCAGTTCTAGCTCCAATCTTGCCATTCAAGACCATATGCTTTTACAACACTTCTATATGAGTCTTAGTGGGGAGACTGCACAGTTTCTTGATTCAGCTTCTGGAGGTGCCTTCTTACATTGCTCAGCTAGTGAAGGGAGAAACATCCTTAGAAAAATCCTAGAAAACACCCCCTGCACCAGCGTTCATGACGATAGCCTAGAAGATGTAGTTGAGAAAACTCTTGAGGAAGAACCTATGATAGTTGAGCCTGAACCTTTAACTACACCACTTGAAGCCTCAACTGTCCTTCAAGTTCCCGAACCACCAAAGAAGGAAGAAATTTCGCCTTTGGAAAATATGTCTGAATTCAAGGATGAGCTCTTCTCTGATTTTGGAAACATCTCAAATTATTATGCAATAAGGAAATCTTCAGCACCATTAGCACCTAACCAACATCTTCCTGACCCAACCGAAGAGAAGTTCCTTAAAAAGACTATGAAGGAGTTGACAACAATCGTAAGCAATGAGTGATTGGGAGAATCCAAGCTTTCTCCAGAAGTCATTCATTTAGATTCTCTCTTGACCTCCATTCGTTGTCAGATCCATAAAACCTCCTTTGATGCTCTTTATAGTCCGATTGTCAGAGTAAATCTTATTCTAAATCTTTTGCGTATACCCTTCCTAAAAATATGCAATTAACTACAACAACCAAACTCTTAAAAAGTCTCTCAGGGCAAATCCTTCCTAGTGAAGGAATTTTTCTCCTTATCCCTATCAAAGTAGACGAAATCAAGGTGTATCTTAGTTTTTTATGTTTTTGATATTTGGGAGTTTGATCTTTTGATAGGGCATCCATTAGAGAGACTTCATGAAGGAAGAAAGGGGAGTATAAATGTAAGACTCAAAAAAAGCATAAACCTGTCTATTCCCATCACTCGCTCATTACATGTTAAGAAAAAGTTGAGCCCCAGCAAGATCCAATGGAGGAGATTATGGCAGCTTCTCTCCTGGAAGCTTTTGACAAATATCTCATTGAAGACACCCAGGATTTTATCCAAGACGAAGAAGAGCCACTAGATCCTTTCCCTTTGGATGAAACTCAAGAGCCACCAAAACCCCCATTGTGCTCAAACCCCCTTTCTTTAGATTTGAAATACGCTTTTCTAAACAACGATAGGGAGTCTCCTGTGATTATTAGTGATAAACTCTCTGAGGATGAGACCCTACGGCTCCTTACCACTTTAGAAAGCATCACTCTGCTTTCAGCTACTCACTCAAAGACCTCAAGGGGATTAGTCCTGCCCTATGCACCCATCGCATTCTCATAGATCCAACATATCCACCTTCTAGAGAGCCACAACATAGGCTTAATAATGCGATGAGAGAAGTTGTTAAGAAAGAGATTTTAAAGCTTTTACATGCAGGGATAATCTATCCTGTGCCCTATAGTGAATGGGTAAGCCCGATACAAGTTGTACCGAAGAAAGGGGCATGACTGTGGTAAAAAATGAAAAAGATGAATTAATTCCACAATGAACAGTCATAGGATGGTGAATGTGCATTGATTACCGAAAACTTAATAAGGCAACAAAGAAAGATCACTTTCCGTTACCCTTCATCAATGAGATGTTGGAACGGCTTGGAAACTATTCTTTCTTTTGTTTCCTTGATGGGTATTCTGGCTCTCATCAAATCCTGATCTATCCTGATGACCAAAGTAAAACTACTTTTACTTGTCCCTATGGAATATATGCTTATCGCAGGATGTCCTTCAGTTTGTGCAACGCTCCAACTTCGTTGCAAAGGTGCATGATGTCTATATTTTCTGATATGATAGAAGAAATCATAGAAGTTTTTTATGGATGATTTTTCTGTTTATGGAAAAACTTTCAATGATTGCTTAGAAAATTTAGACAAAGTTTTGCAAAGATGTGAGAAAAAACACTTGGTCTTAATTTGAGAAAAATGTCATTTTATGGTTAGAGAAGGCATAGTGCTTGGACACTTGGTGTCCGAACGTGGGATTGAGGTAGACAGAGCTAAGATAGAAGTAATAGAACAGCTACCTCCTACAAACGTCAAAAGGGTACGAAGTTTCCTTGGTCATGCGGGGTTCTATCGCCGTTTTATAAAAGATTTTTCTCATATTGCCAGACCCCTTACATGTTTGTTAGCCAAGGATGCTCCCTTTAAGTTTGATGATGAGTATTTAAATGCTTTTCAAATCCTTAAGAAAGCACTCATCTCTGCACCAATCATTCAACTCCTTGATTGGTCGCTGCCTTTTAAAATCATGTATGATGCTAGTGATTATGCTGTGGGGACAGTTTTGGGTCAAACAAAAGATAGAAAGCATCATGCAATTTCTTGTGCTAGTAAAACTCTGTCAGGACCTCAACTTAATTATGCAACAACTGAAAAAGAGCTCCTGGCGATTGTTTTTTTATTGACAAGTTTAGATCTTACTTAGTAGGAGCAAAGGTTATTGTTTACACTGACCATGCTGCTCTTAAATATCTCCTTACTAAGAAAGATGCTAAGCCTCGGCTTATAAGATAGATCCTTTTACTTCGAGAACTTGATTTAGAAATTAAAGATAAGAAAGGAATAGAAAATTCTGTAGCCGATCACTTGTTAAGAATGCAGTTCGAGAATCCATAGGAGCTGCCCATCAACGATTTTCTGTGGGACAACATGCTTTTAAAGGTCACAGGCTCCAACCCCTTGTATGCAAATATTATTAATTTTATGGTTGCAGGTTATGTACCACCAGGAGAGAATAAGCGGAAGCTCATTTATGAAAGTTGCCTCCACCTATGGGATAAACCTTACCTCTACCGAGTCTGCTCCTAGATATGTTCCGACCGAGGAAGCAACCATGATTATTGAAAGATGCCACTCATCACCGTATGGAGGACATTATGGGGCATTCCGCACTAATGCTAAGATTTGGCAAAGTGGATTCTTCTGGCCAACCATATATGATGACACCAAAGAATTCGTACGCAGGTGCATCTCGTGTCAGAAACATGGGAATATCAATGCAAGAGATGCCATGCCACTCACCACCAATCTCCAGTTAGAACTCTTTGATGTCTAGGGAATCGACTACATGGGACCATTTCTAAAATCCCGGCAGTGTGAATACATTCTAGTGGCAGTCGACTATGTGTCAAAGTGGGTTGAAGCTTTACCATGTCGAGCTGCAGATTCCAATAACTCTAAGAGGATGTTTTTAGAAACCATCTTTCCACACTTTAGAGTTTCACGCAATCAGCGATGGAGGTCCTCACTTCATTGATAGAAAGTTTCGACGCTTCTTGTCTGATCATGGGTTCCATCATAACAATGCGACACCATATCATCATCAAACAAGCGGACAAGCAAAAACATCAAACAAGCAAATCAAGAACATTCTGCAGAAGACCGTTAATAAAATAGGGACACATGGAAAGACAAGTTACACGGAGCACTATGGGCTTATAGAACAGCCTACAAAACACCTCTTGGAATGTCACCATACCAACTGGTCTACGAGAAGACATGTCACCTACCTGTCGAGTTGGAATTCAAAGCTCATTGGGCCATAAAAAGGTGGAACATGGACTTTGAAGCAGCTGGAAAGAAGAGAAAGATGCAACTCTGAGCTAGAGGAATGGCGAGAAAAGGCATATCATAATACAAAACTTTATAAGGAGAGGACAAAAAGGTGGCACGACAAAAGACTAAAAAAGAAGGAATTCAAACCAGGTGACAAGGTGTTGCTTTTCAACTCCAGGTGAAGTTGTTCAGACATAGGAAACTACGAAGCAAATGGAAAGGACCTTATAGGGTAATTAGCACATCGTCTCATAGAGCTGTCACACTTCAAAATGATGAAGGTACGTTTTGTAAGGTAAATGGTCAGCATTTAAAAGTTTTCCATGACACACAATTGAAAGAAGAAGAATTGGATATAATTAACTTTATAGAATTTAAATAACATTCAGCTCTTCTTCTTCACTCTGTGAAAACCCTTAAAACATGTTTACCTGCTAAAGTATTGCTAGGAGCTCCTTAGTCATTTGTTGGTGCTTGTCTCCACAAGTTGTTTATGCAAGGTAATAGAATTCAAGTGTGGGGGAGGCAACCCTCCCGAGCAAAGCACGACATCATTCAAGCAACCACGGCTTGAGAGAGAAGGCATCTCACGTGTATACAGGTAAGTATCTCTTCCCTGTTTGTTTATTTTTAAGTTTACTTTTTATGTGTTAAAAAATCTGGAAACAAAATAAATATTTATAGTTATAATGTGCAGAGTGCGTCTAGTTCACTTAAATAAATAGTAAGGACTCTTAGAACAATCTCCTAGAATGGAAATGATGAATAGTTGCTCTGTTGTAATTCCTTTCAAGTACCTAGTTTTCAGCCTTGAATTCTCCCGAGTTTTGGATAAGATTGTTTTGATATAAGGATTTACTCTAAACTTGAAACTCATGGGTAGCATATGCTTGAGCTAAGTTTAGGTAATTGACGGATATGATATGAGAAGGTCTGAGCTACTATTTATCTTGTTCCAAGTGACACTAAAGTTCTGGAGATTTATCTTTTGAAAAATACAAAAAATGCTATATGATGAGTTCCTGTATGACAAAGCTTAAATTTCCACTAGAGTCATACATGTTATTTAAGCTAGGAAAACTTCCATATATATGCTGCTTGTTTTACATTGAGTTTTGTCAAGCTTTGTTTACCCTTATGAGAGGTTTGTTATGCTCTTAAAATCAAGATCACGTACACACCACCCACATATGCACTACTCTTATACTGGGGGTAGGCGCAAAAAACATGCCTTCCATTTAGATCCATCTAAAAATATTCTACTCCTACACTAGGAGTGAACATCAAAAACATGCTTGTTAGGTTTTTCCATCCACCAAATAAATGCTCCAAGTTCTTGTTGTTATCTCTCAAAGTTTTGTTGCAAAAAAGAGGCATGGGGCTATGCAAAAGTTGTTCATAAAAAAGAGAAAAAAAATTTAAAAAATGGACAAGTGTATGAGATATTGAAAATAATGGGTACTCAGATGTTCGCCTGAAAAAAGAGAAAAAGATGAATAAGATAGCTCCTATTCTCTCGCAAAAATATTTTCAAGTTTTAATAGAGAGATATGTTTTCAAGAAGCAAAGTAGAATTAGGTTAGCCACCATATATATCCACCTCATACATCCACACACATGCACATCTTAATTTGATTGTATGACTCAACTTTCTTTGGATCCATTGTTTGATTTTACAATATTTGCATTGCAACTATGCTCTAGTTTTCTCCCTACCTATGAACTCCACATAAGCCTTAGTAGTAGAAAGAAAAAGGCATAACATCTTCATTGCCTTGGTGAGGATCCACAAATACCACATATATTGAGAGACTTGAGAGTGTCATACAATAGACTCTTTGAGTTTTATTTTGAAAACTTACAAAAAACTCTGGAACAATGGTGAAACAAAGAACTTGAGACAAAGTGTTTGACTTGATTGTTCTATCTTTCAATTGCTCAAGACCTAAGTGAAGGCTAAGAAGCCCCATAGTTGAAGGTAATATGGGTAAGTTTGAAAGTAAGATCAGTTTATTCTAATCAGGAGGAGGATTTTTGATTGAACGCATGTGTACCTTTGATGCGTCAAAGCATTGTAGCAACTCCTGATCCATCGCTGAGTTTAGCTTTGCTCAGGGACTAGTAAAAGTTAAGTGAGGGGGAGCTTGTTGACGGTTGTTAACATCAATTATAAACCATCAATCTCCCCTATGCTTAACCTTTGCTAGTCCCTTAGCAAAGCTAAACTCAGTAAAATTGGGTCAAGAGTTGCTACAATGCTTTCATGCCTCAAAAGTACACATGTGTTCAATCGAAAATTCTCCTCCAGATTAGAATAAACTGATCTAACTTTCAAACTTACCCATATTACCTTCAACCATGGGGCTTCTTAGCCTTCACTTGGGTCTTGAGCAATTGAAAGACAAAATGATCAAATCAAGCACTATATCTCAAGTTTTTTTGTTTCACCACTGTTCTAGAGTTTTTATAAGTTTTTAAAATAAAACTCAGATATTCCATTGTATGACACTCTCAAGTCTCTCAATATATGTAGTATTTGTGGATCCTCACCAAGGCAATAAAGATGTTGTGCCTTTTTCTCTTCCACTAAGGCTTATGTGGAGTTTATAGGTAGGGAGAAACCTAGAGCATACTTGCAATGCATATATTATAAAAGTCAAATAATTGATCCAAAGAGAGTTAAATCATACAATCAAATCAATATATACATGTGTGTGGATATATGGTAGCTAATCCTAATTCTACTTTGCTCCTTGAAAACATATCTCTCTTTTGAAATTTAGAAACATTTGCTAGAGAATAGGGCCTATTTTATTTATCTTGTTTTTTTAGGTGGGCATCTAAGTACCCATTGTTTTAGATATCTCGGACACTTATCTATTTTTTCTCAACTCTTTTTTTCTTTTTTTCTCTTTTTTACGAATAACTTTTACATAGCCCAATGTCTCTTTTCTGTAACAAAACTTTGAGAGAGATATCAACAAGAATTTGGAGCATTTATTTGGTGGATGGAAAACCTAACATGTTTTTGTATTCACCCCCAGTGTAGGAGTAGAACATTTTGGGTGGATCTAGATGGAAGGCATGTTTTTGCGCCTACCCCTAGTGTAGGAGTAGTGCATATGTGGGTGGTGTGATCTTGATTTTAAGAGCATGACAAACCTCTCATAAGGCATAACAAAGCTTGACAAAACTCAATGCAAAAACAAACATCATATATATGAAAGTTTTTCTAGCCTAAATAACATGTATGGCTCTAGTGGGAATTCAAGCTTTGTCATACAAGGAACTCATCATGTAGTATTTTTGTGTTTTTCAAAAGATAAATCTCCCCCATCCTCAATTTTTTTAAATGTGATGACTTCACTAAGCCTACTGCTACAATCTCTATACTTTTCATAAAACAGTAACAATGTATGCATATAACCATCAGCCACAGTTTTCCGTGTGACAAAAGCATGAGTAAACGCTGAGATACTTTTAATGGCAATATGGATATGCACAATTATCTTGAAAAATAGTAGAACCTATTTTTTTTATCTTTTCTCAGCATCTTCTCCTGCAACAATAAACAAAGTTATATTTTAATGGGAATGGTACTATAATGATGCCTATATGTTTGGAATTAAAGAAATTGGAGAAATAGAAAAATCTTAGGCTCCTGTAATCTTCATCGTTAATCTTAAGTGAATCAAGCAACTTCAGTGCCATCCTTTTAGTTTGAGTTTCACTCTCTGCAGCATCACAAATTTCCAATAATCTTGACAGAGTGACGTAGATGTCATGAAAAATCTGCATTTTAGGAACATGAAAACTATCAACAAGTGTGTATAGGATAACCAATGTAGAACTAAAATATGTTTATGCAAAAAACTTGCTTGAGTTTGAGAAAATGATGTTTTATCATTATGATATTGGACTCTGTTTGATTTTGTTTTGTACAAGTCTCTGTAAAGTGAAACCAATAAAAGTTAAACTTAAGAATATAAGAAACCTAAATAACTTTTTTTAGCAACACGTCGAGTCTGTTTATTCATGCACACTGGATTCAGCGGGGTCACGAACCAAAATATCAGATACAAAACTCAAGAGGGGATCAAGCCAAACATGAGGTTGATCTAGGTCCCAATCAAGACTCAAACGAGCGAGATCATGAGCACTCGTATTATATTACAAGATCTAGGAATGTGAGCAATCTGTACAGAAATAAAGGATGTTGAAATCAGCTCCCGTGCTTCTTTGTGGAGGACGGATGCAGGACTAAGATCACGTTCATCCGACTGGAGCTCCTTCACTGTATTCACTGAATCAGACTCAAGTATAATTCTTCCCATACCATGGCTCAACACCGTGTGCATAGCTGCAATGCAGGCCTGAGCTTTACCAAGAGATTTAGGAATTACATCAGCCAACAATAGAAACAATTCTAAATCTACCCCCAGAACATCTATTATATACCTCTTCTTTCAAACCCCACGACACATATGCCAAACTGTCATGGGCCATGTGCGTAGGTCAAGACTAGTTTATATAGGAGGTGTGGAGGTGTAAAATTTATCTAAATAGAGCATACTAGTCTTGTTAATAATTTTCCTGCTATTATTCAATGTTGAGATCGGCTAATATTTAGGGATCTAGAGTGTGCTTAATAAAATACAGGAGTTACCTGACAGTATAAACCATACTACCACGTAATGCTTCTTTCAAAACAGTTCCCCATCTTCTATCAGGACATTTTTGTTTCTTCTCAATGCATAAGGAGATGTTATTCTCCTTAGATCTGTACAAGGACAATATCATTCTAACTTGATTAGTTCGTATGAACAAAGGATTATGGTGAAGTATAACTTTTCTCGAACAGTGGTGAAGTATAACTAAATGCAAAATTTACCTCTAGTGCTTTCTGGTGATGTCTTTTTTCACTCTATGTAGCATTAGCATATTTCCCCTGCTTGATAGGGCACATATACTTTTCACTAAATGCATTCTCATCTCCTTGTAGATTAGGATATATTGAGTTCATCAGAGAATAAATATCCTACCATAGACAAGAATGAAGAAAAATGTGACATTAACAAGAATGAATAAAAAGCTGCCATTGACAAAATGGGGGACCCAAGAGCAGTAAATAACGTATGCGTGAGGAGTGAGGGAAAGTAGTACGATGAGATCTTTTTGTAATGGAGTTCCACTTATCACGATTTTTTTTTGAAGCTCTAGATTGTATTCATTGACACTATGATCTTGGATTATGATTTTTTTTATCTTAAGACTCATCTAGTACTACATTGTCCCACTTCTTTGAGGATCTCATCAGTAACCGATGGTTCTGGAAGTACATATCATAAGTTATTAACAGAATCCCATCATCCTTGATGAAGAATAAAAGATACAAGTTAGTGGTAGCAGACAACACAAATAACACGCACAAAGATTTTCTTCTGAAATCTTAAAAGAATAAAACAAGCACAGAAAGAAGATGAAATAAACCTTCAATAGATCAATGTCATCACAATCAAGATTATAGAATATCTGCACATTTTTTTCAAGCCCAACTTTCTCCAGCTCCTCTGACCACTATTTCAAAAACCCTACTTTAACAATAATCATGACACTTTTAATGATATCAGAATGCAGAAGGCCAGCCAGGAATATCACAGTCTGAAAAGGGAGAAAAGGAACATGTGTCAAATAGAACAGTAAACTCAAAATAGTTAATAAAGAAGTTGGCAAGCAATTACGTAGCATCATCATAAAAGAGAAGCTATTTTAAAATCTTGAGTAACCATGGGTTTACCCTTCTCATTGCAAAGATTAACAAAAGAACATTGGGGTGGAAAGCGGATTTGTTGACACAAGCTAGGAGGTGGGTTCTTGTGCAGTTTGTTCTTACTACGATGCTCATCTATCTTGCGGTGGTCACTGATTTGCCTCAATGCGTGCCAATAAAGCGATTGACAAATTCAAAGAAGCTATCTATGGAGAGGGCGCAAGGAAGCACGTGGATGTCATTGTCTGCGGCATGGGAGCATAGTTTGCTGTGGGCCCAACTGAACTTGGTAGTTTGGCCATTTCCAATCTCAGATACCTCGATTGGGTGTTACATGTAAGATGGCTTTAGTTACAGAAAACGACACCATCCTTGGTCATCACTACCTATACAGAAACTGGTTCAAGTTCAGAAGCTCTTTTCAATGGAAATTATACCAGATGCTGGCAATGGAGAGAATACTTTGTTCTGGACCAATCGGTAGCAACATGGGCATTGCATTAAGGATCTTGTGCCTCGCCTCTTTGCTGTGATACTATAGAGAAAAAAGAAAGCTACGTACTGTGCAGCAGGCTCTAACCAACATCGATTAGGTCTCAGACATCCGTCATTGTGGAGTACTTTCAGATTTAGGAGCTTCTCTATGCCTGAGATGGAGGACTCTCACGTTTGGAGATTATTAGAGCAACCCCAAGAGACTTTCTATATCATTGCTAAATGTTATGAATAGAGATTTTGATGAAAAAAATACGCTCCAATAACTTCTCTAAATGGCTATCAAATATAGCCATTTTCTATTTTGGATTTTTCGTTAGCCATAAATAGAAGACAAGAATGGCTATCTAGAGTGAGCATGACATGTCAAAAAACTATTGGAGATTGAAAAGATATAGAAAGCGATTTTATGCAAATAACTCTCCAAATGATAATTTAGAGCGTGAGATTTAGAAAGGCTCTTGGAGATGCTCTTAGCCAGTGGACAACACTCTGCCAAATCTGCATATGACAACTTATTCACAGGGAAAAGTCAACTAACTTAACATTTGTGTACATATAGTGTTTTTCCCAGCCCCATATCATTGGCTACTATAGCACCAAGATTCTGGCAGTGGATCCCCGTAGCCACTCTAGACCTTCTTTTTGGTGCGGCTTTATTTAATAGCTGGTGTACCTTACATGTTAGCAGGGAGAGAGTATTGTCTGGTCTCTTCTTTTTCAAGAGGTGAAAGTGTGTAGAGCTTCCCTTGAGGATTATAGGCAACAGACATTTGACCACCTTGTAGGGCCCAAGTCCGAGAATTATCAATTTTTTTTTTGCAAGAAACACAGTTATCTAAGTTAGATGCATCAATATAGAGAAATAGATATAAAAGTAACATGATTGAAGCTAATTTTTACTCTAGAATCATTTAAGTAATAACCGTTGCAGAATACCTAAATGCTATTGTAGAGATCATATTCAATCTATCTACCTATGTAAAATTTCTCGCCAAAATCGATGTGTAAAATTTCTAACCTTTCAAATAGAATTGGACAACTTAATTGTTAATTTTAAGATCCTGATCATACATAAGGGTTGGCGAATGTTTCAGTACCCATATGGGTGTTGGAGGTTCGGCTAGTTCCAAACTTAATTACGAGATTAATAGCATTAAGTTTTTGTCCACCTGTCATTTATTTCCAACTAAACAAGATCCGCTGTGATCGGCGGTAACTCTTAGATCTTCTAAGATTCGGCCCTCTGGCCCACAACGCATCTATAAATAAAGAGGAGACGCCCCTAGCGGCTCCACCAACGTGAAACAAATCACATAACCGGGCACTAAGGCGCGGGAGGGTTTAGGAAGGCCCTCCCACGTCCACGTACTGTTGTTGCAGATCTACACCAAGCTCTTCATCAAGAAGAGTTCTAACTCTCAATTGGTGAAGATCAGTACACCTACTTCATCTACATCAATTCCATCACATCTCCGGCAACACAGATGGCGTCCACAGGCTATGGTTAGTATCTAAGATTAGTTTCCGCGTTAAGATAAGTTAGTGATCATGTTTAGGCTAAGTTAAGATCCTGTTTATACTAAGTTTTAATTCAATAATGGGTAGGTACCCATGGGCATGAAGAGTTCAGATCTTCAAATTTACATCCCAAATGGTCAACACGTGGAATGTGGTTAGAACATCTTGTATTGGATTAAAACATAGCAGCTATCTTAAGCCTCTCTCGCTGTGTCGCGCGCTTCGTGTGTGTGTTTCAAATTTTCAAACTGTCAGTAATTTGGTGCCTCTACTAGGCAGACTGCTAGTCCCGAGAGAGCGCCGATCTTCTTCCTGGCACTGTGTGATATTTCCCTCATTCCCTTCGTCTCTTCGAACTACATTCGGTACTGTTCAGGACACGGATACTTGCAATGATTCAGTGGTGGCCTCTAGAATCACCGATCTACATGCCGACGCAACCTTAATCGGAGTTGCATCGGCCAAGATGAGTACAGGTTGTGCGTATACATGCTCCATCACGCAGATGGATGAAGGTGGATTATGCGAATGTTTGTTTTTGGACATCGTTATTGATTCTGTTTCAATGCATCCCCGATTAAGCAGTTTCCTGATGTAGAGGATGAATCAATGACGCCCTTTTCAAGCGAGAGGGCTTCTTCCGATGGAAGAATTCCATTGGTGCCTTTTTTTTTGCGAGGAAATTCCATTGGTACCTGCAGCAGTGGTTGAATATGTTTTTAAAACTTGCGAGATCATTTTTATGGTTGGGCACAGAAAACTATTTTGATGTTTTGCTAAAACCAATGAGTATATATATAATAAAAGTTAAAAATACAGGTTCGAAGAAAATCTTCCGTGGGTATAGCGCTGTGTACAGCTGCTTGCCTACATGATCGAGCCGACAGGAAACTCCTTTACAATGGCACTGGGCGCACCATGGCATTGGCATGTCTGGAAGGCACTCCTATGGATCCTCCGGTATATATAGCAGCGTGTAACACGAAGTGCAATGTTGTCAAAAAAAAACGAAGTGCAAAAACGATGCATCACCTATAAACATAATAAAACATATACTAGTACAATGAACAAATCCATGCATCATCCAGGGTGCCCGCTAGATCTCACACAGACACGGGCGCAGCTTCAGGCTACGATGTTGCCAGTTGCCACTCTTTCGGCCTCCCTTTCGCCGAGAGCTACAAGCACGACGCGACCGCTGCCGGGCAGGCACACACCATGACACGACACACTTCATGTCACCAACCGAGGCCACTAATCGCCGCAGCATCGCCGGTGGTGCTCCTGAGACATGATGAGCATAAAAAACATTTATCACGTCAAATTCAAAATTGCGCCTCACGATCAAGCGAAAGCTGAAAGCCAGCCGTACTCAATGCAGTACCACACCCCTGCGCTAATGTGTTGACCTCGTCTGTCATTATTCGGGTCTTGCGTAACGAAAGCAGAGACGCCAGCCGAACACGGCGGCCGACAGGAGTGCGTGGCGTGATGCATGGCTCCGCTGGTGTGTGCACACATGTGTAGTGCCCGGTCGATTCACCGCATCGCAACGACCCGGACTCGAGATCGGCAATTAAAGCGACGGTTCCTCCATTTGTCAAAAAGATTAGAATTAGATATAGCCATCGCTGGGCAGTGGCACTAACACTCATATGAGTCGTTTTTGCTTTCGCCGAAAATGCAAACGCAACAAAGAGCGAGCTAGCGAGAGGAACTGGCCACCCTGGGCAGGAACATATCGCAGTAGTGTGTCCACATATGGACTGCTTGATTCAATGATTCTGTATTTCTTGGTGGAAATGTCCATGGATTTGGGTTTTCCTAGTACGAAAAGGCAACCAATTGAGCTTGATCTTGGCCATTCCTTTGGGTTTGACACTCTTCATGGATTTGGTTTATTGTTAGTGTGTACTACTAACTGACAAATTTATGGTGAATAGTTGGATCAATTGGTTCCACTTGATATTTTTTTAAGCAAACACCACAATCCGCCAAGGGTAGTAGTAATATTTATGCGCACAAGCTGAAGTATGTATGGTTACTTTATTTCCGAGTTTCATATCGACGGGACAAGTTGAGAGATATAGGTGTTGTTTGGTTCAGTGGTGGGTGCAGGAACGGCAATGCAATCAGCTACCGATGTTAGCCATTGCAGGGGAACCGATAACACGATTTGTTTGGTTCGCGGTTGCAGGGGAACGGCGCTGATTTCGTCGAGTCCGCGAGCAGATAACGTGGGGAGGGTAGGGGGAACAGGACTGTATTGGGCTGGATCGGTTTTCATTGTAATCTGTTACCACCGGGCCCAACCAAACGCAAAGCACTGCTAACAACTCACGCTGTGAATCGATGGTGGGATGAAATGCCGAACCAAACAGCACCATATATGAACTCAAATGTCCTGCAGGAGAAGAAGTACACTGTTGGCCTGATGATTATGCATGGGCACTACAACTTCTCTCGACATAAACAAACTGAAGTGTGCGTGTGGCCAAACATTTAACGAACATGATCCTGGCGAAAGCTTGTTTTTTTTCCCAACAACAACAACAACAACAATGCAAATAGGAGTGTTCTAAATAAATTAATTAAATAACGCCACTAGCCCACTGCAGTCGGAGCATCGTGAGTTGCCTTTCGACTGCAATGAGTTCCTTGATTGCAGAATAATGAGCTAGCGAGCAAAGAATTAATCTAATCCACCGGAAGACAGACGGAACTTGACGAGTAAACATTCGTTAGAATAGAACGCTTTGGGGGTTTGAACTCGGGGCCCATCTGGCATTGAGCATCCGGATCATGCATGCTTGGCTTACTTCCAGGGTGATTAACTTCCAGGCTCATTCGCTCAACGAGTTAATCGTAATCATTTCGTGTTAACTTTAACAAATTAAAGCTACTACTAGCTTTTACGGCTGGGTCATGCGTACCACCCATATATCGGCCGAACCGCCGCCACACGCCACCAATGGAAGAATTCGGAGGGCGAGGCACGGCAGGGGAGGAGAGGAATTGACTGACCACGCACCTGAGTGGCTGATGACACGCCTTCACTCTGCTTTTCATTTGCTCGATCGATCATATCATTGGTTGTTCCTCCTTCTCTGCAGGCTGCGTGTGAAAGGAATGGCCGGATCGGATCACCGGACGTTGTTTCGATCGTTTCCACTTGAGATCGACCTGGGCGGCCGGCGGGCAATGGCAATGCACGCACGCACTACTGGCAAAATCACCACCACTACGGGTCTACGCTTCGGTGCGCCGCGCCGCGCCGCGCGCGACGTATACATATATTATATATTAGCACGACCGACATGTGCACGCGAGTCGTGCCATTTTGACGCTCCTTTTTGTTGTGAGAGCCCGCTGAGCATGCATCTAGGTGCGCATCTCTGCTGCCTGCTTCGCGTGTTTCTGGTGCGACAACGACCGGGTGTGTGCATCGCTCATCGGCTCACAGCTAGCTGTGTCAGCAAATCGAAAAAGATATACTCTACGGCACCGAACGATTCGACGACATCCATCCGGTCCGGCTACTGGGGGGAAAAACGAAGAAGGAACCGGCCGGCAACAAAGATCGGCTCTCACTAACGGCCCGGCCGGGGAGGAATTGCATGCAGGTGCTGTATTCCATCCAGCTACTCGTTCGGCGACGAGTCCCCGCGTCGCTGACTCATCACCACGCATGCTGCTATCTCAAGGCGCCATCGCTCCATCGCTTCGCTTGGCGGGACGCGTTTTGCTTGCGGTCGTATTGAATGCGAGATCGATGCGCGCAGCGACTCGGAAACGCACGCCACCACCAGGCACCAGCTGCATCTGCATGCCGCCGCTCTACTGCCGGCCAGGGCAAGTGCCAGCCAGTTCATCGATCTGCCGCGGACGGGAGCACGCCACCTCGCCTCCCGTCCCACGTCGATCGATCTCGTCCGTCCGATGATCAAGGGGTCCCACTAGGTGACTAGGAGCGGTGTGTACAAAGCTGGGCTAGACTGGAGACCCGGCCGGCTAGGTTCAATGAATGCGCGCTTCTGTTGCCATGCACGACGCTCCGGTTATTTATTTCTCCATCCCTATAATGCGCGTCCACGATTTAAACCATCATTATGTACCCGTTGGCAGCACAGTCGAATATCCGCATCTCACCGCGCAAAACAAATCTGCAGCATGGCATCTGTCCAAAGTCTAAACCCATAGACCATCTGTACTATAGCTACACTGATACTGTTATCGACCCACAGATCGATCGAGCAGTAGTAGATCGAGTTTTGTTTCAACCTTTGTTCATCGTGAATAATAGTATGTATAAATCCATATATATATAGACTGGTAATATAATTTTTTTGTCGTACGTCATTGTTACAAATACTTTTAACAACGAAGGATTTTTGTATTTGAATTTTAGAAATAGATAAATAAACAAATTACGCATGATCCACATCCTAAAAAGAATGCAACTACGAATAACTACTTTTGTTCGGTGCATAATCAGAATTTGTAATATTTTTGGGATAGAGATAATATCTTTGTATATATTTTTAGTCAAACATATATCCGTACGATAGTACCATTCTACTAACATAGTAGTATACTAGTATGATCATAGTCAGAGCATACTTGTACTACACTCTCACGAGTACACCCTCCAATGCAAAAAAGTATATTTTTGGATATGCACATATATAGACAAACAAAAGAATGGCAACGTGCAACACGTAGTGCAAAAACGATGTATCGGCTATATATAAACATAGTAAACATATACGGAGTATGTAGCACAATGTACAAATCCATCATCTAGGGCTTGTTTGGAACACATAAATTTCATAGGAATCACGCATGAATTTTAAAGAAATCAATTCAATTTCACAGGAAAAACGTAGGAAGAGGAAAAAAATTCCCGTGTTCATAACAGACCTATAGACGGAGCCGGCACGGCATGATGTTGCATCTCTTTCATTATTTCAACCCCCGCCCTCTCGCCGAGAGCTACACTTAGAGCCCGTTTGGCATGGCTCACAGGGGCTCAGGCTCTGTACTGTTCATGCACTGTAGCACAGAGCCGGAGGAGCGGTAAAATGTGGCTCCTCCTCTCTTCAGTTCATTTCCTGCCTCGAAATTCGAAACGTCCCTCTGCTACAGTGACCGGCGAGGAGGAGCCGGAGCCATGCCAAAGAGCCCTTAGGACGTGACCGCTGCCGGGCATGCACATACCATGACATGACACACAGTCACACATCATGTCACCAACCGAGGCCACTAATCACAAAAAAAATATATGTATCACGTCAAAATTGCGCCTCACGATCAAGGAAAAGCTGAAAGCTAGCCGTACTCACTGGAGTACTTAATGTGTTGACCTGATCTATCATCATTCGGGCGGTCGGGCCGGGTCTTGCGTAGCCAAAGCAGACGCCAGCCGAACACGGCCGTGGCGTGTTTGGATCGTGGACTGACCACGTCCGGCACCGATGCATTCGGAATGGAATCGTTCCTAGCAGGTTCGGGTGATGACGGACAGTGTCGTCCGGCTGTTTCCTGGGAACGAGTTGACGACGCCTTTATGCGGGTGGAGTGCACAGAGGCGGAACCAGGGTGAAATTTTTGTATTTTGGTCCCTTTTGAAAACATTTTTTACAAAAAGACCTATACCAAAACGATTTCTAAAAATAGACCATTTTTAGGCGTCTTAGAACATGACGCCGAGGTATAGGGGTCGGCGTCGACTGACACGACGCTGAGGTCTTGCCACGTCACGGACGACCCCGGTCGACGGCGACACGGTGGCGCGTGGGGTCCGACACGTCGGCGTCGTGTCAGCCAACGCCACACGCCCAACCTCGACGCGGCGGGACAACGCGCCGAGGTATTGGCACCATCCGGCGCGCGGCCCAGGCGGCCCAACAACGCATCGTGGCCCAGTATCTCGGCGCGGAGTCACTTAACACCGAGCCACCAAACCTCGGCGCGGCCCGACTCAACGCCGAGGTCTGGTCCCTTGAGGCTGCGCCGAGGCCCCTTCTTCTTCCTCCCTCCATTCTGAAGACCTCTGTCTTTAATACTTTTATTCATTCTTTTTTATTTGAATCGTTGAGAAAGATTTTTCATTTGAATCGTGCAAATAGGACCAAAGGTTTAGAAGACCTCTGTCTTTAATACTTTATTCATTCTTTTTTATGATTTATAGGCTCGGCGTCAAGTCAGACGACGCCGAGGTCGATGACCAAAGCGTTGATTCGGCCCACGCCAACAGGTTTGGCTCGGCCGTTCACGTGAAGTGTTGGGCTGAGGCTCAGCGTCGAGTCGGCCCACGCCAACCCTAGAGATCACCACGGCCCGCGCCAGGTTTGGGCCGAACCTCGGCGCTGAGTCGGCCCACGCCGAGATTAAAGGCTCGGCGTCAATTTACGGAACGCCGAGCTTGGGCACCTCGTCGCTTCGAGGCAAAGGATTCCAGTATGTACCCGGGGTCGGTGTCAATTGACTAAACGCCAAGGTGCCCAGACTCGGCGTGTGTTCAATTGACGCCGAGCTCCTGGGTTCACCAAAAAACAGTTAACTGAGCATACACATAACACATAATACACAGAATACATGAGCATACAGAATTTCACATAACAAATGACCACACCGACATACACATTCATTCAACATCCATACGTACATAAGGTCCAACACATTCAACATCCAACATAGTCCAACACATTCAACATCCAACATAGTCCATACATATGCTTCATCAATCATCCAACATAGTCAAAACATAGTACAAAGTCCATACATAGTGCATATGCTTCACCACGGGGTATAACTGCCTTGCAATGAACCTAGAATTGAGCTGCAGATGGTTCTCTTCTGCCTCAGCAGTGGCACAAACATGTGTTTGCTTCACTGAGATAATCTTCCATTTGTCTGCCTTCGTCTTCCTAGCACATACTCTCCAACCACACTGTTGTTCTTCACAAGCAACAGTGTACCTCTTCTCCTTGAATGAATTGATGACCCTAAAAGGTCGGTTGTGTACAATGGAGTACTCTTGCAACCATGATTTCAACTCATCCATGGTAGCAAACAATATGCCCTTCCGTATGATGAGGCAACCGCTAACATCAGGCACTGTTGTATCACTTGGCCCACCATCAGCTACTGCCCTGTGACCATGGCTAAGGTCCTCGAAATCACCAACTAGTGGATCTCTCCAAGGCAAGACCCTAGACAATATCTCTATTTCCCTAAAATTGAGACGACCAACAGGACGATCGTCATCAGAGTCTTCGGCTATCTCCTCTACGAAGGATTCATCATCTCCAGCTATCTCCATGTCAAAACGGTTCGTAGCCCTAGCATCACCAAAGTCTTCTTCACCACTAAGATCATCTTCGTCGCTAAGCTCATCCTCAATAGAAAAGTCTCCGCTAGCGTCGTCCAAACCTTCTTCTGCATCACTAATTACATTATCATCATCCTCTTCATCACTGTCATGATTGCCCTCACCATCGGCAACCGGATTCTCTTCCTCATCTCCACCATAGCCTAGTTGTGTGACAAGTATTTCTTCTTCAGACAAAGGACCATAACCTATGTGAGCGGGGGAAGATGGCCATGCTTCGAAGTTATCATTTCCTAAGCCGGACTCCTTACTTACTACTAAATCCAAAGATCGCACTTCTGAGGCCAATACAACTGCCTTGTAATCATTCCATTCAGTCTCGCTTGTAATTTTGAGCAACCGCTTGATCCGAGGACCCTTCGATGACCCAACATCTATGACACCTTCAAACTGAACATGCACGTCTCCTTCATTCTAGCTTAACTTAACCTTCACTCGCTCCACTATCTGGGTCAAAGATGGTGTTTCAGAAAAAATCAACAACTCCTCACACATGTCCAGAAATTCCAAACTATCATCTCTTGTTCTAACAATACGGCCTCAACGATGCAACCTCACTAATTTATCCATCTACAGCCATCACACAACAAGTAGTGTCACATATCAATATATCATGTGAGTTTCAATCCAATAAGTAGAAACTAAAATATATCATTTCATCTTTTTCAACTCCAACAACATAATCATTTCTAGTCATAAAAAATTGAAATGTAATGACCAACAAATAACTAAAATACATACTAACCCTAATGACCAACAAATAACTAACCCTAATGACACCTACAATAAACAAAGAACCCTAATGACCAAAATAACTAGAAACCAAACTATCCTAACATGTTCAGCACATAAAACAGTTAAACAACAATGCACTCAATCATCCTAAGCCATACATTTTGCAAATGCAAACACACATATACCAAAACATCATACACCCATGATTCCACATGATTAGAGACAAAATTGACTCATGAAAATATTTATTATTTATTGCCTCTTATTTATACATGTGAATATGTGTATATTTATCCACGAGTTTCGGGTATCCATTCGGGTTTCGGGTATCCGTTCGGGTTTCGGGTATCCGCGGGTTTGGTTTTGGTGATGGATTTCCACCCGAATCGGTTTTTGGTTCAGGTTCGGGTTTCGATTTCGAGTTTCGGTTTTGGGTGCACAGAGACTCCGCCCGATCCGAACCCGACCCGTTGTCATCCTTACACCAGTGGAGCCATCACGCCACGCCCTCCTGCCAGTCGTTTTGGACTGGCGTCTCTGCTTTTGCTACGCAAGACCCGAGTGACAGATTAGGTCAACAACACATTAGCAGGGAGTACTCCATTGAGTACGGCTCCCTTTCAGCTTTCGCTTTATCATGTGTGGCGGAATTTTGATGTGATAAATGTTTTTTTATGATCACCATGTGTTTACGAGCATGAGCAACGCTGCGGGCGATTAGTGGCCTCGGTTGGTGACATGAACATGATGTGTGACTGTGTATCATGTCATGGTGTGTGCACGCCCGGCAGCGGTCACGTCATAAGTTGTTACGTAACCTCCTAAATTACGATGGCCCACATGTACCAGTCATTGTCATAATGACCTCTGATAGCCATACTTATGTACCTCATAACTTAAAAGGCTTGTCTTCCTCCGAACAGGATCCAATTACAGGAGTATTGCAATATTACAATAGTTTATTCAAAATAACATCAGAGTAAAAGAGCGAAAGTCTTACATAACTTAAGTTTACAAACTACAGTTTCAAACCTCAAACCACAAGTAGCATTATTACAAACCAGTAGTAGTAGAGTATCAGTAGTAACTTTATTACAACATCCAAACGAAGTGCCTTGCCCAGAGGCCACACAGCCTACTCGTCGTCACTTTTTTCAACAACAGTCATGCAGCAAGGCTCAAAGCAGACTTGCTCATGAACCGCACCTGCAACAAGGGTTTAACAAACTCTAAGTACTGAGGGTACTCAACAAGACTTACCCGACTAAAGAAAAGACTCCAAGGACATGCTAGCTTTAGGGAATCAAGGTACGGGTATTCAAAAATAAAAAAAATTGCAGAAAAACTTACTAAAGTACGTCCTTGCTTTCAACATTTTATTTTTATTCTTGATGGTTCATTAACCAATTCTAAGTGATCCTAATCTAGATCAAAGTAATTCTCATCAAGATTATTTCCTTATTCATTCTTCCAATTCCAGTTCTTAACTACGATGCAGATCAGGCGATCGAGTCTCCATAACCAAGGAGCAACGACGATTCGAACCGATTATACCCAGCTAGGGATCTCTATCCTCATGACATATGTAGAACCAAATCTTGCATATGCCAACCCTCATTTAGATCTCCCAAGACCAGAACATGTTCATCGCCACCCGAGAGTACAGTACCCCTCGAACCCAGCCTAATTCTAGCCCCGAGGGTATACGCTACTCTCGCCATCTCTTTACTCCCAGTGCGAGGTTGGACATTTTAGAAATAGAATCACTAATATCTTGGGCTTACCCAAGGCATGAGGCTAGTTGCAAAGTCTCGAAACACAAGCGGGCCTACAACGAACGGTCCTTAATTGACAAGGCGGAAACACTACATTGAGACTCCTTTCTCGATGCAAGTTAGCAGTGGTCAAACCACCCGCCCGATCTTCAAGTTCATTCTTAAATTTCATTATTCATCAAGTATACCATCGTGGCCATATAAGCATTTCATTTAAAAGCCTAACTTATTAAGCATAGTGAAGCATACTATGCATTTTTCGATAAAACAGGTACCAAGGGTGATATCACAATAATCAAGGATGATAATGCAGCAATTGAGTTATCACTCAATTCCTAATTACTTAATGCAATAAACCATAGTATCAGTGATAAAGATTTATAAAACTCAAGGAAGGGTTTAAATGCACCGGGGCTTGCCTTGCTCAGATGAGACGACTGGTTCAGGCTCAATAACACCGACGTCCGGTCCAGAACCCACTGACGACTGCTCTTCTCCGAAAGCTTGCTCAACAACGCTCACTTCCTCGAAAGCGGGAACTACACGAGAATATGACATGCTTCAACATGATGCGGTGATAAACATGATGCTTGATGATGATATGCCATGATTAAAAACTTGAGTACAACTTTTCTTCGCGGTACAGTTGCAAACCAACAGAACTCACTAACTAACCGTAATTATATTAAGTAACATTATTACTTCATAAAGAACATGTTAATCATGAGCTCAACCAAGTAATTAAGGTGTCAAGGATCATTAAGGGTTAATGACCCAAGGTCATCACTCAATCAAAAAGGGCACACAACACTTAAAGTTATCAATTTAACATTTAGTTAATTACTTAAATAATTAAGACAGAATTTAAGAATAAATTAAACTTCATCAAATTGAGCTCAAACTTTTCCTATAGATTGATCATAGTCTAAAATAGTGTCAAAACAAATTTCATGATTTTTGGATTAATATTTTAATTACTAAAATTCCTGGAAGTTGCATTTAATATTTAATTGAGCTAATTAAATAACTTAAAAAAGTAATCAAAATTGGCATTTAATATTTTTCCTAAATAGTTTACACTCTGAAAAGCTTACACGAAAACTTTCAATATTTTTGGAGCTCTAGAAATTTCATAATGAAATAAACAAAACTGTTACTATTTCACATTTTTTTAAAAAGAAAAACAAAAACGGCAGCACGGGCCGCTTCCCTTCTCTTCTTCCCTCGCTCGGCCCAACCAAACGCGCGGCCCACCCGCGCGCGCTCGCGCTCCCGGCCCATGCGCGCGCCCGCTCTCCCTCTCTCTTTCTCGGCCCAGGAGAGCCAGGCCGTGTGGCCCGCTTCGCGCACGCGCGCTCCCTCTCTCTCTTGCTGACGAGACGGCCCCGCCTGTCATCCCCCTCCTCCTGCCTGCTCTTCTCTCCCTCCCTCTTCCCGCGGCCCGGCCACGGTGGCTCGGTGACCGGCCGGCGACCACGACGCCGGTGACACAACCCTGACCAACTAACCCGACTGTCACGACCTACACGACACCGCGAACACCCTCAGACACCTCACACGACCACAGACCCCCCCGGAGGGAGCCCCACCTCGGCCATGGCGGCACGGTGGCCGCGGTGCCCGTCGTCCCGGTAAGCAAAGCCGGTAGCGATTAAATTGAAGGCATGGGAAGCATCAGCGGCTCACCGCGAGTGTATCTAGGCAACTGGTACGCGCAGAGAGGTGGTGGAGGTGGCTGGCCACGTGAGGCGGCACAGTGACCGTGCCCACCAGAGAAGAGGAAGGAGATGGCCGCGTGGGCGCTCCAGGCGGAATTGGCTGGTGCGAGGGGACCTACGAGGTGCGCGGGAGAGAAGCGAATGGGTTGACGCGGTCGCCTTAGCTGGAGACGGCTCGACGGCAGCAGCAGCAGCGAGCGGCGGAGCTAGGCGGCGGTGATGGCAAAAAAAGAGAAGAAGAAAACAAAAACACGGTGCTAGGCTTTATAAGGCGTCGAGAATGACCTCCAGGCGACACACGGGGTCCTGGCGAAGCCACGCCGAACGGAGGACGGCCTCGGGCGCGCCTGGAAGATGGCCAAAGGCCACGGCGGCTCGCCGGCGCCCATGCCGCGCGCTGCCCTGCTGTGATTCGCCGTGTACTGTAGCACCCCCCCCAAATTTTTAGATTTCAAATTGTTTTTTCATAATTACTTCCAAAAACATGTAGCAACTTGAAAAAAATCCCAAGATATGAAATCTTCAGAATTTCAAGCTCTACAAGTTTCATGTTGAAAACTTTTTCAAATTTGGCCTAGATTTTGAAATTTGAATTTGAAATCAAAAGGGGATATTTTTCTAGAATTTGGTAATTTCAAAATGACTTTAAATTTTATATTGAAATTTCAAAAACTCAAAATACCAAAGTTGTACATGTAGCCAAGACCTACAACTTTGCTATTCAAACCATTTTCAAATTTTTCCTCCATTTTGAAATTTGGGTTTGGGGATAAAAATGGGTCAAATTTGAAGTTTGCTTCTTTTCAAAATTACTCAAAATCCTACACTGAAAAATTTGAAACTCAAAACACCAAACTTGTAGCCCTTAAAAAGATCTACAAACTTGGTTTTAAACTTTTTCCCAAATTTTGCTTAGATTTTGAATTATTCAAAAACGGGTAAAATCAGGGTTTTGAATTTTAGGGTTTTCAGAAGAATTTCAAATTGAAACTTGTTCTACTTAATTGGTGAGTATTTAGTGATCACACCATCATCCAAGGGCATCATTGAGTCAAGCATCACATGTTTGAGCAAATGCCACTCTTGGTTGACTAGTTTGACTTTTGAAAATCTTTTAATAATTCTTCAAATTTGAATTCAAATTCGAATCGAAAAACTTGCGACAAGTTTTAGATTCCAAATTCAAACTCAAACTTGAAGCTTCATTTAATGGGTTGGACTTGAGTTCATACCCTAGACTTGGCGCTAGTGTATAACACAGTCATACACCTCAATTTACGTAGGGCACAAACTAAGTATTTACGGTGACATTCGAAATTACGGTTTTTGGTTCGAGTCACACATCTCCGAAGCACATCCAACCTAAGAAATGTAAACTCGTTTTAGTTGATGCACATCATAGTTGACTTAATCATGGATGTTTTGCAGTGCAATATGATGACATGACAACTTTTTAGTCTCCATAGCACCAGAGATGTTACATAAGTGTAGCTCTCGGCGAGAGGGGGTTGAAATGAAAGAGAGAGGCAACATCGTGCCGTGCAGCCTGCACCCTGGATGATGGATTTGTTCATTGAACTACATTATTGATATATTTGCTTATGTTTACGTTTATAGGTGATACATCGTTTTTACACTTCGTGTTACACGCTGGAGGATCCATATCGTCGGAGTTTCTTCCAGTTCCGGACATGCCATCGTGCGCCCGGCCAGTGCCATTGTAAAGGCGTTTCCTGTCGGCTCTTCTAGACAAGCAGCTGTACACAGCACTACCCACGAAAGATTTTCTTCGAAACTTTCTGTATTTTTAACTATTATTTATCTTACAGAACTACTCATTGCTTGAGCAAAACGTGAAAATAGTTTTATGTCGGCCCAACCATTTAAATCATTTCGCAACTTTTAAAAACATATCCAACCACTGAACGGCAGGTACCAAATTATGGAATTTTAGAATCACCTGGTCCACAAAGCGAGTTTTTAAAAAGTCACCTATTCGCTGTGTGACTTTTAGAACCCGCCTACTTATGTGGAGATATATGATCCTTTTTATTTTGTCATATTAAAAATGAATATACTATGTGTCCTAAAATATATAAGGTTCTAAACATTCAAAAATTATCCTAAATTATAGAGTCTCTAGTTGAATTAAACCCGAACTTCTATCATCTCGCACAGCTTTACCACCACCTTCATAAGCTATTTGAAGATACTTTTTTTTGCCAAACAGGCATTTTGCAAACAGCTTCATCTGTAAAGCTCTTAAATCCTGCTCTCATATGGAAATGGAGTGAGATGAAGCTGAAAATAGTATTTTTTTCACAGCTTCACCTTGCAATTGTGGCCCCTAACATGTGCGGAGGCTAGATTCGCCTGTCGAGTTGGACGAGCGAGCATAGCCGCGGCCGCTAAGGCACAGGTGTGGCCACCTGGGTGTGTGCGAGCAGGCCACGCATACCGGGGCGTGTGCTGTCGCTACCACCAGGGCGCGCGCAAGGATGCCCGAGGAAGCATTGGTCAGACGTGTTGTGGATAAGGAAGAAGAAGAAGAAATAGGAAAAGAGGAGGAAAAAAGAAGGGTACTATAATCATTTTTTTTCTTTTGATCTACTATGCAAAGCTAATTTTGTCAAATGGGTCTCCAAAATAATTTTAGCTTCACCGAGAAAGTTGCTCGTGAAGCTGTAACAAAAAACCAATTTCACTAGTGAAGTTGAGACGTGCCAAACCTGGGAGGGCAGTGCAGAAAAGAAACTGCTTCCTGCTTAGAGCATCTCCATTAACACTGCCTATGAGACTACCTATCGTAGTTTTGGGTAGTGGAGGTAAAAAAAAGCTCCAACAGACTACCTATGGCCTATGGCTTATGGGCCACCCATATTTTTCATATCACTACCCATTCCTATTAGGCAATAGGTGGTTACCCAAAATTTCTTGAGAGTTTTATCTGTGTACCATTAAAAAAGATGATCTTTTCCTGCAGGCCACTAAAAAGTTGAGGCGCATCCAGGTGCCATGCACGTAAGATTTTTTTTCTTCCCAAACCATTCCGTCCATTTTCCATCTAATTTTAGCTGTTTGGCAGCCCTGACATGCGGGTCCCACCAAGGAAAACGTCCAAAATGCCCCTCTCCCTCCGAATCTCTTATCCTTTGACCGGCCGCCCAAGCTCTCTCCCTCACGCGCCCCAGGTCCGGCTGCCGCCCTCTACCACCTGGTTCACCGGCCGCCGCTCCCATTCGAGCAGTCCGTCCTCGTCGCCGTGCAAGTTATCCGGCGAGGACAAATGGAGCCTGTCTCCGGCGTACGACGGCTTACCCGGCGAGCACAACGCGGACGCCGCGGCTCATGGCGAACTCGACGCCGGTGCCACCAGCAGGTCCCGGCCTCGGCATGGCGCATGACGCCCCACGCCGTGCTGCAGCGGGGCGCATGGCGGAGAGCACGTCCACAGCGGGGTTCCACTCGCTCATGTCGATGCCGTTCACGATGCCCTGCAGCTTCCAGTCGTTCTGGTTTATGATGTCGTACAGTTTGAAGTGATCGATGTACCAGTCTGTTTGGATTGCGGTATGGCCCCGTCCGGAGTCAATTGATTCGTCACGGCGTCGTCCGATCAATTTTCAAGGAACCAACATATTCCGTAAAGTGCGCTCATGAGAAGGCAAAGGAGGACGGCTTGGTGATGGACCAGTTCGATCTATGACGCAAACCAAATAAGCTAATCAGGTTCGGAGCTAGGTTCGGATGATTCCGCATTGGTCCAGTCGTCAATCCAAACACACCGGTAGTGTTCAGGCAAGTCAAGATTGACGAATCGTCTACAGGGCCACGACCCAGAAGCAAAGGGGAAATTGAGCATAACTGCATCAGTCATTTTGGCCGTGTCAGGTGAAATGAGTGCATGCGGCCACGCAGCATTCTGCCGAGCACTTGGCAGGCGCCCGAGTAGGCGTCTTGGAATCTCATTTGCAGCATATTTCACTTAGATTTGGCCTGGGCCGCCTGCAACAAAGTTGTCATTCTCCCCAAGCTCTACAACCTTCATTAAGGGGCAAGGATCATTTGAGATTCAGATTAGCAGCTAATTAAGCCCCAAGTTAACACTGTCAGAGGAATGCAAAAGCCACAGGACCAGGGAGTGACAAGTGTTTTTTTTTGCCATAGATGCACCTTGAGGAGAGGCTGAAACAGTCTAGAGATTGAAGAAGCCCCACCTAGATATTTTCCTAGATCCATCCCTGGCTGGCACTGGCCGGCACCCAGCAGGCAGCAGAGCTGCCGCATGCAGCTGGACTGCTATGGTGTGGCGTTTTTGGGACGCTACGCGCATCCCACATTCAATACGATCGCAAACAAGTCCGCGTCCGAGCGATCGAGCAATGCCTTGAAATAGGGCGATGCCAACACGCGACAAACCTGTCGTCTTCCTCGCGACATCCCCTCCCCCGTCTTCTGGCTGTAGTAGTGGAATGCTGGTGAGCCTAAGCAGATTGATGAGATTTTATCCATGTTCTTGTTTTTGGTACAAATTTATCACATTCACATCGTTGGATGCATATTCATCTGTGTACACGTTCCCTATGGCTACGTTTCACGATTGGATCAGCTCATTTGCTTTCGGTTGTGTCTCTACCATGCTCAAGTAAATCCATTTTCTAATTCTTAAAGGCTGTTCTTACATTCATGCATCAATGTCTTTTATTTGTTTCCCCACCCAAATTGACCCATTTTTCCTCATGGCCTGAATATTTGGCTGGCCAAAGAGAAACAAATTAAAAACTTGCCAAAAGAGAAAAAAAAAATTAGCATGCTAAAAGTGAACAAAAAAAGCTCCCAAAGTGCAAAACGTAGAGAGTGATCATAGCCGGTGCAATAACGGGCGTATCGACTTCCGTATCAGCTTACTAGCTGAGTTGGTTGAGAGAGACGAGCTAGCTTGTCACTTCTGCCGTCTACCAATTGTACACATGCTCCAAGGCTCTCATTCCAGCTATTGGCCCCGTCACAATCGCTCTCATCTCTCGTAACCCCTCTCCCTGTGGCGGTATTAACCCCTATACCCCTCCGGCTATATTTGGGCTGGCTCAGAGCAGTGGGCTCGGCCCATGACAAGGATGACGCGTGGCCCAGTCGATCTGCTCGGCGTCCCGCGCAAGGAAGAAAAGCAAACTTGGAGATCAAGCAAGATCCTGGTCGGTTAGAATAGGAATCCTTATCCGGTCAGCTGTGGCAATTGTAACCGACTAGGATTAGTTTTCAGATTTGTAACCCTGCCCCCGGACTATATAAGGCGGGCAGGGGACCCCCTCAAAACACATCTCATTACATCTCTTCATACAGAGCAATACAATCTGACGCAGGACGTAGGTATTATGCCCTCACGGCGGCCGAACCTGGATAAAACCTCGTGTGTTGTCTTGCGTCACCATCTAGTTCATAGCTTGCGCACCTGTCTGCCAACAATCTACTACCTTGGGCATACCCCTCGGTAGACTGCCAACGATATCTCGTCGACAGTGGCGCGCCAGGTAGGGGGTGTGCGTACAGCTTCCCAGGCGAGCAAGATGGTCATCATCCCCGACTCCGCGGCCGTGGCAGATGGTCTCTCGTTCACCGTCGGCCAGATCACCTGGACCACCGGCGTCAACAGCTTCACCGCCACTGCCACGGAGGAGGCGCAGATCCGATCTGCGTCGACCACGTCTTCATCGGCTACGGCTACAGCTCGACCACGCTGGCTACGACTTCGGCCACCCCAGCAACGGCTCCGACCACGCCGATAACTCGTCGACCACTTCCCCGCTACAAAGGAAGGACGATCGACAACACTGACCTAATCGAAGCTATCGACCAGGTCGGCCACAAGCTTTCTCAAACCCTGACTTTAGTAGATTCAATTCAAAATCAATCTACCGAGCAGGTACCTCTCCACCACAACAGATCTACCCGACCAGTTCGGGCTCGCCGTCTAACACGGCTTGATACAGATCTAGTGGTCACCGCTACTCCTAAAGGACGTACAGTACGCCTTCGCCCGGTCCCTACACCCGGCCTCAGGCTCTCTGAGTACCAAGCCCTGACGGAGGATTGCCAGGCCCTCCCATACGATCTGAAAAATGCTGCTTCCGAGTACGCGTATCGTACGCCTCATCTGTTCATGGGTTCCACGGAGCGAGACCATGTTTCAGATTTATGCTTCCTGGATATACCTCGACCATCACAAGGCAACGCTGTCAACATGGTCAGAGTCCGAGAACATTGTGAAGGCTCTGTTCATACACTTCCCGAGGATGGCGACTCCAGCACCCGATCTACGCGCTCCGTCCATACCGAGGTTGAACACCTCGACAACGAATATGATCTGGATCCATTACCATATCCTCCGGGTTTCCCTCCGATCCCAAGGTTCCCACCGAGACATGGTAACATGGTGCTCAACATCAGCAATGACGAGCCCGCAGTCGTGGGAGAAACTGACGAGCAACGGCAGCTTCACGAACAGCGTAACGCCGACCGCACCGAACACCGTCACCTAGAGGCAGAAGAAGAAGAGTGTCGGAGGGGACCCCGACCAAGAGATCTAGCCAATGCCTTTGACAGGGTTGGCGAGCGGCAAGTTTTCAAGACTCCAAGTGCCAACGTGGCTGTCACCATGGCCAACTTGGACCGCTTACCTGACCAACCGGAAATCCAGCAGGTCCACGATGACATTCGAGCACATCTGATCACTGCTGTGGGCCAAACTGTCGAGCTAGCTAAACGAGCTCAGATCACCTAGAGCACGTCAATTGCATCTAGCCGGAGTCGTCGCGCTTTAGAACACCCAAGTTCCCAACATGGTCCACCCCCAGTCAACCCTCGAGGCGGTGGCGGCGGCGGCGGTGGCAATAACGATGGTGACGGTGACACTGCTCACGGAGGTGGTTGAGGTCGTCGAGATGACAACCGCAATCGCCGCGGTAATCGAGATCAGGAAGTGAATCAAGACCCCAACCGCGATCTCCACCAGCAACTCCCTCCTCGTGACGCCCGTAGCCGCATCCTCAGCCACGCTAATGACCGTCAAGCTTATGAGAACGTCCGTCGCATCGAATACGATGCCGAGCACGGTCCTCTCGGCCTGAAACAGTTCACTCCTCACCTCCGATAAGTCGTATGGCCAAAGAACTTCAAGCTTGAAAAGCTCAGGAAGTACGACAGCAAGGAGAACCCCGAGAACTGGATCACACTTTATGAGATCACTGTCCGATCAGCTTTGGGCGATGAACACGTAATGGCTAATTATCTTCTAGTTGTTCTTGATCAAGCAGGTCATCAATGGCTCTTGAGCCTGCCGGAGAACCAGTTCGATAGCTGGGCACAACTCAAGCAGGCCTTCATCGACAACTTCATTGCCACGTGTGACCAGCCAGGCAATAAGTATGACCTCAAGCGCATACGTGACCGCAAGGACAAGCCGCTGCACGACTACATCCAACGCTTCTCGGATATGCGCCTCAAGATCCCCAAAATCTCTCATGACGAGGCAGTCTCGGCCTTTATCAAGGGCCTCCGTCACCACGATGCCCTCAGAAGTAAGCTGCTCCAGAAATGGCCGACCACGGTCTTCGAGTTGCTCGCCACCGCCAAAAACTACGCGGACGCAGATGACGCTGAAAAGATAATCAAGGAAGACGTGGGAGGGCCATCACGCCTCGAACACCCACCGCAACAACCGTGGTCGGAACGACAACCGTGATCGTCATGACCAGCGCAACGACAACCGCGACCACCGAGACAATCGTGATCGGTGGCGCGATCGCCGCGACGACTACAGAGGCAAGCATCCCCGCGAGGACGATCATGAAGTCAATGCGGTTAAGAAGCCAAGTGGTCACCGCGATTACCAGGATGACTACAATAAGGCCCTGAAGGGTCCATGCCAGCTTCATCCCAAATCCAATCACACCATGGAGAATTGCTGCTTCCTCAAGAACATCTATGCCAAGCAGATCGCCGCTGACGCCGCCGCAAGGGTCGACACCAACGCACAATGACGAGATGGTGATGACGATGATGACGAACAGGACAGAGATCCTCGTCACCAATACATCGCTCCTACCAAAATCGTCCACTCCATCTTTGGCGAAAAGGTGTCTCTAGAGTCCAAACGCGAGCGCAAATTGCTCAAACGAGCTTGCATGAGCGTCACCAATGCCGACGACCACATCACCAATCCTAGGTTTCCAGCCTAGTCTCACCGAGAAATCTCCTTCAACCGTGAAGACCGGTGGGCCGTAATTCCTGAACCGGGCCAGTTTCCCCTCGTCCTCGATCCCTGCATCAACAGCGTCCGGTTCGAGAGGGTCCTTATAGACGGTGGCAATTCCATTGACATCCTGTTCTGCAATAGCTTGCCTGCTCTAAAACTGAGCCAGGTCGATCTCAAACCCTACGAGGCATAGTTCTGGGGTGTCCTCCCTGGACAGAGCTATATACCTCTCGGACAGATCACGCTCCCTGTGCAGTTTAGCACTGCAGAGCACTTCCGCATCGACTACGTCAACTTCGTGGTCGCGGACTTCGACGGCACCTACCACGCCATCCTTGTTCGACCGGCGCTCACCAAATTCATGGTTGTGCCGCACTACTCATTCCTGGTGCTCAAGATGCCTACCGAGCACGGCGTCCTCATTCTCAGAGGTAATGTCTACACTGCCTACACCTGTGAAGAGGAAGGTTTCAAAGTGGCCGAAGCCACCGACCTCTCGATCCACATGGAGCAAACCTTGGTTGCCGCCACCAAGACTCCCGCCGACCACCTGGAGATACCAGAGCTACAAGCCCCGTGCAAGAGCATCAAGTCTAAGGACCACAAGGAGATCCAGCTGGTCGACGATGATTCCAGCAAGACGGCCCTTATCGGGGCCAATCTAGATCCCAAATAGGAAGAGGCGCTCGTCAAGTTTCTGAGGGACAACGTAAGTGTATTTGCGTGAAAACCCGCGGACATGCCCAGTGTACCTCGGCACCTGATCGAGCACTCCTTGAATGTCTCGAAGACCGCCAAACCCATCAAGCAGAAGCTATGACGGTTCACTCGTGACAAAAAGGAGGCTATTAGGGTAGAAGTTACACGGCTTTTAGCAGCCGGATTTATCAAAGAAGTGTATCACCCAGAGTGGTTAGCCAACCCAATGCTTGTACGCAAAAAGAATAATGAATGGAGAATGTGTGTCGATTATAATGATCTCAACAAACACTGCCCTAAAGACCCCTTCGGCTTACCTCGCATAGATGAGGTCATTGACTCAACAGCTGGCTACGAGCTACTGTCATTTCTCGATTGCTACTCTGGTTATCACTAGATCGCTCTCAACAAAGATGACCAGATCAAGACGTCTTTTATCATGCCTTTTAGCGCCTACTGCTACACGACAATGTCGTTCGGGCTCAAGAACGCGAGGGCCACATACCAGCGCTCCATCCAGAACTGTCTCCAGAACGAGATAAAGGATGACCTTGTCGAAGCCTACGTTGATGATGTGGTTGTAAAAACTAGGGAGGCCCATACCCTGGTCGACAATCTCCAGTGGATTTTCACGGCTCTTAACACGTACCAATGGAAGCTTAATCCTAAGAAGTGTATCTTTGGAGTCCCGTCTGGTATATTTCTAGGTAACGTCGTCAGTCACGACGGCATACGCCCCAATCCAACTAAGGCTAAGGCTGTTCTGGATATGCAGCCCCTGAAAAACGTCAAGGATATCCAGAAGCTCACTGGATGTATGGCCGCCCTCATCTGCTTCATCTCACGACTCGGCGAGAAGGGCCTGCCTTTCTTCAAATTGCTTAAGGCATCAGAGAAGTTTGTCTGGTCAGAGGAGGCAGACGCTGCTTTCACACAGCTAAAAGAATTCCTTACCTCTCCTCTAGTCCTTACTGCTCCTCAGAAAGACGATGTCCTTTTCCTCTATGTTGCGGCCACTGATCGTGTGGTCTCCACAGTCATCGTGGTCGAGCGTGAGGAACCCGGCCACGTTTACAAAGTCCAGCACCCTGTTTACTTCATCAGTGAGGTACTCAACGAGTCCAAATCCAGGTACCCTCAAATTCAGAAGCTGATCTACGCCATCCTGATTACATCTCGAAAGTTGAAACATTACTTCGACGGATATCGGGTGGTGGTCAAGACCAATTTCCTTCTTGGGGACATCATCCGGAACAAGGACGCTAACGGACACATTGTCAAATGGGCGATGGAGTTATGCCCCTACTCCCTGGAGTTCCAGAGCCGTACGACTATTAAGTCTCAGGCCCTAGTTGATTTTATAGTTGAATGGACAGACCTAAGCGCGCCTCCCGGTCAGGGGATAATTGAATACTAGAAGATGTATTTTGATGGTTCTCTCAAAATTGATGGCGCAGGAGCAGGCGTGCTCTTTATTTCACCCAATAAAGATGAACTCCGCTATGTCCTCAGGCTTCATTTCCCCGCATCTAATAATACTGCAGAATACGAGGCCTGTCTCCACGGCATGCAGATTGCAGTCGAGCTTGGTGTCAAGCGCCTGTATGTCTATGGCGACTCAGCCCTAGTCATAAACCAGCTTAATAAAGACTGGGACACAACTAGCGAGAAGATGGATGCTTATTGCAAGGAAATCAGAAAGTTGGAAGGCAAGTTGTGCGACATCGAATATACACATGTGGTCCAGGATAAAAACAAAGCAGTCGATGAGTTGTTCAAGTTAGGGTCATCCCGAGCCAAAATTCCACATGGCGTGTTCGTCCAAGATCTTGTCAACCCGTCAATCAAGGAAGCAGAAAATCACATGGTCAAGAAACCCCCAGACCAGCAACTAGTGGCCACGGTTCCTCCCCCGATCACTACAGAACCTTCCCCGACCACTCATACTTTGCCTTCGACCACTGATAATAGTGACTGGAGGGTACCCTTTATCAAGTATCTACAGGATGGAACCGGTTATACTGACCGAACAGAAAACTAGCACCTTATATGCCGTAGCAAATAGTACATACTGGTCAACGGCATCCTCATGCGCAAGAATGCGAAGGAAGAAGTCTTGATGAAGTGCATCACTCAAGAGGCAGGCATTGAACTGCTCGAAGAAATTCATAGTGGCACCTACGGCAATCACGCCGCCTTATGAACCCTGGTCGGTAAAGCTTTTCGAGCAGGATTCTACTAGCCGTCTGCCGTGGCCGATGCAGAGAAGCTGGTACGCCACTGCGACAGGTGTCAGTTTTTTGCGAAGCGCATACATGTACTAGCACATGAGATCCAGACCATACCAGCCTCCTGGCCCTTTGCGTGCTGGGGACTGGATATGATCGGGCCCTTTAAGCCGGCCCCTAGAAATTTCAAATGTGTATTCGTGATGATCGACAAGTTCTCCAAGTGGATCGAGTATATGCCCTTGACCAAGGCGTCTTCGGAAAAAGTGGTCGAATTCCTCGACCAGATCATACACCGTTTCAGCCTCCCCAATAGCATCATCACAGACCTGGGGACTCAGTTCACTGGCAGTGCATTCTAGGACTTCTGCGATGAAAGGAGCATTGTTGTAAAATATGTGTCAGTGGCGCATCCCAGAGCTAATGGATAGGTTGAAAGGGCAAATGGCATGATCCTCGACGTGTTGAAGAAGAGACTGTACGGAGAAAATAAGAAAGCGCCCGACAGATGGCTGAAGGAATTACCGGTTGTGGTTTGGGGTCTCCGCACCCAACCCAGTTGGAATACGGGCGCCTCTCCCTATTTCATGATCTACGGTGCAGAAGCGGTCTTCCCTGTTGACATCGCTTTTCAATCTCCAAGGGTCAAAAATTTCGACGAGGACAGGTCTGATGAGTCACGAGTGCTTGAAGTAAACTGCTCTGAGGAGCGGTGGCTTGATTCCTGTGTGCGTACTGCCAAGTATCTTGCTGTACTGTGCAAGTATTACAACAAGAATGTCAAAGAGAGGCTCTTCGTGGTCGGTGATCTGGTCCTGAAATGGAAGACGAATCAAGACGGCATGCACAAGCTTTCGTCATCGTGGGAGGGACCATTTGAGGTCACCGAGGTTACACGGCCTACTTCCTACAGGCTGGCTTATCTCAATGGCACCGTGTTGCCCAATTCTTGGCATATTGATAAGCTTAGACATTTCTACCCTTGAAGCGCTGAAAAAGAAAGATATGTACCCCTCTTATATTTTGATTATTTCAATAAAGCATCTATTTTTCATTCAATATGTTTGTTTGATACTATTTTTATCAATATTTTATAATAGATCAGTTGACAGACCATCATTCTTTCTCGAGTTCTCGAAGCTAGCCCCGTCTCTGACTTCTCCCCACGCGTGCACGGGATCCGCTCTCTATGTTCCGGGTGGTCGGCGGGCGCTCTCTGGTCTGACCTGTGTGCTCTTACGTGTGAACATGCTCTGTGCCTCGCTCTCAGACCACAGATCCGGCTAGGGCCGTACGGATTCAACAGAATGACGTGTCTCCCAACTGTTGCAACTAAAACAGAACACTTATACGTTCTAACTTAGTTATCGTCCACACAATATACAAGCTTTAAACGCTTTTCATACGAAAACACAACAAGCTTATATTGTCTTAATAGTATATTATTACAGGCTTGCCTGACGAGGCACAAGTCTACAATAAACTAAAATTGTTCTACTTTCTACAGCTACAGGCTACTGGCTGGTCGGCGCTCGGTGCTCGGGCTGGGCGCTGCTCTTTGCCTTTTCACCGCTCGATGATGGCGGTGCCTCTTTGGCTGAGGAAGCTGGTGCCACCGGGGTCTGGCTGGTCGAGACCGCAGCCTCCGGTCGCTCTGCGGACGACGTTCCTGGCGCCGGGAACTGGCTGGTTGAGACCGCAACTCCCGGTAGCTGACTTGAAGATGCTAGCTCCTGCCCTGCGGTGATGATGTCCCGCACAAGTTGATGTCACCCATTATTGAAGCCGACAAGTCAAGCAGCTGGACCCGTAGTTCATCTGCTTGCTTCGGGCCAACCTCCTTGGGATACCCCAGCTCAAAGCATTTGAAGTCGATCAGTGAGTAGTGCGCACGCACCATGCTGAGCACATGGGTGCCCGCATATTCCCCGGCATCCTTCACGAACTGTTGCAGCCATCCCAAGGCACGCTGGCACTTGTCGAGCACTCCAAGCGGCTGTCCTCTGGCCTCGGGCGCCGAGAGCTCTGGGTCGATGAGGTCCAGCACTGGCATGATACCGGCCACCATTTGGTTGCACCGGCCCTTCTAGAGATTCCAGTCCTTTCCGAGCTCGAGCACTTTCGCTAAACAGGCGTCGCGATCTTTGATAACCTACTCGAGGTGCTTTTTCGCGTTCACCTTTAGTTCTGCAGAGCAGCAATTTGGTCAGGGACGTATCATATGGCAACATATTGAACTGACATAGCAAGACCACGACAACCAACACTTACTGGTCAGCTCTAGGTTTTTGGTCTTCAGCTCCTCGGTCATTTTTCTGGATTGCTCCAGGAGCTGCGCGTGGTCTTGCGCCAGCTGGTTGTTCTCTGCCGTCAGTCGGGTGTACTCTCCAACCACGCATGAGTTCTCTTCTCGAAGGCCAGCTACTTCATTCGCCAGGCCTGCAAATAGGCTAGTCAGTACAAGAATATGTATTAACAGCACTTTTTAGTGCTCGGGGGAGTTACGGCTAGACAACTTACTCGTCCTCTCACACCCTTTTTGGCTGAGCTCGATGACAGCGTTGCGTCCAGACGTCTCTAGCTCCGCCTTCTCCTTCTCGGTGGCCTCGAGCTTTTAGCGTAGCCGATCAACTTCGGCTATTAGCTCCTTGTTCTGATTGAACATTGGTTCAATCTGGTCGAAGCACTGCTTATGGTACTTTGCCGTTTTCATGATATCCTGCAAAGGCGCCCATAGTATCGTTCAAGCAGGTGCATCATGATACTGGTCTAGAGCGCAAAAGGTAGCAGCTTACCTGTACTTCGGCTATCATCCACTTTGCTGCCGGCTCGACTTTCCTCGTCTCGTTGGCTGTGGGAATTTCTTCATGGCAGATGAAATGGTCCCCATGCTGACGGCATATGTACACGTGCTGACGCCCGTCCTTGGGATGCCCCTCAATTTCCTCAAGGACGTCGTCGTCTTCAGACTCTGCGGCATCAGTAGTCCTGGGTTCCTCTTGCCGCTGGGTAGCTTCGTTTTCCTCCTGTCGTCGGCTGCTCTCGGGCCTGGACACCACCACCAGAGCTTTTCCCCGAGCCGCGGCATCGGGTAGACCACCCTCCTGTGTGCTTGGGGTGGCTCCTGACTGCTCTAGTGCTCCTTGTCCCGGCTCTAGGACTTGACTCTCCTCCGGGGCTGCGTGTTCGACATTTGGTGCTGTAGGCGGAACCTGCTCGGATGCCCTCTGCTCGGCGGATGTCTCCACCGTTGTCGGCTCCTTTGGGTCGGTGCTTGGTGCCGCCTACTCGCTGGTCGCTCTCCCGCCGACCGATGATGGGTTCCCACCGGCGGTGAGCTCCTTGGGGACCTCCGTCGGTGCCGAGCTACAATTTGATAAACGTATAGTTGATGTTGCATATTACTATTTGCCTTTACTACTAATGCTTACTGACATATGCAGATACTCACATGTCCGCTTGATGATGTGCGGCTGAGAATGCACGCCGACGCGGTCGTCCTCGGCTCCCCTGCTGGCCCGATGAGCCCTGGCCACCCTCACTCAGTGGCGGCACTTGGGACGTAGCCGCAGTTGACGCCGTCAGTGTCCCCCGCGCTAGTGCCGCTGCTGGCCTCAACGGTCCCTCCAAGACCGTCTGCTCTACGCCCTTCCTCCCACGAGGGTTGAGCAGATTAGAGGTCGGGTTTTTCTTCTTCGTCTTCATCCGACCAGTCTTGTATTATCCGACGACGCTTGCTGGTTGGATTTTCCGGCACCCCCATGGTCTCTAAACTCCCCGGCCTCTTCTTCGAGTGCTCGAGGGCGACTAGGTGCTTCTCCGTCATCTTGCTGCCGGTGTTTGTCTCGGTGCTTGGTGCTCCATCTCCCTTCTCCACGTTAACGTGAGCGTAGCATCGCTTTACGTTCCGTGGTGGGGGCTCCACGCTCCTCGGATGGTCCATCCCGGGCGCCAAGGACACGTACAGTGCGTGCCTTTCCACGCCTGCACCTACCACCATAAGGACCACAGGAATTACAACATATGTTTTTATCAACTATGCGATCGACACAAAAGACAGATGTCAGAGATACCTTCGGAGCAGGTCGGATGAGCTTGAACGCATGCACGATGACGCTCAGAGGCTGGTACGCCGAGTCTGCGAGGTTGAACAGATCTGCAATCCTCTGATTGATCTCGTCCTCATACAGCTGGTTCGAACACATCCTTGTCTGGTCGGCTGAGCCCTGGTACTCATAGCTGGCATGCACCCTCTTCTGGCAAGGCTGTACTCATCGGCTAATGAAGCTCCCGACTACGGCTAGACCGTCCAAACAGTTCCATGGGAGTAGCGCCATGAGTTCTCTCACCTGCCCGATGTACTCTGGCCGCTCGTTCCAGCTGACCCTCTTCTCCGGGACGTAGCCAACGTCACAAAAGGTGACGGTGTTGGGCTCTTCTCAGATGTAGAACCACTTGTACCACTCACCAAGAGAGGTATTCCAGGGGCAACTAAGGTATTTCGATTTCATTCCATCACGGAGTGTCAGGTACACCCCGCCGACAATCTGAGAACCCCCTGGACCCCTTCTTCCGAAGACAAAAAAGATAGCGGAAGAGATCGAAATGTGGCAGAAATCCTCCAAAAGCCTCACAAAGATGAATAAAAGTGGAGACGAGAAGGATTGAGTTGGGATGCAGATTGCAAATCCCAATCTCGTAGTACAGGCAAAGGCCTTGGAGGAAAGGATGAATAGGAAGCCCAAATCCTCTCTTGAAAAATCTTCGAATACAACGATCTCACCGGGTTGGAGATCGGGGAAGCTTTCTGACTCCGATGCTCTCCAACCTCCGAGCTCCTTGTCATGGAGCACCCCCAGGCCGACGAGCTTGTTGATGGACGATTCGGTGGACTTTGACTTCCACCATTCCTTCCTCATCACCTCAGCCCTCTTCAACGCCTTCGTCTTGGCCATCCTCTACCTCTCTCGCCTCTTGGCTTCAGCTCAGTTGGTGGACAGAGAGCACGTCGCATCTAACGGCGGCGAGGTTTGCTAATGGCAGTTGTGGAGGGGGAATGGGGACTATGGGCTGGACAAAGAAGACGATTGGTTTACAAAAGCAATTGTTTGGTGTACATGGGGAATGACCACACATCGGTTATTTATCCCATTAATCGTGCCGTTCCACCTCCCCGAGATACTCGGGGATCGTGTGCGTGAAATGTGGCACGTGCTGTGCGGTTTCCACTTTTTACTGGCAACCGCGCCAGTAAATGCGCTCCCTCGGTTACGACATGGGTGGGCCCACGGTGACGTGTCGTGACAGACGCCGACTCACAGTATGATTGACAAGACACAAGCATGACTGTAACGTCACATTAGGAAGACTTCTGAGACAACGGGTCAAGTTACAAAAAAATAATATAAAAAAAACAACAAACAAAGAAGAAAAAAAAGAAAGAAAAGAGAGAAAGAACGACAAAATATGACAGAGAAGAAGGTGTTGGAGATACACGATGCTCGAGGACTGGTCTGGGGCTTACAGTCCATCTCAGACCACCGAGCACGATACACTCCCCGATCACGCTCGGGGACTCGATCACTCTTCGACTATGCTCGGGGACTCGTCGACCACACCTTACGCTGTGCTCGGGGACTGTTTCGACCACTCCTCGACCACAGCTTGAGGTCTGTTTTCCTCGGCTACATGTGAAATTTGACTCGCATATAGTTCAAAGGTCAGCACTTTTTTAGACCTTGCTACAAGGCTCATACTTCGCCTTCCAGCAAGCTTGGGGACTACATCGGTACGATGCACCTATCGGTGCATCTCAGTATCCAGTTTCCAAGACGATCCATTTTCAAGACCCTGGCATCACGTGCCTAAGTCACCTATTCCCAGGCTCGGGGACTAAGTGGGCACACTTCACCTTGCGGTGAATATGCTTATTTTTTGACCCCTACGCTTTGTTTACCCTGCTTACATTTCTTTTTAGAAATACAAGTGAGCACACTTCACCAGGAAGGAAATCTTTTTCTTTTTCTCAAGAGCACCATACATTCTTCGAACAACCTACTTCTCCGGCGACAACGGTGGTTGGCTATATTTCAAGCTGGCCGGAGGCTTCCAACAACTACTTGGATGGCGTTTTGACTGGTCGGAGACGACGAGAGCTCAAGCCTTACTGTTCGGAGAAGGTCAAGACGGTGTGTCACATCACAATGTATAGTGCTCGGGGACTAGCTGTGGGGGTATTAACCCCTATACCCCTATGGCTAGACTTGGGCTGGCTCAGATCAGTGGGCTTGGCCCATGACAAGGATGACGCGCGGCCCAGTCGATCTACTCGGCGTCCCGCACAAGGAAGGAAAGCAAACTTGGAGATCAAGTAAGATCCTGGTCGGTTAGAATAGGAATCCTTATCCGGTCAGCTGTGGCAATTGTAACTGACTAGGATTAGTTTCCAGATTTGTAACCCTGCCCCCCGGACTATATAAGGCGGGCAGGGGACCTCCTCAAATCACATCTCATTACATCTCTTCATACAGAGCAATACAATCTGACGCAGGACGTAGGTATTACGCCCTCACGGCGGCCGAACCTGGATAAAACCTCGTGTGTTATCTTGCGTCACCATCTAGTTCGTAGTTTGCGCACCTATCTGCCGACAATCTACTATCTTGGGCATACCCCTCGGTAGACTGCCGACCATATCTCGTCGACACCCCCCAACTTCTATAAAATGAGATATAGAAAAGTATAGTAGAATATTGGGTTTTTTCTTAATCTTGCATGCACATGAGTTTTGGTTTGGGCCTGCACACCCTAATTAGGAAAGTATGTAATCATCATATAAGTTATTGCCAAAAAAACTCCCCACCACCCTCTCCCCCTCCTAACTGGCTCTGGTGGTTAACGCTGTCTCCACTGCCAATGAGAACCGATTCGGAGCTCCACTCCTCAGTCGCCAACACCTTCCTCCTGGCTCCGGCGGCTAGAGCGTCGCCTTCACCGCCCCCTCCACCGCCACCAACATGAACTTCTTTGGAGCTCCACTCCCCCGCTTCCAACTCCTCCCTCCCTCTGGCGGCTAGCACTGCCTCCACCGCCCCTCTACCACTACCAACACTAACTGGTTCGGAGCTCCACTTCTACGCCTCCAATTGCTCTGTCCGGGCTCTGGTGGCTAGCGTCGCCTCCATCGCCACCCTCCACCACCACCGACACTAATCTAAGATGTGATTCGTATCTCTAACTAATCAACAACCCTGCCACCTGCATTGCCCAACTAGCCTCTCCCACTGCCTCGACGGGTGGCACCCTCGCCACCCCACCGCTGTCTCGACCGCCACCACACCGGTCAGGTAGCCTCTCTAAGGTTCCCTCTTGAGCCATAAACCATAGAAACCTCGACGCTAACACAGCCCCCAAACCCTAACCCGCCCATGCCACAATTTGAGAGGAGGAAGAGAAGAGAAAGAGGAAGAGGAGGAGGAGGAGGAGGACCCACCTTGCCGTTGTTGCTAGCTACTAACTCAAGCACATGAATCGAAGCAGGAGAAGAGAGGGATGCAAGGAAGAAGAACCTCACTTGCATTTGGGAGGATAAAGCTAGGAGCGAAGAGTCTCCTTTATGTAGAGTGTCATTTGAATAAAATCGCTCTTTAATTATATCTTTTCACCTTCCAAAAAATTCTCTATATCTTGTGCATACTTTGGAAAGCCATCCCCGCTCTCAATCTTTGACTAGAGAGAAACTAGGAATGTACAATGGTAATATTTGGACATCTAATTGAAGAAGTTATTGGAGGGCTTTTTCACCAAAATCTCTATTTCTATCAGTACATAAGGATGTAAAAAGACTCATACAATTGCTCTAAAGTGAACATAAGATGCGTAAGACACCATTCATATATAAAGCATAGTAGCATACTACACATTTGTTCCTATCGATGAAACATTCCTGGCCTCCAAGGTTTGATCGCCAATTCCAGATGCAGCGCATGTCATTTCTGTACACAAAACATTTGTCTAGCCGGTCAAATAGTTTTTGTGGTGGTTTTTGCAACGGTCTCTACTCAAGGACCTCTAGAAATCATCGTCCAGAGATAGCTATGCACCCACCTCTAGAAATCAATTTCTAGAGGCAATTCTTGGAATTGATTTATTCAGAGACAGAGGGAGTACCCAATGATGATTTGTCAACAATGAGGGCATATACCAACTCTTAGAATCATCGCTACATCCCTTCATATCGGGCATTCTAGGCATTATGTAGTTCCATCTATGTTGTTTGTCTATTGAAAGTGCATCTAGCCCTGTCGTAGGTTTGGGTGGATTAATGACGCACAATCAAAGGACAAATGTGTTTACAAAGTGATTGAGTAGGGTTTAGAATTGTCTCTGCCAGGCTTCGTGTTACTAATCAGAAAGGTGGTACACAAAGCTTCCCTCTTCTTTCTCTGTGTCTATATATATGTATATGTTCGGAGCTTGGTTTCTATGAAGACACCTATCACATGCCAAACACTTATTATAGAAATGATTAGCTTCATTAGGGCATTACGAATGTCATTTTATAGCCACGCCAATTGTCTATCTCAAAAACAATCTATAAAGGCATTTTTTATCCAATGTAAATGCTTCTTTCCAAACGTGTGTGCGGAGATGCTTCAGCATGCATGCACTAGAAGACAAAAAAATCAAACTCACCATACCTAGAGACGACAAGCTCGGAGACGTAGAACTTCCCTGTGTTAGGGTTTAGGGCTTTGAAGGAGGGGAGAGGGGGTTCTATTGTTGCAGGCTTAGAAGGGGAGCTTCTAGGGGCGAAGGCTAGCTGCTGGACTGGTGATGGGCAGGCGAGAAGGCAGCAAAGGTGCTGCCCACCAGGCGGTAGGGGAGGCCAGTTGGGTGGCACAGGTGGTGGGGACGACCGGAGAAGAAGTAGATGAGGAGGACTGGGATTACCGGCTGTGGTAGAGGAGGAGGAGGAGGTTGGCAACGAAGGTGACAATGTGCCAGTGGAGCCAACGAGAGGCGGTGGAGGTAGGGGTGCTCGGCTTAGGAAGAAGATGCAGGATTCAATTTAGTGAGCATGGTGACAGAGAGCAGTGTTGTGAGCACCCGCCAAGCCGTGCGAGGTGGGAGCGGTAGTGGGGAAGACAGATCTCAGAGGGAAGAAGATAGTAATGGAGAGAGGGGGTAGGAGGTGAGTACGCGTATGATTGAGGATTTTAAGTGCACAGGCACTCTTTAGTGAATTCCTGTATCCATTCATCACTACTGGAAAAAAGTTAGCATGACTGAAAATCGTTTCCGCGTGCAGGCTTCCACACACGAAGAATTGGCGTTGCGAGATTTCTCCAATCGCCCACCCCACCCCGAGGCCCCCACACGTTACAACGTGGCGTGCGACTGAATCTAAGGGCATGCTTAGTAGCTTTGCCAAGCTCGTCTTACCTTGCTCCGCTCGACTCACCTGGCAAAGATAGGCGAAGCTAGAAACCCATCCGTTTGGATCCCTTGCAAGCTAGTTTCGTTGCCGCTTTTATTCCCTCTCAAGTAGCTAGAGTTCGACTTATTGAAGAGGAGCATCGATTTGTGCAGCAAGAATTCAGATTCAGGCCTGCACAATGTTTGGAAGAGAAGCCCCACAACGCGCAAGCGAATCTTGCTCGTGCGGGAGAGCCGATCGATTTTGCTCTCCCGTGTGGGAAAGGATTTTCTTGCTCAGTCGAGCGAGTTTGCTAGGCGAAGCAAGCTTCTAGTGTGCTACCGGACACGTAATTTTGTCTGGCGAGCTGAAATGGTGTTGGGCAAAAAACTACCAAGCACGCCCTAATTGAACGTGGGCCGTTGCCGCTGGACATTGCCAGGCAGAGCCCCAGTTCGTCGATCGATTGATCTGCCGCTCATTGAGTCGAACGGATGGCTCGGTGGCTGCTCCCCTCGATCACGTATAGTCCTCATCGGAGCACTGTATTTACTTTGTACATAGCTGTGGAAGCCGCTAGGTACGGTTCAGATATGCATAATGCACTTTCCCATGACATGAATACTATGCTTAATACTCCATCCCGACGTAGAATGGTTCAAATTATATCCACTGCCACAATTATTGTCGAATATCTGCATCCATAGTCGTAGGACTGCAGGCAAGTACAATTCTCTACAACAGTTACTGGTCAAATTAGTATATAGAAAAGCTATAGCTTGATGATATAACATGGATGTTATAATCAACATATATCATCATAAAACGCGTAGTACTTTCATAATATAAAATACACTTTTCTATGTCTTCAAAAGATACGTGCTATCATTATCGATATTATATATTAGTTAAATAGACATATCAGGGGAAAGTACATAAATTTTGTTTATAACCAGAGAAAGTACTTGCACTTGTTCAGAAGTACTCCTACGGAACGAAGTGCCACCCACTGACCCACCCATACATTTCCCCGGTTTCATGTCATCGTAGCTGCCCTCCACTCTCCTCTCTTCCGTGCGGCAGGCAAGCTAGCAGGTAGAGGCCTAGAGAGAGATGAGGACGGAGGGAGCTGGAGGTGTGCCGCGGCCGGCGAGCCGCCTGTGGAGGACGCCGACCCCGTACATCTTGCTGGTCGTCGGGTCCATGATGTTCCTCATCGCGCTTGTGCTGCTCGTGCTCATGTGCGCGCGAAACAGTCGTCGCTCCTCGCGGCGGCGCGGGTCGGACGACGAGGAGGCGCCCTCCGAGCGGGTGATGCTCGCGCCGCTAGACAGGGAGCCCAAGGTCGCCGTCATCATGGCCGGCGAACGCGCGCCGTCCTTCCTCGCCAGCGCCAAGCCGCTCGCCTTTGTCGCCCCCCGTGGTGCTGATGAGGCCAATGGCGGCAGTGCCGCGGCCGTACCGTACGTGCAGCCGCGCGCAGGACGACGCGAGCGAATCTGGTGGAGACGCGGACTCGCGGAGCTAAGGCCTCGTTTAGATTTCAGATTTTGTCTCCCAAATTCATTATGCAGAATTTCTATTTCCCGTCACATCAAAATATCGGCACATATATAGAGTATTAAATATAGATGAAATAAAAAACTAATTGCACAGTTTTGTTGTACTTTGCGAGACGAACATTTTAAGCCTAATTAATCAATATTTGGACAATTATTACCAAATAAAAACAAAATTGCTATAGTGTGACGGGACACTTACTATGCAAACTTTGTCTCCAAAGTTTGTCATCTAAACGAGGCCTAACTTTGTCAGGAGATACTATTTCTTTTTTTTTTCTCCTTTCCTCGGAGTTTCCGTGGTGTGTGTTCCCGTCAAACGCACCTGTTTCAGTGTTTGTATCGGCAACTACTTTCAGGTGGGTTTTTTTTTTGGGTGCCGTCACCTGTTATCAAGCAACTGCACCTGATCTTTTCTATTATTGCGTCTTCTACAGAATATTCTATACAAGAAAAATACCTTAAAAATCAATCTACAGTGTATATATAAACAGTGTTAAAATGAGCTCTTACGTCTTTTTATGAACTGGAATCCCTAGGCTATGACCAATTCAACCTCGGTTACCTTGATTTTCCGTTTATGGAGAAGAAGATTGCCAATGTAATTTCTCTCGGCAGAACGGGTGCCGCCGTGCCGGCTGGTCCGATCCAGATGGATTCATCAAAGCTGTCGGCAAATCATCAAGCATGGTCTTGTTCAACAACTTTATGACCTTCAATCCAAGAGCATCTCCAAGAGTCTTTATAAAACTCATTCTCTCTAAATCATTATTTGAAGAGATATTTGCATAAAAATCATTTTCTATATCTTTCCTTCAACAGTTTTTCATCTTATGTACACTCTATAGAGTCATTCTTGTTTTCTATCGGCTAGCGAAAAAATCAAGAGTAGAAGATGACTACATTTGGATAACCAATTAAAGAATGTTGGAGGGTATTTTTTTCACTAAAATCTCTATTCCTAACAATTAGGAAGTACATAGAGAGTCTATTGGAGTTGCTCTAAGAACTTTTAGAATGCACCTGGTAAATGAAGCAAACATATATAGTGTATCTCCCCCCAAATGTAGAGTTGCTCTAAGAACTTTCAGAATGCATCGAGCATGTTGTGGCACATCCATAGTCAAAACGGTCAAGTCAAAAGGTCCAACGAATGCATACTGCAAGGCCTCAAACCTCGCATCTTTGATATATTTGGCGAAGCTTGCCGGCAAGAGGGTGCAGGAACTACCAGTGGTCCTTTGGAGTCCTGGAACCACGCCCAATAGACCAACTGGTTTTATTATTTTCTTCCTGGTCTACGGCGCCGATGCAATAATACCGACCGATCTCGAGTACAGGTCCCCTCGAGTTCGGGCTTACAATGAAGAGACGGTCCAGAAGCACAACAAGACGCACTCGATTGACTCGACGAAGAGTGCAACATTGCGTTATTACGCTCGACAAAGTACCAGTAGAAACTCTAGAAGTACCATTGCGAGAACATGCGACCCCTAGGCTTCGAGGTGGGCGATCTAGTTCTGCGTTGGATCCTTCGAAGAAGGATATGCGCAAGCTATCCACACCTTGGGAAGGCCCATACATTATTGCCGAAGTACTACGCCCGGGGGCTTACAAGCTACAAACACAAGACCGACGAAGTCTTCATCAACACATGGAACATAGATCAGCTATGTCGCTTTTATATTTAAGTTCCATGTTGTATTTATATTTGTAATTCAATTGATTTGAATGAATAAATATCAAAATTCTTTCTCTCTAGCACCTTGAGGTGTTGTCAATCAACACCATCAAGATGCTCGGGGCTACAAATATCATTTTTTTTTCTTTTTTTTAAGTTTGACTAGTAATATATAATATAAAATAGTATTAATATTTGTATCTTCATATAAATTTATTATGAAAGTACATTCTAAGCTCAATCTATTTTTATACATCATAAATATTAATATACTTTTGAACATATTTTTGTCAAACTCTAAAATATTTGACTATTCGAGAAATAAGATGTGTCTTTATGAATGAGGTGCTGCTTTTCGCTGCATACCCTACCATTACCGCGAGCAGCACCCATCGCAGCGCCACCAATGAATTTGATGCGCGGGCAAGTGCGGAATCTCGACGAAGAAGCCGTGAAATCGATCTTTAGCAGACGAGTGGAGACGTGCAATTCCAATGCTACTAGCTGCTCACAGCTTGCACCTGTGTCCAATCATTTTTTTTCTCTTCTGAACATGTCTTCACAGACCGAGGAGATACATGGCACGCGAAACGCGTGAAATAAATAAACGACGCGCGTCTGTGTGATAGTCGAAATCATAGCAATACGGAACGACATGGAGCACCATATGTGGCTAGCAGCTATGCACAGGTACGACGAACGCAGCGTCATAGTAGGAGAGGATACACATGATGCACGTCAAACAGGCTGGGCCTCTCGTAGGCGGCATGGGGTATGGCCCATTTAAGCACGGTGTGCACGATTGCTATCGGGCCCATGCCGGCAGTGCATGAAGCATAAGACCGTTCCTTGGCCGCACTCTTGGCTCGGAGAGTCGGCACGGCACGATCTGATTCACAATCAAACTTGACGTCGGTCGCTAAATTTCATCAAAGCCAAAATATAAAATACAAGGATCAAACTCGACATCGGTTGCTAAATTTCAAGGAAAATATAAAACACAAGAGTTGTTGTATTTCAGGTGCTTAAATTTTCATCAACAATCTTAGACAACCAGTTAGTATAATTAAAGTGATAACTATAAGAAACCATTCATATCTTTTTATAGTCAAACAACAACAGAATTATATGTTTTTAAAAAAGACTGTGGAGCATAGCGCTATTTATCAAAACTACATGTTGTCTAAACAATAACAAAAAATTATGCATTCAAAACATATTTTCTCCACTTTAAACCCTCATCACCACACACGTACTCTCTCTCTCCTCTCTCCTAGACACCCTCCCCCCCACGCCAGAGCCGCCGCCTGCATTCCTCCCTCTCAACCCGAATAATTGTGGTGCTAGCTCATGTACCCCTAAGTCCTCGTCGCTGCTTCCTCCCCATCTCTTAAGTTGTCGGATGCCTCCTTCCTCTCCCCACTAGTCACCAAATGGTGCTTCCTCTCCTAAGACATTGGTTGCCGCTTCCTCCCTCCTCCCTCGAGCCATCGATTGCCCCTTCCTCAGTTGACGATCGATCTATGTCGGGATAAGCTCCAACCATTCAATGACTTTTTTGGTTGATTATTTTTGGTAATAGGTTTACCGGGCCAGCACTATCCATCATGTTTATTGGCCATCATGGCGGCATGCAGGGGCAGATCTGTGTACTACTCCCTCCGTCCCTAAAAGGATGGAAATCTCACTTTTCAAGGTGGAATTAGCAGAGACGCGAAATTATGCATGTACCCGTGCTTTTTTGTTTGTCAGCGTTGTAAGGTCCTAGATGGCTAGAGGGGGGTGAATAGCCTATAAAAAAATTCTACAAATACCACTAAGCAAACTTGTTAGAATAACAAACGGCGTAAAGCGAGTTTTGCTTAGCCAAAGGTTGTGATGCAAGCCTCCTATCCACAAGTCTAGTAGATTATGATCTCTAGTTCACACAAGTGCTATGTCACTAATTTTACACTAGAGAACAAGCTAACAACACTACTAGCAAAGCTACTACTAGAGCTACACAAGATAAACTAGTAAAGATAAGAGCAAGAGATAGGATTGTGATTCTTATACCGACGGTAGAGTGAAGATGTTGCCAATCACCAAGATGATATACAATCAATCAATATTGACAACAATACAATATGAAGACCAATCACCGGGAGACAAGAGACACAATATTTTTGTTCACCCGGTGTTCACTTGTGCACCGACAAGCTACGTCACCGGTTGTGTCGACCAACACTTAGATGGTTCCCCGGTGTGACCCTCAAGTCACTTGCCCCTCAAGGCACGCCCCGCAAGGCACCGCAAGACACCACTCTCAAGTGAGGTAGCTCAATGATACGCGTAATGTAATAGAGTTGCTTTTGGCGTCCCGCCGAGGAAAGCACAAGAACCTCTTACAATCAACCGGAGGTGGCCAAGAACAATCACCTTCTCTTGCCAACGCCTCCAACAATCTCCAAGCCGGCTAGGAGCAGTACTCTCCAAGAGTAACAAGAAATCCACCGGCTTAAACCACCCACAAGTGCCACTAGATGCCCTCAAGCTATGCAATGCACTTTGGGATCACTCAATCTCACTTTTGATTTGCAATCAAGCAAGAGAGATGAGTGGGAGGAGTTGCTTCAGCTCAAAGGATGCACAAGAGTGTTAGAAATGCCAAGAGACCTCCCCAAGGACCGGCCAACGAGTATTTATAAGCATCCCATCCAAATAGAGCCGATGCCACTCCACTGCCTGTTTTTTCGGGACGACCGGACGCGCCGGTCGAAACTGACCGGACGCGCTTCACCGCGTCCGGTCGCCCTGTGACGTCCACGTGTCCACCGAATTCAAACGCGACCGTTAGATCCTCCAACGGTCACTGCGCGCCAACGGTCAAACGCAATGACCGGACGCGCTGCTCAACCGACCGGACGCGCCGGTCGCACTGTACCGCGCGCCCACGAAGCAACGACCGGACGCGCTCCTCGCAACGACCGGACACGCCGATGCGCACAGCACCCGCGCCCATGAAGCAACGACCGGACGCGCTCCTCGCAACGACCGGACGCGCCGATGCGCACAGCACCCGCGCCCACGAAGCAACGACCGGACGCGCTCCTCGCAACGACCGGACGCGACAGTGCCAGCGTCCGGTTAGAGTCCAGTAAGCTCCCTCGACGACCGGACGCGCACCGCGTCCGATGGACCTTGCGAACTGTAGTTCCCTCAGGGCGCCTGACCGGATGCGCCGGTCCCGCGAGTGACCGGACGCGCCGGTTGCAAACCCTAGCCCGCGCGCCTGACTGCTGCGCTGTACTGACCGGACGCGTCCGGTCACACCGTGACCGCGTCCGGTGCAGCGTCCGGTCACCTCTGTGACCTCCGTTCGCCTCCGTTTCTTTTCCGACTTCCGGCATAGTGGAAAATAGGCATTTCATTTCCCCGAAATCGCCTGAATCCCGCGCTCGCAAGCTCGGCGGGAGGGAGAAAGGAACCAAACCCTCTCTACCGCCCAAACCACAGCGCGACCAACGCCACCTTTGCAAATGTACCAACACCATCAAGTGAACATCTCCATGTGCTTGTGTGTTAGCTTTTTCTCAATCATTTTCAAAGGTTTTCCAGTTAGCTCACTAGGCCCTACATGCAATGCACTTCATGAGTTCACCTAGTGGCACCCGTGCGTCGAATAACCGATAAGACTTCCCCTCTTAATAGTTCGGCTATCGACCCTAAACCACTCACACCCTCTATGGTGTCTTGAGTGTAAAACAAAATGGCCCTATGGTTATACCTTTGCCTTGAGCCCATTTTGTTTCTTCAAATGATATGATCCACTTCATATCATCACATGACCGTCTCGATCCATCGACCTTGACTTCACTTGCTCTTCACCGTTGCATCGGTCCATCGGCGCCAAGTCTTGCTCAAGCTTCACCATCACATGGTCCTTCGCTTCGAAGCCTCGACTTGCCCTTCACCTTCACAACCGGTCCATCGAGCCAAGCCTCATCTTGGTCTTCATCATCTTGGTCATATGAGTCAATGTCATGTCTCATATTCAATGACCACCTTTATCTAAATCATCCACTTAGATACAAAGGTTAGTCCTAGGTTTCATCAATTAGCCAAAACCAAACCAGGGACTTTCAATCTCCCCCTTTTTGGTAATTGATGACAACCCTTACAAAGATGATTTTGATAGTAAAAGTTTTGAACTTGTCATACTTGTTCAATCATTTTGCTCATAAGTAAAGTTTGGACAATTATCACAAGTCGGTTTTGGTAGCATTAGCTCCCCCTACATATGTGCATAGAGTTTGGATTGAAAGCTTTGCACATATGCATGGATAGAAGTGTTGAGAGAGTAATTCTACCAAAATGATGCTAAGGTGTAAGAAATGGACCTTTGAAGCGTGATACCAATCGGAGTTGCCTTTTACACCATCCTTAGCATCATGAAGTAACTAGACATCCAACAAAACTCAAGAACCTCGTGAGATCAACATTATATGTAAAGGTTCTTGGACCACTTGTAAAGCTTTAGGCAAGTCTAGATACCACATGTAAACTATTCCTATGCATGCTAGTAGATCATTTCATCATCCAAGTTCTATACTAACATTGCACCACACAAGCATGTATATTGAATTTAAATACATGTGCAATGAGCAAGTCATATGAGAATGCACAAACAAATGCAACAACTTTGTTTATGAGCTTGCTCCCCCTACTTGTGTGCATCAAAAATTTTATTTACCCCTTTATCAAGTTGAATCATCTTTTTCTCTCCCCCTTTGTCAACAACTTACCCAAAAAATGGGATCAAATTGTGGAGAGAAGAAAAATGTTTGAAGGAGTAGGTTAAATTTTATCAAATTTGGTTCAACCTAGAACACTTGCCAAAGATATTTAATTCGATTTGAACCAAAGACAAGCTTCTTCACACCTCATAATAAGGGTTATCTTGCCTATGTTGAATTAAACACTTATAGCAAATTTTCTAGATTCAACACTAGGTTTGCAAGCTCACAAACATGTCATATGCCACCACTATATCAAAACAAACATAGAGGCAATATTGGTAACATATATTCATCAAATTCATTTGATTTATCATGAATGCTCATGCATACCACTCATTATGTCTACATGCTCTAGCAAGTCCTTAACATAGGATGAATGACATGTCAATCAACTTTACCTTGCAATGTCGAAGGAGAGGCATGTTAATAAGTGGGTGGGGTGCATTCAACTCATGTTTGAGAAATCAAGAATGTTTAATTCATTCCTTAGCTTGCAAAACCTCTTTTCATCAAGTGGCTTAGTGAGAATATCGGCAAGTTGATCATCGGTGCCAACACTTTCAATGGCAATATCTCCCTTTTGTTGATGATCTCTAATGAAATGATGCCTTATGTCAATGTGCTTTGTTCTTCCATGTTGAACCGGGTTTTGTATCATCTTGATTGCACTCTCATTATCACATAGCAATGGCACATTCTTGAAGTTGAGACCATAATCCTTCAAAGTTGATTTCATCCATAGTAATTGTGCACAACAACTCCCCGCACTCACATATTCGGCTTCGGCGGTAGAGATTGCTACACTATTTTGTTTCTTTGAGGACCATGACACAAGTGATCTTCCAAGTAATTGACATGTGCCACTTGTGCTCTTTCTATTGATCTTGCAACCCCCATAGTCGGAGTCCGAATATCCAATCAATTCAAACTTTGACCCCTTGGGATACCATAGTTCAACATCTCTTATTTGCTTTAAGTACCTCAATATTCTCTTTACGGCCGTGAGATGACTCTCTCTAGGTGAGGCTTGATATCTAGCACACATGCAAACACTAAACATGACATCCGGCTTGATGCGGTGACATAGAGTAGACTTTCAATCAAAGACCGATATTCCTTTTGATTCACTATTTTGCCATCAAGATCACTATCCAAATTGCCATTTGTACCCATTGGAGTTGAAATTGGCTTTGTATCTTGCATTCCAAACTTCTTCAACATGTCCCTTATGTATTTCCTTTGACTCACAAATGTCCCATTCTTCAATTGCTTGACTTGGAGACCAAGGAAGTAGCTAAGTTCACCAATCATAGACATTTCAAACTCTTTGGCCATCATAGCACCAAATTCTTCACAATAAGCTTGATCGGTTGATCCAAAGATGATGTCATTAACATATATTTGCACTATGAATAGATCATTTCCAATCTTCTTGGTGAATAGAGTTGTATCAACCTTGCCCATCTTGAATCCCTTAGAGAGAAGGAAATCCCTTAGCCTCTCATACCATGCTCTAGGTGCTTGCTTTAAGCCATATAAAGCCTTCTTCAACTTGTACACATGGTTGGGTTTCTTGTCATCTTCAAATCCGGAAGGTTGCTCAACAAAGACTAACTCATTGATGATCCCATTGAGAAATGCACTTTTGACATCCATTTGATATAGTTTGATGTTGTGTGCACAAGCATAAGCCAATAGAATCCTTATTGCCTCCAATCTTGCCACGGGAGCATATGTCTCATCATAGTCAAGACCTTCAACTTGAGTGTAACCTTGAGCAACTAGTCTTGCTTTGTTTCTCACTACAATGCTATCTTGATCTTGCTTATTTTTAAACACCTACTTGGTTCCAATCACATTGTAGTCATTTGGCCTTTCTACCAACTCCCAAACATCATTTCTTGTGAAATTGTTAAGCTCTTCTTGCATAGCCATGATCCAATTGGCATCCCTCAAAGCTTCTTCTATCTTCTTTGGTTCTAAGGTTGACACAAATGATGCATGCTCATAAAACATAGCCAATCTTGATCTTGTTTGCACACCACTTCTAATATCACCAATAACACTATCAATGGGGTGATTTCTTACAATACGTTGTGGTTGGAGTACTTGCACTTGATTGCTTGAGCTTGGTTGATCACTTGATGTATCTTGATGAGAAGAACTAGCACCATGATCTTGCACTTGAGAGTCACTAGCTAGCTTGAATGGAGAATTTAGCACTTGATCTTTATCATCATCTTGAATATCAATTACTTGCTTTGCTCTAATGTCCCCAATGTCCATGTTCTTGATTGCTTCCACCAATTGAGTTCCACCAACATCATCTAGATTCTCTTCTTCATCTTGTGACCCATTGGTTTCATCATATTGCACATCATGGACTTCTTCTAGAATGCCACTTGAGTTGTTCCAAACTCTATAAGCTTTGCTTGTAGTTGAATAACCAAGTAGGAACCCCTCATCACATCTCTTGTCAAACTTCCCCAATCTAGTGCCCTTCTTCAAGATATAGCATTTGCAACCAAACACCCTAAAGTAAGAAATATTGGGCTTTCTTCCATGAAGTAGCTCATATGGGGTCTTCTCTAGCAATGGATGACAATATAGTCTATTGATGTAGTAGCAAGCGGTATTGATTGCTTCATCCCAAAATGATTGACTCACATTGTACTCATGAAGCATTGATCTAGCCATATCAAGCAATGTTCTATTCTTCCTCTCAACTAGGCCATTTGATTGTGGAGTGTACTTGGCCGAGAATTGATGTCCAATGCCATAATGATCACAAAGTTCTTCAATTCTTGTATTTTTGAACTCACTTCCATTGTCACTTCTCACTTTCTTGATTCTAATCTCAAACTCATTGTGAACTCTAGTGAGAAATGTCTTGAAGATGTCAAACACTTCACTTTTGTCATTAAGAAAGAATACCCATGTGAATCTTGTGAAGTCATCCACTATGACAAAGCCATACTTGTTGCCGCCTATGCTTGTATATGTTGTTGGTCCAAATAGATCCATGTGCATCAACTCAAATGCTTTGCATGTGCTCATTGTACTCTTCTTTGGATGTGAGCTTCCAACTTGCTTCCCGGCTTGACATGCACTACAAAGCTTATTCTTCTCAAATTCAACATCTTTCAAACCATTGACAAGATTGTGAGTTGTAAGCTTCTTCAATTGTTTCATGCCAACATGACCAAGCCTTCTATGCCAAAGCCAACCCATGCTTGATTTGGAGATTAAGCAAGTTGTCAAAGAAGTTTCTCTAGCATTGAAGTCAACTAGGTAGAGATTCTCATATCTAAAACCCTTGAATGCCACATTTGAACCATCCACACTAATAACTTCCATATCATCAACCCCAAAAATGCATTTGTAGCCTAGATCACATATTTGTGCCACGGATAGAAGATTGAAATCCAAGCTTTCAACTAGCAACACATTGGAGATACTCATGTCATTTGATATTGTAATCTTTCCCAAGCCAATGACCTTGCCTTTCTTGTTATTTCCAAATGTGATAGAATCAACACCACTATCATTGTCATTGATTGAGTCAAACATTCTTGATGTACCGGTCATGTGTTGAGTGCACCCACTGTCAATAATCCAATGCCTTCCTCCGGCTTTGTAATTGACCTACAAGTAAATCAATGAAGTTTAGGTACCCATTTTTGCTTGGGTCCTTGTAGGTTAGTAACTAAGCTCTTTGGTACCCAAATAGCCTTCTTCTTTGGGCCTACAATTGGTGTACCAACAAACTTAGCTTGTACACCCTTCACACCCTTGGTAAGCACATAGCAAGAATCAAAAGGTATAGCATTAACAAGGTTCTTGCTTTGATTCTTTTTATTACAATTATGCTCTAGGTGCCCAACTTGCTTGCATCTATTGCAAAACCGACCATTGCCCTTCATAAAGCTAGGTTTTGGAGTTGGAAAGGCCGACTTGCCTTTCTTGGGGGTGTAGCCCAATCCCTCTTTGTTAAGAGAGAACCTTTGGCTACCCAAGCACTTAAGCAAGCGGGCCTCACCACCATAGGCCTTGCCTAGGGCGTGAGTGAGCTCATCCACCTCTCTCTTGAGAGTCTCATTCTCAACTATTAGTGAGGCATCACAAGTGAAACCATCACTAGTAGTGGAGGTAGAGTTAGTGGTGGTGGATGAAGAGCTACAAGAAGGGTTAGCATTTGACATGATGATAGGTTCATTAAAGGATTCATCAATTATATCACATGTAACACCTATATCACATGATACAACAACCTCCTTCTTTGCTTGTTGCTCAAGTAGCAATGAGTGAGCTTTTTCAAGCCTGGAATGAGCCTTATCAAGATTCTCATGGTCTTCCACTAGACTCTCATAAGTGGTCTTAAGCTCACTAAGGACTTTCTCAAGTATTGCTACTTTCATTGAAAGCTTCTTACACTCTTTGTCCTTGGCAATAGCTATGTCTCTAGTTTGTTGCATCAAGTCATATAGTTGTTCTTTAGTTGGTTCATCATCATCATTTTCATTATCATTATTATTATCACTATCATGAGCATATTCCATTTCACTTTCATCATCACTCTCATCATATAATACCTTAGCTTCTTTAGCCATGAAGCATGAAGAGGATGAATCAAATAGTGATGGCTTCTTGTTGATAGCAATGGAAGCAAAAGCCTTATTGGATGATTCTTCTTCTTCTTCATTATCATCACTTTCCCAAGTGATCACATAGGCACCATTTTTGCCTTTCTTGAATGTCATCTTGGCCTCTCTCTTCTTCTTCTCAAACTTATCCTTTTTGTTCTTCTTCTTATCATAAGGACATTCCGCTTGAAGGTGCTCGGTGCTATCACAATTGAAGCACTTTCTTTGTTGCTCATTTCTTTTGAAGTTGTCATTTCTCTTCTTAAAGCCTCTTCTCTTGATGAACATGTGACCCATCTTCTTGACTACAAGAGCAAGTGCCTCATCATCAATTTCAAATTCCCCATCTTCATTGTTGTCTTCTTCTTCAATGATGGTAGCTTTGCCCTTGGAGGAGGTGGCCTTGAATGCCACGGTCTTCTTCTTCTTCTCATCTTCCACCTTCTCCTTGTCATCAACATCTTGATCATATTTGTCATAGGTCAATACTTCACCAAGCAAATCATTAGGCTTCATTGCTTCGAGCCCATCTCTTTGCAACATCATGATCAACATCTTGAATCTTCTAGGTAAGCTCAATAAGAACTTGTGACAAAAATCTTGATCTTGAGTCTTGTGCCCTAAGCTCTTGAGATCATTGACTATCACTTGCAATCTATGAAACATTTTAATGATTGTTTCATCATCCTTTTTCTTGAAGTTCTCAAACTCACTCTTGAGCCCATATAGCTTGGCACTCTTCACAACCTTAGTGCCTTCATATGTCTCACTCAACCTTGTCCACACTTCACTAGCCAATTCCAAATCTTTGATGCCCTCAAATACTTTTGTGTCAATACCATTGTAAAGTGTATTGAGAGCCATTCTATTGCATGTTCTATTTGCTCTATCTTCATCGGTGAGATGATCAGGATCAATGATAGCAAAATCATTCTCGGTGACTTGCAATACTCTCTCATGAATAGAACCAAGGTACATTATCATTTTTCTCTTCCAATGAGCAAAAGAACTAACACCATCAAAGAACGGTGGCTTGCCCCCAACATGATTGAACACAATTTGAGCTATTTTTCACACCGAAGGATGTTAAGCCTTGATTAAAACGGTGACCACGGCTCCGATACCACTTGTAAGGTCCTAGATGGCTAGAGGGGGGGTGAATAGCCTATAAAAAAATTCTACAAATACCACTAAGCAAACTTGTTAGAATAACAAACGGCGTAAAGCGAGTTTTGCTTAGCCAAAGGTTGTGATGCAAGCCTCCTATCCACAAGTCTAGTAGATTATGATCTCTAGTTCATACAAGTGCTATGTCACTAATTTTACACTAGAGAACAAGCTAACAACACTACTAGCAAAGCTACTACTAGAGCTACACAAGATAAACTAGTAAAGATAAGAGCAAGAGATATGATTGTGATTCTTATACCGACGGTGGAGTGAAGATGTTGCCAATCACCAAGATGATATACAATCAATCAATATTGACAACAATACAATATGAAGACCAATCACCGGGAGACAAGAGACACAATATTTTTGTTCACCCGGTGTTCACTTGTGCACCGACAAGCTACGTCACCGGTTGTGTCGACCAACACTTAGATGGTTCCCCGGTGTGACCCTCAAGTCACTTGCCCCTCAAGGCACGCCCCGCAAGGCACCGCAAGACACCACTCTTGAAAGTCCCTAGTTCGGTTTTGGCTAATTGATGAAACCTAGGACTAACCTTTGTATCTAAGTGGATGATTTAGATAAAGGTGGTCATTGAATATGAGACATGACATTGACTCATGTGACAAAGATGGTGAAGACCAAGATGAGGCTTGGCTCGATGGACCGGTTGTGAAGGTGAAGGGCAAGTCGAGGCTTCTAAGCGAAGGACCATGCGATGGTGAAGCTTGAGCAAGACTTGGCGCCGATGGACCGATGCAACAGTGAAGAGCAAGTGAAGTCAAGGTCGATGGATCGAGACGGTCATGTGATGATGTCATGAAGGAGCTTAATGCACATGAGACATGACATGGAGTCATGTGACCAAGGTGATGAAGACCAAGATGATGCTTGGCTCTATGGACCGGTTGTGAGGGTGAAGGGCAAGTCGAGGCTTCGAAGCGAAGGACCATGCGATGGTGAAGCTTGAGCAAGACTTGGCGCCGACGGACCGATACAACGGTGAAGAGCAAGTGAAGTCAAGGTCGATGGATCGAGACGGTCATGTGATGATATGAAGTGGATCATATCATTTGGAGAAACAAAATGGGCTCAAGGCAAAGGTATAACCATAGGGCCATTTTGTTTTACACTCAAGACACCATAAATGGTGTGAGTGGTTTTGGGTCGATAGCCGAACTATTAAGAGGGGAAGTCTTATCGGTTATTCGACGCACGGGTGCCACTAGGTGAATTCATGAAGTGCATTGCATGTAGGGCCTAGTGAGCTAACTGGAAAACCTTTGGAAATGATTGAGAAAAAGCTAACACACAAGCACATGGAGATGTACACTTGATGGTGTTAGCACATTTGCAAAGGTGGGAAAAGAAACAGAGATGAACGGAGGTCACAGAAGTGACCGGACGCTGCACCGGACGCGGTCACGGTGTGACCGGACGCGTCCGGTCAGTACAGCGCTGCAGTCAGGCGCGCGAGTTAGGGTTTGCAACCGGCGCGTCCGGTCACTCGCGGGACCGGCGCGTCCGGTCATGCGCCCTGAGGGAACTGCAGATTCGCAAGGACGATCGGACGCGGTGCGCGTCCGGTCACACACGATCGGACGCGTCCGGTCGTCGTTGGAGCTTACTGGACTCCGACCGGACGCTGGCACTGTCGCGTCCGGTCGTTGCGAGGAGCGCGTCCGGTCGTTGCTTCGCGGGCGCGGGTGCTGTGCGCATCGGCGCGTCCGGTCGTTGCGAGGAGCGCGTCCGGTCGTTGTTTCGCAGGCGCGGTACAGTGCGACCGGCACGTCCGATCGTTTGAGCAGCGCGTCCGGTCATAGCGTTTGACCGTTGGCGCGCAGTGACCGTTGGAGGATCTAACGGTCGTATTTGAATTCGGGGGACACGTGGACGTCGCAGGACGACCGGACACGGTTGAGCGCGTCCGGTCAGTTTCGACCGGCGCGTCCGGTCGTCCCGAAAAAAATGGTCAGTGGAGTGGCAACGGCTCTTTTTGGATGGGATGCTTATAAATACTTGTTGGCCGGCCCTTGGGGAGGTCTCTTGGCATTTCTAACATTCTTGTGCATCCTTTGAGCTAAAGCAACTCCTCCCACTCATCTCTCTTGCTTGATTGCAAATTAAAAGTGAGATTGAGTGATCCCAAAGTGCATTGCATAGCTTGAGGGCATCTAGTGGCACTTGTTGGTGGTTGAGCCGGTGGATTTCTTGTTACTCTTGGAGAGTACCGCTCCTAGCTGGCTTGGAGATTGTTGGAGGCGTTGGCAAGAGAAGGTGATTGTTCTTGGCCACCTCCGGTTGATTGTAAGAGGTTCTTGTGCTTTCCTCGGCGGGACGCCAAAAGCAACTCTATTACATTGCGCGTGTCATTGAGTTACCTCACTTGAGAGTGGTGTCTTGCGGTGCCTTGCGGGGCGTGCCTTGAGGGGCAAGTGACTTGAGGGTCACACCGGGGAACCATCTAAGTGTTGGTCGACACAACCGGTGACGTAGCTTGTCGGTGCACAAGTGAACACCGGGTGAACAAAAATATTGTGTCTCTTGTCTCCCGGTGATTGGTCTCCATATTGTATTGTTGTCAATATTGATTGATTGTATATCATCTTGGTGATTGGCAACATCTTCACTCCACCGTCGGTATAAGAATCACAATCCTATCTCTTGCTCTTATCTTTACTAGTTTATCTTGTGTAGCTCTAGTGGTAGCCTTTGCTAGTAGTTGTTAGCTTGCTCACTAGTGTAAGTTAGTGACCTAGCACTTGTGTGAACTAGAGATCATAATCTACTAGACTTGTGGATAGGAGGCTTGCATCACAACCGTAGGCTAAGCAAAACTCGCTTTACGCCGTTTGTTTTTCTAACAAGTTTGCTTAGTGGTGCTTGTAGAATTTTGATAGGCTATTCACCCCCCCCTCTAGCCTTCTAGGACCTTACAACTCTCAAGTGAGGTAGCTCAATGACACGCGTAATGTAATAGAGTTGCTTTTGGCGTCCCGCCGAGGAAAGCACAAGAACCTCTTACAATCAACCGGAGGTGGCCAAGAACAATCACCTTCTCTTGCCAACGCCTCCAACAATCTCCAAGCCGGCTAGGAGCGGTACTCTCCAAGAGTAACAAGAAATCGACCGGCTAAACCACCCATAAGTGCCACTAGATGCCCTCAAGCTATGCAATGCACTTTGGGATCACTCAATCTCACTTTTGATTTGCAATCAAGCAAGAGAGATCAGTGGGAGGAGTTGCTTTAGCTCAAAGGATGCACAAGAGTGTTAGAAATGCCAAGAGACCTCCCCAAGGACCGGCCAACGAGTATTTATAAGCATCCCATCCAAATAGAGCCGTTGCCACTCCACTGCCTGTTTTTTCGGGACGACCGGACGCGCCGGTTGAAACTGACCGGACACGCTTCACCGCGTCCGGTCGCCCTGTGACGTCCACGTGTCCACCGAATTCAAACGCGATCGTTAGATCCTCCAACGGTCACTGCGCGCCAACGGTCAAACGCAATGACCGGACGCGCTGCTCAACCGACCGGACGCGCCGGTCGCACTGTACCGCGCGCCCACGAAGCAACGACCGGACGCGCTCCTCGCAACGACCGGACGCGCCGATGCGCACAGCACCCGCGCCCACGAAGCAACGACCGGACGCGCTCCTCGCAACGACCGGACGCGACAGTGCCAGCGTCCGGTTAGAGTCCAGTAAGCTCCCTCGACGATCGGACGCGTCCGATAGCGTGTGACCGGACGCGCACCGCGTCCGATGGACCTTGCGAACTGTAGTTCCCTTAGGGCGCCTGACCGGATGCGCCGGTCCCGCGAGTGACCGGACGCGCCGGTTGCAAACCCTAGCCCGCGCGCCTGACTGCTGCGCTGTACTGACCGGACGCGTCCGGTCACACCGTGACCGCGTCCGGTGCAGCGTCCGGTCACCTCTGTGACCTCCGTTCGCCTCCGTTTCTTTTCCGACTTCCGGCATAGTGGAAAATAGGCATTTCATTTCCCTGAAATCGCCTGAATCCCGCGCTCGCAAGCTCGGCGGGAGGGAGAAAGGAACCAAACCCTCTCTACCGCCCAAACCACAGTGCGACCAACGCCACCATTGCAAATGTACCAACACCATCAAGTGAACATCTCCATGTGCTTGTGTGTTAGCTTTTTCTCAATCATTTTCAAAGGTTTTCCAGTTAGCTCACTAGGCCCTACATGCAATGCACTTCATGAGTTCACCTAGTGGCACCCGTGCGTCGAATAACCGATAAGACTTCCCCTCTTAATAGTTCGGCTATCGACCCTAAACCACTCACACCCTCTATGGTGTCTTGAGTGTAAAACAAAATGGCCCTATGGTTATACCTTTGCCTTGAGCCCATTTTGTTTCTTCAAATGATATGATCCACTTCATATCATCACATGACCGTCTCGATCCATCGACCTTGACTTCACTTGCTCTTCACCGTTGCATCGGTCCATCGGCGCCAAGTCTTGCTCAAGCTTCACCATCACATGGTCCTTCGCTTCGAAGCCTCGACTTGCCCTTCACCTTCATAACCGGTCCATCGAGCCAAGCCTCATCTTGGTCTTCATCATCTTGGTCATATGAGTCAATGTCATGTCTCATATTCAATGACCACCTTTATCTAAATCATCCACTTAGATACAAAGGTTAGTCCTAGGTTTCATCAATTAGCCAAAACCAAACCAGGGACTTTCAAGCGTGCTATTCTTCAGAGTTCTCCAGGACAAGATCATTGCATCTGGAGTATTCTCTAGAAGTTCAAAACAGCCATCAAGATATCTGACAACCACGTGGGCCAACAGGAGCCACACATTATACACAGCCACATTTTACAAATGCAAGTAAAGCGGCAGCCAAAATAACCCTGACCACACATTTCAAAATTTTAGTTCCCGCTACTTTGACAGGCTACAAAAACATGGTGGCCACCAGATAACTCTTCCTCTCATCTCCTTTCATTTGCTGCTCACGACATAGAGTGCTCAAGCATCCCATGGTTTTTTATCTCAACTCAGAACCACCAACTCAAGCAGAGGCCTTTACAAACATGAATGAGGATCCACCAGATGAACTACCATTCCCAATCCATGAAGCCTTACCAGACCTAAATGAGGGGCCACAGGAAGAGGAACAACCCTTCCACATCCATGAAGCACATGAAGCACAGCTTGTTTGGAGGTGAGATTGCTAGAGGGCAAAATGAAGGAATCAGTTCAGGTAAGCTATTTCATGACTTCATCTCTATAGTTGTTACATATACAAGAATCAAATTGGCTATATACATTTGTGCTTACCGCACTGTGGTGCATGCTAATGGTGAACACCTAGAGGGCAAAATGAAGGAATCAGTTCAGGAAAGCTATTTCATGACTTCATCTCTATAGTTGTTACAAGAATCAAATTGGCTATATACATTTGAGCTTACCGCATTGTGGTGCATGCTGATGGTGAACACCAAGCAATTGGCGAGGCCATACCCGACCTCAATGTGCATCCTACTCACCAAGCAGTTGGAGAGGCCATACCTGACCTCAATGTGCGGCCTACTGATGATGAACACCAAGCAGGTGGATAGGCCATATTTGACCTCAATGTGCAGCCTGCTGATACTGCACAGCTAGTAGATGGGGTTGTCTCCTTTGATGTTCCTGATGAACAAGATGATCTTGATCTCAATTTACTAGTTCCTGCCCAACACGAAGAAAGGCAACGGAGTATGATCGGTAACTACACTAATCTTCTTTGTTTTCCATAATTATGCACAACAATTTTATTTTTCATCAATAGCACGAATGGCTACACTAATCTTATCATAATAGAATTACTCAGCATTAACCTGTTTTTGTTAAGTGGGCAAGGTATCAAACAATAGTACAACTAATCTGTATGTTTTTTTTATAGTAAGTGATGCCTTCTTCGAGGCCATGCAGGAGGACATGCCTGAGTATGGTGTCTACACTGAGGAAGTGGACATTGTCTTCAACCAAGATGAGTTGCATGAAATGCAAATGGTCGCACTAGGTCAAAAGATCTTACCCCAACTCAAAGACAACAAATATATAAAGCTTTGCTTGAGAGAAGTGTCAATGGAGAACTAAGGAAAAACAGTACCAGCAGGGTTGCTGAATTATTCAATGTCCATCAATCAGCGGTCTGGAGGATTTGGAAGCGTGCAAAGGAATGCCATGCTAATGGAATACCCGTTGTTATCGGTTCTAGAAAGCCCAAGAATTTTGGCAGGAAAAAGGTTCAAGTTGACCTATCACAAGTTCTAGCAATTCCACTGCGCAGAAGGTCGACTATAAGATCTTTGGCTCAAGCTCTAGGTTCAAACAAAAGCACGTTACATAGGTTGTTCAAACTAGGACTCTTAAAACGACACTCTAACACAATAAAGCCATATTTAACGGAAGCGAACAAAAAGGAAAGATTGTGCTGGTGTCTTTCAATGCTAGATCCAAGTACATTGCAAACTGAACCAAAGTTTCTTGAAATGGACAACATCATCCACCTGGATGAGAAGTGGTACAACGCCACAAAAAAGGATATGACCTATTACTTGCGTCCAGACAAGAACGAGCCACACAGGACTGTCCGCAACAAGAACGGCATCGGAAAGGTGATGTTCTTAACTGCAGTTGCTAAGCCTCGGTACGACGATGAAGGTAATTGCACATTTGATGGCAAGATAGGCATCTAGCCTTTTATAAGAAAGGTAGCCAAACCTACATGCTTCATATGAATTAGTTATGTTATGTGTTCACAAAGGTAACTTGTGTACCACTATGCGCAGGAACCTACTAAAAGGAGAAGTAGTAACAGACCAAGGGGGACACTCATCACCAAGACCATGATGGTTTATAGGGATACTATGAGATCGTACCTGATTAGAAGATGTAGGGAGAACGATTTATATTCAACAGGATAATGCTAGAACTCATGTCCCGGTTGATGATGAAGACTTTAAAAGAGCAGCAGCCCAAACTGGGTTTGACATCCATCTTATCAACCAACCTCCTAATTCCCCTGATATGAATGTCTTAGATCTAGGATTTTTTGCTTCCCTTCAGTCGAAGACAGATACAATGACCTCTAGAAATTTGGATGAATTGATTGCAAATGTCGAGAATGAATTTCGAAATTATGATGTAAATGATCTGAGAAATTTCTTCCTCACATTACAAGGATGCTTGATTGAGGTGATGAAGGTTGTAGGAGGGAACAAATATAAGATCACTCACATGAACAAAGAAAGGCTAGAGGCCCTAGGCCTCCTTCCAAGATCTCTAAATTGTGATCGCCAACTATATGAGAGTGTGATGGAGTCCCTAGGTATCTAGTTGCTTTAGGATTATATAGTATAGTCATTTTGCTCCCATGTGATGTGCTATCATGCATGGTTAGGATTATGTAGTATAGTCATTTTGCTCCCATGTGGTATACTGTCATGGCAGTGTAATGTCAATGTGATGCTGGTACAAGCCATGTAATGGCAGTGCATTTACTAGTTCATCTAGTTGTATAAGTTGCTCAATGTACTGCTACTGTGATGCATGTATATGTGTTTCTGGCTACTATTATGGTTTGGCTAAGATAATTTATTAGACATGATTTAGATACTATGTCTATGCACTGATCAAACTCAATAATTGGCAGGTGGCCACATTACAATGTAAAACAATCACAAATAATTTGACCTTTTTTTTGAAGTAACCTACTAAACATAGTTCTGCATGTCGAAATAAATAAAAACACACAAAAATCCATCCACACACAGGCACCATTTCGTTATCACCCAACATCATTAGTTCACATCAAAAGCAATTCTTTCAATATTCGTAAACCAACAACAGATTAACTAGGCTTTGAAGAAGATAGGTACCATAATAACAAATTAGTCACAGAAGAGTGGATCCATGTTGGCAAGCACCCCTCATATGCCAGCTGCATGACGTCCGCAGCCGCGTCCATGGCCAATTTGCTCGGCACACAACCGGCCTTGGCCATTTGCAGGAACATAGCCTTGTCCGTGTCCACCTGCATCTTGCAGGGACGGGCGTCTGCCACCACGACTTCTTCTTCCGAGTCGGGGAAGTTGATGCTGAGGCCATCGCGGCCGATGTGACGCTTGACCGCATCGACTTCTCCATCGACTTCACCATGACTTTGGATCTTATCATCGCCGCGGTTCAGCTTCATGCCAGCAAGGGGGTCGGTGGCCACCTTGACACCGCCCGCCTCCACAACTTTGGATGCCATCGCCGTCGCAGATTTAGCCGCCGCCGCGGGTCACCTTCTCACCATCCCACCGATGGGGGGGCGCGGATCTTGCAGGAATGGGCCTCCAACCATCGTCGCCGGTGCCCAGCTTCGCGTGCCCATGCATCCCAATGATGTGGCGGCGCATCTTGCGGCAACTGGTGGAGCGGTTACCACTGCCAGCATGTGCATGAATGGCTGAACGGGGAAAGAGTACCGGAGGGGAAACAAGATGAGCAAGGGTTGCGGGGGCAGGAGAGCGAAGGGATAGAGTCATGCAGCTTGAGGCCAGCGTGGATTTGGAGGGGGGCGAGCGAAGGGGCGGTGGTGAGCGAGGCCGTCACGGATGAATCTGGAGGGGGGCGAGCAAAGGGGCGGTGGTGAGCGAGCGCTTCTCGTGTGATTTTTTTGGGCGCTGGAGCCGGACCCGGATGTGTGGATGAGAATCGCCGGGTCATGTGCGGCATGCAGTGGTTAGTCCTTTTTTTAACGTGGTTGTTTTTTTATTTGGTAGACCCACTTAAAAAAGCTGATCATACTCTAGGATTTCATCTTTTTTGAGACAAATTTTAAACACTAGGATCACATGTTTTTAGGGACGAAGGGTATATAAAACAAGGGGTGCGAGCACGCCCACTCTAAGGCCCCCTTTGGCTTACGGGTGAACCGGAGGTGAAATGAAGGATGGGATTGGGATAGCATTGATGACATCATCGTGCCTTTGGCAAGCGTAGGTAAAACGGAGGATTCTCTTCCGGGGGATTCGTTTCGGAGGAGTGACATGAGAAGGGAACGGTTTCCTTTCCTACGTAGGCTGTGTTTAGTTACCTGAAAAAAGCACTATGCAAAAAAAAGATTACCTGTCACATCAAACTTGCGATACATGCATGGAGTACTAAATGTAGATGAAATAAAAAACTAATTGTACAGCTTGGTTGTACTTTGCGAGACGAATGTTTTGAACATAATTAGTCAACGGTTGAACACTATTTGTCAAATAAAACCAAAACGTATTACAGTACACTTTTTAACCTTTTCAGGGCAACTAAACCCGGCCATAAAGTGAAATCGTACTCCTTTCGCTTTCCCGTGAGCCAAAGCGACCTAAAAACAAAAACTGTGATTATTATCGCACGCTGCACGCATCCGGCCGGCCAGAGGTAGGCGCGCGTCGCGCCGGCGTCCGCCGCACGCACTCCTATCTCTGCAGAATGCAGGCTTGCACGCACGTGCCAGACCAGACCCCAGCCTACACTAGCCTGCTCGATCTCCGCCGGGCGCGCTAGAAGGTTCCACACGGAACACAGCAAGGGCATGTGGCCGTGTAGGGAGGATCCAGGAATTGAATGCGGGGCGCGTGCGTGACGCAGCGACTCGGAAACGCCAGACGCGACCTGCAGCTAGCTGCCGGACAGTGCCAGCCAGGCCTCGTTTAGATCAGTGAATTGGGTGAGAAAAACACTGTATCAGAATTTCTGTAGCATTTCGTTTGTATTTGGTAAAAATTATTCAAATTTGGACTAACTAGGCTTAAAATGTTCGTCTCGCAAAGTACAACAAAACTGTGCAATTAGTTTTTAATTTCATCAACATTTAGTACTCCATGCATTTGCCGATATTTTGATGTGACAAGGAATCTTCTTTTTACATAGTAGAATTTGGGGGAGAATTGGGAGAACTCAAAGGCCAGTTCCATCCATCAATCCGCCGCTGATGAGTGAGTGAGGCATGGCTCGGCTCCTCGACCTCACGTATACTCCGTGGTGAAACGTTATGTGTCCCAGAAAACACCATGCACAAAAATTTTATCATTGAAAAATTATGATTAAATGCCGTGGTGAAACGTTATGTGTCCCAGAAAACACCATGCACAAAAATTTGTGAATGTAATTGTGTAACTTCCTAAAAATGAAAAATGCTGAAACAACTTTTTTAAAAGGAAAGTCGGTTGTCTTCGTTCACTGGTTTTCAAGCCGATCGAATGCTGGTTAAAAATGTATAATTTGGTTTCATAGGTTTATCGTATTAGTTAGAGATAAAGCCATACGGACAAATACAATACAACTATATACATGCACAAAAAAAGGGCGCTAGCAGAACCACAAAACATGAAAAGTATTTGGAATGGCATTAATAGAGTCAGTACAATAAAATATTTTCCTAAAAAAATCCTACCAGGCCGCCCTCGCCTTGTGCCGTCCGTGTGCATGCGGCAGCTGGCCGCCAGCATGACTGCAGACTGCATGTGGCGTGAGACGGTGAGAGAAAAACAAAGCACGCACCCAGCCGCCGCACCATCACACAGCAGCTGAGCAGCAACCAGCAAGCAGCAGCACCTGGTGGGGGAGGCAGGCAAGGCAACTCAGCAGGCAAAGCAAGCAGAGGAGTGCGCGGTTTCTTCTCCACCCTCCCCTCCCCCTCTCCCCGCGGCCGGCCTATATATACCATGCCCTCCCCGCCGCCTCCCACCTTCAGTCGCAGCCAGGCAAAGGCAATTAAGCGACCATTCCGCAGCCACAGCAGCAAGCTAGTCTAGAGAAAGATATACAGAGAGTGAGTGGGAGAGAGAAATGAGGCCGGTGGAAAGAGTTGGAGGTGTGGCGCCGACGGTGCTAATGGCTGGTGGCGGCGGCGCGCGGCCGAGCCTGTGGAGGACGCCGACGCCGTACCTCTTCCTGGGGTTCGCGGTGATGATGGGCCTCATCGTGGTGGCGATGCTCGTGCTTGTCTGCACGCGCCGCATGGCGTCGTCGTCGTCGGCGGCGGCGGCCGACGACGCGGTGCGGGTGCTGGTGCCGCTCGACCGGGAGCCCAAGGTCGTGGTGATCATGGCCGGCGACGCCCTGCCGTCCTTCGTCGCCGTCGCCAGCGCCAAGCCGCTGCCGCTCGCCTTCGCCGCACCGGCCGGGGCCGAGGCCGTGTAGGCGCAGCCGCGCAGGCGGCCGAGGAGCCGAGAACCCGCGCGTCGCGACGCGCTCGGGGACAATTTTGTCGATCGAGAGGTTTTCTTTGTTCTTTTGCTTTGGAGTAAGGTGGCGTGAGCCGCGAGGGCGCCCAGCCGCCGCCGCCGCCGCCAGCAGCTCCCAGCTGCTGGTTTGGTCTGTTTCGGCCTTTCGGGACAAAGCTTCCAGCTTGAATAAACGCGCACGGCTTTCTTTTGGCTGCGTCCAGCTGGATCTCATCGATTTGCCTTCTTTTTCACGCGAATTTGTTCCTGCTGCGTGCGTCGGCGATCATGCTTTGTTCGTCCAATATTCTCGATCGTGCATTCGTGCGTCGTCCAAGTGCAGGTTGACAGGACGAGATCGCGTATGTCGTCGTCGTCGCCACAGCGATGACGAGGCTCTGTGTTCCTCTGAGTCATGACGCACCGTACCGAGCGAGAGCGGCCGTCCCCCGCAATGGCCACCCAGTCTGGGGAAAAAAAAACAAATTCAATCTGACGTGCGTGTGCGGTACTGAGTGTGAGAGTGTGACCACCATCGGAAAAGCACCAATATTTCGGCATTTTCGTGAGGAACTTGCCGTAAAAGTTCCCGTGAGATGACCGAAGCGCCCACAAGCTACTATAGCCACTGACCGGTTGGCCGGCCCCTGGGTGAAACGAGCAGTACTACTGTGTACGAAGGAAGGGCAGGTGCTCGCAAGTATCCCTCTCTCAACTTTAATGCTCAAACGTTTTTAAAATTTCATAACTATATAAAAAATACTATCAATATTCATATATCTCAAATAGAAATATAATTCATAATTAATCTAACGACACTTATTTGATATCATAAACGTTAGTGCTTATTTAATAAATTTGATCAATCATAGTATTCATTTTTCTAAAAAAGAATAGGACTTGTACATTTTTGAGACACAAGGTGCTAAGTGACAGAATAGTGATAATATCAGGATAACCAATTGGCAAGTCATTGAAGGGTTGTTTGCTTCACAGCCCGGCAGGCCCAAAGACAGGGATCACAACCCCGGACGTCTAAAACCAGACGCCTGGGAGCTCTTCTAACGTTAGGCAACTTTGCCTGAAATGCAAGCAAATAAGCCTGCATGGGACCCTGGCAAAGCTGGCTGGCCTAGGCAGTAGATCGAGACGGTCGATTTCGTTCGCGGGGGGTCTAGATTGTTGCTTGGCCCAAGCCACACCATCCTACACACGCCTAAGAGCGTGGTGGAAGACGACCTACGAGGTGAAGGGTGGCCTGACCCTCATGCGGTGAACCAATTAGCTCTAACTCCTTATTAAAATGCATATCTAAGTGAAGCAGAAAACAAACTTGAACTTTTTAGATCCAGTATACTTTGACTACAAAGGCTAAGTCCCTTAATAATAAGCATACGTGATGGCTACTCTTGGTATTTGCTATATAATGTGAATTTGTAGCTCCCCTATTAATATAATGCGTCTTTAATTTGTACTAAAACGTGAATATACATCTCTTGCCACCATACATTCCTATAAGCTATATAACTCCAACTGTATGTCATCTATTGTCTTTAAAAGTATAGGCTACATGAGTTATCTTTTTTCATGTGTGTTTGTATGAATGATAGAACCCTCCAAGACGATGCAATATCCATGCTGAATACGTTTAACTAGAAGTTTTTTTTAAAGTAATATTGAACAGAAGGTGATAATCGATTGCTAACTTGCATTGCTCTCTTGTGCATGCAACAGCTCGATCGATCACCTTCTTCATCATCAACACTCCGAAAGAAAATGTTTATTTGTAGTACGCTGTCTCTTCAGGTTACAACAACAAAGGCTTGCACACGATTCCAATTTGCATTATTTATATCATGCTTAATATAATTGTACTATACTGGCACTAACTAGCTTTGGCCCCTCAGAAAAGAGACGACGTATTCCCCAAAATTAAAAAAAAAAAGGAAATGAAGAGACATTCGCTGAAGAAGAAAACGGGACGGTTTCACGTAGCCAATGCCATGCAGCTATGGACAAATCACGAGTCCACAGGGCGTACGGGCACGCAAACATGCGACAGAATGAAGATAGCAGGGTGTAGCTCGTTGCGACACGTACGTTTGCGTAGAATTTGTGCAGACATTTTTATACATCGCGTGCCAATTAATACTTCAGCAAAACAACGATTTTTTTTCGAATAAAACTCGCCCTTAGATTTTGTTTATGTGCAAAAGAGTTTTTAAAGGTCAAATTAATGCAGATAAAGCAAGCGACTTTCCCTCCACTTGTACTACGGTCAAGTGCGCATTTGTTTGTACTCCTGCTGCTGCCCTCCAGCATCCTTTAATTTCATTTTTTTTTGTCTCCACAAGTTGTATTTTTCTTTTTAGCTACTACTTATCCGCTTGTACTTGTTTGTTCTTGTTGCACCTGATTTCTTGCTAAATTCGGTGGCTCGGTGGCAGCCTGGCTTGCAGGTCAGATCAGTCACTCAAATCCATAAAGAATTTCGAGACTTCATGCATGGCATCAAGCCATATCAAGGGTGTGTGTAAATGAGAGCTAAATTAATTAAGTGCTGAAAAATTTCCACACACAGAGAAGTCTGTTGCTAATTAAAAGGTGATTAATCAAAGCCATGATTTTTTTTGAACGAAACAGCCATGCAAATATAAGAAAATAAACAAGTTACAATCATTGCGTCCTGCTTATGTAATTCTAGCCAATCCATTGTTGAACTATCCAGAACTATAGCTTAGCTAGAGAGCGCTTTTAGCAAAGGTGCTTTGACGACGACAGTGCGTTTCTTTGATTTGATGAACACCAAATATTCGTCAGGATAATTCAGCAGGATATGAGTTTACAAAGCGACAGAAGGATTCGTTCTATTCTCATTGATGATGAATGAGTTCTTCCCTAGCTATATACTCTCCTTTCCCGGCCTTGAAGAGCTAGCTAGTGAACAAAATCCTTCTTTATCAGAAAAAGAAAAGGGAAATATATAAGAAATTAAAGTGGGGGAGAATAATTGAGAGGCCTAAGATTATTACTACCAGTGGTGGCAATATGATAATGCGAGTCCATCAACAAAATCTACGCACGTGGTGCCGGCCTGCCCGCTACTTTCCAAAAGGAAGGAGGCGCTCTCGGTGCGGCTAGCCTGGACCTGGAAGCGGCGCCTCGAGCGCGCAGAGGGTCGACGTCGTCATCACGCTAGCTATAGCTTGCTTGTCGTCGGAAAAGACCGTCCTCTCCTCTCCACTCCATCAATCCTCCCTAGTCACCATGCATGTACGTACTGTATATATGTTCTGTGTTCTCACCTAGAGAGCCAACACGTGTGTGTGTGTATACACAGCAGCAGTCCAATTCCGTCTCGAATGTGAAACGTCCCATTCGAATTCGCATGTCCCAAGCAAGATGCAGTATTATTTTGTTTGTTCAGGTGCAGTACTCTTTTTAATTTTTTGCTTGACCTATAGGACTGGGTGTAACGTGCATTGTACGACTCCCGTCGCAAACTTGTACTACTAGCAATCTAGCGGAAGCGGCGCAGCGTGAGTGCGCGCGACAACTTTAGGGAGAAGTCTACGACGACGGACATTGCGTTTGCGTGGGCGGAGCTTTTTAAGAGGAGTTGGGGCCGAGTCACGAACCAGAAGGCGCGCAGGCCCCCGGCCGGCCATGGCCATGGCCATGATTGCCTCCACGGCTCCACCAAAGCACTACTAGTATGCAGCACCAAACCCTTTCCGACTTTGCTTTATTTCTTCCTCCGATCCACTGCCGTGCCCGTGCAAAATATCCTGGAGCATATGACTTCTCCATGGCTGCTAGGCTCCGCCAGGCGTCATATCCTGCAAGGGTCTCAACTCTCAAATCTCAACAAGAGCTTGCTAGGTCAGCAAGAGCTAGCTACCCTAGATTTTCTATATGGAAATTTGGCAATGGATTCTGGTGTCCGGGGAAGAAGATGCACATCGATCTCGGCCTAAACATATATGCATTCTCCAAATATCCACCACCGCTCATATGCTGATTACATCTCAGATCACGGGGGACGGTTCATAATCATAACTGACAGCCTGTATGCTATGTACCACACGTATTCCCTCGGTTTTTACTCTACTACGTACGTAAACATAATGTTTACATTTAGTCCGGGTTGGTGCTGCCAACCGAGAGTAAAGGGTCTACATTAGTCTCGGTTGGTGCTACCAACTAGGACTGATATAGACGCTTTAGTCCTGGTCAAGGTCTTCCGATGTCCATAAAACTTGGACCCGGGACTAATATGTTGAACCGAAGGTCTGCTCTCTCTATTAGTGATAGCAAAAGCTATATACTTAGAATCTAGCGATTTATAATTTGGAATGGAGGGACTACAAAGTTATAGGGTTTTGATGGTAAAAAATTCTATAACATGTAAGGATTTGTACATAACAAAGAAGAAGAAATAAAATGGTGACCGGCGACTCGGTGAGGATCACATATGACAAGGTAGGGTCTCTACTCTACGTACCATAGCTTAATTTTGGTGCAGCATGATCGTCGTCTCCTTTGCATCCTGGCTTTTTTCTCCATTGCTTTTGCTACGTCGCCGCCATGAATCGAGGCATGGAGTTTTATTATTATTATTAGCGTAGTTGTGCCATATCTTATTCTTTTATCCGTCCTTGGCTCCTCGCCACTGCAAAAAGTAAAGTACGTAACCACTGCACTCTGTCTATGACCTTGTTCATTCGGCTTATAGTCCGTATTTTTCAGTTTGTTTTTTTAGTCAGAACATTATTTTTCTCTCACAACAAATCAGTCAACTGTGTTTTTCAGCCGGCTTATCAATACAGCCGAACGGGTCCTATATCCCCCCCACAAACTTGCTGAATTTCAAATAAAGCCCATTGGGCATTGGTTAGAAAAAAACACTGCTCCATGTGGTGTGAGTAGCTAGGGCGCCATTTAAGTGGTCTGGACAGGACTGATGCATGTGTGGCCCCTGTGGTGTTTGGGAACTTGTCGGATGTTTAGATGGGTGAAAAATGTTTCCAGCAATGTTGGAAGGAGTTTTCGGATACTAATAAAAAAACTAATTACATAGCTTGCCTGGAAACCGCGAGATGAATTTATTAAGCCTAATTAATCCGTCATTAGCACATTTGTTATTGTAGTACTTTAGTGTCAAATCACGGACTAATTAGGCTTAAAACGTTCGTCTCGCAATTTTCCAATCAAACGGTGTAATTAGTATTTTTTCGTCACATTTAATGCTCCATGCGTCTCAAGATTCGTTGCCGTAGGATTATGCCCGCGAATATTGCGGCCCATTTTGGAGCCTTCGCTCTGCAGCGACAAACAGTGCAGGGTGGACGCAATGCGCTGTAGCCGGGTCTACGACTACAAGCTGAAGGTAGTAGGAACAGTTGGCTAGTTGCCAGCTGGTGACCCTTCCAATGGCACCATGGCAGAGCCATGATCTTGCTATGCGGTCTAGCCGTGGATCCATCGTCGAGAGGATGAGAACGGTGACGAGGAGTACGTGTACTAATCCTAGCTACTCGATGGATCCATGCATGCTGCTTGCGGGTGTCAGGTCACCGGCAGCCTTTTCCGCCTTTTATTTGTCCTGATGGCACCACCATGTCGACACACGCACGTTATACCCGGTGTCGCGTCGACACCGCTCCGCCGTCCGTGTGCCGTGACCCGTGTCCGTTCCACTCACACCAGTCACCACCCGGGTGCGCGTGCGCGCGGCGACCGGCCGCTGCGGCGCTGCAGTGCACAGCACTGGATCCCGAGTGCGAGTGGAGTGGCGGCGGGGGTCCGTCCTCTCAAGTCTCAACGGCCGCCGATTCGACCTTCCGACCGTTCGTCAGAGCGGAAGAACAGAGGGAAAACTGGCCTTTGCCTTGTAGTGGGCCTGCCTTTTGGGCTGAAATGAAATGATACGCCACCAACTGGGTCTTGCCAGCCGACTTGGGCCTATTCATCACTGTGGTATATATACACGGGCCCTGAATGGTTTCCCTCAGAAAGTCACAAGAAACAATATATATGAATACAAACCCGGTTTCTCAAAAAAAAAAAAAACTTATGACCGACCTCAACTGTCGCTATCATCAAACGTAACGTGAAATCAAATAAAAATAGCGAGACAGAACTATATATTTTTTCTGAGGAGGAAAAACACAATTAAATGTGAAACGGTGACCATGTGAGTAATACTCTCAAAGGATTACTATTCTTTTTCTTATTTTCTTATACATGGGGTAAAGGTAAACTTACAAATATGCTTGTACGTTGCAACCAGGAAAAAAAATAAAATGTTATATCTTGACTGAAAAAAATAAACACCTTAGCATTGTACGTTTGCCTTTATTCCAAAGGGTTTTGTTTTTCTCTTTGTTATTTTCTAAATGTTGAGCACTTGATCAATTTGTAGCCTCCTCCTTTCATCACCTCCATGGACGTCGTCTTGCTCAACCATTGGTGTGGACATCACCTAACTCAAACAACACTTAATAAGATGAAGGTTAGTCCACTAGTTGCCACTTAATTACCAAAACCAAACACAGGGCTTTCATTGGGTCGTGCCCCCGAAGTGCTATTGTATTCTACCTTACTATTTCTTGGTTATCTATATCGCTATAGTTCTTGGTAGACTTGTGCTTATCTGGTAGAAGTAAATTAAGATTCCTATGCTCACTCAGTGATCTCCCATTAGCTACACCGTTTACCTAGACTTCTCTGGTCCAACATTTATTACTACCCTCGATATTGTCGTTACCCCGTCTCAAGTCGGAAGATTGTTTGTAACCTAGTCATTGGATATTATATTATCAATCATCTTAGCCATACACTTTCCCTATGGATATAAAAGCGGTACTCGGAATACTTCCGTGTGAAGTGCTACACCGATATTCTGTGCACTTGCGGAATAATCCAAATGAGCATAAGAAATATCAACAGTGTGCATATCTTGCTAGTTTGTCAATTCTAGTTGCTTTGCTTAATTAATCTCTTTGATACTAGAATTGTGTATGAGTTGTTGTCCCTAGGCTTGTTAGACATAGCTAGAAGTAGCACTTATTAGGGCCTCCTTTGTTTCTAAGAAGTTTGCTAGGTTGTGCCTTGCAAGAAACTAAAATTTTAATAAGATTATTCACCCTCTTTTTAATCATCAAAAAAATCTTTCAATCATGTATACCCCACATGTAAGGTGTTCTTTATTTATATATTCTCTCTCCTATCAAGAAAAAGATAGATCAGTTATTATGTCTCTCATGCATTTGTACATGTAAAGAGCTTAGCTCTTCTCTTCTGCTAAGCTTAAAGTTTTTGGTCTCCCTCCACGTGACTTATAATTAATACTAGCTTAGAGCTAGTCATTTGAGGTGCTTAGTGTGCATGCGGCCAATTGATTTGCTATTTGGACCTATATATGAGCATATATATATATATATATCACGTTTTGCAAGTTGTTAAATTAAAATGGTACAATGAAACACATGTGTCGTATAATGGGTATAATTTACTCTTAGAATTTTAAAACGACATTTGGGCATGATAATAGGACACATGACTAAGGGTATGTTTGATTCACTAGTGCTAATTGTTAGTGCCTAAACTTAGCTAGTAGCTTCAAAGATTTCTACGAATAGACCAACTAATTACTCCCTCCGTCCACAAAAGAATGCAATAATGGGATCTGCGATCAAACTAGCTCAAGCTTCATTAGATCAGTACTTGAGCTAGTTTGATCGCAGAACCCAATATAACTTATTTTGTAATTTTGTAACAGTATCATCAAATTTGTATCATGACTGTCAATAAATTTTAGTAAATTTATAATAAATTAGTAAAGTTATAACTAATCTAATGGTACTTATTTTCTATCATAAGTGTGAGTACTTTCTTATATAAATTTAGTCAAAGTTCAAATTGTTTGACTTCTCGAAAAATGAGAATTGCATTCTTTTGTGGACAAAAGGTGTCGGGTACCAATATTAGGGTACCTAGATACAAGGGTTTAATAAAACCGTCAAAACCGCTCGAGCGATTTGAAACACGACCTGAATTTGGTTATGGACCTCTATGAAAGAGGCCCAGCCGAGTCTAGGCGGCCCAGGCATTAGTCCTGGCCCGTCCGATGGCTAGGACGAAGGTTCCGTCCCACCCGACCCCTAGAGATGAAGGACTGGCCTTGCCAAAAGGTAGGAGCGTGAGCTCCGCCTCACCCGATGGCCGGAGTATGGGCCCCGTCCCTCCTGACCTTATGGACACCAGCTCCGCCCCGCCCGACGGCTGGGATGTAAGTCCCGTCATGCCCGACCCCTCAGGGGGATCTCTGCCTCGCCCGACGCTTAGGGGCATATCCAAGGGTTGGGCGAAACGCGCCCGAGCCCGCAAAGGGCCCGGGCTGCTCCCCAACCACTCCGGGGCATGGGACTTGTACTGCAGCGCCATTCAGCAGTATAGGAGTAGCATACCATTGCGCCGCCCGTAGGCCATGACCGACGGTGCTTAGGGGCGCGCGCCTATAATAATGCAAGGCGGATCGGCACTATGCTACCTAAGCTACGTACGATGCCAGTCAAAGGAGGCGTTGGCCGTACCGCAAGCCTCGTCGCATGCCATGACGGCACGAAACGCCATGGCTCTGCAGGCAGCGCGCCACTGTTGCCACAGTAGCCCACAGCCCAACGACGTGAGGAGCCACCCCCACCATCAACGACCGGGCCGGCGACGCCCACCCACAGGAGAAGAACAATGCCGCCATGAAGGCTTCCGCCCCTGTACTCGTCAGCTTTTCTCTTTCTTCTTTCCCTTCTCTTCCTACTGTGTAACCCAGAGCTCCTCCCTTGAGCTATAAAAGGCAGGGCTTGGAACCCCGTCTGAGGGACAAGGAAAAACATTCCTTGTTCTATCACCTTCACACATGCAGCAGCAACACACCGACGCAACATAGAGACTTGGGAGCCCTCTCCCTCTCTCGCCTGTTTGTAACCCCTACTGCAAACTTAACATGGAGCGGGTAGCACAAGCACTGCGACTGGACTAGGGATGTTCTGCCCGAATCAGTATAAGCCTCTTGTGCCCACCTTAGCTCACCATCCGAGCCTAAACATGTAATCATAGAAATTTACTAGCTAGTGATTCCGAACACCAACAGTTGGCGCGCCAGGTAGGGGCCTTTGCGCGTTTTGTCGCTCTCATCACCAGGCTTCGGATGAGCGACCACAACGTCGGCTAGGCCCCTAGCGCACGCATGCGCTTAGGGAGCTTGGATTTCATCGTCACCATGGAGGGGGACCTAGTGCGGGCACCCGTCCCGGTCCCACCTTCGCCCGCCACCGGCCTCGACACAGTCGTCGAGGCATTTGGGGAGCTTCACCTGCACTCCTCAAAGGGCCGTGCCTCGGAGCGCGAATAGCCCCTCGGCTTTGACCCCAGAGGGTTGGAGCACCAACTTGCCACCTAGGAGCTTTCCCTCCTAGAAAACCTCACCTAGGGCACCTCGGTTGTGCTCCCGTTCGGCCTGCACGGTACCGCCAACGACGTCGGCTGCCCCACGGCATGACCAACATCTCCACGTCCCATGAGCGATGAGTTCATCGGGATGGCGGACCACATCATAGACTCGATCCGTGACCTGCTCGCGATAGGCTCGGAGCCGCCCTCTGATGCCGAGTATCGCCAAAAGGGCCACCGCCGCCCACGGGAGCGCCTCGAGGCGGAGCACGAGAGCAATAATTCCCATGAGGGCGCATCGCGTGCACGCCCGACGGGAGTAATCCTCCCCTGGCCCATAGGGGTGGGGGAAAGAAGGATGAGTGGAGGCCTCCTACCCCACGACGAAAGTGGTTGGAGGCTTGGCGGCAGGAGACCGCAAGCACGCAGCTCCAACCGGAACCGCAGCACGCAGAGCCCAAGGGCGACGTCAGCCCCCGCATGGGCAGCGGAAGGGCGCACCCCGCGACCCGAGCCATAGCTTCGCTCCAAGGCCACCGACCCAAACGCGAGGATCGCGCGTTGTCCGACGCCAGGCCATTAGCAAGAGCAAGGCGCGTAGTGAGAGCCCGCAGCAAGGCCCTGTCGCAGGCCATGGTGGACCCCTAAGAATCCTCCACGAAAGGATACCGACTGCGGGCCCCCAGGAGCCATAGGGACGACCGCGGCACCCTTGACCAGCAGGACTGGTGGGACGACGTCGACATAATGGGTCTCAACGATCCGGAGGAACTCAACCACTTTCTCGACAGCTGCGACTACCTCCTTGAAGCCTCAGACTCTGGGGGAAGGTAGCTCGATCATCCCTCGGTACTCAGGGTGCTAGCAGAGACCCTGGAGCCCGAGGATAGTCAGACCCCAAGACCGAGACAGCCAATGACGGAGTCTTCGCCCGCACAGGGAGCTTCAAGCAGCTACGTCATCTCTTTTGTTTTGGTTTTATCAAAGTTGCTGGCTCCCCCATGTAGAATTACGCTTTTGAGGCAGAAAAAATTCCCTTCCATTGACCTCAGTGTTCAGTGACACCCGATCCCTGTGGTGCTCAGGGGTCAGACCTCGCTTGGCGGCTGGTAGGAACATAGGCGTAACTAGAGACATTCGTCGAAACGAAGCACCGACCGTTTTCGCGTTAGAATAAAAATCTTAGAACGAATGAGATGAATATTTAAAGTGAGAACAAGGAAACAAAATAACTACACATTTACAAGACCCCCCGACACCGGGGCACAGACTCAACCGACTAATCAGCCCCTCTGGGGGAGCACCACATCTTCTATCCTATCCGCTAAGGCTTGTGAGAGAGGGGCGACGTCGCTCTCAAGTTTCTCCAACTCTTCATCCTCGTAGTCGTTTGGGTAACCTTCGCTCAACGCCTCCAGGTTGATGTTGGTGTAATGAGAGCGAGCGATCGCGAAGGCCTGATTCACGCTGCCCTTCAAAGCATCCCTTTCGAGCTCGTGCACCCGGGCCGTGATCCGAAGCACGCGAGCCAAGGGGTGACTCGCCCCCTCCACCAGGGGCACCCCAAGGTCGTTGCAGACCTAGTCGACAGCGGCAAGCAATCCCGTACATTCAGAAGTCATCCCCCCATGGTTCCTCTTTGCTTTAGCCAGCTCCTTCTCCAGGGACCATAGCTTGGCCCTCTCCTGGTTCAGATCGTTGGAAAGACCGGCAACGGCACCCCCGGCCTCCAGCTTCTGGTTCCACTCTGTCTCCAGTTCACCCTGAAGGGAGCCAGCTCACTACCGTGCAGTGTCATGTTCCTGACCGACCTGGTCGCGTTCGTTGCAGGCCGCATCATGCTCCGAGCGAAGTCACCCCACGGTCTGGCGTGACTCGTCTCGCTCCGAGCGCAGACGATTGATTGTCATGGCGTCCTGACGCGCCTACTCCTCAGCGGTCGTAAGTCTGTCCTCGACTGCTAGCTTCTGATCACACTCTTTCTCAATCGCAGACAAAAGCTCCAGGGCCCACTCGCGGGCCTTGCTCTCCTTTCAAAGGAGCTCGTCCCGCTCCTTCTTGACCACCGCGATCTCCTCACCGTCCTTCAGTAATTGATCTAGATAGTACAAGGAGCTCTGCTTGGCCTCGTCGACGTCATGATGAGCCTGCTCCTCACAGGACCGAAGGTCGGCCGACTCCTCGGCCTGTCAATCCCAAAAGCCCTAGTTTGGTTTTGGATAATTGATGAAACCTAGGGACTAATCATTATGCTAAGTGTGTAGACATGAAATGATAAAGTCCCATTCCAAGTGGTGAAGCCTAGATGATCATGGTGATGATGGTGATGACCACAATGTGATCAAGGGCTTACTTGGAGAGGAGAAGAGGCAAAATCCTATGGAGCTCAAGGCAAAGGTATAGATAGGATTTGCTTTTGGTGATCAAGACACCATAGAGGGTGTGATCACACTTAGGATCGATAGCTGTACTATAAAGAGGGGAATTTCCGGGGCTATTGATCACTTAAGTGCCACTAGATGATAACTTACATGCATGTGCATTTAGATCTAGTGGAGTGCTAACCTAACTCCTTCAAAATGATTGCGGAAAATGTTAACACACATGCACATGGTGATGTACACTTGGTGGTGTAAGCACATTTGCGAAGGAGGTGGAGTTTGAGCGGTAGAGATGGGTTTGGGACCCTTAGAAGTGCTCTTCATTGTTTTTAGTGCACCGGACGCTGGCTTCGGGAGCACCGGACACTGGCCCCAGCGTCCGGTCAATTGTACAGCACGGCGCTTGGCCAGTTTTGGTCACCGGCGCGTCCGGTGCAGAAATGGAAGTGAGTACTAGACGTGTGACGTTGGCGTTCGGTGTGAGTGACATAGGGAGCTGTTGAGTGCCTGTGTGGACCGGACGCTGGGGTGCGTCCGATCACACCCCACCGGATGCGTCTGGTGCACAAAATGCGTCTCTAGAACCTCTCTATTCCGCATCGGACATTGGGGCTTCAGCGTCTGGTGTAGCACTGTGTTGCATCTGGTGTTTGGTCCTGCACGTGAGCTATCTGTTGACCAGATGCTAGCTGGGCGTCAGGTGCTTAGCACCTGCGCGTCCGGTGCGCTGTGTTCTGGCGTGGTGCGATTCAAGTGACCGTTATGATCGAACGAACGAGAGTTAAACAATGACACGTGGCGGCGATCTAGCGGCTGGCGGGGTGGCCACCAGACACGGTCATCGTCCGATGTGTGAGCACCGGCGCGTCCGATGCACCCACGCAGAGAAGGGTTCAGTGCCTAATGGCTCTATTTCGTTGGGGGCCCTTATAAATATGTATTGGCCAGCTAAGGGGACTCTCTCTTGGACATTTTGACATCCTAAAATCCTCTTCAGCTGAGCATACTCCATCTCACTCATCTCCCTTGCTTGATTGACAAATCAAAGTGAGTTTGAGTGATCTGAAGTGCATTTGCTTGTGAGTTTGCATCTAGTTGGTACTTGGGTGAGCATTGGCTATGGGATTTTTGTTACTCTTGGTGGTTGCCGCCACCTAGATGGCTTGGAGGCAGTGGAGGAGTTGTGGCAAGAGTGGTACTTGTTCTTGGCCACCTTCCGGTGATTTATGCGGGGTGTTGTGCCTTCTCCAGCGGAGCGCCAAAGGCAACTCTAGTAAATTGCTCGTGTTATTGAGTGACCTCACTTACAGTAGGTTCTTGCGGTGCTCTTGGGGAGCTTGGCTTTGGATTACCAATTAGCCGCCGAACCACGAAGTGGTGGTCGACACAATGGGGACGTAGCATGCCGGCAAGCACATGAACCTCGGGAGAAAAATTGTGTGTCACCTTTGTGATTGATTTCTTAGATTTCTCCTGGTGATTGGTCTTCATATTATTATGATTGGTTCATTCCTCGACGCGGCGGTATAAAGATCACGTACCTCTCTTTTATATTCCGTAAACTAGTTGTAACAAGCTCTTTAGTGTAATTAGTTTTGAGAGCTTATATTATCTTTGCTAGTGTAGCTTGTCACCTAGTTAAGCTTTTTAGTGTAGCTAGCTTGTGAGAGCTCGTAGTGACTTAGCCTTTGATTGTTATAGTGATTATAGTTACTAGAATTGTTGGATAGGTGGCTTGCAACCCTTGTAAAGCTAGAGCAAAATCGCATTTCACCATTTGTTATACTAACCTTTTGCTCGAGTGAGTTTGTAGAGTTTTAATAGGCTGTTCACCCCCCTCTAGCCATATTAGGACCTTTCACCTCCTTCAGCCGGTGGATGAGCTAGGACTTTTCCTGGCTCCTGTCCAGCAGGGCCTGCAGGGGAAACCTAGGTCAGAGACACTGGGACAACAGCATATGAAAGACGAGAAAACGTGCCTATCGTACCCAATAGGCTAGGGCCGCGCTGTTCAGCGAGAGTAGTGAAGTGCCCAGGTCATGCACGACGCCCCTGACGGTGGCACAGAAGTTGCGCCAATCAGTTTCTTCCGTGAGGTCGTCAAGGACGAACGTTGAAGCCCCTGGATTATGCAGGTCCTCCCACTCGGTGCGGGGCCCACCCCACTCCTCAGGGTCTGGGGCACCCGGCCATCGCCATCGGCTTGTACCAACTCCGCCTGATGAAATGCCTCAATAAAGATAGCATCACCGCGACAGGAGGGACCGGCAGAGCCAGCACGGTTGGTGTCCCAACCACCATGGTCTCCGGAGACACCATGGACGCATCCCCCTTCGTCAGCCCAATCTCGGGCACCTCCACCTTTGGGTGCGGTAGCAGGGGTATGGCGCCCGACGAGCGCACCTGTCAGGTATCATAATTAGGGGTGCCCAAATTAGGATGAAAATCCACCTGGCCTCCCAAACCAAACGTAGCACAAACATGAATCTGCCCCGTCTAAGGGAAAAATCAACTAAGGAGACCCACGGGCTAACTCTCCCCTTGCTGGGCCTCCAGCGAGCCGCGTGAGCGTACCAACCCATCTCTCCACTTCATCCGAGGCCTCACATAAGGGGTCTCGGAACATCTCTGACTCGCCTGAGACCCCAGCGCTGGGCCACGGGCACAGGCCAACCCGCAGCATCATCACCGTCTCGTCCGAGCCCCAGAGATGATGTCATCTATCTCTGCCTCGCCCGAGACTAGCCTCTGATGTTGCCCTCCCATTGGCGCGCTCGAGACCCCCTATGACATCACCCACGTCCCCGCTCCGACCAACCGGACAGGCTGGAAGGGACAGGGGTCAAGTCATGACGCCATCGCCCATAAACAACATGGGAAAGAGTTGCCGGTCGCTGTGTTGCCGATTTGAGCACTATACGCACGATCTAGGCCTGCGCAGCGTACGAGGCGCCGTTCTAGGCCACTATTCCCACGATCTAGGCAAGATCACGCCGTGATTCCTGCCTTCGAGGCCTCGGTTCCCTATGCCAGTCAATCTACAAGGGAGAGCATGCCAAAGCCACGCCAGCCACGGGGCCAACCGTGGCAAAGCCTCGGACACGGGCCAGTCTGCGAGCATCATCAACCGTCTCGCCTGAGACCGCCTCGGACCCACCCGCAGGAGGCAACCCCAAGACGTGGGTCAACAAGACAGGCATCATATCACCTCTATGCCGGCCCGCGCCCACACCCCAGGCACATCCTAGCTACTGACGTTGTTCCACCCATCCCGCATCACTGTGCAGGTCAAAAAGCGTACCACGCAACAACAAGTAAAGGCCATAGTGGTGTGCATGCCTGGGCATGTAGTGATAGTACCAAAAGTACCAACACCATGCCTCTACAGTACAAACCATGCCGCCATCGGATAAGGCCCTCCCGAGGCCTCGGGCTCCTTCTTCGACAAGGATCTCACCGCCTACAAACATTTTGTAACCCTGCGTTCCCCTTGCATCTATAAAAGGGGAGGGCAGGGATCATTCCAGGGAAGGGACGGAAGAAGGCGAATACACACACACTCCACCCACATCTTGAGACCTAGGAGCTCCTCCCTCTCTCACCAGCTTGTAACCCCCTACTACAAGCACCTCGGTGCAAGGCAATACAAAATTCTCCTCCCCACTGGACGTAGGGCATTCTTCGGCCCGAACCAGTATAAATCGCTTGTGTTCTTCTTGCACACCATCCGGATCCCCGACGCGCAGACACATATTACTCGTTGGTGCTAGAACCGTCGTTTCTTACACCGATAGCACCGCAGACGAATCCTCCTCCGCCTGCCTCTCCTCCGGTCGCTCCGCCAAAGACATAGGCACCCGCGCTGACGATGGCTCAGTCTGCATCGCCACTGCCAAGGCTGCAATGATCGCCAACTGCTCCGTGGTCAGCACGGGCACCTGCAGCGCGCCCATCGCTGTCAGTGTCGTGGAGGCCCCAGTGTCGCCCCTAGTTACAATGCCAACCGACAATGGCCGTGAAGACTGAGCGGCAATGCTCATCCTAGGCGCTAACCTCAAGGGGTCCAAGCTCAGGCCCGCGTTACACGGGGCACGGGGATGAGCACACAACCTCAATATAGTCGTAAAGAGACAGAAAGGGCGACCACTTACTTCGACGTCCTCAGACGCTTCGAGCCTGACCCCCTGGACCTCAACCACTCCTCGTCAACATGAGGGCGTTTCGAGCTTCCCCTGTGCTCAGGGAGCTCAGGCTACGCTGAGTGGTCTGCTCCTGCTCGCTCCTCAGGGGCGCCACCAAGGCGCTCTGACTCCGAACGCTCCTAGGATGCGCCGGCGGTACGCCCCACTTCCGTTGGCCCCTGGGGTGCGGTGGCGGCATGACTCGCCTCCATCACCTTGGGGGATGAGCCTGCCTCTTGGTGGGGCGAGGAGGGCCCCAGTGCATCGTGTGATGGCATCGAGAAGGCCTGCAGGGGTGAACTGTAGTCCATTAGCATGTCTTCACCTTCCAGCCCCTCCCAATCAATGTCGTCTGCAACCTCCTCTTCATCCGCTCCCCTGCCTCCCGCTCTTGGTATGCTTGCCACCCCGATGGCGACACTCCCCAGCATGGGCGCCGGCTGTTCACCAAGAACAAGGTGCCCCTGCGAATCTCGTCTCGGAGGTCAGTCGGGCGCGATTGGGAAGGAGAGCATGAAGAAAAAAGATGCAGAAAGGGGGGAACTTACAAACTAGATAAAACCTGGCTCTAGGCGCATCGGGGGGTGGCTAGGCACTAGGTAGACGACGTCGATGACGTTTGCCGCCACGTCCTTCATAGGCTCCATCACGTCCCTGATGCGTCGGATGACGTCGTCGTCGGACGACGTCGTCATCGGAAGAAGCCCTCTCGGCGAGTACTATTCCCTCCGGTGACGCGCCAGGCACCATCAGGTATAGGGGAAGCACGTGCCTCATCAGCGGCGCCACCCCCTCACGTGGTACTCCCCAACGACACCACCTCTTTCAGGCCGTGGGTCTTTAGAACCTTGATGGCGGTGAGGTGGCTGTCGATCTTGCTCAGATAGTCCGTCGGAGCACCCCACTTGTATTCCTCCGAGGCCTCGAAAATCCTACAATCGAAGTACACCGGAAAGGGGACGACAGTTGAGTTCTTGAGATAGAACCACTGTGAGTGCCACCCCTTGTTGGATGACACCAGCTTGAGGGACATGTATCCTAGACCCGCTTGTTCCTCAGGTGGATGCCCGCGCCCTGTTTCCCTTTTGTCTTTAGCAGGGTGACAGCAAAGAAATACCTCCACGGGTCAAAGTGGGGTCCGATCCCTAGGTACCCCTCGCACAACGCAACGAAGGCCGTGAGGTGCTGGATCCCGTTGGGATTAAGATGCTGTAGTTCAACTTTGTAGCAGTCGAGCAGCCCACAGAGGAATCGATGAGGGGGAGACACGAGTCCCCGCTCGTGGAAAGGGACAAACGAGACAACGTAGCCGGCGAGTGGCACCAGCGAGTCATGGTCATCGGGTAGGAGCCACTCCTCCGCCATGGTTAGGGCTGGAAGAAGGCCGCGATCGACGAGGTCCTCCATGCACTCAGGGGTGATGCTCAAACGGCTCCACGGCTCCATGGAGAAGATGGAAGCCAACGGCGAGCCGAAGGGCAAGGGCTGAAAAACCTAGCAGCGGCAGGAGTGGGAAAGGCGGGGCCAAAGGTACAAAAATGAATGAACGTGTTTGAGCCTAGACTGACTTCCAGTTTTATAGGGACAAAAGGGGCAAGGAGCCAACCGCTCGCCTCGATCCACGCGCCCATCGCGTCTCCCTCATAAGGCGTGCCCACACAACCATCAACTGACGCCTTGGGCGGTATGTGGAACGGCGCCTCGCCAGACGGACCGCGGAACCATGGCAGGTAAATTGGGACATGAAGCCAAAATGCTCTTACGGCCCATCACGGCCTAGACGTTTGAAGGCTGGCCAGCCAGCGGGTTCGACAGCTGCTTCAGGCCACCATGAATGAGGGGTGGAATGGGAAGTGTCTGCAGGCGGCCGATACCTGGGCGCACGAGTGCCACGGGCTTCCCAGACCACGTTCAAGTCTCAGTTGAGCTCAGTCCATGGTTTTTCCCCGTAGAAAGGCAACGAGTCCTCCGAACCGGTCGAACGACCCTGGGAACTATATGGGATGGACACTGGGAATCTGAGTCAGTCACCAGCTAACCCATGATGGGACCTCGCAAACAGGGACCGGGGCACCACTTGAACCAACCCGTTAGCAACTCACCGAGCACCGTGATTAGCCCATCGAGGAAAATCACAGCACGGCCCAACCCCTCCGTTCTGCTGAAGGACGCGTGAGGGGTAATGGTCACATGATGAAATGACTCCCTGGCCAGACCCCTGTTACGTGCAAGGGCTCAGGGGCTCGGAATCGCAGAGACCCTATGCGAGCTCACAGACGAACTATGGAGCAAACGCCCGGGCGTGTGAGCGCCATGGGTGAACTGAACCCTCGATTCGACCCTTACTACGCACGAGGGCCCGGGGGCCAGCCTCGTGAAATGTCTAGCACAAAGCTGCAAGAGGACAGAGAAGCACTTAAATCCTAAATAGGGGTCGGAACCGCTAAGTCTGCGGAGGACAGCCAGTGTCAACTGAAACCTCACCGATCGGGGAATAAAGTGTCCGACTGCGGCGCATGACGTTCGAGACAAGTGAGTATGACAAAGTCCAAGAGTAACAGAAGACTGAAGCGACTAATCTTTGTTCACAAGGAAAGAGCCCTAAGTACAAACTAAAGGGCCTCGCAGATAACCTCCTCGGCGGGCACCTCGGTGGCAATGGCGTCTGTGGCCTCATGAAATCCTCGACAAGCCCGTCATGGTCGGTCGCCCCCTCGCCCTCCGGGAAGCCAACCAGGTGGCAGAGCTCATGGCCCGACCGGACCTGGGCCGCCGCCAGGGCGATAGTCGCCTCACGGTGGACACCATGCTCCACCACGTCCTAACGCGCATGGGAATGTCGAGGAGGCATTCCTCGTGACGCCCGCCCCGGGCACGCACAAAACCAGCGGTGGTGTCCATAGCCTAGTGGAGCGCCTGCAGCTCCCTCTCCAACTCTGATAAAAATGCGCAAGAGTCAGAGATAGAACAAGACGAGAAGGATGAAAACGACGATCACTGGAAAAACTTACCATCCACTCGGCCATCGGCGTCCGCCAACTGAGCACGGATGGTTTCTGCCTCCTCCTTAGATAGCCCGAAGTGCGGCCTGGGCAGCCTCGAGGCATTTTCGGAGTCGCTCTAACTCCAGGACCGGGCCCATGTCTGATGACCCAGATGACGATCCTAGGAACGCTGCGGGAGGCGCATCGCGGGCCAAGCGCCGCCCATAGCCGGCGTGTGACATAGCCCTGAGCGAAAGCAAAGGTCAAAAAGAAATTCACAGCCACAACAGGAGGACACGAAAAGATGCCTCCCTTACCCCTGTTCGAGCAGGCGGCGTCGGACGGGCCTCCTCTCCTCAGGCGCGTCACCGGCGGGCGCTTCCCACGTTCCATGGATGAAGGAGCGAAGACGGAAGGGCAAGCACTGAGAATCGGCCGATCGGGGTTGGAGTGGCAATGAAACAGAGACACGCCGCGGAGGCCGCAGTTTATAAAAGGCTTATAGGGAGCCTAACCGGCTTCGACACCAACTGACACAGCGGATGCGGCACAGCGAGCCCCTCCGGTTCCCCGACACGCCCATATTGGACGGTTTGAAAAGCAGCGCTTTCATCTCCTGCCCCATCCTGGGACTGGGCACGGCTCCCAGCACCACAATAGCAAAAGGGATATGGAGCTGAAAATACTTCTGCGGCCCGTTAAGGCCTAGGGGTTCGCAGTTCAGCCCAGTGGCGGTTTTGACAGCCATTCTGGAATGCCCCTAGGACAAGGGGTAATGAAGGATGGGCCCACTTGTGGCCAATACCTAGGCATCCACGTGCCACGGACGTCACGGCCTGCGATCGAGCCCTATTTGTGGCTAGTCCAGGGGTTTTCCTCGAAGAGGGGTAAGTGGCCCTCAAGAACGGCCGGACGGACCCGGGAACTATATGGGCAGAACACTGGGAACCTGAAGTCGGTCACCAGCTGACCCATGATGGGACCTCATGAACAGGGACCAAGGCACCACTTGAACCAGCCCGTTAGCAATTCGCCGAGCACCGTGATTAGCATATCGGGGAAAATCACGACGTAGCCTAACCCCTCCGCTCTGCTAAAGGACGCGTGAGGGGTAACGATCGCATGATGAACCGACTCCCTGGTCGGACCCCTGCTACGTGCCAGGGCTCGGAGACTCGAAATCACAAGGAGGCCCAAAAGCGTGGCCGCATGCGAGCCGAAACCAGAGCCAAATCCATCTCCCGAAAGGGCTCTGGGGCTGCCCCCGCAGGGCACGCTCGTGCGCGCCTCCAGGTAGGGTGTACAGTTTTCTCGCTTGGAGGGAGCCCACGAAGGAGTACTTCACTCCTCCATAGCCTCGGGGGCTACACCCGGCGGGTGGGCTCCCGCGCACCCCCTGGCAAGTAAAAAACCCCCCGGTTGATCACACTCAAGACTGCCCGAGGGCTCGGGGGCTACTGTCGGGTACCAATATTAGGGTACCCAGATACAAGGGTTTAATAAAACCATCAAAGCCACTTGAGCGATCTGAAACATGACCTGAATTTGGTTATGGCACTCTACGAAAGAGGCCCAGCCGAGTCTAGGCGGCCCAGCCATTAGTCCTGGCCCATCCGATGGCTAGGACGTAGTCCGTCATGCCCGACCCCTAGAGACGAAGGACTAGCCTTGCCCAAAGGCAGGAGCATGAGCTCCGCCTCGCTCGATGGCCAGAGTACGGGCCCTGTCCCTCCTGACCTTATGGACGCCAGCTCTGTCCCGCCCGACGGCTGGGATATAAGTCTCGTCACGCCCGACTCCTCGGGGGGATCTCCGGCTCGCCCGACGCTTAGGGGCGTATCCAAGGGTCGAGCGAAACACGCTTGGGTCCACAAAGGGCCCAGGCTGCTCCCCAACCACTCCGGGTCATGGGACTTGTACTGCAGCCCCATTCCACAGTACAGGAGTAGACATGCCATCGCGCCGCCCGTAGGCCATGATCGGCCGTGCTTAGGGGTGCGCGCCTGTAATAATGCAAGGCGGATCGGCACTGTGCCGCCTAAGCTACGTACGACGCCAATCAAAGGAGGCGTTGGCCGCACCGCAAGCCTCGTCGCACGCCATGACAGCACAAAACGCCATGGTCGGTCGGGCAGCGCGCCACTGTTGCCACAGTAGCCCGCAGCCCGGCGATGTAAGGAGCCATCCCCGTCATCAACGACCGGGCCGGCGGGGCCCACCCACAGGAGAAGAACAGCACCGCCATGAAGGTTTCCGCCCCTGTACTCCTCAGCTTTTCTCTTTCTTCTTTTCCTTCTCTTCCTACTGTGTAACCCAGAGCTCCTCCCATGAGCTATAAAAGGGAGGGCTTGGGATCCCGTCTGAGGGACAGGAAAAACATTCCTTGTTCTATCGCCTTCACACACGTAGTAGCAACATAGAGACTTGGGAGCCCTCTCCCTCTCTCGCCCGTTTGTAACCCCTACTGCAAACTTAACACGGAGCGGGTAGCACGAGCACCGCGACTAAACTAGGGATGTTTTGCCCGAACCAGTATAAACCTCTTGTGCCCGCCTTAGCTCACCATCCGAGCCTAAACGTGCAATCACAGAAATTTACTAACCGGTGATTCCGAACACCGACAAAAGGAGTATTAGTTAGTTCCACTAGCAGGTTTGGGACTCCCAATAGGTGGTAAGTGATCTAAACCGCTATAGCTAACAATTAGCTAACTATTAACACTAATGATCTGAATATACTACAATTGAATCAACAGTGGTGGTTGCACCTAACATGGTTCACTATTAAAATAACATATTTTCATGTAACCATGGTAAGAACAAGGTTAATAATACAGTTGACTGCTGGTTGTAAGGTTTCTTTACCACCTTTTCCATGATTAATACATGGCTCACTTATCTGTCTCACAAAGTTTCTTGGTTCTTGTGCCTAAACCGGCTGTAAACTTACAACCCGCTTCTCCTCTTCCTCCTCTCCTCTCTCCTCCACCTCAGTTTTTAGCCACCTTACATCCTGCTATTATACTTGCTCTAATACAATAGCTACAGAATGTCTACAACACCCTAATTGTCAGGTCGACTACTATTAAAAGAATAAATTCCAGTAGTGATATATAGTAAGCATTTATTTTATGGTCCATGACGAATTAATACAACACAGTGACTGCAGCACCAAACAAGCTCCTAACATGGTTGACTGCGTTTACCCCTATTTCATTTCAAGTTTAGCGTCTCTTGCTTATACTGGTTGCGTCCAACAAAATATATAATTCTAGATTTAAGATAAGTCAAACTTTACTAATTTTGACAAACTAATAGTTAGAGTATCTCCAATAGTTTGACCAAATGTAACATCTTAAAACTAATTTTGACAGAAAAATAACATATTTTAAAGATTTTGACCAATTTTATATAATAAAATAATAACATTTATGATACCAAATAAGTATCATTAGATGCTTCATTAATTATATTTTCTAGTTTACCTATTTGTTGTCATAATTTTTTGTAATTCTCTATAATTTTGATTCTATATAATTAGGTTAAACTTGAGATGCTTGACTCTCCAAGAAAACTGGAATGACTTATAATTTGGAACGGAGTGAGTACTACTTAGTTATTTTTTCTAGAAATTATTTTCGCTTGATGAGAATATCTGCTCCTAATTGTTTTATGATTATCCAACTCATAATTTGTAAGATCTTTAATAGCATAATGTTCCACTGCAGGTTTTGTTCAACGATGATGAACCCTGCTGATGCAAGTCTTCAAAGACGAGTAGAGCAAGGTAGCAAAATATTTGTATATATAGCCTTAATGATATCCAGCTACCAGATTGTTTGCTGAAACCTCAGTGGCATGAAGATTCAATATTTTTTTTATAGATTATAGAGTAGATTATTACTTTTTTTGGATGAAATATTTGTCCCAATTTGACATGATATTTCTATTGCTGGTGTCATTTCAGAACTAAATAATTTGATGACATGGATTGATAGAGATAGAATTCTAGATCTGATTGGCTGAGAATTTTCCCGATTTCACATGATATTTCTAATTGTTGGTGTTATTTCTGAACTAAATAATTTGATGACATGGATCGATAGCGATAGAATTCTAGACCTGGTTGGCTGAGAATTTTCCTATCGATGTTCTATCGATAACAAAATTCCTGAACATGAAAATTTATCCACTCACAATAAAATTTTCTATTTCTGTCGCTTTTGTCTGCCGGTGTATTTCTCTTGTTATCCCTTTGGATATCTCTGACAGGAAAATTGATTTCCTACCTGTGGATATTTGGTGTTTCCTGTCAGTCTGACACCAATGGGAGATTTCAGTTTCCAGTAGTGGCAGGCCGTGTTTAGATGCCGAATAGGATGCCCGAATCACTGTTGAATACTGTAGCAATTTTGTTTTTATTTGCTAATAATTGTCCAAACATTGATTAATTAGGCTTAAAATATTCGTCTCGCAAAGTACAACAAAACTGTGCAATTAGTTTTTGATTTCATCTACATTTAATACTCCATATATGTGCCAGTATTTTGATGTGATGGGAAATCTTATTTTTACATAGTAGAATTTGAAGGTGAAATCTGAAATCTAAACAAGGGCCAAGGCACGCGCAAGGATCTATGGATGTGGGCGCCACATGCATGGAGCGACATGGTGCTTGAGCGGATGGATGCACATGTCATGGGCTTAGCAGCCGAGTTTTCGGAATGCATGGAACGTGGTACGGCGTCTTCACAAACGGTGGGAAGGAAGGGTATACAGCTCCAATTATTCCTTCAAGTATAGGAATGCGTACAAGATATGCACGGAATGCGCAGGGGGACATGGTGGTTGGTCGACCCTGGTTGGGGCGCTTTGTAACGTGCCGAGTTCGAATCCAGCAGACTCTCCTTTTCGCAGTTTTTTTTGTTTTATTGCTGGATGGCAACCATCCATCAATTACTGACCCTAAGAATATCTCCACCAGTTCCCAGTACCTTCCTTATCTCTATAAAACTGTCGTATTGGGACAGTTTGTTTTATTGCTGGATGGCAACCATCCATCAATTACTAACTCTAAGAGTATCTCCACCAGTTCCCGGTACCTTTCTTATCCCCATAAAACTGTCGTATTGGGACAATTTATTTTATTGCTGGATGGCAACCATCCATCGATTACTAACTCTAAGAGTTCCCAATACCTCCCCTATCCTCATAAAACTATCATATTGGGACAGCTATACTTTTTTCTTGCTCCAGCAATTTTCCAATACCTCTCTTTTTTTAGTGGCCACCAATATTTTCCTCATCTCCCCTCAGAAACTCCCCTATCCTCATAAAACTGTCATATTGGGACAGCTATACTTTTTTCTTGCTCCAACAATTCCCCGATACCTCTCCTTTTTTTAGTGGTCATCAATATTTTCCTCATCTCCCCTCAAAGAAAGGGGGAGATACAACTCCCCTAATACCATGAGGACTATCCCAACTACCACTTTTCAGCCATATTTTCTCTTACACTCCTGCGGGATCCACGTTTCATATGAGTATTGAGGGAGATATATTGGGGTACTGCTGCAGCAACTCTCCAATAAATCTAGAAAGTGATATTGGGTCATCCCAATACCATATTATTGGGGGACTGCTGGAGATGCTCTAAGGCCCATTCCAGGGTCCAGCCGCTGAGAAGCTAACGACAGCCGCCGCTGGGAAGCTACGCAATGCCGCCGCCCACGCACGCACAGCACACCAGCGTACACGCCGCCGCCCACACACGCGCCGCACACGAGCACTGCCATAGCGGCAGTGCCGCACAGCCACCGGCCAGGCTGCTAAGGTCCTTGGCGGCGGCCCCGGGTGAGATTGCGAGAAAATATGACAGCCTCCGGCGAGATTGCGAGAAGATGCGGCTGCGTACGGCGGACTCGGGCAAGATCGCGAGAGGATACGGTGGCGTACGGTGGCCTCGGGCGCTTCCGCGGCGTTGAGAGCGTCGACCTCGGTTCGCCGTTCGCGGGCTCGGCACCCGGGCAGAGCCGGCGAGAGCCAAGCGGCAAGCGCAAGCCAGAGCAAGCGACCCACGACAGTGAGTCACATTCCATCCTCTTTCGGGTCGCCGTCCCGCCATGTCCCCGTTCCGCGAATCGGAACAAAGTTCCCGGAACCGGAACGTGGGGCACGTTCCCGTACCTCGGCTGCTAAGGTCATGGGTGTATGAATGTTGTGTCTGTACCACCGTGAAGTTGAGTTGGTGGGATCCGGAGTCAGTGCCGGGCCTCACCTTCCGAGGGTCTGGAGCCAAACTAAAGGCTCATAATATAAAACATAAAAATTACTTCTATCTTCCTAAATAAATTGATTCTTAGAGTTATCTTAAGTTAAACTTTTTAAATTTTGACTCAATATATAGAAAAAACATCAAAATTTATGATATCAAACTAGTATTATTAGATGTGCCATAGAATATATTTTTATAATATGCTTATTTTATGTCATAGATATTGTTACTTTTTGTATAAAGTTAGACTAGCATGGATTATAAGAATTGATATATATATATATATATATATATATATATATATATATATATATATATATATATATATATATATTTGACAATAATTCATCACAAGCAATATTCATATATCAAATAATTTTAACAATAATAATTAGTACTTGAAAAATAGTGCAAAGCTATTGAGAATTATTATTTAATGCTCAATTAGGGATTAATCCAAGGGGTGTCTTTTCACACCTCTCTCTCTTTCACACTTGTAACCGCCCACATGGGCTATGTATATATGGCTGTGTTTAGTTCAATGAAAAGTGCACTATGCAAAAAAAAAGATTTTCCGTCACATCAAATTTGCGATGAGTACTAAATGCGGATAAAATCAAAAACTAAATGCACAGTTTGGTTGTACTTTGCGAGACGAACGTTTTGAGCCTAATTAGTCAACGGTTGGACCATTATTATCAGATACAAACGGAATGCTACAGTGTCGCTATAGTGAATTTTGGCACTCTAAATTTTAGAACTAAACACAGCCTATATATATATATATATATATATGTACACATTGTTCATACGTTGAATCCTGAGAATTAAGCAATTAACTCCAACCAGTATACTATCAGAGACAAGTTGCAATGAACACGCAATATTCAGTCGCTTCAAACAGATGCAGTGATAGAGGGAAGCATGACCCTATATGATTAAGGCTGTGTTTAGGTCACCGAATTTGGAGTGACACTGTAGCGACACTGTAGCATTTCGTTTGTATTTGGTAATAATTGTCCAACCGTTGACTAATTAGGTTCAAAACGTTCGTCTCGCAAAGTATAACTAAACTGTGCAATTAGTTTTTGATTTCATCTACATTTAGTATTTCATGCATGTATCGCAAGTTTAATGTGATGGAAAATCTTTTTTCTGCATAGTGTATTTTTGAGGAACTAAATACAGCCTAATTACTCATGCACTTCAATGAGCGAGGACCCGGCCATGATGTGTGCCCATCCGATGGAATTAATTCTCGTCCAGTCCAGTCCAACTACCTCTTATGATCACTTTAATTATCGTCGGTGCGAGATGACAAATATCATAAAAAAAATCATCTGTAGTCTGAAAGATGAACCTTTATTTAAAGCTGTTGCACCGAAGGTTTCAGTTCAGTGATGAGGCGGTGAATGAAGCGTGTGGAGGCTGAGCCTGTTTAGTTGCCAAAAAGCCCAAAAAAGTTTGCACAGTAACTGTCACATCGAATCTTTGGACGTATGCATGGAGCATTAAAAATAAGTAAAAAAATTAACTAATTACACAGTTTGTCTGTAAATATCGAGACGAATCTTTTGATCCTAGTTAGTCTATAATTGAATAAATTTTGTCAAATAACAACGAAAAGTGCTACAGAAACTTTACCCAAACTTTTTCACCATCTGAACAGGCCCTAAAGATCTCAGAGGGTGGAGGGCCATGGATGCAAACGGTGAGTGACTTCCATGGCCGGCAGGTGGGGAGTTCGACCCCGACGCCGGCACCGACGAAGAGCGCGCCAAGGTGGAGGAGCTTCGTCGGCAGTTCACCGAGAACCGCTTCCGAAGGAGGGAATCGCAGGACCTCCTCATGCGCATGCAGGCGCGTACATATCGAAAATATCCAGCTAAAACTGTTGGTAAATGACACATGTTCTTGAGCCCATGTACGTATGTAATAAGCACAGTTCACGGGTCAAAAACATCTGCACGCGGATATGCCTGCCGCCGCGAAGCTAGAAGATGGAGACGAGGTAACGGAAGAGATTCTGCTGCAGTCGCTGACACGAGCGCTTGACTGGATGTCTGCTCTCCAAGCTGAAGATGGCCATTGGCCTGGTGATTACAGTGGGATTATGTACCTGCTGCCGTTCTGGGTTCGTGCATCTGTGTCTCAACCGTTCACACCTTCACAAATGCACACACACGCACTTGCTTATATAATGGCTCTGCCTATAAAATAAATTAATTAAAGGGGGCTCCGTTGTAATTTCCTTTTTTTTTCCTCTTTTGTTTTACAGATTTTCGCTTTGCACATCACAAGATCAATCGATGCTGTCCTATCGAAAGAGCATATACGTGAGATATGCCGCCATATCTACAACCATCAGGTATAATAACAAGACTATTATAACATAATATAATACATTAATCTTTTTTTTATAAGAAATCATCATATATATTAAAACAAACCATTATTACACTGATCACGAAAGAAACATAAGACGCAGCTCTTTCTTCACTTAATTAATTATTAAGTATACTCCATCACATCAAGTATACTACTCCTTTTTTTTGTTACATTGCTTAGAACGAGGACGGCGGATGGGGCTTTAACGTCTTGGACGAGAGCGCCATGTTTGGAACCTGCTTAAACTACGCCACCTTGAGGATTCTCGGTGAGGTTGAAAACGATGGATTAGCAAAAGGTCGGGCATGGATCTTGTCCCATGGCACTGCAACTGCAGCGCCACAATGGGCAAAGATATTACTATCGGTATGCCTCTTGATGCTTCTCTAAATATAGTCCTGTCATATTTGTGTGTTTTTTCTTTTTAATAAAGTGTTGTGTGTTATCTTTTTTTTTTCTCTATATAAAAGCAGGACTTTATCTTCTGAAGGACCCTAATCTAAATTATATTTCATATAATACAATAAAAAAACATAAAGGGTAACCAGGGGGTAATGCTTATCTTTAATACCATTTCTATATCTCTTTTTATTGTCGATCGTCAAAAATAAAATGCAACTATTTAATGTACGGAGAGCATCTCAGTGTCACGGTTACTAGACATATTTTGATGAATAGATATGTAGGATGTGGTTCACAACTTACACCTTTTTTCACTTCTCGTGGATTTAGGCCCTGTTTGGCACAACTCCGGCCCTGTTCACCCGGCTTATAATCCGTCTTTTTGAGCTTGTTTTTTCAGCCAGAACAGTGTTTTTCTCTCACAACAAATCAGATAACAGTGTTTTTCAACCGGCTTATTAGCTCAGCCGAACGGGGCCTCCGTTGCTTCAGTTTCACGAGCAACTCTATCGGGTTGAAGCCATTTTGGTGAATCGTTTGACAAAACAACAACTCATTAATAGAGAAAAAAAAAGACTAAAATGCCATTTCCCATGATCTCTCTTTCTTCCTCGTCTCCTTCCCCACGGCCTCTTTCTTCCTCGCGCATATGTGTGCTCGGCCCAGCGCCCGCGTGCTCTAGTGATAGCTAGTTTTTGTGAAGGGGTGGCTAGACCTGCCAATGGGAAGCACATAGCCTGGTGTGGCCCCCACCACGTGGACCGTCGTTGTCCCCTCTACCTTCCCACTACGGTCCCCTCCGCTCCCCACCGCTGCCCCTTTTGCGAGTAAGGCTGCCCGTCCCCCTCCCCGCCCCCCCCACACACAATAGCCTTCTCACTGCTGCACCCTCTGCTGTGACCTCTCCTATGGGCTCCGAGTATGCGAGCACCACGAGCATCGATTTTGTGGCAGGAGATCTTTGATCCGTGGCCAACAAATCTAAAGCTTGGGGGTCCAATGAGGACAACCTCCAATCTAGGGTGTTGACGGCACATATCTGGTGGCATGACGAGACGAAGAGGTGAGTGCACTTTTCTCTATTTCACCTCAACAACTTGTCAATGTCGACGACAAGGATTAGGCCAACAGGTATGGCCAAGGTTGGATCCGGCAACAAGGTGGTGTCATTATTTTGGACCTCTGGTACCTTTGTCATTAGGGAAAACACCCAAACGGGACAAGGCGCACCGAGCAAGCTATGCAAGCGGCCTGTTTGGTAGAGCTCCATCTGATTTTGATTCTCTATGGAAGCTGATTCTCTGAGAGAAGTGATTCTGTAGCTGAAAATGATTTTTTTATGCTTTAGCATAAACTCTCAAAATCATGTGGCAAATCACTTCACAAAATTAAATTAGGAGAAACTATTTTTTTAGCTCTCAGTCTCTTAGTTCATTTCAGAGAATCACTTCATGGAATTAGCAGAGAATGACTTCTCTCAGAAAAATTGTTTGGCAGAGCTTCTGCTGGATTCAGCAGAGAATCAGCTCTAGGAGCTCTGCCGAATAGGGCCTTAGAAACTAACTCCATTCAACTAGATTTCCTTGTGACAAACTAGAAAACCAACCTATAAACCGATCAGGACTCTACGTGTAACCCTACCCCCTGACTATATAAGGAGGGGTAGAGAGAAGCTGATCGGTTGTAGGGTCAAGATGGCGGACTAAAGGGGGTGAATAGTCCTTTCTAAAACTAATCGCATCGGCTAACCGAAACAAATGTGAAATTAAAACTATCGGTCTAGCCAAGACTACACCCCTCTAAGTTTTCAAGCACCTTATAAAAGATCCTAATTAGACAACAAAAGTGCCGGGCTAGCTAGAGCTCACATAAACAATTCTAGGAGCAAGGTCGCATAAACCTATGCAACTAGTATTTTAAGCACCAGGGGAGCTCGTACACAAACTAGTAAGCAAAAACACAAAGCTCATAAGCTCACTAGCAATACTCAATAACAAGGCTACACAAGCCAAATTAGAGAGCACAAATTACTTAGATACACAAACTAAGCAATGTGACTAACAAGGCTACCCAAGCCAATTAGTCACATAAGAGAGCAACTAATTGACTACCAAAGTAAACTAGCTACACAAGAGATCTACTTCTAAGCTACACAAGCAAGAAGGTAATTAGCAATCTACACAAGCTAACTAATTACAAGAGCAACTACACAAGCACAATATATATATGAAAGTAAATACAAGCTTGTGTATGGGGAATGCAAACCAACGGGAAGAACAATGTTGACACGGTGATTTTTCTCCCGAGGTTCACAGTTTGCCAACATGCTAGTCCCTGTTATGTCGACCGCTCACTTGGTGGTTCGGCGGCCAATAGTTGTTTCACAGACCTAACCCACACGTGGGGCACCGGAAGAACCTACCCCAAAAGTGAGGGTAGCTTAATGACACACTTTATTAGAGTTGCTCTTTGCGGCTCCCACGGGGTGAGCACAATGCCCCTCCCAATCACTTCTCTGGAGCTCCGCACAATCTTCTCGCGGGCTTCACGATGGAGAGTTTAATCCACCAAGCTGTCTAGGTGATGGCAATCACCAAGAGTAACAAGAAATCCCCAATCACAAACATTTCCTAGTGCCACCAAATACAAACCTCGAATGCACGCACTAGCTCACTCAATCCCTCACTCAAATTAGCACTAAGCTTGAGAGGAAGAGGAGGGGGAGAAGGTGGATCTTCAACCTCTCATGCACACCCACAAAGGGCACTCAATCTCTCAAAATCATGGAGCACAAAGCTTGTGGGAGAGAGAGAGAGAGGTAGGGGATGAACCCTAACTTCCAATGTGCAAGAAATGGGGAGAGGAGTGAGGAGGAAGGGGGCTGTGGCCCCCCAAATGCCCTCAGCTCATGCTCCTAACTATTGGGACGTGCAGATCTTGGCTAAACCGAAATATCCGGGTCGGGCAGGAAAAATATACGGGCAAGCTCCTCTGGTTGCACGCACATCCGCTGGAATATTCGGCTCAGGCAGGAAAAATATCCAGCCAAACCCTCTTTGTTTGGGCACAACCAACAACTCCCTTTTCTAACTTTTTAACCCTTTTCAAGGTGCTAACTTTCCCACAAAGTACCAAAACATTTTAGCACTTAAGTTGGCATTTTCACAAAGAATTTTCAGGGCTTTCTCGTGTATCTCACCACGTCACTAAGTGCAATGCATACGCAAATGAGATTCACACTTAGTGACACTAGATAACCGTTGCAATTAAAGATTTCTCCTCTTTATAGTATGACTATCTATCCTAAACCCGGTCAAGCCCTTCTCTACTCAACTTAGACCAGTGAAATGAAATGCCCTACAAATATACCTTTGCCTTGCGCATTCCATTTCATCTCTTCTAATGTTGATGCCACACAAACACCAATCCTTCACCAAGCCTTTTGATCATCATCATGAGTCAACACTAGGCTTGGTCTTCCTTGAATGATACAATCCAGATCACATCATCATGTGACCTTTGGTTCATCGATCTTGACATCACTTGCTCTTCACCATTGCTTCGGTCTGTCGGCACCAAGTCTTGCTCAATATTGCTTGCCACGCGGTTTATTGCTTTAAAGCATCCGACTTGCCCTTCACGCTTGCAACCGGTCCATCAAGCCAAGCCTCATCTTGATCTTCTCCACCTAGTCACATGACTCCATGTCATGTCTCATATGTAATGAGCTCCTTCATCACATGTGTTAGCAATGCAACATATCCAAGCCATTTTCACCTCCATGGCATAGGTTGCTCACACAAGTGTACTTGTAGACTAATCATCTGTGTATCTCACATAAACGCATATTAGTCCATCTAGGTTGTCACTTAGTTACCAACACCAAACTAGGGACCTTTCAATCTCTCCATTTTTGGTAATTGATGACAACTCTACAAAGATATAAAAATTAAGCTCATTTGGATTTGAGTTGCTTGCCCAAGCAATTTTTACCATGTGTAAATGATTTTGGACAAGTACCACAAACCTGCATTTGGTAGTATTAGCACCCCCTACATATGTGCTAGTGTGTTTAGTTTAAAGCTTGCACATATGTATGGATATGAAATTTTGGGAGAGTAATTACTACCAAATGATGCTAAGGTGTAAAGTATAAACCTTTGTAGCGTGATATCAATCGGAGTTCACTTTTAACACCATCCTTAGCACCATGGTTAGCTAGATACCACTTGTAACAACAAAACTAGATACCTCATGAGATCAACACTAGAAGGAAGGTTCTAGTACCACTTGTAAAACCAAATGTATGTAGCTACCATCCTATGCATGCTAGTTATCATATCATCATTCAATTTCTACTAATAGCATACACCACACAAGCATGCATATTTAAATTTAAAACTTATGCAATGCAAGCAAGCACATGAATATGCACATATCAAATGCAACCGATCAATGTTCATGAGCTTTCTCCCCCTACTTGTGTACGCTTCTTTTGTCTAAGAATTTTGATCCTTCTCCATTCCTCAATGTCGCTCCCTCTTTGTCCATGTCCATGTCCAAACCCATACTTCCCTTCATATCTTTGTACTCCTTCCCCTCCTTTGTCATTAATATCCATAAAAGGTGTGCCTCGTTTGAGACAAAGGGTTGCACTAGGGATAGATGGTTGACACTTGAATCTTGCATTTTTTATGGACACCACCATATGTTGGAATGACACCACTTGTATAGATCTTGAGATACATGTAGAATCACTATGATACAAATTGATAGGGTATCTCCCCCTATGTCCAAGCATGGGTCATACCACTAGATAAACTTGAGCTCTTGTTGGTGAGGAAACTTTCTTCACTTGATGATCACTTAAAGTTGAGGAGCACTTGTGGAACCACCATTTTGACATACTAGATACTACTTGTATGATTTCTTCTTGTAGCAATGTGATAATCTAAATATCTTGTACACGACCTAGTATGGAACCACTTGATTTCTATCTTGAACATTTGCTACCTTTATGAGTACCACTTGCTGGATATCACTTGTAAGTTGATCTTGGCACCACTTGGGAATACCATTTGAAGAATGAATTGAGTCTGGATACCACCTGAAACAAACAAACTAGATATCCATTTGCATTGTTGTCTTTTTCTTGTACTCTTATCATTATCATGAGCTTCTAATATGACTTGAACTAAATTGATTTGCCTAAGCTTCCAAGTCCGGTTTGAACCCTCTCTAAGCTTAATCACACACATTAAGTGGTTATCTTATCAAGGTTGTACTTATCACTTCTTGTTGGCAATTTAAAACAAATCAAGTACTTGGGTTCACTAGCTCATGAACAAACTAATACACTACCACTAGATCAATTAATCATTCAAGCAATAGTGGTAGGCTATGAATTTTAAAATTTAATTTGTAATGCATGATCCTAATAAACATGTACTATATGCACTAATTAACCGTGTACTAGTAAGGGATGAAATAATCATGCACATTACAGTGATTCCTTTGCTATGTTGGAGAAGGGGATAGTCACATAGATTCTAATTCGTTTCTCCAATAGCAATATGAAGTCCAATTATATGCTTGGTGAAGACAAATATTAATATTTGAATTCCATACTTCACCCATATGAATTTAGAACCACTAATGACCAAGTGCACTTCTTGTTGTGGTTGGTTTGCTTTATCATCTATCAACGCTTGTATAAGAAAACTGTTGAGAATACCACTTGAAACTCTCTTTTAGGTGTTGCTTGCTTTCTAGATCAACCCTTTTGATTTTGTTCAACTAAGCATCTCAAATGTCCCTTAGATCACCACTTCGATTTTAGCCTTCCAAGCCATGGTTAACCTACAAAAGGCGGCAAGTCCCTAAACTAGGCGAAGTGACCTCTCTCCAAAGAACCATCCTTGATGCTCACTTCAAATGACTTTGTTTGATTGATCCATATGATGGACTTAACTTGATGTATAACATTGAATCCTTCTTTAAGTCCTTTTCTTTCTACTTGTTTAAGTCATTTTCTTTCTACCAAATGATCTCATTGGTAGCTTGTCGTGGCCTTTGTTGTCCTATGGTGGCCATCGTCAGCAGCCTGACATGACCTTTGTCATCCCACGGTGGCCCTTGTCAATAGCCCGCCATGATGTTCATCATCCCATGATGGCCCTCGTCGGCATCCTACTACAACCTTTAAATTCCACTTATCAAAATCTATACAATAAAGCAATATATCTAGATGTGCAACTAAGGCTTTGCTAAGAGTGTAGCTGTCTCTGACACAAAAGGGTTATGCAACCTAGGTTCAAATCCTATCACTAGTCTAGCAAGCTAAACTAGGAATGTAAAGCACACAACGTAAGTACACAATATAAATGTGGAAGCTTAATTGAGATTGAGATGCAAACTCCTGTTTAACGATTTTGGTATTTTTACTGAGTATCGAGAAGCTCCTCGCTTCCCACTTGTACTTGTTGGAGCCCCTTGCAAGGATGCCCTCACAAGGGCCAAGCTTCAGGTTGGGTAACTCCATGGATGCCCCCAAGCCTTCTGAGATGGCCTATCCCAGACCGTTCCCTATTGTCTTCACTATCGAGCTTCTGGCCAAACCACCACAGGCCTCGTCCCCTCTGTTACACGTTAGCGGCCACACCACAAACATGGTTTGTGTGGTCTCACAAGACTACAATTCCCTCTAAAGTACAACAATGGCGCACACAAGCACCAAGTGGTAAGAGTTATGTAAACCTCACTAAACACTAGGCCTGAATCTAGAGCAAGCGCAAAACACAGTGTCTAATTAGCCTATACACTTTGCCCACCTACACTAATCACCTAATCTTCTATTAAGCACTTGTGATGGCTAGAGCACTTGGGAGAGTGTCTCTACACTCCAATAGCCTCAGCACACTCTAACACCTTTAAAAGGGCCGACCATGGGAGTATAAGTAGGCCCCAAAGAAACTAGACATTGCGCAAACACTGCTGCCTGCTATGTAATCACCAGATGATCCAGTGGTACCACCAGACTAATCCAGTGCTTGTCTCCGAAGTAGCCATTGGAAACTAACGTTGCCAACCATTGGAGTAGCACATAGCTCGGTGCTCCAACTCCAGTACCAACGGACTAATCTAGTGAGTACAACTCCTCTCAGTCCTAGTCTTCTGCACTCACCGGACATGATCTATTGACACCGGACTAATCTGACATTGATTCGGTGGTCTTCAACTGTCACACCGGACTGATCCGGTGAGTGGTTTCTCCCATAGTGAATAGTGCCCACGCTTGATCCTGTGAAGGCTTCTCATGGGCACTGGACTAATCCGATGAAGCTTCAAAACCCTAGCTGCTGCCCTATTGACCACATGGTTTGGTCTGTGAGCACCAGACTAATCCGGTGTTGCTTAAATAGTACCATTTGATCAACTTCTTGCATCACTTGTTGGTCTTTGACATGTCTTCTAGTGTGTTGCTTGAGGTATTGATGATCAATATCACAACTTTGCCTTAGTTAAAGTCTACCTTGTATCCACTTGAACTATACCTTGTATACTAGCAAATATCACTAGTCTAATGGTCATGTTGTTCATCAAACACCAAACTCAAACTTAATGGACCATAGGGTCCATTTTCCTTACAACCCAAATGGGACAAGGTGCACTGAGCAAGATAAACAAGAGGCCCAAACCAGACAGGATACCTCATGTACTTCGTAGACACGGCATGGAAAGATGTACTTAGAAATCAATTCTATCCTACTAGATTTTCATGTAACAAAACTAGGAAAGATCAGGCACATCCTCCACCCATAGATATATTGTCCATATAGCCCCTAATCGATTGTCCTAGATCACCCTGATTAGACTGAGCACATCCTCCAGATAGCTCCACCCATAGACACATTGTTGCTATTCGCTACTCGCAACTGACACCGAGCACATGGCACATATGCAATAAAGATCATCATCTACACTGTAAGTAGGGTGCACTAGTATAAATCTGTGTGTTAGGTACTATGCTCTACACATAGGAGGAGATGTAGAGGCATGGAAGATGTGGTTCGATTATTTGCGGCATCCACACCAGTGATGGTGGCCTATGTGGATCCGGCGTGGTGATGAACCTCGTGGTCTGGCCCACGTGGAGCTAATTTTTATCGATTTATAGAGGTAGACATGCACCGTGCTTATGTTGCTTCTTATTAACACATACATCTTACCAAAGATGTGCTAGGCGCCCGCCTATGGAAACCTATTTTATTTGCTATGTAAATGTGTGTTGCAGTAGTGGAACCCAAGGTCAAGAGCTGAGACATAGACAATATACCAACACATGCAACATCTGGTGGGGGTGTGGGTTAGGGCTTGTTCGGACCTAGACGACATCCTTTGCACTGTTGGAGACCTTGATCACATACTAAGACAAGTTTAGGGACCTAAAATTGTATTTTGGGGCTTTGGGGCCTGAATGGCACTATAGGACATGTTTAGGGACCCAGAAGTGCATTTTCTAAGTTTGGAGACCAAAATGATAGCAGGGGCGAGTTTAGGGACTATAATTTTGTATTTTACTTTGAGTATAAAGTTTATCTTCATCCTACTTCATTTGAAAAAAGCTTTTGCACTGTAAATATTTGTAGAGATGGGCCACCTTACTAACTACCCTTCAAAAAATTGATTAGGTGCAATTCATAAGGTAGTCCTCTAAAAATGCTCATATTTCTAGAGATAGGACACCTAATGGACCACTACTAGACATGAACATTTCTAATCACATTTCTAGAGATGCACCACCTCACAAACTTCCCATAGAAACTGATTTTAGATTTGCTTTGTAAGGTGGGCCTAGATATGGTTCATTTTCACAACCACGTGGAAAAAATGGAGGTGTCTATAGAAATCATTTTTTATAGGTGTGGTATGTTATTTTATAGAAACTTCCCATAGCTCCTAGGTCCGAAGCCTCATTAGCCTCAATTTGTTTGCCCAAATTTCTGGCCCATACAGAGTGAGAGCCTGTGTGCGCGAGAGGGAGTTCGGAGTCCTATGTGCATGTGTGTGTTTTAAATTTGTTTTCTTTTTTCTTTTCTTTTCTTTTCTTTCTTTTAAATATATGTATCAATAATATAAATCAATGTATATCTCTATTAATTTTTATCTCTCCACTACCCTATGTGTTAGGTTATAGGTTCACACTCATGGCTGCATGTTTTATTTTCTTGATGTAGTGATTAGGCCTATATAAAATAAAGCACCGCATGTAACAACACGGGCTGTGAAATAAAGATAACATGTGCTAAAATATATTGGGGAAAACAACGAAAAATAAAAAATTATATGGACCTACATGTGACCATGTGGCCGTGGAACATGCAAACATGGACAACAATGTTCAAAAATAACAATAAATTATTTTGTGATGCACAAACTCTATCATAGATTGATGAAATATATGAATTAGCCTTTGTGACATAGAAAATGCCTCTATGACACAGCAAATATCGTCACTGGATGACACCGGACTAGTCGTGTGACATTTTTTTGTGACATACGACTTTTTATTGTCACAAAGTCGAAATGCCTAAAACATAATGTCATAAATTGGATAATATAATGACATTATGCCCTATTGTCATACTAAATACGTCAAAAAGCCACACATATCTTGTAGTGTCGAATTTCTAATGATCAACATTCTAATAGGCGATGCATGTACCAGCTACAATTATATAACTCAACTCTTCTACTTAACTGAAGGTTATCGGTGTGTATGATTGGTCTGGAAATGATCCAGTAATTCCTGAACTTTGGTTGGTCCCACGGTTTCTCCCAATTCATCCAGGTACTTATCCTTCCTGCTAGTTCCTTTGATTATTGTCAAGATTATACTATTTACAAGAAAACAATTTGTGAATTTCTAATACTACATCAACAATGAGGATGGGATAACTTCAGAGTAACGGGAATTGGTCCACAGGAGAATGCACCAAGAGGTGATATTTGGGGCTCGGGGGGCAGTCAACAAAGCTTCTTTCTATTTTGATAAAGATGAAGAGAAAATTAAGCCCATACTAGGCCATATATATCCAACAAAAAGAGGGACACCAAGAGAAGTGCGTCACTTCCCAAACATCCAGAAAGAATTAACACATACAAAACAACACAAACATCCACAATAAATAAAGTCTAATGAAGAGACATAGAAGCCCCTGCCACAAAGTTCCAAAAGGCATGATCTTTCAAAACACATGAGTGACTTGAGGAGTCTGGTGTTAGTAGTTACTTCACAATCTGCAAAGTCTTGAATTGCATACTCATCAAGTTGTCCCTTACATGCCTACGTCTTTTAGCAAATAACATTGGTCAAGGCGAACAATCCAAAAAAAATGACAGTCTAGCATAAGATTTATGCCTGCATAGTCTTGAATTGCATACTCATCAAGTTGTCCCTTGCATGCCTAAGTCTTTTAGCAAATAACATTGGTCAAGGCGAACAATCCAACAAAACGACGGTCTATCATAAGATTTATGCCTACATCTTGTTAACATAAAAGAAACTCATCAATCTTCGAGACAGTGACATCCGAAGAGGACATTTGAAGGGAATCGAAGTGCCTCTATGCATGTAATCATGACATAAGAGGGGCAAGTTGTCATGCTAAATCTACTCCACTACTAGTTAATAACTTGGATAGGCAGGTTGTAGTTTTGTGAAATTTACTTCATTAGGTTTACGTACCAATCATTTAGTGGTAAATAAATTACAAGGAGCTTATAAAATGTCCCTCACAATAGTTGTATTAGGTGCGCATCTACATTCATATTATGCATCTCATGTGAAATGTGCTTTCCTCACAGGCCGGTTCTGGTGCTTCACAAGGATTACTTACATGTCAATAGCATTTCTTTATGCTAAAAGATTTGTTGGTCCAATTACACCAACTATATTAGCACTAAGGAATGAAATTTATGATTTGCCTTATGATGAGATTGATTGGAATAAGGCTCGCAATACTTGTGCCAAGGTTTGCCACTATCCTTCATATTTGTTTAAAAATATTATTGCAAGCCCATGTGACATTTATCCTTTTGTAGCGTCTATGGATCATATCCTACCTCAATTGACCATGTATAAATCCTTTGTGAATTTAGTACTAAATTTTGAAGATTTACTCTGTCCATTACAAATTAGAAGTCATTTTTGGTTTCTTCTTGGTATATATCTTTTGCTATGCGCCTAGATATATATTATGTCTAGATATACATAACAAAACTATGCCTAGAAAAGTCAAAACGACTTATATTTATTTGCAAAGGAGCGAGTATATCATTCTAGTCATCACTAACATCAAATTTGAGGAACTTTATCGACTAGTTAAGCACAAACAAATATACACATAAATTATGGTCAAAGAGGATATCTCTCACTTCACAATACAAATACACATTGATATAGCTCCAAACATCATCGATCTGAAACAAGGTAGTATTACTTGATTGTTTAATTGGGGCTTCAAAGTTCTAGAATTAATAATGACACAACAAGCTTGCAAGGAAATATCTCTATCTCTACGCAGGAGCATGAATTTCCTCCGTACATCTCGTTCCTTCCACCCAAAGACAGGTGCCTCTCCCATAGCCGGACAGGACTCCACTAACACTTTTATTTTATTAGTACTATCATTTAAGAGCCTTCTGTTCGTGATCAAATAGCCACTATATGAGTTGGCCGCCATAGCAAGCCTTGCTGCAAGGCCCTTGCATCACGGCAAATTCACTATACGCCTAGGTTTTACGTGTTCTACTGGGTTTAGGCCTAATACAACCTGGTTCGTGAAGTTGCTTTTTTATTTTTCTTTTTTATTTAAGCCACTGGGAACGGAATAAAGGAAGAGTTTGCCAAACTGAGTTATGAGCTTAATTCTATAGTTTTTAGATTACTTTTTTAAATACACAAATAAATATTATTGTCTAACAATGATGTATAGTTTTGGGCCATGTCAATCTATTGGCTATGGGCATGCTAGGCATTTTTCTTTTATTGTAATTGACGGACATACTTGCTACTACACACATAGATTAAAATTGCTAAAATATAGTTATTAGAAATGTGTTACACTATTATGTTATCACATCTAAGATCAGGAGATTTTGTATCGCGATCATGTGTGTTAACTTTGTTTTTACTTATATTCATGCCCTCATACTCAACACATTTCTTTCTGATAAAAAAATGCATGTATACACTCAGACATTGCTTTTGCCAAAGGTGAAATCATCCAACATTTATTAATTTGCTTGTGATTTGACAACATTATTTATTAATATTAATCTAGCTTTTCATTTCATAGGAGGACATGCGCTACAGACCTTCAGCAATATACAAAACTATTTCAAATTTTTTGAACACTTTTGTGGAACCAATGTTGAACAGTTGGCCGATGAATAAGCTAAGAGAAAGAGCTTTGAACCACATATTGGAACATATCCACTATGAAGATGAAACTACTCAATACATTGGCTTATGTCCTGTTACAAAGGTTGCCCGCTTCTCTGATTTTCTCTCACATATACTCTCTCAAAGTAACGCATTTAATTTTTCGTTCTACTCATAAACCGATGAAATCATGAACATGTCGGTTGTATGCATGGATGGGATGACCTTGTGGAGACACCTAGCTAATGGACCATGGTAGAAACATACTAAAATTCCTTATTGGAATTTCATGTCTGTACCTGTATGATTGTCCCAAGATACTTTGGCTGTCACATACATCTATCACTTGATCTATATAGAGAAAAAACATGAGTTCATAGTACACCATTATTACATCACGTAGGTATTTAAGTCCATAGAACTAAATCAAGGAGACACATGACATAAGAGTAGACGATGTCTTGTTAGCGAACCAGAGAAGGAAGCCATCTAACCTTAATTTTCCCAACCATTGTTGAAGTAGCAGTCGGCCTCAAAACCCGAGACCCATCAGTACTAAAATGCACTAACCTTGTATCCACCTACTCCATCTATTTTTTAAATATATATGAAGCCATTGAACCTTTTTGCTTAAACTTATTTGACCAACAATATTAGTTCAATTACTCCCCCCAGTCCAGTTTATAAGACGTAATCTAACATGGCATGATCTTATAAATTATATTTTGGCCATCTATTTTATTTTATTTTATTTATGATTATAAATTTATCATTATCGGATAGTACATTTGATTATAAATTTAATAGTATCAAGTTTATATTGCAGTAGTTAAACATGTTGGCCAAATTGTAGATCAAATATTATAAAGTTTGACTTAAACTACGTGAAATGTCTTATAAACTGGACCGGGCAAAGTACTTAGTTATGTAAAGTGAAAACAGTACCCCCTAGATTTTTAATCAAACGTACATTAAGCATGCCTTGCATGTTTGTCTATTTGCGCAAATATTTATAGAAAAAATGAATAGTCAAATGAATAATGAAAAGAAAGGATATATTAAAGGTGTCATATATTTAAAAGTGGAGGGAGTATGAGCTTTGCCAATGTAGTATAACAGGAATATAGAGGTGCAAAGTATCCCCTAGATTTTTCATCAAGAATACATTAAGCATGAGAATCATTGCAGAGGCCACACACCAATTCTTATCAAATGGCGTTTGTGTACAAATATAACACACCCAGTTTAACCCTTTTATAGGAAGGGGTGACAAAAGCGTAATAGATGCACTTAAACAAAAATCATGTCTGTATCTTTAGAATAGTAGTAAGCATATGCCTTCACCTCTGTATTATGTTACTCTTTACTAGTTGCATATTCCTGTTTTTATGTTCATCCTGATCATAGGACCTTAGAACTAAAATATCTACACACATTGACAATCAGGCATTGAACATGATTTGTTGTTGGGTGGAAAATCCCACTTCAGATGTACTCAAACGACATCTTTCAAGGATACATGATTACTTGTGGATTACTGAAGATGGCATGAAGACCAAAGTACAATTCTGCCCTACTCCTGCTATCTTTATCCCTTCTTGCATTATATATTTCAAGCACTAGGACAGGCCCGTGCGTTGCTACGGGAAAGGGACAAATATTGCTTGACCGATTAATAAGCAACATTTAAGTGGCAAAAGGATAATCGCATGTTAGCCAACGCACGGGCCAAAAGACGATATCAAATTATAAGACATTTTAATTTTCTTGGAGAGTCAAGACATCTTAAGTTTGACCAAATTATATAATAAAACAATAACATTTATGACACCAATTAAGTATCATTAGATTCTTCATTAGTTATATTTTCATAGAATAACTATTTGATGTCATAAGTCTTTGTAATTTTCTCTATAATTTTGGTCAAACTCGAGATGTTTTGACTCTTCAAGAAAGTTGGAATGTCTTATAATTTGGGATGGAGGGGGGTATTTGTTTTCCTCAAGTGACTCAAGGGGAACTTTCATTTAAGAAAGAAATTGAGAAAACTTTGATGTGTGATTCTCAATATAGATATATGATGGTACCCAAAACTGGGAGATAGGCCTTATTATTCAAGCCTTCTTATCAGCGAACATTATTGAGAAATATGTGCCAGAAATGGATAAGGCCCTCAGATATATCAAGAAAGCACAGGTATGTTGTTCTGCCTCTTCAATTAATATATATTATCAAATTTGATTAACTTGGATTTTAATTTGTTACAATATAATAAGGTTACACGAAACCCCCCTGGCAACCCAAGATATTGGTTTCGGCATAGATCAAAAGGTTCGTGGACACTTTCAACCGTAGACAATAGCTGGGCCTCAAGTGATAGCTCTGCCGAAGTAATTAAGGTTAGCACAAGTTTGTTTCTTCTTCAATGTACATGAGTTAGAATAATTGTTTTCCTAGTACAAGCATGTCAAACAATTATTTCTATGACTTCAATTATTCTATATACCTTTAGGCTATACTACTGCTATCAAAGGTGTCTCATAACCTTATTGGGAACGCAAAAGAATGGCTATTTGATGCTATTGACTGTCTTCTTACCTTCAGGGTATGTTTTTCACATGTTATGAATTTCTATTTAGAACAAGTTAAACTGCACATGTCAAATTCTTTTAGTAATAAGAACTTAAAAGTTGTGATAGTTCATACCCATAATATATACAAAATGAACAGATCGTAACATTAAATCTTCAAAATTCCATGGGATATGTCCAAAATTATACGTGCATAATATTTTTTTTACAGTTGCATTGCAAATCAACAAGAAGACTGCGAACTAGCAAAATTATACCTAGCAAAATTACAAAAGGATTTTTGGAGAACATGAGTACTATTTTGCACCACATGCAACTAAAATATAATTTCTCTTTTTTATGTATTAGCTACTCCAATTTATGTTGCACCTATTTCAAATATTTAGTTGCTTCCACTTGTCTGTTTAACATGAATTTTAGTGCCATTATGTCGTCCATGGTTTTCATTGGCTTCTAGACTTGCAGTGGCTTCTCAATTTACTTATTTGCGAAGTTTATTTAACAAACTTTATTTTTGTCCTTTTGAAGAATAAAGACGGTTCATTCTCTTCATTTGAGTGCCAAAGAACCTATTCGTGGCTGGAGGTAAAGTACCAATAGTTAAGATACAACCATATCCATCTCACCAGAAATGTATAGCATTGGATTACAGGAGGTTGTTGACATTTGCTTTAATAACAACAGATTAAACCATTGGGAACTACCTTTAATAACAAATTAAGTGCAAACGGCTGCTAAACATGCACACAAAGATTTGATGAAGGGATAGTTAGCCGGATATCACTCCAATTTAAGAAATGTTTTTTAAAAAAAATGCTGTTGCAACCTAATCACTTTGTTATTTTAGTATATTTTACCTCTTGGAACTAACTAAATCACTTCTAAGAACATCCCGAGAACTGGTGGATCAGATGAGATAGTATATTGAGTACTGTTATCAAATTGTAATGTTTAATTTGCAATGTCATATTTTTGTACCATTAGCTGATGACATGTACCATTCCTCTCACCAATCACCACTAACCTAGCTGCTATCAAATTGTAATGTTTGCAATGTCATATTTTTTATAAGGTTAGTGAAAGAAAAATCACATCAGATGAGGATAGTATTAATATGTCACATTTCTAGCTACCAAGTAAATGGATGCATCAAATAACATATATTTCAAGTACACATTTATTTCAAATTTAATGTTCTTCAACCATTATTGAATTGATTTCAGTAGAAACTAGTTACATCAAAATCATAACCATTTAATAATTGATAGTCCAAATAATATAACAATATTGTTTTTAGGAATATAGTATGCAAACGCTCATATAGATACACATATAACTAATGCAAAAATGAAATCTTTAGGCGTCTCATTTTTTCTTCTCACGTTTGGATCAAAACCTTGCCTCTAAAAAAATTCTAGAAATGGGCCACACCTCCAAAAATCAATTGGTGTTCCCAGCGGCCCCTAAAAAGCCATCCATTTTTAGTGGTGGTTAGTGTTATGAACCACCTCTAGAAGTAGAGGCATTTCTAGAGACGGTTGGAACTGAACTCTATTTTCAGTCATGGTAGGTGATTTGACCTGCCTTGAAAAATATATGCAGCAAAAAAATAGTAACTATTTATTTGAAATTGTTTAGAGCCCAAATTTTTTGAAATGACCCTAGATGGAGATATGTCGCATACATGAGTTGTAGTGCTCAATGAGATCCTAGGAATCGCAAGTTCACATATTTCGCACAAAAGAAAACATATGACTTGTGATCTTTAGACCAGTTTTTATTTTCTTGGACAATGATTTTTAGAGGCATGCCACGTTACTAACTGTCACCTGTAGATATCAATTTTTGGAGGTGGCAGAAACACCAACCGCCTCTACTAATCGATTTCTAGAGGTAGTCTTGAGTTTACAAATGAAAATCTAGCCGCCTCTACAAATCAATTATGTAATACAACCGCACACATGCACGCCCTCACCTACAAATTAAAAGCTAACGAGGGATTGTGCTGGTAGAACTTGAGATAGACAAAGTGAATGTAGGCAAGATTATCAATTTGCATATCACTTTTCACAGTATAAATAGATGGATTGGTAAGGCACAAAGGACTTCTAACCTAGGTTTGATCCCAGAGGGGATGGAGATATAATCACCTCTACTAACCTCCCAGTTACTGCTTTTTTTCTCAATATAATATTGTTATTGATATCTTATTTGAAAATTAACCTTCAATTTAAGTACTGATTTTCCACATTTTTAGCTACATATGCACTGATATAATTGTTTTGTTTAACAACCTAGATTTTGAATCCTTTGGAGAGTTTTCGAAATCTTGTCGTCGATTACCCGTAAGAACACTTGAACAACATTTTCTCAATCTGAATTGATTGAATATTGTACTATTATGAAATTTGTAACTGAATGAGTCCAATAACAGGACGGTCGAATGTACTTCCTCAATAATGCATGCTCTAATACTCTTTGGAGAGAGTTATCCTGGGTACCGCAGTGAACAGATAAGAGAATATGTAAACAAAGCTGCCATATATATTGAGAACAATCAAAAGAAGGATGGATCCTGGTTTGTACAAATACATCTTTTATTTTTGTATAATATATATGTTCTTTATTAATATTTAAATTGATTTACATCTAGGTATGGAACTTGGGGCATATGTTTTATCTATGGAACCTTCTTTGCAATAAAAGGCTTAATTGCAGCCGGTAGAACTTACCAGAACAACGTTTGCATTAGGAAAGCTTGCAACTTTCTGTTGTCAACACAGCTCAAAACAGGTGGATGGGGGGAAAGCTATCTATCATGTGAACGAGAGGTAAATGTGTATACTTGTTTTTCCCATTCTATATATAAGTTTTGTTATTAATAATCATGTATTGTAAGAACCATGCATATTTGTTGAGAAAAGGTCACAAAAATGTCTAACTTTGTTACTAGCTTCCTCAACTTATGCACCCTATGACTTCAAATATAGATCATTTTGGCCTTCTCAATAACTATTCTAAAGGGTAAATCATCTTAATGTTCTCGTAATACCCTAGCCCATTAATAGTGCAGTTGGTCCATGTGGCTCATGTGTGGTTATAGTTGGTTGGTCATTAGTACCACTTTGAAAGTTTAGAAGGCTGATGGCTAGCTTATAATTCTTGTCGCTCCAAACATAGCACCTCTGGTTTAACCCTTTTACATGAAGTTAGGATGAAAGTGTACGCGATATGCTATACATTTGTGGCCCGTTGCACATGAGGAGCTAGGTCATAAGCAAATTTGGATGCGAAGTGTCCCTTGTTGTATGTGTTTGTTGTGTTGTGTTGTACGTTTCCATGGAGGGGTACAATGCACACTCTTGTGTGTCCGTGGACGGCTGCGTTGCATGTGTCCGCCATGGAGGGGTACAATGCACACTCTTGTGTGAGTGTGCCCATGGAGGGCTGTGTTGTACATTGCCCATGGAGCGTGCATTGTATGGGGTACAATGCACACTCTTGCATGCTCGTAGAAAGGTAAGAATGGAACAACCTAGTACCATGGGGTGATTCTAGGTATCTGCTGTGTATGTTGTGAGTTGCCGAGGGCATTCGCCCTCGAAGAGGGGTGAATGTAATACTTGTAATAGTGAAAATGGTCCATGTGGCCCGTGTGTGGTTGGAGTTGGTTGGTTTAATAGCACTTCGGAAGTTTAGGAGGGTGATGATGGCTAGCTTAATTATAATCCCTTTCACTCCAAATGTAGAGAGGTGCTACACATATGCGCGCTCGTTCCATGAGCTGGATCATAAGCAGATTTTGACACATGTTGTTACGGTTCTACCAATGCTACTGATGTGACAAATAAAGAAACATATTTTCTAAATATTTGAGAGTTAACTTATAACTACAACTGGCCAAAGGAATGAACTAAGTTACCTACAGTTTGTAGGGTTTATCTGTTAATTCATTTGTCATAGTTCTAGAAATACTATCAATATTTATTGTATGTTGCTTAGCTAGTTGTGGTCCTAATCAGAGAAAAAATTGTAACATGTGCAGATCTATGTAGAGGGTCATAGTACGCATGCGGTACAGACTGCTTGGGCAATGCTAGCTTTGCTTCATGCTGGACAGGTTCAATTTGTACATAAAATATTAGTTACTCCAAGGGAATATTCCCTAGATATAAAAAGTGATGTTTTTGAATAAATGTAATCAATCATTGCAACATTTATGAATATGAAGTTTATGTTTTGGATACATCATTTTTATTATCTAAAATGTCACTAGCTTGTCAATGGCTAGTAATACCATTTATAAATATATGTTGATTGCATCCACCTTGTTATTCTAATTTGTGTAATAAACAGATGGAACGGGACCCAACACCATTACATCGTGCGGCAAAAGTATTGATTAATATGCAGTTGGAGACAGGCGACTATCCTCAACAAGTTAGTTTTTCCAAATAATCTTGTGATACAACCATTACATTTTATAAATTTTGTTTGAACAATCTCTTTGTTCAGTTGACTATGCAACTCTTTCTCCCATTAGATTTTATGAGAAAAATCCTATATAATAATTTCATGGCTCAAACAAGTAACAAGGTGATATCTACTCATACTTTGGTCATGCTATATGCATATGTTAGGTCCTTTTCTAGTTCATTATTCTGTTTTAGTGTCACATTTCTATGTATTGCTCATTTAGATATGTAGTTGTAGCATTAAAGTTAGAAAGATGCGTTCTTTCAAGAGGTGGTAATTGCATCTTTGTGTTCTACGTATACTAGAAGTGTTCAAGTACAATATGTTCGTCTAGTTAGTACTTTGTAGCTTTATATTTTGTTTTATGCATTTACACCTTATTATGGACATCTTACTCTTGAATTATTACATACTAAGACAAAAGTTGCATAGTTACATTGTCACATAAACTACCATTACTAACCGTGTGCATGTGTTTTGATTATAGGAACATGCTGGCAACACCAACTCTTCTGTTTACTTCAACTACCCTAACTACCGCACTTTATTCCCTATTTGGGCCCTTGGGGAGTATCGTTGTAGATTACTTACCAAAATTAACTAAAGGCAACTCATGCAAAGCAAATACCATACACAACTTTATGTCACACAAGTGAAATATATTGAATGCAATAGATGAAATCCTTGTACTTTCTATCATGGTTTGTAAGTTTGTATAGCACATACAAGAATATGATGACCTCCATAAATGACTCAATTTTATTTTATCTATGAAAATACATGATATTAAATACTCCTTTGGTCATAGATATGTGAAAAAGTGGTTTCTATACAATCAAACTATCTATACTTTCATTATAGTTTGGCTTAATAAATGTTTAAAATTCTTGAGTTCCTCTACCAATAGTTTCATAACAATATACATTTTGTATACTTCATAAACATGATGCCACATGAATGAATTTGTAGTTAATATTTATTTTTAGAAAATGTGATTAAATATATAAAAAGCATAACTAATTCATTTTAAAATCAGTACCAAAATATTTTAAAAATTGCAATCTGTTTATTGGTGCTCTATTTAGAGTTCTTTGGATCTTGTTCCTGTTGCTAGTGTTTTATTGCACATGTCTCCGAACAATATTTATTTGAATTGTCATTTTGTGATGTACTTTATGTTGGTCTCGCATGATTTTTGTGCCCCTGCGTTATTACAAACTTATTACCTAGTCAAGCGATCAAAATCAAGTACACTACTAGACATGCAATGCCTAAATAGGATCTATATGTAGTGAAGCATGGCATCTACGAGGTTGTCATCACATTAATATATTTAATGCGCTCGGGATCCATTGGATCATTTTGGGTCATGTTCTATTATACTAGTGCACAACAATAACTTAAATAAATAATAATTGCAAGTTTGCAACTATGAGCAATAAATAACTAGTAGTATGAACTAGTAAGATCTAAATACCTCTAAATAGAGCACCAGAAAAAAAAATTGGTACCTGCACTACAAGATATCTAGCCTTTCGTGACATTTATATCATTGATTAGTGAATATATGTCATAATATAGGATTTGTGAAACTTGCATGACAAAAACTGGTTCAACTAGCTTTCATCTCTAACATCCTTCTATGATGAATCAAAGTTTTTCTTCATAGAATTTGTGAAGATTTTTTTCCATGGTCACTACTTTTATGACATTACTTGTTTTCATTTATTAATAAAAAATCATCATAGATTATACCAAGTGTCCAAAAAATCATAAAATCTTGCACCTTAGTCACATGGATCTAATGTGGCAGTGGTTATGGCTCCGTTTGGGAGAGCTCCACTCCCTGATTCTTTAGCTCTGTTCCTTGATTCTCCGATAGAGTGATTTCATTGGATTTCTAGGAGGGAGCAAGGTCAGCTGATGAGAATTGATTCTCTGCTGATCTCCACCAGAATATAAAAGGGAGCATGGTGAAGCAGGTTTTTTTAGCTCCTAGCTCCTAGTGTAAATAGAGAAGTGATTCTCTCCTGATCTCCACCTGAATCAGTTGGCATTTTAAGTGTTTGGCTGGTTGGGAGTAATTCTCTTCGGAGAAGCTAAAGCTAGAGCTCTCCCAAATGGCCCCTATGATGTTTTATGTACCTGCATGGCAATACATTATGACAAATGTTGTTGTCTCAATTTTATCGAAGGCCCAATTATATATGGGCCAAAGCCATTTTACTTATCATAACAATTTGAAACCCATTTTAGAGAAGTACTTATCATTGGTTGAGAGCAACTTGCATTGTATTGGTTAACCCAGGAGAGATCCTTTTCCTCTGCCACCGCCTAATGCACACCACCACCGCCAAGAAGAGATTTGTCTCCTGCTCCTATGTCGTCATTGCCACCACAGCTATAAGCTAAGTCCTAGGAAAAAGGCCGCACATTGAGGTCTACTGGGTTGAAGAAAATAGCTAACCCCTCGGTAAATCAGGCTCCCAAAACTCGTTGGAAAAGAAAGTAGATGAATGGGAGAATAACTAGCCTAATGAAAGAACCACATCAGCAGGACACACTCGCCAAGGAAGAAAATCTCTCCTTATTGAAAAGGTTAGAGAGACCCTCGAAGAAATACATATATCCATCAGACTACGAACGACAACACATGAAAGCATCCAACAAAGCAAAAGGTTGACAAGTACCACCACAAGGGCATACTAGTGAGAACAATTATTTTGCCACATATATCTTGTTAAATAGTAACAAACCAATGTTTCATCACTCAAATTTGCCACTAAAGATGGATCCTATGATAAAATGATATTTCACTAATAACCGACATAAGAATGATAAAAAAAAATTTTCTTCAAAGAAAAGAATGATTAAAACTAGTTTTTTCACAAATAGTAAGGCAAGGAGTGGCAAATTTAAAATTCGCCACAATATTTTCTCACTAATTGTGTGTCCTGAGGCGATAATTTTTATGCCACTAATAAATGTCATATCAGTGAGGTAAATATTTTTTGCCACAGATATCTTGTTAAATAGTGGCAAAACAATGATTCGCCACTCGATTCACCACTAAAGATGCTTTCTATGGCAAATTAATATGTTGTCACTAATAACCAACATAATAGTGATGAAAAGTAGTTTTGTCACAAATAGTATGAACATTAGTGGCAACGATAAATTTCGCCGCGTCATTTTATCACTGATGCTTCGTCTTCCTGTAGTGTACATATTGAAACTAGTTTTATCACTGATGAAAACTAGTTTTGTTAAATAGTGTTCATGGCAGAGGAAGAGTTGCTACTATTAGAGCATGGAATTTTTGAATTGAAGTCGGCAACTATTGCATACTAGTACGAGCATGGCAAAGATCTATTGGAGCACAAAGAAAGAGATTACAAAATACAGAGCACTCTGAAGGACCAAACAATGTTTGGAGTCAGAATCCCACCAGAGATATTTCATAATAAAGAAGACACGATATTTGTGTACTGAGGGATGAAGTAGTCACTTCGGTTGGCCCCTAATTAGCTCAAGGACGAAAAGCTTGATACCGGTACTATTTCATTTAGAGTACTCTTAACTACAGTAGTTACTGACTGGCTAGCTAATTAATTATACACCCATACAGCACTGAACGCGTAACGCCTACAAACAAAACACTAATGTTCAGAAACTTAACACACGAGCTAACTAGCAAGGAGTAACAGTTTATGGGTGCTTGACGTCTTGGGTGTATATGTAATCCGTGTGCATTTCTGTCCATTTTGACGTATCATCACACGGCAGTTGGCCCTTGTCTGCACTTCCTGCACCACCTCCCGTAGCATCACTGCACGGTTCCTGCAGATTATTCAGCAAATAGCACACCAATTATTTTACATATCTGCATATAATATATATATACTTAACTATCTGGACTTGTGGTTGTGGATTAGCATGGATATATCAACATATATATACTACGTACTACTAATAACAAGGTAATCCCCCCATCAACTGTTGGTAATACTTGAGTCGTCCAATCGCATATCAAAACGTGGGCATCCATAGTATGCAAGTGCTTGGATTGGATCATGTGTAGTGTAGATAAGAATGTGAATATGTATCGGTAGCATCAAGAATGGTGCTGCCGTTCTGGGTGCGGGCTGCTTCACATGCTATTGCCCTCCAAACTCTCAGCACAATGCAATCAAAATTTAAATAACAGCAGCAGCCAGAATGATGCACTTCTTAATACTCAAGGGAAGCGTGCGTATATACCAGCAGGCAGCCGCTCTCTGTCCTCAAGGAAGACAAGAATATACGTACTGCATCAGTATATGTCTCTCGGTACGCAACATTCTAAGTTCTTATATATATATATATATATAGTGAATTCGATTTGCTGCAGTAGCGAAGTTCCATTTTCAGAGAGGCATTTAGCATAGTAGACCAGTACTCCCTCCGTTCCAAATTATGAGTTATTCCATGAATCTTGGAGAGTCAAAGCATCTTAAGTTTAACCAAAATTATAGAAAAAAATACAAAGATTTATAACATCAAATAGGTATACTATGAAAAATCTAATGATACTTGGTTGGTATCATAAATATTATTATCTTATCAGATAAATTTGGTCAAACTTAAGATTCTTTGACTCTCTAAGATTTTTATAATGACTTATAATTTAAGATAGAGGAACTAGTACGCAAAGTAGTTACCAAGATTCAGAGAGACGCTTACCAGGGTGGTGCTTCGGCCAGTAGCAGCAGTGCCATGGTTGCCAAGGCCACCATGGGTTTCCTTCTTCTCCTGCTCCGTCCACAATAGCTTCCTGGACTGAACATCCTGGACTAGCAGCAGAGCCACCACCATGCACACAAGGCAGGCCACTGCCATGGCGGTTCTCCTCCCATGCATCATTGTGCCTTGACCAGAAACGAGGCACTATGCCAAGGCTGGTTTACTACTTTTCTTCAGTTTCTTCTCTCGGTCACTGCTTTGCTAACCATGGCCAAACAGAAGCAGCAGGAAGAACATATATATAGGCAAGCAATGGAGGTTGTAGACGACGATGGTCGATGGACGGAAAAAAAAAATTGGGTACGGCCCATACGCGGCACCATGAGGCTGTCCACTTAAATGACGACGTGTGGCAAGATCCACGTGTCGGGTTCATTATGCAGCCGTATGGTGCCGCGTACAGGAGTCCCGTACCCATGGACGTACGTACGTGCGTGGTTTATTTCTTGGGAAAATATCATACGTGCGCACCGCGCATGCGCTAGCATCTCCGATGTGATAGTAGTAAATTAACCAAAAAAATTGGTACGTGTGCCTCGGCTCACCTCGCGGTGCTGAATTAAAATCTCTGTGATCCGATAGCCCATTTGCCTGGCGCACCGCGTTGTTCACATTTGACTTTTGCACGCACCGAGTATCCTGCCAGAACACGACCCGGGTAACGAGGCCCCCCTTGCACGCCCGGCCGATCGAGGCCATGGCGCCATGCACATACCAATGCAAAAATGTTAATGTGTGGTACGTTGACCAAGTGGAGGAATAAAGCGAGGGAGACACGAGCAAGGAAGACTGAGAAGACGAAGTAAATGGCATTGCATTGGGCGATGCGACTGAGAGGGGAGGAGACCTCTGCATCGGGAGGAGCACGGTGAGTGGGAGTGCCAAATTAATGGGTTGCGATCCGAAGTCAAATCTCAAATCAGGTGCCCAGGCCGTGCGCAAGCGCAAAGCTTCTATCCCCTTCTCCTTGCAGGTTTTGGCAGAGGCTGGACACATCCTTGGGGAACGGAACAACGATGCCTTTCCACAGGAAACCAAACTAGCACACGTCTATGCAATCACATATGTCATGTGTGGATCATGGTTAAGGGTACTAAGGGCATGTTTAGTTGCAAATTTTTTTGCAAAATGACGTTGTAGCAAATTTCGTTGTTATTTAGTAATTAGTGTCCAATCATGGTCTAATTAGGCTTAAAAGATTTGTCTCGTCCATTTTGTCTAAACTATGTAATTAGTTTTATTTTTTATCTATATTTAATGCTTCATGCATATGACAAAAGATTCGATGTGACGGGGAATCTGAAAAATTTTGCAAAATTTTTTAGGAACTAAACAGGGCCTAACTGACTTTTGTTTAGAACAAGTATAATAAATAATTGTACTATGTGGTTTTTATACAGTGATAGAGAAGAGAGATGAGGAGAGAAGAGAACTGAGTTGTAAGACCAGTCTAAGTGAGTTTTATATCTTAGTTTTCAAAACTCTCATATGTTGGAAATAATGTAACAAGTTTTATCCCCATAAAACTCATTTCATCACATAAAACTTTTGTAATCTCTCTCTTTATTTATATTATGCCATGTTAGCTTATTTAAGGCATATAAAACCTCCACTCAGACTGGTCTAATTAAGTTTATAGCTAATTAATGCTCGAGCCCTAAAAAACTTTGTGAGAGAAGAAAGTAGACCATGTATTAATAAGAGCAAGTATAGTAAAGGGTTGTAAGTGGAGGAGAGAGGAGAGGAGAGAGAAGCGAGTAGCAAGTTTACAGCCGGCTTAGATACAAAAACGAAGAACTTTGTGTGCGAGGTCACTTTTTTTGTTTTCTCTCACCTAACACGTCGGATGAAATCTGAATCAGCTAGCAAAGTCCCCTGTTGTTGCCAATGCCCTCAGCAGAGAACCATACCACTGCAGCTGTTGGCTGTAGCAATTGTAGCTTTAGCTGCAGCGAACATGGCCACAGGTTACATAGGGCATGTTTGGAATCCTGACCGAGGGTGACCCCTCTGGCCCAACGCATGGCCTAGGCAACCGCAGCCTAGTTTTTGAGGTGCACAGAGCTATGTTTGTTTTCCTATCTCAGCTGGGCCTAGCCCTTTAGAGGTGGTGTTTGTTTCTTGAACTAGAAGTGGGCTAGGGAGCAACTACTGTCTCAGGGCAAGGGGGGAAACGGGCCAAGAGAGTGCAGTGCCAACCGAGCCTAGGAGAAACGAAATTCCCCCGGGCTGGCCCAACGGTGCTTTAAAGCCTTCGCTGGCCAGGCTCTGGTGGTCTTCAAGAAAACAATCAGGCCTAGCTGTATCCGCTGAGTATGGCTCAAAGGCGGAGCCAGGATTCCAAACAGGCCCATAATGCCTGCTTGAGCCCAAGGTAAATCCAATTTAAACCGCCACTTCTGCTAAAGTGCCCAAGAAGTCCTTGAAATGTTGAAAAGTTCTTCATGTCTTGTTATTTTTTACATACCAATTAAAACAAATTCAGAGCATGTCTAGCGAACACTACATGGTGCGAGCAGAGAGAACAAAAAGAGAGAGAGAATAAAACTGCGGCCCTTATGTTTCTTTAACTTATTGTACGTAATCCACTATCATGTACAACATGTCTATTTTAAGCTCTATAACCTTCCTTTTCATTGCTAATGGACTGCTAGCTTTAACTCCCCACGCTAGCTCTACAATGGGATTGCCCATCGCAATCCTAGATAGGTCACTTATACTTTTGGTTTCCCTTATTAGTAATCTTATTACAAGGTGCAAAAACATTCTCAATTTTGCCACGCGATTCCTTTTTCTAGGTGACGACGTTTTTGCCATATTTTGTTTTCATCTTGCAAACGTAACAAAGATAACAAGGGTGTACTGAAAGCTGAAGCCACTAACAATTGTTGATAACAAAAGGCATTTGGATCGCTAAGCGCTAACCGCGCATCCATATCTTGTCCATTTCTATATCAAAAGGTTTGCCAAGTAGATGGAAAAAAAACCGGCCATTTACGTCACTGAAAACTGTTTGTCAGCTAAAACCAAGGCAACGAGGATAACAGGAAGGTTAGGCTTTACTTTCAGAAAAGTTGTTTTCATGGTAAACTGCGCACATTGTCAACTGATGTAGGAGATTAACTGAATGTCTTAGATGTCAGTAGTTGCCATTATTTCTGAATACTACCTGTCTACCTGGATAAGCAGAAAGAAATGTTTCTAGATGGCATGGCAATAAAAACAGGAAGGTGGTCTGAAAAGTGCTAAAGCAAAGTTTGGCTAAGACAGTAACCTGTAGTTGAGCTGATGGTGGTTGTTGAGAAAATTGGAAGGCAATGCTTCAAAAGTTGATGGTCAGCAAGAGTCACCATAAACAAGTTTATGCCGTCAGATAAGTAAGCCCTGTTGTCCTACTAATTAAACCCCTATAGTACTAGCTCGTCAATTCCACATATACATTTTGCTTTTAGACATGTCCCGTTGTCTTATAAGTATCATACACCAAATTGGAACAATTATTGCTGCTAATGGCATTGGTAGGTAAGCAAATCAAAACTGATGATATGCAAACTAAGCCTACAATCCTAAAGAACATTATCATATACATACACTTAGATGTCGGTCGTTAACACACAAATATATTCATAGATGATGCATGTCTGCATTCAAGTTCCAAATATATTCATAGATGAACACAAGACATCAGCATATGACAAACAAAAGTCTCCTACTGTGTTCAGATCATGATTGCAGCCATCATCACTTGTCAATCTGCTGATGTATATGGGGGTGTTTGGATGCTTATATACCACTCCTTGTCTAACCTTGCCCAAAGAGAATATGGAGCAGTACATTCGTTTGGTTGGCAAGCAAGGTTTTCTCAGACTCTCTACACATTCTTGCTAGGCGCAGCGAGCCAATTTGGCTCGCCTGACTTAGCAAGGTGTGTCAAGGCATTGGCTCATATACCACCCATGTGTGTCAAGGCATTCACATATACCACCCATTTGCCTATGTATTTTTGTTAAAACTAGCTATTTTAATAGAGTTTATCAAACCAAATTAAGGGTCCCTTTGAACCATAAGAATTGTATAGAAATTTCATAGGAATCAATTTATTTTTCACATAGAAACGTAGGAACAGAAAAAAAAATCTCGCGTTCCAAAGGGGGGCCCAAAAGTCTCTATAGAAGGCCAAAGGGATTGCCCAACAGTACCAGAAAGCTCACAACCACATGTAACATATATGCACCCAAGGAAGTGCACCAAATAGTTTGGGTACTACTGGCATTATTTGTGGCGTCACTATACATAAACATCTTGCTATCATATCTTGACACAAAAAAAGGCATGAAAGGCAATGCCGTCGTTACTTTGTCACGCAATGAAAAGACTTGCTGTACCTCGTGGACAAGTAAACTATTCTTGTCCTCACGCGTTGTTGAGCAAAGTAAAAAAAATCTTTAACATGATAGTAATCTCACAGAAAAAGAAAGACGCGAAATTTCTCAAACTAATGCTTCGAACTCCAAAGCTCCCTGCGTGCTTTGCGTGCAAATTTCCAATCAAAGTAGTGGGCAGGAATTGCAGCTACTTCATGTCATAATTTTCCACACGAGAAGACAACTATTTCTGAATAAAGGCCTATATCTCCTCCCCATCACCCTACGATGATTGACGATTTGACGTGTACTGCTTGGCAAGCAAAATTTGCAGCCAGACGACAGCAATCGGATCCCAAAAATCGACAGGATAATCCTGCATGAAGACGCAACAGGACGCAAAAGGAAGGTTCGCTCTCAGTCTCTCAGCACGATGCCTGAAACTTTAGGGCTCTGTGTCTGTGTGCAGTTTAAAGGAACTCACTCACCTCGATCTGTATCTGTATATATATACGTCGTCGTCATCTCCTCCCTAGCTCGGTCCCTCCATTGATCGAAGAAGACTTTAAATACGACAACAGGTAGCTTCCAATCATCTCCTCGTCATTGCAACTTTGCAGAGAGCTACCCTGCAACAGCTAGCTTCCAGTCATGCAGAGAGACGACATCGCGACGTTGGCGTGCCAGTGCCACACGCTCGGTGCAGCAGCAGACTTCGCGAGCTTCTACATGCTGCAGCACGGGCACGTCTCGCTCGCCCACGAGCCGTCCTACTACCCGCCGGGCACCGCGGACGGTTCTTGGGGCACGTACGGCGGCCACGGCACTGGCGCCGGTGCCGGCGGCGTCGGCGCCGGGGCGAGCATGGGCGCGGGAGAACTGGAGCAGCAGCAGGCGGAGCGCGACGAGCGGAAGGCGAGGCGGCAGGCGTCGAACCGCGAGTCAGCGCGGCGCGCGCGCGCCCGGCGGAGGGGGCAGCTCGACGAGCTGTCGTCGCGCGTGGCCGCGCTCCGCGCCGCGAACGCGCGGCTGGCCGTGGAGCTGAACCGCGTGGCGGCCGCGCGCGCGCGGGAGGCGCGGGAGAACGCGCGGCTCAGCGCGGAGGCGGCCGCACTGCGGGAGAGGCTCGCGGCCGCAGAGGCCGCTGCGGCAGCTGCGGTGGCGGAGGCGGCGGCCAAGGACGTGTCGGGGAAGGGCGACGCCGGCGATGAGGAAGCGGCAACGCCAACGGACGACTAGGCAGGTGCTCGGCGGCAAAGATGACATAGTAATTCACTACTAGGACAAGATCACAAGAAGAGGGAGAGGACCATTTGCCTTTGTGCATAGCTGGTTGTGTGTTCGTAAATCGTAAGTATGTAGTCGTGGAGCTCCTGAGATTTGCTCATTCTGAATCTCCGAACACTCTGCAAAGTACAGTAGGGTACTCGATCTGGCGGCGATCGGACCGTCCACAGAGGTCGAGATCATACGACTGATGATTTTGGAATCTAATATAATACAGTTACGAGGCCATGTTTTTACTATAGAACTGAATTGATTCATGTGCAATTAACATAGCCGTTACATACTGGTAAAGGGTGGTTGTAGACTTTAGGTACGTATAGTCCAAGTCTCCATGGTGAGATAGCCGCCGGCGAGCAGCACCGCGGCCGCCGACCCAAGCTTCCGCAGCGTAGGCGAAAACTCAACAAATTATGGGCCTGGACACCATTCGGTAGGCTCAAAAGGGCCCAGTATATGCAGAACAGGAGAGTGGCAACGTCCATGGCAGTCGCGGCGCCGCCTCTTCTGTTTTGGGACACCTCCGTAGTACAGTACCCAAGCTGTGGTATGGAGCCTACAAACGTCACCAGTGGCCAGAACCTACAATGCATGGGGATCTAGAGCCGTGGCACATTTTGCAGTTCAAAGAAAACCACTGGGTTAAGTCACAAAAAAAAACCACTGGGTGCCAACCACCACGAGGAACACCTGCCGAATAGCAAAATCTCAGTCATATCCAGCCTAGCACAGATACAATGCATCCAAATCAGAACTCCTCGCTGACTATCGAGCTCGCCTTTTCTCAGGACATGATCACATGAACGACATGATACTTCACCTGAGCACCAATGGCCACCAAATGGAGTGCAAAAGCTATCCGTCCGTTCGCTGCATTTTAAGCCACTGCGGCTGCAGGGCTTTTTAGTTTCTGCAACAGTACTTGGCACAGGGAAAAGGGAGGCAGGCAGCTGCAGACTGAAACCACAGCAGACCCCTATGCAGTGCAGCATGTGGTCTCAGGATTCAGTGTAACCATGGTTCATTCAGTAGACTCCGGAAACACAATGGCGAGCCGGCGAATTACTGTTTGGACTGTAGCGTACTGTAGTATTTTGTTTTTATTTGGTAATAATTGTTCAAACATTGATTAATTAGGCTCAAAACGTTCGTCTCGCAAAGTACAACCAAACTGTGCAATTAGTTTTTGATTTCATCTACATTTAGTACTCTATGCATGTGCCGGCATTTTGATGTAATGGAAATCTTCTTTTTTATAGTGAAATTTGGTGCTAAATTGGGGAACTAAACATGGCCATTGAAAGATGCACACACAAACAGTTGGAACTTGCAATTCATTAGTCTAGAACCAAGGCATGGTAAATTCGGGTTATTTCTTTCATGGCTGTCTATCGCAACTGACTTAAGCATGAAACATATATCAGTTACTTGATTCATACCTCAACAGAAATCACATCACAATCTCATAAATAGTAGTGAAGGATGCCATCGCTCACAGGCCTTTGAACAGTAGCAAAATAAGGAAAACCTTCATATATATACCTCAGGCAGAGCACAAATGAGGATGACAGAAGCACTCTACAATCAGTTGAGAACTTGGAAGCAAAGAAGGAAAACGTAAATGAAACTGTAAGGGCATTTATAAACTACCAGTACAAGAACTCTAAAAAGGGCACACAAATGAGATCCGAAAGCCAAAACTATAGAAAATAGTCAGCAGGCCATCGTTCATATCAAGATCACAGAATTTGTCCACGTAAAAATGCTACGAGCTGGCAACTAGAGTTATAGACTAGAAGATCATAAATTCATCTCAGTGCTGATGCCATAGTAGCAAAGCATACAGAATCTTTTAACATAACACCAATGTTACGCCTCCTAATTGAGTGGCAATTCATCAATTAGTTTCCCTTTTCCAGACATGAACAGAAACAGACTTCATCTCATTACCACTCGCTGCTGCTGAGCTAACACTATTGCTAGCACCAGTCACCAGAGGAAGTGAAAACAAACATTTATACAGCATAGTCCAGGAATTTCAGTGTACCATACTACCATGATTGAGTCTCTAGCCTCTGAACCATAGAACATGGGTAAATGTTTGAATCTTGAAACACCCTGGAAACTTTTTACAGACGTGTGGTGGCTAGCCACAACTGCCAGTCTCTGGCCAAACCACGCAAAATCTGTAGCATTTCTTTTAAGGGCAGCATATCATACCATGCTGCATCAGTACCTGATTTATGTTGCCCAGAAGTCACATACTCACATTGTAACCCAATCAGCAGTAGTGAAAGATATTTATCAGTCACAGGCATTTAAGAAATATCAGCCAAATAAGCAAAACCTTCAGGTATATATCATGCACAGCACAGCCCGGATGAAGAGAGCAAAAGACATTCCACGATCAGTGCAAAACTTGGGAACAATCAAGTGTAAAAGCTTAACAGCATAAACATTTATAAACCAGCACTCTAGAAGAGAGCACACATAAAGGAGATTTCAAAAGCCACAACAAATAACAGAAGCCAACTTCACACGAAGGTCACCAGAATAATGATAAGAAGGTACCGCAAACTGCCAATTGAGGTTTTAGAATAGCACTAACTCATCTCAGTGCTGACAGCTGACGCTGGTGATTAGTACTGAGTAACTCGTTGATGCTCAGTGATGTAAGCACTGAGTAAATTTTAATGTAGCATCTATGTTATACCTCATTGTGAACCTAAGCATATTAAAGAAGTTTCGTCTCATATTTTAATAAGATTGTTTTCGTCCAGTGTGTTCCTGACAGTTGATCTAGATATCAATTTGTGTGAACATTGCATGACATGCTATTTACATAACGTACAAAAGTCAATCATGGTCAAAATCAAGTGCACCATTTGCAAGAACTATTTAAAATTTGAAAATAACCATCAATTGCTAAACAGTCCTGGCATAGTTCACTTGATAAATTACTTTTCAAAGCACATCTAAATTTGTTGAAGTCAATGGGCCGGGATGAATAAATTGAGTTCTCAAGCACAGAAAACAAGCATTTACAATGTTGATTCTGTAATTACGATGAATGTCACACATAGTAAGCAAGGTGTCAGCCCAGCAGTACAAACATGCTAGTACCCTCTCAAAAGCGAGGAAGAATTTGCTATATCATTGAAACAAGATGTATGTACAAATTGTTAAGATAATTGTTCTTCCCATTCAACTCCCAAGCATAAAAGCTGAATACTGAAAAAATTCAAGACCATAGAAGTATGATTCTAGTGGCGTGTAAACATCCTAATGCGAATTCAATGAGTGAGGTTTCTCACTTCCATGGAATGATGGAATTGCATCCAAGACATACCACCAAGCAGCCCTAGCTCAAATTTGCATCGGTGTACCCAACTGTGTCATTGAGCCACCAGCGGAACAGCGCCTTGACCTCCGCCTCTCGTACTCAGGGTCGTCAGTAGGCAGCTCGTACCGGCACACTGGGCACGTGTTCCGGATGGCGAGCCATGGGCCGATGCACGCCCCGTGGTAGAAATGCCCGCACGGCAGCCCTGTGGCGAGCTCCCCCTGTTCCATCCCTTCCTTGCACACAGCGCACCCCTGCGCAGCCTCCTCGCCTCTGACGGCCACCACCTGGAGCCGCTCCACCGCCGCGCGCGCCGCCGGCGGGGCGCCGCCCACGTCCACGACGTGCCCCGGCAGAATCTCGAACTCGTCGTCCAGCGACGCCGGGAGCAGCTCCCACCCGACGCCGCTCCGGAAGATGCCTTCAAGCTCCGCGTCGTCATCGCCGAAGTCGAACGGAGGCTCGTCGGAGAAGATCGAGTCGTCGTCCCCGCTGTCGATGCCCTCCATCACGCCCAACATCTCCCGCTCGTCGAGGAACCCGAACACGTCAGCGTCGGTCTCTCCTTCTAGTCCTGCCCCTCCCCCTCCCCCTCCCCCTCCCCCTCCGCCACCGCCACCGCCGCCAGCCCCGCTGCCGACGCCGGGGGCGGCGTCCGCGATCTCCTCCCACTCGAAGCTAGCGGCGTCGTCCTCGAGGCAGTCCCAGAAGGGCGGGGAGCGGGTCAGCGAGGGGGAGAGGCGGCGGAGGTCGGGGTCGGAGTCGAAGGAGATGGGGGACCCCGGGGTGGGGGTTAGGGTTTCGGGATCGAAGCCCGGGGAGAGGACGTGGCGTGGGCAGCCGAGATCCAACTCGATGGACTCGGAGAAGGAGACGTAGGAGAGGTCTCCGAACCCGTCGTCCCCGACGTCGAGGAAGAGCTCGTCGCCGAAGTCCGCCATGGGAGGCGGCGGCGCCCGGTGGGGATGGGATTGGGTGGGGTGGTGCCGTGGTGGTGGTGGGGGTGGTGCGGCGGCCGTTGCAGTGTGACGTGTGAGGCGTGGCGTCCCCGTCTCGTGTTGGTGTTGGGTCTCGTCACTCCTCGCGCGCAACACGTGGTCCATGACACGCCTTCCTACAGCGTTTACGTAAACTCGGAATACTCCTTCAAGTAGCGTTTGCGTTCACATGAGCCAAGTGAAATCGCCCGTCGCAGGCTCTGCAGCAGGAGGAGAACGAGAAGCGCCAGGCCAAGTGATCCAATCACCTGACACCACCTCGCCCTCGCGAGATTCCTAGGGAGGGGGCCAGGCCAAGTCGGCTCTTGCGTCGACATCGACGGGGAGAATCAGCTGTGGGCAGGCGATGAACTGTAGCGCGTGACAGCGAGAGGGTTTGATTGGATCCATTGTCTGGCCGTTCTGCGTGCATCACCTGATTGCAGCTCTGCATTTCCTGGCTATAAAGCGACGGGGCCCTTGTCCAGGCCGCGGGGACTGGAGAGGGAGAGAGTCCTCCCATCCACAAGTATTTAGCTTTTCCGCGATTGAGATCCGGCAGGGTTACAGAGGAAGCTGAATTGTGGAAAGGTGCGTGTTCTCGGCTCTCTTCCCATCTTCCTTCCCTTGTGGTTTGATTTTGTTGTGGAAGAGAGGATTCTTGCTTGGGTAGGATTGGATAATCTGAGAGTTCATTTCTCGGGGTTCTGTGGCTGTACTCGGCTTTTCTGAGGCCAGTTTAAGTAGATGAAAGTTGTTTATTTCAGTTTGAGTTGCTGAGTTATGTGCTATCTGCAATGTTGTATTGTTTCATAGAGCAGTTGTTTTGTTGATGTGAATTGTGTTGGAAGAATGGATTTTGGGAAAGCACTACTACTTAACTAGTATCTACACCAAGACGATCATGTGCCATCAGATTTATTGTTAGGCCCTTTAGCTTTGGCTGTCTTCTTACTTTTGTTTCAGGAAGCTTATTTGGTGTGCATACTCTTTGACTATGCACGGAAGACTTGTTCTCCGAATTGTTTTGTTCTTATAATGGATCTACATTTCCATTGCTTTAAGACACTGCTCATACATATATGAGAAGATTATTCTGGGTAAACAATATAAGAAATGGAAATCAAAATAGAGAGTGCATGATTCAAAGAAATCTAGATCTCATCATAGTTATATTCTAGTAAAAGAACAATTGTAACTGGCTATTCAAATCAGTGATCTATTGCACCAAGTTTCTGACTGAAAAGTTTTCACAATCAGGAGTGACAGAAAAATGGGGATTGGAGATGGATCGTCAAATGGGAACCAGCAACCGGTGCATAAGGAAATACGAGATGAAACCACGCCACTTCTTCCAGTCAAGGTGGAGGAGGATGAGGGGTTTCACGAGTTCAATGGCGCTTCGTTCTCTGGGGCGGTTTTCAATCTGTCGACCACCATAGTTGGGGCTGGAATTATGGCTCTGCCAGCAAGTATCAAGATGCTGGGCATCATCCCAGGGATTCTGTTGATCATCATTGTGGCACTGCTCACAGAGGCATCCATCGACATGCTTGTCAGGTGCAGCCACCAGGGCAAGATTACGTCATATGGGTGGCTGATGGGAGAGGTTTTCGGACAGTGGGGGAGAATTGCGCTGCAGGGCTCTGTCATCATAAACAACGTCGGCGTGCTAATTGTTTATATGATTATCATTGGTACTCTTAAACTTAGCACTCTTCCATCTACTTCGAATCTTATTTTTGCACATTTGAGATGCACACTGAAATGACTAGGTATGAGTAGTTCTCCCAGTATATCTTTTAGTCCTTTTTAACTGACACGGTGACACAGCTCTTTTTGGGCATGCCTTTGGAGCCCAAAATCAATTTTTCGTAAGGATGTCCAGATACAATTTATTATTTAAAATTCATTCCATAGCTTTAGGTATGGGTTCCTTCAGTATATTGCTTTCTGTTAATTCAAGAAACTCACCTATGACCTTCCTGATCTCTCATGTTAGAGAGAGAGAGAGGGGAAACACCTTGCGCTTAAAATGAACAACTTATGCAACTGGCTGAGATTAATTCTGGTTCTTAATAATTTCATAGGTGATGTATTATCTGGAACAACATCAGGCGATGTTCATCATCGTGGTATATTGGAGGGCTGGTTTGGAGCTCATTTGTGGAATTCTCGCCCCATTGTTCTTCTTGCCACAGCTCTTTTGGTGTTTGCTCCATTGGTGAGCTTTTAAGCGTTTGGGTATGTGTACATGTTTGCATATTGAGAAAAAGGAAAAAGTCTAGATCACCCCCTAAAGTATGGGGTGGTGTCTAATTTACCCCCTCAAATATGAAACGGTCTAATTTACCCCCTGAACTTTCTAAAACCGTCTACTTTACCTCCTGGGGCAGTTTTGGACGGCGGTTGCTACAGTAACTATGGTTTTGGTACAGTAACCGAATCTTTAAAAAATCATAGTAAATCACAGAAAAATCATAAAATAAAAAATCCAATTTTCTTAGACTCCACATGAGTAGATCTACACAATGAACATATAATATGGTATGCTTTAGTACAAAATTTTTATTATAGCTTTAAATTTATTAGGATTTTCCAATAAATTTAAAGCTACAGCAAAAACTTTGTACTAAAGCACACCATATTATATGTTCATTGTGTAGATCTACTCACGTGGAGTCCAACAAAATTGGATTTTCCATTTTACGATTTTTCTGTGATTTACTATGATTTTTTAAAGATTCGGTTACTGTACCAAAACCATGGTTACTGTAGCAAACCGCCGTCCAAAACTGCCCCAGGGGGTAAAGTAGACGGTTTTGGAAAGTTCAGGGGGTAAATTAGACCGTTTCATACTTGAGGGGGTAAATTAGACACCACCCCATACTTCAGGGGGTGATCTAGACTTTTTCCTTGAGAAAAATATCCTTCAAATATTCCCTATTGTTGGCTGCATACTATTTAAAGTAAATCTTGTCATTTTTTGCAGATTCATTGAGATACACATCTGCACTATCAGTTGCCCTGGCAGTAGTTTTTGTTGTAATTACTGCTGGGATTGCCGTCATCAAGCTCTTCAATGGAACTGTAGCGATGCCCAAACTTTTTCCAGAATTGGATGGTCTTAATTCTATCTGGAATCTTTTTACAGCTGTCCCTGTTCTTGTTACGGCCTACATCTGCCACTATAACGGTATGCACTATCATTGTACAGATACTCTTCTGATTATTCAAACATTCAGATTCACAATTCGTCATGTTCATGTTTCCACAGTTCACAGCATTGACAATGAACTTGAAGACAGAACACAGATCAAACCGATTGTGCGAACATCGCTGTTCCTGTGCTCCAGTGTTTACATTACCACAAGTTTCTTTGCCTATCTCCTCTTTGGTGAGGGCACACTGGATGACGTGCTTGCCAACTTTGACGCAAATCTTGGCATTCCATTCAGTTCAGTCTTTGATGACATAGTGCGAGTGAGCTACGCCGCGCATGTCATGCTTGTCTTTCCCATTGTCTTCTTTGCCCTTCGGCTCAACTTGGATGGGTTGCTCTTCCCAACATCAAGGCACATTTCTCGTGACAATAAGAGATTTGCCATCATCACCATCTCTCTCCTCACAGTAATTTATCTTGCTGCCATTCTCATACCAAGCATTTGGGACGCATTCCAGTTTACTGGTGCCACAGCTGCCGTCCTAATTGGTTTCATATTTCCTGCCATGGTCATACTTAGGTAACTAAATGTTTATTCTTGGTGTATATTGCCTACTGGCCAAGCCATTCTGTATAATACGTAATATGGTGACTTGAATTTCTGCAGGGATTCTTATGGAATCGCAACCAAGCGTGACAAGATTCTGGCTGTAACCATGATCGTGCTTGCTGTTCTGTCAAATTCTGTTGCCCTATACAGTGACGCGATGAACATCTTTTGTAAGAAGGAAGTGGCCTGAACTTCAGATTTGAAAAGTAGTCAGTGATGGATGAAGAATGGTCTCGTAATGCAAAACTCGATGAGACCAAGGAAGATGATGCACTTGGATTCTGTGAAGGAATGTTTTCTTTATCAGCACCTCAGAATTTGGCCACTTGAAAGAATCTGATGATTGAAGTTTCCTGGTCTTGTGTACACAAATCGGCTCAGTGAGAATTGAGCCGCTTGAAATATATGTATGTATATTCTATGCGGAGAGTAAGTCTTGGAAAAAAGCTTTCTCCACAATAATGTACAGTTATGCCAATTTCTGAGTTTAGTTAAATTTTGTGAAATGTGGACATGGGTGTCTTGTGTTGAATGATTCAGAATGATATGATTACATACGTCGCTACCATATCTGTTTTTGCCTTTCTGCTGTTATCAAGGGGCACCATTTTCTCGAGCTGAATCTTTCTGCGTCTTGAAAGGTCACGAGTCACTACGCCAATCAATCACGAAAGCAAATTAGGCACTCTCGGCCAAGGCTATTGCCGTGAGCTTGTGAGAGGGATCCCTGAAGAAACAGAGATCACTATTCTGAGCACATTATTTCCTGCAAATTAAACCCTCTGTTCGGATTCTTAGCATCAAGCGGGCCAATGAGCGCAGTGATAGAATCGTCGGGATCTCTAATCTCGATAGGCCTATCATTCTGTCAGTAGCCACCTGTTTTTATCATCAGTCAACAAAAAAGTGGCAACATGTTTTCTGTCACTAGCAATCTGGTTTCAAGTAGCAAATGAGTTTGTTTAGGCAGAAACTCTTCAGATAACGACAGTCCAATCAAAGCATGAAGATAGATTAATTACAGGTGGCGGGTTTACAGCCACAAGTTCCGGCGTTTAGGCAGGAATCAATCGGAATCAATTGACAGGGACTCAAATGATGACATGTTTCAATAAACAACACAGTTTCATTTGCGTTTTGCAAGCCACCTCGTGAATTTTCTATTGTCTGTTCTCCACATCAGTCTACAGCAAAGAGTAGGTTAAAAGAGTGATTCAGGTTCACCAAGTCAGTCTAGCACTAACAATTGTTTATTCTTCCGCTTAGCCCATCTTGTGAACGTCGTTTCAACTTGCAACTCTGGTTCCTTGTATCTCAACATTTCTGATATCTTCCCACATCAAACATACTCTAGCGTGAAGCGACCAGGGTTCCAAACATCACACTTTGGCCAATTTCGAGTTTTCTTGGTGATTTTTTATTAGGGCCGATCCCAATTGGTCAAGCCTCCGGGGTGGCATCCCCGTGACCAGAGTTTGAATCCTTGATCAGGCGAATTTCTCACAGGTAAATGGACCGGCCCTCTCACCGCGTAACGGACCCCTGTGTGTGGGCGGGGCGTGAGGTTCGGGGGTTTTCTTGGGCTGGTTGAGAAGTCATCTGTCTTAAGCTAAAATAGTTTGGGGGTGTCTACCTCCGCAACTCGAGTTTTTTTCTTTAAATTCTAGTTTGTGTTGTCTTCTTTCGACCGGAAACCTTAAGAGCATATTTTGTTTTTGGGTATTTCATAATTCCAACTCATTGTATGGATATATGTTCAATAATGATGAGTACTTATGAAGATTTAAAATATCAATGGAATTTGGTGTTTTCGATCAAGACCAATAAAGAACCTGATACCAAATCACAAAACCCCTCTATGTAGCTATTAGGCTCTTGTCGTGTAACATATTACATATCATCTGGTTCTAAGTTTTGGACTTTACATAGATATTTGTATTTTTCGTATATTATTATTTTAAGATTCTGTTATACTAGTTTTTTAATCATAAGCTAAGTACCCATTGACAACGAGACGTCTATGGTCACTTTGCTTATCTTGAGATTTGCTAGTCCTGTATTTTGAAGGTGCTTAAAGATATAATTATACATATGTACTTCAATAGGAATGGTATGCGTACATGCATTTAGGGCGCGTTTGACAGGGTTATAGATTCTCGTAGCAACGTTTTGGATCTAGATTATTTCTAATGAATCAGGACTACTTCGTAGAATTGTTTGGCTAGCTCGTTGGATTCTTGAAACTGGAACTCGAATCAAGAGAAACCAATTTTTTTTAATGTTTTTCTCTACTTGTACAAAAACAAGAATAGGTTCCAAGTAATTCTCTCTGGAACATTTATCCCTTCGTGACGTTTGGCAGTGATTCTAATAATCTGCTCAGCTGAAACTCACTGTCAAACCCATCCTTAGTGTCTACGTGACTGAATGAAAAAGATTATTAAAAAAAATCAAACGCACTGTAGTAGCTCAGCAGCTGAGTAGACTTCTCGCTATCTCTCAATTATAGGCCCAATATACTCGAGATTCAGGGCTTTACCCAATTTTGTCAAATGGCCCAAGCCAAACGTAACGGAACTCCCGTGACATGTAGTAGAAACAAATCAAAGTGTTTTTGGGCTTGCTTTGGAATGGCTGCAACTTCGAGGTATATATAGATAGATCGATTGGAGTAAACTAGATTATTTTAAAAAAAATATTTATATTTAGTCTAAACTATACACAAAATAAGTTATTTTAACACTCCCTGTATCCAAAGATTTCTTAAAGCTAGAACTATCAGCTTTTGAACTTGACCTCTACCCACAGAGCATAAGTAAAAAGGAAAAACAAAGGTAGGAAAAAATAATGATGCGGAAATGCTCTTGCGACTGTTATCTTTTCCTTAAAAACCCAAGTAAGCAGATTCCATGTTAAAGAAACTAATCACTTGGAATAAAATAAGCCACAGCCGGCTACTGCTTCTTTGACTCCTCTCACAAATTACTATTTTTTAGATAAAGAAATTTTATTTGAGCCTCTGCAAGAGTTTTGCACTCTATCATTCATTATTACATTGTTTTGGCCACCAGCTGACGTAGAAAACTCACAAAAAAACGTCAAAAAAACGTCACAAATTACTATTTAAGCAACTGGCTGCGGCTTATTTTAAGTGCAACCGAACATCATGATGCTCATCTAGCATTGAACTGTATACGTGGTGCAAACATTCCGATAAACTTTTCAAGATGCGATTACCCCTTGAATGAAACTGATACACTGAAGTTGAACTGTTGAAGCAGCTAGCTGCGAATTGTATCGAGATGTTTCACATCCGCTAGTGTTCTCTGCCCTTCACACATCAAAACTCGGTTATCTAGCTTAAGCTTCCCGTTGACGATTTGCACTGTCACTTGGGGTGTGTTTAGATCCAAAAACTTTTCATAAAAAACTACAGTAACGAATCTTGCGGCACATGCATAGAGTATTAAATGTAGATGAAAAAACTAATTGCATAATTTGGTTGGAAATCGCGAGACAAACGTTTTGAGCCTAATTAGTTCGTGATTTGACACTAAAGTGCTACAGTAACAAATGTGCTAATGACGAAGTAATTAGGCTTAATAAATTCGTCTTGCGGTTTCCAGGCAAGCTATGTAATTAGTTTTTTATTAGTATCCGAAAACCTCTTCCAACATCGCACGGAACAACCGATGTGACATTTTTTTAAAAAAAAATTCACCCAACTAAACCAGCCTTAGAGACCACTTCAACCCTGCTGCGCTTGACCTGCAAATTGGCATATGCAGTGCAGGATGCGTTGCTGAGCTGGTTGTTTACGTGTGAAGTGTCGTCGGACATTAAAAAGTTATTTTGCATTTCCAATGAGATGCGTCAGTAACATGCAACCCCTTGCTTATCAAAAAAAAAAAACATGCAACCCCTTGCCCCGTGCCTGCTGCTTCACATCGTCATCATATATTTGAATGAAAATTAAATCTAAGCTTCCAAATCAAATGCATATATAGATAGTATTTGACTGAAATGTGGAACAAGCAAGAAGCAACCTTGTCTCTGACATTCGTTTCAAAAGACATACTACTGTCACATCACATGAGATGATCAAATTAAACGAGCACAGAGAAAAGGGATTGTTTAACGTTAGTTAACAACTTAACCTCCAGACGTCAACAGGGAAAAAAGCTAGCACTAACTGTACAAAATCAACTGCCAGGTGGGGCCAGCACAAACTGGGCCCACTTATCAGGGACAGGCGTTACTGCCACCTCGAGTCAGCAAAGCAAGGACACACGCTTTTTCTGAAAGCAGCAGCGTCCTTTGCCTTTGCCGTTGCCGCCGCCGGCAGCGCTAAAGCGAGTTGCTTCACATGCTAACGCTCTCTCCTCGTCTTTTGTTCAGGTCGCGCCAAACCCTTTTTCTTCTGTTTTTCCACCACAATACCTCCAAATTTGCCCCAAATTCGCGCGACATTGGGTTTCAAAACTCAAACCCTCCTCAAATTACGGTCGCCAGCTAACTAATCCAAACCGAGGGGCCCAGTCCGCTTGCATTAACAAACCACCCCCCGCTCCCGCCGCCCCCATCCGCTGCTCCGCTCCGTTACCCTTTTCCCCTCCGATCGCGGCGGCAGCTTCCGCGAAGGCCTCCACTAAAAAACCGAGCTCGCCACGCCACGCCACGCATCTCCTAGTTTTTCTCCTCCGCCTGCCTCGAGTCCCGCCACCGCCCCCGGGACCGGGAGCCCCATCACTCCATCAGTCCCCTAGCTCGCTCGCCTTCCGCTCCGGCGCGAGCTCCTCTCCTCTCCTCCCCTCCCATCCCATCCCCATGGGCGCCGTGGCGTCGACGGTGGCGGCGCGCTTCGCGTTCTTCCCGCCGACCCCGCCGTCGTACGGGGTGGAGCCGCCGCCGTCGCCGGCCGCGGCGGCGGCCGACTCGGAGGTGGTGGAGCTCAGCGGGGTGCCCGTGTCGCGGGGCCGCGGCGTGGAGGCGCGGCGGCTGCCCACGAAGCGCGGCACCGAGGTGGTGGCCATGTACGTGCGCCAGCCCGGGGCGCGCCTCACGCTGCTCTACTCCCACGGCAACGCCGCCGACCTGGGGCAGATGTACGAGCTCTTCGTCGAGCTCAGCGCACACCTCAACGTCAACCTCATGGGGTATGTATATATGTAACGTGCGCTCTCTAGCCCTCGCCGCGCTTTGCTGCTTCGACTGGACTGCGTCGAGATCCTGTCTGTTAGTATTACGCTGTGATGTTAGTATTCGGTTGCTTCATTTCATTTGGTAAACAGGAATACATATTTGAGCTCATTTTAGGACCTTATTGTCGGCATTGGAGGTTTTGTCTGTGCTAGTTTAGAACTTGCGACTTGCCTGGTTGCTCGTGATTGTTCGGGTGTCGGGTGCATTTGGGAATTGGGATCCTACAGTTAATCGTGCAATTTTGGGATCTGTAGCTGCTTTAATTACTTAATTAGATGCTTAATGTTGTATAAATCTGGCATGTCATTTGGATTGAAATTGTGATCCAGAATTTACCTTAACTGGCTGGGGGAAAAGTTAGTGTCCAAGGTTGTGCGTGTATTATTTGGATTGTGTGTTTGTGGAAGGTAGTCTTTGATTCTGTTGCTAGGTTTACTTGTTTGTGAATTCATGTGTTCTTAATTGTTATATAAAGTCGGGAATGTCCCAAGCTGCAACAGTGCATCTTATCTGGATGTGTGGTTCGGAAAGTTGTGCTGTCCTGTTATACAGTAGATAGATTTCATTGAAGCTGGTAATTGTTTGCTAGTGCATAGACTGCATACTTAAGTTGACTGGAAAGTTTTGATGTTGATGTGCTGTACTATTGATTGAGGGGCACGTCTGCTTCATTGTCAGTACTGGAGTTGTTTGGAAGTTATTGGATTTGGGGAAGGAAGACGTTCATTTATATTGGCGCCTTTGATTGTGAATCTTGTTTGACCTGTTATTGAGTTTAATAATTCCATTAGTACTTAGTACGTAGTTAGTACCTAGAAATGCTACGTTAGATGTAGTGGGACCCATGTTGGTTACCATTTTCTTTGCTAGAATTTGGATGACATCACTAATATATGGGTGTCAGTTGCTCCTGATCAAGATGACCATCCATTCACTTACCCGAGCTTCTGGAAGCTGTCTACATTTTTCTAATAAAACAGGAGTACTAATTAATATATAAAAATGAATAAAAGAGAGTTTTACAGGAAATGAAAGAAAAACGCAAAATATTACAAGAATCCTTCAAGCCAGTGCTCAATTTCTGCAAGTTATTTTCTGTGCTCTATGGATAACCAAGGTAAATACCCATTTGAAAGTCTCTTCACATCTTCAGATGTTTGGTTGAACATTATTGAAGATTGGACCATTTCAGACACTGCAGATATTCTAACTCATTACAATAATGTGTCCTGCGTCTGGGTCAGCTAGCCTTCGGGGTGTTTCTCGGCCCGTGCGCGAGAAGCTTCTTCTCAATGCAATGCTGTGGGGGTGGTCTTTCCCCCGTGGGTTGATTTTTTTTATACTTTGGTTACAACAGTTGTCCATTGATTTTTCTAGATCCAAGTTAGAGATTTGAGTGAACCAGGTTTTACTGAGGGAATTAGGCATTTCCGGGTTGCAGGCTATGTTTAATAAAAGTGATGGGATGAGCTGTCGGTTAGAATAACTTAGTTACAGTGGATCTATCACTCTGACCTATTTGAAATCTTGCGAATGGAGGATTTGGTCTGCTCTTTTATCCCACTTTATTTTCTGGTTGTTCATTTTGTTTCTTATTGAATATATGAATTCCACTTATCACCATATTATAACTTTTATCCTATTTTACCCTTTTTGTTGTGTATAAGCCTAGCTACAATTTAATATGTAGTTTGACTTCATAATTGGTGATTGATTGCTAGGCATTATCTATGGCTGTTTTAACCTTTCTATTGTGCTCATGATATATTTGCTTTTCATTTCAATGCTCGCCAGTCCTGATCCTTTTGATTCCTTTGAACTTTGTATTCCTGCTATGCTCCATGTTAGTAACTTCTGACCTGTACATTTTTCTACAGTTATGATTATTCTGGGTACGGACAATCATCTGGGAAGGTATAAATTCAGCTTTTATCTAGGAAAGTCCTTTTACCCCTCTTCTCATGCTATTTTATGAGTTCCAGCTCCTCTTGTGCATGAGCATGACTGATCAATTTAATTCCATTTGATTCTGCAGCCAAGTGAGCAAAACACGTATGCTGATATAGAAGCTGTTTATAGGTGTCTTATAGAAACATATGGAGCCTCTGAGGAAAACATCATTCTATATGGTCAATCAGTGGGGAGTGGCCCTACTTTGGATTTAGCATCCCGTTTGCCTCATTTACGAGCTGTTGTTCTGCATAGCCCAATTTCATCTGGTTTAAGAGTGATGTATCCTGTAAAGCATACATATTGGTTTGACATATATAAGGTGATTAATTTACTTGATTCCTTTTAATTTGACCATATACTTGATCTAATCTCTACTAATTTATTTACAGAACATTGACAAAATTCCTCTGGTCAAGTGCCCTGTATTAGTTATACATGTGAGTATTCCTCTGACATCAAGTTTTCTTTAATAATGTTTAGTTCCATGTGCGCACATGCATGTGTCTCTATTGCCATTAACTTTTGTCTTGCATGTAGGGAACTAGGGTTCAAGGCTTTATATATTTGATGGTTACATACCATTTTCCCACTTTGTTCTTTTCAAAATGTGTTCCGAGTTTCAAGCTTGTTATTATCAATGGAGCATTGGTGTTCTTACATTTTCATTAAGCTCTACACTTGTATGAAGCTCAGTGGGGAACGTTCATGCAATTTTATTAAGGTCTACACTTTTGAGATCAATAATAAAATGGAACACATATTAGGCATTATGTCTGTACGTACCATCATACAATACAGTATTACACTACTTATTCCCTACAATACTGTTTTTAGTTTCCAGAATTCAAATCATAAGGTGCCTTTAGCCTTTCAAAATCTGTACCAAGTTTCTGCATATAAATTCTGGTTATGGGTGCCATACGCAGGGGGTTTTAACCAAATCAGTGAATTATTCCATGTGCAGGGTACAGCTGATGAGGTTGTTGACTGTTCTCATGGGAGGGCACTATGGGAACTATCCAAAGTGAAATACGAGCCTCTGTGGGTCAAAGGAGGGAACCACTGTAATTTGGAACTGTACCCAGAATACATTAAGCACCTGAAAAAATTTGTCAATGCCATAGAGAGATCGCCACCTGTTAAAGATGAATCTCCAGAGAGTTCAGATCCTTCAGATCCTAGTGAAACCGGATCCGAAAGTGCGGAGAGCTCGCGGAGAAGCACCGATATCCGGGACAAACCAAGATCAAGCATTGATCATAGGCCTAGCATTGATCGAAGGGAGAAACCTAGGGGAAGTATAGACAGGAGAGATAAAAGCAGAAAGAGCGTTGATCAGCTTGACAAACCACGGGCTAGTGTGGATCAACCTGACAGGCCACGGAAGAGCATTGATCGGTTTGTATATACATTTTTATGGTTTCTACTTTACATTCCCTTGTGGAACTTTGTTGTAACCCGTATTCTGTTTCCTGCTCTCCTGACTCTTGTAATGCCTCGGTGTGACAGCTTTGGCGGGATGATGAGGTCAGTCAAATTGTGCAATATTGACTGTTTCACTGCGGCTTCCGGGAGCTGAAAACATCAGAAGGTTAGTACTTGGTAGTGCCGCTTAGCCATCTGTATGTATTCCAAATTTTATAATTTATTATTCAATTGGGTGTTTTTAGTGTGGCTGTTTAAAAGGTGTATTGGTCTGAATGAGGGTTTGTATTTGTGTTCCCTGAATTGTTTGTTCCTTGAAAGGAAACAGCCATAGTTTCCCAACCACTTCCTTTTTTTTTCCTTAAAGTCATTCACTTGTTACCTGATGTAGTCGAAGAAAAGCCTCCCCTGCAAAGCAATGAGAAGCACTGTCGTTGCATAACTGTAAATATGTTGTACTATTGCACCTTTTTTTTTGTTTTATGTTACACTCCACAGAAACGTTTCATAGATGTTGATCGGACTTTAAGTGGCAGTTTTCTTTTCCCTTCTTGTGGTCATGAATGAAAGTTTACCTGGTGATTGTTTACCATTATATCCTCGCTGTTCTATTACTGCCCGATTCTGTGGCATCCTTTCCTTGCCACGGGTCCGGAAACGTTCGTAGCCGCGGGACATGGGGTCGCAGCAGCAGCTGGCTCTACGCGACGGCGGGGCTACCTCTACCTTATCTACGACAGCAGCGTTAGAGGCCGCGGGCCCCGGGCTGCCGACTCGTTTGTAAGTGTGTACGTCACTCATTTGACTCGTTTGTAAACTCTATTTACTTAACGAAATGATACACAAGTCTCTTGTGTATTTTTAAAAATAAAAAATGATTATGCTGAACAATGCCTACGTTTGCTCTGAAGAAATAAAAACGTAGCACAAACCACTCATCCATATGTCATTTAAGGTACGTTTGGTTCTCGAGCTAGTATAGCCTCACCTAGTCGGCCCGAGCAAGCTTGCCTTGACAATGCTGGCGAGCCGAATTCGCTCGCTCGTAGCAGCAAGCAAAAACCATGCTAGCTCAGGTTCCAAGGAGGCCTCACCCAACAACCAAACGCTTGTATCTTTCTGGTTCTTGACTCAACGAGGTTATACAGTACTCCTCAAGAGAACCTAATGTGTCATTATTTCTTGAGTTTATCCAATAGCCACTCTGTTGTAAAGAAGAAAAATAACGATCAGCTGCATACATGCTTATCGACTGAACTCGTTTTCTTCGATCTGGAACAACTAATGTAATACTGCAAGCTTGTTTATCGTCGACACATGTAGACGACTATAAACAAAATATTTGCATATAATCTATGGCCTAGTTGTGGTAAAAAAAAAGTTTAATTTGTTTCGTGAAATTGTTATGACGTGGGAACTTAGTACCGTATTGAATGTTGTGTGTAATAACATGCATGTACTACCTCCGTTCCAAAATAAATAGTTTTTTAGAAATTTTTAGACAGATTAAGGATGTTGACAAAAGACTCTTTTTCTCTCTCTCGAAGGATATCTCCTAGATTTAGCAGTTATTGTTTGTATATACCCATAACTAGCTTTCGCATTGGGAAGCAATATCATATGTTTTCATAGAATCTTTTTTTTTATAAATACTAGGGGCATGCATGTCATTCTCCTATCTCCTTATTTTGTCTAGTGCCAAAACCACTAAGCTTTCACGGATAGAGTGAATATACCATTGATAGCAGACAAGACCAAGAACAGAGATATAGAATAGCAACACGGGCCAGGTTAACTCATGGCATCCACGGAAGCAACACAAGGACGTCTGAAATGAGCATGAGGGTTCAAAGAGGTTTCATTTCACATTTAGACTTTGGATTTATTTCACCAACACGATTATACAACTTCAGTTCTAATGTTGGACTCAAGTCGATGTATCTGGTCTTCCCAACCCTCTTGTTCTTCCTCACATGTTGCCAATCACAGAAATGTCAAGCATCCTCCTTCATCTGCTGTCAATCACAGAAATGGCAAGCTTCCTTCTTCACTGCTGCTATCACAAAAATGTCAAGCTTCCTTCACCTGTTGCCAATCAAAAGAAATGTCAAACTTCCATGGATAAAAATGCGAATACAGTCATAGTGAGGTAAAGTATAGCAAGATAATAGGGCAAGCTCACATAGGACAGAATGCCAGATAAGCTCATTTCCTACACTAATTATCTTTACAAAATATGAATTATGCATTGATGATTGCTTAAAAGAATGGTTACCCATAAGTAAGAAGCCATCAATACTTACCAAGAGACGCAGATATAACAAACATAATCATTATCATTATAACAAAATAACTGCATCAAACGTGTAAACAAGCATCAACAACACAGATGTTGACACATTTTCCCTTAAGTAGTGACCAAGCCCGCTTGTGTCTTGTGACTCATAGGTGGGTACCACATATTTTACGTTATTAGACTTCAATAGTTAGTTAAAAGAAGAAGTGAGAATAAACTCACTGGAAAAGGGCCTCAATAAGGAAAACTTCTCCCTCTGCCAATGACTCACACAGATGCTGACACATTTTCCCTTAAGCAGTGGCCAAGCCAGCTTGTGTCTTATGACTCACAGGTGGTACCACATATTTTACGTTATTAGACTTCAATAGTTAGTTAAAATAAGAAATAAGAATAAACTCACTGGAAAAAAGGCCTCAATAAGGAAAACTTCTCCCTCTGCCAATGACTCGAGAGAAACGCATTAACAAAAAAGTAATCTATGTTTCTTGCCAACCTGAGAAAATTTTACAAGGGTTGCGCGATAGCAAGAAGCTTTGAGAAAGCAAGGATTCTCTGCTGCTTATACATGTCGGTGTTTTGAGAACCGGCGAATAAATTTAGCACCGCGCTACTCAAAAGAATCGATGGCTAGCACTCGAGATATAAGGAATTTATACTAGTTCGAGACGAAGCCCTACATCCAGTGCCGGAGACTAAGTACGTGTTCCTCAAGTTCAAGTGCTCCAAACGGCTTACATCGGGGGGTATGCAAGCTAGGGTTCTATAGGTAGAAGAGATTCAAGGAAGGGGAAATCGATCCTCTAGGAAGAAGGCCTGGCTCCCCTTATATAGCCATGGGGGCTAGGTTACATGCAGAAGTGTAGGGTTCTCCCAGCCCGAGTGGTCAGGAGCCCGAGGGAGGGAGAAGATAGTAAACTTGGTCAACAGTCTATCCGGTCTTGTCAGCATGTCCAGGCATGGTCGTCGAGATCTTGCTCCACACGCCAAGTCATGTCATACGGTGGTGGTACTGCACCGGTCGTGGCGGCACTATGCCAGCCGTGGCGGCGCCATGGGAATGGTGGTTGTTCACCAACTCTCCTGTATGGCATGGGCCTGTCGTGGTCGTCGTGGCCTCCATCCTATCGTCCGTTTCTTCGGGGAGAAGTCATGATGTCATCGTATGGGGAGGAGTGGCTGTCCATCGTGGGCTACCTGCTCCTTGGGTCGTCGCCCCATTGCCCCGACCTTTCATTGTCGGGTCGGGGGCTTTGGAAGCAGCCGGTATGGGAGGAGCTGGCTCATGTGGCCGTGATTCCCATACCGGAGTTGGTGTGATCGTACACCCGTGCATCAGGCTGGACGGGATTTGGACGGTGTTGAGCCACGCGGAATGACATAGTTGAGTCCTAGTGTTGTCTTATGTGTCAGCGGGGTGCTGCCCAAGGTGAGGCTCTGCCCTAGGGCCTGGCGGTCATAGTGGGATCATTCTCGTATCCGGCAGAATGCACGCGTGCACGTCCCGTCCGGGCAGGTGTATTCAATGCGCCCACCCACATCTCATCCCTTCCTTAGCGGATGAGGCAGGAGGTGGTCGAGGGCTCTGCGCGATGCGTGGTCGAGAGGTAGGAGAGGTCGAGGCGGGCCTCGTATGGCTTGGGGGAGAGAGGTCGAGGCAGGCCGCGGCCCAGCTGAGCCGAGGTTGTCTGGCCCATCCTAAGCGACTCTCTTATCCATGTCTTGGGTGTATCCCGGTTATATACCCCCGACAATACATTTATGAACCTCCATTGCACAAATCCAATCCCCATTTGAATCAGCAATTGAAAACTCACAAATTCCACTATAAACAACGTAAACAAAGAGACAATAGATGCCGGAGCAAAAGCTCCAGTACCATAGATTTCTAAGTCTACTTTCATAAACCCAAGAAACATACAAACACCATAATAACAAGAAGGCCTGACACTAACAGTGTTCAAAGCATGGCAAGACTTGACAAGATAACAAACACGTGTGGTGGACCGGTGGTAGACATGTATAAAATCGACAGCCCAATCTAATGCCACCTTAGAACCAAGTTAGCAAAAAAATCACATTTTAACTAGAGGTAGGCACTGTAGTAGCAAGAGTAATATGATAATATAAGGTCAAGAGGTAATGTTACGTAGCGGTATGGGCTGATCATTTTGGTGGGGTTGTTCTTTGATGCCCCTCACACGGTATATTAGTTTGGGTAGTAAATTATCTGCCATATAGCGGTAACCTTTCTCATGCATGACTTCAAAGCTGCTAACAATTCCATTTTCTCGACTGCTGCTTTCCAAATTGGAGTCAACTTTATACACTTATCATTGAGTAAATTTTCTAAAGCATTTTTATCTTTCTCAGTCAATTCTACTGAATTGTGTTTGTGTAACTGTATTCCCAATTCTTCAATATCATTGAAAGAAATCTCAATCCACATCAAAGACGGAACTACAAGGTTCGTGTGCCAAATTTATAGAGCCTTGGGAATAACATTTCATGATTTCCAGTCCAAAGGGGTCTAGATTAGCTAAACCGATGACATGTAGTTTTGTGTGCCTCAACACAAACTAAGGTAACATATTTCTATCTTCTTTTTTTAGACGTTCAGATCCAATGGCGGACACAGCTTCGTAACATTAGGTGTACATGATATTTTTTTAAAAAAATCTTAAAACTATGTCTAATAAATAAATATTGGCAACAGTACATATGACATTATTAATAATTTTTAACAACTTGTTCATATGTTGGACTCATGTATATTCATATATAGTTTCTAGTACAAACACAACAATCTTGTCATATTAAAAAGTAAGGTAAATAAGGTGGCTATCTTATGACTATTATTTATGTTGACATGTTATGGATGTGAACGGAACACAACAATGGGCACGCCTATTTATAGCTGCTCATGGCCACTATGGTATTGCAAAAATATTTCTATATTTTTTTCCTAGTACTTATCTATTTGTTAGATATTTGTAGCATGCAAGAATATCTAGACCTAAAGTATCCTAGTTTTTGCTATGAAATATAACAAATATATCTCATTACTGCTCATTATTTGTCTAGAAAGTTCTGCAAATATACATCGCTATCTTTAGCACCACAATTTAATGTATACTTATCTCCATTAGTCGTGTATAATACTATCTTTAAATCTTTTATGCTTTACCACCGTGGCCTCCTACACTAGTGACAAGTTCGGCTTTTCCTTTATCTTGTACATCTTTATGAGAACATCACTCCTTTGGATACACAAGATGCTCCTCAAGTTTTATTAACAAAAATATGGGATGGCACACTTGACATGTGGATTATCGGTCAACCTATAGTCTTTCTATTTTTTTTCTTCTCTCTCCTTAGTTGGTTCTTCCTACTCCCGATCCATCTGCATAGGGTGGCGACCTCCTCCTCTCCCCTCGCGGCTGTGCTCGCCTCGATGTTCTACAAGACACTCGCCTAGGCGCGCTTATGCGCTAGGCGGAGGGGCATCACCTCGCCCAAGGGGATAGGCGGACGGCGTGCCCAAATCTAGGGCTGCACTGCTTGAGGGAGGGACGACAGGTGACGGCGGAGGCGGTGAGCACGCCAGGAATAGGCTAGCGGTGGGCATGTCCAGGATGAAGGTGCACAGCGAGCGCGACTGGAGGTAGCGGGCGGAGGCTGGGAGGAGGGCGGGGCAGAGGCGATGGCACAAAGTTACTTAGGCGACGTGCGCGGCCTGGAGGAGATAAATGCAGCACCTACGAGCGAGGAGCGGGGATGAGAGGTGGCAGAAACAGGCGCAAGGTTGGGTGGAGTGGTGACTTAGGTCGGGAAAGATAATGTGTAGTAGATAAGGTGAGCTGAGCCACCGATGAGCGAGGAGCGGGATGAGAGGGGGCAGAAACGGGCGCGAGGTTGGATGGAGTGGTGACTTAGGTCGGGAAGGATAATGTGTAGTAGATAAGGTGGACTGATCCTTTTTTTATTTTTAATCTTTATGTACAACTTTAAGTACACAATCTCGAGCAGAAGGGAGGTCACGGCCTGTGCGGGAAGCCAGGCACGAGACGGCCCGCATGGTAGGAGGTTTTTTTTTTGTTTTTTCCCTCGAGATTTTGTTCTGCCTCGCAGAGTCTGATCCTAATTTTTTCCGATCATTTTGCCCCTGTGGACGATTCCTCTGGAAACTTACTTCCTCCATCCCAAAAGAATGCAATTCTAGTACAATATCACGTTTTACTACCTTAAATTTGATCGATTATAGGTAAAAAAATATCCATATTTATGATACCAAATAAATACCATGAGATTAATTATGAAATGTATTTTCATAATAAATTAATTTAAAGCTATAAATGTAAATATTATTCACTAAAAACTTGGTCAAACGTGAACCACTTTTTGTGGCATGCAACCCATAACTGCATTCTTTTCAGGACTGAGGTAGTATTAGGTGTAGAGATTAAACATCAAAAAGTTATTTATTTTACAATGGACGGAGTACGCTTGTAGGACAGTATCTACTGTCGGATTGTTTGTATCAAAATGTGTATGTGTATGTGTCCATCTATTTTTTTTTACTTTGGAATAAATAAAAAAATGTTAGTATTAAGCAAGGCTTACTTATTCTTGTTATAAATTCTCTCGCTAAAATCTATTGTTGGAAGAGGCGAAATTGTTGCTTCATAAATCAAAACCTCGCTACCCATGTCCATTTTTTCTCTCATTGTGAATGTCACTGCATAGAAAATGATTTTTGGGAACGTTTGGTTTTTTTAAGGGCGGCTGTGGTTAGAGCCGCCCCTATAGTGGCGTGCTCGGGCCCTAGTGGTCTGGCCGCCCTTACAAATGCACAGTAGGACGGCTGGTGTTTGAGCCGCCCCTACAAATAGGCATAGTAGGGGCGGCCGGTGATTGAGCCGCCCTTACAAACCACCCCATTTGTAAGGGCGGCTCAATCATCAGCCGCCCCTACAAATAGATGTTGAATATTTAAAATGAAGTATAAAAATTTGATTTTTTTTAAACGACTTTGGATGGAGAAACACCTAAAATAAAAGTTGGTGATCTCAAAAGGTTATGAAACTTTGTGGTTGACAACTTTTTGATTTGAAGTCATCTTGCCCACGAAAACTATGTATGAATTTCTCATATTTGAAATTTAATTTTTGTAAACGACCTTGGATGAAGAAACTACCAAAATAAAAGTTATAGTTCTCAAAAAGTTATGAAAAAGTTTGTAGTTGACAACTTTTTTATTTAAAGTCATCTTGCCCACGAAAACTATGTATGAATTTCTCAAATTTGAAATTCAAATTTTGTAAATGACCTCGGATGGAGAAACTACCAAAATGAAAGTTGTAGTTCTCGAAAAGTTATGAAATTTTATAGTTGACAACTTTTTGATTTGAAGTCATCTTGCCTACGAAAACTATGTATGAATTTCTTAAATTTGAAATTCAAATTTTGTAAACGACCTCGGATGGAGAAACTACCAAAATGAAAGTTGTAGTTCTCGAAAAGTTATAAAAGTTTGTAGTTGACAACTTTTTGATTTGAAGTCATCTTGCCCACGAAAACTATGTATGAATTTCTCAAATTTGAAATTCAAATTTTGTAAACGACCTTGGATGGAGAAACTACCAAAATAAAAGTTGTAGATCTTGAAAAGTTACAAAACTTTGTAGTTGACAACATTTTCATTTGACTTCGTTTAGAGCCTCATGCAATCAATTTACACTCAGTTCGTTATAATATTTGGGGAACCAAAATAGTATATAGATGCATGTGAGTATGTGGTGCAGTGGTATGTGAGGGTGAGGTTGTGGGTTTGAATCTCTGCAACCGCGAAGCACGCGAAAAATGCCGATGAGGCCCTCCCTGTATTAAAATAATTTTTTTCATATTTAATTTGCTATTTTTTTAGTTTAAAATCGTGTTATTTGAAAATCGATTTGTAGGTGCGGCATGCTCCATTTGTAAGAGCGGGATGGCAGGGCGGCTAAGCTAACCGCCCGCTGCAGTAGTGTGTATCAAGGCCTCGTTTAGATTGAAAATAAAATGAACCTGATGAATAGTACCACTTTCGTCTTATTTGATAAATATTGTCTAATCGTGGATCAACTAGGTTCAAAAGATTCATCTCATGATTTTCAACTAAACTATGTAATTAGTTATTTTTTTACTTATATTTACTACTTCATACATGAATTCAAATATTGATGTGATGAAAAGAGAGTAAAAAAATTCTAACTTTTGAGGTGCATCTAACAAGACGCAAATATGCGTAGTCAAGTGCTACTGCCAGCAAAACCTTGGAACTCACTCGTACTGGTACAACCCTCGAGGAGGAAAATGTGTCGCTGCCTGCCGCCACGATCGGAGCGAGAGCGGCGGAGCGCACGCCCTCGTGCTCCGCATCCCCAGTCCCCTCTCTCGCTCCAGTCCTTGGACGCCGCCTCCCCACTCCCCAGTCAAATTAATGCGAATGATGCGTCCAGCGGCGCCCGAGGCCCCGGCGCACGTTCGCCCGGCGCCGCTACCGATGGCCGGCGCTCTCACTCCCTCGGTTTTCCTCCATCGCCGGCTCTGTCGGGTGGACCCAGATCGGACCTCGTAGCCGGCCCCGCCGCGGGAGGTGCACCGCGCGCGGTCCACGGCGTCGCCGAAAGCGGCAGCGAGCGTGTCGTGTCGACCACCCCGCGCGTCGAATCGCTGTTCACGCAGGCAGCGCGATGGCACCGGTGTTGTGCCCGAGAGCTCACTGGCCACAGCTGAGAACGTTCGCTCCTGCCGATTTTCACCGTTCCTTCCATGTAAGAATTTTTCTTACGGGGAAAAAAAGATCAAATTACTCCCCCAAGTAAGTTAATTTTTTTGTTGACACCATGACTAATGCCAAAATTTTATGAGTTTTTGGACAACTTATAATAAAATTACCCTAGAGATACAAGATTGTATAAAAAATAATGATAATGATTTATAATGTTATTTTTAACATAAGTTATCATATCCACTATCACTCTTCGAAATTTTAACTTAGCTCAACTTTTACATAGATAAAAAAGGACAAAGTCCACACATAACCTTCCTAACAATTGATATGAAGCACTCACTCCGTTCCAAACTATAAACCGCTTTAACTTTTTTTAATACATCGAATTTACCACGTATCTAGACATAACGAATTGTATGTCTTTCCATCAGCTAAAGCAATTAGGTGCAATCGATTAGTGTTGTGCATACAGCTTTATATGATATAAGAGCAAAAGGTTTAGAGTTCTTGGCTGGTGCGATGATATAAAAAAAATGCTTGCTCCTATTGTACATGTAAGGTGTAAAATCGCCTCCATGTGAGAGGAGTGTTAAAATATACTCTCCACCAAATGTAAGGAATCTAATTTTTTTTCCAAGTCAAATTGTCTAAGTTTGATCAAATCTATATAAAAAATGATAGTATTTACGACATCCAATTATCATTGTTGAATATAATTCATAGTTTACATCTTTGATGTGGGAGCTGTCAATACCTCTCTCTACATATTTAGTCAAACATAGCATAGTTTGACTTGATTTAAATTCAGATTCTTATATTTCAGGACATATGAAGTAGGTGTATCCACATTTTCCACCAACTTAAGCTGGCATCAATGTGTTCACTTCGGCGTACACGGTTGCGGACCCATCATGGTTCGGTAGTCCCTTCAGTATTTCTGCCAACTTGCTCTCCTACACAAGTATCACCTCCAGGCTGCAGCGCACGAATCCAACATAAGCTGCGCTGTCAAAAGCGCTGTCGTCCTCAGTAATGATTCAGGAACTTCTGTTACTGGAAACTTCAAATCTACCAACAGTTACGCATCTCACTTTAAGGCCCAAAGTCAGGATTGTTCAGGGCTTCATACCGTAGTGTCTAGGGGAAAAGTCATCAGCTCAATGATTCTATCACAAATACCGTATGACAAGCAAATCCCCCAACATCCGAAGAACAGATTAAAGACGACCTCGGTCAGTGGACAAAATGAACATGCAGTGATCTGAATCATTTCACTTGAGATGCACGGAATAGGCAAACCGCAATGCCGAGACATTGGCACGCAGCTGGTACGACTCGAGTCCCAGAAGACCATGTTGAATGTAGTATGGATCTTGACACCAGGTGCAGAGAGGCCTAGGACCTGTTACCCAAACCGTACAACCAAGCAGCAGAACCAAAACCCTGAGGGCAGTCCCAACCCATGGTTTCCATGTACAGTTCCAAGAAAAAGAGAGCACAATTAATTACCCTTAGAAACTAATCTTCCCAACCCATGAGTCCTATAGCAGTTTCTATACACAGAAAAAACTTAAATGCACCGTAAAAACGAGCTGGATCAGCTGTGGCACTCGCAAAAGCACATGTATCCATCTCTGAAACACTCACTGAGCACAGCACATGTATACGTTGATAGCAAATATAAATAATACCAAACACGTTGATAGTAAACTATATATAATAGCAGTCCATAAATAATAGATAGCAGAATAGGTAACCAAATAAGCCATATCCATAAGCATTACAATATATATATAAATATTAAACTAGATAGGCATCCATCATCCGGTCAGATCTCGCTGGATAATGATAATGCATAGTATATATATAATTAGATAGAATAGCCATCATCCATCCATCTCTCGCAGTGCTTGTACTTCAGTGATGCAATGTAACTCCGCAGATGCCACAGAGAACTCCAAAAGCAATTATCTACAATGAAAATAGTCAAACAATGAGTTTTCAGTAAAACAAATGAACATTTATACAAAACCACAATTAAATCATTCATATCAGTTTATTCAACAAAATATTTTAAGTACCTAATTGGAATTCCCATACTTATGCCAAATATGTTCAATCAAGTCTAACTGAAGTTGCTTATAAATAGAACGATCATGAATTCTAGCATTTCTTTCTAGTACTTCTTCCATCTCTGGGTTAGCTCCATGAGTGATGGTAGCTGATTGTACAGACGATGTGCTTGCTTCCTCATTCAAATCGATAGGAATCTCTTCCATACCCTTCTCATCCTCAATTATCATATTGTGAAGGATGATACAGGCTAGCATCACATTCTGGAGATCCCCTTGTTCATAAAGACGTGCTGGTCGGCGTAAAATGCAAAAACGAGATTGCAATATTCCAAATGCACATTCAACATCCTTTCTTGCCCCTTCCTGATAATCTGAATACAACTTATGTTTATCTGATTGTGGTTTGCGAATTGACTTAACAAAAACAGCCCACTCAGGGTATATACCATCCGCTAGGTAGTATCCTTGGGTATATTCCCTTCCATTCACATTATATTGCACCTTAGGACCTTCTCCTTTTAGCTGCTCGATGAACAAATCAGATTGATTAAGAACGTTAATATCATTGTTGGACCCAGCAACACCAAAGAAGGCGTGCCATATCCAACGATCATGTGAGGCAACTGCCTCTAGAATGATAGTAGGAACACCGTGGTCACCACGAGTATACATCCCCTTCCATGTGTAGGGACATTTCTCCCAATGCCAGTGCATGCAATCAATACTCCCTAACATGCCAGGAAACCCACGACGTTCACCGAGTTGAATCAAGCGCTCTACATCTTGTGCCGTGGGACGTCGTAAGTACTTAGCACCAAACACTTCAACCACACCCTGAACAAACATCTTCAAGCACTCTACAGCAGTACTCTCTCCAATTTTGATATACTCATCAAGTTGATCTGCAGGGCTGCCATTTGCCAATTGACGAATTGCAGCTGTGCACTTTTGAATAGGCATCAAGCCAGGTCGATTCAGAGCATCAAATCTCAAGGTAAAAAAAGGAGACCACTCACCAAGGGCTTCAACTATGCGTAGGAATAAAGGCCTCCTCATCCTGAACCTTCGGCGAAATATTGTTTCATTGTACACTGGATTCTCGGAGAAGTAGTCATCAATTAACCGCTGCTTAGATTCTTCACGAGGCCTGTCAACAAATCTCCTCGACACAAATCTTCTTCCTTGACCATATAAAGCCTCAATATCTTCAAGCACATCAACCATAATATGATCTGCAACATCTTCAAGTATCTCTTCCTCTATGAGATAATCATCCAAATTGTACGGATCCAGGCTTTCATCATTGTCATCCGATTCAGGATCACTAGGGTCCGACATCATGAGAAGGGAAGAATGTAGAGAGCAGAGGGAAGAATGTAGAGAGCAGAGGGAAGAATGTGGTCGTCATGTACATATATACACTAGTAGTGGTGCTTAGACTACTGCTATTTGAGTGTTCAGACTGCCAAAACAAGTGTACTGTCATGTTCAGACTACTGCGGCATGTGTTCAGACTACTACAACATGTGTTCAGACTACTGCAGCATGTGTTCAGACTATTAATTTTTACCAACAGCAAGAATAAATGTTCACACTATAGCAGCAAGAAAAAAATAGTATTTAGATAAGAGACATACCTCAATCATCCTTGCTAAACAAACTTAGCCGCATGGCCTCCATTGCCTTTTCTCTTTCAGCTAAGGCCTGCTCATTTAACTGACTTGTACTTGAAAACATTAATTCTTTGTACATCTCTAGCATTTTGCACTTTGTTTTCTCTCGTGCTGTTTTATGAGCAAGCTTGGCTGTTTCCAACTTCTTATTTGCCAAACTTTCTTGCACATCAATCATCTTCTCACGGTCTTTAGCAGCCATCTGTCTTGCTTCAATAAATTTTTCAAGCTTCTCACTTATTGCAGATATACCATCTGATGTCTTCTTTTTACCATTTCTTTCTTCTTTTGCTTTCTTATGACCTACAGGACGCTGTGATGCATCATCTTCAATATTCAGGACACTTGATGGATTTGCCCTTTTATTCTTCTGCTTCTCCATCTCCTTCTCCTTCTCTAGTTTTCTCACATAAGCAGACCACTTCCTTTTATGGCGCAGTATCTTCCACACATGCTGCAGTACAAAAGTCTTATCATTATGTTCAGAAGCATAAAGCTCCATTGCATGATCAGTTATTTGATCGTCACTCATTCCACTTGCATATACTTTGTCCATTCTTGTCCAGCAGCCATGAAACTCACTAACAGATTTCTTTAAGCGGTCCCAACGAATCTTCAACTGGTTACGATTCCTTGTTCTATTACTAACTGTTGTATTGTTGTATGTCGTAGTGACATCTCCTCAATACTGATCCGACTTCTTATCATTTCCATCAACTGGGTCTTTAGAACAAAGCAGCCAGGCACTAGCCTACAACAAGCATATGAACAAATAAAATAATCAACCGCAGATTACATCAGACTATCATACAAGTGTTATGAAAATAAAATGTAGCTGTCTTACCAATCTTTCATCTTCTTTATGTGTCCAATTCAATCGAACTTCAGACCTATTAGGTTGGGGAGTCTCATCGCCATCGATGTCAATTAGTTCTGTATCCGCTGAACCAACAAAACTAGTATGCATTGAAACATTTACAGCTGGTGACACTGCATGTTGACTATTTGTAGCACCAACAAAATGGGAGTTTTCTGGTAATTGGCTAGCACTTGGATTATTCAAAAAAGAATTTTGCTGCAGAAAGTTTGTGAACCAGCCAGGAGGATACAAGCTGGTGATCACAAAAGACAATTTAAGTGATTTGTCTCAAACAAAATATATATTAGAACTCAGACATTGCTAGTTATATCTGAATATTATTTAATCTCATAAATTAGCAACTACTGAAATATCTAAACCACATCTACTGAACCACATCTACTCATGATTGTTTTTTCTAAAAAAATCTACTGATGATTGCAAAGAAGGGCATACCTATCTCCTGTGCCAGTAGACAAACCGTGCATGAGTGGAGCACTGACGCCTGCAGCAACAGGTTGAGGACCACCGGTGGCTTGACAAATTGGGTCATGAGCAACAGGAGCATGACGAGCAGGGTCATGAGCACCGCGAGATTGAGCACCAAATCCTCGACTTGCCTTTGGTCTCCGCAAACTATTCATACTGTGACAGATTGGGGTTGGGGTCAAATTAGTGGGGGCTGGGATCCAATGGGAATAGAACCAGAGGCTGCTGGGTCACGAGGCAAACCTGATCTGATCTGTGGCGTCGATGATGAAGGGAATTGAAGCCAATCGTCCACGAGCAGGAGAATCGCCAGGAGCAAGAACGAGCGAGCGCCGATGTAGTTTAATGGAGCAGCTTGCGCGGGAGTAAGCGGCGCGCGCGGGAAAAAGAACGCGCGGGAGCCAGCTTCGCGCGCGCGAGGAGGGGAGAAAAAGCGCGCGGAGCTTCGCATGCGCGGGAGAGGAGAGCTGACGCGCGGGGCGGCGGCGGCGGCGATGGATAGAGACGAGTCGCAGGGGATCCGGACGGCAGCTGAGGAAACGATGCGGGCCGGCCCAACGCAAAAAATATCGTTTCCATCCGCCTTGGACCACGAGAGGACGTTGTTTCTCATATGAGAAACGGTTTCTACTTTTTCTCCTCTCTCTCTTCCTTAACTAAGGCGCCACATCAGCGTTTTTGCTTAATTAACAGGGTATTTAATGCTATGGAAACTACATGTGGTTTCAGGTTGGGACTGCCCTCATGCTTTTCCAGGCCACTTGCTATGCCCAACACCTGAAAAGAGGAAAACCATATGGATGGTTAGTCTATGCTCGAATCAAGTGAGTGTAACCCCGCGAAAAGAAACAGACCAGATTCAACCAGCTGAAAAGATTCTCCTCTCCCAAGTTCCCCGATTCAATGCTACCGACAACAGTGGCTAAACACAAGGTTTGCCATTGCGTGCTGAGGGTGGCTGTTTCACACACCCACCAATTCACCACCAGTTGTCTCTTAAGTTACTATCACCTAGGAGTCTGACGATTCAATATGGTTTACAATACATGTGGGGGCACCGAGAGCATTGCTTAAGATCAACGGGAGGTGAAACTCTAGGTTCTGGCCTTGTTTACTGAAAACCTTTCTAGTTGGCCACTAAAGTTTGCCTCTTCTTCCTCACTGTGATGCATTGGCAATGGCAGCACCGCGGCATAAGGCCCAATGCACTCAAAATCTTCTATCTCAAGTAATTTGCCGATCCTTGAAGCACTTTTACTGTGCATGAGATCCTTGGAAACTACTCCTACTGCTTGGCAAATGGCAATGGACAAACTTTGAGAGCTCCCAGGCACAAGAATATACTTAAGCCAATAAGAAACTGCCGAGGACCTAGCTAATTGTATAGTATGGATTAAAAGTACAGGTGCAGCATTCAATGAATATAGGAGATACTGCAACTCTACTTTGACCAATGGAGTGCCCATGTCTCTGAAGGCCTATAAAACCACACTTCGTTTGTTCCGCTTTCTCCTTCCATTTCTGTTAGTTAAAGACAGACATACCTAAAAGCAGGGCTAAACAGTTAGTTATGCAGCCGTTAAACTGTACAAGCTTCTTGCTTGGGCTGGCCATCCTCTCGGCCACCCTTGGCCCCTTCGTCGCCATTGCACATAGAGGTTAGACATAATCATCTCTCCTGCATTTGCAGCTCTGCCTACTTTTAACCTTATTCTTCTAAGTATCTCTAAGACTTCCCAGCTCATTCCCTTCTCAGTTTAAGCATGCATGTTTGATGAACTGACACACCTTCCGTCTGCTTTCAGAATTACTGTCAGTAACTGGCAGCAAGGGAGGAGCAGAAATCAAGCTGGTAAGAATCTGAAGCAATGTCAAGTAATAAATTATGTAGCCAGGACTCATCCCTGGCTACAGAAACTAATGATGTGTCGAATGCAGGAACTCAGCGTTGACAAAATCAGGACAGATGAGGAAGTCAGAAGCAATGTATTGACAGGTCGAAGGCTGGCTTTTGGAGATGCAGTCATGGGGCAGAAGGAAACAAAGAATTCTGAAAGCAGAACAAGCTCAGGTGCAAAACATTCTGTTGGAAAATGCAGGCATGGAGGGAAGGATTTGAGTATGAACTGTAACTTTAGAAGTAGAAAACCTCCACCGAAGGTTTACTTTGATGGTCACATTCCCTTCACTGCTGATTACCGTTCACCCCGGAAACACCCTCCCAAGAACAACTAGAAGTAGATACATGTGTTTAGCCAAGTAACTATAACTAGCTTGTTTTCCTTCCATTTCTCTTTTGGTTTGCCATCCTATATGTCAAAAATGGCTTTTCCTTCTTGTTAGATACATGTGTTTAGTTATGATTAAAAAATAACTGGTCCTTTTCCTATGTCATGAATCATGATACTTATGTTACACTTCTTTTGGGAAAAAAGTTCAGCATTTATGCACCATTTTACTCAAGATAGACTTGTCATTTTCAATTTTCTAGATGTTAAAAGTTTTTCAAAAAAAATTTAAACCAACAAAGGAAGAAAATCCCAAGAAAAAATAACAATGAACTACTACATTTCCATTTTCTGTTCAGTTTGAATATTTTTACATTCTTAATGCAGGAGAAAATAAGAATTACTCAACTAATTCACGTGTGCCGTCAAACATAAAGGTGATCTCTTCCTCCTTCCCAACATTACATCAACATGTTTTTTTGGGTCAAAAGATGGCATGGATTTAATTTTTATAGTAGTCATGTGGAGTTTAAAACTGCAACTTCATACTTCTAATGCTGATATCAGAGTGTGCATACCAGAAATAAATAGACATGCACATGTGTACATTTCAGATATGTCAAAGGTCTACACAATATTGTCAAATAGTAAAATAGGAGGGTAAGTTTGAGGTACCACATGGCCACATACATGTGCACACTGCACGCTACTCTATACCAGACTAACATTTTCCAGGAACACGAACGGATATTTTGAATACAATTACCACTGTTTATCTTTTTATTTTCCTTGCGTTTCCTTATTAGTGGTATAAGCAACTACTAATCTCCTAGTGAAATGTCTCAGGATAGTAGTAGCTCCCGGATGCAGGCAGGACCATCCAGGAACAGAGTAAAACTAGAAGGAAGCACATCAGTGATAGCACTGAGCATTCCAAATCCTCAACGTCTAAGAACATTGCCATCGAAGCACTCCAGGAATTCAAATGGAGACTCCAAAAAGGAACTGAGGGATTCAGTAGTTCACAGAACCTTATATAAAATTAATGAGGATTGGAAGGAGAAAATGCTAGAGGCCAGTGATGAAGTTCTAAAATTTCTTAACAAGGATTACCATGCCTCTCCCCATAAGAGGAAACCAGTTCACAACTGAGAACGGACAAGATGCTTATGCCAAATCCTAGGCTTGTAGCCTAACTTAATGCTCTAATGATGAGCCAGTATGATATACTGCTGTTTTACTTCATCATGTGTATCAAGGAAAAATGCGCCCCCGTTCATGCTTATTTACTGTGGTTTTTCTCCAGTGCGCCGCATACTATATGAAGCTATAAAAAAAAAAGCTATCAAAATATTGAAATCCAGACTTAATAAGAGATATAAAAGCATAGTCAGGCCCACAGTAACCATCTTATGAATAGATCACAAGCGACATCTTATGAATAAAGTAATTAATTCATGGTTTAGATTCGAGGCTAAATAAAGAGTATGTAGGAGAAAACTACTTTGCCCAAGTCTTGTAGACAAAAAATACAACATGTGTTTACTGCCTGATCCAGTTAGGAACTTATAACCCAGCAACTACCACTGTATTTATGTTACAACCAGCGAGTCAATCCAGCAGGGCTTGCAATTCTTGTCTGTCAAATGAACTTGAGTTTCAGCAGATATTATCACTCATATATGTAAATAAAAAGGTTAAAGGGAATTTTTAGGCAGCCTTACCCTTGATTATTTTGTGATGAGGCTGATCTCAACCCAGGACTCATATATTTTGCGACGAGGCTAATTTGAACCCGGGACTCATATATTTATAATATGCAAGAGAGGAACAGAAATTTATCAAAAATGAAGGGCACAGGATCTATTGCTTCAACATTATTTTTGCATAAGTAGCTTGGTTTCTTGATGGTTTGATATCATGAAAAAGTGCAGAAAGGAAATTACATCCATCAATTTTTCAGAACTTCTAGAAACAATGATAAAATTAAAGTTGCCACTGAAAAGATTAGCCCCAGCCATGGCCTTGGCATGTGACTGGACCGTTTTCTTCCAATTACTGCAACAAGACACATTTCTCCTACGCGTTCAAGAAAAGAAAAAAAATCAAAGTAGCTACCTAGACCACCTAGACAAACAATGCCTAGCACCTAATGCTAATGGCCATCTAGTCTACCTAGGAAGTGCTTAGGTGCCACCCATGGTTCACCTTCACCTAGTGCCAAGCACATTTTAGAGTTTTTTTCTTCTCAGACGACACAGGAGACCTGCGTGTCATTTCATTAAGAAGAGAGAATAAGTTACAGGGGAGAGACCAAAAAGACCACTTCCTCACACACACACACAACACACACATAGCATTTTAGAATATTGAAGAACTGCCAAATAAAATTGAACTCTGGAAGTCTGAACCATTCACCGAAAAGGAGCAACTTCAAATTGCAGGCTAATTTCTATTTGAAATAGTCCACAAGCATACCACTCAAGTTGAGTCTACAATATCATACTATGATTGTATAACCATGTTTAGATTTACAACTACTGAACCTACTATCATGTGAGTCAGTACTCAGTACAAAGCCTTCAACTATTAGAAAATCGCAGGTACCATATCATTGAGTCATCTAATCAGGGAACCAAAATCAACTGATTGAAGAGAGATGTGTCCCAGATATATATCTTTAATATGCTGGGTGCACAATCCAATTCGTTTACCATCCAAAATCCCATCGATTGATGACGAGAAACCTGTCTTCCATCCAGGGAAACGTTGTTTCTCCTTCACATGAAGCACATACATACTTGGTGACGCAGATTGGCAGCCCATAACAAAGCAGTTGAATTGTCGAGTAGGGACTCTAACTCTTGACAGTGTTAGCACAACTAAACCGCTACCAGAAATGCCATACACCAAAGCTTCATCAGTGGAAGCCACAGGATAACTAGATTCTAAAGGCTTAATTATTGCCTCAAAATCCTCAACCATTGGAATGCCATGATCATCAAGTTCAAACCGCTTTTCTGTAAGTTTTTCATACATCCTATACTTCGCAGATAGTGTCCTGATGCAGGATTTTCTAACACATTCCACAAACATAAGCTGAAGTTCTTTAAAATTGTCAACTTCAGAAAACCATCTTATCCAACGATGAACTATTCCTGCAAACCAACTTACTATTAACTCATCATCTTGCAAGACAAGGGCTGAAACATGCCTAGGGAAACCTTCGAGATTAATTATACCATAGCGATGAAGGCACTTCCGAATATAGCTAAGAGGTGCATGAATTTTAATGACACTGCCATCAGTGCAGGTACTAGTTGATTCCTCACTCTTCAAATTGGACAATAATGCTTCTGTTGCAGCAGTCTCTGATGAAATGTAATCTTTAGCTTGCTTCTGAAAGTTGTAGAATGCATCCCTAAGGTCTTGCGTGAGTGCCGGTTCAGCAATGTATTTTGATAAGAGAATATCCTCATTTAGCTCATTTTTGGCATTGACATCCTGCATCCATACCTTTAGCAAAGTTTTGAACCAGTGATCTGTCTTCATTCCCTCTTTCCTAAATTGTGCAATGTGATCCAGCAAAGGGGTGCTAAGGCCAAGCGACTTGATCTCACTCTCTTTTATTCTTCTCAAGCCATATGCTAACCACTTCTTTCCTACTCTAAGATTCATAGCGTCCCAAATCTCTTGCTTCTGAGAAGCAAACAAACGAATCTTCTCCTTCAGCTTATGCACAGCTTTCAGTTTAGCATTTTCCTTCGTTTCTACTCTGACCACAAAACCAGCAAACTGTAAGCCCCGTGGGTTCCTTCTGATTGGCATAAGATGAAATTTATCATCAACTTCCAAGTAAAGTGATTTGTTTAAGTAAGCAATCAATTCAGATTTCATATCTTCCGCAACATCTCTGGATCCAGAAACAGCGACAAAAATCTCATCCATATATCTACAAGCATATAGCTTTACCTTTGTCTGACAATCTGTTTGATCTTCACTGTTTTCATCCCTGCCCTTCAGTTTACTCCGAAACCAGCGACGCAAATTTGACCCACAGTCTTCTGAAACATTTGTTGCCTCTAAACCAAGGCCTTCATGTTTGAAGCAAATCCTGAATACCTCATGGTCAAAACTGTCAAGATATATGTTCAGCAGGATTGGTGCAAGTACTCCTTCTTGAGGCAGCCCATGACCCTTGGGGTACCCACCAAATACCAAATTGATCACCTTGGCATCAAACATATTTTGCATGAATGCAACTAACTGGGTGTCATCGATCTTCTCCTGTATTAGCGAAATAAGTTTAGAGGTCACATTGCTATCAACCTCCTTGTGCAACGGGACAGTAAAGCACCAATCTGGAACCCCGATTTCATCAGATATGAACCTGAGAGCTGAGTGATATCCTCGCCCACTACGACAGCCATGTGATATCTTTGAGAACTGAGGCCTGTAGACAACCTCAAGCACCACCCTTATCGCTTCCTGAACCACTTTCAAGTTCAGCCTAGGAAGAACAAGGTGCCCTTCTCGTTTTCTCTTTGCCACCACTGAGAAAGCATTTGCTCGGACATCAAACTCCCCGCTCCTCAGCTCCTCTGCCAGCGTGACAAAGCAGACATCATCCTTTGCAGACGCTAGATCAACGTTCGAATTCAGACGCACGATGTCGTACGCATCCTCCAGCGTCGCAGCATTGGCCACCACCTTATCCATGAGGCCGTAGAACTTGCCGTTGAGGTACTGCTCCTTGACCCTCTTCTTGATGCGGAGCTCGGCCAGCCGCTTCCGCTCCATCCGCGTGAGGGGCTTCCTCTGCCTCTGGACGGCCGCGGCCGACTCCTCGGCAAGAGAAGCCAGGCTCTTCGCCAGAGACACCGGCGGCGGTTCGGCGGCTCGCTCCGCCGCGTCCTCAACTCCATCGACCGAGGAGTGATGCGATCTGTACCGCCGGAAGCACGCGGCATAGTCTCCTGGTTCCAGGAACAAACGGAAAAAAACACAGAGGCGTTAGCACTCCGCAGCGTTTCGACGCCGGGGCCAGGGGGCGGAGTTGGTATGAGGGAGAAATGGAGGCACCTTGCCGTTGAGGTCGCTGCGTGCATCGCCTGGAGAGCGTCCGGAGCAGGCGGCCGCGACCGGACCCCAAGAAGGACATGGCGTCAGGCGTCCTGGTCCTGGTCTACTGGGGTATTCCGTCGAACAGGTGGTGTGCGCGGCGCCGCAGTGGAGACGACGACGCTGTCGGCATTGTTGTCCGCAGGGATGAATCGGCCGCGCGGGCCTCGCCGCCTCGGCCCGTTTATCAAGCTGGTGGGGCCTAACCCTCTAGGACCCTTCTGTAGCAATCAGGGACCACAACGCCAGAAGACCTACGAGGCCGCGGCCCACGAATCACCACGGTGGGTGTTCACGCTGTGTTATGGGCCCCACTCAATTTTTTCCCGAGTCAGCGACGTCAACAAAAGTAAAACCTAAAATCTTGTAACCATAGTCTAATTACAAAATTAATTAATTAATCACAATCAAAATTTAAAACGATAATGCTTGGCCACGTGCGTCCGTTCCATTCGGATATGGCTCGTTCTCATCCACTCATCCGCTCTCTTAAAAAGAATATATTCACCGCGCTTATTCGCTCATCCATTCGTCTCGGCGTGAGCGTGTGGACGCACATCCGCCCGCTCTACTCCACCCTGCCATGCGCTCGTCGGCTGTCGCGCCGTGCCCTTCCCACAACCGCCCCGCACCCCATCGCCGGCCGCGTGTGCGCCCCGTCCCAATCACATGCGCCACTCGCTCCCTCGTCGTTCGTCCGTCCCCATCGCTGTTGCGCACTGCTACCTCCGCCATGGCCGCTAGGGCACACATGTTGTGGCGCCTCAGGTCTTCCCTAGTCGAGCCAAGGGTACCCACGAGCGCGGCCAGTGTTGGTGGTGCTCACGCACCACGGCTCGCCACCAGCTCCCACCCCGAGGCTGGAATCGACCGGCCCTGACTTTCCCCTCCCCTATATTGCATTGCATGTATGTTTAAAGTTTTTAGATGTATGTTGCAATTATTTCATTTTGATGTTGCAAAGGTAGATTGGGAGATGTTGTAAGTGTTTCAGAGGCATGTTGCAAGCGTTTGTTCAAAATATTTCATCTGTTTTCAGCCGTATGTTGCAATCATTTTTGATCCGGATGTTGCATATGTTTCACACACATGTTGCAACAATATGTTCTTAATGTTTCAGCTGTTTCGTTCTCATGTTGCAGCAAGTGGTTTCATGTTGCAAGTTGCGAGTGTTTTATTTGGATGTTTCATGTGTTTTACACATATGTGTGAAAGTGTATGTTTTAAATGTTTCATCTGTTTTTAGACGTATGTTGCATTCAAATATTTTTTTATGTTGCAAGTGTTTTATATTATTCGGACGAGGGCGAGCCGGGGGCACTGGGGGCCGGTGAACGGGGTGCTGCGGTCAGGGCGAGCTAGGGGCGTGCTCGTCCTCAGCCACTCATCCCGGCTCCCGAGTGCCGCCCGCGCGGAGAGAAAGAGAGAGAGGTCAGGGGAAGGACCGCTAGGTGCAAGAGATGGGGGCGGAGTGCGTGCGTGGGGCGGGGCAAAGGCGGACGGGGGCAGGCTGCACGGACGTCCGGGCGCTAGCCACGCCGAATTTTAAAACGAGAGTTGCATCCACCGGTTCAACCCAAACCAAATAAAAACCTCGTGTGTTAAGTCTAACCAGCGTTTTTTATATATTTTTTCTCCAGATCCCATTTCCATTAAAGCACAACAGAAATACCGATGTTTGAGCAGGAAGAGAGAGAAAGATAAATAAAAATCGTGGCAAAGCTTTTGTTGTCTTTCCTTAAAAAAACGAGAGAGATAACAGAAGCATCCGAAGATCGAAACTAACCGGAACAAAAGTTTATCAAAAAAAAAAGGAACAAAAGCACTTCAGCGTTTCTTTATATATAAAGGAAGGAGGCAGCTAACGCATGCACGTGCATGCTATAAGCATACGACATGCATACTCCATTTATGGAAAAGTGTTCTCAAGTATTTAATAATTATTCCTATTTTAGTAAATTTGCTTTTCCACTCGTTTTTTTTTTCTGTCTGTAGCGCTTTTCTGCTTCCCACAACAGGCTTGCTGCTCCTAGATTTGCCATGCGTCATTTAGCCCACATCTAAAAATATTATAAAATTGATATGCTCACCCAAGCAAGCCAAAATAAAAAATAAATTATTCATGAAAGGATCAAGATGCCCAAGAGGGGGGGTGAATTGGGCTTTTCTAAAAATTAATTGCAAGAATTAAATCCTACAAGCCGGAATTCACCCCTAGTGCCTACTTGTGTTCCTAGAGAGTCTACCGAAGAAAAGTTTTGCACCCTACTTTCCAATCCTAGTCTAGCATGGCAATTCTAGGAAAGTAAATCAAGCAATGAAAATAAATACGAGAATGTAAATGCTTGAAAGTAAAAGGGTAAGGAACACGGCGATGTTTTTCCGAGGTATCGGAGAGTCGCCACTCCCCACTAGTCCTCGTTGGAGCACCCGCGCAAGGGTGTAGCTCCCCCTTGATCCGCGCAAGGATCAAGTGCTCTCTACGGGTTGATTCTTCGACACTCCGTCGCGGTGAATCACCCAAAACCGCTCACAACTTGAGTTGGGTCATCCACAAGCTCCGCCGGATGATCACCAAACTCCCAATCACCACCAAGCCGTCTAGGTGATGGCGATCACCAAGAGTAACAAGCTAGAACTCTCACTTGACCACAACGAGCCCAAATGAGGAGGTGGATGCACACTTGCTACTCTCTCTAATCGCTAGTGAGGAGCTCTCAAGCTTTGATTCTCAAATCTCTATCCTCACTAGTGCTCTTGCACTCCCTTGCACTCTAAAGGGTTTTCTCAGATGTTTGAATGGGCAAGAGACCTCTAAAAGAGGTGGAGGGGTTGTATTTATACACCCCTCAAAGAAAACGAACCGTTACTTTCTGACACGGGGTCACCGGACGCGCCGGTGCAACGCACCGGACGCGCCGGTCCCCCGTAACGGTCAAATCGCGATTTTGAAAACGAACCACCGGACGCGCTGGTGCAACACACCGGACGCGTCCGACGTGCAAGGGTGCTTACTGGACTTACACCGGACGCGAGGCCGCGTCCGATGCCTGAAGACCGGACGCGTCCGGTCCTCTCTGGACCTTACTGGACTCGCACCGGACTCGCCGATGAAGTCCAGGCCGCGTCCGACGGGCGTTCTCCCTGAGTGACACGTGTCAGCCACTGACCACCGCGTCCGGTCCTCGCGAGGACCGCGTCCGGTGGTCGAGGCCGAAACCTAGTCGCGGTAACGTACACACCGGACGCGTCCGGTGTTCCCGAAGACCGCGTCCGGTGCCTAGAAAACAGCCCGAAACGCGTCGCAACTTCAACCAAGTTGCTTCTAACTGAACCTTGAGCTAATCTAGGGTTGCCTAGCGCCAAGTTTAACAAGTGTGCACCACACCTAAACATAGCACTTGCCTAGGTCAAGCTACCCATTCATGCCCCCCTTTATAGTACGGCCAAAAGAGAAAAACGAAGATCCTAACGACTATTCCGAATGTGTCTCAACACTTCGTCATCCGGAACTAACCGTCCTTAATCTTGACGTCACTCTTTTGAAAACCGAAACGATTTCCATCAAGGGACACGAAGCCACAGTGCTCAAAGCAGTTATCACCTCCATGACCTAACTTACCAATGTTTCTGCAAAACACACGTTAGTCATGGTAATAAAGTGTTGTCATTAATTACCGAAACCAAACCTTGGGGCCTAGATGCTTTCAATCTCCCCCTTTTTGGTGATTGATGACAACACTAAGTTTCAATGGATTAGAGTGAAGGTTTTCGAGCATGCTTGGTTCACATAAGCAAAAGACAATAAGCATACAAGGATAGGAATTGCTTATGTGCTCCAAGCCAAAAGAGTGTACTTCATAAGATAAGACAAAAAACGTTAGTACACATAAAGATATAGCTCATAAGTGATCGGAGTAAGGCACGGAAGCACAACCTTAGAGCTATAGCTAAAACGGTGACATATATTAAACATTGAGACGAATAACACATTAAGACTCAAAGTTTACGACTCAACGACAATGTCAACGAATGCATTGCTGAAAATAAACATGATATGCATGAATGTAGCACACGAAAAACGAAAACCCACTAACAAACTCCCCCTGAAACTACTCTCTCTCCCCCTTTGGCATCAAGCGCCAAAAAAAAAAACTAATCTAATCTGACGGGGGGACAGACGGAGTCGTGTCGGGTGCCGAGGTGCGCGGAGTAATCACGAAGTGAAGTGAATCGCCCTCGGAGTCTGAGCTATCTGGCTGACCCTCTGAAGAAGCACGTGGCTGCGAAGCGGTCGGGGTCTGAGCAGGAACAGGCACTGACTGAGTAGTAACAAGTGGATCTGTCTGAGTGACCTGAGCCTGTAGTGAGCCAGTAGCTGGGGGATCTGTCGAGGCAACTGAAGAAGGGATGGTCTCTGTAGTCCCGGTCCCTGTCACTGGAGGAATAGCTGCCTCGGGAGCTGACACCCCTGACGAAGTGTGAAGCGTAGTAGTGTGCGAGGGTGTCGGCTGACCAGTCAACTCACTGTAAGTAGCACTGTAATCTCCAATAGGTGTGCCTGTCAGGAGGTGCGGGCGAGGCTGGTCTGACGGTGTAAACCCCGTATGAATAGGAGTGAAGCTCGGGGACTGAAAAGACTGGGGAACCTGCTGCTGTGGAGATGTGAACTGAAAGCTCGGCTGTCCCGGACTCGATGGATCACTGGAATGCAAAGCCTGAGTCATGACAGAAGCAGGCGGAGGAACCCCAACTGTGATGAGATGCCGCAGAAGATCCATGTACTGCTGCTGACTCTGTCTCTGCATCTCAACCTGTTGCCTCTGGATCTCAAGCTGCTGTCGCTGAAACTCGTCCTGACGAGCCTGAATCTGTGCAAGTGCTGCAGCTGTGTCCTGTGCCTGTCTCTGAATCTGCTGCTGCTGCTGCTCTTGTGCCTGGGTCAACCTCTCAAGAATAGCCACCATGGCTGGGTCTGAGCGGGAGGCTGAACCAGAACCACCGGCCTCGTGGTCGTGAGACCGAGGAGACCGGTACCTGGGGATGGGCTGATAATCCTCATCTGTGCTGTCTGAAGTGACATCCTCAGGTATGTCAGCAGTCTGAGTCTCAAGGTCCGCGAGCTCTGCCTCGGCAAGCTCGTCAACTCTGGCGTCCTGCTCAGCTGCTGTCTCAGGAACATCTGGGCGCTCACGCTGTCCTGGTGCTGGGGCCTGATCTCTAGTAACAGAGGCCCAAAGCTGACGAATATCATAATCAGGGAACGCTGTAGTAGTGTTGGCTATCTCGGCCCTGATCTCTGGTGGCATCTGGATAGAAGATCTGATGATAAAGCAAATCCAGTGTGCATAGGGCAGCTGACGGTTACCCTTGAAGCCCTCAGCAATGGTGTCCTCCATCTCACTCAGAATAAGATCCCAGATGTCAAACTGTCTCTGTGAAAGGAGGTGGTGAACAACCCAAAGCTGCATACGTGTCAGTCCCTCTCTGTAGCCAAGTCTGGGGAGTAGAGTGCGTCTGAGTATAGCATCCAAGACTCTGGCAAGTGGCGTCAAGCTGGCAGGCGTACGACGTGACCCTTCGCCAAAAGGCTCGCGAAAGCAGGGTCGAACCAGGTCGGTGGGTGGCACTGAACCGCCGTGAGGGCGTCTGGGAGGTGGAGTCTGTCCATAGCACAACTGATGGATCCTCGTGTCAGAAGCTGGAAGTCTGAGGATCTCTCGAGCTCTGGAGCTGTACAGTCTGTGATCGCGGCCTCTGAAAGCAAAGTGTATGAACTCATGGGCAGGATCAATCCAAAGAGAAGCATAGAACTCCCTGACCCATGTGCCGCAGTAAGCACCTGTCCGTCCAAGAAGATCTGATAAGCCAGGCAGATAGGACAGGTGCGGACGGAGCTGCTCTCCCACAACATCAACCAATGCCTCTAGTCGACATACCCTCTGAGGTCTGAATGCAATGCCACTGTCAACTAGGGCCCTGTAGAAGTCCTCCTGAAGTGGGGTATAGAAACCCTCTGATGCTCTGGAATCTCTGACAGGTGGAAACCAACGGCTGACCTCCACGAACCTCAAACTATGCACCTGACGTGCTGAAGCACCCCTCAGGTCTAAGTGCTCGACCGGGGGTGACCCTCTAACTCTGGGAGGAGGTCGTGCTCCACGACGCTGGCCCTCTGGCCTAGGTGTCACCTGAGTACGAGCACGTGTGGAGCGACGACGTGGTGGAGACTGAGCTGGCTGCTCCTCTGTATCCTCTGTAGCCTGTGGAGCCTCTGTAGCCTCTGTCGGCTCTGTGGGTGGATCAACTGACATCTGCTCTGTAGCACCAGTATCCTCGGTACCCTCAGTGTCCTCAGTGCCGAGCTGTCGACCTTCAAGGTGAAAGCGACGCTCGCCTATATGTATGCCACTGCGTCTGCCACCTCTCTCTGCCTGCTCTGCAGCGTCTGCCACGGCCTGAGCAACCTCTGCCTCTGTAAGTGTCTTCTTCTTCTTTCTGGCCATTACCTTGATGCGCTTTCCACGCGCAATCTCAGACCGACGAGGAGGACTGTCGTCCCCGTCACCAGGAGCACCACCGGCGTTCTTGCAACGCACCATGCTGTCAAACTGACTGAGAACCTCTGTAAGATGGTGAACTGTCACTCGAGAGGCTTGGCCTCAATCCGTATCCGCAGGCTTGGCCTCGGATTAAGCAAGCAGATCTGACCCGACACACCGACTGACTCGCTGCACGTATGGAATAGAGAGATATACTATAAACACATATATATCTAAAGATACGAAACCCTAGATAGCAAGCACATGAGATACGAAGTGAAACGACGCTAAGCTACCTCGGATCGACGAGACAACGGTGAAGGGACGAGGTGACCTAGTTCGCGAGAACCCCCGAGATCGGCGATCGAGCACTGAAACGACCAATCGAGATAGCAATGAATGATTACGGTCAACGACAAGCCCTAACGAGAGAAATTGAAAGGACTTTGAATCGAAAACGGAATCGAGACGAGCCGTTACCTCGAGCTAGGGTTGATGGAAACCCTAAGCTAGGGTTTAGGAGAAAACCCTAGATGAAAATCCCGGCCAAAGGATGGAATCGAGGGCACGGGTGCACGGGGGTGCTGCAGCAGCTGCAGGGGAGCACAACGCCGTGACCGGCGGTGAGGTAGGCACGCGAGGACGGCGGCGCGGCGAGGAAGACGCGCGGCGGCGGTGGCGCGCAGCAAACAGCGGCGGAGGCGCGGGCGCAAGCGAGGGCAGGGAGGCGCGGCAGAGCTCGCCGGAGGCGAGAATGAGCAAGGGCGCGGCGCGGTGGAGGCTCGCCGGCGGCGAAGCGGCGAAACGGTGAGGAGAGCTCGGGCGGCGGCGGAAATCGCGAGCGGTGAAGGAAAAAAGAAGAAAACCGAATCGGTTTTATGAGGGCGCAGAACCGCTCGATATAGTAGCACCGGACACGGTGGTCAAAATCACCGGACGCGGTGGTGCAGCGTCTGGTGACACTCCAGTAAGCGCCTGGAGTCACCGGGCGCGTCCGGTGTGGACAGACCGGACGCGGTCAGAGTCCGATGGCTGAGTGCTCGGGAATTCATCGCGGAGCACCGGACGCGGTGGTGGTAGCCGGGACCGGACGCGGTGGTGCAGCAACACTGCGTCCGGTGCAGCGTCCGGTGGCTATTTTTCGCCATTCTTCATTCCGAACTTCGACGCGACTTCTCCCAATCAAGTTCCAATTCAAAGAGACACAAATAAACACCAATTGGAACCTGATATGAGTGACCTCACTCAAACCCTCAAATTTTTCAAAATATTTTGCCTTAGGCTAGTATTATTTTTAGGAAAATAGGCAATAAACACCCGAGGAGCAACGTATGGCCATGCAATAGAGTTTTTGGACCTTTAGGAGCGTCAAATGCTCTCTCTATTCATGGACGAACACAGAGGTTGCTCAAAGCTAAACCGAAAAGAAACGACAAACAAACAACCATGCATATGCAATGCAATACAAGAAAGTAAAGCTAGGTTGCTTGTCAAGTTTGATCCACGGTTAGGCTTCTTCACTCCTCCAAAGGAGGGTTATCGTAACCGTGTTAGCCAAGCCCTAAATGCATTGCGATAAACTAAACATGGCATATAATACAATGCAATGCAAGGGACAACACATGTTCATTTTTTAAAGTTGCTTGAATCAAGCACATTAAGTTCACTTCTTAGCCTACAAAAGGTAGCCTCATCCAAAGGTTTAGTGAAGATATCCGCTAATTGATTTTCACTTCGCACACCTTCTAGTGATATGTCATTTTTAGCAACGTGATCTCTTAGAAAGTGATGGCGGATATCAATGTGCTTGGTACGAGAGTGTTGTACCGGATTGTTAGCAATTTTAACGGCACTTTCATTATCACATAAAAGTGGCACCTTTTCAAGAACAACTCCATAGTCTAGGAGGGTTTGTTTCATATATAGGATTTGTGCACAACAAGCCCCCGCGGCAATGTATTCCGCCTCGGCGGTGGACAAAGCCACACTATTTTGCTTTTTAGATGACCAAGAAACTAAGGATCTCCCAAGCAAATGGCACCCTCCGGATGTGCTTTTTCTATCAATTTTGCAACCGGCATAATCCGAATCGGAATAGCCAACTAGTTGGAATCTAGCTCCTTTGGGATACCAAAGACCAATGCTTGGGGTGTGCTTAAGGTATCTTAGGATTCTTTTTACGGCACTTAAGTGAGGTTCTTTAGGGCACGCTTGAAAGCGAGCACACATGCACACACTAAACATGATATCGGGCCTAGATGCGGTAAGGTACAACAAGCTACCAATCATAGAACGGTAGAGAGTTTGATCAACCGGTTTACCTCCCTCATCTAGGTCGAGATGTCCATTTGATGGCATTGGGGTCTTGATTGGCTTGCATTCTTCCACCTTGAATCTTTTGAGAAGATCCTTGGTATACTTTTCTTGAGAGATGAAAATCCCTTCTCTCATTTGCTTGACTTGAAAACCAAGGAAGAATGTGAGCTCACCAATCATTGACATCTCGAACTCCTTTGACATCAATTCACCAAATTCCTTGCAATATTCTTCATTTGTTGACCCGAAGATGATATCATCAACATACACTTGACAAATGAAGATCTCCCCATTAAGCTTCTTGGTGAATAGTGTGGTGTCGACCTTCCCGATGGTGAAGCCCTTCTCAATGAGGAAGTCCCGGAGGCGCTCATACCACGCTCTAGGGGCTTGCTTGAGCCCATATAGCGCCTTGGACAACCTATAAACATGATTAGGATATCTAGGGTCTTCAAACCCGGGAGGTTGATTGACATAGACTAGTTCATTAATAAAGCCATTTAAGAATGCACTTTTCACATCCATTTGATATAATTTCATATCATGATGTGATGCATATGCAAGGAGGATACGAATGGCTTCAAGTCTTGCAACGGGTGCAAAGGTCTCTCCAAAATCAAGACCTTCAACTTGAGAGAACCCCTTTGCAACTAGTCTTGCCTTGTTCCTCACTACTATGCCTTGGTCATCTTGCTTGTTTCGGAACACCCACTTGGTTCCAATGACTCTTGCACCTTTAGGATGCTCTTCAAGTGTCCAAACTTGGTTGCGGGTGAAGTTGTTCAATTCTTCATGCATGGCATTCACCCAATCCGGATCTTGAAGAGCTTCTTCTACATTCTTAGGTTCAACACAAGAGACAAAAGAGTGATGTTCAACGAAAGAAGCTAGCTTTTGAGATCGAGTCATTACTCCCTTTGTAGGACTCCCTATGATGAGTTCTTGTGGATGAGCTTGAAGTAGAGGTTAGTTTCTTCTATCAACCACTTGAGAAGGTGGATGGGGAGCATCAACATCTTGTGCTTGTGCCTCGGCTTGTTCATGAGAGACATAAGTATCTTCATTTTCAACTCTCTCATTCTTGTCATCATCTTGAGGCACACGTGATGAAGATGGTGGATCAATGATTTGCACATCGTCTTCATCATCTTTTGGCTTGATGTCTCCCACGGGCATGTTCTTCATGGCCTCCCTCAAGGGTTCATCACCTACATCATCACAATTCTCAATTGCTCCTTGGGAGCCGTTAGATTCATCAAATTCCACATCATATGTTTCTTCAACCAAACCGGTGGTATGGTTAAATACTCTATATGCTTTGGACTTTGATGAGTAACCAACAAGAAAACCAATATCACAACGTCTTTGAAACTTCCCTAGGTGTTGACGCTTCTTGTAGATGTAGCATTTGCAACCAAACACCCGGAAGAATGAGACGTCCGGCTTCTTCCCATTAAGCAACTCATAGGGGGTCTTGCCAAGAAACTTTTGGAGGAAGAGGCGATTTGAAGCATAGCATGCGGTGTTGATTGCCTCGGCCCAAAACTTTTCCGGAGTGTTGTACTCATCTAGCATTGTTCTTGCAAGGGTGATCAAAGTCCGGTTCTTTCTCTCAACTACACCATTTTGTTGAGGAGTGTAGGTTGAAGAGACCTCGTGCTTGATTCCAATTTCATCACAATAAGCTTCAATGTTGGTGTTGTCAAACTCTTTGCCATTGTCACTTCTAATCTTCTTTATCTTGACTTCGAATTCATTTTGAGCTCTCTTTGCAAACTTCTTGAAGCAACTTGCCACTTCGGATTTGTCATGAAGGAAGAAGGTCCATGTATATCTTGAGTAGTCATCTACTATCACAAGACAATAGAGATTACCACCCAAGCTCTTGTATGTTGTAGGCCCAAACAAATCCATGTGAAGAAGTTCTAGCACTCTTGATGTTGACATGAAATCTTTGGTTGGATGAGTGTTTGCAACTTGTTTGCCCGCTTGACATGCACTACAAGGTTTGTCCTTTTCAAACTTCACATCCTTCAATCCTCTTACTAGTTCTTTCTTCAATAGCTTGTTGAGAGTGCTCATTCCAACATGTGCAAGCCTCCTATGCCAAAGCCAACCAAGTGAGGTCTTGGTGAACAAACATGTCATCAAATTTGCATCTTCGGAGGTGAAGTCAACAAGATAAAGATTGTTATATCTAAAGCCTTTGAATATCACTTGCTTGTCATCTATCTTTGAAACTTCAACTTCATTTGGTGTGAACAAGCATTGGAAGCCAAGGTCACAAAGTTGCCCGACGGATAATAAGTTGAAACTCAATGAAGCAACATAGAGCACATTTGAGAGTGAGTGATCATTTGATATTGCAATCTTGCCTATACCCTTGACTTTGCTCTTTGAATTATCTCCAAATGTGATCTTCTCTTGGCATATCCCATTCTCTTCAATTGAGGTGAACATACGAGGATCACCGGTCATATGTTGAGTGCAACCACTATCAATAACCCAATGAGATCCACCGGTCTTGTAGTTCACCTACACACAAGAGATCAAGCTTTTTGTTTAGGGACCCAAACTTGAGAGGGGCCCTTGACTTTCTCAACTAGTGACTTGGCAACCCATATTTTCTTTGGCCTATTCTTGTTTGGGGGACCCAAAAACATGACTTTCATCTTCCCATTTGAATCTTTTCTTAGCATATAATGAGCATTGAAGGCAAAAGGTCTAGCATGCTTGGGCAAGGGTTGTGGTGGTGGAGTTTTGCATTCATGAGCAAAGTGACCTTCTTGACCACACTCAACACATCTCTTTGGCTTGGGCTTTGACTTGCTTTGTTGTTGAGCTTTGGCTTTCTTCTCTTGATTTGCTAAGTACCCAATGCCACTTCTATCCATCTTCATTACGGTGTTCATGAGGAGCTCACTTTGCAAATATTGACCTCTTGTGAACTTGCTTAGGCCGGTCTTGAGATGCTCTTTTTCTTGCTTGAGCTTCTTATTCTCTTCAATGAGTGACTCATTTGTTGTTTGCTTCTCAAGAGCCATCAAACCTTTGAGCTTCTTGTTCTCATTTGCAAGCTTCTCATTCTCACACTTGATCTCGGCATAATCATCATGGTTGCATGACTCAACCACACTCTTGCCTTTGCTACTAGAACCTTGCTCAATGCTTTCAATGATCAAATCATCACATGATGTAGCTATATCACACTTAACAACATTGTTAGTAGCATCATGTGTCTCAAGAGCAAGTTCATTAGCAACCACAAGACTATCATAGTCAATTTTCAATGTGGTGTACTTGTCTTTTAGAGAGCTATGTCTAGTGATGAGCTCATCATGCTTCCTCTCAAGTTTATCATGTTGATCTTTAAGCTCTTTATTAGAGGTTTTGAGCTCTTTGAGAGTGGAAGACATAACTTCATTTTGATCTCTAAGCTCACCACTAGTCTTTTGAGCATTTTCAAGCTTAGATGAGAATGATTCATTTTCTTCTTGAAGATCATCATTTTCACTTCTTGTCCTTCTTATGATTTTAGTGTATTTGTTTAGCAATTTTACAAGTTCATCATAAGAAGGTGCATCATATTCATCATCACTATCACTATCATCATCATCACTATCATGATTTTGTACCTTTCGTTCACCCTTGGCCATAAGGCATAGGTGAGTAGTGGACGATGATGGTGAAAGAGGCGGTGAAGATGGTGGTGAAGATGTCGGTGAAGATGATGGCCCCATCACAAATGCGGCAACTTTCTCTTTCTCATCATCACTCTCATCTTCGGAGGAATCACAAGATGATTCAATGTCGGTGAGCCAATCACCAACAATATATGCCTTTCCTCCCTTCTTCTTCTTGTAGAACTCTTTCTTCTTGCCATCCTTCTTCTTGTATGACTTGTTCTTCTTCTTCTCATCTTCTTCATCACTTGAATCATCTTTCTTGCCCTTGTTCTTGTTCTTGTACTTGCCTTTTGGTGGTCTAGGGCATTGATGAGCTAGGTGGCCAAGTTCACCACAATTGTAGCAATCCATCTCCGAGATGGGCTTTCTCTTGCTACTTGTGAAGAATTTCTTTTTCTTGCCATCGAACTTGATGCCACTCTTGTTGAGCTTCTTTAGCATCTTGGTGGTCTTTCTCACCATGAGTGCAAGTGATTCATCATCGACATCACTTTCACTTGAGCTTTCTTGCACCATCATGGCTTGGCCCTTCTTCTTCTTCTTGTCATAGCTAGCTTTGAAGGCCAAGTCTTTCTTCTTTGAAGATGATGAGCCCTCTTCCGGAGTGATGTGCATGTACATCTCATGAGCATTGATCTTCCCCAATACTTGTGTCGGTGTTGCGGTGGAGAGATCGCTTTGATGAAGCACGGTGACAATGTGACCATACTTCTCAACGGGAAGAACACTCAAGATCCTCCTTGCAACATCCGATTGGCTCATTTGAGTGAGCCCAAGAGCATTGAGGTCCTCTACAAGAACATTCAAGCGAGTGTACATGTCATTAGCACTTTCTTTGGGAAGCATCTCAAAAGAATTAATTTTCTTTAAAGCAATATGATAGCGTTCCTCACGCTCACTCTTAGTTCCCTCATGGAGAGCACAAAGATTCTCCCACAAATCATGAGCGTTCTTTGCATTACGCACACGATTGAAGATATCTTTGCCTAAGCCCCGGTAGAGTGCATTTTTTGCCTTTGCATTCCACCGGTCGTACTTCTCCTCGTCACCAATGGGGTTTGCGGGATCCTTGATAGCGGGAAGCCCTTGGGTTGCGGCTCTAAGGCACCCGACATCTATGGCTTCGAGATACGCCTCCATGCGGATTTTCCAATATGGAAAATCATCCCCCTCAAAGGTGGGAGGTGGTCCTTCCCCGTTAGACATCTTGCTCTAGGCGGTAAAGCCTAACTAAGGAGCAACACGGCTCCGATACCAATTGAAAGGATCAAGATACCCAAGAGGGGGGGTGAATTGGGCTTTTCTAAAAATTAATTGCAAGAATTAAATCCTACAAGCCGGAATTCACCCCTAGTGCCTACTTGTGTTCCTAGAGAGTCTACCGAAGAAAAGTTTTGCACCCTACTTTCCAATCCTAGTCTAGCATGGCAATTCTAGGAAAGTAAATCAAGCAATGAAAATAAATACGAGAATGTAAATGCTTGAAAGTAAAAGGGTAAGGAACACGGCGATGTTTTTCCGAGGTATCGGAGAGTCGCCACTCCCCACTAGTCCTCGTTGGAGCACCCGCGCAAGGGTGTAGCTCCCCCTTGATCCGCGCAAGGATCAAGTGCTCTCTACGGGTTGATTCTTCGACACTCCGTCGCGGTGAATCACCCAAAACCGCTCACAACTTGAGTTGGGTCATCCACAAGCTCCGCCGGATGATCACCAAACTCCCAATCACCACCAAGCCGTCTAGGTGATGGCGATCACCAAGAGTAACAAGCTAGAACTCTCACTTGACCACAACGAGCCCAAATGAGGAGGTGGATGCACACTTGCTACTCTCTCTAATCGCTAGTGAGGAGCTCTCAAGCTTTGATTCTCAAATCTCTATCCTCACTAGTGCTCTTGCACTCCCTTGCACTCTAAAGGGTTTTCTCAGATGTTTGAATGGGCAAGAGACCTCTAAAAGAGGTGGAGGGGTTGTATTTATACACCCCTCAAAGAAAACGAACCGTTACTTTCTGACACGGGGTCACCGGACGCGCCGGTGCAACGCACCGGACGCGCCGGTCCCCCGTAACGGTCAAATCGCGATTTTGAAAACGAACCACCGGACGCGCTGGTGCAACACACCGGACGCGTCCGACGTGCAAGGGTGCTTACTGGACTTACACCGGACGCGAGGCCGCGTCCGATGCCTGAAGACCGGACGCGTCCGGTCCTCTCTGGACCTTACTGGACTCGCACCGGACTCGCCGATGAAGTCCAGGCCGCGTCCGACGGGCGTTCTCCCTGAGTGACACGTGTCAGCCACTGACCACCGCGTCCGGTCCTCGCGAGGACCACGTCCGGTGGTCGAGGCCGAAACCTAGTCGCGGTAACGTACACACCGGACGCGTCCGGTGTTCCCGAAGACCGCGTCCGGTGCCTAGAAAACAGCCCGAAACGCGTCGCAACTTCAACCAAGTTGCTTCTAACTGAACCTTGAGCTAATCTAGGGTTGCCTAGCGCCAAGTTTAACAAGTGTGCACCACACCTAAACATAGGACTTGCCTAGGTCAAGCTACCCATTCATGCCCCCCTTTATAGTACGGCCAAAAGAGAAAAACGAAGATCCTAACGACTATTCCGAATGTGTCTCAACACTTCGTCATCCGGAACTAACCGTCCTTAATCTTGACGTCACTCTTTTGAAAACCGAAACGATTTCCATCAAGGGACACGAAGCCACAGTGCTCAAAGCAGTTATCACCTCCATGACCTAACTTACCAATGTTTCTGCAAAACACACGTTAGTCATGGTAATAAAGTGTTGTCATTAATTACCGAAACCAAACCTTGGGGCCTAGATGCTTTCAATTCATCACATGTCAATCTAGACATCTTAAGATGTTTTGTCTAGCATCTCAGACATCTTAGAATGGACAGGCAAAAAAGTAGATATTATGAAACATTTTAGAACACAATGACAAGCAGAAAAATATACATCAGTAGGCAACTTACATAACATGAAGTGACAAGTAGGAAAACAAAATATCATCGGCCTTAGAGACTATGCATCATATGTTGGTAACATTTATACATTCTGCTACACTAGCATCTGCTCCTGCACGTCAATATTGAGCAACTCATCAAAGTTGAAGTCGCCGCCGTACTTCGGATCAGCGCGTGGCTGCTGCACACCATGCTCCTCCTCACCTTCGAACATCATCACAGGATTCACGCCTTGGGGAACAACAACAGCGTGACCATAGCAAGACATCGCCGGGGTAAGCATTGGTGAACTCTGTCATGTTGAGCAACCCCTCGACGTTGAACTTGCCACCGTCGACGTGCTCCGCCTCCAACTCAATGTGTGGCAATTTAATATCATCATTGAACTCTTTCATATGACAATTAATTAATCTAGACCAAAAGATTAAAAGCTAGCTAAAACATAATTAAGCAATTATCATTAGTTAAGCAATTTAATATCATTATTAGTTTAATATCACTAGTTAAGCAATTTAATATCACTAGTTAAGCAATTTAATATCTTTAGTCATGCTAAGTTATTAGTAATCTTGTAGCAATTTTGTGTCTACATCTATCTCTAGAAATCCCTGGTTGATGCTGTCATGAATGGGTTGCAACATTTCAAATGCAACAACAGGATAGTTACACAGAAGGAAATAAAACAGGTGTTTTTACCCAAGTTTGCAATGAGTACTAGAAATTTTTCTAGGGTGAAAATGTGAATCAAAGATGTGCCTGAAAATTTTGCGTGCAGACTGCAGACAAAGCTGGGAAATTAAATGCCATGAGTTGAATTCATGAAAGGAACATACCTGGACCATTTTGACTTACTGTATAGCCTCTCTTACTGATCTTGCAGGAGCAAAATTCGAAACCAACATTGCTGGTGCTTCGCTAGGACCAGCTCCTTTGATAAAGGCACAACTAAAAAGATATCATAAGATGAAAGCCAGCTAAAAAAGATTTGTGCACAACCAAAGAAGTTTTTATCATTCTCAACAAGCAGGTGCAGGTACGTCTAACTGATCAAGAATGTAGAGGTGCATCAAATTAATGAACCAATATGCCCTAAATGCATATCTGCAAGGGGAAAATGGTAAATTCACTTTTTAGTCTCCTCGACACTAGTCACCATGGTAATTAGAACTGAAACCTAATTATAACATAATTAGAACTGGAACTTGCTAACTAAAAGCACATAATCAGAACTGAAAAGCAGGGACACCAATCCTAGAAGCAAGCTGAAAGCAAAAACTGAAACAAATAGCAATAGGCACCAATAAGTGAAACTTGCTAACAGGCACCACTAGCAGAACTAAAAACAACAAAGTTCATAGAAAAATAGAAACTAACCATGCTTGCTTGATAACTTGATTACACTATAATTGAAGATTATACTGTACAAGAATGATGGAAAATTCAGAGATTGACCGAGAACACTACTTCCTGTATGTTAAATATCGAAAGATTCAATTAGAGTTCATTTAGAGTTGCCTGCAGATGAATCAATTGGGATGGAGGTAGCAAATAAGGTCGGAGGTCAGTGTCCAACTCTGCCAAGACCAACAGGATGAGGATATGACCATGTACCATGGGCGGGAGTAGCGGGAGAAACATTTTCGATGATGGAGTAGTCGCTACAAGAGTACCAAGTAGAGGGCCACCATCTGCAAAAAAAACTGGATGCCGGAGCAGAGCGGCATGTTCTGGACTGGAATTGGAGACTTGAGTCTCGACAGCTCATTGCAGGAGCAGAGTAGTTGATAGCAGATTAGCAAAAAGGCCAAAAGCAAAATAGGGCAGCACCTGGCGCCCACCGCACCCATAGAAACACAGACAAATAAAGAACTATGTGATTTAGAACAGAGTACATACATAAAAAGCGTGATTATATGCAGAAAAATGCTATCTTGTTTTTTTGCTTTGTTGAATAAATATATTTGCCCAATGTGGGTGAAAAAACTACCTAGGATCTTACATTAATTTGCCTAAAAGAAATGAAGGTCTGTAGCTCAGATGCGGCGGTGAGGTGAAATACATGCTATGATAGAAAATTCCTCTAGGACTACAGTGATAGTACACTTGCAATCATATTTGTTCATCGTGATTCAGAGTTTAGACTGAGCAGTTTCAGCTTTTCAGTGACCAAAGTGTTACTTAACATGTGCCACCAGCTCTAAAACAACCAACAGGTAATACAGTACGTAAGCTGTAAAAAAAATTAGAATGTTCTGGGATAGTTCTGCACAAATTCAGTTCATTCTAAGTGCGGCAATATGTGATGATCTCACAGTGTCAAGACTGAACATTCAGCCACCACCACACGCAGGCGTAGAACAAAATTAAAGAGATGGTTTCGCATTAGACATGACTTGCCAAGTGAACAGAACGTGAGGTACTGAACAAAATTAAAGAGGTGTTTAAATCAACTGAGTTGAGGAAATTTTCAACTTTCTTCAAAAAGTTATGCTCTGGTTTCACAGAGGTCATAGGCACATTTTTTTGTGTTGACACACATAATTGCTACCATGATACTAATAACTTGCTAGACTAATGGTATTAATTTGCTTACTGGATTACTAATAAATTGCTTGACTAATAACTCAGTTGTTTCGTAGGTTCAGGACAATAAAAAAGTAGTGTCCTACTTGTGCTGCAGATTTTCTATCGCCAAGTATTTGGAGCACAGGGGGACATCACCTATGTTAGGTTAGTTATTATCGATGCATGTCACTGAGGAAGAAAAAATCATAGTAGTCACTGACCAACTCTTGCCATTTCAAATTTTCATTGTATCATTACTATTATAGATGCATAATACATGCAAATCATGATTGCTTAAAGGTACATGATTGTATTATAAAATTCAAAACAATGACTGCAACTGAAAAAACTGCAGGTTGAGTTATAGCAGCTAGCTAGTGAATAAAAATGATTAAATCTTAGCTGAGAGCAAGGAATGATCACATAAGCACATCAATTCGGTCCGCTGAATTGCTGCTGGTAAACTAAAAATTGCAGAGAGAAACATTACCTGAAGTCCTGAACTGTTGTTGGACAACTGATGCTTTTTTGCAAAATTACCAAGCACTCAAAAGAGTTAGTAGGTCAGGAAAAAGGATAGATAAAATCAATACAAACACCAAGTAGCTGCAAAGAAGCTATGGACAACATGGCAAGCTGATGCTCAAACCTGAAGAAAAAGAGCTAAGCTATGTAGTGCCAAAATGTTGTTTATGCTGGTCAATAGTGGCTTAGCTGAGGCTGTAGTTGCTATGACCTGCAGATAAGAATTTGAGTAACCAATCAACAAAGAAAGTAGGGATCCGAGAAAGCACAACAAGATGCATTTTCTGAGGCAATGTTTTAGTGGATTGCATTTTCTTGGGCAATTTAAGTGTCACTCGTTAAGCAACAATGTTTTCTTAAATATGCAATTTATGTATTCTGAAAAAGCAAGTAGAGTGTCTATGTTCATTTGCAACCCATGGCCCCACCCCTGGTTTATTTGCAAAAAAAAACACAACTCTGCTAATTATTAGCAGCTAACTATTAGCTCTATGGATCCAATCAGGGCCTAAGGGTAGAGAACAATTAGAAGCCACATTATATTTGTACTATAAAAGGTATTAGCCTAGTAGGCCAGTGGTAGCAGGGGGCGATAGGTCAGATCAGTTTCATTTCTTAGCCACTAAAACCTGCTATTGTCTGACCAGGACATGCACAAGTCAAACTACTTTTGGGTTGTAACATGTCGGTTGCCACAGCCCATAGCAATCAACCTTAGCTATGTTGGCTAATATAAATAGAAGGCAATATAAACTTAAAGCTGTAGCTTTCAGCAGCATCTAAACAATCTATCTAGCTCATTTCAGTTAACGCATTTGAGGTGGTTCAGATACAACATTGGTGTTCAAAATTGAGTACAATATTATATTTTGTGCAAACAAAACATCGTGTCAATGCAAATACTTTAGAACCAGGTGATGAGAACATGTACATACAGTTCTACGGAGATATTTGGTGCTGTAGAGAACAACAAGGGAATCAAATATAAAATTATCAAGATATGAGCAAGACCCTGGACGATTTACTGAAAATACCTCAAAGAAATTTAGTGTTAAGCATCTGTTAGGCAAAACAGTGTTAAGCATCAAGCAATAGTATGGTTCCAAATTAGGCAAAACAGTATATTCGTTTAAGCAGTAATAGTGAGGTTACTAGAAATGATGGTCGATAGTGCTCGATAGCTGGCTCAAGCAAAAATGGTGGCACATGGTTCACATTTAGGTGGGCGAGGTCGGCCGTAAGGCGAGATCGACAAGTGCCTATGTGGCCCTGCTCGAAGGAGGGCCTAGGATACCGACATGGTGAGGAGCACCACGCCAGCCAGAGATGGTGTCTGGCGAGCCTGTTGCAAAACCTAGGAAAGTACCTGATTCTCAACACGACCATGCTCCACTAGTGTTATAGCATCACCAAATAAGTCCACTAGTGTTCTAGCATCACCTACTACATTCAATCGACATCTAGTAGACTAAGTGTTTTTGGTGCTTTTCAATTAGCCTGATAAGCTGGATCTCTAGTTAAATTTTACGAAACCCTAGTCAAATTTTACACATTACAAATTCCAGATCTATGCTAATCCAAAAGCATTCCCAATCAAAATCAAATCGTTCATTCTACAACATGGATGTGATATCAATTTGCTAAAAATACAGAGCATAACATGGATCAAGGCAGGACTAGCAGCAGGCATCTAAGCATGAGCACCAAAGCCACTGAAAAAAGCAACTAAAAAGTTGATCTGCTCGGGCAAGACGATGGTGGAAATGACTAGAACACAGCAACATCCACACCATAATGAGCAGCGCAGGCTCCAGATCTCGGCTCCCTGTACCCCACGGGAGCTCGAGATTCAGACCAAGCAAACTATCCTACACTAACCAGGCACCCTTAGTGGTTCAAAACCACATGGGGGTGTCTAGACTGCGCAGATCGCCGGGGCAGGAGCGGCACGGCCCTAGGGATGGGATGGGAGACGAGATCTGAGGGTCACCTGTGCGATGACGGGCTGGGGCATGCCAAAGCCCTTGAAGAAGGTGATGGCCTCCTGGCCGCTGATTCGGTCGCCATGGTCCGAATCCGTACCGTGGAAGTAGTCATCGAAGGCCGTCGATGAAAGTCCTATGTTTGGTGTTGGTAATTAGTGACAATGCCTAAGTACTAATCCTATACCTAAGTTGTATGTAGCTGTAACACCCCGGTGTTACGTAAGCATTAGCATTGCAAATCATAAACATACCATGTCATCTCATTCATAATCACATGTGGATTAGAGTGCACCTTTAGTGAAAGCAAATTTTAGGGAACAAGTGTTGCACAATATGTTTATAATTATTTCACACTAATTGTGCTAGTAGATTTAGAAAGCTTGTGTAGCTATAAACTTTAGATCACCTAGAATTAATTGGTGCAATTTTTGGAGCAACTTAATGACCCAAAGTTTTGTCAAAAACTTGTTTTTAAAAATGTTATTTGAAAATATTCAAAAAAAACCCTCCCTAATTAGCTTTTATTCCACAATTCAAAATTTGTAAGAATTTGGAGTTGGCCCCTTAATAAAAGTTGTAGGAAATCAAATTCTAAACAACTTTCATTTTTGGGCCATTTTCAGAAAAAGTCATTTGCTTGCTCAAAATTGAATTTTAAAACTGCAAATAGAATTTTATTTGAATTTCTCTGGAAATAAAAAGGAAAAACCTTTTCCTTCTCTAGCAGGCCGCCGCCACCCTTTCGGCCCGTCGGCCAAAGCGGCCCATGCCTTCCCCGCGCGCGCGCCCGCGCAGCGCAGCGGCCCGGCCCGCGTCCGCGCGGCCGTCTCCCTCTCCCGCCCGCTCGCGCGCCTCGCTGGACGCCGCGGCAGACCGCGCTCGCCGCGTGGCGTCCATGCGCCGTCGAAGTCGCCGCGCGTCGCCCTCGCCCTGCCGTCCCGCCAGCTCAGGCGAGATCAAATCACCTGGCTGACCCCCTCCTCGCCCCCTCACTCGCACTCCCGCTCCTCCTTCGCTCCCCCTCTCCAAAACCCGAGCGGACGAGCCGCTCACCGCAGCGAGCTCCACCTCCGCCCCCTTGTTCCGGCGACGGCCATCCACCGCCGCTCAATTGCTCTTGCACGAAGCTCCGCTGCCCCCTTCCCTCCTCCGAACGAGCTTCGTTGTCCCCTTGCTCGCTCCGGTAGGGCACTAATTCGTCTTCCTCGCCGCGCCACCACGAACGGAGCCGCCGTGCTCGCGCTCCGGTCACCGGCGCCTCCGCCCCTCCCCTTGTCTCGCAACCACGCTCGTGTGTTCACCGTTTTCCCGTGGGCGTGTTGCGCGCATTGCCTCGCTCGCTCGGGCCCGGAGGCGGCCACTAGCCGTCGGCGGCCACCGCACCGCCGCGGTGTCGAGCACCGGCTCGGCCGCGCGTTGTCCCCGCTCGCCCGTGGGTGAGACGGGTGACCTGGGCCGGCCTGCTCCAACGGAGCCGGCCCGTTTCTTTCCCCCGCACGCGCGCGCCTGCGGGCCGAGACGGACCAGGCCGTGTGCCTCTCACTGTGCCGGCCCGTTTTCAAAAATATGATTTCAGTTTCCTTTTCTTTTATTAATTGGGAATAAAAATGCTTTAAGAATTGTTTGAGTGATTAAATGTGCTCCAAAAATTATGAAATAAATTTTTATGAGCTTCTTAGAACCAGATCTACAATCTAAAAATGTTGCATGTAAATATTGCACTACTTTTCTGTAGGGTTTTTATTTAATCTTGGAAATTGCTGTTTTCTTGTTAAATATGTAGTAAATCATAGAAAACTCAGAAAAATATGGTTCTAAGTTTGTTAATCTTGTTGTTTAATGTACTTGCTAGAAAAAAATATGTATCTTGCATGTTTAGTAGAAAAATTCTGAGGTGTAGTTTAAGTGCTTTTTATTGCTAATAATTGCTATTTTTGTTAAATAGAAAAATATGAATAAAACATGCAAGTGATAATTTTTATACAGTGATTATTTACTGAGTAGAATCCAGAAAAAATGATAAATCTGTTGTTTGATACTTTTCATAGTAGAAAGTATTTTATGCTCCTTTCTAGGCCCTAGTTTGTTATTTTTGTGTAGGTAGTTTTAGTACTCAAATTGCTGTGAAACTTTTGTGACATGCTGGAATACATGTTAGTAATCAACAGTAATTTTATTAGATTTTTCTGAGATACCAAAATAAATGTTTCTGTTCAAGCATAGTGCTAACTAGGGTTTAAAGTCACACTTTGATGCAAGATTAGTTGGTAAACTTTACTTTGATGTATCTTTGAAGCATCTTAAGGTGTTAGGGTGCCTTTGTATGGTAGAGAGTATTGGTAGTAGTTTATGAGTATATGTTCTTGGATGATGTAGACTACCTTGTAGAAGAGTTGTAATTCCACTTAATTCAAATAAAGTACCATGTTCATCTACATCTCATTCATCAGCATCTCATGTCATCTCTGCAATGCACCTAGGCAAGAGCACTTATACATCTGCATCATACAGGATCGCAGGAAGTGACACCGGTAGCAGTTCCCGAGGATCCGGAAGAGCAGTCCGAGTTGCAAGAGCAGGAGGTGCCCGAAGCCGACGAGGAGGTCGGTGAGGATCTTCCAGAGTGCCCAGACCACCGTCCGAGCTCTTTCGAGAGAGGCAAGCCCCAGAGCATTTCTCTCCCAGTTTGCAAAATATTTATTAATGGTTCTACTTAATTGATGCATTAAGTTTAGGAGTTGTTTACAACCGTTGCTGTATTTTACCTTGTTTCACCCTTGCTCTACCATATCCTTGTTACCTTGGTATCCGTAGTCAAGAAATGCTTAGTTTGCTTAGACCGGTAGAAGTCAGGTGATTGCCTGTCACCTGCGAGCTATAGGTGATTACCTGGATCTGTCTGAAAAGTATGTCATACGGGCATAACTAAGTGTTGAATTGAAATTGAGACCGGACGGAGACTTGCAGGGTTCCGAACTGTAGTGTTTTCCGTCTGAGTCGATTAAGGACCGACCGTTGTTGGGCCTCGAGTTATGTTGAACGCATGCCTCACATTTAGCTGGCCGAATAATGTACCTTTCGACCGCGAAGCTGGGAGATTATTCGGGCCGAGTGGATTGCCCGCAACGCACTGTACCAGAGCAGTAGTGGCAGGATACGGGGGCACGATGATAAGGCCAAAGAGCAGTCTGGCGGCCCCCGGGTACATGTGGTTCCTGGCGAACTCGCGACTTTACCTGAATAGTTGACTCGGTGACCAACACCTCACTTTAGCGGGTGAGTGAGGTTTGTGTGAGGAATAAATTACCAGCTGGTTAATAATCGATTCGAATCGCCATCGTTCACTGGATAGTGAACACTTGACTTGAGCTACTTCATCGTAGTAATATTGATGGAACACTTGGACAGTTATATGGAATATGACATGATGAATGTTGTTAATGATCATTGGTGATCCTTACTTGCTTAATTACATGTTATTCTAGTACAGGTGCAAACATAGTTGACAGGTTAATAAAGATTTAACTTGATGCAAGCTTTTGGAAAGATTTGTTAAGATTAAACATGCCTTTTTGCAAATGAGTCAGCTATCCCACCATAAAGCCTGTCATGATCCTTGGTGTCATTTTATTTTCGGTTCTGTCGGGTAAGTCTAGCTGAGTACCTTCTCGTACTCAGGGCTTTGTTCCCACTTGTTGCAGATGGGCAGATGTATTACGGCTACTGTATCAACTGCCTTTATCCTGCGATGGGCGAAGCTTAGGACCATGGGCAGTGGTCATTCACTACGTCTCGTCTGATGCTTTTGCTGGAAGTGATCATGAGCTGGCACTTTATTTCAAACACTGTGTGCGTGTGTGGTTTGAACTAAATGCTTTCGCTACTTTTATTCGAACCTGGTTTGTAATAACTATGTTTAAACTCCGATGTGTTTGGTGACGTGAACTTTCATGTAACTTGTGATGGTGACCGCTAAACTTATTACGATCTTGGCTGGTATGTGAATTGGTTTGAAATCCGTCGTGATTTCACGGACTACCGGGTTATACGGGCTTAAGTTTGCTAAATCGTTCGCTGGTTGGATGATTTTCTTACTTAATTTCGTATAATTGGGCGGTTCTGTTACAGTAGCATATGAGGATTAGTACATTCCAAGGTTGGTGGCAAGATGGACATGGTGATCATGATGGCCACACTTGAATTTGGACGCAACCCTACGTGATCAAGGCAAAGGTATATGCTTAAGGGTTGTGTTTTAGTAACCAAGACACCTAGTGGGTGTGGTTACATTATAGGATAGATAGTCGTACTATAAAGAGGGGAATAACGCGGCTATTAAACTCCTAAGTGCCTCTAGGTGTGCATTTCATAATCATATGCATTTGGATAGAACAAATAACGCCTCGATAAATGATTGTGAAAATGCTAACACACTCGCACATGACGTGATCACTTGGTGGTCTTAGCACTTTTTGCAATGGCGTTGGAGTTTGAGCGGTAGAGAGGGTTTGGGTCCCTCTCTCCCTCCCGCCGAGCTTGCGAGGCGGGATTCAGGCGTTTTCGAGGAGTTGAAACGACTATTTTCCACTATGCCAGAAGTCAGAAAAGAAACGGAGGCGAACGGAGGTCACAGAGGTGACCGGACGCTGGACCGGACGCGGTCTCTGTTTGACCGGACGCGTCCGGTCAGTGTTCAGCATCTGCGCGTGTTTCGGTTTTTTTATCGGACGCGGTGGCGCGTCCGGTCACAGTCGATCGGACGCGTCCGGTCGATCTGGGAGCTTACTGGACTTCAACCGGACGCTGGCACTGTGGCGTCCGGTCAGTTCGACAGCGCGTCCGGTCGCTGTCTCGGTGGAGCGCTGCTCAGGCTTGACCAGCGCGTCCGGTCCGTTACGGGACCAGCGCGTCCGATCATACTTCGCGCATCCGGTCCGCGCGACGAGCGCGTCCGGTCAGTGCTTCACGGCATAGGCGCTGTGCGATCGGCGCGTCCGGTCAGTTTGACCAGCGCGTCCGGTCAGCGCGACTTCGGCTGTTTCAAGTGCCTAACGGATATATTCGAAGGAGTACGTCTATAAATACTCGTTGGCCGGCTCAAGGCTCACCCTCTTGGACATTTGACGTACTTGTGAGCACTTTAAGCTAAGCAACTCTCCTTCCACTCATCTCTCTTGCTTCTTTTGCATATTCGAAGTGAGATTGAGTGATCCAAGTGCATTTGCATTGTGAGATTGCATCTAGTTGGCACTTGGTGGTTGATTTGCTGCGGGATTCTTGTTTCTCTTGGTGGTTGCCGCCACCTAGACGGCTTGGAGCAGCTTGGAGACATTGGTAAGAGTTGGTGATTGTTCTTGGCCACCTCCGGTGATTGTGAGGGGTTTGTGCCTACCTCGGCGAAGCGCCAAAGGCAACGTTAGTGAATTGCTCGTGTCATTTGCAACCTTTTGTCATTTGGTAGGTTCTTGTGGCGCTCTTTGAGAGGCTCGGTGTGAGACCGATTAGCCACCGAACCACGTGGTGAAGAGGGACACAACGGGGACTAGCGTGCCGGCAAGCACATGAACCTCGGGATAAATCTTCGTGTCATCCCTTTCATATTTTGATTGATTGATCCTGGTGTTCGGTTATCTTGGTATTCATTGTTGATCATATTGGTTGGCTCAATACTTCGCCCCTCGGTGAAACTCTTCTAACTCAACTCCGCATTACCTTCTTAGTTATCTTTGCTAGCTAGTTAGCTTTGCTAGAGTAGCTCCTTTGTGTAGCTTGCTAGTTGTAGTTGTAGTTACCTTCTCGGTTTGACTTGTGAGGTTGAGTGCAAATATACTAGAATTGTGAATTGGTTAGGTGGCTTGCAAACACCCCGTAGGCTAAGCATAACACGCATCTCGCTATTTGTTATATTGATAAACTTGTTTAGCTTGTCTTTATAAAATTTTTTAAAAGGCTATTCACCCCCCTCTAGCCATCAAGACCTTTCAGTCGGCGTCCCCGACGGACAGGAGTCGTGGAAAGGACCCCCACATGGAAGAGAGGAACATGGGTCGCAGGGGGAAGGAGGGATAGGGGAGGGGGGCGGGGCGGGGGAGGGGTGGCCGCCGGCGCCAGATAGACGGCCAGCGGCTGCGGCGGTGGCGGGTTGGTGGAGCTCGTCGCGGCTAGGGTTGTTGGCGCGGCAGCTGGCGCAACTAGATCTGGCTGGGGAGGGGAGGAGGAGAGGTAGGTGAGGGGGAGCGCGGGTGGCGTTGGGGCCGATGCCGCCGGCGGAGGGGCGGCCGGTGGCGAGGCGGAGCCCGTCGGGCTAGGGGATGACCGCGACGGGGGCGAGTGCCTGTGCGCGTAGAGAGAAGAGGGGGAAATGGAGATGGAGACGATGGGGTGGCTCTTCTCTGGGAACACGGCGCGGGGGTGACTCTTCACTGGGGACGGATGCACAGTAGATGGAGCGTGCGTGCGCGTTGGCAACCGCACGCACGTCTGTAACAAAGTCTTTACCATAAAGGAAACCAGCGTTTTATTATGTATGTAGACCTACAAACACAAATCCGTAAGTACAACAGTTTCAACTGTACTTTTGGATTGCGATACTCTTTTGACACACAGACGTATAGCAGACGACATATGGTCAAAAATCACAAGTGCCCGATGCCCCAAGCTACCAATTTGTGAACAAAATAACCAAGTATGAAGGACTTAGCTCGCTTTCACATACCAAAAGTGAAATTTCACTATCTTGAATTCACTGTCTCGTTACATATTACTCTATCCTGAGGCCCTGTCGAGGTCCCTCCGGTTCATGTAAAATAAGGACAATTTGTCTGTAAATGCTGATTTTATGGAGATTGGCGAAAACCCTGCATATTCCTTGTCAACTTTAGCCAGGCCTACTTCGAGGATGTACTTCACAAGCTCATGTTTCTGGAGAAATGGTTGCGCTGCAAATTCCTCTATTGGCATCCACTGCAATGGAGAAGTGCAGTATCAAATTTGGTCAAATGGTGCTTGAGTTGGAAGGACTGAAGTAAACTTTTAATATTATGGGGGTTTTCTGTCTGAAAAAACATTAAAATGTTGGTTCCAAGTACCTGGCATGCCTCTATTTCTGAGTCTTGCTTCGTAATGTCATATGAAAGTGGTCGTAGCAGGCACACGAAAAATAGATCCGATTGATCAAAAAACGATTTGTGGCTCTGCCTGCAAATGATGGAGAGATGTTTTATTTCAAACTAAACACTGTCATCACAATAGATTGTGTCAAGAGAATGAAAAAAAGAAAGGAAAACAGGTCTTAGGAAAAATTCATAATGAACAGAAATGGAAAACACTGCCATTTTTTTTTCTTTTTTTGGTTCTCTAGCTATGAATTTAAAATGTCTGCACATATTTTGTTGCACAATACATCTCTTTTTTTGGTGTTGTTGGTATATTCCGCAAATGGGCAATAAAGCTAAGTGTGACAAGATAATTGGTAAATCAGTACTAGATAAATATAGGAAGAACTGGGACTGAATACAGTCGTTACCTGAAGCCCAGGACTTCAACAAATTCTGCATCAATCTGAGATATGATCCAGAAAGGAAAAAAGAATGAGCAACCAATGGCAGCATTTAATCAAACTAGTCTATTGGAAACAACTTGGGCTTCTGTTCACACTAGTACATACCCCTGTCTCTTCTTTTACTTCTCTTACGGCTCCAACATTAATATCTTCCCCCTGTATATATACCAATATCTTGTGAATTATAATAGGACAAGTTGGTAAAGAATATACTTAATATATCTACATGTTCAGTGCAGAATTTACCGGTTCAACTACACCAGTTGGAAATTTCCACACACCTAGGCCTCGAAGCACACCACTCTTTTCTTGTACAGCCAAGATCTGCAAAAAATAAGAATTTCAGGGTATGGAGGATAAAAGCTTTATCTATGGATAATGCCTAACAGAATGTCCTGTGTCCTAACTCATAACGATTGATATATGCTTTAGAGTTCGTAAAGGAGGTAACAGAACAATAACAAGCTAAATCCTAAAATTATCACATTCATTTTTTACCTCTCTCTTGTCATTCATTATAAAAGCTCCAACACCAACGCGGTGGGTTGCGTTTACTGGTAGTGTATGTGTTGTATTTGGAAGCCAGTATGCAAGCATCAAGTAAGTTTCCTCTGCATGATGGTACCAGAAACCTTCCTACATACACAATGAGGTAAAAACATTTTTCAGAGACAAACTAAATATGAATCCTTCCATACTGTTAGACTATACTACACAGTATGATCATTTCCAACTATTTCTCTTGAAAAGACAAAAGGTCATCGAAAAGACATAGTTAGCAAACTGTGAGCACTGCCGTTACCAACTACTATCAAAACAAAACAAAAATTGAATTCAGGTCATTCAAATAGTGTAATAAAATACTTCACTTTGAAATATACAAGTTACATCAAGAAACTAGTTACACTAGTATAAACATGGAAAACGTGAGTTTAATTACCTCTACAACTGATGGAATAAGGTTGGAAAGGGTGATGGGCAATTTGATCCAGACACCTCTTATTCCCTACAATGAGGAAAGAACAGTAATAAATGTACAGCTCTCCTTCTTGAGGTACCCATGAATAACTAGAATTGGTAATAATAATGTGCAAGTACAGTAATCTCCGCATGTCTATATCACATGCCTTGCCGTTGATGGCTCCTCAAGTTTCATAGAAGATATTACAGTGTACTTAAACTGTTTAAAATAGTCATTGTGCGCGGTACCAAATTTTTTTCACCTACCAATCCTACCGTATAAACGTGCTTCCAGAATCTTTGAGGCAAATTTCCACAGTTCAAAATTTAAATGTTGGGATATTTACTTGGCATGCACTATATCAAATTAGAGGCCGATAGCATTTTTGACAAGCCATCTCAGCATGACAGGATACATAACATTGATGGTGAGGGGGATCACCTGCTCCCGCCATCTCGCCAGCGCTGCTTTCAAGGAAGCTGAAAACACGCCAGGATCCATCGGAGTCGTCATCTCAATGATGACGCCTCCATGTTTGTCATGCACAAAAGGTAGCGGCTCAATATCCCCACTCTTCTCAGCCACCGACAACTCCTCGGCCACAGTTGAATTCGTGGAAGTTGACATGGCTCTGTGGCCCCGTCCACCACTCCAACTTCTTCCTGCACCAACTAAATTTCAGAAAAAAAATGAACTCAGAGACTGAATTGTGCCAAAACACACACTTATATAGCATGAGCTGATACGCATAGCCAGACAAGCAGACTACAAGGTGTGAACAGTCATCACGATTCCGGCTCCTAGGCCCCGTACCACGTCCAAGACGAATTGACAAGACGGAACTAGTTGAGGATGGGTGGGAAAGGGCTACAGCCAGTCAGCCACTAAACTGTCCCCGTCTCCTCCCTTTCACTATGCATCGTGGTCACCTTTTTCGTCCATCCATCCACCATCCCTATTTGATTCCTCGTGCTAGATCTAAAAAAAAAACCGCGGTATCCGAGAACATGAGAATGGGCACGGCCACGTCTGCTGCTCACCCGTACCATACGCCGGTCCACTGTTCCCAATTCTAAGTGCCCAGTCCAGCAGGACGCGCATGTAAGATCAGAGGAACTCACACAGAATCGACGCACAGCGTGCCTTCTCGCACAGAGAGATAGAAAGAGGAGCTACCGATGGATCGATCGCAGCAGAACCGGGGGTGTTGGATTTAATCCCCGAAATGCTACCCGACGGGGCGTCCGGATTGCTAGGCTTGGCCTGCGGCGAGCCTAGGGAGAACACAGATGCGGGTGCGCTGGGTCGAGAACGTGTGTACGCACCTCCGTAGCCGAGGGTCGCGGCGCGGGGGCGAGCCGGGCGGCCGCCGAGGCCGAGGGGCCGCGCCCGGGATGGGGAGGAGGCGGAGGCGAGGCCTCGGCGGGCGCGGTCCCGGGCGGCGACGCGGCGGTGCGGGAGGAGGAGGTGGTGGCGGCGGAGCGCGAGGGGCACACGCGAGCGCGTGACGATGGTGGGGAGGGAGAGCGAGAGCGAGTGATGGGCCGCCATCCGGCTCAGCGCATCCCCCTCCGTCTTTATTTTGGAAGAACCGAAGGAGGAGCGGCGCCTGCAGGCAGGTAGCACTGGCAGCGGCAGCAGCAGCCAGCAGGCAAGCTGGCAAGGGAACACGACAGAACAGCGGCGCGGTCAAGGCTCAGGAGGAGGGTGGGGAAGGGCGGTTGGTACGACGACGAGCAAGCGATGATGACCTGGGCGAGGGGTGGCAGAGGAAGGCCGCGGGCGGGCGGGGGGACTGTATCTGCGTGCCTGTGACGGTGTAGCCTGACGGTCACGGTGGTCCGGGACCGAGCGTGGCTGCGTGTGGTCCGCGGGTGGGCGGGCGGGCGGGCGACGTCGCTCCGGCATGGCCGCACGGCGTGCGTTGCTGGGCAGGTGCGGCGTGCCTCGCTAACTTTTGAGAGTTCGAAGAAAATTTATAAAAGTCAATTATGTGGCACAAACAAAATACAGTTCTTAGACACTGCAATGGGTGACTTATAAGCTACCTTTAAGCATTATTTTTCTTCATATTTTAATAGAAGAGAGAAAAGCCAGCTCTTGATCAAGAGCACCACATTCTAAGAACATGTGAGAGTGTCACGTAAGTCTAACTATACTATGAGCCCTTTTAAAAGCTAACACTATTAGAGAGATTGGCTTAGAGCCAGTAACTGATTCTTACTATTGCAGGTGCCCTTAGAGTAACTCCAAAACCTTGGCTAAAATTATTAGTTAAATTCCATTGCTTAGCCATTTTGTAAAATAGAAAACTTTTCAGAAAAGAAGAGGTTCTCAATAGGCTTTCTATTTTACAAAGTCGCATAGCGAGTGCTCATAGTTGACTATATATGACCACTGAAAATCAAGAGATAGCCAGTTTCCTATTTTACGAAGTCAGATAGCACATCCGTTAGAGCCTAATTTTTGCTATACAAATTCTAAAATAGCCTCCACAATAAGAATAGCCAAGCTGTTAAGGTTGCTCTTAGGCACTACACATTTTACTATCCTCTATCGCCTAGGTGCCATTCAAGAAGACTCTGTGGCTCTCAATTATTTTCATAGAAAATTTGTCCCAAGTGCCCCTACACACCTTTGCCCTCTTCCAAATTGTCCAAGCTGGCGAATCATGTGAACTTGAGTTTGTCGACGCGGGCCAAGTGCTACTCCGCACTCGCATCCACCGCATGCCACCCACGCCTCACCGCTTTCCCAGGCCTCACAGTCACTGAGAACGTGGTACGGTGCCACGTTCCACGTCCTAGAAATATGTGTGGATCAGTTCCGTTCCAAGAGTGAAAAATCCTTTCTCAAGTAATGTTCCGGAGCGTACAAGGTTCCATGATTGCCGTTCCACGAACCGATCGTTCCGGGAACTTTGTAACTATGCCTTGACGTGTTTGCGCACACACGCATGTCTATGCACCCTGCCCATGATCACCGTCGGCCCATGCCTGATGCCTCGCCCTCGCCGCTGTCCGCGTGCGCACACCTGCCGGTCGCTGGGCAATGGACCGTGCTAGAGGAGGGAGAAGAATTTTGGGAGAAATGAATCTTTGTTTCGATAAGGTGTCACTCGGAAGGGTAAAAAGGGGATAAAGCTTGCTGGACTGTGTTGTCAAAAAAGAAAGCTTGCTGGACTGTCAAGTTCTATATAAAAAATCACAACAATGGCATTTACTACTAGGTCATAAAAAAAATCTAAATTCATAGTATTAAAGGGAGGGGAAGGAATCTATAATTTTGAGTAGCTAGGCTCAAATGAGGGATTTAGGCCCTCAAGGCAAAAGAGACAAACAGCCTAATCCATAGGCAAAATTTCTCGTAATTATTTGGCTCCCGCACTACACCGTGGTCGAGCCTCTTCCTTGATCTTTGCAATCAACACTGTCGTCGATTAATTTCATCGCTATCCAATGGTTCGATTTTTTCTCATCAGGAGCCTGAGACTGCGATGGCCACTGCCCAGTAGCCACTTGTAGGCTACGTCGCCACCCTAGGGCTACGCGTAGAGGGATAGCCATCGGCGGCCAGCCACCCGGTGTACGCACATGTGACAGCGGAAGGCTACGTGCATGTTGCTAGTCTTACGTGTGAGTGCAAGCTTGGCTGAACGGACGTGCAACCACTCTCGTATGTGGTCTCCGATCGAGCTATCGTAGTTGGAGCTGAGATTTTGGCCCAGTTTGTCCCTCTAAAGGTCACATTAAATATCTAGGCACATACATGGAGTATTAAATATAGACTAAACAAATAATTAATAGTATAAATTACGATTAATTTGCGAGACAAATTTTTTAAACCTAATTAGTCCATGATTTAACAATACGATGTTACAATCATGACCTTAAACCTCTAAACTTTAGCCATTCAATTTAAACGCTGCCTTTGTATACCTGTCGACTGTCGTGACGCGCCTGTCGAATCCTTCTTCGAACCGCTCTTCCGTCCGCCTGCGTCATCCCCGCCTGCCAACCCAATCCATTCGCAGATTCGCTCCCACGGTCGGTCAACACTGCTGCAGTACAAACGAACAATTTCCACTCGGAATGACCCGAACGGTGCACGTACAGATGCTCGGCAAGTCATCAGCAGTGGGCTAGTGGCGGATGGTGACCCCAGCAAACCCCCAAGACGGATATCGCAAAGCCGTCGGCATCGACGAATCCCCCCCGCGTTTGACATCGGCGCCAGCGCCACAGCGGCTGAACTCAACACCATGGCCTGCCTCTGCATCTGTCCATGCGTTCCATGCGATAAAGCCAGAAGGCGTTGGCCGAATTGCCGCGCCGCCATCGGAGGAGCTTGCCTCGCCGCAAAGCAAGGCTGCAGGACGGACGGGTCACCGTCTGCGGCTGGCCGCTGGCGTGTGATGTCAAAGAATTTTAACACATCAAAAAAAGACACTTTTTTTTTCTCTCCCTTCTATATATATCTACCACTTGCATGCAAAGAGCGCACACTATACATTACATCATGACACTCACAGCTCACGAAGAGTCCTGGTACACTCCAAACGCTATCCATGTCAAATGTCATTTACAGTTGACTAGACTAACAGAGGACACAGAATAAAACGTGAAGGATCCAGCAGCACTCAACTCCAAAGTAACCTGCACCTCGCAGCACTCAACTCCAAGGTAACCTGACCCTGAGGTGCTGCTGCCTCAGCCCCAATCTGCTTTTCTTTTGTTTGCTCTTTTCTTTAAATATACAACTGTGCAGTGCAGCGCTTTGTTGTATACACATACAACTGAACCAAGTTCAGAGGACGTCGGCTTCGCGGTCGGGGACCCTGTACGAGTAGCCCAGATCGTCAGATTGCCGCCGTATGATGCTCGCCCTCTGCATCAGCCGCACCAGCTGCTGCACCACTTCCGACATCGGCGGGCGGAACTCCGGCTCCGACTGCAAAAATTGGCCATCTTAGTCCACCTCTGAAACTATTTTATGACTGTCGACTGACTTTACGACTGGACTCGGTGGTCGCTAACAATGATTGTTTCTTCAAACAGGGTGATGCAATGCAACGCAAGAACATACACACAAGGCTTTAACAAATGAGGGAATGGAGGAATTTATGCGGCAGCATAGAATGTACCTGGACGCAGATTGCGATTATGTCGGCGAAACGGGAGAGGGACTTGGCAGGGTACAACCCATCCAGTGCCGGATCAACCATCTTGGCAAGTAGATCGATGTCGTGGAGCTGCGGGGTTGCCCATCTGACAAGAGACTGTTCTGACCTCTCTCTTGAGCTGTTAGACACATACAGTTATCCAAATCGCAACAAGATCAGATTGAATTATCAGCTTGGTCTACCAGTTGCACTCACTATCCACTAATACTACAAATGAACAGGTCACAAATGGCAGGCACATTATTACCTGTCTAGTGGCTTGCGGCCTGTCAACAGCTCTAGCATCACCACTCCAAAACTGTACACGTCGCTCTTTGCAGTGTATGTTCCTGACATGGCGAACTCAGGGGCGCTATATCCAAAAGAGCCAACCACTTCAGCAGAAACCTGGGCATACCGGCATAATAACATAGAAAAAAGGCTGAAGACGACGCTTCGGAAATATACTAATTACCATTGACGGATAGATAGCGCTACATTGTTTACCTCTCTCTCAGGATTCGGTGTTAAAGCAGCAAGCCCACAGTCAGACAGATGTGGACTGTACTCTTCATCAAGCAGGATGTTAGATGACTTGAAGGTCCTATGTACCACAGGGGGTAGGCACACCTCATGCAGGTACCTAGAGAATTAGATGTTACATGTAGTATAATGAATATCAGAATAACATAGCCTTCTCATGGAATGAAAATATCAGATTTTCTTGAATAACATAACATACTCTAAAGCGCGAGCGGTGCCTAGCGCTATCCTTACGCGGGTGTTCCATGTGAGTTTCTTGCTCATCCCATCAGAAAAGTGCAGTATATCATGTAGTGTTCCATTTCCAATGTACTCAAACACAAGAAGCCTTTGTCCATGCTCAACACAATAGCCTGTAAGAGGCACAATGTTTGGGTGTCTGAGCCGAGAAATGTTCGAGACAACCTCGAGAAAATTATCTTCTTCATACAGAGACAGCGAAGCACTGTCTATCTTCTTCACAGCAAGTACCTGCCATCACATTCACAGGCAAGATTTAGTTTCAGAATCATAACGAAACAAAACAAACTAATAATTAATTGACGTAAGCAATGCTATGTCAACATTCTTCTTTGTATATATATTTGACTGTGTGTTGTTGATAATGAAAAAAAAGGTAAAAATGATCCAAACAGTCAAATATGGAAACTAAACCTAACCAAGTCACAGCGCTTCATCACTGTATCAGATATAAGGAACATGGGATACAAATGGCACAGCACAGCTCAAAATTTTCAATTAGGTCAAATATCCTATTACCTTCCCATTAGGAAAATCAGCCTTGTAAACACGACCAAGCGAACCCTCGCCTAGGAGAGAGTCTTGACAGAAGCTATTCGTAGCAACTTGGAGAGCAGCAACTGTATATGAAGTCACTGTCACAGGAACCTTTGGCTTTTTGGCACTAGAACCATTTGTACCATGCACTCTGTCCGGAGTCATCTTTCCAGCAGGTTGGAGATCTGAAGTTGCTACAACAGCATTTTCATGGTTGTTGTTCAGGACTTCCCTATTAGATGCTGCAGCAACGAAACACCAAGGAATGCAAAGATATATGAATGACCGAGCAGCAACAGTTTACCAATTCAAGTCAGACCTTCCTTGGCTGTTTTGTTTTTACTCTTTTTTTATTAAAAGTTATGACAACAGAAAAATCGTGAGCTGCTGATCCATTTTGCTTACGTCACTAAATTACTAGATCCCGTGGTTTTACTAGTTTATTTTAGTATTCCCTATTCAGGCAATATCATGATTCTTATCTGATGAATTATGAATCACTAACTGATAATAAATGCTGGTCCGGTAGTAGAACACTACAGTGCAGAAAGAAATAGGACCATACCTCTTTCTATGTTTACTGCAAGAGAACCCACAATATCTTTTGGTTCACTGCTTGCATCATCATTTCTTTTTCGTGCATTGTGAAGGCAGAACACCAACACGAAAAGAACACATGAGGCAGCAGCAATTGAGCCAACCGCTATGCCTATAAGAGGACCTGTTTGCATCTTCTTGTCGTCTTGATCAATAGGAGTGTCTGGGATAGTTGGAGCACTAATAGGTCCTTCAGGATCGTTTGGCTGATCATGTGGCTTCAGAGTTGGTGGCGGGGAGGCAGGCATATTGACAAATGAGTTTCCACCAACTCTGTGGTTGCAATTGCACCAACACATCAGCATGTATGTACTTGATGATTAAAATAGAAAAGACAAAAGTAAAGCATACTTGTGCATACATTAAATTTGGAATTGAGCTGAATCCTTGAGGTATCATGCCGCTGAAATTGTTGTTTGCAATATTTCTGTTTGAAGGTTGATCATAATACATAACAAATTATCAGATAAAATTTCATGAAAGGAAAATTAGCGGTCATATCACAATATGTGGGAAGCTACTTACAGTGTTGCAAGGCTTATGTTGCTGAGGACATCAACTGTGCCTGATAGTTGATTATTTTGCATATAACTGCATAGCAGGCAAGAAGAAAACAATCAGAACCATGAAACAGAAATACAAATGGGGGAAGATCTGAATACTTACAGGCTAGAAAGTTTTGACAGAGAGCCCATTGAAAATGGAAGATTCCCCGTCAGGTTGTTGTAAGATAAGTCTCTGTAAGGATTTTTATTAGCATAAGATGAATTCATGGGGTAAGAGCAGCTAATCATATATTGTACTAACACTAATAAAATTATCATCATCCTCACTTGAAAACGGATACTCCTTCCAGTCAAAATAAGTCACCCTAGGATCCATGCGTCAGACTATTTTAATTTTCAACAATAATGTATATATGATTGTTAGATTGTCCACATCAAAATGGCATCAGTAGATTTTCTTGAAAAATCTTTTTTTATTAGATTCTACAGATACCTCCTATGATTGGAAATAGAAGTCCATCTAGCTTTGTCCTAAGTCAAATTAGTTTAACTTTGACCACCATTTATCCAAACATTTATATAGATTTACAACACAAGATTGACATTACTAGATTCATTACAAAAACTATGGTTCTCCTCTTGGTGAAATAAGTGTTCAGGAAAAAAAATAAAAAAAATAAAAAAACTAATTTTATAATATAGATAAAATTTCATTTCAGATAATATATTGTTAGTTGGAGTTAAATGTTGACTTAGGACAGACCTAGATGGGCTTATATTTGTGATCAAAAGAAGTATGTTACAATTTTATTGGTGGCAATGTTATATTTTGAATATTGTATTTGTGCTCAAAATTACACTTATTGTTTAATGAAGAGGATATTCAATACTGAAATGGTATGTGCATGACTAATAATTTCAACCACACAATATTCAAGTCAAGCTTGCAATGCATACGAAAACAACGGTCCAGTAGTCCTTACAGTTCTGAAAGTGAACTGAGGCTTCCAAATAGTTCACCAATTTCCTGAAATAACGAGTTGTGGCTGAGATTGCTGCACGCAGTGGTTCATTGGAGTTAGATTGTGTTTACTAAAAAAGATCATCAGAGAACGAATTACATCTTTGCAATGGACAGCAACTTACAGGTACTCAAGTGAAACCAAGTTGGATATAGAGTACGGAAGATTACCCGAGAAGTTATTTTTCGCCAGATTCCTGTGTTCGCTTTGAATCAAATTTCAAGAATCAAATGGCATGAATAAACATGTACAGGTTGGGAGGCATTACAGATAGGTGAGGTTCGATGGCAACTGGTAAGGAATTGCATCATGCAAGTAGTTGTTGCTTAAGTCCCTGCAAGTTTAGAAACCGAAGATATAAATTACGAAAAGGACATGAGAAAACTGAACAACTATAATGATATAATCTTAAGTGTTAGCTCATACATTGTTTTCAGTGCCTGTAGACTTGACAATTGATAACCAAGAGTACCATTCAGCTCCATACCAGAAAGTTTGCTGCAAAGCGTGGAACTTCAGTTTTGAGCACCTCGAGTTGAGGCAACAGATAAGTTCATTTAGCAGTGATTGTGAATAGAAAAATGAAAATGGTAGAGTCCACATGCATTTTGAAGGTAAATATTTCTACTCTGCAAACTTTATTTGTATACTAAACCAGATTTCGGTAGCTTAACAACACATATGTCAAGATGCTGTCAAAGGCAATTTTGATTAAAAAAAACTATGAATTCCAGTTACAAAATTATGCCGAACAGCATTTACTATCTTACCGGAGCTGAATAACACAATGTATGACCATAACTCTCATCATAGCAAGCATGAAAAAGCAGTGCGTTATTATGTACTCCCTCCATTCCAAATTATAAGTCGCTTTGACTTTTTTAGTTCATCCCTTTTGCTATGTATCTAGACATATTATTATATCTAGATACATATCAAAATAGATATACCAAAAAAGTCAAAGCGACTTGTAATTTGGAACGGAGGAAGTACATATTATCTCCAGGACCAGTACAGTGTGCTGATCGTTATTATAATATCCGTTTGGCCATAACAGCAGTGGTGACCCATTTTTTTGGTGGAAAAGCAGGGCAGCAGCAGCAGTGGATGGATGTACTTGTAAATGGTAGGCACAGGCACCACTAACAAACTTTTCAGCAAGCAGCATGAGAAAAAAGGTTCAGATAATTGATCAGAGGCTTTCCGTGCGCACCCCCATCCCCACCCCTTCCCCCCCTTTTTTTTTGGAAGGAGCCGGAGTGAAGTGGGAGAAGAAAAGAGTAAACACCGACGTTTCCATGTCATACTAGAATCACAGCTCAATGTGACTTGTCGTTTTCATCGCTAGAAGTCTAGATTTGGTGTGTGAGACTGAGAATCTCTTTTACATACATTGAGGTGACGGCGGAGCCCGAGCAGGAGACACCCGTCCACGCGGCGCCGCAGGGGTCGCCGCCGCTGGCGGACCACCCGGTGAGCTGCGCCGGGCTGTTCCAGGAGCTGTAGAGATTCCCCAAGGCCGCAACTGCAAGAACAACCAGAGCACCGATCACACAGGCGTAGCTGCTAAATACGGTTCAGGAAACCAAGAACGCCGAGCCGGGGAAGGCATCGGTGCCGGCTTCGATGTCGGTGTCTGCTAAAACCGCATTACCATCGCCGGCGTCGGTGTCGGCTTCCACCACCGCCACAAGCGCGACGACGACGAGGAGGCCGGCCGCAAGTCTCGCAGTTCCTGAATTCATCCTGCTCACTTCCCTTTATCTCTTCCTTCCTTCCTTCCTTCCCACCCCTTATATCTCTGTCTGTATCGGAAAAATCTCTTCCGGCTGCGGCGCTCCTCTACACGGCCATGGCGATGGTCACCATGGGCAGCACCTCCCCTTCACCCTGCTCCACGGCTTTATCTATCATCCATCCATCAGCGACAGCTCAGACACGCGCGCGCGGCCTGGGAAGAAGCGGTCGCTAGCTTGCTTGCTTCAGGCAGCCGAGGGAATGCAGTGTGGTGTCGGCAAAGCTTAATTCCTCTCTCCCTGGCCGCGGTGTGTGGGTGTGGGTGTGGGTACAGCGTGGGTTCCGGGCGGATGTATCTAAATGCAGCTGGGAGAAGAAAAGAGAATGGAGGGGTGGAGAGGACGGACGGACGGCGTGATTGTCACTACTACCAAATGTGGAGTGCGACCGGGGTCTCGCATCGCTGCTCGTGCATGGATGCGCTGCTGAGGACGGACGATTGCGAACTCTAAACAACTCGAAAAAGTGGGCGATCGGAATGACGGGTGCCGGATATATTGATTAGTATTCGTTGGGTGGAACATCAGAAAAACCATTAGACAAGCATGCAGGGCCCGCTCCAGGCTCCAGCACCACCAAAAGGTGGTTTCTTGTTCATCATGGGGGGCAAAGGCAAACCGACACCTCTTCTTCTTCGCGCCCTGTTCGTTTGGCCGAAAAAGTCACGGTTTAGCTCTTCTTCGCGCCCTGTTCGTTTGGACGAAAAAGTCACGGTTTAGAGTATTGTTTGCTGATTTGTTGTGAGTAAAAAACACTCTTCGTTGGTTAAAAAAGTAGTCGTAGTGGATAGCTGATACGAACGAACGAACAGGCAAACACAATTAATACATACAGGCTAGCAGTACTGTAACAGATAGTGTACGTTCAAACGTCTAGTTGCTGTCTAAAAGATCCAGATGAGTTTGACTTCACCTCACCTCACCTTCTGTCTGGAACATGTTGGTACTGCACTTGAGTACCTCCCTACTACGGAGTACTCCTGCATAATACAAACTCGATTCGATCAGTCTGTTTTTATAGGCGAAATAGTCAAATTCGTCCTCGAACTATCACCGAAAGCTCAGTTTAGTCCCTGAACTATGAAAACGGCCGTTTTAGTCCTCAAACTTTCACAGCCGGCTCAATTTCGTCCATAAACTATGAAAACGACCGTTCTCGTCCTCAAACTTTCGCAGCCGGCTCAATTCCGTCCTTAAACTATGAAAACGACTGTTCTCGTCCTCAAACTTTCATAGCCGGCTCAATTTCGTCTCTGGTCCGATGTGGAGCGCCACGCTGGCTCGTCTCGTCATCGCCTAGTCAGTTAGAATCAGTTTTTGAAAGTCTACAACTGATTTATTCCTATTCCAACTGGTTGCAACTAGTTGTAACTCTTCAATACAAAATGGGATGAAGATGATTTTTAATTGTAGATCTCAATAAAATCTACAAATTTTTAGTTTTAATTTTTTTATTTAAGGATGTTAAGATGCTCAAAAAGTTAATATAAAATTTAGCACCATAATAATTACCTGCTGCTGCTTGTAATTAATATAAAAGTTAATATAAAATTTTAGCACCATAATATGAACTTTTTGAGTATCTTAATGTTCTCAAATAAAAAACATTTAAACTAGAAAGTTGTAGATCTTATCGAGATCTACAATTTTTATGAAAAAATCATCTTCATCCCATTTTGTATTGAAGAGTTACAACTAGTTGCGACAAGTTGGAATAAGAATAAATCAGTTACAGGCTTTCAAAAACTGATTCTAACTGACTAGGCGATGACGAGACGAGCCAGCGTGGCGCTCCACATCGGACCAGAGACGAAATTGAGCCGGCTACGAAAGTTTGAGGACGAGAACAGTCGTTTTCATAGTTTAAGGACGGAATTGAGCCGGTTGCGAAAGTTTGAGGACGAGAACGGTCGTTTTCATAGTTTAGGGACGAAATTGAGCCGGCTGTGAAAGTTTGAGGACTAAAACGGCCGTTTTCATAGTTCAGGGACTAAACTGAGCTTTCGGTGATAGTTCAAGGACGAATTTGACTATTTCGCCGTTTTTATACCAGGCTCTGCTACAATACTAGCGCGTCGAAAGTTGGCATCATAGCAGCAAGTGATGGCAACTCTCGTGAACGTCCTGCTAGACATGGCATGTGCCGAGGGAAATCTGACGCCGACGCTTAAGCCCGGTGCACCAATCAGCTCGTCGCTTAATGATAAGCATAAGCAGGGTAATCGAGCGCCCGTGACTTGGGTGGCCACCTCCCCTGCGCGGTGGCCCCGCTGCCCGTGACAGATTGGGCCCACCTCCCAGGGACGAGCTACCCAAGGACAAGGAGCCACTGCCAAAGACACTCGAGAAAGAAGGCAGCGCCAAACAAGAGGGTTTTCCCTCCATTATAAAAGATGATCCTTTCCTCTATGCCACTAAAAAGTTGGGATAGACCTCTGTATCATGACACTTATCTCTTTTGCCCAACACGTCATTCCATCCATCTCCCGTCCGGTTTTCACCGTTTGACAACCATGACATGTGGGCCCGGTCAGTGAAAATGTCCAAAATGCCCTTCTGTCTCTGCTCTGTCTTCTCTCACGCTGCCGAGATCGGAGTCGGTCCAGCAGAGTCTGTGGTAAAAAAAAGGTGGATCGGTGCTGTGCAGGACAGCAGGAACGTATTATTGATCCTGTGTTCCATGATCGTCGAGGGCTGAAGGGCACGTGCTGGCTGCGTGTGTGGCTACATCGGCTCATCAGCAGAAAGGTTGGTTTTTCAGGCTCAGGCACGGGTGGTCTCGCGCCAAGCAACGGCCGTCACTTCTTTTTGCCACTTATTATATATTCGCATAATAAAGATCCGAACGATGCATGGCAAAATAATAATAAGAAATTAAACGGACGTACTTCCTCCGTACTAGAAAAAAAATGACGTTTAGGACAACATTTAGCATACCAAGGAGTGATTAATTAGGGTAGAGTTTTCTATGTCTGCCCCTATTAAATATGGTTGCAGGTGCATTATATATGAGAACATTCATCAGGTCAAATGGCTAGTGCAGCGAGGCGGGTGTGCTGAGGTGCCGAGTTCGAAGGCCGGGGGGCGCAAGTTTTTGCTGCTGCCTTCATTTTGCATGACGCTCGTTTAAGGCCGGCGGGCGCAAGTTTTTGCTGCTGCCTTCATTTTGCATGGCGCTCGTTTATGTGCTGCTCCTCGCGCGCGCAGCCGCTGATGCTGGTTAGCCGCGTTTATTTTTGGCTTGGCGGGCGACGGTGGCTTTGCATGTCTCTGTACAACTTGCCTGGCGCTCGTTTTTTTTTTGAAAATTTTTGCTGTGGCGCTCCCAGGCGCGTTTGGGCGCGGAGGAGTGGCGCCATCTTCTCTGCCTCGACGGAGTTCGGCGTCATCTCCTCCGAGGTGAGCGCCACATCCATGACAGCAAGGAAGCGATGCACGCGGCGAGCAGTAGCACGACCTGAGCGGCGACTGGCGAGCGTGAGAGGCAAGCGCGAGAGGCGTTGATGGCGACCGGCGAGTGGTGTTGATGGTGACCGGCGAGCGGCGATTATGGCGAGCAGCTTAAGAAATCATGCGGACGGTACTGCCACACGTATGTATTTTAAGATCTAGTACTACTAGTATAGTAAAGTACATGGAGAACGAAGTTCGGAAATAAATCAGACCAGAGATGCATGTTCGGCCGTTTTTGTTCTCACTTTTGACTTTTGGGCAATTGATCTACTCCCTCCGTCCCAAAAAAAAGAGTCATTCTCGCTGCACAATATATATGTGTCTGATCGATCGACGGAGGAGGAGGAGCTTGGCTTGCTGATGGTGACCAGCAGAGGGCCGGGGACCAGCAGAAAAAAATATTTTTCAATATTAGTTTAACTTAATATTTTTTTATTTTAGTCGTGATACTAATTAAACTAAATATAAGAGTAGCGAGATTTTGAAGATTTTTTATATTCAAAAACTAAAAATATTACAAATAATTGAAATACTAATTAAATTATTACGGTCAAGAATGGTCAATGGCAATCAATTTGGTGCCAAAACACTCAGCAAGGCATTAAGGGAGTGGCACAGGGGGAAATAAAATTTTATCTCGCTTCTCTAGCCTGAGGGCATTTAAGTCATTTTACAGCTCCGTTAGCCACCGTTAGTGGTGAATATAGATGGAATGGCTTGGAGGGCAAAGAAATAAAGTGTCATGGCACATAGGTAAGTCTGAACTTTTTAATGGTCTGTAGGAAAAGACCATCTTTTTTAATGGTACAGAGGGAAATCCCTCGCCAAACAAAGCGAGCTTCCGGTTTGTCCTGCACTGTCACTGTGCCCGTATAAGGGCGTCCCTAACAACTAGCTATTTGGTTAGCTAGATATGATATGGCAAGCAAAAAGTAGGAAAAAGAGTAGTCATTAGCTACGAGTAAATAGGTTATCTATTTCACGTACTCCAAGATCATGTGAGAGGTAGGGATGAAAACGGACGGAATTTTTCCCGTACCGTCCCGTTCCGTTTTCTATACTTTCCTGTCCGTTTCCGTATTTGCGAGATCCCGTTTTCGTATTTGCGGAAGTAGAAAATGGTGTTTTCCGTCCGTTTCCGAGTAATCCCGTTTTAATATGGAATAGACCCGTATTTATTCCGTTTTTATTCCGTTTTCAATCTATACTCAACATGTTCAACAATTACATGTCCTTATGTTATGTTAATATAACTACGAATCACCAAATATGCATGTTATGTTCACGTACATAGCATGTAAATGAATATTAAACTTTGTATATATTATTACATGACTTTATATATGTATACTTTGAGAATATTATATTATGTGATCTTAATTTAATTTTCCGGCTCTCCATCCGTATTTGTTCGTTTCCGTATGTCCGCATATTCCGATTCCGTTTTCGAACCCGTATTTTCCGAACCCGATCCCGTTTCCGTCAAAAAATATAGAAACGGAAGTAGAAATAGGGTTTTTCCGTCCGTTTCCGTCCGTTTTCATTGCTAGTGAGAGGAGCGTATGCATCCAGTAATTTTAAATAGTCATATTTCTTTTCTCTCACCTCCACATTAATTAACTACATAGATAATACTAGCTATTACCGTTGCGGACGCCCTAACGAGCCAGCTGCCCGCGGCCATTCGGCCACTCCCCAGTTCGCCCCCGCGATCGGCCACGCTGATCCAGACGGGTGCGCGGCCAGCCACGGCATGTGGCGTTCCCTCGCGTTCCGGCGTCGTTTACTCTCGATTGGGTGCGCTAGCAGCCAGTTTTACAGCTGAACTCATTCATTCCGTCCGCGCGTCTGTTTTGTCGGCGCTCGGCGGTCTCCAAAGTCTCACATCATGGCCGGCCGGGTGTCGCGCGCGGCCTTGGGCACGTACGGAAAGGGGAGGAATCGCTCGGCGGCCAACGCATCATCAAGCGACAAGGCTCAAGCCATGATCCAGGATTCCGGATGGGACGCCATGACCATGATGCCTGCCTGACCAGTGACCACACAGTCCAATAGTCCACACTCCACGCTCCACAGTGATGTGGGGCGACGACGCGCGAATCATTGGGTTCTTTGCGGTAGGGCCTGAGGGGCTGGACGACTGGGGCAGCGGAGTGACGAGCCGACGAGGCTCACCGCTCACCTACTTGACGGGCGATGATGATCACGCTGAGACGCACACTACCGTTGCTGCTTGAAAAGCCACGTCGCAACAACTGGACAACGAAAGGAAAGAAAATGCGCGAAAACGGAAGGATCGACGGGACGGAATCGCCGGAATGGGCGCTGGGGTTTTCACCGTTCAGCTCACCAGATAGCAACGCGCAACTGGAATGGGAGCGCAAATTATGGTCAACCAAATGCAGCACATGAATGTGCAGTTATTTAACGTTGGAAAAGACTTGCGATCGACCAGACCCATTATGCAGGAATGCCCGACATATAACTTGTTGACATATGACAGCTGGACAAAGAACTCACCTTGCAGGTCGCAATCGTCCGGACATCAGTAACCGCAATAGGGGAATGAATTGTCCATCTGACCAACGTTGTCCACAAGTGCCGACATTCTACCAACCAGGGGGATGAGATAAGAACAAGCGGGCACTTTAACCCACCAAACGCTGAAGGAGACAAGCAGGCCAAGTAATACGTACTGTACTATATGCTTTAGATGAATATAAGATGTGGGACACCCAGATCTCACTGTTTTACACTCCCAATACCAGAAGTAGTAGCTACTGGATGACGAAGCCATATAGAAGGTTAAAAGCCAGGTTTGATGAGAAGTAAAATGAAGGAACAGCAAAGCAAGGGAGGTGGTAGCTTTTCAGATGTCTAGCGTGTTTGATGGAATAGGGTCAGCACCTGTTATCCCGAGCTAGACCGACTGAATGATCACCGAGTTGGCGACGCCGGCTTCCTCGATGGTCTTGGTCGCGTCCTCAAGCGGCTTTGGGGGGAACCCGGCCTGCAGCGTGTACTCACTGGCTTCTGGCCTTGTCGCGTCGATAAATGCCCGCACATCGCTAATTGTGTGGCTAGTGTTGAAACGGGCAACCAGGCGACTGCCGTCTGCGAACCTGATTTGGAGGGAGGTTGATGGCAAAGAATCGTCCACTGTGATTGTCCGAGGAGCAGTTACACTACTGGAAGCAGCAGCATTGGAAGTATTATTATCAGAAGGTTCCATGAGGGTTCTTCGTTCCCCTTCAAAAGGAGCAGCACGCTTGACTGGCTCCTGTTACCAAGGCAGTGATAGATACCGTTAAGGTTAGATACTTGAACAACTGATTGAAGCAATCGAACATTTCAGGCTGATGATACTCACAGTAAACTCTTCTTCCTTCCGGACAAGATTCACATTCACCTTAGATTTCCCATCAGCCGGCTCAAGCTCAGTTGGGCAGACAGAATCCTTGATGCTCTAGTAAAAAGAATACGAGGGAATAAAGAAACTAACATGCAGTGCCACAAACTAAACAAGAAAGCTAAGAATAACAACAGACCGAAGGAGATAACAAGTATACAAGAAGACACGATAAAAGACAGTAAACGACAATGTACCAAATAAATATCTTATTAATGTTGAAACCTACATTATCCACCTTTCATCTACAGCATGCCTTCTGCCAACAACTTAAGGCTTTTATGTCTAGTCCCCGAGTTTGCAACACGACTTAAGCAATTTTAAGGGGGGAAAAATAGCATGGCCTTCTTCCGCTCCACTTTGAATACCTGGTGGAACCTTCATATATGAGGCAAGTGCTTAAGTATATATAACTCAATAAGAATAAGCATTTGCTTAATCCCTTGGCCTATGCCTGAATTGGTTGGTTCATAAAACTTGACAAATATAGGTCAAAGTGTTACTTCCATTTTTAAATTAGGTTGAGTTATCATTTCCTGACCAGATACCAATTCAGGCGTGAACAAGACTTCGCAGACAAACAGATTTCTCAAACAGAAACAATCTGCCCCCTTGTGGGAAATTTGAGGCTACTGGCTATTAAAAATTTCCCTCGCACCTACCAAACAGCTCCTGCCCCATTCATATAATTATTATTAGGGGACCAGTCTAAAAACAAAACAGTTGCAAACCATTATGATGAAAACCAGCAGAGAAGTAATAATACTTGTTCCAAGTGAAAAGAAAATACAGTTCCATATGATCCCTTGATTCTTCTAACTCATTAATTACTCAGAAATCTATCTATTGTTCAATATAAAGTCTGACACACATCGTACTGTACTGGCTATGTGCCAACAGGACAAAAACATTAACTAGAAGTACCATTCTGGATTGAAAATACGGGTGAACAAGCTATATATATATGTTTGAAGAGAAGGTGGGTGGTGCCTCACATAAAATTAGGCATACTAAAGCAGAAATGTGATAGGCGCAGTAGCACAGAACAGAGTTCTTTACCTTTAAAAAGGATGCATTTGCTGGATCATCGAAACTTCTAAGTGGGCCATCGTTTACTGTGAAGCCGTTCCTCCAGAAGTAGATGTTATGGACAATTTCTTCTGGTGGCTGTGGTGCATCATGCTCTACAGTTTCACCTGTCAGAAGTCTGCCAGTCCCATTAAAGTTCTTCGAACTAGATCGCCGGCGAGCCTCAAACGGACCTTGCTTAGCCCCCTTCCTTTTAGCTTGCTTGAATACCTCATCCGTGTCATTTTTACGTTTTGATCGATCTCTAACAACCATTCCACTGAAGACAAAAGAAAAAGATTAAGCATAAAATATAGATGACTACCGGTATATCAAGGGTGCACAGCATATGATTAAATTACTGACCATTGCTATATAATTTGTGTAAGAATCAAAAGCATGGATCCCGTGCCAATATACATTAGAGTAAAAAAAAAGAACTGTGTAAAAAGTCAGTACATGATAAAACAAACACCATCAGACAATGCTTGCACTCTTTCATCTACAAGATTCTACATTACAGCTTCCAAATTTGTACAGTGTACAAATCAATGAGGCAAGTCATAACTGGAATCCTGGTTAGTTTAACGATGAAAGAAGTGGCAAGCAAACAAGAGATCCTGCCAACTTCAATGGTGTTGTAATGCTGTTGATGGGAATAGAAATAGGTTAATTGCAGAATGCTGAATTCCACGAATCAAATAGATCCCAAAAAAATGGCTGATTGCAGAGCAACCAAGAACCCATCAGCATTCAAAATACAAATGTGGTTCTTGCTTTAATATGATAATGAAGAAAAGATCCAAACTAAGGAGTTAGATCCAAACAAGTACAACCAGAAAGATATCAACTATCCCTGAACCTGATAACTGACCAGCAACACATAAAATAGATTGCCAACCAAGAAGCTTAACAGTTAGAAGGGCTCACCAATTCAACCTGCTTTCATCAGTAACTAGTTGCCATCCTAAAAGTTTCCAGGGGTTTTGGCTCAGGCCATCGCTTTAATCCGTTAACAAGTCATTTAAGAGCCCCACTTATGCGCCACATGGCATCCTCTTCGTGGGAGCTAATTTCTGCCAAGCCCTAGCCCACCTAAACACTTGTCAGGCTGCAGGTGGTGCCCTGCCACTCACCTATCACCTAACTCTTTTACAACAATGAAGGCATGCATTTTAAAGATCCAAAGCATGTTATCATTCTTAACTACTTAGTACCTAAACTACCAGGATTTCATGAACAAATCATACTATGGACATCTTTGCAGTAGCTGCCCTGTGCTGTGCCACAGTGGTTTTAAGCTGCTGTAAAAAGCAGTATTTGGAAAGTCCAAAAGTAAGTTCAGACAATTATATTAGGATAAGTTCTATCGTACAATTGTTGGTCCTCACTGGGGTTAGCTTGGGTAATCTAATACCAAGGTTTTAAAAAACGTCATTAATCGGCGATTAATCCCGTTTAAACGCTAAACTTTGCCCCAACGTTGCGTTTAGGGGCTAATCGTTCAATTAAACGTTGGGCGCGTTTACACGTTCGTTTAATCGTGCAGCAGTGATTAATCGCGCGGAATCGGTCAAAAAACGAAGTTCGGCGGTGGAAAACGCGCAGCTTGCGAGACCGGGAAGCGCGTGCCTTGTGGATACGTATCTGGCTGGGAAGAAGAGGGGTGGTAGGGAGGGAAGAGGAGGGAGACAGAGGGAGAGCATGCGGAGGTGGAAGAAGGGGGTGCAGGGCGGTCAGCAGGCTAGGGCGCATGGTGACTCCGTCGCGGCCCGTGCTGCGGCGGCATGGAAGGCAGGTGAGGCAGAAGAGGGAGAAGAGGGAGACGGGCGCCGCCACCAGAACCTGTGAAACGGCAGCGCGGGGCACCGGAGCCGCGGACACCGAGCAGCGAGCGCGCGGAGCACGGAGCGCGGAGCTGGAGCTCGGGATTGCCTGCTTCCCACGCCGCCGCCTTGCCTGTCGTGCTCGGTACATGGCGATTGGGGAGGGGTTCTGCCGGGGGAGGTAGGGCGGCCGCCGTACGGCGCCCTCTGAGTCGGTCGTCCTTTGAGGTGAGCAGCGGCAGGGGAGCTGCGGCCGGAGGAGTGACTGTGGGGCAGGGGAAGAAGAAGTGGGCAACTGGAAGGAGTTGGACGGGAGAGGCTGTGACGGGAGGAGCGTGGAAACTTCGAGCAGGGGGTAAACGACAGAGGTGTGCCGACACGGCATCACAAAAATAAAAATAAAAAACCAAAAACGTTTAATCACGTTTAATCTCGTTTAAACTTCCTAAACTCTAAACTTTAGGCTAGCGCACGCCTAGCGTCTAACGTTTTTTAAAACATTGTCTAATACACATTAATATCTTCATTTGCAACCTAGATTAAAAGGAATACAGGTCTTAAATATCTAAAAGCAGCTGCACCAAACAAGATTATCATAATCCACCCCAATGCTAAACGGAGGTTAGATGTCAAGAATCAGGACAAGAAATTCTATGTCAGGCCAATTGAGTTGGCCTCGAGTTCAGCTGGTCGCACCCTTGATAGAGTTGTGGGACGGCCAGCTGGAGTTCAGTTCAAACCCCGGTCTCCTTTGCTTCAAGGTGAAGCAGGGTGCTAATCTAGCCTCTGACCCCTCACTTGAATGATTTCAGAACTCAAGTCTACTGCTAAGAATAATGAGATCATGCTATGCGTTCCCATCAAATTTTGTGAATGTTACCCTTCACAAATAATTTACTCTTAGTTTTTTCTAGCTAGGGTAAACCAGTGGCTTCTGATTGCTGCATAGCAAGCCTAAGACCCTCTAAAATTGACATATTGTTCGATACAGACTAGATACCCAAGTTTTGGACCTCTTTTCTCAGGATTCAACTTGAAAAGTCAAAACCAACACATAGCCCTCCAGAACAGTACCAAGCATAATGTCTAGCACCTTATCGTAATAATAACATAAACTCCTAGCCTATGGAAGGTCATTGCATCATTATCAAAAGTGCTGCAACATGGTCTGCATTGTTTATTTGTGGCTAATGGCTAGCGTTATTAATGTTGAAGAACAAATCAAGCAATCTAGAGGAACTAGAGATGAAGGACAAATCAAGCAATCTAGAGGAACTAGAGATCAAAACACCTGAGCAGAGTATGAGTCAGATTTAAATGCAGCAAATGGGGATTCATCAGAAACACGAAGGCTTCCCCACTTCAAGCATATTTAATTATAGCATCATCCCAACACAAGCACATTTAATTATAACATCATCCCACCAGCAACCCATTTTGAACTTAAACAAGACAACCTAAAACCATAGAGATGGGTACCTCGATCTAGTTGGGAAGGATTCAACTATCCCAACCCTAGAGATTAGAGATTAGAGATCACCTCGTCTCGCCGCCAGTGAAGTACTCGGGCGGTGGTGCCCATTCATCGTCGTCTTCGGAGTTCTCGTCGGACCCCGCGGCTCCCTTGCCACCACCGAGATCGGAGAGCGTCCTCACATTCCCCCGCGCACTCGCACCACCCGCCCTGGCCCTGCTGCCGCTTCTGCTACCGCTCCCACCCCGCGTGTCGTGGCTTCTCTTCTGCCTCTTCACAGGCCTCCTCCTCTCCTCTTCCGCCACGGCCTCAGCGGCGAGCGCGGCGTCCTCATCGTCGCCGTCGTCGCCATCGACGTAGTCCTCATCATCCTCGTCCTCGTCGCCGCCGCCGCCGACCACGTAATCCTCATCCTCGGTGTCCTCCCCACCTCCGGCTGGTGCAGCTGGTGGCGGGGGCACTGGATCGGCGGCGCCGGCGTCGGGTTCGCCGTCCGCGGAGTCGTAGTAGGAGCGGACGGCGGATTCCAGGGCCCAGTTGTGGCTCTCGAGGTAGAAGGCCGCCTCCTGGGGGGTCGCGGAGGTCACGCCGCAGAAGGACTCCACCAGCGATTGCGCGGCCGCAGCCGTCGGCGCGCGGCCTGCGTCCCCGGCGGCCATCTCGTCTGCGGCGGCCGCGTGTCGAGATGGTCTGGCGGCTGGGGCCGGGGTTTGGGGTTGGAGCTTGGCCGTCTCGTTTTTTCCTTTTTCCATTTTTTGGTGCCCTTTTATTTTGACCTTCTCCGTCCGGGCCGTGGGCCTTAGGCCGTGGCGTGCGAAAGGGCTGGTTGTGGCTTTCGGGCGAAATGGTTGGGCTCCTAAGATTTATAGTTTTGCGTTTCTGGGCTGGAGCTGATGGGCTACGGCCCATGAGTTTGAAAAACGAAAAGGTACAGCCCATGACACCATTGAGGGGCCGTTTGATGGTACTTATTGGAACAGTCCCTTACGAACCTGTAACTCTAGTTACCACTGTGGGCACCCATCCCATGAGTTTGAAAAATGAAAAAGTACAGCCCATGACACCTTCGAGAGACCATTTGGTTGTACTTACGGGAACAATCTCTTACGAACAAAATGGTATACTTGTAACTGAAGTTACCACTTTGAAGGGAACGTGGCTACCCAAACTTCCATAAAGACGAAGGTAACTCTTAATTTGGTAGAGATTTGACGCACATATGATCTGGCTTTCAATCACAAAAACCTAAACCGTGTAACTGTTGCACGACGATCAACCGTCCACTGGCTCCCGCGAATCAGAATACAAGCAAGAACAAGATAGACACAACTCAAATTATAGAAGAATGATTAAGGTCACAAGTTAGGCTCCCGGAGATTAGATTATCGTGCTCAAACTCTTAATTGGCCCTTCTTAAGGAGTGAAATGAGTGATGTCCTCAATTCCTCGTCAACTACCACACCTCTTCTTTTGTCTCCCAATCTGTCGTCCCTTGCTCCCACTCTTCTCGCAAACGCAGGTGGCAACACATAGACCCACGGTAGGCTCGAACGACAAACATAGACCCATGGCATGAGTACAAAGCCCGATAGTTTGTATCCTCTTCTCAATTTCATGAGTGGAAAATGTAGACCCATGGTAGGACCAGGTGGGAAACATAGACCCTTGGCAAGAGACTATGGCTCTTGTTCCACCTTTCTTAATATCTCAAGTTACAATTGCACACACTAGACACCCCTTTAACCTGAGTCAATTTTTCATAGGGGAATAGTCCTTTATTGCACCTAGGATTTTATTATAGACCTTATCGATTTAATCAAAATAAAAAGGTTGGGCCAAACCCAATTAAATCCAACAAAGATATTTTTTCTTTGACATGGCGGGTCCATGTGACCGCGCAATAAATTATATATCTTGTTAGCACACGAACATATTTACTACTCCATTCATTCCAAATTATGCAACGTTTTGGCATTTAGATACATAACTTTTGCTATGCACTTAAATATACACTATGTCTAGGTACATGGTAAAGAATGTATCTAGAAAAACCAAAACGTCTCTTATAACTTGAATGTACAGAGTAGTTATTACTCCCTTCATCACATGAAAGATCCAATTCTAGCTTTCTAGCAAGTCAATCTATCTCAGCTTTGATATATCCAAAAGATGACAATAATAATGATATTAAATACTATAATTAGATTCACATTAAATATATTTTCATATAATATTAATTTAGAGTCCTAAATGTTAATAGTGTTTTCTATAAACTTAGTCTAACTAACTCAATTTCAGTTTAGAATTGTATATTTTTTAGACAGAGATAGTATCTATAAAAGACAAAAGAGAAACGCAAGAGACTATCAAATCTTGAACTAATTTTATAACTCATGAAGATTAAAATGTCGAGAAATCAGTTCTTGTAATGCGCACACAGAATAAACACAGAGAGAACACACGGATATATGAAGGGGAAGGGAGCTCTTTATTTCATTCACTAGTTTTAGTTACTACGGTACTCCTATTTATAGTGTCGGCGGGCAGGTAGCGCTGCCCACCAGATTCTCCCGTTAATCACCTTCCCACGTGGGTCATTATACATCCCCATGCTTTTTGTCCTTTTGTGATTAGCACCAGGCCCGTCCCAAGGGGGTGCAGCGTGTGCGACGCCCATGGGCCCATGAGATGGGGGTGCCATGAGTATACAGGTCTTTAGTACTAGTAGATGTATACAACAGGCCAAGTCGATCGCTTCGTATTCGAGGAAAGGAAGCGTCGCTGCCGACGCTGCGCACGCGAGAGCCGAGTGGCCGAGCGCCGATCGCTCTAGGGCGCGTCCAGCACTCCACGTCTCCACTACTCGAGCAGCAGGGCCCTGTCCAGCAGTCCAGCGATTGATAGAGGCACCGGAGGCAGGCAGGCAGAGCCGCAGACTAGGCGCAGAGGCAGCTACGTCGGCGTCCAAAGACAGAAGTAGATGTAAGTGATTTCTGATTTGATCATTTCACTGCAATCCAAACTTCAGTACAGCCGTATAGGGATTAGGGCCCTTAGGGATTTGACTTCTAATTCAATAATTTTTTTTTGGACATGTTAGATGTTTTCGAAGAAACATAAGTCTGGTGCTCAGAAAAGGAGAAAAAGAAAATTAGAAGATGAATTGAGAGAATCACAAAAGGGTGCTATTCATAAGTTTTTTCATCTTCAAGGAATGCCGAAGTCAGTCAAGATCAGGGGCAGGAACATGATCAACCTATAATTGCACAAGCTAATGTCAATGCTGGTGGTACAGAGGAGCAGATTTCAGGTGCACAAGCTGATGTCAATGCTGGTGGTATAGAGGAGCAGATTTCAGATGCACAAGCTAATTCCAATGAAGGTGCTACGGGGGAGGAAAATTTAGATGTGCAAGCTGATGCTAATGAGGACATTTTGGGATCAGGTGAAAATTTGCAGCCTTCGGATGATACAGAAAATTTATATATTGATGAACAATCAATGGTGACTATCTTTGATCGTAGGACATGGGAAAATCTTGACAATATCAAAAGGGATATTTTGGCTATGTGCAGCATTGAGAAGGATATTTTGGATACAATTGATCTTGAAAGTGTTCTTGAAGATTTTGCATCCAGAAATGCCCGAAGACGCTTTTTTTAAAAAACACTGAAGCACTCTAGTTTTATTTGAGGTAACCATCATAGTTATTTTGCCGTTTTTTTTATCTTCTTTGATGTACTGTTACTTTTTCAAAAAGAATTAAATATATGCTACAAGTTATCTCTTATCAATAGTATTATATACTTTATTCATCATATCAAAATATTAGATTGCCGGGCCCTTAGTGTCTTACTAGCCTACGGGCCCATGAAATTTGTGGGACGGCCCTGATTAGCACCCACGTGTTCCAGCAGTGACACGAGGTTTTCACAAAAAAAAAAGAACCCCAAGGATCTTTAACTTTACAATGCAAAATTCTCAGTACAAGTCTACAACATGTGTTGGCTTACAACACGAGATTGTAAAAACCTGCAATACCAGTATACCGCTGTATGACGTAAACGGAACATATGCACGCCCACTAACGAGACTGTACAACACACATTTACAAGGGCTGTTGACACGGGCAATCACATATCACAATTTACACACATCATACAAAATCGCTATCATACACAGGCGTTGAGGCGTTACATGCTCAAGCTCAACGCTCCCGTGCCAGCAGTCCGGATCACGCGAAAAAGCCTCCCCCTTCCAGGATGACCGAAAAACAAAGCACACATCCAAATCCATCCCCAAAAAGGCAACCACGACATGCGTCAACTCTCAAAAACGACCACCCGGACGTTGGACACAGGACACCTCTCTTCTTTCCATACTCGTCTTCTTCACGAGAAGCCGATGGTCTTACCGAGCAGCCACAGGAACAGCGTCCACTCGAGCATGAAGATCGTGTGCAGGTAAGACCGATCCAGCGTGAACCCGAACACGGTGATACCGGCTCTATTGTTCTCCAAGTATGTCACTGCAAGGGATCCAAAAACCGCCGAGAATTAGTCACAAGAGGGTAAAGGAAAAAGAGAATAAACTGTAGGAGAGGTAATTGCAGGCTGATTACCTAGTGCCTGCCTCTTTTGGAAGGAGATGACATGCGCGTGCGGCATATGAATCTTGGTGTTCTCTAGGAGATCTTCGTCTCCGGTCTCCTCGCCGTACTCTGTGTCGCTGTCGCTCTCGGGTTCTTGTTCGATCATGGAGTTCTGGTTATTGGACCCGGGCTCCCCTTCCTCGAGGACGGGCTCGATGGTGCAACAGGCGTGCCACTTGGTGGTGTGGCCGGTGAGGGCCTGCGCCTGGTGCGTGATCTTGGCGGCGCTGCTCAGGATTATGATGAGCCCGGACATGAGCACAACTGAACATAGCTGAAAAATGTGAACAAAACAAAATATTAGGATATATATCCCCAGTCGTCAGTCAGGAAGAAAAAGAAAGAAACAAAGCGATCGAAACATTGGATCGTTGTTAGGATTTTGAAATTGTCGTTGGAATAAATACGCGAGTTTGTGGCTACCATAAATCCATAATCGCAGTCTGACTCTGAAACTGGAATTGTTCTTTTAGTAGTACAGGCTGGAATCTTTGTCGAGTGTGCAAGGATGCGAGTCCAGGAATCCTACTCTTTGACCATGGCATGCTCAAAATGCTTCTAACCGGAGTAGTTGTTTTCAGATGAAGTGTCGTCTCGTGTAAACTGCAATCTATGTTGACTCACATTTGTAGCAATGCAAACAATAGCTGAAGTAAAGTTACAACAGAAACTTGGAATTTAGCTGTTCTGCTTGTGATGTAAATTATTACCATTATCACTGTCCTTACTCGCACCGCCTTGGCAGAGTGATTTTGCATGTTTACCTCCAGAATTGAAAGGAATAGCTGTGCAGCAGGACATCTTTTCAGAATCAAGACCCGGCGCCAGACAGATCATAGCTAGCTAGTCGTGTATCACATCACGCCTCAGGTTTGCTGTTTCTGACATCGCGCTAATCACTATTGCTAACTAACAAGGTATTGGGTCACAACACAATACAATCATCCACAATTCCCAGTCCAATTCAGCGTTCAGACCACCTGTTTTGTTTCCCCCATTTGATTAGGCCCGATTCTTGATCCCTTCATGTAGGCAATCCATCAGCCATCTCAATGATTCTATATTGTCCCAGTTGCGCTTTTTTAAAGTGACACAACGGCAATTATTGATTCCGTCAAAATTAAGAAAGCAGACACTGTAAAGTTCTCCTCACTTCTTAAGCGAATGGAATTTGGGAATTCAACAATTGTGCCTAATTGGGCGCAGCTCATAAAAATTTGAACACGAAGCCGAGCAATTAATCACGAGTAATAGTAAGACTCACCGCGAGCTCGCCGGTGTTGAGGAGGTCGTCGACGGAGTCGCGTCGCGTGGTGAGGAGCAGGGAGGCGAACTGGCTGGCGGTGGCGATGAGCAGGGCGGCGACGATGAACTTGCGGAAGCGATGGCTGATGACCTTGAGCTGCTTGCGGATGTCGAGGTGCTCTCTGAGCACGGCATCCACCCCGGCGCGGCCCTCCTCGACCTCCTCGAGCAGCGAGCCCGCGAAGTCCTCGAGCCTGAGCCCCTGGAGGTGGCAGATGAGGCGGAAGAGGACGCAGGTGAGGAGGTAGACGGCGCTGCGGTACATCCATGACGCCATCTCGAGCGAGCAGGCGAGCACGTCGCTGAGGACGTCGTTGGCGAAGAACGGGACGCGGTCGGCGGAGGTGGCGTACCACCAGGCCTTGTAGGCGGCCTCGGCGGCGAAGCAGGGCGCGACGAGGGACGCGAGGAGGCGGAAGGAGAAAGCCAGGCGCGCGGTGTAGTTGAGCCTGACGCGGTCGCTCTTGCCCCGGAGCTTGTCGAGGTGGAGCAGGCGGCGGAGCCCCACGCGGCGGAAGGAGGAGGAGAGGCAGAGGAACCCCGCCGCCGAGGCCGCCGAGAGCGAGAGCTGCACGACCGCCGAGAAGGGCCGGCGCGAGGCCCGGAAGGCGAGGAGGAAGTGCGCCGCTGCCGGGACGATGATGGCGAGGACGAGGAAGAGGAGCCACGACAGCGCCGCCTGGCCTGGGCCCGAGTGGTCCATGCACACCCACCGCAGGCAGGAGCGGAACCACTGCAGCTCGTCGTCGGCGCGCGACGCGCACCGCTCCAGCAGCACCCCGCGCTTCAGCGCCCGCGGGAGGAGCGGCTCCGCTGGCGCCGCTGACGCGGCGGCGGACGCGCTCAGCCGCCGCCCCATGGGGACCAAGAGGGAGGCGATCGGTCGGTTCGATGCGATCGAGTCGAGCGGTTCGATTGCGTTGCGAAGCTCTAGTTGGTCGGTCGGCCGCGCGCCCGCGCTCTCTCGTTTGCTTGGGCGGGCAGCGTGCCGTGGCGTGGGTGGCGGTGGCGGTGGCGGTGGCGGGGTACAGGTGGAATGGAATCCGAGTTGTGGGATTATATTATATATAATGGTGGCTGGCTGTGATTGTGAACGGGGTAGCGTGCGTTCGGGACCTACTCCTAGGTATCTGTATGTATCTCTGGCCTGGTGGGACCGCGTGCATTGCAGATGCGTGGCTGGGGGACACAGGACGGCGGCGGATGCCATGGGAGTGGTGGAGTTGGATGCTTCTCGCTTCCATTTCACATTCCGCAGCAGCAGAGCAGAGGAGGAGGATTCACGGGGCAAACGGCGATTTTTCTTTCTGTTTTCACGGCTGGATGTCGACCTGTGTTTGACGTACTGTACTGTACAGCTAAAACACGGCGGCACCTGGGTCTCGGCTGTCTGGCAATGCAGCGTATCCAGTTGGCTGGTATTATTATTCTTAATAACTCGTGAGCACCGTTTTCAGATTAGTAATATGCGGGTCGTAGGTTCGTAGCTAAACTTGCCCACTTGCAATCCTGCGTTATCGTTTCGAACTGGCGGGGCTTAACATGGGTCATATCATATCATATCTTATCCTCCGGGAGTCCGGGTGCACGTACAGTACACGACCTGGAGTCCGGGTTCCATGACATTGTGATACATGGGCCTCAAAGACTGCAACGGGAGGTGACATCACAAACATAATCGTGAACCGAGATAATTTCTCAGTGATGACTGAACAAAATACCACACTGCCCTGTAGTACGCCCGATGCCCCGAGCCCGACGGCCGACGCTCCCCGTCAGCTTCGTCACAGAACCTGTGGAGTGCGGGCACAGGCAGCAGCAGCCATGCGGCCAGGCCAGCCGCTTTCGTTCCCGGCCCCGGGTCACCGGGCATCCGCCGATGTTGACACACTTTCTGCGGGGATCATCTGTGGCCAAGTGTTAGAGAAGCGCAGCGACGTATCAGACCCGTCGCAGGCATCCCGGACAGGGCGGAGCGCGGGCGCGGGGATGGAGAGAGACCGACCGCGCACGCCTCCTCCCCCTCGCGCTCAGGCGTCGTCGCGGCAAAGGCACTCCGACTGCGAGGCTCCGCTCGGCTGCCTTTGAGTTTCAGCCTGCCTGCCGCGTGTGCACCGGCCCTACCGGCTACCGCGGCGCGGAAAGCCACCCGTCTGTCCGTGTCGACGCTTGGCCAGTGCCAAGGGGAACTTGGCCGCGTCTCTGCCTGCGTGCAGGAAGGAGCCCGGCTGATTTTTTTCCCCTCCCATATTGATATGCTGTATTGCTTACTGCGATCAGGACTCGGCAGGCGAAGGCGTAGAGTGATGATAACCTTGTGCAATTATGGAACTTCTTTCGTTTTCGGGTGTATCGAGAAGAATCAAACAGCCGCAGCCGAAGAAGTTACAGCGAGCAGGCTGAGGTGATCCTGAGTTCGTAAGTACAGAAGTTTACAAGTTGTGCTGAGTCAGTGAGTCCAATCAGTAGTGCTGCGTGGCAAAGACTCCCTGCAGTCTGGTACTGCTCATCATCACCGAATACAACGATTTTGGCCGATGATTACAGAGGCTCGTGGTATGCAACGTGATTACGAGAGAGATCAGATACCGCTCCAACTCCCGACCACGAACGAGAAAAAGGCAATGATTTTCTTGCAGGTGGAACCAACGCGCGCGCCTGACGGTGCGCCGAAGAACCCGGCCAGCCAGGCAGCCAGACCCTGTGATCGATCACAACCATCATGCGCTGCGATCCGGGCAGCCGGACTCCGCTCCCCCTCCTTTTGATTTTTTCACACACATCACGGGGAGATCTATCTCACATTCTCACTTGCCTCGCCCAGTCGCCCCAGCGCTAATCAGGAGCCGCGCGGCGCGGGGCACAAGGTTCTCGACGCGCCGCGACTCGTCCAGTTCCAGGCGGGCACAGGCAGCGTGCGGCCGTGCGCGCGCGTCCTGTTCCTCCCGGTTGCAATTTTTTTTTACAAAATGATACTGTAGCAAATTTCGTTGTTATTTAGCAATTAGTGTCCAATCATGATCTAATTAGGCTTAAAACATTCGTCTCGTCCATTTCGTCTAAACTGTGTAATTAGTTCCAGCTAGCCCACGGGCCCACTCTCCATCCCCTTCGCATTTCTCCCTCTACTAATCTTCTTTTCTCCTCCCACGGCCAGCAATTTTTTTTTCTCGATCGGGTGTTTAACCCGTTTTTCATTAAGAGAAAATTTTAAAAGATTATTACAAGAATGTCACCATTCTTGCTAGCGAGACACCAGCACGACCGGAACACTAGAGAATCAAATCCATTAAAATGTACTATACGGCCATAGAGTGGAGCAAGTAAGGCAGCTAACCTCATCTACGCATTAGCCACAGCCGCACCCTTCATACCCCGCCTAATCGGAAAGAGCACATCCATTGCCTCCCTCGTCATGGGTGAAAGCAGCAAAGCGAAGGCTTGTTGAAACTCTTCAAAGGATGCCGCATCGGGGACTTCCGTCGGTGTTTCGAGGCCTAGTCTCTTCATCATAACCTTCCTCGCCTGAGCTTCTAGTTTCGGCTCCTTGAACTTACTCTTGGCCGCTAGACGAGCATTGCGCTTGGGCACGAAATCATCGTCCACATCATAGTTGATCTTCCTAGTCACCTTCAACCTAGGAGGCGACGCGACGAGGGGTTGCTACAGGGGCCATCGGAAGGAGTCGATAAAATCCTTGACGACATCAGTAGCCATATCTGGCGTGGCGGTGGCAGAAGGCTGGATGGCATCTGGGCCACAACCCTGCGACATAAGCGCCCCATCGGAGCCATCAATCTCCATAGTAGAAGACAATGGAGAGCTTGAGATCGTGACAGGAGGCGCACACTCAGCACCAACCCAACAACAAGCTGCCGGATCCGAAACGTTAGTAGAGTTTGGAGTGGACTGCACATGGACGCCCGGCACATCAACGCTATCAGGCGGACTGCTGATGGCATGGCCACTCAATTCCTTCCATGGGGCCAATTCCCATACTGGCAGCAGAGGCAAAGCCGCTTCCTCAAGCATGGGGTCCAGGGATGCGCACACGACCTGATAGGGGAAGGGCGGAGTCCGGTGGCCAAAGTCAGCCGACTTTGGTGAAGAAAAAGTGATGGGCATCACGGCCAACAATTGTGTTAACTTTGACCAGGCATGTGATCTCTCTTTCACTGTTGAGTAGTACAGTATGTCACCAAGAACTCTTGATTCCAATTGAGGGCGGCACGCTGGTTGCTACTGCAGTCCGAATTAACAAGAAGTGACTGTTCTTTTTTTTTTCATCAAAAGATCCGTCATTGGCTTGTATTTATAAGTGGAGAAGGAGAGTATAAAACGTATGAGCAGCACACAGATTTTACAAGGCTTCGAGTTGTTCTTGACTGGAATGCTTGCCACCTTTGAAAATAATAGTCTAATTTACACTTAAAAAATAAAGACAAATTTGATGTGGCCTATTCTGTTGGTGTGCATAGGTGATCATTTTCCTGAGGCGTTTGTTTCCTACATAACACCAATTCGTGATTAACAAAAAACTTTTTTGAGGAAAGTGACAAAGAAAATTTTGATAAAGTTTAATCAACAAAACTTCTCAGCCCACTAACTTAATACCTAGCACAGTTGTAGATGGATCAAAAGAAATCTATTCTTGAGAAATGAGTGGAAAGGGAGGACCTGGGAAAGAGTCAAGGGCAAGATGGTCCTTTAACTGGGTGTGGTGTGTTGTGGACAAAAACAATGCTTTTGCAGTGTGTTTGTGACTAATTCAATGAGTACAGTGTCCCGCACACAAATCCACGCTTTATGAGTGTCCTGTGGACAAAATTCTCTTTTCTTTTTGTCGATGAAACATGTGTCGATTATAATTGCATTTTTTTGTTTAATTAGCCAGATAGGCCTGTCGGAAACCAATTGACTGGGCTGATCCCTCCGGGAAAAATAATAAAGAAAGAAAAAAAAACAATTGACTAGAGCATTATTAAGGGAGGGATAATCTGATGTCAATGAGGAGCAATTATTCATGACCATTTCCCTGCCCCTTCGGGCGGCCAGATACCACAGATAGCTCGTTTTGTCGGCAAAGGAGAGCCACGTATCAGCGAGCTGCTTCTGGCTCAATTTGGAGAGCCAAATTGGAGGTAGGGCAACTCTTGGTGGCACAAAAGGAGACAGAATTTGCCGCTTCTAACTGGAGAAAAGAAATGCACTAGGGACACTTCTGTTTTTCTCTCCCGTGTTCCCGAGCATAGAAACTTTCCTTACAAAAAAAAATTAGTTACTTAAAATGGTCATGGTTCAGCACGCAAGGAAAATTGTAATAGCATAACGCGATTATAAGTAGTAAAATAACTAATAAGTGGTCAGAGTTATGAGACGGCAAAGCTGCAAGCAGAAGCATCTCCGGTTCTCCACGACCTCACGGCGCCAAATATCTCTTTAGTCCCATCAAGAGTTGCCATACCTCCCAGCTCAGCGGCAGCATCTAATCTACCCACCGGCCACCGCAACTCCGCACTCTTCGTTCGTTCATGAGGCCATCCGTCAAAATGTTCTGGGGTAGGCGTAGGCAGTTCAGAAGGACACCTGGGCCGTGCCTGCTGGCTCTTTTGGTGGCTGCATCGCAAACTCCGATACTGTTTCCTCACCTCTTTCTGAATTCTTATTTCTGACGGGAAACCAGGACAACTCCAACAACAGAAGAAAAAGGGCAAAAGAAAGTGTGCACCTGAGCTGAATTGCCCTACCGGGCCCAATCATGCAGATGCAGCATATAGTAGGCCTGGGCCAAGCTCTAAAATTTCCAGAACAATACGCAAATTGGTTTAGAGCAGGCCCGCTCTAGCCTCTAGCAGTGTCAGGTATTCAATGCGGCAAGTCAGACGAAATCTAAACTGCACTACAGATCCGGAAGGAAAGCATAGTACAAAACGACAATCAATAATGATACGCGCCAAGCGTCCTAACGGATGGATGCTCCGTTCTCAAATACGCGTGTTCAGGCGCAGCGCCGCTGCTGCCGCCCCGACTTGTAGTCGTGGCCCACCCCGTCCTCTATGTGTCGCTGCCTCCACCCCCAACCATCCTCTGCGTCATCGCGCTCGCCCCACGCTGCCCTCTGTGCGCCTCCGTCCAGCTCTGTGCGGGTCGTGTGGCATCGCCTTCTGCGTGCCGTTGAGCTCCGCGTTGCTGGCGACCTTCACACCGATGTTGATCTGAAAAGCATATGTTGCAAGCCTATGTTTTAAATGTTTCAGGTGTTTGGAGTGCAGGTTGCAGGTGCTTTAGACGCATGTTGCAGCTGTTGTGTTGTAAGGATATGTTGCTCTGAAAGCTTATGTTGCAAGCCTATGTTTCAATTGTATTTAATGTTTCTAGATCATGTTGCAGGTGCTTCAAGTGCACGTTGCAGGTGTTATGTTTACAGATGTTGCAACAACGATATTATGCATATTTCAACTATGCCTGTCATTGGGGAGGGTATGGGCAAACCCGCACCTATCCATACCCACATCCATGTCTTGCTTACCCACATGTTCCCCTCCCCACATTTATTCATACCCGATTCCCCAATATTCATTGGATAATTGAGTAGTGAGTAAACAGCCTCATCGTCATCGGCCAAGTTAGCGTGAGCTTGGTCAGCTGCACGCACGGGCTCGTTGTTGCCAAGCCTGACCACTACTAGGACGCACTCGACACGCACCTTGATGTTCCCGGTGAGGCTTGCTGCCATGGGCGCGTCAGCCACGGAGCCTTCGGTGCCGACGCCACCATGTCTGCGCTCGAACAAGGCATAGTTGATCCACAGCAACGTCTGGTCCTCCTCACTGCCGCTGCCATATGTCTCGTTCCGGGCGCGCCACTCCTCGAACTCAAAGAGCTCCTAGTGGCGACGGGGTCGTCGGCGCCCATCTGCATGCTGACCCAGGAGCTGCAGACATTGGCGTAGTCGGTGCAGCGGGCGAGCACGACGCAGAAGACAGGGCGTGCACGCTCTGCGTGCCGTCACGCTTGTAGATGAAGCAGGCATGCCCGGTCCAGCAGAAGGCCTAGCCAGGGTCAACGGAGTCGGACACTCAAAGGAGCGTCGCCGTGCGGCCAGTGAAGAAGACGGAGAAGGATGAGCAGAATAGATAGAATACCCTCCCCATACCCGCTTCTCAACGGATATTACCCGTACCCGAACGGGTATGTTATTTTCTACCCATACCCTCCCCGTTTCAAGTGAATATGGATGTGAATACTAGGTATGAATACCCGGCGTCAGGCTTAGTTTCAACATTAATCTGGGCATGTTGCAGTAGTACATCGCTGATGTTGCAAAAACGATATGTTTCAATAGTAATTTGGGCATGTTTCATTAGTACATCGTCGATGTTGCAGCGGTTGGCCTCGAGGGCGTCCGTGCAGAAGCCAACATCCGCTGCGCGCCGCCGCCATCGACGCCCCCACCCGTTCTCTGCATTGTCACTGTGCGCCCACCCTGCCTTCTTCGCGCCGTTGTTGCCCTCCCCTTACTGTTCCCTATGCCGTCGCTGCATCCCATCCTACCCCTCGGCGCATCATCATCCAGCTCCGTGTGGCACCGCCTTCTGCGCGCTGCAGAGCTCCGCGTCACCGGCGAGCTCTACTTTGCCACCGAGATCCGCATTCGGACGCTCCGTCCCGAAACGCATATGCTCCTATCCTCTGCGTGCCGTCGCCGTTGACGCTCCCACCCATCCTCTACATCGTCGCCGCGTGCCTACCCTACCTTCTTCATGTTGTTGTCGCCTTCCTCTTCCCGTTCTCTATGCTGTCGCCGCATCCCATCCTTCCCCTTTGCGCATCGCCATCCAGCTTCGTGTGGCACCGCCTTCTGCATGCTGCAGAGCTCCACGTCGCCGGCGAGCTCCACTTTGCCGCCGAGATGGCACCCGGACGCTCCATCCCGAAACACGCGTGCTCCTGTCCTCTACGCACTGCTGTCGTGCCCCACCCATCCTCTGTGCCGTCGCCGGCCCCTAGGGGAAACAGAGCAGCTGCGAGGCGTCCATACACAGGCGTCCGTCTAGACATCCAGGCGCCGGTCGTTCTGAAGGAGAATTCAATAGACTCCTATAGAGGAGCAATAGACTCTGAAAGTTTAAAATCTTACAATTGAAACATTTCTGTCTTTCTTACTGGGCAGTGCGTATGATTTCAGCCAAATTCCAGTGTTCAGAACCCAGCACCAAACAAAAGGGAAAAGAGGTCGAGTTCAAACCCAGTGGCTACCTCTTCACAATTTCAAGAGAGTCTTACAAGCCATCAACTTTATATTTGCTTACAGCAATATAATTCCGCTGTAGAATAGCCTTACAAGATGCATCTATAAGAGCAGATGCAAGATAATCCCGCTTCCATACCGGCAGAGACTAAGGTTTACCTCAAACTTTTGCATACAGAAAGAGAAAGTTGACCTGAAATTATTGCTGTCTGTAGCAGCTTGCGGCAGAATGACATGGAGTAAGTTCTCAGTGACGCTTGAAGAATTCCACCATGGGCTTGTATATGAGCTGTGGAGCATTGTAGCCCATGACAAAGTCGCCGTGCGCATAGTCAGGCATGTACAGCACCTCGATGTCATCGCTGTCATGCTCCCTGATGATCGTCCGCAGGAGGTGCCTCATGTCAGGGACGTCGCCGAGGAAATCTTGGCCCCCATGGGTGAAGAACAAGGGGACATGCCTCGGGATGGACGAGAGGTCGTATGGCGGGGGCCGCGTCTGATTGTAGTGCTTCATGTTCTCCTTCTCGTTTCCGTAGTCGTACTTTCTGATCGATGATTTCCTGACCACTTGTGACACATAAAATTTTTTACATAAGCAGCTGGGCTCTTTGTTTGGGCGACAGATCCCTTCGTCTCTGATAAAGATTCTTACGCTGCGACATGTGAATCATATTTTTGACAGAGGTTGACTGTGGACCGTGCTGCAGGAAGATGCATGTAGTCGAAGCATTGAGGCAGCAGTCCGGCCCTTCCGTCAGGAGATCAAATTCATAAAAACCATAGTTAGCCAAAGCATTAGCGTTTTATATACTTGTTTCGAGTAAATTAACTAAGGTGGAGGTAACACTGTTACCTGCTACAGATGAAAATAAATCGTAACAGTCGACATCTGGGTCGACGCAGACTTCTCCTAACAATTCTTGTGCAACTCGCCTGTCATGCAGCAGAACATTTGTAGCAATCAACTTTCTAGGCTTGAGCTATAGTATTATGTACATTTATCTTCTTCCTAATAGGAATCACAAGAAGTTGTTGAAGAAATGCCTACCCAAGAGGATTGAACTCGTGATAACCTAGCATGTGAATTGTCTGCATGATATAGAAACATAGATACAAAACAATAATGAACATGGCCATTCTAATCAACAAAAAGAATGTGGGGTGGGGGTGCGGGGGGGGGGGGGGGGGGGGGGTGGGGTGGTGTGGTTCGTTCTACACTGCTTTACTTCTGCAAGGAAGATGCGAGCCGCAAGCAAGATGAGCCTTGATTTCATCCTGTTCAGATAAGCAATTGGGCAGAGCAACGCGGCTGATCGCACTATGTCTGTTAACTTGTTATCTGAGAGGGCTGCAAGCATAATCAAGGTCCCCTAGAAAAAAGAGCAAAAGTTTCAGCATCTTATCCCAGTTCCAAGACCCAAGTCGATGGTATACTAAATAATAAGGCCATATGCATGATTACCAGGGAGTGACCAATATAGTGGACTTTCTGGCCTCCTGTTTTGTTATAGATAAACTGAAGTACAGCAGGAAGATCATAATCAGCAAGTTGGTCCCATGTCCAGTCCCAAAAAGCCTGCAAAGCGGACCAGTATTGTCTTAGTGAAATATTTTGACATACGGTTTCTTGATCAAATTCAAGCTAGAGATGCGAACGTAACCGGGTCTTCTGGGGAGAGGGTGGTATGTCTGCGACTGGACTTTGTTCCACGACAGTTGGCGATCCAAACATCAAACCCACCATCGGCCAAAATGAAGCCTAGTGATTGTTTTGGTGTACTCAGTACCCAACAGAAACCATCCTGTTCAATCAGCAAATTCTTTCAGTTGTGAACAAGAATTTGGATCACATGCTGTGTTATGTTGAATAATGTCCTTACCACCAGTAGCCCATGGAATAGTAGTACTGGTGTCCTTGTATCCTCAGTCGAGTTACTAGTAGCATTAGAAAGACCATGAGGGATCCTCTTTAAGCTAAGAATATAGCCATCCTCTGTTGTTACATGATATTCTTCACATGGATAGCCATAAGCTGCTACTCGTGTCTTGCACATACCAAAAGGGTGGGGTTGTGGGGGGCATTGATCATCACTAATATCATTTGTAGAGTTCTGCATCCTCCATGAAAGAACACTTTGCAGGTTCAAGGCAATGAAAAGAATCAGGAAGAGTAGATAGAGATCCTGAGCCATCTCTATTGAGAACTATGATTTTTGGCACTAGAACTGAAACTTCTTCTGTCAAACCATGAACGGGACTACAGGATATATAAGCTATACTTTTGTGTGCTTCCAAGAATAGGTGGGGTGGGGGCAGCTGCAGGGATGACACTGAGTTTCTAGCTTCATCACTGACTTGTAAGGAACACTAATTTATAGAACAGGCTGTGCTATGTATGGGAGTTTCGTTTCTACTTATTGGTTATTGTTTTCTTTCAGAGAAGCATGAGCATGAGAAAATAATCTATCACCATATAGATCCTGTAAGTATTGAATGTGAGATTGAATAACCATAATCAGATGAAAAAAAACAGAAGTGGTTGTCATAATACAATCATGCCATCTTGATGATGAGAATGAATAGGCCGTTTAGGTCTCACTTCACAACAATTCTGTGATCCCAAGTTCTGTTCAAGACCGCTAGGAATGTTGTAGACGAAAAGGTAACATTATCTATTTGTACCAGTGCAACTTATTTGCAATTTAGAGGTCAACAAACATTCGGGTATCATCACTGGATCATGCTATCCAGATGTCCCTGATATATGCCAAAATTCATCAGTTCTGCCTGAGCATTCCATGAGATATATAGGCCATGTTCAGATGTCGAATTCGGGCGGCAGAATTGGTACAGTGCGCATTAAATGTGCACCGTAGTAATTCGTTTGTATTTGGTAAAAAATGTCCAAACTTTGACTAATTAGGCTTAAAATGTTCGTCTCGCAAAGTACAACAAAACTGTGCAATTAGTTTTTAATTTTATCTACATTTAGTACTCCATGCATGTGCCGGTATTTTGATGTGATGGAAATATTCTTTTTGCATAGTGGAATTTGGGGTTGAAATTTGGCATCTAAACAAGGCCATACTAGGACATCCGTATGCAATCGTAAGGGTGTACAAAAAGTTACAGAAGTACAGCTTTGTCAGAACAAAAACGAGGGGACAGACCGAGTCGCAGCCCCCGCGTCGCCCTCCCGCACGGGCGACTCGGGCGGCAACCCTAGCCGCCGCCGCCGTCAACCACCCCTCCCATCCCTCTCCCTCGCCGCTGCCAGAGGAAGCTGCCGGGAGGCCCGCGCGGCTCCCAAGGATGGCGGCGGCGGGGACCTCGCCCTGCATTCGTGAGCACTTATGTGCGGGATCGGCTCCCGGTGGCCGGGGCTGCGTGGCCCTGGTGCTCCGGGGCATTGTCTCGCCAGCGACCAGATCCACATGGTGCGGCCGTGCGGCGGCAGCCGGTGCCCCCAACCCCGTCTTCATCTTCTCCGACAGTGCCGGCGGCCGCCCCTACTCCCCGTCTCCGGCTACTTCGGATAGCCGGTGGGGTGGATGGAAGGCGCTGTTCTATAGTCCTTCCGCGGCCGGATCCAGTGGCCTTGTGCCCGGATCTGGCGCTTCTGCTGCTGGCTCCCTCCCTCCTGCTCCAGCCCTGGCGTGGGGCGTCGTCGGGACGTTGGGGGCTCCGGTCCAGGTTCTGCGCTGGCAGGTTGGTGCTAGCTGAACATGCTACGGCTGCTCGGCGGGTGTCAGCGAGGCAGCGGGCAAGGGCGCCGCCTTCGGCGCGTTGCCGGCTGTTGCTGAGGCGGACGTGCTACGGCGATATCGTCTTGGGACTGTTTGGGGTGGCTCTGCATCGCCGCGGGGCGTTGCCGGCTGTTGCTGAGGCTAGCTAGGAATTCTTTTCCTTTCTATTTTTGTTAGTAATAATAAATATGTAATGCATGTATGTGTATGACTGTACCTGTACGTATTTTCTAATTAGTAGATAGATGACGTATATATACCCATACTCAGTGTATCAATGCATGTATACGTAAGCAGCATGTATATATACCTACATACGTATGGACGACCCTAGCTAGTTACTCGGTTTAGCAGGGTATGTACATACGTATATATATGGTGTATGTGTGTTTGTGACTATGTATACTAAGCATGGACCAGTGTGCGGGTGTATATATATCTCTTCTATTATAACTATGATGCAAGGTACTACTAACTTAAGAATGCAATGCTAACGTAGATAAGTTAACTATGATGCAAATTCTAATTACTAATGGCATATTAAAGGTAATGATGCTAACTAATGCTACTAATCATGAATGCAACGACTAAGTACTATGCAACTAAAGTATGATGATTACTAATGCATGGCTAAAGCACTACTATGATGCATAGCATGAAAGTTAAGGGCAAGGAATCTATATGCATTACTACTAGGGAAAATGAAAGACGCGAATTAAACTATGATCTACTAATGCATAGAAATTAACTATATGCAAACTACTGTCTACTACTACTACTACGACTACTACGATTATGTAAGTATGCAGGTGTTAGTTAGGGGTGGGTTATTTTGGTGCCGCAAAGTAAATTCTAGAAACCAAACATACGAGCATTCAAGCAAGCAAGCAAGCATACAATCAATCAAGCACTTCATTACTCGAACGTCCTACCCTAATGCATATGGTGGATTTTGATGCAATGTTTTGGGAAACATTTTATTGTACAAGTGGATTTGCGAAAAATAAATTGTCAAGTTTTAATTTGTTGCAAGGTTTTAAAAAGTTCAAATTTTTAGTGATTTTAATGAGATGCAAAAACATGGGTGTTACAATATGCTACCCTTCTCTCTCTCCATTGTAAGAACTTGCTTGAGCATTCTAACAGGCTTGACTCGGTGCATGGAGCACCACGGCATCACCACCAGCAAGCACGGTGCAATGGAGCCTGCCCACGAAGAAGCCAACCTCCAAGCACTGTTCTGGGGCACACTGCCACTGATGAATACCTAACACCGAGGTTACGTAAACCCCTAGATTAGCACCATAATGGGGGTAGTTAACCCCTTGACCGCTTCTCCTAATTAGCTAGGGGCTCATGGGGCTACACCCAGCAGCAGGTGCGCTCACGCATCCTCGCTTGGTCCCAACTAGAGCCCATGAGGCCGTGAGCCTCCATTTCCTAGGGGTTCTGGCTAAGGGAGTTACCTCGGTAGTGGGGCCAAAGTTTGGGGAAGCCTAGGCCCTCATCGGTCGGGTCCCTTCCCCCCTCCCCGAACGGTGCTCGACAAGCTAGCTCGGACAGATGGCTTGGAGTCCTCGACGGGAGCCTACTAAGCAGCAGGAGCCTGACACCTGTGCAAAGGCATAGTGCAGTTAGCTTTGTCAGGGTGTTGTTGCCTCTACCTTAGTGTGGAGTTGTTCGCCTATTTTGATGAGGGGTCATGCCCAGAGTGTGACATAAGGTGACATTGGAGGTGCCAAACCCATTTGCTAGCCTTCCTAGGCTTCGTCTCCCTTCCACTAAACCAGGGATGGGTGAAATGCACAACCTTCCATTACCATTTGCAAAAAGCTGTCATGGGCGGTTTCTGCATTGTCGGCCACAACCACACCCAGAGCAGCGATATCTCCAATGGGTCAAAGACAAAGATGATGAATCTTGGAGAACTCCCTTGGTGATCAAGGAACCTAGAGAAAACCCCAATTTATATGCCTCTTTCCCTCTGGAGATATAAGGATGGGCAAAGGCATGCACTCTTAGAAACAATGACTCCCAGAACCGGATTTGACTCAATCTCCTCGATCTCAGTGGACTCATTCAAAACCCTAGATCAGAGCTAGCAATATGCTACCCCACTCTCTCTTTCTCCATTGTAAGAACTTGCTTGAGCATTCTAACACAAAGAACTCACTGTTGGACATAGGGCTTTGAAGCCCAAACCAGGATAGACCTTCCCATGTCTTGAATGTTAACCACCAAAAGTCCCACACACGGATCACTAATCAACCACTAATTACTAGCCGTGGTTACGAACCCATGATAGTTGGCATGCTAGGTAGGGGAGTGTCATGTTTGTTCATTGATGTTCAATTTCCCACATCATCACCGTCGCTGGAGTTGGAGGCACCGCCCGCGAGGGTAGTATTCACTACTCCAACGAGGCCTTCTCAGCTAGCACCACCTTCCTCTCTACCCAAGCTCTCCACTTTGGTAGCCTGGACTACATCATCGACCACCGTTGTGTGCTCTGCCTCCATAGTGGAGTAGTGTCCCGAGACACCATTGAGGTGAAGAGGCGCGCCCGAGAAAAATCTCCACCGCCACACCACGTGGAGTTCTTGCAACCCAACGGTCTAGGGGACCATCCAAATGGTCCACAACTATGTAAGAAGCCTCTTACATAGTAAGATGCCTCTTTTATGACCGCATCTCCTTCACATTGCACAATATTTCTTGTACCTTCAGCAACAAGTAGCTACATTAACCTCAACAACTACATGATCGACTACCTTGACATCGACAACTATGTAGTGACTTTAGTCAAAGTGTCTATGTAATCACACTCATCCATGAAACTGCCACTATGATTGTGGGGCGGAATAGCAGTGTGACAAGGGATGGTACCAAAAGGGTACATAAACACTGCCCGAGGTGTCAGACCTTCCATCAGAGATGTAGTTGATGATGGAGAGGCAGAGAACATGGTGGAAGCATAGGACTTCAATTCCAGTTGCAATCGTCCACTTCACTCCTACTATGACTGAGGGGGAATGCAAGAAGTAAAGATATATATATGGTTAGAGATAGTTGGAGATGTATACAAACCCTAGAGATAAAGATAGAATGCTAGAGATAGAATAGAGTTAGGCCTAATATAACTTGGCTTGTACTCTAAGTCTCTCCTCATATGTACCTACAAATACCACTTGAGGATCAATGCAATCAACAACAAATTATTAAGGTTTTTGCCACACCTAATAGTTTCCACACATGCAATCCCTACTTAATTAGGTCTAAGAAAAAATAAGTTATATGTTTTCATTTCCTATTGAAATTACACTTTCACCATTTATAAGAAAAGACCTATAGCTTTTCTTTTCCATTTCAAAGGAAAGATTTAAGTTCTCCACTTTTTAACTAAATGCATGGATAAAGGCTAACCTAAAGCAAATAATCATTGGCTCCATCTCTAACAACAAACGGTCTATCGCTTTCTAGCTTCTTTACTTTGCATTTTGTTCCTTCCAGCCAAAGAAAGAAAAGTTGGAAATAATCCATTATTTCCAAAGAAGAAAGCTAGAAACCCTCGCCAATTAAAAGCTGCTAAGAAACATTGGACTATAAGGACAAGTAACTCTAAAGCTCAAGTGAAAAACCAAGATGATAGTGTGGAAACTTGCCTTCTTCCTATTGCTGGTATGTATATGATTATGTATAGCAAAGTTGAGAAAAGTGAATTCAAGCAGTGAATAATTGTGAACCATATGTTTTTCTATGGTTTAGCTGCATATTATTTTGTGGAGATTAATGAATTTTTTATGATCAACAATGCATATTTCTATTCCTTGTTTTGGGGTTCTCACTTAAGAGTTAATACATCATCATGTTCTGTTGTTTTGCCCTTTCTGGTAGTTGGCACCTTGGTAGGTTTTGGGCTTTGAGTAAATGATCCAATAAATATTCCTTGAACCGTAGGTATGTACATGCCACCTTGAACTAGTTCATTATTTTGTTGCTGTAGAAGGCTAAATAGGGCTCAAGACCCCAAGGTCTTTTAGCTTGTTTGTACTCAGAACCATAAGTTTGCAATGATCACACCTCTGGTTCATGTAATACAACAATGAATGTGTGAAAGTTTCCCAAAATGGAGACATTTACAAACTTCCACAAGGGCTAGTATTTTGACAACCTTTCTATGAGAGATCACCAGGTCCATATGTCATCCTACCTGGCCATAATCCCAAGGTTCAGAAAGCAAACATAGGCTATATATCTGACAATTGTGGAAACCAAACTTCTAAATCTCATACAGTCCAATAGGCACCCAATCTTTCACTAATGTTGTCCTAGCAATCCCATCTTACTCCCCACCACCTGATATGACTGTCCATTTACTATTGATAGCAATCCATCCATCCAAGACTAGCACAACTATAATGCCACAACCCTAATCCTTATGCTCAAGTAGACTCAATTTCTCAATTGTTGATCTGTCACTAGACATTGTACAAGCAATGCAAGCATGGTGGTCTGTGGCTACATCAGTGAGTGATAGCATGGTGGACAAGCTCACATACAATCAAGTTGGCAAAGCCATGTAGGCAACCTTGTCTCTGACCAGGGGCTCACACGTGTGCAGTCTAGTAGGAGCAAGCGCGTGTGCAGAGCTAAGATGGACTGGTGCATGTGTGTAGTCAAGCAGCAGCAAGTGCACAACACAAGTGGTGGTTGGCTAGTGGCCAGGAGCTCCAACATTGGATTTCTTGCACATCTAAATGTAAGGTCTTCTACATAGTGCATAATGCCACCCAAAAAACACTTGTTCCTCATTTTTCATTTCTTTTTTGGATGGCTAAGTCTAGAATACTGGGACTGTAGATTGCTAAGTCTGATTGTAGGGATGGGAAACCTCGCAGGGAATTAATCCCTGCACGGGGATAGGGATGGGGAAGAAATGTGCCTCAATGTCGTTTGTGGGGATTGTGATAGGGTGATTTCCCCCGTGGGGAGAGGTTTGCTGAGGCATTCCCTGCTGACATCCCTACATAGAAGTCACAACCACTTTATTGCCTCCTTTAATTATGAGGGAACTATGATCATTATTGAGGAGGTAAAGGCTACCTTCCAATATTTTGAGGCAACAATTGGGGTCAACCACACTCACTCATGCATTTTAGATTTGGCCACCTTGAGAGTTCCATAAGTTGACCTTGAGCACCTAGTTACACCTTTTATGGAGGACGAGATCTATGGTGTTGTCATAGACATGCAGCCAGTGTTAGCCTAAACGTTAAACGGTGAACGGTCAGTCACCCATCGTTTAGCAAAAAGTCGGTATACATGGCTGTTTAAACGGCCTTTTAAACGGTCAAAACGGTTTTGCACGGCTTTACACGGCTAATCGGCCTACACGGTTACCCATCGAGTAGTGTTTACACGCCGTGTAAACGGCCTACATGGCCGTGTAGGCGAACAGTGCATGCAGCTAGATAAAGCCCCTATGCCTAGTGGATTCACTAGTTGTTTCTTCTAGGTTTTGTGGCTTATCATTAAGCATGGCCTTAGGCGAGCTTTTGATGCCCTAAATTCTCTTGATAGCAGAAGTTTCCATCACCCGAATGAGGCTTTGCTCATCCTTCCTCTAAAAGGTATGAGCCAAAGGAACTTGGGGATTACACACCAATTAGCCTCGTCCATAGTTTTGGCAAGCTTTTCTCCAAGTTTGATCCGATAGTTTGGCTCCTTCTCTACTAAGATTGGTTGGACCCCATAGAGTGCCTTCATAAATGATCATATCATCCAAGACAATTTTAGATATGTGCAAGAAGGTGCCGAAGCTCTTTATGCCAAACAACCACCTCAATTGCTCTTGAAGTTGGACTTGGCCAAGGAATTCAACCACATCTCCTAGGTTTTCCTTTTAATTTGGATGTCCTCCAACACATGGGCTTCTTGAGGGCCTATAGTTTCTAGATGTTGGTTCTTTTGTCCATAGCCAACACCAAAGTCCTCATCAATGGTGCACCTAGTTGTAGATCTGCATGTTCATGTCCTTTTGTAAGGGGATCCACCCCCCATACTATCCATTTTAGTTATGGAGTGACTAAATGACTTGATGGTCGTCAGAGATGCGAGGGGCCTTCTCTTTCCACTAGCATGTCATAGGGTCTACCATTAAGCCTCTATTTATGTTGACGATGTTGTGGTATTCTTAACCCCTTACTCAGGGCTAGTGACAAACTTTGCCAAGTGCCAGCTCTGATTCAGTTGGACTAGGATATTCTACATTGTTGGGTCACATAATTCCCTACAACTATGTAGGAGTCTCTATCCCAGTTCATAGGCTATCTAAAATTGAATTCTAACCCCTAGTTAATGAGGTCATCGGTCACATCCCAAGCTTGAAAGGTTGCCTACTAATATAAATAAGGACCGGGGAGACTTATCCTCCTATAGTCCACCCTTTCATCCATCCCTAGCTATTTGGATATTTCCACCAGCCTTTCTCCATAGGTGGTCGATATTATTCATCGCCTTTGTAAGATGTTCCTCTAGGCTGGCTCTCATGCTGTCTCGAGGGGCAAGTGTGTGGTCACTTGGGTAAAGGCTTGCAACCCCAAATATCTTGCGGTCTTAGGAATTCCCAACCTTAGAGTGCTCAGGTGGTATCTACATATGCATTGGCTATGGTTGGTGATGAGGACATCAATCATTTGGATACACACTACACTATTCAAGTTGCTATGCTAGGACCAATCACTAGAGTTCAAGCATGAGAAAATTTAATCTTCGAGTGAGTTTGATCCTAAGTACTGCCTTTTGTCATTATGATATTAATTAGAATGCTAAAAATGATATTATTATTCATAGGTCATACACTTGGATAGAACTTGTGGTCAAGGGGACGGAAGGATATGTTTAACACATCGCTCTCCGTGTAGGCTGGGGATGCATGGAAAATGTACCTTTTTTTGGTTGGATCCTTGATGGTGCAACAACGTTAAAAGACAACCCCAAACTTCCCATAGTGCTTGTGTTCGGCAGCTTCCGCGCCGGGAAGCCTTAGGTTCCATGGAGTAGTTGTGTAGGCACTAGGCAGCATGCAACACTACAAGTCTACAACAACACCGGTCGTTAGAGTGGTCTCCTACAATGCTGGTGCTGGTCGTAGCTGCTCGGTGCCTCTCGTTCTTGGTCCAGACTCCAGCGTGCGGCCGAGTGGTTACGGGTTGGCTTATAACCACTTAAGTCACTTGGATTGAACTCGTGATCCGCTCAATTTCATTCACTCCAACCCAATTTCTGGGCCTACCCATGTCTGTGTTTTGGGCCTTTAAGCTTGGGGTGGCACATGAACCTGGCGGCCTCTGGCAAAAAGCCTGTTAAATTGTTGGGTTCCATGTGGAAGTTTGTAAATGTGGCCCGTTTAGAAAAGTTTCACACTTTCTGCGCTATATTACGTGGATCGGGGGTGTTATCATTGCAAAAAAACTCTCTCAAGGTTGAGTACAAACAAGCTGAAGTTAGGTTGCTATCTCGAATAACATGTCAAAAGCTCGAGGCCTCAAGCCCTATTTTGGTCTCACAACGAAGCGGTCAAGTCACACGAGGGTGCATGGCATGCACACACCTAATGTTCAAAGAATCTTAAATCTTTAATGGCAGAAACAGGAAAACGATGGGTCATTCCATGGGCCATGATGATGTGTCAAACTGTTAAGTGAGAATTCCAAAACAAGGAATAGGAAACATGGATTGTTGGATCATCAAACAAAAAGTTACCAATCTTCACAAATTACTATGGATATCAAGAGCTAAACATGGAAAGGGCAAAAAAAAATCCATTGGGTTCACAATTATTATTCATTGTAAAAAAAACTCGTCCTGCGGGAGATAGACGTTCCCCTACAGTTATGCACTAAGAGGAAGGACCTCTCGTATAGGCTGAGAAAACCCCTGAACCCCTGCCCGTCCTCACATAGGAGTCTGTTACCCTACAGGCAGACGAGGTTTTTTTTTTTTTTGCTGCACTCACCGCTGGGTTTTTTTTTGTTTTTTGCTGCACTCACCGCGCACAGCGCAGGAATGCCTGCGGCAGTCGGGGTTCGAACCCCGGACCGGTGCTATCTCACGACGGAGACGAGCACCCGAGCTACGAGCTCGTCCGCCAATTATTATTCAAAATTGCTTCAAATAACTTTTCCAGTTTTCCTCCTGTCTCTGCTATACATAACCCTACGTATACTACTAGGCATAGGAAGAAGGCACGAAGTTTCCGCACCATCATCATCTTGTGTTTTTTTAGCAGTTTTTAATGGCAGCCGGTTTGTAGCATTTCTTTGGAAAAAATGATTATTACTAGTTTTTTTCTATCTTTTGGCTGGAAGAAAGGAAACGGCAGAAAACTGCACAAGCTAGAAACGGCTAGACGGTTTGTTCAAGATGGAGGAAAAGATTCTTTGCTTTACATCACGGCTTCTATGCATGCATTCAGTAGAAAAGTGGACTGCTGATGAAAACCTTTCCTACGAAATAAAAAAAAGAAGCTAGATCATTTGTTACAACCGGTGAAAGGACAATTTCAATTGGACATTTGGAATTAAGCCATAATATAACTTCCTTTTCCTCTTCTTCGGTCCTAATTAATCAGAGTTTGTGCGCAGATTCCTAATAGACAAGAGAATGAGCTAGCAGATCTATATATATTCATGTGTAAAAAAGAAACTAGCCGCAATTTCACATGATTTTATTTGGTGGACCAAAACCACAATCAACCAACTATAAACAACTTCTAGATATAGAGAAATACATGCATCGAAATAATTAAGAAATCCATTTTTTTTTTGAAAAAAAGCCTCTTACCAGAGGTGGTGTATAGATGATAGGATGCGTATCGACTCGTTTCAACCTAGTTTGGTAGCGCTCTACTTCACTCCGCAAGAATCAAATAGGGCAGGAGCGGAACTTCATCTCACGAGGCTCAACTATTGTGCTCTTCACTTACGGGCGTCGTGCCGAGCCCTTGTACTCGCTGAGATTGATCGAGGCGACATCGCTCCAGTGTCTTGGTGTCGTGCTCACCCGGTGTCGTCCTTGGCTGTTGGTCTCGCTTAGATCCATCCCTCTCCATCACGTTGTTAGCTCCACTCCTCCACCCCACTCCGCTGAACCAAGCTCTACCCGCACCTTACCATGCTCCGTCTGTGGCCACACCAACGCAGGGGAGGGCAGATCAAGGTGATGGATAGGGCAAGGCGGCATGTAGAGGAGAAACGAGACATCGACCCACATTTGCTCGGTTACGGGGTATATAGAGGAAGTGAATGTCATAACGTTGTAACGGACATAGATTCACACTCTCTCACACATGTGAACGCTATTGTACGTTATTCTCAACATACTAAACCACACATCGTCACTTAGAAAATGGCAATTACGCAACCACAAATAAAATGTACACAAACAACATGATTAGAATATTTTGTGCTTCTAACCCCAGCAATGCAAACAATTAACCTGTCATTATCTATCTTTTTTTTTTCACTTTTTATGCTTAATATCAACCCCTTACCAAGTTGTTTTTGTGTATCCATCCATGACTTGACAATATTGCTCACCATTTTATTTTTTTAGCACCGCTCGAGATATTTCACTTTCACCTAGTGTTGACGTGGTGGTTTGGTGCGGGGCTTGCAGCTAGACAAATGGCGTGCATCACGTTGCCTTGCCTTGCCACCGATGGAGCACCACACCGATGCAAGCAAAGCCGCGGCGGCCATTATCACTTATAGCCGCGCCCTTTGGTTTGCGAGGATAGGGATATCGTCACTATCCTTTGGCCGAGTCCGTTGCAGTTGCATCTCAATGCAATGCAACGCGCGCGCGGCTGCACGCACTCTTGCGGCAGGCTGAACCGGGGGCGGGCGCAGCGGGCGGCGAACACAGCCCGCCGAGGCGCCGAACGCCCCGTGCGCGCATGCGATCCCACCCACCCCACCCCTCTCGCCAGCGCGCGCATAACGAGGCACGATGCAAGGAAAAGGCAGCCCGCCGTAACGCTCGAGTCAAGCACGGTAAGCTATCGATAGGGCATATTTGGCATGGAGCTAATGCGCAGGGCGGCCAGTCGAAACACGAGGACGGAGCGCGCGGCGTGCCGCCGGCTGTGGCTTGAGCCCTTATAGGAGTGTCTTTAAAACGCAGTCGAACCCTGGTAGCACATTCACATCCATCCATCCAGCAAGGAGCGATCCACCGGGCAGCCGCTGCACATCCATCCATCCGGCAGCCGCTGCACATCCATCCATCCGGCAAAGAGCGATCGAGTTCAGATCGAGCGAGGATGCAAGGCGGCGGAAGCATCGTGGAGCTCGCGAGGATGGCGGCGGCCTTGGCAAGAACGGAGTGGGCGGCTCGGGTGGCGGCGCGGCGGCCGGTGCGGAGCTACCGCGGCGTCCAACAGCGGAAAAACAGGTACTACTCCATGATCTGGAACATCCACACCAAGCGCCTGGTGTGGCTCGGGTCGTATAGGACCCCCGAGGAGGCCGCGTACGCGTGGGACGCCGTCGCGAGGGTGACGCGCGGGCGCTGGGCCAAGCCCAACTTCCCCGAGCCGGACTGGGCGCGTGCGGCGCCAGCGCGGGAGGAGGTGTCCACGGAGCTCGTGCTCGCGCTGCCGATGCCCGCCGCGGCGCCGAAGCGCCGCGAGCCTGCTGCGGCGGTGGCGGCTCAGTGTTAGAAGTGATCTCCCTCCATTAGGCCCAACGGCCTTTTGGGCCTTGTTCTCGCGCCCTGATCGGGGGCGCCCAACCCAATATGGTTGGTGGGCCCCCGTCGCACAGCGCTATAAATAGGAGGTGGGGGCCGGGGCTCGAGGTACGAGGTTCACCAGAGAGCCAGTTCCCCACCAACATTCCTAACCCTAATCCCGATCAAAGAGAGGGGCGCTGCCAGCGACGGGAAGTTCCACCGACGCCGGCAACGCCACCCGACGTCATCACACCGATCATCTCCATCTCCAGCAAGTCAATGGCGCCGGCGAACGACCCCAACACCGGCGCCTCCACCGGATCGACTACTCCCGCTCCCACTGACGGTTTGCTTTTCCACTGTCCCCCTTTTCCTCTTTCTCGCACTCGCGTTAGTAGCCGTATTAGACCTTGTACACACACTGTGAATCTTTGTCCAGTTTATTTCCCATGACGAAATGCACCCGATCTAATGAATCAACGAACTACGAAAAATTAACAATGGTACCGGAGCCAGGTTCATGAACTAAGAACCCTAGATCGGGTAAAGAAAAGAAAAATAACATGAACACCGTTTTTTTTAGATCAGGAAGAACACTGTAACCCTAACCGGGTACTAGAAAGAAAACCGAACCCTAAAGACCCTAACCCCATCTCCATTTTTCCATTCGGATCGGCAAGAATGAACACTAAACCTAACCTTTTCCCCATTCGGATAAACCCAAAAAGAACAACTCAAAGAAAGAAAGAAAGGGGAAAGAAGGGGTGGTGCGTCGGATGGATGTGACGGCGCCGGAGAAGAAACCGAGCTGGTGCGCGAGCTCGCCGGGCCCGGCTAAGATAGCGCCGCGGCCAGGCCGCTCGACGACGGCGTGCTCACCCGTTGGGGAGCACGCGCGCCGGCGAGGGGGCCGGCGACGGCGCAAAGAATCGACCACGGCAGGCGGCGGCTGTCCCGTGCGGTTTCCCGCGCGCGCTGCTGTGGAGACCGAGAAGAAAGGAAGGCCGGCGACGGCGCAAAGGACAGCCCGCTCGGCTGCTCGGTGACGGCGGTCCTTGCTGCTGCGAGCTAAGAAAGGAGGAAGGGGGGGAGAGTAAGAAAGGAAGGAGGAAGCCGCCCGGACTTGCTCCGGCGGTGAACTATTCCGTCGGAGCCGACGGCCGCCGTGCGGTGGTTTCGGTAGAAGAAACGAAGAAAGTGAAAATGAAACTAGGGTTCTGAGAGAAGGGCCGGCGGCCAAGCTGGTTTTGTTGAACCGAAACTCAAGGAGGACCGTCGGATCATGACGAACGGTCCAGATGCGGCTGCGCTGGGGTGAAACCCTAGAGCGCGTGATCTGGGGGAGCTGGGCCGCGCGCTGCTAGCGAGCTGGGCCGCGCTGGGGCTGCTGGCCGGGCCGCGCGCTGCTAGCGAGCTGGGCCGCGCTGGGGCTGCTAGCTGGGCCGCACTGGGGCTGCTGGCCAGGCCGCGCGCTGCTAGCCTGCTGGACCGAGCGGGGGGTGGCCATGGGCCACGACCGCGCAAGGGCCTTCGGGCCAAATATGAAGAAAACGAATTTTTTTTTTCAGAAGCAATTTTATATGAATTCGATGAATATTTGAATGAATTTGAATGAAATTTTGATAGGAATTTTCGTGCAAATTTGTCCAACGACATTTTGCTCAGAAATAATGAAATTTTTTTTAGTGCTTCTGGAAAATAACATTATGAGAATTTTATTGTTTCCGCTGCGTACTTGATATAGTTATTTTCATTATCAAATTCGAACTAACGGGAGAATTTGGTTTTGGAAAATGAATAATAATTGAAGATGAATTGTAGTATTGTTATTTTCTGACCAACGTTGTTAATAACAATATTATAATTTTGATTCATGAAAATTGTGCATTAATTTTATTTCTGCCCAACGGTGATGTAAAATTATTGCATAGATGAATTATATGTTTCAATTTAACCAACGTTGAGTTAAAACATATGATTTCATGTATAAATATTTCTCACTTACTCTGATATGGTTTCAGGAGGCAAATGCATTGTGAACATCTCGAACATCCCGACACTCAACGGGACAAATTACCGTGTGTGGCGGGAGAAATATGAACTTGAACTTGCATTGGGAGCGGTCGATTATGCCATCATCTCACCGTGTCCCACTGAACCTGTGGATCCGGTGAGAGAAGACAATGAATCTAAGGCTGATTTCACTGCTCGAAAGCGTGATCATGCTGAGATAAGAATGAAATATGATCTTGAACACAGGCAATGGACCCTCTCTAATCGCAAGTGCTTATTGGTAGCTAAGGCCACCATAGAAGAACAGATAAGGGGCTCAATCCCTGAATGTGCTACTGCCACAGAATATCTTGATAAAATCAAGAGTCAGTTTACTGGGTCTACCAAGGCCACAGCAAGTTCACTGATAAAGAAACTTGTGAATGAAAAATATACTGGTGGTAGCATCAGAGAGCACATTTTGAAGATGAACACCACGGCATCTAAGCTGAAAGAAATGAATTTGAAGGAAGATGATTTCCTGATTCATTTGATTTTTGCTTCCTTGCCAAAAGAATATGATACTTTCATTGTGAACTACAATATGCAGCCTGAAAGATGGGGCATAGAAAGACTTATCTCAATGTGTGCTCAAGAAGAGAAGAGGATAAAATCCTCACAGAGTGAGTCCGCTCATTTTGTGAAGGATAATAAAAGAAAGAACTTTAATAACAAGAATTCTAAACCACAAGGGAAATCCAAGTGGGACAAGGCCTCTTCCTCACAGGGAAAGAAACCCCAAGAATCTGAAAATCAGCAGAGCAACTCCTATGGTGGAGCTGAAAAGGACCAATGCAAGCACTGCTTCAAGAAGGGACACTACAAGAGAGACTGTCCAGACTTCCTGAAATCTCTACTGAAAAGAGGTGATGAATTTATTACATTTGTAGATGAATCCCTGTATTTATGTTATGCTAAATCCACTTGGTGGGTTGATTCAGGAGCAACTACTCATGTTGCAAATTCATTACAGGGGTTAAGTGGGACGAGAACCTTGCAAAGAGGAGAAAGAACGATTAAAGTTGCAAATGGAGTACAAGCCAATGTTGAAGCGATTGGAGATTTATCTTTAGAATTGAACAATGGCTTTGTACTTAGACTTAAAGAAGTACTTTATGTTCCCTCTTTGCGTAGAAATTTAATAAGTGTTTCGAAACTTGATGATGATAGAATTGATTGCCATTTTGGTGATGGCAAATGTAAGATACTTGTTAATAATGAATGTGTTGGTCTTGCCTTCCGACAAGACAAGCTTTATTTATTATCTTTTGATGAAAATACGAACAATGTATGCGATGAGAATGTGAATGATTCCCCATCTGCGAATGTAATTAAGAAGCGGAAGCGAATTGATGATGTCTCTTCGAAATTATGGCACTGTCGCTTGGGCCATATTTCGAGGGGGAGAATGGAACGGCTAATTAAAGAATCAATTCTTCCGCACTTAGAATTTTCAGATTTAGAACAATGCGTTGATTGCATCAAAGGAAAGTATGTCAAGAAAATTAAGAAAAATGCCAAACGAAGCACAGGAACTTTAGAAATTATCCACACTGATATATGTGGTCCATTTCCTGTGAAAAGCGTGGATGGTTATGATTCGTTTATAACATTCACAGACGACTATTCTCGTTATGACTATATTTATCCAATTAAAGAAAGATCGGAAGCATTGGATAAATTCAAAATATTTAAAGCTGAGGTTGAAAATCAGCATGATAAGAAAATAAAGATAGTACGATCAGACCGAGGTGGAGAGTACTATGGGCGACATACCCCATATGGCCAAATTCCTGGACCGTTTGCAAAGTTTCTACAGAAAAATAGCATAGTCGCTCAGTACTCCACACCGGGGGAGCCTCAGCAGAATGGAGTGGCTGAAAGACGTAACCGTACCTTAATGGATGTGGTAAGAAGCATGATAAGTTACTCCACTTTACCGATTAGTTTATGGATGGAGGCACTGAAAACCGCCATTCACATACTTAATCGGGTACCAAGCAAATCGGTGCCTAAAACACCGTATGAATTATGGACAGGAAGGGAACCCTCACTTAACCATTTGCGTGTGTGGGGCTGTCCAGCTGAGGCAAAAGTGTTTAACCCAAACATAGGAAAGTTAGACTCCAAGACAGTCAGCTGCCATTTTATTGGCTATCCAGAAAGGTCGAAAGGATATCGATTTTATTGTCCTGACAGACATACGAAGATTGTAGAAACAAGACACGCTGTGTTCTTGGAGGATAACATGATCAGGGGGAGCATGGTAGCACGAGAAATAAGCCTACAGGAGAAACGGGTACATGTACCCACTCCGATGGTTGAAGAACCATTCTTTACACTACCTGTTGCTGTTGAGCCGACAGTGCAGGACACTGTAGAGCCAACACCTGTTGCAAGTTCTCCCGTGGCGACAATAAATGAACATGAGGAACCTGTCCTTGAGGAGGCTGTCCTTGAGGACCCCATAGAACCAAACGTCGCACATGAGGAAGAACAACAACAGCCCAATGTGGAACAAGTGCCAGAGGCCCCTAGAAGGTCTCAAAGAATAAGAAGGTCAGCTATTTCTAATGACTATGAAGTTTATGAAACAGAAGAATTTCAGATGGGGGATGATCCCACCTCATTTGAAGAAGCCGTGAGAAGCGACCACTCATCAAAGTGGCTTAAGGCCATGGAAGATGAAATGAAATCAATGAGTACCAACAAAGTTTGGGACTTGGAAATTATTCCTAAGGGAGCCAAAACAGTAGGTTGTAAATGGATCTACAAAACAAAATATGACTCCCAAGGGAACATAGAAAGATTTAAAGCGCGACTTGTGGCGAAAGGCTTTACGCAAAGAGAAGGGATTGATTACAATGAGACGTTTTCTCCAGTCTCATGTAAAGATTCCTTCAGAATTATAATGGCACTTGTGGCCCACTATGATTTGGAGTTACATCAAATGGATGTAAGAACGGCGTTCCTTAACGGGGATTTGGAAGAAAATGTTTATATGGCACAACCGAAAGGTTTTGTTGTAAAAGGAAAAGAAAATATGGGATGCCGCCTAAAGAAATCAATCTACGGATTGAAACAAGCCTCAAGACAGTGGTATTTGAAATTTGATAGAACGATAAAAGGTTTTGGGTTTAAGGAAAATGTTGAGGACAATTGCGTTTACGCAAAATTCAAGAATGGAAAGTATATATTCCTAATTCTGTATGTGGATGATATCCTGCTTGCTAGCAGTGATGTCAGTCTACTAATGGAAACGAAGAAATTCTTGTCCTCAAACTTCGATATGAAAGATCTCGGTGAGGCCTCGTTTGTTTTGGGAATAGAGATTCACCGAGATAGAAGAAAGGGGTACTGGGACTGTCGCAGAAGGCATACATAGAAAAGGTTTTGAAGAAATTTAGTATGCATGCGTGCAGTTCTTCACCTGCTCCTATTGTCAAGGGCGATAGATATGGGGAACATCAATGTCCCAAGAATGAATATGAGATTAACTGAATGAAAGCGGTACCGTATGCTTCAGCAGTTGGAAGTTTACAATATGCTCAAGTGTGTACACGCCCTGACTTGGCTTTTGTCACCGGGTTACTTGGCAGATATCAAAAGAATCCAGGAATAGAACATTGGAAATTGGTGAAGAAAGTCCTGCGTTATTTGCAGGGTACGAAAGGCCTCATGCTAACGTACAGAAGATCTGATTCCCTGCAGATAGAGGGGTATTCAGATTCCGATTATGCGGGAGAAGAAAGAAAATCTACGTCAGAATATATATTTACTCTCGCAGGAGGGGCTATATCGTGGAAAAGCTCCAAACAAACTATAACTACATCCTCGACAATGTATGCCGAGTTTGCAGCATGCTATGAGGCAACGGAGCAGGTGAATTGGCTAAAGAAATTCATACCCGGATTGAAAGTTATTGATGATATAAATGAACCGATGAGGTTGTATTGCGATAACAACCCAGCGGTACAATATGCTTACAACAATAGGTCAAGTGGTGCTGCCAAACACATTGACATAAAGTACTATGTTGTAAAAGATAAAGTTCGGGATCATATTATAAATCTTGAGCATATAAGCACAAAGAAAATGCTCGCGGATCCGCTCACAAAGGGCTTACCACCCAACGTGTTCAGAGAACACGTAGCCGGCATGGGTTTAAGGGAAAGCCTATAATTCCCGAACATACGAAGGGCCCAGAAGAAACTTCATTCCATACAGAGAAATGTGTTGTGGCTGTTAGTCTAACGGCACTAATTGCTGTGACGATGAAACAGTTCAATGCACTAATCTGCAATGGAATAGGATAGAAACAAGAAAAATATGAATCGAAAGATTGAGTATGAAATTAAAGAATAAAGAAAGTGATGAGAGATCAAGGGGGAGAATGTTAGAAGTGATCTCCCTCCATTAGGCCCAACGGCCTTTTGGGCCTTGTTCTCGCGCCCTGATCGGGGGCGCCCAACCCAATATGGTTGGTGGGCCCCCGTCGCACAGCGCTATAAATAGGAGGTGGGGGCGGGGCTCGAGGTACGAGGTTCACCAGAGAGCCAGTTCCCCACCAACATTCCTAACCCTAATCCCGATCAAAGAGAGGAGCGCTGCCAGCGACGGGAAGTTCCACCGACGCCGGCAACGCCACCCGACGTCATCACACCGATCATCTCCATCTCCAGCAAGTCAATGGCGCCGGCGAACGACCCCAACACCGGCGCCTCCACCGGATCGACTACTCCCGCTCCCACTGACGGTTTGCTTTTCCACTGTCCCCCTTTTCCTCTTTCTCGCACTCGCGTTAGTAGCCGTATTAGACCTTGTACACACACTGTGAATCTTTGTCCAGTTTATTTCCCATGACGAAATGCACCCGATCTAATGAATCAACGAACTACGAAAAATTAACACTCAGGTGTCCTTCGACAACTGGCTGCTGTCTGCGTCGGCGGCCGCGGAAGAGCCACAGCGTCAGCAGGGAGCACCGGCGGTGGTGCCCCCGCACCAGCAACAAGGCACGGCGCCGGCACTGCCACCGTTCACACAGTTTTTCCACCTTTCAGGTCCCGCCACTGCTGCAGCCGCCGCCAATGGCGGCGCTGCTGTCGTCAATCCTTCCAACCCGGGCGCCTGTGTTTTGACACCGCAGAACGTGCAGATGCCGCCCACCAATCCGGCGAGCACCGCACTGAGCAGCACCGAGCCCGTCGTCCATGCCTCGCAGTTCCTTCCGGCTGCCGTGCCTACCCAGCACCGCGAGCTGCCGGTGTCGCAGGCTGGCGTGTCTGATCTGGCCGTCGTCGGGGATAACTTCACCCACGACGGTGCGTCCACGTCTGCTGCACCTCCTCCAGTGCCTCGGCTCACTCCCAACGATCTGCTGCTCCAAATCGGCCTGCCTGGTCGCGGCGGCCCGGGTGGGGTGCAGTAAGGAGGCTGAAGCTGCGTCAGGTGCCGAGGGGCTGCCGGCGATCGACTGCGATTATCTCATGCGGTTCCTTCGAGTACTGGACATGTGATCTTACCGTCTACTATCCGTGATGATTATGTATGTTTTTCTATTCCAGAATTCGAAAACAATGTGTATGTATTATCGATTTAACTGGACTTGTGATGCCTCCTGACCGTGTGCTTGGGTCAGTATCTATTGTTCTGTAGTAGTTTGTAACTTGTTTCAGTTTCCCTATGCTGTGAGCAAAGAACAAAAAAAAATGTTGGCTGAAGTAAGGGTCTGTTTGATATAGCTTCGTCCGGTTCTACCTCCTTTCTACAGTGTGTGGAGGAGTAGTCTTGAATGCAGTCTCAAGTTTCGTCACCATGCATGTGTTTTGTTTACAGTTAATCATATTGCTATTTAATTAGTGATATCATTATGTTTATGCTGGTTACTTATTTTGGGAATTTGGGAGATCTTTCCTTCAACAAGAGACAAGATCTAAAACATTTTCATAGTCGTTTTGGAACTACAACTGCGAGGATAAGGTTGATTCTATAATCAATATAATGATTATTCTTGTATTGCAAAATCCAACAAATTGAAATTATGTGTGCATCACAGTAAGCTTGATACAAAGACTAATTACTAATCAAGGTATTATAGTTGGCTTTCAAAACAAAGAGGATGTAACTGTGTACCCCCTCTATTTAGGAAAACCTATAAAGGTATAACGGTCGATTTGGTATCTAAACTGACTACAGTATATCCATACTGTCACTGTGTCAAATTATATAACCAACTGACCTAATTAGGTCCTATAGTCCATTTTAATTCGATATCAAACAAGCTTACTTATACAAGGAGTGAAACTGATCACAACCTTAGTTAGATTAGGCCTTGTCTAGCATTAACATGCCAGCCATCGCCATCATGTCCCCTTCTTCCTCCCATTCTACGACTACTTTAGGTCTACTATGGGGCTTTGGAGTTGAGGTCATGTTTGGAGAGGGAGGCAACATTAAGAATTAACTTGGTTTTGTGAAGAAGTTAACATGCCACAATGGAGGTATTATGGTTGGCCGGTGGTGGTCAGACTTGGGAAAGAGGGTGATTTTCAAGGCGGTCTAATACTCCATGGCCTTGGTAGCCCTCCCAAAATGGAATGTTAGATATACACCTGTGTATGTTTTCATACTAATTTGTGTTTGTGACTTGTGATATTGGTTGATCTATATGTTGAATTTTATTTTGTGTGTACTATGGTCCCATTTCATATTTCAAAGTGGTTCTCACTTCTCACCAAGAAAATAATTATCAGCGGTCCATTGACAATGAAGGTCAAAGGCGATAGTTGACGGCAAATACCAGCGATAGTCGAAGGTAGTGATAGATGAGTGCCAAACTGTCAACGTGGTTGGGTGTTGCAAGCAACTAGCATAAGGAGCTCATGAACCTCATATGTTCCTTCTAGACCTGAGGGTGTTGAGTCTTCAGATTAGAGGGTTAAACCTTTGGATCCTGGAGATCCTGCTTTAGTTGCCCGCCAACTTTTAAATGTTCTTTTCTCATCATGACAGTGATCATTGGAGGAAGGTCAAAGGAGATGGACGTTGGAAAGTACCAATGGTGGATGATTGTAGAGTTAGATGAGTACTAGATGGTTGGTGTGGTTGGGGGTTGCTCGCAACTAGCATAATATAAGGACCACATAAACCTCGTTTGTTCCTTCTAGAGTTGGGAGGGATATTGAGTTAAGAGGGTTCATTCTTTGGATCCTTGAGGCCCTACCCTCTAGTTGTTCTTGAACATTCAATAGTGGTTTCTCAATGTGACAATGACTAGAGGCGGTCCATCCACAACAAAGGTCAGAGGTGATGCCTAGTGGCAAAGGAGCGGTGGCCATTGGTAGAGGCTTAAGAAGCTCTTGGACCTGCCTATCCCTTCCACTACTAGGGAGAGGAGCAATCCTATCAGCTGCAGTTATATTCCTGATAGTTTCTTTGAAATCGACAGGAAACTAGTATAACTCATGTTGGTTGCCAAATCCCAATGGGAACCAAGAAGGAAATTCCTGTCAGTTTGGGAATCTGTTTTAGAAACCGACGGGCGTCAAAAACCGATAGGAATCCATTTCTACCCGACATGTAGTGTGAAAACTGAAACACGCGCGGGAAAAAACGGAGAGTGGCGCACATATGTCCCGCTATATTTTCATAGGTCCACTTCCTAATTGAGATACGAAATAAAAGAAAATCCCAAACCCTAGCAAAATCTCCCCACCCCCATGCCGCCTCCCACACCCGTCGCGGCCGACCCCAACGTGCCCTGACCGTCATGGGCTGCCCCTTTGCCTCCCCACTCCCATCGCGGGATGCCCCTCTGTTTGAGCCCTGGCCGCTGCGGTCGGTTCCTCCCTCTGCGCCCCGGCCGCCACGAGCGGCTCGTCCGGTTGTGCCCCGGCTGCCGCGGCTCCTCAACCAGGAGCTTGGGATATGTCAAGTTCTTGAATAAAAGAAGGTCCAACCTTTTGATACTGGAGGCCTTGCTCTAGTTGTCCTCCAATTCAAGATGAATTGAGCATCAATTCTGATTTTGTTTCCATCTGCATCCAAAATTCAAAGAAGCCAAGTCTAGGTTCCCCAAATTTTGTTCCTAAATTCTTGCCAGATTTAGCAAACTTAATAGGGCATAAGGCTATAGTTATTACTCCTTCCATCCATCAATGTCCAGCATATATATATATTTTATAAGGAAATAATTTAGAATTAGATTTTATATTTTAATTTTGTCTTCCGGTATATATATAACTAGAAGGATACCCTGCGCATTGCTACGGAACTTTCTTAGAAATATTGCATGTATAAATTAAACCTATATGTTCTTACATCCATTCTCACCAAAATTAGATAGGCAATGAAAGAATCCAATGAAAAACTAACAGAATTACATCAAATTATAAGATGGGATGACAAAACAAATAACAATATATGAATGCCCTCTATATTTCTTATATATTGAAATTAAATTGTGCTTAGTAGAAATGGGGTTTAGCTTTATAAGAGATATAGATATAGATGTCAATTATTAATGAACGTCATCATAAAATTCATCCGAATAGGAATTGCAAGTAGGACATAAAAAATAAGGTGGCCTCTTTTTTAGAGGATTTTATTCCAAAACAAAAAAAGAAAGCGATAGACGGTTTGTCTTAGAGATGTAGTAGAGCTATGGATGAAAATGGTATGGATATTTATCTGACCGTCCGTTCGACCGAACAAATGTGAACACTAATCTGGATAGTTACTCGGATATCCGTATAATTTTTTGGATATGGATAGTAAAACAGATATATTATGCAGATATCAAATACGAATGTAATATCATCAAAATATCGGATAATCCGGTAAAGTATCAGATATATCCGACCTGCATATAACGGATATTATCCAAATATAGCCAGCCAACAAAGCAATGCGCTGCCTGGTGCCATGCCCTTCATTTTATAGCTCCCTCCCTCCACTCTCCACTCTCTGTAGCGGATGTGGGACTAAAGCTTTGCCTCATATAGGTCCCTGAAGCAGTGAAGCACAGGCCCACACGCCACAGCCCATAGGCCACGCCCACTAGACAGCCCAACAGCCAACCTTCCTGTGAAACCCTCGGCAGACGCAGTCACGGTGTCCGCACTCTGCAAAAGCTCACGCGGTCACGCCGCCGACTGTCACCTCCGGCCCTCCGCTGCTTGCCTGGCGCCTGCTCCATCTCTGCCCCTCGCAGTCGCAACTCGCAACCCTAGCCCCTAGGCTCTCTCCGCTGCTCGCATCTCGGGTTAATTGGATCCGCGCCGGCAACCTGTGGTGGCGTGGGTTGGCGTCTGAAGGAGTGAACACAAGACCAAAAGGAGGAGGAATGAAGCTGCCGTGAAGTACTCTTGTGCGTCGTCCGCTGTGTCCGGCCAGCCACTGCCATAGCCCACAGATCAGGTAACGCCTCTCTTCTCCTCTGCTCCAACTCATCCTAGGGTAGTTACCCAGTAGGGTTTCGATTTCATATGCTTCTACAATATAATGTCAGGCTAACGATTGTTGGTTTTTTTCTTTGAATATGTTGGATTTAGGATGGCTACTGGTACTGCAAGTGAGAGTGTATGTGCAAGCACGGGAGCATCCCCTGCTGCTGCCCCGGTTGGCATAGGTGAATCAGCAGCTAACCCCAAACCTCCTGCTACTCTGGCATTGAAGGAAACAAGCACGGTTGCTGGAGGTGGAGGTGCTGCAAATGTTGTCATTATCGAGGAAGAGACTAGAGAAGATGGAAGTTGTAGTGCAGGAGTTGAGCCTTCTGCAAAGAGACAAAAGAAGACTACCTCAAAGGTTTGGGAATTTTACACCAAGATCACAAAGACACACAAGAGAGATGATGGAACGACAGAGATACGAGTTTGGGCGAAATGCAAGAAGTGCACTTACAGAACTCGTGGTGAGTCCGCGAAGGGAACAACAGTCCTTTGGAATCATGTGAATGCGAAGCACGACGTAAAGAAAGGGCTGCAGCAACTTAAAGTTGAAAAGGGTGAAGGTAAAGATATAGTTCAAACTTATAAATATGATCCTGAAGTTAGCCTGAAAAAGTTCTATGAAGCAATGGTTATGCATGAATATCCCTTTATGATGGTTGAGCATGAGTTCTTTGTTGATTTCGTCAAGTCTTTGCGCCCTAACTTTTCATTCAAGAGCCGTATAACCACTAGGAAAGAGATACTGGACATGCATTTAGCTGAAAAGAAGAACTTGTTTGACCAACTTAAAACTGTATTTTGTCGGTTTTCTGCAACTATGGATATGTGGACTTCTAATCAAAACAAAGGCTATATGTGCATCACAATTCATTGGATTGATGATAACTGGCAAATGCAAAAACGGATAATTTGCCTCCCTTTTGTTAAAGGGCAACATAAAGGGACTGTACTGGCAAGTGAATTTATCAAGGGAATCATGCCTTGGAACCTAGAAAAGAGGTTATTTGCACTCACCCTAGAATAGTTGTGTGATATCAGTTGTGAAGGAGCTTAATAAACTTGCTAAGCTGCAGAAGTCTCCTCCTTTGATATATGGTGGTATTTTCTTCCATGTAAGGTGTTTATGTCACATAATAAATTTGGTTGCTCAAAATGGATTGACAGTGATTGTATCTGCAGTTAAAAATATTAGAGCTATCATTGTTATTCTGAAGAAGTCTCCATTGCAGTGGGAGGAATTTCAAAAGTGTGCTCATTTTTTGGATTTGAATAATAAATGTGGCCTTCCATTGGATGTTCCTACAAGATGGATTTCAACATATGAGATGTTGAGTCATGCTATTTATTATAGGAATGCTTTTGATAGGCTAGTGTATTTACATTAGGATAAATATAAGCATTGTGCTCCTTCATATGATGAATGGAAGATGGCTGCATCTTTTTGTATGTGTTTGAAGTGCTTTAATGATGCTACGGTGTTGTTTTCTAGAGCTCAATATCCAACAGCAAACTTGTTTTGGTGGAAATTTTGTGAGATAAAGTTAGCAATTACAGAATGGTGTGCAAGTGCTGATATGGCTCACGCCATGCAACAGAAATATGACAAGTATTGGAAAAAGTCCAACATTGCCCTTGTTGTGGCATGTTTCCTCGGTCCTAGGTACAAGAAAAAGTTGATAGAATATTTCATAAAAAGGATTTACAAAGACAGGGCTGCTGCTGAACTTAGTCTGATCATGGATGTTGTGAAACGATTGTTCGAAGTTTACTTGTCTAGTACACCATGTCAAATTTCGAAGGCTAGTGCACAATCTGAACCTATTGTAGCTCCAGCTCACACATCTGGGGAAAATGCTGATGTTGAAGAATTTTTGTATGTATGAGGACGAAGTGAATCGTGGTGAGGTAAATGAGTTGGATGTATACATGGCAGAGAAACCACTTTGGTGGGTTGATCCTAGTGGTAGTATAACTCATGTCGGTTGCCAAATCCCGATGGGAATCAAAAAGGAAATTCCTGTCGCTTTGGGAATCCGTTTCAGAAACCGACGGGCTTTAGATTCCTGACGGGAATCAGAACCTAACAGGAATCCGTTTCTACCTGGCATGCAGTGCGAAAACTGAAATGCGCGCGGGGAAAAAACAGAGAGTGGCACACATATGTCCCGCTATATTTTCATGGGTCAACTTCCTGATTGAGATACGGTATAAAAGAAAATCCCAAACCCTAGCAAAATCTACCACCCCTGCGCCGCGTCCCATGCCTGTCGCGGCTGCCCCCAAGGTGCCCCAATTGTTGTGGGCTGCCCCTTTGCCTCCCCACTCCCATCGTGGGCCGCCCCTCTGTTCGAGCTCCGGCTGACGTGGCTAGTTCCTCCCTCCGCGACCGGCTCATCCGGTTGTGCCCCACTTACCGCGTCTGACACTCCTCAACCAGGAGCTTGGGATGTCAAGTTCTCGAATAAGAAGGTCCAACCTTTTGATACTGGAGGCCTGGCTCTAGTTGTCCTCTAATTCAAGATGAATTGAGCATCAATTCTGATTTTGTTTCCATCTGCATCCAAAATTTAAAGAAGCCAAGTCTACCTTCCCCAAATTTTGTTCCCAAATTCTTGCCAGATTTAGCAAAAATAAAAGGGCCTAAGGCTATAGTTATTACTCCTTCCATCCATCAATGTCCAGCATATATATTTTTATAAGGAAATAATTTAGAATTAGATTTTATATTTTAATTTGTCTTCCGGTACATAGATAATGTCAATTATTAATGAACATCATCATAAAATTCATCCGAATGGGAATTGCAATTAGGACCCAAAAAATAAGGTGACCTCTTTTTAGAGGAAAAAATAGGCTTCACCAATTCACAATGAAGGCAAGTTTCCATGCCATTATCTTGTGTGCTTCCCAGTTATTACTTGTACTAATAATCCTATTACTTGTACTACTAGTCCACAATGTATTTTTAGCAGCCTTTTATTGTTTGGCGGCAGCTGCTAGCTTTTCCCTTGTTTTCCGTAAGAAAGTTTACTTTACTTTTCTTTCATGGCAGGAAGGGGAGAAACGTGAGAATTCTGGACAAGAAAGGGATAGACGGTTTTTATTCAAAAAAAAAAGAAAGCGATAGACGGTTTGTCTTAGAGATGTACAGCCATGATTGTTTCCTTAGATCAGAAGACTCTATGCATGCATTCAGTTAAAAAGTAGAGTACTGAAACAAGGCGTATATCCCTAAGAAACGGCCGAAAAGCTAGATCGATCTTTTATCACAAATGGTGGAAGTGTAAAAATTCCTATAGGAAATCAAACCACAGCTTTTCCCTTTACCCTCCAGTATATACTCCCCACCATACACCCCAAAATGCATGAGGGCTAGACTTTGTTCACTTTTTCTAATATAAAAAAGAAAATGGACCAAAAAATTAGCAAGGTCCGTGATTTCGCAAAAAATATTTGGCTGTTGGAAAACCACAATCAATCAACTAAGAACTAAGATATATAAGAAAAATAAGCAAATAAAAAAAGAATCAAACAAGTTCTTACCCGATGTGGCTTTTAGACGGTATGTCACTTCTTCGTAAGCATGAGGCTAGAAACATGAACATCCTCGACCTCATGTGGCTTTTAGACGGTATAACGCTTCTTCATAACCACGAGGCTAGAAATATGAACATCCTCAACCTCACATATTTTTTTAGTAGAACTAGAGATCTCCTTTTGTGGTAGTAGAGATTCTAGCCCTAGATCTGCTTCCATCCACAAAAGATCATAGAAATCGATGAATTTCAGAGCGACAATGACATAGCGACGGACTAGCACAAAGGAAGAGATTGGGGTGATTTTTTTTGCTAGGCTCACCGAGGGAAGGGGGAAGAGGCGAGGCTACGGATAGAGGAGGATGTGGCGTCGATGCGTTTGTTCAGAGCTGGTTAGAAGTATATATAGAGCATGAAGACCATATACGACATGAACATCCGTTGAGGAGATGAGATTATGGGGTTTGTTTGGCCGAGAGACCTTCCCTTTTCCTAATCTGAGAGACCTCCCTCCTCTACATGACACCTGGCATACACGAATCTTAAAGTAAGATACAACAGTTTTGTTCTTCAGCGACGCCGTTAGCATACGACAGTTCGTGAACGGCGGGCGTTGTCCTGTTGTCTTCCGTGGGAAGCCACGAGAGCATCCAATTCCAAGCGGCGCTCAAGCCTGTTCGCGAGCATGTACCAGCACTTCCCTGTTTCTGTGTGTAAGGGCCTGTTTAGTTGCAAATTTTTTTGCAAAACGACACTGTAGCAAATTTCGTTGTTATTTGACAATTAGTGTCCAATCATGGTCTAATTAGGCTTAAAAGATTCGTCTCGTCCATTTCGTCTAAACTGTGTAATTAGTTTTATTTTTTATCTATATTTAATGCTTCATGTATGTGTCTAAAGATTCGATGTGACGGGGAATCTGAAAAATTTTGTAATTTTTTTTGAGAACTAAACAGGGTCTAAGCATCATGGTCTGCACGCAAGGCCTGTGAAGTGTGGATGTGTGGGGAGGCAGGAGGCATCTCAGGGTGCTAGTTGGAGCTCAAAACTCCTGCATGCACAAAATAAATGCTTACGTACGTGTAGCTTCATGTGTTGGAAATTGCAAGCTATGGAGTTGCATGGGTCGTGAGTAGGTCTAGATCCTAGGTGGATTTGGAATTTGGGAGTGAATTTGAGCATCTAAACAAGGCCATAGAGACTTTTTGGTGCTCAAGCTGCGTTCACACCATGTGGAGGCAAAGCCATGCACGGTCAGATGGTCAGTGCAAGCAGGGCCTCAGCACAGGCAGCAGGTGTGGCAGACAAATCTTCTTTCCTTCCAAGCTAGGCACACGCGGTGAAATAAATCCAGAGCAGAGGGTTGGCTCAGTGCATCGCAAGGAGAGCATGCCCCACGGACGTAGGCTTGGGCCGAACCAAACATCGAGTCTCTTGCGCAAGCAATCGCTTTCGCGTCAGGCACCGGTATCACAACAAGGCCTCTATCATTACTCGTTTCCTTGGCAAATCTGTTGAGCATTTCAGGTTTTTATGAATTCTTACAAATATAACTTTTAAAATTATTTGAACCATCATTATCACCTAGCATGTCGGTAGTTTTTAAGTGGGCCTATATGGCAGTGCCTTACAGGAGCCAAAAGAATACCTTTTGTTATATAATTTTGTTATATTATTGCAGTGACTTAGAAAACAGTATGTATATTGACTCTAAGCACGGTAGTTAACTTCATTTTCAAATTTCTTATGCTCTTTATATTTTTGCATTCGGAACACCAACTCCTATTGGTTCCCGTGTTTTTCCAATCCTATGTCTTGCTACTACGTTCTTTCTCTATTCAGTTGTTTTCTTCCATTCCTACGTTTTCTATTCCTTCGTTCCAAGAGAGCCTTAAGTGTTGAAATGTTTAGTAGGTGATGGTGACCCCTTCCTATATATTGACATTTTCTGTTAGATGCTCTACTTGACCTTTTCTACACCAACATGGGAAATGATTTAAATTGGCTAAGTGTTGGTAATCTGATGTTCACAAGAGAACCGAAAGGTTTTTGAAGCCTTGTTGTCAAATGTTCTTACATCAATGATATGTAATGAAGATATATGCAACGTCCATACAACCGCATGCATTTGTAATTGTATTTTTCTTAGGGGCTCTTTGGCAAGGCTCTTTGGAGTAGATTCTTCATGAGAAACTGAGGCTGTGTTCGGCTAGTTGTATTTTTGGTTGATGCTGATCCTGATGCTGATGCTGATTTGTTGTGAGAGAAAAACACGGTTCTATGGCTGACTGATTTTGGCTGATAAGCTCAAGCGAATAGAGCCTGAGAATCACTCCTCAACCAAACCAGAGAAAAAAATTGCCATCTCTATGTGTCAAGTTCATGGTAGTTGTCCCGGTTCCAGGTATGTAGATCAGAATTTATTCAGCAGGAAATCACGCTGCCGTGTTTTCATACAAGGTGCCCCCAAAATGAGTGATAAGTTGTCCCATTTTGTAGGATTCCCTGATGCTTGTTCGTTGTACCGGGTCATGGCTGCAAGTAAATTACGATGATTACTCGTGTTCTTCATTCTGACAGAGATCTTGCTTCGTAGTTTTCTGTAATATATCTGCACCTAATACCTCCGTACACGGCATGGCCTCATCCAGCCATCTCTCATGGTTGGTGGCATGGTCTGTGTTGATACCTTTTACCCGGTCCTTTCAGATGTTAGAGCATCTCCATCAGCTCAATACAGCTCCCCAAAAAGATGGTATTGGGTAGCCCAATATCACTTTCTAGATTTATTGGGGAAGTTGCTGCAGCAGTACCCCAATATATCTCTCTCAATACCCATTTAAAAGGTGAGTCCCACAAGAGAGTAAGAGAGAATATAGCTAAAAACGGTAGTTGGGATGATCCACGTGGTATTGGGGGAGTTGTATCTCCCCTTTCTTTGAGGGGAGATGAGGGAAATATTAATGGCCACCAAAAAAGGAAAATGTATTGGGGACTGCTGGAGCAAGAAAAAAATATAGCTGTCCCAATATAACAGTTTTACGAGGATGGGAAGAGGTACTAGGGAACTGCTGGAAATGCTCTTAGTATATTGTTGTCAATGAGAATGCTTCTTTGATCGATCGCCTCTTCGAAGTGCTTGACTATTCGTCCCGGAATCAGCAGTAGCGTTCAGAGCTATATAGTTTGGATAAATTAATGATTCGTCTTCAGAATCCAGAAAAAAAAAGCTGGAAAAGGAAATGTGCCTCTTCCAGTTTCCATTGTCGGAAGAAATATAATAACAGAGGTTGAAACCATCTGAAGCGTGCAGATGCACACTCAAAACACTCACCTCCACGGCCAAGCAGCCAAGCAGGTTCCATGTCACACGCGCATCGATCTTTCTGTTATTCACAAAATCTAATAAGCGACCTGTCGCGCTGGGGCTCGACCGCGCGACGTGCCAGCCCACGCACCTGCCCAGCCGCACCCGCGCCAGAGAGGGAGGAGGAGGAGCTCGCACTAGGGAGGAAGAAGAAGGAGGTCGCTGACGTCGGAGACGAGCACCATGCCAGTGTTAGGGTTTCGGTGGGGTTCAAGAAACTCAACCCCGGTGGCTCTAGAAGGAGGTTTAGGGGGAGGCGGCCGCGACACAGCAATGGTGGCGGGTTGAAGGGCAGCAAGTGAGATGGCGGGGGCGCCGCCGGCGGCGGTGGGCAACCGGTTGGGCGGGGTTGGCAGCGGGGGTGTCACGGCTATGCTCGCCGGCGAGGTGCGGTGTTTAGCGTGGGCGGGTTTGAGGGCGGGGGTGGGTTGTGGGTGGCGCGGTGAGGCGGTGAGGCGGCTCGCTGCCAGCTGCCATTGGTTGGGGTGGGGGGGAGGGGGCGAGGACCGATGCCAGCGAGCTCCTCCGTGAGTTTAGGGGAGGGCGGGGTCGAGGCAGGGGCGGGCCTAGCATGATTCAAGGGTATTCAATTGAATACCCAAAATTTTTTGACAAAAAAAATCATACATATAGCATATATATACATATATGTATTTTGAAAAAACAAAAATACAGCTTAAATGAACACATGTACAGCAAATTAGCCCAAAATCACAGCTTCTGCTCTTTTTCCTCCCCAACCCAAAGGCCCAATGGCCCAAATTCTCTACCGCACCCACCAGTGTGAGTGACCGACGGTGTCTCCGGACTCCTGTTTCCTGTCCCTGTCCCGTACGAGCGCAAATTCTTTTCCCCCAAACACTAGCTGCGATTTGCTAGTAGCGGCCGGAGCCGGCGGCGGCACGAGCGCACCGGGCTGGCAGGCATGGCGCGTCGGCGGGCGCCACGGCGGTGTGCCCTGTCCTTGTGCGGCACTGCGGCTGTGCCCGGGCCCGGCATCCCGCATCCAGCAAGGCGGCGATAGGCAGCAGCGAGCAATTCATGAATCGGTTTGCCGGAATTTTTTTTCCAAATTACTTAGTCTCCTGATTAAATATTTTAGGTCTCAAATACGAAGAGAAAAAAGAGCAGTACTACAGATTTAAAGACTTTCTTGCAAAGAGATGTGATTTGCTATATATTGTATAATTAGAACTACGTGGTGTTATATATGCCAAATATTAGGATTTGGGAGTTCATGTTTTCAAAAAAAATTTACATCACTTCATATTTTGAATACCCAAAGGAAAAATCCTGAGCCCGCCACTGGGTCGAGGGGCGGCGGCGAGGAAGCCACAGCCGGAGCGGCAGGGGTAGGGGAGGAAGGGAGTGTGGCTCGGGGTGGAAGAAGTGGCCACGGCGTGGGGAGGAATCAGGGTCACGGGATAACTTGGTCCCTGTTAATATCAAGCAAAACGTAGCAAACGTGTAGAGAATTAAACTCCAACGGAGGAGATCGGCTTCCGCATGCGATCACCAAGCAAGACAACGTTTCCCACATTGACTAGCCAGCCAGACGTGTCTCCAGCCGATCAATCCAGCAGAAAGCCAGCAGGACAGGGACGATTCTGCCGGGACGACGAGGTCAGAATGCAACGGCAAGAAGGAAGACACGGAGACGGAGAGACGACTCGGTTTCGGTAGGTAGGACTAGGATCGCAGCAGGCATATGCACACCACGCCACGCGCCACCTTTGCTGCTCTTGCCCTTCTTTTCCCGCCCCGTCTATAAAAGACCATTGCCGAATTGGGCTGCCACTATTTTGCAGCTTCTTCCTTCCCTTCCGCAGTTGGGCTCTCCTCCTTTTTTAGATAGAGGATTGCCAAATTTTGGCTGCCACCAAGCTACCTTCTCTCCCCTACCTTGGGGACCTGCCGTTGCTGCCTCTTTCTCTCTCCTCTCTGCAGGGGAAGAGGGAGAAGAGACCACCAGATCAAGACCTCGCCGCCGACATCACTGTCGCCGTCCAGCTGGTTTGGTTCCTCTCAGGGCGTGAATGGCCGTGAGTGCTGCTTCTTCTCTGCTGTCTGGTTTCTCTTTGATGTATACATAACGTAACCATGTTTTTGCTCAACTATGAAGAATCTTTGTGTTCTTTTGTGTGCCGTTTTAACTATGCATCACAGACCTTAATTAATTATTTGGGCGTTTTTAGTATGAACATGCATCTCTATGCATACGCAAAAAAGACTTAATTTTAGATATAATATACATAATATAACGTTTCATTCGTTCATGGTGCGCCTCTGATCACACCTTAGTTTGGAATAATTTAAAATGATTACAGTTTCTTGGCATACACCAGGGTTAGCCATGAAGTGATGCTAGAATCATGCATGATTCATGGATAACATTATGCTGCAAATTATCTAACCGTTTCGATAAAATAGCATCGAAATGAATCCACCGGCGTTGCAAGTAGATTCACTGATGATGCACATACAACTCATGTCTAGTCTAGCTAGATTCATTTCACGTAAACTCGTAATTATATATGTTCATCCTTCTTGAGATGAACAAAACGAGATGAGCGGCCGTCCAAATATATGTTTTGCCTTCTGGTTCAAGATTTGTGCACGTTCTATATGGATAGGGAGTCTACTCTTAAAATAAAACTATATAGACACCCTTGATTGAACACGTCTTTCATCTTAGCATTGTTTAAACACTCAATCACTTTTGTAAAGCATATAAACCCACGGTTCCGTTTCCTACTGGGAGGCACGTTGTTTTTGTTTTCACTTACAGATCTGGTCAAAAGAATAGCCAACCAGCTGTAAATCTGAATATTAGCAATGCAAGGAAGGGTTGACCCGGATAGTTCATTCCTCTTTTATTTGCTGTAAATCTGAATATATAGCAGGGAAGGGTTGACTGACATCCTTTAGTCTCAGTTCTTCACAGAATTATAAGTTGCCATTTGCATATAATATTCACCATTGCAGCATTGCTTGCATTGGCACCAGAAAACTTGGATTGTTCATTCCTGGATGACGTATACTTGCAGAAACGACCCACGGTGCCAAAGTTCGGCACCTGGGACAGCGACGATGTCGGGTACACGGTCTACTTCGACAAGGTGCGCGAGAACAAGGGCGCCACGGCGCCGCCGCTGCACCGGCCGCACAACCCCAACGACCCGGAGGAGGGGCCCATGATGAGAGTCCCTCCGCCGTCGTCGTCGAGGCCGGCGACCGCGGGAGGCCACCGCGACCGCGAGCCGCCGTCGTCGAGGCGGCACCACGGGCAGAGCCACCACCGGCGAACGGAGAGCAGCAGCAGCGCGGCGTCCGACCCGGGTGGCGCCGCTCACCAGAGCAAGTTCGCGCCGCCGCCGCAGTACTACCAACGCGCGAGCCCGCAGCCGCAGCCGCAGCCCCATCATCACCCTGGCGGCCACCACTATCACCACGGTGGCCACCACCAGCAGCACCAGCCCCCGTCCGCGCACGGGCACCGAGCCCCGCACGCGCACAGGGAGCACCGCGCGGCGCCAGGTCCCCGGGCGCGGTCCGCCTCGCCGCAAAGCAACGCCCCGGTGAGTCTTAAAACCAAACAGCTAGCAGCTTGTTCCTCCGCGCGTTCCAGGCGGGCGTGATCGTGTTGACGGTATCGTCTGCCTTGGTTGTTCCTGTGCGCGTGTATGTGACGACAGAATCGTCAGCGGCCGTCGACCGTGCCCAAGTTCGGCGTGTGGGACGAGCAGACCGCCGCGTCGGCCGGGCAGGGGTTCACGGTGGTGTTCGAGAACGTGAAGCGGCACCGGGAGGTGGCCAGGTCCGCGATGCCGGCCGTGCCGCGCGTGCCGTCGCCGCCGGAGGGCGCCGCGTTGAGGCGCGCCCATCAAAAGACCCCTTTCGTGTCCAAGGTACGTACACGGTGATCACTAACGACATGCACTACTTTGTTTGGCACACGTCGGTCAGAGAGTACCGTCGATCAGGTGGTATGGTACGTCATTTCACTGAAAAACACGCTACACTCCTTTGTGCTGTGATGTGCAGATGTTTGGATGTTTCCTTCCCACCACTGCCAAAGGCTGAGAACGATGCATATATATCTTCACACATCTTGCTCCCCGTGACCTGTTTTATCAAGCTACGAGCGTTCATTATTTCATTCAGTAGCTTGATACGTGAGAGAAGGGTGACAGAGCAGGAGATTTCATTACTATTATGCACATATTTTGATCATCGGTTTATGCACATATGTAATGACCTATACAATTATGCACATATTATAACTTGGGTGATCCTGCATTTGAGAAACAATTTTGCTATATAGATGGCTTACTTGAGAGGGGGGGTAAGAGATACTCGCGGTGGTGTTATTCTGCATGTTAGAAATAGATAATTATAAAATACAAAATATGATCATTTCAGAAAGGCCACTAAGGCTAAGCGAGAAATATGCTGGGGCGATTTTTAATCAGCAATTAAAATTGTTGCATTTTTTTTATTTTGGTGACTTTACTTTATGCGAATCTTATAATTTCGCACCTTGCTTAGTAAAGGCAAAAGCTAAAGCTAGATCATATAAAACTGGCAAATTCAGAAAAATTATTATTAATAAGTTATGAATCCATTAACGAAACATGGTAGACGGTCTTAATTGGCTAATTGCCCTCTTGAATATAATATTAGGTTAAACCTAGCGAAACTAATGTGTTAGAGAGAAAGATGTCGAAAAGACAAATTTGAATCAAGCTAGAGAAGACCATTTGTGCGAAAACATAGGTGATAGAAAACTTTTACAGCGAGTAACTTCTACGATAGGCAAACTATAAATTAGAAATATATATTAAAGCCGCGAGTACGTACGTCGTGTGTGCTAGCTAGGTTGCTATCCAGCGAGTAGCGACCTCTTCCACATGTTGGCGATTGCTATGTTTGTGTTTTCACCACACCTTCCACATGCTGCGCCGTAACTCAAAGAGAGTATGTAGTGCCAGCATGACTCCTCGCTTTCATCCCCGTCCGCGTTCTCTCCAAACCGTTGACATTTGTGGTGGTAGTGGTGTCTATCATCATTCCCGCTTCATCATTTTCTAATTTCTAATACTACTAGCACATACTGTAACTAATACTTCCAAATCTCGTTCGAAAACGTCTGTTCGAGCAGCTTCAAAAGCAAGCTGCCACCGGCTAGTATTGCTGTCTTTTTAATTATTCAATCCAAATCCACATGACTGATGCGGTTTCCTTCTGCTTATTGATCCGAAGCAAGCATAGATAGAAAGAGCTACAAAAAGTGTACCAGATAGATTCATATAGTAGCCTCAAATAGCGCTTTGACTGATATAGGTAAAAAATTTGCCAATTTACGTCCAGGTCTTATCTACTTAGTTGTGGGCATTGTCCCTGAAATAGAACTTTTCGGGTTAGATACCCCTGTGGAGGTTTTAATTACTTTCCCTGGTGGGGTTTGTTTTTACAAAAAAAAACCACTAGGCGCTATAAATGGGCCCTAAATATTACTACCTCCGTTCCAAATTATAATTCGTTTGAACCCCAAGTTTGACCACTCGTCTTATCCAAAAAGTTTGTGCAAACATAGTCAAATTTAAGTCATTCTTGAAAAACTTTTGTTAATAAAGCAAGCCACAACAGAAGAAGTGATATTTAGCACAAATTTTTTAATAAGACGAGTGATCAAACTTGGGGTCAAAAACGTCAAACGAACTATAATTTAGAACCAATTTAGTATTTTATAATTCCTAGGCTATGTAATTGGGCCCTTAACACAATAACGGGGTCCCAACATATAATACACCCTCAACATTACCTATTCAATTCTTTCAATGACCTCTGGCGACTTAAGTCTCATATTATAATAAATTTCTTATCTATGTTGTCCTCTATGTTTTGTTGAGATAGGGTACGAGTTTTGGATAGCACTTGCAATTTAACGCCTAATATGAAAACATATTGGTGGAAGAAGTGTTCCTAATACTCGTTGAACTAATGACCAACACCTAAGACACGAAGTCACTCTAGAGGCAGTTGGTCTTTTAAATTTCCAATTACTTAGATCATGGTCCTTTTCATGGCAAAGTCGCCTTCTCGTCCTTTTCATGGCAAAGTCGCCTTCTCACACCTTTAGGTGGCTATAGCATTCTCCTCCCACTTACACTATTCTACCTATCACCCTTCTTGGATGTATGGCATGGTAATGAGGGGTGCCTCTATTTATAAGCCGTGGGGTCTCATACAAACATGACATGTGCCCCCCTTGTAGAAGGTTCCAAAATAAATATCCATGTTCTATGTTGTTCTGACTTTTCATGCTGATGACATCTAGTGCCTTCATGCAAAATATCAAGCATAAGAGTTGTCGGGAAGGTTCTAAAAGGTAGCATTGTTATCTCTTCAACAAAACATTCCAGCATGAGGAAATAAAGGAAATCAAGAAAATGCAAAATTCTAGAGGAAGAAACTGTATCCATCCTGAAAAAGAGTAGGCACTACAACTTTAAGTTTTGTATTCTTTTAATTGATAAGGACACATGCAAAACTATCAAACTAACTGATCAATGTACGTAGAACATGACATAACCTTCTAAGATTAGATATAGACTTCTCATTATGATTTGTCTTTTTTGCAGAGTCTCCAAATGTAGTTGGAAAATTATTGCTTGCTAAAGAGGAGCTGCAGGATGTTATAGTCATGCTCAACAAATTCAACATCAGTTGCACTTTTGGATGTTGCAGTCATGCTCAATAAATTCACTACCAATTGCACTTTTAGATATTAGCTATAATCGTTTTCAACATAAACCCAGAGGAAAACTCTTGCCTTTTTTATCATTTGTTCTGTCATATGGAGTATTTCTCATCACTCACGTAGCTTAAAGCTTTTAATGCAAACTTCTTTATTTCTACCAGCTTTACTAGATTGAATTTAAATATGGAATCTTACATACAAAGAAAACACCATATATATCATCAACAATGGTGGGTCATCCATGTTTCTTTGCACTTTTAAACTATGAGTGCTTTTGTGCTTTGCCTTTGCTACACACAAACACACCACCAGACAAACAACATAAGACCATAGCAAATTGTGTGTGTGCACCTCATAAATCCTTGTGCATCCTGATGTGTACCAAAAATGTGTGTGCACCTCATAAATTCTTGTGCATCCTGATGTGTGCCAGAAATGATAAAATCCCTATTGAGATGTGTTCCAAAGTTTATGAGATGAAGAAGAATGTACATAGGAGAAAAAAGTTACTTATTTTCTTGCACGTTCAATATGTCTCCCTATTTTTAGTAAAGCTTGCATACTAAAAATTACATTCTTCTAGACTAGAACAGTCTAATGGTGATGATTAACAATAATTCACCGGCCATATTTTGTTCCAATGGTGATAATCATGTTATCAGCCATAATACTTGATCAAACTCAAGTAGATGTATAAACCAACAATTTCATCTTCCAAACCTTCTTTGTAGATGAAGACTTCACCACTTCTTGCTCCATTGGTCCTATTTTGCACATCCATTGCAATCTCCTCTTTTGTGTATAAGATGAGCTTGAGGGACATCAGCTTGGCCATAGAGATATAGAAACTTCCTTACTGCCCTTCTCATTTGCTTTATCACTAGAGAAGGTATTCTTGACCAGATTATTACTAACATCAATCGATCATGGTGATAAATTATAGTTTGGGTATGCAATAGGATATTGAATAAAATATGGTTGCATATGCGTACTACTATAATCCCAAGATGAGTAATGACAAGGATATAACCAAAACCATGGAGTAATTGGCCCAAGAATAGGATAAGGTGCAACAACACGATTGTCGTGTTGATTGATTTTTTGTCGATGGCTTCAAATCCTCCTGCCTTTGGCCAATTCTTTCACTTCTAGGTAGCTTCTTTCTTCTTGGACTTGGCCAAAAGCTCCTCAAAGCCCAGACTCACCTTGTTCATGCATTTGAAACTATTTCTAGTTTCTCTAGACAAACTATCAAGCTGGTTTCTGCAGTATCGGTAATTTTGCCTCTGTTTTGCCACTTGACTGCTAAACTATACAATGTAGAATCAGGAGTCTTCTTCAGTATCTTTTGCTTGCATTTTTCATAATTTTAGGCATTTCTTCTTCAATGGCAACATTTTTGCCTTTAGTTAACTCAGCTTGATCTAGTCGAGTTAGTTAATATCGTCTTTGGATTCTGCAGTTCAAGGGCATAGATTGGAAAGGGGTCATTATCAATCTACATATATACCCCTAATAAACAATTGTTCTTCATTAATAGCTGATTGTATTTGCCTACAAAAAAAACATTGCAATCATTGGTTGCATGAGATATGAGTTATGCCATTTACAATAGGCACGCTGTGTTAACTCATCAAGTGGTAGATAGCATGGGACTACTTGATTATGCCATTGTTCAATAGTTCATCAAAGATCCTATCACATTTGGGTATATCAAAAGTAAATTTAACCTCATCTTATAGATTTTTATGAATTGGCTTTGAGGAATCACAAGTATATGGAATGTCTTTAGAAGACCGCAGATTTAGCAACAAAAACATCTTTTCCCTCATCATCTGAACAATCAAAATAACAAGTAAGCATATGCATACCGGGATGATTAGGCTTTAGCTTTGAATCTTTGATTTGGCTTTCTTGAGCCAAAGCTCTTTGTCGAACTTGACTAATCACTACTACAGAACAGGTATTCGCCGCTGGCTCTAGACCCCCCATCACCGCCGGTTTTGGGCCTCGGCAGTGTAAGTCAGCGGTGATGCCCATTGTCATTACTGCCGGTTAGTAAACCGGCGGTGATGAAAACTTATCTCCACGGGTTCGTGTTATAACCACTCCGCCCCTAAGTCACTTGTGTCCATATAGCATGTATATCCTTCAGTACTAACTTCTCAGGATTTTAAAATAAATATTTAGAACCCTAAACGACTTTAGATAAAAAAAAACGCCATCAACTACAAAGTTGTTGTTCTGATCGAGATCAACAACTTTGATGTTGGTGGTTTCACCATCCGAGGCCCTTTGACAAATTTGAATTTCAAATCGTCGAAACTTCAGCCATACTGTTGGGACATCAAATGATTTCAAATAAAAAAGTCGTCAACTACAAAGTTGTAGTTTTCATCGAGATCTACAACTTTGTTTTTGGTCGATTCTATATCCGAGGTCATTTGCAAAATTTGAATTTCAAAAATTTTAAATTTTAGATACAAATTTAAGACCCTAAATGATTTCTAATGAAAAAGTAGTCAACTACAAAGTTGTAAATCATAGCGAGATCTGCAACTTTGCTTTTGATCATTTTTTCATCTGACATTGTTTGTATAATTCGAAAAAAAATTAATTTTAAAATATAATTGCTTCAAATAGAATTCTGAGATTGTAAACAATTTCAAATGAAAAAGTCATCAACACAAACCGGCTGTAATGATAGGTTATTTACCGCCGGTTCGTGTTACCAGCCAGCGGTGATAATCGTCTAAATTTCCACCAACGGTTCATAACACGAACCGACAGTGAAAATCATTTCACCAACAGTTTGTAATACGAACCGGCGGTGATGAGTATCACCGCTGGTTTTTAGCAGACCGGTGGTGAAAGTGGCAGCGGTGATTACATGTTATGTAGCAGTGAATATTCATAAATTCATAGCCCTCTAATTTCTCTCCAATATAAGATCGCAATCCATTAAGAACTAATTCAGCAAGATCTTTCTCAGAAATATCGACACTACAACATAAATTTTTAGTGTCTATAAATCTTTTGATGTAATCAACAACAACCTCATCATGTCATTACCCACTCGATGCTGAATGACTCAATCTCAATGCATTATCCCCAAATAGAATGGTCATAAATTTTTTTTATTAAATTGATCCTAAGAATGAATAAAATTTGGAGTAATGAAGAAAATCATAAGAAAGTTGTACTGGTTAATGATAATGAAAATAAACGCACTTTAATTTCATCAATTGAATTGACACCTAATTGAGCAAGATATTGGCTAACATGTTTCCATGTGCTCCTATCACCATCTCCACTAAATTCCACAAAATTAGGGAACTTGTTACCTTGTGGGAGACCAAACACAATCAAAGCTTGAAAGATATGGCTTTTAGTAAACATGAGATTTAGCGTTTACTTCTATCCCATAGGTTTATTTCGTATGTTTGTCCATACTGATCTGTAAATAAGCCATACACTATTCAAAGGTCACCTACGGTATATTTGTGGTGAATGGTTATGATGAGCCCTTGTACCTTGAGGTGGTTTATGTGCATGTTGTGCTATAGTATGGTGAGGTGGCTCAGTAGTTTAGCTAGGAGCAACAGAACTAGGTGGGCTGCTGACACTAGGTTTTCATTTGGCCTAAAAAGAAATCATAATGGTCCAACTAGAGTATTGCTTTGGACTTGTTTGACCTTTTAAATAATTCAATAGTATAACATATAGAAGGTGTTCTTGTGAACTTGCTATCAATGTATCAAAAGGTGACTTCCTATATGATGCTTTACTAGTAGTAAGATTAGCATGATCTATACCAAATTTCTTATTGAATTAAATTCACCGAAGGTCCATTAACTTATGTAGTGGTTTTAGTTAGGTCCATCAACTCTAAAAGGTTATTTTGAGGTCCATAAACTTTTTAAGTTGTTCATCTTAGGTCCATACTGGTCCACATGTACATCTATACCAATCAGCATGCAATGCCATCGCTAGATGTACATGTGGACTAGTATGCACCTGTGGTCAACAACTTTAAACATTTATGGATCCCAAAATCATCTTTTAAAGTTGATGGACCTAACTGAAACCGTCACATAAGTTAATGGACCTCTAGTGCATTTAACTCTTTCTTATTATTATCATCTATCAGGCCTTGCTTGCTACCCATCATATTTTGTATGCAATTTATCAAGACCATGTGTAATTTGATCGTAAGTAACTGAGGATGAATATGAACTCACATCATCTTAGAAGTAAGGGGAAAACCATGTGTAGGGTCGAGATGGCGGACTAGAGGGGGTGAATAGTCCTTTCAAAAAGTTAAACGCACTGACTAACCGAAACAAATACGGAATTAAAACTATCGGTCTAGCCAAGACTACACCCCTCTATCTATGTTCTCAAGCACCTTAAAAAGATCCTAAACTAGCAACTAAGGTGCCGGGCTAGCTAGAGTTCACCTAACCAATTATAGGAGCAAGGTCACACAAACCTATGCCACTAGTACTTCAAGCAACAGGGGAGCTCCTACACATGCTAGTAAGCAAAAGCACAAAGCCACCTAAGCTCACTAGCAATGCTCAATAACAAGGCTACATAAGCCAAATTATAGAGCGCAAATTACTTAACTACACAAACTAAGCAATGTGACAAACAAGGTTACTCAAACCGAATTAGTCACACAAGGGAGCTACTTCTATGCTACACAAGCAAGAAGATAACTAGTGAGCTACACAAGCTAACTAATCACAAGAACAAATACACAAGCACAATGTATATGAAAGTAAATACAATCTTGTGTAAAAGGGAATGCAAACCAATAGAAAGAACAATGTTGACACAGTGATTTTTCTCTCGAGGTTCACGTGTTTGCCAACACGCTAGTCCCCGTTGTGTCGACTGCTCACTTGGTGGTTCAGCGGCTAATTGGTATCACCTGCCAAGCCCACACGTTGGGCACCGCAAGAACCTACCCTAAAAGTGAGGGTAGCTCAATGACATGTTCAACTAGAGTTGCTCTTCGCGGCTCCCACGGGGCGAGCATAACACCCCTCACAATCACTTCTCCGGAGCACCGCATAATCTTCCTTGCGTGCTTCGACAGGGACCACCACCAAGCCGTCTAGGAGGTGGCAACCTTCAAGAGTAACAAGCACCACCGGCTTGCAACTCGAACACCTAGTGCCACTCGATGCAATCTCACAATACAACGCACTAGAATCACTCACTCGCAATGGATTCGCAATTCTCACAAGCACAAGTGAGTTAGAGGCTTCTCAAACCGAGCACACACAAGGGTAACACATACCCAAGGTGCTCAACCTCAGCCAAGCCCAAGCTCCACCTCTTTTTATAGCCCCCAAGCCAAATAGAGCCGTTGAAGCCAAGTAGCACATTTTTGCACGGTCACCGGACAGCAACGTGCGGGCACCGGATATGGGGTGGCGATGCCCAATGGTCGAATTTCAACAGCTATTTCAAACTAGCCGTTGGGACCCTGGCACCGGACATAGGGGCAGTGCAACACCCTAGGGGTGGCGGTGCCCCCCGACGAGTTTCCCCTCTCTCTGGAAAAAAGGCGCGGTGCCACACCGCCAATGGTCACCGAACAGTCCGGTGACCCAAACTTGCTCTAAATCAATTTCCACCACTTCAAGCTTGTAGATCTACTCGTTTGCTTTCCAAAAAGTCCTAGATCATCAAAATCAGAGTTCGGAGCTAGGAGTTATGCCCGTAATGCGAAAGGGTGCTGCTGCTGTTTTTGGGCACCGCCCCTGGCACCGCCATACCACTTTTTGGCCACCAGAAAGGGTAGTGCCACCCTCTACAATGGCTGTGATTTGGCTACGACTTAGATTGCAACTTCCGACCTCCGAACAACCAAAACCTTGCCCTTTTCTTCTCCTTTTCAACTCCGAATTCATCTCTTTTGCAAATATGCTAACACCACCAAGTGATCACCATCTTATGCATGTGTGTTAGCTTTTCACAAAATCATCTTATCAAAGGATTAGCTCTCTTTTCACCACGTCACTCGATCCTAGCAATGATGCAAAGTTAGATCACTCGAGTGGCACTAGATGACCGATATGCAAACAAGTTTGCCCCTCTTGATAGTATGGCCATTTATCCTAAACCCTATCATAAATTTCTCTACACACCTATGACCGGTGAAATAAAATGCCCTATAGGTTATACCTTTGCCTTGCACATTCCATTTCATATCCTCCAATGTTGTTGCAACACATGCACCAACCAATCACAAATGATATGATCCACTTCATATCATCATGTGATCTTGTTGGTTTCATCAGTCTTGACCTCACTTGCTTTTCACCGTTGCCTTCGTCCATCGGCGCCAAGTCTTGCTCAAGCTTTACTGCCACATGATCCATCACTCCAAAGCCTCCAACTTGCCCTTCACGCTTGCAAATGATCCATCAAGCCAAGTCTTGTCTTCATCTTCTCCACCTTAGTCATATGACTCCATGACATGTCTCATATGCAATAATGAGCTCCTTCATCACATGTGTGAGCCTTGCAACATATCCAAGCCATTTCACCTCCATGGCATAGGTTGCTCACACATGATGTACTTGTGGACTAATCACCTGTGTATCTCAATCAGACACATATTAGTCCACCTAAGGTTGTCACTCAATTATCAAAATCAAACAAGGACCTTTCACCATGTCCTTAATCTTGGTGATGTTGCCTTGCTTGTTCATGGAGAAATGTGGCTTGTAGTACTATACATAGCCTCCTCTTCACGTATTTGCTTCTCTCGGTCCACCTCTTCTTGGATCTTCTTCCTGATTTTTTTCAAAAGCCTTTTGATCCATACCAAACAATTTCTCAAAAGCTGACCTTACAATGTTATCGACATCGATGTCTATAGGTTTGGATGTCTTGCTACCAAACATTGTTGTCAGCTATTCTAGATGTATCTTGATCTTCTTCCCCAGTGGAGTCACCAAAAAGTGTGTTGATACTACAAATCTAGTCCCACAACCAAAGGATTAGAATTTCCAAATCACACAAGGATCAATTGGATCGCTCAAGGATGGAATTGTAGTAGAGACAGAGAAAACCGATCTAGCCGATTTCCAATATTGTTAGGCTGATTTTGGTAGACTCACTGTGGTAAAAACCTATGATGGCCTCTGTGAAGGAGCCCATTGGGAACATGCACCTAGGTTTGTTCTAGGTCGGCAAGCCCACATAACACCCACAAACACAATCAAGAAACTTGCAAAATAGTAGATATAGGGGCTAGAGGAGATATGGTTTAAAAAAGGTAAGCTAGTAAATTGATTGTGTTTTTATCGATTGGATCCCTTCAATTGGTTGTGGCCCTTTATATTACAGTTGTCTAGAAAGCTCACAGCCCAATATTCCGATGTGAAACTTGTTCTATTGGCCTAGTACTACAGGGGTCAGGCCAACATGGCTTGATGCCGGGGCCACTCTTCAGGCGCGCTAAACGAGATGGTCTAGCCTACAAATTAGTGGTAGGCCTGGTGCTATCCCGGTGGCTGAGGGGCCTCCTAAAAGGTCCTCCTAACCCTCGCTCCCTAACCCTAACTTCATTCCCTCCCCTCCCCTCCCCTGGCGCACGCAGGCACCGTACTCGCACCTCTCGACTCTCGCAGTCTTGCCTCTCTCCTTCATTGCCGCCTCTCACCCTCTCCTTGTCGTCCAAGCTATCTCCAATGACCTCTCTACCATTGGATCTTGACCCCCTCCCAAATCTCTATATGTTTTGTCCTCTCACCTCTTGTTACCTCTCATTGTCATACAAACACATCGCTCACCGTCCATCAGAGTCTTGGCATAGCCCAGTCATCTTCTCTGACTCTGGGCTCTGACTATTGCTGGTTCAAATAATCATAATGCTAACCCTAACCCTAATCTACTGTGTTTGATCAATCCGAGATCTCTTTCATCCCCTCTCCTCTGTCCTCTAATCTGTTGTGTTCTTGCACGTCATTAAGGTACAGAACTACTAAGAAGATGACAAGGACTGGACGTTGCCATGGAGGATGGTGAAATTGTCTATCTTACCACTGACAACGAAGACCTCTTGCGTCTAGGATGGCCCTAGAGGATGATGGCAACATAGGTGAGGATGTTGCTGCCTTGTTCGATAGTAGTGTTGCTCCAACAAATCTTGATGCAGCGGACAATGGTGTTGGTGGGGCTGGGGGTCAGGGTCAGGGATGTCAATCATCTCTAATAGCACCGATGCATGCTCGTTGACCTCCAAGCATCCCAGATTAGGTGTCTGGCCTGACTTCAATGAGGTCTTTGAGACTGTGGACTGTAAACCTGTTCGATCTACTGCAATTTGAAAGTTCAGTAAGTCAGAATTGTCTGCTTGTTCTAGTTCTGGTACTTTCCATTTTCTTAGGCATTTTCTTAGGCATCATAAATCATGTAGGAAGAAGGCTAGCCAAGCTACAAAGGTTTAGTCTAGGCTTACATTCAATCTATGGTTCTGTTCATAATTGGGATTACAAACTTGATGCTGCTTGTTAGAAGTTGTGTCGCTTGTTTGCTAGGCTTGATCTTCTTTTTGGAATTGGTGAGATAAAGGCATTTGACCTCATTTTGCTAAAGTATCTAGGTAGACCAAAACTAGAGATTTGGTTAAGTTGATCAATGAACACTATGATAATCTTAAAGATTCTATGTTGTCTGGTGTTTCTTCTATTGCTTTAACTTCAGATATTTGGTCTAGTAATGCTAAGGAGGATTACATTAGTGTTGTTGCTCATTTTATCGTTGTTGGATGATAGGAAATACAGAAGAGAGTGATAGGTCTTAGGCTAATTGAGCATCTCCTTTCAGTGTTAACATTGTTGAACATATTGTTGTAGTAGTTGAGAAATATCATTTGACTGATAAGATTTTCTATCTCACTCTAGACAATGCTTCTTCCAATACATCTGACATGAACACTTCGGCACCTATGTTTGCTGGTTACTTGGGGTCTGATCCTAAGCCTATTCTTTTTTATCCTCAGAGGCCCCATAGATATAATCTTCTACATCATTGTGCTTGTCATATCATTAACCTTATTGTGAAATCTAGCTTGATGAGGTTGAAGCCTTACACATTGAGGCTTTTAGAACTACAATTAATTTCTTAAATTCCTCTAATCAACACTGAAGGGACCATGATCCTAAGAGGGGGGTTTGTGAGTTAGGCCTTCTAAAAACTAATGGCCTCTATTTCTACTTATCAAAACCTATACAAGATTATACCTAAATGTGTAGTATGGTTTTGCAAATTGTTGCTATCTCTACTGCAAATTAAAAGGATTATTCAATCTAGGTTCCAATCTTATCAACTAGCATATCAAGCTAAACTAGAAAAGTAAGCACACAACTAGGAAATGAATAAGTGTGGAAGATTAAATGAGATAGAGATCCAAACTCCCATTGAGGACGGTATTTTTCCCAAGCTATCGAGAAGCTTGCACTTCTCCCTAATCCTCATTGGATCCCCTTGCAAGGGCCAAGCTCCTAGTCGAGTAACTCCATGGATCATGTGGGCCTTCCACATGCGCAAGTGGGTCTTCACTAGGCCTTCTCCTGGACCACTCTCCGCCATCTTCACTATCGAGTTTTCGGCCAAAATGTTGCAGGCCTTGTGTACAATGTAGGTGACCTTCCCACAACTCAGAGGGTCTCAAGAGACTACAAGCCCCTAGTTTTCAAGCAATGGTGTGAAGCACCAAGATGGCAAGAGTACTAAACATATAGCAAGCGAGAAATGGAACGTCTAACAAACCTAAGCATTTCACAAAGCACTAACACAAATAAGTATTCCTTAAGAACTTTGGTGGCTAGAGATGAGCCTCAACTCAATAGAAGTTTTCCTTAGCTCCTACACCCTTTTAATGGCCAGCCAAAGGGGTATATAGCCTCCCCCTTCAAATATAGTCATTGGTGGTAAACTGGAACTTCTACAGTAGCACTGAAAAGGTTCGATGCCTACTCACCATAGAAATCTTGTGGTGCCATGTGTACTAGCCATTAGGCACAATACAACCAACCATTGGAAGGTCTTTTCTCTAGTGCCTTCTCCGGTGCCATCATCGCAGGCTTCTGGTGACCTCTAGAAGGATTTGCAAACTATCAAGAACGCCGCCTATTATCTGGTGCTTTGTCCTTGGAATATTTGGAGAGTTTTGATGGGTGAAAAATCCTTTCAAAGAATTATTTTGCCCCTGAGCTCCGGTGCTTGACCCTTGGGGGCACCAAAGCTTTTTGGTGACTCTAATGCTTCCTGCTATTTCTGTGTATTGCATGCCTTTTCTTCGGTGCTGGGTTCTAGGAACCATCGGAGTTATCTTGTGCAGGTTGTGTAGCATGGTTTGACTTGTTTTCTTTATGTCTACTCGTTCGGGCTTCTTCTACTTGATGTCTTGGACTTCATGCAGGTCTTCTAAGGCCTTCAATACTGCTCCATGGTTTTCCTTCAGGTATTGATTACTTGATCTTTATGTTATCTTGTCCAAGTCCATCAGTGCATCCATCTGAACTAAGCCTTGTATACTCCAATTGGTCATGTTGTCAATCAACCACCAAAATCACATATGCCTAGCATAGGTGTCATTTTCCTTATAGTCTACCCCTTTTTAGTGATTGATGACAACACAATCAAAGCAAGCAAATAATAGATACAAAAATGGAAATGATGTCTATTTGGTTGGATGCAATGCAAGAGCAAGGTCATATGATGCTAAAGGAATACCATTTGAAGAATATACGAAAACCTTACCTTGCTCTTACCACTTGTAATATGTCCCCTATATGTGTCATTATGGACTTAAGCCTCCATAATCCACTCATCCCTTTCTCTCGAACCAAAACTCCCCCACTGAACTTGTAACCACCATAACTCTCCCCTTTAACCAAAATTTTGAATTTGGTGATTTTGGTATTTAATATGGATGTGCTTGCTTTGGTCCACAAATTCTCCCTCCAAAAGGAATCACTCAGAGTTGGGGGCTCACCGGACCCCAATCAGAGGGGATCCAAGGTCAAAGCCAAAGGACAGGACACGATGATGCTCCGTATGGGCTAAGATGACCTCCCCGTGTGGCTTGGTACAAAACATGTTAGAGGAATATTGCCTGCATGGTTCGAATATGACAACTTTAATGGCAGTAACCTAGGGAAGGAACAAGTTCCAGCAGACATTATTATAACCAAATCACCAACACATATTGGTTTTTAATAATATTATGTGCAGTCCATCTATTCCTTGATATACATGCGTGAGAAGCTCAAGAGCGGCACACTGAGATCTCTAGACTTTTTTCTCATGAGAAGCTAGTCATAACTGAAAACAAATAAGTTCCCAAAAAAAACTGAAAACAAATATGGTCATATCATAGCTGACAATGGTGTCGTAGAGTGGCATGATATCAACATATCACCATTGGGGTTTTTTTGGGGGGGGGGGGGGTGGAACATATCACCATTGATGGGTTCACAATTTCTTGGGAAGATTTGAGGTGCAAAAGGATGTTGGCACAATGATGGGCCAGCCAGTGGCTACTTGAACCACTAGTGGGTCGAGCAAAACAACATTGCAATAACAAAATTTTACAGAAATAGGTAACTAAAAATTCACAATAAAATGTACAATATGATCTCAAATTTTAATTTGGAAGGAAGCTAAGGAATTCAATAATTTGTGGGAGGCTTGGACGAGTTTTATCAAGGAATGGAGCTTATATACCAAAATAAAAATGAAGGGTACCTATTGTCTTGATTTGACATTATGAGGAATTGCACAACTATGAGATAGGAATGGAGAAAAAGATATGAGACAAACGACAATAGCTTTTTCCAAGAAATAGATTAACAATAGCCACATGGATCCATACAATAAAAAAAAATCTGCAAAAGTTAGTTTCAAGTAAGATAAATCCAAATATTATAATAAAAACTAATTTTACGCAGGCTACCTTGCTAGTTACTTTCGTATGATGAGAAATCTCGTTTAAACAATAGGACCCACATGGAAATTTGGACCAAGTCCCTTTCTGTTGTTTTTGCAAGAATGAAAAAAAAGAGAAACTGAACAGGCCAAACTTCAAAAGAAGCATGGCACATTAACATCAATCCTTTTCAAAAGAAACAAAACAAAAGGCATAGCTATGCTACTGACAAGCTACAAATACGACTTTAATTTACATCGTCATTCCGTTTCCATCAACTACGTAAGTCTTAAATCCTTTTTTATCAGAAACCCTTATTGGAAGATACTAAAACTCCTCTCCACGATAGACAAAGCAAGTGCTCGCTTGGTCAGTAGCACAGGCTCAAAGAGCCGTGCACTCGGCCACCCCGGGTTCAAAACCCGGCGCCCACCTCATTTCCGTGCAATTGCATGGGAATGAGGAGCAAAGCTCCCCGGTTCCAATATATAGCCTCGTCAGGGTCTACATCCCCGACCAGTATGAGCCCCTCGATGAAGACAGGAAACATGCATCGGATCAGCTGGCAACCGGTGGTGACCACACCGGCCGGTGCATCGACGACGTCGCAGGCATGGTGCTTCTTCAGGATGCCTATCACACTTGTTGTGTCCCCTTCCCTGATTAACCTAACAAATTTTGTTGCAATCTTAGTGAACAATGGTGCTTTAACCGTGAAGGCAATGCAATGATCATTTTGGAGAAAAAATAAATAGCATGACTTTCTTGTGTTTGCAATTCCAGTCTCACATCAATACTGTGACATACAGGTGTCGACTTCTCTCATCTATAAATTTCAACTAGAAATAAGTACAAATCATTGTGCAAAGTTCAGTGGGATATCTGAGGAAACCAATTTTGGCTTTCTACCTATATATTGTGATCAGTGCAATAAACTGACAACCCCAGTAGAGTTTACATGTTTGGCAGCTGTAGATTGTGATAGGCTAACTCCAACCATATATAGTGGTTGATCGATTGGCACCAGTCCACAGCAAAACTGACACAGATGTATACTTCTACTAGTGCAAACTTGGTAGATAGGGGAGGAACAGAGTGTATGATTGGCCTTTTCAATTGGTTCACCTAAATTTGTATCAAGCCACTAAACCTCAAAATTGCAAGAGAGGTAAACTTCTACTAATGCAAACTTTTAGGTTTTTTCAATTCTTCGCCTAAATTTGTGTGAAGGATCTTACCCTTCCTTAACACGCAAATCTCCGTTGCAGACAACTCGCTGGTTGCCATCCAGTTCTTCAAGTTTTGTGAGGTGCCCTTCTTGTCGCTGCGAAAGCTAATGGTTTTGTATTTGATCATGGGTGTATTTGATCATGGAGTGATCACGGCGCCTTCGCCGGCACGCACGTAGAATCTCTCGCCCGAGTTCCTGTTAGAGATGTAGAAGTTCGTCACCCGTGCCTGCCAAAGGGATGCCAACAAACACAACAGCCATCCATCAGGTGCCACATCACTTGCTCTGCGAACCATATCCATCAGGTGCCAGTAATAACGAGAGTTACCTCAGAGTGTCTGAGTTGCCACCGGCACCATCGACTGCGCTCGTACAGTTGAACGGACGTGAACACGCACCGGGCGGCGTCGTGGGCGACCGCAGGTAACTTGCTACAGGAAGCAGGACACGGCGGTCAGGCAGTCATATTAGAACAGAGCATGCCAAGCAGATTAGAGTCTCTAGCCTTTGCTCTGGTGAAGTAACGAGTTGCTAACGCATGGATTGCTTTGGTGAAGCAAAAGTGGTTTGGTAGCTTGGCTTCCTCAATCAAAGCCATTGACCAGATATGAGACTAATCATCAGTTTTGATTGACATTCTTTGACGCATAAACTAGTCGAAGCAACAATTTTGACTGACAAAAAGAAAATAATTAGGAACTTAACTTATACAGGATCTTAGCCACGTTCAGAACTGCACAGAATGCAATTTTTTACTGCTCTTAGTTGGCATGCATGGACTGGGAGAATACCGATGCAATTGTTAGCTACAGCAGAGTCGTACTTCAGATAACGGAATTGTAACAGTGAAGCAAAGGATGGAAGGCGATAGCTGATTGGTTTTGATTCGGAGATTGATTGAAGCTGAAGCAGAGCTCACCCCGGTGATCTTGACGAGCTCGCCGACGGGCATGTCCCCGCCATGGTCGTCAAGCACCGTGTCGGGGAACCGGCGGAAGAACCTCTGCCTCAGGCGCCGTCCACCATGTGTTCCACGCGAACACCGCCGCGATGGCGGCCACAGCGCCACCCGCTGCGTCGAGGACCTCACACCGGCGCCACGACATGAGGCTAAACTCAGAAGGCCCCGGCGCCGACGGCGGCCGTGACCGCCACGGCACCAGCACATAGCACGCGAACGGGAGCCCTAGCCGAGCCATGCCCACGCAACCGTCCCAACTCTAGCTCAGGATCAACATTCACCCCGAAGTAGGCCAAAAGCCAGCTCCGAAATCTGTTAGGCGCCTAGGGCATAACAAGCGCAAAAGCAACACTCTACTCACAAGGCACTGTCAGCCACTCCCTCGGCAAGGTCACGCCCAGGGTGTACCACATCAGGACAAAAAACTCCCCAAGCCCATGGAGCAGAGGGCACCGGGCCCGCTCGTCGGCCCCTCCGGACAAGGGGAGGATCCTTGCGCATTAAGGAAGCTAGAAGAATGCTCACCCAGGGAAGGCTCCGCTGCTGCATACAGCGCCTGTCGGTCAAACACCAGGCTGTAGCAAAGGCATGTTAGGCAATGGTTCCAGTTTTGTCGGGCCCCTCCTACATGATAAAGAAGGACTTGGGGGGCGCCAAGCGGAAGAGGAAGACGAGAGCCCAAGGTGAGAGACCCTAGAGAAACCACCCGATTTTATACTCCCATGCCCTCCTCTGTATATAAGAGGAGGCATGGGCTCCTGTAGAGGGAATCCGACCAGAAGATAACCGAACACAATCAATCACTCGGCCTAGAACCAGAGCACACCCTAGATCAGCTTAGCGCTACCCCATACATCTCTCTTTCGAATCCTCCATTGTAAGAACTCTCGATTGAGCATTCTTAACACGAAGAACACCATACTACTAGACATAAGGCTCAGAGGCCCGAACCAAGATAAATCGCTCGTGTCCCCGAGTGTTTTGAGTGCTTAAGCCACCGGAGGTATAGACATCGAGCCCCCAGCGAGCAAACACAATGCTTGCCATGGTTATGAACCGATGACAAATGGGTAGCAAGCATGATATCAACATATCACTATTTGTGGGTTCACAATTTCTTGGGAAGACTTGAGGTGCAAAAGGATGTTGGCGCAATGATAGGCCGACCAGTGGTTACTTGAAGCACTAGTGGGCAGAGCAAAATCACATTGCAATAATGAAATTTTACATAAATAGGCAACTACAAATCCACAATAAAATGTATAATATGATCTCAAATTTTTAATCTATATCTATATACTCTTATAAAGCTAAACCCCGCTAGATGATTTATCTCTTCATGCAAGGTGTCCACATCATTCCCCACTAAGTGATCCCACTAGATATTCTATCCCTTTATGCAAGGTGTCCACATCATTCTCCACTAAGTGTTCCACTAACTTGTAATCTCTTTATGCAAGTTATCCATATCATCCCTTATTAATTACAAAAATATCCACGTTATCTTTATCATGTGCAATACTTTTAATCTCTAATCTATTAAAGTACAAATCATCTTCATACGTTATTTGTTTCATGACCTATTCTTCTATACTGTAATCAAATTCATATATACACAATATACATAATACCATATAATAATGCTATATATATAACAAATTTATTTTTAAGAAAATCTCATGGCAACGTGCGGGGTATTCTTCTAGTTTAGAAGAAAGCTAAGGAAATTCAATAATTTGTGGAAAACGAGTTTTATTAAGAAATGGAGCTTACCAAAAGAAAAATGAAGGCTACTGAAAGGTCTTGATGGCTAGAGGGGGGTGAATAGCCTTTTAAAAATTTCTACAAAGACAAGCTAAACAAGTTTATCAATATAACAAGTAGCGAGATGCGAGTTTTGCTTAGCCTACGGGGTGTTTGCAAGCCACCTAACCAATTCACAATTCTAGTATATTTGCACTCAACCGCACAAGTCAAACCGAGAAGGTAACTACAACTACAACTAGCAAGCTACACAAAGGAGCTACTCTAGCAAAGCTAACTAGCTAGCAAAGATAACTAAGAAGGTAATGCAGAGTTGAGTTAGGAGAGTTTCACCGAGGGGCGAAGTATTGAGCCAACGAATATGATCAACAATGAATACCAAGACAATCGAACACCGAGATCAATCAATCACAATATGAAAGTAATGACACGAAGATTTATCCCGAGGTTCACGTGCTTGCTGGCACGCTAGTCCCCGTTGTGTCCCTCTTCACCACGCAGTTCGGTGGCTAATCGGTCTCACACCGAGCCTCTCAAAAGGCGCCACAAGAACCTACCAAATGGCAAAAGGTTGCAATGACACGAGCAATTTACTAACGTTGCCTTTGGTGCTTCGCCGAGGTAGGCACAAACCCCTCACAATCACCGGAGGTGGCCAAGAACAATCACCAACTCTTACCAATGCCTCCAAGCTGCTCCAAGCCATCTAGGTGGCGGCAACCACCAAGAGAAACAAGAATCCCGCAGCAAATCAACCACCAAGTGCCAACTAGATGCAATCTCACAATGCAAATGCACTTGGATCACTCAATCTCACTTCGAATATGCAAAGAAGCAAGAGAGATGAGTGGGAGGGGAGTTGCTTAGCTTAAAGTGCTCACAAGTATGTCAAATGTCCAAGAGAGAGAGCTTTGAGCCGGCCAACGAGTATTTATAGACGTACCCCTTCGAATATAGCCATTAGAAACTTGAAACAGCCGAAGTCGTGCTGACCGGACGCGCTGGTCAAACTGACCGGACGCGCCGATCGCACGGTGTTTACGCTCGCGAAGCACCGACCGGACGCGCGAAGTACGACCGAACGCGCTGGTCCCGTAACGGACCGGACGTGCTGGTCAAGCCTGAGCCATGTTCCAATGAAATAGCGACCGGACGCGCTGCAGAACTGACCGGACGCCACAGTGCCAGCGTCCGGTTGGAGTCCAGTAAGCTCCCTGATCGACCGGACACGTCCGATCGACTGTGACCGGACGCGCCACCGCGTCCGATCAAAAAACCGAAACACGCGCAGAAGCTGAACACTGACCGGACGCGTCCGGTCAAACAGAGACCGTGTCCGGTCCAGCGTCCAGTCACTTCTGTGACCTCCGTTCGCCTCTGTTTGATTTCCGACTTCCGGCGTAGTGGAAAATAGTCATTTCAATTCCTCGAAAACGCCTGAATCCCGCCTCGCAAGCTCGGCAGGAGGGAGAGAGGGACCCAAACCCTCTCTACTGCTCAAACTCCAACGCCATCGCAAAAGTGCTAACACCACCAAGTGATCACGTCATGTGCGAGTGTATTTAGCATTTTCACAATCATTTTTCGAGACGTTATTAGTTCTATCCAAATGCATATGATTATGAAATGCACATCTAGAGGCACTTAGGAGTCCAATAGCCGCGTCATTCCCCTCTTTATAGTACGGCTATCTATCCTATAATGTAACCACACCCACTAGGTGTCTTGGTTACTAAAACACAACCCTTAAGCATATACCTTTGCCTTGATCACGTAGGGTTGCGTCCAAATCCAAGTGTGGCCATCATGATCACCATGTCCATCTTGCCACCAACCTTGGAATGTACTAATCCTCATATGCTACATACAACTTAGGCATAGGATTAGTACTTAGGCATTGTCACTAATTACCAACACCGAACATAGGACTTTCAATCTCCCCCTTGTTGGTAATTGATGACAAACCTTTCACAAAGATATTATGATAAAATTTTGATTGAACCCATGTCACATTGTCCAAGTATATTACCATGTGTAAGAATTATGGACATGTGATCATGAATTCAAATTGATAGCAATGGCTCCCCCTACATGTATGCTATATGTTTGGATTTTGGAAGCATACATGTTAGATAGGAAAGTATAGGAGCATTGACTACCAATAGGTGCTAGGTGTTTTAGATTATAGACCTTTGAAGCGTGATACCATCGGAGTAGCGATAAACACCATCTTAGCACCTTGTGTAGTTAGATACCACTTGGAAAAGCACAAACATAACTAAAAACCTCGTGAGATCAACATTATAAGCAAGGCTCTAGAACCACTTTGAAAAACATGAAGCAAGAAAAATCTAACTACTTCCTATTTATGCTAGTATCTCAATATACCATTCAAAATATACTAGCAAGTCACCACACAAGCAATGTATCGGGGAAAAAGAATGCATAACTATGCATCATACATATGAAGTGCACATGGAAATGCAACATTCATGTTTAAGAGCTTGCTCCCCCTACTTGTGTGCTCAAAATTTTAGTTGATCCCCTTCTTTTATCAATTCTCCCCTTTCGGTTTTCTCCCCCTTTATAATCTATCTTTGTGAACAACATTTTCTCCCCCTTTGGCACCAATGACCACAAGGGACCAATTTTAGATAGATTATCATGTCATGTTGTGGGGTGAGGATCAAGTTTGTGATTCAACCTAGATTGTTTGCATGAATAAAATGCTTTGGTTTGATCCAAGGGCAAGCTTCTTCACACCTCACTAGAAGGGTTATCATGCACCATGTTGAAGCAAATATTTAGACAAGTGATCTAGATTAAACACTTAGGATCATAAGCTACTTAAACAAGTTATATGCTACCACTAGATCATACAAGTCATGGAAACAATAGTGGCACTATATAAACTTCAAATTCATTTAATTTTCATGAATGAGCCTAGAACATGTAAATTATGACTAGATGCACTAAACAAGTCCTTAGCATAGAATGTATGACATGTCAACCAATTGTACCTTGGGGCTCGAAGGAGAGGCATGTCATATATGGGGTGCATCAACTCATGTTGGAGAAGTCAAGTATGTTCAACTCATTCTTTAGCTTGTGAAATCTCTTCTCATCAAGTGGCTTGGTGAATAGATCAGCTAATTGATCTTCAGTGCCCACACTCTCAATAGCAATGTCACCCTTTTGTTGATAATCTCTAATGAAGTGATGGCGAACATCAATATGCTTTGTTCTTTGATGTTGAACCGGATTGTTGGTTAGCTTCACGGCACTTTTATTGTCACATAGCAATGGCACATTCTTGAAATTGATTCCAAAATCCTTCAATGTTGCCTTCATCCACAAGATTTGTGCACAACAACTACCCGCGGCGATGTATTTGGCTTCGGCAGTAGATAGTGCAATACTATTTTGCTTCTTGGATGACCATGAGACAAGTGATCTTCCCAACAATTGACAAGTCCCGGAAGTGCTCTTTCTCTCCACTTTGTCACCGGCATAGTCGGAATCCGAATATCCAACTAGCTCAAAGCTTGCACCTTTGGGATACCATAATCCAACATCCTGTGTATGCTTTAAGTATCTCAATATTCTCTTTGTTGTCTTCAAATGACTTTCTCTTGGTGAGGCTTGAAATCTTACACACATGCATACACTAAACATTACATCAGGCCTTGATGCCGTCACAGAGTAGGCTACCAATCATTGATCTATATAGTTTTTGATCCACCATGTTGCCATTCTTGTCACTATCCAAGCTTCCATTAGTGCTCATTGGAGTAGTGATTCCTTTTGCATCTTCCATACCAAACTTCTTTAGCATATCCTTTATGTATTTGGTTTGGCTTACAAATGTTCCTTCCTTCATTTGTTTGATTTGAAGTCCAAGAAAGAAACTAAGTTCACCAATCATTGACATTTCAAATTCCTTTGCCATCATTTTCCCAAACTCATCACAATAATCTTGATTGGTTGAACCGAATATGATATCATCAACATATATTTGCAACACAAACAAGTCTTTCCCAATCTTCTTAGTGAAGAGAGTAGTATCCACTTTGCCCATGACAAATCCTTTGGATAGCAAGAAGTCCCTCAATCTTTCATACCATGCTCTAGGTGCTTGCTTCAATCCATACAAAGCTTTTCTCAATTTGTAGACATGATTGGGTTTCTTGTCATCTTCAAAACCGGGAGGTTGCTCCACATACACCTCTTCTTGAATGTACCCATTGAGAAATGCACTCTTCACATCCATTTGATATAGCTTGATATTGTGAGCACAAGCATAGGCAAGTAAGATCCTAATTGCTTCCAATCTTGCAACCGAGGCATAAGTTTCACCAAAGTCAAGACCCTCTATTTGTGTGTAACCTTGAGCCACTAGTCTTGCTTTGTTCCTTACTACTATTCCATCTTGATCTTGCTTGTTGCGAAAGACCCATCTTGTTCTAATGACATTGTGATCCTTAGGCCTTTCAACTAGTTCTCATACTTCATTTCTTTTGAAGTTGTTGAGCTCTTCATGCATTGCATTTACCCAATCCGGATCTCTCAATGCTTTATCAATGTCCTTGGGTTCTTCCATTGACACAAAAGAAGAGTGAGCACAAAATGATGCCAATCTTGATCTAGTTTGAACTCCCCTTTGTATGTCACCAATGATGGAATCCAATGGATGGTCTCTTGCAATGTTAGTTGGTTGAAGCACTTGGACTTGATTGCTTGGATGTTGATGTTGATCATGAGTTGGAGATGATGAACTAGCCACTTGTTGATCTTGTTGCACTTGAGATGATGTACTAGCTTGATTTTGCACAAGAGAACCCCTAGCTTGAGTGATTGGACTTTGGAGCACTTGATCTTTGTCATCATCCACATCAATTACTTGTTTTGGTCTAATGTCACCAATGTCCATTTCTTTCATAGCATTTGTCAATTGAGTTCCTCTCACATCATTCAAGTTATCTTCCTCATCTTGAGAGCCATTTGTTTCATCAAACTCAACATCATAAACTTTCTTAAATAAACCACTAGCCAAATTCCAAACTCTATAAGCTTTGCTAGTAGTGGAGTAACCAAGTAAGAATCCTTCATCACATTTCTTCTCAAACTTGCTCAATCTAGTGCCCTTCTTCAAGATGTATCATTTACAACCAAATACCCGAAAGTATGCAATGTTGGGCTTTCTTCCATTTAAGATCTCATATGGTGTCTTCTCTAGAAACTTGTGGCAATAGAGGCGGTTGCTATAGAAGCAAGCCATGTTGATTGCTTCGGCCCAAAATGAATGACTCACATTATACTCATTCAACATTGATCTTGCCATGTCAATTAAGGTTCTATTCTTCCTCTCAACTAGGCCATTTGATTGAGGTGTATACTTGGCCGAAAATTGATGTTTGATTCCAAGCTCATCACATAGCTCATGCAACTCTTGTGTTTCTAAACTCACTTCCATTGTCACTTCTCAATTTCTTGACTGTGGTCTCAAGCTCATTTTGCACTCTCTTGATGAACTTCTTGAATATGTCAAATACATCACTCTTGTCCATAAGAAAGAATACCCATGTGTATCTAGTGAAATCATCCATAATCACAAACCCATACTTGTTGTCACCAATGCTTGTGTATGTAGTTGGCCCAAATAGATCCATGTGCAACAACTCAAATGCCTTGGAAGTACTCATAATGCTCTTCAATGGATGAGTGTTGCCCACTTGCTTTCCGGCTTGACATGCACTACATAGTTTATCTTTCTCAAATGTGACATCCTTCAAGCCTCTAACTAAATCATGCTTCACTAACTTGTTCAATTGCTTCATGCCAACATGACCAAGTCTTCTATGCCATAACCAACCCATACTTGATTTGGTGAGCAAGCATGTTGAAAGTTGAGTGTCACTAGCATTAAAATCAACCAAGTATAGATTCTCATATCTAAAGCCTTAGAAGATCAAGTTAGAGCCATCAACACTAACTATCTCCACATCATCAACACCAAATATGCACTTGAAACCAAGATCACACAATTGAGCAACTGAGAGAAGATTGAAGTTCAACTTTTCAACTAAGAGCACATTGGAAATGCTATGATCATTAGAGATTGCAATCCTTCCAAGAGCCTTCACATCACCCTTACTATTGTCACCAAATGTGATACTATCAATGCCACTATCATTTGATTTGAGAGAGTTGAACATTCTTGAATCACCGGTCATATGTTGAGAGCACCCACTATCAAGCACCCAATACCTTCCTCCGGCCTTGTAATGTACCTACAAAACAATTTAATGTCTTTTAGGTACCCATACTTGCTTGGGTCCTTGGAGGTTAGTAACTAAGCTCTTTGGTACCCAAATGGTCTTCTTCTTTGGACCCACAATTGGTGTACCAACAAACTTAGCGCACACACCCTTCTCACCCTTGGTCAAAACATAACAAGAATCAAAAGGAATGCAATCCATTTTAGCATGAAACTTGTTGTTGTTCTTGTTCATTTTATTACAATTAATCTCTAGATGCCCAACTTGCTTGCATCTATTGCAATAACGACCATTGCCCTTCACAAAGCGAGGCTTTGGAGTAGCAAAGGCCGTCTTGCCCTTCTTGGGAGTATAGCTCAAACCCTCTTTGTTAAGAGAGAACCTTTGGCTACCCAAGCATTTTAGCAAGCGGGCATCCCCACCATAGGCATTGCCTAATGCGCGGGTGAGATCATCCACCTCTCTCTTGAGAGTCTCATTCTCAACCACAAGTGATGAATCACTAGTAGTAGAGGTAGAATTGGTTATGGTGGATGATGATGAGCTACATGAAGCATTAGTAGGACCAACAAATAAAGAATCATCAATAATATCACATGTTAGTCCAATATCACAAGTGACAATCACTTGATCCTCCTTAGCTTCCTTCATGAGCTTCTCCAACTGAGGTCCTTTTCCTGGATGAGCTCAAGTAGAGTGGAGTGGGCTTCCTTAAGCCTAGTGTGAGCAATTTCAAGATCCTCGTGGTCTTCCTTTAGACACTCACGAGAAGCCTCTAGCTCATCAAAGGATTTCCTAAGAGCTTTGAGCTCTTGTTCAATTCCTTTGCACTCCTTACTCTTTTTGAGAGCAACAAGCTCCTCCATCAAGGCATCATTTTCATTGCTCTTGGCAATGAGCTCTTGCTCCAAGATTTTGCACTTCTTGGTTGTCCTCTTGTAGCCCTTGCTCATTTGATCTATTATGCCCAATAGATCATCCTTGGAGTAGTCCTCATCCTCCTCATCATCACTCCTACAACCATCACTAGCACAAGAATCATCATCACTATCATCATATTTTACCTTGGTAGGCTTGGCCATAAGTCATGTCGATGTAGTGTCGAAGATGGATGGCTTGTTAGAGAGGGCGATGCTTGCAATGGCTCGCCGAGTGGTCCTCTCATCATCACTAGAGCTATCATCATCACTATAGGAGTTATCACTATCCCAAGTGACCACATAGCCACCACCCTTCTTCTTGTTGTTGATAGTGAAGCTCTTCTTCTCTTTCTTCTCCTTCTTGTCCTTCTTGTTCTTCTTCAACTTTAACTCCCTATCATGATATCTTTTGTCTTCATAGGGGCACTTTGCCACTACATGATCGGGGCTATTGCAATTGTAGCAAAGCACCTCCTTTGCCTTCATGAAGTCCCTTCTCTTTCTTGCACCATATCCTTTCTTCTTCATGAACCTCCCCATCTTGTGCACTAGGAGGGCCATGGTCTCATCATCGAATGGATCATCATCATCGCTCTCCACCTTGCTCTTGCCCTTAGAAGATGAAGCCTTGAATGCAATGGGCTTCTCTTGCTTGACCTTGGTCTCCTTCTCATCTTCATCTTCATCTTCATCATCATCATATTGAGCATCGGTCATGACATCCCCAAGCACTTGGTTTGGAGTCACCTTGTCCAAACCCTATCTTTGGATCATCTTCCTCAAGATAGCAAACTTCTTAGGTAAGTTCATCAAGAACTTGTGTGAGAAATCCTTGTCCTTGACATCCTCTAATCTTATCCACACTTCACTTGCCATCTCAAGATCCTTGATTTGCTCAAAAACCTTTGCATCAATCCCATTGTAGAGAGTGTTGAGAGCCATAGTGTTGCATTGGTTGTTGATGCGATCATTGTTGGTGAGGTTGTCGGGATCAATGATAGCATAATCATAATGTGTCACTTCCCAAACCTTCTCATTGAAAGAGCCAAGATATTGCTTCATCTTTCTTTTCCAATGATCAAAAGATGAGACACCATCAAAGAATGGAGGCTTGCCCCCGACATGGTTGAACACAACTTGAGCCATCTTACACCGAGGTTGTTAAGCCTTGCAAACGGTGACCACGGCTCCGATACCACTTGAAAGGATGGCTAGAGGGGGTGAATAGCCTTTTAAAAATTTCTACAAAGACAAGCTAAACAAGTTTATCAATATAACAAGTAGCGAGATGCGATTTTTGCTTAGCCTACGGGGTGTTTGCAAGCCACCTAACCAATTCACAATTCTAGTATATTTGCACTCAACCGCACAAGTCAAACCGAGAAGGTAACTACAACTACAACTAGCAAGCTACACAAAGGAGCTACTCTAGCAAAGCTAACTAGCTAGCAAAGATAACTAAGAAGGTAATACGGAGTTGAGTTAGGAGAGTTTCACCGAGGGGCGAAGTATTGAGCCAACGAATATGATCAACAATGAATACCAAGATAATCGAACACCGGGATCAATCAATCACAATATGAAAGTGATGACACGAAGATTTATCCCGAGGTTCACGTGCTTGCTGGCACGCTAGTCCCCGTTGTGTCTCTCTTCACCATGTGGTTCGGTGGCTAATCGGTCTCACACCGAGCCTCTCAAAAGGCGCCACAAGAACCTACCAAATGGCAAAAGGTTGCAATGACACGAGCAATTTACTAATGTTGCCTTTGGTGCTTCGCCGAGGTAGGCACAAACCCCTCACAATCACCGGAGGTGGCCAAGAACAATCACCAACTCTTACCAATGCCTCCAAGCTGCTCCAAGCCGTCTAGGTGGCGGCAACCACCAAGAGAAACAAGAATCCCACAACAAATCAACCACCAAGTGCCAACTAGATGCAATCTCACAATGCAAATGCACTTGGATCACTCAATCTCACTTCGAATATGCAAAGAAGCAAGAGAGATGAGTGGGAGGGGAGTTGCTTAGCTCAAAGTGCTCACAAGTATGTCAAATGTCCAAGAGAGAGAGCTTTGAGCCGGCCAACGAGTATTTATAGACGTACCCCTTCGAATATAGCCGTTAGAAACTTGAAACAACCGAAGTCACGCTGACCGGACGTGCTGGTCAAACTGACCAGACGCGCCGATCGCACGGTGTTTACGCTCGCGAAGCACCGACCGGACGCACGAAGTACGACCGAACGCGCTGGTCCCGTAATGGACCGGACGTGCTGGTCAAGCCTGAGCCACGTTCCAACGAAATAGCGACCGGACGCGCTGCAGAACTGACCGGACACCACAGTGCCAGCGTCCGGTTGGAGTCCAGTAAGCTCCCTGATCGACCGGACGCGTCCGATCGACTGTGACCGGACGCGCCACCGCGTCCGATCAAAAAACCGAAACACGCGCAGAAGCTGAACACTGACCGGATGCGTCCGGTCAAACAGAAACCGCGTCCTGTCCAGCGTTCGGTCACTTCTGTGACCTCCGTTCGCCTCCGTTTGATTTCCGACTTCCGGCGTAGTGGAAAATAGTCGTTTCAACTCCTCGAAAACGCCTGAAGTGCTAACACCACGTCATATGCGAGTGTGTTTAGTATTTTCACAATCATTTTTCGAGGCGTTATTAGTTCTATCCAAATGCATATGATTATGAAATGCACATCTAGAGGCACTTAGGAGTCCAATAGCCGCGTCATTCCCCCTCTTTATAGTATGGCTATCTATCCTATAATGTAACCACACCCACTAGGTGTCTTGGTTACTAAAACACAACCCTTAAGCATATACCTTTGCCTTGATCACGTAGGGTTGCGTTCAAATCCAAGTGTGGCCATCATGATCACCATGTCCATCTTGCCACCAACCTTGGAATGTACTAATCCTCATATGCTACATACAACTTAGGCATAGGATTAGTACTTAGCCATTGTCACTAATTACCAACACCGAACATAGGACTTTCAGCTACCTATTGTCTTGATTTAGCATTATGGAATTGCACGACTATGAGATAGGAATGGAGAAAAAATATGAGAGACGACAATAGCTTTTTCCAAGAAATAGATTAACAATAGCCACACGGAGAGGGCCAATACAATAAAAAATTTGGAAAAGTTTGTTTCTAAGTAAGATAAATCCAAATATTATAATAAAAAGGGGCTTAAGCGTTTCTACCCTTATTTTTAAGCGAAATGGAGATTTTACCCTCGTTTTTTAAATTTTATGATTTTACCCCTGCTTTTTCAAAACGAAGGGATACTCTACCCCTGCCTGTAAAGTCCCTCTAACGGTGTTAACATTTGGATAAAAGGACAATTTTGCCCATGCGTTTTTACCCCTGTTTTCTTATTATATTTGTGTTTTTACCCCTGTTTTAGATCAGCAAGTTGACATTTTGTATACAGATTTTTTAGGAAAATTTGGCAGCATTTCAGCTGACAATCCATATAAATAGAATTTAATATCACACAACAAATTAATTTCACACATATTGCATTAACGGCAACAAACCAGATCCATATAACATGCCATCCTAGTACCATATTAGATGCTAACATAGAGGTCCAAATAACATGTCAAACACCAACATATAGGTCTAAATGACATGTCAAACAAAAGTAGGAACTAGTAGTGAGTTTCCTAGGCAACTAGTAGTCAGCTACATGTCAAGCATTGAAACCCAACAAAATAGCAAGTCTCCCAGAAGTTGCTCATGTTCCCCTTCTTCCTGTTCCCCTTCCGGAAGCACTTGCCCTTTATATGAAAAAGGAGCATAATTATGTTAGTAAAATTACTAAAATACATAGTAATGTCATGTCTTACTTTGTCTCATTGTTGGACTCTCCTAGCCCCCTTCCCCTTCCCCTTCTTGTACCACTTGCACTCAACAAGAATAGAGTAAAAGCAAGTTAATATAGGTGGCAACGGTGAAATTTGCTAGAAAAATAGTAACGAACAGCAGTCATGAATCACATACATTGTCTCATTGTTTTGGACCATGATTTTAGACCACTGTCTGGCAAACTGAAAAAAGACCGCACTCTAACAAGAAGTTTCAATTCTCTGTGATTTAGCCTACAAATCATAATAGAGAATAAACATGTCAACACATCTACTAATCGCTGCTATTTTCCATCCCATTGAAACACACATCTTAGGAATTGGTGAAATACCTCGGTTCTTCCATGGTGACTATCCCGAAGCAGGTGGGAGGTAGGGGCGTAGGTCAAGGCCACCAGCAACCGAACGGCTCCGTGGGGATGTGGGGCTAGGCGGCGGGCGAGCCCCTAGCCACGCCACCGAGGGCACGTGCCGAGAGCAGTTAGGCATCCGCGACCACGAGCAGAGGGCCGAGGGCGCGCGCTGGGGACCAGTTGGCACCCACGACCGCGAGCAGAGGGGTGAGGAGGGTGGGGAGAGTGGGAGGGCGACGTGAGAAGGAGCATCGCCGCTGAGATCTTCGCCGCCGCCGAGAGGCGCGCCGCCAGGAGCCGCAACACCGGAACCCTAGGCAGCGATCGCGACTTGCGAATGAAATCGATTTCGTGCGAGTCTACCGAGTAGGAAAAGCCCACAGGGGCATTTCTGTATTTTCATCCACCAGCCTTTTTTTCTTTTTTCCCATTTAATCTGACCTTACCAACGGTGTTACAAACCAAGGTAGAGGGTGGCTTCGCTAAAAATAACGAGGGTAAAAGCACAAAGTTAAAAAAAAAAAGAAGGGGTAAAATCACCATTGAGGTTTGAAATAAGGGTAGAAACACCAAATTCCCTAATAAAAACTAATTTTACGCCAGCTACCTTACTAGTTACTAATTTTCTTCTTAATAACCTTGCTAGTTACCATCGTATGATGAGAAATCTCATTTAAACAATAGGACCCATATGGAAATTTAGAGTAAGTCCCTTTCTGTTTTGCACTAAAATCAGGAAAAGCAATAGCTGCAAAAAAAATGTTCAGGCCAAACTTCAAAAGAAGCGTGGCACATTAACATCAAGCCTTAGCCAACAAACAATTGAGTAGTCCTCTTCAAAAGAAAAACAAAAAGTAAAAAACAGCTATGCTACTAACAAGGTACAAATACGACTTTAATTTACATCATCATTCCGTTTCCATCAACTAGGTAATTAGTAAATCCTTTTCATCAGAATCTAAAGGAAGATACTAAAACTCCTCTTCCGCGATAGAAAGGGCGTGTATTCTACATTAGTGTATGTATGTATGTATCCATATATCTATAGTCAGACCATATATACAGCCTCGTCAGGGTCTTCATCCCCGATCAGTATGAGCCCCTCAATGAAGACAGGGAACATGCACCGGGTCAGCTGGCAACCGGTGGTGACCACGCCCGCTGGTGCATCGACGATGTCACAGGCATGGTGCTTCTTCAGGATGCCTATCACACTTGCTGTGTCCTCTTCTCTGATTAACCTATCAAATTTTGTTGCAATCTTAGTGAACAATGGTGCTTTAACTGTGAGAAGGCAATGTGATGATCATTTTGGAGAAAAAATAAATAGCATGACTTTCTTGTGTTTGCAATTCCAGTCTCACATCAATACTGTGACATACAGGTCTCGACTTCTCTCATCTATAAATTTCAACTTGAAATAAGTACAAATTATTGTGCAAAGTTCAGTGGGATATTTGAGGAAACCAATTTTGACTTTCTACCTATGTATTGTGATCAGTGCAATAAACTGATAACCCCAGTAGAGTTTATTATGTGTTTGGCAGTTGTAAATTGTGATGGGCTAACTCCAACCTCAAAACTGACAGAGAGGTATACTTCTACTAATGCAAACTTGGGAGATAGGGGAGGAACAGAGCAATGATTAGGCAGACAAAGATTATACATTTTGCAGGGTTTATGGCCTTTTCAATTCATTCACCTAAATTTGTGTCAACGAGGTAAACTTCTATTAGTGCAAACTTGGGAAAAAAAATTCTACAAGTATAAATGTGGGAAACTACTAGTGGGATATGAGAGGAACACAGAGATAGCAATTAGCGAGTGTGAGATTAACATAGTTTACAGGGTATATGGTCTTTTCAATTCCTTCACCTAAATTTGTGTAAGCCACTAAACCTCAAAACTACAATAGAGGTAAACTTCTACTAGTGCAAACTTGGGAAAAAATTGTACTAAACTTGGGAGGAACAAAGGAAAAAGCAATTAGCAAGAGGGAGTTTATAGGGTATATGAGATTTCAAATTTCTTCACCTAAATTTGTTGTGAAGCATCTTACCCTTCCTTAACACGCAAATCTCCATTGCAAGACAACTCGTTGGTTGCCATCCAGTTCTTCAAGTTTTGTGAGGCGGCCTTCTTGTCGCTGTTAAAGCTGATGGTTTTATATTTGATCATCGGAGTGATCATGGCGCCTTCGCCGGCACGCACATAGAATCTCTTTCCCGAGTTCCTGTCAGAGATGTAGAAGTTCGTCACCCGTGCCTGCCAAAGCGATGCCAACAAACACAACAGCCATCAGGTGCCACATCACTTGGACTGCGAGCCATATCCATCAGGTGCCAGTAATAACGAGAGTTGACCTTAGAGTGTCTCAGTTGCCACCGCCGGCGGCAGCAGCACCACCGGCCCCATCGACGGCGCTCGTACAGCTGAACGGACGTGAATACGCACCGGGCGGCGTCGTGGAAATTGGCGCCCAGCGGGTGGCGACCGCAGGTAACTTGCTGCAGGAAGCAGGACACGGCGGTCAGCCAGGTCATGTTAGAACAGAGCATGACAAATATACATATACTTCAGCAGATTAGAGTTCGTATAAGCCACTGCTTTGGTGAAGTAACAAGTTAAAGCAACGCATGCATTGCTTTGGTGAAGCAAAAGTGGTTTGGTAGTTTGGCTTCTTCAATCAAAACCATTGACCATAGCACCATACAGAAAACTCATCATCAGTTTTGATTGACATTCTTCTACGCATAAACGAGTTGAAGCAACAATTTTGACCGGAAAAAACAAAAAAAAAAATACAGGATCCTAGTCACGTTCGGAACTGCACAGAATGCAATTTTTTACTTTTTTTTAGGGAAAATGCAATTTTTTACTTGGCATGCATGGACTGGGAGAATACCGATGCAATTGTTAGCGACAGCAGAGTCGTACGTCAGATAACGGTTTTGGTAACTGTGAAGCAAGGATGGAAGGCAATAGCTGATTGATTTCGATTCGGAGATTGATTGAAGCTGAAGCAGAGCTCACCCCGGTGATCTTGACGAGCTCGCCGACGGGCATGTCCCCGCCGTGGTCGTCGAACACCGTGTCGGGGAACCGGCGCAAGAACCTCTCCGCCTCGGCCGCCGTCCGCCACGCGTTCGACGCGAAAACGGCCGCGACGGCGGCCACCGCGCCGCCCGCCGCGGTGAGGACCTCCCACCGGCGCCACGACACGAGGCAGTAGGCCCCGGCGCCGAGGGCGGCCGCGGCCGCCACGGCCACCAGCACGTAGCACGCGAACGGGACGCCGAGCCTCGCCCTCCCGCGCGCCGGCGCCAGCGCCAGCGGCGCCACGGCCGTCCCCGCCTCCTTCCTCCTGCTGCTGCTCCCCTTCCTCGACGACGACCCGACCGCCGGCGACGGCAAGGGCGCGGGGGACGGGGACGGCCCGACGAGGAGCCCCGGCTGGTGCGAGAGCTGCGACAGCGGTCCCGACGCCGGCGACGGCGAGGGCCGGTGCAGCGGGCCCGAGCTGCGGCGCGAGGAGGCCGGCGACGGCGCCTGCGATTGCGACGCGGAGATGTCGAACATCCGGCCGAGCTCGCCCGAGCGCGCCACGTCCCCGCCCGTGTACGGCGGCGTGGCGGCCGACCCCGACGACAGCCGCCGCTCGCGCTTCCTGTCCGGCGCGGGGCCGGACACGTACATGCCGCTCCCAATCTGGTGCATCGCGACGCGACCGAAAGAAGCCGCACGGGCACGACGATCTCGCGGACCCGAGCTGAGAAGTGGAAGAAGCGGCAAGGAGAAGAAGAAGAAGAGTCCAATCCACTCCCGTCGCGGCGTTGATTTGAGACGGACTCGCCGACTTTTTTCGAAAGGCACTGACTCGCCGACTAGTAGGCGACTACTAGGGCTGCTGCTTTAGGGCGCAACGTGGGCTGTGTTTAGTTCAAAAAAAAATACTATGCAAAAAAATTCCCCGTCACATCAAACTTGCGATACATAGGATACTAAATATAGATGAAATCAAAAACTAATTGTACAGCTTGGTTGTACTTTGCGAGACGAACGTTTTAAACCTAATTAGTCAACGGTTGGACACTATTTGCCAAATAAAACCAAAACGTGCTACAGTACTTTTTTTTACCCTTTTCAGGGAACTGAACACAGCCGTGGTGTCGTGATCGTCTTATCAAGAACAGAGTAGGGAGCACTGCAGCGCACGCACGCGGACACGGAGCGCAGCATAGTGCTGGGTGTGCTCCGAGCTGTTCGCTTGAGTTTTCAGCCGCTTATTTTCAGTCCGCCAGCAGTATTTTTCTCTCACAACAAATCAGTTTGCTTTCAGCCGTTTATTTTCAGCCGAGTGAACAGTACGCTTACTCGGCGCGCGTCGCGTTTGCTTGATCGCGAATTCATGCGAGGTCGGCACGACACGGCCGGATGCCATCGATCATGGCTAACGCATTCAGCACAAAGCTAGCATTTGACACGACCAAGTATTCAAATACGGCCGGAAGTGGCGGTAAAACTAAGGATCGCCAGCCACCCGGCGCGCGTTCTCGAGCTCGTCTGCCGGCGTGCGCGTACGTGGCGCGGTGGCACACGCCGTGCTAACGGCAGAGATCATTGCGCATTTTACTAGAGGTTTTAGTGTCTGTCAGTTCGCGATACTAGCTCTTTTGGCGTGGCTACTGAACTCTCTTCGAACGGTGCCATTCAGAGCGCAGAACAGCCAGCCTAACCTATACAGCTCCTCTACGCTTATCTCCGGGCAGAATCGTGGTTATTTGGCCGGTTTAATTTTTTCGTGATTTCCATGAGACAGCGACGCGTGAGAGCACTTGCACAAATTGCACGCTTTAATCGACCGGATTACCGCGCCGATGCGGTTGATCTCCAAGTGGAGGAGGAGGGGCCGAGACAACGACGCCATTGGCGACCGGCAAAGCTGCCCGCGCGAGGCGAGTCCCGCTCCCGCACGGTGCGCGCCGGCAGACGTGTCGCCGCCAGATAAGCCTCCCGGCGACGCACGTGGCCGCGGTCCGCGCCGTCCCGCCGGCCACGCGGACGACGCGTGCGCGCGGGGGCGGCCGCGGCTGCCGACAGTTGGGCGCTGCCGACGCGTGGTCGTTCATCAAGGGGGTCCTGCGGGCGGAGCGGACGGTGGAGATGCTCGGAGGGGAGGGGAGGTGATGGGGCCGTCCGGGAATAGGAATGAGAGCGGGGACGTCTCGTGACGCGGTGACGGAACGTTTCGTCGCTTTCGGAGATCACAGGTGACTCGCGGGGCCGCCGAAACACCGAATCGGACGAGTTCCGAAATATTCGGGATATTCATATAGCATTTTCGTTATTATTTAGTAAAATTTATCCAATCATAAATTAATTAGGCTTAAAAGATTCATCTCGAACTTTATAGACAAACTGTACAATTAGTTTTTTTTACCTTCATTTAATGCTCCATGCATACGTCTAAAGATTTAATGTGACGGGTGATAAAGGAAATATTTTAGGAAGTGAACACAGTCCAAGTGACAGTGGCCAGTGGGACTGGCGAGTTCACACTAGCGTCTTGCACTATTTCAGCAAGCGACCTTTTCGGTTTCAGCAGGCGTCCCGGCACCAGCACGTTCGTCCAATCCCCTCACCACCTAATGCTTAGGTGCAATCGGTGTTATTGTTCCAGTTGGGCCTGGTTTAGATGTGAATTTTTTTTTAAGAATATCACGAAAGGGGTTTTCGGATATCAATAAAAAAAACTAATTACATAGCTTACCGGAAACCGTGAGACGAATTTATTAAGCCTAATTAATCCGTCATTAGCACATTTGTTATTGTAGTACTTTAGTGTCGAATCACGGACTAATTAGACTCAAAACGTTCGTCTCGCAATTTACACGCAAACTGTGCAATTAGTTTTTTATTTGGTCTATATTTAATACTCCATGCATGTTCCGCAAAAGTCGATGTGATAGTTTTGGATGAAAAGTTTTTGGATCTAAACAAGGGTTAGGTAAAGATGAACCTAGTAGGTTTAAGGTGTTGTTACTAACTGAATGTAAATGAAAAGATACAAGACTAAGAGAATGAATCGTTGTACTCCATTGATCTATTGTTTTCAAAATTCTACCTGATGATGCAAATAGTGCCAAGAAGGGTAAGGGTTTTGTAATCGCAGGCTAATATATATGTAGGCTTCACACAAAAGCTGTATTCCGCATAGGTTAAACGATCTGGGCTAGCTCTCAAAACTCTTGATGCAGGCTGCAAGTTCTGTGATTCCAAGCCTGGCCAGAAACGTGTCTTTTTATTTGCTTTCGTCGTGCGTGATATTGATGATGGTGGAACACGTTGAAACATGAAGGAAGACAGTGCATTTTTTTGTTGCCGTAGCATAGGCAGGCCAATTAGAACGTCCTCAAAAGCGATTCAAATGAAGGAAGAACGGCATGGGTTTGTAAGTGACTAAGGAAAAGGAATAAATCGAGGACCTTCTAACATTTTAGGGTTTTCAATTCCATTCCTAAACCACAAACATAATGTGTAACTTTTTAGGCGCTAATTGGAAGCAATTAAATCTTAGTCTGAACAATTTCAACTTAAAAGCATTTTGAATGTCATTTGGAAAACTCATGAACTTGAATTGGAAATTTGAATCTCAAATATCAACTAAAAGTTTGTAAAATTAATTCGAAGTTTAATATGAACGCTTAGAACCCACCTCCTCTAGTTCAAAATATAAGGTGTCAGATGCGTGGTCTAACTAAAAAAGGTCTCTAAAATTATACTTTACCTCATAATTTCTCTTACACTGTAATGTTTATAGCAACACAATCATAACCATAAGAATTTATTTTCAAAAGTTGAATTCATTATATAATTTTCACATAACAAAATTTTATCTAGTGAGACAAATTGTTGATTAAAGATAACGATGTTTATCATTAGAAATGATGTGGTTTATCATCTGGAGTAGTTTGAAAGTTCACTGGATGAATTCAAAGGTGTACTGTATGTTTGTATTTTGCCTTGTGCCCAATTTTATCAATGCGACCAAACTAACAAAATTAGAACATGTGTGCAATTTACCTCTTTAATTCAATTGTCAGCAAGTAAAGTTTTTTGGTTCATTCGGGTATGCAGAAATGACATGATTTTTTACAACAAAACATTACATTCTTAATTGTATGTTATTTTCAGAGCATTTATTGAACATGCTCTAGGACATTCTTCAGAAAGTGCGAGTCCCACCTTGAGATGTGCATGTCATATGCGAGAGACAACAACAATGGAGATTTTCGTTAGAATAGTTGACTATCTTCTATAGACTAGTTGACTGTTATTGTTTTTGGGCAGTGTTTGGCAGGACACCTCTGGAGGAGACGGAGCTGTTTTGGAGGAGCCACAACGGCTCTGGTTCCTCTGTTTTTCACTAAAAAATGACTCTTCCTACAAAATGTTTGGTAGGGCTTCGTCGGTGGAGCTGGAGCTAGAGCCGGGGAGAAGCCCTACCAAACCGGGCCTTGGTGTTGCTTTTTGAGGGCAATCTGTTTTAAATGCAATCTAATTTAGGACTTACTAACGCCCGGACGTTCGGAGCAAATGAGCATGTCCGGATGCCTCGCGCCTGCCGTTGCCCCTAGCCCGCCCGCCCGCGCCTGCCGCTACGTCATATCGCTGCTGCACGTGCACGTCCATCCCCCGTCTACCTCGCCTCGCCCCGCATGCGTACCCCGCTCTCGTCCGCATCGCCCTGCCCCACACACGCACCCTGGCTGTGACCGCCACTCCTTCCCCTTGCCCCTCCCCCCCTTCTCTCTCTGTGCGGATGAGACCCGGGAGCCCGGATGAGGATGAGCACGCCCCTCCTGCAGGACCCCAAGCGCGTTGTGTGCCCTATCTGCCGGCCCACGGCTGGCCGCGCCCTTCCCCCAGTGCCTGGGTCATGTCCCCATGACTCTCCGAACAAACCTCTAAAACATGAAACACTTGCAACATGAAACACTTGAATGCAACATAAGTCTAAAGCAAATGAAACTTTTAAAAATACACTTGCAACATATGTGTGAAACATATACAATATCCGAATAAAACACTTGCAACATGAAAACATTTAACACAACAAAAGAATGAAACAGCTAAAACATTTGGAACATACTCTTGCAACATATGTGTGAAACATATGCAACATCCAGATCAAAACGCTTGCAACATTCATCTAAAACAGATGAAACACTTTTAAACAAATGATTGTAACATGCCTCTGAAACACTTGCAGCATATGCAACCTCCCGATCTACTTTTGCAACATTCATATGAAACACTTGCAATATACCTCTGAAATATCTGAAACATGCGTTTGCAATATACGCTTTCAGCGCAACATCTTCTTGTTGCTTGGAAATGGAGGCTTGTCGGTACATGGAGTTCACCAATATAAAGCTCGCTGGTGGCGCGAAGCTCACTGCTCTGGTGGAGAAGGCCGCGGCAGGTCCTGTGGAGAAAGCTGCGGCGGGTGCGTGCACTTGAAAAGCCCACGGTGGGTGGGAGGCGCGGTGGAGAGAGAGGAAGACGGGCTGCCGTGCTCTGGCACGGAGGAGACACTGGCTGGCCAAGCAGAAGCGCGATGGAGAGGAGGCACGGTGGAGAGCGCTAGCACCGAGGTGGCACAGCGGAGCGCGGTCGTGGAGAGTTATCGCAGCACTGCGGGTAAGGTGAGTTTTTTCTTTTTTTTAGATAGTATGGTTGGGGTGAGTGAACGAGCAGGCACCGTCTGAACGGACGAACGCCCTGTACCCAGCAATACGGATCTGATTTTGATATAATGGACGGTTGTTGACCTAACTTATAAAGAGACCAAACCAAAATTCCTTTTCTTAGAAAAACAACATGACGTGGACTTAGTAGCTCGGCTGGCTAGGTTATTTGTATTGAAAGTTCTACCCGAATTTAAGTCTTTGATTTGAGGTAGCTAGGGATGAAAACGGACGGAATTTTTCCCGTACCATCCCGTTCCGTTTTCTATATTTTTCCGTCCGTTTCCGTATTTGCGAGATCTCGTTTTCGTATTTGCGAAAGTAGAAAATGATGTTTTCCGTCCGTTTCCGAGTAATCCCGTTTTAATATGGAATAGACCCCGTATTTATTCCGTTTTTATCCCGTTTTCAATCTATGCTCAACATGTTCAACAATTACATGTCCTTATGTTATGTTAATATAACTACGAATCACCAAATATGCATGTTATGTTCACGTACATAGCATGTAAATGAATATTAAACTTTAAATATATTATTACATGACTTTATATATGTATACTTTGAGAATATTATATTATGTTATCTTAATTTAATTTTCCGGCTCTCCATCCGTATTTGTTCGTTTCCGTATGTCCGCATATTCCGATTCCGTTTTCGAACCCGCATTTTCCGAACCCGATCCCGTTTTCGCCAAAAAATATAGAAACAGAAGTAGAAATAAGGTTTTTCCGTCCGTTTTCATCGCTAGAGGTAGTGCTCGTATTTCTTTAGATTTATTTATTCTTCTCGAAATCTGAGTCTTTATATAGTGTCTTTGGCCATGTTTAGATTCCAAAATTTAGAACCGAACTTTGCATAGTAAGTGTCGCGTCACACTTTAGTAATTTTATTTTTATTTGGTAATAATTGTCCGAACATTGATTAATTAGGCTTAAAATGTTCGTCTCGCAAAGTACAACAAAACTGTGCAATTAGTTTTTTATTTCATCTATATTTAGTACTCCATATATGTGTCGGTATTTTGATGTTACGGAGAATATGAATTTTGTATAGTGAATTTAATGGCCAAACTCTGGAATCTAAACAAGGCCTTTGTACAGTGAACGGAAGAAGAAAAACGGCATGGCAACCGCTGTCCTTTTCTTTTCCAGAGAATATCCGGGATGCTTGCATGCTGCATTGCTGCTGGTCACCATGTTGCCCACTGAGGCCACAATTATTTATTTATTTATTTATTTATTTATTTATTTATTTATTTATTGCCAAGGGAATTTTAGACCAAGAATCGATGCCAAACTATGTTTTGGTTACTTTATTGTTGGGCCGTATGTCACAGGGTACAAAAGTCCGCATCACTGTGTTGGGCTCTAGATTCGACCCTTGAAATAGCCATTTGGCGTTTGCCTCCACCTTTTTGCCATCTGCCCCTTGGCCAGAAATGGCGAGATATGACAATATGGGTGTGTTTGGATGGGGGTGTAAAATTTTTAGAAGTACAGTAACTTTTTTGTTTGTATTTGATAATTAGTGTCCAATCATAGACTAATTATATTCTAAAGATTTGTCTCGTGATTTACAACCAAACTGTGTAATTAGTTATTTTTTTAACCTATATTTAATGCTCCGTACATGCGTGCAAAGATTCGATGTGACGAGAAATCTTATAAAATTTTTAGAATTTTGAAGGAAGTGAACACACCACGCATTCGCCAGAAATGGCGAGATATGACAATATGACGCATTCGCTGATGCCATACGATCGGCGGCGCGTCGTCCTTGCCACAGAACGCACTCCATGCCGACCGGTGAAAGCGCGAGTGCGCAACTACGTAGAGAGAGCGCGTGCGTATCTGCTGGCCGTGCCTTTCCCGACGCATTTTATGCTTAGCGTCTCGCTGCAGGTCATGTCATCCCAAGCTTTTTCCCTTTTTTTTCCATGGTTCCGTTGGAGATATCTCTCTCTTTCTCATGTGCCGCGGAAGCTGGGGGCGATCACCGGCCGATCAGCAGATGAGAAGCAGAGCATGCACCGATCGATCCAGGCGCTGGAAGAGACGCCGAAAAGGTGCGCCCTTTTCTGAACTGCATCTTCACGAGACATCCTTGAGCACCTTTACTCTCTCCTCCGGCCTATCCCCGCCCGCGGTCTGGAGTCAACAACACCAGCGCTTCTCACGCATGCTTTGTGGATAGGGTAGCTAGCTAACGCCGCAGCACGCAGGATTATTGCGTAGGCATCCGTCTGGGCGTTCCTTGCATCGGCGTGGGAGTTTGGGATCTTGTTTAGCTTGATGCGTGGTGAAGATACTTTGCTTTAATCTGGTGTGACCTGTAATCAAGCTTCGTGAGTGCGGCGGCGGTGGTGGCGGCGCGGCGAGCAATGCCCGTGGCGGTGGCGCGGGCGTCGTCCGGCGTGTCGCACCGTCGTCATCGATCGTGTTGGTAGCAGAGCGGTGGTACCGTCGTCCGCCGGCATGCCGTGTGCGACGTCGTGCTGCGAGTCTTGATACAGCTGGCGCCCCACATGCTCTCCTGCTTCCGGCTGCCGCGGCCGTTCGGCGGCGGCCGCGGCGGCGGCGGGGACGCGGACCAGCAGCAGGCCGCGGCGGTGTCTCCCCGGCGTGGCCCGTCGCTACCGTTCGCGGCGAGCCTGTTCGCGGCGTCCCCGTCGACGTCGGGGCGCGGGAAGAGCCCGTGGCCTCCGCCGGAGGCGGACGACATGGAGAAGAAGCGGTGGGACAGCATGGAGTCGTGGTCCATGCTGCTGGACACGGTGATGGGCCCTGGCGGCGAGGACAGCCGCAGCGGGCGGCGGGAGGAGTGGATGGCCGACCTGTCGCAGCTCTTCATCGGCAACAAGTTCGCGTCGGGCGCCAACAGCCGCATCTACCGCGGCATCTACAAGCAGCGCGCCGTGGCCGTGAAGATGGTGCGCATCCCTGAGCGCGACGAGGCCCGCCGCGCGGAGCTGGAGGAGCAGTTCAACTCCGAGGTCGCCTTCCTCTCCCGCCTCTACCACCCAAACATCGTGCAGTTCATCGCGGCGTGCAAGAAGCCGCCGGTGTACTGCATCATCACGGAGTACATGTCCCAGGGCACGCTGCGGATGTACCTGAACAAGAAGGACCCCTACTCGCTGTCGCCGGAGACGATCCTGAAGCTGGCGCTGGACATCTCGCGGGGCATGGAGTACCTGCACGCGCAGGGCGTGATCCACCGGGACCTCAAGTCGCAGAACCTGCTGCTCAACGACGAGATGCGCGTCAAGGTGGCCGACTTCGGCACCTCCTGCCTGGAGACCAAGTGCCAGGCCACCAAGGGCAACAAGGGCACCTACCGCTGGATGGCGCCGGAGATGACCAAGGAGAAGCCCTACACCCGCAAGGTGGACGTGTACAGCTTCGGCATCGTGCTCTGGGAGCTCACCACCTGCCTGCTCCCGTTCCAGGGCATGACGCCCGTGCAGGCCGCATACGCCGCCTCAGAGAAGGTTGTTGTTTGGGTTGCTTTCGTTTCCTTCTCAGCGAACTGAATCTCTTTTGTGATTGCTGATTATATTCCTGACTGGGTGTGTCCATCGATCATCAGAACCTGCGCCCGCCGCTGTCGAACTCGTGCCCGCCGGTGCTGAACAACCTGATCAAGAAGTGCTGGTCGGCGAACCCGGCGCGGCGGCCGGAGTTCAGCTACATTGTGTCGGTGCTGGAGAAGTACGACCACTGCGTGAAGGAGGGGATGCCGGTGACGGCGCACCAGGAGCTCAGGCTCTGGCGCTCCTTCGCCAAGATCTTCAGGACGGGCTGCATCACCAACAACTTGTCCATACCGGTGCATTCGTGATCCATCTCCATCCTTCCGTAACTGAACTGCTGCTGCTGTTTGTCTCTGCTCTGCTTAATCAATCATTCCACCATCCAAGAGCCTAGGAAATACTACTAGTATATCGATCTATCTGTCACAAACAAATGGCATAAAAGACGTCCGGCCGGAACCAAATGTAACTCTCGATCAAATGTGTAAACTTTATCTCTCTCTGATCTGATGATCATTTAAGCCCAAAAGAATCGACGCATGGAAACAGACAGAGCAACCATGCTACATACAGTACATCGATCGAGTCGTTCTCGACAATGGGAGGAATGCTATGCTATACACGGCGATTGATTAATTAGTAGCAACATTTCTAGGCATCACAGGAGCTCCTGGTAGCACTGGTCCAGCGTCTTCTTGGCGAAGAACTGGTTCACCTTCTGGGTGGGGTGGAACGAGTCCCAGAAGAAGTACTTGTCGGCGTCCTGGCATGTGTGGGGGCTCTTGTCGTTGCACATGTAGGACATCTCCACCTTCCCCGTCGCGCAGCAACCCTCCTCCACGTTCTCCAGCCCTGCCATGCCAATCCATCCATCATCGTTTCATCAAAAAAAATCCATCCATCATCAGATCAGCGTCGCATTGCACTGCATGCATTGGAGATCTATATCGATGTACACTACTCACCCAGCGTGGAAGGGTTGGTGATGAGGTCGAGCATGTTGTGGTACACGTCGATGTAGGCGACCTTAAGCCCCGGGTGCGCCGCCATGAGGCGGCGGAGCATGTCGACCACCTTGGCGTTGTAGTCGCGGGCCACCTGGTTGTACTCCTCGACGCAGCCGCCGCGGAGAGTGTTGAGCGTGCGCTCCAGTGGCAGGCAGCCGATGGGGCTGAGACCCGCGAAGGTGGCCCGGCGCGCGCCCAGCGCGTGGATCTCGCCCAGGAACCACTCCGCCTGCGCCACCAGGAAGTCCTCGAACTCGCCCACCGTGAACTCCGCGAACCGCCCCGTCACCAGCAGGAAGTAGTTCTCCAGGAAGTCGTTGGTGCCGATGCTCACCACGTACAGCGCGTCGGAGACGATGCGCCGCGCCCTGGCGCGGCCCACGTGCCGCCGGAGACGGCGCTTGTACTCCTTGAAGTACTCCACCTCCTTCCACAGCGGGATCACTGACTTCACGGTCGTCGTCGTTCAACCGGCCGGACCCGGGGAAGGAAACCAGACAGGTTTTATTTAGCAGTCAGCAGCAGCATCAACCACGATGGGTGCAATGCAAGTAATTAAGATCAGAACTAAAAAAAATCTGTGCAGAAATGAATTGAATAGATAGATTCTGGCTGGGAGCCTGATCTGTGCACAGTGTACATGCGATCGTCCTCTGTGGTACTGTAGATGGCTAGATTCAGAGCTTGAATGCCCCCCACGACGCTCGCTCAGGGAACAGGACAAGTACGTTTTATCCGTTCAATTCGCGCGTCAGTTCTTGTGGATCGACTTCGTGAGCTGTTGTGGCCGAGGAGGGATGATTCTCCCGGAATGGTTGGGGGCCAATGAGCAAAATCACTACTGCTCTACTATAGTTACTCTCATAATTCCACAGGAAACACCACAACAAATTCCCAAGTGCCCCACCAATAACTGATTGTGCTAGGCTGCTAGCAGTAGCTGGATTTAATAGTGCATGGATGAACTGTTCCATAGCCTTAGATGTCAGTACAAACTAATGGAAGGGAGAGATGATTTCATTTCAGAGAAACAATACCATTTACCACCAGGGTTTTTGGAAGTAATCATTTCTGTCCTAAAATAAGTACACTTCTATGATATTTTCAAGAGATCAATGTAACTATAAAATTACATATAAGCAAGAAGAAGAAAGACAAGATAAATAAAGTGGCACCCACTGGTGCTCAAGAACAACCGATTGCTTGAGGCTGCTAGACTGTATCAAGTATTCAAGTTGTTTGGTCGAGTTGGGTTGTTCGGGTTGTTGCATCAGTTGTACATGACAGAGTTTGGTAACAATGACACATTATGACACTCTTACCCTACGTAATATGAGGAAGATTTGGCATAGCCTGAAAGCCAAGGACGACCTTCAACGATCACCTTCGAGATAAGATCATGTTGTTGTGGAGTCGTTTATTATGCTAGTGCTCGTGAAAGGGATTTTCTTTTCCTCGCTAAAAACCGTGGGTTGTTTTTATTCGGTCTGAGTTATTAGTTGTATAGTGTTCAGCCAAGTTGTTTTTAGAGCGAATAGTGGAGTTGAGAGAACTAGTTGGTCAATCATGGTACCAAAGTTATGAGGATGGGGTGCGTGTGCACCCCTATTAGTTATATGGTTTTTGGGCCCAGTTTTCAATAAATAAAACAAGGCTAGCACTTAATTTATTTTTATTCTTCTAACAAAAATTGTGGTGCTAAACATTTTTTCATCCTTTTAAAAAAAATTACATATATACTCATATCTCTATTTAGTTTTTTTTTCAAAAGACCTCGATATATGTTGACATGGTTCCAAATAAGATCTACAACTTTGCAACGATTGTTTTTATCTGACATCCTTTAGAGGCTCAAATATTCATTTTAAGTTTTTTAACATTGAAATTCATTTTTTAACATTTTTAAACTACCTCGGATGTTGACGTGGTCCACACAAAAGTTGTAGGCCTCAATATGCTCTACACCTTCTAGTTGGCAATCTTTTTGTCATGGTTGTTTAGAGGCCCAAATGTTCATCTTAAATTCTTACTTTTTGAAATTTATTTTGCTCTTCAATTTTTCAAATGACCTATGATGTTAATATTGTCCATACCAAAGTTGTAGATCTCAACATGATATATAACTTTTTAGTTGATAACTTTTTTATTTGAGATTATTTAGAGGTTCGATTTTTTGTTTTAATTCTATAGTTATGAAATTCAATGTTTTGAATTTTTTTCACAATATCATATGAAGACATGAATTATACCAAGTTTTCGTACTCAACAAGATCTAAAACTTTCTAGTTGAAATTGTTTCAGACCATTTAGGAGTCCAAATATTCAATAAATATGACATGGCTAAAAAAACGAAGACGGGTGGGGTCCATACGTCACATACGTACCACATCAGCCAAAACCATCTTCAAAACTACCTTGGACTATTTTAGCGGTAATGCTATGATTAGGGATCCGAACGCCGAACACTGCGTGGCTTCACGCCGTCCACGTATTCACAAATATTTGATACTCCCACGACGCCCCCCCAAAAAAAAGCACCCACTCCGCAAGCTGCCAACCGCAAGCCCCACGAACGTTCCGCTCTCCTCCTTCATGGCCGCACCCCAGCCTCCATTCCCCCTGCCTCCTGCTCCTCACCGTGGCCCTTGCCGCCGCCACGACCTTCGTCCTGCGCTCGTCCCTCACCGTCGTGACTGCGACGTCTGCTACCACGCGGGCGCTCTCCAAACTCCCCCAAGCCCATGGTTTTGCTCATCTCCTCGGATGGCTTTCACTTCGGGTACCAGTACAAGGTCCCTCTTTCGCACATCCATCGCCTCATCGCCGGCGCTGGCGTCCTCCTCATCACCTCCTCCTGCGGCCAGAGATGGCAAGGGCACCGTGGCCATGCCGTACTTCGCGACCGCCTCGAGGCTTGCCAAACATGGCGGGCCATTCACTAGAGTGTCGCGCCAGACATGTTGTAAGCGTATGTTTCAAGTGTTTCAGGGGTTTCAATGCATGTTGCAAGTGTCTCATGTGGATGTTGCAAAAGTAGATCGTGATGTTGCAAGCTTCTGTTCCAAATATATATTTCATCTGTTTTTTCAGACGTATATTGCAAATGTGTTTATTTGGATATTGCATATGTTTCACACATATGTTGCAAGTGTTTTATTGGATGTTGCACATGCTTTTGCAATGGCTTCTCAAGTGTTTTCAGGTATTTTTGCAAGAGTTTCAGACGCATGTTTTTTAAGTGTTTCATCTGCCTTCAGATGTATATTGCAAATGTTTCATCAGATTGTTTCAAAAGTAGATCGGGTGTTGCTGCTGGGGACCCACCTGCCGCAGCAGACGTCTGGGCGGGGGAAGTAGAGGGGGGGCGTGATCGATCTCCGTGTGGGGTCAGGAGGCACATGCGACATTCGGATAGGCATGGTCCCCCACGTGGGCACGCAAAACGGAGTATAGGCGTGGGCATCCGAACGCGCGTGTCCATCCGGACGTCCGGCTGCTAGCATTGCCACTATTTTAGGGGGTAATTTGTCCAACTTTAAAAATTAAGAGGGTATGTTGTCTGATATTCGAGTTCACAGGTGTTTTTTAAATTCGACAACAATTTGAGGGCGGCATATCGAACTTTACTATTTTGTTTAACAACGGCTACAACTTAATGCTTATTTCACTGGTGGAGTACCCGTTGCCCGTCGTCCATGCACTGGCTTCTTCATTGATCTTGTGTTCTTCTCCAATAGCGGCAGTTGGGGCTTATTGGTGGAAGACCCCCCTTCTCTTTTTCTAAATTTCCTTTTATTTTTGGACCTTCAAAACTAGGGGCCTGTTTAGTTCTTGCCGTGGGATGCCGCGCCTCAGCTGCGGTCGCGCCGTAATTGCGGCGTCGAATTCGGCTGCCGCAACTGCGGCAGATTGTGGCCTCGCAAATGAGCTGCAGGAGTGGGTTGCGGCCGCAGCATGCCGCAGATTACGGAAGCAAACCAAACACTTGCCTCGTCTATGGCGCAAAAAGTGCGGCAAGGTGCGGCGTAGTTTGGTAACCGACCAAACACTCTACTTGAACTAGGCCTTGTTTAGATGGCCAAAATGAGCCAAAAATTTTTGTGCAGTACCCATCGCATCGAATCTTTAGATGTATGCATGGAGCATTAAATATAGTTAAAAAAATAACTAATTGCATAATTTGTCTGTAAATGTCGAGACGAATCTTTTGAGCCTAGTTAGTCTATAATTGGACAAATTTTGTCAAATAACAACGAAAAATGCTACAGAAATTTTAGCCAAAAATTTTTGGCATCTAAACAGGCCCTAAGGCCAGATCTTCGGGAGGTGAGAGTACAAGGCTTGAACAGAAAGCAACACAGCGAGGAAGGCTTGAACAGAACGCAACACAGCAACGCCGGCAACCATTCGAATTCGACGCACTAAATGTGGAGGTTTTAATGCATTCAATTCGCGGGTCAGTTCCTGTGGACTTGTGGGCTGTTGTGGCCGAAGAGGGATGTTTCTCCCGGAAAGGTTGGGGGCCAATGAACAAAAATTCTACTACTGGTCTACTATTAGTTACTCTCATAGTAATTCCACAGGAAACACCATAACAAATTCCCAAGTGCCCCACCTAGAGCAACCATAATGTATATGGGCTAAGTAGTCCATATGAACAGTTTTTGTGTCAGTGGACTATAGCTATTGTTATCTCCACAATGTTTCAGCCAACAAGTAGTCCATAAGGTGGGTCCCATATAAGATAAAAAATTATTTCTCTTTACAATCCTGTGCAAAACCAAGAAAGAGAAAGAGAAAGAGGGGAGTGAGAAAAAATAATATTTTTTATTTCTTATGGGTAGTCCATAAGCTTATGGGTACCTTTTGCTATGGACTACCCTATAGACTGATCTCACAATGTTTCAGCTACCTGATAATAAATATTTTAATCCTATGGACTGCCTTATGACAAACATTGCGGTTGCTCTGCAGCTTTAGCAAACATTGTGCATTTGTGCTAGGCTGCTGCTACCTGTAGCTGAATTTAGTAGAGCAGCGACGAACTGTTCCGTAGCCTCTTGAGCACGTGATTAGATGTCAGTACAAACTAATGGAAGGGAGAGATGATTTCATTTCAGGGAAACAACGCCATTTACCACCAGAGTTTTTGGAACTAATTCTTTCCATCCTAAAATAAGTACTGCACTTCTATGACTTCTTACGAGATCGATCATTGTAACAAAAAATTTTCGAAAGATCGATCATTGTAACAAAATTACATATAAGCAAGAAGAAGAAAGGCAACCTAAACAAAGTGGCACCCACTGGTGCTCAAGACAACCGATTGCTTGATGTGCTGCTATACTGTGTTAAGTTGTTTGATCGAGTTAGGTTGTTCAGGTTGCATCAGTTGTACATGATGGAGTCCACTGCGACGCGACGGCGACCGGACTTTGTCTCGACGGGGCGCTCCACATCTGTGCCGCGCTGCTGCACCCCGCCCACCCCGGAGGAGCGCCCGCCCGCGCCAGAGGCCAACCTGAACGTCACCGCGCCGGAGCACGACACACCGGACGCCCGGGAGACGCGGCTGCTCCCCGAGCTCGTCGTGGTGCCTCGCTCTGAGGAGCTAGAGGCCGCGGAGCGTAACCTCCGACTGGCGTTGGTCGCCGTCATCTCCGGCACGCGCCCGCCGGTGTCCCCCGAGATGGTTCGGGCCTACCTCGCCAACTACTTCGGAATTGTTGATGTTCTAGTGGCGCGCCATGAACCAGAGGATTTCATCGTCAAGTTTTCGCGACCCGAAGACAGGGAATCGGTGCTACGTACGCCCGTGCCCAACGCGCCCTTCCCGCTGATCTGGCACCCTTGGAGGCGGATGTCCCTCGCCTCAGCGGAGTCCTTTAGCTTCCGTGTGTTGGTTGCCATGCAGGGCGTCCCCCTGCACGCGCGAAACAAGTCGGTGGCGCAGGCCATTCTGGGCACCGCCTGTGCCAACGTCGAGTTACCAACGCCTGATGCTGTACCAGCTAATGACGAACGCGAGTTCTTTGTGGCCGCATGGTGCCGTCACCCGACACTCGTCCCGGAGGAGAAGGAAATTTTCGTCCCTGAACCCGGTGTGCGCCTACCTGGCAACACCCTGGCCACCGAGGCCGGTGAAGTCATCCACAACAAGTTACCTGGGCTACGTTACTTGATACGACTACAGGTCGTCGAGTACCAGGATTGGGCCACCCCGCCACCATCCTCGGGTGATGACGGATTCCATGTACGAAGGGACGACAATGACGAAGACGTCCCTGATGATAGCAACTTCAACAGACGACATCCAGTCCTCGACACGGGAGTGGGCGCCTACACCGGCCCCGGCTTCCGGACCTACAGGCGCTCGGCAAACGGCGGGGGACCCCGCCTCGGTGGGCGACGCAGGATGACATTTAGGCCGCGCTGCACGATTCTCATCGGCAATGTCCCCTGCCCAATACCTCCGGCTACCCAGCTGCACAAGCTGATCACTACTGACGCCGTTGCAGTCGAGGCTCACCGAGCGCTCCTGAAGGCTGAAGCACCAACCGGCCCGGATACTACCGACTTGGACGGTGCCTGGGCCATCGACGCGCCCGACGCTGGCAGGGTGGCGCTAACTGCAGGGGACGCGCCACCTAACGTGGACGCCGCACCTGATGTGCATCGGGTCCAATCACCTGCCGGGGGACAATGCAATGCCGAACCTCTCGATGATCCCTCCGCTACCCAACGCGTGCAAGATAATTGCCATGGTTTCATCGGGAGTGAACTTAACTCCGACCTGTCCTTATTTGAGGGGGGGCGTCAGCCGACCATGGCTCAGCAAAGCTCTGCGCATCTCGGATTCATTGGGTCCATTCTTGAGGTTGATCACTCCCTGCTCACGGGCACGACCTTCACGCGCTCTGTTGCAGGCCCTGATCCTCAGACGTTGGTCCGCACGGAAGCCCAGAACAGGTCCTCTCCCTCGTTCGACGTCTGCGCCTACGAGGGACTGCTACGCGCCCCGGATACACACCCTCTGGCCATGCCCAGAGAGGAGCCTGCTGCGCCCGCTGCGCCCGCTGCGCCTGGGAATCATCCGCTGCACCACGACCCCGCTGCGCCTGGGTACCAGCCGCTGCATGACCCAACTTGCGACCGGCTGCAGAACGTCCACGCTCCGCCCTCGACCACCGACCAGTTGCTGAATGTGGACGTGCCTGCCTCGCCTCACTCCCCGCAGGCCACGGCGCATTCCACTACGGCCGACCTGGACACGGGTGTTCCCAGCACCGTGGATGAGGATGACGCCGGGCGATGTTCGTCCGGGCGCTCAAGCTGCCGGTCCTGGAACCCCTGGTGCAAACGCCTCCGTGCCCACGCCGGAGGTGCCGCGAACGTCGCAAACCGGCCAGTGTCATCCCCCGCCGTAGCGACAGGCTTGCTGGCAAGTCTCCGTTCAGAGACCCCAACCCTGAGAAACAAGCCAAGCGCGTGCTCGTAAACAAATGGGAAGGCAAGCCGAACGGCGCCAACTCTAACACGCCGGACAGCAAGGTGGCCGAGAAGTTCCACTCAAACTTCGCCGAACCCGTCCCAGACTACAAGTGGGAGGCCATGCGTGAGCTCCTCATCTGTCAGGCCCCGGAGGGGCAGTCTGGTGAGATGTCGTGTTGAGCCCTGCTCCCGACCCCGTCGCACAACCATTCCACGATGAGTGCCAATCACATCGTCGTCTGGAATGCCCGCGGGCTCAACAGCCGCGCGCGGCGCACTGCTGTGAGAGACGTTGCCGAACAACAGCGCACATCCATCATCTGCCTCCAACAGCGTCGCCGGGGGAGCGCACGCACCTTCGATCGGCGAACACTCTCCACGCAGCTGCTGCTCACCAGCATTCAGGAGGAGGGTGACGCCTGGGTCGGCGCAGGCTTTCGCAGCCTGGGGCTGCTCACTGCCCTTATCACTTAATCGGCACTGAGCTCCCCTCTTTCTCCGTCGCACAAATAGTTTCCTCCGTAGTACGACCAGGTCAACCCACCACTAGTTGGTGCTTTGTCTTAAGTGTTTACTCCGGGTAGCGGACGGCCCCACGCCGTGCTCTTCCGCGGAGCGTGTAAAACCTCTCCTTCCACTTAATGAAGCACGTGCTATAGCACGCTTTCGAAAAAAAAAGACACGTTAGTCTTACCTACGTAATATGAAGAAGATTTGGCATAGCCAGTTATTAGTTGTATTGTGTATTTTTAGAGCGAATAGTGGAGTTGAGAGAACTAGTTGGTCAATCATTATAGCAAAGTTACGAGGATGGTGTGGGTGCGCCCTCTTTAGTTGTGTGGTTTTTTTGGGCCTAGATTTTAATTAAGGCCTTGTTTAACGAATCTTGCGGCACATACATGGAGCATTAAATATAGACAAAAAAAACTAATTGCACAGTTTAGTTGGAAATCGCGAGATGAACGTTTTGAGCCTAATTAGGCCATGATTCGACACTAAAGTGCTACAGTAACAAATGTCCTGATGACGGATTAATTAGGCTTAATAAATTCGTCTCGTTGTTTCTAGGCAAGCTATGTAATTAGTTTTTTTATTAGTATCCGAAAACCCCTTCCGACATCGCACAAAACATCTGATGTGATATTTTTCCAAAAAACTTTTCACCAACTAAATCCACCCTAAAAAAACTAGTTCGCAATCTTTTTGTCATGGTTGTTTAGAGGTCCAAATGTTCATCTTAAATTCTTACTTTTTAAAATTCATTTTTTTTCTTAATTTTTTCAAGTGACATATGATGTTAATATGGTCCGTACCAAAGTTGTAGATCTCAACATCTATAACTTTTTAGTTGATAACTTTTTTATTTGATATCATTTAGAGGTCTAGTTTTTTGTTTTAATTATATAATTATGAAATTCAATTTTTTGAATTTTTTGAACAATATCAGATGGAGACATGCTCTATACCAAGTTTGTAGTACTTACTGAGATTTAAAACTTTCTAGTTGAAATTGTTTGACCATTTAGGAGTCCAAATATTGAATAAAAGATGACATGGCTAAAAAAACCGAAGACACGTGGGGTCCATATGTACCACATTAGCCAAAACCATCCTCGAAACTACTTTGGACTATTTTAGGGGGTAATTTGTCCAGCTTTGAAAATTAAGAGGGTACGTTGTCTGATATTCAAGTTCCAAGGTGTTTTTTAAGTTCGACAACAATTTAAGGACGGCGTATCGGACTTTACTATTTTATCATAACAACGGCCACAACTTTTATGCTTATATTTCACTGATGGAGTACCCGTTGCCAAACTTTTTTACCCCATTAGTTCCAAATTATAAATCGTTTTGGAACCACCTACGTCCCCCTCCCCCCGAGCGTCCCCCAACGGGCGACTCGGGGGGCGACTGCGCCGCCACCGAAGCCCCCTCCCCCACGGCCTCCCTCCGGCCGTCGTCGCTACCCCAGCCGTGGTGGCGGCGGCGGCCAACGGCGATGGCACTCAAGAAGGTGCCCCACTCGCGCTCCCCCTCCCTCCACCCCCAACTTCTCCTACCCCCCTCCACCACTCCCCTCCGGTGGTTCGGCGGCGAACGGCGGCGGACGCCGGTGCACAGCCGGATCCGGGGCACTGCCACCCAGATCCGTCCTCCCCTTGCCTCAGCGGCCGGATCCGCCCCCTCCTCGCCTGGTCCTGTGGACGGGCGATGGTCGGCCGGCGATCTAGCGCTCGACGGCGGCCGGGACGGTTCCACTGCGGCAGCCGGCGCCTCCTACTCCGGCAACTCGGTGGTGGTGGCGACGTGACGGATCCGGGGCCGCCTGGCAGCCAGACGGCGGTCGGCCAACACGGTGCCCCTCCCCCCACGCTGCTGCGCTCCTGGGCGCGGCGCGACCGACGGCCGGCGTCCCTGTGGCTGGCTGCGACGGGTGCTGGTGTGCCCCCTGGCTGGCCGCGGCGGGCACGTCCAGCCGCACCCCGGCGCCGCCCGGTGCTGCTTCGGCTGCCGACGCGGTGGACCGGTCCAGGCATGCCCTGTTCGACGGGCTCCTGGTGGCCGGCGGGCCCCTCGTGGACGGCCCCACTGCTTACGGCGCCGACGGGCTCTCGTCAGCATGGGTGCCCGCGGCCGTGCCTGTCGGCAACGGCCTTCGACCTAGCGTCGACGGGGGCTGTGTCCGGGTGGCCTGGCACGGGCGCCACCCCCGCCAACACCTCCCCGAGTTGATGGCGGCCTCCTTTCGGCCTGCTGTCCTGGGGTGAAAACCCTGCCCTCCCTTGGGCGGACGACGGTGGCGCGCCAGCGTCGTAACCTTCTTGGAGGCGTCGTCTAGTGCTCGGTCCGTCGGTGGGGGTCGCCGGGGGTGCATGGTGATCTGAGCGAAAGCTCAGTCCGGCAGTGGCCGGACGGACGACGATGACGCATTCGGCGCCACACACCTCCCTGGAGGCGTTGTTCTTGAGCCCCATGCCCCTGTGCCACGCTCGTGCTCCTATTGCTGTCGCTCCTTCGTCATCCTGGCCGTTGTGCTTCATGTCCTCTTCACTTTGGTATGTCTAGCTAGTGCCTACAGCCGTAATCGTCGCTTAGGCCCCCTCTCACGCTGCTGGGAGTGTGTTGGCCCCATCTGCGGATGCTTTGCCGCGTTGATGGTCTCGTTGCTTGGGCGGATGCTTCGCCGCCGGTGTCGCTTAGGCCCCCTTGCATGCAGATGCTTTGCTGCTGCGAGCGTGTCGGCCCCATCCGCGGATGCTTTCCCTCGTTGATGGTCCTTGTGCTTGGGTGGATGCAGCCACCATTCGTTCTAGCGGATGCTTTGCCGCTGTTTCATCTTCGGCTTCACTACGCGGCTACCTAGGTGTTGAGTCCTTTTGTACTAGGTTCAGTTAGCGAGGGTGGTCAGGTGGAGGTTCCCCCCTCAGGTTTCTTGCTTTGTGTTTGTGTTGGGGACTTCGTTGGTAATCCATGGATTACTTACGATTCTTTTGTATCGGTTACTTGCCGCTCTTCCGGCCTTCTTCTTAATGCAAAACGCGTGAAGTCGCGATTTCGAAAAAAAAAGTACCCGTTGTCCGTTGCCCATGCGCTGGCTTCTTCATTAATCTTGTGTTCTTCTCCAATAGCGGCAGTTGGGGCTTGTTGGTGGAAGACCCCTTCTCTTTTCTGAATTTCCATTGTTTTATTTTTGTTTTGTATTCCAAGAGTAGATACTTGAATTCAGGTCAGATCTTCAGGAGGTGAGAGTACAAGGCTTGAACAGAACGCAACACAGCGAGGAAGGCTTGAACAGTGAAGATCGTAGCGCTGCAGATTTAGGTCGCTACAGGTCTGCTAACCAACCGTGCTACACTGGAGTTCATGACGGGTCGGCCGCATGCAGCCTGAAAGAAAGTGAAAGCAACGCCGGCAACCATTCGAATTCGACGCACCAAATGCGGAGGTTTTAATGTCTCTGCAGTTGGTTGCCAAGAGGAAGAAACCAAGAAGGCTGTTGCAGACCAAAAACAGCGATGCGTCACGCATTAGCAACGCCCCATGGTTAGGTTACTAGTAGCAGTCTAGCAGAGGAGACTGACAAGGACCATTGGTCAGCGATCAATAATTCTCTGGACCCTAATGTGATCGTCCGTGCAGTGTAATCAAGGATTCAAGGTTTGAAATGCTCCATTTCTTGAGAAGAACAGAGACTGGAAAACTCAAGGATCTCTGATCTCTGGTCTCCCCTTGCAGTCGTGCAGTGCAGAGCGCAAGGATCTCTGATCTCTCGGCCGAAATGGCAACGACTGTTTCTGTTTTTTTTCCTTGTTGTAATTGCTAGTAGTATAATCTAGTTTAAACATGGCAATTGTGTGCTCCAGTAATTAAGCAAGGCATCCATGTGATTCGGTAGGTGGCGTACCAGGACGCCGGCGGTCTTGTTGTCGAGGCCGGTGCCGACGGAGGCGAAGCAGACGCCTTGGGCGAAGTCCTGGATGCCGTAGGCGGGGTCGAGGTAGGCCGGGACCAGCGGCGGCAGGCCGAGCGCCTCGGAGATGAAGTCCGGCGGCAGGCGGCCGTTGCAGAACCGCCCCGTGGGGTGGGCCCCGCCGGCCATGTCGCGCCCGTACGGCGGGAAGTCGCTCTTCAGGATGGTCCCGATCCCGTTGTTGTTGCCCGTGTCCACCGTCGAGTCCCCGAACACGATCACCGCCGGCACCGCCTTCGGGTTCGGCGGCGACGGATCGGCGCGGCAGCAGAAGCAGGACAGGGCGAGCATCAGGAGCGCCGCAGCATGCTGCAGCGGCACGCTGGCCCGGCGATGGCCGCCGCTCGGGGACGCCATTACGGCGGAGCAGCGGCGGAGGTGGGTGGCTGGCTTCCCTGCACGCCGGGGTGCTCGTGCTTGTACGGTTGCAAGGCTAGCTGCGCGGCCTGCGGGCGTTGTCTGGTGACTGGTGGTGCTCATTAAATAGCAGAGGCCGCGAGGCGGCGGTGGGTCCTCCTTCCCCGCCGGGCTGACGAGTGACGAGCGCACCGTACAAAGTAACCGGTGGGGCTTTCAAAGTTACGTCAAGCGACGCATGATCGGACGCTTTGTTAGATGGTGAGATCCTGCTTCATTGGGCGCTCCGAAAAGGAAAAGTAATTGCACGACCACAAGTCGCGGGCGAACGCGGAGTAGCTGGGGAAATGGTGGAGACTGGACGAGAATGTGAGCGCTAGGTGTATGCACGGCGCAGTTGTGGATACCATATGCACAGATTTTTTTTCTCCCCAAAATGCATGGTCCATGCTTCTGATTTTGTTGTCCAGAATTCGTTTGACCCTCGAAAAAAATTCAACAACATAAGTACTATGCAATGGTTGGGTGTTGCCAATGGATCAGAAGATTTGATTTGTGGTTGAGGCACATATGAAGTAGATGTCAAATTACCTTTTTCAGCATCTAAAACATAAATATGCTTGTTGCTACCGAAAGGCTGCTTCTCCGGTTTGGTTTCCATAAACTTATTCATATGCTCAATCAAACCATTAAATTTGTTATTACATAAGCACTAACCACATGATTAATCATATTCCCAATATTTTGTCCAAGTGCGGACTCTGTACTCACATTGTCTTTTTGTCTCAATTCGTAGAGGACCGATGGCCCCATTTTTTTTTATATATATTTGTGACTCGATCTGCCTTGCCTGTCTATGGAGAAGTGTGATAAGAAGTGTCATCATTCTTCCTGCTTGAACTGTTTTGTGTGCCGCTTCTCTTTTTTTTTCATCAACATGAGCCATGTGCTCTTCAAGTGTCCTCTGCTCATCAGCCATGATTTTTCGTCCTGTTCTGCAGCACTATTTCAGCAGTACTTTTTAGTGAACGAACAATATTTTTCTCTCACAAGAAATAAGTATAAGCATTAGCATAAGCCAAATTTCAGCGAAACGTGTCCAGATGATATTGTCGGGGTCAAATTCTTCGGGCTTGGGGATCTCGCTACCTAACGTGGTTGTCAGTTGTTGTAGATGTATGTTGATCTCCGTCCGTAGTGGAGCTGCCAAAAAGTGGATTGAAATCGAAACACACCGTAACACACGAGCATACCCCTCGTGCAGCCATAGAGGCGCTTCTCGTAGCGTCCCTGCGAAAACCGTATCGCCCCACGTACAATACCAGACCACCCGATTTGGTTGGGCAGACCAACGAATGCTCATCCAGGAGGGACCGCATTGGGGCAAGCGCACTTTGGGTTACCCTAACGTCAATATGCTAGTTATTGAGACTACAAACATCATAGAGACGAAGGAAGAACATCAACTTAGGGTTTGGATAAGTGTAGGTCAAAAAAGAGTAAAAGAGATAAAAGTTGTATTGATTGACTGATTGGACGTCTTAGTTGTCCTTGATAGTTTGTATTTATTATAGGGTGGAAGGTTTATCCTTGAGTTAGAGTCCAAATACACCAAGATTTATAATTAAAATTGACTCAAACTCGATTTAGACTCCCCCTCGCCGACCATCCGGTATGCAATACTAGATCACCTGGTTTTGTCGGGGAGAAAATTGTCCAGAGACCATGATTCTAAGATCCGATTCCAAATTAGATGTTCTGTATATGTATTTCGATTGTCTCAATAATTCCTCAACGGTGAGGACCAAACTTTTATCTACAGAAGAATCTCCCGGTTTTTTCCAGATTTGTCAATTTAATTTGGAGCCGTCGCTTTCGTGATGGCTTTGGTGCGCCTCTCATGCCTTGATTGCTTTGCCCGATGGATCCATCCATGCATCCACATGCGTCCCTTAATTCCCCAGGCCAGTTGCATGGATCGTGACTGAAACTGGCAAGGCGGCAACCACATCTTTCCAGCATGAGACTCAGAGCCCCCACCAACTAGTCCAAGCTAAGTAAGGCCCGAGAGCATGAGCAACAACAAGCAGCCTCCAGCAAAACGGAACCGATCGAACAAACAACGATATCAATGATGATGCAGCGTGTGCGTGTACGCGCCGTGCGGCGCCGCACCAACTGCGTGAGCAGGAGACACGGCGGTGGCCGGTGGGTGTGGGTGGTGTTGGTTTCGCGTCGCCGTCAGCCCGTCAGGGCTTTGATTGTGCTGTTACCAGTTTAAGTGGGGGTCCTAACGACAGAAGCAAGCAGGACTTGCGTGTCCACTGATCCACCACTGCACGCCCGGCGTCCATGGCCTGCTGGATGTCATGTCCATATGAATACGATGCTGTCTACGTGCAAATCAGGCTATAGATGCATTGCATGGACCACCAAAAGGCACCCAGCAGATCGTGCTCGTGTAAAATTTCTTTTTCCGGTCTCTTTCGTTTCATTCATGGAGTCAAAGCGCTGCCCCGGATGCACGATCGGACGGGCAAACCGTGCTGGGGACTGGGGTTTATGGTCATGTCATACGGCGATAGTCAGTGCCCACGCATGCCCCATGGCTGTCTGTTGATTAGTAGTGCGCATTCGGAGTTTCATCGTTGGTGCAAAATTTCATGACTGAAGAGTAGTAATGGGAAATGAAGGAGAAAGCTAGGCTAAGTGACGACCTTCTCTCTCGATCTACAGACAGGCGTAGGGAGAAAGCTAGCTGCAAAAATCAAGAGGATCTCCTCGCCTCTCTTTCTCAACTCCGACGAGGTTAGAGTTAATTATAGGTACAGTTTGGAGCGGAGAGTTTCGTCAGGAAAGATGGTAGGAGCCTGTCTGATATGGATTTTTAAATGGCTTCAGGAGCTGTGTTTGGTGCACATGTCACCAAAAGATTTTTTTGTCAGCTCCACTCATGGGGCTCTATATTTTGCGATTTCACATGCGAACAGTGTCAAGCTCAGCAGGAGAAAACCGGCTTTCACTGGCTCGTATGAAGGCCCACAGATCAAGGTACGAAATTGCCCCTCTAGTTTAATAGAAATCACATAGGTTTTGCCACAGCCTTCCCACATCCCTCACGCAAGGTATAGCTGGACTCACGTGGCTTCTGTTCAGTCGTTGTGACTATGCTGCATAACCAAACCACTAATAATTGCTTGCCATTCGTATTATTTTTATTTCAAGAACATTCACATATTAAATATATGTAAACATACAAGTCATTACACCAATTTAGAAAGCAAGTGGCATATTGGACATTTTTTCTCTCTTCATGACCCGACGGAGAAGCTGCTCAGCCAAGCGTTTTTCTAAAACAATCTTAGCTCCATCAGAAAAATCACCTCTGGCTGTTTTGGCCATAGTCAGAGTTATACCAAAGGTGCCTTATGGCATTAAACGGAAAGACGGGTAGACCTCAGCGGCAGTGGTGGCGGGCTTGGGATGGGAATGGGAACATGGCTCTTTCCTCATGTTTATCGCCTATCGAGCTGGTATACAGCCCAGGGCTTCCCTCTATGCTATGATTGCTGGTTTGCTACCGAGCAAAATCTAGTGAGGTGCAACCTCTGATCATCAATGCTAGTAGAAAGCCTAGAAGGTTGCCATTCGGACAAGAAAGAGAAGAGATCCGTTCCAAAAATACAAGTGACACGGGCCTCCAATTAAATGCCCGATCGAAACTTAGCTTTCTCCTTTCTGAAAAGGTTTTAGCTAGCTTTCGCCCTACTAATTTCAGCCATGTGGTATGTCTTCAGGTCTTGTATATATACAGCATTACAGCAAAGTATAAAGTTGAGGAAAATCTGTTGGAGTTCTTTCCCGTGGCTAAAATTAGCGAGGTAGGGAGGCCGTCCATCTGTTTCTTCTCCCTCAAAACGAGGGACACCACCCACAAATTGGCAAGAGCAACGTTCGTGGTGCCTCCTCTACGGTAGCTGTTGAGCCTTGCAGACCAACCTCTCCTTAAAATCGCCGTTAATGGCCCCGCATTAATTCCCAACGCCGCTCCTGCCATCACTCCCTTCCATCCGATCGCCTTCGTTCCTACATTCTTCTTTATTATTGCCATTTCTCGCACTGCCCGGCAGGCGGGGTCATGAGCAACCAACCAACCATGGCGGCGGCGGCGCCGCCCGTGCGCGCCTGGGTGGTGGTGCTGGTGCTGGTGCTGGCGTGCGCGCTGCTCCAGCTGCGGCCGTCCGACGCCGCGGCGCCCGCTCCGCAGGCCGCGGCCGCGGTGTCGTCGGGCGCCGCGAAGCCCAAGTGCGTGGCCGGCGCCAAGAACGACAAGGCGTGCCGCGTCGGCGCCGTGGACAACCCGGAGAACCAGGAGGAGGAAGGGTCCAGCGTGACGCTCAAGGCGCCCGCCGCCGCGCCCGACAGCGACGACGACGACGGCAGCGACTACAACGACCCCGACGTGCCCAACGACGACCAGCTCATCGTCGTCGGCCACTGAAGCTGCCGCGCGCCCGCCGGCCGACCCCATGGATTATATCATGCATGAAGATTGAAGGGGATGGATCGGACCGGCCGGTTAACGGATCGATCACTCGGTGTCAATTCGTGATCTTGACCGGTCGAAGCAGATGGGACTTGCATGTTTGTTTCGTTGTTGCATTGATTGTTCCTTGTTAACTAGTAGTGTGTATGGTAAAATCGGTTAACGCTTATTAATCACCAACTGTGCTGTGAACTTGCGATCCTTTATCCTCTGTTGATTGAAGCAATCCCCTCTCCTGTCACAAATAGGATTTCATTTTCTTGTCTGATTTCAAATTGAGAGGGTGCTCTCCGTGCAAATAGGATTTCATTTTCAAATTGAAAACTATGACGTCAACGGTTATATTACATTTTAGGGCTCCTTTGGAATGCATGAATTTCATAGGAATTTTATAGAAAATTCACAGGATTCAGTTCATTTTTCACAGGAAAAACGTAGGACCAGAAAAAAAAAATCCCGCATTCCAAAAGGAGTTTGGAATGCCAGTTTCAAAATCTTACTTATATTTGAATCATTGGGTCCCGAAGAAGGGACAGTGGAGGAGGACAGGGGAAGGAGACACGTCTTCGTTAGATTGATGCTAGTATAAACTAGTTCACACAACAAGGGACTTTCGAGTTTGAAAATTTATTATTTTTTCAACACTTCTCAATTTTCATTTAAAAGTTAGAATTCATACACACACTACAATTTCCTCAGATGATTTCTTAGGGTGACATTGTTTGGAAACGTATTACTTATACATACAACTTTTCCCGTACAACTTGTCATTAAAATTTTCAAGAAATTTTTAATACTATTTCTTAGAAGAACTTTGTGAAAGTTCTAACATAAATTTTTAGCATAACTTTATATGAAGTTTTTTTCTATTTTGCAAGATTTCTTCAAAAAGATAAATTATCTGGGAACAAGCTTTCATGAAAAAAATTGCTTGAAAACAAATTTTTAGAAAAAAAAAATAAATCAAGTAATTTATCAAAAAAAACTTCACATGAAACGGAGAACGAGAAAAAGAAGTGGGGAAGCTAGAAGAAAACAATACAAGGTAATCTAGTTCACTATGTCCATTCCATTATAGATATAAGTGGTGTGAATCTATTCTATTCCTAGTCCTAAATAAAAGTCACACCATGGTTCGTATCCAACTATAACATTTCTTTTAGAAAAGGGTCCAACGATAACACAGCAATGAAATTCGTTAGCTATCATTTTTGTTATATGTTATTACAAGTTATATAGTCATGTAAACAAGTAACGAAAGAACTCTGTTGAAGTTGTTCTATGAGACTGACGATTTTTTTTAGGAAGGTAGGAATTTTATTGATTATTATGATTGGCAAACATTTACATTCTATGTTTCGTCATTGGGCCTCTCTCACCAGCCCCAAGTGCCAGTGCACTTATCCCGGCCCATACGTGTCCTCTGGTGCGTAGGAGCGTGAAGACTGGGCTGTATAGCCAGATCAATCATCACGATGGACACTTTGTTCAATAGAATATGAATCATGTTTGAGCCCATCAAAGGTTGTTTGGCAACATTTCTTTAAACAGTTTATCCACATAGAACCATCCATCCTAGTCAATCACTAAGGGCTAATTTGGAAATTCAAATCCCCTTGGGATCCCTGACTTTTTCCATGGTGGGAAATCCATGGGAAAATAATTTGAATAATTATTTATTTCTTCATGGAGGGTTTTTCGATCCCTGGATGTGCTTCCCTTGCTTACAAATTAGGCGTAATTTTTTTTCTTCCGTCTATCACTTTCTTTCTCAGTAGTCCATTACTCACTCCTCTTCCATCTCTTTCATCCATCAGTGCGTCGTCCCTGTGCACTGTTCCTAGGTCTTAGAATTTTTTTTCAAGATTAGGTTAAGTCTAGTTAAAATCGTCACATTTTTGCTTTTCCCTAATATAATCCTTAGGGTTCGGTTATGTGGGAATAATTCTCAGCCACACTGTTCCTTCATTAATTTATATAGCACGAGAATGATTCCGGCTATGGAACGGTCCGAAACGGGCTAACAGAACGGGCAGACTTATTTTTTTCCCGGTCTGCCCCATTCTGGTCCGCAGCCGCATGCCACCCCCTTCCTAGTCTGTGCTTTTTTTATATTTTTTCTGTTCCTTCACCATTTTTCTTTTTCCCAACCAAAGCACGTCCCAATTTCTTAAGGTTTATCCTTTTTTCATAAATGTCAAAACACTGGTTTATCCTTTTCTTCCGTAAATGTCAAACTTCTTTTCATACATATAGAAAACAAAGAATAAAGACAATACCATTATCTTTAAACCTCTTATCCTTACCTAAGAAACAAAGGTTTTCACTATCAATTTGTTGATGTAATTTTAATAAAAATAAAAAATATTATTATAACAACTTAGACAGCCGATTGTTCAGCTAATCAAGTCATAAACTAAAATCTTAAATAGTTTGTTGTCCACTCCATTCTAAATAAATATGCCTCATATTGTACGCATGCATCAGCGGAAAACCAAGAGAGGTCTTGCTTCATGATCAGCATCAAACAAACCAGTCTTTGACACATTGACAAATAATTTCTTGTCAATGTAAATCAGAGATTAGAACTACATTTGTCGGTGTTTAGAAACCGCCGACTAGTAAATTTTGTGTACTGCGTGTCTGGGCTCGGATGGTGTGCAAAGAGGACACGAAGATGTATACTGGTTCAAGTGGAAGGTCCCTACGTCCAGTGGCGAGCTGTTTGTGTTACTTGCACTTAGATCTGTAGTAGGGGTTACAAACGATCGAGAGAGGGATGAGCTCCCAGGTCTCTAGTGAAAATGAAGTGGAGTTGAAGTGCTTCTCCTAGTCAAAAAAAGATCCCCCAAGTCCCCAAAGCCTGAGGGCTTAAGGGAGCCGCCCCTTGGCGAGGCGCCCGGCCTTCCCCTTTATAGACCAAGGGAAGGACCCGGCATACATGAGGGAAAGAGAAGAAAAGAAGAAAGAGAAAAATCGAGAGGAAGGGCGCCCCGGTGCCGCGCCATCCTCCTCCTCCAGTAGGCGTGCCCTGCTGGTCCTGTAGATGTTGACGGAGACGTCTCCACGTCACGATGTTGATGGCGATGGAGATGGCTCCGCACCATGGCCTTGTTTGCCGCTGGCGCCATGCACGGGCATCGTCAGCCGGTCGTGGTGCCCTGTCCCATCGTGCCTGGCATTGTGGGTGACGGGCCCCCCAGGAATGGCCTGTCGTGCCTACGGGTCGTGTCGAGGCATGCCCGTTCCCATCTAGTGAGAAGTTTGACTCTATACTAGAGCTTTTATGTTCGTAGTAGCAGAGGCGGCGCGGACCCTGTGGGACCTGCGCCCTTGCCCGAGGGTGATCGCATGCCCTCAGGGTCGAGCAGTATGGAGCTCCCCTTCTTGGGGTCAGGCGCGGCGAGGCTCGTTCCCAAGGGGTCGGACAAGGTGTGGCCCGCTCAAGGGGTCGGGTGAACCAAAACCTATCCCCTAGGGGTTGGGCGAAGCCATGGTCTCGTCCTCTAATCGTTCGTTCGATTTTGATCGTGGGGGACCGTTAGTTCCCCTTCTTCGGGTACCCTAAAACTGGTACCCGACAAGATTTGTATGGGTCCTCAAAGTAAATCATGGAACTCGACGATATTTAACCGTTTCAATACCCAGAGTAACAAGAAAACCGTAACAACCGTTGAACTAGTGCCACTAGATGCGAATCAACTAAACAAATGCTCTAGATCTCTTACAATCTCACTTTGGATCAAGCAACAAGCAAGGAGATCCGGAGATGAGTGAGAAGTGTTCTCAAGAGCTCAAGGGAGTGTGTGTTTCTTTGGGAGGCCAAGAGACTATCTAAGGGCCGGCCACACCCCCTATTTATAAGCCCCACAAGAAACTAATCGTTTTGTGCTAGCTGCCGCTTGTTTTTGGGGTCACCAAAAATCTCTGGTGACCATTGGAAACCCTACACTAGAGCTACAAAGTTAACATCTCTTGTTGCACTTCTTTATCCTGTGAATCCTCAGCCAGGGACAATGAAATTTCCGGTGGTGCTGAAAAATCAGCACTAAGCCACAAACTCACAAGCGACTCATCAAATCTACTAACTCTAATATGTTCAAACATGAACATCTTCACCTAAAGCACTAAATTAGCTTTTCAAGAACATTTTTCACTTGCATCTCACTGCGTCACTAGGTTCGATGCATGCAAAGTTAGTTCACGCCTAGTGGCACTTAGATAACCATTTTGTGTTAGAGTTTCCCACTTAATATTACGGCCATCTATTCTAAACCCGACTAACACACTCTATTGCGTCTTGGCTAGTGAAATGAAAACCCCGGCATATACCTTTGCCTTTGCGATTGTTTTCATCTCTTCTTCTTCAGCAAGTGAGTGTTAAGTGTCAAATATAGGGGTAGATTAAACCTTTGGATTAGTGCCATGACAGACCGATTAACCCCATGACTGATTCTCCTAATCAGCCAGGGGCTCAGGGGCTATACTCATCGGGTGCCCTCGCGCACACCCTCCGACCCATTGACAAATTGCTCGATGGGCCTTAGAAGGTCCACTTCGAGAGCAGGCCTTAGCACCTAGGAAATGAGCCTGAGAGGACAAGTTCTCGTCCAAACTGCCCATGCCCGAGGGCTCGGCCAGGTCCACGTGCTTCTCGGCCTTGGGAGACAACGCTCGACCAAGGACCACCGTGCGCACATTGGCCTTGCTCGGGCTAGGCTTCCCATCCCGACCAACGGCGAGAATATTCCTTCAGAATCTGTTAGGCGCAGAGCCTGATAGGCGAGCAGAGCCACGGGACGCTAGACATTGCCATGACTCTGTTCCCTTGGTCCTGTGAGGCCGTGTTAGCCATTCCCAGCATAGGGTCACGCCCGGGGCGTGACGCAACACAACAAGGACAGACGTGCGCCGGCTATGTGAATGAGTCTAAGACCACATGGCAGCTCACTCTTTATGTGGCTAGACCCCTTGGCATGCTACGGATGCCAGGAGAAGGTGAACCCGGGGAAGGTTCAATGACGACAGCAAGCAGTGCCTGATGGATAGCTCTAGGCTCCAGAGCATGTCAGAGGTAGTTGAAGAGTGTCATCCATGACTATGAGACGAGGGACGATGCCTGATGCCACAACCAACTAAAGATTAGGTCATGAAACCCAAGAAATCCCTAGAACCATGTAACCTGTACTCCCATTGTCCTGCGGTATATAAGGCGGGACATGGGCTCCTGTAGTAGGGATCAAATCCCAAACCGAACAATCGGCCCGTAGATCAAGCCCTAGATCAGTAGCATAGTGCTCTCCAACCACCTCTCTCTATATATTGTAAGAAATCAATTTAGCATTCTAACGAAGAACACTACTCTTAGACGTAGGGCTTAGACACCCAAACCAAGATAAAGCCCTTTGTGTTTTGCGTTCTTAAACCACCAGAGACCCACGCATCGACCCACGTCAAATCACTAGATTACTATCGTAGAATCAAACCCAAGATAGTGAGCATGCTTGTGGCAGAACCGCTCAAATTATATGGCCCACATACACCCGTCATTGTCTTAAAGACCTTTGACTGTTATGCATGGGAACCAGATAATTCCGGTAGTTTGTCGGGTGTCCTCGAGGAACCCCGAATCATCCACGATTCAACTTTTCGCAGGATCATTACATAAGACATTGTAGTATTACAACTGTTGATTCGAATATATTACATCAGAGTTGAAGAGTGGAAGTATTACAAACCATTTATTCAAGTTTTACAAACCATACATTTTAACTTCTCAAGTGAAGTAGGATAGCATGTCCAACACATCTTTATTCCTTACATAAAGTATCATCCAGCCCACGGATGATAGTATAGCACATCTACTGCTGATTTCCATCATCTTCTAGAACCGTCATACAGCAGGGACAAAAGCCTACCTGCTATTGGGGTTCACCTACAACAGGGGTTAACAAACCCTGAATACGAAGGTATTCCGCAAGACTTACCCGACAAAAGAAAGACTCCAAGGATATGCTGGCTTTTTGGGAAGTCAAGGTAAGGTTTTAGCAAGCATCAAGATTGATCTTTTGCAGAAAAGCTTACTAAAGTTGATCCTTACTTTCAACGTTTTAGCTCCAGTTGATTCATTATAAGTCTCCAGTTTGCACCTGATCTAAATCAAATACTTCTTGAATCATCACATCTCATAATCAAAGTGTCGTTGTTCCATTGATTAACTACGATGTAGTTCAGTTGATCGAGTCTCCATAATCGAGGAGCAACGATGATTTGAATCAATTCAAAACCCAGCTAGGGATTCCCAACCACATGACATATGCAGGTCCCAGACCTACATATATCAACCTTCACTCGGATCCTCCAAAATAGGAATGGGTTCACGCTACCCAAGAGTACAGTACTCCACCACCCTACCATATTCTAGTAGGGTGGGTACACGCTACTCTCGCCATCTCTCCACTCCCAGTGTGCGGTTGTCCTCTCCCATAATGGAATAGCCAAGGTATTAGGCTTACCAGAGTATGTGGCTAGTACTACAAAGTCTCGACCACAAGCGGCCCTACAACGATCGGTTCTTAATCGACACGGACGGGACTAGCACAACCAGGCAACCCTGTCGGCTTAACCACCAAAACATAACCCGTGTATCGTTCGGTCTCCAATTAATCATCAGAATATTTCACGAGTATAAAATCAATGCGAATAATGAAAACATCATTCGACTTCTTATTAACAAAGCATGGGTAAGCATTACTACTCTCGTATTACTAACAAATTAATAAGGGTAAAGTTTCATATCAAGGCAGGCATGCAACAATAGGTTTCCAACCTGATGAGGACATCCTCCACTATTACCCACTGGCAAAGACGCAACAAAAAAGGCCAAGTGGCCTAGTTGTAGTCAGGCGGCGACCGTGTGAGCCTCTGAATAATCCCACCTTGCTTAGCTTGGGAGGAGGAAGCCACCTTAAAAGAGAGAGCCACCCTTCCCTATCGGACTAGTCTTTTAGGGATATTGGGCCTTTCCCCGAGTGGGTGTGCATAAGAATTGTTGGGGTCCGGGCAACCTTAATTTATTGGGCCTCGGCCAACCCCACCTGGGCCGGATATATCATTTGGTATCAGAGCTGGGCTCTTGTTTAAGGGGGTGAGAATGATGAGGACATCCTCCACTATTACCCGCTGGCAAAGACGCAACAAAAAAGGCCAAGTGGCCTAGTTGTAGTCGGGCGGCGACCGTGTGAACCTCTGAATAATCCCACCTAGATTAGCTTGGGAGGAGGAAGCCACCTTAAAAGAGAGAGCCACCCTTTCCTATCGGACTAGTCTTTTAGGGATATTAGGCCTTTCCCCGAGTAGGTGTGCATAAGAACTGTTGGGGTCTGGGCAACCTTAATTTATTGGGCCTCGGCCAACCCCACCTGGGCCGGATGTATCACAACCATTACTTATTTCATCTAATGCACATTTTACGAGAATTGAAATGTGATAAACATTTTTAAAATACAAGGAAATTGTTTAAATGCTCCGGGGCTTGCCTTGGTTAGTCGAAGTGTTAGGTTCATCTGACGAGCCACAAATGTCAAACCCAACTTCCACCGAAGGATGCTCCCCCTCGGAGACTTGATCAATGGTCACTTCCCCGCCTTCGGTCACTACACGTGATAAAAGATGCATGCTTGACATGATGTTATGTCAATAGAAAGGATGCATGAAAGATGTATGCAAGTGCATGGGTGAACTCAAACAAGATTAACAAATTTGAGTACAACTTTCCTTCACGGTACAATTGCAAGCCAACAAAACCAACTGGTTACTTACCACTAGGGTTGCATTAAGTTGTTTATTTATTCTATAAAGCAAGTTTCTTCGTTTTTATAAGAAAAATATTACCCATTCTTGGAACAGAAGTGAATTATATGTTCCAAAGTCAATAATCAAACCAAAATGCCAAACAAGTCATATAAGGATTAATCCTAATCACCTTTTCTTAATTAATTAATTAAGCATGAAATAAGGATTTATTTAAACATTTTAAATTTATCCCAAAATTTTTTGTAGAGGTTGGTATTATCATAAAACAGCTACAAAGAAAATTTCATCATTTTTGGATTAATATTTTAATTTCTAAAATTCATAGAAGGTCCATTTATTAATTAAAAGAGGTAATTTTAAAACAGGTAAAAAATATTTATTTTCATCACTTCATATTTTTCCTAGGTAGAGTACATCATGGAGAGACTACATAAAAATGTTCACAATTTTTGGAGCTCTATTTATTTTACTATGAAATAAACAAAATTCAGCACTATTTAGCAATTTCTGAAAAATCAAAAAGAAACAAATTCATTTCCCGCGCGTGCACAGTGGCTGACAGGCGGGACCCGGTGTCAGGAACAGTGCCCCCCCGTGTTGACTCCGGCGACCACGCTGTTGACCAGCGATTTCTCGCCGACGGCAAGGTCTCCAGCGACGGGAAGGGCACCAGAGTGCTCCCCGCAGTCCCGCGCATCGATCTAGGTAGCTAATTCGATGGCTAAGGTTTCGCGACGAGTTCGACGCCGGCCACGAGAGGCAGGTAGAGGTGAACCGGAGGGCACGGTTCGCATAAGTAGTTCACCGCGGCGCTGATGCGCACCTCAGTTGAACCGGCTGTGGGGCGGCAGCGGTGGCTTGAACTGGCGGCGGCGATGGCGTTACGGCGTCCCAAGAGTTCCTCTGAGGAAACGAACAGGCCAATGAGCAACAGGACCGCGAGGCGAAGCTAAAGCACGAGACGGCGCGGCGTGAGGCTCACCAAAGCGTTCTGACCACGGAGAGATGGCACACGGCGGCGCTCTGCCGGCAGTGAAGAAGACGACGGTGCGCTGGCGACTCCGGTGGAAAGGCAAGGTGCAAGCTGGCTTAAACGGTACGCAAGGTGATGGCGGAGCTGCCCGCACGAGCAATTGGACGGTGGCACAGTGAGGGCGATGAAATCGCCAGCGAACTGAAGATGACTGGCGGCGGGACTGAGAGAGGAAAAAGAGAAGAAGATGACCGGCGTCGGCTTTTATAGGGCCAGGGAGGAAATGGAGAGGTGCCTAGCGTCTTCGCGACCACGGCCAGGTGGCTGGTGGCATGCCCAGGCGCGAGAAGGCTCGGCGCGGCCACCTCGACGCCGGCGACAGTGAGCGGGAGAGAGGAGAAAGGAAAACAGAGTACGTCATCTATTGTAGCACTAATACCACCTTATTCTTCCATTTTTCTTTTTCAAAATTACTCACAATTTCATATGGAAACTTCAAAAACTTGCAACATGAAAGTTGTTCAAAATAATGAGAGCTACAACTTTGCTTTTTGAACCATTGCCAAATTCCAAATATTTTTGAAAGTAGAGTTTTGAATTTTGAATTTGAATTAGTGTTAATTATCTATTCATTAGTACTTTTGGTAATTCATTAGTGAATAATTACAATCAAACAACTTAATCATCTGTACCATTTTAAAGCACAAATTTTATTATGAAATTTATTTTGATAATTCCTCCAAAATTTAAATTCAAATTTGAATTCCAACTCAAACAACATATGCAACATATACATGTTATTACTGCAACATGTGAATCACTACATATGCAACATTTGAATATATTACTCTTGAAACATGATATACTTTTATGCCATGATACTTGATAATTATGCATAATGAGTAGCATGATCAGGGTTTTATTAATTTCGTAACACCAGGGGTGTTACAATGCTCCATATGGCTTGATCACTTCTCTACCATCTTCTAGCCTTGCTACCACTCCAAGTGTGGACCTAGCTCAAGCACAACTTGATTGAAAGCATTAGTCCACTACTTGTCATTCAATTACCAGAACCAAACATAGGGCTTTCAACTCAACGCAATCAAAACAACAACGCACCTGTGCTGGTCACCTCCTTTTGTGTCTTCCACTTGTAAACTTCGTGGTCACTACTGGCTCACAGCCCCACCAAACTATCACCCTCAACTACTAGATAAAAGTTGTGCTCTCTAATCGTTTCGTCGACACCTTCTTTTTGCCCGCCTTCCATCACCACGGGCACCTGCTCCTCGAGTCCTCAACATGGTCCTGGCACTCTTGACTCCTCCGCCAGCACCATCACACGAAGACCGTCGCTTCACCGGCCTCAGCACTGCATCCTCCACACCACCGTGTCTTCTCTCCAAGCCGTCGCACCATCTCGCACGGGTCTCAGCACAGCCTTGACTCAGCGAGAGCGAACCCCACATCGTCATGTGTCGCTGCTTGTGCGGCTGAACAGCCAAACCCATCGGTCGTGCCGCCACCGCACCTCCTCCTCTCTTCCACTTCTACTTCCGCGGCCACCACATCCTCCGTCTGCCACTGCTAGTGCTAGTGCTGGCCTCGCCCCGGAGACAGAGGCACGGAGAGCCACGGGGGCCACCCGGCGGGGTCGTCCGAGGGGGGTGACACAGAGGGTGTTGGTGATTTGAAATGCACAGCTAGCAAGGATTAATTCTAGTCCCTTTCCTCAAAGAATTATAGCTTTTAAGTCTTATAGAAAGAAAGTGCAAAACATAACCGACGTGTACCATTCCTATCCTTGTTTCTCACCAACGTTTCATAGTTTTTTCTTCTCCCATTATAACGCACCGACATATTGGCTAGTAAAAAAAATCACAGATGCCGGTGCCCGTAACCTTTCCGTGGTCGTCAGTGCACAGGCGAGCATGCGCAATTCGGCTCATCAGGGGCGCGGCGCGACCCTGGCCGCCAGCGCGGCTGGGCGTTGTTGGCGCCGCCGGCCGGGTAAGGGCGGCAGGAGGAATCCATGCATGATGGCGTCGCGCGAGCGGGGCGGGGGGACGGCCGGGGACGGGGGTCGGCATAATTCCGCGTATTTTGGCGTGGGAGAAAGCTATGCGTACTCTTGTGCGTATAATAACTGTCTCCGCGCATGTGCAGGCAGGGGTGGTGGAACTGGCCGAACGCACGGGGCCGGCGGGCTACACAAGGCAGCGGCGGCCGGTTTCGACGGCCGCTCATGCCGGGCAGGAGCGAAACATGCGAGGGGTGTCTCCTTTCTGCATGTGCCCTCCCTCCACGTCCACACCATGATTACATGCACCGACTAGCTAGCAATGCAAGCTCATCCGGCCGGTCCATTCAGTCTTTGTTTTTTTTTTTTTTTGCGATGAGATGCAAAGGGGTGTCTCTCCTTTGTGTGTGCGGCCTGCGTAGTACGTACGTACATATTTACTGTACACCAGAGAACTGCTACATATACGTACGGCATCATGATTCGTAGGGCTATAAGCATGCCGTCGTGTCGTTAAACCCCAGTTTGACCGCAGGTGCATGCTAGCTAGCTGGTAGTAACTAATTTCACCCGGCCGGATGGAGGGGTAAAAAAGTGTGGGGAGGGGGATGATTTTGTTGGGTTAGCGCGTGGGAATCTGATTAGTGAGGGCGTGGCACGCCACCTGAGCCCCTCCTATCATCACGGCAACCAGCAGTCTCTAGTCTAGCTATTCTTCCTTTTGCATGCATTCGCTTTTGTGTCTGCGTGGAACCACATATCATAATCATCATATATGGGAATGAAGCTCGCTGCTGGTCCACTCACATCAGTTTGAACCCATGCTCAATTCAAAAGTAATTGACCTAGCTATATGTATTGCAGTGGAGTATATAGCTACTGGAATAGGTTTTACAATGATGATTCATGGAGTAGTATTACTGTAAAAGATGCTCATGCGCACAGTAAACTGAAGACGCTTTCGATAATACTGTAAGAAGGATGGATGCAGCTCCTGGCTGCTGCAGCCTGCAGGGAGATAGATCATAGATGATGCTGCATGGTGCAAAAGGAAGGAAGGAAGGAAGGAGAATAGAGGAAGGAAGAGACGACGAAGGGATGCGAAAAAGAAAACCAGTATTATGATGTGATAGGGAAAGACGAGATCAGGTAGAGCAACCCTATGCTGGGCGTGTCCCCTGCGCCGGTGTCACGGCAGAGCCGCTTTGGCGCCGCTGTCCCCGCTTTGTAGCCGGTGTTCTGATTGCCCGCCAGCTGCTGGCCTGCTTCTGCTGCCCGGCCGCCTTTCTTTCGTTGTTCTCACGCACGCACGCACAGAGAGAAAGAGAGGCCGGGCGGCCGGCGTCGTCGGATGGTTAATTAAGAAAAGGGGAGCGGACCGGCGGGATTAAGAAACTGGCCTTCAGATTGCAGACAGATTTACGTGCAAGGTGCTCCCGATTAAGAAACTCTGAGCCTTTTGTACGGGCCTCCCAGGCTTCTTTCTAGGCACACACATTCTGCGCTCCTGCTCCCGATGCTGCCCACCTCAACTAGGTCTCCTCCGCCTTCCGATCCTCGTCGTCTTCCTCCTCTTCCTTCTGTCTGTATCTCTCTCTGAAACACATTCTATTGTGTGTATCCAACAATAACAACCATTTCGATCGATCTGTGCAGAATAATAATGCAGCAAAAGAAAAACTTTGTGGTTGCAGTTTTGTGTGACAAATCAATATTTATCTATATTGTTATTCAATCAGTGTACCAAAACATCTACCCAAATTTCTGATAATTGTTGCAGTTACTAACTGAAGGACCACGAGTGGTCATATTCATCCGCAAAACGCTCGACCTACCCCACTATAACACTATTCTATGCCGACCATGCATGCATGCAACTTGTAATGAGAGAGAGAGAGAGAGAGAGAGAGAGAGAGAGTTGCCCTTGCTCATCATTCTGCTCACTACCCTCCCTCACGGAGGCTGAGCATAAAAACCCATCGCATGCTAGCTAGGTCCCGTCCAGTTTATGCCCGACCTTTTCTCCATCTTCATTCTTCTGTTTCGCCATAAAATCACTTCATCACTGTGTTCTTGGCCTTTTGGGTGGCCTGCGTCTAAGCTCCTGCATGGCTAGTCTCTCAATAGCAGCAATATCAGGTGATCTGCAGATCACCATTTGCAAAGGAGTTTCATGATATGCTTCCAATTAACCCTAGCAATATTCAGAGGCTTTCGAAGTTTTCTTTTGTTGTTTCCCCCACTAGCCGCCGTGTGGTTTCTAGATGCATTCGCTTCGATCCGATCGATGAAGGGCGGGATCGGATGATCGTGATCTGGTATGTAAATATCTTTCTTGTTACATGCATGCATCAAATATGATCTACTGTCTGCTGAGTTTGATCTACTCTTAATTTCAGGATTCTCTCATGTCAAAGTTGTAGGTGATGAGAGGGTGGAAATAAACCTACTCCTATGTGCCAGCAAGGCTCTAGCTGCAACCAGACGAGAGCTCCTGCATCCATGCATGATCTGCATGCATATATGTTTGATCAATGGAAAGAGCGATATTGGTGAGGTTCAATCCGATGATAGGTTTTACAACAGCTGTAAAATCAGTATCTGATTGAGCCGCGCCAATATCTCTTCCTCCTATTTGCCTCTCTTCCTTTCACTGCCCTAATAATAAGGGTGATTCAATCATGGCACGCAGGTCAGCATCACTCCATCTATGTCGTTGGCATCAGTTTTCATCAAAGCCAGTATCTATTTCTGTAGACAATTAATTGTAACTGTAAACTCCGCTCTATATAATCATATTCTATGGCAAGTGGTTAATTGACTTTATGAATAAATTGACACTGAACAGAGATACACATAATCAAGGTTAATGGTTTAATGCCACAAATCTCTTCGAGATTCTTAGCCACTGTTCTTCATTAATTTTGATATTAGCATTTGGTATAAGTGTGCACAGATATAGTATACGGTTTGTTGCTTCTTCTTTCTTCTAACCTATATCCACAAATATGATCGATACATGTTGTCAAAAAAATTCAAGATAGGATATTTTTTGGTTTAGTTTTTACTTTGAAGGTCTTTCGGTGTGGAATTTCCCATATCCATGGTTTCATTAGTACTCCATGCAATTAAATATATAGGAAAAATACCAAGTTTATAGGAAAATAGCCCCTATTTTGTCTGAAAATAGCCAGAATGCATTATATTTGAGGACGGAGGGAGTAGTTGTTTTAAGTTGTGTTAACGTCTTTTACTTTGACCAAGTTTATAGGAAAAATACCAACATGTGCACATCAAATTACTTTATAATTTGATTTTGGAATGGAGGGAGTAGTGTTGAACCTGTGTTCATCAAATTTCTAGTTCATACCAGCGCAGATTCATTACGTTTTGTACACATGTTGGCATTGTCTTGAAGAGGTATTATCTATATGATTTCCATGTTAAACGAAACCTATATTACAATTTTGTGGTGAACTAATAGAAATATATATATGCATGGAACGCATGATCTAAAATTTCACCTTTGCTATACTAGCTGAATGTCCCTTGATACAAGTAAAAAAGAATTGCCTCGGCCAGCTGAGATACATTATCAATGGAAGTGTAGCCTGTGATTCCTGTGCTCCCTATTTTAAAAAGAATTAAACCAACTAACCAGTGACGGATCTAGGAAAATGTTTAGGGGGGGCTGGATTGAATAGAGAGCTAGACCACCAAAGCTTCCATGGCTGAAACTTCTAGGGGGGGGGCTCCGTGGACACAGCAGCAGTAGGGGGGCTTGAGCCCCACCCGCCCCACTGTTATATCCGTTGACATAACCAAGATTGATGCATTATCAATGTTGCTAGAATAAGAATAAAGTTTATTGTTGTTAATCTTTGCCTTACTATGAGTTTATATTTATTTTGGATTTATATTTAGTGGAGTGTTATTAGCTTAGTCTCCTTTATATGCCACTAGGTACTCTTTTGGGAGGAGGATGTCGTCTCTGTGCTGGCATGCAGTGACATACAATGATCTATCTTCTTTGTTTTCCCTTTATTATTTCATCAAGAGCTACATCGACGCCAATATGGGTAATAAGGAGAGATAAATTAATTAGTTGGAACAACATGTTATTCCCTCTCTGCACTTTTGTAAAAGGAACAGCATACCTTTTTTGTTTGAAAAAAAGTCCAAGTAAGTTTTGACCTCCACTCAGTCAAATTAATATGCATATATTTAATGTACAAAAGCTCTGCATAGTCATTTTAAATTTAAGTGTGTGTTTGATGAGGCCGGTATCATGAGCATTCCATTTCTAAAAAAAAGAACCTCTTTAGAGGCTGCCTTCAAATAGAGCAGTTTCTTTTTGTTGGGGTTTATATTAAGACATTGCATAGAACTTGAAATGTTTCCATAGAAAATGTTTTCTTGTGGTAACTATGGATTCAAACTGTTATATATAATTTGTGCAGTTGCTGGGTTTGGTTTGCCAAAAAAAGAAAGAATTTATTTTGTGTGATTCCTGTTGTCTAGTTTTGCTAGACAACTGAAAGGAAGATGGAAAATAGAAATAACTTCTTTTTCAGTACGTGCTACAACTGATCTAAAATATCAGAATTTGTATATGTGTTGTTTGTGGAATTTATCTGTAACCTCCCTAAAGATAATGATATGATATGATGAAGACTATTAGCTTGCAAATATTGCATTCTTTGTGTTCGTTATTTTAGAAGAATGACTGCTTTTTTAATGTAAATTTCAGCCCACATGCCTTATTTCTTATTTATTTATTTGGTGATGGTTGTTTTCTTCTAGCATTCAAGGACCATAGGATGGCTTATCATAATGAAAAAGATATTTGCAGGCCCATACCATTATTACTTTTGAGTGCTGCATGGAGTATCATTTTTTTTCCATCAAGTTCTTTTCAAGGAAGGGTCTATTTGGTAGGGCTTTTGCACTAGCTTCTCCACCGACTTTTGGTCAAGCCATGTCAAATGAGTAAAAGTAAAAAGCCCCACAAAAGCCACAATATGACTTACACTAGGGCAAGAGGGGAAACAAAAGTGGATTCTTGGGCTAAACCCTCTAAAATAACAATGCAATGCTCCCAAAATTATCCATATTTTGGCAAATATTTTTCTAAAGGGTTTCAACTCTACCAGAAAAGCTCCTTAGCTAGAGAAACTAGAGCTCAACAGAGCTAAAATGGCTACTAGTACTTATCTGTGTTAATTAGTTTTGCTAGGTTGGAAGGGCAACCCTGACAAAATTTGTAAATCCTTCAATTAGAACTAGGTACATATACATTTATGAAAGTTTACCAGGCTATTATTCTCTCATTTTTAAAATTAAAACATTATCTTTTGTGCATGCCTAAAAGGTACTATATGAAACGAGATCCTTTTCCCAAACGAAATGCATGCTTCCCTAAAAAAAGTGCATGAACAAGCCCATCCTCTCACTTGAGAGGAAAACAACATGGAATGAGTGAATCCCCTAGAAGTCTCATGAATCATCACTAATCGACCAATCGAATGGTAGCAACACTCCGATCACCTCCCATAACTCCATGTTTTTCTTGTATTGGGATGTTATTGGGCCGAATTTCCTTCCCACCATACACATGTGCTTTGCTGTATTTTAATAGTGGGCTATTGTTGGGCCAAATTTTCTTCATATTGTACTAGCCCGGTTGCTCTATGTTGGTCCATGCATTTCGGTTCAACCCACATATCATATATATGTTTGAGTCCAACAAAGTATGTTTGTTGGGGGTTTGTTGATCATTTCTCTTCTTGGTTTTGTTCATGTTTTTGTTTCTTTTTCATTGTAAACAAATTTCATGATTTTTTCTTTTTGTTTTTCTTTCCTTCCATTTATTTTTCTTTCTTTCCCCTTTTTTCTACTTTGCACTGGAATACTATTCTTCTCAACATAGAATATTATTTTGTTGAACTAGAATGTTTGGCCTTGAATGTTATTTTTCTAGATCTATAATATTATTCTTTTTTTATTTCTTGTACTTTGCTTTTCATTTTTTGATTCTATTTTATATTAATCTTGTTGTTTTGATTAATTTTGTATCTTTTTAAGTTTACATCTGGGTAGGATTTTTATTCTCTTGATTGATATGTCCTACGATGTTCGTTGGAGTGTTATGATTTATTCCGATATTTTTCTCGCAAACAACTTTACTCTTTTGTTTTCCTATTTATTTTTTTGTTAATCTATGAGATCTATGTTTCAAATTGTGTTTTGGATTGCTCCCATAGTGTGTTCACATTCTTATAGAAAAAATTGCTCAAGTTTAATTTGTCATTTCTTTTTTTCCTTTTTTTCCCTTTCCTCGATATTTTACTTTATTTTTTTTATCAATTTCATTTTCTATTATTTTTTGTTATTTATTTTTATTTTATCCCATGCTCTTTCTGTACTATATCTCATATCATTTTTTTCTTGTATCCATCATCTTATGGTGATATTTACTTGAACCATATTTTCTACAATAATATAATAATATAAGATTGTTCTCATAGTACTTATGAGGTATATTAGAAAATATCGTTACATTATTCATGAGATGCTCCGTGATATATTCTATTTTTTTAAATGTTAATAATGTTTCATACATTGATACATGCTGTAGTTTGCAATGTTACTATCATCCGCAGAAAATCAGCATAGTGATGATCCATTGAATCATCCAACACTGGTATATCTCTTGAGAGGCACGGAGCTTAGACAACGATGTTCCATGCATGGCTAATTTGCGTAGCGTGTCAAGCGATGCTACCACCTCCTCCACTACCAAAAATCACTGATCAAGCAAGTGAGTGCGGATGACACAACAACGTGTGCAGCCTGCTTAATTGATCTGCGTGCCGACCACCTGATGAGTGGGAAACCTTGTCAAGTCTCCGGCCAAGTGCATTTACAATATGCACGCATGCAAGCTAATTCCAATGATCTCATTATTGACACTAGCTAGCTAGCCAAGTGTCGAGTGTTCATCGATCCTTTTATCCACAGCCGTAGATGTTCCCATCAGTATATGGCAAATGCTGAAAGGTCTTGCAGTTAGCGGGAAAGCCGGTTAGCTTGACCCAAACACATTAGACAGTATTGCCATAGTGTACTTCCTGGTGCATGCATCAATTTAACATTACAATTGCACCGAGATTGAGCAGCCCTTCATTCTGAGCCCACGAAGATCACGTGAATGACAAACTCTTTTGGGGACTCCCCAACCCCATAAAGGTTTTGTTAATCCAAATATATTTGGATGGATTGGGATGTGAAATTAACAAATTTTTGTCCCAATACATATGGATTGAGGTGAATACAAATACTGTCAAACAAACCTCTAAAGAATTTAACATGTATGGATCGGCCTTTCTGGACTACCAATAGCATCATCATTTCCGTCACAAAATGTATCACACATGCACTTTGCCACATGGTCGTCCGTGTCTGATTCGTGTGTTGGAGACGGAGCTCCTAATTAAATACTCCCACCATTCCAAATTATATGACGTTTGGTTTATACACTATATCTAAATACGCAGTAAAAAATATATCTAGAAATGTCAAAACGTCATATGATTCAGTACGAAGGGAGTAACATTCAAGCGCCGGGGTTTTGCTACGGAGGAGGAAGAGACCAACAACCGGGTGTCGGCCGTGTAGATGTCTTTTTCTTTGATAAATGGAATGCTGAGGCATTGTGTCTGGTGAGCTATAGTGACGCGGCCGAAGAGACCAGCAGCCGACGAGTCAGAAATGGCTCGGTCGGTCTCGGCCACACCAGTGGCAGTGTGGCACCACACACCACACGCGTCACGTCAGCATCCGCCCCGGGTCCGGTGTCCGGACGTAGCTTCTCCACTGGTTCCCGCGCTCTGGCGCTGACTTCGCGCGCACATGGGCTTTTCAGTCGTTCTCGCTCGCCACCTACAATCTACTGCATGCACGCATCGTCCTCTGCATCCGTCCAGCCTACTACCTCTCTACGTAGCGATCTCTCCCCTGTAGCCAATCTTCAGATTTTCACCCGGAATTTGCACAAGTACGTGCAGGCAGGCCGGAGGCCCAGCAGGCCACGCCACTAACCAAACTGAGCGAGAGTGGTGCTATGGTCTCATTCGTCGAATCGTCGTCGTCGACGGTCGACCTCTTTCCATGGCACGTCGGCGTCGGCCCACGCCCCGGCCGGCTCCATTTTCAAAGTCCACACTCGGGACCTCGTACGACGTACACGCACGCCCCCGGCCGTGTCGTTTCCACGACGCTTCCTAGCGCCCTCCTCTGTCGGTCACCAGATCACCGGCCCGGCCGGGCTCCTGGCCTGCTGCTGCCGATTTCCACAGACGCCACCGGTGACCGGGCGTCGTTCGGTCAATGCCTGCCAGGAGACCAACGACCAGGCAAACCTACGCTACGGCCGGGGCTGTGGCGCTGCTGGCTTTATAAACCCCGGAACGCCACGGCTCGGGTGCAGCAAACCAGCCACAGTCGTCGTCGTCTGCACTGCACTGGCAACCAAAACACGCACGTGTGTGTGTGCTAGCAGTGTCAAAGTGCGTGCAGCGCACAGAGACGACGACTGAGACTCAGAGAGTATAGCTAGCGTTCCTCGTCTGATCGATCCGTCGACGGCAAGAATGGCGGTCACCAAGCTCAACATCAGGTCGCGAGCGCCGGCCGTCGTCGTCGGCCTGCTCCTCGCGACGTGCCTGTTGCTCGCGGCGACCGTCGCGAATGCCAGCAGGCCGCTGAAGGTGTCGTCGTCGTCGTCAGAGGGGGATGGTGCGCAGCATACGGTGGAGTCGCCGCCGGTGGATTACATCATCCAGACGGTGGTGGTCGGGACCGCGGCGGAGCAAGACGGCGGTGCTGCAGGCCACAGGTTGATGAACGTCGACATGCTCGGCGGGATCAAGGACTCCGGCCCGAGCCCCGGCGCCGGCCACTAGGCGGCGCCGTGCCGTACGCCGCCGGGAGTGACAACATGCCGCGGCTGGCCGGATGATCACTGTGCTGGTTTCAGAGAGAGATCAGAGGTCAATAAATCATGTCGATCATCGGCTCTTGCATGCATGCTGGACAGGACTACGCTGGACTAGTAATTAATTCGACGGGTTTCTTTTGTTCTTTATATGCAAATTATTACTAAGGTTTGCGTAGTGCTTGTAATAGCTGGTAAAAGTTGTAGGAGTATATAGGTAGCAACTAGTAGTGCATGAAACTGGTCTCTTCGTATACGTTCCTCGTTTCAGGTGCATACTTGAGCTTAATTTGTATATTTGCATACATATATATTTTTGTTGTTTTTTAAAGGTCCTATTTGCATAGATTCTCAAACATCACATTATACACTTTTTTTTAAAAAAAAATAATTCTCTCTATTTTCTCCATCCCGTATTACACGATGTGTTTTAAGATCTCTCACACAGACCAATGTAGAAGGCAAAAGACTAAAATACCCCCTAAGAATAGAGGAGATGTATGGTGAAAAAAGATAGTTACATTGAAAAATGAGAGAGTCAAGTATTTTAGGACAAAATTTGAATCCTATAAGATAATCTATTTTGGGATGGAGGGAGTATGTCAAAAAAAATGCAATTATAGATTTAGAATCAGTCAAATTCTTTTACTATAAAATATTTTCATAATTAATCTAATAATACCTATTTATGTATAAATATTAGTACCTTTTGTTTAGATTTGATCAATCTCAAAATTATCTAACTTTTAAAAAACAACAATTATATTTTTTTCAACGGGGAGAGTACTCCTGTGTACGTGCTACATGCAACCTAATGACACAAGTACTACTGTGTACGTTCTCCGTCCCAAATAAGGTAGCATTCTACGAACAGGCCTAAAAAACCAAGATGTAAGGGAAAATGACCATGCTACTCCTCTAAGTGTGTGGACGGAGGAACCTTGGTGTGACTGTGCATGGAAGTAGAGAAAGAGTACTAGTAGACGATAGCCTGCAGTTGGTTTTCTTTTTTCTTTTTAATTTGGTTTAGTCTGGCAAGTTTTTTTTTTGATTAAGGGGTTGCTTATGCCCCAGCCTTATTAGAAGGCTTAATAGCGGGTGAGGCGCCGTGCGTCGAACCGCGGGCGGGCAGCTTGAGCCCCTGCTCAACTGCCCCCGCTCCTCGAACATGGAAGTCATTTGTTCATCTATTTTGAGAAAAAATTTGAATCATAATAAGCGATCAGTTTGGGATGGAGGGAGTAGCGTCTGTCTATATCGTGGCGTACGGATTTGAAATGAAACACCAGACGAAACTCCACATTCCACAATGCGTCGTCACGTCAGTCAGGACTTGTGGCACTCTAGGAAGTTGGACTCCCTGCTCAACAATGTTCAGACCCTGTTGTCAAAAAAAAAACTATGTTCAGACCCAACGGTCCGGGAACGGGTCAGAGAACTGAGTAGTCGACGAGCCGGCGCAGCACGGCAGTGACGCCACACATCGACCATTTGCACGTTGAAAAAACGAAATCCTCGTGTGCTCTGACCGCGGCTTTGACCCAGGCGTTCGTATGTCGTATCGTAACCGCTGCTTGCGTACCTAGGGCGTGTTTAGTCGAGAGGCCGTAAAGTTTTGGGTACCGTACTATATGTATATGTATAACTATAGTAATTAGTATCTAATTATGGACTAATTAGATTTAAAAGATTCGTCTCGTAAAATACATGCAAACTGTGCAATTAGTTATTTTTATCTATATTTAATACTCTATACATGCCTCCAAACATTCGATCAGATAGGGTGTAAAGTTTTTAGGTGGAAACTAAACACCTCCTAGCCACACCAGGTTTTCATGCCATCTTTTGTAACGATCCGTGTTAAAAAAAAATTCCAAGTTATCAGAGCATCTTCGAGAGTTCCCAAAACACTCTCTCAATCCAGACTGTGGACAACGATGACTCCGTCAAACGCCGTCTCGATAGCTTCATCAACAAAGTGACGTGTAAGAAGGACTCTCCACTGATTCGTGAGCCTCCCAAGCAGCCTCCTGCCAAGCGAATGCAGCCATGGCGGAGCTGGCGGTTGGCGGCTTAGAGCATCTCCCAAGTACCTGCTTCCAAGTGAGGGCGAGGTGCTGATCATGCAGCGTATGAGCTACACCAAAGGTCTATTAGCGCCATCCGCGTCGGAGCTAGAGACCTTCGACAAGCTCTTCGACGGCAACCTGACTGCGTCTAACGCCGAAGCGCTGGACGCACTCTTCCCGGCCATTGGAAAGGGCTCGTCCAGGCAGCTGCAAAGACGCAAGGCCATCTCCTAGGTCGCACCACTGCGTCGGTATTGATTGTTTCCTTTTATGTAATATCAAAACAAGAGGTCTGTTGTTAGGATGACCCAGTTACGACTGTGTTAGGTCGACCTCCTTCGGCGCTCAATAGACACGCGTTGTACGTTTGCTTAAACTATTCTACTTAATACAATGATACATAAATCTTTTGCGTATTCGAGAAAAAAAAATCCATGATTTTTTCTGGCAAGATTAAAAAAACACATTTCCAATCTTTCGACACTCGAAAAAAACAACCGGCAATTCATCCTCACAACTATGTGTTGCAACACCAAACCAATCACTATGTGACATGTGTCCATCTGTGTTGCCCACTTCCTTCTCTCTCCTCACTTCACCGGTGGATGAATGTGTTTCACGAATCTTGATGTAACATGAGATGTTGGATAACATGTGTTGCAGCACATAGTTGTGACAACACCGATGATGGCGAGTCGGCGAGGATGGTGAGGAGGGTGAGGAAGATCTTGGTGGCCTTGCCCACGTAGCAGCCACCCCGCATGGCCGCTGCCGCTCTGCTCTGCTTCTCTACCGTCCAACTCTGTTATAACCGAGCATCGACGAACGATCATAATAACATAAACAATAGACAAGGAAATTCCGGCGACGAACGCCGCAGCGGCGACACAACACCGACACTCTCTCTATTTCTCTCGGCTCACTTCTCACACCCATCTACACGATGGCTTTATACACCACACGGTGGCACCACAGCCACGAACACACATACCAGCGTGGGTCTTCATGCGCACCTACGCATGCACATCGGTGATCCTTCTCACATGCAGGCCACCACTCGCGCGAGACTTGATCTTGAATGCCGCTGCTTGGTCCGTGCTCCACGTTTGCCTCCGATGATGCATGCAGCTAACCGTCTTGACTTAGACAACATCCTACCAAACTTAGCACTTGACACTGCACACACATACATCAAGCGCAATTGACATATCGTGGTTTATTTCTAACAATCTCCCCCTAAACCACGACATCACCATACGCGGCGCCGAATAACGTCTCCCCCTAATCTTGACTTGCCGTTGCCGGAGTTGCTGCAGCTGACATTGTCTTCATCGCCACGGCCGCTGTTACGGCCTCGCGACCTAACGTGGCCACATCTGCATGCCCTATCTCCGCGCGAACGCCACCATCTTCTTCTTGGCGACACACGCCGATCTGCAGCCGACGACGCATGCCGTGCTCCGCACCTCCGTAGACCGCCACACGGTCCGGAGCTTGAGCGCCCCACCGCCGTTGATTGCCACCTCGTGCCGGCCGCCACCAGCACGAACGAATCGCACGACGAGGCTTTCGGATCTTTGCCATGCCGCCGATGACACGCTCCACCACGACCGTACGTGGTTGAAAGGTCTTGATGGCTAGAGGGGGGGTGAATAGCCTTTTAAAATTTTCTACAAAGACAAGCTAAACAAGTTTATCAATACAACAAATAGCGAGATGCGAGTTTTGCTTAGCCTACGGGGTGTTTGCAAGCCACCTATCCAATTCTCAATTCTAGTATAAAGGCACTCAACCGCACAAGTCAAACCGAGAAGTTAACTACAACTACAACTAGTAAGCTACACAAAAGAGCTACTCTAGCAAAGCTAACTAGCTAGCAAAGATAACTAAGAAAGTAATGCGGAGTTGAGTTAGGAGAGTTTCACCGAGGGGCGAAGTATTGAGCCAACCAATATGATCAACAATGAATTCCAAGACAACCGAACACCGGGATCAATCAATCACAATATGAAAGTGATGACACGAAGATTTATCCCGAGGTTCACGTGCTTGTCGGCACGCTAGTCCCCGTTGTGTCCCTCTTCACCACGTGGTTCGGTGGCTAATCGGTCTCACACCGATGAAAGTCCTATGTTTGGTGTTGGTAATTAGTGACAATGCCTAAGTACTAATCCTATGCCTAAGTTGTATGTAGCATATGAGGATTAGTACATTCCAAGGTTGGTGGCTAGATGGACATGGTGATCATGATGGCCACACTTGGATTTGGATGCAACCCTACGTGATCAAGGCAAAGGTATATGCTTAAGGGTTGTGTTTTAGTAACCAAGACACCTAGTGGGTGTGGTTACATTATAGGATAGATAGCCGTACTATAAAGAGGGGAATGACGCGGCTATTGGACTCCTAAGTGCCTCTAGGTGTGCATTTCATGTCATATGCATTTGGATAGAACTAATAACGCCTCAAAAATTGATTGTGAAAATGCTAATACACATGCACATGGTGATGATCACTTGGTGGTGTTAGCACATTTACGACGGCGTTGGAGTTTGAGCGGTAGAGAGGGTTTGGGGTCCTCTCTCCCTCCCGCCGAGCGTGCGAGCGCGGGATTCAGGCGTTTTCGAGGAGTTGAAACGACTTTTTTCCACGACGCCGAAAGTCGGAAAAGAAACGGAGGCGAACGGAGGTCACAGTGGTGACCGGACGCTGGACCGGACGCGGTCACTGTTTGACCGGACGCGTCCGGTCAGCGTTCAGTGTCTGCGCGTGTTTCTGCTTTTTTGATCGGACGCGCAGCGCGTCCGGTCACTGTCGACCGGACGCGTCCGGTCGATCAGGGAGCTTACTGGACTCCAACCGGACGCTGGCACTGTGATCAGGGAGCTTACTGGACTCCAACCGGACCAAAGCAACCACGTACTTCGCCCCTCGGTGAAGAGGGACACAACGGGGACTAGCGTGCCGGCAAGCACGTGAACCTCGGGATAAATCTTCGTGTCATCACTTTCATATTGTGATTGATTGATCCCGGTGTTCGGTTATCTTGGTATTCATTGTTGATCATATTGGTTGGCTCAATACTTCGCCCCTCGGTGATACCCTCCTAACCCTCACTTATATTACTTTCTTAGTTATCTTTGCTAGCTAGTTAGCGTTACTAGAGTAGCTCTTTTGTGTAGCTTGCTAGTTGTAGTTGTAGTCACCTTCTCGGTTTGACTTGTGCGGTTGAGTGCCAATATACTAGAATTGTGAATTGGATAGGTGGCTTGCAAACACCCCATAGGCTAAGCAAAACTCGCATCTCGCTACTTGTTATATTGATAAACTTGTTTAGCTTGTCTTTGTAGAATATTTTAAAGGCTATTCACCCCCCCTCTAGCCATCAAGACCTTTCAAGTGGTATCGGAGCCGTGGTCACCGTTTGTAAGGCTTAACAACCTCGGTGTAAGATGGCTCAAGTTGTGTTCAACCATGTCGGGGGCAAGCCTCCATTCTTTGATGGTGTCTCTTCTTTTGATCATTGGAAAAGAAAGATGAAGCAATATCTTGGCTCTATCAATGAGAAGGTTTGGGAGGTGACACATCATGATTATGCTATCATTGATCCCGACAACCTCACCAACAATGACCGCATCAACAACCAATGCAACACTATGGCTCTCAACACTCTCTACAATGGGATTGATGCAAAGGTCTTTGAGCAAATCAAGGATCTTGAGATGGCAAGTGAAGTGTGGACGAGATTAGAGGAAACATATGAGGGCACTTCAACGGTAAAGAGTGCCAAGCTCTATATGCTCAAGGATAAGTTTGCAAGCTTCAAGATGAAGGATGATGAGTCCATACCGGAGATGTTCTATAGGCTACAAGTTATTGTCAATGATCTCAAGAGCCTAGGAGAAGATGTCAAGGACAAGGACTTCTCACATAAGTTCTTGATGAACTTACCTAAGAAGTTTGCTATCTTGAGGAAGATGATCCAAAGAGAGGGTTTGGACAAGGTAACTCCAAACCAAGTGCTTGGAGATGTCATGACCGATGCTCAATATGATGATGATGAAGATGAAGATGAGAAGAAGGAGATCAAGGTCAAGCAAGAGAAGCCCATTGCATTCAAGGCTTCATCTTCTAAGGGCAAGAGCAAGGTGGAGAGTGATGATGATGATCCATTCGATGATGAGACCATGGCCCTCCTAGTGCACAAGATGGGGAGGTTCATGAGGAAGAAAGGATATGGTGCAAGGAAGAGAAGGGACTTCATGAAGGCAAAGGAGGTGCTTTGCTACAATTGCAATAGCCCCGATCATGTAGTGGCAAGGTGCCCCTATGAAGATAAAAGATATCATGATGGGGAGTTGAAGTTGAAGAAGAACAAGAAGGACAAGAAGGAGAAGAAAGAAAAGAAGAGCTTCACTATCAACAAGAAGAAGAAAGGTGGTGGCTATGTGGTCACTTGGGATAGTGATAACTCCGATAGTGATGATGATAGCTCTAGTGATGATGAGAGGACCACTCGGCGAGCCATTGCAAGCATCGCCCTCTCCAACAAGTCATCCATCTTCGACACTACATCGACATGCCTTATGGCCAAGCCTACCAAGGTAAAATATGATGATAGTGATGATGATTCTTGTGCTAGTGATGGTTGTAGGAGTGATGATGAGGAGGATGAGGACTACTCCAAGGATGATCTATTGGGCATAATAGATCAAATGAGCAAGGGCTACAAGAGGACAACCAAGAAATACAAAATCTTGGAACAAGAGCTCATTGCCAAGAGCAATGAAAATGATGCCTTGATGGAGGAGCTTGTTGCTCTCAAAAAGAGTAAGGAGTGCAAAGGAATTGAACAAGAGCTCAAAGCTCTTAGGAAATCCTTTGATGAGCTAGAGGCCTCTCGTGAGTGTCTAAAGGAAGACCACGAGGACCTTGAAGTTGCTCACACTAGGCTTAAGGAAGCCCACTCCTCTCTACTTGAGCTCATCAAGGAGAAGGACCTCAAGTTGGAGAAGCTCATGAAGGAAGCTAAGGAGGAGCAAGTGATTCTCACTTGTGATATTGGACTAACATGTGATATTATTGATGATTCTTTATTTGTTGGTCCTACTAATGCTTCATGTAGCTCATCATCATCCACCACAACCAACTCTACCTCTACTACTAGTGATTCATCACTTGTGGTTGAGAATGAGACTCTCAAGAGAGAGGTGGATGATCTCACCCGCGCATTAGGCAATGCCTATGGTGGGGATGCCCGCTTGCTAAAATGCTTGGGTAGCCAAAGATTCTCTCTTAACAAAGAGGGTTTGGGCTATACTCCCAAGAAGGGCAAGGCGGCCTTTGCTACTCCAAAGCCTCGCTTTGTGAAGGGCAATGGTCGTTATTGCAATAGATGCAAGCAAGTTGGACATCTAGAGGTTAATTGTAATAAAATGAACAAGAACAAGAAAAATGCTAATGTACCTTACATTCCGTTTGATTCTTGTTATGTGCTTACCAAGGGTGAGAAAGGTGTGCATGCTAAGTTTGTTGGTACACCAATTGTGGGTCCAAAGAAGAAGGCCATTTGGGTACCAAAGAGCTTAGTGACTAACCTCCAAGGACCCAAGCAAGTATGGGTACCTAAAAGACATTAAATTGTTTTGTAGGTAAATTACAAGGCCGGAGGAAGGCATTGGGTGCTTGATAGTGGGTGCTCTCAACATATGACCGGTGATTCAAGAATGTTCAACTCTCTCAAATCAAATGATAGTGGCATTGATAGCATCACATTTGGTGACAATAGCAAGGGTGATGTGAAGGCTCTTGGAAGGATTGCAATCTCAAATGATCATAGCATTTCCAATGTGCTCTTAGTTGAAAAGTTGAACTTTAATCTTCTCTCGGTTGCTCAATTATGTGATCTCGGTTTCAAGTGCATATTTGGTGTTGATGATGTGGAGATAATTAGTGTTGATGGCTCCAACTTGATCTTCAAAGGTTTTAGATATGAGAATCTATACTTGGTTGATTTCAATGCTAGTGACACTCAACTTTCAACATGCTTGCTCACCAAATCAAGTATGGGTTGGTTATGGCATAGAAGACTTGGTCATGTTGGCATGAAGCAATTGAACAAGTTAGTGAAGCATGACTTAGTTAGAGGCTTGAAGGATGTCACATTTGAGAAAGATAAGCTATGTAGTGCATGTCAAGCCGGAAAGCAAGTAGGCAACACTCATCCATTAAAGAGCATTATGAGTACTTCCAAGGCATTTGAGTTGTTGCACATGGATCTATTTGGGCCAACTACATACACAAGCATCGGTGGCAACAAGTATGGTTTTGTGATTGTGGATGATTTCACTAGATATACATGGGTATTCTTTCTTGTGGACAAGAGTGATGTATTTGACATATTCAAGAAGTTCATCAAAAGAGTACAAAATGAGTTTGAGACCACAATCAAGAAAGTGAGAAGTGACAATGGAAGTGAGTTTAGAAACACAAGAGTTGATGAGCTATGTGATGAGCTTGGAATCAAACATCAATTCTCGGCCAAGTATACACCTCAATCTAATGGCCTAGTTGAGAGGAAGAATAGAACCTTGATTGATATGGCAAGATCAATGTTGAATGAGTATAATGTGAGTCATTCATTTTGGGCCGAAGCAATCAACACGGCTTGCTTCTATAGCAACCGCCTCTATTGCCACAAGTTTCTAGAGAAGACACCATATGAGATCTTAAATGGAAGAAAGCCCAACATTGCATACTTTCGGGTATTTGGTTGCAAATGCTACATCTTGAAGAAGGGCACTAGATTGAGCAAGTTTGAAAAGAAATGTGATGAAGGATTTCTACTTGGTTACTCCACTACTAGCAAAGCTTATAGAGTTTGGAATTTGGCTAGTGGTTTACTTGAGGAAGTTCATGATGTTGAATTTGATGAAACAAATGGCTCTCAAGATGAGGAAAATAACTTAGATGATGTGAGAGGAACTCAATTGACCAATGCTATGAAAGAAATGGATATTGGTGATATTAGGCCAAAGCAAGTGATTGATGTGGATGACAACAAAGATCAAGTGCTCCAAAATCCAATTACACAAGCTAGTGGTTCTCTAATGCAAAATCAAGCTAGTACATCATCTCAAGTGCAACAAGATCAACAAGTGGCTAGTTCATCATCTCCAACTTATGATCAACATCAACATCCAAGCAATCAAGTCCAAGTGCTTCAACCAACCAACATTGCAAGAGACCATCCATTAGATTCCATCATTGGTGACATACAAAGGGGAGTTCAAACTAGATCAAGATTGGCATCATTTTGTGCTCACTCTTCCTTTGTGTCAATGGAAGAACCCAAGGATATTGATAAAGCATTGAGAGATCCGGATTGGGTAAATGCAATGCATGAAGAGCTCAACAACTTCAAGAGAAATGAAGTATGGGAACTAGTTGAGAGGCCTAAAAATCATAATGTCATTGGAACAAGATGGGTCTTTCGCAACAAGCAAGATCAAGATGGGATAGTAGTAAGGAACAAAGCAAGACTAGTGGCTCAAGGTTACACACAAATAGAGGGTCTTGACTTTGGTGAAACTTATGCCCCGGTTGCAAGATTGGAAGCAATTAGGATCTTACTTGCCTATGCTTGTGCTCACAATATCAAGCTATATCAAATGGATGTGAAGAGTGCATTTCTCAATGGGTACATTCAAGAAGAGGTGTATGTGGAGCAACCTCCCGGTTTTGAAGATGACAAGAAACTCAATCATGTCTACAAGTTGAGAAAAGCTTTGTATGGATTGAAGCAAGCACCTAGAGCATGGTATGAAAGATTGAGGGACTTCTTGCTAACCAAAGGATTTGTCATGGGCAAAGTGGATACTACTCTATTCACCAAGAAGATTGGGAAAGACTTGTTTGTGTTGCAAATATATGTTGACGATATCATCTTCGGTTCAACCAATCAAGATTATTGTGATGAGTTTGGGAAAATGATGGCAAAGGAATTTGAAATGTCAATGATCGGTGAACTTAGTTTCTTTCTTGGACTTCAAATCAAACAAATGAAGGAAGGAACATTTGTGAGCCAAACCAAGTACATCAAAGATATGCTCAAGAAGTTTGGCATGGAAGATGCAAAGGGCATTACAACCCCAATGGGCACTAGTGGAAGCTTGGATAGTGACAAGAGTGGCAACATGGTGGATCAAAAGCTATATAGATCAATGATTGGTAGCCTACTCTATGTGACGGCATCAAGGCCCGACGTAATGTTTAGTGTATGTATGTGTGCAAGATTTCAAGCCTCACCAAGAGAAAGTCATTTGAAGGCAACAAAGAGAATATTGAGGTATTTGAAGCATACACAAGATATTGGATTGTGGTATCCCAAAGGTGCAAGCTTTGAGCTAGTTGGATATTCGGATTCCGACTATGCCGGTGACAAAGTGGAGAGAAAGAGCACTTCCGGGACTTATCAACTATTGGGAAGGTCACTTGTCTCATGGTCATCCAAGAAGCAAAATAGTATTGCACTATCTACCGCCGAAGCCGAATACATCGCCGCGGGTAGTTGTTGTGCACAAATCTTATGGATGAAGGCAACATTGAAAGATTTTGGAATCAATTTCAAGAATGTGCCATTGTTATGTGACAATGAAAGTGCCGTGAAGCTAACCAACAATCCGGTTCAACATCAAAGAACAAAACATATTGATGTTCGTCATCATTTCATTAGAGATCATCAACAAAAGGGTGACATTGCTATTGAAAGTGTGGGCACCGAAGATCAATTAGCCGATCTATTCACCAAGCCACTTGATGAGAAGAGATTTTACAAGCTAAAGAATGAGTTGAACATAATTGACTTCTCTAACATGAGTTGATGCACCCCATATATGACATGCCTCTCCTTCGAGCCCCAAGGTACAATTGGTTGACATGTCATACATTCTATGCTAAGGACTTGTTTAGTGCATCTAGTCATAATTTCTTATGTTCTAGGCTCATTCATGAAAATCAAATGAATTTAAAGTTTATATGGTGCCACTATTGTTTCCATGTCTTGTATGATCTAGTGGTAGCATATAACTTGTTTGAGCGCTTGTGATCCTAAGTGTTTAATCTAGATCACTTGTCTAAATATTTGCTTCAACATGGTGCATGATAACCCTTCTAGTGAGGTGTGAAGAAGCTTGCCCTTGGATCAAACCGAAGCATTTTATTTATGCAAGCAATCTAGGTTGAATCACAAACTTGATCCTCACCCCATAATTCTACATGATAATCTATCTAAAATTGGTCCCTTGTGGTCATTGGTGCCAAAGGGGGAGAAAATGTTGTTCACAAAGATAGAACACAAAGGGGGAGAAAAATGTTGTTCACAAAGAGAAAACCTAAAGGGGAGAATTGATAAAAGAAGGGGATCAACTAAAATTTTGAGCACACAAGTAGGGGGAGCAAGCTCTTAAACATGAAAGTTGCATTTCCATGTGCACTTCATATGTATGATGCATAGTTATGCATTTCTTTTTCTCTAATACATTGCTTGTGTGGTGACTTGCTAGTATACAATTGAATGGTGTATTGAAGTACTAGCATAAATAGGAAGTAGTTAGATTTTACTTGCTTCATGTTTTTCAAAGTGGTACTAGAGCCTTGCTTATAATGTTGATCTCACGAGGTTTCTAGTTTTGTTTATACTTTTCCAAGTGGTATCTAACTACACAAGGTGCTAAGATGGTGTTTATCGCTACTCCGATGGTATCGCGCTTCAAAGGTCTATAATCTAAAACACTTAGCACCTATTGGTAGTCAATGCTCCTAATCTTTCCTATCTAACATGTATGCTTCCAAAATCCAAACATATAGCATACATGTAGGGGGAGCCATTGCTATCAATTTGAATTCATGATCACTTGTCCATACTTCTTACACATGGTAATATACTTGGACAATGTGACATGGGTTCAATCAAAATTTTATCATAATATCTTTGTGAAAGGGTTGTCACCAATTACCAACAAGGGGGAGATTGAAAGTCCTATGTTTGGTGTTGGTAATTAGTGACAATGCCTAAGTACTAATCCTATGCCTAAGTTGTATGTAGCATATGAGGATTAGTACATTCCAAGGTTGGTGGCTAGATGGACATGGTGATCATGATGGCCACACTTGGATTTGGATGCAACCCTACGTGATCAAGGCAAAGGTATATGCTTAAGGGTTGTGTTTTAGTAACCAAGACACCTAGTGGGTGTGGTTACATTATAGGATAGATAGCCGTACTATAAAGAGGGGAATGACGCGGCTATTGGACTCCTAAGTGCCTCTAGGTGTGCATTTCATGTCATATGCATTTGGATAGAACTAATAACGCCTCAAAAATTGATTGTGAAAATGCTAATACACATGCACATGGTGATGATCACTTGGTGGTGTTAGCACATTTACGACGGCGTTGGAGTTTGAGCGGTAGAGAGGGTTTGGGGTCCTCTCTCCCTCCCGCCGAGCGTGCGAGCGCGGGATTCAGGCGTTTTCGAGGAGTTGAAACGACTTTTTTCCACGACGCCGAAAGTCGGAAAAGAAACGGAGGCGAACGGAGGTCACAGTGGTGACCGGACGCTGGACCGGACGCGGTCACTGTTTGACCGGACGCGTCCGGTCAGCGTTCAGTGTCTGCGCGTGTTTCTGCTTTTTTGATCGGACGCGCAGCGCGTCCGGTCACTGTCGACCGGACACGTCCGGTCGATCAGGGAGCTTACTGGACTCCAACCGGACGCTGGCACTGTGATCAGGGAGCTTACTGGACTCCAACCGGACCAAAGCAACCACGTACTTCGCCCCTCGGTGAAGAGGGACACAACGGGGACTAGCGTGCCGGCAAGCACGTGAACCTCGGGATAAATCTTCGTGTCATCACTTTCATATTGTGATTGATTGATCCCGGTGTTCGGTTATCTTGGTATTCATTGTTGATCATATTGGTTGGCTCAATACTTCGCCCCTCGGTGATACCCTCCTAACCCTCACTTATATTACTTTCTTAGTTATCTTTGCTAGCTAGTTAGCGTTACTAGAGTAGCTCTTTTGTGTAGCTTGCTAGTTGTAGTTGTAGTCACCTTCTCGGTTTGACTTGTGCGGTTGAGTGCCAATATACTAGAATTGTGAATTGGATAGGTGGCTTGCAAACACCCCATAGGCTAAGCAAAACTCGCATCTCGCTACTTGTTATATTGATAAACTTGTTTAGCTTGTCTTTGTAGAATATTTTAAAGGCTATTCACCCCCCCTCTAGCCATCAAGACCTTTCAAGTGGTATCGGAGCCGTGGTCACCGTTTGTAAGGCTTAACAACCTCGGTGTAAGATGGCTCAAGTTGTGTTCAACCATGTCGGGGGCAAGCCTCCATTCTTTGATGGTGTCTCTTCTTTTGATCATTGGAAAAGAAAGATGAAGCAATATCTTGGCGATTTTGGGGAAATGAAATGCCTATTTTCTACTACGCCGGAAGTCGGAAATCAAACGAAACAGCGACCGGACGCGCTGGTGAACTGACCGGATGCCACAGTGCCAGCGTCCGGTTGGAGTCCAGTAAGCTCCCTGATCGACCGGACGCGTCCGGTCGACAGTGACCGGACGCGCTGCGCGTCCGATCAAAAAAGCAGAAACACGCGCAGACACTGAACGCTGACCGGACGCGTCCGGTCAAACAGTGACCGCGTCCGGTCCAGCGTCCGGTCACCACTGTGACCTCCGTTCGCCTCCGTTTCTTTTCCGACTTTCGGCGTCGTGGAAAAAAGTCGTTTCAACTCCTCGAAAACGCCTGAATCCCGTCTCGCAAGCTCGGCGGGAGGGAGAGAGGACCCCCAAACCCTCTCTACCGCTCAAACTCCACCGCCTTCGCAAACGTGCTAACACCACCAAGTGATCATCACCATGTGCATGTGTGTTAGCATTTTCACAATCATTTTTTGAGGCGTTATTAGTTCTATCCAAATGCATATGATTATGAAATGCACACCTAGAGGCACTTAGGAGTTCAATAGCCGCGTCATTCCCCTCTTTATAGTACGGCTATCTATCCTATATGTAACCACACCCACTAGGTGTCTCGGTTACTAAAACACAACCCTTAAGCATATACCTTTGCCTTGATCATGTAGGGTTGTGTCCAAATTCAAGTGTGGCCATCATGATCACCATGTCCATCTTGCCACCAACCTTGGAATGTACTAATCCTCATATGCTACATACAACTTAGGCATAGGATTAGTACTTAGACATTGTCACTAATTACCAACACCAAACATAGGACTTTCAATCTCCTCCTTGTTGGTAATTGGTGACAACCCTTTCACAAAGATATTATGATAAAAATTTTGTTGAACCCATGTCACATTGTCCAAGTATATTACCATGTGTAAGAAGTATGGACATGTGATCATGAATTCAAATTGATAGCAATGGCTCCCCCTACATGTATGCTATATGTTTGGATTTAGGAAGCATACACGCTTAGATAGGAAAAAAAATAGGAGCATTGACTATCAATAGGTGCTAAGTGTTTTAGATTATAGACCTTTGAAGCGTGATACCATCGGAGTAGCGATAAACACCATCTTAGCACCTTGTGTAGTTAGAACCACTTGGAAAAGCACAAACATAACTAGAAACCTCGTGAGATCAATATTATAAGCAAGGCTCTAGTACCACTTTGGAAAACATGAAGCAAGAAAAATCTAACTACTTCCTATTCATGCTAGTACCTCAAAACATCATTCAAATTATACTAGCAAGTCACCACATAAGCAATGTATCGGAGAAAAAGAAATACATAACTATGCATCAAACATATGAAGTGCACATGGAAATGCAACATTCATATTTAAGAGCTTGCTCCCCCTACTTGTGTGCTCAAAATTTTAGTTGATCCCCTTCTTTTATCAATTTCTCCTCTTTTAGAATCTATCTTTGTGAACAACATTTTTCTCCCCCTTCGTGCTTCTCCCCCTTTGAGTTCTATCTTTGTGAATCAACATTTTCTCCCCCTTTGGCACCAATGACCACAAGGGACCAATTTTAAATAGAATATCATGTTGAATTATGGGGTGAGGATCAAGTTTGTGATTCAACCTAGATTGCTTGCATAAATAAAATGCTTTGGTTTGATCCAAGGGCAAGCTTCTTCACCCCTCACTAGAAGGGTTATCATGCACCATGTTGAAGCAAATATTTAGACAAGTGATCTAGATTAAACACTTAGGATCACAAGCTACTTAAACAAGTTATATGCTACCACTAGATCATACAAGACATGGAAACAATAGTGGCACCATATAAACTTCAAAGTCATTTGATTTTCATGAATGAGCCTAGAACATGTAAATTATGACTAGATGCACTAAACAAGTCCTTAGCATAGAATGTATGACATGTCAACCAATTGCACCTTGGGGCTCGAAGGAGAGGCATGTCATATCATGGAGGTGCATCAACTCATGTTGGAGAAGTCAAGTATGTTCAACTCATTCTTTAGCTTGTGAAATCTCTTCTCATCAAGTGGCTTGGTGAATAGATCGGCTAGTTGATCTTCGGTGCCCACACTTTCAATAGCAATGTCACCCTTTTGTTGATGATCTCTAATGAAATGATGACGAACATCAATATGCTTTGTTCTTTGATGTTGAACCGGATTGTTGGTTAGCTTCACGGCACTTTCATTGTCACATAGCAATGGCACATTCTTGAAATTGATTCCAAAATCCTTCAATGTTGCCTTCATCCACAAGATTTGTGCACAACAACTACCTGCGGAGATGTATTCGGCTTCGGCGGTAGATAGTGCAATACTATTTTGCTTCTTGGATGACCATGAGACAAGTGATCTTCCCAACAATTGACAAGTCCCGGAAGTGCTCTTTCTCTCCACTTTGTCACCGGCATAATCGGAATCCGAATATCCAACTAGTTCAAAGCTTGCACCTTTGGGATACCATAATCCAACATCTTGTGTATGCTTCAAATACCTCAATATTCTCTTTGTTTCCTTCAAATGACTTTCTCTTGGTGAGGCTTGAAATCTTGCACACATGCATACACTAAACATCACATCGGGTCTTGATGCCGTCACATAGAGTAGGCTACCAATCATTGATCTATATAGTTTTTGATCCACCATGTTGCCACTCTTGTCACTATCCAAGCTTCCATTAGTGCCCATTGGAGTAGTGATTCCTTTTGCATCTTCCATACCAAACTTCTTTAGCATATCCTTTATGTATTTGGTTTGGCTCACAAATGTTCCTTCCTTCATTTGCTTGATTTGAAGTCCAAGAAAGAAACTAAGTTCACCGATCATTGACATTTCAAATTCCTTTGCCATTATTTTCCCAAACTCATCACAATAATCTTGATTGGTTGAACCAAAGATGATATCATCAACATATATTTGCAATACAAACAAGTCTTTCCCAATCTTCTTGGTGAAGAGAGTAGTATCCACTTTGCCCATGACAAATCCTTTGGTTAGCAAGAAGTCCCTCAATCTTTCATACCATGCTCTAGGTGCTTGCTTCAATCCATACAAAGCTTTTCTCAATTTGTAGACATGATTGGGTTTCTTATCATCTTCAAAACCGGGAGGTTGCTCCACATACACCTCCTCTTGAATGTACCCGTTGAGAAATGCACTCTTCACATCCATTTGATATAGCTTGATATTATGAGAACAAGCATAGGCAAGTAAGATCCTAATTGCTTCCAATCTTGCAACTGGGGCATAAGTTTCACCAAAGTCAAGACCCTCTATTTGTGTGTAACCTTGGACCACTAGTCTTGCTTTGTTCCTTACTACTATTCCATCTTGATCTTACTTGTTACGAAAGACCCATCTTGTTCCAATGACATTGTGATCCTTAGGCCTCTCAACTAGTTCCCATACTTCATTTCTCTTGAAGTTGTTGAGCTCTTCATGTATTGCATTTACCCAATCCGGATCTCTCAATGCTTTATCAATGTCCTTGGGTTCTTCCATTGACACAAAAGAAGAGTGAGCACAAAATGATGCCAATCTTGACCTAGTTTGAACTCTGAAAGCCCAAGTTTGGTTTTGGTAATTAATGACACCAAGTTGCTAATGCCATGTGTTAAGTGTTTTGAGTTAGGCATAAGCAACACATGTGATGAAGGTGTACGTGGCAAGGAATGGTGGCCACAAGATCACAAAGAAATGGTGCATGGACATGAAATGACGATCATGGTGGAGATGCACATTAAATGATGGACTTGATGATCAAGTGGAGGAAAAGGATCTAAGAGCACAAGGCAAAGGTATAACCATAGGGTTTTTATTTTGCCGGTCTAAGATGAATAGAGAAGTGATTGACCGGGCTTAGGATACATAGCCGACTATCAAGAGGGGCAATCACGGTTAGCTCGGGAATCAAGTGCCACTAGATCAATGTCTTGAGCATATGCATTAGGATCTAGTTGAGAGCTAACATAACGCCTTGGAAAATATTTGTGAAATGCTAACACACATGCACATGGTGGTGTACACTTGGTGGTGTTAGCACTTTTGCGAAGGCGGTGGAATTTAAGCAGTAGAGAGGGGTTTGGGTTCCTCTCTCCCTCCCGCCGAGCTTGCGAGGCGAGATTCAGCGTTTTTTAGGGAAGTGAAACGCCTATTTTCTATTGCGCCAGAAGTCGGAAAAGAAACGGAGGCGAACAGCGGTCACTGTGTTGATCGGACGCTGCACCGGACGCGGTCACGGTTTGACCGGACGCGTCCGGTCAGTTCAACGCGGCGCGGGCACTAGGGTTTGTGACCGGACGCTGGTCTGGCCTGACCAGCGCGTCCGGTCAGTTCACCTATGCGCAGAAGTAGAGCGCGCGACCGGCGCGTCCGGTCCCTCACGGAACCGGAGCGTCCGGTCAGGCGTCCAGAGGGACAGAGAGCAGCGGAGTACCAATCGGACGCGCGGCGCGTCCGGTCACGTGTGATCGGACGCGTCCGGTCTCGACGGGAGCTTACTGGAACGCGACCGGACGCTGGCACTGTCGCGTCCGGTCAAACGCTAGAGCGCGTCCGGTCACGGCAACGGCTAGTTCTGACGCGCACTGTTCACGCTTGTCCTGTAGTGACCGGATGCGTCCGGTCACCCTGACTGGAGCGTCCGGTCAGCCCGATTTTCGCTGCGTCGTCTGTAACGGCTAGCTGCGTACCCCTTCGCTATAAATAGAGGATGTCCGGGGTTTGAGAAAAGCTCTTGCACATTTTGAGACCTAGAGACATCCTTTGAGCTAGAGAACAACCCCTCCACTCATCTCTTTGCTTGGTTGCACATCTTGAGTGAGATTGAGTGAGATTCAAGTGCATTGCTTGAGAGTTGCATTCTAGAGGCACTTGATCTTCGAGTTGCTGTGGATTTCTTGTTACTCTTCCGTGTTTCCCGACACGGTAGACGGCTTGGAGCAGCGGAGGTGATTGAGCTCGCAATTGGAGATTGTTGGAGCCCTCACCAAGTGTTGTAAGGGGTTCTTGATCCTTCCCCGCGGGAGTTCGCAAATTGGATACTCTAGTGGAGCTCGTGGCTTGGAGGATCCCCATCTTGTGTGCGGTTGTGCGGCGCCCGCCGAGGGCTCGACTCTTGATAGTCGATTAGCTCGTGAACCGACAAGTGGGTGCATCGCCACAACGAGGAGTAGCTTGCCGGGAAGCAAGTGAACCTCGGTAAAAAATATTGTGTCATCTCTTTGCCGAGGATTTCTCTTGTGGTTGATCATTGTGATTGATTCTTCAAGTGCATTACTTCTCTACATCGTTGGTATAAGAATCAAGTCACTTGCTCTTTACTTTCTTGTATTAGTCCTAGGGTAGCTTTTATCACATAGGAGTAAGTAGCTTAGTGACTTAGTCTTATTGGTGTGTACTAGAGATCATAGCCTTGCTTCACTAGTATTGTATAGGTGGCTTGTATAGTGTAGTTGAGCTAGTGCTAGAATTAGCTTAGCCATCTTTTATACTAACGTGGTTGTTTAGTGAAGCTTGTAGATTTTTAAATAGGCTATTCACCCCCCCCTCTAGCCATTTGGACCTTACAAGTGGTATCAGAGCCGAGGCACCGTTTATTTGAGGCTTAACAACCTACGGTGAAGAAGAAATGGCTCAATTAAGTTTGCACATCAACAACACCAAGAAGGCACCTCACTTTGATGGCACAAATTATGCATATTGGAAGGTTAAGATGACCGCACACCTCAAGTCAATCAATAGAGAAGTGTGGAAGGTCACCGAAACAAAATTTGAGGTTGCTAATCCGGAGGCACCTACACCGGTGGAAGAGAAGAAGCTCCAATGCAATGATATTGCCATTAGTGCTCTTCATGAGGCATTAGATGACAAGACATTTGAGCAAGTAAAGAACATAGAAGTTGCACATGATGCTTGGGCCAAGTTAGTAGAAACATTTGAGGGCACCGAAGGCACAAAGACCGCTAAGGCATATATCTTGCAAGAAAAGTTTTCTAGCTTCAAGATGCAAGAAGATGAGAGTGTACCGGAAATGTTTCATAGATTGCAAGTTATTGTGAATGAGCTCAAGGCACTTGGTGAGGAGGTCAAGGACAACCAATTCTCTATGAAGTTCTTGAGAAGCTTGCCCAAGAGATTTGATACATTGATCACCATGCTAGTGAGGACTACATTGAAGGATTCAACTCCTCAACAAGTATTCCAAGAAGTGATGACCGATGATTCATATAGAGAAGATGATGAGAAAGAGGAGTTGGTCAAAAAGAAGAAGAAGGAAAGTGAGAAGAAGGATGATGAGAAGAAGAAGAGTGTGGCATTCAAAGCCACCACATCCAAGGGCAAATCCAAGATTGAATCATCAAGTGAAGAAGACTCAAGCTCTTGTGATAGTGATGACATTGATGAGAAGATGGCTCTCTTTGTCAAGCAATTTGGCAAGTTCATGAAGAAGAAAGGCTTTCGTGCAAGAAGAAGGAAGAACTTATCCAAGAATAATGAGCATACCATGAGATGCTTTAGATGCCATAGCAAGGATTATCTCATTGCAAAGTGTCATTATGATAGTGATGATGAAGATGCTATCAAGAAGGAGAGGAAGAAGCAAAAGAAGAAGCAAGAAAAGAAGGAGAGCTCTCATAAGAAAAAGAATGATTCTCATGTTGCTACATGGGATAGTGATGATTCCTCAAGTGATGAAGAGGATGACAACAAGAGCAAGAAGAAGGGGCATGCTAGCATTGCTATTCAAGAGAAGAGCTCCATATTTGACACTCCATCATGCTTCATGGCTAAGGCCGCTAAGGTATCATCCGACGATAAGAGTGATCATGATAATGTTAGTGATAGTGATAGTGATGAAGAAGAATTCACTAAAGATGAACTAATCACTATGCTAGAAGATTGCACTCAACATTTTAAAGAATCTAGAAAGGAGTGCAAGGGCTTGCTTAAGGAAAAGAAAAACCTTATGCAAGAACTTGATGAGCTTAGAGCATCTTATGAGAGTCTAAAGGTAGACCATAAGAAGCTTCAAAAGTCTCACACTAAGCTTGAAGAAGCTCATTCCTCTCTAGTTGAAAAATGTGAAAACATGCCAACTAATATTGAGAAAGCTAAAACTTGCAACATAGGCATCTCATGTGATATAATTGACGAATCTTTTCATAAGCCTATTGTTGTTGCTCCCACTAACCCTTTATGTAGCTCATCTACATCATCCTCATCTAGTAGTGATGGTTTCACTTGTGACTCCACACTTATAGTTGAGAATGAAAATCTCAAGAAGGAGGTAAAAGAGCTCAATCACACCTTAGCTAAGGCTTATGGTGGTGAGGACCGCTTGCTTATATGCTTGGATAGCCAAAGAGCTTCTCTCTACAAAGAGGGATTGGGCTATAACCCCAAGAAAGGCAAGGCCGCTTTTGCTCCTCACAAGACTCGTTTTGTGAAGAACAATGGTAGCTATTGCAAAAGTTGCAAGCAAGTTGGTCACATAGAGCAACATTGCATGAACAAGAAATCCAATGCTAATGTATCCTCAATTAAGTTTGATTCTTTCTATATACTTACCAAGGGTACAAATGGTGTTCATGCTAAGTTCATTGGTACACCATGGATGGGCTCAAAGAAGAAAGCCATTTGGGTACCAAAGAGCTTGGTCACTAACCTTGGAGGACCCAAATAAGTTTGGGTACCTAAAAAGAATTGATCTTATCTTGTAGGTCAATTATAAAGCCGGAGGAAGGCATTGGGTGCTTGATAGTGGGTGCACTCAACATATGACCGGGGATTCATGTATGTTCAAATCAATTGATACAAGTCAAAATGGTGGTTTTGATGCTATCACTTTCGGCAACAATAAGAAAGGCAAGGTCAAGGGGCTTGGTAAAATTGCTATCTCAAATGACATGAGCATATCTAATGTATTGCTAGTTGAGAGCTTGGACTTCAATCTTTTATCGGTGGCATAACTTTGTGATCTTGGCTTCAAGTGCATATTTGGTAGTGATGATGTTGAAGTCATTAGTGTTGATGGATCAAATTTGATATTCAAAGGATTTAGACATGGTAGTTTATACTTGGTTGACTTCAATGATAGTGAGACACAATTGACATCATGATTGCTTAGCAAATCTAGTATGGGTTGGTTATGGCATAGAAGGCTTGGTCATGTTGGAATGAAACAATTGAACAAACTTTTGAGGCATGACTTAGTTAGAGGCTTGAAGGATGTCACCTTTGAGAAAGATAAACCTTGTAGTGCTTATCAAGCTGGCAAACAAGTTGGAAATACACATCCTAGTAAGAGTGAAATGAGTACATCAAAGGCATTTGAGCTATTGCACATGGACTTGTTTGGGCCAACAACATACACTATTATTGGTGGAAACAAGTATGGCTTTGTGATTGTTGATGACTACACTAGATACACTTGGGTGTTCTTTCTCTATGATAAGAGTGATGTTTATGATCTATTCAAGTCTTTTGTCAAGAGAGTGCAAAATGAGTTTGAGACTACCATCAAGAAGATTAGAAGTGACAATGGTAGTGAGTTCAAGAACACAAGAATTGAAGCTTTGTGTGATGATCTTGGTATTGGACATCAATTCTCCCCAACTTACACTCCTCAATCCAATGGTGTAGTTGAAAGAAAGAATAGAACTTTGATCGACATGGCTAGATCAATGCTTAGTGAATACAATGTGAGTCATTCATTTTGGAGTGAAGCTATCAACACGGCTTGCTATTGTAGCAACCGTCTCTATTGCCATGGGAAGCTTGGGAAGACACCATATGAGCTATTGAATGGAAGAAAGCCCAACATTGCATACTTTAGAGTGTTTGGTTGCAAATGCTATATTCTCAAGAAAGGCACTAGATTGAGCAAGTTTGAAAAGAAATGTGATGAAGGGTTCTTACTTGGTTATTCTACCACAAGCAAAGCATATAGAGTTTGGAATCTCACAAATGGCACCTTGGAAGAAGTTCATGATGTTGAGTTTGATGAAACCCAAGGATCTCAAAATGAAGCTCAAAACCTTGATGACGTGAAAGGAGATCAATTGTCAAATGCAATGAAGAACATGGACATTGGTGACATAAGGCCGAGGCAAGTTGATGATGATGATGATACTCATGTGATCAACCAAAATGTGCAAATTGATACAAATCAAGCAAGCTCAAGTGGTACTCATGATGAAGCTCAAGTTCAAGGTCAAACAAGTGGAAGCAATCAACTCCCAATACTCCAACCTACTAGTATTGTAAGAGATCATCCATTGGATCAAATCATTGGTGGAATTCAAAGTGGTGTTCAAACTAGATCAAGATTGGCATCCTTTTGTGAGCATTACTCATTTGTGTCACTTGAAGAACCTAAGAAAATAGAAGATGCTTTGAAGGATTCCGATTGGGTAAATACCATGCATGAAGAGCTAAACAACTTCACTAGAAATCAAGTTTGGGAACTTGTTGAAAGACCAAAGAACTACAATGTGATTGGTACTAAGTGGGTCTTTAGAAACAAGCAAGATCAAGATGGTGTAGTTGTGAGGAACAAAGCAAGATTAGTAGCATAAGGATACACTCAAGTTGAGGGTCTTGACTTTGGAGAAACATATGCACCGGTTGCAAGATTGGAGGCTATTAGAATCTTATTAGCATATGCTTGTGCACACAACATCAAGCTCTATCAAATGGATGTCAAGAGTGCATTTCTCAATGGCTACATCAATGAAGAAGTTTATGTTGAGCAACCTCCCGGTTTTGAAAATGACAAGAAGCCCGACCATGTTTTCAAGCTAAAGAAGGCATTGTATGGTTTGAAGCAAGCACCTAGAGCATGGTATGAGAGATTGAGGGACTTTCTTCTCTTTAAAGGGTTCAAGATGGGAAAGGTTGACACCACTCTCTTCACCAAGAAGCTTGGAAATGACTTGTTTGTGTTGCAAATCTATGTGGATGACATTATCTTTGGATCAACTAACCAAGATTTTTGTGAAGAATTTGGAAATATGATGGCAAAAGAGTTTGAGATGTCTATGATTGGAGAGCTTAGTTACTTTCTTGGACTTAAAATCAAGCAAATGAAGAATGACACTTTTGTAAGTCAAGGCAAGTACATCAAGGACATGATCAAGAAGTTTGGATTGCAAGATGCTAAGCCAATGAGTACACCAATGGGCACGAATGATCAATTGGGTGTCGATGCTAGTGGTAACATGGTAGATCAAAAACAATACCGGTATATGATTGGAAGTTTGCTCTATGTCACCGCTTCTAGGCCGGATGTAATGTTTAGTGTGTGCAAGTGTGCAAGATATCAAGCTTCACCTAGAGAGTCACTTGAAAGCAACCAAGAGAATATTGAGATATCTTAAGGGCACTCATGATGTTGGATTATGGTTTCCAAAGGGGTCTAATTTTGAGTTGATTGGATATTCGGACTCCGACTATGGTGGATGCAAGATTGATAGAATGAGCACAAGTGGCACTTGTCAATTGCTTGGAAGGTCTCTTGTTTCATGGTCATCAAAGAAACAAAATAGTGTTGCACTATCTACCGCCGAGGCCAAATACATTAGTGCCGGTAGTTGTTGTACACAATTGCTTTGGATGAAGGCCACTTTGAATGACTTTGGAATCAAGTTTAAGAATGTACCATTGTTTTGTGACAATGAGAGTGCTATCAAGATGACACAAAATCCGGTTCAACATTCAAGAACGAAGCACATTGACATAAGACATCACTTCATAAGAGACCATCAACAAAAGGGTGATATTAGCATTGAGAGCATTGGCACCGAAGATCAACTAGCCGACATATTCACAAAGCCACTTGATGAGAAGAGATTTTACAAGTTGAAGAATGAATTGAACATACTTGACTTCTCCAACTTGAAATGAGTGCACCCCCACATTCTTATATGACATGCCTCTCCTCTGACATAGCAAGGTAAAGTTGTTTGGCATATCATCCATACTTTGCTAAGGACATGTTTAGAACATATAGACATATTTGCATGACAAATAGGTTCATTCATGAAAATCAAATGATTTTGATGTATATATGGTACCACTATTGCTTCTATGTTTGATTGATCTAGTGGTAGCATATGACATGTTTGTGGGCTTGCAATCCTAGTGTTGAATCTAGAAAATGAGCTCATGATGTGTAATTCAACATGGTCAAGATAACCCTTATACTTTATGAGGTGTGAAGAAGCTTGTCCTTGGATCAAACCGAATTACATATTCTAGGCAACTGATCTAGATTGAACCATTTTGGACTCCCTCATATTGATTGACTTAATTCTCACTAAAATTGGCACCTTTTTGGTGATTGTTGACAAAGGGGGAGAGAAAAGTCACAAAGATAGAAAAGTCACAAATATAAAAAGTTAAGTTACAAAGGGGGAGAGAATGACATTGGAAAGGGATCAATTAAAATTGAGCACACAAGTAGGGGGAGCAAGCTCATGAATTATTTGTTGCATTTGTATGTGCATTAACATGATGAATTGTTGCATTGCAAAGCTTAAATTCATATTCATATTTGTATGGTGATTGCTAGAATTAAAACTTAAATGATGTTTTGTTGAGAGTAGCTTTACAAGTGGTATCTAGACACCTTTGCTTATAATGTTGATCTCACGAGGTACTTTAGTGTTTGTGATCTTTACCAGTGATGAATTACAAGTGGTGTCTAGCTACATTGATGCTAAGGATGGTATATAAAGGCAACTCCGATTGGTATCACGCTTCAAAGGTCCATTCTATATACCTTAGCATCAATTTGATAGTAGTAACTCTCCCAAAAGTTAAATCCTTACATATGTGCACAATTGAACCAAACTCATGGAAGCACATATGAAGGGGGAGCTAATACTATCGAAATTGAAAATTGATTTCATTTCATATCTTTGTGATGGTTGTCATCAATTACCAAAAAGGGGGAGATTGAAAGCCCAAGTTTGGTTTTGGTAATTAATGACACCAAGTTGCTAATGCCATGTGTTAAGTGTTTTGAGTTAGGCATAAGCAACACATGTGATGAATGTGTACGTGGCAAGGAATGGTGGCCACAAGATCACAAAGAAATGGTGCATGGACATGAAATGACGATCATGGTGGAGATGCACATTAAATGATGGACTTGATGATCAAGTGGAGGAAAAGAATCTAAGAGCACAAGGCAAAGGTATAACCATAGGGTTTTTCTTTTGCCGGTCTAAGATGAATAGAGAAGTGATTGACCGGGTTTAGGATACATAGCCGACTATCAAGAGGGGCAATCACGGTTAGCTCGGGAATCAAGTGCCACTAGATCAATGTCTTGAGCATATGCATTAGGATCTAGTTGAGAGCTAACATAACGCCTTGGAAAATGTTTGTGAAATGCTAACACACATGCACATGGTGGTGTACACTTGGTGGTGTTAGCACTTTTGCGAAGGCGGTGGAGTTTAAGCGGTAGAGAGGGGTTTGGGTTCCTCTCTCCCTCCCGCCGAGCTTGCGAGGCGGGATTCGGCATTTTTAGGGAAGTGAAACGCCTATTTTCTATTGCGCCGGAAGTCGGAAAAGAAACGGAGGTGAACGGCGGTCACTGTGTTGATCGGACGCTGCACCGGACGCGGTCACGGTTCGACCGGACGCGTCCGGTCAGTTCAATGCGGCGCGGGCACTAGGGTTTGTGATCGGACGCTGGTCTGGCCTGACCAGCGCGTCCGGTCAGTTCACCTGTGCGCAGAAGTAGAGCGCGTGACCGGCGCGTCCGGTCCCTCACGGCACCGGAGCGTCCGGTCAGGCGTCCAGAGGGACAGAGAGCAGCGGAGTACCAATCGGACGCGCGGCGCGTCCGGTCACGTGTGATCGGACGCGTCCGGTCTCGACGGGAGCTTACTGGAACGCGACCGGATGCTGGCACTGTCGCGTCCAGTCAAACGCTAGAGCGTGTCCGGTCACGGCAACGGCTAGTTCTGACGCGCACTGTTCACGCTTGTCCTGTAGTGACCGGACGCGTCCGGTCACCCTGACCGGAGCGTCCGGTCAGCGCGATTTTCGCTGCGTCATCCATAACGGCTAGCTGCGTACCCCTTCGCTATAAATAGACGATGTCCGGGGTTTGAGAAAAGCTCTTGCACATTTTGAGACCTAGAGACATCCTTTGAGCTAGAGAACAACCCCTCCACTCATCTCTTTGCTTGGTTGCACATCTTGAGTGAGATTGAGTGAGATTCAAGTGCATTGCTTGAGAGTTGCATTCTAGAGGCACTTGATCTTCGAGTTGCTGCGGATTTCTTGTTACTCTTCCATGTTTCCCGACACGGTAGACGGCTTGGAGCAGCGGAGGTGATTGAGCTCGCAATTGAAGATTGTTGGAGCCCTCACCAAGTGTTGTAAGGGGTTCTTGATCCTTCCTCGCGGGAGTTCGCAAATTGGATACTCTAGTGGAGCTCGTGGCTTGGAGGATCCCCATCTTGTGTGCGGTTGTGCGGCGCCCGCCGAGGGCTCGACTCTTGATAGTCGATTAGCTCGCGAACCGACAAGTGGGTGCATCACCACAACGAGGAGTAGCTTGCCGGGAAGCAAGTGAACCTCGGTAAAAAATATTGTGTCATCTCTTTGCCGAGGATTTCTCTTGTGGTTGATCATTGTGATTGATTCTTCAAGTGCATTACTTCTCTACATCGTTGGTATAAGAATCAAGTCACTTGCTCTTTACTTTCTTGTATTAGTCCTAGGGTAGCTTTTATCACATAGGAGTAAGTAGCTTAGTGACTTAGTCTTGTTGGTGTGTACTAGAGATCATAGCCTTGCTTCACTAGTATTGTATAGGTGGCTTGCATAGTGTAGTTGAGCTAGTGCTAGAATTAGCTTAGCCATCTTTTATACTAACGTGATTGTTTAGTGAAGCTTGTAGATTTTTAAATAGGCTATTCACCCCCCCTCTAACCATTTGGACCTTACAAACTCCCCTTTGTATGTCGCCAATGATAGAATCCAATGGATGGTCTCTTGCAATGTTAGTTGGTTGAAGCACTTGGACTTGATTGCTTGGATGTTGATGTTGATCATGAGTTGGAGATGATGAACTAGCCACTTGTTGATCTTGTTGCACTTGAGATGATGTACTAGCTTGATTTTGCAATAGAGAACCACTAGCTTGTGTAATTGGACTTTGGAGCACTTGATCTTTGTTGTCATCCACATCAATCACTTGCTTTGACCTAATATCACCAATATCCATTTCTTTCATAGCATTGGTCAATTGAGTTCCTCTCACATCATCCAAGTTATTTTCCTCATCTTGAGAGCCATTTGTTTCATCAAACTCAACATCATGAACTTCCTCAAGTAAACCACTAGCCAAATTCCAAACTCTATAAGCTTTGCTATTAGTGGAGTAACCAAGTAAGAATCCTTCATCACATTTCTTCTCAAACTTGCTCAATCTAGTGCCCTTCTTCAAGATATAGCATTTGCAACCAAATACCCGAAAGTATGCAATGTTGGGCTTTCTTCCATTTAAGATCTCATATGGTGTCTTCTCTAGAAACTTGTGGCAATAGAGGCGGTTGCTATAGAAGCAAGCCGTGTTGATTGCTTCGGCCCAAAATAAATGACTCACATTATACTCATTTAACATTGATCTTGCCATATCAATCAAAGTTCTATTCTTTCTCTCAACTAGGCCATTGGATTGAGGTGTATACTTGGCCGAGAATTGATGCTTTATTCCAAGCTCATCACATAGCTCATCAACTCTTGTGTTTCTAAACTCACTTCCATTGTCACTTCTCACTTTCTTGATTGTGGTCTCAAACTCATTTTGTACCCTCTTGATGAACTTCTTGAATATGTCAAATACATCACTCTTGTCCACAAGAAAGAACACCCATGTGTATCTAGTGAAATCATCCACAATCACAAAGCCATACTTGTTGCCACCAATGCTTGTGTATGTAGTTGGCCCAAATAGATCCATGTGCAATAACTCAAATGCCTTGGAAGTACTCATGATGCTTTTCAATGGATGAGTGTTGCCCACTTGCTTTCCGGCTTGACATGCACTACATAGCTTATCCTTCTCAAATGTGACATCCTTCAAGCCTCTAACTAAGTCATGCTTCACTAACTTGTTCAATTGCTTCATGCCAACATGACCAAGTCTTCTATGCCATAACCAACCCATACTTGATTTGGTGAGCAAGCATGTTGAGAGTTGAGTGTCACTAGCATTGAAATCAACCAAGTATAGATTCTCATATCTAAAACCCTTGAAGATCAAATTGGAGCCATCAACACTAACTATCTCTACATCATCAACACCAAATATGCACTTGAAACCGAGATCACACAATTGAGCAACCGAGAGAAGATTGAAGTTCAACTTTTCAACTAAGAGCACATTGGAAATGCTATGATCATTTGAGATTGCAATCCTTCCAAGAGCCTTCACATCACCCTTGCTATTGTCACCAAATGTGATACTATCAATGCCACTATCATTTGATTTGAGAGAGTTGAACATTCTTGAATCACCGGTCATATGTTGAGAGCACCCACTATCAAGAACCCAATGCCTTCCTCTGGCCTTGTAATTTACCTACAAAATAAATTAATATTTCTTAGGTACCCATACTTGTTTGGGTCCTTGGAGGTTAGTAACTAAGCTCTTTGGTACCCAAATGGCCTTCTTCTTTGGACCCACAATTGGTGTACCGACAAACTTAGCATGCACACCTTTCTCACCCTTGGTAAGCACATAACAAGAATCAAAAGGAATGTACTCCATTTTAGCATGAAACTTATTGTTCTTGTTCATTTTATTACAATTAATCTCTAGATGCCCAACTTGCTTGCATTTATTGCAATAACGACCATTGCTCTTCATAAAGCGAGACTTTGGAGTAGCAAAGGCCGCCTTGCCCTTCTTGGGAGTATAGCCCAAACCCTCTTTGTTAAGAGAGAACCTTTGGCTACCCAAGCATTTTAGCAAGCGGGCATCCCCACCATAGGCATTGCCTAATGCGCGGGTGAGATCATCCACCTCTCTCTTGAGAGTCTCATTCTCAACCACGAGCGATGCATCACTAGTAGTAGAGGTAGAGTTGGTTGTGGTGGATGATGATGAGCTACATGAAGCATTAGTAGGACCAACAAATAAAGAATCATCAATAATATCACATGTTAGTCCAATATCACAAGTGACAATCACTTGCTTCTCCTTAGCTTCCTTCATGAGCTTCTCCAACTTGAGGTCCTTCTCCTTGATGAGCTCAAGTAGAGAGGAGTGGGCTTCCTTAAGCCTAGAGTGAGCAACTTCAAGGTCCTCGTGGTCTTCCTTTAGACACTCACGAGAGGCCTCTAGCTCATCAAAGGATTTCCTAAGAGTTTTGAGCTCTTATTCAATTCCTTTGCACTCCTTACTCTTTTTTAGAGCAACAAGCTCCTCCATCAAGGCATCATTTTCATTGCTCTTGGCAATGAGCTCTTGCTCCAAGATTTTGCACTTCTTGGTTGTCCTCTTGTAGCCCTTGCTCATTTGATCTATTATGCCCAATAGATCATCCTTGGAGTAGTCCTTATCCTCCTCATCATCACTCCTACAACCATCACTAGCACAAGAATCATCATCACTATCATCATATTTTACCTTGGTAGGCTTGGCCATAAGGCATGTCGATGTAGTGTCGAAGATGGATGGCTTGTTGGAGAGGGCGATGCTTGCAATGGCTCGCCGAGTGGTCCTCTCATCATCACTAGAGCTATCATCATCACTATCGGAGTTATCACTATCCCAAGTGACTACATAGCCACCACCCTTCTTCTTCTTGTTGATAGTGAAGCTCTTCTTCTCTTTCTTCTCCTTCTTGTCCTTCTTGTTCTTCTTCAACTTCAACTCCCCATCATGATATCTTTTGTCTTCATAGGGGCACTTTGCCACTACATGATCGGGGTTATTGCAATTGTAGCAAAGCATCTCCTTTGCCTTCATGAAGTCCCTTCTCTTTCTTGCACCATATCCTTTCTTCTTCATGAACCTCCCCATCTTGTGCACTAGGAGGGCCATGGTCTCATCATCGAATGGATCATCATCATCGCTCTCCACCTTGCTCTTGCCCTTAGAAGATGAAGCCTTGAATGCAATGGGCTTCTCTTGCTTGACCTTGGTCTCCTTCTTCTCTTCTACCTCATCTTCATCATCATTGTATTGGGCATCGGTCATTATATCTCCAAGCACATCGGTTGGTTTGACCTTGTCCAATCCCTCTCTAAAGATCATTCTTCTCAAGGTGGCAAACTTCTTGGGTAAGCATATCAAGAACTTGTGTGAGAAGTCCTTATCCTCAACCTTCTCTCCAAGCCCCTTGAGATCATTGATAATGACTTGGAGCCTATAGAACATCTCCGGGATGGATTCATCATCCTTCATCTTGAAAGTGGAGAACTTGTCCTTGAGCATATATAGCTTGGCACTTTTTACCATTGAGGTGCCTTCATATGTTTCTTCAAGCCTTATCCAAAGCTCATTTGCCTTTTCAAGATCTTTAATTTGCTCAAATACTTTGTCATCAATGGCACGGTAGATTGTGTCAAGTGCCGCCGTGTTGCATTGTTTGTTGATGCGGTCATTTGGAGTGAGATTTTCTTCATCAAGAATGATGTATCCTTCATTGGTCACATCCCAAACCTTCTCATGTATATTGCCTAGATATTGCTTCATCTTCCTTTTCCAATGATCAAAGGAAGAGACGCCATCAAAGAATGGAGGCTTGCCATTAACATGATTGAACATAACTTGAGCCATCTTGCATCGAGGTTGTTAAGCCTTGCAAACGGTGGTCCCGGCTTCGATACCACTTGAAAGGTCTTGATGGCTAGAGGGGGGGTGAATAGCCTTTTAAAATTTTCTACAAAGACAAGCTAAACAAGTTTATCAATACAACAAATAGCGAGATGCGAGTTTTGCTTAGCCTACGGGGTGTTTGCAAGCCACCTATCTAATTCTCAATTCTAGTATAAAGACACTCAACCGCACAAGTCAAACCGAGAAGTTAACTACAACTACAACTAGTAAGCTACACAAAAGAGCTACTCTAGCAAAGCTAACTAGCTAGCAAAGATAACTAAGAAAGTAATGCGGAGTTGAGTTAGGAGAGTTTCACCGAGGGGCGAAGTATTGAGCCAACCAATATGATCAACAATGAATTCCAAGACAACCGAACACCGGGATCAATCAATCACAATATGAAAGTGATGACACGAAGATTTATCCCGAGGTTCACGTGCTTGCCGGCACGCTAGTCCCCGTTGTGTCCCTCTTCACCACGTGGTCTGGTGGCTAATCGGTCTCACACCGAGCCTCTCAAAAGGCGCCACAAGAACCTACCAAATGGCAAAAGGTTGCGATGACACGAGCAATTTACTAATGTTGCCTTTGGTGCTTCGCCGAGGTAGGCACAAACCCCTCACAATCACCGAAGGTGGCCAAGAACAATCACCAACTCTTGCCAACGCCTCCAAGCTGCTCCAAGCCGTCTAGGTGGCGGCAACCACCAAGAGAAACAAGAATCCCGCAGCAAATCAACCACCAAGTGCCAACTAGATGCTATCTCACAACGCAAATGCACTTGGATCACTCAATCTCACTTCGAATATGCAAAGAAGCAAGAGAGATGAGTGGGAGGGGAGTTGCTTAGCTCAAAGTGCTCACAAGTATGTCAAATGTCCAAGAGTGAGAGCCTTGAGCCGGCCAACGAGTATTTATAGACGTACCCCTTCGAATATAGCCATTACTCACTTGAAACAGCCGAAATCGCGCTGACCGGACGCGCTGGTCAAACTGACCGGACGCGCCGATCACACAACGGCTATTTTCGCGAAGCACCGACCGGACGCGCTGGGCTCGACCGGACGCGCTGGTCCCGTAACTGACCGGACGCGCTGGTCAAGCCTGAGCAGCGCACAACGAAACAGCGACCGGACGCGCTGGTGAACTGATCGGACGCCACAGTGCCAGCGTCCGGTTGGAGTCCAGTAAGCTCCCTGATCGACCGGACGCGTCCGGTCGACAGTGACCGGACGCGCTGCGCGTCCGATCAAAAAAGCTGAAACACGCGCAGACACTGAACGCTGACCGAACGCGTCCGGTCAAACAGTGACCGCGTCCGGTCCAGCGTCCGGTCACCACTGTGACCTCCGTTCGCCTCCGTTTCTTTTCTGACTTTCGACGTCGTGGAAAAAAGTCGTTTCAACTCCTCGAAAACGCCTGAATCCCGCCTCGCAAGCTCGGCGGGAGGGAGAGAGGACCCCCAAACCCTCTCTACCGCTCAAACTCCACCGCCTTCGCAAACGTGCTAACACCACCAAGTGATCATCACCATGTGCATGTGTGTTAGCATTTTCACAATCATTTTTCGAGGCGTTATTAGTTCTATCCAAATGCATATGATTATGAAATGCACACCTAGAGGCACTTAGGAGTTCAATAGCCGCGTCATTCCCCTCTTTATAGTACGGCTATCTATCCTATAATGTAACCACACCCACTAGGTGTCTCGGTTACTAAAACACAACCCTTAAGCATATACCTTTGCCTTGATCACGTAGGGTTGCGTCCAAATCCAAGTGTGGCCATCATGATCACCATGTTCATCTTGCCACCAACCTTGGAATGTACTAATCCTCATATGCTACATACAACTTAGGCATAGGATTAGTACTTAGGCATTGTCACTAATTACCAACACCAAGCATAGGACTTTCAGTGGTGCCGACATCGACATCTTCAGTTGGCTCTCCTCTCCCTAACCTAGGCTCTGATACCAATTGTTAGAACCGAGCATCGACGAACGATCATAATAACATAAACAATAGACAAGGAAATTACGGCGACGAACGCCGCGGCAACAAACGCCTGTATCTTGGCTATTATTAATGATAACACAACTCGGGACACACTTGGAACACGAGAGGAGACTCGCCGGGCGACCCACGCCTGCCGAGGCGACGAACGCCGCAGCGGCGACACAACACCGACACTCTCTCTATTTCTCTCGGCTCACTTCTCACACCCATCAACACGATGGCTTTATACACCACACGGTGGCACCACAGCCACGAACACACATACCGGCGTGGGTCTTCATGCGCACCTACGCATGCACATCGGTGATCCTTCTCACATGCAGGCCACCACTCGCGCGAGACTTGATCTTGAATGCCGCTGCTTGGTCCATGCTCCACGTTTGCCTCCGATGATGCATGCAGCTAACCGTCTTGACTTAGACAACATCCTACCAAACTTAGCACTTGACACTGCACACACATACATCAAGCGCAATTGACATATCGTGGTTTATTTCTAACAAACTCATCCTCCTGTGTCTCATGGCCTTGGTGGTGGTTGACTGGTGGGGTGATGGCTGCCTGAGAAGCTGATCAACTGTGCCGTCCAGATTATAAGTGGATCACATACATAATGGCACGGAGTGGCAGAGAGGCCCTTTGTCGATCGTCACACAAAGACCGTGGCTGTCTGGCGGCCGGCTAGCCTGTGCTAGGGGCGACCACGGCGTGGAAGAAGGGCGGCCGCGACGCAGATGCACCAGCACGCGCGATCTCCCGAGCAAGAAAACCAGCCGTCGTCAAGAAGTTTCATGTGGAACCAAGTTTTTGATATTTTCCAATACTTTTTTGGCCACTTGAAAAATTCAATGGTTTTGGCAACTCTTGGAGATGATCTTACATACTACGCCCTCAGCCTAAAAAAGAATATCGTTCTAACTATAATCTTAGACAGATTCATAGCTAAAACCTGACCTTTTTTTAAAACCGTCTCTAAAGATCACTTTTGACTGTCTCTAAAAATGTTTTCTGTACTAGTGATCCTTTTTGAAATATTGTGATTTAAAATCTAAAGGAAGTGGTGCTCAAACCTATTTCTATTTCATTCGAATTCGGTATTAAATAAATAGCCTTTATATTTTCAAATCCAAACCAACATCTTGCAAATTTTAACCTTATATTCTTACAAATGTTTTGCTTTTATCTAAATAAACCCTTTCAAGCAAGGTCTTCGATTCAGAACCTCCAAGTTTTTGTTAAACATGTTTTAGTTTTAATCAAAATAAAAGGTGTTCTCTCCCTTGTATTATTCCTTGCGAAAACAAATTTCCCTTGTGCTGCAAACCTGAGATCTATGGAAACCTCTTTGCAAATTATTTTTGAAAAAGTGTAGGGAAACCCCAAAACCCTAAAAAAAAACTTTAGGTTTCGAACCTATGATATTTCCAAAACCTTTACCAAACTATTTCCTTTTCATTATAAGCCAAAGGGCTGAAAAATAAAACTATTCTGTTCAAACTATAGTTTATGAGTAATTGTTTTAAAAGCGTATCTAAGTAACTATTTATTTTACTGTACAAATTTTTCAAGCTATGTTTAACCCATGTTTTTTCTAAAACCATTTTACCTCAGGTACAACATTGTTGGGCTTTCTTATGTTTCAGTGTACTTTATTTATCCCTAAATTCGGCAAGAGCACGTAATTCTATTGTACTAGCATTCATACCAATGATAATATTATTTTTTTTAATTTCTATTTGGGCTTGACTCAGCCTTCTCTCGTGGACTCGTGGTTCTCCCATTTGGGCCGTGCCCCTCGCTGCCTCGCGTGTGCTATGTGCCTCTGTCTGTTTGTCTCTTGTGGCGACCGACTGAGCAGCTGCCGCCGCCTCCCTACGCCAGGTTCTTTTTTTCACGAACGGCTACATACCCATGTTTCGTTAAGACGAAAGAAATTGTTTTACAACATCGAGGAACTCCAGCTGATTCATGCCCACTGGCAAGACGCTAGCGTGCATAAGTAGCTAGGATTCGTCGATCAACTAGAGCAAAAGCCTGGCTAGTACAATACATACAAAAGACTATACGGCCAAGGATACAACAAGACAAGAGTGTTGGAGCCACTTAGCCTACTCGACGTCCATCACCTTACATGGCGTAATCGACGTCCGTCGACACCGACCTCTCCCCAGAAAGAGGGCCTTCATGGCTTCCCGCCTTCCAGGGACAGCGGCGTGGTGAAAGTTTGCTGAAACTCCTCAAAGGACGCCTCATCAAGCTTCACCGTCTCGACCTCGACCTCGAGCCCGAGCTTTTTCAAGAGCACTTTTCTTGCCTGGGCGTCCGGCTTCGTTGCTCTGAACTTGCTCTTAGCAGCTAAACAGCGTTGTACTTGGGAACGAAGTTGTCATCATCAGCGGCCTTTGGGTCTAGAGCTGGGACTTGGGCCGTGCCATCTAAGAGTGGGTCATGACACGGTCTTTTGGCACGACCCGAAGCACGGCACGAAATATTTTGGACCGTGCTTGGGCTGGCATGGCACGTAGACATTTCTACGACTATACAATGCAATTTTCTAGCATTTACTATACTATCTCTCATTTAATTCTTGAATAGATTGTGAAAATTATTAAAACTTTCATTAAAATAGTACACACAATATATATATATATCACGAGCAGAAAAGAAAACTAGTAGAGATATTTTGAGGGCCGTGCTTGGACCGGCATAACCCGAAGGCACGCTGGCATGCCACGGGCCGTGCTTGGGCCGATGAAAAGATTCACTGTGATATGTCGGCACGGCCCGACGTGCCTTCTGTGCCTAGAGGGCATGACCCGAAACGACACGAAGCACGAGCGGGCCGTGCCGTGCCAGCACGGCCCGGCCCAAGTCCCACCTCTATTTGGGTCCTTGGTGATGCAAAGCCTAGGCAGTGACATAATAAGTGGCTGCTAAAGCTTCAGCTTGATGGCGTCGATGAAACTATGCGCTTCGTTGAGGTCTGGGGAGTCCGCCAAAGGATCCGAAGCCAGCCCGCAGCTACGCATAGGCGAAGGTGGCGGTTTGGGGGCTTTGTCCTCCGCGGACACAACAAGCACGGGAGACGAAGGCCCCATTGTTTGGCTGCAGCTCTGGATCACATGGAGCGAGGCAACTTTCTCCACCATCATCGGATCCTCCGCCACATCGTGACCGACATGCCCCGCGCCTAGGTGCAGCGACCCACGGCTACGTGCAGGCGAAGATGGCGGTAAGGGGCGTTGTCCTCTGCAGTGGCATCAAGCACAGTCGGCAGTGCTCCCGCTGTCTCGATGACAGGGAGCGAGGCGAATCGAGCCCTGAAAGGACATGACCTGGCTCGTCGTGGCAGCCAGGTGTCGTGGCACCAACAATCTCGGCCGAACCACCAGCATCCAGGTTCTCAGCGGGCCTTCACCGGCGATGAGCACACCCACCAGGTACGCGCACTCCTCTTCCGCTCCTGCTGTGCAAAACCGAGCACTCAAACCCTAGCTTAAGATATTTATCTTCGTATCTGATCTGTTCCAATTACAAGTGTCGTATGCATGTATTATGCCTACAAACTTCGATTGTTTTTCATTTTTTTTTCAAAAACTATTGGGTGTACATTATGCATGTCTATTGCTGGATCCACACCTGCCCCCGACGAAGATGACATCTGGCAAGCACATCTAAGCAATTTAATGAAATGATTATTTCTTACGTTATTTGCATCTGAATTTACTTACAAGTCCACTTTGATCTTCAAAAATATTAATGGTTCAAACATTTAAAATTATTACATCACCGATCAGTTTAGCATTGACTTCCATAACCTTCCCTCTAGCGATGCAGATTTATCTATACAATGAGCTGGAGATTTACGTTGGTCTTATTAAAATTGATCGACGCTGTTGTCTTTTTTTTAAGAAATGGCAGGAGCTCTGCCTTTCAATTAAGGTAGTGAAAAGAGATGTTTATGTACAAGAGAGGGAAAAGCTACTGTCACACAGTAGAGCAACTGCCCCCAAACAGGAAAGAAGAGCAGCCCCTATGAAAAAGCTCTTTTTCTAAGGTCATGTCTTCCTTAATTCTCATAGCCACCTGCTGCGCTCTCTGTGGTATTATTAAAAATTCTCCTATTCCTCTCTTTCCATAAATTTCAGAAGGTGTAAATCACCGAGCCATTGAATCTTCTCCACTCCGCACTAGGAACTTTTCTTGTTGCGTCCTTCCACAAGAAATGATCTGAGAGGGGGCATGCTGTAGTTGGCTCAGGATGTCCTCAAAGTGCTCCCATGCTAAGATCAGATTCCAAACCGCCATGGCAAAGGGGCATTGCAAACACAGGTGTAGGCCGGTTTCTAGGGGCCCATTGCAGAGTGCGCAGTGGTCTTGATGTGGCCACCCTCTTCTCTGCAAGTTGTCCGCTGTTAGCACTTTTCCGTGCTTAAGTATCCAGGTAAATACCTTGCACTTTGTTCTCAGCATGTGCTTTCCAAAGGTGGTCGCTCCGGAAGGCACCGAAGGATCCACTGAACTACGTCCTGTAAGCTGAGCGGGTGGAGAAAGTGTCGTCCGTGGTCCATTTCCAAGTAATCGAGTCTAGGACACCCTGAATGATCAGATGCACATCATGTATCCTGATCTACAGGGAGACAAACTCTTCGACATGGGTGGCTGAGGTGATGCGACCTCTTAGTGAGTGAATCCAATTGTTGTTTCCGAGCTCTTGATCTACCGTTATGTTCTTTCTAGTGGCAATTCTGAAGAGATTGGGTGCCAGATACCTAGGGGCCTCCCCTTCGAGCCAGTTGCTGTGCCAAAAGCGTGCCTTAGCGCCATCGCCCAAGGTGATTGTTGTCGATGCATTGAAAAAAAGGTGGTCAATGTCATTGCAAGGGATGTCCATTCCTAACCAAGGTTTGGAGTCTTGCGTCCATTGCTGCCATAACCATCGGAGACAGAGGGCATGGCCAAACCTCTCGAGATCAGGCACTCCAAGACCCCCAAGGTCCTTCGGCCGCGTGACCGTTGGCCAATTTACCAAGCAGTGACCGCCATTTGCGGTGTCCTCCCCTTTCCACAGGAATGATCTCCTTATTTTGTCAATTTTCCTTCTTGCCCACGCTGCCAATGGAAAAACCGTAAGGTGGTAGGTTGGCATGGCCAAGTGAACCGAGGAGATGAGTGTAAGACATCCTGCTCTATTTAACCATCTCCCTTTCCAGCCACTACTACAAAAAAAATCTTTTTGGAGGCGGGCGTTTTTTTATTTTTGGAGGCGAGCAACCCCAACCGCCTCCATTCGAAGGCCTCGGTTAATCCGTGATTTATGGAGGCGGTTGCCCTGCCCGGCTCCAAAATGGAATAACGGAGGCGGGCGTTTTACACATGCCCGTCACAGTTAATGAATTTAAAAAAACAAAAAAAACCCTGGACAGGCTCGCCGAGCCCATCCACAGGCCCGCCGAGCCACCGTCGCCGCTTGTGCCTTCCTGACGGATCTGGGTGCTCCTCGCCGGATCCCGCTCGTGGATCTGGGCGCTCATCACCGGATCTCGGCCACAGCCGCCGGATCCGCAAGCGCCGCCGTGGATCTGCATACTAGTGAGGGAGAGGGGCCGCGCGAGGGAGGGAGGCCGCGCCGTGGATCTGGCCACCGAGAAGCCGCCGTGGATCTGGGCACCGACGAGGGGGAGGCCGCGCCACGCCACCTCGCCTGCGCTGCAATGGGCCCGCGTGCTGGTGTCCCTCATGCCGCCGCCGGGACCGGATCTGGCCGGAGGAGGAGGCCGTGTCCCGCTCGTCGCAGCCGCTGGGACCAGATCTTGCCGGGGTGGGCGTCGGGTGGGGCTGCCATGGGAGAGAGAGAGGTGAGGGAGACTAGGAGAGGAAGGGGCGAGTGAGGAGCCGACCGGGTGAGCGGCGTCAGGTTACTCCCATGTATATATATAGGGTGCATTTTCTGTACTTCCAGGAGTAGTTACTCTCATCTTCAATAAATCATATTACGTATGTGTGCATACTAATTTATCAGTTTGAGTATGTTTATATACTCAACTTAAGATACTTCAAATCTTAGTACGCGAATTTTTTTCAAAAGAGCCCAAACTTTTTAATATATTACTAAAATATCACTATAGTACTATATAAAATAAGTATAACCATATACTCTATGTATGCTTGTATATTTGATATACATACTGCCTTAGATGGTTTAGTATGATCATATACTTCGTCTACATACACTTCGTCGGCCCATATACGCCCTAAATCTAAAGATATACACATGAGAGTAATTACTAGCGGGAGTAAAAAAGAATTTTCACACACACACACACACACACACACACACACACATATATATATATATATATATATATATATATATATATATATATGTATATATATATATATATATATATACATATATATATATATATATATATATATAGGGAGAGTATACTCTATAGCCAGCTACAAAATAACTTATTCTGTAGCCACCTCTATTTACGATAATTTTATATACTAATTTATGATAACGTCAGTATATATTTACGATAGTTGAATTACTATAACACATGGGGATATTTACCATAATGTTATAGTAAATCATATAGTAAGGAGTTACTATAATCTCGTAAATTAGCATAGCAATTATTGTAACTCAAAGTGGCTACAGAATAAATTATTTTGTAGCCAGCTGTAAGGTAATAGTTATATTATAGGGAGAGTATACTCTATAGCTAGCTGCAAAATAAGTTATTTTGTAGCCACCTCTATTTACGATAATTTTATATACTAAGTTACAACAATGTCAGTACATATTTACGATAGTTGAATTACTATAACACATTGGGATATTTATCATAATGTTATTGTAAATCACATAGTAAGGAGTTACTATAATCTCGTAAATTAGCATAGCAATTATCGTAACTCCAAGTGGCTACAGAATAAGTTATTTTGTAGCCAACTGTAGGGTAATAGTTATATATATATATATATATATATATATATATATATATATATATATATATATATATATATATATATATATATATATATATATATATATATTTGATTTGTATTGGGATTGGCGGGGTGATATGACGATGACATTGCATATTTTTTAAGGTGTAGAAGATGAACCCTGGCATATCATTTATCTGTCTAATAAATTAGCTAGGTTTACATATTCCTGTATGCATTGTTACATGCTTTCTTTCGAATCTGTTAGTTCAAACTATGGTGCCTAGTTCTAGTTTTTTCTGTACAACCCTGCAATCCAAAAGTTCTGTAGTTAACCAAAGAGCATTTACCTAAGTGATGCCTGTGTCATTTCCTGACTCCTGTTGATGCCTCTTAAACAGCAATTAATAAGGATGGCATACATGAAATTATGCCCTAAGAAGTTCTGAAAATCTACTTCTCTTGCTTAGGCCATGTTTAGTTCCCAAAAATTTTCAAGATTCCCTATCACATTGAATGTTTGGACACATGCATAGAGCATTAAATGTAGACGAAAAAAAACTAATTATACAATTTGGTAGAAAACCACGAGACGAATCTTTTGAACCTAATTAGTTCATAATTAGACACTAATTGACAAATACAAACGAAAGTACTACAGTAGCCAAAGTCAAAAAATTTCGAGAGCTAAACACACCCTTGTTGCCTTTGTCTCTGCTGAATGTGCTCATGTCAGTTCTCAGTAGCAGCAAACGGATCCAAGTTTCCAGAACATGCCTACGCGGTCTTGGTACCCTCACTCAGTGGTAGATTCGTCTTCACGTCCATCCACGCCTACCTCTTCTAGTGCTAGTCCACACCAAAGATATTCAGATAACCAACAGTCTTCATCCCGTGGGCAACCATCTCCTGCTGAGGCTACAGGGATAATTGCTTGTTTGAAGGATAAGAGGTTAGCACACACTCACAGCCTTAGCCTTGTGTTTCATGATTTACCTCTAGCTTTCTTGACAAGATTGTCTCTTACCTTATTCTAATTATGGATTGCGTTCAAATACTTTGTTATCCTTCTCTATGAATTACATTTACGATTATCCCAAACTGAGACATTTAGCAAAACTGATTTAAGATATACTCACTCCATTCAGAATTATTGCACGTATTTGTGAAGGACGCAGAGACCAAGGATGCCTCCATTCCCATAAAATGTGTGTATTTGGAGCCGCAACAAACTCACGCTGCGAAGAATTCTCCAGGTTGCTGCATGCCTCTGTTTTCCATTAAATCAGTGTGCTAATGTGCAGACTAGAGCCAACCTTGGTAATCAGAGACGTACAGCCCAATGACACCGCCCTCGTATTGGTATCGCAGATTTTGTCGTCTCATCTTTGGATAGAACAATAGATCAATGCAAGGCTGGAAAATCTTTAGATGTGTTGTAAACTATTTGGTATAAGGCAAGCCTGAATGACCAGGGCCAGGCAGCTTGTAGGGGGAAATGTAGAGTTGAACTGCTTGTCTACTTCTATGAAACGACACTTGCTATAGGTTGGAGAACTATAGTTATTTAAGTGCCATAGAATTTTGGAAGGACCATTTATGCATAGCATAGCTGATTTGTTGTGCTGGTCTCCTAATTCTATATATGTTGATCACAACATGTCTATTTGCACAATATATTAATTTTCCTGATGATGCATCTTTTGACGGAAGTCGACAACCTTGTTATATGGTGATATCTTTTTAATCAAATCTTTTTGTGCAGTATTGAGGGAGTTGCAGAGACTACTGAAAGACAAAGAGGCATATAATGCATTAACAATGTAAGCTCAGTTGCACGTACCACTTATTTATATTTTTGTTGTTGACTTCACCATACTGAAATCCTTTCTGTAGCGTCGATGGCCGCGGCTTGGCTTTGCCCGCCCTCATGGACACCAACGTCGGCGGTCTGCACTTGCAACATGAAATACTCGAATGCAACATACATTTGAAATAGATGAAACATTTGAGACATACGTTTGTAACATGTGTGTGAATAAACATATACAACACCCAGATAAAATAATTGCAACATGAAAAAAAAACACTTACTGCAACATAAGGCTGAAACAGTTAAAACATTTGGAACATATTGTTGCAACATATGTGTGAAAATATATGCAACATCCAGATAAAAAATGATTGCAACATACGTCTGGAAACAAATAAAACATTTGAATAAACGTTTGCAACATGCTTCTGAAACACTTGCAACATATGCGACATGTGCAACATCCCCCGATCTACTTTAGCAACATCCTTAAGAAATAACTGCAACGTACTTTTGAAACAACTGAAACATCTTAAACATACATTTGCAACATATGAGAGGGGAAGCCTGGGTCGGTCGCTTCCGGCCGTTGGGGTCTGAGCCAGTGGCGAGCGACAGCGCACGAGCACCACCGCCACCAACACCACCAGTACCGGGCTTGACTCGGCGGCGACGTGGGGGATGGGGGGCGAGGAGCGCCATGGCCGTCGGATGTGGGGGGAGCTCGGTCGCCAGGGTGAGAGAGAGGGCGCCGCCAGAGGGGTGGGAAGGGCGCTGCAGCGGGGTGGAGGAGAGCCGCTCACTCCCCTGCAACACCACCGCGCCACCTCCATGGATCTCGCGCGGAGGCAAGTGGATCTCGCTCCTGCTCCATGGATCTCGCCGATGTGGGGGAGAGGGTCGCCGAATCTGCGGGCGTTATGGGCCCCTGGTGGGGGAGGACGTGGGGCATTGGTCCGCTGCGGCAGGGGATGAGGAGCGCGAAAAGGGTAAGAGCGGGAGCGGAGCGGAGCGAGACGTACAGGAGTTGATTTTTGTTTTTTAGGCGAGCGACGCATGCGGTAGTGAGTGAAGCGAGGAGTTGGGCCCTTCGGACGTCTTAATGGTAGCATTATCGATACTTAGAAATATCTCCATTATCTGAAAATCCCAACGCCTCAATAACTTGCCAAACACAATCAGTATTTTTTTCTCGTAATAAAAAGAAAGGTTTTGTCGAGGAAGAGGCAAACGTTAGGTGAAATGCGATCGGCACAGTAGTACTACTACACCTGGGCTTCTGTAGTACCAGCCCACGGTTTGGCCCATTCCATAATGCCCAGCCCAGTTTATCAACTTTGCGTGCACGATATACTAGCCCCAGCCCTTGTCGTTTCCATGAGCCAGCGGCGGATCCAGGGGGGAAAAATCCTGGTGTAATAGAACAACTATATAGAAACAATATATATAATAACATAGCAAAATAACAATATATATCTAGCCCTAAAGATGTCCAATATCATAAATGACGTTTCAATTATACTAAACATAAAATTTTAATATGTGATGATAACTAAAAATAGATGAAATCAATCTGTGCCTTTGAATGAACGTACCGATTTGATTATTTCTAATACAAATTCACAATAGGATAGCTCAATTTTTCTAACCTTTTCTACATTTTTTTGGGTCCCTTTGGAACAATTTGATGTAACCGGATCAGGGTCCCTGTGCATTTCGTGGTGGCTAGCGGCGGCGGCGTGGAAGCCTCCCTGTCATGCAGCGTTGTTACCAGCACATCCCATTCGATGGATCTGTAGACATGGACTACGTGAGTGAAATGGCAAAGGCATCAACGATTCATCTTCTGTTGGCCTACTAGTAGGCTTATAATTTGTTATACGCGGCCCATTAGGCCCCACCACGTCCTGCTTCGCCGTTGCTCGCGCAGGCACAAAATATCGTTGTCTTTTGCTAAAAAAAATAATAATAATATCATCGTCTTCCTCGCGGAATGCCACGCCGCCGTTGCCGCCGCCATGTAGCCTCCAGCCCTCGCTTGCCACCCTCCCTCTGCTTGCACTGCTGAGCGGGTGGGTGAAGAGAATGGGGATGGGGAAGAAGTCGAAGGAGAAGGAGATGGAGGAGAAACCGCTGGACATCCTCGCGGGGTCTGACGAGGACTCCGACGGCCAGGAGGACCTCTCCAAGATCCAGATCAACGCGGAGTACGCTTACCGCTTCGAGCACAACAAGCGCCGGGAGGCGCTGCAGCGTCTTGAGGAGCGCAGGAAGCAGGGCCCGGTCCCCGCCTCTGATGACGGCGAGTCAGAGACGGAGTCCGAGTCTTCGGAGGAGGACGAGGAAGCCGCCATTGCCTCGCGCCTCGTCAGTCGTCGCTTGTTCGAGGTGATCTGCCGCATCCGCAGCGGCGACCCCCGCATCCTCGACAAGGACGCCAAGGTCTACTCGGAGGAGGAGGAGGAGAAGGAAGAAGAGTCCAAGCAGGAGAAGAAAAAGACAAAGAAAGAGAAGCCTATGTACCTCAAGGACGTCAATGCCCGCCACCTACTCGAGGAGGGTCCAGAGTTCGCAGCGCAGGCCAGCCGGAGCAGCAGCAAGTTCGAGAGGATCGCCTATGACGAGCAGCAGAAGAAGGGATTGGAGGCTTTCCTTGAGGCTCAGAAAGAAGTATTAGGCGATGACGACGGTGATGACGATTTGTTCAAGGTGAAGCCCAAGGCTAGAGCAGGGGCTGATGACGAAGCGGAGGAGGATGAGGAGGAGAAGCAGACCAAGGAGCTTGCTGGTGAGGTCTTTGGGAAGGATGAGGAGCTGGACGAGAACGAGAAGTTCTTGAAGGAATTTTTCCTTAAGAGGCTGTACCTTGAGGCAGAGAAGAGGAATTCCTTTCTGGATGATATCCAGGAATTGTCAGATGAAGAGGAGCTCAAGATTCAGGAAGAATATGAGCATGCTCATAATTACCGGCATGAGGAGGCCATGGCATCAGGGGCAGTGGTGACAGACCGGGTAATGGGACATTCAAGGTTTGTTGAGGGGTCGATGAGGAAGAAGGAGAGCAGCAGGAAGCAGCAGCGCAAGAGCAAAGAGGAGAGGATGGCCCATATTAAGCAAGAGCAGGCAGAGGAGCTGAAGCATCTCAAGAATTTGAAGAAGAAAGAGATTGCAGAGAAGCTTGAGAGGATCCGAATGATTGCTGGGATTGAAGGGGATGCTGCTTGTAAGCTCGGTGCTGATGACTTGGAGGAGGATTTTGATCCAGAGGATTATGACAAGAAAATGCAGGTAATGTTTGATGACAGTTACTATGAGGCTGATGATGTTGATCCTGAGTTTGGAAGTGGTGAGGAGATGGATTTGGAGAAGCCGGATTTTGACAAAGAAGACGAATTGCTTGGGCTTCCTAAGGGCTGGGCTAGTGACCAGTCAGAAGAGTCTATTGCCACTTATGCGAAAGGTGCAAAAGGGAAGATCTCTCTCAAAGACAAGGTGGAGCTTGAGAAAGAGATGGAAGAGTACTACAAGTTAGACTACGAGGACACTATTGGAGATATCAAGACTCCGTTCAAGTATAAACAGGTTAAGCCCAACAGTTTTGGTTTGAGTACCTATGAGATATTGGCATCAGATGACAATGATTTGAACCAGTATGTTTCCATTAAGAAGCTAGCTCCTTACAGAGAAGGTTACACATCATAAGAGGCAGAGCAAGGATTTGATCCTTGGGAAGAAGGACAAATCTGGCAAGAAATCTAGGTCTGAGGAAGGCGGCCCCTGTTCTTCAAAAACAGAGAAAGACCGGCTGACAAATGGGCAAGAGTCAACAGATGACAGGAAAAAGACTACCAGAAGTGAACGAAGGAAGCATCGTAAGGCTGACCTAAAGATGTCCGATGATCGGTTAGCGGCATTTGGAAAGACAAATTCAAAGCGTCACAAGAGCCATTGACTTTTTGAGATTCATCAAAGTACATCTGGGGAATTTTGCTGTTCCTTTTATGGGTATGGAGCAGTGAAAGTCTTAGGTTTAGGAGTCCTATTCTGGGAGATGCAAAATTAGTGTCGTCCTGGTGGAAATATCTGTTTCTTAGAGAGTTTTGCAGACACTGTGTTATGCGCCTCCTTTCGTGAACCATATAATGTAATTGCCCTGCAATCGCTGGTACTCTGTTTTGTATTACTTTGCTTTTATTTTTCTTGTTTCTTTCGTGGATGGTCCAATTATCATGGTGATGAATTGGCATATGAGCTCATCTACCATTATCCTTATCTACCATCTACCATCTACCATTCTCATATGCAATGTTGTGCAGGCTGCATATATTGCAGTGATGGGAACTGTTAGCACCTCAAGCAGATCCGGTAACGATGCTGTCCTTAAAATTTACAGAGAAGCATCTGAACCACAGGAGAAATCGCTCGTCTTAGGTTTGTGTACACTTTTTGATTTTCCAGCTAGGCAGCAACATAGTTTTTTGTTCCATCATGTGGGTTATCCTGAGAATAATGTTTCTTTGTTTCCAGGCTCCCTGTCTTCATCACCGGATCAGGATATTGTTTCGGAGGCATTGAACTTTATGTTTACTGATGAGGTTAACCTCTAAACCATTTCTATTTTTACATTCATTATATTGCAAAGTTGTTCCAAATACTACTGTCTTCAAGTCTGCACCATGATTTTAAAAGCCAGTGACCATTATGGTCCAACCACCAGCTTACACAGGTTCAGCCCATGTTCACATAAAACAGTAAAGTAATTGTTTTGAGTATTATAGAGAAGGAATAAAATTGAGGATTGTTATGCTACACAAACCAGGCAACCTATTATTGCTCAATTTTTTATCAAGTGGTTGGAGCTCCTTCAATTGTCTCCTGCACTTCTCCAGTTCGGTTCCCACTTTCTCCCTTGCACTGTAGGTATAAACGACAGTTTAAGGAACCCAATTTTAGCAGTTCCATTGCATGAACTCATTTTTAGTCTGACCTGACTAGGCGAGGCACTGATTATAGTCATGAAAGTGTTGTGAACTGTGTTATATTGCTAGCCCTTGGAAAAAGATTTAGCTACCTAATTCTAAAATAGAAACAATAGTCATAATTTGGATATATTGGGACTTGGATCACATTGTGATCTTAAATGTTTTTTCTGTGTTTGCTTCTTTCCCAGTCGAGAAAATATTCTGGTCTACGCGGTTCACAAGGTCACATAATTGTTCTTTTCCCCTTCTTTTTATTGCTTCTCTTCCTTTATTTTTCTTCTTTTATTTACTTTACTTCTTCCATTTTTCCTTTCGACGACTATTTACCTCTTCAGACATGCTGGCAGCAGCACCAGTTCGAAGCGAACAACGAAAAAATGGCCACGAAACACCAGCAGCTACAAAAGTCAATTCACACGACAGGAAACTTTGTGCCTATCAGCTATAGGGACACTTTGTCTACGACTCAATGATAGTTTTGGAGCATTAGTGCATGAGAAAGGTGACTGCCTGCCAACCACATTCCTCTTTTGCTGCTCCATAATCTTTTACACTCCCTACATCCCTGAATTTCTTTTCTCTGAGGACATGCCCCTGTAAATTTCTCGAGCCAGGATTAATGCTAGCATATCTACTGCTTCCACGAAGATTAATGCTACCATATTTGCGATGCTTTCCTTAAATAGTGACGTTCCATGTTTTTAGTTCTATACTGTCTGCAGGAACATTGCGGATGAGCTATCTTTTTTTAGGAAATGATGGCATAAAAGTACGTATTCACTGTCCTGAGGTACAAGTGCTTTCCAGGATGCATTGGTTCTTTTCTTATATGCTGGGAAAAGGTTTGTTACTGCAAGATGACCTTGACAAAAATAGGCATATTTCATATGCTTTGACTGTAGTTGCATTTTTGCTTATTGGTCTACAAGGTTTTTTTTGAAATATTTTAGTTTACAACACTCTACTACATGCTACCTCGGCCGGCCCTGTCCTCTTCGCCCGTACCACTCCCTCCACCATCCCCAATCTGTCTCTCCGAGACGTTGTTGAGCATCATCCGTGATTGCAGCCGCTGCGGGAAGCCGGGAATGGAACTCACGCCATCATCAGATTAGCTGATTAGGTGTTCAACGATGACCCATTTGTCAGGCTTTAGTTACTTGGAACTGTGCTTTATACATTTCAACTACAATAGTTACATATATGAGCTAACACGACAACAACAAAGCATATTTTCTTGCTTTCTAAGGATGAAGGATGTTGTTTAGGAAAACTAGCATTTCATCGCTGTATGACCAGTGAACTGCAGGTAGCATAATGTTGTCACTCCCATTGTCATTTCACTTTTCATCTGTTTATTCTTAGCTAATTGACATTTATCCTATGTCTTTTTTTTTCCCTCTGGCAGTACCTTCAGTTTCCCAGATGTTTTGCTTAGAATATATTACAGATTGGCTAAGCACAACCAATAATTGAGAAAGTTTTTTCCCATTTGTATTTTGTGATGAAAAGATTTCACAATGGGAGTGCTGGTATTTACAATTCTAACATGTTTAATGTATTCTACTGTTTTCGTGGCCAAACTTATATATGATTCCTAGCCTGCGCAACTGCGCGGGGTTCCTGCTAGTATATCCCTGTTGCACTTGCTCATAACAGTGTCACTATTATTGTGAATGAATATGTGTCATTTCAATGCATCTAGGTATTATAATATTTCATCCAGACAACAATCTGACAATATTGCACATTGCAAGTAGCCATTAGCCAAAGTATAGCAACTCCAACTTCTTTTTATATGCGGAAGATAGTTTGGTAATACACCGTTAGTATATTAGAACACTCAACCTAAGAATAGACACTATTGCACATTGCAAGCAGCCATTAGCCAAAGTATAGGACCTTATCTTGAGTCGTGTGGCAGTACTGCATGGGATAAAGGCATTCTTTGATACGATTAACTGCAAGTTTGTAACAAGCAAGTATGTTGGATAGAGTAAATTTGAAGTAACCAACCATAATTCAATCTACGCATCACCTCCCAGTAAATTGGGTACACCTGCTCTTACGGCTAGTTGAATAGGTTTAAATTTTGTGTTGATCCTTTTTGCCATGCTTCCTTGGTTTTTTTCAGGGACAAAAATACGTGAATAGATGTATCATGATTCATGATTTTTGTGCAATTACTTTTAAGAGCACCTTCCGCAATCTGTATCCTCCAGCTTGTTTTTAGTTTGTGCTGTGCAGTATGCTCATCAGGTTTGTGTACAACGGTGGTGTAATGAGATAGGACATACAACATGTGAAATATGTCCTGAGGTGATTTATGTTATGAACAAATAATTATGATGCCTTTTTGATGGATGGTAGCTTTGCGTTAAAAAGAATCTGTCTGCAGCCTTATAAACATGGGTACACAGTACACTACACCTCCCAGAGCCCATTGATACATAAGGTAGGTTCTGTCTGCAGTCTACTTTTGATCTCATACTTATTATGTCACATGCAACACGTGTTTGCGCATTTTCCTAATTCTTGCTTTATTCATTGACAGATACGCATTTTTCTCCAAACTTCTTTTAGTTCCCAGATGAAGCTGTCAGCAAGTGCACAGCTTGCGCAGAAGATTTCTGTGCTTTACTGCTTTCAACCGCAGGGTAAGAACAGTTATTGATCTGCTCTGCTGATGATGTCAGTATATATGTCATCTTGTCTTTTTGGCCGGCCCCAACGCAACACGCTGGACATTAGCCTCAGTGTTCCACGTAGGAGACCAACACCCAGCTCAGCTTAGATGGTGGTTTGCAGAGTCGCATAGTAGCCTGCAGAAGCTGCGGTGACTTCACTGACATAACGTACGAAGACACCCCGAGGCACCATGTTGGGAAAATGATGCTTCTGCAACATAGTACTAAAGCAAAGGAAAAGACAACTTGTGTGGTCTAGCGGTAAAAGCAGTTTGGGTTGGAAGTTATTTTCCTGGTAGTGACTTCATCTGATGTGTAACCTTCTCTCTCTTTGAAACCACTATCAAGGCCAACGCGCATTGGGCAAACCTCTTATATTTTCAGCATCACTGTCGAAACTGTGGTGATACTTTCTTCAATAAGTGCACCCAGGAAAGGACTCCTTTTACTACATATGCTGATGGTCACCGGTCCGAGTTTGTGACAGATGCATGGTAATGTTTTCTTTTTCAATCCTTTTCCATTGCAGTACGTCTGTTCTTATTTATGTTGTGCTAGTTATTATTTCCTCCGTTTCAAATTACAAGACGTTTTGGCTTTTCTAGATACATATTTTTTACTATGTATCTAGACATAATGTATATCTAAGTGCATTACAAAAACTATGTATCTAGAAAATTCAAAACATCTTGCAGTTTCAAATGGAGAGGGTATTATTTAGTGCTTTGTTTTTTTTTAGCTTAGAGTGCTCAGGGCATATAAACATTAAGAAACAAAATACTCCACTTCAATAATATAGTCTGTACCTTTACTTTATAAATTGGGACCAAGATATTTGGATGACTACTAGATGTTTAGTTTGGCATTTATTGCTCCTGAGGCACTGAAACTTCATTGTTCATCATTTCTTTTCTCAACACCATCTTTGGCGTCTCGCAGAGGCACGAAAGCTTGGCGCTTTAGGTCAGGAGGAGGTGGCGACAACCTAGCTGTTGTCAATAGTTCATGTGTTGTGGGTCAGGTCCTACCATGTGTTTTTGTTTTAGTGATCTAGGACAACTTAGCACCCCCACAGCTCAGGCCGGAGTGGGGGTAGGCTTCTTGTACGGGTTCGTTTTTTTCTCAATGCAATGGTACGCAGCTCTCCTACGTATTCGAGAAAAAAAAACAAGAAGTTACAGATTTCTTCCTACTGCATGGTTGGGAAATAAAAGATGGAGTTGGTTTATGCTATTAGTGTGTTTTCTTCTTAAAAAGCAGAAGATTTCCACTGATTGGTGAGTTTCTTTTCATCCAATTGTTTTGTCTACATGGACAACGTACTATTTTTTTGCATCATTCCTTCCTGTTTCCATAGGCTGAAGTTACACAGAGAATTAATAATACAAGGGAAATGGCAACTGGTTAATCGACCTATTGTTGCCCCCCCCCCCCCCCCCCCCCCCCAAAAAAAAATGTTTATTTGTTAGCTCCTCTGTTTCTTTTCAGCCTGGTTATCTTTTACACTTCTAATGAATCAATAGAGCTTTCTACTTTAGTTAGACTGCTGCCCAATTTTATTTTATAAGTGCATGAGACTAGATCATCCTTGGGCACTAATGTATTACAAAAAAAAATGCTTCACACCATCTTACTGAAGAAATTTAGCCTATTGTAGTAAATGAAAAGTGGAAGCGGACATCACCCATGGTTTGAGTTAATTCTATTTCACTTTCACTCCTTTTTTATTGCATACAGCCTCATGCCCTCATGTATAGTGTGTAGTTGTTTGTCATATGGTGAAATGCACTCTTAACACGCTCTTATTTTTGAACTAATGAGGTTGTCCTAAACGTCTTATATTTAAAAACGGAGGGAGTATCTATCTTTCAAATTCAAAACATATAAGCTGACTAAAGATATTCTGTAGTTTTCAATAGGAAGCCATGGATATAAATAAAAGGTCATGCTCAGGTGACTGGATTCCTTTCTGCAATCCATAGCAGAGATTCTTTCCGTTGTGCTGCTTAGCAGTGAACTTATTGTTTTATCCCTCGACAGGGATAAGGTCTTCAGATGCTTCTGGCAAGCGAATGGTGCACGATCTGCCTGATCTGCACAGTTCATCTTCAGGTGTATAAACAATACGTACACTTCTAGTTCCCATCTTCACGTGTGCACTGAGTCTATTGCTGCAGTGTGTATATGAATGAACTGAATCATTTGCAAATTTACAGTTGTTTTGAGAAGCAAGAAAGGGGTCAATTAAGAGTGTTTGTACTGCCACTGTTAACCAGCTCTCCCCATCAACACGTTCAAACGGCAACGTTTGCTTTCGAACGATTCGGCAGAGCACAACTGCAGAACGACAAGGCAGTTTTTTTTAGCAGAAATGGCGAGAGCTCAGATTGTGCGCGATCCTTTTCGTTCCGTTTCGTTTCTTTCCTGTACACGAGAGGCAGCGCCTTACATCCAGCCCAGCGTTACATTTCTCTTCTTCACCTTTCTACCCCCGTTCTTCAGTTCCTGACTCTGACTGCTGTTTCGGTTTCACAGCGGTTCGTCGAGAAAATAAAATTAAAAAAAAAAGAAACTTGCTACTATTAAGAACTGAACAAGTTGCGTTCGTCCTAGATTGATTTGATGATTTGGGAAGAAGCATCGAAGCGAGCGCGAGGCTACTGCATCCGGCCGACCCGCTCGGCGGCGGCGCGCATGACGCCCTCAACCAGCTGCGGCATGCAGAGGTCGGCCCCGCCCGCGGCGCCGCACCCGGCGCGCACGCCCACGCTCGCCATGTACCGCTGCACCTCCGTGCGGATCAGCTCCTGCATCGCCGCCATGAACTCCGGGCTGAACGGGTACGCCGAGGCCGCGGGTGGTGCTGCCGCCGGCGGGGAGGGCGAGGGCGGCGATGCCGCGAGCTCCTGGAACTGGCTGTGGGCGCGGTCGTGGTGGAACCGCTGCTGGTCCGTGCCCGGGAGCGAGAGGCTGAGGGAGGTGAGCGGGTCGTCGTCCACCCGCGGACGGCTCATCGCGCAGTCCGCCGGCTCGAACCCGCCGGACCGCGCCACCGGGCGGTAAATCTGGCCGGACCCGGAGCCGTGGCTGAGGTCGCTACGGTCGGACCTCGACCCCGACCCCGACCCCGACGGGCTGTCGGGCGAGAGGCTGACGCGCTTGCTCGGGCGCGCCGCCTCGATCTCGTCGGCGGCGGCGTCAGCGGAGACGACTCCCGGGCCGGACACGGCGGCGGCTAGCTTGCGCTTGAGGGAGCAGTTCCAGTGGTTCTTGACGGCGTTGTCGGTTCGGCCGGGGAGGAGGCGCGCGATGGCGGCCCAGCGGTTGCCGAGCCGCGCGTGGGCGCGGACGATGGCGGCGTCCTCCTCGGGCGTGAAGGGGCGGCGCTCCACCTGCGGCGACAGCTGGTTGCACCACCGCAGGCGGCACGACTTGCCCGACCGCCCCGGGATCTCGCGCCCGATCGCCGTCCAGTTGCGCGCGCCGTGCCGCTCCACCAGCCGCCGCAGCGCGTCGTCCTCCTCGGGGCTCCACGGGCCCCTGATCCTGTCGCACTCCACCTCGGCGCCCATCTCCGGTCCGATCCCGATCCCTTGACGGATGAATGAATGAAGAAGACAAAAACACGACGACTTGTCGTGGACGACGGACGAGTGGTTGGTTGGTTAGCGGCGGAGCGAAAAGGCGTTTGGTTCCTTACGGTTTCTGTCTCGCGAGCAGTGGTAGTGGAGGCGGTGGCGGTAGTGGAGAAGACGAGATGGAAGGGGTGGCTGAAGAAGTTTGGTTGGAGCAATAGTGACGGGGGGAGCGGCGGGTATTTATAGCGGCGCGGCGGCCGGTGACCTGACCGGCAATACAGCTGGCACCCAAACCCAACGCACGCGTCGCGAGCCCCGGAGCCACCTCACGCGGCTGTATGGCATGTGGGCGCCGAGCGTCCGTGGGCCCGCGGATCAGTGAGGCTTGGGCGGTATGGCCCGGTGGTGGTTCTGCCGTTCTGGGAGAGAGTGGGGCGGTTCGCCTCGGTGGATTCGAAATTTGAACCGTGTCTCCTGGGCCATGTTTAGATTCCAAATATTTTCCTAAATTTCACTATGCAAAAAAAAAGATTTTCCATCACATCAAAATGCCGGCATATGCATGGAGTACTAAATGTAGATAAAATCAAAAACTAATTACACAGTTTTGTTGTACTTTACGAGTCGAACATTTTAAGCCTAATTAGTCAATGTTTGAACAATTTTTACCAAATAAAAACAAAATGTTACAATGCTGCACAGTGCGCTACAGTGATTCCCCCGCCCCCAGATCGGGGCAACTAAACACGGCCCTGCTCTCTCTCGTGTACTCCGTACTACAGTCGTACGTGGGGGGAGTGGGAAACGGCTGGCTGGTGGTGCCGTTGCGACTTGCGGGGTCGTGACGGGTAACGGCCAACGGACGGGTTGGGATTGCAAGTGTGGAAGGGGAAGTGAAATCAAACAGCGAGCCCGGTAATTCCGGTAATCTAACGGCGTCTGCCTCCTCGACTGGATCGCTTTCCAGTTGCTCACTCAACTCGCGCACAGTACTCTGGGTATGTTTAGTTCTCAAAATTTTTCAAGATTTCTCGTCACATCGAATCTTTGGACATATGCATGAAGCATTAAATATAGATAAAAAATAAAACTAATTACACAGTTTAGATGAAATTCACGAGATGAATCTTTTAAGCCTAATTAAACCATGATTGGACACTAATTACCAAATAATAACGAAACTACTACAGTAGCATTTTGCCAAATTTTTCGCGAACTAAACCAGCCCTCTACCGATGCGTGCACGGAGCCAGCTGTTTCTCTCGGACGCCATAAGACTATCCACACCGGCGTGCGGTAAATGCATCCTGCAGTACCAGTAGCCCTGCAGCGGATACTGGAAGTCCATACGCTATGCAAGTGAATGGTCGCTCGTGCGGTAAATCTGGCGTGTTACCGGACGTACGCTATCCTGACGCGGGGACAAAGAGGAAGAGAGAGAAGGAGAGAGAGGGGTAGGTGGAGAGGATGATGAGATGTCGGTCCCATTTGTCAGTAAGTATAGATGGGATATAGAGGATGAGATATAGAGGTCTCGTTTAAATGGCAAAATGTTTGGGGAAAAATTCCTGTAGCAATTTTCGTTGTTATTTGGCAAAATTTGTCTAACTATGGACTAACTAGGCTCAAAAGATTCGTCTCGACATTTACAGACAAACTGTACAATTAGTTATTTTTTACCTACATTTAATGCTCCATGCATGCGTCCAAAGATTCGATGTGACAGATACCGTGCAAAAAATTTTGGCCCTTTTTTGCCATCTAAACAAGGCCATAGGAGCCGTTCGGCTGTGCTGATAAGCCGGCTGAAAAATACTGTTGGCTGATTTGTTGTGAGAGAAAAATACTGTTCTAGCTGAAAAAAAAAGTTGAAAAAGACGGATTATAAGCCGAATGAACAGGGCCATAGTATGAATGGGTGCGGGAGAATTAACTATAGAGAAAAGAATCTTGATAATTAGAATATTCCTTTTAGAGGATAGATTTAGCGGATAGTCTGCAATTCGTGGCGACCACCATCGATCACAAGCTTTGCCGTTTCGTCGTTTTGTGGCGCACCACGACAAGGCGTGGAAGTAATAGTGCTACTAGTGGTGGAGTGGACTGGAAACTACCCGGGGGAGTGGAAAGCCGCGCCGTGGACTCGTGGCGTACGTGGTGCGTGCGGAACAAGAGCCGAACCGACACGGGACGCATGATGTGGGTGGAGGAAGGGATGCGTTGCGCGCTGCCTGTGCTTATCCATCCGTCCACGGTCCACGGATCCACCCAGCCGCAGACGCACCGGCACAGCCCCACAGCCCCATCCATCCATCCCCCTGCGGGGCGATGCGCAGGTACACGCATCGCCAGTTCATCGCGACCACCATCCCACGTGGGCCCCCCGCCCCGACCGCGCCACCGTACAGTCGTGTACCGCCCGGTACGTACTACCCGACCCTGGGCCTGTCCTTTCCCTGCCGCTGCTTATGACCGGTGGTCCCGGGGCGGGGCGGGGCGGGCGGATCCGGCCAAGGCGGCAGTTTGGGCGCTATACGGAGGGGTTCTGCATGGGCAGGCGATATGGACGGACCAGACGGTCCACGGCCAGGCTGGCGCGCAGATTTGATTTTATTTTTTTGAAAAGCGGCGCGGTTTCGTGGGAGGCAGTTATGGCTTCGCGGTCGTGGGCGTGACCTCGCTGCGCCACGTACGTACGTGCGCCGATCTCCCCGGCGACCGGGACGCCCGCCCGTCTGTCCTCTCTCCGTCCGTCGCCGCCCGGCCACACGAACGGCGCCGCTGCCTGGCCGTGGACTCGTGGACCGTGACACCATGGTTGCTCACAGTAACTGAAAGCAACGGCGCTGTGGACTGGAGACAACCGAAAGACCCTAGGAGTACTAGCTAGACTAGAGGGAGAGGAGGAATCGGAGTCCTCGACTCTCGCTTTCAGCTGCGCGAACAGCAGCAGGGTTCACACTGGGTATCCGTGGCTGACGTGCGGGCCAGGGAGAGGAAAACTGACGAGAGTCCGAGTGGGGTGATGATGACTGATGAGTCACCATGGGGCGATCAGACTGGCCGCAGTGGGTATTTAAAACGATACTCTAAAAACTTTAGAGTATGAATATAAAGTAAAAACTGCTGTACTGGGTACTCTAAAACGATACTCTATCCTTTCTCTCACTCTATATTTAAAGTGGTACTGTGCTTAGACTACCCGCAGTAGGTACTTTAAAACAATACTCTAAAGCTTTAGAGTATGAATATAGAGTAAAAATTATTGCACTTGGTACTCTAAAACGATACTATATCATTTCTCTCACTCTATATTTAGAGTGGTACTGTGTCTACTCTATACTCAATAGTGGCGGCCCCACTAGCTAAACAAAGGGAAAAAATGCTATAACTCACAAACCAAAAATCCAAATTAAATTTCGATTGCACCATTAAATCCGTCTCAATAAATCCTTCAAAACTAGATCACACATAGATATATTTATATAAAGTGGCAAGTGGGTCCCACAATGAATAGAGTGGATAGAGGATGAATGTGTGCGGAAGAATTGAGTATAGAGGAAAGAATCTTGCTGACTAAGACGTATAGAGGATGAATATAGAGGTCCATGAGTGTGGGCAGTCTTACTCTATACTCAATAGTGGCGGCCCCAAAGGAAAAAAAATGCTCTAACTCACAAACCAAAAATCCAAGGCCCTGTTTAGTTCCCATGCAAACCCAAAATATTTCCTCTTCTATCCATCACATCGAATCTTTAAACGCATGCATGGAGCATTAAATGTAGGTAAAAAAAATAACTAATTGCATAGTTTGTCTGTAAAGTTCGAGACGAATCTTTTGAGTCTAACTAATCCATAGTTGAACAAATTTTACCAAATAACAACGAAAAATGATACAGTAACTTTTCACCCAAACTTTCTTAACTAAACACAGCCCAAATTAAATTTCGATTGCACCATTAAATTCGTCTCAATAAATCCTTCAAAACTAGATCACACATGGATATATTTAGATAAAGTGACAAGTGAGTTCAACAGTGGATAGAGTGGATAGAGGATGATATAGAGGATAGATGGGTGCGGGAGAATTGAGTATAGAGAAGAGAATCTTACTGACTAGGACTTATAGAGGATGAATATAGAGGTCTATGAGTGCGGTTAGTCTCAGAGAGACCAGACGTGGATTCGCGGCACCCGAGGCGCGGCCAGGCTGGCGGGGCATTGAACGGCCCCCCACCCCACCGACAGGAGCCGGTACCCCGTACTACTCCACCCGCGAGCGAGAGTTGCGGCTGCAGCGGCCAACCCGCCAACTACCGCTAGGGCACCCCCACCCCTGTTGCGCACTTCCGGCCAGCCAGCCAGGACACGGGACACCTCACCACACTACACTACCGCCGCGACGCGCGCGCCCCGGGGCAGAGGTAGGCGGTTGGCGCACGCGGCGGGCAGCTTCCTCGCAGCTTCCTGGGACGGGACTGGATTTGTTTAACGCCAGCCGTGGACGCGACGAGATCTTTGCGTCGCATGTGAGATGTGCCCGGGCGGTTTGGTTTAACAGGTTTTCATGTGCTTTCATGATTTGATTAAGCCACAAGGAAAGGAAAGGAAAGGGTTCGCCTCTGCCTGCTGACACAGCCCTAATCGCGCTGTCACGCGGGATGATGATCTGCGGCGCGGGGGGACAGGCGATCGCACCCCCCACCCGTGCAGTGCTGCCTGCCATGCGGATTAGGATATTTGTCCCGCACGGGGCCCGAGGCGGGAGGTGACGTCAGTGGCCCTGCGGAGCGGATCCGTGGTGCGGTTGCCTGCACGGTTGCACCCCGGCGGCGATTAGAATATACTGTGGAATTCGTTCATGGACGTCTGGAAAACTGGAAACTACTGTACCCGGGCTCTCTTGTTTGTTGTAGGAGTAGTACTCCGTATTTTTGGAAACTACTATACGTGAGCTTTGTACTGTATAATACGGGGTAATGCAATAATATATATTTACGGGTAGGGATGAAAACGGAACAGAAATATTCCGAATTGACCGTTTTCGTTTTCTATATTATGAACCGTTTTTTAACATGAAAAATTGTCAGTTTTAATTGGTTTCACAACCATTTTCAACCATTTTTTTGTACTCTTTAATTGCTAAATGTAGAAATATCCCGAACCGACCGTTTTCGTTTTTCTATATCGTAAGTCCGTTTTCGACCGTTTCCGACCGTTTTCATCCTTATTCACGGGTCTCGCAGCTGTGTGTGGCCGTAGAATGGTTTGTTAGATCTGAGGTTAGGTAAGCGGTAAGCGCCGAGCCTACTTGCGATTCGTGCGTGGGGTTAGCCGTTCGTCGCTAAAAAATAAACAACTTGCAAAGGCAGGCTACTAGTCGAGTTCGCTTTTGGAAAAGAGAAGAAAAATCCGGGGAACGAACGACAGGCAGTTGGTCAAGATGAGGATCGAGCAGGCCACGCAGCCGCGTGCGGAAGCGAAGAGCTGCAGACCACCGGAATCCAGATTTCGCTGCGGTCTGCTGCACGGGGCACGGGGCACGGGCTGCCAGCTCACTCCGGACGCTTGTGTGTGTGTGTGTGTGTGGCCGACTGGCCGTTAGTCCGTGCAGAGACGGACTTCTCGACGTCCCCGGGCGGGTGTTGGGCCTCGTATTGGGCCTTGCGTAGCGATGCAGTCTGCTACAACTGGCTTCTTCGCGGGCGGCGTCCGAATGTCCGATCCGGACTAGCTGCCCTGTCCCGGCCTCCTGGGTAAACATAATTGTGGGGTTCTCTTCGCAGGCCGCGAGTCCATGGGCTTCCTCTTAATACGAGTACAGGCCCAACTGCACTGAGCGTTTTGATGTTCCTGCTGGGCGCTGACCTTCCTCCATGCGTGTGTTTGGTCGGAAGGCGTAGAAAGTGTTTGATTCAGGGAGGTGTAGGATAAAACCGTCCCTAAAAAAGAATACAGTATTTTTTCCAGGATGTCGTCCTTCCAAACTGAGGTGCGAGTTCATCTCGTCCTGACAAGATTCTCTTCCATTGTCGTGTGCTTCTTTCTCTCTTCCCCTCCCGTTGGCCACGCTCCGCTCGGCCGGCCCCCCAAGGAGAAGGCGGCGCGCGAGAGGAAGGGTGAGCTTTGTTTAGCGTTACATAAACGGCTTAAACAATTTGCATTGCAATAGTAAATTTGAAACAAACATTAGAGTTATTACATGCATCGGTGGCAATGGATTGGAGAAGTGGAGTAGACAAAATGTGAAGAGATATTGAGAAGCTATGATTGGAAAAACATCCTTATTATCCCCTTCCTTCTTCCCAATATTCTCGAGCCCAATGCTCATGCTAACCGCCAAAAGTTAGCTTCCTAAGTTCCTGTTGCCAAGATGGTAGCATAAACCGTTCAGTAGATGTTTAAACTTGTTTAAATCATGTTGAAATGGTGTGTTTAAATAGCTTTTATTGCTTTAACTATTTAAGTGACAAACCGTTTAATTCACCCTTCAAGTATCATTTAAAGACGTGTAGGCAACGGTTTAAAAATGTTTATGTGTAAGGGCAATCAAGCCTTTAATTATGGGTTTTAGTGATACTGACCACGTAATTAGAGAACTAATGAGATTTATCGAGTTGACAAGCAGAAAATACACAATAGAGGATGTTACATGAAATGGTGGAGCCCCCAATTACAAAATGATCGTGGCAACGAACTCAAAGGCGTCTATTTCTTTTTATATATTGAATTTGAGTATAGGAAAAGCCGTACTACAAAGGAGATACAATGCAGAAACTTAAATGTGCAACCAAGTGCTCACATTTTCATCTAATAACAGCCATATACCTTCAGCCAAGGCAGCAAGTTCACCTTCTTTCAATCCTATGCTGCTTGGCAGGCATGGCACTACCGCGGCTTAGCCGTGACCATGGGACAGAGGTATTTATACCTCATCCCCTTCCTCCCAACGGCTCTCTCGCCCCTTCTTCATTCAGAAAGACACCAATGCATCTTGATCTCTCTCTCTCTCACCTCCATTGGAGACCCCAAGCTCCCCTAAGCTTTCTCTCTTGATTTCCCTTCAAATCCATGTGAGATTAAGCCTTCGAAAGTGATTAGAGAGCGGATCCAACTGATTTCCAACCCTAGAGCACTTGGTTCGCGTTTGACCTGGTGAATTGTGTTTGTTACCCTTGGAGCTTGCTCCTAGCTGGCTAGGCATTGCCGGAAGCTTCCAACTCGTGTGTGGCTGCTCCGGTAAGTTTGTAATCACCCAAGCATCTAGTAAGAACCCCCTCATCTTAAGGATTAACTTCCTTGACTTAAGAACGAGATAGGGTTGTAAAGCCCGAGCCTTAGTGGCAATCCTCAACAACGTGGAGGTAGATAAGCTTTAGTGGCGAGTTGAACCACGAGATAAATACTTGTGTTCTTGTTCTATTACTTGTGCTATTTGTTTGTGTGGTAGTTCTAGGGTTTGGTCCCGATCTACTTGGTGGACTACCTCCTACTACTTCTAACTATTGATCTAGGCTTTACATTGCATCAAAAAGCTCATTAATTTTCCCAATCTAAATTTCCATCAATAGATTTTGAATTGTGGATCGAAGTTGTTTGCAGGTGCGGCAGTGTTGCTGTGATGTGCAGCAGTACCGCGTCAGGGAGCGACAGTGCCGCACTAGTATTTGACGTTTGTTTAAGTTTGTTTTGAACAAGGTCTATTCAACCCCCTCTAGGCTAACCAGAGATCCTTTATTAGGGAACAATGGTATACCAGAGCTACGGTGAACAAGTTTGTTGGGAATTGTGTTATGGTGATTTGATAAAACAATTCAGTAAGAAACAAGTTATAGTAGAAAAAAAAGTTAGCCAGTCCTAATAAACATGGTTAAAAAACAATTAAATTGTTAGACACTAACAAAAGACTACCAACAAGTACCATGTTTATTGTAATTGGTCGTGCACTTCAACAAGCTATCCTTGAGTTAGATTGCTCCAACACCATCAAGCAACTGATCAAACCAATTGCTAGGAGATCTGCCTCTAGCTTTATCATTATCATTTTATAAGCTCTAAATGTACCAAGGAAACTCCTAAAGGGGGGGAGAGAGCATGATTAAAGCCGCTCATGAGATCCCCCGTCTAGCAAAACTATCATGTCATAATGCAGTGTGGTGCAAACGAAGATTAGATGTGCTCAAAGAGCTTCTTGTCTCTTTGCCTACACTTGATGTTTCTTTTTTTTCAAAAGACGTCCTTGGGCATCACATACCTTATTTATCTATTAAAGAAAGCAAGAACGAGAACAAAAAAAACCATGCCAAAAAGGAAAACCATAATCTAACTTGACAGAGTCTTCTTCCCAGCCACATCCATTGCACCATGACGACCACACACTATATTGTTCTGCATCATCACCAATCTTGTCGCCAATGTGTATTCTTTTGCATACATGTTTATCTCTTGAGCCATGCACCTGGGAACTGAGCATGTCTGTAATATGTAAACTGATGCATATCGAACCAACTGCCTGCTGCCTAAAACTTAATTTTGTACAAGAACCATAAATGTCTGTTGTTTGTTGGTCTTCTTGTAACTTAATTTTGTCCAAGGAAGAGCCATAAATGTCTGTTGTTTGTTGGGACTAAAAGACATTTTTATGATGTTCTTTGCAGGTGTTACAGGTTCAGAGTGATTTCTAGGTTGCAAATTGTTGTTTTTATGAGCTAGCTTTAGTTTGGGTTATTAGCATTTTCTGAAGTAGTTAATCAGCATTCAACCTGGAGGATACCTGTATGGCTGTACTGGTGGCAAGCTGGAAGCAATTGGCCTGACTGTAAAATCTTTAGCTCTTGTCGGTATATAAGGTACCGAACTGGAGTTGTCTCTAAGGTACTGATCCAGTTGGTGTAATGCAATAACCAAATCAGAATTTCAATCGCCTTTGGTTAGTTACTCTATATCCAAGGCAATTTGGTTTATCAGGTATTTAGCTGTAAGCTTATTTGACTTGCTGTAAAGTATTGTGTGATTTTTTCATTCAAAGAACGTATTGTGTAATTTGGTCCTTAAATGGCCACGATACAACAAGAAGTTGTTGACGTACAGTACATAGCAGCGCCAGCACTTGAGGTTCGAACCTCGGATATCTGCGGGTCACAGTGACCCCCTATGCAAAAAGGGCGGTTCGACCCTGAAACCTTTTTTTTAATCATAACGAGCGGAGGAAGATCGTGATGTGGTGCACACCACATAACCCTATTTGTAGGTATACACTTAGGGGGTGTTTAGATGCAAAAACTTTTGGAATTTGGCCACTGTAGCACTTTCGTTTGTATTTGGCAATTAGTGTCCAATCATGGACTAATTTGGCTCAAAAGATTCGTCTCGTGATTTACAACCAAACTGTGTAATTAGTTATTTTTTATCTATATTTAATACTCTATGCATATGTTCAAAGATTCGATGTGATGAGACGAAAAGTAAAAATTTAGAATTTTAAAGGCATCTAAACAAGGTCCAGCTTTCCAATAAACTATTCATCTTTAAATCTAACCTTTTCTTGATTGAAATTGAAAGTTTAGATAACCGCACTGGTGGCGCCCGGGCGTCTGGACATCTGCGACTATAGTCCTTTTTCACACCTCGTTTTATGCGTCCACGTGAGGGCCCATGCCGCTCGGACGTTGCCTACCTGCGCCTGTGTTTCGTGCGCCCACATAGGGCCCGAGCTGTCCGGACGTCGCCTGCACCGTGCGCATACGCAGGGACAGCTCAGCACCTCATCCTGCTTCCCACGTGCATCCTATGCGCAATATTTGATCTACTTTTGAAACATTCAGATGCAATACTTGCAACAACAAAAGAAGACATATGAAACACTTGAAACATGTGTGTGAAACACTTGCAAAAACACTTGAAAATCATTGTAAACATACGCTACATGCAGCAACATACGTGTGAAACATATGCAACATCGAGATAAACAGATGAAACATTGGGAACAGATGCTTGCAACATACTTGTATAAACCATTACATCATATGTAACATCCTCATCTACTTTTACAACATCTGTATGAAACACTTGTAACGTATATCTAAAACATCTCGAACATACATTTGCAACACGCGTTTTTCGTGAATCGGATGGCCCGACGAGGTGAAGGCGGTCATGGCAATAGGATGGAGGCGCCCTGCCGCGTGTAGCCAACAGCAGCAGGCCTACTTGGACGCTGCGGCTCGGGGATGTGGTGAGGAAGGACAGGGCCGACACGGCTGAAGAGCTTGACGACGAAGACAGTGGCGTAGCTCTTCGTCTCGGCGCTATCGATCCACTACAGCAATGCGGGGCGAATCTGCGTGGGCAACGGCGAGCGGCACGTGCGGAGCGAAACGTGTAGGCAGGAGCGAACGACGCTTGCGGGTGCGCACGGGCGAGAGCGAGCGGCACGTGCAAAGCTTTGCGAGCGGAGCTTTTACGTGTGGTTCAATGCTTACGATGGGAACGGAGACTCCAACCGAGCATTACCGTTTCGATAATGCTGATGTGCGCAGCTTCAAAATTTTGACGACCCGACGGAAAGGCCGACAAAGGTCGGCTGGCATGATCCACGAAAAGGAGTTGGCCTACCCGGGCCACAATTCGCAGGCACACCCCACCCACTCGTGCCCGTGCCGGCCGGCGCCTGCTGCACATCCTGGCTCCTGGCCTAACCCAAACGTCAGATCAGATCGCATCGTGCTCTGCTTTCCCGATCAGACCGCACCAAAGGCTGGCGAGAGAATTCGCAGCCGAGACGGCAAAATCCAGGCCTCCCACCAGGGGCTTCCAGTTCCAGCTGCAGCCCCCAGGTTCTCCGCAGGCCGCAGCCGGCAGACGCAGACCCGATCAAGCACGCTGCCGTTGCCGGCTGGGCAAGGCACGCGAAGCGAAGCAAAGCAGCAGCATCCGCGCGCCGCCCCAGTCCCCACGCAGCACGCGATTGGCGCCGCCCCCTCCTCTAATCTAACCCTAGAGCGCCCCGCCCGCCGCGGCGCCGCCGAATTGCAATCGCAATTCACCTAGTCCCGAGCCAATCCACGCGACGCTTCCTCTCCCCGGCGCTTCGTCGGGCGGCAATCGCCATGGATCCGCACCACCGCCGCGCCGCGCACCCCGGCAACCACTACCTAGACCAGCAGCACCCCGGCCACCACCACCACCACCACTTGGCCGGCGGCGGCGTCGGCGCTGCCCCCGCGCGGTCCAGGTATGACTACGAGTACGACTCCCGCCCGATCCAGTACCCCCCTCCCGACCACCACCACCACCCCCTCCCGCGCGTGCACCAACAGCCGCCGCCGCCGCCGCCGCCCCAGCCGCTGCCCCCGCCGCCACCTCCCCCGCCGCACCACCGCCACGACGGCCCCCACTATGCCCCCCTCCCGCTCCGCCCCACGCCGGAAACCTACTCCCCGCCGCCGTACCACAACCCCCCTCCTCCCTATCAGCCGTACCACCAGCAGCGCCACGTCGGCGGTGGCGACTTCCGCCCCGCCGACGAGATCCGCCGCATCCCCAGCCACCTCCCCCACCACCATCACCACCAGCAGCCGCCTCAGCACCATCACCACCAGCAGCAGCCGCAGCCGCAGCACCATCACCACCAGCAGCCGCCGCAGCACCTTCACCAGCAGCCACAACTCTCGTGGGAGGAGGCTGAGGAGGGGCGCCGCTACGCTGCCCACCAGCTGAAGCCGCAGCTCTCGTGGGAGGAGGCTGAGGAGGAGCGGCGCTACGCCGCCCGTCAGCTCCGGGTGTCGCTGTCGCCACCCGGTGCACGGAAGAGGTACCGCTGCGCCATGCATGACTCGGGTGACCGGGAGAGCACATCCAGCTCTGGCCCGCCACCCCGCCGCCAGAGGCAACAGCCGCACCCTAGCTATTCTCCCCCACCAGATGGCAGTTTTGTAGATAGGGCAACTAGTTATTCTTGTTACGGCAGCCACGAGGGCTTTGTGGCGCACAGCGACAGTAATGGAAACAGGAAGATGCCAATGTCCATGCCGACCATGCTGCCTGGCTCGCCTAGGCGAGCCCCACAGAAGATGGCTCCTACGAGATTGTCTGTGTGGCATCGTATTGAGGAGAATCCCTCACTGTATACGCCACCTTCTCCACGCAAGGTGCCAAAGGAGGTGCATATTTCGCCGAGCAAGACCAAAAACTCTGGGTCTGCTTCAAAGGAATTGGCCAGCGTAATTTCTTTGGATTGCAAGGCAAAGAGTTCTGATTGTAAGGGTAGTGATGATAGTGCAGGAATGAAGAAGAATGCAGCAAAGAAAACTGAGAAGGTGCTGTCCTCAGTTATTGTGAAGCCTTCACCAGAAGCCAAGGAAAAAGAAAGACCTGTTAATAAGGTTACCAAGAAGCCTGACAAGGTTGGTAATAATATACCAGGTTTCACGAGTGCAGGTGTGAGATCGGCTGCCTTTCCTGGGCCTGGTGTGAAGAAAGTGAAAAAGATAGTCATCAAGAAGATTGTTAGGAAGATCGGTGCCAAAGATAAACAAACTAGTAGTTCGACCATCTCAAAAAAGGACAGCATTGATGCTAATGCAGATGCCTCTGAGAAAGAAGAAGCTAATGCAAATGCTTCTGAGAAAGAAGAAGGTGAGATCACAACATCATCTTTTGAAAAGGATGCTATCTCTGCACACAATTTGGTCAGTACTGGTGATACAGCTGGAGTTGCTAACAGCGTGGAGGTCCAGAAGGAACAAAATAATGATTTGGTGAATCTGAGTAAGAGCAATGCTGCTTCAACTCTTGCATCTACGGATACTCGTGACACAGCAAGTGCTAGCCGGAGAAAGCATCCTGGAAAAGAAGATTATAAGAGCTTCGTGAATTCAATTGATGGCAATGCATGTCCAGCCATTGAATCTGCTAAAACATTTAATACAAGTGGTGTTGAACATCCTGGAAAAGAAGATGATAGGTATTTCATCAATTCAAGTGTTAAAAATGCTACCCTTCATTGTGAGAACAATAATTCTCAACCGGAAGAAGAGGGTGAAATTCTGGCTGTTTCAGGTCCAGTGAATCTTGGAATTAATTGCCCAAGGATTCTTGATGCAGTGGAAACACATGATTGTGAAGTGGAAAACATGGAAGACAACAAAGTTCCTGAGGTCCTGAGTGGAAATAGTGCTGTTTACGTGAATGGAGCTAAGGATTGTACAACAGAAGTTAGTGGAAGTGAGGATGACAGGAGAGAAGAAGGCCTTTTCCTTCTAAATGATCCCATTAGAAGTCCTAGTACAGATGAAGTTAGCATGACTCCGAGCAACGATAACCATGAAAAAGAGGGTATGATTCTGATTGGTGCAAGTGAAGTGTGTGCTGCTTCTGTAGGCCAACTTGAGGGAAATCCCAAGATAGCAGAAGCCGCTGTTGCTCATGGTGCACGTAAGGAAGAAGGCAATCTGCTGAACAATCCAGGAGCAAAGGACGTGGCATCTTTTGGATCTTCGGAAACCCTTAATACCACGGAAAAAAGTGTTAATGAGATTACCCAGGAGAAAGAGTGGAGAATGCCCATTGAACCAAATGAAGCTACTTCTTTTGCACACCAAAATGTGCAAGCCTTGAGTACATTACAAATTAATGTTAGTGAGAATATCCAGAAGGAGAGCCAAATGCCCATGGATTCAAGTGCTTTTCAAACAATAGAATGTGCCGAAGCTCCTAACACAATAGAAGTTATTAGTAGTAAGTTTGCTCAGAATGTAGCGTGCAAGAGCCCCATGGATTTAAATGGGACAAATGTAGGAACTTCAGATAACTCCTTGTACGCTCCAGAGTTTGATGTAGCAGGTGGAATCGACGATAGCAGCATGCAAGTTGATTTCCACGATGCGAAAGCTGCTTTAAGTAAGCCAGATCTTCCCCTGGAAGTAGTGGATACAGATACCCATGCTCTGCAGTCATCCAGAGATACAGAGAGCACAATTCTGCCATCATTGGATGATGATCCTATGAAGGATTCCTCTGGTGCTGTTATTCTGAATAATGGTGTAGGGAGGAGCACTTCATCTCAAGTAGCAGAGCTGACACATCTTCATAGACCCCACCCGCCTCCTGACCACAACCGGTCCTCCTTACATTCCCATGATTCACCATCTGTATCTGGTAACAGTGATCATTCTGTTCCTACAGCTTTGACCCTTGGTAATAATATCTATTTCAGTAGTGCAGAGAGTGAGGGACAGCCTGAGGAAAACCATAACCTAGTGGATGTAAACCAAGGATTTGATGTGACAATGACAGAATTTGGTAATACTGTCAAAAGAAAAGGTGAATCTGGCAATGACTTTATGAATGCAGGCAGTCAGAATTGGTTGACTTTACCACTTACTGTCAGCTGCTTGGATAATGATGCTACTGGTAGTAATGAGAGGTTCGGTTTAGAGCAGATTGTGGATGAAGGTGCCTCTGTCTGTCAGGATCATGATAGTATGCCAGATATTGACCAGCGTGGCAGTATTGATATTTTGTCTGGCCAGGATCACAGCCTCAAACTATGTGATATCAGTATGCCCCTTTTGGCAACCGAAGAGGGAAATAAGGATGTTGAGGATGAGATTGTTCTCCCAGGTTCTTCTGTTAATTCTGTAAATGTTTTAGATCACAATAGTTATCGCACAGTGGATAAACCTATATATAACCTTAATAAACCGATTCTCTTATCTTCACAATCTGCTGATGCACCAGGTCGAGAGTTAGCTTCTCAGGTATCTGTTGATTCTGATCACACCTATCATGGAAGTACCGAGGACCCTGTGGGCGTGTCAAGTACAACACCTGATTCGATATCCTCCTGGATTGAAGCCATTGTATCAGAAGCTAAAAAGGATCATCAGTCATGCAAATCCTCTCTACTTCCTATCAGTTCTCCAGACAAGGTATCAGCACCAAAGGAGGATAGCAAGAAGGCATTGTCAGATTCAGTAGTCAACTCTGTAGTAAAATCTCCTCCTCGAATTAATATTGCAAGCTCCACAGTATCGAAGGTACCTACTAAACAGGTGGCTTTGCCTGGTTCATTGCGAGAGCCCCCTCGCTTAAACCAGAATGCAAGGAACAGGACATGGCGTCGTGACAATGCGTCATCTTCTAATTCATCATTGCATGTTTCACAGACTTCAGGATTGCCCCCTAAACTCCCAGTAAAAAAGAACAGCAAAAGTGAAAACTCTTATATCCGCAAGGGTAATGCCCTCATTAGAAATCCAGCCACTGGAAATCATCTTCATTCTTCTTCTAGTCTAGATTCTCAAAATAAGTTGAGTAAGCCTGTTATGAGGAGAAGCATGAACTTTGTCAGGAAAGTCGATTCAAAAGACGTAGCACATTCTCATATTTCAGTTGAAAGACCCAAGACCCCACCTTTGCCACTTCACACCAAATCCATCAGTAGTGCTGTGAATGTTTTGGAGCCATTGTCTCAAAATTTGCAGCAACAGGTCCTTGAAACTGAAAAGGAAGATTCCAGTGGGCAGGTTAACTCAGGTGCTGACAATCCAAGCATTATTAGTTTGCACAAGTCTGAAGCCCTTGATGCTGGTAAAGCAATTTATGTTAGACCAAAGTTAAATCAACTTGTTGCTGCACAGGGGCAACATCTTGGTGAGTCGAGTAACATTTCCTTGGATAAGATTATGTTACTGCAGCCATCCGCAACATCTGATCTCTATTTCAAGAAAAGGAGAAATCAGATTATTTTGGGTCCCTCTACTTCTGATGCTCCGAGTTCAAAAGATACATCTCAGGCCGAGAATATAAAGTCAGGTGAGAGTAAAGTTCTAATGTCTGCATCTTCCAACAACAATATCACTGTGGCAAAGGACAGGCCGCACAAAGGTAACATGCTATATAAAAATACTTGTTCATACTTGTTCGGCTGTTCCTTGTACCTTTAACCAAGTTGTTATTTAATGTTACCATTTTCTAGTATGCTGGAACTTGTTTGGAAATTACATATAGTGTATTTAACGTCTATCGAGCAAGTAGTTTTGCATGTCTGTCTTTTTTTATTTCAGTTATGTCTTTAAGGAACATTAGCTAAATTGAAAAATTGAGAACCATAATTAAATATGAATGATATTATTGCCAAACTATGCATACGTGGTTATAGTCCTATAGATGACCTTTCCTCTTGGTCCCACTCTTTCACCTTTTGAAGATCGAGACATGAACACCGTTCTCCTGCTTTTTCTATGATGAGTTGATGACTTCACACTGTTTTTCCTACAAGATTTGGTCACTACTTGTCAAACCTTTGTGTAGACAGCATCTTTGTTCTAAACTACATTGCTGCCAGCCTTTTCTTTCTTTTCCCTCTTGACCTATGCTTTCTGAGGGCATGTACTTGGACAATGAAGCAATGCTAATTCATTTTGAAATATCATTTGTGTAAATTTTCTAAATGCAGCTCTTCAGACAACAAATACTGTCAGAAGTTTCTCTCATGTCTGGACACTTAGTGGACAAAATCCTCGAAAGAAATCTTTTGTGGGAGCTAGTCATATGAAGGTCTTCCCTCGTATACTTCCATGGAAAAGAAAAATATTCTGCCAGAACTTCAGAGGCAGTTACTCTTCGTTGTTGAATACAAGCTCTATAGGGATAATGAGGTAACCAATACCAGAATGGCCTTAATTTTCCCTTATTCTGTATTGATTCATTCCATTCAATTTGTTAATAGCAAGTCATGATCCTCTATCATTTGTCAGAAAATTATTGCAAACAAGGAAGAGAAGTACTATTTACACCGTCTCTACTGATGGATTCTCTCTTCGGAAATCTGGAGTGTTAAGTATAGGCGGGTCAAGTTTGAAATGGTCAAGGTCCCTTGAGAAACATTCGCAAAAGGTTAATGAGGTATTGAATTCAGAGATGCATAATCTCCCTGATCACTCATTGAGTAATCCATGTGAATTTAGTTTAGTGTTCTAACCACCACTGCATTATATTCAGATGCGGAATTCAATGGAAACATGTGAGGATAGATTTAAATATAACTGCATTTTCTTTTAGCTCTTGAAGCTCAAATATAAATATTATTCTTAATGAATCCCTGTTTTGAGAGTGAACATTTGTTAGACTGCTAGTAGGGTCATGAGAACATATACTAGACTATCTTGTTTCCTAGTTTCATTTGTTAAATGTTATTTCAGAATTAGTAACTTGCATAGTTTCTATGTTTTTCAACACCAAGAACATTATTTTGTTAGTTTATAGAGCTGCTGCTTTGCACTATTTTTGCTTGATCAAACATGCGCAATCTGAAATCTGGATTGCAGGAAGCTACGCTGGCAGTTGCTGAAGTTGAAAGAAAGAAAAGAGAAAAGAGAAAACGGCAGTCTCTCCGTAACAAGGGAAGGAATGGTAATGCATTAGGTATCTTTTGATGGTCATAAACTAAAATATTATATGCATGAGATACGTAACTGTATAATTCCATGCAATGCAATTGTTCTGTTTTCATATGACTTTCAATCTTTCATGCTTCTTCGCCTTAAAATTTAATGAGTTACTACTGATGCACCAGATTGATTTTCAATTTGTGTTTTCTAAGTCTAACATGTTCTACTCTTTGTAGTCCAGTTTAAGATTCATGGTTGAATAATTAGCAATTATTCATGACTATCTACCTTTCCATGTTGGAACACTTTGGTTTGGACTACCTTTCTTAGAGCTATCAGTACCTAGTATCCTAATTATCATATCTGATATTTCCATTTCTCACTAGATTTGTGTTGTTTTGACTTACAGTTCATGATTCCCATTTTGTTTTCAGATCGATACTCTGCATCAGTTGCTGCCAATCAATTAACAAATAGCAGCAGAACATCTTCAGATTCAAAGGCATCATCAACTTGCAATGAGTATGTTTCGCACCATGTTGCATTGTATCTTGTATTAAGAATAACAGACAGAATCATGACATCTCTTTCTCTACTTGTCTTTCTATGAGCAGATACGTGCGTGTTAACAAAGGTAACCAACTGGTCAGAAATCCGAAGAAAGTAATCCGCATGCTAGCAAGTGAGAAAGTTCGATGGAGTTTGCACACTGTTAGAAGACGGTTGGCAAAGAAGCAGCAATATTGTCAATTCTTCACTCGCTTCGGCGAGTGTAAAAAATCTGGTGGCAAGTGTCCCTATATTCATGACCGAGCTAAAGTGGCTATCTGTACTAAATTTCTTAAAGGCTTGTGTTCTAGTACTAGTTGCAAACTAACTCACAAGGTAAGATTTCTTCTTGATTCTACTAGTGGTCATGGCTTCATTCTTTTCCATCATGAGTATCTGTCCTGCAGGTCCTGCCAGAAAGAATGCCAGATTGTTCTTACTTTCTGCAAGGTGATTCATTTCAGTGTCATTGTACCGTTGTTTACTATCCTTTGCAATTGATTGCCTGCTTACATGTATGTTTGGCATCGCTAGCAGGGCTCTGTACCAACACAGTCTGTCCCTATAGGCATGTGAAAGTGAACTCGAGCGCCCCTGTTTGCGAAGATTTTTTGAAGGGATATTGTGCTGACGGTGATGAGGTATTTATGATATCTCTAGAATTATATTGATCTTAAATTTTTGTTCCGCACCTTGCATTGGAGGGTAGGTAGGCACATGATTTCCTATGGAGGTAGCATAAAGCTTGCTTCCACTGGGTTGTTAGTGTGAACGATATTTCGTATGAGAATTAATATATGTAGGTTGGTGTCCTTCCTTTGTATATTTGTTCTAACATGAAATGTTTTATAGGACATAGAGTGTCAAAATATCCACCTTTTAGTTCCTTAATTTTGGATAATCTAATTTAGTTAAGTGTTGATTCTTCATAGATAAATAGATCAGAAAGGTTGCCTCCTTTTGGGGGAAACCTATGCTGGAAAAGCATGCTGTCTCTGCTTTAAGTAAAAACACGTCTCTGCTTTAAAAAAACAGAGCTCGTTCATCTTTTAAACTTCTGGGGCCTTAGATGAACCTGTATGGTTCTGAATCAAGATCACTAATCTTTTCATGGACTTGAAACAATCTCTGTTACAAGCAGTGTCATAAAAAGCACAGCTATGTATGCCCTGTCTTTGAGGCGACAGGAGAGTGCCCACAAGAGTCAAGATGCAAGCTTCATCACCCCAAGAAGAAAAACAAATCCAAGAGAAGCAAAGTAGACACCGTCCAAAACAACAGTTGGGGTCGGTATTTTGAGACAAGCATTGGCCATGGCAGTGGAGCAAGGATAGTTTCTTTGGAGGAAGAAGAGAGACAGAAACCAGAGCAAGTCTCTGGTGAGGACTTTGCTGACTTCATTGAACTTGGTGCTGATATTGAAGTCCCTGAAGATGCAGACGCTTCGGATGACATACAGCCGATGGAATTGGACTCAGGGAATCTCGAGATGCAGGCTGACAATCTTGACGCGATAATCAAGCCACTTCGGATCATGAGAACGGCAAGAGTTTGATGAGTTCTTTTGTTGGATACAGCTGCAGTGTTACTGGGTCAGGGAGGTATGTTATGCTATGTATGACGAGGCATAGGCGCGCTGACTGGAGTTTATAATTCTTGAAGACTGGTTCTGACGGGCCGTCAGTTTTTACTTGGCTGAAGGTTTGATTTTGTTCATCTTGTACATCTCTTAGGAAATATACAGGGTCCATATGGCAGTGGTAGAGGCCATGAGGGTTACTGGCTGTTAACCTGTGTTTTTTCAACATTACCCAGAGTTGAATGTAACAAACAGTGCTTTACAATAGCATAGAGGAAATGAAGGTTTCATTTTGTGTATATTGCGCTGCACATCGTTTGGTTATATAAAATTGTTAAATTCTGCCTTTAGACACATTTTGATGATGTGCATACAAAGAAACTTGCTCTCTGCGGTAAAAAAAAATTAACACAATCTGGAGCTGGAGCCAGGTTTCCAACCTGACAGCAATGTGGTATTCTGTTTCTGTGAGGCAGCTTTCGTATGTTTGGAAGCTGTCAAACTTACAGACTAGGCTCTTAAATCGATTTAAGTTCATATGGTTCAAAACGAGCGGGGATCTATCGATACAATAGATCCGTGTTGGGACTACAATAATAAAACAAAAAACAAAAAAACTGGTGATATACTCGTCAGGTCAGGAGGATTTTGCGGGCACGCTCATGCCGGTTTTGGCACTGGGGCAGCTTCTGTTTGGGTCAATGTTACAGACCGCAGTAGCTCCAGTGAGCTGGATATCCCAAGGAAATGTGAAAGGATCGTGTTGGCTGAAGCCTGTAGATGACAGAAACAGAAGGCAAGAAAACGATGAGTGCTCTTGTATCAGTATTAACGTAGCGAAAATACCAGTTATATTGAATAAATAAAGAAATGGACTGCCACAATGTCAAACAAACATAGTAATACCAATTGGACTAATATAAATTGAATTTTAAAAATCAATGGAGGTCTAGAGCTTTAATTATGATGAGAATTAGACACTAGCTATTGGAAATAATATTGGTTTTTCAGTTGTGGACCCGTGTTCCAATATTTGTGTGAAGATTATCTATGATTCTATGCCAGACTACACAAAACAAACTTTCCCATTAGAAAGAAAGCATGAAACACCCACATAAGCTATTCTTACTGTACACTAAACACACATGAAAACAAAAATAAACAGTGGCATACCTGAACAAGAAAGATATCTAAAGCAAGAACGGGACTCTGTCCAGGGGATATTCCCTGGTAGTAGGGCACTAGTGAGGTAGTGAGTGCTTTGCCTACCAAAGCACCTACAGTTGCCTGCAGGCCAAGAACTGCAGCAGCCATTCCAACAACATTAAGCACGATACTGTTCCTCAGATTATTAACCACATCCGCACGTGGAGGAGCCTGAAAAAGGAGAAAACAGTTTTAGTTTTGGCTCAGAAGCTCTAGAGCATTTTATCAAGAGCACCACATAAAAGTAAGATAACAGAATTCTCCGTAGGAGTTTGGTTCCTATTTTTATTTAGCTTGAATCAGAAATATATTCCAGCCACTTTACTTCCAGCAGATTTAGCGAAATAAGTCAAATACTACAAATAATGTGCTGATGGGTGTAAGATCCAGATGAGGACATGAAGCAGCTGTAGACAGGTGGAAGATGGTGCGAATATAATAGGCTAAGTGGTGTACAGCAGAAATATTTTGTTCCACGGAGAAAAAGAAAATAATGCTGCAGCTTTACAACTATTTCAGGCGATGGAAGTACCTTCGAAGGTTCATTTGCTGTTCTTTTAAGCCTTTCAGAAAGGCGGATATAACCATATGACTGGAAGACTGAGATGAAGGCCATGACGATGCCAACTGCAGTTGCACAGAATGTGAAGGGAGCTGTTACATTCCCTGTAGCAACAGCAGAGAATGACAGAATCCCAGCCGAAACAAATGTACACACTAACTGAGACCAAAACCCCAGGGTACCCAAATTCTTAAAATGCCGTGCTGTTTTCTCTAGTTTTTTGCTAACCTGCAAAAGAAAGGTAAATACTGATTGGCTAATACTTGAGAATCATAGTATGCATAGTAAATGTATGTTGGGAGCATGAGTATTGGAATCATAGTATGCATAGTAATGTATGTTGAGCATTAGTGTTGGTAGATCCCAGTGACTATATGATGGAGAAAAATAGCTTTAGGTGCCTGACAATATAGAAATACCACCATGTTAAAGTTTATTTAGGAAACAACTCTCTTAAAGTCTAACAATTGAACCAGGGTACTGTATATGCTAACAGTCGAGTAACAGAAGATAGTGCCTCATAGTTAACACATGAGTGTTGGTAGATCCCAGTAACTATGTGATGGAGAAAAATAGCTGGGGTACCTAACAATTTAGAAAGATCACCATGTTCAAATTTATTTAGGAAACAACTCTCTTGTTGTCTGACAGTTTAACCAAAAGTTACTATACGCTAACAGTCGAGTAACAGAAGATAGCACCTCATAGCTAACACATGAGTGCTGGTAGATCCAGTAACTATGTGATGGAGAAAAATAGCTGGGGTTCCTGACAATCTAGAAAGATCACCATGTTCTAGTTCATTTAGGAAACAACTCTCTTCAAGTTTGACAATTTAACCAAGTTATTACTATACGCTAACAGTCAAGTAACAGAAGATAGGACCTCATAGCTAACACATGGATATGGAAAATATTACAGTAACACAACTTCAGAAATCATGAACAAAAGATACCACAGTTTACTTGAGATTTTGGTAGAACTAAATGTGGTTTCTGAATATGGTAAAACTAAACGATATCACCCCTCTTCCGATAAATAGATTGCAAGGCAATGTATCAACAAAGTAGGACGACAAGTCTTTATTCTTCAATATTGATGATCAAATTCTAAGGTGCCACTTCATTCCATCACACCAGCCTGCAGAAGGCATTTGGTTGCTTCGCTTCCTCCAACACCAAAGCAGAGCAGTAGCAGAAGAAGAAACTACCACGGCATTGCTTATATTTTCTTTCGTTGCATTCGCTGATGTGCTCTACTAGCTCTCTCAGATAGTCCAAATTTTAGAACCTCATTGCTCAATTGTTGCAGCAACCAGAAACATCGAGCACGTGGTTGCAAGAACCCCAATCTCCAGGACACTTGACCCTCATTCGGACACTAGAAATCCTGGTGGTACGGCTACTGGAACTCAACACATCAACAGAGTGGGCGGGTGAAAGGCACCTGAGCCAGCTTGGCGCGTTCGGCCACGTCCTCCGCGGAGAGAGGGCCGGGGTCAGACTCGGCCTCCGCAGAGAGGGCTGAGGTCAGGAGGACTGGATGCCGGCGCCCCAGCCCCTGCAGCCGCGGCGGTGAGGTGGCGCGGCGAAGAGATTCGGCCGGCGGCATAGAATGAGGTACCACCGACAGCAGCCGCACGACTGGGAGCGGAGAAGTGGGGCGCCGGCGCCAGCGCCGAAGCCACGGCAGAGGACACCGGTCGCCGCCTCAGCGTCGGGAGGGGCGGCCTTGGCGGCGCCGGGGAGAGGTGGAGCGACTGCATTTGTGATTTGTGTTGTGTGGCGTTCGGGCGGTCGCCGGTCACGGGGGTTTCCCACTCATTCCCTTTGCTTGCGGAGTGGCCGCCGAGTGGGGTTAGGGACATTTTTCATCTGAATATTTTCTGAAACACTGCGTATTTAGGTCCAGCAAATTCAGCATTTGGAGAGGAAAAAAAAACAGCACTGAAACATGTGGCGTTTATTTAGCAGTGCAAGAAGAAATTTCGGAATGAAAAAAAATGTGATGACCTTGGCTATTAAAGTATACAATCAGAAGGGTGAGCGTCTGTTGTTGTTTATAATGTGCTTTTCAAAACGGAAATTAGAAAATAGTTTCTCCAAGCTAGGATTCTAGGTATTAGAAGTTTTCTATAAATAAATGACTTTACTATAAAGTAAGTATATGATTAGGAAAACAGTTTTCTCTTGTTTCCTGAATTTAGCTATTGATATTTGACCAACGGTGCTCTTTTCTTAAGTGTATAATGATCATGTAACATGAAAATGGTATAAATAAACGGTTTACTAACGTACGTTCGGAGCTATCTGCTTTAGCATTTGGCTACAAATATGTTGTCAAGGTGTCTGGACTTAATTCACTTTAACATCGAGCACCTTACGGTAAGAAATACACCACTAAAAATGACGTAAGTTTCACCACCAACAAAATGATGTATTCACGCGGTAAAGTCGTAAAGATGTCCGAGTGCATAATACCACGTAAAGATGTCCGAGTGCATAATACCATGCACATTTAATGAGTGTCATATAAAACATTTTGCTAATGTGACATCAAGTTTAACAAGATTGAAGAAGAAACTTGGCAGCAAAGACCAACACCCTGTTCGTTTGAGAGCGGAATCGGCAACCATCCAGCAGTGTTTTTCTCTCACAATAAACAGCGAACAGTACTTTCAATCACAATAAACCAGCGAAACGAATAGGCTGCAAGTTTTTAAAACCGGAAATATTTTTAAAACCGAAAACATATTTTGCGTCTACCATAGACACAACTCGTACACACAATTAATTAACTTTTAAATCCTTACAAATAAATTTATAAGCGTATGCATAGGAAGGGTGATAGCATCTCTTTTTCTATGACATGACATCTACGAATAGCGGGAGGGATTCGATAATTAGGCAGTGTCCGTAGATATCAATCAAATGAATACATGCCATTTTAAGCCCCTTTAGAATCATGATTTTTTTCATTATGTTTTTTTGTGAAATATTCGAGTAAAAAATTCTACATGATTTATGTAAATTTCCACGTTCCAAGAGTGGGTATGTTAAGATTTTGAAGTTGGTTCGCAAATGTCGGTGTTTGATGATCAACAACCGATCATGGGGTTACCTGAGACAGAATTTGGAGAGCTTCAACGTATGCAGAACTCGAACACAACGATTTATACTAGTTCAGGATGTTAATTTAGCGTAATACCTTACGTTCAGTTTGGCACAAAAAGGTTTCATGTCTGATGATATTTTGTTTACATGGAGCACTGAATGCATGCTACTAGGAAAATATATTGGAAGAACTTGTAATATTGTTTCTGTTTTATTTTAAGTTCTGAGACTATGAAAAAAAATACAGAGTATATATAATATAATTTGGTACAAGAAACCAAGTGGAATTCATCATTTCTCGAACATAGAAAACGAAAAATTCTCAAAAAAGAACATAGAAAACGAAACAAAACCTGAGGACACCCACATAAAAAAGTGAGAACTAGAAACAACCGTCGTGTCACACCACACGGCGGCGCCACAAATTCGTGCTCTCTTCGTCCGCGGTGCTCACCGAAATTCCCGAATCTCCCAGCCACCGCCGCCGTGCAGTCAAAACCATGCAGGCGGTGGCGTTCGCGTCGGCTCCGGCCATATTCGCCTCCGCCTCCGTGCGGCTCTGCCGCAGCGCGGCTCCGGACATAGTCTCCTCCGACTCCGGGCGGCCCCGCCGCGGCGCGCGTGGCGCCGTCCGGTGCGAGGTCGCCTCCTCCTCGGCGCCGTCGGCGGCTGCACCCCAGGCCGTCCGGTGGGCCCAGAGGACCGTGGTCATCCCGCCTCAGCGCCGCGGGTGCCACCTCATCACCAACAAGGTGCCCTTCTCCGTCATGCGCCCCCTCGCCCCCTGTCGTTCCTAGTAGACGTACATAACTTCAGTTTGCCTGTCGGGTGAGGTGATGGTGTTGTTTATCGAGACTTTTCCCTGTATGCCATTATAAAAGATCGCAATTGATCGCAATTTCTTGTGTGCCTCTGAAAAAATTCAGTGGTCTTCAGCACCACTACTTTAACTTTTTCATGTCCTCCACGCCACTTCCGTCAGTTTGGGTTCTAACGCCGTCAAACTGCACGTGTGAAAAGACGAAAATGCCCTTAAGTCTAAATATGTTATTAATTTTTTTTGAGCATCTTAACGACTTCAAATGAAAAAACTCAAAACTAGAAAGTTGTAGATCTTGTCGAGATCTATAATTTTCATATAAAATTTATTTTCATTTAATTCCGCAAAAAAATATGATTTGATATGATTAATATATCTTAGAAAAATCATAATTTTTTTTGCGGAATTAAATGAAAATAAATTTTATATGAAAATTATAGATCTCGACAAGATCTACAACTTTCTAGTTTTGAGTTTTTTTATTTGAAGTCGTTAAGATCCTCAAAAAAAATTAATAACATATTTAGACTTAAGGGTATTTTCGTCTTTTCACACGTGCAGTTTGACGGCGTTAAAACCCAAACTGACGGAAGTGGCATAGAGGACACGAAAAAGTTAGAGTAGTGGCGCTGAAGACCGCTGAATTTTTCCAGGGGCACACAGGGGATTGCGATCTTTTATAATGGCACACAGGGAAAAGTCTCTTGTTTATCGTCTGTCGCAGATCGTAAACGAATAAGGAATGACCTGGCCGAGTTCAAGTGTGGCATGGCGCATCTGTTCTGTACGTATTTATTCACAATGGATGCGTTTCCTGCAATTTTTTTGGTGCATAGTTGATTTTGTGTATCAATTGTTTCTCTCAGTGATGAAAGTTACGTGATTATTTAGTGTCGATGGTATACTACTGTCAGTCAGAATCATTAAAACGGAGACCATAAGATAAGTAGGCCACTGGACGGTCACAATATCTGGAGTTGGTCTGCGTTCCCAGTGCTTTTCATGTCAAAGCTAGTATGGACAATTGGAAATAGGTACATTGAGAAGCTTTGAAAAAGTTGTGATCATTGACTGATGAATGCGTCATTTGTGAGCGGATATGCTTGGGAGAGAATTCAAGCGGAACTCACTAGAACAACCATAATTTGAATACTTTTTTTTTATTTAGTCTCATGGAGATGCAAGTTCTGAGTGGATTCTAGCAGTTGGCTCTTACATCTATATACTATCAGTGTTGGCAAATTCTGTAGGTCTTGTTTTTGTTGTAGCGATGTCAGTATTTCTTATTCTCATGTCCACCATTTGAGATTTTGAGCACTTGTGCGATACATAGATTTTTCCCTTTTGGCATTTATGCAAAAAAAGGAAGAAAGAAAAAGAATTTGCTGTTACTTGACTTTGTTGCCTGTTCAGGCGTATAGGAAGAAAAAGAAACAATATTCATGTAGACTAGCACTTGCTGCTAAGAAATATTGGGTATAATGAAAATATATTCAATTCATGTATTTTCATGGTGATTCTAATTAGAAGAGAGAAGAACAGAAACTTCAGAAAGAAGAAGTACCCATGAAACCTCATGTTATATTAGATTGAATTTTTATGTAGACTTTCTGTATGCAGTCTCTGACAAGTATATTTCAGATACAGTTCTCAATGTTTTTAGCACTAGTAAAATGGTCATGCTCTACAGTGCAGCACACAAGCGCTTCATTGACTATTAATGAGAACTACGACTCTGATGTCCAGGCTGACACTGAAACATTTCTTAGTTGCATTGTTCCAGAGGTGAATGCCATGATATATCTTGTTTGATTCTGTTCATGGAGAGAACATTAAACTGGTACTTTAATTCATGTTTTTGTTTTTATTCAGGGTCCATCTGCTCCATGGAGGCACACTATGGAATGTTAGTTCTTTGACAACTGATGTGGTTGGTCTTCAGCATTCCTTTTTACCATTATTTGTTTTCAATTATAGCATTGTGCCTATTATTATTTTAAGAGACAGACAAACAACAATAATTAGTATTTTTAGGAATCTTTTTCATCCTGCTATTGTAGCGTTGGAGTAAACTCTAGTGTAGCAAATATTGGAGCTACTGTTCTTTTTAAAATTTCACACATTGAATGTATCTTATTTGTGTCATTGTTTCTGTTGTTTCCACTTTTTTAGGCAGAGACCATGCATTATGCATGCATGATTTAGATCACTCACAAATGGTCAAGTTCTGTTTGCAGGACCTGATGACATGCCAGCACATATTAAATCATCAATGTTTGGTTGTTCCCTGATGTATGTAGACCCCCTTCACCCTTCCCAATAACTTTTGATGTGTCAAAATTGTATTTATAACTCTCGGTGTATTGCATCAGGATTCCTATCACCAATGGGCGTCTCAACATGGGAACTTGGCAGGCACGAAAATATCTAACTTGGCTTGTACCATAGTGGTGCCTCTAGTATCAGTGTTTAAGGTTCTGTTTTCAAGGTGGCTGTTGAGAATAAATGAGGATTTCAGATAAAGAACTGAGTAAAGTTATAGTATAAGCACAATTTCATTTAGTGTATTAAGTCTGCAGCAAATTGCTTTGGGATTATTACCCGCGACATCGTGTCAATATTTGAAGCAGCTAGAACTCATTGTTGTTTATCCCCAAGGTTCCCACCTGTTCCAGTTTGGTACACACCAGTGTTGCGTTATGTCGGACTGCACAGTGGGGACCTAGGGTTGCTAGCGCATGTAGCAGGATCCATACGCATGTGGTGAGGTTGAGTGTGGTCTGAGTTATGTGCATCTGCCTTACTGTTGAGTATATCACAAAAAGCAAAAACAAAAATGATCAGTGATCAACCTAGCTATATCTGGGACCTAATGTTGAGCATTCTGATTTTGTAGGGTATTTGGCTCTGTGAACATCGAGACTATGCTACTCCTCGAAAGATTGTGATCACACTCAATGGAATCTAATCTAAAGTGATCTATGTTATAGCTGGAAATGCAATGCAGCAATTTCAACATGTTTAAATCAGATGCATCGAAATAGAAACTTTGTCCCAATTGTGATATGAGCTCCAGTGGAGAATGTTACTTGTAATATGATGCTAGTATGAGGGGAACAGAATCTCCTAACGAGCTTCTTCTCATGTTGAGCTTGTTTAGTTATCTTTGATGGTTTAAAGAAATGCTTTATAAGTTGTTATAAACACTGAGGTTGTTTTTGTTTAGTTCCCTAAGATGGCTAAGAAATGTTTTATAAGTAGTTTCAAGGAAAAGCTCCGTTGCCTTTACTCCCCTCCTGCTGTCAACAGTTTTTCACTCATGGGCTCCTAGGAAGTGCCAATTCTCTATTTGGCTTGCAGTCCAATGGCTGTTGGACAGCTGATCGCTTGGCTCAAGGGAGCGTTGGGTTGATCAAGTTGACGAAAATTGAACACCGTTTGACGTGATGTTTGCTCTCAAGACACAATAGTCTCCCCTGGAAGATGAATATCAAGCAGCGCAACATTGATCTGGACACAAGGTGCCCGGTGTGTATGTGTTTTTTTTTAGTTGTGTATGTGGTTTGACGAGAAAGAAGGACAATGCTTTCTGAAAACCGACGTGCAAACAAGCAACAGCGAGGTGAGGATAGCCACAACGTCTGGCAGGCTGGCGTCTGACGTAAGAGAAGAGGAAAACATGGATCTATTAGTGTGAGAAGAGGAAGGGAGAAGTTTTAAATATTAAAAAAAGAACTATGTTATATTGGCAATGCCAAATTAGAAAAAAATGTCTATGCAGCTGTTATGGGCCTGTGGTGCACCACTTAACAAAGTTTAGGATTGTTTCTAAAAAAACAAAGTTTAGGATTCAAGCTAGTGAGTCTAAGTGGAACGCTCTTACGAGTAGCTCACGATTCAACTGACCCAAATTCACAATACAATGCTATAGAGCCAAGGGAAACTAAAAAAAAGGGCAACTGATCCTATGCTCATGCTCTAGGGATCTGTTTGGATCAGAGCCAGGCAAACCTGTCTGGCGCGACCACGGCTTCCTAGCGTCTGATTTTGAATGCCTGACACTAGGATGGCTGCCTGGCCGGTGGCCCGGAGTTGCCTGGGAGGCCGTAATCGCTTACGGCTAATTTGGAAGCAAGGAAGACACACCTAGGATGAAAACCCCTCGTAAAGATTTAAATAATTATTTAAATTATTTTCTCATAAATTTCTCACTGTAAAAAAAAGGGCAGGGAAATTAGCTCTTACTCGCATTTTTCAGTCAGACCTCTCGGGTAATTTGTTCAACAGCACACGGCGTCCTGTTCCGTTGCTCAAAATCCCCCAGCGCCCTCCAGTCCAGGCAAAGCCGCGCTAGGCATGTTCGCTTCTATCTGCCGGCGGCGGCTCCTCCGCCTTCGCCAAATCCCCTCCGCCACCGGCATAAACCCCAGCCGGCCCAAACCCAGCGACGCCCTCCTCTCCCACGGCTGCTCCTCAGCCGCCCTCGCGGGCGTCCCCGTCTCCGAGCCCTGCCCAACCACCATCTCCTACCTCATCTCCTGCGGCCTCTCCCCCGCCGCCGCGTCCGCCTGCAAGAGCCGCATCCGCTCCACCGCCAAGGCCGACGCCGTCCGCGCGCTCCTCTGCAGCTACGGCTTCACTGACGCGGACATCACCTATGTAGTCCGCAGACAGACATCGATCCTCACCTTCGACCCTGACCGGATCCTCCGGCCTAAGCTCGATCTTTTCGCTTCCCTCGGCGTCAAGCCGCGGAAGCTCGCCAACGCGCCGAGACTCCTCGCGTGCAGCCTCGACAAGCACCTCCTGCCATGCATCCAGTTCCTCCGCGGCATCATCGGCGTCCACAGCGACGTCGGTTCCGCGATCTGCCGCGCCCCACGCGCCCTCCAGGCCGACCTGGACAAGAGGATGCGCCCGGTCGTGGACGCCCTCCGCCGACTCGGCCTCCCCGACAAGTCCATCTCGAAGCTCGTCGCCATCAACATGACCGTGCTCACAATTTCGGTCGACCGCATAACCCAGATCTTTGATGACGTCAAGGTGCTTGGCCTGGGCGTAACAGACACGGGCTTTGTCAACTGCATCAGCCTGTTCTGCAACCTCAGTAGGGAAACGTGGCTGCGAAAGGTGGCCCTGTACCAGAGCTTCGGTGTCTCTGAGGCGACCTCCAAAAGGCGATCAAGAGGCAACCCACGATACTGGGCTTCTCTGATGAGAGCATAAAGAAGAAGCTCCGGTTCTTCCTGGATGACTTGAAGTTTGAACTAAGTGAAGTAATGGAGCGACCTGTGCTTATAGGGTCTAGCTTGGAGAAGACCATCATACCAAGGTGTGCTGTGATAAGCGTTTTGATGAGGGAGAGAAAGATTGACCCCAACATCAAGTTACCTTGGGCATTGCTTGGTAGTGCCAAGCGTTTCTCCGAAAGGTACGTCTTGAGGCATGCTCAGGATGTGCCAGATGTTGTTAAGGCATATGAAGGTAAAATTGCATTTGAAGGATTTAGGGATCGGGATGTTTTAGTTCCACTGAAGCCCTGAGGCTTGTCTAGTAGGGTTAGATCACAAGGTTAGGCAATAGGCGGCATGTTTCCAATGCCATTGAGGTCAAGGCATGCAATGACTCTAATGCTGTGTCATTGTGTGATGTTATTTCTGGCTATTCACTGAAGCATCTTCTAGCTTTTCCATTTTGTAACCGGTGGCCTAACAAGTCTTGAAATGTTGATCTTGTGATGATGTCGTGGTATCTGGTATGCTCAACTGGTTCATTCAGTTTTTTTTAAATTATTTTGATGAAGGCTCTTCCAATAATATTGGGATCTTGAAATATGTCGCTGGAATGACTTTAGTGCTTCTTTTACTTCCGGGATGAAGATTCTTTTGTCCTTTCTAATTGTTTCATTTATTAACAACTAAGGAAGATCCCCATTTTGTTGATCCTCATGCAATGTGTTCATCCACTGAGTTTCACATACAGAACAGTTAGGCGTTTAAAAGTGAAAGCTTCTTTGCTCTCTTTACAAAAGGGTTCTTCTGGGTTTGATGATTTCTTTTGTCCCTGTTGTATTTGTCAAGTTTGTACATAAAATTCCTATTCTAGATGGGGCTCTTGCCATGGTGAGTTACAATGCCGCCAACTTAATCGTAAGCTGGATAGATCACTGTAGTGGAGATAAAGCTGATGAGTTTTCTTATTGTTGCGTGCCTATGTTACATCAAGTCATTAATAATAATGAAAAAGACCAATTTCATTGGGAAATACAGAGTGGTAACAGATAGCTGTTGACATAAATTTATCTCTTGTATAACCTTGGTTCCACCAGGTGAGTGGAGGGCTTCCATAATTCTCAATGTTGAGACATTACTAGGATACTGATAAATATTACCTCAATATGTGAGTGAACACAATATTTGATTAACTTCAGTCAATAATGAGCTCCGTGCCATTGTCTCCATTGGAGAAAAGAAGTGCTTGAGAATTAACACTCTGGTACTCCACTATTTGCTCTCCATACTTGCACCCTGAACAGCGCCTACTAGAATCTGCATCTAAGGTGTAGTTTGTGGTTTATCATTTGCTAATATGCAATGTATGACCTCAAAGGATGCTCCTGACCTTTGCAATTGTTGGCGTATGATTGATGATTTTTTATAGCTGGTTTGTCCAGTTCTTTGTGTTGTAGTGTTTTGTTCAAAATTTGACAAATATACTTCTTAATAACGCTTAGCTGAAGTTTCATCAAGGTGTTCTTTTTTTTTTGGTTGAGAACTGAGAACTTGATTTGTCAGTGTTTCACACCATTCTAACACTTGTAGGCTTTCAGATCTCCAGGCTGCTTGTTATATTAGTTCCAAGGTGATTCTTAGATATTCTATTAACTTAAAAATGAGGTTTGTTCCTTTGTTTTCAGTGTCCTCTCTCTCTCCCTCTCTCTCGCCCCCACCCCCTCCCCCAACCCCCCAATCCATATGGTATATTTTGTACGGGATAAGCTATTTATCGTCATTGTTAAATTATCATTTAGGGGTTCTTGTGTTTTTACCCCTGTTTTGAAATCCAATTGTGATTTTGCCCTCATTTATGTAACTTTGTGATTTTGCCCTGCCTTTTCAAAATGAAGGTAGAGTTTACCCCTATTCAATTTAGATGAGTTAATGGTGTCAGTTCAGCTAAAAAAGACTAATTTTCCCATGTGAATTTGCCCCTAAGTTTTTTTTTTATAATCTGTGATTTTTGTAAACAAGTATTGGCACAGGAAATAATAGATTGATTATTGAGGGTGACAGGTTACACATATATAGGCAAGGAAGACCTAGGAGTTGGCTTATGGAAACAGAACCAATCAACGGTAATCCTTGCATATAATATCTCAATAATATCTATCCTCATCCTGTGCAGGTGTGCAGGCTTAGGGCCCAAGCAAGGATGGGATGTGCAGACCAAGGAGGCCTGCCGTACCCTATTGTCTAACAATTTTAACCTCTATTTTGACATAAAAAATCTGGACAACATTTTGAAATGATTTTAAAATTTGCAAATATTTGAAATCTATGAAAGGTTTAAGAAGTTGCATATGCTTAATCAACCATCAGCGGAACCCAGGAGGGAGGTTAGGGGTTAGTACCGTCTTTTATTTTTTTCTTTTTCTTTAATTCACTTGTTTGACCTTCAGCTAATATAATCTAGAACAGGGGTGAACGAGGGTAAAATCACAAAGTTGAAAAGACGAGGATAAAATCACAATTGGCCTTCAAAGTAGGGGCAAGAACAACAATCGTTATCATTTGAAACATAATGGTCGCATATGTTTTGCATGCATTGCCACCCAATTGTTCTTGAATGGTGGCATTTTTTTCCATTGATGGTTTGAATTTTACTATGACAAGCACATCAAATGGTGATACGTATTTATGGTTAATCTCTTTTCATTTTCGTGGCATCAAGGCTGCAGTAGGATAGGTAATTGCCAGGGACCAATTGTTCATGCTGTCTTGGCCACTTGGTTAGTGCTCAGAAATGAATCCTTCTCAATTACACATGTATCTAGTTCTCTCTGTAAAATTATGAATCTGCAAGGTCCAGGAAAATAGCAGATCCCATTAATACCATCATATGAAAACTCCATGCTTGACCTTTTTTTTTGTATTTTAAAGTTCTTGAAAAAGATAATTGTTTCCTATGGAATACAATAGTATCAAGATGCTAGTCGTAATACAATTTGTTGATAATTTTCTTTCCAAGACTGGACACGCATTTTTATATGTAGCAGCTCTCAATTTCTGGTCGTAATTCATCGTACCAGTTCTGTATTCGATCTGTCTTCTCTCCACCTGCCTGTATTCTTGTTCTGTTGCATAAGTTCCTTTTACAACCTTGTACCTTCGCACATGTAGAAGAGTAATTCTCTATTGATTATTGGCTAACCCTAGAAGGGTAGCTATAGGTACCATACATGGGCCACATGGGCCTAGCCTCATGGGCCTAATACAATCACACTCCAACACCCCCCCGCAGTCTGAACTACCGACGCAGCGGAGTTCAAGGCTGAACAAGAAAGAAAACAAGAAAGAGCATAACACACACAGGACCCCCCCGCAGCCACAACTAGCCACTGGAGACGTTGAGGCTGGAGCGAAACTCGGAGAAGGTCGAGGAAGGGAGGCCTTTGGTGAAGATGTCCGCAAACTGGGAGGTGGTCGGGACGTGAAGAACCCGGACGTCGCCGATGGCCACCCGGTCGCGGACGAAGTGTAGATCGATCTCCACATGCTTGGTCCTCTGGTGCTGCACGGGGTTGGTGGAGAGGTAGACCGCGCTGACGTTGTCGCAGTAGACGAGCGTGCTCCTGGCGAGTGGGCGGTGAAGCTCAGCCAGGAGCTGGCGGAGCCAGGCGGCCTCTGCCACGCCGTTGGCCACGGCACGGTACTCCGCCTCGGCACTGGAGCGTGAAACCACCGGCTGGCGCTTGGACGACCAAGAGACCAAGTTGCCGCCGAGGAAGACAGCGTAGCCAGAGGTGGACCTGCGGGTGTCCGGGCATCCCGCCCAGTCAGCGTCGGTGTAGACAACCAGTTCGGCAGTGGAGGACCGGCCGAGGAGCAGCCCGTAGCCAAGTGTGCCACGGAGGTACCGGAGAAGCCGCTTCATAGCAGCCATGTGGGGCTCCCGCGGAGCATGCATGTAAAGGCAGAGCTGCTGGACGGCATAAGTGATGTCCGGCCGTGTGAAAGTGAGGTACTGAAGCGCGCCAGCAAGACTTCGGTAGGCGGTGGAGTCCGCTGGCGCAAGCATCGGACCCCCAGCCTCTGACAGCTTGCCCTGAGTGTCCACCGGTGTAGAGCAGGATTGGCAGGCGGTCATCCCTGCTCGCTCCAGAATGTCACAAGTGAACTGCCGCTGGTGGAGGAACAGGCCTGAAGGTCGGGGCTCAACAGTGACGCCAAGGAAGTGGTGGAGCACCCCAAGATCCTTCATAGCAAATTCCTTCTGGAGTGAGGCAATGATGCGGTGTAGCAGAGAGTCGCTGGAGGCGGTGAGAACAATGTCATCCACATAGAGGAGCAGGTAAGCAGTCTCACCCCCATAGTGGTATATGAACAGGGAGGTGTCAGACTTGGCCTCCGTGAACCCAAGAGTCTGCAGGAAGGTAGCAAAGCGAGAGTACCAAGCCCGGGGTGCCTGCTTGAGCCCGTAGAGAGATTTGTTGAGTCGGCAGACGAAGTCCGGACGGGAAGAATCCACAAAACCTGCCGGCTGACTGCAGTAGACCGTCTCAGTCAGAGTGCCATGGAGGAAGGCATTCTTGACATCCAGCTGATGCACAGGCCAGGAGCGCTCGAGAGCCAGGGAGAGGACGGTGCGGACTGTAGCTGGCTTCACCACGGGACTGAAGGTCTCAGCATAGTCAATGCCGGGCCGCTGAGTGAACCCGCGGAGGACCCAGCGAGCCTTGTAGCGCTCCAGGGAACCATCAGCCCGCCTCTTGTGCGTCCAGATCCACTTGCCGGTGACAATGTTGGAGCCCGGCGGACGAGGCACGAGGTCCCACGTCTGGTTGGTGAGGAGGGCCGCGTACTCCTCGTCCATCGCGCGGCGCCAGTGAGGATCCGCCAAGGCCGCGCGGACGGAAGAGGGTACCGGAGAGATCCCCGGCTCGCAGGCGGCGGCGGTGAGGGCCTGCGGGCGAGACGCCTGCCTCGTCACCATCGGGTGAGTGTGACGAGGGTCCCGATGAAGAAGAGGCGGGTGGTACACCGGCTGGTCGGCGCGAGAGCGCGGCGGAGCATGCACCGGCGACGACGGCGCTGGTGACGAGAGCGGCGGAGCCGGCTCACGCCGGCGCTCGTAGACGATGCCGAAGCGTCCGGGAGGAGGTGAGGGCGGACGCGGCTCCCGCCGGCGCTGGTAGACGAGTCCGAAGCGCCCGGGAGGAGGTGGGGTCGGTGTGCGTGGTCCCGCGATCGGAACGGCAGCATCCGGCACAACGGGAGGCAGCGAAGCCACAGGGAGCGAGGGTGGAAGCTCCGGGGCTGCCTCGACCGTGTCAGGCACCGGAAGGTCCTGGGGCGACGCGGGACCACCAGGAGAGCACGCCGGAGCAGTACCTGCAGGGTAGGGGGAGAAGGGTGGCGGAATCGCCGGGTCAGTGGGAAAGAAGGAAGCCTCCGCAGGGTCAGCGGGAGGTGTGGGTGGAGAGGTGGTGGAGTAAGGGAACGCCGACTCATCAAACACGACATGGCGAGAGATGAGGACACGGCGAGAGGTAAGGTCAAAGCAGCGATAACCCTTGTGATCCGGAGAGTATCCGAGAAAGACACAGAGGGTCGACCGGGGAGCCAGCTTATGGGGAGCGGTGGCGGCGGTGTTAGGGTAACACGCGCACCCGAAGACTCGAAGGTGGTCGTACCGAGGAGGGGTACCGAAGAGAGCGTGGTGAGGCGTGGGAGCTGGGCAGGCAGTAGAAGGAAGTCGGTTAAGGAGATAGGTGGAGGTGTGCAGACACTCAGCCCAGAAGCGAGCGGGTAGAGATGCCTGGAGCAGAAGGGTGCGCATGATGTCGTTGGTGGTGCGGATCATGCGCTCTGCCTTGCCGTTTTGAGATGAGGTATACGGACAAGACATGCGCAGGTGGACACCGGAAGAAAGGAAGAAGGCGCGGGAGGTGGAGTTATCGAACTCACGGCCATTGTCGCACTGGACAGCCTTGATGGTGAGGCCGAACTGAGTGGATGCCCAAGCAAAGAGGTGGCTAAGAGTGGGAAACGTCTCGGACTTGGCCCGCAGGGGAAAAGTCCAGGAATAATGGGAGAAATCATCGACCACCACCAAGTAGTACTTATAGCCAGACATGCTTAGAACAGGAGAGGTCCACAAGTCGCAATGAATAAGATCAAAGACACGAGTGGCATGGGAGGAAGAGGACTGAAAGGGAAGGCGAACATGACGGCCCAGCTGGCACGCCTGACACAAGTGATCATCGTGGGGCCGAGAGCACCGAATGTCGGAGCTACGACTGAGCTGCATCAGGGCATCGCGGCCAGGATGACCGAGGCGACGGTGCCAAGTGGTGGAGGAAGTAGTGGCGGCGAAAGCGGCTGAGGAAGGCGAAGAAGATGAAACAGACGCCGAGGAAGGTGAAGAAGGTGAAACAGACGCCGGAAACTGAAGGGTGTAGAGAGGCCCATTGCTGTTACATCGGAGCAAAGGAACCCGGGAGGCCAAATCCCGCACGGTGAGGCCAGAGGGGTCAAACTCAACCGAACAGGAGTTGTCAGTGGTGAACCGGCGAATAGAGAGAAGGTTGTGAACCATACCAGGAGCCACAAGAACATCAGGAAGAAGAAAGGAGCCGTGGGAACTGGCAGTGCCCACGGAGGAGACAGGGATGCAGGTGCCATTGGCGACCATGATGGAAGAGGGACATGAAGGGTGAGGAGGACGGAGAGAAGAGAGTAGACTCGCATCGGGCGTGGTGTGGAAAGTGGCGCCCGAGTCGGCGATCCAAGCAGGAGGAACTGCGGGCAGAGGGCTGGCGGTGGTGCTGAAGGAGTAGGCCAAGTTGCCTGTGCCCCCCGCGGCCGCGGCCGCACGGAAAGGGATGGCCGCGACGGTGGCTGCCCGTGGAAGACCGGCGTCGGCGGGCTGCTCGATAGCAGCGGCGGCGTTGGCGGCCGAGCCGAGGGCCGCGCCCGCGCCTGCAGGAGTAGCACCACCCGCATCAATAGCAGCGGCAGCGGTGCCCGCGCCGGCTGTAGGACCACCCGCCACGGCAAGTGTGGTGGCGTGCCAGGCCGCAGGGGCAGCGGCTGCCTGGGCTGCAGGAAGGGCAGCAGCAGAAGGAGGTAGATGGGGCCCGGCGGAAGGGGGCGGGTGGAAAGCCGAAGGAGCGGAGCCGGTCCAGGACGGACGCGACGTCCTGCAGCAGGGACCTCCAGCGACCTCCAGCGGCGGCCATGCCATGGCCAGCGGAGGACCTCGGGCTGAGGCCAAGGGAGCAGCCGCGGAGGAGGGAGCAGGGGCGGCACCAAGGGCCAGGCCGCCCCCCGGCGGCTGGAGCAGAGGCAGGCTGGCCGCCATTGGAGCCGCGCCATGGACAGTGCCACGTCCGGCAGCAGGGAGGGGCGCGGCCCCGAGGGGAAGGGGCTGCAGGGGAAGGAGATGCGGTTGCGCCTGCTGGGGAAGAGGAGGGCGGGGTCCGGCGCCGTGCAGGACGGCAGCGGCGGCATGGTGGGGCGCGGCCCCGTGCAGGGCGGCAGGGGGCGGACGCGGCAGGGGGCGCGTGCGGCCCGCGAGGTCGTGACCCCCCCGCCTGGAGACCGGGACACCTGGCCGCGGCTGGGCGGTGCGGCTTGCAGGAGGCGCCGGACCGGGGAGGGGTAGGGCGAGCGCCGGGAATCGCGCGGACAGCGAGGATTCCGCAGTCGCGACCTGACCGAGCTGGGGAGTGGAGAGCGGGCGGGCTGAGGCAGCCACCACCCAGGATGGAGAAGAGAGAGGGGGGGAAGGAGGAGGGGGCGGGCAGCCGGCCATGGCTGGCTGGCGGCGGCTGCCGGCGGCGGCAGCAGCCAGGGTAGCCGGCGGCGGCGCCTGTAGAGGAGAGGAAGGAACCTAATCTGATACCATGTAGAAGAGTAATTCTCTATTGATTATTGGCTAACCCTAGAAGGGTAGCTATAGGTACCATACATGGGCCACATGGGCCTAGCCTCATGGGCCTAATACAATCACACTCCAACAGCACAGACAAGCAACAGACCTTGTTCCCCTCCACAAGACATGCCACCTATGCTCCACCCTACCACTTAAACGCACATCTGTGCAGAAAACGTTTTCTGCCTTCCTTTCTCACTCCACATAGGCCAACTGCATACTTTCTGACACAGCGATGAACAGTTGCATAGCAGCAAAGTTCCATGCCACCACCAGAAAATCCATGTTCCAAAGCCTATTGTTCAAAAAGAAAAAGAATTGCAAAATTAATACATCATAAATGTGAAAATGATGATTAACATGTTCCCAATGCTGGACAACTGGAATATCTCGATTTCTCCTTGTATTGTTGCTAGCAGTGCTGCAGGTTCATGGGAGGCAGCCCTGGAGTGCAACCACATAACTCGCTGCTGGAGATCTGGTTCAGAGCAATATGGACATTGGTGACAGGGGCGGGGGGGGGGGGGGGGGGGGGGGGGGGGGGGTAATTTTCTAGAAGTTAGCAAAATTCATCTGGTCACTCCCTCCCAGTTTTAGCAACAACGACTGGTCATCCTGATTATGTGGACAGCTATGGCCACCTATTCCTTGTTGCTAAAACTGGGAGTGAGTGACAAGGACAATGGCAGTTGAGACAGGATCTAGGACATTGCAATGGGGATGTCATTACCAAGGCAGGTAACATACTAACAGCAGGCTGACAGTTCACTCTGTTGCGAGAAGAGCATGGCATTGGCAGCCATCCTGACAGTGACAGAAGCCACACGGCTGGTGGCTGAGGTGGAAGGTAGAGATCACTGAGGGTGCTAAAGAATCAGTTATGAGGAATATATTGCGGTAAGCTTAATTCAATTCTTGCTTTTTTGAGGAATTTACTAGGAGGAAAGTTTCTATATGAAGGTTTGAACTGTGCATTCATTAATTCAAGTGAGCATTTAAGACATATACTAGAAACTGTGTAATAACTGACATCATGAATAATCACAAAGAAACCACCCGTAAGTATTTTATTATAGAGTTGTTATTCTATCTCTTTCCTGCTCTGCAGGAGAAGATACTGAATAATTTACTTATCTGTGCAAGTTAGTTTTCTAGGCTAACGCTCGCAACCAGTGGCTGGCGTTTTAAGAGAACTTTATTTATAGCACTGTTTTGTTTGGTCTTGGCTGAAGCTACTCTTTTGCCTCTTCTCCGCAATCTAGCATTGAGAGTTTAGAACCCTTCTTGCCTCATCTCCACAATCTAGCAGGAGAGTTTACAACCCTTCTTCTGTGGGTTTGGTGGATATTTGTCAAGAAGTCAGAGTCTCATGTGTGGTAGGAAATTTTTCTTTCCTTAGCTTGTTTATTTAGAGATTTCAACTTTCTGAGGTTGTATTCCATTTTTCTTCCAATTTTAATTCTCTTATTTCCAGAAAAATGTTTAAAGGCATAATGCTCATACCCTGCTGTTTGTACTCCTCAAGTGTTGGGTGGGTTTATGTTGCCCTCTTAGGTAGCATGATCATTTGACTTATGTGCTTTTCCATCGATGCGGGATGCTGCTTTACTAATTTGTCACTGTATCAATAAATATTGGGTTAATGTTATGAAAAAATGTTTCAGTTTTCATCTGTTGCAGGTGCAGTGTTTTAATGTCTGTGCATAATGCTTTTCTCTTCTCAATTGCAGCTCTTCCATATGTGCATCTCACAGAACTATTTTAAATGCAGCATGCTCCTCGCAACCAAATGGGAGTAATATATCCTCTTATCTTTCTTTTCCTGCTATTGCTTCATGGAGCTAGTGCTGCTTTGAAGGATCCAGTACAGAAATGGCAGACTCTAAGTGGTAAATATGCTAACAGCTAACGTGTTATATTTCTGTACAAAGTTATTTGATTGAACATATCCTATGTACTCTATGCATTGCACTGCATGATATTGCATTATTGCTGACCCTCTTACTCTGTAGGTGCCCCTCCATTAGTCATAGCTCGTGGTGGGTACTCTGGGCTGTTCCCTGATTCAAGCCAATTCGGGTACCAGTTTGCCCTGTCAGATAGTCTGCCTGAAGTTGTTCTTTTCTGTGATTTACAACTTTCAAGTGACAATGTTGGATTCTGCAAGACTGGCTTGGCACTTGACGACTCAACACTAATAGCTAAGGTCTTCCCTAAGAATGACAAGACATACAAAGTGAATGGAGACGATCTGCACGGATGGTTTTCAGTCGACTTCACTTCAAATCAGCTAATGGACAATGTCACATGTAAGTAAAAATAACTCAAGTAACTTTTCAAGAAGCTTGTGGTGTTCTATTTTTTTTTTTGTGTATGCTTGAAGATTTTCATGAAAAAATAAGAAATGAGTTGTTTGAATTTCCTTGCCTTATGGAGTACCTATAAGGTTCGTTTGGGATTATTAATAGGTTTTAACTGTGAAACTTCTCTTCTAATCTCCAAACAGTATCTACTTAGTATGTCATGCTCTGACCATCCTGTAGTGATCCAGAATGTTCTGTCTCGCCCAAGCATATTTGATGGCACCATGGGAATTAGCCTTGTTGATGATGTTGTAGAACTCCGCCCTCCTCAACTTTGGATTAATATACAGGTAAACATGATTTCACCGCTAGCTATATAGTTCTTCCCCTGGATTTGGAATGTTGGTTCCACACTCATCCATGTTTTCCTCCTACTGAACTATTCTCCTGCTAATAGCTGTTCTTACGTTCCTGTTTGTAGTATGGCCAGTTCTTCCTAGATCACAAGTTAAATATCGAAGAGTATATATCATCGAGAGCAAAAAAAATTGGGGTCAATTATGTCTCCTCACCTGAAGTTGGATTCTTGAAAAGCCTTGGTGGGAAGCTCGGGAAAAGCAATGTGAAGCTCATTTTTCGGTTTCTCGATCAACAACTCATTGAGCCTTCCACAAAACAACCTTATGGAGCCATTCTGAAGGACTTGAAATCTGTCAAGGCTTTTGCCTCAGGAATTCTCGTCCCTAAGACATACATTTGGCCTGTGGACAAGGATCATTACTTGCAGCCTGCTACTACTTTGGTGAAAGACGCCCATGGCCTAGACTTGGAGGTCTATGCATTTAAGTTTGCCAATGATTTCATTTCAAGTTACAACTACAGCTATGATCCTAGTGCTGAGTACTTGCAGTTTATTGATAGCTCTGACTTCTCTGTTGATGGTGTCCTCACTGACTTCCCATCCACAGCTTCAGCAGCCATTGGTAAGGACCACTGCTTGTTTAAAAAGCTAAACTGTTGTTCAAAAGTAGTTCGGTGTACACTAAATTATGCCATAAGAGTATGAAGTATGATTTTTTATCACTTCATGCTCGAGAAGTTACAATGATTCTTATGATTTGACGTGATCATTGATTCTTCTATCATGCACTCTCTAACCTCTGCAGGTTCTTTTGTCTTTCTTATTCTTATTGTAGCTTGCTTAGCACATACTAAGGACAGCCCTCTTCCTCCTCCTGGAAGTAAGAAATCTGTCTTTTAACCTCTTGTCCTAATTGAGATATTCTGCCATATTACACTGCACTAATATCTGGACTTGGCTAGATGATACCAGACCACTGATCATCACCCACAATGGTGCATGTGGCTTATTCCCTGGCTGCACCGACCTTGCATACCAACAAGCAGTGGAAGACGGTGCAGATATAATTGACTGTTCAGTACAGATGTCAAGGGACGCAGTGCCCTTTTGCTTGGACTCCCCAGATCTTACAAAAGGCACGACAGCAGCAACAGTGTTCTTGACAAAAGCTGCTACTGTGAATGAAATACAGAATGGGTCTGGCATCTTCTCATTTGATCTTCTATCGAACGAAATCCAAACTCTAAAGCGTAAGTATCATTCCATTTTGTTTGCAACAAGTTCTTGCTTCTCGGTTCAAACTGTTAGCATGTTCCACATGCTAACGCGTCCATTTTGGTTTTGTCCCTTAAGTTGATCTTGTTGGCCCATACAATCAAGAAGGACTGAAAAGAAATCCAGCAGCAAAGAACAGTGGGAAACTTATGACCTTAGTTGATTTTCTGGCCTTCTCAAAGAGCAGCAACATCTCTGGTGTACTAGTCGATGTTCGTGTAAGGAAGCTTTCTTGAATCCATTCTTGCTGCCATTGTAATTGGCAGATTAGACTTGCAGTGAACCTAAATATGAGTCTAATTGAACTAACCTGATCAGTAGGGCTGCAGAAATCATGAACGCTTTTAAATTTCAAGTCTCATACTTTGCAGAATGCCCCATACCTTGCAACCAGAGGCATTGACATTGTGGATGCTGTCTCCAGCACGCTTATCAACACCAGCTATGACAAAGAGACCAGGCAGCAGGTGCTCATCGCATCGGACGACTCCGCCGTGCTCAGAGCATTCAAGAAGTTCCCAGCGTTCAAGCGCGTCCTCCAGATCGGCAACGCGATCAGCGATGTGTCCAAGGCCTCCGTGGAGGAGATGGCCAAGTTCGCGAACGCCGTGTCCATCAGTCGGGGCTCGGTTGTCCAGGCGCAGGGATCATTCCTCTTGCGGTTCACTGATGTGATCGACAAGATGCACGCCGCAAACCTCTCGGTGTATGTCGGGCTGCTCAGGAACGAGTTCATGAACCTTGGGTTCGACTTCTGGGCTAACTCAATGGTTGAGATTGTGACGTACTCATCTCTGATGGCTGATGGGATTGTGACCGAGTTCCCTGCAACGGCAGCGGAGTACTTCAGTGAGTATATGTCAGCGTAACGGTCTGAACTGCTGAGCATCCATATTTTTACCAGCATGGCTTACATTCTTAAATCTCCTGCTTTTAAAAGGAAAAAGTCTACTTGACCCCCCAACTAGGGGGCTGTCTACTTTACCCCTAAACTATGAAACAGTCTAATTTACCCCCTGAACTTTGCAAAACCGGTTAAATCACCCCCTCAAGCGGTTTTGGGCGGTGGTTTGCTACAGTAACAACGGTTTTGTTTTTTTCTTTTTTTTTATTTCGTCTGAATCTTTGAAAAATCATAGTAAATCACAGAAAAATCATAAAATAGAAAATCTAATTTTGTTGGACTCCACATGAGTAGATCTACACAGTGAATATATAATATAATATGCTTTAGTATAAATTTTTTGTTGTATGAATTATTCAAATTAATTACAGAAAAAATAGATCCAAATTTACAGCAAAAAACTTTGTACTAAAGCATACTATATTATATGTTCATTGTGTAGATCTACTCATGTGGAGTCCAACAAAATTAGATTTTCCATTTTATGATTTTTCTGTGATTTACTATGATTTTTCAAAGATTTAGACGAAATAAATAAAAAAAAGCAAAGACAAAACCACTGGTACGGTAGCAAAGCCGTTGTTACTGTAGCAAAACCGCCGCCCAAAACCGCTCGAGGGGGTGATTTGGCCGGTTTTGCAAAGTTCAGGGGGTAAATTAGACCGTTTCATAGTTTGAGGGGTAAAGTAGACGACCCCTCGTAGTTGGGGGGTCAAGTAGACTTTTTCCTTTTAAACAATATAGGGAGCCCATGCAGTGACTTCAGTAAGAACCTAACCTACACGATCATGCCTGCAAAGCCTGGGTCTTTGCTCAAACTGACAGACCCCAGTGCACTGCCTCCGGCGCAGGGGCCAGCGCCAGTGCTGGAACCTGCCGATGTTGTGGACCCACCGTTGCCTCCAGTGACCATCAGTACCCCTGGAGCTTCAGCATCTTCGAATGGTTCCAGCACTACCAGCGGTGCAAGGGTGTCCGCTGCAAGCTCTGGTCTTTGCTTGTTGGCAATTGGACTTTCTGCGTTCTTGGTAGCGAGCTCTCAGTAATCTAAAGCCTGGGTGCTGGAACTGTATGCCGTTTGTTCAGCATTTTGACCCTTCCCATCAGGGCTGATTTATACTACAAGAAAATGTACTTTAAGCAGGTAACACTATAATCTATAATTGCATATATACATAGACACACAGATTAGAAATTTTGTTTTGTTGTTTGGAATTTGGATGCTAGACTTGTACGAGTACCTTACTATATATAGCAGAGCTGCAGTTTGCACAACCAATTCGTTTCCAGGAATTATTGCAAATTTAGAAATGCTAGTGACTTGCATAAAAGACGGGATGCTTGCCATCAGTTCATTTTAAATGCATTACTAAAATGAAAGAGGCATATTGGCAAATTTTGGTTTTGCTTGAAGGATAATTTGTTTCCTGCCACTCCCATGACAGATTTATGTGTGTTAAGTCCTAAAAGGTGTGTGAATTGGGATCTCAGAGCAACTCCAAGAGCCTTTCTCAACTTGAATTCTTTGTTTCTATTTGGGTCACATCTCTCTTGTTATCTACCTATTCCGTTCTGAAATATAATAGATTTTGAGTTATTCTAAGTTGAACTCTTATAGTTTACTAATATTTTTATAATATGTCTCTTTGATATCGAAAATGATATTATTCTTCCTCATAAATTTAGTTAAAGATAGTTTGATTAGAATAAATTTGGATCAATGTATTTCATGAGAGGTTGTATGACGCTGTATCCCGCGACCGCTACTCCTCTCTGGCGATGGCTGGCGCCTCCCCACCGCTGTCCCTCGAGTATTCCTCCTATTTGCCCCCGTGCTCTATTGCGTACTTCTTCCAGAACATCCACGAGCCACTTCTGCACTGAAGACCCTGACATCATCTACTGTGTACTATGTTTATGGGATTTGTTGTGTTATATATAGTTGGAAAATGGTTGATTAACTGTGTCATCGTTTGTTGCCGTTTCTTGCGTGCAGCAAGTGCTGTGCCGTGTAGGAGTGCTCTAAGCCTCTAATACATGGAAACTCATGCGAAACGTCTGAGATTCAGGTACATGAATGTATGATCTGCCATCAACAGTTGGATTGTTTGAATATGGAAAGGAATATATCAAGTTATAGGACTTAGAATAGGAGAAGATTTGAGCAGCTTGAAGAACAAGCTAAACAGTCCTATAACATCAATGCTGCCCACTGCTTCTGTCTTATAGTTCTGTTTCGTGTGAATTCGGGGATTTGTGGGATGTGAATTCATTGGCTATCATAGGCGATTAATTAATTCATGCATCTCATTGTTGAACTAAAGTTAAGTGCTTTTGGATTGTGAAAATGTGCTATCACTGTCAGATAGGATGTGATTTTCAGATGTGTGCAGGGGCTGATGAATTTATGCATATTAAGCAGGCTGATAGAGTACCGTTTGGTTTCTATATTGTGATTTTTCATGTTCCCTTTCCACCCTGTTGTTTGCCATCTGTTGTTTACAGTAGTGTCTTTGGGCACTTCTAGACTATGATTTCTTTAAAATTCTAGGACACTTGGCTGCGACATGTAGTAATTTGACAGGCATGTCATTTGAGAATATGACAATGATAGTTCAGCATTATGCTATCTTTTGCAAAAGGGAAAAAACAGTTCAGCCTTGTGCTGTCAGGAAGTACCCTTAGTGAAGCAGTACACTTGGAGCTGACCATTTCTGTCACATCACATGCGACATGTTGGTGTGAGAGCACTTGAAAGGCGTACTTTCTTTGTGAAAAACTTATCAGAGGCCAATCTATAATGTTGGCTACATCCTGCACAAGGATGTTGCTCTTTGGCAATTATTGCAGCCATTGGCTCTTCCTGCAGGAGGAAATGGCATTGCTTACATGTTGAGATGATACTTTCTGCTTGCACTTCGTGCATATTGTTAACAAAATTACTATTCTTCATATGGCTATAACGATATTCTACAAACTACTGAAGTACTTTTTTCTTACTTTTTGAATGGAGACAGGACGATCCTTAGTTTCTGGGCTGGCCACCACAATTCGTTTTCACAAGTTTGGGAGAATGATACAGATCTTGCTATCAGCAACAACCGCATTAACAGAGCCATGGTAGGGCTAGTTTAGCAGAAGCAATTTTGTCAGGCCTAGTTCTGTATATGTCCTGATGGTTGTTTAGTGTTTCTATAATATGCTTCTGCTAAACTAGGGAGTAACTAATGTTCTTTGCTTGTATTCTATCTGATTCCAGTTGTTCTCTTGACTAGCTTTTATTTGGTTGGCATTTCGTTAACATAGATAGATCCTGATGTTTCGATGTAGAACTATACTTTTTTTTTGCGATACAATGTAGAACTATACTAAGAGGCCATCATTCTTTTTATTTTTGTTAAGACAGGAAGCCATCAATTTGGTATAGCACTATACTAAGTAATCACCAGTAATTGCTAGTCCAGAAGGATGTCGAGTAGCATTCACCTGCCATCCAACATGATGCGTTTCACATGATCATGTGTATGAACTGCGGCTTCAGGAACCATGTGATCAAGTACTAAATCCAAGATCACCCCAGGATGATTCCAACAGAAGCCCCTGATCAACTGACAAAGGCAACGTCATGTTTGACCACCTGGTAGCGTAGGCAGAAGATGCCTGAACTGCTAGGTTTAACATGGAGCACTGGATCTAGCAATGCCAGACAGCTGCCTGATGAGCTATGGCGAATGTCGTCTGCATCAAAGGTAATATATGTAATTGTTGAGGCTGAACCTGAGTTCTGGCCTGTAGATTTTTATGCAGGAGTTCTCCGTCTTCTTTATTCTGTTTTCTCTAGGTTTGCTCACCCTGAGTGGCAGCAAGGTTACACATGCTGCTAGATCTGCTTTAAGCTTCAATCGCTCGTAACGCTGTACTGTACTAGTTCTTGTAAACTATTGCAAGATAATGCTGATATTGATAGGATTTGATCTGACAGAGGCTATGGTAATCCATTAGTTTATCCTGTAATTTACCCCCGATCTTCAGCTTCAGCTGTTTTACTTGTGCTTTGGTACTAGTGTTGTGATGTTGGATCTAGTTGCGCACACAATTACGTATCTGCTTGTTTTAGGCCTTTAGTTCCCTAAATTTGCCACCAAATTTTACTATGCAAAAAGAAGATTCCTGTCACATCAAAATGTCGGCACATGCATAGAGTACTAAATGTAGATGAAATCAAAAACTAATTGCACAGTTTTATTGTACTTTGCGAGACGAACGTTTTGAGCCTAATTTGTTTGTACAATTTTTACCAAATAAAAACAAAATGCTACAGTGCGCTATAGTGGAATGCAGTAATTCGGCCGGCGCCTATTTGGGCCAACTAAGGCCCTGTTTAGTTGCAAAAAATTTTACAATTTTTTTTAACATTCCCCATCACATCGAATCTTTGGACGTATGCATGAAGCATTAAATATAGATAAAAAATAAAACTAATTATACAGTTTAGACGAAATGGACGAGACGAATCTTTTAAGCTTAATTAGACCATGATTGGGCACTAATTGCCAAATAACAACGAAATTTGCTACAGTGTCATTTTGCAAAAAATTTTGCAACTAAACAAGGCCTTAACCGGATCACTTGGCTTGTACAGTACAGTTGTACCACTGACACTGGAGGGTTGTCGGATGGATGGACTGTTTGTCAAGGCTGTTCCAGTACACATGCAGCATGCACCCGCGGCAGTGCATTACCAGTGTGGTGAAGTATGCTGTACGCACTCACCATGCTGCATTGCTGCCCTTACACTTGTGATCCTCTGAGTCTTGACCATTAATTAGCATACGCCGACCTGCTTTATGAGCCTAGCTTCTTGTTTCACAAGCCTTTCCTTGACTGCATACCACTCCGTTTTTTCTAATGCAGCATGTGAGCTGTGAGTCTGTGACAGTAACATGTCACTGGGGCGCATGCCGTTGCTTTACGTAGTACTAATACTCCAAAGGGCTTATGGGTGTTAACCTGTCACCAGTTGCCGTTGGGTTTAGGACTAAGCAACCCGTGCTTGCTGGCTAAGCTCTGTCAATCACGTGCCACGAGGCGAGGGCGTTTAGGGACGAGAAGTGCAGCAGGAGTGCAGTGCAGGAGGACGGGGCCGGCAGAAAAACCCCGGCCGACACGGCCGCCTGTTACATGCTCGAAGCAGTAAACGCCGCAGCTTCCCCAACCCCCAGAGAAGTTGCTCTCTGCTTGCTGTGGCCTGTCGCCCGTGGTCCGTCTCCGTCTCCGTCTCGAGGAGGGCGACGGCACGGTGGAAGGAATATGAGGAAGACCACTGCATCTGCATGCCCTGCTCGCTGCTGCGGACCGCCGGAGCAGACATGGCGGGACCGGGACACCACGTTTCGTCGCGTCCGCGCGCCGGACGGAGACGGACCACGGAGAGTCGGAGACACATGCCGGTGGCGGCTAGCGCCTGGCAAATAAAGCGGCTGCAGCCCTTGTTGAGTTGTTGGCCGCCTCCGGCTCCGGTGCACTGAACCGGCACGACAGCTTCAAGAATCATCACGATTTGGTCGATCCGAACCGTTGATCGTGTGATCACTGTCACAGCAAGGACAGATCACGAGATCCATCCACTGAGACGCAAACGCAAAGATCACAAAAAGGAATATGCATATGCATGGCTTTCAAATTCACAATCACAAACACAAACACACAGGGTTAGCAGCACCTCCAAAATTAGTGACAGATCTCAGATCTACGTACACGCCCTAACAAACAAGCTCGCTGCCGCCGCCGCCACCGTCCTTGCACTTGTAGTAAGATTATTGCGATCAGTGGTAACGACTCCAAGCACTACAAGGTCAGTTTTTTTTTTCCTCAAGGAACAGCGGCGCCGCTGCTGCTCGCGGCAGCGCCGGGCGCCGCCGCCGCAGCCGTCCGCTCGAGCACCATCACGGCGTCCCTCATGGAGGGCCGCTTGCCGGGCACCATGGCGCAGCACGCGAAGGCGAGCCTGAAGCACGCCAGCAGCGCGTCCTCCCGGCCGTCGGCCTCGCCGCGGAGCGTGGGATCGGCCATCCGGAGCACGCGGCCGTGTTCCTCGGCGGCCACCAGCCCCGCGTGCCACTGGCACAGCTCCACCTCCGAGTAGACCCGCCCGGAGAGCAGCTCCAGCAGCACCATGCCGAAGGCGTACACGTCCCACTTGGCGGTGGGCCGCAGGTTCTTCAGGCACTCGGGCGCCTGGTACGGCGCCGGGGCCGACGACGACGACGCTGCCGCTGCCGCCGCCGCCGCGGCGGCGGACGCCGACCCGCAGGGGCTCGCGCTCGGCCCGGGCATCTGGGACAGGTCCGGCAGGCTGCTCGTCGAGTGCATCGACCGCTTGCTCCCGAACAGCCGCGCCGACGCGCCCACGCGGTAGTGCGACGCCGCCTCGCCCGACAGCAGCCGGTCCAGGCCGAGGTCCCCGATCCAAGGCTCCATGTCGGCGCCTAGCAGGATGTTGCTCGGCTTCAGATTGCCGTGCACGCCCTTCTTCTCGTGGATGTACGCCAGCCCGCGCGCCACGCCGCGCGCAATCCGCAGCCGCGCCTCCAGGCTCAGGTGCAGCGGCGACGACGACCCGAACCGCCCTGCAGATGCAGCAAAATCACCCGGTCGGTCATATCATCAAATCAAGTGAAGTGAATCTCGTAATCGTAACAATGCAACACCAAGGTGTTATGCGTTGAGGCAGGAGTAATTTGCAACTACTCAAGCATCCAAGGACAGTTCTCTCAGTGTTTTGCTTGATTTGTAGGTTAAGAGGACTACTAGTAGTACCAGAGGGACGAGTCTTCAAGATTTCCAGCAAAATTGCAATGATTTGTGTGAGCAATGACAAGTTTTTTGCACTATCAGTACCTATGACCAGTACGATTTTTTTTTGGCGGATCTATGACCAGTACGATTAAGCTCTAGACAATAGATGAATCAGTACTACTAATGCGCATTGAAGCTGCCGCACGTACAATCAGTAAAGTGCCATCTTTTCATAGGACTCAAGCCGTTGCAGCCAGACTCCTGGTGAGTGCATCACGAGTGAGTGCATCACGAGTTCTGTTAAGATGTCGGTGTCAAATCAAGCAACTTCTCCGATGCAATTTTAGTATCTGAATGAAAGTTAGTGCTGAATGTGGTAACGCAAAATAGACGACGGAGGAGGAACTTACTGCTGAACGCGATGTTGGCAAGGCTGCCATTGGGGGCGTAGTCGTGGATGAGGAGCTTCTCGTCGGCGCCCCAGTAGAAGCCGCGCAGCCGGAGGATGTTGGGGTGGCGGAACCGGGCGACGGCGCGCACCTGCGCCTCGAAGTCCTTGAGCTTTTCGGCGCCGCCGCTCTCGCCGATGCGGCGGACGGCCAGTGCGGTGCCGTCGGCGAGCACGGCCTTGTACACGATGCTCGAAACCGTGGCGCCGAGGATGTAGGCCGACGCCTTGAGCAGCGTCTCCATCTCGAGCTCGCCGTCGCCGTCGACCGTCACCAGCGTCGCAGGCGCGGGGGGCGCCTGCTGCGGGGGCAGGCTGTGCTTCTTGCTGCCGCCGTGCTCCTGCGGGGTGCTCCGGCCGATGAAGCTTCCCCCTCTCTTCTTGAGGTCATCTTCGTCGTCGGACTTGCCGTCCGGCGACGCGGAGTACTCGGAGCTGTCCGAGCCGTCGTTCCTGCGGCCAATGCAGCACCCCGTCGACGTGGACGCCTTCTCTTCTTTGCCTCCGGCGTGGATGTCAAGCGTCTTGACCCCGCCGTCGATTCCTCGCGCGCTCTTCTGCTGCAGCGGCGGCGTTGTTGGGTCCTGCTCCCGACGCTGCCGCCTCTTCTTCCTCACGTGGTACGCATACATGAACAGCATGAATAGGAGGCCGACGCCAGCGATGTCCCCGACGACGATGGCCACGATGGCCGCGGGACGAAGCTTATCCTGCCCGCTCGGCGGCTGCCCCGGGGCTCCCGATGGGGCGCGAGTGGGGTTCTTGGGGATGGCCGCGAACGCAGGCGGCGAGTCGGTGGCGTTAGGAGGGTTGGACAGCGACGACGGGATGGAGCACGCCTGCTTCAGCGGCGGCCCGCATAGGTTCGGGTTGCCCTCGTACGCCGCCGCTGGCTGCGCGGCGAACGGGCCGGCCTGTGGGATCGCGCCGGTGAAGTTGTTCCGCGACAGGTCCACCGTCGCGTTCGCGGGGACGAGCGCGGCCAGCTCGGTCGGCACCGCGCCGGCGAGCTTATTCGACGAGACGTTGAGCAGGCGCAGCCGTGCCCCGCCGAAGTCCGACGGGAGGGAGCCGTTGAAGCCGTTGCCGCTGAGGTCAACGAGCTCCAACGTCCCGAGGCCCCCGATGGGGAGCTCGCCGCCGAGGCGGTTGCCTGCGAGCCCCAGCACGACGAGGCTCGGCAGCCTGCACAGCGCGGCGGGGAGGCGGCCCGCGAGCGCGTTGCCCGAGAGGTTGAGCTCCTGGAGCCCGCGCGCGTAGGCCGCCGCCCCCGCGTCCGGGAGCTCGCCGGAGATGGCGTTGCCCGCGAGCGAGAGCACGCGGAGCTCGGTGGCGTTGAGCAGCGTGGCCGGCAGGCCGCCGCTGAGGCTGTTCCCGGAGAGGTCGAGGTGACGCAGGTGCTCGACGCGGCCGAGGTCCGGCGGCAGCGTGCCCGAGAGCTGCGCGTTGGGGAGCACGAGGCTGATGACCCGCGACACCGTGGCCGCCGCCAGCGACGGGCCGAGGCTGCCCGCCGCGGTGGCGTTGCGCACTGGCGCGGGCGCGGGCGCGGGAGCGGAGTTGCCGTCGCCGTCGGCGGAGGCCGAGGTCACGTTCACCGCCGGCGCGGCCTGCGGGAAGCCGTTGCAGACGACGCCGTTCCAGGCGCACGGCGCGGCGTCGCTGTAGGTCCAGCCGGCCAGCGCGCCCAGCGGGTCCGCGGTGACCGCGTTCTTGAAGGCCATGAGCAGCACCCCGTCGGCATTGAGCCCGCGGGAGCGGGCGCACAGCGAGGCGAGAAGCAGCAGCCACCCCACCGCTCCCGCCGCAGGTCCGCCGCGACCCGTCCTCCGCCCATCCATTGCCGCTGCAGCGAGCTTCCTAGACGCCCAGCGCCGGCGCCAGCATGTCCGTCCTCGGTCGTCGGTCCTCCTCCTCCTTGGTTCCTAGCTTCCTCGGCTGCAGAGCAGGCGTTGACCGCTCCCGCCCCGGCCGGGTTCCTTTTGGTAGCTCGGCGCCCTCCCCTCGCGGTCAGGGCTCAGGTCAGGAGCAGCAGCAGGTGGAGAGGCGGTGCGAGCAGTGAGGAGAGGTTGGCAATGGCATGTGAGGCTGGCGGGGCGGGGTGAGTGGAGCGGAATAAAGAAGCGATGCGCCGGGTGGGTGGCCGCGTGGGCTGCAAGGGGTGTGGGAACTGGGAAGCCGAGGCCGTGAAACCGAACACGTCCCCGGTTTTGAGCTGCGCTGCCCGGCCGAGGCTCAGATTCCACGCCCCGGCCGCTATGAATTTTCGAGTTTGGGAGCCCGGACGGCAGCCGGCATACAGTACACAGGTCGTTGTCGCCTCTGACCTCCGCTCCGCTTCCCTACCGACTACCGAGGGGACAGACAGCTCGGTCCGTCTCCATGGATGGATGCAGTAGCGTGGTGGCGTGGATCATGGCATCGTAAAGCGTGACGCTGAGCCTCGACCTGCCGTGCGTGCCCTGGCCCAGGCCCTCCGCCTCCGGTCGGTCGGCTCGGCTCGGGTCTCCATCGCCGGCCCGCCGGCCGGCCGCGCGATGCTTTTGAGTTGGGTCGCGGTTGGGGACGGACGGATAACGGATTTTTGTCGTGGATATTAGGTCGTTGTCTGCTCATCCCTGAAATTTAGTTTATACGGATACTTATACTGAAATGGTACGAGAAGAAGACGATGTTCCGTAACTGAAAAGTAGCCAAGCGAACAGGGTCGTTGATGCAGAAAAAAACGAAAGTGACGGGTGTACGTGTACACGTCGACGGCTTCTTTTTCGGTTAGATCGGCGTCTCGAGTTTGGTACTGTACCGGACGGGGTGCTGGTCGTCTCTCGACTGCCGTCTCCTTTAAAAAAACTAATCTTTTGGACAGAAAACGGACACTTCATTCATACACTTCAACGCTGCATGCTAATGCTACGTCTGGGCAGCTGCCTGCCGCTTTCATACACAGTGACACTTCGCGCTACCCTCCTCCTACCGGGCATTTTTTTAATAAAACTAGATATAAAAGTACAACAGTAATATAACAGGCTATATAACCTGACCAGCAGACGATAGATCAACACAAGACAACCCTGTTTACTGGAAATTATCAGCCATGGTACTGTGTTTTTCTCTAATAACAAAACATTAGCCGTAAAAACCATCAGCCGAACAGTTACAGAGAGAGGACCTGATTAGGCTCGCATTGGGGACCTCTGGAATAAATGCATGGATGATGGGATGATCGCCTTGCAATGAATGCGAGACGATTTAACCGAAAAATGCATGGATGATGGGATGGCCGCGCACAGGGGCTCCAGCTCCAGCCCAACCAGCGCGCGCGACGCCGCCGCCAGAACGAGCTCCAGTGCCAGGTACACGTGCACGGAGTAGAGCGTGAGCAGGACGTACCCGTTCATCCGCTCCTCGTACCGGTACAGCGACACGATGGCCGCGAGTTTTGTTATTCTCACTTGTTTTATAGAAATATTTAATTTTTCACGAAATAAAACTATCTTAAACAACAAAACGGAGTACACCATTGCAAAGAGCTCGTCGAGACGATCAAAATTGATATATTATTTGCTATATTTGGAGCTCCGAATAAAAAGATATTAATTTCGCAAATTTAAAATAAGTGCTGACGTCATCGCTGACATCAGCACCGTGAACAGTGCCATGCAAAACCGCCTACAAAACCGTCCAGGGATGAAAAGTGAACTTTTTAAGAGTTGGAGGACCAATGTTATCCGGTTGTGAAGTTGGAGGATGAAATCTAGACTTTTGCGATAGTTGGAGGACCTAAAGTGGGCTTAACCCTTATATATATACATGCATGACATCTTAGCAGCAAGATTATTATTGATCAATCGATCGATGGAGGACAGTCGCTTTCACGACTGAGGAAATCATTATGCTTTTGTTTTCCAGCTCGAGTTTGTTGCTTGTTCAACGTCAGTCATGCATGGAGCCAGCAGTAGTTCTGGACAAAACATATTACGCAAGGAATCCGTCGTTCGATCATATGCATGCAACAACAAGATGATGCTACGTAAGACAGTTAGGTCATAATTTCAGAATCATGCATGCATGGTGTATAATGGGATTGTCTGTAACTGAACAATATAAGCACTGTATGGTAGTGGCATATATATAATTAATTTATTTAACGGTCGGTTTTCTGAAGGACGTACGACGGAGTTCAAGCGCAAAATTAATTAATTAAAGCATGTGTGTACTCGTTGAACCAGTATGTATACATGTCTACGTACAGGGAGAGACAACGAAGTACAAGGAGAGACAACGAAGTACAAGTTGGCGCAATGCATGCATAAGCGAGACATCCATGCTCTGTTGTCCGTGCATAAGATTTTCTGTCATGCATGAAAAACAAGCAACGTGTTAGTTTCTGGAGGAAATTAACGGTATTAGTATATAATATGACCACTTTCCTATATTAATTATTATTGAAGTCGTTGTCATGAAACATGAGTTGTTTTGGTAGATTTGTCTGGTCAATATACAAAGGAAAAGTTTCGGGTTTTCTACTCCATATATTATCATTTCAGGATTTAACACACTACACACACTATTTTGCCTCAGACCCACAGTACTCCAGGGATCCAGGTGTCAGTGACACATCAAACGAGAAATAAATCCGGATGTGGAAATGAGCCAGCAAGTCCGGTAGCATCATATGTATATGTATGCTCATTACTGACATTTGGAGCAGTAGTAACATACTGTAGATGTCCTACTATAATGCGTTGTGGCAATATACGAGAGGCCTGATCGAGATGATGTTGGTGTGTGCCGCGCGTGTGAAATGATTGGGTCGAATTGGGGTCCCTTTCCGAGCTTGCACCGCCACTTGTAATTTGGAGTATACTACTGCTTGCATCAGAGAAAGAAAAAACAATTCTAGTTCTAGTTTTAGTCAAGCCGTCTAAAATTTAACCAAATTTATAGAAAATGTTATCAATGCTTACGGCACCAAATTCAAATACTATAAAAACAAATCTAATGATACTTATATAATATTATAAAATTAATATTTTTTGTACAAAATATTTTAAGAATATTTTTTGATATAAAGTTGATTAAACATACTCCCTTTGTCCCTAAATATCTGTCGTTTTTGTATTCCGAGAAACAACTCTGACTAAATATATAATAAAATATATTAATATTTATGGTACATAATTAGTATCATTGGAAAGATCTTTGAATATAGTTTTTTTAATAAATTTATTTGGAGATACAAATGTTGCACGTATTTTCTACAAATCGAGTTAAATTTGTGGCACGCATAATAACGATGATAGTTATTTTTGGATGGAGAAAGTAAGTAAGATGAATTAATTTAAAAATGTAATTCTTACTCGCGCGTAAGCCTGGGCACAAAAAACCGAAACCAAAGAACCTAACCGAAAGAACCGGAACCGAAACCGAAAGAACCGGAACTAAAAAATTCGGTTTCTTGTTCGGTTCCTAATTTTGAGGAACCAAAATAACCGAAGAAAATTCGGTTCCTACGCTCGGTTAACGGAACTAACCGAAAGAACCGAATTACATGTATCATACTTCATCTACTCATATTTTGAAAGATTATTTTTTGTTTATGTGTGATATTTTATATTTCAAAAGCTATATATTTGTGTTAGTATATTGCTATTATTGCCTTATAAGTTATTATTAATAAAAATGGATATAGTGTTACATAAATTTGCCTTGAAACATGTATATTTATTCTTGTCTTGACCTATGCTGAAAAATTTCGGTTAGTTCGGTTAGAACCGATACCGAACCGAAATAACCGAGAACCGAAATTGTCGGTTCCAAGATTTTTTAGAATCGATCGATTTCTATTTTCTGAAAACCGAATTTCTTCGGGAACCGAGAAACCGAACCGAACCGAGGAACCGAATGGCCAGACTGACTCGCGCGGGACGGAACAATATTTGGTACCAACAAAAGTAGTCTCTTCTCCAATGGCGCGCGATAAGTTTGAGCGTTGCACGTGATGACTGCACGAGGGGCCACATGGGATGAGACGGGAGATACTTACTATGTCATCGATCATGTCACCATGATGCGAGCGTGAGATGAGATTGGTAATCCACTGGCAACGTCCTCTTTAGTTGGCAAAAAAGTGCCAAAAAAAAAGTTTGCGCAGTAACTTTCACATTGAATCTTTAGGTGTATGCATGGATGTCGAGACGAATCTTTTGAGTCTAGTTAGTCTATGATTAGATAAATTTTGTCAAATAACAATAAAAAGTGTTACAGGAATTTTACCCAAACTTTTTTTACATCTAAACAGGCGGGTAAAAAAAAAAGTGGCTCGTCCTACGTCTCATCTGGGATTCATGTGATGTACGTACTGCTGATGCGTGCTGTCCTTTTGTGTTCGAGTGCATATGTTTTCTTTTTGAAACTCCCCAAAATCTTTATAGACTCGCCGGGAACATCGCTCTAGGGCTTCATCATTGGCTCTGGCCTGGCTGGGGATGTTGGTTGCTTAATACTAGCGGAATCTGGATTATAGTTAATTAATGTGTGGGTTGCAGCTAAGAGGTACTCTAAACAAGCATCAGGGTAAAAGGATAATTCTTCTTCTTCTACTGTATCCAAAAGTCCATCTTCTTTGCTGGACCTGCAGGAGTTAAAAGGGTCTTTAACCCAACACTTCAGTTGAAAGGCAGTGCTCGTTTCAAAAAAAAAAGTTGAAAGGCAGTGCTAGCTGTGTGTTATTAGTGCTGGTAGCTTCATTACTTTGTACCACACGGTGACTACTCACAAGTCAATAGTGCACGCTGGTCTTGATTTTTTTTTAACCATGGTGGAACAAAAGAAAGCTCATCTAGCTAATACTTCATTACTTTAGTTCACTTGGCGTTAACTTTGGATATTACTGCTACGAACTCCGTCATCCGATAGCCACAATGACCTTGCATCACACATTAACGGTGAGACCGCCGTACAAAATAAAGCTATCACCAACACTTGTACTGGTTATTACATTCAGACAGTGCCAAGTGAGTAAAGTATGATGCAAGATTATATTACGATACAGACAGATCTATGCGTACGCGGCTGGTACGTACGGTGAAAAAAAAAACAATTTGGCTCGGGGATGTTGGCTGCTTAATGCTAGCGGGATCTGGGTTAAATAATGCGTGCGTTGACGCTAAGAGGTACTACTACTCTATAAACAAGCATCAGGGTAAATTATTCAAAAAAAAAACAAGCATCAGGGTAAAAAGATAATTCTTTTTTTTACTCTACTGTATATCCCTACGTTATCCAAATGATGGACCTGTAGGGGTTAAATGGGTCTTTAACCCAACACATTCTATCCTTCAATTGAAATGCTTGTTGTGTTATGTTTTAGGCCATGCATGTTTGGACCAGTGTATTAATAGTAATAGCTATCAACAAAAAACTATCAGTGTTAGATCCAAATAGGCAAGTGATATAGTAACTACTAGCAAAAGTAAGCAGCAGGGTAAAAGTTGTTAATGAATTGCTAAGATCTAAGGGCCTGTTTGGTTCGCCCTGTTAAACTTTAACAGGTGTTGACCATAGGGTGTTCGGATACTAATAACAGACTAATTAGGCTTAATAGATTCGTCTCGTAAATTAATTTCAATCTGTGCAATTAGTTTCGTAATTAGTCTATATTTAACACTTCATGCATGTGCCTAAACATTTGACGTGATAGGTGTTAAAAAAACAAGGGGAACCAAACACCCCCTAAGTAAGCTAGTTTTGTGGAGTATGGCCACGTTTAGATCCTAAAATCACCCAAAATATTTTGCATAGTAACCGTCACATCGAATCTTTGGACGTATGCATGAAGTATTAAATGTAGGTAAAAAAATAACTAATTGCACAGTTTGTCTGTAAATGTCGAGATGAATCTTTTGAGCCTAGTTAGTCTATGATTGGATAAATTTTACCAAATAATAACGAAAGTGGTACAGAAACTTTACCCAAAATATTTTGCGATCTGAACGGGCCTATGTATCAAATAAGGGTCTGGTCCTGGTAACTTTGCTTCCGTACCACTGTCAGAAGTTAAAGCACGCTGGCGTTGAAGCTTTCACTGTTACCATAGTGGAAACAAAGTTTACTTGACTAAGAGCTTTATGTATATTTATTTACACTCTACTGTATCTGTGTAATCCATATGATAGTTGGCTACTAAAACATAGTTCGCACTTGCTTTATTCACAGTTTTTTTTAGAGCTCGTGTATCAATTGGCTGTAAACTTACTTCTCACTTTTATAATACCCGCTATAATCGGTCTATTCGTTTGGCTCATAAGCCATGACTGAAAGTACTGTTGGCTGATTTGTTATTAGAGAAAAACACTGTACAATGGTTGATAAACCAGGCTAACAAGTTCAAGCGAACATGGTGAATACTAGTACGTTGTTATTCTTCACTTGGCGTTAAATTTGGATATTACTACGTGCTAGGAGTAATATTGCATCACACATTAACGCTGACACTCCCGGCCCGTACAAAGTCACCACCAACACTCAGATAGATCCAGTACTAGCTGCAAAGCAAACCTGGAGAGAGAGCGCTAGAGAGAGACAAGCATAACAGTGCCAAGTAAAGTGTGATGAAAGATTACGACACGGCCGATCTCTCCGTACGCGCGCGGCCGTTACGGTGAAAAAGTCAGGTCACATGAGCCCGGCTGGCCTCACAGTCTTCACCCATACGCCGCCCGCGCGCGTAGCGGACGTGGTCGGCCTCACGCCCGTCACGCGGTCACATGTCCCGCGGCTCTCGCTTGGACGGGCGCGAGCCCGCGACCGACAGGCAGACGCCAACGCCACGCCACGCCGCGCCGCGCCTAGCCGAGCCAGGGGAATCGACAAAGGCCACCGCGCGCCACCTGCCCCGCTGCGCTTGGATCCTCCCTCCCTGTGTGCCTGCCAGGAATCCGATCCGGCCGAGGCCGCCTCGCCGGCTGTCCGGACCAGGAAATTCACTGCCGGCGCCGTACCGAAAGGTTTATCTCCTCTCATTCTCACCCCACGTAACCTTGCCGCGATCTACCAGTACTACCACCACCCGGTTGGTGAGGGTGTGTAACTGTGCATTGACCACCAGTGCATTATTGCAGGAGACAGCCGCTGTAGAAACCACAGCAGCACGTACATGTCCTCCCTATCTATCGGTCGACGACAGACGAGGACGACGACTGGCACAGGGTTCGGCCGGGCAGGGGCGCCGTGCCAGCTGCCCCTCCCTGAGCTTCTGGATCTTCACCATCTCCTGCGGGAAATTTAAATCTCCCTGCACACTGCAGTGGTCCTCCTCCTCCGATCCATCCCTCTGCCGGCTGCCGCTGCCGGTAAGACATGCGGCCTCCCCGTCGCTTAGCCATTTCTCCCTCCAGGCGGCTAGCCTAGCGTACACACACGCGCATGGCAATGGTCCCCCGTCCGCGTCCGGCCGTTCGTCCCCGGCGGCCCCGTCGTCGTCGTCGGCGTCTGGCATTATTGGTTTACCTGGCCTTGTCTCTCTGCAGCCAGTGTGCGTGCGTTGCGCTGCTGGCTTGGCTAGTGCCTAGTGCCCTCCAGCTTTGCTTGCACAGCATGCATGCAGCTAGCACCAAACTGCTCCTGGCTTCACCTACACAGCACAGCAGCACAGGCATCCACCTACCCTTCCAAAAACAATAAACCCTAGCCATGAATGGCACCTGCTCTCGCTTCAGACCTTCAGTGACGGAGGCCATGGCGTGCCCATCCTGGTGGCCTCCTGTCCTGGGCATTGCCGTGTGGCGCATGCAGCCGCGCGCGTAAATGTGCATGCCGCACAGCACACACGTCCGTCAACGCCACCACATTTTTTTTTCTCCTGTGGACAGCAGATAATACGTACTAGGGCCACGTTTAGATTGCAAAAAATTTCAACCCGGTGAATAGTACCAATCATGGACCAACTAGACTCAAAAGATTCATCTCGTGATTTTCAACTAAACTATATAATTAGTTATTTTTTACCTACATTTAATACTTCATGCAAGCGGCTAAAAATTGATGTGATGGAGAGAGTGAAAAAATTCTAACTTTTGGGTGCATCTAAACGAGGCCCAGGCCCTGAGAGAGTGATTGTGTTAGTTGCATGCGGGGTTAGGTCCTGTTTAGTTCCTTCAAACTTCCAAAAAGTTTATAAGATTCCCCGTCACATCGAATCTTTGGACGCATGCATAGAACATTAAATATAGATAAAAAAATAACTAATTACACAGTTTGGTTGTAAATCACGAGACAAATCTGACGAACCTAATTAGCCCATGATTAGACACTAATTGTCAAATACAAACGAAAGTATTACTGTGCTTCTAAAAACTTTACAGGTGCAACTAACCACAGTAAATAACCCCACCACCGTCCTTTTTCACCTACTACGTCTACCTGTATGCCACTATGGGTCGCCTATCCGGTGGTCATCTCTGGCCAGTAACATGCAGTGCCAAAAACCATCAGCCATGGGCCTGACCGCCTGACCGAAGCTTCATGTCAACAACCATGAAACGCTAAAGGCAAAGTTCAGTGGCAAGTGCCAGTAGTAAGCCAAAAGCTCATTGTTAGGAATGAACACACAACACACACTGGATATGGATGGATGGATGGTGCCGATCGATCGAATCGTCGAACAACATGCATGCGTGGGTCTCCTTGACCTTTCGCCTGCAGCAGCATCTGATGAGCCTTGCAAACGGCACCAGCGAGCATCCAAGCGCAATGGACAAGGGACACAGCGAAAAGCCTCCGACTTTTGCTCCCAACCGCGTTGTCCGCCCCCGACTGGCTTGTGCTCTGCTGTGCAACCTGCCTCCAAAGCTAGCTGCATGCATGGTTAGTGTCAACTGACATGCATTATCAAAGTTCCAGTTGATGTCCTCTTGCCAAGTGGATGGCCAAAGATTCCTCAACTTGGTGATTAGAATTCGGATCACTCAAAGTCAGTCTAGTTCACACATAATGCTGAGTTCCTAGGACCTGTTTCCTGATCTAATGATCTACATTCCACCACATGTGTTTGGTTAGTAATGTACTTACTAGACTAGTACCCAGTACCAACCATGCATCATGCATGTTCAAACAATAATGCAGCGGTCATGGATTTTTCAGCAACACAACAGTAAAAACTGACCCAGCTGGTGAAACTGAAACCTTGCAAGGAGTTAAATTGATGGGTACAACGTACAAGTTCATCCATCTATAGATCTACTTTTATATCCTTCCCATCTGGGAATCAGCCAGTACTGCTCCGGTTTGACAGATGCTGCCGTATGGTTTTCACTTTTCAAGAGTTCAAAATAGGACTAACTAGAACTGCTGCCCAGGAATCAAATTAGCCTACTATTTCCTTACCTAAAATGATTGGAACCATACAGTGATACGGTACTACTATTTCTTCATCTATTATACTCCCTAAAAAAAGTTAGGAAGGACAAGTGTGCATAGCCTGATAGCCAGGCAGGTTCAGACAATCAGGTTAGACCAATATATTTGTCATATATTAACAACTCAGCTCCACCTAAGAACCTACCCAGATTTCCTAGCACCTGTCAGGAATCACGTAGCGACTTTGTAATCAGAACACAAGGAACAGCGTGTAAACACCCAAGCAATTGCATCAACTCATCATTAGCCAAAATCCAGGCTTCAATACTTTAACACACGGCCAGAGACCCAGCTAGTGATGTTATTGGAATTATTTTCTCACCTGCTCAAAGGCTAGCTAGGTCTACAAGCTTCAGCATCAGTTCATCATCTTCAGGAGGGCCTCGTTCTCTTCCCTTCTAAATTCCAAGTTTTTTCACGCTCTCTCCGTCACATCAATTTTTAGACGCATACATAGAGCATTAAATGTTGGTAAAATAAATAACTAATTGCACAGATTAATTGTAAATCATGAGACGAATCTTTTGAGCCTAGTTAACCCATGATTGAACAATATTTGTCAAATACAAACGAAAGTGCTACAGTTAGAAAAATTCTAACTTTCCACAATCTAAACAAGGCCCAGGGTAAGAACTGGCCACAAACATGCCAAGCCATTATGCTAAGCCCTTGTTTAGTTCCCAAAAACTGTGTCAAAAAAATGCTACAGTAGCCGTCACATCGAATCTTTAGATGTATGCATAGAGCATTAAATGTAGGTAAAAAAATTAACTAATTGTATAGTTTGTCTGTAAATGTCGAGACGAATCTTTTGAGCCTAGTTAGTCCATGGTCGGATAAATTTTACCAAATAACAACGAAAGTGCTACATGAATTTTTCCAAAAACTTTTTGCAATCTAAACACGTCCCAAGTCTGCCTTGGCATTCTAACAGCCACAGCTTTGTTTCTTTTGCTGTGTGCAGTGCAGTGCAGTGCAGTGCAGTCTGTCTTTCTGTCCTCTGGTGCGACCTGCGAGTAAGGCCTTGTTTAGATCCCAAATTCTCCCTCAAATTCTACTATAAAAAAGAAGATTCCCCATCACATCAAAATGCCGGCAAATGTATAGAGTACTAAATGTAGATGAAATCAAAAACTAATTGCACAGTTTTGTTGTACTTTACGAGACGAACATTTTGAGTCTAATTAATCATTTTTTGGACAATTTTTTACACTAAAAAACAAAATCTGCTACAGTGTTCTGACACGGGCACTGTACCTACAGTGCCCAAATCGGTACCCCGAATCGGGTAAGTAAACAAGTTTAGATTTTAAATTTGGGATCCCAACTTTGCACAGTAAATGTTCCGTCACATTGTAGCAATTTTGTTTTTATTTGGTAATAATTATCCAAATATCGAAAAAATCCGGAATCGGTTCGGAATTCGGGGCGGAGGTTGTCGGAATGCGGACGGAAGTAGAAATAGAGTTTTTCGTCCGTATTTGGTTGGAATTTTTCCGTATTTTTCCCGGATTTTACCCGGATTGGGATGGGAGTGGAGACGTGTTGCCTTTGCCGCTGTGCACTTGTGCGCCAGTTGATTGGGCCAATGAGCCTTATGCTGTGGACGCAGTCAAGCGGTGGTGAATGGAAACTGCGCCGTTCCATTTACTTGTGTTGAGTTTGTTTCTTTTTCCATTTCCTTTTTCTTTTTTTTAAATACTCAGCATATATATATATATATATATGAATGCAGAGTAATAATAGTGATATTACATAAGTATATGTGTGTATAAGCACATACTTATGCATATACATATGGAACACACCTTGTGCAGTAAAGATGTGCGTTATTCCGGCTTGAGTTCCCGGCTTTCGACCGTTTTCGTTGAATTTCCGACCATATTGGTTCGTTTCCGTACATCCGTATATTCTGGTTCTGTTTCTGAACCCGCATTTTCTGAACCCGATCCCGTTTCCGCCAAAAAATATAGAAACAGAAGTAGAAATGAGGTTTTTCCGTCCGTTTCCTTCCGTTTTCATCGCTAGAAGAAATGCAGTTTGGAGGAAGTTAAGACAATGGGCTTTGTTGGGCCAACGAAGATGGAAGGAAGAGCACCTGGTGGCTATTGATACCATGTTGTTTTATATACTATTTTTATTTTTTCTAATACACATGTATGCATATACATTCTATACCATGTTATTTTATATCTATTTTTTCTAATACATATGTATGTACATACACCTTTTTTCGAAGGAAAAAGTAATCTGTCGCTCAATTAAGTAGGAAAAATGAGGTTTATGTACAACGGCACCGGTGGATTTATCGTTTGTACATGTGGCCGCAAAGGGCCAAAGGCACATCGTGGCAGCCGAAATGTCCCGGGCATCAAAATTTGCGCTCGTATGGGAATCACCTTACGAAACGATTCGATTTAGTATGCAAGGGCACACTGGGAAATGGGAATGTACATGCCGTCCAGCGGACAGCACGGTAAGGGCTTGTTTGGAATGGAGTATTTTTATAGGAAAAGTAGAGGAAATAAAAACGGAGGAAAGTTTCTTGAGAATAGCTTTTGGATCAAAGGATTGTCTGGTTCCTTTCTTATGGAACACCGTTGCAGGCTTCTTATTTCAAAGGAAAACAAAAATCCAATCTGAGCTCATGTTTTCTCTTCTTCACGAAGTACGAGACAACCAAGCTGCTTATAGACGTTGGTTACCTTGTGCACGTTACTGTCTGATCTCTGTTGCTCTGCAGCTTGCACCGATTAAGCTTCTATAATTTATTTGATTCTACTGTTCTGAATTCCTACGTTCCAAACACCTTTATTTATATTTTCCTATGATTTTCCATTCCTCTGTTTTCTCATTACACCTATACTCTATTCCTACGTTTTTTTCTTTCCTCTGTTTTGCATTCTTTTTTTCCAAACAGGGCCTAAAAGGGGAAAAGAGTCCCTGTCGTAGGCCATTTCTAGCTTCAAAAGAACGCGAGCACGGAGGGAAGAGGAGAGGAATCTTGACCTACAAAGAACATTTGTAGGTTGCCGATTCCACAAACAATCGACACTTGCGAGCTCGCGAAAGTGGAAATGGGCGGAGAGTGAGTGAAGATGCCCATCAAACCGAAGAGGATGGGGAGCCACTGTTGCGGGAACAGGAGCAAGCTCCGCCACCTCTTCTGTGGCAAGCTGCTGCCGCTCTGTAGACAAGTAGATCAGCTTCGCCGATGTGGTGACCCAAGTGCAGCAGGGCGCGCGCCCTTCCATGGCGGAACACACAGGCCACAACGCTGGAGGATCGAGGGCTACAGTGCAGCGCTGGGAGAATACCGTAAGTGTCCATCTAAATAATGTTTTTTTGGGAACTTTTCCAGCACTTGGGCCTTGTTTAGTTCCCCTCAAAATTCCAAGTTTTTTCACTCTCTCTATCACATCAATTTTTAGCCGCTTGCATGGAGTATTAAATGTAGATAAAAAATAACTAATTACACAGTTTAGTTGGAAATCACGAGATGAATCTTTTGAGCCTAGTTGGTCCACGATTGGACAATATTTGTCAAATAAGATGAAAGTGGTACTATTTATCGGGTTGAAATTTTTTCAATCTAAACATGGCCTTGTTTTGAAAATGTCATCCTAAACACATGTTTGAGTGGGCATCCTTATCAAATGCTATTTCTACTGGAACTGACATTTCACTGTATGTGCATCCTCGTTGAGGATGCACACACAGTGAAGTGTCCGTTCAAGTAGAAAACAACTTGGCAAGGTATAAATTTAAGTATAATCATTGTGTTACATGTGCATCTATCACTCTTTGCATTTCAGATCTGAAAAGGCATACAGTTGTGTGATGGTGGACTGGATGCCGAGTTTTAAAACTTACTGCTTGTAGCCTTCAATCCAAAGTGGGTTGCCCTGGCACTTAGATCTTCATCGGTGCTTTGGTCAAGACTTACATCTGTAAAATGGCACCAGGGTTAATTACTATGTAAAACCCCGTGCTCAACAGAAATGAAATGGCGAAGAGTATTATATCTTTTGGTACATGAGAGGACGAACAGCATCGTGATGAAAGTTGTTTATCAATATATATGTCTTACATCTTAATTCATCAGTAGCTTGAGATACTTTCCTGCTAAGGGGGTGTTTAGATGAAAAAATTTGGAATTTTGATATTGTAGCACTTTCGTTTGTATTTGGCAATTAGTATCCAATCATGGACTAATTAGGCTCAAAAGATTCGTCTCATGATTTACAATCAAACTGTGTAATTAGTTATTTCTTTTACCTACATTAAATGCTCCATACATGCGTCTAAAGATTGATGTGATGGAGAGAGCGTAAAAATTTAGAATTTTGAAGGGAACTAAACACCCCCTAAATGTTTCAATGTATTCTTCAAATGCTGCGTGTGCATCAAATGCTCCCTGGAACTAATATTAAATGTGGCAAGTTATGCTGCAAGAACAATTTAATTATCAGCACAATTATGGCTAACCTTTATCCTCCTTGTTTGATCTTGTGATGAGATTTCTGAACTTTGAACATTTACAAACTTTTCATTCTGAAGTGTTGAAGTATGCTGTTGTTCGGCTGGTGAGTCATTGATAAGAATTGAAGACCTCCTGGAATAAACCACCTATTTGCGTGGATGAATCTAAAGGAAAAACTATATTTGAGAATGATCTAGTTTTATATGACATTCAGAGAATAGAATACAGTGAGACTGCTCCGCCGATTTTTGGGTGCATTGCATCAGACCCATCGCACGCCGCCGCCACCGGGACTCCTGGCCTAGCGCCGCCGCCACCCCCGCCGTCCACCACCGCTGGTCCCCCTCCCTTCTCCTCCGGCATCTCGCCGGGGGCTGAAGGGAGTGGGGATCCATTGTTTTTAATAAGTTTTTTTCCAGTAGATTGAGTCATTAGGGTTAGTGTTTCTCCATGCCAAATTACTTGGTACTGGAGTTTTATCTCCTCCTTCTCCTCATCTCTATCGACAGTGAAGGGGAAGGGTGGAATCGTATTCTCCATGGCGGCTCCGTTGAAGATGAGGGCGACAACATCGGCGTCAACATCTTCATCAACATGGCAACATGGAGACTTTTGTTTCCGGACGGCGGCATCAAGGCGGGGATGATGTCGCCGCTATGGAATAATTTTCTCCGGTCTCGTCTCCGTTTTATTATGGTTAGATCTGGCCATGATGAAGGACTAGGGAAAATAATTTTTAGATCAGTCTTCCTCACTCTTCGGTGGCAGAAAGAAGAAGAAGGAAGACACCAAAAAGAAGAAGTTCCTCAATTCCGCCTACATGAATGTTGGCCGCTGTTCGTTGGGCATTTGTTCTCAGGCCATTTGCCGAGTGTTTGCCTTCGCGGTCATCCATACTGCAAAGCATCTAACAGGTTAGGTTTTGAGTTGTGCTATTCACAGTGTGGGTACTATTTTGTAATCCAGAGTGCGTGTAATGTGTTGATGTACCTAGCTATCATATAATATAATTCTTCTTTCATCGCAAAAAAAAAGAATAGAATACAGTGGACATTTTACCTTGCACCGTCCAATGACATGTTGCTTCCGTGGTCAAATGAAAGAAACACTGATGCTAGGCGAGGTGTATTGTTGGGGTTATAACCCCAGGTATCTCAAGGCATCGATTAGATAGTGGGCCGCATGGCTCACACTGCAACAACAAACAAAGGCCCAAACGACCGAGGCCTGGCAAAACCCAAACAGGTAAGGCCGGGCGCTAAGGTCGGGGTTATCCACAACCCCTTCCACCCAGCTTGGTCACACCACGCTCGCAAGGCATACGACCTTTCCCTGTCACGACCACCGGAAGTGATGGAAAGAGGCCGTGCCTTGCCAAGCGAGCCTATCCTGACAGGGGCAAGCACGTCGCACTGACCCCACGGGGACAGAGGTGACATTAGTCACCTCAGCCTGGTTAGATGCCAACCCTATGCCGTGCTGCACGGACAAGAGAACACCGCCTCGAGGCGATAACGACAGGTACGATGACCACCAGCCAGATATAGCCCAACAAGGCAGGTATACGGTCCTACCCACTACGGGATGGGAGCCATGGCGAGGGTCTCAGCACAGAGGCCGTCTAGACCGGTTGAAAGCCCCGACCCCGATGATCGGGGTCGTAGCCCTCAGCCCCATGAAGCGACCAGACGAACGACGACCAAGAGCAGCTACCTACTATGGGTACGACGCCTCGGGGAACCTGAAGACGACGACAAAGACCATGACGGACACCGCATTGCACAAGACGGCTGACAAACCACCAATGTGCCTACACTGCCTGCCACGACCGATATAGTAGCACCACATCTTGCTCTGTCGCAACGTGGCCACAAGACCATGACGATGGCCACGTCCGGACGAACACTAGAAGACGACGTAGCTTACAAGCCAAGTTAGTTAGGACCTCCCTCAGGCTCACGACCGTTTGATCGGGGGAACCTCCTCTTTGTATCAAGCCCTAGCCCCAAACTCTATATAAGGGCAGCCAGGGCACCCATCTCGGGACATCTTCTCATTCTTCATCCTCTACCATTTCACCCATTCACCATAGCAGTAGGGCTCCTGGAGCTTCTCTTTGGGCTGCCCCTCATCTAGCATAGGTTCTACCACCTCTTTCACCATTCTTGCACCCCCCATTGTAAGAACTTCAGAGCATTCAAGCGAGGAACATGCACTCGATCTTCTCTGAGACTGGACGTAGGGCTTCGGCCTGAATCAATATAAATCCTCATGTCTATTGGATGCTACCATCGTCTTCCTAGAGCAGCATGGCAATCGTATAAATTTACTAGTCTGGTTTACAAAACACCGACAGTTGGCGCGCTAGGTAGGGGCCAGTCGCACGCTCTCGATTATTGAGAAGGAAGCGATGGCTCCCTGCACTCACATCGGACTCGCTCTTGGCGCGACCCCCGGTGGCCGCATCCGATTCGGAAGCCTTGAGTTCACTGATATCGATGAGCTAGCTCCCATCAATGGTCTTATCCCCGGTCAAGCTCTGCGCTTTGGGGACCTAGACTTTGTAGCTGACCGTCTAGGTCAGCTGCGGCTAAGCGAAGAGAATGCAGCTCCACCACACATCTTGATGCCTAATCATGGACCGGTGCAAGCCAGAGGTGCGATCATCGATTCTGGTGCGTTAGCATGCAGGATCAACGCATACCTCAGGGCGACCCCTAAGCCAGAGCTGACCCGACGCGTGTTATACGTGTCGGCAAATGCTTTCACCCAACTCTCAGGAGGCGGGCCCTTGCTGCCAGAGGCTAAATTCTAGAACCCCAACACTCCACTGCCCTTCGAGATGAGGGACGCGATCGCTCTCTTCGAGCGAGAGCTGGCCAGATCCAATGGCCGCACAATGACGCCGGATTCCCTCGGGTTCATGGGGATGATGGAGTGGGACCCGGAGTCCCTCTACGACCTCTTGCCAGCAACCCCTAAGAACACGGACTCCGAGGCCGATTCTAAGGGAAGCTGCCCTCCGCTGAGGAAATGCAACATGTTGCACCTCTTAGAGGATGGGGTAGCGCCGGCAGAGGGTGCGGAGGATGACGCCTATCTGATTCCTCGCACCCCTAGAGAATAGGCCGAGTACGACCAGGACCGCTTGGAGTGAGCTAGGGCGTGAGAAGCTGATCAGGCCGATGCACACCATGATCACGGGTGCCCTAGCCCTCAACACCTTGACGCTGAGGGGATGTGGGCATGAGCGCACTGTGTTTACGACCAAATCCAACAGGGTAGAAGGAAGACACCAGTCTTCCCTCGCGCCAGCTAGAACATCACAGCAGCCGCCATGATCATGCGGACAGCCCCTAAACCTTCAACCGATGAGGGAAAGCGCGTCCATCAGGAGCTACGGGACCTGCTAGAAACCACGGCAGTGCAGCAGGCCCAAAGCTCCATGGAGAGGTGGCATCCCAAAGCCAGCTTCATGCACATCTCATCGGCACACGATGCCCCGAGGGGCACTACGCACCGAGCACACTCCGACTAGACAATGGCGACACAGCGCACAGGCAAAAACCCTCCCCAGCGCACAGCCATCACGTCAAAAATCACATTGCCCGTCCAACTCAAGGTGCCGGGCACCATGGGCCCAATTGGGCGGGCAAAGACCAGCTACACTATGGAGACAGCAACCCGAATAACCATGTCTAGCACCCCAGGGTGTGGGACGCTCGACGTAGCCCAAGCCCAGATGCCTGTAGACCGCAGGCGTTCGCAAAAAGAATCCGACAAACGCCATTCCTAGTGCACTTTCGCGCACTGCCGAGCATTGTCAAATATTCCAGGGACACCAACCCTGCCGTGTGGCTGGAGGACTCCCATCTCACCTGTTGAGTAGGCGAGGTGGACGACGACCTCTTCATCATACAGTACTTGTCACTCTACCTCGTAGAAAGTGCCCGAGCATGGCTCTAGCATCTCCCCGCAAACAACATCCATTCGTGGACAGACTTCAAGCGCATCTTTGTGGGAAACTTTCAGGGCACATACGTGCACCCTGAGAATTCCTAGGATCTCAAGGCCTACAAGCAGAAGGCGGGAGAAACTCTACATGAGTACATCCACCGCTTCTCCAAGCAGTGCAATGAGCTTCTCGACATCGTGGATGCAGACATGATCAAAGCATTCATCTCTGGCATGACCAACAAAGCACTCATCCATGAGCTCGGGCACTGCAAACCATGAACAACAGGGAAGTTGCTCGACCTCGCAACAAGTCACGCCTCTAGCAAGGAGGCCGTTCGCGCAATCTTCTGCAAACACAAGGGTAAGGCGCAAGCTGAACCCACATATAAGGCTAAGGACCGCAATCAGCAAATAAAAGGCAAGAAAGACAGTTAGAGGCATCGCGACAGCGAGTTCGACGCAGCCATCGACAGGATCCACAAGCAAAAAACTGGCAAGGTCAGCCATGTCAACTTCGACAAGATAGTCAAGATGCCGTGTCGCAACCATGACTATCCAGTCAAGCACACACTCGAAGAGTGTGACCTCATCAAGCACTACATCAGTGGCGACTACAAGATGGCCGGCACGGGCACGCCGTCCGGATCCGCTGACAACGAAGAGAAGGGGGATGCGTATCCCGATCCGAGAGGGTGCCTCATGATCTTCGGTGGACCGATGGCGTACGAGTTCAGACACCGGCAGAAGCTCATAGCTAGGGAGGTCAACACGGCTGCCCTGCCACCCCGGCTTTCCTAAAATGGTCAGAAACCGTGATCACTTTTGACAGAAAGGATCACCCCGATGACATTCCGCAACCGAGACACTTTCCCCTCGTCGTCGACCCAATCATTGGCAAGACCTGCCTATCTCGAGTCCTCATGGATGGCGGGAGTGGTGAAAGCTCTAGTTTGATTTTGGTGAATTGATGAAACCCTTAGTGCTAAACTAGTTTATCAAAGTGATCATGAGATAGGTAGCACTATTCCAAGTGGTGGAGCATATGAAGATCATGATGATGGTGTGGTGACCATGATGATCAAGTGTTTAGACTTGGAAAAGAAGAAAGAGAAAAACAAAAAGCTCAAGGCAAAGGTGAAATCTTGATAGGAGCTTTTTGGTTTAGTGATCGAGACACTTACTGAGTGTGATCACCTTTAGGATCGATAGTCATACTATTAAGAGGGGTGAAACTCATATCGAAATACGGTTATTAAAGTGCCACTAGATGCTCTAACGCATTGCATATGCATTATGATCTACTAGAGTGCTAACACCCTTGAAAACGTTTGTGAAAATATGCTAACACACGTGTACAAGGTGATACACTTGGTGGTTGGCACATTTGAGCAGGGTGGAGAAGTTGGTGAAGTGAAGGAGTTGTTTTTCCTCTGAAAACATTGATTGGACTCTGCTGTCAAATTGACCGGATGCAGGGTGGTGAGTCCGGTCAATTTTAAATGAAGTTTGGCTCGCTCGGCCTCAGTCTGGTGCATGACCGGACGCCACATTCACTTTGTGACCTGACGCACTGGTGGTGAGTCCGGTCATCAATGACATACGGTGACATAAGCAACCGAGCAAGGCTGAGGAGGATCTGATGTGGTGGCACATCCAGTCGCGGTACACCTAACGCGTTAGGTCACGTTTGTGGCTCTCCGGGAGCTCTATGGATCCGACCTGACGCTGGGTCACCGCGGGCACTTACATGTCCGGTTGTCTGTTGATTGCGCGCGATGTCAAACTGATCTGACGTGGGGCTGGTGCGTCTACCACTGGATCGGCGTGTCTGGTCCTTCATTAACACGAGCATGGGAGCGAGCTAGCCATTGAGATCGGGCGATCAACGTTCAAAGTAGAGGACACATGGCTTGAATTGGTTGACCAGACACAGGGTGGTGCGTCCGATCGTTTTTGATCGGCGCGTCCGGTCAGCGCATGATAGGCAGCAGTGAGGAGCCCAACGGCTCTATCCATGGGGGCTCTCTATTTATGCCCCTTGGCTGGCTAAAGCTCACTCTCTTGGCCATTTGCATTGACATAGCAACCTTGTGAGTTTAGGCAAAGTCCTCTCACTCATCTCCATCATTGATTCGTCATCTTTGTGAGATTAGGAGTGAATCCAAATACATTGCTTGAGTGTTTGCATCTAGAGGCACTTGGTGTTCGTGTTTTACTACGGGATTCACTTGTTACTCTTGGTGGTTGCTGCCACCTGGATAGCTTGGAGCAGCGAGGATCGTTGAGTGGAAGATGGTGCTTGTCTTCGGCTCCGATCGTGGTGATTGTGAGGGGTTCTTGACCTTTCCCCGGCGGAGAGCCAAAGATACTCTAGTGGATTGCTCATGGCTTGTGTGATCCTCATCTTGTGTTAGTTGTGTGGCACCCCATTAAGGGTTTGGCGTGTGATGCCAATTAGCGCGTGAACCTCCAAGTGAGTGAATCGCCACAACGAGGACTAGCTTGCCGGCAAGCAAGTGAACCTCGGTAAAAAATCATTGTGTCATCATTTGATTTCGAGGTGATTGGTCTTCATTAGCATTCATTCTTTATGATTTATTGGCTCCATTGGTGATTGGCTCATTCCTCTACACATCGGTATAACACTGCATCTTTCCCGTGTATTTACATTTCTTTGTGTAGCTTGGCCCTTTAGTGTAGCTAATTTTGAGGGCAAGCAAGAGTCATGTTTAGTGGTTAGTGAGGCTCTTTAGTTAGTCTTTGAGAGCTCACTAACTTAGTGTAGTGACATTGCCTTGGTGTGCTTAGTGACTATAGTGACTAGAATTGTGGTAGGTGGCTTGCATTTTTGTAGCCTAGCGCAATACTCGCTTCGCTGTTTAATTGTCTAAAATCTTGGCTAAGTGTTGATGTAGAAATTTTCAATAGGCTATTCACCCCCCTCTAGCCATTAGGACCTTTCAAGTGGCCTCAACCTTCTCTACGCCGAGACCTACGACGCCATGGGGCTCTCATGATCAGCTATACGACCGTTCGATGCTCCGTTCCACGGAGTCATACCCGGGCTCCAAGCCATCCCCCTCGATCAGGTCGACTTACCAGTAACATTCGGGGGTCGAGCCAACTTCTGCACTGAGATGCTCACCTTTGAGATAGCGGACTTTCCTGGCACCTACCATGCCATCCTAGGCCGGCCATGCTACGCCAGTTCATGGCCGTCCCCAACTACACCTATCTGAAGCTCAAGATGCCTGGCCCTCGTGGGGTCATTGCCATAGGGGGTGACCTTTAGCAGGCCCACCTCTGTGAGTAGGAGAATTATGACATCGCGATCGCCGCATGCCAGCCCTCGGGGGATCATCTCAAACACGACTTCCCTATGCGGTAGGAGAGCACGTGAAGGCTGCACTCTGCGACCCCGACCACGGCACGCGGTGAGGTGGGCGACGACACCACGCAAGGATGGCACGATCAACGGATGCCAGAGAACTCACATCACGGCACATTCCCTGACTCGACCAGCCGCTCGCGCACGCTGGGGCCTCGCCGCGCTAAGTGATGCGAATAACGAAAGACACGACCAATGGCACGAACGCCTGACGCTCGCGTCAGAGCTACTCTCGGCCCGCCAAGAATCTTATACACAGTCATCAATGAACTTCTTCCATGCCCAGAGATCGTGAACCGACCTAATAAGTGTCAGAGCGAAGCTCAAATGACGCGCATGCCCCCAAGGGACCCACGTCGATTGGTGCGTGACTAACGACATGTCTCACACACAGGGGCTAAACTGCGGCACACTACATATCGACGCTCATCAAAAAAATCATCACGACCTATAGAAAAGAGAACAGCACTAGGCGCGCTGCCGCTGGACTGCTCCTAAGACACTAAGGTCACAAAAACTGAGCCACACATAGCCAGACTATGCGGGTCAATCCCCTAGCAAGGCCGTGACCACGGCGTTCAAACACACAAGATCAACAGCCGACGTGCGAAAGAAAAAGAAACACGAGACACAAGCTGAAGGGTTGCTTTCATCGAAGGACCCTAGTAAAACCTAAGGCCCCTGGCCACTGCCGTGGAGGATATCCTCCACGTTTATAGTGTAACACCTCTGGTGTTATTGTAACTAAAACTGGCCATGTCATCATATGCATTGCAAAGCATTCATGATTAAGTCAACCATGATGTGCATCAACTAAAATAAGTTACATTTCATAGGTTGAATGTGTTTCTGGGATGTGTGACTCGAATCAAAAACCCTAATTTCGAATATCACCGCAAATACTTAGTTTGTGCCCTATGTAAGTTGAGGTGTACACTAGTGTCAAGTGTAGGGTATGAGCTCAAGTCCAACCCATAAAATGAAGCTTTAAGTTTGAGTTTGAATTTGGAATCCAAAACTTGTTGCAAGTTTCCGATTCGAATTTGAATTCAGATTTGAGGAATTACTAAAAGATTTTCAAAAGCCAACTTGGTCAACCGAGTGTGGCATTTGGTCAAACATGTGATGCTTGACTTAATGATGCCTTGGATGATGGTGTGATCACTAAATAATCACCAATTAATATAGCAACAAGTTTCAATTTGAAATTCTTTCGAAAACCTAAAAATTCAAAATCCTGGATTTACCCCCTTTTGTGTAATTCAAAATATAAAATGAATTTGGGGTTGGGCCAAAAATCAAAGTTGTAGATCTGGTCATGTTGTACAATTTTGGTTTTTGAAGTTTTCAAAGTTTTAGTATAAAATGTGGAGTAATTTTGAAAAGATTCAAATCCCAAATTTGACCCCTTTTCAATTCCCCATTCCAATTTCAAAATGGAGGCATAATTTGAAAATGGTTAAAATAGCAAAGTGCTAGGTCTTACTTAGATGTACAACTTTGGTATTTTGAGTTTTTGAAGTTTCAATATGAAATTTAAAGTAATTTTGAATTTACAAAAATCTAGAAAATGTCCCCTTTTGATTTCAAATTCAAATTTCAAAATCCAAGCTGAATTTGAAAAAGGCTTTATTGAGAAAGTTGTAGTATTTGAAAAGTTGAGCAACTTTTGTTTTTACAGATTTTCGACTTCTTTAGAAATTTTGAAAGTAATTTGAGGTTTAAACTCAGTGGCAATTCTGTAATTTATTTCAAATCGAGAAAGCAACCAAGCAGCTCACCGCCGGTGGCTTTCCGACCGCTTCTAGGTGCGCCCGTGGTCGCCACCTCCTGCTCTTCGTGGCGGGGCACCCTCTGCGTGTCGTCCAGTCGGTTCCTTGGCCGCCCAATAAAGCTAGAGGAGCTGGTCGTCATCTTCCGTTTCCCCCTCCTCTGTTTCCTCACCGCCGCCATAGCTCCGCCGCTTTCTACTGCCTCCGTCGAGCCGTCTCCAGCCAACATAAGAGCTCCACCAAGTTTGCCTCACTCCCGCACAGCTCTTAGGCCCATTCGCACCATCCCATCTCGCCCGGAGCACCCGCACAGCCGCTTCCTTCCTCTTCTCCGGTGACCGAGCGTCACCGTGCCACCTCCCCGTGGCCAGCCGCCTCAGCTGTCTCTCTGCGCTTACTAGTTGCTCAGCTGTGTTCATGGTGAGCCACTGAAGCTCCCTATCCTTTCAATTTGGTCTTTACCAGCCCTGCTCGCCGGAGCAACGTGAGCCGCCGCCACCGAGCCGCCATGACTGGTGTGGAGCTCCCTCCGGGGTGCTTGCTATGGTGTGGAGTGTCATGATATGTTCGCGGGGTCAGGGTGGTCATATTGGTGTAGCTCTGCCTCACTGGGGACTCGCCGCCGGCGAGATAGCCGTCGACGGCCACCATTGGCCATTGGCCAGCGTGGAAGGGAGTATGACGGGTGGGGTCGATGCGTCAGAGAGAGAAGGGCAGGGGAGGGTGCTGGGCCGGCCGATTGGTTGGTTCGGGAAAGAGGAGAAGCGGGCTGGGAGAAGGAGGAGAAAAGAGAGCGCGCGCAGGTGGGCCACGCGGTCCTTTTGGGCCGAGCAAGGGAAAGAGGGGGAGTAGCTAGCCCGTGTTGACAATTTTTGTTTTCTTTTTCTAAAAATGTTAAATAGTAACAATTTTTGTTTATTTCATTGTGAAATATCTAGAGCTCCAAAAATATTGAAAATTTTTGTGTAACCTCCCTGTGATATGTAATATTTAGGAAAAAATTGAAATGTTAATTTTGATTAATTTTTGCATGTCAATTAATTAGCTCCATTAATTAATAAATGACTTTTCCATAATTTTCCTAGGCTTAATTAATTATCCAAAAATTGTGAAAATTGTTTTACCACTTATTTATGATGTAAGCTTCTTAATATAAAATTTTGGGCTCAATTAGACAAATTTGATTTTATACTTAATTTATACTTTATTAATTAATTAGTTAATCAAGTAAGTAGTGCCTAATGATTTAGGGTTTGTTTGACTTTGTGATTGTGTGTTGACCTTAGGTCATTAATTCTCAATGACCTTTGTCACCTTTAGTTAATGGTTTGAGCTCCCTTAATCATGTTGTTAGGGCTTAACTAATATTATATCATGTGATTAACGAGAGTCATTAACGAAGTAGTTAACCTAATGAAACCCTACATTAGGGTTAGGTTAGTGTTGTTATTTGTAATTGTACCATGAAGGAAAGTTGTACTCAACTTCTTAATCTTGTTATGCATCTACCGAGCATCATGTTTCGTACTTCATCATATTGAGCATACATTATCATCTCGTGTAGTCCCTGTGAACGAGGAGATTGCCATGGTCGAACCCGTCCCCGAAGAAGAGCAGACGTCAGTGGAGGTGGGGTTTGACATTTGTGGTACTGACTCGGAACCTGAACTTCCCACCGATCAAGGCAAGCCCTGGATGCATTTAAACCTTCCTTGTGTTTTGAAAAGCTTTACTTCACTTTATTAATGCTTTGTTGCATTCGGTGATAGGAGTTGAGTGATAACATAATTACTGCACTACCATCCTTGATACTTCAATATTATCCTTGTTAATGTTTTATTTGAAAATGCTTTGTATGCTTAGCCTTGCTTAATGAGAAAACTTTGAAAAAGTTTAGCAAAGTTTGAAAGGTTGTTGTGGAACAATTGAGTGAATGAATAATGATGAATTGGAACCGGTCGGGTAACTTGCATTGGGAAAGGAGTCTCAATATAGTGTTTCGACCTGTGTCGATTAAGGACCGTACCATTGATGGAATTGTGTACGTCGAGACTTTGCAACTGGCCACATGCTCTGGTAAGCCTAAGACCTCGGTAATTCTATCATGTGAACGGCTGACCGCGCACTGGGAGTGGAGAGGTGACGAGAGTAGTGTGTACGCTCATGGCCAAGGGCTGGATTGGAGGTGTACTGTACTCTCGGGTGGCATTGGACCCGATCATGTTTTGGAGGATCCAAGTGAAGGTTGATATATGTCGGTTAGAGTCCTACATATGTTGTGTGGTTAGGGATCCCCAGCTGGGTATAATCGATTCGAATCGTCATTGCTCCTCAGATATGGAGACTCGATTCTCTATTCAACATCGTAGTTAACAAGTGGAACTTTGGTCGGAGATTAAGAAAGAAGTTAAATGAGTTATCTGATCTAGAATAGGATCACTTAGATTCTATTAATGATTAATGATGAGTTAAAACATTGATATTATGGACCCACTGTTAGTAGCTTTTATGCAAAAGAACTTTGATTCTTGCTACATCCTCACCTTGATTCCCCTGAGCCTGCATTCCTAAGTCATTCTCCACCCTTTTCATCGGTTAAGTCTTGTGGAGTACTTTTGTACTTAGGGTTTGTTAAACCCTTGTTGCAGGTGTGTCTCAAGAGCAGGTCTGTTTCAGACCCTGCTGCATGATCGTTTTCGCGGTAAGCGACGATGAGTAGAATGTCTGGCTCTTGGGCAGAGCAATCCGTTTCCATGGTCTGTAATAAAGTTACTAATGCTACTCCACTATTATGGTTGTAATAACTAAACTTAAGGTTTGTAAGGTTTGGAACAAATGGTTTGTAAATTATAATATGTAAGACCTCCGCCCTTTTTTACTCTGATGTAATTTGTTTTATAAATTGTTGTAATACTGCAATGCCTCTGTAATGTGATCCTGCTTGGAAGATCGTGGATGATTCGGGTTTCCCAAGGACACCTGACAGACTTCTTAAGTTTTATGATACATATGCATAGCCATCAGAGGTCTTTGAGACAATGACAGGTGCATGTGGGCCATATTATTTAGGAGGTTCTGCCACATACAGTGGCCACGACGGCAGCAGCGAAGCCGCCAACCAGCTCTGCTCGCTCCGCCTGGCTGGCATGATCCGAAAACCTAGCTGCCACCTGGCGGTAGTCCCGGTCGGTGCAAAGCTACAGTGCGGCAAGAGTGACATCAACCCCCTCTCAGATTTCGGCCACCACCTCGTGTTTGTGGTCCTCCATTAGAAGAACCTCCCAAAGGCGAGCCTCCTTTGTCTCGTGGTGGGAAGCCACCCGCTGCTCCTCCAACATTGACAATAAGAAGGCAGGAAGGTCAGGGACGACTAACAACGAACAAGACAACAAGATGTAGAAGCATCCTTACCCACGATGCTAGCCTAGGCATCGACGACTGCCGCCTGCGTGACAGCGGTCTCCCTCCCCGAGGCCTCGAGGGTCACCCGAATGGCCTCAAGACAGTGCTCCAGTCGGCTCACCTCACGGGTGGCGTCGGAGAAGTGCTGGCGAGCCTCGTCTGCCCCGCGGATGAGCTCATGGAACTCACGCCAATCATCTGAGGAAGGCGATGACGAGCTTGACCCCTAGTGGGCGGGGTCACGGCGCAAACAGCATCGACAACCCCTGTAGGCACGGTGCGGGAGGCAGCCCTACAGGCCACACAGGATCAGCACAGGTCGGACCCTCAAACTCGAGAATCATCTAAATGCACTTACCCTTGATTGCGCAGGCAAGGATGGATAGGTGGTGGCACCCCGCCGGCACCAGACGACTCTCCTAGCGGCCGCTTGTCGTGACTCATCCTCATTGGCATTGAGGAAACTCCAAATGAGCAAGAGCGGGAACAGGGAAGTGGAGGAGCATGCGACTCAAGACGAATGCATTCTGGCAGTTCCGCTCCAAGTGTATTTATAACCACTAAGGGCACTCAAAAGCGCACATGCGCACGATTACATTTACTAACCGCTTGGAAAACCCTGTAGAGTAGGTGAAGCGATCAGAAGGGAGGCAAAATGATAGTCACTCGAGCGACAACATGAATCAAGTAAGCTGTGCACACCCCCACTTTCTCCCTGTCATTTTGATTTACGCACCCGCATTTCACAGTGCACGACCATTCGCGAGCGATCGCCATATCAGCACGATGTGACTAGGGAGGCCGACCGCCCCCCGGGGATCGTGCGCCAAGCGGCCCACTACAATCATGACCCCACGTCATACTTAGGAAACTCACTCTTGGGCCGGTCCTTAGAAGGGCTCGAGGCCAGAAAAGGGATAGGGGTAGGGAGGAGATGGGCCCCCGTGGCTCTAATCGGTTGTGCGAAATCACATGACCATATCTCCCTATGTTTGAGTTGTTCGCTTCGAAGTCTCCTAGGTTGACCCCCTCTGGGGAGGAGGCATCTTGCCCTCTGGCCGCTGCGGAGGCGGTTGGGGACCAATGGGATTAAGGCCAACAATTTATGGGATGTCTCATGTGGGGTATGTTAACAGTCATTAAACTCTAAATTTAACCATCATTTATTGCATGAAAAGACATGAAATGAATCACGAACTATAGCTATAGGGTTTGATTCTGACAAGTTCCACGAGTTTTGGTGTTTCCACTGTCTTGCAGGAATATTTTATTTTTCACCAAAAAGAAGTGTCTCAAGTGATGAATTGGAGTACACCATTGTGTAAAGCTCGTCACGCTGATCAAAATGGAAATATTACTTGCTATATTTGGAGCCCAAAATAAAAAGATATGAATTTCACAAATAAAAGAATAATTCTACATCATGAGCTACGGTATTAATTGGGCCCCAAATCAGAATTAGGCCCATATGGCCGGGATAACATGGGAGTATTCTTTTGTGATCCTATGGCAGTTCCTTGGCCTCTACTCTACCTCAGGCCTATATAAGGCACCCCCATCCCCTCCAGGAGGCCATCTCTCATTCAGATCAAGGCATAGCACCAGGAGATTAGGGTTAGACTTTTCAATGTAGTAGATTAGTTCTAGTTGAGAGTTAGGGAGAGTCGAGCTACGCTCAGGTTCTGGAGAATTCTTTGGAGGTCTAGTATACCTTTGTATCTTATCTTTCAAGACTTATGCTTTAATATATTTATCTTCTCTATTTACTTTTATGCCTTTCATGTGATTGGTTAGTATAGTTATTATACCTTGGCGTGGGATCTCCGCTCGCATCGAGTACTTTAGTTATGAATTGTGACTAGAGTAGTAATCAATAGTGTAGACATGGTGTCTAGACTAAAGGTTACCTGAGATTGCACTCAACCTCACGGATAGTTGTGGTAGCCCCAGGTGGTGATAGCCTTGATGGTCGACGTATTCCACCATGTTCAGGTTGATGTTTGTAGGACCGTAGTCAGAGCTTCCTAGCCCCTTTCTCATCTCTTTCTGTGGCTAGTATTCTGATGTCTCAAAGTGCTATTATGTGATTGCTATATCTACCAATGCTTTAGCTATCATAGAACCAAAGTAATAGAGAAGTATATAGGAACCTTGAACTCTCCTGTTGTCCTCTCAATTTAGCTAATCTGCTCTTTTATCATGGAATTCTCCTATGTGTGTGTCATTATGCATAACTCCTATCATTTATTGTTTACCCTCACTTTAGTCTAGTTGGTGTATTAAGTTAGTAGATACATGATGCTGAATTATCAGTCTCTTTAACCATTGTTTCCCTGTGGATAAATACGATACTCTGGAATACTCCCGGGTAAAAGCCATAACGGTTTCCGTGTGATTGCGAAATTTTCTGTGTGCGTTAATAAATACCAACAAGCTTTTTGATGTTATTTCCGGGGAAGCAATTGGTGTAAAGATTTTGATATTGATCTTGATGTCTGCTAATGTAGTGTATCACTAGCTTTAGTAGAATTACCCTTGTTCTATTGAATTGTGGAATAGATAGGACATTAGACACCGTTTCGACCTTTTGGCAAACTTCCACAAGAAAAGGTGAGAGAAACATTGGAGAACCCAGGGTGTCTGAACATTTATGATCCATCAACTCTGGAACCCTGCCATCACACAGGTTTGTGTATACATATATATATATATTATTCTAACCATGTGTAGATTGGAGAAAAGGTCATCGTCACAAGAATTCAAATCACATTTCAAGTGACGAACAAAGATGCTGCACGACTCACAAAATTTATCTTGTGAGTCATGGTAAGTTTGATCAATGTTGACGGTCCTTAAGTATCAATTATAACTATCAAATAAATAGAGAAAAGGATCCAAATAAAACCAATACCTAGACTTAGGGTTTTATCTGATAGAATTCCACGAGTTTTGCTGTTTCTCTATTTCTGCAGGGGGTTATCAGGAAACATGGAAGAAAGGCCCACATGTCGGGTTAATGACGGGATAAAGACCGAACACGTGATTATTTTACATCTAGAAGACTCCAGAAGCCACGGGAACGAATGGGAGACCGAACGGAGTCCGGGACAGGGCGCCCGCCCTAGTCCTTGGGGCGCCCGCCCTGCCCTGGTGGCCAATCACGTTCCACTTCGCGGATTATGCTCCACCGCCTTTGAGGATCAAGGAAAACCGTACGTTCAAGGTCGGTTTGATCCGACGGTCCAGATTCATCCGAAGGGACTATATAAGCAAGGCCCCTGCCCCTGGAGGAAGGGCCCCTGTCTCATTATTCAAACCCTAATTCAGGAGGAGAGCCTCTGATCAAGCCCTAGAGCCACCACATCAACTAGATCTCTAGTTAGCATAGCTACATAGGATTAGAACTAGAAGGAGTCAATCTTCGATTGGTTCCCGGATCTGTCAAGAGGATTCTTGGTAATTCCTTTTCTGTTCTTCAATTGTTCATCTTAGTTCTTCAATATTATGAATATGACTTTGTTCTATTTCAATATATTGGTTATGACTTTGCTCTACTTGATTATATTTGCAATTATATTGTTCTTAGTTTATCATAGTTATATGCTTGGCTTAGTTAGATTGGAATTATATACATGCTTAGGATCGTATAGCGTTTATCCATGTGCGCAGTGGGTGAATGATAATTATTGTGTAGACGTGGTGTCTATACCGTATTTATCTGCGATTGCACCCTATATGCCGGATCGGTGGGTGGTTCGCGATAGTGACAGCTTCGTTGATTCTTATATAGTCCCCCTCCCGTGTATAGGGCAGGCAGAGCAACACTATTACAGGGGAGTGATTGCTATGTTCTTCATCTTTCTTGCTAATATTCACTATGCATGGATATAATCTTTTCTCACCATGATTGCCAAGTATAATTGCACTAACTATGATATGCTAGACTTTATAGTTAATAATAACTTAGGGAATATCTTTGTAGTTCATCCTAATTCCATGCTAATGACTTGCTAGAATATCTGTTGAGGTGCTTATCATTATTATATGTGGCTAGCTGATCAGATTAATTATCTTTGTCACCATTATCACTTTACCTTTATCCAATGTGACATTTATCCCTGTATAAAGAGATTGATAAATACTCTCGATTACATATGCAATGATGTGTACTCAGTTCCATATTCTCATTCTGTTATCAACCATGATACTTAGAAATCCCTTCCCAGTGGTAAAAATATAAATAACGATACCTGGAATACTTCCTGGTTAAAATGCTACATCGGTATTAATCTGTGCGCTTGCAGATCCCTTTTATTATTTATCTTGATGAGCAATTGCATATTTCAATACCGCGTCTCTCATGTCATGCTGGGGATGACAACTTGGCTTAAGTGGCATGAGGGATAGGTTTGGCATTTTTGGCGCCGTTATCAGAATTAGAAAATTATCTACTTTTGGTAGTGACGTTAAGAATGCCCAACAAGCATTTTTGGCGCCGTTGCCGGGGAAGGTTGATTACTAAGTAGGAATGAATACGAAACTTTGAGTCATCATTCGCATCACTAATCTGATTGAGCTTATCAATTCTCTTATACAGTTTTACCCCTGTATTTTCCATTTTGATTATTTATTGCAGGGTGATGAATGAATAGAAGACATCTTCCAGACAACTTTGTTGATGATCCCGAAGCCTTATTCAGAAGAACAAGAGCCAAGCTCAAGAAGACATCGTCAACACTTCAGCACAAAGCTTCATCCACATCCGAAGACTGCCGAAGTTTCATCCGGAATTTGTCGACTGAATTCGAAGCCATGGCGAACAAGTCGATCCGCGAGTTCTCAGCTCCCACTACGGACAACATCCGCACTGGACCTGCTGGGGAGATCGACCGCAACTTCGAGCTCAAGTATGGGCTCATCAATATGGTGCAAGCTAACCAGTTCTGTGGGAAGCCACACGAAGACGCTAGTGCTCATCTTCAACACTTCCTGGAGATCTGCAGCACTTTCACCATAGCTGAAGTCCCCAGAGACGCCATACTACTTCGCCTTTTCCCATTCTCACTGTTGGGGAGAGCGAAGCAGTGGTTTTACGCTACAAAGGAGAAGAACACTACGTGGGCACTCTGCTCTACGAACTTTCTGGCTAAGTTCTTTCCCATGGGCAAGACCAATGCTCTCCGTGGGAAGATTACAAGTTTTCAGCAACAACATGATGAATCCGTTCCAGAAGCATGGGAGCGCTTCCAAGACTACATCCTAGAATGTCCCCATCATGGAATGGAAAGCTGGCTACTGATGCAGACATTTTATCATGGGCTCATTAACAGTGCCCGTGAAACCATGGATGCTGCAGCTGGAGGAGCATTCCTGTCACTCACCATACCTCAAGCCATAGCTCTTGTGGAAAAGATGGCATCCAACCAAGGTTGGAATGAAGAAAGAACTCAGACACGTAAGAATGGTGGAGGTATGCACCAGCTCAAGGAGGTAGACATGTTGGCTGCCAAGCTAGACCTACTCATGAAGAAGCTCGATGATCGAGCTGGAGAAAAGAAAGAAGTCATGCACGTCTACGACTCCCACATGACTTGTGAGGAGTGTGGAGGTACTGGACACTCAGGCAACCACTGTCCAGAGTTGCTGGAGGACGTGAACTACATCAACAATAACAACAACAACTACTACAACCGTCCTCAGCAGAATCAAGGTTGGAATCAACAGAGCCCTAACTACTCAGGTAATTACCAAGGTAACAATTCTTTCAATAATAATAATAATTATCCACCTTTGAGAGAGTTAGTATCCAACCAAGGAAAGCTAATGGATAACCTGTCTAAGAAATTGGCATCTAATGATAAAATACTAGAAAATATAAATAATAGAATGGATAATTTCTCTACTGCCATCAAGAACCAGATTAGCTTTAATAAAATGATTGAATCTCAGTTGAATCAAATAGCTGCTGCTGTTCCTGCTACTAACCCCGGTATACCATCACAACCGGAAGGATTAGAATCTACAAATCTTGTAGACATGTTTGATGCAGGAGATTACTGGAGTAACCCTATCGTGGAAGTAAGTACTGACCGTCTGCCGGTCAAGAGAGGCGATCCAGGACGCCCCGTCATCCCGATCTCCATCGGCATGCGAGACTTTCCAGAAGCACTCTGTGACTTTGGCTCCAGCGTCAACATCATGCCCAGGGTACTCTATGAAAAACTCTTTTCACAACCATTATTAGAAACAACCATGTGTTTGCAGCTTGCAGATAGAACACTGAGTTTCCCAAAAGGAATATTGAAGAACATCTGTGTCCGAGTTGGTTCTTCGTACGCTCCAGCAGACTTCGTAGTGATAGAGACCGGTTCTGATGAGAGGGCTCCCATCATCCTAGGGAGACCATTCCTGAACACCACGGGAGCTGTCATCTATGCTAGTGCTGCCAAGATCAGTTTCTACATCAAGGGGAGGAAGGAAACATTTTCTTTCAAGAACAAGACCGCACAAATCCCAGAGCAACCCCAATATGAACCAAGGAAGAGGACCAACAGGAGAAATAAGAGCAAGAAGCAAGTGTGGACCGAGACAGTTAAGATGGTCACTGCTGTGCACAAAGGTCAAGATCGCCAACTCAAGTCACCGTTCTTGCCTAAGAAGGATGACCCAGGTATGCCAAGCATTCATTGCTCCATTAATGGGTCCCACTTCTACAAGACACTTTGCGACACTGGGTCGGGCGTCAACATAATGGCCAAGGTCACCTATGAACCTCTGTTCGGAACCATGCCCTTAAACCCAACATACATTCAGCTCCAGATGGCAGATCAGACATTCCGACAGGTCGAAGGTACAGTAACTAACGTCCCTATCAAGATAGACGATCACTATGTCCATACAGACTTTCAGGTTGTTGACATGGGAGAAGATGAATACGATCCACCTATCATCCTTGGAAGACCATTCCTAAGTACTGTCAAAGCAATCATCTACATTGGAACTGGAGAAGTCCACATGCACTTCCCCTCTGAGAAGGTACGTCTTTACTTTACTGACCCTAACTATGTATTTGAAGAATCCAAGCAGGTCAGGACAAGAAGAAGGCGGCGTAACCACAATCAGAAGCAACAGGTCATCAAGGACGGATGGACAGATTATGAAGGAGAAGTGGTAAGATCTGAAGACATACCACTCAACCAACACTGTCATAAGGAGACCGAAGCACCGAGACAAGTGTGGAAAGAAAAGACAGTTGTACATGAAGAAGAGGCGCTGCCGGAACCACCGACTACGCCATCCACCGAGTTCCAGGACGACTGAACGAATAAGAGTCCCGTTCGGAGGACTTAAAAACACCGAACGCCTTGCCAAGAGGTAACTTGGTAGTTATCCTTTCCTTTTCAATTATTTACTTTATCTTAAATAGTTTGCTTAGTTAATCATTTTCAGACTATCTTAAAAAGAAAATAAAAAATGTTAAAAACCCTAAAGCCCCATGTGAGTATGCGAGTGGCATAAAACCCATAAGTACATTCACTGTGGTGGCATAAAAAAATATATATATATATATATATATATATAATAAATACATAAATATTTTCTTCTGCTTTATTAAAAAAAACATAAAAAAAAAATCAAGGAGGCTCAACATGATGAAGGCTAGATATTTATGCTAACACTTAATCAGTTCCACAAGCTTTGTTGTCTATTTGAGCTTCACAGAATTCAAGGAGACTAGCAGACAGAGGTCATTCTAATTGCTATTAGGGTGCTGCCGACTTTCAACTACACCTCCGTCATCTGCTAGCTACATCAGAAGAGATTATGTCAAGTCCAGCTTGGGGGAGAGCACCCCCATTATCTTGCTAAGTATTTCTATCTTTATCTTTATATATATTTCTACCCTATAAAAAATAAAAAATATACATAACTATGAAAAAAACCAAATAAAGATTTTGTGCTTATATATATATACCTATATCTTTTGCTTAGTGTGTTTTAATAAATAAATAAAGTGGCTATGCTAAACTGAATCTAAATAATAAAACTCTAGCATGGATATGATGAATAGTTGCTTTGCCTAACTTTCAAATTTGAAGTTTTCTCTAAGTTTAAACATAACTGTTATCATTTAAAGCTTGCTCTAAACCTGAACTTGTGGGAAGAGAACTTGATCTAAAGTCTAAGTTGTTAACGGATATGATATGGGAAGGTTGAGCTGCTGTTTATCTATTCCTAGAGATGCTAGAATTCTGGAGAATTTTATCTTTGAAAATCTTAAAATGCTACATGATGAGTTCCTGTATGATGAGAGTTTAAGTTCCTACCACAGCCATATATACATGCTTGCTAGACTTTAAGCCATACATTTACTTTTTACTGCTTATGAGCATTGAGTGTAGTCAAGCTGTGTAGACCCTTAGGAGCTTGTCATGTGGTTAAAATCAAGATTCACTTGCACGATCACTCATACATGCTGCTTCTACTCCGGAAGTACGCATCCACATATATCCACTCATTCTCATCTCCAGATCCACATAAAATTATTCTACTCCTAATCCGGGAGAGAATAGCCAAAAATATTTTCCCATTCTTGTTATCCCCTGTGAAATAAATGCTCAAGCTATTTTGGTTACTACCACTTGCTATATTGTTCTAAGGAGATGAGTGCTCTATATGAGGAAATAAAAAGGGGCAAGTGTCCGGAACCTCGAAAAGAAAAAAAGATACGAGGAAATAAAAAGGAGCAAGTGCTCGGAAACCTCGATGAAAAAAAAGAAAAAAGTGTGAGAAGAGAGGTAAAAATGGACAAGTGTCCGACAGTAGAATTAGGGGTACAAAATACCCACCTGAGAGGAAAGAAAAAGAAAATATAGAGCACCTCATTCTCCTCAAGAGCTTTAAAAGCAAGAAAGGTATGTATCCCCTCAAAAGAGCAAAAGTAGAATTAGATTTTCACCATTGTTATCATCACTATCACCATACTCCATTTATTCGCCACACATGCACATCTTGATTTGACTTATTGGCTTGTTTCTCTGGATCCATGGTTTGACTATGCAATAAATGTCTTGTAAGTATGTATACTTTATCTCCCACCTATGAGCTCCAGATATCAAAGCCTTATTAGAATAGGATGAGAGAGAAGACAATGTCACTCTGCCTCATACCACAAATACTACATACTTTGCTTTGAGAGAAGGTAGACATCATTACTGCCTTGGTGAGGATCCAGAAATACCACAAAAGAGAGACCTAAGAGAGTCATACAAGGAATTTCTGAGTTTTATTTGAAAAGCTGTAAAAAAAATTCCAGAGCTATAGCTGATCAAGAATAAGAGGCATGGCGCTTGACTAGACTGTTCTATCTTTTAACCACTCAAGACAAAGGTGACGGTTGCAAGCCCCATGGTGAAAGGTATAATGAGTAAGTTTTAAGTCTTGACAGTTTACTTTAACTCAGAGATGAGACTCTATTTGAAAGCATGTACCGTCAAAATTCAAAGGCATTTCAGCAACTTCTGATCCATCACTGAGTCTATCCTTGCTCAGGGACGAGCAAGAGGTAAGCTTGGGGGAGTTTGTTGACGGTCCTTAAGTATCAATTATAACTATCAAATAAATAGAGAAAAGGATCCAAATGAAACCAATACCTAGACTTAGGGTTTTATCTGACAGAATTCCACGAGTTTTGCTGTTTCTCTATTTCTGCAGGGGGTTATCAGGAAACATGGAAGAAAGGCCCACATGTCGGGTTAATGATGGGATAAAGACCGAACACGTGATTATTTTACATCTAGAAGACTCCAGAAGCCACGGGAACGAACGGGAGACCGAACGGAGTCCGGGACAGGGCGCCCGCCCTAGTCCTTGGGGCGCCCGCCCTGCCCTGGTGGCCAATCACGTTCCACTTCGCGGATTATGCTCCACCGCCTTTGAGGATCAAGGAAAACCGTACGTTCAAGGTCGGTTTGATCCGACGGTCCAGATTCATCCGAAGGGACTATATAAGCAAGGCCCCTGCCCCTGGAGGAAGGGCCCCTGTCTCATTATTCAAACCCTAATTCAGGAGGAGAGCCTCTGATCAAGCCCTAGAGCCACCACATCAACTAGATCTCTAGTTAGCATAGCTACATAGGATTAGAACTAGAAGGAGTCAATCTTCGATTGGTTCCCGGATCTGTCAAGAGGATTCTTGGTAATTCCTTTTCTGTTCTTCAATTGTTCATCTTAGTTCTTCAATATTATGAATATGACTTTGTTCTATTTCAATATATTGGTTATGACTTTGCTCTACTTGATTATATTTGCAATTATATTGTTCTTAGTTTATCATAGTTATATGCTTGGCTTAGTTAGATTGGAATTATATACATGCTTAGGATCGTATAGCGTTTATCCATGTGCGCAGTGGGTGAATGATAATTATTGTGTAGACGTGGTTTCTATACCGTATTTATCTGCGATTGCACCCTATATGCCGGATCGGTGGGTGGTTCGCGATAGTGACAGCTTCGTTGATTCTTATATAGTCCCCCTCCCGTGTATAGGGCAGGCAGAGCAACACTATTACAGGGGAGTGATTGCTATGTTCTTCATCTTCCTTGCTAATATTCACTATGCATGGATATAATCTTTTCTCACCATGATTGCCAAGTATAATTGCACTAACTATGATATGCTAGACTTTATAGTTAATAATAACTTAGGGAATATCTTTGTAGTTCATCCTAATTCCATGCTAATGACTTGCTAGAATATCTGTTGAGGTGCTTATCATTATTATATGTGGCTAGCTGATCAGATTAATTATCTTTGTCACCATTATCACTTTACCTTTATCCAATGTGACATTTATCCCTGTATAAAGAGATTGATAAATACTCTCGATTACATATGCAATGATGTGTACTCAGTTCCATATTCTCATTCTGTTATCAACCATGATACTTAGAAATCCCTTCCCAGTGGTAAAAATATAAATAACGATACCTGGAATACTTCCTGGTTAAAATGCTACATCGGTATTAATCTGTGCGCTTGCAGATCCCTTTTATTATTTATCTTGATGAGCAATTGCATATTTCAATACCGCGTCTCTCATGTCATGCTGGGGATGACAACTTGGCTTAAGTGGCATGAGGGATAGGTTTGGCATTTTTGGCGCCGTTATCAGAATTAGAAAATTATCTACTTTTGGTAGTGACGTTAAGAATGCCCAACAATCAAGAAAGGTGAGATAGTCTTGCTGATAGACTTTAAACTTAATGAGTAGTTATTTTTTTAATTCTTACATTCCACTGCATGTTTGAAAGGTCTTGATGGCTAGAGGGGGGGTGAATAGCCTTTTAAAATTTTCTACAAAGACAAGCTAAACAAGTTTATCAATACAACAAATAGCAAGATGCGAGTTTTGCTTAGCCTACGGGGTGTTTGCAAGCCACCTATCCAATTCACAATTCTAGTATAATGGCACTCAACCACACAAGTCAATTCGAGAAGGTAACTACAACTACAACTAGCAAGCTACACAAAAGAGCTACTCTAGCAAAGCTAACTAGCTAGCAAAGATAACTAAGAAAGTAATGCGGAGTTGAGTTAGGAGAGTTTCACCGAGGGGCGAAGTATTGAGCCAACCAATATGATCAACAATGAATACCAAGACAACCGAACACCAGGATCAATCAATCACAATATGAAAGTGATGACACGAAGATTTGTCCCGAGGTTCACGTGCTTGCCGGCACGCTAGTCCCCGTTGTGTCCCTCTTCACCACGTGGTTCGGTGGCTAATCGGTCTCACACCGAGCCTCTCAAAAGGCGCCACAAGAACCTACCAAATGGCAAAAGGTTGCAATGACACAAGCAATTTACTAATGTTGCCTTTGGCGCTTCGCCGAGGTAGGCACAAACCCCTCACAATCACCGGAGGTGGCCAAGAACAATCACCAACTCTTGCCAACGCCTCCAAGCTGCTCCAAGCCGTCTCGGTGGTGGCAACCACCAAGAGAAATAAGAATCCCGCAGCAAATCAACCACCAAGTGCCAACTAGATGCTATCTCACAATGCAAATGTACTTGGACCACTCAATCTCACTTTGAATATGCAAAGAAGCAAGAGAGATGAGTGGGAGGGGAGTTGCTTAGCTCAAAGTGCTCACAAGTATGTCAAATGTCCGAGAGAGCAAGCTTTGAGCTGGACAATGAGTATTTATAGACATACCCCTTCGAATATAGCCGTTACGCACTTGAAACAGCCGAAGTCGCGCTGACCGAACACGCTGGTCAAACTGACCGGACGCGCCGATCGCACAATGGCTACTTTCGTGAACCACCGACCGGACGCGCTGCACGCAACGACCGGACGCGCGAAGCTCGACCGGACGCGCTGGTCCCGTGACGGACCGGACGCGCTGGTCAAGCCTGAGCAGCGCACAACGAAACAGAGACCGGACGCACTGGAGAACTGACCGGACGCCACAGTGCCAGCGTCCGGTTGGAGTCCAGTAAGCTCCCTGATCGACCGGACACGTCCGGTCGACTGTGACCGGACGCGCCACCGCGTCCGATCAACAAACCGAAACACACGAAGACGCTGAACGCTGACCGGACGCATCCGGTCAAACAGAGACCACGTCCGGTCCAGCGTCCGGTCACCTTTGTGACCTCCGTTCGCCTCCGTTTCTTCTCCGACTTCCGGCGTAGTGGAAAATAGGCATTTCAATTCCTCGAAAACGCCTGAATCCCGCCTCGCAAGCTCGGCGGGAGGGAGAGAGGACCCCAAACCCTCTCTACCGCTCAAACTCCACCGCCTTCGCAAATGTGCTAACACCACCAAGTGATCACATCATGTGCGAGTGTGTTAGCTGTTTCACAAACATTTTCGAGGCGTTATTAGTTCTATCCAAATGCATATGATTATGAAATGCACACCTAGAGGCACTTAGGAGTTTAATAGCCGCGTCATTCAACTCTTTATAGTACGGCTATCTATCCTATAATGTAACCACACCCACTAGGTGTCTTGGTTACTAAAACACAACCCTTAAGCATATACCTTTGCCTTGATCACGTAGGGTTGCGTCCAAATCCAAGTGTGGCCATCATGATCACCATGTCCATCTTGCCACCAACCTTGGAATGTACTAATCCTCATATGCTACATACAACTTAGGCATAGGATTAGTACTTAGGCATTGTCACTAATTACCAACACCAAACATAGGACTTTCAATGTTTACTTTGAATAATCTATGCATCTACTCCGTTTAGTTTAAGTTCTCTCACATCAAATCCATAACATATTTAGTTCCTTACATACATTCTTGTCGCTTGTATTCTATCTAAAAAAGAAGAAAAAAATATATAACTCACCATGATCATGATCATTCATCTCTATTTGAATAAATCTCTAAAATACTTTCATGCTACCTTTGTTTACTATAGTATGCTTAAGGTTTGGAGTATGTTCATACATCTTTTAAATTAAGCATGGTGCATAGTTTAGAAGTGCTGATCGTACTTTCTAAGGCTTTTGAAATTAAGCGTGGTGCTTAGGTTAAAATACTTTCCTAGATTAAATTAGACATGGTGTCTAATTTGATTTTTGAACCAAGAATATGCTATAGTAGATACTGGTTATTTTGTTTGACTAACCCCTACAGAAAACTCTCAAATTTAATATGGGTAAGTCCTAAGATGAATTCACATCAGAGATAAATCAACAACTTTGCACAACTCATTCTTCATGGAAGGAAGAAATGTAAGTATCAAAATTCATCTATTCTATCTTTTGTTACAAGTTATCTTTGCCTTGAACCATGCTAGAATGCAGCAAACCCACAAAACATGATATAACAAAATTATGCTAAGGTAATCTAAAAAAATTCATTTGCATAGATGAAAAATCATGCAGATATGGACAACAACCCATATTTCAAACTTGTTATATTCCCTCAGGTATGTGTCCTTTAACATGTTGCAGGAAAGAATGAATCCATGCTGTGCCTGTTTATGGTTTGGCATGAACCTACCAAACCACCACTTCAGAGATAGATCAAAGGAGATGAGTGCTATAAAAAGGATCTACAATAGAAGCACTCACTCATAAGAAGTGGACAAACAATTCGACATGCTATAAGAAACACTAAAGACAACCTAGCATTGAGCTTTGCCAAGATTTAAGCTAGGGTGCTGATGAGAAGCAAGGTGCAACATACTTCGTATTAGCCAATCTGATACCTGCTTTCATCATCTTTGAAGATACCATCCTGCACGTCGGTAGCAAGGGCAAGGATGACGAGATGCCATTACACCATGACATGCATCCTTATGTTAGCAAACATCAATCAATGGTGGACTACCGACTATGTCTTGTGAGACCATGAACAACCATGGTAGCAAGATGACATCCCTAAGTCATTGGAGATGAAGTTTTCACTCAAGTACCAATGAGGTTCCTTTCTTGACCATCAAGACAGCTGGCATATCATTGACAAACAAAGAAGAACAGCTCTTCACCATGCCTTTGGAGGATAAATATTATCAAGGAGGAACTTAAGTTTGCATCTCCAATGAACATCAATTCGTCAACCAAGAATCAACGAAAATCGTGAAAGGTTGACGAAAGAAGAATATGCAACTATCTGCATCCTCATCTCCCAGATCAGATGGTATAAAGAAAAGCTTAATGCAAGGGAGAGGTCTTGTTCAACGGACCTAAAACCATGAGCCCTCGCTGACAGGTAAATCAGTATCTATCTCACACTTGATTTCCATGCAACTTTTGATTTTTGCATGTTTAGTTTTCAATTCAAACTCTTTTCCTTCATGCATAATAACTTGAAACAATCTTGTCTTAAGTTATGAAAAGAAAAAATATAAATATATCTAAAAGAAATAAAAATTTGCTCATATTACTTCTTTGCATAATAAAATTTGAGTTAGCTTAGTTTTTCTAAAGCTGTGTTGTCAAGGTTTTTCATGCCCCATAAAACACCTCTGTGGAGTGTAACAACTGACAAGATGCTTAGTGTGGTGGCAATAAAGTCCCTAACAACTCTTGGAACAACTAAACTCTCACTCCCCTCTCTAATAAAGTTCTCACAAATAAAAAAATTGACAAGAACATGTTCCTAGGACAAGTTCCCTTCGGGTATTCTTGGTCACTAAGCATTGTAGGTTAAAATTTAAAACGAAGGATGAACAATGTCTAAGAACATGGGAGTTGCAATACACTTTAAGGGATGCTTCAACATTCACACTTGACTTTAAGTGTCAAGTGATAGAAAAGTCTAAGTGTGGGGGAGGAAGGCCGGCTCCTCTAAAGATGATCCGACGATGCTCTTCTTCCACTCAAGCTCCCGTCGTTTTGACAAGGTGGAATGAATCAATGAGTGGAGCAAAGAGGTGCAAAGACAATGTTTAGATTTACAAAGATGGAATGATAAAAAGATGAGAAGGAAGGAATACAGTCCAGGAGACAAGATGCTCGTGAACAGCTCAACATGAAAAACTAGCCTAGCAAGGGAAGCTTGAGAAGAAAGAAAGGACCACTACAAATTGTCTACCCTTCATGTGGTGCCTTCACGCTCCAATGACAAAGGTAACATCTTAAGGTAAGTGGTACTTATTTAGAAAGCTTTACCTTGATCTTGAGTATGCACATAAACAAAGAAACAAAACATGCTTGAGTTACAATTTCATTTGATTCAACCTAACTAATTCAACATGTCTTGTTTTTTTAACTTTGCTCGTAGCACCACTCTCTTGATCTCATAGTCTTAACCAAATGAGCTAAAATGTTGCATATCTTATCTTTGGAAGATGATAGTCCCAATATTATAAAGTTTGTTACATTATGTAAAGTTAGACAAATCCTTCCATAGGTTAAGCAACTCAACCTTTTTGCCAGATGTACTGAAATACGACATTCATGCTCATCCTTCTGATCTTGTCACCCATGTTATAAGAATGAATAATGTACATAATATCAACCTTATCATGTTCAATGTGCCTAAGGTTAGAGAAGTATGAATAAAGGCTTTGGTTCTGTTGGTATTTTTCCACCAATAGAGCCTATGCATTTGATCTCTACCTTGTCTTTATAAGCAGAACACACTTTGAGCAAGTGTTGGGGAATCAATCTCCCAATTCGTACAAGTGAAAGTTCTGAATCTTCAACAGTGATACACACTAAGCAAGATGTCACCAGTTTCGACTACTAATGCTTCACTTCAAAACACTAGTTTGACATTTCCTCCCATCTTCTTGGTACATATGTGATATTTTGACATGCTTCTATGCAATTTAAAATGAACCAAGATCACACTAAAATTAAAATTTTGAAAAAATTACATGTCTATAACATTCTTGAGATAGAAGCTTGGATAAAGATTGTTCCATATACATATACTTATGCATGTGGGAAAATATCTTTATAGGACAATCATATTGACATATCATTGTGGAGTGTGATATAGTTTTGACTTAGAAATCCTACCGGTTCTAGTCAAGGTGCTTGGAGAATTTATTTTTGATAAAAATATTATAAAACCATAGTGTCGCATACTCCTCAATGGTGATAAATTCCTACCAGAGCCATATACGTACTTGCATGATACAAACCTTCCGAATAAGCTACTTGCATTGTGTTGAGTTTTGTCAAGTCTTGTTGACCCTTGTTGAGAGATTTATCATGCTCCCAAGATTAAGATCACGTACACACCACCCACATATGCACTACCCATACACTGGAGGTAGGTGCAAAAACATGCCTTCCATCTAGATCCAATGTTTTACTCCTTCACTAGGTGAACATAAAAATATGCTTGATAGGTTTGTCCACCAAATAAATGCTCCAGTTCTTGTCAATCTCTCTCTTGAAAAGTTTTATTGTCAAAAAGAGACATGGGGCTATGTAAAAGAAAAAAAAGATAAAAAGAAAAAAGTGAAGTTGAAAAAATGGATATAAAAAGATGTCCAGAGTATTGAAAACAATGAGTACTTAGATGCCCGCCATGAAAAAAGAGAAAAGTGAGATAGCCCCTGCTCTTGCAAATATTTTTAAGTTTCAACAAGAGAGATATGTCTCAAAGAGCAAAGTAGAATTAGGTTAGCCACCAAACATTTCACACACATGCACATCTTGATCTAAGAGTATGACATTTTCCTCCTTGGATCCGGGATTTGACTTTACAATATATGCAATGCAAGTATGCCTTCATATTTTTCCCTACCTAAAGCTCCACATAAATCTTTTAGAAGTAGGATGACACAAAAGAAGGCAATGCTATGCCTTGGTAAGGAATCATACACCATTAAGTGATTCGAGAGTACCATTTGAGGAGTATTAAGTGATCTATGCTTTCTTTGTGAAAATATTAAAAAACTCCAAGTTGCTAAGATGTGAATTTGGAAAGAAGACTTCGCTTCGAGAGCTATTCCACTTTTCAACTGCCCAAGGATATATGTTAGACAATGCCACATATCCCACCTGTATGAGAAATGTTTTAGAATCACCTTTATGTTAGCTATATATCTTAAGATGTTATGCTCATGTTCAGTCTTTAAACTTTACTCGAGATGAGCAAAGGATAAGTGTGGGGGAACTTGTTGATGGTCATTAAACTCTAAGTTTAACCATCATTTATTGCATGAAAATACATGAAATGAATCACGAACTATAGCTATAGGGTTTGATTCTGACAAGTTCCACGAGTTTTGGTGTTTCCACTGTCTTGCAGGAATGTTTTATTTTTCACTGAATAGAAGTATCTCAAGTGATGAATTGGAGTACACCATTGTGTAAAGCTCATCGCGCTGATCGAAACAGATATACTATTTCCTATATTTGGGGCCCAGAATAAAAAGATATGAATTTCGCAAATAAAAGAAAAACTCCACATCATGAGCTGTGGGATTAATTGGGTCCAAATCAGAATTAGGCCCATATGGCCGGGATCACAGGGGAATATTCTTTCATGATCCCATTGCAGTTCCTTGGCCTATACTCTATCTCAGGCCTATATAAGGCGCCCCACCCCCTCTAGGAGGCCATCTCTCATTCAGATCAAGGCATAACACCAGGAGAATTAGGGTCAGACTTTCCAATGTAGTAGATTAGTTCTAGTTGAGAGTTAAGAGTCGAGCTACACTCAGGTTCTGGAGAATTCTTCGGAGGTCTAGTATATCTTTGTATCTTATCTTTCAAGACTTATGCTTTAATATATTTATTTTCTCTATTTACTTTTATGCCTTTCATGTGATTGGTTAGTATAGTTATTATACCTTGGCATGGGATCTCCGCTCGCATCGAGTACTTTAGTTATTAATTGTGACTAGAGTAGTAATCAATAGTGTAGACATGGTGTCTAGACTAAAGGTTACCTAAGATTGCACTCAACCTCACGGATAGTTGTGGTAGCCCCAGGTGGTGATAGCCTTGATGGTCAACGTATTCCACCATGTTTAGGTTGATGTTTGTAGGACCGTAGTCAGAGCTTCCTAGTCCTTTTCTCATCCCTTTCTGTGGCTAGTATTCTGATGTCTCAAAGTGCTATTGTGTGATTGCTATATCTACCAATGCTTCAGGTATCATAGAACCAAAGTAATAGAGAAGTATATAGGAACCTTGAACTCTCCCGTTGTCCTCTCAATTTAGCTAATCTGCTCTTTTATCATGGAATTTTCCTATGTGTGTGTCATTATGCATAACTCCTATCATTTATTATTTACCCCCACTTTAGTCTAGTTGGTGTATTAAGTTAATAGATACATGATGGTGAATTATCAGTCTCTTTAACCATTGTTTCCCTGTGGATAAATACGATACTCTGGAATACTCCCAGGTAAAAGCTATAATGGTATCCGTGTGCTTGCAGAATTTTCTGTGTGTGTTAATAAATACCAACAAGGTACAACCGAACTCCATGTCGATTGGGGAGGATATCGGGTCCCACTCGAATTACCCGTGTACCTCAATGAGGCGCACCGCTCTGACCACATGGTTACGGTGGACATGCCTCTCCCTGTGTGGGGCAAAAACAAATTTGCCTTCAACAAGGCAACACGACCTCTCGGGGTCGGCAAGGATGTTAGGGAAAGATGAAGTAGGGTCCCCGTGACCCCGAATGAAGCCAGGGCCATGCCATGACTAACTCCTCCCTGCGTCCCAGGTCTTAGACCTAAGGCCTGCTCTAGAGACTCATAAACTGTCTGGGGTCCATGACCTCTCCAGGAGAGATCAATGGAGCAAAAGGCTGGGGTGACGTGCAATGCGAAACCCAAAACATGATCACGGCTCGGTCACATGGAAAAAGCAAAAGGGTCCAAGACCTACAAGTCGATGCACGACCTTAAGAAACCTCGCGACTGTGTAGAAAAGGTCGGGGAAACAATCCCCTAAAGCACTGGGACAAAATAGCCTCTCCAAATGAACTAGGGTCAAAGGAATGACCCTGAACCCATGGCTCGGGGGCTCACGGCATAGGCTGCAATAAGCGTTAAAAGGAAATTCGTCTAGCAGGAACAAAAGCAGCCGCACCACCAAAATGTCAATGAAAGGTGTCATCTCAATGGTGATGCCAATTGATAACCCAGGGCCAAGCACCGCCAGGGACAGCGTCGCGCCTCTGAAGGACAACTCACAGGGGTGCCACCGCAACTCCTCTAGCTTCAGAGGAAAGAGCGGCTGGCAACAGCAGTGCGGCCGCGTCGCCATCCTACCCCATCTAACGGGGGTGGAGTGATGGGGAAGCACTGCTTCATCCCTCTCACGTCCTATCGACAGTCTAGGCGGGCCGACAACTACCGTGTAGGCCTCTAAGGGGAGCCTGGAGCGAGACCGGCTGTTGCCCATTTTGAGCACACGAGCCACCTAGGATCGGAGCAAGAAATGGCGACAAGATGGCACACCGATGTCGTGAATAACCCGACACAGTGGCCATACTGCCCCTTGCCCTCTGACTCACAAAATCCCCTCTAGCATCGACTGTTGGACCTGGCAATGATGGCCTCTGGCTTCCATGAATGGTCTCTAGTAGGACGCATGCTCGAGAACCACGTGTTTCCTTTCAAATACCTTTCTCTCTACCCCCTCGGAGCTCAACCCCTCGAAGGGGTCAAAGAAAATTCAACGCTAGAGGTAGTGTTGGTATAAATAAACGCACACAGATAAATCTGCAAGCGCACGGATACTGCTGTAGCTTTCACCCGAAAGTATTCCAAGTATCGTATCCGCAGAGAAACGTGTGAGACTAACTACGGTCTAACTTAACTAAGGGTAGCAACAAGGTTAGGATAAACAGGAGCGTAGAGAGGATAACTAAGGTTTTCTAGTTCTAACTTGGCTAAGTTATGTCTTTTACTATTCAACTAGGGACATTACTAGAGAAAGACACAAGCAGAGGATGCTTTCCTTCGCAACCGCGTCCTACTTGCGCCTACAGACGGGAGGTGGACTACAAAGAATCAACGAAGCTATATAGTATAGGCTATATAGAACTGATGTCACACACGCAATCTACCACCTTCCGAAATGTAGGATGCATCCACAATTAACCTAAGTCTAACCACCATGCTTACACTTACGATTAATACTCTATTCTCTCTAGAACAGGAATAAAGCACTCAAAAGAGTCATGATCCTGATGAAAATATAAACAAGATGCTTACTCTAATGAGAAGTTGATTACCAAAGATATCTCAAAGGCAAGCTCAAGTAGAGCTTGGATCTGCCAAGGTACAAGCCGTAGAGAGAGCACCGACAGGCCGGCACCTCCTCCAAACTCTTCCCTCACTCTCTATCTCACTATTTCTAATCATAAGATTAAATCCTATAGAGAACTAATCTTCTCTTGATAGTTGGCTCTGATCCTCATGATATGAATTAGGGTTTTAGGGATGCCTCAGGGAGAGGGGTACAGGGCTATCTATATAGGCCGAAGAGTCCATCGTGAGCCCTTGAATCAAACCGACTTAAAGGACAAACGTAGATGCAATCTAGGAGGCGGTGGAGAACCGACTTTTGAAGCAGAGGCTAACTGGTGGGACCCATAGGCCGGTCAGCCTATAGGTGGGGCCGGCCGGCCTCACATGGCAGCCCCTCGGGGTCTGCTTCGGTGGAAAGCCTCTTGGAGTCTTCTAGAATCTTCCCACGCTGTTTACGCGGCAGAATCCCGTAGTTTCCTTTGACGAATAGGTCCCCCTTGACGGTGTTCTAGATAAACCCTGCTGAAAACACAGATTCACCAAAACTCGTGGAACTTATTAGTTTAAACTCCTAGACCTATGTTTGATGATGGAATTAAGCATATATGCAGGTTATGTTGATAGTTTATAATTGATGTTAGTGATCGTCAACAGGTAGCTTGGACGGAGGAAGGCCCTCACTTATGAGCCCAAGAGCAGATTGAATATCCTAGGACTCCCTCACCACATGGTGAAGCAGTAGGAGGCACGAAAGATCAAGAAAAATCAAGGCCTTCCTAAAGGCAGGACCGATACAGTGTCGACGAGACCATGCTAATGCCATAGAATCCTTTCATGCAATAGATTGGAGTGCTCTGAGTGATTTATCATTAATCAATACTTATCATACACATAACTTATCCTATGACTTACCCCTGTTATGAGTAGAGCGATTGGTTATGGTTTATTTCTCCATCAATGTTATAAGTTATCAATATATGTCCAAAGCTACACCTTCCCTGTGGTAAAATATAAATACGATACCTGGTATACTCTTGGGTGAAGTGCTACAATGGTATAATTATCTGTCTGCTTGCAGAATCCTTTTTATTCATATCTTTATATTCTTTCTAGTCATATAAAATGATAAACATCTACTTAGTATTATTCTTGTAATAATGCTAGGTAGTACCAACAAACATTTCTGGCATCATCACTGGGGATGACATCCTAGTTTAGTAATGTTAAAGGTGTAGGTAATTAATAGGTGACTACTAAAACAAGTGAGGAGTTAATAAATACCAACAAGCCCCGACCCTGACGATCGGGGTCGTGGCCCTCAGCCCCGTGAAGTGACCAGACGAACGATGACCCGGGGCGGCTACCTACTACGGGTACGATGCCTCGGGGAACCTGGAGACGACGAAGACCATGACAGACACCGCGTTGCACAGGACGGCTGACGAACCCCTAGTGTGCCTACAGTGCCTTCCATGACTGGCACAGTAGCACCACGTCTCGCTCTATCGCAACGTGGCCACGAGACCATGACGATGGCCATGCCCGGATGAACACCAGAAGATGGCGTAGCTTGCAAGCCAATTTAGTTAGGACCTTCCTCAGGCTCACGACCATTCGGTCGGGGGAACCTCCTCTTTGTATCAAACCCTGGCCCCAAACTCTATATAAGGGCGGTCAGGGCACCCATCTCGGGACATCATCTCATATTTCATCCTCTACAATTTCACCCATTCACCATAGCAGTAGAGCTCCTGGAGCTTCTTTTCGGGCTACCCCTCATCTAGCATAGGTTCTACCACCTCTTTCACCATTCTTGCACCCCCATTGTAAGAACTTCAGAGCATTCAAACGAGGAACACACACTCGATTTTCTCTAAGACTGGATGTAGGGCTCCAGCCTGAATTAGTATAAATCCTCGTGTCTATTGGATGCTACCATCGTCTTCCTAGAGCAGCGCGGTAATCGTATAAATTTACTAGTCCGGTTTATAAAACACCGACATGTATACTTGCTAATCCTTGGTAGGATGTCGTGACATGGAGTCATAAATCCAAAATTTAAATTATATAGATAAAAGACCTGACCAAAACAGAAAAATCATAAGCCAGGAAATAAACACAAGAGCAGTTACTTTTCAGCTCATTTTATCAATTGTTAGTTGCAAAGGGAAAAGAGAACTAACCACCAGGAATAACAGACAACCCTCAAGAATTACCGACTTGTTGGCGAGCATAAAGGATATGTACTCGTATGTAGTACATCAATTGTACGACGGGGGTGCAGAGAAGAATTGGAAGATAAGAACTGTGCGAAGACAGTAAAGAATTTGTACTCCTAGACTAAAAAAACAGCCTATGGGACATATGTTAAAGTTTTTTTTAACTCGACATATTTTGAAGTGTACAGAGTAGTACAATTCATAGAGTTCTGCTGTTCTCCAACTTATGTACTTGTATGAGTTAAGCAAGTGAAATGACATGAGATGGAAATAATTCAATTCAATAAATTCCCATTGGACTACCATGTGGACTTGTACAGTCTGTATGTAGCTGAAATGAAAGGAGCTAATGCCACTCACACTAACGACAGCTAGGACTGCTTAAGTACACTGCAGATGTACTTGACATAACAGGGCCTCATGGCCATTGACAATAGCTGGAGGACACAAGTATGAAGTACATGAACACTTCTCCATGAAATATTGCTAGGGGAAGAACCACATAACATTACTCAGACAGTGCACCAACAACGTCCACATTCGTCAATGATACCATTTCCAATAATACAACGATATTCTTCTTAAGACTAGTGAAGTTACAAAAGAAAGAAAGATAAAGTCTCAAAAGTGGCAAATTGATATAAGTAGCTAAAAATCTCGCATCCGGCATCTCCGGCCGAACGGTTAGGCAACACTAGGGCGCCTGGGCCAAAATTCCGTTTACTGAAGGTTCAGTAGTTTCACATGGCAATTTAGGGATGCTACTCATCATCAATACAAGATGCAGCGTGCACCAAAATAGTAGTCTACAGTGACTGCTTATATCCTAGTCATCGATGGTGATGGTGAAGTTGATAGGTGACTTCATGTGATTGTCAGAGAGGCACATCAGTTCATACAGCATCAGCTTCTTGAACTCAACAAATGATTCCTGAGGAAAGAGAAGAAGACATTAGGACAATTATGAGATTAATTTCAAGTCTAAAGATTATAGAAAATCGCACAAATGACGTTGCAGTTAGATAAATACCCTATTAGAATTGCGGATCTTGCAGCCATCAAATTCCCGAATGTACAACAGAGTTAAAAGACATGTCTCATCTCTATGAAAATGAAAAGAATTCAGTAATCACATTCTTCCAAATTCTTCACAACCAAGAGGAAATTTCAGGTATTATAACTGAAAAACGAAATAGGAGCTTACGAGGTTGGATCCATAACAGTCGGCTGTACAAATTTATATTCTAGTCCTGCATCTTATGATGCCAATTTTCAAAGAACATTTAAATACAGTTACAAACTGATGCTGCCGACATTTGGATGATGCAATTGTTCAAAAATCAATGATTGATCTTTGTTGTATACAGGGTCAATAACATGGACACATTTGTGTTTGAAATCAAAGTAGCACGACCAGTTCAGCAATATAAAGTCAGGCACGACTATCTGCAAAATGGATGGATGAATCAGTCCAGAGGGAAACTGTGGAACAGAATTCTGGTTGCTCATCATAAGCTGATTAAAGGATTTACCATGCGGCAATCTTCAAGCCGATATGCTATAGAAGAACCAATGAACTGCTCTATGATAGATTTGCGGTTGTATGGTTACTCACCAGCCAAACTGAATTACAGATATTAAAGCATGAAAATACCTGACATTCAAATAAAAGTAACGTACCGCAAACTCAGATTCAAGTATATGACGCCAATGAGCAGCAGAGGTGTTTGCATGTGGGAAGCAGAAGAGCTAAAACGTTTTGCAACTAGATCAATTGTGTCCTGCTTATTAAGCCTCAATTGATGATGATGATGTGTTCATCTATCATGGAAACAACTAAGTGCTACAGGTTGCTCCGGTGATAGCTTGAAAGGACAAATAGAATGGGCCATTATAACCCACCAAGAGTTAAATAATAAGCTAAATTGCAACTTAGAAAGTAATGTGCATACCTTGTCTCCAAACTTGTTCCTCACAAAATTTCCGAAGTCTTTGATAATATGATTCTCTATGTATAATTCAGTGTCGCCTTCACCAATAAATGTATGTGAGGCCAATTGAAATGATTCATTGTTTACATTTGGCAAACGGCACTGCACTCAGAAAGGAAAATGTATGAACATAATGACATGTGGTATAAGAACGCATACTTCCCAAACTCTAAACATACCACACTGCTACCCCAGGTGCCATTTTCGGCTCCAGATGCAGGCGAAGCTTTGTCTACAGCAATCATTAGGCTCAATGACTTGGAATCATAGACTTTAACATGAGGCAAGATTCCCCTTCGTCTATTCAGAGTACCCGTCTGGATAGATTCAAAATACAAAATCTGCAAAAAGAAAAGATCTAAAAGTAAGCACAAAAAAGACACATCTTTCATAGTACCATTCATTTTAGTGAGCTAACAATATATGATTCCAAAAATAGTAACATTAGCTGTCTATTGGATAATAATGCCAAAAAAAAAAAATGGCACTGAGCCTCACCGTGCCAGCTAAGTCAAAGAGGATATACAGGAGCACCAGATGTCAATGCCACATCCTCTGCCCGAGCACCAACAACCACATCAGCAATAATATTTTTTCCCCATGCAAAAATCATAATCAAAGAGTTGGTATTAGCACTAAAGGATCTGAAAGATGCCAGATTTATGTATAAAAATATATTGACCTCGTTGGCAAGAAAACACTGACCTTTGATGATGCACGCCCGCCGCCGTTCCATGTTTCAGCACAGTAAAAACTACTTCTCTCGGCAACTTTAACATTTCTTATTCACATAATTCGATGCAGATGCCAATGGTACTGGTGGTAGTACTAAAAAACGCGAGATGGGACCAGCGAACAGGTAATCTCCGTATCCAGTTCCAGTTTTTGTGTAAGTTGCCTCTACATTTTTAGCAACTTATCATCGACCAACTAGTTGCTGCAAAATGCATCTATGCATTTAACACACTCACCTGTGAGATTTGCAAAATCCGTACAAGATATAAATCAACCACACAAGGATGCTATTGAGGCTATGGGATTTGGGGGGCTGCTACATATGCCAGAGACATGTCTCATGAGAAACATGATACTAGACCTTGCAGACGCATACCAAGCCAGCGACCAAAGTTTCAATATATGTGATCAAAATATTACTATTCATCCAGAGGATGTCAGTAGTATAATGGGACTACTGATTGAAGGCTATGATGTAGACAAATATGTAAAGAAAACAATGCATAGTGAAGAGAAAACTGCGAACACTGAATTTTATAAGAGGTATGCCGATGGAAGACACAAGCTCGAGCTAAGCAGGCTGGAACAAATGATTTCTACATCAAAAACTCCGGATGATGACTTCAAAAGAGCCTTTGTCGTGTTCACAATCAGTGTCATTCTAGCATCAGCTACACAAACCATTGCCCATTGGAGTTATATACAAGTTGTTCGAGAAGTATCAGTCATTCCAAAATTGAATTGGGGCCAATTCTCTCTGACCCATTTATTAGACTCATGCCATAATTACAAGACACTTAAACAAGCCACCCTACAGGGCAATTTGGCTCTGCTACAGGTTAGTTCTATATGGTACAACCAACACCTATAAACGTGTTTATTTTCGGTCTTACATATTTTCTTCATTTTTTTTCATAGTTTTGGTACTGCAAGCGCGTCATTGCGGCCAGTAAATATGGGGTCAAGTACGACAAGACAATCCAACCACCACTGATGGTGATCTTGAATGAAACCAATGCTATTGCTCGAACGAATGCTTTTCTGAAGGAGAGGATAAATGGAGGAACTATAAGTTTCCAAACATAGCATCAATATGGTGTTGTTCTTACGCGTACAATCTAACTATCTTAATTGTTTGCATTTTATGGTGCCTCCTGTTGGTCACACCACCCAGCAAAAAAATGAACCAACGATTAGGGATTGAACACTTCACCTTCTTCACAAACCACATCCTTCGTCTCCACATTTACCTCACCTAATCCTCCTCCACCTCCTCATTCATCTCCCCTCCTCATCGTCCTCCTCCTCCGCCGCTGTCCGAGATGACAACGTCAACAAAGTTAGCCATCGCAAAGTCGTCCTCCTCGGCCACGAAGAAGAAACCCATGACCTCTTTCTCGGCCACGAAGTATAAGCCCTATAAGACCGTGATGAAGCCGATGCCCTCATCCACCGCCGAGGGCACCAAGAAGCCCGTGAAGAAGCGCGAGCCGCAAGAGATTATCAGTGGCGGGGATGCCTCATGGGGGAGCAATTGCATCGCGATGTGCTGCAACTGCTTGAATGAAGATTTGCTGTGTCTGAACTGGTTGAATGGTGCCAAGAAATGCATGCAGACAAGCTCCTCGGAGACAAGCTCCGACGCATCAACCTACAACGATGTAATGTCTCTGAATTATCTGATTGAGAGAGTAGGGTTAATTACTATGCTCAAACATGGAACGGCGGCGGACATGCATGGCTTGGACCTTGACTTCCAAATGAGTCCGCAGAACCAAATGAATGTGGCAACTTTGGGCTTATGTTTTAACTTTGATGCAAGATAGCAAGTTCCATACCAAAAGGGCTATAGGTTAAAACTTAAGCTCAAAGTTGCCACATTCATTTGGTTCTGCGGACTCATTTGGATGTCAAGGTCCAAGCCATGCACGCCCGCCATCGTTCCATGTTTCATCATAGTTCACTAGATCATAGAATTCAAAGACATTACATCATTGCACATGCATTTCTCGGCACCATCCAACCAGTTCAGGCACAGTCCGTTCAAGCAGTTGCAGCACATCACGACGCAATCGCTCCCCATTGAGGTATCCCTGCCGCCGGTAATCTCCTGTGGCTCGCGCTTCTTCACGGGCTTCTTGGCACCCACGGCGGTGGACGAGGGCGCCAATACTTCACGGCCGACAAAGAGGCTGTCGGCTTCTTCTTCATGGCTGAGGAAGAGGACTTCTTCTCTGCGGCCGAGGAGAACGGCTTCGCGGTGGCTAACTTTCCTGGCTTATCATCTCGGATGGTGACAGAGGAGGCGGAGGATGAGGATGGGAGATGAATGAGGAGACAACAGAGGAGGATTAGGCAAGGTAAATGTGGAGGCAGAGGATGCGGTTTGTGAAGAAGGTGAAGTGATCGATCCCTAATCGTTGGTTCATTTTTTTGCTAGGTGGTGTGACCAACAAGGGGCACCATAAGCTGCAAACAATTAAGATAGTTAGATTGTACGCGTAAGAACAACACCATATTGATGCTATGTTTGGAAACTTACAGTTCCTCCATTTATCACCTCCTTCATAAAACCATTCGTTCGAGCAATAGCATTGGTTTCATTCCAGAACACAATCAATGGTGGTTGGATTGTCTTGTCGTACTTGACCCCATATTTGCTGGCTGCAATGACGTGCTCCTAGTACCAAAACTATGAATAAAATTAAAAAATACGTAAAACCAAAAATAAACAATGTTTATAGGTGTTGGTTGTACCATATAGAACTGACCTATAGCAGAGCCAAATTGCCTTGTAGGGTGGCTTGTTTACGTGTCTTGTAATTATGGCATGAGTCTAATATATGGGTCAGAGTGAATTGGTCCCAATTCAATTTTAGAATGACTGATACTTCTTGAACAACTTGTATATAACTTCAATGGACATGGGTCTATGTAGTTGGTGCTAGAATGACACCAATTGTGAACAAGACAAAGGCTCATTTGAAGTCACCATCCGAAGTTTTTGATGTAGAAATCATTTGTTCCAGCCTGCTTAGCTTGAGCTTATGTCTTGCATCGGCATACCTCTTATACCATTCAATGTTCACAATTTTCTCTTCACTCCGCATTGTTTTCTTTACATATTTGTCTACATCATAACCTTCAATTAGTAGTCTCATTATATTATTGACATCCCCTGGATGAATAGTAATATTTTGATCACATATATTGAAACTTTGGTTGCTGACTTGGTATGCGTCAGCAAGGTAAGTATCATGTTTCTTATGAGACACGTCTCTGGCATATGAAACAGCCCCCCAAAATCCCATAGCCTCAATAGCATCCTTGTGTGGTTGCTTTAAATGTTGTATGACTTTTGCAAATCTCACAGGTGAGTGTGTTAAATGCATAGATGCATTTTGCAGCAACTAGTTGGTCGATGATAAGTTGCTAAAAATGTAGAGGCAACTTACACAAAAACTGAAACTGGATATGGAGATTACCTCCTTGTTGGTCCCATCTCGCGTTTTTTTAGTACTACCACTGGTACCATTGGCATCTGCATCAAATTATGTGAATAAGAAATGTTACCGATTTCCCCTTCTAAGGCAGCTGGATTTGGAGAAGAAGATAGGGAGGCGCGGAGAGAAAGGACGGACAGGCATGGAGAAATGGAGTGTTCAAAAAACATTTTCTTGCATTAAATATGTAGTAGAACATCGCCAAGCGCCGGCCATCGCCGCCCCGGCCACAGCCCCGCCACAGCGCGGTAGGGTGTGGACGGAGCTCCGCGGTGACCGCCATCCCCCTCCACCCCACCATGAGGACAGATAAGAGAACCTCAGAAAATCCCATCCTAACCACATCAAACAATACCAAGAGAATGCACGACGGTTACCTCGGAAAACAGATCAATCGAAGGTGATCCATCAACAGCGCGTTCCTTGGACGGATCCATCTCGAACTATGTTGTTGGAACTCGAAATCGCCAACCATCTGAGCTCCGTGAACGGGAGGTGTCGGAGAGGAGAAAGTGTCGCAGGAAGAAGATAGCAGGTAGAAGGTGGGGAAAGTGCAAGGCGTGCGTTAATGAGGACGACGCGGAACTCTTTCTATACCTAAAATGCCCCGACCAGCTGATCGGGTAGGAACAGAAACTATTAAACTCTCCAACTGTACCAACTAACATTGTGGGTCCTGCAGCCGAGATGGACGGTCAGCATTGCCCATGCGGCCACATACACAAGCAGCGAACGCTTTTCCCAGGCTACTTTCTGTGTCCCACTTCTAAAAGACATGGATGCAGCCAAACTATAAAATTCAGCAAATAACTTGAGTAGGCACTGCGTATTTCAAAACAGGTGAAAATAGGTGCAGAAAGTAGAACGGCACAACATAATTTAGGGGGGACTATTGAGTGACAGGAAATGCTAAGTGATCAACTTTAGAAAAAAGCACCATAAATAGATTAGTGCATCAGCCTAAACAGTTCACAAAGAAGTAGTCAACTAGAGGGGAAAAGACTGTCATTTGATAAGGATGCACCTGGCTGGAAAACCCTCAGCTCCAAACCAACCTTATAGGTAAGCAATTCAACATCTAGCAGCCTTCTTCAAGACCATCCAGTTTCATAGCTTTGACAACAATAATTTCCTGAAAAAGGAAAACAGCCTAATCAATCAGAGCATAAAAGCATATTTTACCATCTTGCAAAGTAGTATACTTCTAAGATCTATATCACCGACACAAATAATGTAATGTTCTTCCCAGGTCCACAAGATAAAAGTTAACTACCAAAAGAGCAGACAAAAGTAAGCAGAATCATTATTGCTAAGCTTGTCAGCAACATTATCAGTATAATATTTCTAGTCTAAAAGCTCAAAGTGTCTCTCACACAATCAAAGGCGTGTTTGCTGTTCTTGAAAAACAAAGACAAATTTATTTAAAACAAATTCATCAACCAATCAGCATTGCAATGATTAAATGCTGATTTGCTTTGTCCATGTAAAACCTCCACAATCTGGGTATCTTTTCATTGATATCAAGAGTAGTATTCAAGACAGTGTGAAGCCTTGAAACTCAAATAGTAGAAATCACATCTAAATAACACCTTTCGTCAACTGGTTAGTCAGAAAGAAGAAATTAGCAATACAGAGAGATCAAAATAGTTGAAATTCAAGCCCTCCCAATCCAACAAAAATTTTAAGGTGTTAATTAAGAAATATGAGCAACTTTGCCACATCGTGTCAACCTTCCCTTCAAAAGTTACATCTAGGTTCAACCCCTAGACTTGATACAACCTGTGGCTGTGACCCCTGGTTTCATCTTAGTACCTTTTAACTACTGCAAAATTCTATGGTGTTTCCAAAGAAATGTAGCAGGAGCTATCTTATTCCATAGAGAGTTTAAAATATAGTGGCACAAAAGGAAAAACGCTTAACGGTTGAAGAGTAATTATTGCCAACTTGTTGCAAATATGACAAATGGCCTGTCGCTACCGGATACACAAGAGCCATTTGATTGATGTGCTGATGTTTGGACAACTTTTGCAGGGGCTTCTCTTCTGATTTTTTTAATCAAAACATAAAGTGTCAGTTAAAACTTCTTGTTGCCACAAATCCTTATGATTTCTGAAATCTGTAGGTGTTATCTGCAGGCTGACAGTCTGACACATGTTGATAGAAACCATTCTCTTTAGCTGGTAGACATATCATTCTTTCAATACCCATAGCATGTTGAATTTTATGAGTGGGCAGTTCACCTAAAGCTTAAAATTTTAGGGAAATTTTGATGAAGTAACCGAGTAACCATGATTTATACCCAATACAAAAATGAGAAAAACAAACAACTGTTTCTGAAGGGTTCTTTTAGAGCTAACATTTTCATTTCATAGTAATTCAACAAAGCAATGCTTGTTACTGAACTTTTCTGCAGTTCACAGTTATTAACTACTCCATCCATTCCAAATTATAAGTCGCTTTGACTTTTTGGTACATCCGTTTTTGCTATGTATCTAAATAAATAATATGTCTAGATACATAGCAAAATAGATGAACCAAAAAAGTCAAAGTAACTTATAATTTGGAACAGAGGGAGTACAGTAGAACAGTGAGAGAAAATAAGAGAATTTCGTATTGCACACAAGTTTTTTTTATATAGAGTTAAAAGAGAAAGTCAATAAGGTCGACGATTACAAAAGAATGACCACATGTGCAGGTAGCTGGTAGATAATCCACCCATACAGAGACAACCAATATAACATGTGCACTTCAATCAAACTAACACATAAACCGAACAAAAACACTTGCACCAAATCAATTACGAAGGATGGCCTCCGCTGAGATTACTTACAGATCAAAATCCTGACATTGGTGCTATTAACCAGCACCATCAGTTTTGCACAATCCTCTGAAAATACAAAAAAAGAATGATAAATACTTTGATCAGATCAATCTCCTAGGGATTAATTATACCTCCCTGTAAGACAGCAATGGAGGGAGAGAATCACCGCAACTGTATTACTCACATCAAGGGGTTACATATAGGCCAAGTCACGCATGATTACATGCAGATCCTACAAAGAAGGAGAGGTGGAAGAGTGACTGGCCGTTATACAAGAATGAAAGGATCAGAGCTAATCTAGCTATCCTATACATGTCTGTTTACACCCCCCCCCCCCCCGCAGTTTGAGCATCGGTTGTCCGAATACACAAGCTGGACTTGAACTCTGTAAACAAAGGTGTAGGCAAGCCCTTGGTCATGATGTCAGCTATCTGATGCCGAGTTGGAATTTGAAGAACTCTGAACTGTCCAAGTGCTACCCTTTCTCTGACAAAGTGTATGTCCAGTTCAACATGCTTCGTTCGTCGATGATGGACTGGGTTTTGTGATAGATACACAGCTGATATGTTGTCACAGAATATGACAGTTGCCTTCCCAACTGGAACATGGAGTTCTTGCAGCAAATTGCGTAACCAGCAGCATTCTGCAGCAGCATTTGCAACAGCCCTGTATTCAGCTTCGGCACTTGATCTGGATATTGTTGGTTGCCTCTTCGATGACCATGAAATCAGCGACTCTCCAAGGAAAATGCAGTATCCGGATGTAGACCGTCTGGTGTCTGGGCATCCTGCCCAATCGGCATCAGAGTATGCCTTCAGTTCTGTCGAAGGTGATGCTGAGATGAACATGCCATCGTGGATGGTGCCTCGCAAGTACCGTAGTATGCGCTTCACAAGGTTCCAGTGACTAGATCGAGGACAGTGCATATACAAGCACGCTTGATTGACTGCATAAGCTATATCAGGGCGAGTAAGAGTTAAATATTGCAAGGCACCTGTGATACTCTGGTAGAATGTGGCGTCTATGGATTCATCACCATCAGTGGCGGACAGTTTCTGCTTGGCATCAACCGGGGTTGAGGCTGGTTTGCAGTTTGCCATGCCAGCCCGTTCCAAGACGTCCTCTGCGTACTGAGCCTGTGATAGAGAGAAGTCGGAGGTATTTCGATGAACCTGAACACCGAGGAAGAAGCGTAGATCACCCAGGTCCTTGATTGCGAACTCCCGACAGAGATCCTGAACTGTGCGCTGAAGGAGTGGCGTGGAGGATGCAGTCAAGATGATGTCATCCACATATACCAAGAGGTATGCCATGTCTCCGCCATGCTTGCAGACAAATAGTGAGCAGTCAGACCCAGTGGAGGTGAATCCGATGGAACGGAGGTAGTTTCCAAGTCGCTGAAACCAGGCCCGTGGTGCTTGCTTGAGTCCGTATAGGGACTTGACAAGAAGACAAACATGATCAGGCTGAAGCTTGTCGACGAACCCTGCTGGCTGATGACAGTACACACGCTCAGCCTGGTCTCCATGGAGAAATGCGTTCTTGACATCAAGTTGGTGCATTGGCCACTGCCTCATGGCAGCGAGATGGAGCACCGTGCGGATGGTGGACGGCTTGACCACCGGCGAGAAGGTCTGGTGAAAGTCAATGCCAGGGCATTGCGAGAACCCACGAACGACCCACTGAACCTTGCGCCGTTCCAGCGTTCCGTCAGGATTGAGCTTGTTTCTGAAGATCCACTTGCCGGAGATGAGTATCAGTCGACCATTAACTTTCCTTTCTTCCGCTGCTCCAACCTCCTCGCCGTCGGCCATGTCCAGCCCCACGGGTTCCGTCTCCTCCAACCCTTTTGCTAATAGCCACGAGCCATCTCCACCTCCAGTCAATAGCCTCGTCCTCCTCAACATTCACAGCCATGTCCCGGTGAAACTTTCCACCACCGATGACAGCTTCCGTCAGTGGCGCAGCCACTTCAGCCTCACGGTTCAGAAGTTTGGGCTCCTGAATCACATCGACAGCACCGTGGATGCTGCTGCCATGGTTGATGAAGCTGAGTGGATCCAGATCAATGCCTGCATCGTGTCGTGTCTCTACGCCACGGTGTCCACGGACATCTGGAACGACGTCTTCCGGCTGAACCACACCGCCTACACTGCTTGGACTGCCATCACCGGCATCTTCCTCGACAACAACCTACAACGTGCTGTGTATCTCCAATAGGAGTTTCACAGCCTGTTTCAGGGTGTCCATCAGTGAGTACTGCGGCCGCCTCAAACGCCTCGCCGACTCGCTCTTCGACTGCGGTGCTGCCGTCTCAGACCAGGCGCTTGTTATCAACACACTGCGAGGGTTGAACAACAAATTCAGTCAAGCCATCGCAGTGCTGACCACGATGAAGCCGCCGCCCACGTTCCTCTCCACCAGGTCCTACCTGCTGCAGGAGGAGATGCGCATCAAACACTCCCTCCAGATGGAAGCCCAGACGGCTCTCATCGCTGTTGCTACCACCGCTTCCTCCATTGGTGGTCCCAAGGCGGCCTCGACACCTACCGCGCCCTCGCCTCAGCCCGCCACGCCGTCTGGTGGTGGTGGTGACCGCCGCAAGAAGCGCAAGGCAGACAATCGCAATCGTCAGGGCGCGCCACCGGCCTCGTCATCCACTACAGCGAACGCCCCGCCGCTGCCCCAGTGGACGTCATAGTACAACCCATGGCGTCCTGTGTTTCGCCCAGCTGCGGCGTCCCCGACAGCCTTTGACGGCGATGGCTGCTCCACCTCAACAACAAGATCCGAACTCCATCCCGCCCAACCTGTACATGGCGCTCAACAACATGTCCCTGAACACCCCAGGCGGCGGCGGCGGCGACTGGTTTCTTGACACGGGAGCAACCTCGCACATGGCGTCGCACCCTGGTATTCTTTCTTCTCGCTCAACACACACTGTTCCTCGTCACATTGTTGTCGGCAACGGCAATCAGTTAACTTCTACGTGCACAGGCAATTCCATCATTCCTACTTCTTCTTCCCCTTTGCAACTGCACAATATCTTAATTGCTCCACAGTTAGTGAAGAATCTAATCTCTGTTCGTGCTCTAACTCGTGACAACTCTGTATCTGTTGAATTTGATCCCTGGGGGTTCACTATCAAGGATCTGCGAACCAAGATGGCTATCCTCCGATGTGATTCTTCAGGCGAGCTCTACCCCATGCGCCAAACTGCAATCAGCTCTGATACCATGTAAGACAACAATGGAGGGAGAGAATCACCGCAACTGTATTACTCACATCAAGGGGTTACATATAGGCCAAGTCACGCATGATTACATGCAGATCCTACAAAGGAGAGGTGGAAGAGTGACTGGCCATTACACAAGAATGAAAGGATCAGAGCTAATCTAGCTATCCTATACATGTCTGTTTACACTCCCAAGACGATTGGCATCGTATCTGACTCTGAAAGGGGACGATCGGCCGCCGTGGCCCATGGCCATGGTCGACTGCGTGAGCGACGTGAATCGCGCCGGCTTTGTGCTTCTAGGTTCTGGCTGAAACGAAACGTGGGGGCTGGGAAGGGTGGCGGCGGGGCGGAGAGAGACGATCTGGGCGAGTTTATTTATGGTTTTTTTAACGGAGCGATTAATAGTCCGACCCAAATTAGGGGGTCGTTTTGCAAATATTAGGATACGGTTAGCAAACGACCTAAAATAGCGTTCTACTATAAAATATCCTGATCGCAATAAATAATCACGATCCGAATCAGAAGCCTACTTTGAAAATAGACGCAACATGGCTGAAGACTATCATCCATTCAGAAATTTGGCAATTACAGTTTCCAGAAGGAACAAAAAAAAAAGGAGCGAATCAGGCAGCGCCATACTAATATTTGCAAGGTATAGTATGCTTTAAGTTCTGTATCACCCACACAAATTGATGGTTAATGTTTTTACAGGAACCACAACCACTAGAAAAAGTTAGCACTACGATTCTACTAGCTTGTCAAAGAGTCAAAGTTCGCATCACATCATTATTTAATTTGTTCAGGAAGCTTGTCATGAACATTGGCCCCTATCGCTTGTCTTATAATCCGTACTTTTCAGTCTATTTTTTCAGTCGAAACAATGTTTTTTCTCACAATAAATCAGCGAACAGTACTTTCAGCCATAGTTTTTCAGCGAAGCGAACGGACTCATTATCAGATCTTTCCCGTCTAAAGGCCCAAAGTGTCTCCTGCATTCCTTATTCTCTCATGAAAACAAATTAAATACAAGCATATACTCACATTTAACATGAATTCACAAACACATGGACATCACAGGGATTGACTACTAATTTGCCTTTGGGCCTTGCTAAGACCTGAGTAGCAATTATCACATATTACCTCCGAAGAGGTAATAGGATATATAAAAAAATTATCTTCGTATTATATATCGTACATGCATGCATGATCTAACTTTCCTAACATATCTCAAGTTTTTAATAACATGGACATGGACACACACATGTATAGCGGTGGGACACACAGTGTAACACCCCGGGTGTTATAGTGCTAATTAATCTGCCATGTCATCATAATGCATTGCAAAGCATCCCTGTTAGGTTAACTTTGTTATGCATCAACTAAAACAAGTTTACTTATCTAGGTTGAATGTGTTTCTCAGTGGTGTGCTCCGAACCCGAAAACCCTAATTTCGAATGCCACCGCAAATGCTTAGTCCATGCCCTGCGTAATTTGAGGTGTGTGACCGTGTTGCACACTAGTGTCAAGTGTAGGGTATGAGCTCAAGTACAACATCTAAAATGAAGCTCCAAATTTGAGTTTGAATTGAAATCCCAAAACTTGTCACGAGTTTTCCGATTCGAATTCGAATTCAAATCTGGGGAGAACAACAACAACAACAACATAGCCTTTTGTCCCAAGCAAGTTGGAGAAATGAAAAAGAATTTCAAAAGCTAAATTGGTCAACCAAGAGTTGCATTTGGTCAACCATGTCATGTTGGTCCAAATGATGCCCTTGGGTGAGGTTTTGATCACTAAGTAATTACAAAACAAAGTAGCAACAAATTCCAATCTAAAATTCCTCCGAAAACCCTAAATTTCAAAACCCTGTTTTACCCCTTTTGAAATAATTCAAAATCTAAGCCAAATTTGGGAAAAATTTCAAAACCAAGTTTGTAGAACTTTTCAAGGGCTACAACTTTGGTGTTTTAAGTTTTCAAAGTTTTAGTGTAAAATGTGGAGTAATTTTGAAAATAAACAAATTTCAGTTTTAATTCATTTTTGTCCCCAAACTAAGATTTCAAAATGGAGGCAGAAGTTGAAAAAATTTTGAACATAAAAGTTGTAGGTCTGGTCAAGATATACAACTTTGATGTTTTGAGATTTTGAAGTTTCAATATAAAATCAAAAGTAATTTCTAAATTACCAAATCTGAAAAATGTGTCCCTTTTTGAATTTAAATTCAAATTTCAAAATCCAGTGAGAATTTGAAAAAGTGTTCAATACAAAACTGGTAGAGCTTGAAATTCTAAAGATTTCATACATTGAAAGTTTTTCAAGTTGCTATACAAATTTGAAAGTAATTTGAAAAATCAGTTTGAATTTCAGAGTTTGGGGGGGAGCTACAGTGCAACGCCAATGAACGTCGGCCACCGGCCGGTATGGGCGTCGGCCGACCACCGCCGTGGCCTTCCATGGCCTTCTCGCACGCGCCTGGATCGCCAACGCGACGACGTAGCAGTGCCGCTCTGTAGCCGCGACCGCCTGCTATAAATACTGAACGTTCACCGTGACCTTGTTCGTTTTCGCCACCGCCGCCACCGCAGCTCCGCCGCTCGCCGCTGCCGCCACCAAGCCGTCTCCGGCCATGCCAACCGCACCATTAGCTCCGCCTCGGCCTCGCGCACCTCGTGGACCACCGGAGTTCACCGTTCTCGCATCCGAACCCCCGCACCGCCTGTTCCCGTGCTCAACTCCGGCGACCGCCCGCCATCCTCGCCTTTCTGTGGCCAGGCCACTCCAGTTGCTCCCCGTCGCCACCGTGAACTCCACTGCAACCGCGGTGAGCCGCTGATGCTTCCCAACCCTTCAATTTAGTCTCTACCGCTTTGTAGGCGCCGGTGTGCTGCTCCCGTGACCACCGTGTCGCCATCGCCGTCGCTCGCTGGTCGCTAGGGCTCGAGCTACGGTGCTACTTAGCAAAACGGAGTCGTGGGGTGGTGTAGAAGGTGTTGGTAGGGTCGGTTAGTCGACCAAAGTGCCGGTCACCGGCCGGCCACCGTGGGGGAGCGAGTGAGCACGCGGGAGAGCGAGAGAGCTCGTTAGTAACTTATTAGGTCACTACCCTTTGGTGATCTTTGGCACCTTAATTTCATGTTTGAGCTCGTTAGTAACTTATTAGGTTAAAAGCTGGTATCGCTGGAATCGTCGCTACTAGTTAGTAGGTTCACTGTTTGCGACTGTACCGTGAAGGGAAGTTGTACTCAAGTTGTAACTCGTAGCATGTTATCATCGAGCATCCTGTTTATCATCGAGCATCATGTTAAAGCATGTTATGTAATCGTGTAGTCTCCGCTTTCGAAGAAGCCGAAGCCGTCGAGCCAGTTTCCGGAGAAGAACGATCGTCGGTGGGTTTCGGACCTGACGTTGGAGTCCTCGAGTCTGAGTCAGTCGTCGTGTCCGAGCAAGGCAAGCCCCAGTGCATTTAAACCCTACCTTGAATTTTACAAATATTTTATTATTTATATTATGGTTTACTGCATTAAGTAATTAGGAGTTGAGTGATAACCAAATTGCTGCGTTATCATCCTTGATTATTGCGATATTAACCTTGATACCTGTTTTACGGAAAATGCGTAGTATGCTTCGCTATGCTTAGAAGTTAAGCTTTTAAATGCAATGTTTACATAGCCATGACGGCATACTTAATGAATACTTAATGAATATTGAAATATGAGAATAAACCTGTTGTAAGATCGGGCGGGTGGTTTGGCCACTGCTAACATGCATTGGGAAAGGAGTCTCAATGTAGTGTTTCCTCCTTGTCAGTTAAGGTCCGTTCGTTGTAAGCCTGTTGTGTTCAAGACTTTGCAACTAGCCTCATGCCTTGGGTAAGCCCAAAATGTTGGTGATTCCATTACGAGAACGTCTAACCTCGCACTAGGAGTGGAGAGATGGCGGGAGTAGCGTGTACCCTCGGGGCTAGAATCGGGCCGGGTTCGAGGAGTACTGTACTCTCGGGTGGCGATGGACACGTTCTGGTTTTGGGAGATCTAAATGAGGGTTGATATATGCAGATTCGGTTCTACATATGTCGTGATGTTAGAGATCCCCAGCTGGGTATAATCGGTTCGAATCATCGTTGCTCCTCGGTTATGGAGACTTGATCACCTGACTTGCATCGTAGTTAAGAACCGGAATGAAAGAAAGAATGAGAAAGGATTTGATGATAATTACTTTGATCTAGATTAGGATCACCTAGAGTTGGTTAATGAACCATCAATGGTAAAAGTAAAATGTTGAAGATAAGGACTTACCTTAGTAAGCTTTTCCGCAAAAGAAAATTTTGATTCGGGATTACCCGTACCTTGATTCCCTAAAGCTAGCATGCCCTTGGAGTCTTTGTCTTAGTCGGGTAAGTCTTGTTGAGTACTCTCGTACTCAGGGTTTGTTGAACCCCTTGTTGCAGGTGCGGTTCATGAACAAGTCTGCTTCGAGCCTTGTTGCATGACCGTCGTGGTTGAAGACAGTGACGACGAGTAGACTGTGTGGCCTTTGGGCAAGGCATCTCGCTTGTGTGATGTAATAAAGTTACTACCGATACTTCTCTACTACTGGTTTGTAATAATGTTACATAAGATTTGAAGTTTGAAAACTGGTTTGTAACCTATATTATTGTAAGACTTCCGCTACTTTACTCTGTATGAATATTTTGAATAAACTGTTGTAATATTGCAATACTCCTGTGATTGGATCCTGTTCGGAGGAAAGCAGGCCTTTTAAGTTATGGTGAACATAAGTACGACTGTCAGAGGTCATTATGGCAATGACGTGTACTTGTGGGCCATCATAATTAGGAGGTTCTGTGATAGCTGGTACCAGAGCATAATCACTCGAGTTATTATAGTATTACTTTGCAAAACTTCAAAATGATTTGGGTCAAACAAACTTAATATTGATATTTTGGTCCAAATTGCTTTTGCTTATCTTAATCTATTCTATAGATTCCTTAGCTCATATTTGAAAGCTTCGTAGTGAAGTATCATATATAGTGCCCTATGTTATAAAGATTGCATGTGTTACTTAATCTTTCTGTTAGATCGTAAGTACGATGCATGCATCATGTTTAATTAACCTGCTTAAGTTACCTTCCCTTTTAAAGTGGTTTGGGTTAAGTAAGGTTCAATCCTATTCATGCTAACCTTCAGATCCTCCTATCTGTTCTCATCGTCCTAATTGTATCTTGCTTTAGGATGGCACGTGTGAAGACGACTCCTCGCAAGAAAACGGGTCCGCAAGGAGTGCCGCGTCATCAGTTGGCCACCAGAGTTGATGGAGCAAGCAGTAGCCGCAATCCGAATCCGGATTCGGAATCAGAGGTTGCAAGGCTTACATCAGAAGTGGAGCGACTGAAGCGCAACATGCGTTTTTGGAAACAGTTCCAGAACGAGTCTCTGGAAAAGGAGACAGAAGCCAGGGCTCGTGTTCGTGAGTTGGAGCTTTATGCGACACACCTGGAGCAGTACAACACAGTTCTGCATGAGGAAGTCCATAGGCTACATGATCTGATGAATCCCAATCATCAGCCCCAGGCAGTAGAAGATGATGTCGGTGCCGTGGTTGTTCCTGGTGGAGAGGACAATGAAGAAGATCCGGAAGAAGATGAACCCATGATGGAAAGTGGGGATGATGCAAGTCATGTCACTGGTGCAAGTGCTCCGGAGGTTGAGGATGGAGTGATCGTGATCAGTGATGATGATGAGGAGTGAAGTGTTGACATGGATGGCTATGTAATATAGTAGTCTTTCCTGCTTTCTAAGAACCTTAGTGGGTAGTGTCTTGCTTGTGAGCAAGTTTGTAATGAAATAATGTAAGATAAGTTTGTATGTATACAAGTTCTGTCCTAACTGCTTTTTAATTCAATAAAGCGATGTAAATAAACATGATTTGTGTACAACAGATGGATGGTACTAGAACTTCCTAGGAAGGGGATAATACTCTGAATCCCCCACCGTTTCCACCCACCTTGGCAGAAGCTATTGCCGCACTGGTTAATGCCACTACCCTGTTGGCTCAGAATCAGAATCAGAATCAGAATGGGAATCAGGGTCGTCGAGGCCGTAACAATGGAGGGGAAACCACTTATGTGGATTTCACCGATACCCGTCCACCAGTATTTTCAAAGGCAGATGAGCCGCTAGAGGCGGATGACTGGCTCCGTACTATGGAGTAGAAGTTCGAACTTTTACAGTGCACAGAGCACCAGAAGCCCGTGTTTGCAGCACAACAACTCAGATGTGCCGTAGGGGCGTGGTGGGCGAATCTGGTCGCCGCACGGCCTGCTGGCCACCGTGTCACTTGGCAGGAGTTTCGTGAAGCCTTCAGAGCACATTATATCCCAGATGGTGTCATGGCCATGAAACTAGAAGAGTTTCTCTCGCTGAAGCAAGGGAACCAGACAGTTCTACAGTATGTGGGTAAATTCAATCATCTGTCCCAATATGCAGCGGAATATGTGAACACCGATGCAAAGAAGAAGAGTTGTTTCATGAGAGGTTTGAGTACCAGAATCCAGGAAGCATTGGTTACCTGCTATAATGCCACTTACCATGAGATATTCAATGTGGCTATTGCGTCAGAAGAGAAGTCCCAACTGCACAAAGAGTCGAAGAAAAAGAAGCCAGTGTTTTCTAGCCCGTCTGGCGGCATTAAGAAGCGCCAGAAGTTTGTTTATCACCCTCAGAATCATTTTCGCCCAACTTATCGTCCACCGCAATACCAAGCTCAGCCGCAGACGTTTTTCCGTCCTGCCGCAATCCCGCAATATCCACAGCAGCCGAATGCCCCTGGTATTCAAAACCAGACTCCAGTAACCCATAACTTTCCCTGTTACAATTGTGGGAAGCCAGGTCACTTTTCCAAGGACTGCTCGTATCCAAGGCAGTACAATCCCAATTATCCCAGAGCTCCCGTACCACAACAGCAACAACCTCAGAGCAAGAATAATAATCTGAATGTTCAGAAGGGTAAGGGTGAGAAGAAGAAGACCGGACGTGTATTCTACACTCAAGCAAGTGCAATCCCAGAGGGAGAACCTGTTATGATGGGTATGTTCCCTGTTGCTAATCATCCAGCAGTACTGTTATTTGATTCAGGTGCATCGCATACATTCATAAATCGCACCTTTGTTGTTAAGCATGACATTCCAATTATGGGAACACAAGAAGATTTCTTTATCCAGTCGCCCGGGGGACGACTGTGTACTAAGGAGATGGTACGTGACGTACCTATAGAACTAGGTGGGCATATATTCCCTACCTCAATGATAATATTACAGAAATAGGATATAGATGTAATCCTGGGTATGAATTAGATGTACCAAAGAGGAGCCCTTATAGATGCACTGCATAGAACTATAAGGTTGAACCTGTCAGATAATAAATCTCATCTTCTTATCCAACTTCCTATCCCAAAGAGAATAGTTGAAAGGATATGTGCAACTTCAGTACAGGAGATTTGTGATATACCGGTAGTCTGTGAATTTCCAGATGTGTTTCCAGATGATCTACCAGGTCTGCCACCGGACAGAGATGTAGAGTTTGTGATTGAGTTAAAACCAGGTACTGCCCCAATATCCCGGAGAGCTTACAGAATGCCACCCAATGAATTGGCAGAACTCAAGGATCAATTGCAAGAGTTACGTGACAAAGGTTTTATCAGACCCAGTTCCTCACCATGGGGATGTCCAGCTCTTTTTGTCAAGAAGAAAGATCAGACTTTAAGGATGTGTGTTGATTATCGACCGCTGAATGAAGTAACCATTAAGAATAAATATCTGTTGCCTCACATTGATCTACTCTTTGATCAGCTTGCGGGGGCAAAGGTATTTTCAAAGATCGATCTTCGATCAGGGTACCATCAAATCAAGATTCAACCTGAAGATATCCCAAAGACTGCATTCACCACCAGATATAGACTGTATGAGTACCTAGTTATGTCTTTTGGTCTCACTAATGCACCAGCACATTTCATGTATCTGATGAACTCAGTTTTCATGCCGGAGCTTGACAAGTTTGTGGTTGTGTTTATTGATGATATTCTGGTATACTCCAAAAGTGAAGAAGAGCATGTTGAGCATCTCAGAGTTGTTCTGACTCGTCTGAGAGATCATCAACTGTATGCCAAGTTCAGTAAATGTGAGTTTTGGTTAAGAGAAGTGCAATTCTTAGGACATGTGTTGTCAGCCGAAGGAGTAGCAGTAGATCCTGGCAAAGTGGAAGATATTCTGAATTGGAAACCACCAATCTCAGTTCACGAAGTCTGAAGTTTTCTGGGAATGGCGGGTTATTACCATCGATTCATACCTGACTTTTCAAAGGTAGCCAAGCCAATTACAGAGTTGTTGAAGAATCAAACTAAGTTCATATGGTCTCCAGAGTGTGAGAAAGCTTTTAGAATTCTAAAGAAGTCCTTGACAACTGCTCCAGCTTTGGCACAGCCAGATATAGAAAAGCCATTTGATGTTTATTGTGATGCCTCGGGTATTGGCCTTGGTTGTGTACTGATGCAAGAAGGCAGAGTAATTGCTTATGCCTCGAGACAGTTGAAGCGCCATGAAGAGCATTATCCGACACATGATCTTGAACTAGCAGCTGTGGTTCATGCATTGAAAATCTGGCGTCATTACTTGTTAGGTAATACTTGCCACATGTATACAGATCACAAGAGCTTGAAGTATATCTTTACTCAGTCAAAATTGAATATGAGGCAAAGAAGGTGGCTTGAGTTAATAAAGGACTATGATATAGAAGTACACTATCACCCTAGAAAAGCGAATGTTGTTGCTGATGCACTCAGTAGAAAGAATCATTGCAATTGCATGACTGTGAAGCCAATAGATTACAGTTTATGTTATGAATTGGAAAAGTTGAATATTGAAATAATTCAACCAGGTCAGTTGACTAATGTCACAGTAGAATCAATAATCAAAGATCAGATTGTGTCTGCTTAGAGAAAGAATTCCAGAGTAGCTCACATCAAAGAAAAAGTTAGAACTGGTCAACAGACAGATTTCAGTATGGATGATGCAGATGTGTTATGGTTTAAGAACCGGCTAGTGATCCCAAAGGTTCTAGAGTTACGTCAGCTCATTCTTGATGAAGCACATAGCATAAGGTTTTCTATTCATCCAGGAAGTAATAAGATGTATCAAGATTTGAAACAGAGATTCTGGTGGACCAAAATGAAAATTAAGATCGCCAAGTATGTTGCCTGATGCGACACTTGTTGTAAAGTGAAGGCAGTACACTTGAAGTCGGCAGGAATGTTACAACCCTTGCCCATTCCATCCTGGAAATGGGAAGATATCAGTATGGATTTCATTACCGGGTTACCCAAGACCTCAAGAGGCTTTGATTCAATTTGGGTCAATGTGGACTGACTGACAAAGTCATCTCATTTTATTCCAGTTAAGGTGGACTATTCTGCTATAACTTATGCAAGAATTTATATTGCCCGAATCCTGAGTCTTCATGGGGTACCAAAGACCATTGTATCAGATAGAGGTACGCAGTTTGTCAACAAATTTTGGAGACACCTACATGAGTCCCTGGGTACAAAACTTTTGCACAGTACCGCTTATCATCCACAAACAAGTGGTCAGACTGAAAGGGTCAATCAAATTCTAGAAGACATGTTAAGGTCATGTGCACTTAATTATTCAGACACTTGGGACGAGTGGTTACCTTTAGCAGAATTCTCCTATAATAATAGTTATCAAGAGAGTATCAAAATGGCACCGTTTGAAGCATTGTATGGCCGCAGGTGCAGAACTCCATTGAATTGGTCAGAACCGGGAGAAAGATGGTTTTTCGGTGTTGATCTTGTGAAACAAATAGAAGAAAAAGTTAGGCAGATCCAGAATAATTTAAAAGTGGCTCAGTCTAGACAAAAGAGTTATGCTGATAAAAGGCGTAGACCTTTGGTATTCCAAGTAGGGGATTATGTTTATTTGAAAGTATCACCCATGAAAGGAGTTAGCAGATTTGGAGTCAAAGGCAAACTCGCACCACGTTATATTGGTCCTTTTCAAATCATTCAACAATGTGGAAAGGTGGCATATAAGTTAAAGTTGCCTGAACAACTGTCAGCCGTGCACAATGTATTTCATGTATCACAAATGAAGAAGTGTCTACAAGTACATGATCAAGTGGTTGATGTTGAGGGAGTTGAACTTGAACCGGATTTGACATATTCTGAACATCCTGTCCGACTTTTGGATCAAAAAGATCGTGTTACCCGCAGTAGAACAACCAAATGGTACAGAATACAGTGGACTCAACATTCAGAAGAGGAAGCTACCTGGGAATCGGAGGATTAGCTGTTGGAGAATTTCCCGGAGTTCTTTGCTTCTATCTAGGTTGCAATTTCTTCTTTAAACTGTAACCTATCTTTTTAAAATCTTTGTAATGCAGAAAACCCCTACCTGTTTTGTAGACAAGTCTTGAACGTGTTTGCTTGACACGTTTCCTTTTCCATTACTTAACTCAAGGCTTTAAATCTCGGGACGAGATTTCTTTAAGGGGGAAGGGCTGTAACACCCCGGGTGTTATAGTGCTAATTAATCTGCCATGTCATCATAATGCATTGCAAAGCATCCCTGTTAGGTTAACTTTGTTATGCATCAACTAAAACAAGTTTACTTATCTAGGTTGAATGTGTTTCTCAGTGGTGTGCTCCGAACCCGAAAACCCTAATTTCGAATGCCACCGTAAATGCTTAGTCCATGCCCTGCGTAATTTGAGGTGTGTGACCGTGTTGCACACTAGTGTCAAGTGTAGGGTATGAGCTCAAGTACAACATCTAAAATGAAGCTCCAAATTTGAGTTTGAATTGGAGTCCCAAAACTTGTCACGAGTTTTTCGATTCGAATTCGAATTCAAATCTGGGGAGAAATGAAAAAGAATTTCAAAAGCTAAATTGGTCAACCAAGAGTTGCATTTGGTCAACCATGTCATGTTGGTCCAAATGATGCCCTTGGGTGAGGTTTTGATCACTAAGTAATTACAAAACAAAGTAGCAACAAATTCCAATCTAAAATTCCTCCGAAAACCCTAAATTTCAAAACCCTATTTTACCCCTTTTGAAATAATTCAAAATCTAAGCCAAATTTGGGAAAAATTTCAAAACCAAGTTTGTAGAACTTTTCAAGGGCTACAACTTTGGTGTTTTGAGTTTTCAAAGTTTTAGTGTAAAATGTGGAGTAATTTTGAAAATAAACAAATTTTAGTTTTAATTCATTTTTGTCCCCAAACTAAGATTTCAAAATGGAGGCAGAAGTTGAAAAAATTTTGAACATAAAAGCTGTAGGTCTGGTCAAGATATACAACTTTGATGTTTTGAGATTTTGAAGTTTCAATATAAAATCAAAAGTAATTTCTAAATTACCAAATCTGAAAAATGTGTCCCTTTTTGAATTTAAATTCAAATTTCAAAATCCATTGAGAATTTGAAAAAGTGTTCAATACAAAACTGGTAGAGCTTGAAATTCTAAAGATTTCATACATTGAAAGTTTTTCAAGTTGCTATACAAATTTGAAAGTAATTTGAAAAATCAGTTTGAATTTCAGAGTTTGGGGGGGAGCTACAGTGCAACGCCAATGAACGTCGGCCACCGGCCGGTATGGGCGTCGGCCGACCACCGCCGTGGCCTTCCATGGCCTTCTCGCACGCGCCTGGATCGCCAATGCGACGACGTAGCAGTGCCGCTCTGTAGCCGCGACCGCCTGCTATAAATACCGAACGTTCACCGTGACCTTGTTCGTTTTCGCCACCGCCGCCACCGCAGCTCCGCCGCTCGCCGCTGCCGCCACCAAGCCGTCTCCGGCCATGCCAACCGCACCATTAGCTCCGCCTCGGCCTCGCGCACCTCGTGGACCACCGGAGTTCACCGTTCTCGCATCCGAACCCCCGCACCGCCTGTTCCCGTGCTCAACTCCGGCGACCGCCCGCCATCCTCGCCTTTCTGTGGCCAGGCCACTCCAGCTGCTCCCCGTCGCCACCGTGAACTCCACTGCAACCGTGGTGAGCCGCTGATGCTTCCCAACCCTTCAATTTAGTCTCTACCGCTTTGTAGGCGCCGGCGTGCTGCTCCCGTGACCACCGTGTCGCCATCGCCGTCGCTCGCTGGTCGCTAGGGCTCGAGCTACGGTGCTACTTAGCAAAACGGAGTCGTGGGGTGGTGTAGAAGGTGTTGGTAGGGTCGGTTAGTCGACCAAAGTGCCGGTCACCGGCCGGCCACCGTGGGGGAGCGAGTGAGCACGCGGGAGAGCGAGAGAGCACGCGGGAGAGCGAGAGGGAGACGGAGGTGAGGGATGACAGGCGGGACCGCGCTGTTAGAGAGAGAGGGGGAGGCAGACGCGCGCGGGCGGAGGCAGGCCGCTGCTGGGCCGCGCGGCTGGGTCGAGCGCGCGTGCGGGCACGAACGCGGGCCGTCTAGCTGGGCCGGACCGGAGGGAAGCAGCCCGGTTTGATTTTCCTTTTTGTTTTTCCTTTTTCAAATAAATGAATAGTGTTATTATTTGTTTATTTCACTAAAAATTGTGTAGAGTTCCAAAATTCATGAAAATTTTTGTGTAAGCTTCTCAATGTATAAATTATCTAGGAAAAATATTAAATCATGAATTTGAATACTTTGTGCAGTAGAATTAATTGGTTCCAATAAAGATTAAATGCAACTTCTAGGAATTTTAATAATTATTTTATGTATCCAAAAATTATGAAATTTATTATGACACTGTTATAAATCATTCTTAACCCATATAAAAAGTTTGAGATTATTTAGATAAAGTTTGATCAACTTCTAATTATGCCCTAATTATTTAAATAGAAAATAAATGTTAATTTGAGAACTTTAAGTGTTGTGTGCCCTTTTGATTGAGTGATGTCCTTAGGTCACTACCCTTTGGTGATCTTTGGCACCTTAATTTCATGTTTGAGCTCGTTAGTAACTTATTAGGTTAAAAGCTGGTATCGCTGGAATCGTCGCTACTAGTTAGTAGGTTCACTGTTTGCGACTGTACCGTGAAGGGAAGTTGTACTCAAGTTGTAACTCGTAGCATGTTATCATCGAGCATCCTGTTTATCATCGAGCATCATGTTAAAGCATGTTATGTAATCGTGTAGTCTCCGCTTTCGAAGAAGCCGAAGCCGTCGAGCCAGTTTCCGGAGAAGAACGATCGTCGGTGGGTTTCGGACCTGACGTTGGAGTCCTCGAGTCTGAGTCAGTCGTCGTGTCCGAGCAAGGCAAGCCCCAGTGCATTTAAACCCTACCTTGAATTTTACAAATATTTTATTATTTATATTATGGTTTACTGCATTAAGTAATTAGGAGTTGAGTGATAACCAAATTGCTGCGTTATCATCCTTGATTATTGCGATATTAACCTTGATACCTGTTTTACAGAAAATGCGTAGTATGCTTCGCTATGCTTAGAAGTTAAGCTTTTAAATGCAATGTTTACATAGCCATGACGGCATACTTAATGAATACTTAATGAATATTGAAATATGAGAATAAACCTGTTGTAAGATCGGGCGGGTGGTTTGGCCACTGCTAACATGCATTGGGAAAGGAGTCTCAATGTAGTGTTTCCTCCTTGTCAGTTAAGGTCCGTTCGTTGTAAGCCTGTTGTGTTCAAGACTTTGCAACTAGCCTCATGCCTTGGGTAAGCCCAAAATGTTGGTGATTCCATTACGAGAACGTCTAACCTCGCACTAGGAGTGGAGAGATGGCGGGAGTAGCGTGTACCCTCGGGGCTAGAATCGGGCCGGGTTCGAGGAGTACTGTACTCTCGGGTGGCGATGGACACGTTCTGGTTTTGGGAGATCTAAATGAGGGTTGATATATGCAGATTCGGTTCTACATATGTCGTGATGTTAGAGATCCCCAGCTGGGTATAATCGGTTCGAATCATCGTTGCTCCTCGGTTATGGAGACTTGATCACCTGACTTGCATCGTAGTTAAGAACCGGAATGAAAGAAAGAATGAGAAAGGATTTGATGATAATTACTTTGATCTAGATTAGGATCACCTAGAGTTGGTTAATGAACCATCAATGGTAAAAGTAAAATGTTGAAGATAAGGACTTACCTTAGTAAGCTTTTCCGCAAAAGAAAATTTTGATTCGGGATTACCCGTACCTTGATTCCCTAAAGCTAGCATGCCCTTGGAGTCTTTGTCTTAGTCGGGTAAGTCTTGTTGAGTACTCTCGTACTCAGGGTTTGTTGAACCCCTTGTTGCAGGTGCGGTTCATGAACAAGTCTGCTTCGAGCCTTGTTGCATGACCGTCGTGGTTGAAGACAGTGACGACGAGTAGACTGTGTGGCCTTTGGGCAAGGCATCTCGCTTGTGTGATGTAATAAAGTTACTACCGATACTTCTCTACTACTGGTTTGTAATAATGTTACATAAGATTTGAAGTTTGAAAACTGGTTTGTAACCTATATTATTGTAAGACTTCCGCTACTTTACTCTGTATGAATATTTTGAATAAACTGTTGTAATATTGCAATACTCCTGTGATTGGATCCTGTTCGGAGGAAAGCAGGCCTTTTAAGTTATGGTGAACATAAGTACGACTGTCAGAGGTCATTATGGCAATGACGTGTACTTGTGGGCCATCATAATTAGGAGGTTCTGTGATAGCTGGTACCAGAGCATAATCACTCGAGTTATTATAGTATTACTTTGCAAAACTTCAAAATGATTTGGGTCAAACAAACTTAATATTGATATTTTGGTCCAAATTGCTTTTGCTTATCTTAATCTATTCTATAGATTCCTTAGCTCATATTTGAAAGCTTCGTAGTGAAGTATCATATATAGTGCCCTATGTTATAAAGATTGCATGTGTTACTTAATCTTTCTGTTAGATCGTAAGTACGATGCATGCATCATGTTTAATTAACCTGCTTAAGTTACCTTCCCTTTTAAAGTGGTTTGGGTTAAGTAAGGTTCAATCCTATTCATGCTAACCTTCAGATCCTCCTATCTGTTCTCATCGTCCTAATTGTATCTTGCTTTAGGATGGCACGTGTGAAGACGACTCCTCGCAAGAAAACGGGTCCGCAAGGAGTGCCGCGTCATCAGTTGGCCACCAGAGTTGATGGAGCAAGCAGTAGCCGCAATCCGAATCCGGATTCGGAATCAGAGGTTGCAAGGCTTACATCAGAAGTGGAGCGACTGAAGCGCAACATGCGTTTTTGGAAACAGTTCCAGAACGAGTCTCTGGAAAAGGAGACAGAAGCCAGGGCTCGTGTTCGTGAGTTGGAGCTTTATGCGACACACCTGGAGCAGTACAACACAGTTCTGCATGAGGAAGTCCATAGGCTACATGATCTGATGAATCCCAATCATCAGCCCCAGGCAGTAGAAGATGATGTCGGTGCCGTGGTTGTTCCTGGTGGAGAGGACAATGAAGAAGATCCGGAAGAAGATGAACCCATGATGGAAAGTGGGGATGATGCAAGTCATGTCACTGGTGCAAGTGCTCCGGAGGTTGAGGATGGAGTGATCGTGATCAGTGATGATGATGAGGAGTGAAGTGTTGACATGGATGGCTATGTAATATAGTAGTCTTTCCTGCTTTCTAAGAACCTTAGTGGGTAGTGTCTTGCTTGTGAGCAAGTTTGTAATGAAATAATGTAAGATAAGTTTGTATGTATACAAGTTCTGTCCTAACTGCTTTTTAATTCAATAAAGCGATGTAAATAAACATGATTTGTGTACAACAGATGGATGGTACTAGAACTTCCTAGGAAGGGGATAATACTCTGAATCCCCCACCGTTTCCACCCACCTTGGCAGAAGCTATTGCCGCACTGGTTAATGCCACTACCCTGTTGGCTCAGAATCAGAATCAGAATCAGAATGGGAATCAGGGTCGTCGAGGCCGTAACAATGGAGGGGAAACCACTTATGTGGATTTCACCGATACCCGTCCACCAGTATTTTCAAAGGCAGATGAGCCGCTAGAGGCGGATGACTGGCTCCGTACTATGGAGTAGAAGTTCGAACTTTTACAGTGCACAGAGCACCAGAAGCCCGTGTTTGCAGCACAACAACTCAGATGTGCCGTAGGGGCGTGGTGGGCGAATCTGGTCGCCGCACGGCCTGCTGGCCACCGTGTCACTTGGCAGGAGTTTCGTGAAGCCTTCAGAGCACATTATATCCCAGATGGTGTCATGGCCATGAAACTAGAAGAGTTTCTCTCGCTGAAGCAAGGGAACCAGACAGTTCTACAGTATGTGGGTAAATTCAATCATCTGTCCCAATATGCAGCGGAATATGTGAACACCGATGCAAAGAAGAAGAGTTGTTTCATGAGAGGTTTGAGTACCAGAATCCAGGAAGCATTGGTTACCTGCTATAATGCCACTTACCATGAGATATTCAATGTGGCTATTGCGTCAGAAGAGAAGTCCCAACTGCACAAAGAGTCGAAGAAAAAGAAGCCAGTGTTTTCTAGCCCGTCTGGCGGCATTAAGAAGCGCCAGAAGTTTGTTTATCACCCTCAGAATCATTTTCGCCCAACTTATCGTCCACCGCAATACCAAGCTCAGCCGCAGACGTTTTTCCGTCCTGCCGCAATCCCGCAATATCCACAGCAGCCGAATGCCCCTGGTATTCAAAACCAGACTCCAGTAACCCATAACTTTCCCTGTTACAATTGTGGGAAGCCAGGTCACTTTTCCAAGGACTGCTCGTATCCAAGGCAGTACAATCCCAATTATCCCAGAGCTCCCGTACCACAACAGCAACAACCTCAGAGCAAGAATAATAATCTGAATGTTCAGAAGGGTAAGGGTGAGAAGAAGAAGACCGGACGTGTATTCTACACTCAAGCAAGTGCAATCCCAGAGGGAGAACCTGTTATGATGGGTATGTTCCCTGTTGCTAATCATCCAGCAGTACTGTTATTTGATTCAGGTGCATCGCATACATTCATAAATCGCACCTTTGTTGTTAAGCATGACATTCCAATTATGGGAACACAAGAAGATTTCTTTATCCAGTCGCCCGGGGGACGACTGTGTACTAAGGAGATGGTACGTGACGTACCTATAGAACTAGGTGGGCATATATTCCCTACCTCAATGATAATATTACAGAAATAGGATATAGATGTAATCCTGGGTATGAATTAGATGTACCAAAGAGGAGCCCTTATAGATGCACTGCATAGAACTATAAGGTTGAACCTGTCAGATAATAAATCTCATCTTCTTATCCAACTTCCTATCCCAAAGAGAATAGTTGAAAGGATATGTGCAACTTCAGTACAGGAGATTTGTGATATACCGGTAGTCTGTGAATTTCCAGATGTGTTTCCAGATGATCTACCAGGTCTGCCACCGGACAGAGATGTAGAGTTTGTGATTGAGTTAAAACCAGGTACTGCCCCAATATCCCGGAGAGCTTACAGAATGCCACCCAATGAATTGGCAGAACTCAAGGATCAATTGCAAGAGTTACGTGACAAAGGTTTTATCAGACCCAGTTCCTCACCATGGGGATGTCCAGCTCTTTTTGTCAAGAAGAAAGATCAGACTTTAAGGATGTGTGTTGATTATCGACCGCTGAATGAAGTAACCATTAAGAATAAATATCTGTTGCCTCACATTGATCTACTCTTTGATCAGCTTGCGGGGGCAAAGGTATTTTCAAAGATCGATCTTCGATCAGGGTACCATCAAATCAAGATTCAACCTGAAGATATCCCAAAGACTGCATTCACCACCAGATATAGACTGTATGAGTACCTAGTTATGTCTTTTGGTCTCACTAATGCACCAGCACATTTCATGTATCTGATGAACTCAGTTTTCATGCCGGAGCTTGACAAGTTTGTGGTTGTGTTTATTGATGATATTCTGGTATACTCCAAAAGTGAAGAAGAGCATGTTGAGCATCTCAGAGTTGTTCTGACTCGTCTGAGAGATCATCAACTGTATGCCAAGTTCAGTAAATGTGAGTTTTGGTTAAGAGAAGTGCAATTCTTAGGACATGTGTTGTCAGCCGAAGGAGTAGCAGTAGATCCTGGCAAAGTGGAAGATATTCTGAATTGGAAACCACCAATCTCAGTTCACGAAGTCTGAAGTTTTCTGGGAATGGCGGGTTATTACCATCGATTCATACCTGACTTTTCAAAGGTAGCCAAGCCAATTACAGAGTTGTTGAAGAATCAAACTAAGTTCATATGGTCTCCAGAGTGTGAGAAAGCTTTTAGAATTCTAAAGAAGTCCTTGACAACTGCTCCAGCTTTGGCACAGCCAGATATAGAAAAGCCATTTGATGTTTATTGTGATGCCTCGGGTATTGGCCTTGGTTGTGTACTGATGCAAGAAGGCAGAGTAATTGCTTATGCCTCGAGACAGTTGAAGCGCCATGAAGAGCATTATCCGACACATGATCTTGAACTAGCAGCTGTGGTTCATGCATTGAAAATCTGGCGTCATTACTTGTTAGGTAATACTTGCCACATGTATACAGATCACAAGAGCTTGAAGTATATCTTTACTCAGTCAAAATTGAATATGAGGCAAAGAAGGTGGCTTGAGTTAATAAAGGACTATGATATAGAAGTACACTATCACCCTAGAAAAGCGAATGTTGTTGCTGATGCACTCAGTAGAAAGAATCATTGCAATTGCATGACTGTGAAGCCAATAGATTACAGTTTATGTTATGAATTGGAAAAGTTGAATATTGAAATAATTCAACCAGGTCAGTTGACTAATGTCACAGTAGAATCAATAATCAAAGATCAGATTGTGTCTGCTTAGAGAAAGAATTCCAGAGTAGCTCACATCAAAGAAAAAGTTAGAACTGGTCAACAGACAGATTTCAGTATGGATGATGCAGATGTGTTATGGTTTAAGAACCGGCTAGTGATCCCAAAGGTTCTAGAGTTACGTCAGCTCATTCTTGATGAAGCACATAGCATAAGGTTTTCTATTCATCCAGGAAGTAATAAGATGTATCAAGATTTGAAACAGAGATTCTGGTGGACCAAAATGAAAATTAAGATCGCCAAGTATGTTGCCTGATGCGACACTTGTTGTAAAGTGAAGGCAGTACACTTGAAGTCGGCAGGAATGTTACAACCCTTGCCCATTCCATCCTGGAAATGGGAAGATATCAGTATGGATTTCATTACCGGGTTACCCAAGACCTCAAGAGGCTTTGATTCAATTTGGGTCAATGTGGACTGACTGACAAAGTCATCTCATTTTATTCCAGTTAAGGTGGACTATTCTGCTATAACTTATGCAAGAATTTATATTGCCCGAATCCTGAGTCTTCATGGGGTACCAAAGACCATTGTATCAGATAGAGGTACGCAGTTTGTCAACAAATTTTGGAGACACCTACATGAGTCCCTGGGTACAAAACTTTTGCACAGTACCGCTTATCATCCACAAACAAGTGGTCAGACTGAAAGGGTCAATCAAATTCTAGAAGACATGTTAAGGTCATGTGCACTTAATTATTCAGACACTTGGGACGAGTGGTTACCTTTAGCAGAATTCTCCTATAATAATAGTTATCAAGAGAGTATCAAAATGGCACCGTTTGAAGCATTGTATGGCCGCAGGTGCAGAACTCCATTGAATTGGTCAGAACCGGGAGAAAGATGGTTTTTCGGTGTTGATCTTGTGAAACAAATAGAAGAAAAAGTTAGGCAGATCCAGAATAATTTAAAAGTGGCTCAGTCTAGACAAAAGAGTTATGCTGATAAAAGGCGTAGACCTTTGGTATTCCAAGTAGGGGATTATGTTTATTTGAAAGTATCACCCATGAAAGGAGTTAGCAGATTTGGAGTCAAAGGCAAACTCGCACCACGTTATATTGGTCCTTTTCAAATCATTCAACAATGTGGAAAGGTGGCATATAAGTTAAAGTTGCCTGAACAACTGTCAGCCGTGCACAATGTATTTCATGTATCACAAATGAAGAAGTGTCTACAAGTACATGATCAAGTGGTTGATGTTGAGGGAGTTGAACTTGAACCGGATTTGACATATTCTGAACATCCTGTCCGACTTTTGGATCAAAAAGATCGTGTTACCCGCAGTAGAACAACCAAATGGTACAGAATACAGTGGACTCAACATTCAGAAGAGGAAGCTACCTGGGAATCGGAGGATTAGCTGTTGGAGAATTTCCCGGAGTTCTTTGCTTCTATCTAGGTTGCAATTTCTTCTTTAAACTGTAACCTATCTTTTTAAAATCTTTGTAATGCAGAAAACCCCTACCTGTTTTGTAGACAAGTCTTGAACGTGTTTGCTTGACACGTTTCCTTTTCCATTACTTAACTCAAGGCTTTAAATCTCGGGACGAGATTTCTTTAAGGGGGAAGGGCTGTAACACCCCGGGTGTTATAGTGCTAATTAATCTGCCATGTCATCATAATGCATTGCAAAGCATCCCTGTTAGGTTAACTTTGTTATGCATCAACTAAAACAAGTTTACTTATCTAGGTTGAATGTGTTTCTCAGTGGTGTGCTCCGAACCCGAAAACCCTAATTTCGAATGCCACCGTAAATGCTTAGTCCATGCCCTGCGTAATTTGAGGTGTGTGACCGTGTTGCACACTAGTGTCAAGTGTAGGGTATGAGCTCAAGTACAACATCTAAAATGAAGCTCCAAATTTGAGTTTGAATTGGAGTCCCAAAACTTGTCACGAGTTTTTCGATTCGAATTCGAATTCAAATCTGGGGAGAAATGAAAAAGAATTTCAAAAGCTAAATTGGTCAACCAAGAGTTGCATTTGGTCAACCATGTCATGTTGGTCCAAATGATGCCCTTGGGTGAGGTTTTGATCACTAAGTAATTACAAAACAAAGTAGCAACAAATTCCAATCTAAAATTCCTCCGAAAACCCTAAATTTCAAAACCCTATTTTACCCCTTTTGAAATAATTCAAAATCTAAGCCAAATTTGGGAAAAATTTCAAAACCAAGTTTGTAGAACTTTTCAAGGGCTACAACTTTGGTGTTTTGAGTTTTCAAAGTTTTAGTGTAAAATGTGGAGTAATTTTGAAAATAAACAAATTTTAGTTTTAATTCATTTTTGTCCCCAAACTAAGATTTCAAAATGGAGGCAGAAGTTGAAAAAATTTTGAACATAAAAGCTGTAGGTCTGGTCAAGATATACAACTTTGATGTTTTGAGATTTTGAAGTTTCAATATAAAATCAAAAGTAATTTCTAAATTACCAAATCTGAAAAATGTGTCCCTTTTTGAATTTAAATTCAAATTTCAAAATCCATTGAGAATTTGAAAAAGTGTTCAATACAAAACTGGTAGAGCTTGAAATTCTAAAGATTTCATACATTGAAAGTTTTTCAAGTTGCTATACAAATTTGAAAGTAATTTGAAAAATCAGTTTGAATTTCAGAGTTTGGGGGGGAGCTACAGTGCAACGCCAATGAACGTCGGCCACCGGCCGGTATGGGCGTCGGCCGACCACCGCCGTGGCCTTCCATGGCCTTCTCGCACGCGCCTGGATTGCCAATGCGACGACGTAGCAGTGCCGCTCTGTAGCCGCGACCGCCTGCTATAAATACCGAACGTTCACCGTGACCTTGTTCGTTTTCGCCACCGCCGCCACCGCAGCTCCGCCGCTCGCCGCTGCCGCCACCAAGCCGTCTCCGGCCATGCCAACCGCACCATTAGCTCCGCCTCGGCCTCGCGCACCTCGTGGACCACCGGAGTTCACCGTTCTCGCATCCGAACCCCCGCACCGCCTGTTCCCGTGCTCAACTCCGGCGACCGCCCGCCATCCTCGCCTTTCTGTGGCCAGGCCACTCCAGCTGCTCCCCGTCGCCACCGTGAACTCCACTGCAACCGTGGTGAGCCGCTGATGCTTCCCAACCCTTCAATTTAGTCTCTACCGCTTTGTAGGCGCCGGCGTGCTGCTCCCGTGACCACCGTGTCGCCATCGCCGTCGCTCGCTGGTCGCTAGGGCTCGAGCTACGGTGCTACTTAGCAAAACGGAGTCGTGGGGTGGTGTAGAAGGTGTTGGTAGGGTCGGTTAGTCGACCAAAGTGCCGGTCACCGGCCGGCCACCGTGGGGGAGCGAGTGAGCACGCGGGAGAGCGAGAGAGCACGCGGGAGAGCGAGAGGGAGACGGAGGTGAGGGATGACAGGCGGGACCGCGCTGTTAGAGAGAGAGGGGGAGGCAGACGCGCGCGGGCGGAGGCAGGCCGCTGCTGGGCCGCGCGGCTGGGTCGAGCGCGCGTGCGGGCACGAACGCGGGCCGTCTAGCTGGGCCGGACCGGAGGGAAGCAGCCCGGTTTGATTTTCCTTTTTGTTTTTCCTTTTTCAAATAAATGAATAGTGTTATTATTTGTTTATTTCACTAAAAATTGTGTAGAGTTCCAAAATTCATGAAAATTTTTGTGTAAGCTTCTCAATGTATAAATTATCTAGGAAAAATATTAAATCATGAATTTGAATACTTTGTGCAGTAGAATTAATTGGTTCCAATAAAGATTAAATGCAACTTCTAGGAATTTTAATAATTATTTTATGTATCCAAAAATTATGAAATTTATTATGACACTGTTATAAATCATTCTTAACCCATATAAAAAGTTTGAGATTATTTAGATAAAGTTTGATCAACTTCTAATTATGCCCTAATTATTTAAATAGAAAATAAATGTTAATTTGAGAACTTTAAGTGTTGTGTGCCCTTTTGATTGAGTGATGTCCTTAGGTCACTACCCTTTGGTGATCTTTGGCACCTTAATTTCATGTTTGAGCTCGTTAGTAACTTATTAGGTTAAAAGCTGGTATCGCTGGAATCGTCGCTACTAGTTAGTAGGTTCACTGTTTGCGACTGTACCGTGAAGGGAAGTTGTACTCAAGTTGTAACTCGTAGCATGTTATCATCGAGCATCCTGTTTATCATCGAGCATCATGTTAAAGCATGTTATGTAATCGTGTAGTCTCCGCTTTCGAAGAAGCCGAAGCCGTCGAGCCAGTTTCCGGAGAAGAACGATCGTCGGTGGGTTTCGGACCTGACGTTGGAGTCCTCGAGTCTGAGTCAGTCGTCGTGTCCGAGCAAGGCAAGCCCCAGTGCATTTAAACCCTACCTTGAATTTTACAAATATTTTATTATTTATATTATGGTTTACTGCATTAAGTAATTAGGAGTTGAGTGATAACCAAATTGCTGCGTTATCATCCTTGATTATTGCGATATTAACCTTGATACCTGTTTTACAGAAAATGCGTAGTATGCTTCGCTATGCTTAGAAGTTAAGCTTTTAAATGCAATGTTTACATAGCCATGACGGCATACTTAATGAATACTTAATGAATATTGAAATATGAGAATAAACCTGTTGTAAGATCGGGCGGGTGGTTTGGCCACTGCTAACATGCATTGGGAAAGGAGTCTCAATGTAGTGTTTCCTCCTTGTCAGTTAAGGTCCGTTCGTTGTAAGCCTGTTGTGTTCAAGACTTTGCAACTAGCCTCATGCCTTGGGTAAGCCCAAAATGTTGGTGATTCCATTACGAGAACGTCTAACCTCGCACTAGGAGTGGAGAGATGGCGGGAGTAGCGTGTACCCTCGGGGCTAGAATCGGGCCGGGTTCGAGGAGTACTGTACTCTCGGGTGGCGATGGACACGTTCTGGTTTTGGGAGATCTAAATGAGGGTTGATATATGCAGATTCGGTTCTACATATGTCGTGATGTTAGAGATCCCCAGCTGGGTATAATCGGTTCGAATCATCGTTGCTCCTCGGTTATGGAGACTTGATCACCTGACTTGCATCGTAGTTAAGAACCGGAATGAAAGAAAGAATGAGAAAGGATTTGATGATAATTACTTTGATCTAGATTAGGATCACCTAGAGTTGGTTAATGAACCATCAATGGTAAAAGTAAAATGTTGAAGATAAGGACTTACCTTAGTAAGCTTTTCCGCAAAAGAAAATTTTGATTCGGGATTACCCGTACCTTGATTCCCTAAAGCTAGCATGCCCTTGGAGTCTTTGTCTTAGTCGGGTAAGTCTTGTTGAGTACTCTCGTACTCAGGGTTTGTTGAACCCCTTGTTGCAGGTGCGGTTCATGAACAAGTCTGCTTCGAGCCTTGTTGCATGACCGTCGTGGTTGAAGACAGTGACGACGAGTAGACTGTGTGGCCTTTGGGCAAGGCATCTCGCTTGTGTGATGTAATAAAGTTACTACCGATACTTCTCTACTACTGGTTTGTAATAATGTTACATAAGATTTGAAGTTTGAAAACTGGTTTGTAACCTATATTATTGTAAGACTTCCGCTACTTTACTCTGTATGAATATTTTGAATAAACTGTTGTAATATTGCAATACTCCTGTGATTGGATCCTGTTCGGAGGAAAGCAGGCCTTTTAAGTTATGGTGAACATAAGTACGACTGTCAGAGGTCATTATGGCAATGACGTGTACTTGTGGGCCATCATAATTAGGAGGTTCTGTGATAGCTGGTACCAGAGCATAATCACTCGAGTTATTATAGTATTACTTTGCAAAACTTCAAAATGATTTGGGTCAAACAAACTTAATATTGATATTTTGGTCCAAATTGCTTTTGCTTATCTTAATCTATTCTATAGATTCCTTAGCTCATATTTGAAATCTTCGTAGTGAAGTATCATATATAGTGCCCTATGTTATAAAGATTGCATGTGTTACTTAATCTTTCTGTTAGATCGTAAGTACGATGCATGCATCATGTTTAATTAACCTGCTTAAGTTACCTTCCCTTTTAAAGTGGTTTGGGTTAAGTAAGGTTCAATCCTATTCATGCTAACCTTCAGATCCTCCTATCTGTTCTCATCGTCCTAATTGTATCTTGCTTTAGGATGGCACGTGTGAAGACGACTCCTCGCAAGAAAACGGGTCCGCAAGGAGTGCCGCGTCATCAGTTGGCCACCAGAGTTGATGGAGCAAGCAGTAGCCGCAATCCGAATCCGGATTCGGAATCAGAGGTTGTAAGGCTTACATCAGAAGTGGAGCGACTGAAGCGCAACATGCGTTTTTGGAAACAGTTCCAGAACGAGTCTCTGGAAAAGGAGACAGAAGCCAGGGCTCGTGTTCGTGAGTTGGAGCTTTATGCGACACACCTGGAGCAGTACAACACAGTTCTGCATGAGGAAGTCCATAGGCTACATGATCTGATGAATCCCAATCATCAGCCCCAGGCAGTAGAAGATGATGTCGGTGCCGTGGTTGTTCCTGGTGGAGAGGACAATGAAGAAGATCCGGAAGAAGATGAACCCATGATGGAAAGTGGGGATGATGCAAGTCATGTCACTGGTGCAAGTGCTCCGGAGGTTGAGGATGGAGTGATCGTGATCAGTGATGATGATGAGGAGTGAAGTGTTGACATGGATGGCTATGTAATATAGTAGTCTTTCCTGCTTTCTAAGAACCTTAGTGGGTAGTGTCTTGCTTGTGAGCAAGTTTGTAATGAAATAATGTAAGATAAGTTTGTATGTATACAAGTTCTGTCCTAACTGCTTTTTAATTCAATAAAGCGATGTAAATAAACATGATTTGTGTACAACAGATGGATGGTACTAGAACTTCCTAGGAAGGGGATAATACTCTGAATCCCCCACCGTTTCCACCCACCTTGGCAGAAGCTATTGCCGCACTGGTTAATGCCACTACCCTGTTGGCTCAGAATCAGAATCAGAATCAGAATGGGAATCAGGGTCGTCGAGGCCGTAACAATGGAGGGGAAACCACTTATGTGGATTTCACCGATACCCGTCCACCAGTATTTTCAAAGGCAGATGAGCCGCTAGAGGCGGATGACTGGCTCCGTACTATGGAGTAGAAGTTCGAACTTTTACAGTGCACAGAGCACCAGAAGCCCGTGTTTGCAGCACAACAACTCAGATGTGCCGTAGGGGCGTGGTGGGCGAATCTGGTCGCCGCACGGCCTGCTGGCCACCGTGTCACTTGGCAGGAGTTTCGTGAAGCCTTCAGAGCACATTATATCCCAGATGGTGTCATGGCCATGAAACTAGAAGAGTTTCTCTCGCTGAAGCAAGGGAACCAGACAGTTCTACAGTATGTGGGTAAATTCAATCATCTGTCCCAATATGCAGCGGAATATGTGAACACCGATGCAAAGAAGAAGAGTTGTTTCATGAGAGGTTTGAGTACCAGAATCCAGGAAGCATTGGTTACCTGCTATAATGCCACTTACCATGAGATATTCAATGTGGCTATTGCGTCAGAAGAGAAGTCCCAACTGCACAAAGAGTCGAAGAAAAAGAAGCCAGTGTTTTCTAGCCCGTCTGGCGGCATTAAGAAGCGCCAGAAGTTTGTTTATCACCCTCAGAATCATTTTCGCCCAACTTATCGTCCACCGCAATACCAAGCTCAGCCGCAGACGTTTTTCCGTCCTGCCGCAATCCCGCAATATCCACAGCAGCCGAATGCCCCTGGTATTCAAAACCAGACTCCAGTAACCCATAACTTTCCCTGTTACAATTGTGGGAAGCCAGGTCACTTTTCCAAGGACTGCTCGTATCCAAGGCAGTACAATCCCAATTATCCCAGAGCTCCCGTACCACAACAGCAACAACCTCAGAGCAAGAATAATAATCTGAATGTTCAGAAGGGTAAGGGTGAGAAGAAGAAGACCGGACGTGTATTCTACACTCAAGCAAGTGCAATCCCAGAGGGAGAACCTGTTATGATGGGTATGTTCCCTGTTGCTAATCATCCAGCAGTACTGTTATTTGATTCAGGTGCATCGCATACATTCATAAATCGCACCTTTGTTGTTAAGCATGACATTCCAATTATGGGAACACAAGAAGATTTCTTTATCCAGTCGCCCGGGGGACGACTGTGTACTAAGGAGATGGTACGTGACGTACCTATAGAACTAGGTGGGCATATATTCCCTACCTCAATGATAATATTACAGAAATAGGATATAGATGTAATCCTGGGTATGAATTAGATGTACCAAAGAGGAGCCCTTATAGATGCACTGCATAGAACTATAAGGTTGAACCTGTCAGATAATAAATCTCATCTTCTTATCCAACTTCCTATCCCAAAGAGAATAGTTGAAAGGATATGTGCAACTTCAGTACAGGAGATTTGTGATATACCGGTAGTCTGTGAATTTCCAGATGTGTTTCCAGATGATCTACCAGGTCTGCCACCGGACAGAGATGTAGAGTTTGTGATTGAGTTAAAACCAGGTACTGCCCCAATATCCCGGAGAGCTTACAGAATGCCACCCAATGAATTGGCAGAACTCAAGGATCAATTGCAAGAGTTACGTGACAAAGGTTTTATCAGACCCAGTTCCTCACCATGGGGATGTCCAGCTCTTTTTGTCAAGAAGAAAGATCAGACTTTAAGGATGTGTGTTGATTATCGACCGCTGAATGAAGTAACCATTAAGAATAAATATCTGTTGCCTCACATTGATCTACTCTTTGATCAGCTTGCGGGGGCAAAGGTATTTTCAAAGATCGATCTTCGATCAGGGTACCATCAAATCAAGATTCAACCTGAAGATATCCCAAAGACTGCATTCACCACCAGATATAGACTGTATGAGTACCTAGTTATGTCTTTTGGTCTCACTAATGCACCAGCACATTTCATGTATCTGATGAACTCAGTTTTCATGCCGGAGCTTGACAAGTTTGTGGTTGTGTTTATTGATGATATTCTGGTATACTCCAAAAGTGAAGAAGAGCATGTTGAGCATCTCAGAGTTGTTCTGACTCGTCTGAGAGATCATCAACTGTATGCCAAGTTCAGTAAATGTGAGTTTTGGTTAAGAGAAGTGCAATTCTTAGGACATGTGTTGTCAGCCGAAGGAGTAGCAGTAGATCCTGGCAAAGTGGAAGATATTCTGAATTGGAAACCACCAATCTCAGTTCACGAAGTCTGAAGTTTTCTGGGAATGGCGGGTTATTACCATCGATTCATACCTGACTTTTCAAAGGTAGCCAAGCCAATTACAGAGTTGTTGAAGAATCAAACTAAGTTCATATGGTCTCCAGAGTGTGAGAAAGCTTTTAGAATTCTAAAGAAGTCCTTGACAACTGCTCCAGCTTTGGCACAGCCAGATATAGAAAAGCCATTTGATGTTTATTGTGATGCCTCGGGTATTGGCCTTGGTTGTGTACTGATGCAAGAAGGCAGAGTAATTGCTTATGCCTCGAGACAGTTGAAGCGCCATGAAGAGCATTATCCGACACATGATCTTGAACTAGCAGCTGTGGTTCATGCATTGAAAATCTGGCGTCATTACTTGTTAGGTAATACTTGCCACATGTATACAGATCACAAGAGCTTGAAGTATATCTTTACTCAGTCAAAATTGAATATGAGGCAAAGAAGGTGGCTTGAGTTAATAAAGGACTATGATATAGAAGTACACTATCACCCTAGAAAAGCGAATGTTGTTGCTGATGCACTCAGTAGAAAGAATCATTGCAATTGCATGACTGTGAAGCCAATAGATTACAGTTTATGTTATGAATTGGAAAAGTTGAATATTGAAATAATTCAACCAGGTCAGTTGACTAATGTCACAGTAGAATCAATAATCAAAGATCAGATTGTGTCTGCTTAGAGAAAGAATTCCAGAGTAGCTCACATCAAAGAAAAAGTTAGAACTGGTCAACAGACAGATTTCAGTATGGATGATGCAGATGTGTTATGGTTTAAGAACCGGCTAGTGATCCCAAAGGTTCTAGAGTTACGTCAGCTCATTCTTGATGAAGCACATAGCATAAGGTTTTCTATTCATCCAGGAAGTAATAAGATGTATCAAGATTTGAAACAGAGATTCTGGTGGACCAAAATGAAAATTAAGATCGCCAAGTATGTTGCCTGATGCGACACTTGTTGTAAAGTGAAGGCAGTACACTTGAAGTCGGCAGGAATGTTACAACCCTTGCCCATTCCATCCTGGAAATGGGAAGATATCAGTATGGATTTCATTACCGGGTTACCCAAGACCTCAAGAGGCTTTGATTCAATTTGGGTCAATGTGGACTGACTGACAAAGTCATCTCATTTTATTCCAGTTAAGGTGGACTATTCTGCTATAACTTATGCAAGAATTTATATTGCCCGAATCCTGAGTCTTCATGGGGTACCAAAGACCATTGTATCAGATAGAGGTACGCAGTTTGTCAACAAATTTTGGAGACACCTACATGAGTCCCTGGGTACAAAACTTTTGCACAGTACCGCTTATCATCCACAAACAAGTGGTCAGACTGAAAGGGTCAATCAAATTCTAGAAGACATGTTAAGGTCATGTGCACTTAATTATTCAGACACTTGGGACGAGTGGTTACCTTTAGCAGAATTCTCCTATAATAATAGTTATCAAGAGAGTATCAAAATGGCACCGTTTGAAGCATTGTATGGCCGCAGGTGCAGAACTCCATTGAATTGGTCAGAACCGGGAGAAAGATGGTTTTTCGGTGTTGATCTTGTGAAACAAATAGAAGAAAAAGTTAGGCAGATCCAGAATAATTTAAAAGTGGCTCAGTCTAGACAAAAGAGTTATGCTGATAAAAGGCGTAGACCTTTGGTATTCCAAGTAGGGGATTATGTTTATTTGAAAGTATCACCCATGAAAGGAGTTAGCAGATTTGGAGTCAAAGGCAAACTCGCACCACGTTATATTGGTCCTTTTCAAATCATTCAACAATGTGGAAAGGTGGCATATAAGTTAAAGTTGCCTGAACAACTGTCAGCCGTGCACAATGTATTTCATGTATCACAAATGAAGAAGTGTCTACAAGTACATGATCAAGTGGTTGATGTTGAGGGAGTTGAACTTGAACCGGATTTGACATATTCTGAACATCCTGTCCGACTTTTGGATCAAAAAGATCGTGTTACCCGCAGTAGAACAACCAAATGGTACAGAATACAGTGGACTCAACATTCAGAAGAGGAAGCTACCTGGGAATCGGAGGATTAGCTGTTGGAGAATTTCCCGGAGTTCTTTGCTTCTATCTAGGTTGCAATTTCTTCTTTAAACTGTAACCTATCTTTTTAAAATCTTTGTAATGCAGAAAACCCCTACCTGTTTTGTAGACAAGTCTTGAACGTGTTTGCTTGACACGTTTCCTTTTCCATTACTTAACTCAAGGCTTTAAATCTCGGGACGAGATTTCTTTAAGGGGGAAGGGCTGTAACACCCCGGGTGTTATAGTGCTAATTAATCTGCCATGTCATCATAATGCATTGCAAAGCATCCCTGTTAGGTTAACTTTGTTATGCATCAACTAAAACAAGTTTACTTATCTAGGTTGAATGTGTTTCTCAGTGGTGTGCTCCGAACCCGAAAACCCTAATTTCGAATGCCACCGCAAATGCTTAGTCCATGCCCTGCGTAATTTGAGGTGTGTGACCGTGTTGCACACTAGTGTCAAGTGTAGGGTATGAGCTCAAGTACAACATCTAAAATGAAGCTCCAAATTTGAGTTTGAATTGGAGTCCCAAAACTTGTCACGAGTTTTCCGATTCGAATTCGAATTCAAATCTGGGGAGAAATGAAAAAGAATTTCAAAAGCTAAATTGGTCAACCAAGAGTTGCATTTGGTCAACCATGTCATGTTGGTCCAAATGATGCCCTTGGGTGAGGTTTTGATCACTAAGTAATTACAAAACAAAGTAGCAACAAATTCCAATCTAAAATTCCTCCGAAAACCCTAAATTTCAAAACCCTGTTTTACCCCTTTTGAAATAATTCAAAATCTAAGCCAAATTTGGGAAAAATTTCAAAACCAAGTTTGTAGAACTTTTCAAGGGCTACAACTTTGGTGTTTTGAGTTTTCAAAGTTTTAGTGTAAAATGTGGAGTAATTTTGAAAATAAACAAATTTCAGTTTTAATTCATTTTTGTCCCCAAACTAAGATTTCAAAATGGAAGCAGAATTTGAAAAAGTTTTGAACAGCAAAGTTGTAGGTCTGGCCAAGATATACAACTTTGATGTTTTGAGATTTTGAAGTTTCAATATAAAATCAAAAGTAATTTCTAAATTACCAAATCTGAAAAATGTGTCCCTTTTTGAATTTAAATTCAAATTTCAAAATCCAGTATGAATTTGAAAAAGTATTCAATACAAAACTGGTAGAGCTTGAAATTCTGAAGATTTCATACATTGGAAGTTTTTCAAGTTGCTATACAAATTTGAAAGTAATTTGAAAAATCAGTTTGAATTTCAGAGTTTGGGGGGAGCTACAGTGCAACGCCAATGAACGTCGGCCACCGGCCGGTATGGGCGCCGACCGACCACCGCCGTGGCCTTCCACGGCCTTCTCGCGCGCGCCTGGATCGCCAATGCGACGACGTAGCAGTGCCGCTCTGTAGCCGCGACCGCCTGCTATAAATACCGAACGTTCACCGTGACCTTGTTCGTTTTCGCCACCGCTGCCACCGCGGCTCCGCCGCTCGCCGCTGCCGCCACCAAGCCGTCTCCGGCCACGCCAACCACACCATTAGCTCCGCCTCGGCCTCGCGCACCTCGTGGACCACCGGAGTTCACCGTTCTCGCATCTGAACCCCCGCACTGCCTGTTCCCGTGCTCAACTCCGGCGACCGCCCGCCATCCTCGCCTTTCTGTGGCCAGGCCACTCCAGCTGCTCCCCGTCGCCACCGTGAACTCCACTGCAACCGCGGTGAGCCGCTGATGCTTCCCGTCCCTTCAATTTAGTCTCTACCGCTTTGTAGGCGCCGGCGTGCTGCTCCCGTGACCACCGTGCCGCCATCGCCGTCGCTCGCTGGTCGCTAGGGCTCGAGCTATGGTGCTACTTAGCAAAACGGAGTCGTGGGGTGGTGTAGAAGGTGTTGGTAGGGTCGGTTAGTCGACCGAAGTGCCGGTCACCGGTCGGCCACCGTGGGGGAGCGAGTGAGCACGCGGGAGAGCGAGAGGGAGACGGAGGTGAGGGATGACAGGCGGGACCGCGCTGTCAGAGAGAGAGAGGGAGAGGCAGACGCGCGCGGGCGGAGGCAGGCCGCTGCTGGGCCGCGCGGCTGGGCCGAGCACGCGTGCGGGCGCGAACGCGGGCCATCTAGCTGGGCCGGACCGGAGGGAAGCAGCCTGGTTTGATTTTCGTTTTTGTTTTTCCTTTTTCAAATAAATGAATAGTGTTATTATTTGTTTATTTCACTAAAAATTGTGTAGAGTTCCAAAATTCATGAAAATTTTTGTGTAAGCTTCTCAATGTATAAATTATCTAGGAAAAATATTAAATCATGAATTTGAATACTTTGTGCAGTAGAATTAATTGGTTCCAATAAAGATTAAATGCAACTTCCAGGAATTTTAATAATTATTTTATTTATCCAAAAATTATGAAATTTATTATGACACTGTTATAAATCATTCTTAACCCATAGAAAAAGTTTGAGCTTATTTAGATAAAGTTTGATCAACTTCTAATTATGCCCTAATTATTTAAATAGAAAATAAATGTTAATTTGAGAACTTTAAGTGTTGTGTGCCCTTTTGATTGAGTGATGTCCTTAGGTCACTACCCTTTGGTGATCTTTGGCACCTTAATTTCATGTTTGAGCTCGTTAGTAACTTATTAGGTTAAAAGCTGGTATCGCTGGAATCGTCGCTACTAGTTAGTAGGTTCTCTGTTTGCGACTGTACCGTGAAGGAAAGTTGTACTCAAGTCGTAACTCGTAGCATGTTATCATCGAGCATCTTGTTTATCATCGAGCATCATGTTAAAGCATGTTATGTATTTGTGTAGTCTCCGCTTTCGAAGAAGCCGAAGCCGTCGAGCCAGTTTCCGGAGAAGAACGATCGTCGGTGGGTTCCGGACCTGACGTTGGAGTCCTCGAGTCTGAGTCGGTCGTCGTGTCCGAGCAAGGCAAGCCCCGGTGCATTTAAACCCTACCTTGAATTTTACAAATATTTTATTATTTATATTATGGTTTACTGCATTAAGTAATTAGGAGTTGAGTGATAACCAAATTGCTGCATTATCATCCTTGATTATTGCGATATTAACCTTGATACCTGTTTTATGGAAAATGCGTAGTATGCTTCGCTATGCTTAGAAGTTAAGCTTTTAAATGCAATGTTTACATAGCCATGACGGCATACTTAATGAATATTGAAATATGAGAATAAACTTGAAAGATCGGGCGGGTGGTTTGGCCACTGCTAACATGCATTGGGAAAGGAGTCTCAATGTAGTGTTTCCGCCTTGTCAGTTAAGGTCCGTTCGTTGTAAGCCTGTTGTGTTTGAGACTTTGCAACTAGCCTCATGCCTTGGGTAAGCCCAAAATGTTGGTGATTCCATTACGAGAACGTCTAACCTCGCACTGGGAGTGGAGAGATGGCGGGAGTAGCGTGTAACCTCGGGGCTAGAATCGGTTCGGGTTCGAGGAGTACTGTACTCTCGGGTGGCGATGGACACGTTCTAGTTTTGGAAGATCTAAATGAGGGTTGATATATGCAGATTCGGTTCTACATATGTCATGATGTTAGAGATCCCCAGCTAGGTATAATCGGTTCGAATCATCGTTGCTCCTCGGTTATGGAGACTTGATCACCTGACTTGCATCGTAGTTAAGAACCGGAATGAAAGAAAGAATGAGAAAGGATTTGATGATAATTACTTTGATCTAGATTAGGATCACCTAGAGTTGGTTAATGAACCATCAATGGTAAAAGTAAAATGTTGAAGATAAGGACTTACCTTAGTAAGCTTTTCTGCAAAAGAAAATTTTGATTCGGGATTACCTGTACCTTGATTCCCTAAAGCTAGCATGCCCTTGGAATCTTTGTCTTAGTCGGGTAAGTCTTGTTGAGTACTCTCGTACTCAGGGTTTGTTGAACCCCTTGTTGCAGGTGCGGTTCATGAACAAGTCTGCTTCGAGCCTTGTTGCATGACCGTCGTGGTTGAAGACAGTGACGACGAGTAGACTGTGTGGCCTTTGGGCAAGGCATCTCGCTTGTGTGATGTAATAAAGTTACTACCGATACTTCTCTACTACTGGTTTGTAATAATGTTACATAAGATTTGAAGTTTGAAAACTAGTTTGTAACCTATATTATTGTAAGACTTCCGCTACTTTACTCTGTATGAATATTTTGAATAAACTGTTGTAATATTGCAATACTCCTGTGATTGGATCCTTTTCGGAGGAAAGCAGGCCTTTTAAGTTATGGTGAACATAAATACGACTGTCAGAGGTCATTATGGCAATGACGTGTACTTGTGGGCCATCATAATTAGGAGGTTCTGTGACACACAGTTCACACATGTGCAGCCGTATTTTATTTTATTGTATATATAACACATTGATTATAATATGTGACCCAACATGATTTTGTAAAATTTATTGGATTTGTTGGAACATGATGAATGGACGGGAAATTTAAATTCGTTTCATTTTCAACATGAAAAAAATAAAGCTTATTCAATTCATAGTGTGATTGTATTGTAACATTTGTTTTTGTTGTAACGTGACCATGCCCAATTAATAAGAAACATAAAATAGCATGTCTTGGCAAGTTGATTTTTGACTCCGAAACTATCTCTTGCCCGATGGCCTTCCACGAAGTAGTAGCCATTGGTTGCAACCAAAAGGAAACAAATTGCATGCACACATGCAGATAAAAGGAAGCAATATGTAATTATTTTTTCCTTTTACTAATTATTTTATTTCTCCTAATATTCAAGGGCTTGGATTTATGTGAACTCTTACCCTTACTAGGTAAGAGTTGTACCGTAGCAAAGCCCTTTGCCTTTTCCATGTAAAGATCTCTTGAATCTAAGTGTTGACGTCATATTGATCCTAGATCACACAACGGCTAGGGCTATGTTGCCCGAGCTGCCACGAACTAAAGAACAAAGAGCGCAGCGAGGATATCACACTTACGTAGTGAGTCACGAGAGGTTTATGAGCAAACCTAGTTTTCAAGCAAACTATAGCAAAGAAACCGTCGAAGCTCTCGCCCAGGAGAGACCCCGTGGGGGCAAGGACATCGCCAGGTTGCTCTAGATCGGCCGACAAGCTTAGGGCGCCATCCTTAGTCGTCAGATCAAGCGATGAACAACAGCATGAGGTTGGAAAAGGACATAAAGGAGTTGTAGATGTAAAAAGACGATGGGATATATATAGAGAGAGAGAGAGCAGGATGGTCAAATTCCAGTAGAAAACCCTCCCAAGACTTATTTTCCAAGTTTTCTACAAGTTTGGAAGAGTTTGGATCCAAATTCATAAGTCCAAATCCAAACAAAGTCTTGTTTTAGTCTATCGGATGTGCTTGTCGTAACTTCCAGCACTTGTCGGGGCTTCCGACATAGAGATGACCAAGGGCACTTCGCGCAGATTTCTCAGAAGTTCTGGTGATCGTTAGAACTTCCGATGCTGGAGCATTTTTCCGAAAGTATAACTCTTTTATCTTGACTTCGAATTAGACGTTATATATATATATATATATATATATATATATATATATATATATATATATATATATATATATATATATTGACCATCTCGGCGATAGGAACGCAATGGTAAGGTCTATTTTACATTTTGACAACTTCACAAAATAGAAAATTTTGATTGTCAACACTGAGTAACCTTTTTCATTTATGTCAAAGATAATCTACAATAGCCGGTTTAAAATCTTGTACCTCAAACAGTACTTTGTTGCCAATTTTATTGACTGGTTAATTAGAAGGGAAAATTGGTCTCACGGTGTGCGAGTATAAACCCCTATACCCTTACGGCTAGACATGGGCAGGCCCAGACCAGACGGTCTGGCCCATTACGTAACGACGCGCGATCCAGATCATCGAGACGGAGCCTCGCGCAAGGCATCAAACCAGACTTGGGAATCAAGCAAGGTCTTGGTCGGGATGATGACCATCTTGCTCGCCTGGGAAGCTGTACACACACCCCTACCTGGTGCGCCACTATCGACAAAACCTAGTCGACAGTCTACCGAGGAGTATGCCCAAGGTAGTGATTTGTCGGTAGACAGGTGCGCAAGCTACGAACTAGATGGTGACGCAAGACACAACAAGGTTTTTATCCAGGTTCGGCCGCCGTGAGGGCGTAATACCTACGTCTTGCGTCTGATTTGTATTGTTGTGTATGATGAGATGTCTTTTGAGGGGGTCCCCTGCCCGCCTTATATAGTCCAGGGGGCAGGGTCACAAATCTGAAAACTAATCCTGGTCGGTTACAATTGTCATGGCTGGACGGATAAGGATTCCTATTCTAACCGACCTAGATCTTGCTTGGTCTCCAAGTTTGCTTTCCTTCATTGCGTGAGACGTCGAGCAGATTGACTGGGTCACGCGTCATATTGTGGTGGGCCGGGCAGGTATAGCAGGTATAGGTCTAGCCGTAAGGGTATAGGGGTTAATACCCCCACACCGGGTAGAACGGATGGTGTGGTGCTGGTGGATTCAGGTGAGGCTGTGGCGGAGGAGGAAACGTTGATGGAGGATTATGATGAGGCGGTGGTGGAGGAGGAGGAGGAGGAGGGAACAGTGGTGGAGGGGGTGGTGGTGGCAGAAACATGAAACCAGGAGGATCGGGGCAGGAGGAGAGGGGAAACACGTACCCTTGGCCAGGACGTGTGTCCAGGTCGTGACGACCCCGGAACCCACATCCCGTGGAGTCGAGGCAGCGCGGTGCCCATTGGGCGAAGCATGAGATGGTCCGGCGGTGGCGTTCGCCGTCGCCACGGCCGGTGAATGCGGGAATCCCCCGCTGTGCGGCATAGTGTTGAACACCATGCTGTCACACTTGGAACCAAGCTTCTGGACTTGAAGCCGCACATCATCCACGAGTCCCTCCATGTCGGGGCGCTAGGCTGCGAGATCTGTGGTCGCCTTTTCGAGGGCCACCACCCTGGAGTCCGGCTTGGCGGCGGCGCGGAGTGCTTCCAAGTCGGTGATGCGCTTGGAGTAGTCGGCGTCCCGATCGATGTAGTTGGCCTCGAGAGTAGTCAAGCGCTGCTCGATGGCGGCAACCGTAGGCGAGACCCGGGCGGACTCCAATCCAGCGAGGCGCTGCTCCAACGCGGCCGCAGTGTTGGCGGCGGCGGACGCCGCGGCCAATTGAGTCGCCTCCAGCGCCGAGAGGCATGAATCGACGGCTGCAGCCCGATCTGCTGTCGTGCGATCCTGATCGTTGAAGCGACGGTCAAGCTCGTCGAAGCGGGTGTTCATCGTGTCGAGGACGAGCTGGAGCGAGGGATCCATGGCACCGAGACGGCGCTGGAGGTGGGTGAAATGGTGGTGATTTGGGCAGGGTTCCAAGATCGAACGAATCCGATACCAATTGTTAGCTAAAGGTAAATTGGGAAGGGAAGAACTAGAATCGGAAATAGGCAGCAGGAAGAAATACGACGAACAATGATGAGTACTTGAATTTAGAACAAATAGTTTGAGTTACAGTTCTTCGATGCCTCCTCAATCACTTAGTTTGGGAACATATATATCTCCGTCTCCCTTGCTCCTCACGATGACAGCCTAGCTGTTAGACCACGTTGGGCCATAGAAGCGGGTGTTGGGCCTTCTGGGTCGGCGCTCTCCTAGGCTTGACAACCCGGCCCCGAGTTGGTGCTCTCCTGGGCTCGACGACTCAGCTGGGCCTTCATCTTCCTGCTGGTCGCGGACATGGTTAGCTGAAGGGCTAACAGTCCTCTGTCTGCCGCCGTCGCAACTCGGTCCTTCTCCTTCCCCTCCACCGCTGCCGCTCTCGCGAGCACATCCAGCGCGACTTGGGCCGCGACGACGGCGTTGGCATCGGCGTCCACGCGGCCGATGTGCGGGACGCTGCAACCACGGCGTGTTCGGTCGCGGGAGCTTGAGAGGCAGGAGGGATGAGATCAGGCAGATGGTGGACGTCAACCTCATGGGCACCCGGAGCACGAGCAGTCTAGGAGTGCAAAGTAGAGAGAAAGATCTGGGTGTGCAGAGTACTCCACTTCTCGCATCAACGGCAGTCGAGCACGAGCAGTCGAGCACGTCAGTTCCCCGATCATTCCCGAGATGGTGGCAGGTGTGCATGGTGTTCTGAATTTTATTTGAAAACGTTGGCTTGTTCTTGTTCAGATGGATCGGAAGCCGGACACGAAGAGGCACCTATTCAACGAAGCCAAGAAGCTGGGCATCCTGGTGAGTGGTGAGGGACGAGGCCGGTGAGCCATACATGATGCCCAACACGGCATTCGACGTCGCGATGCTCGACTTCACCAAGCCTGGTTCAAGAGCATCGTTCCTGCAGGGGATGATGGACCACGGCGTCAGCGGCTGGATGGCTTACTTCGACGAGGGCCTGCCTCTGGACGTGCGGCTGCCCTCCAGCGAGGACCGCGTCGCCGTTCACAACCGGTACCCGGAGCTGTGGGCGCGCGTCAACCGCGAGTTCGTCGATGAGTGGAAAGCCTGCCGCCGTGCCGCGCGCGGCGGCGAGGACGACGACGGCCTGGTGTTCTTCGTGCGGTCTTGGTTCCGGGAGAGCTCCCGATGGGCGATGCTGTTCTGGGAGCTCATCTTGACGGAAGCAACGGCGCTTGCCCCAAACTTGACAGAACGCTATTTCCAGGTGACGTTGTATTCTTTCGATGGTATTTTATGAAGCGGCAAAGTTTTGATTGTATTTTCCAGCGATATTTCAAATGCTATGAGACCAATTTTCTAATCAGTGATCACCCTACAATGACTGGGCTTGAGGTCAGTGAGGTAGTACATCTCATCGCCAAGCCTTGTTCGTGGACGTCGTCACTGGTGCGTTGTCTCCAGCATCCGAAGACGTTGCATTTGCATCAGGGAGCACTTCGTCGTGCTTGGATGCTGGAATGCGCGACAGGGAAGGCCCTGCTCAGCCCAGCAACGACAGAGCTGAATTGGACCGCTGCCTGTCCATGTGCTCAGCTGGAACAGGAGTGATTATGTATTTGTGTTTGTGTCTTGACTTCAACTTCAGCTGGAGCAGCAGTATTAACTTCTTCTTTTTTTGAGAATAGCAGTAGGATTAACCTTTTTTTTAGCAGAAGCAGGCCGGCCGTGAGCTCCTGCTGTATTGGGCCCGTGGGCCGTACTTCACGTATATGTTTCAGGCCACCAAGCCACCAATTTTGCTTCCTTCTCCAATCGTCCAAACCCAGCACACAGGACACATCACTGTGGTTCTGTCGCTATGGCTTGCCGGGGCAATACTCAAGTGAAGTCTCATGGACACTATTGGTGCAAAGGTGCTACTGTAGCTATTGGCAATGGTGGCACGGGCAGGCAGGCCAGCCCCTGCGCTTGCTTACACCAGTACTCCCTCTGTCCTGTAATATAGTGTGTTATAGGAATTTTAGGACAAATTAAGAGAGAACAAAAAAAAAGATACATGTATCCTTATTTTATTTTCTAACCGGGCGCTATTATCAACATGATTGATGGTGATTAGTTGATAAATGAAAAGTATTTAATACAAAACTAGTTTTTGTCCTCTAAAATGCATTATATTTGGGGATAAATTTTAAATTCTAGAATAGACTATATTATAGGACGGAGGGAGTACACCACATGTCTATACACACATGAGTGGTGTGTGTGTATTAAAAAGCAGTTGAATGGTAGTTTTGTCCGACCGATCCGTAAATGGACAATGGCACAAGGGCGCAACTCTATATTTTCTCCGTGCTAACATAAACACATATCTCGTATTTCAACAAACTAACCAACCTTAAGTTTAATCAAATATATAGCAAAATAGATGTACCAAAAAAGTCAAAGCAACTTATAATTTGGAACGGAGGGAGAGTACTAAATAAGTATTATTAAATCAATCACAATTTATAGTTTTATAGCAACTCTATTTAGAGATATAAATATTGATATTATCTTTCTACAAATCTACTTAAATTTGAAAATTAGTTGGCTTTTAGAAATATAAGATATGGATTCATTTTAGACAGAGGAAGTAAGATGATAGTGGTTGTGGGCCAAGTTTGTTATAGGAGGAGGGGGCAATTTTGGCGCCCGAAACGCACAAAAACATATATCTAATTATAGGGCTCTAGCATTTTGTGGGAATCACTTCACATATGCATACCCTTGTACACACGCACACACACTCATCTCTATCAGCACACGTCGACCCTACACAATCAGAATTTTAAACTTCTCCTAGTGAGGTGGGCTTCTCCTAGTGTTTTGGCATTTAAAATTTAGTGTAAATTTTCCCTACTAAATACCTTCTAGTGAGATTTCCATGTATTATGACTAGTGGTAGTATTTTATTACTACTTAAAAACACTTGGAGAAGTCCACTATTTTAGTAGGGCTACGAGCATCGCAAAGACTGAGACTAAGCTAGCACTAGTTAGTTGGATATTCTAAGCTGGCACTCATCTAGTTAGTAGGATTTCTTTTGCGAATCACACCACGTAAGTGGCGGAGGGTGAATCGGAATTAGGGGGTAGGGAGAAATTTTTAAAAGGTGCTACTGTAGCTATTGGCAATGGCTGGCACGGGCAGGCAGGCAGGCACGATTTTCCATCGCCTGCCTTTTTCTCCATCCCTGACGTCAGTCATAGTCCTGTCTTTTCTCCTCCTCTGCAAATCACGATCCCAGTCTTTCCTTGTTGCGCTAAATAGCTTCAGGATCAGGGATTTGTAAACTTGTTCACTCTTCTTTTGTCAGTGGCAAGGGAAGCGAACGCTCAATTTCATCTCTATGAGGCTGCACCCTACCACTGAAAGACCGAGACTAAACTGCCTCGCTGTCAATGATTATAACGCTTACCACTGGAAGAACAACGCTATTAAATGCTAGAATAAATCTTAGAAAATATGGGTACCTGCGTCAAGTCAAGGACTTGAACCAGAATGGATAGGTTCCAGCGTAATGAATCCAGCCAAAGTAAGGTACGCATGAATTTGATGAAAGTGACAACCAAGGGATTACAAATTTCAAAGAGTGGCATTCAAGGAAAATTGTCAATTTAAGGATCCCCGCGCGTTCGTGTGAAATTACTTTCAGAGAAGTGGCACACTCCTTACACCCTTTTATCGGTGAGGAGACAAACATTTGATCTTTAACCATACTTCTTCTTTTATTCTATAAGAATACAACAGGGAATGCTGTTGTACAATTACGTCTCAAAGGGACTTATCTTCAACAGATATCCCAGTCTCACTTAGTTGTGTGCATGAACTGGCGGTGGTAGCAATCGGTGGCTGTGTATGAGAGCCTCGTAGAAGGCTCATCGCAATCGCCTTGTATACAGTTTCTGAAGGATGCAGACCATCCCATGATCCATGTGTTTCTGGGTTATGACATAATTTGTATTCTCCACGTCCACATCTTACATCCTGAGACACACCATAGCGTCCTCCTCCACCACAACAAGCCACCAAGGGATATTCGATTCCTGAACCTCATTCATTGCAATGTTAACCACAATGTAAGTAACAAAGTAAAGTTTTAGGAAACGTGTGATTTATCTTAATTTCTAATAAGGTTCTAAACAATATCCACTGAAACCAACTATTGTTAACCTAGAGCTTAATGCAAATGGCATGATGCTAATACTATAATTGCATCAGAGATATAAGATAAAACCTTCAGACTACTTTGTCTTATATCCCAAATGCAATTGGTCAATTCACTTTCTACTATGAAAGGTTATGAGGTGAAACATTTTTGAAACATCCGTAGACACGGTCAAAAATTATTTTTGAGGCCAAACACGATGAGTCTTTGTACTATGTTTTTTGTCAAAGAAAGGAAAAGAGATATATTTGAACTCACCGTATTGTTGCGGGGAAACAAAAACCTCCATAGCGGCTCCATAGTAATCAGCATAGATGATGGTCACGCGAGGATGGAGCTTACGCAACTTCTCCAATTCCTCGATGAGAAGCTTGTTGTGATACCGTGCAAACTCGTTCAGCCATTTAATGCAACCTGTCCCTGGCTCGTAATCTTCTTTCTCGTCACTCTGGAATGCCAACAGATACGCTGGGATGCATCCAATCGGGAGATTCCCTGGAACCGCCAGAGTCTTGGCTCCTAGCCCGATCAACTCCTGCAAAAATCGGATGCATTTGCATTGCTATCTGTACAATGTTATTAGTGATATATAATGTGCGATGCAGAAAAACAAATACTCACTGTGATAGATGAGGAGATTTTGGCGATAACAGCTGGAGCGAAAGTGAGAACATTCTGAAATGGAACTCTTTCCAGAAGGGGTAGGTTGTAGTCATTGCCTCCAATTTCTCCAACTATGAAAAGGGATTGGTTCATCATCTCCGAGCAACCTGTGCAATATCAACATGGCTCTGTTTTCTGAATTAGCACCAAAGAGTTCATACCTGAATTATGTTTTCTGAATTCTGATCCCACTAAAATAAGAGTTCATCATAAGCTACAAAAATATCTGCAGCTGATGCTCACGGCAGGAAACAGTGACATACCTGAGAGGTCGGCGGGGCAGAGGAGGCTGAGCATGTCCCGGAACCACTCCACCTCCATGTCGAGGTGCACTACGTCGCCGACGTCAAAACCCCTGTCCCGGAAGAAGTCCGGGGCGAGCGCCGTGGCGCGACCCACGGCGAAGTTGGCCCCGTGCAAGAAGTCCTCGGCGTGCCGCCCGCTCAGGTAGGGCGGCACGAACGGAAGCCCCAGCGCATCAGCTGCAGATTGATTTTGAATGAGCCACAAAAATCAGAACCGCTACACTACTGCAAAATTGAAATCGGTCGGTGGATGGATAGCAGGGGTATTGTGGTTGTGGCTGGCCCTGGCTGGCGTACCAATGAAGTCGAGAACTATGCGGCCGTCGGTGAAGCGGCCGCTGGCGCGGTGGAAGAAGGTCTCGCCGTAGGGGAGCCGGAGCACGGGGTCGGAGTGGTCGTCGCTGTAGAAGAAGCGGTAGTTGCCCGTGTCCGCCAACGAGTCCCCGAAGCTGAACATGCGCGTGTAGCACACGGACGCCGCCGCCGCCGCCTCAACTAGCACGGCCGCCGCCACCACCATCGGGAACAGCAGCCGTCTTCCTCCTCCCCCATAAAGAGAGGAAGCCATGGAGACGGACGCGGAAGGATGAAACTGAACAAGCGCGATATGATAGCGGTGCTCGTCTAGTCGTCTGGTAGCTGGTAGAGTGGTAGATAAACCGTAAACGTCAGGGGACCAGCCAACTGCTAACTGAAACAAGGCCACGAATGGAGTTTCAGCCAATGTACTGTGTCAGGTCACTACAAAAGTTAGAATTATAAGTTAATGGTTCAACACATTTAACTTTAAGTATATTAATCATTGTTTTATAGTTTCGACCGTGGGTTCATTGATGGTTAGGTTAACTTGTCTAAAATCTCTGGATCAACTCTCTTTTATAATCTTCTATTCTACCTGATGCTGTTGACGTTGAAAATCAAGAGCGACCTCGTAACGTCAATCTTTAAGAGCAAGGCTAATAATACAACGCTGTAAGGTTCTTTATAGCTTTCTCTTAGTCCACTCATATAGTAATATGTTCTTCACTGTTAATACATGACCTACTTGTCTCTCTCATAAAGTTTCTTGGTTTTGTGCTCAAGCCGGCTCTCCTCTATTCTTTCATCCACCTCAGCATTTAACCAGCTTACACCCTATTATTATACTTGCTCTAAGTGTGTACCGTGCAAATATTTGATTTCCTTAACTTTGGCCCAGTGAATCATTTTTTATTTGCTAGCTCTCACGTATCCTATCACTTCCACAAAAACGATTTTAAGAAACGCTAGCATTTCGTTAGAAAAAACTCCATCAAAATTCAGTGGTGCAATGGTAAGGAGGTGTGAGTGTTGACTCGTAGGCCATGGATTTGAGTTCTATGAAGGAAATGTTTTTTGATTTTTTGTGTTTTCTGGGAGGCAGGCACCTTAAGACGTCCATCTCTGTTAACCGATTTTTAGAGGCGGACATTCCGACCGCCGTTGTAAATGGCGATCAACAATGATGTTTGCTTAGAGGCGGATACTTGTCCATCTCAAAAAAATGAAAAATTGTCTGCCTCCAAAAATTTTTTCTATACCAGTGTTTGTACGAGTGTGTGTTTACCTGAGTGGTGGGTGTGTTGTAGTTTGTTTGGTTTCTTTTTCTAATGCAATGATACACAGTTCTCCTATGTATTTTTTTTTAAATAGGGCTCATCTAGTCCATTCATGTATGCATCATACATGTACACACTTAACCCTATAGATGCACGCACGTGCACAGCATGCTGTCCCTATGAGCATCCAGAAAGTCGAGAATAAGCTAGCACTCATCTAGTCAGTGGGATATTTTTTCGGATCATGCTGCATACACAGACACTTGTACATGTACATGCACTCACATCTATGAATGCAAGACGCACACCCTACTTCTGTAAGAACCCTGAAAAAATTGAGACTAAGCTGCCTCGTTGGCGACAGGCATAATGACTACCAATGAAAGAACAATATCTTTAAATATTGAAATAAATCTAAGAAAATATGAGTACTCGCGTCAAGTCAAGGATTTAAATCAGGGTGGATAGGTTCCATCATAATGAACCTAGCCAACTAAGCTACGCATAAAATTGATGAATGTGACAACCAAGTGTTTGCAAATTTCAAAGAATGGATTCAAGGAAAACTATCGATTTTAGGACCTCCACGCACGTCAAATTCCCTTTAGAGAAGTGTCACACTAAAAGGATCCAGATAGCTAGAGAGGGTGAATAGCCTATGATAATTTTCCCTACAAATGGCACACCACTATATCAAAGTAGTTTGTACAAAATGAGATCCTAATAGAAACTTTTTTGCCTTGCTCTATGACACCCAATGAACACCCCTACACAATTCTATTAGCAACCTGATTCTACAACTAAAACACTCAACCACACAAGGGCTAGCTCTACTCTAGAGTCCTAAACCAATAAGGCGACTAAACTAGTTACACTACTTGCTAGTACTAACAACTAGAACTAACTCTACACAAGAAAGCTACACAAGCAACAAGCACTACACAAGCTATATGAATGAAAGAATAGCACAAGTGTAAATTGCAAACCAAATCGGACAAGTGACAAAGAGATTTATCCTTGAGGTTCGGTTGCTTGCCGCCCCAACCTATGTTCTCGGTGTGGCGAGTCTCAAGGGATTGATTCGTGCGCTAACTAGCCTCTCAAGCTAGACCCACAACTTGAGTGCCGCAAAGATTAATCACAAAGAGCACTCCAACTAGCCATGATTAATCCACTAGAGTTGCTCTTCGCGGTCTCCCACGGGGACAAGCACAAGAGCCCCTTACAACCGACTTGATCAGAGGTGGAAACAATCACCACAAACTCCTAAATGATCCTCCAATCCATCGAGCTGTCTAGGTGGCGATAATCACTAAGAGTAATAAAAAATCCGTAGCACAAATGATAAACTAGTGCCACTAGATGCAAAACAACTAAGCAAATGCACTAGATCTCTCCTAATCTCACTTTGGATCAAGCAACAAGCAACGAGATGAGTAGGAGGTGTTCTTGAGAGCTCACAAAAGTGTTAGATCAATTGGAATGCCAAAAAAGCCTCAAGAGGCCGTAGAGACCCCACAAAAACTAGCCATTGGGCTAGCTAGAAACAAATTCTGCATAGGCACCAGAAATCTGGTCCCCACCGGGGCATATGGTCCTCAGATCGATGGCTAAGATAAAATCTAGAATTTAAAATCCAGACCACAACTCCGTTGTCAACTCTAATGTACCACCAGATAAATCTGGTGATCGCGCGCGCTCTCGGCCTGAGTCACACTAGATATTCGAACTCCCAGAGGCTATATGCATTTCTCTAGTGATCTTTTGATGTAGGCCACCGAACTAATCCGATGACCCCTAGAACCTCTCGGTGTAGCCACTCAAGAGCTCCAGGCTATCACTAGAAAACTCCGGTGAGCACGTTCAAAACCACCGCTAAATGAACAGTGTGCCTTCTTCATCCAGTTCTGTCAAAAGCAAACCACCAGATAAATCTTGTGGCATAACCTAGCCCACCATTAAGCACAGTGTGCACTAGGTGTAGCTCTTTCTCTGGTGACTCACCCTCAGGGACACCAGATAATTCTGGTAAGTGCAAAAATCTTGCACTAAAGGGCCTGTTTGGGACAGCTCCATAAACTCCACCATGTAGCAAGTCCACCAAAACCTGAAGTTCTGGAGTACCTCTTTAGGTGTTATCTATAAATGGAATCAACCCTAAGTTGGTTTTGGTGATGTTCACCACATAATTAAAGGAGTAATGGCTTTTTTGAGGGGTCGGCAGGGAAGTTCCCTATCTATTTTTTTATAATTATAAATATTTCCTGCAGGAGCAGGGGTACAAGGCCTCAAGCCCAAGGGAGAAGCAAAAGTACATTAGTTGTGATTCTCTAACCAAACAATGAGGGAGCTCCTAATGCTTTCTTTGGCCTTGATGCAAATCAGGGCAAGTCTTCTTCGAGGTTCTGTTTCAACTTCTGACTGGGCAGGTGCCGTTATCGAAAATCACCTTGTTTCTGGTGGTCCAAATATTCCAGCAGCCTATTATGAGGATCTCTCTGAAAATCCTAGTTGAGTGTTGAGAACATATTAATTATCATGGGTGCACGAAACACCAATGGGACCACCAACTCAAAAGAATGGCTTAGAAAGCTCAAAGTGCTAGTTTACATTCTTTTTATATTTTGAATTTGAGTTTAGGACAAGTCGTACTATTAAGGGGATAGGTATACTGCGATGATCCAAGTGCTCACATCTCTATACTCAAACATATAAAAAAATCCAGCTTACACAAAAAACCAAATGATTTTCACTATTATTCTTCTCTAGCCTGCGTGGAACCTCTGCGCTTGGGCGTGGAGCCTCCACATGTTATGAGCGGAGCCTCCATGCTCTATATGGTCGACTGTTTTGTGGGAGTTGTGGGAAATATTTATACCTCTCCCACACTCAACCTTCTACCTCATTCACTCCCATCCGACCAACACACCCCATCTCTCCTCCATTGATGCTCCCAACCACCTTTGTCCAAAGCTTTGTGCTTCCTTGAGGTGATTGGCTCCTAGAGAGAGTGGGAAAGCTAGAGAAGATCAAGATCCACCCATCTTGAGCACTTGGTGAAGCCCTAGCCGCACGGTGTATTCATTACACTTGGAGCTTGGGCTCCTAGCCGGCTAGAGGTTGCCTAGGTGCTCCCGATCGGTTGTGGTTGAGCACCGAGAAGTTTGTATTGCCTTTTGTGACTTAGTAGAAACCTTGAGCTCATTACATTGGAGGTGGGATTGAGAAGAGGTGCGAGTTGAAAGAGGCTCCATAGCCTTTGTAGCTTCCTCAACAACATTGACGTAAGCAAGCTTTGGCGACAAGCTAAACCATGGGATAAATCATTATGTCTTGTGTGTTGTGCTTGTTGTATATGACTTGTAGTTGAATCTGCTTTTTAAGGTTTGTACCTGATCTACTCTCTCCTTGAGTTCTAGGTGCAACCACTGTTTTGAGAAGGTCATCACACTCCCACGAAGGCTAGTATGTCAATCGATCTAAAGCTCGTACATTATATTCAACCCCCCTCTAGGCCCTTGCTAGATCCTTTCATTCTCAAAACTCTACCTTTTTTCCTAGAGTAGAGTTTGTGGGGGTTGCACCTGTTTGGCTGAAAAAACATGAAGCAAAGTTGTCCCAATTTGTTCCTAAATCACAATTTTCAGCAAGCGTCTCAAATCTACTAACTCCAATATGTTCCAACACAGACATCTTCACCTTAGGCACTGATTTAGCTTTTCAGAAACATTTTTCACTTTACCATGTCACTAAGTCCAATGCATATCAAAGTTAGTTCACGTCTAGTAGCACTTAGATAACTGTGTTCCCCTATTAATAGTATGACAATATTTCCTAAACCTGACCACGCACTCTATTGCGTCTCGACCGGCGAAATGAAAACCCCTAGCTTATACCGCCTTCGGGGTTGTTTTCATCCCCTTTTCACTTCTCTCCAAATGTGAGCTTGTTCCATATGGATTGATTACCCTACGTCCATTTCCTAGCCTTGTTCACAACCTAAGTGTGGACCCTAGCTCAATCACAACTTCATCAAAAGTGTTAGTCCACTAGTTGTCATTCAATTAACAAAATCAAACATAGGGTTTTCACACATTCCTTACACCCTTTTATCAGTGGAAAACAAACATTTGATCTTTAACCATACCTCTTTTATTATATAAGAGTACAATTAAGGGAATGTAGTTGTACAATTACATCTCAGAAGGACTAGTATTCAATAGATATTCCGGTCTCACTAAGTTGTGTGTGCATGAACTAGCAGTGGTAGCGATCGGTGGCTGTGTTCGAGAGCCTCATAGAAGGCTCATCGCAATTGCCCTGCATACACTTTCTGACGGATGCAGGCCATCCCCATGATCCATGTGTTTCTAGGTTTTCACATAGTTTGTATTCTCCACATCCACATCTTACACCCGGGGACACACCATAGCGTCCTCCTCCACCACAGCAAGCCATCAAGGGATATTCGATTCCTGAGCCTCAGTCATGGCAAAGTTAACCACAGTGTAAGTAAGAATGTAATTTTTAGGTAACATCTGTACTTATTTTAAAATTTCTAGTTAAGGTTCTAAATTAGTATCCATTCAAAAACCGACTAATTTGTTAACCTAGAGCTCAATGCAAGTGGCATGATGCTAATACTATTGATATCATATATATACTATGACTGCATCACAGATATAAGATAAAACTTTTAGACTACTTTATCTTATATCCCAAATGCAATTGGTCACTTCACTTTCTACTATGAAATGTTATGAGGTGAAATGTTTTTGAAACATTTGTAGAGACGGTCAAAAAAGATTTTAGAGGCCAAAAACCACGAATATCTGTACTATGTTTTTTTGTCCAAAAAAATAGTAAAAAAGATATATTTGAACTCACCGTATCGTTGCGGGGAAACAAAAACCTCCATAGTAATCAGCATAGATGATGGTCACGCCGGGCTGGAGCTTACGCAACTTCTCCAATTCCTCGATGAGAAGCTTGTTATGACACCATGCAAACTCGTTCAACCGTCTAATGCAACCTGTCCCTGGCTCGTAATCTTCTTTCTTGTCACTTTGGAATGTCAACAGATACATTGGGAGGCATCCAATCGGGAGATTCCCTGGAACCACCAGAGCCTTGGCTCCTAGCCCGATCAACTCCTGAAAGAATCGGATGCATTGACATTGGTATCTGTACAATGTTAGTGATAACGATGGAGAAAGAAAAACAAATACTCATCACTGTAATAGTTGAAGAGATTTTGGCGATAACAGCTGGAGCGAAAGTGACAACTTTTCAAAAGGAATTCTTTTGATAAGAGGTAGGTTGTAGTCATTGCCTCCAATTTCTCCGACTATGAAAAGGGACTGGTTCATCACGTCCGAGCAACCTGTGCAGTATCAACATGGCTTTATTCTTCTGAATCAGCATGGAAGAGAAACTATGGTCATTTGATGGTGAGATTACTAAATTCCAACCCAATCCACTCTAATACACATGTCAAATTAAGAGACGCGCGGCATGTTTTTAGAAAGTAAACATAGAATTGTAAAGAACTTGCCAAATTAAGAGGCGGCAAAGAAGTAGCATATAGAAATTAGAAACAGCGACATACTACCTGAGAGATTGCCGGGGCAGAAGAGGTTGAGCATGTCCCGGAACCACTTCATCTCCATGTCGAGGTGCACTACGTTGCCCACGTCGAAACCCCCTGTCCCGGAAGAAGTCCGGGCCGAGCGCACCCCGGTGGACCCTTCCCGTACAAATACACTCGCCGTCAACATGCAGACCCGTTTAGAAAGTATGTACGATCCTAAAATCTAGGATCCTGTGTTACCCTGTACTCCCTCCATGTTGGTAAAAGAAGTCGTTTTGGACAAGGTTTGGGTCAAACATTGGGAATATAAATCATGAATAACTTTCAAGTTGTTGAGTTTGGAAATGTGAAAACAATATGAATAGATTTGTCTTGAAATATACTTTCATAAAAGTATACATATATCACTTTTGAATAAATATTTTTATAGAAAAATAAAGTCAAAGTTATGCTTTGGAGACCGTGTCGTTGTCTAAAACGACTTCTTTTACCAACATGGAGGAAGTATGTTTTATCATTGAAGAAGCCTGCATTTCTCTCTCCTCTCTCTCTCGGGATTTCTCTCCTCCCTATTTTCTGGATCTCACGCATGGTGGCGGTGGCGGCGCCCCGCCCCCTGGTGGATTCGACCTCGACGCACCCTCCCCTTCCCATTCCGGTGGTGATGGTGGCGGTGGAACCCATCGACGTGGCCATCCCAGCGGCGGTGGCTCCGAGTGGCGGCGAGCACTCTCCTCTCCAGAGGCGGCAGCGGCGCCCCCTCGACTCGCACGGTGGCCCCCTGATAGTGGAGCCCCGGCCATGGCGTGACAAGCCCTGCGTGCGGAGCCCCTGGCGGCGGCGTGGCTTGCCCCAGCCCACCCCCCGCGCGGCGCCCACGTCTGTTGTAACACCCCGGGTGTTATAGTGCTAATTAATCTGCCATGTCATCATAATGCATTGCAAAGCATCTCTGTTAGGTTAACCATGTTATGCATCAACTAAAAACAAGTTTACTTATCTAGGTTGAATGTGCTTCTCAGTGGTGTGCTCCGAAACCGAAAACCCTAATTTCGAATACCACCGCAAATACTTAGTCCATGCCCTGCGTAATTTGAGGTGTGCGACTGTGTTGCACACTAGTGTCAAGTGTAGGGTATGAACTCAAGTACAACATCTAAAATAAAATTCCAAATTTGAGTTTGAATTGGAGTCCCAAAACTTGTCACGAGTTTTCCGATTCAAATTTAAATTCAAATATGAGGAGAAATGTAAAAGAATTTTAAAAGCTAATTGGTCAACCAAGAGTGGCATTTGGTCAACCATGTCATGTTGGTCCAAATGATGCCCTTGGGAGAGGTTTTGATCACTAAGTAATCACAAATCAAAGTAGCAACAAATTCCAATTCAAAATCCCTCCGAAAACCCTAAATTTCAAAACCCTGTTTTACCCCTTTTGAATTAATTCAAAATCTAAGCAAAATTTGGGAAAAAGTTCAAAACCAAGTTTGTAGAACTTTTCAAGGGCTACAACTTTGGTGTTTTGAGTTTTCAAAGTTTTAGTGTAAAATGTGGAGCAATTTTGAAAATAAGCAAATTTTAGTTTTAATTCATTTTTGTCCCCAAACTAAGATTTCAAAATGGAGGCAGAATTTGAAAAAGTTTTGAACAGAAAAGTTGTTGGTCTGGTCAAGATATACAACTTTGATGTTTGAAGATTTTGAAGTTTCAATATAAAATCAAAAGTAATTTCTAAATTACCAAATCTGCAAAATGTGTCCCTTTTTGAATTTAAACTCAAATTTCAAAATCCAGTGAGAATTTGAAAAAGTGTTCATTATCAAACTTGTAGAGCTTGAAAATCTGAAGATTTCATACATTGGAAGATTTTCAAGTTGTTATACAAATTTGAGAGTAATTTGAAAAATCAGTTTGAATTTCAAAAGTTGGGGGGGACAGCTACAGTGCACCGACGTATCACCGCCGACCACCGCGCGGTATGGGCGCCGGCGAGACGCCGGACGGCTTCGGCCAGCTTCCAGGCGTGCCCTCGATCGCCAGCGCGACATCGCGCGTCTTCCAGTGCAGTAACCGTGGTCGTTGCCTATATATACGTGAGTTCACCGTGACCGGCTTTGTTTCTCCGTTTTCGCCACCGTCGCCACCGCAGCTCCGCCGCTCGCCGCTGCCGCCACCAAGCCGTCTCCGGCCACGCCAACCGCACCACTAGCTCCGCCTCATCCTTGCGCACCTCGTGAACCAGTTGAGCTATCCCAATTTCGCCTGGATCGCCGGGGAGCCGTCGTCTTCCACCTCGGGTCACCGCCGTTCCCGTCGCGCCTCGCCACCGTGGCCAGCCACCTCCAGAGCCTCTCAGCTTCAATCGATCACTCCTTCATGATCGTGGTACGCCCCTGATGCTCCCTAACCACTCGCTTTAATCGCTACCGCGTTGTACCGTTGAGTCGCCGGTCACCGTTCCCGTCGAGCCGCCACCGTCGTCGGTGAGCTGTCGCTAGAGCTCGAGCTAGGGTGTTTAGTAGCAAAACGGGTTCGCTGGGTCGTGTAGAAGGTGTTGGTCAGCTCGGTTGGTCGACCGAGGCACCGTTCGCCGGCCGGCCACCGCGGGCAAGCGCGCGGGCACGCGGGAGAACGAGAGTGAGCGGGAGGAAGGAGATGACAGGTGGGGACGCCATGTCAGCGAGAGAGAGAGGGCGAGCGGGCGCGCGCGAGGCAGGCCGCCCTGCTGGGCCGCGCAGCTGGGCCGGGCGCACGTGTGGGCGCGGGCGCGTGTACGCGGGCCGTTCGCTGGGCCGGACCGAGGGAAGCAGCCCGAGTTCGGTTTTTCGTTTTTGTTTTTCTTTTTCAAATAAATGAATAGTGCTATTATTTGTTTATTTCATTAAAAATTGTGTAGAGTTCCAAAATTCATGAAAATTTTTATAAGCTTCTCAATGTATAAGTTATCTAGGAAAAATGTTAAATCATGTATTTGAATACTTTGGGCAGTAGAATTAATTGGTTCCATTAAAGATTAAATACAACTTCCAGTAATTTTAATAATTAATTTATTTATCCAAAAATTATGAACTTTATTATGACACTGTTATAAATCATTGTTAACCCATAGAAAAAGTTTGAGCTTGTTTTGATAAAGTTTAATCAACTTCTAATTATGCCCTAATTATTTAAATAGTAAATAAATATTAATTTGAGAACTTTAAGTGTTGTGTGTCTTTTGATTGAGTGATGTCCTTAGGTCACTACCCTTTGGTGATCTCTGGCACCTTAATTTCATAATTGAGCTCGTTAGTAACTTGTTAGGTTAAAAGCTGGTATCGCTGGAAATCGTCGCTGCTAGATAGTAGGTTTTCGGTTTGCGACTGTACCGTGAAGGGTAGTTGTACTCAAGTCGTAACTCGTGGCATGTTTATCATCAAGCATCATGTTTATCATCGAGCATCATGTTAAAGCATGTTATGTACTCGTGTAGTTTCCGCTTTCGAAGAAGCCGAAGTCGTCGAGTAGGTCTCCGGAGAAGAGCGATCGTCAGTGGGTTCCGGACCAGACGTTGGAGTCTCCGAGTCTGAGTCAGTCGTCGTGTCTGAGCAAGGCAAGCCCCGGTGCATTTAAACCCTACCTTGATATTTACAAATCTTTATTATTTATATTATGGTTTATTGCATTAAGTAATTAGGAGTTGAGTGATAACCCAATTGCTGCATTATCATCTTTGATTATTGCGATATCACCCTTGATACCTATTTTACTGAAAATGCGTAGTATGCTTTGCTATGCTTAGAAGTTAAGCTTTTAATTGAAATGTTTACTCGGCCATGACGGCATACTTAATGAATATGGAAATATGAGAATGAATTAGAAGATCGGGCGGGTGGTTTGGCCACTGCTAACATACATTGAGAAAGGAGTCTCAATGTAATGTTTCCGCCTTGTCAGTTAAGGACCGTTCGTTGTATGGCCCGCTTGTGTTTCGAGACTTTACAACTAGCCTCATGCCTTGGGTAAGCCCAAAATGTTGGTGATTCCATTACGAGAACGTCTAATCTCGCACTGGGAGTGGAGAGATGGCGGGAGTAGCGTGTACCCTCGGGGCTAGAATCGGGCCGGGTTCGAGGAGTACTGTACTCTCGGGTGGCGATGGACACGTTCTGGTTTTGGGAGATCTAAATGAGGGTTGATATATGCAGATTCGGTTCTGCATATGTCGTGATGTTAGAGATCCCCAGCTGGGTATAATCGGTTCGAATCGTCGTTGCTCCTCGGTTATGGAGACTCGATCACCTGTCCTGCATCGTAGTTAAGAACTGGAATTGAAAGAAAGAATGAGAAAAGTTTTGATGATAATTACTTTGATCTAGATTAGGATCACCTAGATTTGGTTAATGAACCATCAATGGCAAAAGTAAAATGTTGAAGATAAGGATTTACCTTAGTAAGCTTTTCTGCAAAAGAAAATTTGATTTTTGATTACCCGTACCTTGATTCCCTAAAGCTAGCATGCCCTTGGAGTCTTTGTCTTAGTCGGGTAAGTCTTGTTGAGTACTCTCGTACTCAGGGTTTGTTGAACCCCTTGTTGCAGGTGCGGTTCATGAACAAGTCTGCTTCGAGCCTTGTTGCATGACCGTCGTGGTTGAAGAAAGTGACGACGAGTAGACTGTATGGCCTTTGGGCAAGGCATCTCGTTTGTTTGGTGTAATAAAGTTACTACCGATACTTCCCTATTAATGGTTTGTAATAATGTTACATAAGGTTGGAGATTTGAAAAACTGGTTTGTAACCTAAGTTATTGTAAGACTTCCGCTACTTTACTCTGTTGAATATTTTGAATAAACTGTTGTAATATTGCAATACTCCTGTGATTGGATCCTGTTCGGAGGAAAGCAGGCCTTTTAAGTTATGGTGAACATAAGTACAACTGTCAGAGGTCATTATGGCAATGACGTGTACTTGTGGGCCATCATAATTAGGAAGTTTTGTGACATCTGTTGTGTCCATCGGCAACGGCGCGACTTCCCCTTCCCCCGCGGCGGCGTCCCCCAGCGGCGGCCCGTCCCCTCCACCCAGCCACGATGGCCTCTCCATGCTGTGGGCAGTGGCGGCCCCTCCACGTCTGGCGGCACCTCTGCTCCTCCCCCAACCACGACAGTGGCGCTTTCTTCAGACCCGCGGAGGCAGGCCACGAATGCAGTGCAGCACGGCGGCTCGGAGCAGGGTTTTTTTTATCGGCCGAAAGTCGTCGATATTTCTGAAATTTTTTTTCTATCTCTGAGGTTCGATAAAATTTGATATCAGGCAAATTTTTCCCTTCTTTTCTGTTTCTACACAGACAATCCAAAATCAGCCACACGACGGTCCGACACTTATAATGATTTATTCTTGTTTTGATTTGTGAACAAGTGGTGTTTAATATCTTAGGAATAGTTTCAAGTCAAATTCTACAAATTTTTTGAAAAAAATTTAAATTTTTTTAAATTTGGTCCGATATTTCCGATATATCTTGCTTATCCTCTTTATCCATGACGTCTAATAAATTTTAATTTCCGATAATAAAAACCTTGGCTCGGAGGCCTATGGGGGCTACGTTTCGTCTGCAGTGAGCAGGGTGGCCGCCGGGTGGCTGCCGTCTCGGCTGCACAACAGAGGCACAGGTTTGTTCTTCAACGCCTCTAGTATCTGCCGATAGTTTTTCAGATTCCAGTATCTGCTCATACTTTTCAGATTACTTGTTCCAGATTATAATTCTTCAACGCCTCTAGTATCTGCTGATACTTTTTAGATTCTAGTATATGCTGATACTTTTCAGATTCTAGTATATGCTGATATTTTTCAGATCACTTGTTTCAGATTATAATGTCGGTTGATCACCGAGTAGTATTGCGGCAGCGGCGTGTGGTACAAATCTGCTTCATCTATTAGCAAACAGGCATACTCAATTAATCGAAGCGTGTGTGTACTCCTCTGTTTAGGGCCTGTTTGAATCCATTAGGAGATCAGGCTTGTCTGGTCATGTAATCATACTGTATATACTTAGTGCATATATGTATGTATGCTCCATTTGTCAAGAAAGAATGCAGACAGAAAATTTTTGCCACTAAAGTATGCTCCATTTCTCAAGAATATATCGAACTTTAAGACTTCCTGAAAAAAAAACACTGTGATATAAGCAAGTAGATTACAATCATTCAGTGATTGTACAGCAAACTTAGAGGAAAACGTCCATATAAAATGTAATCCATCTAGAAAAAGTATGCGTACATACTCCTTTTAAAAAAGTATGTGTACATACTCCTTTCAAAAACTATGAATAAATACTCCTTTCAAGAGAAAAAAAAGGTATGTGTATATACTCCTCTTCAAAAAGTATGAATGTTTAAAAAAGTATGATTAAATACTCATTTCAAGAAAAAAATATGCGTATATACTCCTCTTCATAAAGTATGAATATGTACTCATTATATGAAAAAGGTATGTGTATATACTTATCTCCATATGCATATACTTAAAACACGTTTGAGTATGTGTACATACTCTAGCAACAGACACGCAGTACCAAACCGAGAATCACGGCAACAATGTAGTAGATAATACTATTTTATTTGATTCCTTGATTAGCTCTACCGGTTTGGCACACGTTTAATTGGATCCGATTGAACACATGCGGACCCGTTATGGCCAGCGGTGTTGGCGCAGCTGTGGTACAAAATAGATAGGGAGTAACTTACTCCTGGGAGTGTGTCTATATATATATATATAGAGAGAGAGAGAGAGGTGTAGATCTAGGTGAGTCTCATATCCAGATTTTTTTAACGTTAGAGCTCTACTGGACAGGCCATGCGTCCCGCCAACTCAGTGGCTAGGTCTAGGCTTAGGGACCCGACTTCAGCAGTAGTAACACAAACAGGGGGCCACACCGGTGGCTAGCTGTCGTTGAGTTTCGCGCTAGCTCGCCTTCTTCCCTGCAATTTGAAACCTGACCTTCCGTGGTTGTGTGAGGGCTTCTTGTACTGCATCATCCTTACTGTGCCTCTAGCGTAGGTCACGGTGTGCCCTGTGATCTGTGCAGCAGCATTGTATCTCCGGAAACACAGCTCACGACCTCGGCAGTAGAGGGGGTGAATCTGTTTTTTTTTTTTTTGGACAACGCCTTGTGCATGTCTTACCTTGTGACTACTTCGTCTACACCGGCTGTAAGATCGATTTAACTTTCTTCCATATTTGTTGCAATTCTATTCTAGAAACTTTATTTATTGTACCGTGTTAGAGATGAATTGTAAGGATGGTAGGATATGATTGCTCGATGATGATTATATCTCGTACAAAGGCCGGACTAGCCATAGATTACATTGTAGAGTTAACTTAAATATTTTGGGCATGTGATCTGAATTCAATAGAACTACTAGTTGTATTGATTGCATTGAATTCCTACAGTGTATGTTTTTTTGAAATTTTAAGAGCAACCATGTAGTATACTTGCTGCCAAGTAAACAACCTGTCGGCTGCTTATTTACTTTAGTACTCATTGTCATATGGTTGTGCTTTTATACAATCTCTACAGACTCTGCTTTGAAATATTTCAGATCTTACACTCTAGTTAACTCTCGATGTGTTGAGCTAGTTCGGCCAATGAAGTGTTTACTTTGGGCTTGTAAGGGCGCATGACCTAGTAGTCCTGGGCCGACTAAGAACTTAATCTGAGAGCAAGTTATGATAAATCTAAACCCTTGTAGATTTTTATCCAGTGTTTTACCTACATGTTCATGGCTATGTCATGTTCTTTTTATGAAATATGAGTTATATAGATTCTCTTTTTATATATCAAAGTTTAAATGCTCATCTTAATAAATTATCTGATGTGTATGACATAACTTGACAAATATTTGATTTTGGAATATTGCAATGCATGTTTGCTAAATTGAGCCAATTTGTACAACAATAAAAAAATAGATTATTGGTTAAAAATGGCTGGTCCATCAAACACTATTAAACCTGCTGAAACTGAAAAGTTAGTCAATGTTGATATTGATGTGATAGCTGAGGAGTTGGGAACACTCCATTTTGATGAGTCATGATCTCCCAGCTCTCAAGGAATATTCAATTGGGATATGGTGGATCTAGTTGATAACCTAGAGGGGTTTAAGTTGCATGAGGGTGATTCCTCTAAGCCCAAACCCACTTAACAGCCTGGTTGGTTCTTAACTTAGATAATGTTCCTAAGAATGCTACAAAGGTAGGGTAACCCCGGGTGATTCCTGAGCAGCACTATATGGCATATTAGAAAGCTATGAATATCACAAGTGTAAATGACCACTTTGAAGTTGATGCTAGGAGGGTTCAGGCTACTGTTCTTCTTGAAGGACAAGCTGCTAGGAATATTCGATTGGGAGATGATGTGATAGCTGAGGAGTTGAAACACTGCTAAACTGGCTATCCACACATATAGCAGATGATGTGCTCTTTGTTTTTCTTGAAGAAATGATGTGGAGCATGGGGAAAACTTCTTTTCTTCCTTCTTTTTCTTCTTATTCCTGTGACGCCTGACCTTCTTGCCATTAGAGAGATTCCCAGCAGCTTGTCCTTCAAGAAGAGCAACAGCATGAACCCTTTTAGCATCAAGTTCAAAGTGGTCATTCACACTTGTGATATTCATAGCTTTGGAATATGCCATATAGGGCTGCTCAGGAACCACCCGGGGTTGTCCTGCCACTGTGGCATTAACAACCAGCCAGTCGGGCTCTTGAGTGAGTTTGGGCTTAGAGAAATCACCCTCATGCAGCTTAAACCCCTCTAGTTTATCAACTACATCTACCATATCTCAATCAAATATTCCCTGAGATTTGGGAGATCCTAACTCATCAAAATGGAGGGTTCCAAACTCCTCAACTGTCACTTCAATATCAACGTTGACTAACTTTTCCAATTTCAGCAGGTTTAACAGTGTTTGATGGACCAGCCATTTTTAACCAATAATCTGTTTTCTTATTATTATGCAAATTGGCAACGTATCTGGTGCAAACCAACCTCTCCGTGCAACCGTGCAAACTTCTAGTCTGGGCCACATGATATTAATCCAAGGAGCGCATGGGGATTGGGTAATTTTGCGCTTAACCGCCCGCTCCTAATCACACTTTTGCAAATCCCCCCTCCCACTCCCCCCTGCGCCCCCTTGGATCAACACCATGTGGCCCAGATTAGAAGTTTGCACGGTTGCATAGAGAGGTTGGTTTGCACCAGATACGTTGCCATACAAATTGGCTCAATTTAGCAAATACACATTGCAATATTCCAAAATTAAAAATTTGTCAAGTCATGTCATACACATTAGATAATTTATTAACATGAGCATTTAAACTTTGATATAGAAAAAGAGAATCTATATGACTTATATTACATAACAGAGTATGACATAGCCGTGAACATGTAGGTAAGACACTAGATAAAAATCTACAAGTGTTTAGATTTATCATAACCTGTTGTCAGATTAAGTTCTTAGTCAGTGTACTGGGTCCTGCGCCCTTACAAGCTCAAAGTAAACACTTCATTGGCTGAACTAGCTCAACATACATCGAGAGTTAACTAGGGTGTAAGATCTGAAACATTTCAATAGCAGAGTCTATAGAGATTGCATAAAAGCACAACCATATGACAATGAGTATTAAAGTAAATAAGCAACCAATAGGTTGTTTACTTAGCAGGAAGTATACTATATGGTTGCTCTTAGAATTTCAAAAAAACACACACATAGGAATTCAATGCAATCAATAAAAGCTATTAGTTGTATTGAATTCAGATCACATGAGTTGTTCCCGGTGGCGGAGCCAGAAACTATGGACAGGGGGGGCCGGTCGAAGAGTTTCAACCATAAAATAACTGAGTGTACTTTATTTGTTTAAATTTTTACACTATGAATGGGCTCATCTAAAGATAAAATACAAATTTGTGTGATTTTGTTGTCCAGAAGTCATCAAAAAAATATACGACAAAACTTTTATTATATCTTTCTAATATGGATTATTGAATTATATATTACCTAAAAAATTTTTGCATTGATGTTGGGGGGGCCATGGCCCCTGCCTGCCCCCCCTGGCTCCGCCAGTGGTTGTTCCCAAAATATTTGAGTTAAGTCTATATTGTAATCTATGGCTAGTCTGGCCTTAGTATGGGATTTAATCATCATCGAGCAATCATATCCTACCAACCTTGCAATTCATCTCTTACACAGTACAATAAATAAAGTGCCCATAATAAAATTGCAACAAGTACAGAAGAAAGTTAAATTGGTCTTACAGCCAGTGTAGACGAAGTAGTCACAAGGCAAGGCACGCACAAGGCGTTGTCCAAAAAAAAAATAGATTCACCCCCTCTATTGCTGAGGTCGCGAGGTGATGGTGATGTTTCGGGAGATACAATGCCGCTGCACAGATCACAGAGATGCTGCAGCAGCAAGAAGCCCTCACATCGGGCCAAGGAGGAAGAAGTCGATCAGCGGGTCGAGAGCACAAGCCTGACGAACCGCTCGCACAGGCACGTACTCCCTCCATTCTAAATTATAAGGTATTTCAAGAATTTTGGAGAATCAAAACATCTTAAGTTTGACCAAAATTATAAAAAAAATTACAAAAATTTATAACATCAAATAGGTATACTATGAAAATATAATTAATAAAAAATCTAATGATACTTAATTAATGTCATAAATATTATTATCTTATATTATAAATTTGGTCAAACTTAAGATCGTTGGACTCTTCAAGATTTTTAGAAGACCTTATAATTTAAGATGGAGAGAGTAGCGCGGGGCAAGTACCTAGACACGTTCACAACGGGCCACCGCACTGCGGTTTGCGGCGATGTCCAGTTTACAGAACTAGACACCATCACACCACAGCACTCCAAGACCGTCGACGCAAGTAGAAGCCTGCTTCCCGGTTCGTCGGAGTAGCCGCGGAGGAGTACCGCATGACCGAACGCACCTCCGCAAGGGAGTCACGGGATGGCAACACGGGTGCTGCCACGGCAGTGGATTGTTTTTTTTTTTTTTTTTTTTGAGGGGAATGGGGTGATGCACTGGATGAGGTTGCCGGCTGGGCTGCACAGACTGTGGGCCAAGTTGTGGCCCAGCACGGTGAGCCTTCTCATTCTTTTTTTTTTAATTTTGGATTTTCTTTTATTTTAAATCTGAACACAAATTCAAATAAGAAATTCAGGGAAAACCCCCTCTAGTTTCCAACAAATATTTCCCTTAATTTAGCAGAATTGCTGACGCTGGTTGGTGATGCGTCGGTGGCATCATCGGTATGGGCCTATGGCCCAGACGATGGATGCATCGAGCCCGACCCTCGCCGACGACCGGGGAGCGCCACCGCCGACCTCGCCGTCGGCCATCAACAAAGTGCGCAGTTCAGCGGGAAAAAAATGTGAACAAACTGATGCCGTGCTATAGGGATTAGGGATCTAATGACAAGGGACGTGCTATACTATGCACAGATAAGCATGTATCGATGGTGAACTACTGATAACATACGTACTATGCACAACGTACTTGAAACTTTCAAAGGGCCTAAAACATAGTACAATGCTACCACCACCACCACCACAGCAAGGTTCAGCATCGATAAATCCATGTGGCAGAGAAAAGAAAAGACATGGAAATACAAGTTCTCAAACCACCACACGTTAACAGCTTTCATCACCGAAACAAATTTATTCACTGTTACAAATACATTCAAAGTTTCAGCTTGAAGGTGTCCTTCACCGAAGCAAATTTATTGTCGTTTTGGAAAAGCAGACTTCACAAGTTACCATACTATGTACAATTGTGTGGTCACAGAACAGTCAGACGTGATTCCAAGATATAAGGAAGTTGGGTCTGTCTAAGCCAAACCCAATGGGAAGCTATATAGGATGGGTTTGATTGACACAATCTGCAAGCTATCAAATAACTAGAAATAAAGAATCCACACTGAGGCGCAGCATATCACATAGCATCAAGGCTGTTGTTTGTTGCTTTTGATGCCTCTACCTGAGATTATTACTGAAGCTGCTATATCAATAGGGTCTTGGTGGATAAGTACCAGGGTAAGGTGCTGCGTAAGATCAAACGAGGCAAAGGGAGGTGATCCAGTTAGAACACTGACTGATATCATGAAAAAGAATGGATTTATCTCTGCTCAATTGCATCTCACCAGGTGGATACGGGGACTGTGCTGCCGGCGGGGGCGGGTATGGTTGTTGCCCATATGGTTGCGGTGGGTAAGATTGCCCATATGGTTGCGGTGGGTAAGATTGCTCATATGGTTGCGGTGGATAGGATGGAGGGTATCCAGCGGGTGGGGGTTGGTATGGTTGCTGCGGAGGTGGTGGATATTCTGCAGTGGTATATGGTGCATGGCTAGGAGTTGGGTAAGCAGGGTATGCGGTTGCAGCAGGATACGCTGAAACAGGTGGATATGAAGGTGTGACTCCTGTGTATGGAATCGCTGATGCTAGTGCTGGTGCTGGAGCAGGGGCTGGGGCAGGGGCCGGAGCTGGAGCTGGGGTTGGGACTGGCATTGAAAGTGCTGGAACAGGATGTGCACTTGATGCGGCGACACTTCTACCCATCTTGTTCTTCTGTCAGACACAATAGAATCAGGCACAAGACAGAGCTAAGAAAACAACAAAGAATAGTAATCAGTCTCTCACCATTGCTGAGACATCAACATGCATAATGAGCTTCACTTCCCCAGCAGATCTGAAAATTTCCCACTGTCAGAAAGTTCACGAGACCAGTGCACTCAAGTTATATGAGATAGGAATACCTCATGTGGCGTGTTTGAAGTGGCCATGAGGAGTCATCATAGCCATTTGTGAGCACCTTGTGCAGATATACTCTACACAAAAGCACAGCCGAAAGGTTACTCACTAAAAAGTAGAAGCCATTTACCATATTGATGATGGATGCTAAGAGCCACAAACCTGCCACTGCCAACGAAGTCATCATGGGTTAATGTGTTGCTGTTCCATACGATAACATTCAACTCGCGGAGTCCTTCAATGAGGGGTATATGGAACTTCTCATCGAAAGTTGGGTTTCTTCCCCCATCTAGCATCAATATCACATTTTAGGTTGAAAGAAAGGAGAAATATACTAAGAGATAACAAAGGGGAAATACCATAAATTTAACCTTATATAATTAGCATATTTCTGTAGAAACCTGATTGTACCAAAAACTCTTAGTTTCTGGAGGTAAATAATTGGCGAAATGAACGTATCATAACTGTTCATAATGTGTGGAAACTTCCTTGCTTAGAGTTCGAGAAGCGATTAATCTCGTCTATTAGTAGATATAAGAAGTAAGAACCTTATTTGATGCTGGAACCAATTAAAGTATTATGTCTCAGTGTTCAGAAAAGTTCAGTGCCACGGCAGACAGTTGAATACCCAAGCCTGTATTACGAGGCTTTTATAACAATACTTGGTAAATCAATGAGGTTTTGATTGAAGAATCCTGGTTGCAACAAGCTGGTGAAAGTTAAAACAGTTCTAGGTCCACTCCTATTGATGACCGTCCTCTGCCCCAGCACTCAGCTTTTACTCACCTAGAGTTTTAGGAGCTGTCTTTTCACAAAGAAATAATCGAAATCAAGTTTGTGCTAATTGCTCATAAATTTGTACAGCCCAAGATGAATTGGCAATGACCAGACAGAGAATGGTGGTCCATTCAAAGCAAATCGAAAGCATAATCTACATAAATTTCTCTACTTCCTTCATTACTGTTAAGTGCGCAAATGCAATTAGTCCTTCAAAACTTTGGAATCACAACCCAGTCATATAGCTAGATTTCGCATAGTAGACACAAGGGGAAAAAAGGAACAAGCACTTTTAGTACCCAAAGTAAGCAGGGTATGTTCATGTTTTCACAGTAGTTGTCAGCCATTAATGATTAAAAAAGATTAACACAAACAAAATGGCGTGAGTGGTACTTGTTCCAACATATTTTAGTCCTAAATGAACGAAAGTCGAGCATAATATGCTGATTGGAAGGTCCCAAGATTCCACTAGGGGCATCTAGAGTATCGACCGCATACATAAATCAGGCATAAAGACACTATGCAAAGTTAGAAAGAATCAGCCCAGCTGGTCGGCTGACGGTGTCTGTATCTAAGCTGTGTACCATCAGCGGTATTCGTTCATTACCTATGGGCCAAAGCACATTAGCTGTGAATACTCACATTAGTAGCGGCGGGGTATGTTCATGTTTTCACAGTAGTTATGAGCCATTAATGATTAAAAAAGATTACACAAACAAAATGGCATGAGTGGTACTTGTTCCAACATAATTTAGTCCTAAATGAATGGAAGTCAAGCATAATATGCTGATTGGAAGGTACCAAGATTCAACTAGGGGCATCTAGAGTATCGACCGCATACATAAATTAGGCATAAAGGCATTATGCAAAGTTAGAAAGAATCAGCCCAGCTGGTCGGCTGGCGTTGTCGGTATCTAAGCTGTGTACCCTCAGTGGCATTCGTTCGGTTATTAGTCATTACCCATGGGCCAAAGCACATTGGCTGTGAATTCTCCCATTAGTTGGTGTTTTCCTTTGCCATCTCTTCTGTGGCCGTTTGTTTTGGCTGTCTTTGTAGTTAATGTTTTTCTAGCGCCTTTGTTCCCTGATTTCTTTCTCTTTTTCTTACCGAGTCTTACAGAGTGAGCAACAAGGCAGGAAGGAGAAAACCCCACGTCGAGATGAACGAGAAGCGGCAGCAGCTGGGCCATTCACCTACCCACCTAGTAGTAGGTCGTTAATACCGAGACTTTTCCCCAATGGCTGAAGCCATATAAACCCAGTGAACCTTGCACGAGTATGTCCTAAACGCTTAATCAACATCGTAGGCCGGCGAATTCCCTCCCTCTTCACTGTGTGAATTGGGATGGGTTGGTGGGTATGCGAAATTGTCTGACGCCGGTTCGATGTCGACATGTCATATAATAACAAAAAGAAAACAAATGAAGCATTGCACGCAAGTCGCAAACAAGCTAGTACCATTAGTTAGTAGTTTAGTACAGCGAAGACCCGGGGCGGCCGAGGGGGGAGGAAGAGGGGGGGATTACGGACCGGTGCAGGTGCGGGTGCGGAGCTTAGTGGTGGCGTACTCGAGGACGACGTAGGGGTCCTGGCGGGTGAAGAACTCCGTGTCCCGCAGCTTCCGGCACCCGGTGACTGCAGGCAGGGTTACATGAGGAAAAAATCAAAATTCAGCTGCCAGTAGGGACGAGGAAGACGGATTGGGGAGGACGGAGGCAAGGCACCTCTGACTTCGAGTATCAGCCCATGGATTGACATGCGGAGCGGGCGGGCGGGCGGGCGGGGCGGGAGGAGAAGAGGGATCTCGTCTGGGAAGGAGGAGACCGTGGAGGGAGCGGGGGGTCTGATGTTGATGCGACGGTCGTCACGATGAGTTGGTCGATGACGATGATCTCGGCCCGGTAAGCTGCCTGCTGGTGCCGTCTTTATATTGGTTGGATATTGGAGTCCTGTGGGCTGGGCTGGGGCTGGGGCTGCTTGACCTAGTTATTTGCGTCGTACTCTAATTGAGTCTTCTTCTTTGGATAAGGTTAGACCTACTATACTAGTATTTATAGTTTATATAAGCAACTCCAAAATCTTTTTATATCTTTTCTTACTGTTAAGAATAAATTTTTTGATGAAATATATCCATTAACAGTTTTTTAACTAGATTTTTAAATATGATCATTGTCTATTCTAAATTTTTCATTAGCTAAAGATAAATAGCGTTGTTAGGTCCCGTGTGGTATGGCTTCTCTCCGTTTCCGGCTTCAGCTCCTGCTTTTACGAAGGAGCCCTACCAACGGTTTAGTGGAGTTGTTTTTCAATGAAAAAAAAGAGGAGAAGAGCTATTTTAGAAGGAGCGATAAATTGTGGTTCCTCCAAAACGGTTTTGGCTCCTCCGGAGGAGCCTTGAGGAGAAGCTCTACCCAACACGGTTTAGATATCTTAGGCGCACACAAGATATAAAAAGAAGTTGTTGGAAGATAGAAAAATATAAAAGAGCTATTTTTATTTAAATAACTTTCCAAATGATGATTTAGATTGGGTTTAAAAAACACTTTTGGAAATACTAGGAAATACACTTAAACCGCGTGTTTGCGTTCCACGTCTTGTCGTGTCGTGAACTACTAAAACACGATGAATGTTTGATGAGGACATCGCCAAGATGGAGTCGAGGACGACTCCAATTCAAGAAGGGGAGGATGATGAGAATATCGCCACGCTGGACACACCGACGCTATGGTTTTCTCTAAGTTGCAATTCGTCCCCGACTCAGCTGCCACGTTAGCCTCGGATTCAGCAGACACGTCGTCACTGTTTTGGTCATAACTCTCTCATACGACATCAAAACGGGGCGTTCTTAGATGCGTTGGAAAGGGGACGACGACGCCGTCGTTTTGGATTTGGTCCCAGCTCCAGAAGATCCGTGGATCATTCTGTGTGACCACGGCAAGGTGCTGCGTCACCTATTTGGGCTAACTTGGCCATGTATCTAAAGCTGGACGAAAAGCTCGCGACTCGATAGCTCGCTCGACTCGGATCGATAGTGGCTCGGCTCGGCTCGGCTCGTTTAATTTCTCAAACGAGCTGAGCAAGCATCCTAGCTCGTGTCTTAACGAGCCAGCTCGCGAGCCAGCTCGAGCCAGCTCGCGAGCCTAACGAGCCAAAGTTGTTGGCCTTAAACTCTTATTAGTGTTATATAACTTTATGTCTTACACTTTATAATTTGTTGATGATTGGACTTTGACTCTATAAATTTTAGATTAATTTGACTCTTTTTATTTTAAATGAATGTATGGATAATGGATGCATCATATATGGTATGGAGTACGAACCATAGATAATGTATGGTGTGTACTATTATAATATAATAGTACATATTATTTTTGTATGATTTATTAAGACTTATGAATGGACTAGTTTTATATTATTACCATTATCAAACTTTAAATAATACACATATTACATTTTTTATTTTTTAATATGTTTGGCTCGCGAGCCAAACGAGCCAGCTCGAGCTCGTAAACGAGCCGAGCCGAGCCGGCCTTCTGGCTCGTTAAGATAACGAGCCGAGCCGAGCTGGCTCGTTATCTTAACGAGCCAGAACGAGCCGAGCCAAACGAGCCGAGCTGGCTCGTTAGTCCACCTTTACATGTATCGTGTCGGGCCTTAAGCCCAAGTTGTTGACGCCCAACCCCTGGCCGTCCTCAATCTTAGGTCAAGTCTTAGACTATAAAAACAGCCACCGCCGCTGATATACAATTAGGTTTTGTTTATAGTTTAGTTTTCCATTGAGAAACTGAATCGTTCATTGTAACTGTGGTGACAAATCCTTTTATAATGATCCAGGGCCCCTGTTCTTGATCTCCTCCACTGTGTCGATTAGTCCTTTGGAACCGAGTTCTTGAACCCTCTATTGATATTCGCATCATTCATATTTGCAATTTCAGATTGCGTGTTTTACCTTCTTACTTGTGTTCTTCGATTCGCTTGCAGGAAAAGCCTTCTCGGTGAGGTCAATCAAGTTGTGCTTGGTTGATAACCAACGGAGCAGTGGTGTAACGGTTGCAGGGTTCGAATCGTGTCTGATTTGAAGCCGGATCGCCAACGTCAAGATTTTCACAAATCAAACTTATCGGTTACCTCTCGGAAGATCGGGTCTGTATCTCATCAATTGGTATCAGAGATTTTAGGTTTACCGCGAGGTATATTCTCGTTTGCCTTAGATTCATATTTGTTCATTACCTAGAGTCCACAAAAAGCCTAAAAATATTTCAATTTCCGCTGTCCTATCACCCTTTGTGTCTTTGCAATTTCGTTTCAGATTCGCGTTGTTGAGTTTGTGTCCGTGGTCGAGTCTTGTTGCTGGTTTAGAATTGTGTTCGTGGTCGTAGTTCAATCGCCCGTTGCTGTGATTTTTGTTTTCCGCCGCTATCCCATCCACCGTTCCCAAACAACAAGTCGAAGCCACCACATTACTCGACTTGCCCCGCTAGCCGCCTTGTGTAACTTCTTGTCGCCGCGCAAACCCTAGATATGTTGCCAGCCGCTTTTATTTTGCCTGCATCGCAGCCCTCCTTACATCATCAGGCTAATACCTACTGCTGTTAGTCATAGGGACAATCTTGTGATCGGTGTTGGAGTTTAGGGACGCTTTGTCCTAACTGTCGCTGCCGTGTTGTGCCTACCGGAAAATATAACTTGAGATACCTTCGGTAAAACAGGCATAACTTTTCGCTCGTTTATCAGAAAAATCTAAAATTTTTACAGCAGCTTCTTGACTCCATTTGGAGCCGACCCAAACTTGGCTTCGCCCTGTTTGGTTTCATCAAAATTGCAAAAAAAAATTCAGAAAAAATAAAGAAAAAAATTGTCAAAGTTTTTGCACGCTTTTCAGAAAACGTGCTGTATTTCTGTAGATCACATCCCACCTCAGTTGTAGGTGTCAATTTTTGTGGTTGCATGTTTATTTATCCTTGTTAAGAGAAAAATATAAAAAAAATAGTGAAAAAAAATAAAAAAGTTTGATTCCTACTAGTGCCTTTTGGAAAAATCAGGAAAAAATTCAGGAAAAAGAAAAATTCCGGGTTATTTGCTTGTTCTGTGCGTTCTTTCCATCGCCCTTTGTTTTCACCTTGTTGCGCTACGTCTCGACACGTCTTAGCCAGCAGCTGTGATTTGTACTTTGGATCTGGATTGAACAATCGCTAATCTGCATTCGTTAATTGCTAATCCTTGCTGTCATATTGTGTGCCTACTCATAGCTTCACATATTCTTCTGTCAGCACAGGTTCATCTTGCAACTGTTACCCACGCTCAACAACAGATTGCTTCGCCACGTTGGTTTTGCTCTTGTTTGGCGTTGGTAAGAATACAGGCAAGACGGTGGTAAGCCGCTTGTGATTTTGCATTCCACTTTCACCACCACCACCACTTGTTTCCTTTTAGTTGATAGGGATAATACTTTGGTGTTGTCTTTTTCTATCTTCTAACCATGGCAGGATCTCCGACGGACTTCAATGATACAGGCCCGATCTTCCGAGAGGTAACCGATAAGTTCGATTTGTGGAGATCTCGACGTTGGCGATCCGGCTTCAAATTAGACACGATTCGAACCTTGCAACCGTTACACCACTGCTTCGTTGGTTATCAACCAAGCACAACTTGATTAACCTCGCCAAGAAGGCTTTTCCTGCAAGCGAATCGAAGAACACAAGCAAGAAGGTAAAACACGCAATCTGAAATTGCAAATATGAATGATGCGAATATCAATAGAGGGTTCAAGAACTCGGTTCCAAAGGACTAATCGACACAGTGGATGAGATCAAGAACAGGGGCCCTGGATCACTGTAAAAGGATTTGTCACCACAGTTACAATGAACGATTCAGTTTCTCAATGGAAAACTAAACTCTAAACAAAACTCAATTGTCTAGCAGCGGCGGCGGCTGTTTTTATAGTCTAAGACTTGACATAGGGTTGAGGACGGCCAGGGGTTGGGCGTCCACAACTTGGGCTTAAGGCCCGACACAATACATAGCCATCAGGGACACTCCTCCCTTCCTGCACGGTGCATGCTGCTCTTCCTTTCCCGTGCACCCTATCTGCTGTGCGCGGCACTTCTGCCGCGCTGCGCCCCTTCATGCGCCGCCCTATCTTCTGTGTTCGCCCCTTCCTTGAGGTCAACTCCGAGGAGGTCACAGCCACCGGCAACCCTAGCCGGACGGAGCCCCCCTTGGTTGGCTGAAACTTTCCTTGGTGGACGAATGATGTATATAGTACTTAGTATATATATATTTTTTAAATATATTGAAATAAAATTTAAAAGTCTATATACTTAGCATAACTTCAGCAACTAGAAATTAGCTTCTCCATTAATATTATTGATCGTAACAGTGAGTATATTGATCGTTGTAAATTACCTAGTAGCAATAGCATATTAGGCCTTGTTTAGATCCCAAATATCTCCCTAAATTTCACTATGCAAAAAGAAGATTCCCCATCACATCAAAATGCCGGCATATGCATGGAGTACTAAATGTAGATGAAATCAAAAACTAATTGCACAGTTTTGTTATACTTTGCGAGACGAACATTTTGAACCTAATTAGTCAATGTTTGGACAATTTTTACTAAATAAAAACAAAATGCTACCGTGCCGAACACTGTACCTACCGTGTTTCAGCCGCCCCAAATCGGGGAACTAAACACGGGCTTAGCATTGTTCGATCATGGCCCCGTTGTTCGTTCTGCACGAAATAATGATGACGCGCGCACGTGATGCTTCATAACGGCTTTCTCACGGAAGCATGTGGAGACGCGTGGTGCCTCGAGGCAATTTTAACAGTATACTCACAAACGCGGCAGCAGGACTGACCGTTGCCGAGAGTTTTTTTTAAAGAAAATTAGGCCTTGTTTAGTTCCTCTCAAAATTCCAAGTTTTTTTTTTGCTCTCTCTCCATTACATAAATTTTTAGCCGCTTGCATGAAGTATTAAATGTAGCTAAAAAATAACTAATTACACAGTTTAGTTGGAAATCACGAGATGAATCTTTTGAGCCTAGTTGATTCACGATTGGACAATATTTGTCAAATAAGACGAAAGTGATACTATTCATCAGGTTGAGAAGGCCTTAATTAGAAAAACGAGATGGTTTGGTTTCTTTCAGGACTAGCTGTACGTAGGTCAAGCCGCGTGGCAGCATGTGCAACAAACCGTTGGCAATTGCTGCGCTCCATGTTCTGCGCTCGCAGACCGGGAGGGCCTGATAAGATACGATTCCTCCCAGTCTCCCACACAACTCGAAATTCTTCTGCCTGCTTGGTCCCCGGGCCTGAAGCGCTGGTCTCGCCTCGCTCGATCGACACAAGGTCAGCTCACGCGTTTGCTAGTCACATGGAACCTCGCTAGTTGCTTTTGCTTGCTTTGCGCAGCAATGTGGCTGGTGGGCATTCGGGCAACATTGTTTGTTCTTGCCTGCGCACAGCGCACTGCGAATCGAGCCCACGGGCAGCCACATTCGAGTCCAGATGCCTCAAGACGTACCGACCGATTTCACATGCATGCATGGCCCAGATCTAGCCAGGGATGAAAACGGACGGAATTTTTCTCGTACCGTCCCATTCCATTTTCTACATTTTCTCGTCCGTTTTCGTATTTGCGAGATTCCGTTTTCGTATTTGTGGAAGTAGAAAATAGTATTTTCCGTTTGTTTCTGAGTAATCCCGTTTTAATACGGAATAAATCCGTATTTATTCCGTTTTTATCCCGTTTTCAATCTATCCTCAATATGTTTAACAATTACATGTCCTTATGTTATGTTAATATAACTACGAATCGCCAAATATGCATGTTATGTTCACGTACATAGCATGTAAATGAATATTAAACTTTGTATATATTATTACATGACTTTATATAAGTATACTTTGAGAATATTAGATTATATGATCTTAATTTAATTTTTCAGCTCTTCATCCGTATTTGTCTATTTTCGTATGTCCGCATATTACGATTCCGTTTTCGAACCCGCATTTTCCGAACCCGCTCCCGTTTTCGCCAAAAAAAATATAGAAACGGGAGTAAAAAAATAGGGTTTTTTCATCTGTTTCCATCCATTTTTATCCCTAAATCTAGCTAGCTCCGATCCAGCTGCGGCAGAGACGTCCCCAACTATCCAGGCTATCCAGCACCAAATCAACCTGCATCCATCCATCCATCCAAACGTACGCACGTGCGTTTGTAAAGGATGCTCAACTTGCACCGCATGTTCGTGCATATATGCATGCCCACTGCCGTTGCGAACTTGCAATGCTCTCGAGGAGGGCTCGAATTCTCGATGAGGATTGATGAGAACCGTGTGGCAGTACTCAAAACTAATCAAACGATTGACCAGGATCGGTTCGAACTTGGAAGGGTCATAGAGAATCCACAGTTCCATAGACGATCTTATCATAGCAGACCCACACGTACGCACCTTGGCAGTTGTGCGGAATAAATTCGTGCAAACCGCGGGAACCAACGGACCACACGTCTTCAGCGGGTGGGGCCGTTGTATCCGTTCGCGAGTGGCCACCAATCGACGGGCCCACCACAGAGCTTGACCCTGGAGGGCTGCCTGCCTGTGGGCCTATGGCGAGCGTCGCGTTGCAGGTGCAGTCTGCCTTGTCGTTTCCCCGGGTCAACAAGGTCGAGGTCTTTCGTTCAAAAAAAAGAAAAAAAAAACAAGGTCAAGGTCAATCGTCAAAAAAAACAAGGCCGAGGTCAGACGAGCCCAGATGGTACCGGTCGCGATGGCGTGCAATGAGTAGTATTTGCAAAGCAATTCCAACAGAGCTATCGAACAAGTCCCTAAACTAAATTTATAGAACTCAGATACAACATCCAGTTCCACTGCGTCCGTCCCATTCCTACACCATGAGCAATCCCTGCCGCCCCCCCCCCCCCCCCCCCCCCCCCCCCCCCCGCTCCGCCACTGCATGCAATCCCAATACCCTTTGGACGGGTGAGTAGTATTTGCAAAGCAACAGAGCTCTGACAAGTCCCTAAACTAAATTTATAGAACTCAGATACAACATCCAGTTCCACTGCGTCCATCCCATTCCTACACCATGAGCAATCCCTGCCGCCCAATTCCTCAAGCTTGCTCCGTCTCTTCGTTTCTTGTCATGCCCTTGCCACGATCGCTCCTCCATCCTGCGCCCTTCTTGGCCGTGCTGCCCCTTGCCAACGTCCCATCGGAGGAGCAGGGCGCGGGTGATACCAGTAGCAACAGGAGGGTACTAAGTGAGCCCATCGGTCTAGTGTGACTCCTTCTCGGCGCGGCTCCTTCTAGCGTCTGTGATCTGCCAGCAAGACCTACATAGTTCATTATAGCTCAGTTGATTGGAGTGACGAGAATGACGAGTGGGTCTCGTATGTCATTGTCTACTTGAATAAACTTGAGTGCTTTGGCCCCGTTCGGCTGTGCTGATAAGCCGGCTGAAAAACACTGTTGGCTGATTTGTTGTGAGAGAAAAACACTGTTCCGGCTGAAAAAACAAGCTGAAAAGTACGGATTATACTGCTAGAGTAGATGTAAAAAAATTAAGCACTAAAAATAGGAGGAGCCCTCAAATTAAAAGCAGAGGGGCCTGATTTGAGAGCTTGTAGGGCCTGATTGGTTCATGACTAAATTTTACCATGCCAAAGATTTGGCAAGCCAAAATTTTGGCTAGTATTTGGTTTGCTACCGAAACTTGTCGACCTCTCATATTTGGCTTGCCAAATCTATGGCAGTTTTTTAACCGAAGTTTTAGCTGTCAAATCTTTGGTATGACAAAATTTGGTCATTAACGAATCAGGCCTTTATATTCTGTATTATTATAATCTACATACTATCGCAAGGGTGGTCGGCCGCCCATGCTTAACACGTAATGAAATTCTAGATCTCTAGTGTTCTACGAAGGATTGCAAATATTGTTGACAAACCGAGGAGCTTCTCGGTTGCTTGATGTAGCTGTATTTATATATGGAATCTGACATATGTTTAATCATGCCGAGGTCAGAAAGTGTTCTTAGCACCCCTCTTACCTCAGTTCTGACTCTAACCTTGATTGAAATTTTTAGATTAGCCCGGGCTAAGTCCGCCACTTACGCGCTATGGGTTGTTAGTCCTTACTATCCAGGTACATTTTGGTTGGGGAAGGGAGATGGACCTCCTGCACCTCGTCCTTTTTTTTTTACACCTCGTCCATTTGATGATCTGATTCTCACAATGTGTTGGCAACTACGTGGGAACTAGGATGAGACATAAGATCCAGTGGTGAAAGTTTATAGGGAATCAAGTGGAAATTTGATTTTAGTTAATTACGATCACTTGTTTGATTCATGGAGGTAAACAAAAGGGGAGGTTGAAGAGAATATATCTCTCGTCTAGTGAAAATTTATAAGATAAGTCATAATGAACTATGAGGGTACATTTAAAATATCCTGTTTAGTGCGAGTTTTTTTAAGTAAAAAAGGTAGGATAGGTCATAACGAACTACAAAGATACATTCATATATTCCACTAAAAATACAATTCCCACTCAATTACCTACCAGCCATTTACCTAGGAAGTGACTGGTAGCTGGTAGCTACCTTCTCCCCTTCCCACCAAAACTTGCACTAACAAAACAAACAAAACATTTTTAAACTTCAGAAATCCTTTTCCTGCTTTCAATTGCTCCCAACCAATTGGTGCCCAGATCAATTTGTTCTTGTTCCGTGATGCAGCCAGCAGCCCACATCCGAGCTTAGTTCATTTCAATATTGCAGTTGCCAAGAAACAAAGATGGCACCAAAAAAAATGGTGAAAGTAATATAACCTAGTATCTCGTATCAACCCAACAGTTCAACTTAATTCATTAGCCATTACAAGAGGATCACAACAAACTGAGTTGGCCTGGTAATGCTCTCTATCAAACGATATTTACAGTCAGCCAAGACTACCACAGGAAAGGGAGTTTGCCACCAGTCTTATAGTCATCAACCACTTTATCTTTCTCCCAGGCTTCGTCATAGAACAGTCTTTAGACTCTTCCCTATCACTAACACAAACTCTACAACGTCCATTACAAAGCACAAGCAGAAGCTGCAGACCAGCTTATACCATGATTATGAGCCCTTTATCCAAAACTACTTCCTGCTTATAAAGCCAGCCTGGGTTGTTGGTTTGCACGCATATTATTGCGCCTCATCCTCAAACCCACTTCCTCTTCCTGATCTCGCAGGACAAGAGCTCGGTCCTGGTCATCTGACCCTATAGTTGCTCCAGATTCACTTGGCTCAGGTGAGTGCGAGTCCTCGCCAAAGTTGTGCAGCCTCCGGCCAATCAGATAGCGGTCATCCCTGATGGAGTTGTGGAGGTTGGTGAACCAGACATGGAATCTCTTGCCACAAAAGAAGAGTGTGCTGAAGATCAGGCATCCAAGCCAGGCAAAGCGGTACACTGCTGAGTTCACTATGAGTGGGTAACCCAGCACCGGGAAGATGCCCCTTGCAAGGACGTATGGGACACAGAGAGCTGTAAGGAGTTTGGTGACAATCGGCATTATAATTTCATGGAGGACCCACAGACCCCTTAAACGGGAGAAGCCATCATCTCTAACTCTCTCAAACTTTGACCTCCAGCTTTCATCAACCAAAGGTGCCATCTGATCCAACATAACCTGGAAAGTCTCATAGTAGGTTGGTCAATGTACTCAATCCTATTCTATGCAAATATCCAAATAGGTAACTAACCTATAGAAACAAGATTGATAAGTAGCTGGGAAATGAATAGTGAGGACACAAGAATCAGAGATCTATAATCTTACCAGTCTAGTCCATATTTTCAAGAATATTAACCCCAGTGCCCAATCCTGGTACAATAGGAAGACAGGGCTCTCATCAATAGGCACCCTCATGGGTACGATGACCAGCAGCTCAAAAAGGAGTCCAATCAGCACAGGAATAACAAAGATCTGAAAGAAAAGATTGACGCTGCTGTTTAGATCCATAATAACAATGAGTTACATAGAAAACAGTACTACCGCAAATCAGAGAACTCCCACAAGTTCAAAAGGGGGATACTTGAAACAGTAGAAGTTCATTCTAGAAGAATTACCCATATTGACAAGAGAAAAGAGCTCTTCAAAACAATTGAGCACCACTTGCAGATCTGTTGTACCAGAAATCCCAGCTGTCGTGATCTGATGTAATCAATCGCATATCTGGTCCCAGCTGCCGCACTCCAGAGAATATAGCACCCAATGCTAAAGGAGAACAGATCTGATAGAGTTCCAAAAGGTGTCAGCAAACGTGTTATACAACTGATCTCGTTATTCATAAACATGAGGTCATATAACATCAATTCAGGTAACAGAATCACATGCAGATTACCATTGCACTTGATACCATGTGTGATTGGCAGGCGGGGAACAGCCTCAAAAACCAGACGGCCAAGCGAGATAGGAATAACTATCATTCCAGCATTGAATATCAGTAGTGTCATCCATGCCAGTACAAGCAAGAGCACGATCCGAAGCACAAAGCCATACCTTAAAGATGGGAAAAAGGTCAGATAACAAAACCATAGTTTATTATGTTGATATACTCAGTAAAAATACTCTCCAGTATTTGTTGTAAACATGGATCATTACTCAATTATGTTGATATATCTATGTGCCAAATTTGATTCAGAAAATTTGTGCAGATAATTGGACCACAGTTGTTTTCAGGGTTTTTTTTTTTCTAAACAAACTCAGTTATGTACTTATGTTCAAAGCTGTTCGGTTATTTTGATAGTGTAATCTGTGTAGTTTGCAAAATACATGGAAAGATAGGCCATAGGTACTTCTTTTCCACAAATCTAGCGATTATACTTACTCAGAGTCTCCCTGATCATCTACATCAGATTCTTCAGTGGCATCATTTGCTTCATTTGCATTTCCCCTGCCATTATCTTCTGCGGCAACATGTTGTATCATGCGTTGTTCGACCTGTGGGGCGACCATTTCCCGCTCACCATGTCCCCTCTCTCTTCTTTCTGCCCTGCCATTCCAATTTTCCTGCCCACCGTTTTCTTCAGGTTTTGGCAGCAAGAAATCGGTTAAGCTAAGGGCCCAACCAACCGCAGCAAACCAATGATGTAAAAGAGATTTAATGGTTGCACGAGGCTTGAAATGCTCAATAGCAAATGGTATGCATATTTGGAACAGAAGGACATCAACTGGAATCTCAGTAAACGGGTCAAATATGCTGCAATTCCACAGGAGGCAAACAACATTTAGAAATGGAATTCCAAATGACAAAAAAAAACAGAATATATGTTGGGTAAGCTAACTCACGTGATGTCCAGAGGAAAAATTGAAGGAGCTACTCTCATGGCCAGTTTTACAGGTAAGAATACCAACATGACAATCAAACTTCCATACACTGCAACTGACAAAAGAACTCGCCGGGCATGCTTATGCACAGGATCGTCAATCAAATCCCTAAATGGATTGTAATTTGGATCAGCAGGGTCCCGCAGAAAATAAAGAACTCCATTGCGCAGCACCTACCACAATAAGGTAAAAAGAAAGTGAGATCAGTGGGACGTAAGAGAATTTAAATGTTTTGAGTGCTGTTGCTCGAAATATCAAGTGGCTGAGCAATACCCCTCGAAGAAGGCTGACAAATATGCTTATTTGGAGCATATACACAATCCCAACTAGCCAATGCATAGATGAGCTCGCCAAGGGTGACATAGTAAAGAATTCAACTCTCTGTGCAATTGTTGTGCCCAGCATCTTTAGAGTGCAAACATCAAGCCACCAACCACACATGAGAGGAAATACACCAAGCTCAATGACCAGTAGGAATGCAACTTTGACCATAGTCATAAGGTGCTTCATTCCAGCAAAGAACTGCCTGCATAGAGAAGGGATGGCCTCTAATATAGTAGCTATACCATAGAGCCTTCCGATGGTGAAACGTTCTCCCCTGGCATATCGAAGTAAAGCCAGCGATCCAATGTACAAAAATACAAGAAAGAAGATGAACATGTATCCAACAGCAAGAGTTGTCAAATCCGAAAGGTAAGATGAGCCAATTGTTGTTCCTTTCATCAGACTGCTCTTCCCAGTGCCTTGAATTACACTAAGACCAGTGGCATTTATCTTCAAGGATTGAGTAACAACCTCAATCACATGCCCGATAACACCTTCATTATTACTGTCAGAAGAAAAATTCTTCACAACATTAAGTGCGCTCTTCAATGTATCATTAGCTATAGAAATAGCCGTTTCTGTGAAGGGCATCATTTTTGCCAGCATAGGAGTAGAAGCTGAAGAGAAAAACCATGATAGATAGTACAGGACAATCCTTCCCAATGAGAATGGAACAAAGATCACAACAATGAGGAATATAGCATTGCTGGCCAAAACCTGGAGAAAAGACATTCCTGTCAGTGTTTTGAAATATAAGAGATGCGACTGTAATAAAGGTTGGAAAAGAACATGCAATTTACTAGCAAAAAACAATAAAAAAATTTATGGTAATAACTATGAAAGTACATTCAACTATGAATCTGATGATACAGTGTAACAAAATTTTATCAAGCTGCTCTCGTGCCAGCCACTTTCATTTCGTATTTGATATGAAATTTTTTAAAACCAAAACTTGGGTAAATGATCTTAATTATCACCAATATGATATTCAACATAAAAGCTCCTTGAAACTCTATTTCAAAGGGCCCTACTAGTAAGACTCCTTATATCACTAAATTGGACATAATAATTACTTCCTCCATTCCAAATGTTGTAGTTATAATATTCTCTAGTCAAATTTCTCCAACTTTGACCGTATTGTTAGAAAAATATTTTCATTAGATCCAAAATGAAATGTCCTTATGGTGCGTTTATTTGGTGTTGTAGATGTTAACACATCTTTCTGTAAACTTGGTAAAAGTTATAGAAGTTTGAATTAGGACAAAATAAAAATGACCTGCAATTTGGAACAAAGGGAGTGGAAGAGTTCTCAATGTTTTGCAGTAGCATGGCAACACAACTCTGAAACTCAAAATAGTTATGCCAACACATGTAGATCTACCAAAAAAAGTATTGTAGGAAAAATAGTACTCACTGTTATTGCGTTCTCAACCAAGTGGAAGACAGGGCCTTGCATACCAACAAGCTCATCAAAAGGAACATCCTCTGCACCATCTGCGTCATCCAGACCATCAAGCATCTGCTCAACCTGAGCCTCAAGTCGTTCTAATCGAGCAGCAACATTTTCAGCATTCCTCCTCAGAAGTTCACCAGGACCAATTCCTTGGGCTTCTGCTAATTCATCAATATTTCCATCTGCAGGAACCCTATTATTAGGACCAGCTAGCCTCCTGACAGCCCGAGCACCATGCCTTTCACGGCCTCCATCATCCCTCTCAGCATCATGTCCACCAAGTTCACGCAAATGCCTTATGTAGTCCCGTAATGAGGTGGCTCCGAGAAATATAAGGACAATGATAGCTGAGAGAAGGAACCCATGAAGGCAATCACTAAGGATCAACTGAGCACTGATGTGACTGAGGAACAGCCTTTGCGCTTCACCAAGACTTCTCACAAATGTTAACCGCCATATCCAATAGGTAATGAACGGGATAATCATGAGCCAAACTGAGAGAACAAAGGCAAGCCGAAGGATGAATTGAAACACATGGCATGCTTTCATTCCAACACCAACTATCAGTTCCTGGAAAGGAAGTCTTGTCGGAGCATTCTCGGCGTACACGGGTGAGAAGGAGAATGCGTGTTTACAGACCTGCAGTGCACATATGCATAAATCAGAAATTATCTAGAGAAAATGGGGTGAAGACAAAAAAGACACACACATCATCATCGTCATGAGTATATTTTTTCCTTTGCAACACAAGACATTACTACCCAGCCGTAGAGTTGTGCTTGGAACCACCAACTAAAACTTGTTCACTCATTTGCCCTAGACTAACAAAATGAATTATTCAAGAGGAGGTTCGTTCTAATGATTCCAATCCTAGAATTCCTCCAATTTTTTCATTTGTTCCGAAGGTGGCCTAAGAGAAGATAAGGCAACCGAAACTGCAAATCACATGTCAATACCAACTCAATAGTCTCACTGCTAAGAAGCACAAGCAGACGCTGCAGGTTAACAGAATTATTTTTTTGATGAAACTGGAGGGGGGTTAACAGAATTATTATGCGTCTGAAAATACTCTGAACCCACAACAGCAGCGGAGCATTATGAAAATACCTTTGCTAGCTGAATAATCATCAAAACCATCCAATTGTCCTGATTCTCAACCCTAATCCCCTAATTCTAGCAACTGAAAAGGCATAAATAATAGCCCTATCCGTTATGAACACCTATTAACATAGTTTTGACACAATCTACAAGTCATAACAAAGAAACAGCACCCATAGCGCCAGCTCAACATTCAATCGATCGATTCCACACCGCAATCGAACTAATCAATCCCTAAAGCAACGACCCAGCGGCGTCCCCATCCGCGGGGTGAGGGCAGGGGCGGGGGCGGTTTTACCTCGCACTGGCGCGAGTTGCTATGGTCGAGCCACTGGAGGAGGCAGTCCTGGTGCACGAACTTGATGCTGCCGCTGCAGGCGCACGGGTACCGCAGCGGGTGGTCCTCGTCGCCGCGGTTGCGGCAGATCCGGCACACGTCCCCCTCCTCCTCCTCCTCGTCCTCCTCCTCCCCGTGCGGCGGCCGCGGCTCCTCCGGCAGCTCGCCCACGACGGCCCGCTCGGCGACCTCCGCCATGTCTGCCTCGATGGGGGGGCGGCGGCGAGGTTAGCCGCGTTCGATGGATCGCCCGGGGGGAACGCGGATAGGGGATGAAGGCGGTGGTGGGAAGTTGCAGCGAAAAGAGGAAGAAAAAACGTGGGTTTTTTTCGTAGCCTCGTTAATGACGCGCTGGTGACGAGGCGATGGCGGTCGGCTTAACGGGTCTCGATGGGACGGATATGGTGGGTGTGGGTCGGTTTGGAGATCCGAACTTCTCTAGAGTGTCAAGCCCGGCCTATTGGGTCTACACCGCTTTTTTTAATAAAAGAAAAATACGGAGCAAGTGTAGGTTTTTTTTTCACATAGACAATCATTTTCCAAGTGAACGACTATATTATCGGGATGAAAACGTTCCAAAACGATCGATTTATACAAAGAAAAATATCTTCGTGTTTCAAGCATGGTTCATTTTTTTAACCTTTATGATTATGAATAGTATCTAGTATACTTTTCTTATTTATTTTTCATATAAATTAATGTTGTAACTTTATAGCTAGAAAATGGCGTGACTAGTGTTCGGACATCCGGACGCTAGCCTCTATTCAGACGCCCGCGCCTGCACCACCTACTGTGCATACTGTTGCATCTGTACGTGCTTGTTGTGCTTTTGCCAGCCCGCACATGCTATTATGCCTACCCGACGTTCGTGCGCTCGTCAGGTAGGGTTCCCCCGCCAAGCTCGAACTGCCACGACGAGATGGAGAGAAAGAAAAGGGAGGGAAGGTAGAGGAAAGGAAAGGCCAAGGCGCACCGCGCGAGGTAGGAGCCGAAGCCCTGCAGCAAGCCATTGTCCGCTAGCCACCGGCACCATTGCAACATATGCAAACATCAGATCGATTTTAAAAAAATCTAGATGAAAATTTATAACATAAGTCTGAAACTGATTCAACACTTGAAATATGCTCTTGAAACATGCGGGTGTAGCCATTGTAGCATGTGCAACACGAAGAACTACTTTTAAAACATCCAGATGAAACATTTTCAACATACGTCGGAAACACTTGAAACATAAGCTTGCAACATGTGTATTTTGTCATTACAATAAATGCAACATCCCAGATATACTGTTGCAACGTACAGATGAAACACAAAAAGTCTGAAACGCCTGAAACAATTGAAACACAGCGTTCGCTTGCGAGACCACGGCCTACCTGGTGGCGAAATGCGTAGATTGGCGAGGAGTACAGGAGCGGATGGAGGCCACCCTGGGAGGCGCTAGAGTGGCAATGGCGAGCCCTAGCCGAGCAGGGAGGCTGAGTCGGGCCGCTGCCCAGAGGGGCCCCACGAGGAGAGCCATCTCCCAGATCACCCCCGACACAGTGGGCTGCTTCGGCACCCTCGCCACCACTGATAGCACATACCCCATCGGTATTTTTTTTTTTTGCTCCGGCATCCTTATTAATTATTAATTTGCTCGATGATGACACTGTTGTTGTTTATTTTTTCTGTGTTGTTTTTTATATATTTTCTACGATGCAAGATAAGGGATGAGTACATACGGTGATGCTTATATACTGATGATGCATAGTAGATGTGTTTCACGCTTAAATTATTGACTGATGAAGAAACACAAAGGTTTATTGGCGTGTGGTTGAAGCAAACATTAAGTTTCTCTTAGGTTTGATCGTCGCCTCCACTGAATGTCGGAGTGACGATGGTGTTCTTGCTTGGCGATGAAATTCAAGCCTATGGTCTAGGAAATATCACACAAGCATATATATTCGAATTTTAAAACTTTAAATGCAAACAATCATATATTATGCACATCCAAATGCATAAAACAAACAACGTCCATGCACTTGCTCCCTACTTGTGTGCTTGATCTTGTTCAAGAATTTTGATCTCCTTCTATTCGTCAACCCTTCATTCATCTCTCCCTTTGGCATATCCTTCATGTCTTTGTTTCATTCTCTCCTCATCCATATTTTTGCAATCATATCTTTGTTCTAAAACTTCTCCCCCTTTGGCATCAATGGCCACGCAAAGGATGCTTCTAATAAGGATATGAATGGAATCGTGGAACCACGGACCGAAATGGAAAACAAAAGCCAAGAGGAAGGACAATGACGTACTGGACAATTTTGATGTCGATCGAATCATCTTCTAGATTAGTTATCGTATTGGTCTATTGGACCTTGGACCTGTTGTGCATGATCATATTTGTTTTTGGTGATTTATATTACAATGCAAACACCGGGACTAACATGTGTGTTAACTGTTAACAGTTTGTTCGCTTGAGATTATCAGCCAGCCAGCCAGCAGTGTTTTTCTCTCACAAAAAACCAACCAGCAATACTTTCAGCCAACTAGATCAGCCCAAGCGAACAAGCTGTAAGATGTGTTAGGCGGGATCAATATTTCCTAGGGATGAAAAGAAGAAATGGCACAAAAGCCAGTGGAAAAAATGAATTCAAATGACCAAGTGTGCAAAAAAACAACACACGCTGGACGACATATATGGCAACTAGGGTTCTGAACGTGCCTAACAATCAACATACTGTTCGGCAATCACCAGTGCTGGTAGCACTGTGTAGATGCACCTACCAGACGGTCTGATGGCACTATGCAATTGAGCACGCCGGACGAACTAAGGCCTTGTTTAGATTGAAAGTTTTTTCAACCCGATGAATAGTACCACTTTCGTCTTATTTGACAAATATTATCCAATTATGGACCAACTAGGCTCAAAAGATTCATCTCGTGATTTCCAACTAAACTGTGTAATTAGTTATTTTTTTACCTACATTTAATACTCCATGCAAGCGGCTAAAAATTGATGTGATGAAGAGAGAGTGAAAAAACTTGGAATTTTGAGGGGAACTAAACAAGGCCTAACAACAATTGGGCGGTAGGCTGTTCGATGGTGTCTTGCAAACATGACAATTGTTCAAGATAGCCCATTGGATGATCTGGCGATGGTAAAGAATGGTGCCAAGGATTGTTCGACTATCACAAAGAGCATGGCACTATGTGTTTAGGCCAGTCTCAATGGGGTTTCATCAGAGTTTCATGAGCATTAATTATGCTGATGTGGCACTATATTTATGAAGAGAGAGATGATAAGAGTTTCATGGGAGCAGAGAGAGTTTCATAGGGATGAAACTCTTCTGCACTGTTTCCAAAATTTAGATGTGTTAAAAACAGTGACATGAAATCCCATTGAGACTGGCCTTACACACACCGAACGATATAGCGTCGAGAAGAAGGTGCGGAGTACAATAAGGCACCGGACTAATTAATGCTAGCCAACAGCATATTGGTTCTTGCATGCTAGATCCACTCTACTCTCTCTCTCTTAGCACTTTGAGTTACCATAATAACTATACTAGTAACAGGATTATTGTAAACACCCCCCCTTCCCAAATGATTTACTACAACATTATGGATAAATAAATAAATAAATAAATATTACTATATATATGGTCCTATTTGATAAGAAAATTTGATGTTCTTAGCAAAAAGTGATCGGAGTCAAACTAGTCATCTTTCAAGGTTCTTTCTCGATGCAATTCGAAACACATAGTGCTATAATTAATTATAGTGTTCCATGTAAGCTGCTATAAGGGGTAACAAATAATGTTTAAATGTTGTATTGTGGATTTGTGGTCCATAAAACTTCTCAATGGTCTAATTTATAGAAAAAATATACAAATATTGCAATGAAATGCAATGTGCTTAAGTGTGTGTTGATAAACCCGAATTTGATAACCACACGGATGAGTTTGGCAAAACGTCCGTGACACATATGTTAGCATTCTTAGGCTATCAACAAAGCACGCCTTACCTATTGTAATAACACATGTGACACATCGTAACGTGATTTCTCTTTTCTTATTAGCACTTGACGATGATGTTGAACTACGCTAACACTACAAGAAACTTGTTAATCCGTGACGGATTCTCGGTGACGGATTTACAAACCGTCACAGATAGACGCAATCCGTGACGATAATTCTTTTTTCGTCATGGATGTGCACCCGTGGATATTCCCGGCCCGCTAACTCGTGACGATTTTATTCGGATCATCATAGCGTATGATTTTAAATTCGTCGTACTCTAGTTAGCCCAAAACAATAAGCCCCCCTATCATATATTTAGTGCAAAGAAAATTAAAAAATGTGATTGTGAAAAGAATCAAACCCAAAAGTAGATTTGTTAAATTATTTGAGTCAATAATTTTATTATGTGTTCCATGTATATGGTGCATATGGTAAAATCAAAAATATTCTGCATATATATGTTGCGGAAGGGGAAAAAAATGCTTGGAAACGCATATATATGGTGCATAAGGGAAAAAAATGCTTGGGAGCAAAACATCTGCCTCACATGGGATTTGATCCAAGCGCATGCTGCCAGCCAACATCATCATGTGCAATGAAGTGTATTTATTTATTTTCTGCTCGTGTGTGCCATATTTCCTTTTTTGCAACTTTTTTTTGCCGTATTTTTTTCAACTGGTTTTTTGACGTAAGGTAGGCACAAAAAAAACTTTCCCCGGCTCGGCCAGCCCAGGTCGCCTCCAGGAATCCAGGCCCAGCTCCTCTCCCCGGCTCGGCCAGCCCAGGTCATCTCCAAGAAAAAGAAAAAAAAACGTAAATAAAAGTTAGAGATAGGATTTGAACCATGGAACCTTAGTACCTCTCACGCTGAGAAGGCCACAAGCAGCAGCAACAAGTCCAAGTCGAGCAGTAGGCCACGCGAGGGCACCCAACATCGGGCCTACCGAACATACGGAGGTGCGACCCAAGGCAGGCGCAGCAAGGCCCGCGAGGTGGGCCAAGGCAGGCGCACGGGCAGAAATTAGAAAAAAACCTTAGGTCATCTCCAAGAAAAAGAAAAAAAAACGTAAATAAAAGTTGGAGATAGGATTTGAACCATGGAACCTTAGTACCTCTCACGCTGAGAAGGCCACAAGCAGCAGCAACAAGTCCAAGTCGAGCAGTAGGCCACGCGAGGGCACCCAACATCGGGCCTACCGAACATACGGAGGTGCAGCAGAACCCGCGACCCAAGGCAGGCGCAGCAAGGCCCGCGAGGTGGGCCAAGGCAGGCGCACGGGCAGAAATTAGAAAAAAAAACCTTAGGTCATCTCCAAGAAAAAGAAAAAAAACGTAAATAAAAGTTGAAGATAGGATTTGAACCATGGAACCTTAGTACCTCTCACGCTGAGAAGGCCACAAGCAGCAGCAACAAGTCCAAGTCGAGCAGTAGGCCACGCGAGGGCACCCAACATCGGGCCTACCGAACATACGGAGGTGCGACCCAAGGCAGGCGCAGCAAGGCCCGCGAGGTGGGCCAAGGCAGGCGCACGGGCAGAAATTAGAAAAAAAACCTTAGGTCATCTCCAAGAAAAAGAAAAAAAAACGTAAATAAAAGTTGGAGATAGGATTTGAACCATGGAACCTTAGTACCTCTCACGCTGAGAAGGCCACAAGCAGCAGCAACAAGTCCAAGTCGAGCAGTAGGCCACGCGAGGGCACCCAACATCGGGCCTACCGAACATACGGAGGTGCAGCAGAACCCGCGACCCAAGGCAGGCGCAGCAAGGCCCGCGAGGTGGGCCAAGGCAGGCGCACGGGCAGAAATTAGAAAAAAAACCTTAGGTCATCTCCAAGAAAAAGAAAAAAAACGTAAATAAAAGTTGGAGATAGGATTTGAACCATGGAACCTTAGTACCTCTCACGCTGAGAAGGCCACAAGCAGCAGCAACAAGTCCAAGTCGAGCAGTAGGCCACGCGAGGGCACCCAACATCGGGCCTACCGAACATACGGAGGTGCGACCCAAGGCAGGCGCAGCAAGGCCCGCGAGGGGGCCAAGGCAGGCGCACGGGCAGAAATTAGAAAAAAAACCTTAGGTCATCTCCAAGAAAAAGAAAAAAAAACGTAAATAAAAGTTGGAGATAGGATTTGAACCATGGAACCTTAGTACCTCTCACGCTGAGAAGGCCACAAGCAGCAGCAACAAGTCCAAGTCGAGCAGTAGGCCACGTGAGGGCACCCAACATCGGGCCTACCGAACATACGGAGGTGCAGCAGAACCCGCGACCCAAGGCAGGCGCAGCAAGGCCCGCGAGGTGGGCCAAGGCAGGCGCACGGGCAGAAATTAGAAAAAAAACCTTAGGTCATCTCCAAGAAAAAGAAAAAAAACGTAAATAAAAGTTGGAGATAGGATTTGAACCATGGAACCTTAGTACCTCTCACGCTGAGAAGGCCACAAGCAGCAGCAACAAGTCCAAGTCGAGCAGTAGGCCACGCGAGGGCACCCAACATCGGGCCTACCGAACATACGGAGGTGCGACCCAAGGCAGGCGCAGCAAGGCCCGCGAGGTGGGCCAAGGCAGGCGCACGGGCAGAAATTAGAAAAAAACCTTAGGTCATCTCCAAGAAAAAGAAAAAAAAACGTAAATAAAAGTTGGAGATAGGATTTGAACCATGGAACCTTAGTACCTCTCACGCTGAGAAGGCCACAAGCAGCAGCAACAAGTCCAAGTCGAGCAGTAGGCCACGCGAGGGCACCCAACATCGGGCCTACCGAACATACGGAGGTGCAGCAGAACCCGCGACCCAAGGCAGGCGCAGCAAGGCCCGCGAGGTGGGCCAAGGCAGGCGCACGGGCAGAAATTAGAAAAAAAACCTTAGGTCATCTCCAAGAAAAAGAAAAAAAACGTAAATAAAAGTTGGAGATAGGATTTGAACCATGGAACCTTAGTACCTCTCACGCTGAGAAGGCCACAAGCAGCAGCAACAAGTCCAAGTCGAGCAGTAGGCCACGCGAGGGCACCCAACATCGGGCCTACCGAACATACGGAGGTGCGACCCAAGGCAGGCGCAGCAAGGCCCGCGAGGTGGGCCAAGGCAGGCGCACGGGCAGAAATTAGAAAAAAAACCTTATTGGGTCGGAAGTGGGATCGAACCCAGGGGCGCCTGGTTTACAGGCGAGAGGCTCTCTACCACTGAGCTACTTGAGCTTTGATGCTGAGTGTCGCAGTGCGTACTATATATTCATATATTGTGTTTTTATTTGGAAAGTCAATTTGTACATTAGCCTATGTGTAACTTTGAGAAAATGCTGGTCTATAATCTTTCCAAAAAAAATATTAAATGGTTTTAACAAAATGGTAATATACAATTGGAGGATCCTCTGCTCTCACCATCAAACAGATTACTGATGGACGTGTGCATGTTAGGATTAGATAGACTGTAATGCCGAATGATTTAATTTTTTTCATGCTCCTCTATTTAGTTTGGATTTTTTTAAAAAAAATAGTTATGAAGAACTTTACCGATCATGCATTTGTTTTGATACTCTCATCATGCTCCTCTAATTAGTTTGGTCTTTTTTAAAATAGTTATGGACAACTTTACCGGTCTTGTATTTGTTTTGATATTCTCACCATGCTCCTCTAATTAGTTTGGTTTAAAAAAACAGTTATGGACAACTTTACCGGTCATGCATTTGTTTTGATATTCTCATCCAACTGTTCAGCGGACTCCTAGAGCCTCGAGCACGACTCGAATCGTCAATCACTGATCGCCTGCAATGCATTTTCCACAAAAGGTGTTCTGCTATTTGAGACCTCAAATAGGCTCAATTTGTATGCAAAAGTTTCACAGCTATACAGAATATTTAACGTGACTTTTGTTGTCGTTGTCTCATGCCAACGTGCCCTGACACTGCTCAAGTTTGTTGTTCTTCTGCCGACACCACTTGTCGCTAGCTAGTGTTTGGGGTACACGAAGGAAACAAGAGAGAAAAGGAGCGCATTAGCGAGCATGACTAGAAAGAATACATGTTTCCTCGCCGAATACTTGACACGAGTGGGGTGCGACTACTAGTAGCAATGAAATGAGAACACAATATACTACCAACATAAAAGGGGTTACATTGATGCATCGTCACCTCATTCCTCACCAAATTGGAGGAATGCACTCAAGATGGACCACCTCAACTAGGATGGAGTCATTCCTCAAACCAAACACAACGATCATAATTAAAGAGATCATCATGACATGATGATCTATGTGAGTGCACCATACATGCTACTTGTGTGGCCCAATTTCTAACTCCAAAGAACTCTAGAAATGACTAGAATGCGACTAATAGTTGCGAAATGAGAACACAACTTACTATACCAACATAAAAGGATCATGACATGATGAATTGTGTACTACAACATAAAGGGATCATGACGACACGATGAATTATGTGTGTGCATCATATGTGCCGCTTGTTTGGCCCGATTTACTATGAATTGGTGGAATACGCCTAATAACAATGAAATGACAATACAATGTACTATCAACATAAAGGGATCATGACATGCATGATGAATTATGTGTGTGCATCATATATGTCAACTTGTTTGGCTTGATTTACTAAGAAAATTGGTGGAATACGACTAATAATAGTGAAATGACAACACACCGTACTATCAACATAAAGGGATCATGACATGATGAACTATGTGTATGCATCATACACGGTGCTTGTTTGGCCTAATTTCCTAATTACAAAGTATTAATTAGTTGAATATGACTATTAGCGATGGAATGAGATAGATTCAAGGGGAACAAAATTTGCATCATGCACTGTTTTATATTACTTACTAGCTAGAAGCACTATTTTGGAAATTATCAACACCTATAGTTTTGTTAATTATTATCAACATAAAGGGATCATGACATGATGAACTATGTGTATGCATCATATATGGTGCTTGTTTGGTCCAATTTCCTAATTCCAAAAAAATAGTGGAATATGACTAACAGCTAGCGATGGAATGAGATAGATTCAAGGGGAACAAATTTCATCATGCACTGTTTTATATTACTAATTTTGAAATTATCAACACCTACAGTTTATTAATTATTATTTTACATAGTAGAAAAATCTCACATATAGCCTTATATTATAAAACATAATTATCTAGAAGGTTCCAAATGTAAGGGGGAGCGCTCAGTTTCAGAAATCCCGCGCGCCCAAGTGCCTGGGCAGGCATTCTAGCGCCAGCCCAAATTATTTCACACTCTGAAACTCTGAATTGACCTTCCTACCCTAAGGTGTACTATACAGAGATACTTTCGTCAGAAGACTTATCAGGAGTACCTTGGTAATTACTGAACCGCACATCCCAATTCCATTCCCCCGCCCCCGCCCCTCTCACCACGGCCTTGTTTAGATACCAAAATTCACCCCCAAATTCCACTATGCAAAAAGAAGATTCCCCATCACATCAAAATATCGGCATATGTATGGAGTACTAAATGTAGATGAAATCAAAAACTAATTGCACAGTTTTGTTGTACTTTGCGAGACGAACATTTTGAGCCTAATTAATCAAGATTTGGACAATTATTACCATAAAAAAACAAAAGTGCTACAGTGCTCGGGGGTGCACTGTGCAGAATCGGCCACCCCAAGTCGGCCATCTAAACAAGGCCCACATATCTGTCGACAGGCTCCAAAACCTAATTCCCCAGCCGCCATCGATCCTCCAGCCGCCAACCACTCAGATGGGGCCGCTGTCCATGAAACCCTAGCTCACCATCCAGTTCATGCACGCCGTCGCCCGTCAGCGAGCTCGCCCGCGGCCTTCCGGAACCGACCGTCGCCCGTGTGGTCCGCGAGATCCTGGACGCTTGCAATGCAGGACCGACATCGGCCCCGACGTTAAGGGCTCCGAGATCCGCAGCCATCTTCGGGCGGATCCGCGGTGCCCGAATCCACCACAGCGGGTCATCGAGCGGAGCGCCACTGCGACGCAGATCTGCAGGCCACGAGCATGGACGAGGCCTGCGGGGGACTTGCACGGAGGAGCGACTCAGATCCACTACAACGACGTCTTCTTCGAGTGAATCTGCGGCAGCTTTACAAGGTTGGTACGTCCAGATCTCGGGCTCTCAGCGGCGGCCTAGGGTAGGGTGTCTAGCTTCTGTGGACGGCTAGGGTAGCGTGTCTAGCTTCTGTGGACGCTCATCATGTCCGCTGGATGGGCTGTCTCGTCGGGAAGAAGCACCATGCCCGTACTCGCCACCACCACTACCTTGTGCTCTCAGGTGACGAGATAACAGTCCCACCATCGTTGGCTAGACCAAAAATACAGTCTTCACCTCTATTCCTATCCCTATTTCTCTTGAATTAGTGTGTAAGAAAACTAATCTTCCTTAAACAAAGTCATTCATGAATCAATGTTCTATCAAATTTCTTTAAGCACATGGATGAAAACCTGCACGGTTTGGAAATTGTAGGGGTTCAAAGTTTGTCAAAAAAATACTGTAACCAGTGTGCAGTTCAAGGTCTCGGTTTTTGTTGCAACATATAGAAGTTCACGGTCAATGGTCTAGGACATATAGAAATTCAAAGTCTGGTCAATTTGATCCCAAACTCAGTTAAGTTATGAAATGTGATACCCATTTGATATAACTGAAGTTGTTACTCTGTGCATTACTGTACGAGTCATTGAGCCTTCTTGCTACTCTGTGCATCCAGGTTGTTGAAGCAGGATTGCATAGCTTGGACGTGGGAATGCATATCTTATGAAAAGGCAAGTACCCTATCTATTTTCTTTTACACAATAAAATATTTAACCAAGGAATGTAAATTACTTTCAGCCGGCAGTAATGCATCACTTGTAGTATTGTTTCAGACATCATTTGTAGTATGTCTCCATAAAAATTTTCATCATGGGAATTAGTTGCTGCTGCTATAGGCTGGAAAAAAATTGGGTGCACCCTGGGTACACCGTGCGGCCCGTGCTCTCCCAAGCCGGATGGACGCCACGTGCGCGGCCCTTTCATCCTGTGGCAGCTGGAAACGACCCTTTCGAGGGAAGGCAAAACGCGGCTCGGCTCAGGTGGAATACGAGACGCATCGTGGCTTCAGCCCAAGACAGCTCGGCTCCTTACATCAGCTCAGTTCCTTCCCTCCTCGTGAAGCCGCTCGGCCGCCCGAACCTTCTCCTCCCGCCGGCGGCCCCGTCCTCAGCCCAGCAGCGGCGGCGCCTCAGGCCCGCGCGGCTGCGCGGCGTCAAGCCGGCGCTCGGGCACACGGCGGTGGCAGGTGAGGCCACTTTAGTTTTATTTATGTTTTTACCTAGCTGTGGTTCCAATTCTTTTTCATATGCAACTTTCATCCTTTTCAGATCCACGTTTCATTCCAGGTTGTGTGCAGCCACGACAGTGAACAAGAGCGTGCAGACCTCTCCAGCGCAGCCTCCAATCTCCCCGCACTACCGACACCCAAGCCGAACGGGATGGCGCCCAAGACATTCTAGCCACCTACAACGACCTTCGCCGCATCGGCAGCACCCACCACCGACCAGACGCTGGCCCCGACGTTGGCATGGATGGCGTACAGGAGGTGTTCGATGGAATGCCCATGAGGTAAACAAAGCGTGGTATTCTACATACGGTGACAGTGACCCGATGCAGACTTCACGGAGCAGAGATGCAGATTTGGCCTGGCACCAAGCAAATGCATTAGGTACATAGCATTTAACATTTCTAGCTTTCATCAAAGTTCAAATATTGTGCATTTAGCAGGTAACATTGGACCAAAAAGAAATGTAGACTGATGGTACTCGCCTTTTCAATCGATAGAGCTAAAGACCACAAATATTTTGTTTGCATTTTCAAGCATCAAAACAAAATAAGTTTAGATGGAACATCTGGACCTGCCCCAACTCTTGTAGGCCATATTCACCTGTGTGGAAGAGATTATGTTGTAGTACATGGTAATAGTCAATTTTCCAAATGTTTTTTGCTTACTACCTTCAACTTAATATGGATTGACCTTCAAATCAATGTGCATAAAAACCATTTGAACCAAGGAGTATGCAAGGGCAAGTACTTCTAAGGAAAAAATAACAACAATATTTCTTTGTCTCTGCAAGGTATAAAGAGAGGCAATCTTTAAGCTGTCAGACTATGTGCGAGTGAACCAGGTTTAATCTCTACTGGAAAGGATATAAGTGGAAGAGTTGGTTCCAGGGTATTGCTTATGCAATTTGCCCCTTCTATATGATACAATTTCCAATTTGCTATTTCTTCTGATAAATCAATATTCTGTAATCAGGCCACTATGTGTTTTCCTTTCCCACAACTATTTATGACATTACTTTGATGCTGGCTCAATCAAGAATCACTCGTTTCCAATCTTTTGTAGCATATACCCAAGTGGGTATTGATCTCAAGTTCTCAACATTGCAATCAAATTTGAAGCATGGGGCCCTCCTAACAAGAAGCTATCATGTTACACATTACATTTCATTTACTTTGATAAATGTCACTGCCTTGGTCAATGCTTAAACACCAGGATTATTGCACCATCGTTTTTTCCCTAAGATAAGATAGCTTCATGTAAGAGTATTGTCCACAGCGAGGCTGGTTTAGTCCACTAGGGGCGCAAGCTTTTGGGGCGCAGGAAGAGCACTCAGTTGACGGCCAGCGTCTCGTCCAGGTCCAGCTCCAGCCCCATGATTTCTGTAGACTTGTATCTGTATCCATCCTACTGATTCCTGATTTCTTGTACTGACTGTAAAATTGCTTGCAGTTTTGATACTCTATGACATGGAGCAACATCGATTTGCAAGAAACAGGATTTACGTGCTGCATCATGACCCATTTAACAAATGGTGACTGAAACTGCAGTGTTGAGTTCATGTCTCAAGATGATGTTTCAGAATGACAGAGAGGATATCAGTGTTGATTTCATTGCAAGATTGAAACTGCAGGAAGTGGAATGGCCTGGGTCAGTCTCGACCTGGGAAAATAGAACTGAGATGCTTGAGGCCTTGAAGATTCTGGTGGTGTATATACACGGTGATCTGAACTGGGGAGCGATGCTTATGCTTAGTGGTAGTAGGTGTAACTATGTTGTTGGGTGTGATCCACCTAAATGCTGTAATCTGGAGGAGCTTTTTCTTTCTGTTCATGAGTGTAAGCCCTCGAAGAAACCTGTTCTTCAGGCTTGGTTTGCGCATGTTTAGTTTTGTTTAGTTTGCTTGTCCTTTGTACAGACTTAATATTTATCTAAAATATATTTGGATGTTTTGAAAGCGCAGTGGAATGGATTTCTTAATAATCTCATTGTTTCTCTGAAATGCATTGTTCTGAACAAAGTCTGTAAGGCAGGGTGGGCGCCGGCCCTGTAGGCCGTAGCAGAGGCCAGCGGTTTCGCCGATGGCGCACACCGCGTGCTGATGACGGCAGGCGCCGCCGCCGCCGCGACCCCCACCACGCGGGCCTGAGGGGCGCAGCGGCCGCCACCCCTGCGCAGCTGGCCGAAGGCGTGGCCACCGCCGTGTGCCCGAGCGCCGGCTTGACGCCGCGCAGCCCCGCGGGCCTGAGGCGCCGCCGCTGCTGGGCTGAGGACGGGGACGCCGGCGGGAGGAGAAGGTTCGGGCGGCCGAGCAGCTTCGCGAGGAGGGAAGGAACTGAGCTGATGTAAGGAGCCGAGTTGTCTTGGGCTGAAGGCACGATGCGTCTCGTATTCCACCTGAGCCGAGCCGTGTTTGCCTTCTCTCGGAAGCGTCATTTCCAGCTGCCGCAGGATGAAAGGGACGTGCACGTGGCGTCCATCCGGCTTGGGGGAGCACGGGCCGCACGGTGTACCCAGGGTGCACCTAATTTTTTTCCTATAGGCTACCTACTGAGCTGTGACTTATTCTGGTTCACATGGTTGGAGTTTTGCTCTTTATTTTCCTACTTCTGAATGTCCTGTACTGCTTCTGTTAATGTGTGAGACCATGTACTTAGGTTCTCTTAATCTCTATTAATCAGATGATCATCATGGTTATCCAATAGGCATGACGCTTCAGCTTTTTTGACTTCTTAAAGTTGAACTGCACTTGTACTGTTAGTACAATTTTTTGGCACATTGCTGGTGTTTGATTTGCATTCAGTTAGCTACATTATACTAAACAAAAATAAAATTGTCACAATTTATTCTGGAATGAATTTGAATATCCGGTAGTGTTTTGTAACATTAACTTGGCTGCTGTGTTGCTGCAGGTGTTCACAAGCTCACACTGTTGGTGCTCCGCTGTTTTATTTATTCGGATATAGCAATTTGGATACTTGATGGCAGAGTCCTGCAGCAGCTGCTCCTCCACTGTCGACATTCAGGTATAAGGCCTTGTTTAGTTTCCCAAATTCACCCCTAAATTTCACTATGCAAAAAGAAGATTCCCCATCACATCAAAATACTGGCACATATATGGAGTACTAAATGTAGATGAAATCAAAAACTAATTGTACAGTTTGATTGTACTTTGCGAGACGAACGTTTTGAGCCTAATTAATCAATATTTGGACAATTATTACCAAATAAAAACAAAATTGCTACAAGTGTATCACAGTAATTTGGCGTTCCCCAAATCCGGCATCTAAACACGGCCTAAGCAGCGCATAGGCAGCTAGTGCACCTACATTCACTCGGCAGGCAAAGTAGCAAGCTGCAAGCTGTTTGCTTTTTTTACTGAACCTTCAGAGCAAGCATGTAAGCATCCATGATGATGTGGCATTCAATCCGTGACGGATATTTTTCGTCACAGGAAATGGACTTGGGCTGGGCTAACTAGGCCTCGGGTTCTATTGTGACGGTTTAAAATTGTCACTGATTTCGTTAATCCGTGACGGTTTTTGGTAAACCGTCACGGAGGTTAATTGATGACGCTCAATCCATGACGATCTCTGAAACCATCACAGATGCTGCATAGTGACGGTTTTTTGTTGATCAGTGACAGAAATTTTTCGTCATGGATTAACAGATTTCTTGTAGTGTAAGTTCGGTGAGCCAAAAACATGGAGTCATTTCTAGCTCACTAGCCTTAACAAATCTTTAACGAGCTGAGCTAGCTAATTATTATTAAGTAATTATCTAACCCAACCCAAACTGTCCTCAAATCGAAACATAATATACTCTCTTTGTCCCTGAATAAATAAACTTCTAGAGTTGTCGTAAGTTAAAATTTTATAAATTTAACCAAGTTTATAGATAGAAAATTAATATAATTAATTAGATACACCCTAGTTTTTTCATTATGTATTTATTTGGTGTCGTGGATGTTGATTTTTTTTATATAAAGTCCACCAACTTACAAAAAGTTTGACTTAAGGTCTATTTGGATAAAAAACTAAGGCCCTGTTTGGTTCGCCCAGTTAAACTTTAACAGGTGTTGACCATAGGGTGTTCAGATACTAATAATGGATAAATTAGGCTTAATAGATTCGTCTCGTAAATTAATCTCAATCTGTGTAATTAGTTTCGTAATTAATCTATGTTTAACACTTCATACATGTATCAAACATTCGATGTGATAGGTGTTAAAAAAACAAGGGAACCAAACACCCCTAATTGCTGCCTAACTAAAAATTAACTCTAGCCCATCGAAACAGGAGGACTAATTACATGTGATACTTTTGTAGCCAAGTCTTCAAGGCTTGAGCTAGTTATTAGGGGATAGAATGAGCCGTAGCAGCAATAATTGTGGACTTGGGCCACACACACCATTCCATTGCCGTACTCCCGTGTCATCCACATCCAACTCCCGTGTCATCCACATCCAACAGCACGAGAGCGGCAGAGCAGCGTCATGCATGTGCATGCAACTTTCGTCTCATAAAGTTTTCAATTTGACAAAAAGTTTTCAATTTTTGTCTCATACAGTTAATAAACACTGTAATACTTCCGTCTTATTTGACAAAAAATTTTCAATTTTGAACTAATTAAGTTTAATAGATTTGTCTCATAAATTACTTCTAATCTGTGCCGACATGTATACAATTAGTCTACATTTAGTACTCATGCATTTGCCGCAATATTGATGTGATAGAAGTTAAACTGAATGATTCAGAAACCAAACAATATTGATGTAATGAAAGTTTGAATGAGGGGAAGAAGTCTTCGAGCTCCGGATGCTCAAAACGGCTCGAATCTTTCCACCACGAAGATCCGTTCCGCTTGCCTCCGTACAGACGCTGAATGATTCAGAAACCCAACAATAGATGTAACTAGCCAGGTCCCCCGCGCTTCGCGCGGGTAGGACTGTTGCAAGCGGGATGAATTGTTCATACCGGGTTAAGTAGTACTGTTCACATGGTCGGTACTGTTTATATGAGGGGACTATTTATGTGGATCCGGCACTGTAGTTAACGGGTGGCACTGTTCACGGAGACCCGATGAACTGTCCATACCGGGTGAAGCGCGGGTAGGACTGTTGCATGCGGGATGAATTGTTCATACCGGGTTAAGTACTGTTCACATGTGCGGTACTGTTTTATATGGGGGTACTATTTATCTGGATCCGACACTGTAGTTACGGGTGGCACTGTTCAAGGAGACCCGATGAACTGTCCATACCGGGGTAAGTACTGTTCACATGGTCGGTACTGTTTATTTTGGGACACTATTTATCTGAATCCGGAACTGTAGTAACGGGTGACACTGTTCACGGAGACCCGTACTGTAGACTGTTGCAAGTGGGATGAACTGTTCATACCGGGTTAAGCAGTACTGTTCACATGGTCGGACTGTTTATATGGGGTACTATTTATCTGGATCCGGCACTGTAGTTACGGGTGGCACTGTTTACGGAGACCCGATGAACTGTTCATACCGGGTTAAGTACTGTTCACACGGTCGGTACTGTTTGTATGGGGTACTATTTATCTGGATCCGGCACTGTAGTTAACGGGGGTACTGTTCGCGGAGGCCTGTATAGCTGATGAAAGTTTGAATGAGGGGAAGAAGTCTTCGAGCTCCGGATGCTCAAAACGGCTCGAATCTTTCCACCCCGAAGATCCGTTCCGCTTGCCTCCGTACAGACGTTCTTGTAGCAACGTAGCTGGTCCTGCCTCCTGCCGGTGCCGGCTGCGCTCCTGCCACGGCGCAGCGATGACGAGGCGGCTGCTGCTGCTGCTGGCCTGCTGCTCGCCCCCCTCTGCTTATCCAGAAAAGGGAACCCGCCGGCGGCGTGCCGGCGGCCTGCGGAGGCAAACGGCGGTTCCCGATACAGTCTTAGGCCCGGTGAGTGGCTCAGCGCCACTACTGTTGCTGGCGCTGGACGACAGGCTCAGGCTCAGCGGCTGGGCCAGCTGCACGCCGCGCCCAGCTGCCACAGATGGAATGCTGATGATGCTGCGGCAGCGGCGCTGCTGGCGTCGTCGTCATCGTTGCCGGGGCGGGCGCTGGCGTACGGCGGCGCCCAGTTAATAATGCCGTTGCCGCTGGGATTGGTCCAGTGCGCGCGCGGGCCCCCCACACCGCTGCCGATCTGGCCCTGCTCGTCGCCCAGGTAGCGCTGCCAGTGTTTGTGTTCACAAAAAAGGAAACCGAACCAACGATCGCTGATTAGCATGTAGCATGCGCTGATGGATGGATCACTGGTACATGCATCGTCACGGATCGAATCGTTTGCTGTGACATGTCGATCGATCCATCAGTGATGGTAGGACGAGCGGCGTACCATCTGGAGCTGCATGTGCAGCGTGTCGTCGTCCCCGCTGCCGCTGCCGGGGTGGCGGCGGTGTTGGACGTGGACGTGGACGTGGTCGTCAGCCGGGCGCCAGAACATGCCGGCGGCAGCAGTCGGCGGCGGAGGCCGCCTGCTGAGGATGCTCCTGTGCGGGTAGCTGGCGCTCGTCTCCTCCCCCTCCGCCACCGCCGGCAGATCGAGCTGCGTGTCAGTGTCCGAGGAAGCTCAGTCAGGTACAGTAGTAGTGGACGTTAGCAAAAGGCTCAGCGCGTCGGCCATGTATGTACTGTACATACCGTCAGGGTCATCGTCCTCTGCTTGCTGCTCGGCGCGGAGCTGAACGCCCCGACGGCCACCGTGGACGGATCGCTGCCGCCGGCGCAGCCCAGACTGAGCTCGAGATCCAGCTCGCCGTCGTCCCAAGCTGCACTCCACAAACATAATTTCAGCTCAGCAGCTCAAGATAAGGAAACAACAAGAAGAACGGATCAAGGCGGCTCACACTGCGATTGCAGCTCGTTGTCGTAGCTCTGGGCATCAAAATTGGTCACCGCCTCCTTGCCGTAGCATTTGATGACTGCCTTGTCATAAGCCCTGATGATTGGCACAAACCAGAAGTTGTCACATCACAGGCCGTTCTGTTCTGAGCGTCACAGAAATTCAGAGGAGAGCAGCGGCAGCGCAACACTTACTGGGCAGCCTCCGTCTCTGTGTCATACAGGCCCAGGTACACATACCTGCAGCAACAACTAGGAGATCAATCAAGCCAAAATTTTCCCAAATTAAGTTCCAAAGTTTTGTACTAGTACTAAGTAATTGTTCAGCGTTAATTAATTACTTCTTGCCCATGAGCTGGCCGATCCTGGCCTCCCACTTGCCGCACTTGTGCTGGGTGACTCCCCGGAACCTGGAGCTCCCCCTGACGAAGCCGGCGCCCTGCCGCCGGAGCACCTGCACGAACTCCTCCTTGCTGAAGCTCTTCATCTGAAAATGCCGCCGCCAAGGCAAGAAAAGCAGAACCAAGGCATCAAACAATGAGAGAGAGAGAGAGAAAGAGAGAGAGAGAGAGAGAGAGAGAGAGATGTTAACAACGATGAACAAAGCAGCTGCTGTTCTTTGTTCTGTTCAGTTCATTCATGATGGTGGGCTCTTCTTCTACAGGTCTTTTGAGTTGTAATAAGGGATCACCTTTTTCATCTCATCCTTGTAGTCGTCCAGGGTGAAGTTGATGTCTGCATTCACGCCGCGGAACTTGATAGCAGCCTGGTCATAGGCCCTGCAAACAAATAAGGGTCAAAGTACAGGGAGGGAGGGTTCAAAGTTCAAACAAAAATTTAGAAATTTACTCCTAGTTTGTACGTGTGTGTGTGTGTGTGTATATATATATATATATATATATATATATATATATATATATAAGATGGAACAAATGTGAGGAAGAAAGCTATGAACCTTGCAGCAGCCTGCGCTGTGTCAAATCCACCTAGAAAAGAGCAATGCGGACACCTGATTAAATGCCATGAAATGGTGCTAGTAGTACTGTGTTTTAAGTTTCAGTTTTTGTCAATTGGACAAGAACTCACCCAAGTACACCTGCTTCCCACAGTCCCTGCCAATGAAACCAAGAGAGACACAGAGAGAGATGAGCATGAAATAGAACAGGAAATGGAGATTGCTTGCACAAGCCGAAAACACCAGCAAAGAACGAAGATAAGGCCTGCACTGCAGGAGTGCAGGTGACCGACCAGATGTGGGACTCCCACCGGCCGGTGCGGCGGTAGAAGGTGACGCCGCGGTACTGCGAGCTCCGGGACCGCGGGCCGCGGCGGCTCTTCCTCGACGCCGACCGGACCCACTGCTCCGCCGCACTACAACCGGCGGGCACGTGGCACTGCCACTGCTCCTCCGTCGCCTGCTGCTGCGCCGGCGCTGCCGCAGTGGCCGGGAATAACTGCTGGGTGACGGCGGCCGACCGGCGGGGCACCACGGGCATGGGGAAGCCGAAGATCATGCTGCTGGCGCCTTCGTCCGGTCGGCGGCCGACCTGCGGCAGCAGCTCGGCCTCCCCCGGCGCGGCGCGCGCAATGCCGTCGACGCCGCAGTGCAAGAAGGCTCTCCTGGTGGCGGCCATGGCCGGCCGTGCTGCTGCGGGTGCGTACGAGCGTGCGTGAACGGAGATAGAGATGCACACACGGCGTTCTTGGGTCGAGGCTCTTCTCTATCTATATCTATGTGGTGGACTGCATCATTGCAACTTTTTTTTTACCTTTTATGCAGTTTACTCCATACTCCTATGTCCCTGCATATCCATCCTTTTCAATGCTTATAATATATAATTAGTATTATTGGAAAGATCTTTGAATCTAGTTTTTTAATAAATTTATTTGGAGATACAAATGTTGCACGTATTTTCTACAATTCGAGTCAAACTTGTGATATGCACACTAACGTCAGTCTCAGTGGGGGTTTCATGACTTAGTTTTCAACATATTCATATTTTGAAAATAGTGCAGAAGAATTTTATCCTCATGAAACTCTCTATACTCTTATGAAACTTTCATCTTCTCTCTTCATCAATACAGTGTCATGTCAGCATATTTAGTGTCCATAAAACTTTATAAAACTCCTATTGAAACTGGCCTAATAGCGACACTTATTCAGGGATGGAGGGAGTAGATGATGCGGTATCAGCTGAGCTAGCTGATCTCGTCCTCTCTCTCAGACACGCTGTGACACTGTGAGTGATGTGTGTGCGTTGCACACTTGCACTTTGTTGCTGTCTGTCAAAGAATCTGCGGGTAGTATCAAGCTAGCAGGAAGGCTAACTGGGTAAGGAAAGGGAAAGATCTGGCTATCACTTCATGTCAAGCGTCGTCTTTTTATGGGGCTGGAAGCATGGAGAACACCAGTCCAGCCACAAGCGGCAAGCGAGCGAGACGGCCCCTCCCCACAAACACACACCTATCTGTCTATCTATGTGCTTTTGGGCTTGTCACCAAACCATCATCCATCATATCTGTCTCTTCAAGGTGCACACTTACAATTACACAGCACAAATCGTAGGCAGTACTCCCTCTGTACTTAAATATCTATCACCGTTGGTGTACGTGCCACAAATTTAACTTGATTTATAGAAAATACGTGCAACATTTGTATCTCCAAATAAATTTATTAAAAAACTATATTTAAAAATCTTTGCAATAATACTAATTATGTACTATAAATATTAATATTTTTAATATATATTTAGTCAAAGTTGTTTCTCGAGAAGCGAAAACGACATATATTTAGGGACAGAGGGAGTATACATTTACTCCCTCCGTCCCTGAATAACTGTCATTTCTTATTTCCTGTCGTAAGTTTAACTGTATTTGTAGAAAATACGTGTAACATTTGTATCACCAGTGCTATGTCAGTTCCTTACTATACAGTAGTATAAGGCCATTATCAGCGACAGAGCTTCATTTATACTTCCTTTGTTCCCAATTATAGGTTGCTTTGACTTTTTTGGTACGTTCATTTTGCTATGTATATCTAGATACATAGCAAATTCAATATACAAAAATATCAAAGCGACTTATAATTTGAAGCAGAGAGTATTTAATAAGTAGTCACATGCTCCGGACGACACGAGGCCTCTTCTCTGTCTAAGCAGTCACATTATCAACGGAAGTTTTTATCATAGTTCCAGTAAGTGGTTTTTTATGACGTGACAACGTTTTAGAGAAAAAATAATATTTTTTATGGAGATGAAACTGTCTTGGTTTGGTTACCAACTTAAGGATGAGTCATCATAGAACTAAATGTTTATGAAACAAAAAAAATTAAACTATATATTGATATGATGGTTTCATCTATGTTTCACTGCATTCTATGTTCTTATTAGAAGCAATGAGATATATAAAACTCTTCGTTGAGAATGATCTAAAAGAACTACCGCTAATGAATATAAAACTCTGAATGTCTTATTTCATCTGTGTTTCATTACATTCTGTATGTTCTTAAAAACAATGATATAAAACTCTTCGGTGAGAATGACCTAAAAGAAAAAGCACTGCTAGTACTCCCTCCTTCCAGAAAAGAATGCAATTCTCGCTTCCTGGGAAGTCATTCAGTTTAAACTTTGATCAAAATTATATAAAAAATACTAACATTCTTGATGCAAAATTAGTATCATTAGATTAGTCATAGAATATATTTTCATAATAAATTTATTTAGAGACATAAATATTAATATTATTTGCTATAAACTTAGTTGACCGACACAGATCTTATAATTGTATTTTTTTCAGGACGGAGGGAGTAATAGAATAAGACATCAAGTAGACAGACAGTACTACGTATTAAAGTTTCATATAGTAGCTGGTAGCAGTGCAAGTATCAGAGCTAGCGTGCATATGGTACTCGGTGTTGAGATTAGGTCGTAGGTTTCTGGCAATGGACCAGCCAAGCAACACTAGTGCCTGCCTATTCCAATCCATGTACTCGGCGTCTCGGCCTGCGTAAAAAGGCCCCCCCACCTTCCACCACCTCAGCTCCCACTTGGCCACTTGCCCGCCGCCCTTGCTGGCATTGCATGCGCAGGCGCCGGTGAGAGTTATTAGAGAGGCCGGCGGCCGGCCGGCAGCGGGCAGCGGCAGGCCGGTTTTGCCGCTGGTTTTCGAATCGATACGATACGTACGAACGCATCGCGTGTGTAGCCTCTGCGTCTGCATGCCGTCTGCGTCTTCTATGCAATGAAGAAAGCAGAGGACCAACAGAGAGACGAGACAATCAGGCAAGGCACCAGCACCGTCGTCGTCGTCATCGTCGTCGTCTTCTTCAATCTACCTCCGGCTCCAAGTCCCACGTACGTTAACCAGATCGAAGACAGCATGCATCATAATGCGGGCATGCATGCATGGGCGTGGGCGCGCGCGGCCGCGCGCCATTAACGCCGTGGTCCGTGCGTGTGTCTGTCTGTGGACTTGCACGTAATTAATACCACCCCCCTTGTTATTATCGCCGCTGAGAATACGAAGTACTGTATATATGTACCAGGAGTACGTAGTATACTGTTGCCTACCGACCACAGTTGAAGGTGTTCCCTCCTAACGAAAAACGTGCTGCTGCATACGTACAAGTATAGGCGCCCTTCGGCTGTGCCATTGTACCGTACCACGACTGCTTCTGCAGCTTGTTCAAACTAGTGCAGAAATGTTTTCTAGGTGCGGTTAAAATAGGTTTACAGGTGCGGTTTGAAAAAGCGATACAATGCCGACTATCCTAAAGATAGAACTAGAGCTGGGACTCGGGGCTGTGTTATTTGAGAGCGGGTCATGACACGGTCTTTTGGCACGACTCGAAGCACGGTACGACACGAAATATTTTGGGCCGTACCGGCACGACACGAACACAAGGGCCGTGCTGTGCCTAAAATCTCGGCACGGCGGGCTACGTGGCCCGGCCCACATCTTGGGCCGTGCTTGGGCCGGCACGGCACGAAAATGGCACGTAGACACTTCTACAACTATACAATATAATTTTCTAGCATTTACTATACTACCTCTTATCTAATTCTTGAATAGATTATGAAAATCATTAAACTTTTATTAAAATAGTACACACAAGATATATATATTTCATATCACGAGTGAAAAAAGAAACTAGGAAAGATATTTTGAGGGCTATGCTTAGGCCGGCACGACCTGAAGGCGTGCCAGCGTGCCACGGGGCTGTGCTTGGGCCGAAGAAAAGATTCACCGTGTTATATCGGTACGGCCCGACATGCCTCCCGTGACTAGAGGGCACGACCCGAAGCGGCACGAAGCATGAGAGGGCCGTGCCGTACCAGCACGGCACGGCCCAACTCCCACCTCTAGATAGAACTCTCTAGCGCCGGGCATTTAACCGCCTCTGGAATAATAATACTCCCTCCTTTGTTCCAAATTATACTTTCCCGAAGGGTCAAAACATCTCAGCTTTGATCAAATTTATATAATAAAAATGATAACATTTATGATACAAAATAAGTATCATTATATTCTTCAATAATTAAATTTTCATAGTAATACATACATAAGTCTTTATATATTTTTTTATAATACTGGTCAAACTTAAAAGGCTTTGGCTCTTGAAGAAAGCTAAAATGACTTATAATTCGGAACGAATGTAGTATGTGAAAAGGCTTGCGACCAAAAAACCACTAACTGCTGCTTTCTACTCCCTACATCTCAAACTATAAGCGTTTTGTTGTCTTAAGATATATTGTTTTTGCTATGTATTTAGATGTGTACTAAATAAATCAAAATGTCTCGTAGTCACGAAAAGAAAAACGACGACTACGGTTCAAAGGTCTGTCGTTGTGACGAGCTGCTGGTGCATGCATGCTTAGCCTCCCATGCTGATGACAGGAAAACAATTTGAAGGGACGAGAGAGATAAAAGAATACTACTACCAAGAGCACGAAGCTGAATAAGAATAACGTTTTTTTTCTCACAAGGAATAAGAGAATGATGTTTGTTTGTCGATCGGAAAAAAAAGGGTGGCCAGTGGTTGGGATATTCCTATTGTCTGGTCCAATGTTTTCCCCCGTACGTTCTGATTGGTACATGGCTAACGGCTATTTATGTTGCCTGCAGAAAGTTTCAGCAGATGTTTGACACTACACCAGAGAAGGACATCACTGGCGGTTCAAAACCCCCCTTCACTGGCGGATTTTGAACCGCCATAACCAACTCGGCAGTGATAAGCTGATCACATCACTGCCGGTTATGCCAAACCGGCAGTGATAGCTCATGTATCACTGCCGGTTCGTGTTACAAACCGGCAGTGATACTTGAGCCATCACTGCCGGTTGTTTTAACCAACCGGTTGTGTAGATTATATTATCACTGCCGGTTTTCTTTGAACCGGTAGTGATATACTTTTCACAATTTATATTTTTAATAATTATTTTATTTTCATTTCGAGGGGAGGTGGTGGAGTGGGAGGTCGGGGAGGTGGAGGTGGTTGCTATCGATCAATTTGATATCAATGTGGAGGTGGTTGTGGATCAGCGACAATACAAACCCATCAACATTTATATTACAAAAGTTCCAAAAAAACCTTTAAGTATCGAATTAAGAGTCGCATTACAATAGCCTATCGATGTGGTCTCTTCCGTATTGCGCCTTGAACTTCTTAGTCCTCGCAATAGAGAATGATCCTTTCTTGGTCAATATCTCGTCCATCACAAACCTTGCTATCTCCTCTTGAATTCCTCTCATCTCAAAATCTAGCAACTGGTTGTGATTGTTTGCTTTTGCGCTGTAATTGAAGCAAGATGATATTGAGATGCACAAACGTAAGACAAAACAATAGAAATGGGATGCCTACGTACCATATCATCTCCATTATCTGTTTTTGCGCCAAAGTATTTTAGCATTGTCCACATCACATAGAACCCGCATTCGTTGTTCCCCATCGGTTGATCTAGGGTCTTGAGATCCTCCATATACTTCTAAGCATATATAGTTCTAAGCATCTCTTTATTTCTAGCACACAAGTTTCAGTACTCAATAATATCTCTATCCTTAGCATTGCTGGATAATGAGTTTGGTAAGAACTCATCATTTGGAACTAGAAAAACAATTTCATCACAATAAACTAGTTGATTGGTGTATCATCGCTTAATAAGATTTGTCAGTATAGGTATGAAACACAAAAAATTCTACTGAACTGACCTGTTTAGAGACAAGAATGCGTGACCCCACTTGAATTTCCCAAGCAGCAAATGTGCTGTATCTTCCTCCCCACTGCAAATATGTATATAACATAAGCTGAAGCCTGACAGTAACTAATTATAAATCAAGCTACACGATTATATGACCTACATATTCCAAACAATATTGTTAGGCAAGGCTTAAAAAAAATTACCATATTATGAGGGCTGCTGATAAAGCTTCCACACAAGATAGTTCACATGGCCGACAATAGTTCACAGGATTTGCCGCTACTAACCATGGTACTTCAGCTTGTTTTGGAGGCAGAAACGGTATGTAGTAGTCAGCTAAGTTCTTGCTTTCAGACTAATTAGTAACTTGATGCAAGTTCCGTTCACAACCGGAGCCGGCTGCTTTGCCGAGGGCCCCAGGCTCTCGGCAAAGCCTCTAAGGCCCTCGGCAAAGCCTTTGCCGAGCGCAGCTCTCGGCAAAGCGCCCTCGGCAAAAATCCGATCGGCAAAGGCTTCTTTGCCGAGAGCCGTTTATCGGGCACTCGGCAAAGCCTTTGCCGAGAGCCCGACGCTCGGCAAGTCGCGGCATTTTTCGCGCAAAATTCGCGGCTACGCGGTCGGCGGGATTCGAACTCGTGACCTCTCCCTCACGCGATACCTCCTCTGCCACATGCACTACACACTCACATGCGTCTATATGCCGTTTCAGTTACTCAAATATTATACTAAACCAAGTGAAAATTGATTGTTTGAGGCCCTAAACGAATTCAAATCAAAAAGTTGTCAACCACAAAGTTTCATAACTTTTCGAGCACTACATTTTTCATATAGAAAGTTTTTCCATCCGAGGTCTTTTGAAAAATTCAAATTTTAAAATTTTGAATTTCAAACGTAGTTTTGCATGACAAGATGAATTCAAATGAAAAAGTGGTCAACTACAATATTTCATAACTTTTTGAGATCTACCAATTTCATTTAGGAAGTTTTTCCATCCGAGGTCTTTTGAAAAATTCGAATTTTAAAATTTTAAAATTTTGAATTTCAAACGTAGTTTTCCATGACAAGATGAATTCAAATTAAAAAGTGGTCAACTACAATGTTTCATAACTTTTTGAGATCTACAAATTTCATTTAGGAAGTTTTTCCATCCGAGGTCTTTTGAAAAATTCGAATTTTAAAATTTTAAAATTTTGAATTTCAAACGTAGTTTTCCATGACAAGATGAATTCAAATTAAAAAGTGGTCAACTACAATGTTTCATAACCTTTCGAGATCTACAAACTTCATTTAGGAAGTTTTTCCATCCGAAATTGTGGTGCTAACATTGTTCACAAATCTTATATATCTCTCTTGTAGTTTCATGGAACTACATGAGAGACATATAGATTTTGTGAACAACGTAATTATTACTTTGTCGAATAAAGAAATGACCAATATAAAGTTTGTAGATCATGAAAAGTTATGAAACTTTGTAGTTGAAAACTTTTTTATTTGAATTCGTTTAGGGCACCAAAATATGGTTTGAAAAATTGCTTTGCCGAGTATTTTACTTTGGCACTTGGCAAAGAAGCCTTTGCCGAGTGTTTTTTTTGGCTCTCGGCAAAGAAACTTCTTTGCCGAGAGCCGTTTATCGGACGCTCGGCAAAGCCTTCTTTGCCGAGTGTAGAGGCTTTGTCGAGTGTTTTTTATTTGGCTCTCGGCAAAGCCTTCTTTGCCGAGCGCCCGAAAAAAAACGCTCGGCAAAGCCTCCGGCGCTCGGCAAAGAAGTGAATTCCGGTAGTGGTTGGTGCTCATAAAGCAAATGGTAACGGAGACAAAATAAAACTCACGAGAATTGGATCCAGGGGAACAGGTGTTTACCTGTGTTGAATAGAGTGGGCTTCTCCTTCCCAACGATGAGCTCGGACATCTGCCCCGGGCGTGGCGCTGACCCTGGCATAAGAAATCGCCAAATTTTAATCCAAATCCCCACCCTTAAGATCAGCTAAGACCCTTCTCCTGTGTGCGCGCGCGAGGCCGCCCTGGCGCCGCTGGGGAGGGCAGCGCTTGCTACCATGGCGCGTGGCCCCCCTCCTCTGGGTGCGCGTGCGAGGCCACCCCGCCGCCATGGCCGTCGAGGGAGGGAGAGGAGAGGGAGCTCAGGGAGTGCGGCTGCTGATGGGAAGAGAGAGTGCTGCTGCGGTGGGGCGGAGATAAGAGATCCCGTGAGGGAGGGGGAGCCGGGAGTTAGGGTTCACGAGCAGTGTTCTATTCCGTTCGGACAGAGGAGGGAGGGAGGTCGAGCTATATGTACTGTGGACATATCACAGGCGGTTTAAACCACGAACCGGCAGTGAATCTAATTATCACTACCGGTTCGTGGTTGGAATCGGCAGTGAAGCTCGTAATCACCGGTGGTTCAAAAACCGGCAGTGAACCTTATTATCACTGCCGGTTCCAGCCACGAACCGGCAGTGAAGCTCATTATCACTGCCGATTCTAGCCACGAACCGGTAGTGAAGATTCACTGCCGATTCCAGCCACGAACCGGCAGTGATAATGAGCTTCAGTGCCGGTTTAACCCCTACCCCAATCATTTGAATGTCTGTCAGAGTTTGAACCGGTAGTGAAGATTTATCACTGCTGGCCCAATACAATCCGGCAGTGATGGGCCGACAGTGATGTTTGAATCTGTAGTAGTGTGATGATCTCACGTCGTCGTTTAATTTAGGTTGTTGCAACACTGGAAGGGATTTTTGCTTCTATACTACTACTCCCTAGACCTGAAAATGGATTAAAATCCTCGTCCAATTAATCCAGAAGGGAAGGGAGTCCAATTAAAATCAGGCAGGTATCCAATCCATCATACGCGAAATATCCAATCCGGTCTAGCTCACTACTGCGTCAATCCAATCCAGTCCAACCATCCAAATACTCAGCGTCGTGTCAGCCGGGTGAGCTCGCGATGCTCATCAGCCCTTTCGGGGAGCCACTCCATACCATGTGCCACGGATGCCTATGGGAGGGCATCCTCGACGCCCACGTCGATGGCCAGAAGCCGCTCTTCTAGGCCACGACCCATCCATCCTCGGTGGCGCCGTCATCGAGCTCCTCCCTCTGCTCTCCTCGTCACTAGTCAGCCCCGCAGGAAGTTGTTGGCGCCATGTGGTGGCGACGCCTAGGGCCATGCACGGAGCTGCAGGGACGCCACCGAAGTTGCTCCCCACCACCAACCTCCGCTGGAAGCCTGGAACAACACGGCTAGTGCGGCGAACTATTGCGCCGACAACTATATATATCCTGCTCCCGTTGTGCTGCCCCCGTCGCCATTATATTCCTGCTCTGCACCCCGACCCGGTGGTGGTGATGGCGCCTCAACGTAGCTGTCGTGGCCATCGCGTGTATAGACGGAGAAGCACGACACCGAGTATCGCCGGGAAGAGGAATGGGAAGGGGCGAGAGATCCAACGGTTTTTGGATATCCATGTTTTTTATCCAATCCGTTACCATATGTTTGGATCCTGTGCCAATGGATATCCGCATCCAAACAACATCCATCCAATTAAATCCACAATGGGTTAAACCCATTTGGATTTGGATCACTTCCGGGTCTACTCCCCTCCATTGCAAATTATAAGACACTTTGGTTTTTTTTACTCCGTCCATCATGAAATGTAAGGAATTGAGAGTTTAAAATTTGTACCAGAATATAAGGTATTCTAGATGAACAAACACTCAGAAAGACAATATTCACTTGCATACCTACCATTAATATCTATCACTAACCCCAAACATAGTAAGCAGAGGGGGTTGTATGCATCATTTGTCTTACCACATAATATGTCTTAAAATTACTTAGGTACCTAATATTTCAGGATGGAGGGAGTAGATATATTGTTTTGCTATGTATCTAGATAATGTATATCTAAGTCCTTAGCAATGAACTATTATCTCTTGTTAGTTAGTAGTTGTGCTTGTGCATGGCTAAGGGCAGTCCCAATAGGATGTCGGAGACAGTTTTTATGGCATTAACTATGATGCCAACTAAACAAAATGGTGTCATGGTATCAAAACTAGAGGAGAGAAGGAATATACAATAAAATATCTCTATATTGGAAACAAAATATGAAGATAATAGATAGATGACAGGGAAACAAGACAAAAGAAACTATCCTATAGTTTGTTGGTTGAAGTTGCCCTAATAAACTAAACTGAGAGTATAGATTTTATGTGTAGTTTCTACATGTCACAACAAATATAGAAAATATCCCATAGTTTTCTTGGTTGAAGCTGCCCTAATAAGCTAACAACTCACCAAAGGTTTTGCGTATTTTTTAGACCACTTACTTATTTTATCTTCTTATAATTAGAAGCTATCCCCAAAAAATACAATCATAGGTGCATTCTTTGTTAAAGGATATAAAGTTTTACCAAATATATAAATTAAGACACTAAATAAGTATAATATAAAAATATATCATAATAAATCAAATAATTTATTTAATATTATAAGTATTGTTGTTTTTATATACTCCCTCCATCCCTAAATAGCTATCGCTTTTGGTTTTCATGCCGTAAGTTTGTCTAGATTTGTAGAAAATATGTGCAATATATGTATCTCCGAATAAATTTATTATGAAAATAGATTCAACGATCTATCTAATGACATTAATTTTGTGTGTGTCACACACACTACTCTACAGCTGGCTATAGAATAACTTATTTTGTAGCCACTTTGAGTTACAATAATTACTATGCTAATTTACGTGATTATAGTAACTCCTTCTAAGTGGTTTACTGTAATGTTACGGTAAATATCCACATGTGTTATAGTAACACAACTATCGTAAATATGTATTCACTTTATTGTAAATTAAATATAAAAATTGTCGTAAATGGAGGTGGCTACATTATATATATATATATATAGTCAAAGTTGTTTCTCGAGAAGCGAAAACGACAGATATTTAGGGACGGAGGGAGTATATAATTAGCCAAACTTAAGATACTTTAACTCAGCAGTACTTTTCTAGACATGAGCATCAAGCATGCCCTTATACATAGCGAATACTCCATCCATTCACAAAAGAATATGATTCTCACGGTGTGAACTTTGACTAAATTTATAGAAGAAAGTACAAAATATTCGTGATACAAACTAAGTATCGTCAGATTAGTTATTAGCTATATAATATATTTTATAGTAAATTTATTTGAAGACATAAATACTACTAGTATTTACTATAAATTTGTGCTAGATTGATCGACGCTGATACTGTAGTTATATTCTTTTATGTACCAAGGGAGTAATTAACAAACAGCTAGCTGGCTCGATGCCCTACCAAATTATAGACAAAAGGTACGACTTGGGATATCCGACTACTGCCCAATCAATCACAGTTACTGTCCACTGACCAGGTTTTGGCCAAAGGGAACCAATGAGGCACATTTAGGATGTTTGCTTGAGAAGCCTGCACTATCAATCACACATTCATAATTAGGAGTGTTTAGTTCTCACCTAAAAACTTTACACTCTATCCAGGGGCGGATCCAGCATCGGAGCGGGGTGGGCTCGAGCCCCCGCTACCGCCGCTCGGACCATGGAGCCCCTCCTAAGCCCCCGCTACAAATTTGTACATATTCAAGCTTAAAATGAGAGGTTAGGAATGAAAGATTATGAGATAAGCCTCTCTTAACTTATTTCCTAGATCCGTCACTGACTCCATCCCATCGAATGTTCGAAGATATGTATGAAACATTAAATATAGATAAAAAAAAATAACTAATTGCACAGTTTGTATGTATTTTGCGAGACGAATCTTTTGAACCTAATTAGTCTATAATTAGACACCAATTGCTATAGTTACACATATGTCATAATACCCCGAAAATTTTACAGCTCCCTGAACTAAACACGCCCTGTTCACTGACCAAGTTGTTGGCCAAAGGGAACCACGAAGGCCATAGGGGGCAAGTCACCCGTGACTTACCATCAGTATAAGGCCTCGTTTAGATTTCAAAGTTTGTCTCCCAAATTCACTATGCAGAATTCCTATTCCCCGTCACATCAAAATACCGGTACATATATGGAGTACTAAATATAGATGAAATCAAAAACTAATTGCACAGTTTTGTTGTACTTTGGGAGACGAACATTTTAAGTCTAATTAATCAATATTTGAACAATTATTACTAAATAAAAACAAAATTGCTACAGTGTGACGGGACACTTACTATGCAAACTTTGCCTCCAAAGTTTGCCATCTAAACGAGGCCTAAGTCAGACAATCCGAGCCGCACTGCGGTAGGTGCCTCCAGTTATGTTCTCCAGTTCTCCACGAAAGCCAAAAATAAATAAATAATTGTAGCCCAAAGCGACCAAGATGAAAAGCAAGACCAGCAAAGAGATCTAGAATCACAATCATATCAGGCAGCGCATGCCATGAACTCCCCTGCACCTTTTCGCATGCAGAACAAGCCTTCCTCAAAGGAACCAAACAGGCTCGTACGCAAAGAGAGACGCAACACACACATACATTGCAAGATGAAGAAACTGACAGCAAGTAAAAAGGGGCAAAAGAGTAGCCTGTGTAGTCGTATTTACCCCGTGAGAGAGACGGCGACGCCGAGACTTTCATTGTGCTGGATCTCCGAGCAGGGCTGTGTCTGTTCACCATGATTCCATGAACAGCTGGGGAAGGAGGGTAGGGAATCAAGTGCGAGCAAGCAGAGTATTTCCATAAGAGGCCAATCCACGGGTACCTTGTAGGTCCTTGCTCCTCCTTTTCTTGCTTCTCGCTCGCTCGCTGTGCTAGTAAATAGTGCACTCCCTCTCTCTCCTCTGTCTGCCTGCTCTTGAGGCTACTGTCAGTGTGTCGCTGCAGCCCGTATTTACTGCTCATCAATCACGCCCCCTTTCTTGTTTCAGAGCATGACGAAACAGTCACTTCAATCCCCTCTTACAGTTCTGTTCCCCCGCCTTTGCTTGCTCGTCTGCAATTTTGTTAATCTCATACATAAAACAAAAAAGAGAAATTGATTCCTAATTAAGTGCATCATAGTTCACTGTAAAACAAACAATTTTAGGAGACACTGGATTTTATTTTTCAAAGACATTCCAAACCTTCTCTGAAATCGCTTAGGTCTCTATGGGTCTCTGAAAATACGCTTTGTATCCGTTTTGCGTTTAAATAGTGGTGACCTTTGATGGCTTGCATCCTCATTGACTTAGGTATTCATTTGGCTAGGGTCTGTGATTGGAACATTGTGTGTTGCAGTTACATTGATGAATCATGAATGGCAGGAAACTGATGGTACTTTAGAGTGTGAGAATGACAAGTAATTTGAAAAAAAAGGAATAAAATAAATCCTATAGAACGACAAGTACTGTGAAACAAAACAGAGGGGTACTACAGTACTGGTATCCCGGCAGAAAATAACGGTCAAAATCATTCTCAGAAGTAAGATATGCTGAGGACCTTTCATTTCGAAACAATGTTTTACCATGTAAACTCACAACATATCTGCATAACAGGTTTTCATCAGGACAAAAATTTGTTAACCTGATTGGTTCTGTCAAGACTAAGTACCCTATATCATGTGCTAGTATGGAAAAATTTAGGGGGTGTTTGCTTCCCCGCCATAGCCTGCTGCCTCAGGTTCGGCTCGCCACCAGCAGATGGCAGCTGTTTGGTTCGGCGTTCGGACATGACAGCCACAAGCTTTCCCCGTTATAAATCCTGCCACAGCCGCGGTGCCGATTTCAACCACCACGGCTTAGACGCCGCCACACTCGCCACGGAATGTGTGGCTGTGAACCAAACGTCCCCCTTAGAGTTCGTTCAAATGAGCCTAGCAACCATTCCAGCTGATGCAATGTTATACAAATTAGGCACCGTTTGGATGTCAAATTTTTTGGCAAAACGCTACTGTAGCGTTTTCGTTGTTATTTGGCAAATATTGTCCAATCATGGTCTAATTAGGCTTAAAAGATTCGTCTCATCCATTTCGTCTAAACTGTGTAATTAGTTTTATTTTTTATCTATATTTAATGCTTCATGCATACGTCCAAAGATTCGATGTGACGGAGAATCTTGAAAAATTTAGCATTTTGAGGTGCAACCCTTAGCCGATCACTCCAGCGGAATCGTTCCCAGGAACCGAACGAGCCATTTGGCTCTGCCTCCACCAGATCGTCCGCGCCAATCAGAACCAGTGGAGAGGACCAGCGGAGGCAACAGTTTGCCAGGCACTTATTATACCGGAGAGCAGCGCGCCTTTAAAAGCTCCCCTGCCAGCGAGAGGCGGGAATCAAATGCTGCGAAGGGAGGAACTCCCCGGAAGTAGCCAACGCAACAGTACGGAGCCCCCTCCCTTTATACTTGCCCACCAAACCCAATGTACCACATGTGCGCGTATGGAGCAAAGTTAAATTCGGGACTATGCTTGGTACCTGGTTCAGCAGAGGCAAAGGTATGATCCAAAGTCTCGAGTCAGAAACATTGTACAACCCCACAGCACTTGCCAACCGTGAACAGAGCAAATATGTAGGCCTGAAATGACGTTAAGCATTTGATTCAGCTTCAAGTAGATGGCGATCGAGTATTAAACTTATACTGTTCATTTAAATTAGCTGAATTATAGTTAACATTCTTTGGACACTGGACAGATCATTAGATCAACATGAGTTATTACAAAGCCAAAATGAAAAACAAGCTGAGTCATGGTGATTTTTTTTTTGCGACACACAAAAATAAACAGAAATGAGTTACAAGCCAAAAGGAAAGCTGAATAAAGGAAAGAAAATTACACCTACGTTTCTAGCTAAGTAGCTATTGTTCAATAGAGGGAAAGTTTTTTTCTTTCTTTGCTCTATGGATAACCAAAGCAAAGTTTTTTGTTGAAGAAACGCTTGCAGCTCATGGGTTCTTTCAGGAACTGATAAATAAAGATGACAAACAAAAGCACATGCGTCAAAATATGCTAAGCAAATGAATTGTCGAAAAACTCTAATACAGATACCAATTCGAGGAGTTACAACTGCGCACAAGAGAAATGATGGTTAGATATTTTGATACTCAGAGTCACAGATACCTCAGCGTCAGCGAACAATGGAACTGAAGACGTTCCCATCGAAAGCACCAAAATACCGTGTGACTGGCCAGCATTGTTGTCCCCTGTAATGGAGTTGGCACCAGACCATAGATTCAGCAACCAAACCGTCAGATTCAGAAAATGACACGCCATGACAGTTGCTACTCTACCCTTAGATGTATCTTTTTTTATGAAAGGAGACATATAGCCCACCCATTGCCATTTTTCTTTCAGACTGTGCTGGATCTTGGAACCAGCATTTCCCGCTTTCCAGGGCAGCACTCATTGGAGTTCTCACGTGGTGTGTTGGACCAACATCTTTCAGCAAAATAGTTAGGCCTGACGCGCATTTGCATCCACCAGCATGAGTACTATGTTTTGCACAAAAGAGAAACAAATTTGTCACAGAAAACAAAGGGTCACCTTAAATGCCTTTGAAAACTCCTATTCAAACGAGAAGGTTTGACTGGCCTGCAGTTACTCACCAATCTCTTTTTGTTTGATTTCTTTCACTTTCTAAGATCATGAGATATCTAGAATTCAGGGCGTTCTCTGTTGTCTCCGATGTCGAGTCCACAACTGAATGAGATTTTAGTTACCCCGTCAGTTGTATACTGACATGCTATCAAGCGGGAATTAGACACACATTAATGAAGATGATGCACATATCAATCAATGTGTCTTGTGGAAAGTACCAAATTACACTGGAGCAGCACTATGCCCTTTGAACCAGTTTCATAGTACAATAAACATGCCAAATGGAAACATGTTTTTCAACTTTTCAGGTCCTCTCATGTCGTGGAACCTCAAATCCTACAGGGCATCAATAGAAGGCAGCAGCCAGGGAAGAAGTGACAAAGATCTCAATGAACAACAGTTAGGGAGTACCAAGAAGTACATAGGAATATGTTCCTGTCCTTTTTTTTTTGGATTGGATGAACCATGAACGGGGATAAGTTTCTCATGTCCTCGAATGTCACAGAAACACAGAAGTGAAAATGCTTGTACTCGTAGTACATCACATACCCTTTTATCAACAATAAACTCTTAAGATTCTGAAACACGAATGCATCAACAATCAGATTGACTGGCTGTTCGCTTGATATTATCAGCCAGAATCAGCCAGCCATTCAGCAGTGTTTTTCTCTCACAACAAATCAGCATCAGCTAGAATCAGCCAGTCAGAAACCATCCAAGGAACAGGGCCTGAATATCTTATGCTTGGTGATTGTTATGTTTAAGGACGGTAGGCACGAGCCAAGGCCAAAGGAGACTAGAAAATCCAACTCGGAAGTAGTAACTGCTAAGACTACCCGCACTCATGAACCTCTATATTCATCCTCTATACGTCCTAGTCAGCAAGATTCTCTCTTCTATACTCAATTCTCCCGCACCCATCCATCCTCTATATCATCCTCTATCCACTCTATTCACTGTGGGACCCACTTGTCACTTTATCTAAATATATCCATGTGTGATCTAGTTTTGAAGGATTTATTGAGACGAATTTAATGGTGAAATCGAAATTTAATTTGGATTTTTGGTTTTCGAGTTATAGCATTTTTTCCTTTGTTTAGCTAGTGGGGCCCGCCACTATAGAGTATAGAGTAAGCACAGTACCACTCTAAATATAGAGTGAGAGAAAGGATAGAGTATCGTTTTAGAGTACCCAGTGCAGCAGTTTTTACTCTATATTCATACTCTAAAGCTTTAGAGTATCGTTTTAGAGTACCCACTGCGGGTAGTCTAAGCACAAATAAAAGAATCACAGAACTACCACCATTGCATTTCCCTAGATACTAAAGCACATACAAATAAACTTTAATCTGGCTTTTCTCAAGGATCGAAGAGCACACATTTATTCAAGGACTACAAATTTCAGAGCCTGAATTTGTACTACGTACCATTACAGAGGAAGCCATCTCAAAGGCTCAAATCACCACCACTTCGAAGCGAGTACGCAAACCACTGACTGTCTGACTAAAGGACCAGATCATCCCGTATTCCCATGGAAACCCTAACGAAATCAAGAGCACAGATGATCTAGCGTAAGCTTGAACCTAATTCAATCTAGAACGATATTTCGTCGAATAGTTCGCGCACAAATGTGGGACGACGGACGATCAAGCGACAGAAGAGATGGCCCACCTGCGCCGGAATAAGCCGACTCGAGCTCCATCCACGCGATCACGAGGCTCCGCCGCCCGTACTTGGCCGTGGCACCTAGAACTAAGTATCGCCGTGGCCGCAGTGGCGGAACCATAGAATCGCTGTGAGTTCACTTTCAAACGAGGAGAGAAAAGAGAACAACGTGGCGTTTAAATCCGAGGGCTAAAGCTTAGGATGTCATATCGGGTGTTATATAGGCTATTATATAAGAGTATTCGGATAGTAATAATAAAACAAATTATAAAAGTCCTCAGAAATCCGCGAAATGAATTTATTAAGCCTAATTAATCTGTCATTAGCACATGGTACTGTAGCACCACATTGTCAAATCATGGACTAATTAGGTTTAAAAAATTTGTCTCGCAAAGTAGTCGCAATCTATGCAATTAATTATTTTTTAGTCTATATTTAATACTCCATGCATATATCCAAACATCTGATATGATACGGACTAAACTTTAGGGGGAGAAACTAAACGAGACCTAAAATAAGACGCTGCTGGATAACACAAACCCAGCATGGAAAGCCCACAAATTAGGCCCATGAAGAAACCTGGCCCACATTTGTATGGCCTAGCCAGACGGAAGAAGCGCCCAATACCCATACGCTGATACGCATACCCACGAGCCCGCCAAGCCAGCGTGCATGCCGTTCGTTGTGGTCTTCTTCAACCTCGCGCCGGTCGGACTCCAGGGCTTCAGGTAGGACGGTGAAACTAGGGTAGGAGGGGTTTCGGCCTGAGGGCTTTCCCTATAGGCCGGTTGAAAGGTCCTTGTTTGGTTTTGGTAATTGAGTGACAACTTAGGTGGACTAATATGTGGTTATGTGAGATACACAGGAGATTAGTCCACAGGTGATGATGTCATGAAGGAGCTTAATGCACATGAGACATGACATGGAGTCATGTGACCAAGGTGGAGAAGATCAAGATGAGGCTTGGCTTGATGGACCGGTTGCTAGGGTGAAGGGCAAGTTGTGATGGCTTGGCGCCGAAGGACCGAGGCAACGGTGAAGAGCAAGTGAGGTCAAGATCGATGAACCAATACGGTCACGTGATGATATGAAGTGGATCATATCATTTGGTGATTGGTTGGTGCATGTGTTGCATCAACATCGGAGGAGATGAGGTGGAATGCGCAAGGCAAAGGTATAACCTAGGGCATTTCCATTTCACCGGTCATAGGTGTGTAGAGAAGTTGATGACCGGGTTTAGGATAGATGGCCGTACTATTAAGAGGGGCAAACTTGTTTGCATATCGGTCATCTAGTGCCACTCGAGTGATCTAACTATGCATCGTTGCTAGGATCGAGTGGCGTGGCAAGTTGAGTGGTTAACTCCTTGGTGAAAATGTTTGTGAAATGCTAACACACATGCACATGGTGGTGTTCACCTTTTGGTGTTAGCACTTTTGCGATGGCGATGGAGTTTGAGCAGTAGAGAGGGGTTTGGGTTCCTCTCTCCCTCCCGCCGAGCTTGCGAGGCGGGATTCGGCGCTTTTTGGAGGAGTTGAAATGCCTTTTCTCCACTACGCCGGAAGTCGGAAAAGAAACGGAGGCGAACGGAGGTCACTGGAGTGACCGGATGCTGCACCGGACGCGGTCTGTGTTTGACCGGACGCGTCCGGTCAGTGTTCAGCGTGCGCGCGTGTTTCAGTTGTTTGATCGGACGCGAGGCGCGTCCGGTCACAGTCGACCGGACGCGTCCGGTCGATCAGGGAGCTTACTGGACTCTCACCGGAAGCTGGCACTGTGGCATCCGGTCAGTTCTAACAGCGCGTCCGGTCATTGTTTCGTTGTGCGCGACTCAGACTTGACCAGCGCGTCCGGTCAGTTACGGGACCGGCGCGTCCGGTCGATCGCGGCGCGTCCGGTCGTTGCGACCGGCGCGTCCGGTCAGTGCTTCGCGAAACTAGCCGTTGCGCGATCGGTGCGTCCGGTCGTTGCGACCGGCGCGTCCGGTCGGTGTATTCGCGAAAGAGCCGTTGTGTGACCGGCGCGTCCGGTCGTCCCGATTTTTGCCCAGTGAAGGGGTAACGGCTCTATTTGACCGTGGGGTTATAAATAGACGTTGTGGCCGGCCATGGCCGGGAGCTGAGCACACTATAGTCTTTGTGACTTGTGTGGTAGTGCTTGGGAGCCCTCTAACTCACTCATGCTTGATAGTGTTCATCGGATCGAGTGAGAGAGCGATTCTAGTGCGTTGCTTTGAGAGATTGCATCGTGTGGCACTAGGTGATCGTGTTGCAAGCCGGTGGTGCTTGTTGCTCTTGGAGGTTGCCACCTCCTAGACGGCTTGGTGGCTTGTGGCTCTGTCGAAGCTCGCAAGAAGATTGTGCGAGGCTCCGGAGAAGCTTTGTGAGGGGGATTGTGCTCACCCCGTGGGGATCGCGAAGAGCAACTCTAGTTGAGCGTGTCATTGAGCTACCACACTTGATGGTGGGTTCTTGCGGTGCCTTTTGAGAGGCTCGGTGTGTGACCGATTAGCCGCCGAACCACGAAGTGTTGGTCGACACAACGGGGACGTAGCTTGGTGGCAACCAAGTGAACCTCGGGAGAAAATCACCGTGTCAACATTGTCTACTCTTCTCGGTGGTTTGCCTTCGTACAACACAAGCTTGTATTTACTTTCATATATACTTCTGCTTGTGTAGTTGCTCTCTTAACTAGTTTGCTTGTGTAGCTTGCTAGTTGTCTTCTTGCTTGTGTAGCTAGAAGCTTCCCCTTGCGTGACTAATTTGGTTTGTGTAACCTTGTTAGTCACATTGCTTAGTTTGTGTAGCTAAGTGACTTGCGCTCTCTAATTTGGCATTAGTTGCCTTGTTATTGAGCTTTGCTAGTGAGCTTAGGCTTTGTGCGCTTTGCTTACTAGAATTGTGTAGGAGCTCCCTCTTGCTTGCAAAGTACTAGTGTATAGGTTTGTGTGACCTTGCTCTAGAATTAAATAGGAGAGCTCTTGCTAAGGAAAGCACCTTAGTTGCTTAATTAGGATCTTTGCAAGGTGCTAGAGAACTTAGATAGAGGGGTGTAGTCTTGGCTAGACCGATAAGTTTAATTCCGCATTTGTTTTGGTTAGCCAACACGTTTAAGTTTTAGAAAGGACTATTCACCCCCCCTCTAGTCCGCCATCTCGACCCTTCAAGTGGTATCAGAGCCGGGTCTCTCATTTGCGGTCTTCACCGACCCGAGAGGATGGCGGCTTATGGGCTAGATGATTGTGTGGAACACATTTTTGATGGCACTCACTATGCACGGTGGAAAAATCACATGCTTGATCATTTTCGTGCTCTTGGCCCTAAGTTTTGGTGGATCATAGTTGTTGGCTTTTCTCATGACTTGGATGGGTGTGGTAACCGTACCCAAGCTCAAAAGGATTGCCGAACACTTGATGCACAAGCTAAGTTTTATCTAATCAAAGCTTTGAATGATGAGATTTTTGACAAGGTGAGGGGTCTCTCAAGTGCACATAGCATGTGGTCGACGCTCAAGCATCACTATTGTGGCTCCTCAATTTGGGATGATGGAAAATTCAGGAAGGATGATCACATAGTGATGGAGGTACATGAGGATGTTGAGCATGACCACAACGAGGTGGTTGTGGAGGATTGCTCCACCTCAATGTCAAGTGATGATGATAATGATCATGCCACAAGATCACTTGACAAGAATAATGATAGTGCCACAAGTGATGCAAGCAATGATTCTACTCCATGCACACTTGATGGTGAAGATGATGGCTATGAGAGTGATGCTTCAACAAGCTCATCAATATCATCACATGGTAACACTAAGATACATGTTGATGGTTTTGTTGTTGATTGTGATGATCCAAATTTTGAGCTTCTTTATAAACTCTCAAGAGCCTTAAAAAGAGAAATGGAAAAAGCAAGTAAATTAGAAAATGAAAACTCTTTTCTAAAGACCACATGTGAACAACAAAAACATCTACTTTATGTTACTACTTGTTCACATGAGGAGCTAAAATTGGCTCATGAGGAACTTAGTGTTGCTCATGATAACTTGGTACAAGAACATGCTTTACTCACTAAGAAGCTTTCTAATGAAGAAACCAAATCTAGTGAGAGCTCATCATTTGGGTCAAATGATCAATCACATATGACTAACCCTTGTGATGTAGGCAAGAAGCATGTATCCACCTCTTGTGATGATTTATTAGATGTGCCATGTTCTTCACAATTAAATGCTTGTTCTACTTCTATGTCTTGTGAGACTAACCTTTTGAAGAAGAACAATGAGCTCAAAAGTGAAGTGAAGAATTTGAGCAACAAGTTAGAGAGGTGCTACAACTCAAAAGTCACCTTTGAGCACATAATGAAGACTCAAAGAAACTTTGGTGACAAAAGTGGCCTTGGCTTCAAGAAGAAAATGACAAAGGGCGAAAGAAAGCAAGAGAAGAGGATAAAGAGGCTACTCCAAAAGAAGCTCTCGCATTCCATGTGCTATCGATGCCATGAAGCGGGACATCTTGCTAATGGTTGCCCAAACATTGAGAAGCTAAAGAAGATGAAGGAAGAAGAGAGGCTCAAGCATGTCAAGTGCTTCAAGTGCCGCACTTGGGGTCATCTCACCTCAATATGCCCAACCAAGCAATTGGTGAAGCAACAAGTAAAGCCTCAACCAAAGCCACTAGTTGAGCAAGAAAAGACACCCCAAGAGCAAATCAAGATCAACCATGGAGATGATGGTGACTTGATGAAGAAGAAGAAAAAGAAAACAAGAAGGGGTGGTAGAGCAAGGCATCCAATGCAAATTCAAGATGCCAAGATAGTGAGCAAAAATCAAGACAAGAAAAGAGATTGTGCTCACATCAAGTGCTTCAAGTGTGGAGATATGGGACACTTTGCCTCGGGGTGTCCTACTAAGCTTGAAAAGAAGATTCAAGCAACTCGTGAGAGGCAAGGCAATGAGAAGCAACATATGAGCAAGGAAGAAAAGGCTCAATCTAAGAGAAGTTGCTACTCATGTCGGGAAAGGGGACACATGGCACATTCATGTCCCCTAGGTGAGAATTCTAAGCCTAAGTCAATTGATGATACTAATATGCTTAGAAAGGATGGCAATGGTACCTCATTGGTTGGAATTGCAAAACATCCCGCTACTCATACTAAGGCTATGCCTAAGTATGTTGCACCTAACTTGAGAGGACCCAAACTAGTTTGGGTACCATCAAAAAGTGGATGAATGATTGTAGGTACCATCGGCATTGGAGGCTTGATTCAATTGGTTTCATCTTGTTCATCATATATTGAGTCAAGTTATGAAGCTCAATGCATATCTAATCCCAATGCCAAGTCAAAATAAGTGAAGTCCAAAGTGCTACAACATACAAGTGTCATGATCAAGTTGTGGATGATTTATTGGAATTATTTGATGGCTTGCAATTTATTTGAGTAAAAGCTTTCTATTGGATGATCATGAGCTAACCAAGGTATATCTCTTGTTGATCATTTCATTTGGGTGCATATGAGTTGATTGAATTGGATAAATGTGCAATGTTGCTTGCTACGAGATGATTGAATGGATTAAATGCCTAGCAATCAAATTTGGATTGATTTGTGTTGGATAAATTCATAAGATTACATTTAGTAAGTGGATTGAATGGATACATGTCTTGTGAGAGTGTTCAAACAAGTTAATCTCAAGTTTGATTCACATTTGATGAAGAATAGCTCAAGTGGTGAAATCTGTCCATTATTTAAAATCTGAGCTAGCTGTGATCTTAGCCATGTTTGAGTAATCAAATCTATTTGGATTGGTTTGAAATTTGGTATACATGCTCTACACTTATGAAATAAGATGCTGTAGAAATTTCATGAGAATTGGATAAGAGATGCTTCGGTTTTGGAGTGCATCTTGTCAGCTATAGTGCAGCAGTTTTCAGCATGTAGCAGTGGTGGAATATTTGAAATCTAGTAGCAATATAAAAGTCAAATGAAGCTCAAATTTTTACAGCTGCTAGATGACTTTGTAATGCACATCTCCACCAAATTTCATGGCATTTGGATTCGTACATTGGGAGATATGAATTATTCTTTGAAGGGTACAGAATCTGCCAGAAAAGTGACAATCATTGGATTAATCTAGAGTCACTTTGATTGAAAGGTCCTCAAGTTGGAAACATGTTTATAAGTGGTTGAGGTACCTAAGTTTGTTTTTGGTTTGATCTAGAAGCATGAAAAGCAATGAGTACAAGAACATTTGATTGTGGAATGTACTTGGTGTACATATTCAGTACTCAAATTGGAAGATCAAGATCAAACTCAAGATGAAGGTGAAGTTTAAGTTCTAGTGATAATTGGAGATCATTTGGTAAAAATAAAAAGACTTAAACAAGTAGAAAGAAAAGGACTTAAAGAAGGATTCAAGGTTACTCATCAAATTAAGTTCATCACTTGGATCAATCAAACAATGTCATTTCAAGTGAGTATCAAGAGTGGTTCTTTGGAGAGAGGTCACTTCTCCCTAGTGAGGGGCTTGCCGCCGTTTGTAGGTAAAACCAAGTTTGGGACTTGGAAGGCTAACATGGAAGTGGTGATCCGAGGAACTTGTGATGCTTAGTTGAAGCAATCAATAGGATTGATCTAAAGAGCAAGCAACACCCAAAAGAAAGTTAGTCATTGCAATTCAATTGGTATTCTAAGTGATTCTCTCATACAAGCAAAGATGATATAATGAAGCAAGCCAACCACAACAAGAAAGTGCACTTGATCATTAGTGGTTTTCATTTCATATGGGTGAAGAATGGATTTATCTATGATGATTGGTCTTCACCAAGCAATAAATTGGACTTCACATTGCTATTGGAGTAATGAATTAGAATCTATATGACTATCCTCTACTCCAACTTAGCAAAGGTATCATTGTAATGTGCATGATCATTCTCATTCCTTACTAGTATGCGGTTAGTGCATATAGTACATGTTTATTAGGATCATGCATGACAAATGAAAATTTTAAATTCATAGCCTACCATTATTGCTTGATTGATTAATTGATCTAGTGGTATGGATATGAGTTTGTTCATGAGCTAGTGAACCCAAGTACTTGATCTAAGTTTGGATTGCTAACAAGTGACAAGTACAACATTGGCAAGATAACCCTTAGCATAAGGTGTGAAGAAGCTTGTCATTGGATCAAACTGGACTTGGAATCTTAGGCAAATCAACATAGTTCAAGTCATACAAGAAGCTCATGACAATGATAAGAGTACAAGCACAAGACAACAATGAAAATGGATATCTAGTTTGTTTCAAGTAGTATCTAGACTCAAATTGATCTTCCAAGTGGTATTCATAAGTGGTGTCTAGATAATGATCTACAAGTGATATCTTACAAGTGGTACTCATGAAGATAGCAATTGTTCAAGAAGTAAATATTATTGTCAAATCCTTCAAAGTGAATCCACACTAGAAAATTCTTTCAAATGGTATCACATTACTACTCATGGTATCTTCACGTGGTATCATTCATGCAAGACGATGGCTTCACAAGCGATCCTCAACCTTAAGTGATCAAATCAAGAAATGCTACCCTCATCTTCAAGTGGTATCTCAAGTGAATGGCACATGCTATGACATAGGGGGAGGAGCCCCACCGATTGGTATCAAGGTCAAAGATCCTATGTGGAATCTCAAGAGCAACCATAAAGTTTGTCATTCCAACATATGTGGTAATGTCCATCAAAAATGTAAGATTCAAGTCTCAACCATCTACCCCAATGCTAGCCTTTACATCAATGAGAAGCACACCTTTTATGGAAATTGATGACAAAGGGGGAGAGATTGGACAAAGATATGCAAGATTTCCTTTAGGGGAGAGATTGCTTCGGGGAGAGATAGATGATATTGGACATGGATATGGACAAAGAGGGAGCAACATTGAAGAATGTAAGGGGATCAAAATTCTTGGACAAAGAAAGCACACAAGTAGGGGGAGCAAGCTCATGAACATTGATTGATTGCATTTGATATGTGCTTATTTCATGTGCTTGCTTGCATTGCATAAGTTCTTAAATCCAATATGCATGCTTGTGTGGTGTATGCTAGTTATAGAACTTGAATGATGTTTTGATAACTAGCATGCATAGGATGTTAGCTAGACTTGAGATTATCATGCAATAACTAGAACCATGCTTATAATGTTGATCTCACGGGGTTTCTAGTGTTTTTGATGTCTAGCTACTCATGATGCTAAGGATGATGGCAAACTTGTGATTTTCAAATGGTATCAAGCCACTAATTGGTATCGAGCTACAAAGGTTTATTCTATACACCTTAGCATCACTTAGTAGTGCTAACCCTCCCACAAATTTCATATTTATGCATATGTGCAAGCTTGAAACCAAACCTTTTGAGCACATATGTAGGGGGAGTTATCACTACCAAGTCGGATTTTATGGTGCTTATCCAAATCTTGACATAGAGCTTAAACGTTGGATAAGTAACATTAAATCCAAAACAAGTTAGCAATTTACACTTGTGTGAAGTGCTAGCTTGAAAAAGCTTAATTTCCATATCTTTGTAGAGTTGTCATCAATTACCAAAAAGGGGGAGATTGAAAGGTCCTTGTTTAGTTTTGGTAATTGAGTGACAACTTAGGTGGACTAATATGTGGTTATGTGAGATACACAGGAGATTAGTCCACAGGTGATGATGTCATGAAGGAGCTTAATGCACATGAGACATGACATGGAGTCATGTGACCAAGGTGGAGAAGATCAAGATGAGGCTTGGCTTGATGGACCGGTTGCTAGGGTGAAGGGCAAGTTGTGATGGCTTGGCGTCGAAGGACCGATGCAACGGTGAAGAGCAAGTGAGGTCAAGATCGATGAACCAATACGGTCACGTGATGATATGAAGTGGATCATATCATTTGGTGATTGGTTGGTGCATGTGTTGCATCAACATCGGAGGAGATGAGGTGGAATGCGCAAGGCAAAGGTATAACCTAGGGCATTTCCATTTCACCGGTCATAGGTGTGTAGAGAAGTTGATGACCGGGTTTAGGATAGATGGCCGTACTATTAAGAGGGGCAAACTTGTTTGCATATCGGTCATCTAGTGCCACTCGAGTGATCTAACTATGCATCGTTGCTAGGATCGAGTGGCGTGGCAAGTTGAGTGGTTAACTCCTTGGTGAAAATGTTTGTGAAATGCTAACACACATGCACATGGTGGTGTTCACCTTTTGGTGTTAGCACTTTTGCGATGGCGGTGGAGTTTGAGCGGTAGAGAGGGGTTTGGGTTCCTCTCTCCCTCCCGCCGAGCTTGCGAGGCGGGATTCGGCGCTTTTTGGAGGAGTTGAAATGCCTTTTTTCCACTACGCCGGAAGTCGGAAAAGAAACGGAGGCGAACGGAGGTCACTGGAGTGACCGGACGCTGCACCGGACGCGGTCTGTGTTTGACCGGACGCGTCCGGTCAGTGTTCAGCGTGCGCGCGTGTTTCAGTTGTTTGATCAGACGTGAGGCGCGTCCGGTCACAGTCGACCGGACGCGTCCGGTCGATCAGGGAGCTTACTGGACTCTCACCGGACGCTGGCACTGTGGCGTCCGGTCAGTTCTAACAGCGCGTCCGGTCATTGTTTCATTGTGCGCGACTCAGACTTGACCAGCGCGTCCGGTCAGTTACGGGACCGGCGCGTCCGGTCGATCGCGGCGCGTCCGGTCGTTGCGACCGGCGCGTCCGGTCAGTGCTTCGCGAAACTAGCCGTTGCGCGATCGGTGCGTCCGGTCGTTGCGACCGGCGCGTCCGGTCGGTGTATTCGTGAAAGAGCCGTTGTGTGACCGGCGCGTCCGGTCAGTTTCGACCGGCGCGTCCGGTCGTCCCGATTTTTGCCCAGTGAAGGGGTAACGGCTCTATTTGACCGTGGGGTTATAAATAGACGTTGTGGCCGGCCATGGCCGGGAGCTGAGCACACTATAGTCTTTGTGACTTGTGTGGTAGTGCTTGGGAGCCCTCTAACTCTCTCATGCTTGATAGTGTTCATCGGATCGAGTGAGAGAGCGATTCTAGTGCGTTGCTTTGAGAGATTGCATCGTGTGGCACTAGGTGATCGTGTTGCAAGCCGGTGGTGCTTGTTGCTCTTGGAGGTTGCCACCTCCTAGACGGCTTGGTGGCTTGTGGCTCCGTCGAAGCTCGCAAGAAGATTGTGCGAGGCTCCGGAGAAGCTTTGTGAGGGGGATTGTGCTCACCCCGCGGGGATCGCGAAGAGCAACTCTAGTTGAGCGTGTCATTGAGCTACCACACTTGATGGTGGGTTCTTGCGGTGCCTTTTGAGAGGCTCGGTGTGTGACCGATTAGCTGCCGAATCACGAAGTGTTGGTCGACACAACGGGGATGTAGCTTGGTGGCAACCAAGTGAACCTCGGGAGAAAATCACCGTGTCAACATTGTCTACTCTTCTCGGTGGTTTGCCTTCGTACAACACAAGCTTGTATTTACTTTCATATATACTTCTGCTTGTGTAGTTGCTCTCTTAACTAGTTTGCTTGTGTAGCTTGCTAGTTGTCTTCTTGCTTGTGTAGCTAGAAGCTTCCCCTTACGTGACTAATTTGGTTTGTGTAACCTTGTTAGTCACATTGCTTAGTTTGTGTAGCTAAGTGACTTGCGCTCTCTAATTTGGCATTAGTTGCCTTGTTATTGAGCTTTGCTAGTGAGCTTAGGCTTTGTGCGCTTTGCTTACTAGAATTGTGTAGGAGCTCCCTCTTGCTTGCAAAGTACTAGTGCATAGGTTTGTGTGACCTTGCTCTAGAATTAAATAGGAGAGCTCTTGCTAAGGAAAGCACCTTAGTTGCTTAATTAGGATCTTTGCAAGGTGCTAGAGAACTTAGATAGAGGGGTGTAGTCTTGGCTAGACCGATAAGTTTAATTCCGCATTTGTTTTGGTTAGCCAACGCGTTTAAGTTTTAGAAAGGACTATTCACCCCCCCCTCTAGTCCGCCATCTCGATCCTTCACCGGTCCGCCTATGCGTGTCAGCGTGTCATGTCAATATGATCAGCCAAAATGAATCGGAAAAGGAATCAGCGCAGCAACGCCATAATCGTAGCCGGATGACATGACACGACATGACACGCCCAAGCGATCGAGAAGTAGGAAAAGGTCCGCGCCGCACGCCTGCTTCATGTGGGATCCCACATCATTCCGTGTCCTGTGCCGCTCTATGTCCCACGCCCGCTTCGTCTCAATTTGTGCCTGCACGGTTTCTAACGCTTGCCGCTCGTGCCCCCTCCACACCCACACGCATGCAGGCGGGCCTAGCAGTTGCAGCAGGCACAACACCAGATCTACTTTTACAACATTTAGAAAAAAATATTTGCAACATATGTCCGAAACAATTAAAACACTTGCAACATACGTCTGAGACATAAGGGAAACACGTGTCAAACACATGCAACATCTGGATAAACACTTGCAACATAAGTGTAAAATATATGCAACACTCAGATAAAACACTTGCAACATAAAGTTTGAAACATATGCAACACTCAAATAAAACACTTGCAACATAAAGTTTGAAATATATGCAACACCCAGATAAAACATGTGCAACTAAGGCTGGACGAAAAACTCGTAACTCGCTAGCTCGCTCGTTAATGGCTCGACTCGAACTCGACTCAATTTATAACAAGCCAGCTTGTTTGATAACGAGCCAGCTCGGTTTATAATGAGCCAGCTCGAGCCAGCTCGCGAGCTGCTCGTGAGCCATAACAAGCCAGCCAATTCACAAGCTAACAATTAAAATCGGCGCGGCCCATATAGCTTTGTATCCCTCAGTCCTCAGCCCAAGGCCCAGCCCAACCGTGGAACCTAACCCTAACCAATATAAACTACACCAGTCCATAACACCAGTACACCACCGTACGACACTAGTCCACCGAGCTAGTGCCGTTTTCTCCCCTTTCCCCTCCCGATAAGCCACGGAGCCGCCGCAGACGCAAGCGTAGGCACCATCGGCACGGCGGCACCGGCACCACCACCGCACGACTCTTTCTCCTCACCACACGTCACATGCAGCTCCTCGCCAGACGTCGCCGCAACTGTATCTCCTCGCCGCGCACACGCACCAGCTTGCCGGCATCTCCTTCGCCGCATCCCATCTCGATCTGATCATGGAGGATGAGGAAGAGGTCCTATCCCCAGGGATGCTTCCTCCGGTGGCGGCAAGTCTTGAATCCAGGAGCAAACGCAAGATGGTGACAGGCAATCGCAGTGGCCGCGGTCGTGGTCGAGGATCTGCAGCTGCAAAGTCCACTACTCCATCAGCCTCTATATCAGTAGACACGGACACAGTATATATTTTTCTTGATGATTTGATCTGTAGGAGATGTAGCCTAGGATGGATGTGTCATGTGTGATTCGTGTGAACAGGAACCGTGCAGGATGCCACCATGCCAATTTATTTATGTTTGTTCATGTGAACATATGTGATTTGTGTAATCTGTAGACTGTAGTCTGTACGCTAGTTGTGCAGCAAAATTGATCTTTGACCTGTATGTAATCTGTGTAGCAGCACATTGAGCCTTTGGCGGAGGATGAGGATGGCGGAGGGAACTTTGACATGAATGATGCTTCTGCTATATCTGTAAGCGTGCCGTCAGATGATGATGAAAGTCAGGAGGAGGATGGAGATGATGTAAGTGTGCCGTCAAATCCTTCGAAGGCAGCTAGAGGGCGGAAGAAATTGAAGGTTGGGGCTGGTATAAATTTATCTCCTAAGACCAAGGTAAAGAGAGGAAAGAGGGCTGGTTGTTGGAAGTATTTCAAGGAGATAACTGTTCCATCTGCAAAGGAGTTTGGTGTTATGGTCACAAAGGCTAAGTGCAGATTTTGTCATAAGAGTTATGTATACCATCAAGGGGGAGCAACTTCACAGCTGAACCGTCACCTTGGTCGCTGCACACAGTTTCAGAACAAGCTTGCTAAGGCTAAACGACAACTTGCTCAAGGTACACTCAACTATGTTGTAGATGATGGTTGTCTTGTTAATCCTACTGAATATGATCATGAGCACACTAGAAAATTGATTGCAAAGATGATAATTGTCCATGAGTATTCATTTAGGATGGTTGAGCATAAATGGTTTAATATCTTGATGAAGTGGATGAATAGCAACTATGAATGTATTGGTAGGAAGACTATTAAAAATGAATGCATGAAACTTTATGAATCTGAGAAAGAGCAGCTAAAGAAGAGTCTTAGAGAGGTTGAATCAATAAGTTTGACAACTGATTTGTGGACATCCAATCAAAATGTTTAGTACATGTGTTTGGTGGCACATTACATAGATAGTGATTGGGTTTTGCAATGCCGTGTTCTTAACTTTGTTGAGTTGGATCCTCCCCACACTGGTTTAGTGATAGCTCATGCTGTTTTTGAGTGCTTGGTGGAATGGAAAATAGAAGATAAGGTTATGACACTCACCCTTGACAATGCTTCAAATAATGATACTGCTACTACAAATTTGTCAGCCAAGCTGCTTGCTAGAAAGAATGGCTAGTTTGATCCCAAATATTTTCATATTCATTGTGCTGCTCACATAGTCAATTTGGTTATTAATGATGGTCTAGACCAAATAGAAGGCCTCATAAGTGACCTAAGGAATATAGTGAAATATTTCAAGAGGTCTCCAAGCCGCCTATACAAATTTGTAGAGGTTTGCAATGAGTATGCTATTAAAGTTGGAACATGTTTGTCTCTTGATTGTAAAACAAGGTGGAACTCAACATATAAAATGCTTGATACTTGCATTGACTATAGAGCTGCATTTGGTTATTATGCTCAAGTAGACCAAAACTATGCATGGAAACCTACAGAATCTGAATGGAATATATATGAGAAGATTAGACCAATTCTTGGAGAGATGGCTGGAGCAACCACTGCATTTTCAGGATTAGTTTACCCTATTGCTAATGTCTTCTACCCTTACATTTTGAAAGTCAAGCTTGCATTGTTAAAGGCAAAAAATTCTAATGACACATATTTGAAGAAAATGGGTGCTGCAATGTTAGACAAATTTAATAAATATTGGGAAGTCACGAACAATGTCATGGTTATTGCTACAATCCTTGACCCTAGGTTCAAAATAAGATATATTCAGTTCTATTTTAGTCAGCTTTATGACTCCTCAAGGTGTGAACAAGAGCTTGCAGATATAAACAAAGAGATAGAAGAGCTATACAAGAAGCATGAGTTGGAGCAACGCCGGAAAATGGGTGGCAGTAGCAGCTCAACCACTCAATCAACCTCATCATCAAAGGAAACAACCAACTCAGTAGCTTGTCTTGTTTCAAGTGAATTTCAGTCCTTTCTAGAGTCTAGTGCTTCAAAAAGTTCAAAGTCTGAGTTACTTATATACCTAGATGAAGCAAACCATCCTTTAAATGATAAGAATTTCAACTTACTCCACTATTGGAAGGTGAATGCTCTTAGATTTCCTGTTGTGTCTAGTATGGCAAAGAGGTTCTTAGCTGTCCCGGCAAGCAGCGTATCACCTGAGTCCACTTTCAGTTATGGAGGTAGAATTCTTGATGACTATAGGAGTTCTTTGAAGCCAACGACAGTTCAAGCACTAGTTTGTGCATCTAGTTGGATACGAGGTTCTAAAAGTCCTCTTGTTCTTCTGGTATGTGATGGCGATGGCCACTTGGTCTATTTATCAATTCCATTTCTCCAAAAATTTTGTGTATGTAAATATGTAATGCTCAATTCTTTTGCTGTTTGTACAGGGGGAAGATGGTGATGATGGTGACACTGAGAGTGTGGATTTCCTCAATAGTGTGGTAGAAAGCAACTAGTAAGTCTATTTTAGAATGTAATGCTTAATTCTTTACTGTGTATGCTGCTACTGTAAAATGGTTGTGGTGGCTGGACAAAAAACTCTAGTTAGTGCTAGATGGTGCCTGTAGTTTGGTTTGGTTCCATTCCATCATTGGCAAAATATTTCCATACACTGATAATGTAATGCTTAATTCTTTTACTGTGTATATACTATAAAATGAATGTTGTTGTAACTATATCCATTCATCCATACAGGTGATCGACAGGCTACAAGAAGGGAGAAGAGAACCAGGGATCTTTTGGATGGTGACTTTCTGCAATTATAATCTTTTTCTGTGTAAAATGTATGCTGCTGCTGTAACCGTGTAACAACAACCCTGCAGCTGAGAGCTGACCAGCTGTTTATTTTCTCAGTCTAGTACTCTAGTTGCTTATTTACTTTGCTCCATGCTAGAAAACATAATGGATGATGCTGTGAGCCTGTGACTGTGAAATGTGGTGGCTGGACAAAAACTCTAGTTAGTGGATCAATCAATAGATTATATTCTCCGTCGTTAAATTTATAGATACAATGTTTATTTCATTCTAAGTGTGCAAGTGATGTGTTTGCATACTTCGTAATGTTCATGGTGGCTGGACAAAAACTCTATAATGCATTTTTGTGCTTTAGCTCGTGAGCCAAACGAGCCAGCTCGAGCTCGCTAACGAGCTGAGTCGAGCTAGTCTGCTGGCTCGATATTATAACGAGCCATAACGAGCCGAGCTGCTAACGAGCCGAGCTGTAACGAGCCGAGCTGGCTCGATATCCAGGCCGATGTGCAACATCTGTCTAAAACGGCTAAAACATTTGGAACAGACGTTTGCAACATACGTGTATAGCCATTGCAACATCCCAATTTACTTTTGCAACATCCACATGAAACACTTGCAATTGCATATGAAACACCTGAAACACAACATACGCTTGCAACATCCGAGGAAGGAAGAGAGCGCGAGGTGCAACCGGAGAAGCCCGCTCCGGGCCTGGCCACTCCAGATCTCGTGATGTCACCAGATGAGGTCGAGCGTAGTGGCGGCGTTGGCATCGACAGCGGCCACGACCTCCTATTGGGGAACGGCGGCGTCGACAGCACCTTGACGTGGCGAGGGACGGAGCACGACACGTAGGGGCGGGTACCGTGCACGGTGCAACGAGGCGGAGTGGGCGCGGCGGTGGATGGAGCATGGCGCGGTGGCAGACGTGGCGTGGCTCGACACAGGATGGGAGCGCCATCGCGAGGCAGCTTGGGACAGGTGGTTGGCGCGAGTTGGGGATTTCTATCGGCTATCGTAGTATAGATGGAGTAGATAGAGGAGAGAGCATAGATAGGCTTGTTGGGCTAGTCGCTGTGTTGGAGCGAGGATGGAGCAGAGCGTTCGATTTTTTTTAAGATTATGATATGTTCTGTAGCATTACCGTATATACTAGTGCTAGAGACACGATGTTCCAAGCAAGCAAATCCCGCAAAGATTTTTACCCTCGCGCGCCATGCTTTGCTTCCATGAGGAAGAGAATCCATCAATCGTGTTTCTGTCGGCTCACATCACAACAGGGTCCGATCCAGTCGGCCACCCAACACGCCCTCAATGTCTACCACGCCGTGCCGCCCATGCCACCGTGTACCATAGATTGGAGGAAGCAGAGTACGTCTCACCACAACCAAACGTCTTGGGGGGGTGAGCGAGGCCACTGGAGATTCATGAAAATCGTTGTGATGGTACCAAAGCTTGTCTGCTTGGTCGTCACCTGAGCATATATATATACTAGCACGGTTGGGCACGCTGCCGCCACACCCATGATGAACAGTGGGAAAATATTTTAAATTTGATTGAGCAAAAAAACAAAAGTGAGCAGTGAATGTCAATGTCATGTCATTAACAGTGTTGCACAGTAGACGGAGTGTTGACGGTAGTTAACAGCCATATTAAACCATCAAAGAAGGGCATAATCGAGATCACCAACAAAGGTTTAGGGTTTAAAATAATAAATTCCACGAGTTTTGGTGAATTTGTGTTTTCAGCAGAGTTTATCCAGAAAACTGCCAAGGGGGACCTATTCATCAAAGGAAACGACGGAATTCCACCACGAAACCAATGTGGGAAGGATCTAGAAGGCACTAGAAGGCAAACCACCGAAGCTTGGGCCATTTGGCCACGAAAGTAGACCGGTGTTGACATTTCTTAACTCCATTACTAAAAATAGAATTACTCCTATTAATAGCAACGGCGCCAGAAATGATATGGTAATTATTAACTTGTCACTATTACAGTAGCCACCTATCAATTAACCTTCATCTATAATATTTAACTAGGTTGTCATCCCTAGTGATGAACTTAGAAATGTTGTTGGTTCTATCTAGCATTACTATAAAAATAACACTAGACAGGAATCTATTATTTCATGTGACTAAAAAGAATATAAAGATAAGAATAGGAAGAATAATTCTGCAAGCGGACAGATAATTATACCATTGTAACCTTTTACCCAAGAGTATTTCAGGGTCATCGATTTATAATTTTACTACTGGGAAGGTATGACTATTTTATGCAATGCATTAGTATTAATAATTTATGAATATGCATGAGAGAATGAACCAATATCATATACTCTACTCAAAACAGGGATAAGTCACAAGATAATAATAAAGATATAAATAATAAGTACTTGATCAATCATCATAATTAATAAATAGTAACTCAAAGCACACTAGTTAAGCAATAGGTTAAAGTCCAATTAGAATATTAGAAAGATAATCCCTAGATAGTCTTACTAACAAGTCACTACAATTTTAATTAACTACATCTGGTGATCATTGACACAACTATGTCACATAAGAAACATCATCTAGGAAAATTCGGAAACATAGTCCTCCTAACCTTCGCGACTGGGTTCTACCAACATCAATATATACGGGGGATAGACTGCAAAGGACTCAACGCAGCTGTCACCTACGCGATCTACCACCTCCTGGCATATAAGGGCATCCGCAGATAAACAAATATCTAAGCACCACGCTCACATAATGTCTATCACTCATCCATGGTTTAATAGGGTGAGCGTTATACGAACATATGCATAGTTTCCATAATCTAGCTACACCAAATATCAAACTAGAACAAACAATGGACATTGCTTTCATGAACATAAATAATATAAAGTTTAATGTTGACATAAACATAGTAACAACGATACAATCTCAAATGAAATAAAGAAATAGAGTAAAGTACAAGAGATATACCGAACCACGCTCTTGCTAACGTCCGGAATCCAAGCATTGCTTGATCTCCCTCTAGACCTAATCTAACTTGCCTAAGCTCTAATCTAAAGGAACTCTGAGGAACTAGGGTTGGCTTTCGATGAGTTGATCTTCAACTGAATATCTTGAATGACTTGATGCTTTAGGGGGGTGTAGGTGTCACGGAACCATCCAAATTATAAGAGCACAAGTACAAAAACAATCACTGGAGTGATCAAATTCTCGCACTTGAGCCCATATAACTCCGGTAGTCCAATGAAATCACGAGGGATTTCAAACCAACCAACATACAAGCCAAGATCGTAGTGATTCAACATAACAAGTCACATGTTACATCCATTTCACAAGTAATTCAATATATATCGGAGTTTAACACAGTTATTACAACTTAACTTGAAAAAGTAGCGGAAGCAAAGTAATTGGAAACTAACATTTCTCTGATTTCAAATACATGCCAGTACCAAGGTCGACTTCCAACAAAAGCATTAGAGATAAGGTAATTAAGAAGGATCATGCCCATGATCACACTCCGCCACTACGGTAGGAGCCAACCAACTCTTGCAGTCGCCATGATACATCACAACCTGCAACAAGTGGGGATAAAACCCTGAGTACGACAATGTACTCAGCTAGACTTACACGTCAAAAACCAGAAATAAAGTGACACCAAGGATCATGCAAGGTTGATATAAAGTGGGCTAGCTTGACAACATTTTGCATAAACGCTTAATATGGATAAGTAATCATTAATGCTTAGGCATCAAGTTAATTATCATTAACCTGTCATCTATATTAGAACCTGTACTAGAGCACTCACTTTATTAGAAGCAAACAATATTAACCATAGCAGGTATAAATTGAGGCAACATTTCCATCGTTATCCAATTAACCATCCGTTCAATTTAATGAAATCTACGTTGCCGCTGCTCAAGTCAAGTGCTCACTAACCGGGAGCGACGGCGATTCGAATCGAATTCCTATCCAGCTGGAGGGGTATTTCTAACACTCACCGAGTCACGCCTGGCGAGGGCTGCTCAGGTCACCTTTGGTACAGTTCAGGAGCCGCGGGTCCGACTAATGTCGCATCCCCAAGGGCGACACTCTGCCAGGTGCTAGGGACTCTAACCCCCCCCCCTTGGTCTCACGCCAATGTCCCCAAGCACAACATTACTCTCCTCCAAGATGCGACCTACCATTCGATTCCCGGCCTGAACTGTATTACTCGGCTTCGCGGTCGGAACGACTTATCCGGCCAACTAAGTGTTAGACTGCGTTCAACATGACTCAAGGACGTACAGCGAATCGGTCCTTAAACGACTCAGACGGGGATAGATCCACACCCAAGACCTCCATGCCTTGTTGCTTCACTATCGTCATCCCGCCCGGTCTCATTTCATTTTATTAACACATGGTTCCATTCCACGATAGCAAATATAGCCAACCGTGCCATATATGAATATCCCTATATCTCGCAGGTGACAGGAAATCACCTGACTTCTACCGCTTAAAGCAGGGCTAAGCATCTATTCGATCCTAGTCTGTGTAGGATTCAAGGATTCATATATCTGGACAAGGAATGATATAATGCAGCAAGGGTTTCCAATCAACTCCTACCACTTAATGCAACAATACTTATAACATATATAGAATTAATTGCTTTGAAGGTAGGAGGCTTATAATGCTCCGGGCTTGCCTGGGATCCGACACGAATCAGTTAAGTTAGCTTGTGTCGTCTTGATGATGCCTCCACTCCAAGTATGCACTCCAGGGTCCTTCCATCCTCGGGATGGATCCACCAACACCATCTCCGGGTTCAGCTCCACATCAGGTCCTTCACGCGTTTCTGCTAGCGTACCTATATGAGGTGCAACAATGCATATGTATGAATGCATAGAAGTGTAATAAACAAAGTAATCAAGTAAGCATACCAAAGTTCACATAAGCACCTAGAGCTAATTAACTTAATCCTCATTAAGGCATAACATAGAAGAGGGCAAGCACATCAATCAAGAAACAAGTCTCACAAGATCATAGGGTACCACCCAATTATCAAGTAGTGACACCAACATACTTATGTAACTCAAACTATGCTTAACAGAAAAGTTCAAATTTGCAATCAGCATGAACAGTCCAGAAAACAACATCATTCCAGGAGCTACATAATTCCAAATGACATGCAAGAGGATAATATGGAAAGCTTATGAAATTATCTATAATTTATTTAATATCACCTAAGCCTGATTCCCAAGTTTACTAGGTCAAAAAGATGAAACTACAGAATCTGGTCTGCTCCAAACAGAGAGCAACCAAATCTGTACCCAAACTTTAAACAGCTATAACTCAAAAACTACTTGGCCAAATGATACCAAATTTTAACAGCAGCTAGATACCCAAATTATCTACAACTTTTGTATAAACAAGTTTTACAACAAGGCACATTATCATGAAGAACTTTGCTAAGTTCCCAGATCTGTCCAGAAACCTCATTTGCAAGAAATAATTATTAACTTATGTTGCAAACATATAATTGGACAGAACCAACTTTACCAACATTTCATACATGACTAATGAACACCAGAAAACATAGTGTCCATTCCTAAATAAATTCTTTTAATGCATTTTCTTAATTTATTTAGATAATTAGGTGGAATTATGAACACCTATAAAATTGCACAATAAATTCTACAAAAATTAAAGTGGCCTACATATTCTCTCAGTAGTCTAGTGTCCAAATTTGAAGCCATTTGGACATGTATATCAACCTCTATGAAAAAGACAAATGGATATTGCAATAAATCATGTGAGAGCAAGATACACTAATAACTCACTCATATAGCAACTAAAATTTATGAAATTATTACCACACATCAAACATCACATTAGTAGCATGCCACAAAAATTTCACTTCATTTCTAGCTCTAGATTTGCAGTTATGAAAATGACAAATACAACTAGCATTGAAAACCTAGTTGCATAAATCTATTTTTTTTATAGCTAAGACATTAAACTAAAACATGACATATTATAGATCTAATGCATAGATAATTTCACAAGGATTCCAAAAAGTCCTCATTTGCTATTTTTGGAGCTTCCTAGCATGAGATATTAATTTCCAAAGATTTAGCCAAAAATCTGCATAAAAGAAAAAGGAAAAAGAAAAACTGCATTATGTGGTACTATTCCTATGAGTCATGAACTTCGCAGAAAACCCCCTGGACTTTTCCGAATTGCCGCGCGAAGCCCCTCCCTCGCTCTGGAACAGAGGACGCGGCGGGGATCACGCCGGCCGGCCATCTCCCGGCGGCGGTGGACGTCTCCGGCGTTGGGGAAGTGGTGGGGAAGCCTCGAGGGCCTCACGCGCACCCGCTGGTGGCCGCGGCTTGGCCTGAGATGGTCGGAGGAGGCGGGGCCATGAGCGCCGGTGGCTTGCAGCGGTGGCGGCGGCTCTCCGGCGAGGTGGACGACCTCCGGTGGCGAAGTAGAGGCGACACAGCACCAGGGGGTCTCCGCGCACCTGCTGGTACCCTTGGATTGGCCCGAGGAGACTCTTGGTGGCGCGGCCACCACAGCAGGCGGCGGCGACGGCATGGCCTCCGGCGGCCGGGCTGCTCCGGCGGGCTCCGGCTCAACCGAGGTGTGCCAGCCATAGAGGAGGATGAGGCGGAGGTGTCGGTGCATGTGATTGAGCATAGGGATGGATGGAGCGATGGAACAGCGGTGGCTGTAGAGCTTCAGCTCACCGGTCATGGCGATGGCGCGCTCTGCACTGCTCGTGCGTGTGCTGCGAGCGAAGCGAGGGCGAGCGAGCGGGAGCTGGGCAGCGAGGAAGGGCAGGGCACGTGGCATCGGCGCGGACGCGCGTCGGCACGGTGGGGTGCGTGGCGTTCATGCGGTGACCACGTCGACCTCCTACCGGCACGTGGTGAGTGATGAAGTGGCCAGAGTGGGACACCGTTTTGGGCTCTCTAAGGGCCGAGTTTGGACATGAGCCAAATGGCAAAGTCGAAGCCCACATGATACTCTACAAAATCTATTTAGTGACTATGGTCATTAGAGCAACCGGTTAAGAGATAATTAACACTCATTTTGACACTGTCAGCGGCTTAAATCCAATTAAGGTTGCCTGGCTTTGATCTCAAATTCCCCAATCAAGACTTGGTCAAATGGGCTCCAACTTTTTGTATGCTCCTCTCTAAGATGTAACCTCTAACTTTTATATTTGGCTCAACTCCAGTTGTTCAACAAAAACTCGAGAACATGGCTTGCCAACCTAATGACGCTGGTTTCCAGACTTAGAATTATTTTGAAGCCTGAAACAGCAGCAGATTCGAACTTCGAGCTCCAGTTAGACTCATTTCCGAGCTGAACTAGGGAATGCTCCAAAAATAAAGTTTGTTTTACACAACTCAATCTACAACTTTTATTAAAGGACCTTGAGCTGGTTCACCCTAGTTAGGAAGATAAAGATTACCAAACATGCCAACTTATTGCTGCCACTCAAGGACTTAGAATAATTACTGCTTTTCCAAAAACAGTAGCTGATTCCTTCTTGTGAGCCCTATTTGACTAGGTTGGAGGCCAAACTAGCTCTTGACTATTAAACAAAGTTTGTTCCACACAAGATGAACCACAACTTTTCTTTAAGGTCAAACCTCATAACTGGTACATAAGTCAAACTTTCACTTTGGTCAAAGTGGCAACTTGATAAGGCCTAAACTAGAGTTTTAGGCCAATTAAGGCATTTTCTTGACATTTGCTCAACATGAACCCTTCATGACTTTTATTGTAGAATTCATCTAAAGTCATTTGGGCAAGTTTGCATGGTTTGGTTGATGATCTATAATTCCATTCACTTAGTGGTGCAAATTTCAATAAGAATAGAACTTATCATTTCATGTGACTTTTTGATTCCAAACTTCATGAAACTTTTCCATGGATCAATATAGATAGGTATTAAGGTGAGACACATGCAGATATTGCAATAACACCATCCAAGCATATATCTTGAAAATGGCCTATATATAAAGCAATGGTGCAACATTCAAGTTTAGGTTAGGCTCCTCTCCATAGGTTGACATTGACATCGTCATCTCCACTTAATCTATCAGGTTTGAGCTTAGATCAACTGCTTAGTGAGGGACAAACACCTGGGGTGTTATAGTAGGGGTCTTTATATAGCCCAGTGGGTTGAACGTAAGCCCTTGGATCAAACCGACTTGGACGAAGGGTGGAGATGGATCCTAGAAGGCGGTGGAGGAATACTCCAGAAGCTCATGGAGAAATCCCCTAGGGGGGCTGGGCGGCATGGTGGTGGGGCCGACCGGCCCCACCTGGCAGCTTCTCATCCTCCTGTTTGTTCACGTGCCTTCTGGTGTCTTCTATAGTCTTCTAGCATATCCTTCGTCGCGATCAAGTTTCGTCCTTTTTTTCAATTAGGTCCCCCTTCCTACGTTTTATGGAATAACCCTGCGAAGAACAGAGATTCACCAAAACTCATGGAGTTTGTTAGTTTAAACCCTAGACCTATGCATATTCTTGTACTTTAACCATTTCTCTTGTTTATTCACATATAAAATGTTGACGTTATCCGCTGTCAATAGCCGGCCGTCCAAAGCCCTTGGTCGGCCGGCCTGCCACAGAGCCCAGTCAAGTTTAGCTTCTAGAAGGTTCCTCCACCACCTCCTAGAATTGCATTTGGGCCAGACAGCCTGCCATAGAGCCTAGTCAAGCTCAGCTTCCAGAAGGTTCCTCCACCACCTCTTAGGATTGCATCTACGTCGTTGCCCAATGTCGGTTTGATCCGAGGTTCCAGAATTGAAAGCCTCGGCCTATATAAGCAGGCCCCTGCCCCCTTCCCTGGAGTCATCCTGAAACCCTAATTCATATTCTCTAGTCAGAATCAATTGAGAGGGGTCCCATGAAAGGATCTACCTCTCAAAGCCAGCTATCAAGAGAAGATTAGTCCTTATTAGAATCTAGTCTTTAAAAATAGAGAGAGGAGAGAAGGAAAGAGTTTGGAGGAGGTGCCGGCCTATCGGTGCTCCCTCTACGGCTTGTACCTAGGCGGAAGTTAATCTACATCTACGATTTCTCTAGTAATCGACTTCTTATTCAAGTAAGCTATGTGTTTATATTGTTCTCTGGTTTGCGAGTCACTTTTGAACGCTTTAATCTATGGCCATTAGGTCAAACTACAATTCATAGTGTAAGCATGGTGCTTAGACTCGGGTTACTCGTGAATGCACCCTCATTTTCTGGATTGGTCGTAGCTCGCGAAGGTGACTTTTATAGCTTCGTTGAATCCTCTGTAGTCCACCTCCCGTTAATAGGACCAGCAGGGCTTTTAGTTACTTATAGGGAAGAAACTCTGCATTTGTTCCTTATAAGACATCTCCCCAGATAGAACAGTAGAAGGTATAGCTTACCGAGATTAGAACTAGAAGACCTTAGCGATCTCCTCTACACTCTCGACTTTCTTAAGTCTTGTTGCTGCTCCGGGTTAAGTTGGACCGTAGTTAGCCTCACACGTTTTCCTGTGGATATGATATTTGAATACCTTCGGGTGAAAGCTACAGCAGTATCCGTGTGCTTGCAGATTTATCTGTGTGCGTTAATTTATACCAACAAGTTTTTCTGGAACCGTTGCTGGGGAAACGGTTGCTGAGTTAACTTCGAACCTAGCTTAACCTTGTATCATATTCTTTTGTCTTTTTATTCCTTCATACTTTTCTTTTCTTTTTCATTATGAATTCCACTCCTATCCGCCTATATGGTGCACCCACGAGCGCAAGCCTAAGGCCACCAAAATCTGTAGATCCTATCCTAACACCTGGCTATGAGCTACGCCCATGTCTAATAAAAATAATTCAGGATCTACCCTTCTTAGGAGAAGGCAACAAAAACACATACTCACACATATAGGAATTTGAACATACCTGTGTATGCTTGCATATTGCTAGCATATTTGACAAGAGATGGAAGTTGTTTCCATTCTCTTTGACGGGAATAGCTAAACAGTGGTACGATCTAACCGTAGGAAGTATGCAAGGAGATTGGGAAACTTTGTGATCAAAATTTTATTTATGTTTTTCCCATCTCTAAAGTGGTTAGCCTTCGAAAAGAGGTTCTAAATTTTAGACAACTAGAAGAAGAATCTCTTGGTACATCATGGGATCATTTTAATGAACTTATCATAACTGGCCCGGACTTTGCTATTCTAAACCCAATACTCCTTCAAGATTTTTACATGGGTCTTAGCAAGGATTCCAGGAAATCCCTTGATATAGCCTCTGGGGAGCTTTCCTTCATTTGTCTGCTAGTGAAGCAAGGTCTATGCTTAATAAGATTAGTGAAAAGACTCCTTGCACTAGCATTCATTATGAGCTTCCCGAGGAAAAGAAGGAATCATCTCCCGAATAAAAAAAGTAAGTTTTGATAGCCAAATTAGAATAACTCCAATCCCAAGATTTAGCTATCAACCCTGATCCATCAGTACCCCAGAATCCAAATCCCCCAAGGGAAAAAGAAAGTCAACCTTTTGAAATTTCTTATGAGGATGATCTGTTTGATGCTGATTTTGGGAATAGTTTGAACTTCTGGTTTTGCAAGGGACCTTCGAGTGATTATAATTCAAATCCTCTCAAGAAGGGATCTCTTAGAAAGTGTCCTTATTCCCATATAGGATATTGAGAAGAATTCAAGGATGACATATCTAGTGATGCCATAGAAGGAGATCCAAGCCCTTTAGAAGATATTTCTATCCTCTCCCCTCTATGCCCACATTAGAAGTCTTATTTGAACCCTTCTTTCAACCCATCCTTGACCCTGATAATATATCTTATGCTCTTTCTTCTAAGTCTCATGATAACCCTAGAAATCTACTAAGACACCCAAAGCATAGGAGTCATGAAGACCATAAGGATGACCAAGAAGAGCAACAACAATGGCAGGAATATATTAAGAATTACCTGGAATATATGAAGAACATAAATGCCATTGTTAAAAAATGGATGGACAAAGACGAAGCCTTATGGTTAGGATCCAAACTTGGCCTAGATCCAAATGGTGAGCTTAAATCAATCTCTTCAATAAACATGACTCATCCAAGTTTGGAGGAAGCTTTAGATGAGACCAACCCAAGAGACACTGATCCATGGGAAATCTTGGACAATAAAACGTCCAATGAATGTCATAGGCATAGAATGATGGAGACCATGTTTCCTCCTATAAACATTCATAAAGAAACACCCTTGGAGCTTGAAGATGACATTGATGATCATGGAAGTTATTTCACTAACATCTCATCAAATCCATGCTCACATGAGAAATCTTCTGAATTAATTGGTCTCTCCAACATTGCCATACACGAGATCTTCAACCCCCTCTTTCTCCCTGTTCATAAAGATTTTAAATGGGTGGTTGTAGATGCATATATTTATCATAAATATTGTAGATCTCGTTGTGTGAATCTTGAGATAGGTACACGAAGGTTGGTGTTGGAGGAGAAACCACTTCACCAACTTGAGCGCAATTCGAAGGTTTCCCAAGGATGAGCTTGTTTCCTAAAGTAAGAAATTTTGAGAGATAACATGAGCTTTCACCTTTTTGCCCTTATAGAAATATAGTTGCAAAAATATTCCTTCGGGTATTTTTGTCACTAACCATTCCAGGTTTAAAGAAAAAGAATGAAGGATGACAGCACCAGGTATGTCTAACCAATCATCATGCAACATTGAATCATATCCATCCAAGCTTAATTCTTCATTGCAAAATTCAAGCTTGGGGGACAGGGTTCTCTGAAAAATCCTATGCCATGTTGCTAATTCATCTTGGTTGTTTCTACCTTCAAGCCATGCTCAATTTGCTAAATAACAATCATGCTCTTTCATCTCCAATTGAATAAATCTCTATAGTGCTTTCATGTTACCTTTATCTGCCATAGTAAGTTTTGGTTTAGAAGTACTGGACATACTTCCATAGGCATTTAAATTAAGCGTGGTGTTTAGGTTAAATAGCCTTCCTTAATCAAATTAGACATGGAGTCTAGTTTTGTTATTGAACTAAAAGTTGCTTGTGTAGACACTAGATATTTTGTTGGACTAACCCCTGCAGGAAACTTTCAATTCAATTTAGGTAAGTCACGAGATGAATTCAAATCGGAGATGAAGCAAGGCACATGACAAACTTCAATAACTTTGCACAAGAAGACACAACTCATTCATCATAGATGTAAGAACTACATACCTCATTCATCATTGATGAAAGAACTGCATAAAACAATGAATGAGACGGAAGGTCTGAAAGGGTGTCAAAAGATCAAAGAGCAGAAAGATGGCATGACAAAAGAATGAGAGAAAAAGGAGTACAACATGTGAGACAAAATGTCCATGAACAACTCAAGATGCAAGAAAGAAAAGGACCACCGGAAGTCATCTATCCTTCATCACATGGTGTCATCACACTCCAATGATGAAGGTAACATCTTAAGGACACACTTCGAGCAAAGTGAGGAGGGGTTTGTCAATTCCCCAAAATTCTACAAGTGAAAGTTCTGAACCCATGAACGTGTACACTGAGCAAGATGCTATCAGCTTCCACTACTAATGCTTCACTTTAACCAGCTGGACAAGCAAAGAACAAGGGTGGCACCACCATCAGAAGCATCACCACACTAAATTACCAACAACTGTGAAAGATGAACCTACTCCGCCTAAATCCACAGACTAAGCAGATTATGGAAGAAAAAGGTGACAACATCATTAGAGTCACCAACACAAGAGGTGCAACCATCAAGGTCTCTATCTCCGAGATCGATAAATGCACCCGAGGGATAACAAGATTGGAGAAAAAGTCCTGTCTAGAGGACTTAAAAATTCAAACTCTCACCGAAAGGTAACATCGGTAGTTATCCACATTTACTTTTAGCATTGCATGAATTATTTTCACTTTAGCATATTCAATTTTCTACATCAGCATTGTATTTAGAAAAGAAAATAAAAAGTTTTATTACTGCATATCATCATTGCCTCATAAAAAATCCTAAGCCCCATATGAGTAGATCTACGGTGATGGCATAAAAATACCATTCATGCATATTTTTCTTCTGCATTATAAAATAGAAAATCCAAAAATGCTAAGATAGACATCCTGCTAAAACTTTTGCCAACTTAGAAAATCTGGTCTAAACTCACAAGAGGCAAATCCTCGAACGGCTGATCGCTAACCCCTTATCCTAATCCGTGCCACGAGTTTTTGGTGTTCTTGTTGGAGTATTTTTGCAGGATGATACATATGATCAAGAGCAAGTTCACTCGGCTACCTTCAACTCACTCCACCCGGATGAGAAGGACACATGCTGACAAACCTGCTCTAAGAAGGATAACTTCAACATTCGACCACGACAACATCCAGCTTGGGGGAGGAGCATCCCCCATATATCTAGCTAAGTATTCCTTTTCCTTTTAGTTTTATTATTTTTAAGTTTGCTATATATTTTCTAAAGAAATAAAAAGATGCATAACATACAAAACAAAATAAAAACTTAGCTTAACTAGTTATATATATTAGTAAGGTGTGATCTTAAAAATAAAATAAAAGGTGTGTCTAGTTTGCTTTTAGGAGTTGAATAAATAAGATGACTCAGAATAATCTCTTAATGGAAATGATGAATAGTTGCTTTGTTGTAATTCCTTTCAATTACCTAGCTTTTAGCCTTAAATTCTCCCGAGTTTTGGATAAGACTATTTTGATATAAGGATTTACTCTGAACTTAAAACTCGTGGGTGGCATATGCTTGATCTAAGTCTAGGTAATTGATGGATATGATATGAGAAGGTCTGAGCTGCTGTTTATCTTGTTCCTAGTGACACTAAAGTTTTAGAGATTTAACTTTTGAAAAAACACAAAAATATTAGATGATGAGTTCATGTATGACAAAGCTTGAATTCTCACCAGAGCCATACATGTTATTTAGGTTAGAAAAACTTTCACATATATGCTACTTGCTTTTGCATTGAGTTTTGTTAAGCTTTGTTGATGCCTTATGAGAGGTTTGTCATGCTCTTAAAATCAAAATCAGATACACACCACCCACATATGTACTACTCTTACACTAGGGTAGGCGCAAAAATATGCTTTCCATCTAGATCCACCCAAAAATGTTCTACTCCTACACTGGGGGTGAACACAAAAATATGCTTGTTAGATTTTTCATCCACCAAATAAATGCTCCAAATTCTTGTTGATATCTCTCTCGAAGTTTTGTTGCAGAAAAGAGACATGGGGCTATGCAAAATTATTCATAAAAAAAGAAAAAAAGAGTTGTAAAAAATAGACAAGTAGATGCCCGTCTGAAAAAAAGATGAATAAGATAGCCCCTGTTCTCTTACAAATGTTTCTAGCAAAGTAGAATTAGGATTAGCCACCATATATACATCCACCATATATCCACACACATGCATATCTTAATTTGATTGTATGACTCAACTCTCTTTGGATCCATTGTTTGACTTTACAATATATGCATTGCAAGTATGCTCTAGATTTCTCCTAACCTATGAACTCTACATAAGTCTTAGTGGTAGGAAGAAGAAAAGACATAACATCTTTATTGCCTTGGTGAGGATCCACAAATACCACATATATTGAGAGACTTAAGAGTGTCATACAACAGAATCTCTAAGTTTTATTTTGAAAACTTATAAAAACTCCAGAACAATGGTGAAATAGAGAACTTGAGACATAGTGCTTGACTTGATTATTCTATCTTTCAATTGCTCAAGACCCAAGTGAAGGCTAAGAAGCCCCATGGTTGAAGGTAATATGGGATGTTTAGAAGTCATATCAGTTTATTCTAATCCAGAGGAGAATTTTTGATTAAACGCATGTGTACTTTTGATGCATGAAAGCATTGTAGCAACTCCTGATCCATTATTCAAGTTTAGCTTTGCTCAGGGACTGGCAAATGTTAAGCTTGGGGGAGCTTGTTGTAACAACCATATTAAAACGTCAACGACGGGCACAATTGAGATCATCAACAAAGGTTTATGGTTTAAACTAATAAATTCCATAAGTTTTGGTGAATCTGTGTTTTCAGCAGGGTTTACCATAAAACCACCAAGGGGGACCAATGTGGGAAGGATCTAGAAGGCACTAGAAGGCAAACCACCGAAGCTTGGGCCATTTGGCCACGAAAGTGGGCCGGTCGGCCTACCACAGAGCCCAATCATGCTTAGCTTCCAGAAGGTTCCTCTACCGCCTACTAGGATTGCATCTAAGCCGTTGCCCAATGTCGGTTTGATCCGAGGGTCCAGAATTGAAGCCTCGGCCTATATAAGCAGGCCCCTGCCCCCTTCCCTAGAGTCATCCTAAAACCCTAATTCATATTCTCTAGTCAGGATCACTCGAGAGGGGTCCCAAGAAAGGATCTACCTTTTAGAGCTAGCTATCAAGAGAAGATTAGTCCTCACTAGGATCTAGTCTTTAGAGATAGAGAGAGGAGAGAAGGGAAGAGTTTGAAGGAGGTGCCGGCCTGTTGGTGCTCCCTCTATGGCTTGTACCTGGGCGGAAGTTAATCTACGTCTGTGATTTCTCTAGTAATCGACTTCTTATTCAAGTAAGCAACGTGTTTATATTGTTCTCTGATTTGTGAGTCTCTTTTGAGTGCTTTAATCTATGGCCATTAGGTTAAAGTATAATTTGTAGTGTAAGCGTGGTGCTTAGACTCGGGTTACTCGTGAATGCACCCTCATTTTTCGGATCGGTGGTAGCTCATGAAGGTGACTTTTATAGCTTCGTTGAATCCTCTGTAGTCTACCTCCCGTTAATAGGACTAGCAGGGCTTTTAGTTGCTTATAGGGAAGAAACTCTGCATTTATTCCTTATAAGACATCTCCCCAAATAAAACAGTAGAAGGCATAGGTTACCGAGATTAGAACTAGAAGACCTTAGCGATCTCCTCTACACTCTCGACCTTCTTAAGTCTTGTTGTTGCTCCGGGTTAAGTTGGACCATAGTTAGCATCACACGTTTCCCTGTGGATACGATATTTGAATACCTTCGGGTGAAAGCTACAGCGGTATCCGTGCGCTTGCGGATTTATCTGTGTGCGTTAATTTATACCAACACGGAGCACGGAGGAGGCAGGAAAAAACTCCTGGTTGAGGGATAATATTATGCTTCTTTCATCTCTCATTCTCTCAATAGCATATGTATAGCCAGATGCCGGAAGGGTTCTTGAATTCATGGATGGATGTTTTTGATCCACTCGCATGCTTTTCATTTAAATCCTTTTATTTATGTTAGTTTATTTTCTAGATCCATGTGTGTTCATCATACCTTATTGTAAGTGTGTTCTGCAAAGTTGCACGACTATCTTGGGCATCATAATGCTGGTTTCTGTGTTTGTGTACCAAGATCCTACATTGCAAGATCGCTATAAGATGATAGCACATGTCATCATAGCTCTTGGCGTGATGGGAACTTGGTATATACCAACTATAGCGAATCGTGAGGAAATGTAGTTTACCTGAAGCTGTGTCAAACTTGAGGATGAACGTTCTGCGGATGCTCATGTATTCTGTCTTCTTTCGCACTAACGGCCATCTGCTTTAGGTGTCTACCTGCATAGGTTTCAGACAAGGCACATACAGCTATTTAGGCAGGCAAATTGCTGTAGGATAGTGTATCTTTAATTCTTCACTTTATTGAATTGTCTTAAATCAGCAATGAATTGTTTAGCCAAAGAAAGAAATGAAGTTTCTATGCATATTTGTTGAATATACTAGTTTTGACGAGACCAGACCACTGAATAATTTGATGTGTGCTGTTTTAATAGATCTACTAAGCTACTGACATGACATATGAACACATACATTCGTTGCTTCCAATTTTATGAAACTTCCATCTAACCATTATGAAAAGCAGCTCTATGTGATGTGTGTTATTGCTATACAATTAAATTTAAATGTGCCTACATCATTGTGATGTCTTTAACTTTTTGTTGAATGCAAGTATGCAACATCTTCCAGTTGACCAAACTGGTTTAGTGATAAGGTGAGGAACAAGGATCACACCTTTGTACCGCTCAAGATCATTTGAACAAGAACATTATCAATCTGATGTATACATGCATGCATGCCAACATTTCATATGTAGCAATTACATTTGTGATACTTGCTAGCGTGCACTAAAATTTGCGTATAGATAGGCTATTTAATTTATGGAGGATGACACACATCGGTCTCGTGTAGTTTTCTAGAATGGTTAAATGTGGACATGATTATATCAGTTAGAATAAGTAAATTGTTGTGACTGTTTCGTGCGTGTGACTTTACAAATACTACTCTATCTCCATATTTAAATGTATATGGTGCCGTTGACTTTTAACTCAACATTTGACCACTGTCTCATTTTTAAAAATTATATAATTATCATTTGTTTTGTTGTGGCTTGCTTTATTATTGAATACATATTTTAAGTATAACTTATATTTTCACATAGTTGTATTATTTTTTTGAATGAGATGAGCCGTCAAACATCATACAAGCATACATTTAAATACAAAGGAAGTATTTCTTACTTTCATGCGAAAAAGAGGACGTAGGGGAGGCTCTCCTACCACTATCTACAAGAGATAAAACTGAAGTGGACCAATCGATTCCCAATTGGCATACCACACTAGCCACGAATGTAGCTCATTCATCACATCATCAGACACTCGACATTAACCATTCCTTCTAGGAAAAAACAAAATATCACCGGTCTAAAATCACATAATCACAAGAAAGGTGGCCAATTAGGAAGCCAAATCAGAAGAACATGATCACAGCAAAAGTGGCCAATTGGGCAGCCAAATCAGAAGAACCTATTCAAGAGAAAGTTGAACCTAAAAAAGAGCATAAGAGGAGGAAACCATTCCCAGAGAAAGCTAAATGTACCAATCTCTGCATGCAAGCCTATCATAGTCTGAATGATGAAAACAACATGTTTCCAAATGCCTAAGCCCCCTATATACTTTCAGATTCCTATACACCTACGCGAAAGTTAAGCCTGGGCCCTATCGAATATCGATATGTAGTGTTGAAGGTTACATTGCAAACTTCTAGAAGCTTCTACAACTCTCTTGATGCTAGATATTTGGCATGAAGATACTGGATATTATGACCATGCAAAATTAGAATAATGTAGAACATAGATATTTATCTTGGAACTATCTAGAAGGGGGACACATGTCATCCTCCTATGAGTCCCCATAGCGAGGCACACCTCCTTGCCATGCCATACCATCAAAGAACATGGTAGATATGATAAGGGTGACACATGCTAGGATAGCCACTTAAAGGTGTGTGTTCTTATGTAACTCTTTGGCATAGTAATAAAGAGTGTTTTCTTATATAAGTGCTAGTCTCCTAGTTAGGTCGTGTCGTATAATATCTAGCTACTAGTGCATAGTTGTGATCCATTGAAGGTTGGCTCTGCCACCCAGGATCATAAGGGTCTGGGCTTCATCGTACGTTGGCTCTGCCACCTAGAAGTTAGCTTCATCATAGGTTGGTTCCGCCACCCGAAAGTGAGAAGACGGCTCTGCCATCAAAAGGACCCACTCACTAAATAACTAGAAATTAAAAGGCCTAACTGACTTTAGGGTGAGTTGGTGTGTCTTAGGTGTAGGTCCTTAGTCTAGTGGGTCTTAGGTCCACCCCCATTTTTTCAACATGTAGTATAGGCTCGCTGATTCAAGGGTCCTACAGCCAGTAGGCCTGCATTGTAAAGTAGGTAGCCGATCATTATGATTGCAAAGTGGAAAACTGGTACAAGCATCATGCATGAGTTATCAATATATGGTAGTGTAGTTGTGTTACAGAACGTACCAGTGCAGGAACCCAAAGTGTAGAATGATGGCCAACCACAGAAAGTTGCGATGGACATCAGTATCCTCAATGCCCAATATCCAATAGAATAAGTATATGCCCAATATCCAATAGAAGAAGTATATGGCGAAGATGTTAATACAGTGTACATAGAGAAGCAGGTGAGAGCAGCTAAATAAGTAACATGCCATACCCATAGTAAGAACTATTAAAGACAGAGAGCATACCATAAATCCCAACTCAGTGGGTGTACCTACACAAATGGCAATGAGAACTGCTACGTACCTACAAAGTGGCGGGTGTGGACCCGGAGGCAAGAAGACCCTCAACGTCCTCTATGCAACGTCCCTAGCACCCCCAGCGAAGGAGTAACCACCACCACAGTGGTGGCGAAGACCGATCCTCTCTGCTGCCTCTGCTCCTCTGTGGCGTGGCTGTAGGGTCGAGATGGCGGACTAGAGGGGGATGAATTGTCCTTTCTAAAACTTAATCGCGTCGGCTAACCGAAACAAGTGCGGAATTAAAATTATCAGTCTAGCCAAGACTACACCCCTCTATCTAAGTTCTCTAGCACCTTGCAAAGATGTTAATACAGTGGACATAGAGAAGCAGGTGAGAGCAGCTAAATAAGTAACATGCCATACCCATAGTAAGAACTATTAAAGACAGAGAGCATACCATAAATCCCAACTCAGTGGGTGTACCTACACAAATGGCAATGAGAATTGCTACGTACCTGCATAGTGGCGGGTGTGGACCCGGAGGCAAGAAGACCCTCAACGTCCTCCATGCGACGTCCCTAGCACCTCCAGCGAAGGAGTAACCACCACCACGGTGGTGGCGAAGACTGATCCTCTCTCTGCTGCCTCTGCTCCTCTGTGGCGTGGCTGTAGGGTCAAGATGGCGGACTAGAGGGGGATGAATTGTCCTTTCTAAAACTTAATCGCGTCGCCTAACCGAAACAAGTGCGGAATTAAAATTATCAGTCTAGCCAAGACTACACCCCTCTATCTAAGTTCTTTAGCACCTTGCAAAGATACTAATTAAGCAACTAAGGTGCCAAGCTTAGCAAGAGCTCACCGAATCAATTCTAGAGCAAGGTCACACAAACCTATGCACTAGTACTTTGCACACCGGGGAGCTCCTACTCAACTAGTAAGCAAAAACACAAAGCTCCTAAGCTCACTAGCAGTGCTCAATAACAAGGCAACCAATGCCAAATTAGAAAGCGCAAATTACTTAGCTACACAAACTAAGCAATGTGACTAACAAAGTTACACAAACCAAAATAGTCACGCAAGAGCTACTTCTATGCTACACAAGCAAGAAGGTAACTAGTAAGCTACACAAGCTAACTAATTACAAGAGCAACTACACAAGCACAATATAAGTGAATGTAAATACAAGCTTGTGTTGGGGAATTGCAAACCAACAGGATGACAAGGTTGACACGATAATTTTTATCTCGAGGTTCACTTGGTTGCCACCAAGCTAGTCCCCGTTGAGACAAGCTCCAAGGTTGCCGTCGGTCCTCTTGCTAGTGGTCACCCTTAAGTCACACTCTCCCATGTAGAGTGCTTACCACAAGCTCTAGCACTTGACCCAGCCAGATCACTTGTCGCCCTTCGCGTTTCTCTTTACTAGAGTTGCTCTTCGCGGCTCCCGCAGGGCAAGCACAATGCCTCTCACAAAGCTCTTCTCCGGTGCACCGCACAAGCTTCTTGCAGGCTTCGACAGAGACCACCACCAAGCCATCCAGGAGGTGCAACCTCCAAGAGTAATAAGCCTATCGGCTTGCAAGACGACCACCTAGTGCCACTCGATGTGACCTCATGATGCAATCGCACTAGAATTACTCACTCACTCGATCGAATGAACACTATCAATCACAAGTGAGTTGGAGGGCTCCCGAGCACTCTCAAGCATGGACACAAAGTCCCCTTAGGTGCTCAACCTCAGCCATGGCCGAGCACACCTCTATTTATAGCCCAAAGGCTAAATAGAGCCGTTACCCCTTCACTGGGCAAAACCCGAGGCAACCGGACACGCAGGTCCAAGTGACCTGACGCACGGCACAACGTTCGGTCAACACGATGCGTCCACGTGTCCTTCTGTATTCAACTAGAGCCACCCGATCTTCAATGGCAACTTGGCGCCCCAACGGTCAAGACAACCGGACGCACCAAGCTGGCAACCTGACCCATGGAGCCACGTCAGATCGCCCCCGCGCGCACGAAGCCAACACTCGACTGGACGCGCCTCTGCTCCATGACCTGATGCTGAACAGTGAACCACCCACGTCAGGTCGTGCGTCCCCACGCGCCACCAGCTGATGACCGGACATGCCGATCGCCTCGGCCCCTCCTGCGTCAGGTCAACTCCAGAGAGTTCCTCGAGCGACCAAACAGCGACCTGACGCATCAGATCAAACCTGACCGAACGCAGGCCAGTGTCCCGTCCTTCTCTAGCTACCACATGTCAACACCACGTCTCGCTCCACCACGCCAGCGAAGAACACAATGACTGGACGCTGCACCAGCGCGTTAGGTCCAGCATTTGGTCACTCACAGTGACTTCTTTTCGCCTCTGCTTCTTCGCCGAGTTGATCCGTTTCAACTCTAACTTCTTTCTCCTTTCCAAATGTGCCAACACCACCAAGTGTACACCACCATGTGCATGTGTGTTACCATTTTCACAATCATTTTTCAAAGGATTAGCCACTCAACTTGTCACGCCACTCGATCCTAGTAACGATGCAAATTTAGATCACTCGAGTGGCACTAGATGACCGATATGCAAACAAGTTTGCCCCTCTTGATAGTACGGCCATCTATCCTACACTCGGTCATCAACTTCTCTACACACCTATGACCGGTGAAATGAAATGCCCTAGGTTATACCTTTATCTTACGTTTTCCATTCCATCTCTTCCAATGTTGATGCAACACATGCACCAACACGATCAACAATGATATGATCCACTCTATATCATCACATGATCATATTGGTTCATCGATTTGGACCCTACTTGCTCTTCACCGTTGCCTCGGTCCATCGGCGCCAAGTCATCACTCAACTTGTCCTTCACACTTGTAACCAGTCCATCGAGCCAAGTCATGTCTTGATCTTCTCCACCTTGATCACATGACTCAATGTCATGTCTCATGTGCAATGAGCTCCTTCATCATCACATGTGTGAGCTTTGCAACATCTCCAAGCCATTTCCACCTCCACGGCATATGTTGCTCACACACATGTACATGTGGACTAATCACCTGTGTATCTCACATAAATACAATTAGTTCACCTAGGGTTGTTACTCAATTACCAAAACCAAATAAGGACCTTTCAGTGGCGCACCTTCTCCATCGCCACTGCGGCCTCCCGATGTTCAGCGCAGTCACCACTCCGAGGAGGCCGGAGACGGCCTATATCCTCCCCGCGCTCTCCACCTGCTCTAGCATGGTTACTGCTCTGAGGAGGTCGGATATGACTTGCAACCTCCCCTCGCTCTCCACCTACGGGCGTGCGTCACTAGGTCGGCGGTGCTCGCGCAGAGAGCTGTCTCGCCAGGAAGGAGATAGCACTAGCAACGACATCGATGGTCTCATCGTCCATCTTCGCTGCTGAGCTAGAGAGGACGAGGAAGGGCGGTGGAGGGGTGGTGATGGCCCGGTGAGCAGGAGGGTGCAGGGGACAGGGAGGGGAATTGTCGTTGGGTGGGAAATGGGAAACAAGGAGCACTGCTACAAAACAAGGATATTGTTACACTAGTTTGTAACACATTCATCAATAAGAAAACTTGGCTGGAAAACTCGAGGAAGTCAGAGGAGGAGATGAACAAGGTTATAAGAGGCCCAACGGAGCCGCCTTCAAAAAGAAAAAGGCCCAATGGAGCTAGCGACCACCTCATGGCATGGGCGTGCTAGCGGCATGGTCCAGGCGTGGGAAGAAAGTTAGGCCTTGGGAGCTCTCGAGGCTCGCCGTGTATGGCACGGCTGGCCAGAAACACATCCTGCCAAAAGTTAGGAGCCAGGCTGGGCCAAACCCATTCATCGGTTCACGAGTCCGATATATCGATCGATTGAGCGGTAGCATCTGCTCGATCAACTTTAACATTCGTGCATAGGCCGATCAAATGGCAACACAACCTTCTTTCTCCTCGCGTGCGACTGCGGGTGCGCCAAATGCCGGCGAGCACGTGCAGTGGTGACAACGATGGCGATGGGTACAGTTTAAGGTTCTGGGGTTCGGGATTGGGAAGCTCCTCCTCTCCCGGCAGCTTGAGAAGGAGAATTAGGGAAGGCTGGCTGGCCCGGCGACGGGAGCAGCCAATTGGCTGCACGGCGGGCGGCGGGGCTGTCGCCTCCACGGGCGGTGGAGGACGACGACTGGGTGGGGATTGCGACAAGGAAGGCACGGTGCGCCGGGTTAGGGCGGTGATGGTTGGCGGCGGTAGCCGCCAGAGACGAAGGAGGAGGGCGGGGCGAGAGAGTCGAGCTGGAGAAGGGCAGCAGCGTCGCGAGCAGCGACGCCGGAGTCAGGAGAGACGGCGGTAGTGGGAGGACTGCTAGAGCGGCACGATTCCGCTCGGTCAGTCTCGTATAGGGGGCTCCCACTTGTTCAGCCTTCATCCAAAAACATTGTTGGATTCCTATACATCGCTATAGAGTGGACGACTTCAACAAGATCCGTGCGCACGTCCTCATCCAACAACCTGAGTTTATCTTCCTCCTCGTCAATCCTAGGCACCACCACCGCCTCCTCCTCCTGGCCTCCCGCAGCCCACTCCACCTGCTGCCTCACGCTGCCTTGCTTCCTTTTTTTTCCTTTTTTCTTTTTATTTTTTATTTTTCATAGAATATTGAATTTTAGATGTTATATATATATATATATATATATGTATATATATTGGAATAGAATAAATATTTGGAACATTTGATTTTTGCTCCAGAACATTGTTCCTAAACATTATCCTAGAACATTTAATTTTATTCTGAAATTAATATTTTTGCTACATGGACTTACTTGAATTGACCTAATGGGTCTTATTGAGCTGACCTACTCGAGGAGTAGGAGGCCTTCAAACATTGTGCATCGGAGGTGCGGTTTCACGGTTTTAAGTTTTAACATCGAACGCTTTAGGATTTGCACGATTTGGTTAATGAGAGATGTATTCCTTTCTTCCTCCACTCTTTTCGGTTTGCTACACGCATCAGCTGCTCAAAGACTGTCTGACTCAAGGAGTCAAGGACCAGATCATCCCGTATGGCCGTATTCCCGTGGAAACCGTAACGAGCACGGATGATCTAGCATCAGCTTGAACCATTCAATCCAGAACGATATTTTGTCGAATAGTTCGCGCACAAAAGCGGGACGGCGGACGATCAAGCCATGGAAGAGGCGGCCCACCTGCGCCGCATAACACAAACCAACCAACGCAGAGAGGGAAAGCCCACAGTTGGGCCCATGAAGAAACATGGCCCATATTTGTACGGCCCAACTTTTCTGGCCGCCTGCATCAGTCCTCGGCTTCTCTCTCTAACGGAGGACCGACAGCCGACCACGATGGAAGCCGGCGGCGGCGGAGCCGAGGAGGAGCAGGTGATGAGCGAGGTGCACCTGGGCTGCCCGCCGCACTTCTCCGGCCTCCACGTCTCCCGCTTCAGCTTCTCCTCACGGCCCCTAGGTACCAGCACCTCACGCCACGCGCTCCTTTGCGCGCTTTTCGTCATACACCTTCCCTGCGCTGCCTCTCGGTGCTAACCGAGGAGTGATTGTCGGGACACGGCATGATTTGTACTCTCCTGAACTTTGATTCGGTGTTTTCAGGGCCATCTGGGGACAACGACGGCGGCGGCGGTGGCGGGAGAGAGCTAGTCGCAGCAACGAGCGGTTCTTGTAAGTGAACGGGAGTGTGGATTAGTGGATGTGTCTTTACGTTAGTTCGTGTTGTCGTAGAGGTTAGTTTGGTGGGTATGTGTTAATTGTTCGCTGGGGTAACATGTTTTGCTCTCTTGAGGAGGTGATTCACCTGACGCAGTCGCCGTGGATGAGGATGGGGATCTCGTTCTGGACCGGAGGAGAAGAAGAAACAAATATGGTACACCAATTGCTGGTTGCTGCGTATTGTGTTGTTGTGATTGGCGAGCTTCTCATTTAAGCTTTCTTGTCCTGCAGTTAGAACTGACTGCCATCTGCTCACTATTCAGCATGGCGTTACCAGCTCGCTCAAGAGCGTTGGGCTTCAGGTTGGAAAAAGATCGATGGTGCTTTTCTGTCATGTACGTGTATGATTCATTGTTGTTACTGGTGTGCAGGTTTGGAAAGCGGCCTTACTATTAGCTGACTTTGTTTTGCACAAAAGCTTTTCATCGTCCAACTTTGATGGTGTTACTGCCATTGAGATAGGTGCTGGAACAGGTGATAATTGTTGGTTTGACATCAAATTAGTGGATATGGGTTTCTAGAATGATAGTTCCTTCCTTTGTTTGTTATTTGTTGAAGCACTCTGTACAAATCCACTACGTTATCTCTTCTTAACTCAGCATTGTTTGTCAGGTTTAGTAGGTTTAGCACTAGCTCGAGTTGCTAGAAGGATTTTTGTTACAGGTACTTTTCTCTCCTTTAGAGTTTAATTTGGTAAAATTGTTTGCCTCGCATTGTAGTCATTGAATAAATTTCATGTTCCATGTCAACCTAATATGTATAGTAGTTTGATCCTTTTGCTTCTGTTCGACGAATAGATTTGTTTGAGATGTCCCAACTAGAAATAAGAAAACTTGGCTGGAATCACAAATTCAGTACCTTGTGGAAGTGTGATTCCAGTTATGATCCTTATTACTTGATTGCTTTCACGAAATTCAGAGGCACATCTGCATATATACTGTCTAGCTGCCTGATTGTCTCAATTTTAATATGATTTATTTTTTAGAAAAAGAATATTTAGGTCATTTGTATTGTTGAAATGTCAATCCCCTGTTAGTGGGTTCATATGACGACTGGATGAATTCACATTTATCTTGTTTCAATGGAAAATAATTCACATTTATATCTTGTGCATTCTGTGATACAATTTGCAACCCCCCACCCCCACCCCAACCCCAGTGCCCTCATGTTTAGCCGCTGTGCTACCTTAAATCCTAACAAAATTTACTTGCCAATGGGGATGAACAGATAGAGGCACTGATATCCTAGATAATTGCTTGGCTAATGTCCATACCAACTCTGGTATGCTAAAGTTTGATGAAGCTAAAGTCTGTGTACGGGAACTGGACTGGAAAACATCATGGCCTCCACCTGTGGGTACATATGATCCTTCTGATCCAAGGTTTTCTCTAGACGAATTGATCTTACTTTCATCATTGATCATCATGCACCACAAAACGATGATCCATAAGAACTATATTTTAAGTGGAGACTGAATATGAGATCATAAGTTGCTTTACAACTTCCTGTTTATAAACAAAATATTACAGCGTGCCTTTTCATTGCATTTGCTGTATGGTCTAACCCAAGACATGAATTTAACTGTGTAAGCTACAGGATGTAAAATTGATCGCAGTTGACATGGGGGATTTATGCGAGTTCAGGTGTAAATGAAATCACCTTACTTCTGACCTGCACACTGCTTAATCACTGGGGCTTCTAGGCCATGGTCCATGGAGAGGGAGCCCTTCCTGCACTTGAGTTGCTACATATGTTATATTGCCTATATTAGTGGCTGGAGTAATCCCTGGTGGACACATTAAAACAAGGGCAGAAGCACCCTCCAGAAAGATGGTAGCTGGTCATAGCCTCAGGCGTATGAGCACCTTTGTTGGCTACAAAAGGAGAACTGATGCAATTCTTTTGAACTTGTCGCACTCTATTGCATGGGGCGAGCAATGGGGAGGTCGTAGGTTGTTCACCTTATAGTACCCAGTTTACAGTATGCTCGCAGAGACATTAATGGAGTTCTCTAACTCCTCTATACAATAGCCTTTGCTTTATTCAAGTGTTTCTTTGGCACAAGACTAATTCCATGTTCTCTGGTGCAGTCGGTATTTATGGTCTGCAAGTGAAGTTGAGGAAGCTGAGAAAGCAACAGTCCTGTTTGCTGCAGATGTTATTTACAGTGATGATCTCACAGATTTGTTCTTTGACACGGTGAAGAAATTGATGTCAAGTGGTGCTAAGAAGGTACCATCGAACTCACCTTTTACTATTCCAGTATTCAGCTCCAAAATCTTGAGTTTAGGCGCCGTCCCAAAACAAAGAGTCAAAATTCTTCTTGTTTGCATTTTGTAGGTGCTATACTTGGCCCTGGAGAAGAGGTACAACTTCAGTCTAGATGAATTAGACGTCATGGCCAATGGTTACGCGCACTTCAGAAGTTTCTTCACAGCTCAAGATGGTAAATTGTTTGCAAAGATCTCTCTGCTTCGCTAACAAAACTAGCACTGTCAAGTGATCTAAATCTTTTTCTTTCATCCCGATTATTATCCAAAGGGCACGGTGATCCGATCGATGGATATGGACCAGGTTTTGTTGGAAAGCAGATAGACCCTGCAGAGATTCCTCAGTACATCAGAGAATATGAGAGGGGCAAGGATTTAGAGATGTGGGAGATCATGTACAGTCCAGACCAGAAACAGCAGTAACTCTACAAAAAATCGTCTTTTACTTCCAGCAGGAATGAAGAGAGCAATGCATGCTATTCCGCCTTATTATCATTAACCTCAAATGACTCTGGAAAACCTCCATGAGGTAAATTCTGCAGTTGCAGGTGCTAACAACAAATATCATCGTCGATTGCCACAAATGCATGATCCCCAGGATGATGGCTACCCAGAACAAGCAACGGAACATCCCCAGGACAAATGCTCTTTGGTCTGGCAATGATCGATCGGCCTGCAGGCTCTGACCTTGGAGTTCTTGTAGGATCGGGATTGGACTTTGGAGTCCTGGCCTCCTGGATGCAACGAGCCGGCCAGCTTCGATCACCGCCGTTTCGGCCATTGGCTAACGCCAAGCACAAGCACGAGCGGTTCTGCCGGGTGCACTCGGCTTCGGCGCCTAGTCCGGCCGCTGCATAGGCTGGTTGCCGGATGCCGGGCTGGCAAGTGGCAACTCGTGCGATCCTTAACACCGTGTCTGTGTCGTGTGGTGACCAGGTTGTCAAGATCCGTTTTGCTAGCTCCGAAAAATCCGGATGGTATTGCAATATATGCTATGTAAGGCTATACTCAGTGGGGATTTCATGTCAGTTTCCAACGCACCAATATTTTGAAAACAGTGCAGAAGAGTTTCATCCCTATGAAACTCTTACTCCCATGAAACTTTTATCATCTCTCTTCATCAATACAGTGCCACATAAGCGTCTTTAATGCCCGTGAAACTTCATGAAACTCCCATTGAGATTGGCCAATAATTGAATGGTCTATTTAGTTTTGCCTTTTACAAAAAAGAGTGGTTTGGTTCACATTCGACAATTTAATTTTGCCCTTTTTAGCTCCCTCCAAGCAGCTTTCGTAGGCCAGTCTCAATAGGGTTCATCAGAGTTTCATAGACATTAATTATACTGATGTGGCACCATATTAATGAAGAGAGAGATAATAAGAGTTTTATGGGAACAGAGAGTTTTATGGGGATGAAACTCTTCTGTACTGTTTTTAAAATTTGAATGTGTTGGAAACAGTGATATGAAATCATCACTAAGACTGGCCTTAGGTGTTCTCCCGTTTTTCAGGCAGCCATTGCCTTTTTCATATGGTTTTGTCTCTAGGACTTGTTGCGCCTAGTGGGCTTGGGCTCCACCTGCTGGTAGATCAACGCGCCCTTAACGATGTGGAAGGGAGCAGTTGCAAATAGGCAAGGCGGACTCCACTAAACTTGCGAGAGGAGAACACGAGGGAATGATAAGGTCAAGGGTATCTGTTATGAACCATGATCACGAATTGGATAGATCGATAGCAGGAGGGAATTTGGAAAGAATTGGGGAATCCCGGGGAACAAGAGTTGGGTGCTCAGGGTAGAGACCGGACATCATGTACATCTCCGGCCAGTTATGTATTCAGTTCATTGGTAGCCAAAACAGAGTAGCTCTCCTCTCTTGAACTCAGTTCACCTGTTAGCACGGAATAGAACTCACGCATGGTGTTACCTGAAATGTGACATCAGAGTCCAAGGGCATAACTTATGTTTGCACAAGACAATGATGTACATGTTCCCTTATTGGGATCCATTTTCTTTATTTATAAACCATCAGGCTTTATATATCACAAAAGATTGCTATTAACACAATCCGCAATTCACGCTATTGCATGAAAACAACTGTCTATACAAACTAACTTCTGCTGTATATATTGGTCCCTACATATATACGAGTATGCAGGTTGGTTGATCAGCAGCTCTAAAGTAAATTAAAACTGAGCTCCTGCACAATCTACAGACCAAGGAATCATCCCATGAATTATATCCTTTTTCTTAGTGTTCCAGGGAATAAAACATCCCCAGTACTCTGAGGGGTTTACAGCAGTTAACAGTGAAACATCATAATCATCACAGGTTCTTCAACCAACAAGAGCTCATATTTACCCCTCCCAGAAAGCAACTACTACTGACTCTACAGCTGATCACTACTACTGACTCTAGACACGCAATTCAATTGATAAGTTCACCACGATGGCAGCAGCTCGGAGCTACTAGTTCCTCCAGGAGTCCCTGTTCCTCCAGCCACAGACGTATCTCAGACGTCAGGAGGCCCTTGTTCCTCCAGCCAAACTTCAGTTTTTTTTATTAAAAAAAGATATTTATATCTCTGCTTTTAAGAAAGCAAGGTAACTACATCATTCTGCTAGGGTACCAGCTGCACCATACAGATCACAACACCACTCAAGGCGCTCAGCCCAAAAGGAAAAACAGACAAACCAGACTGCAAGAAACAGTCTGCACGGCTAAAGAACAGAAGAACTAAAAGGCTTTAAACTCCAAAAGCCTCCCTTGTAAGTTAAAAAAAAAAGCCTCCCCTGTTCAGTTGAGTGATGTACTCCATCTTCACCTCCCACAAAGCCCCACCATTTGAACTCAGATCTCATTTGGCTTGAAGTGCTTCATCCAGTTTAAGATATCGTCCTTCACTACCAGTCGTCCTCCAGCCAAACTTCAGTGGGTGGTACTGCGAGTTATCGAGATGATTTTACTTCTACTGAGGTGACCTGCATTCATAATTTCATATGAATATGTATAGCCGGCATCAAATAGGTTACATAGTTACATACAAGGGCATCAGTATATATCTCGTGTCTATGGGACAGCACTATACCAATGGGAGCGGACACCGGCCTCCTGCACGCCCATGATTTATCTCCACAACTAGCTCCCTATCCATCTGCCATACCAACATGATAGGCCGGCACGCCTGTGTTTCTAGTATTGTTGGGAAAAGGATATCAGCAATAGTCATCTTAAATAAAACCTAAAAAATCCCTAGCAGTACATACCACATGCAAAACTTATAGCATGTAGTTTCTTTTTAAAATTTTCAATTAGTTAGTAAAGCATAATAATACCCAAAGTAATTCAGATGTTGTAGTAAATTGATTGTTACATAGTCTATCTCATATGCATATTCTCATCAATAAGATGGATCTGAACACAAAATATGACGTAAATAAAGTGAAAGATTGATGCATTTTTTGTTCTTCCACATTTACCCTTCCCTGAAGTTCCATTTTACAATGGAAGATTACCAGCACTTCCGAAAAAAAAACCAGAGAACACAATGAATCAATGATCACATTTTTCCTTAATGAAAAGAGAATGGATAGTGTATGGCTACTAATACTATAATATTTCCAGTAGTGCCGAACTACTTCCGTGACCAGTTTGGCAGCCCCTGCACCAAAGCTGGCTGGAATCCTTTGCAGATAAAGATAAGACAATGAGCAACACAATGCAACAATAGGTGTGCAGTCGACTAAAGTGGTAGTTTTCATTGTTGCCAATTGTAATGGATTTTATAAGGTCAATGATCAAACAGAAAGCTAAATGTACGCTATAAATCTGTAAGCAATTAAGCATACATGCAGACTACAACATTTATGTGGTTCGTGGGGATTAGAGGCAGTGTTAGGTGCAACTGCCTCTCACATATTGAATTTGGTTTGTTCTAATTATGAGAAAATATCACATTTATAACATATATAACACAGAAAAGGCAAAAAAGCTAAGTGCGCTAATGTCTAGCGCACGCCACCACGGGTGATACAATTGCGCTCAAATGGCGCTTTTTCAATTTTTTTTTATTACGACTGTGCATCTCACTCTCGGAGAAGATCTTTTCACTGCATTATTTTGTTTCATCCGTGCCTGGGCCCAAGGTCACGGTTGGGCTCGGAGGCCTCTTTTTTGTGTGCACTAAGGCATCTTTCGCAGCTGACAGCCGTGTATCTGCCCGTGGAGGCATTGGGGTGGGCCGAATCCCGCTTAATACCCTGGTCTTCTTCTAATTAAACTCTCGGTACGGTACAATCAGGGGGCGAACCCAGTAAAAGATAACAGTTAGGGTTTGGGTGCTCGGTTCCGCACAGCGGGAAGGGAACGGAAGAAAAGGGGTAGGAATACCTGGCGGGTGCTCGTCGCCGGCGAGGACACCGACATGGCCTCGGCACCTGGCGTCGGGCGGCGGCGGCGTGCGGTACGCAACCCAGTCGTCGCATCGCAGGTGGAGAGACGAGAGATAGAGCACACGTGGTGAAGATTTTTTTTTCTTTTTTGGGAGCAAAACGTGGTGAAGATAACTAATGCGGCGGACGGCCTTAAGCTCAGTCTGGGTTATTCAGCCCATTGGGCCTAGTGGGAGCGCACCCGCACGGGCCTTCTCCTGGGCCGTCCGTCATGCTTTTCTGTTGCAATTTCTTTGTTTTCTTACTAGCAAATTGGGAAAAAACAATTTGGCATGTGATCCATGCGTGGATTCACAAAGCTACTACAAGGCCAAAAACTTTCGAGGACCGTTCGATGTAGTCAGAGCAGACTAAATTACATGCTCCGTCTCTAAACTATTCTCGACTTCTCGCCTCGGATCATGAACTATATATAAATTTACGGACGTCTGGACACCCACGCCCACCCTACCTGCCACACATGATGTTAAGCCTACCTTGCCTTTTTTTTAAAAAGATGGTGTTGCTAGCGTCTGGACGTCTGATCCAGGCGCCAAGTGTTGAACGGTGTAAATTTCCGCTGAAGCGTTAATATGCGAATAAAAAAATTCTGCACCTCACCATGCTTATTTGTACGCTCGCCCGCACGCCTGACACGTCCTCCCTGACGCTTGACCCGCCCCCATCCCCATCCATTCGCCCGCCCTCGCAAGCGCACCCTGCCTCGTCGTGCCCCTGACCTCCGGCCCCCAGCGCGCCGCGCGCCACGTCCACGGGCCACCGGACCGCTGCCCCCTGACTCTCTGAACAACATGAAAACACGTGCAACATGAAACACTTGAATGCAACATACATCTGAACATATAAAAACATTTGGAACATCATTTGAAACATATGTGTAAAACATATGCAGCATCCAGATAGAACACTTGCAACTTGCAACAGAAGACTAAAATAGATGAAACATTTTAGAACATACCGTTGCAACATATGTGTGAAAACATATGCAACATCCAGGTCAAAACGCTTGCAATATACGTCAGAAACAAATAAAACATTTTGAACAAACACTTGCAACATGCCTCTGAAACACTTGCAACATGTGCAACATCCCCCGATCTACTTTTGCAATATCCATATGAAACAATTGCAACATATATCTGAAACGTCTGAAACACTTAAAACATATACATGCAACATAGGGGAGGGGAAGGGTGGGCCGGTCGATTCCTATCGTCGGGGTCGGAGATGGTGGCGAACGGCTACACGTGAGCACCAGCGCCACTAGTATCGGGCTTAGCTTGGCGGCGACGGTGGGGTATGGGAGGGCGAGGAGCGCCATCGCCGTCAGGTGGGGGATCTCCATCATCATGATGAGAGAGGGCATCACCAGGGTGGGGAGGGTGCCGCGCCGGGGTGGGGGAGAGCCGCCCACTCCCCTATAACACCGTCGTGCCACCTCCATGGATCTTGCTCGTGCTTTATGGATTTCGCCAGGGTGGGGAGAGCTGTCCACTCCCCTGCAACACCAACGCACCATCTCCATGGATCTCGCTCATGCTTCATGGACCTCGCTGGGGTGAGGGAGAGGGCCATCGAATCCACGGCGTTGGAGGCTCCCGGTGGGTAAGGAGGCCGGGTGAGGGAGGAGGACGTTGGGGTGGTGGAGGGCGCGCACCGAGGTGGGCAAGCGAGAGAGAGAGAGAGAGAGAGAGCGGAGCAGCAAGAAAGCACGAGAGATGGGAGCTCGTTGGGCAGGCGGCGCGTGCGGAGCGAGGCGAAGCGGCCAGGAGTTGATTTTGATTTTTTATTTATTTAGGCAAGCGACGTGTGTGGCAATGAGGTTGCTGTGGTGCACATCACGCCACGCTTCCAGAGGGGAGTCGCTGGCGTCGGACGTCCTGTTTGTAGCATTACCGAAAAAAGCCAACATCCAGATGAAACACTTGCAACATAGGTCTGAAATAGGTGAAACATATAGAATATACACTTGCAACATACATGTATAGCTACTGCAACATATGCAATATTTAGATAAAACACTTGCAATATATGTTTTGAAACATACACTTGCAGCATACGTGTATAGCCATTGCAACATATGCAATACCAGATCTACTTTTGCAATCATCCAGATGAAACATATGCAATAGACATTTGAAACGCATGAAACATAAGGTTGCAACATGTGCTCATCTACTTGCCGTCGCCCAATGGAGGTTAGTTGACGCGGCGTGAAGCACGAGCGGGGCGCGCGAGGCGTGGACGGCGTGAGGCACGGGCAGGGTGCGTGGCACGAGGCATGAGGTGCGGGGCGCACGCGGCGCGAGGTGGGTCTGGTGCGACCGTGCGAGGCACGAGCTACAGGGGCGCATGGCACGAGGCGGGAGGCGCAGGGCGCATGAGGCGTGAGGTGTGGGGCGCATGAGGCGTGAGGTGGGTCCAATGCGGTTGTGCGAGGCGTGAGTTTTTTTAGGAAAGGGCAAGGCGCGAGGCGCAGGGGCGCGCGGCACGAGGCGGGAGGCATAGGGGCGCGCGGCTCGAGGCGAGTCCATCCCGTCCGGATAGATGGTCATAGGAGCATTACTGATCAAATTGTAGTTATAGGTCTATATAATCTAACTTAGTGTTTCATCCCGATCCACCCTGTTCGTTTGGACTTATCAGCAGAATCAGCAGCCATCCAGCAGTGTTTTTCTCTCACAACAAACCAGCGAACAGTACTTTCAGCCATAATAAACCAGCGAAACGAACAGGGTGATGCAGCTGCGTCGAAGTAGTTTGTTGTTGTAATCTAGACCAACTAGCTAGAGCAGCCAAGTTGCACCCCAGAGACCCAGGTTCGACTCTCAGCGGGAGTGGATTTACGTGGCCTGGATAAGTATTTCCGTTCAAAAATGAATGGGAATAGAGAATCTCCCCGGTTCAAAAAAAAAAAAAGATCATTGCCAAATCTTCGTTGCCTGCATGTCACCATGTCCTCCACTCATCCTTGATTCCTGCAACAATCTCCTGTGCAGTGCTCATCCTTTGGTTGAAGACTCTATTATTTCTTTCGCGCCAGATTTCCCATATCGTCAGCATGCATATATGGCCAATGATAGTGTTTCTGGTTTTGCTGATGGGAGACTATTATCAGCTAAATTCAGGAACAAGTCCCCCTCCATACTGGTCTAGCGTACCCACACCACTGGAAGAGTTGCAGAGTGGTCTCTAGGTTCCTCATGCACAGCTGGGTAGAAAGTATAGGTTAGGCCATTGCCGGACTTGCAGTCTTGCAGCGGTCCAGATTCTATCCTGATCGAAGCATTAGCCATGTGAAGAGCTTGCATTTTGGTGGCGTTATAGTCTTTCAAAAACTGATGTTGATGTTTGGTTCACCCAACTAAACTTTAGTCTCTATCCCATCAAATGTTTAGACACGAGTCTAATTAGTTCATGATTTGACAATGTGGTGCTACAGTAAACATGTACTAATGATGGATTAATTAGTCTTAATAAATTCGTCTCGCGGTTTATTGACGAAACTGTAATTTGTTTTTTTATTAGTATCCGAATGCCCTATATGACACTCCACGTAACATCCGATGTAACCTACTAAAGTTTAGCCCCTTCAAATTGCAATGCATACGCCGATCCGTTGAGGGCTGACCGTTCGTCGTGCGCGTCCACGTTGTGTTTGATTCTAGTTGATGCTTTGTATCCTCTCCCACGTGACATGGCTATGTATGTATTCAGCAATACCACCTCCATCCCCTTTTGTTTGTCGCTAGGGAGCTGTGCTTGTGAGGGCAGCACAGTTCCCGAGCGACAAACATTACGGGACATAGTAGTAACTTCTTGTGTCAGTTCATCATCGTCAACGTCAGCAATCCATGTGTTGTTACTTGTTAGCCAACGCGTCTCTGTCACGGTCCTATTCCTTCTCTTGTTATGCTTGTAGACACAGTAGCTGGGAACATGTCTGCCGGCACTTCTACTTGCAACCAGCGAGATGTCCAGAAGGATGCCCTGTCACAACGTTGAAATCCTTCGGAGTTTTAACGGCTGTGAGCAGGTACATCGATTCAGTCTTTGAAACAGACGTACGTTCCGGGGAAATCGAGTTTCTGCACGCAAATTCACTGCTGGCTAGCTAGCCAGTTTCATCTGTCAACGCTTCACTGTCTCTGGAAGTCTTGTGGATGCAATGCACTGTGTCCTGTGATCATAATAGGTTGAGTTCAGACGCAATGTACATGTGCCTGAGGTGGAGATTCTGGAAACCAACAACCGTGCACGAACAAAACCTTCGCCATCCAGACTCCACACTCCACAGTTCCGTCTAGATTTTTTTAAGCGCGCATAATGACGAATGATGGGTTAACGTCATTATTACCATTTTTGCTAATCAAATAGATGAAGGGTCCACCAATGTCCTACGCCTACTGGTGACTCCTTTAAAACAATGAACATGGACGGATAACTGAAGATACCTTGGTGCTTTATTCTTCTCATCTAAAAGGTTAGGGAAAAAAAGAGAGAGAAGATCTACACTACATGATGCCATGCCACAGCCTCTGCTAGTTGCAGCACTGCTTTGCTCATCCACTGGGGAAGAAGTGGGGATCAATGCTCAGTGTTCAAGATTTGCTAGTACTTTCTTTGCGATCGACTCTGTGTTCAAGATTTGCCACTTTGATGATTTGATTTGAGGCCTTTTCCATGATTCCTTCCACGTGCTCATGTCATGAGATCGATCACGTAGTACAGGCAGCATTTCCTGCTCTATTTCCCCTCTTTCTAATCTATTGAGCTGACGTGCATTTTCATATAAGCTATCTCTCGTTTTCAGAGCTTGGTCTTCTGCATGCGTCTTGTGCCATGCACTGATGCACTTGCACATGCTGACATGCACTAGCCGCGTCCTGCTACCACTACCACTCTACCAGTGGAGTGCCGAGGCAGAGAACCTGTTGCCAAAGAGTACAGCATCTGGTGTCATTGCCAGGCGCACATGCAGATGCAGATGCCACCTGATCGGCCAAATGGTTTCAGGAGTCCCGGAATAGCCGGCCGGTGTAGGTAATTAGGAACCAAACTATAGCCCGCACTAATCTTTGTCTCACTCTTTCGGGTGAGTAGACAAGGTTAGGAACCAAACGACTCCTTTCTTGTCACAGGCTCTAATCCTCTCCAGAGGCAATCAAGCATGCCTAGATATTTTTGGCTAGCCAAAAGTCACACAAATAATGAATAGTCCTAGGTTAAAAAAAGATAATCGTGTATTAGCAAATACTGTGAGTTATTAATCTCCTTTGATTTGGCTTTCGTGCTTTTCAGAGAATAAAGGGAGAAAAAGATGAAGTACGGCAACAGATTGTGTTGGAACAGTTAGATGTCACATCATCAAGAGTGTGACCTGAATAGACAAGGTTAGGAACCGAATTTTTTGCATTGCAATCAGGCCCTTGTTTAAATTGGGAAAAAATTTCAAACTGATGAATAGTACCACTTTCGTCTTATTTGACAAATATTGTCCAATCGTGGACCAACTAAGCTCAAAAGATTCATCTCGTGATTTCCAACTAACCTGTGTAATTAGTTATTTTTTTTACCTACATTTAGTACTCCATGCAAGCGGCTAAAAATTGATGTGATGGAGAGAGAGTGAAAAAACTTGGAATTTTGAGGTGAACTAAACAAGGGGCAGGACAAAGTCAGGTGAAACATTTACACTTCTCCCATTAATACAGTCAAGTCAACACACTACTAAAAACATCTATCTAAAAGAAACATTACAAGTTTAAAACAAAATAAAGAGAACATTACAGAGCCCCGCCTATTTGCGTTGCAGCTGTTGGATATATTATGGGCTTGCCTATATAATATTTAATAAATCGAATAAACTCCATGATGTGTAATAAATAATGTGTTGATTATGGTTTAATATCATACGAGATTTTGATTGAATGGTAACTTAATTTATATGGTTAGATATTGTCCACCTATGTTGAGAAGTTGAGAAAAGGACACTAGTGTGCCACACGCACGCGCGCCGCCGCCGCCGCCGCCGGCCGGGCCGGGCCATGGCATGGCGAGGCAGGCAGCGAGCGGACAGACGGACGGGGCCGTGTTTTGCCAATCAAGTCGCATAGTTACGGGAGTTTCTTCCGTTTTTAATTGGTGGCGATTTGATGACGGGAGTTTCCTCCGTTATTGCCGCTGAACTATGAGGGCGAGAGCTCTCTCGTCTCCTGTCTCTTGATCTCCTCCTGAACCCTAAATATTGTCTCCCTTCCATCACTCATTTGGTTCGCTGGCAACAACCACTCTTCCGCTGCCTCAAAGTTTCTCCGTCCCAGTACTTGCGCGCATGAGTCCTAGGAGAGTAGGCCTTTGAAACGCCTGCCGTCTACGAGTTTGCTTGCTCACGTGGAAGGCGGCAATCACGTTTTTGGGGAGTGTCACTGCTGGCATGATTACTCGCTACTGGGGATCTTTGTCTCTGGTTATCGACACTGCTACTCGTCTGCACTGCGTCGAGCGGGACGACTACACTGACAGGCACTATGTCTTCGAGTGCATCCGGCTCTGCCGCTGGGTATGTTACTGTTAATCCAACCTTTCCCATAAGACTTATCTCCAACAGATAACCTGTATGGGCACCCAAACCCAAAATGAGTCTTGGACGATAATGTATCAGCCTCCAACAGAGTACCTATATGTAAGACCTATTTTGGGTTACAGCAGAAGCAAAACCCAAATATGAGTATCCTCTCTTCTGGAGACTCATTTGCAGAAAGGATTCTCTTTTAGGTGTTGTTGTTGGAGAAGACCAAAATTGGGTATTGAACCATTTGCCTGTAGCGTTAGCTAAACGTGGAATGAGTCTTGTATTTTAGTTGATGTTGTTGGAGATAGTCTAAGGTTTTTTTGTTTCAATTGCATTTGTTAGTATGCTCTACATATTTGCCATGATAAGATCATACAAGCACATACATGATGTCACAAACCTTTTAATTATTGCTATTTTTTGGATTAAATTATTACTAAAATTGCCTAAAATTCTAACAGCAGCTCTGTCTGCGCTCATTCCAGATCAACCATCATCTGCGTGATCATGTTCCAGTCTTCCAGAGTAGTTCTAGGATTTAGGGTTAGGGGAGAGACAAATGTTAACAAAAAAGCCATTTACTTTGAAATTACATGATAGATTAGTTAGAGAGTTCACTAAAGAGTATAATGAGAAACAACAAAGTTAAGGAGACCCAGCCCCTCCCTGGCTTCATGTCAGTTCTTGAACATGGCAGCCAAAAATTTGAAAAAAAAAACCCAATGGGAACTATCCCCACTAGTCATACATAATCATTCAATGCATGATAGAGTTGTGATTTTTCTTCGCAACTACTCCTTAATTTATACAGCAGTGTCATGCGTTGAATGATTTTTGTTCGAATCTCTGTTGCAACTTGCACACCAAAATGATGATTTCAGGCTGAAAATAAAGCTGTCCGCACTCGCGACTTCGGCGTGCACCATTCATTGGCTGCACCGACCTAGAAGTGCTCCAAAGTGTATACTGCATGTCTGCATCTTTGTTCAGGACACTGGACACATGGTAGGGCAGGCAATGATTTTTAATCATATTTGCACATTATACAAAATTGATGTTTTGATGACTTTAGTAGCTGTTTACAAGGCAGTCTGTCTGCCTGTCTCTCTGCATGTTTATTTTATGATTAGGTCTTGTATTTTTGTTTTCAAGGTAACATTTCGGGCAAATCAATGAAGATTAGAGAGTCAAGGTAGCACTTCCAGGAATTCATAGGAACTACTAGTACGAGTTAGACTGCATTTCTAACATCTCCCTCGTACTATGTGTCTATGTACAAAACCAAAGTGATATACATGACTTATATATAAGAATATGGTAGTACTATCTTCATTCTAAATTGTAAGTTGTTCTGGTTTTCTAAGTTACATGACTTTTGCTATGTACATAAATATACATTATGTATAGTTGCATATATATATCCAGAAAAGTCAAAACGATTTATAATTTGGAACGGAGAGAGTAAAAGCAAGAGAAATTAGGTATTATTGGGTCCATCACCTTTATAGCCATATAGTTTATCATCACGGTGTGGAGGGAGTTTAAGTGAACATTTACTTTTATACAGGGAGGGCCGGCCGGTGGGTGCGGAGAGAAGAATAGATGGGAAAAAAATGACAACTCGAGCGATCAAACCATACGTGCCGAGCGCTGGCGTCGGGGGAGATGCGAGGCGGACAAGGAGTACCATACACGTGATCCTAGCTGTTAGATGTGAGTGAGTAAGGAGAGAGAATGATGACAAGCAATCTGGATGGTTCATTTTTACGGGGTTATTTTCCTAGGTACATTTTGCGGGGTGCGTGAAGACGGGTCATCTCAGCGGGGAAGTTTTTTTTTGGTAGACTTAGCATATAAAAGATGGTGCATGAGTAGAGTAGAAGATATATAGATAGATTCCCCACCCCACCTCCCAAAAAAACATAAATAAAATGCTTAAGATTAGTTAGAACTTGACCTTTGCTAGAAAACTGATGACAAGTTCTTTGGGCAAAACTTGTTAATTTTGTACCTTTGGATTCAATTGGTAATTCATGCGTCCTTATTATCCAACGAGCTTCATTTATCTCTAGTGATGTTAGGGTTTCAGGTTGGAGGTGAGGTGGTGGGGCTTCACCAACGCTAGGATGTGCAAGACCATCAGTTGTGATGGCGATGATCGGAGTTGGCCTATGAAAGGTCCTTGTTTGGTTTTGGTAATTGAGTGACAACTTAGGTGGACTAATATGTGGTTATGTGAGATACACAGGAGATTAGTCCACAGGTGATGGTGTCATGAAGGAGCTCATTGCATATGAGATATGACATGGAGTCATGTGACCAAGGTGGAGAAGATCAAGATGAGGCTTGGCTTGATGGACCGGTTGCTAGGGTGAAGGGCAAGTTGTGATGGCTTGGCGCCGAAGGACCGAGGCAACGGTGAAGAGCAAGTGAGGTCAAGATCGATGAACCAATACGGTCACGTGATGATATGAAGTGGATCATATCATTTGGTGATTGGTTGGTGCATGTGTTGCATCAACATCAATGGAGATGGAATGGAATGCGCAAGGCAAAGGTATAACCTATAGGGCTTCTCCATTTCACCGGTCATAGGTGTGTAGAAAAGATAATGACCGGGTTTAGGATAGATGACCGTACTATTAAGAGGGGCAAACTTGTTTGCATATCGGTCATCTAGTGCCACTTGAGCGATCTAACTTTGCATACGTGTTAGGATCGAGTGGCAAGGCAAGTTGAGTGCCTAATTCCTTCGAAGAAAATGTTTGTGAAAATGCTAACACACTTGCACATGTTGTTGAACACTTGTTGGTGTTGGCACATTTGCGAAGGCAATGGAAGTTTGTGTGGTAGAGAGGGGTTTGGGTTCCTCTCTCCCTCCCGCCGAGCTTGCGAGGCGGGATTTGGCGCTTTTTGTGGAAGTAAAACGCCTATTTTCTACGACGCCGGAAGTCAGAAAAGAAACGGAGGCGAACGAAGGTCTTCAGGGTGATCGGACGCTGCACTGGACGCGGTCACGGTTTGACCGGACGCGTCCAGTCAGTTCATCGCAGCAGTCAGGCGCGCGGGTGTTAGGGTTTGCAACCGGCGCGTCCGGTCCCTCGCGGAACCGGAGCATCCGGTCGGGCACCCAGAGGAGTAGAGCGTGGCGAAGAGCTGATCGGACGCGCGGCGCGTCCGGTCACACACGATCGGACGCGTCCGGTCGCGTTGGGAGCTCTCTGGACCGCGACCGGATGCTAGCACTGTCGCGTCCGGTCGTTGCGTGGAGCGCGTCCGGTCATGTTGTCGTGCGCGCGGGTGCTGTGCGCATCTGCGCGTCCGGTCGGTTGAGCGGCGCGTCCGGTCATCGCGTTTGACTGTTGGCACGCAGTGATCATTGGAGGATCGAGCGGTCGTGGTTGTTTTCGGGAGGACACGTGGACGGCGCTGAGCGATCGAACGCGGTGCAGCGCGTCCGGTCAGTTCGACCAGCGCGTCCGGTCATTGCGTGTTGTGCCCAGTGAAGGGTTACAACGGCTCTTTTCGTGGAGGGGCTTATAAATAGCCCATTGGCCGGTCTTGGCCGGCAGCTGAGCACACTTTAGCCTTAGTGGCTTATGTTGTGGTGCTTGAGAGCCCTCTAACTCACTCATGCTTGATAGTGTTCATCGGATCGAGTGAGAGAGCGATTCTAGTGCAATTGCATTGTGAGATTGCATCGAGTGTCACTAGGTGATCGTGTTGCAAGCCGGTGATGCTTGTTACTCTTGGAGGTTGCCACCTCCTAGATGGCTTGGTGGCTTGTGGCTCCGTCAAAGCTCGCAAGAAGATTGTGCGAGGCTCCGGAGAAGCTTTGTGAGGGGGATTGTGCTCACCCCGCGGGGATCACGAAGAGCAACTCTAGTTGAGCGTGTCATTGAGCTACCACACTTGATGGTGGGTTCTTGCGGTTCCTTTTGAGAGGCTCGGTGTGTGACCGATTAGCCGCCGAACCACGAAGTGTTGGTCGACACAACGGGGACGTAACTTGGTGGCAACCAAGTGAACCTCGGGAGAAAATCACCGTGTCAACATTGTCTACTCTTCTCGGTGGTTTGCCTTCGTGCAACACAAGCTTGTATTTACTTTCATATATACTTGTGCTTGTGTAGTTGTTCTCGTAACTAGTTTGCTTGTGTAGCTTGCTAGTTGTCTTCTTGCTTGTGTAGCTAGAAGTATCCCTTTTGCGTGGCTAATTCGGTTTGTGTAACCTTGTTAGTCACATTGCTTAGTTTGTGTAGCTAAGTATTTTTGCGCTCTCTAATTTGGCATTGGTTGCCTTGTTATTGAGCATTGCTAGTGAGCTTAGGAGCTTTGTGCTTTTGCTTCGCTAGTTGTGTAGGAGCTCCCTCGGTTGGCAAAGTACTAGTGCATAGGTTTGTGTGACCTTGCTCTAGAATTGATTAGGTGAGCTCTTGGTAAGCTTAGCACCTTAGTTGCTTAATTAGGATCTTTGCAAGGTGCTAGAGAACTTAGATAGAGGGGTGTAGTCTTGGCTAGACCGATAAGTTTAATTCCGCATTTGTTTCGGTTAGCCAATGTGTTTAAATTATTAGAAAGGACTATTCACCCCCCCTCTAGTCCGCCATCTCGACCCTTCAGCCTAGAAGTTTACAATTCTAAACTATCGTATGAATTTGACTTTGACATGTAACAAAAATTACTTCGCACTAAAACATGATTTTTTACCTATTCATCACGTCTAGAATCTTAGAAATCTCTATGCATTAGAGAAACCAACTTATGTACAATTTGAAGCTCTCTTTGACTTTTCTATTAATATTAGAAAGTCAAAACCCCTATTTTTTACTTTCGTATATGAACCAAAATCATTGCTAGTTTTTCTTGTGGTGAAAACTGCTCGCTTAGGTTGGATTATCTAATTTAACACTGGGGATAAATTTTAGTTATCATTATTAACCAGTTCAAAATTGGAAGTTCCTCTTAGAAAAAGAAACCCTCCATTTCAAATTATAAGTCGCTTTGACTTTGGTACATCCATTTTGCTATGCATCTAGATATAATAATATGTCTAAATACATAGCAAAATGGATGAACCAAAATAGTCAAAGCGACTTATAATTTGGAACGGAGGGAGTACTAAGGCCCCGTTTGGCAGGGCTTCTTCACCGGCTTCAGGAGCTGTTTGGAGCCATATTTTGCTAAACGGGGTAAAATAAAATGGCTCCTTTGGTGAAGCCCCCTAAAAACGTGCTGAGACAAAGGATGGATGAGGGGCGAAGCCAAAAATAGTGGCTTCACCCGGCTTCATCTCGCCTACGTGGAACCAAAGGACGCTGAAAGCCCATATTGCCCCCGTCTCGTTGGTGCTCGGCCGCTGTATGCTCGGTCGCCGAGGCGGAGAGGATGCTCGGCCGCTGGGGCAGAGAGGACACTCGGTCGCCGAGGCGCACTGGCCACCGGAGCACGTGGTGTAACACCTCGGGTGTTATAGTGGCTAAATAACCTGCCATGTCGTCATATTGCATCGCAAAGCATCCATGATTAGGTTAACTTTGATGTGCATCAACTAAAATGAGTTTACATTCTTAGGTTGGATGTGCTTCTAAGTTGTGTGACTCGAATCGAAAACCCTAATTTCGAATGTCATGGCAAATACTTAGTTTAGGCCCTGCGTGATTTGGGGTGTATGACTGTGTTATATACTAGTGCCAAGTGTAGGGTATGAACTTAAGTCCAACTTATAAAATGGAGCTTCAAGTTTGAGTTTGAATTGGAATCCAAAACTTATCGCGAGTTTTTCGATTCGAATTTGAATTCAAATTTGGGGAATTATTAAAAGATTTTCAAAAGTTAAATTGGTCAACCAAGAGTGTCATTTGATCAACCATGTGATGCTTGACCCAATGATGCCCTTGGATGATGGTTTGATCACTAATAATTACCAATTAAAATAGCAACAAGTTTCGATTTGAAATTCTTCCGAAAACCCTAAAATTTCAAAACCCTGTTTTACCCCTTTTGAAATAATTCAAAATCTAAGAAAAATTTGGGAAAAAGTTTAAAACCAAATTTGTAGATCTTTTCAAGGGCTACAACTTTGGTGTTTTGAGTTTTCAAAGTTTTAGTGAAAAATGTGGAGCAATTTTGGAAAGAAGCAAATTTCAAATTTGACCCCTTTTCATCCCTAAACTCAAATTTCAAAATGGAGGCAGAATTTGAGAATGGTTTGAATAGCAAAGTTGTAGGTCTTGACTAGTTGTACAACTTTGGTGTTTGGAGTTTTTGAAGTTTCAATATAAAATTCAAAGTAATTTCTAAATTACCAAATTCCCGAAAAGTGTCCCCTTTTGATTTTAAATTCAAATTTCAAAATTCATTTCGAATTTGAAAAAGTTTTCAACATGAAACTTGTAGAGCTTGAAATTCTGAAGATTTCATATTTTGAGAATTTTTCAAGTTGCTACATGATTTTGGAAGTAATTTAACAAAAACAGTTTGAAATTGAAATTGGGGGGAAAGAGCTACAGTGACCAGCGAATCCTGGCCGGCCACCACGCGGTATGGGCACCGACGAGCCGCCGTGGCCTTCGGCGGGCTTCCAGACGTGCCTGCGATCGCCACCACGTCCGCGCGCGCGCCTTCTAGCACCACTGGAGACCTCTTTAAAAGGTCGAGCACGCCGTCGTTCTTCTTCTTTCTTCTCTGCTTTTGCTGTCACCGCCGCTTAGCTCTGCCGCTCGCCGCTGCCGCCGTTGAGCTGCCTCCAGCTAAACCAACTGCACCACCGAGTTCGCCTCGCTCTCGCGCGTCTCCTGGTCCGCCTGAACTAGCCCAATTTCGCCTGAATCACCCGCACGACCGTTTCCTTTCCCAACTCCGGTGACCGAGCGCCATCGAGCCGCCTCCCGTGGCTAGCCACCTCCACTGCCTCTCCGTGCTTCCTGTTTGCTCCACTGCAATCGTGGTGAGCTGCTGATGCTTTCCATGCCTTCTGTTTTAGCTGCTACTAGCTGGTATCGCCGGGACGACGGGCACCGCGGCCACCGTGCCGCCATGACCGGTGGGGTGCTACCCCCGAGGGGTTTGCGGTCGAGAGAAGGGTCCGGTGAGGATCGCGGGGTGGTGTAGATCATGTTGATCGAGTCGGTTAAGTCACCGGTGTCGTGGTCGTCGGCTGGCCGCCGTGCGGGCATGGCCGGGTCACGGGAGAGAGAGCGAGAGGGGGAGGAGGAAGATGACAGGCGGGGCCGCGCTGTCAGCGAGCGAATGGGAGAGAGCGCGCGCGTGGGCGGGCCACGCTGATGGGCCGCGCGCGATGCTGGGCCAGGCGAGCGCGGGCGCGAGGGAGAGCGCGAGTGCGTGGGTGGGCCGCGCGTTTGCTGGGCTGAGCTGAGAGAGAAGAGGAGAAGCGGCCCGAGATGAAGTTTTTGTTTTTCTTTTTCAGAAATGTAAATAGTGTTAGTTTTTGTTTATTTCAATAGAATTTTTGCAGAGCTCCAAAATTAGTGAAAATTTTTGAGTAAGCTTTTCAAGGTGTAAACTAATTAGGAAAAATATCAAATGTCAATTTTGATTACTTTTTGCAAGTTATTTAATTAGCTCAATTAAATATTAAATGCAACTTCCAGGAATTTAAGTAATTAAAATATTAATCCAAAAATCATGAAATTTGTTTTGACACTATTTTAGTCCATGATTAATCTATAGAAAAAGTTTGAGCTCAATTAGATGAAGTTTGATTTATTATTAATTTATGCCCTAATTAATTAAGTGTTTAAATAAATGTTAAATTCATAACTTTAAGTGTTGTGTGCCCTTTTGATTGAGTGATGACCTTGGGTCACTAATTCTTGGTGATCTCTGGCACCTTAATTACTTGGTTGAGCTCGTTAGTAGCATGTTCTTTAAGAAGCTTTAATTTTGCTAAGTAATCGCTGTTAGTTAGTAGGTTTTGTTGTTTTGCAACCGTACCACGAAGGAAAGTTGTACTTAAGTTGTTAACCGTAGCATATCATCATTAAGCATCATGTTTACCACCGCATCATGTTGAAACATGTCGTATGCTCGTGTAGTTCTCGCTTTCGAAGAAGTCGACGTTGTCAAGCAAGCCTCTGGAGAAGAGCTATCTTCAGTGGGTTCCAGACCGGGCGTCGGAGTTGTTGAGCCCGAGCTAGTCATCTCGTCAGAGCAAGGCAAGCCCCGGTGCATTTAAACCCTTCCTTGAGTTTTACAAATCTTTATCACTGGTATTATGGTTTACTGCATTAAGTAATTAGGAGTTGAGTGATAACCCAATTGCTGCATTATCATCCTTGTTTATTGCAATATCACCCTTGGTACCTGTTTTATGTACGAATGCGTAGTATGCTTCGCCATGCTTATTAAGTTAGGCTTTTAAAATGAAATGCTTATATGGCCACTATGGCATACTTGATGAATATTGAAATGTAAGAATGAACTTGAAAGATCGGGCGGGTGGTTTGGCCACTGCTAACTTGCATTGGGAAAGGAGTCTCAATGTAGTGTTTTCGCCTTATCAGTTAAGGACCGTACGTTATTGGCCCTCGAGTCATGGAGTTTTTATTAGTACTAGCCATGTACCCAGGTTGGGTAAGCCTTACTTCGGCTATTCCATCACGAGAACGTCTAACCTCGCACTGGGAGTGGAGAGATGGCGAGGGTAGCGTGTACCCTCGGGGCTAGAATTGGGCCGGGTTCAAGGAGTACTGTGCTCTCGGGTGGCGATGGACACGTTCTGGTTTTGGGTTAGCCGAGTAAGAGTTGATATATACAAGATTCGGTTCTACATATGTCATGTGGTTAGGAAGCCCCAGCTGGGTAAATCAAGCGGTTCAAATCGTCGTTACTCCGCGAGAATGGAGTCTTGGCCTTGCACCAACATCGTAGTTAAGAAATGGAATTGAAAGAAAGAGTAAGGAAGATCTTGATGAGAATTACTTTGATCTAGATTAGGATCACTTAGAATTGGTTAACAAACCATCAATGATAAAAATAAAACATTGAAGGTAAGGACTTACTTTAGTAAGCTTTTCTGCAAAAGAAATTTTGATTCTTGAATACCCATACCTTGATTCCCTAAAGCTAGCATGCCCTTGGAATCTTTTTCTTAGTCGGGTAAGTCTTGTTGAGTACTCCCGTACTCAGGGTTTGTTAAACCCTTGTTGCAGGTGCGGTTCATGAACAAGTCTGCTTTGAGCCTTGTTGCATGACCGTTGTGGTTGAAGAAAGTGACGACGAGTAGGCTGTGTGGCCTCTGGGCAAGGCATCACATTTGAGTGTTGTAATAAAGTTACTACTGATACTTCCCTACTACTGGTTTGTAATAATGCTACTTAAGGTTTGAAATTTGGAAACTGTGGTTTGTAAACTTAAGTTATTGTAAGACTTTCGCTACTTTACTCTGATGGTATTTTGAATAAACTGTTGTAATATTGCAATACTCCTGTAATTGGATCCTGTTTGGAGGATAACAGGCTTTTTAAGTTATGAGGAACATAAGTACGGCTGTTAGAGGTCATTATGACGATGACAGGTACATGTGGGTCATCATAATTAGGAGGTTTTGTGACACGCGGCCACTAGGCGTGACCATCGGGGCACAGCAGCTAGGGCTTGCGGCCATCGAAGCAGGGCCTTTGGGCGCGAGGGCGGGGAGGGCCCGACCGCCGGACGCGAGGGAGGGGAGGGCCCGTCCGTCGGGGTAGCGTGAACGGCTGCCGGGGGCGCAAGGACGAAATCGTGTGCGGGGCGCCGACATGGGGACGGGGAGGGCTCGTGTGAATCAGCGAGGAAGAAGACCACGCGAACCTGGGAAGAGGAACGAGTGGATAAAGTGAAGGGTATTATAGTATTTTTATCTCCATTGTCTACCATACGGAGTTGTTTTGCTAAACGGGGTACCAAAATAGCTCCGGCTTCACCGGAAGAGCCGTTCGTGGAGCTGAAGCCAAAAAAACGGCTTCACTGGTGAAAAGGAGTCGTGCCAAATGGGCCTAAAATTTCATAAACATAAAGTTAGCCTGAACTTTATTTTTATTTCTCTAACCCACAAATGGATTTTTTCTAGTAGAATCTATTCCAAATTCTATTGAATTTGATTCCAGGTATCTTCAATTGAAGCATTCAGAGTTAGTAATTTCTTAATATTCTCTTCGTTCCAAATTAAAAGTCGCTTTGACTTTTTTTTTTTACATCGAATTTGCCATGTATCTAGATCAACATTATGTCTAGATACATAGCAAATTCAATGTATCAAAAAATTCAAAGCGTTTTATAATTTGGAACGGAGGGAGTGATAGACAATTTGTCTATCAACACTGTAAAATATATGTGATGACTTCACTAGTATAACAAAACCGACGCCTAAGTATGGATGCCATGGTTTGCAAAAAAAGGATAATATTTTTAGCGTGAAGAAAATACAGCTAAGTTCAAGGATCTTCAAGAGTTTCCAAAGTTCACTCTCAATCTTGATTTTTTGGCAAGATTGAAAAAAAACGCTCTCCAACAACTCTCTAGTTCACCTCCCTATCTTTCTGCACTTGATAACATTGACACAACCACGTGGAAATATGCGCGCGTCTATCAGTCTGGCCAATTTGGAGGTGGAAGGACGTGTAAAGGAATAAGAAGAACGACATAGTTCGCAATACAAAAGAGAAGAAAATATAAAAGCGGTTGTTGTGATTTGAGAATAGTTCAGAATTTCTTATGCAAAATTAACTTCTATATGTTAGGAGAGAGATTCTAGAAACTATTCAAACTACAAACCAATAAATATGCTTCCAACTTTTTTTAGCCACATGAAAAACTATTTTTTATATAGGACATGGAAAACTCATTGATTTACTAAGTAATTTTTTAAGAAATATTGGAGATGCTCGCCCTGTTCGCTTTGCTGAAAAATATTGTTCACTGGTTTGTGTTAGAGAAAAACACTGTTATTTCGCTGAAAAAGTACGACTGATAAGCCAAGTGAACATGACAGTACATCATAAAAATGCAAAAATGGTGCATAAATAAATAAATTATTAAATGAAAACTATATTGCGCAAAAAGCGGAAAAGAAAAGGACAAACGGAGGAAAGAAAGCAAGGGCGGGATGAAAGAAAGAAGCAATCAGCGCAGAAAATCCCCCGCGTATATAACCGCTCTCCACCGCTCTACTCCCCTGCGGACGCTTCCCCTTCCCCTTCACCTCCGCACGCCATCCCCAACCAGCCTACGCCGGTACGGCCGACTTCTAGCAGTTGCTTCCAATCCATTCGTCCGCAGATTTCTCCAGTAGCCGTAGAGACAGTTGATTTCTAGGTTAGTTTTGTTGCCTTTGTGGCTTTGTTAGCTATCAAAACCAATTCGCCGACATCACTTAGGAAGGGGGAAAACAGGGCCAGGAAAAGGAGAAGAGACAGGTGAGAATCTGCTTGTTTTCTGGATTCTTGATGTGTTGCTGATCCAAATTCCTACCTTTTTTTTGGTTCCCCATCTAGGTTTCAATTTTATACCGGTCATTGCAGCGATTTCTTACCGATTAGATTGCGCGATTCCTGCTTCTAGTGGATTGGGGAATTCTTGATTTTGTTCGTCCTTCATGTTCTACCCTTTTCATCCCCATCGATTTTCGCTTTCGCACTGGTCAGATTCGGTGCTTATCCGTAGTTCACATTCCAGTATAGTTCTTTCCAGTACTATTATAATCACTGTGGAGTTTGGGAGCCTCAGCTCTCTCTGTCTGTGCTTGCTTCCAATGTTAGTTCAACTGAAACAAGCAATGAAAGTTCGGCTCTTCTCTGTTCGGTAGATGCATTGAAATTGTGAGTAAAAGAATCTCGGCGATTTGATAAAACACCAAAAACATGCTTAGAACGCTGTGAAGTCTTTACACTTTTCTGCGGAATAATGTATTGGGGTTTGTATAATGGTGAGATTTGCACTGCAGGAATGGCAGGAGAAAGCTCCGATTCAAATCCCACCGATGCATTCGAGGAGTACATGCTGCTTGAGAAGGATCCTGATCTCTACCGGATGGTTTTCTCTGGCCCGAGCCAGATAAGCCCATGGATTGACCCGAGTGTACTAAACCTGAAGCACCGGATAGGGAGAGGTCCATTTGGAGATGTCTGGATAGCAACTCATCATCAGAGGACGGATGATTATGATCGGTACCACGAGGTCGCGGTGAAGATGCTGCATCCAATTAAAGAGGACCAGCTGCAGTTCTTCTCAGCGAGGTTTGATGAGATCTTCAGCAAATGTCAGGGTCTTGGCAATGTTTGTTTCTTGCATGGCATATCGACACAGAATGAGAGGGTATGTTGGTCTTGGACTAGTTGTGGCATATTGATCTCTATTGCCTCCCCATGCTAGGTCTCTCTGTCATATCATCTTGGTGATTAATGTTAATCCATAGCGTATTTGGCTTCATGAATTTTCAGATTTGTATAGCTATGAAGTTCTATGAAGGATCCATCGGAGACAAGATGGCTCGGCTTAAAGGTGGAAAGCTCCCTTTGTCAGAAGTTTTAAGGTATGGTGAAAATGCCTAAAAATTTTTATGTATGCATCTGTTGCACCATGGCAACCATTAAGATCAACATACAGGATAAAAAACTCTGAATTTGAGCAAGTAGTTTCTATGAGGCAATGAGTATCATATTCTAGAGTTTTTTTTCTCCTCCTTGAACAATCATACTCAGACTAGAAAATTATTGTAAAAATTACCTTGTGTAGTAATATGTTGATTTATTATGGCTAAAAAAAGGACTAGCAGGACATTTTTTCTCTAACTGTATAGTACAATAGTATGAGAAAAAACTGTATAGTACAATGGTCTGGTATCCAAAACCCATGTGATGTCTTAACTGTCACCAATCCTTATGTCAATTTAGTATGACTACAATTCATTGTTTCTATTTGGTACTGCTTATTATGGTATTATTCAGAGGTGTCTTGTGTGCTTATTTTCTTGAATATTTTTTCATGACAAATTTAAATTTACAGATATGGGGCTGATTTGGCACGCGGTGTACTAGACCTACACACCAGGGAGATATTGATCCTAAATCTGAAACCTTGCAATTTTCTCATAGACGAAAATGACCGTGCTGTACTGGGGGATTTTGGGATTCCATCCCTGCTGTTTGGCCTTTCATTACCTAATCCGGACCTTATCCAGAGGCTTGGAACTCCAAATTACATGGCTCCAGAACAATGGCAACCAAACATCAGAGGTCCGATTAGTTATGAAACTGATTCATGGGGTTTTGCGTGCAGCATCCTTGAGATGCTGAGTGGCATTCAGCCATGGCGTGGAAAATCAGCAGATGAGATTTATCAGTTGGTTGTTTTGAAGAAGGAAAAGCCAATATTCCCATACAGTCTGCCTCCAGACATTGAAAATGTGCTTTCTGGATGCTTTGAATATGACTTCAGAAAACGTCCCTTGATGAAAGATATTTTGCATGCATTTGAGAGGTAACATGATAAGTATCATGGTTTCTCATTATCTGCTGATTTTGTTTGAATTTCCACTAGATGAGTAATTTTACCATGGTTTATTATAACATCTGCATTTATTACATCTAAGACTCCTATCAAGGCATAGAAATGTGTTGACATGCTTTGGTTGTTCTGCTGTATATTTTTCCCAATATCATATTTTCCCCCCTTCTATTTCTTTTGAGAAAAACGTTGGAGCATCCGTCGACCTAACTTACTTTTCTATTTTTCATTTTTTAGTGCTAAAGATGCAGATCATGACAACATTGGTTGGGACAACTCTGAAAATGTAATGGTAGACAGGCCAGCCATGGCAAATCGCATTAACTGGTTGCACTTTAAGGACAAGCTTCAAGTGGGTGACAAGGTCCGTTCAAGAAAGCTTAAAAACTCTTGCAGTCCTGAAACTATGGAAATCCCTGATGGAACCATAGTTGGCATTGAGGATGATGGAGAGCGCGATCCTTACATTCTTGTACGAGTCCATGGGCTACACGACCCTTTAAAGGTTCGCTGTTCAACAGTGGAGAGGGTAACATATGGTTTTGCTGCTGGAGACTGGGTACGGCTGAGGGAGGAGGACAAGAAGCGCTCTCAGGTTGGCATTCTTCATAGCATTGACCGTGACGGTGCAGTGACCGTTGGTCTGATAGGAATGGAGACCCTTTGGAAGGGTAATTATACAGATCTCCAAATGGCTCAAGCCTACTGTGTTGGACAGTTTGTGCGCCTAAAGGCCAACATTTCAAGCCCAAGGTTTGAATGGCAGCGAAAGAGGGGTGGAGGATTAGCCACAGGTCGAATTTCACAGATACATCCGAATGGGTGTCTTGCCGTGAAATTTCCTGGCAAATTTAATCTTGGTGAAGTATGCAGTTGCTTGGCAGATCCCTCTGAGGTGGAGGTGGTGAGCTTTGACAAGTGCGAGGGGATTGTTAAGAAGTATGAGCATCTCGAGGACTTCCATTGGGCAGTGAGGCCCCTGTTCATTGCTATTGGTTTCTTCACCGCTCTCAAGCTGGGTGTTTTTGTTGGGAAGAGCATTGCGAGGCCAAGAAGTCGGAAGGTTGCCAGCATCTCCGATAAGAGCGGTGATTACGAGCAACAACAGGTGCAAAACAATGTTAATGGGGCGTGGCTTCCTCCACCAGTTGCAAACATGCTTTTTGGAGATGTTGTTGGGACTTCTGGATAAGAAATCATAAAAGATCCATGTGAAGATGGAGGTTTGCTAAAACTAGCATCGGGAATTGTGGTTCCTAGTTGTGCATATTTAGGTCCTGAAATGTTTTATCTAAGCATTTGTGAATATGCAACTCTGCAGCACAAGTTCTGTACATAAACTCCAGAATTATCGTCTTAAACATACAACTATGCGAAGCTATTTCTTGCTTGGTGGACTGTTTAAGCCATCCCAGTCTTATGTTCTGAGATCTCATGTTTTCTGTGCTTGTGTTTGTGTATGATGATTCCAGTCGTGTATTAGTTGAAATCCTAACACTGGTCTTTGCATTTTGTTTTTACTCAACTCTCAAAATAGTTGACTGTTGCAATTGCAACCCAAACAATAAATGCAGCTGGGCAATATCTGAGATCACAATAACCGCAAACAGTACAATAAATGCAGCTCGGCAATATATGATAACAACCAACGGGATCGGCGGCCCTAAATCGTTGGAATTATATTACTTGCAGTGGTTGCCTCCTTTGTTTTTTTAGAAGGACGGCAAAATCTCTTAGGGGCGTTTGAATCCCTTTATTTGGAGAAATTAAAATATATTTAATAATTAGGTTATTTAGCTTAGACTTTATCATTTCACCACTTTTCAAAGTTCACATATAAGCCTATTTTAAATTCATAAGTTGGAAGATAGAAATTGATTCATTAGATTATTGTGCTATGTTTATAATTTGCAATTGCAACCCAAACAATAAATGCAGCTCGGCAATATCTGAGATCACAATAACCGCAAACAGTACAATAAATGCAGCTCGGCAATATATGATAACCACCAACAGGATCGGCGGCCCTAAATCGTTGGAATTATATTACTTGCAGTGGTTGCCTCCTTTGTTTTTCTTAGAAGGACGGCAAAATCTCTTAGGGGGCGTTTGGATCAGGAATTAAAATCTATTTAATAATTAGGTTATTTGGCTTAGACTTTATCATTCCACCACTTTTTTAAGTTCACATATAAGCCTATCTTAAATTCATAAGTTTGAAGATAGAAATTGATTCTATAAATATCATTAGATTAATTACGAAATATATTTTCATAATAAATTAATTTAGAGTCATAAATGTGCTTGATCAAACGTAAACCACTTTACATGGCATGCAACCCACAGTTGCATTCTTTCTGGTACGGAGGTAGTACATAGCAAACTTGTTGCAGTGTCTGTCACAGCTCCATCTTCGTGAAGACCAATGCATCAGCATCACAAACATTCCCACGCTACGCAAAAATGTGGTCATTTCGAACAGACAAAATGAGAAAATCCACAGTTTTGTAATATGTTCAAGGCAATTCGACAAACTTGGACAATCACCTACCGTTGGCAGATTGTAATATAGAAGTTTAGCCAGTTCAAATACTATTGAAAGTGGTGTACAACAAGCTGATAGATACATGAGGGAGGATGGTTAACGGTGAACCATCAAACTGCCTCCCTATCTAAAACCTAAACCTCCAAAAGCTGCATTCTGCTGCCAGAAGTAGTACACAACACTGCCAGGCTCCTCTCAAGGAAAACTAGCCATACCATCTGAATATGAATTAGAAATCAAGCTGTGAACCTTGTGACGAGCAACTACTTGATGCAGCAGATGATGGCCCGCTTGACCCATCAACTGGAGCCTGGTTCAACCGTTCCAGCACCAGCGACCTCCTCTTTCGTAGCTTCAGAGAAAGTGTGGATGCCTCTAAGATCACAGGGACCTGATTGTCAACATAAAAGGCATCAAAACTAATGAAGACGTAGTTTTTTTTTATTTTTTTTACAGAAGTTGTGATTGTGAATATTTCGGTACCTGACTATTAGTTTGTGCCACCTTGTGGACATGCAAAAAACCAACCATATCTTGATATCCTGTGAGCAGTTTTGCCAAGTCTTTGTCCTCATCTGTAACCAAGTAAATAGGCAATTAAAAGACAGTAATGTAGGTGATCGAAATGGTCACTGAAAATAAATTTCAAAAGTCCAAGCTTGCCTGGAATTGCTTTGATGGACAGAAGTGTATCTGCCAGGTGCTGCCATCTCTTACAGAACGAATTTGACAGAACTGTACTCGGAAATGTTATAACAGCAACAGAGTTAGATGAGCGCACCATGGCCTTCAGTGATCTGATGAATGAGACCATGTCCCAGTCCTGTAATGCGTAAATTAAGTGATTTTTCAGTTGCAACTACATGCAAACTTGATAGAAAATAAAATACATAATTTGGTTTCAAATTTTCAGCACACTACAGTCACCAGCCAATGAATATTGTAGAATTAAATGCTAACCTTCTCAAAGTATCTACACTGCGGTGCACAGAGTGATTGTATAGCAATTCTCCCAGCAGTTAAACTCCCACCATCTTTTCTGAATGTGGAATACAAAAGAGGTGTTCAGAATTAATACTAGGCACAGTGCATGGGTAGCATAACCAATTTTATCATTATTGGACAATAGATGCATTACTCGCTGATGAAAGGCAGCAAAAGCAATTTGTGAACATTGGATCAAGACCTGACCTCACCTTGGAAGCTTGGATAAGAAAGCAGTACAACAATCCTGGAGGCCGCTGAGAGTGTCAGCATCTTGAATGCTTACACATTCAATATTCTGCCCATTAAGTAAATGCCTTTCCAAGGGCTTCCTCAAATCGAAGTCATTGCTAAATTCCTGCTTATTGTCTGCAATGATGCTAAAGGAGTCATTGAGTCAAGAGTCAAGACTTGTCAGGGACATCATGTGGGAGTAGAAGCAACCATAACTTAAATAATATAGTACTAGAAATCATGCTTATACAAGCAAAACTAATATATATTGCAAAGATTAGCTGTTTGTCTTGCCAACATCAGGTTGCAATGAATGATTCTTTGGAATGAGTTGATAACAAAGACAAAGAGCAAAAATGATCAGCTTGCTAATGATTAATATATCTCTTCTTTTTAAATAATATTCCATATTGTAATCAAGAAAACTGGCACGAAAAGCATGGTTCCACAAAAAATCACCAACAACAGAACAAACAAGATTAAGAGATGGAGTGAAGGACCCACCTATATGTTCAGCATGAAAGTCATCCCCCAAAGTATTTCTTGTACTGCCAAGCTATCCTCAAACCCTCATCCTGTATAATGAAAATTTCAGGGCAATATGAAAAGAAGAACGCTTCTTGGCGACTATAAGTACAGTAATACAATTATTCTGGGACCTACATTTGCTCGTCCATCACTACTTGCTGCAGCCCCCATTGCTCTGTGTCGTCCATCCTCCTTTGAAGATGAAACTGGAGCAGGTAGTGTACCAAGGAACAACCGCGGCTCCTTCATAGCTCCTGAAAAGAGCAGGGGCTGTTTGTGCACAACACCCTGAGACATGAAGCACCGAAGAAGCAGGAGGTGGTGTGGCGCATCAGCATCCTCCATGATCATTACAACTGAGCCGAGAAGGAATCCACCACCCAAAATCCCTGCCAGAGAGCGCCAAATAGAGGTGATCCAGTAACTGCCATGCACATCGTATTTTTTCAAAAAAAAAAAAAACATGCTTTCCTTTTTTTTTCAATTTACAAAGTTTGGTTCTTATGTGTTCTTCATCACATGAACTAATTTCCACGCATATCTAATTTCTAAGCATACTCCAACCAGGCTAATTACTTCATGCCTGTGCACCACTTCCACACATCCCAGATCTTTTTAGATAATGGAATATAATTATCTTAGCATCTGTATTACAAGATGCACATAGCCGAACCTAGAGGCAAGGCAAATGATGACACATAGTAGATTCGGCAAATAAAATCTTCTGCAAATACAGGTCACTGAAACGCTCCAATTTCCAATTCTATCGTTTCTGTCAAAAAGGCCAGATCAAACATACATGCCCAAACATCGCCTATACCGAAATACTGATAGTCTCCTCACTTAACATCATTCGAGATAAGCAAACGGAAATACGGTAATATCATCAACGTAAACATTATTTTTAGTTAAAAAAGAGGGTTTGAGCAAGAAGCTGCTTACTGTCGAGGTCGGGGATGCCCGAGGAGACGAAAGCGGCCCCGTTCGGGCCAATCTTGACGCCAGCGGCGCCGGATGAGGAGGCCACTGGGTTGGATGTGGCGCGGGAGAAGCTGCTCCGGCCAAGGGTTCGGCCACCGGCGGCGGCCATGGTGGCGGCGGCGATGGATTGTATTGTAGGAGAGGTTTCGGTTTCGTTTCTTCTTTGTCGTCCCTGGGCCTATTTGCGGTAGACGCGTAGGGACGAAAATAATACGGCAGTTTTGCTAGTTAGTTTTGGGCCAAGCCCATTTATCTAAAAAGCATACGGGCCTGCGGGCGGACACGACGCGGAGTGGCAGCGGGGGGCTGGCGCGCGCCGTCGTGGTCCGTCGGCGCAGGCTGGGGCGCGGCGCGTGGCGCGTGCGGGCGCAGGAGAGCGGAGAGGGAGGGCGGGGAGGGGGCGGCGCTGGGCCGGAGGCGGATCGCTCGAGGCTGCGGGAGGGGAAAAGCTTCGGGAGCAAGAGGGAGGGAGGACTGAGCTGAGACCGAGAGAGACAGGTAAGATATTTGTTTCCTGGATTGGACGCCGAGCAGGATCGGGAGATCGGACGGTCCTGAGTAGACGACGACGTGGCCGCAGGAGGAATCAGAAATACAGGAAATGGTGTAAGAAATATATAAGAGTCGGACACTTACCGCGCCTAAATCTCATTAGTACAAATAAATATTCGATATATTTCTGACACCGGTAGACAGAGCGCACGCTTGCCCCGAGCAGGGTAACATAGGGTCACAACTGTTAGCTATTTAGGTAAATTTAGAAATGATTTAATGTAGAAAAATAGTAGAAGGTTCGTGGTATCATAATGTGCACATGTGATCTACTACTCGCAACGACAAGAATATATAGGATGCCAATCATACCGATCGTATCAACAAAACTGAATATAACAAATTCAGAAAGAACGGTGTTATATCCAGGGTGGGACCATGTGCTGGGGCACCGGTGGCGCCTTTCTCACTAGTCAACGTTGCTCGAAGTTGCGGAGGCAGTGGTTCATTGTGGAAGTAGTTGCTCACATCAGGAAGACGATGAAGTGGTACTAGCCGCTAAAACGATGAAGTAGAACTAGCCACCGGGAACAAGACGAGCAGAAGTAGTCGTGCTTATGCTCCCCAAAAACTTCGCCTGCACACCTGAGCAGATGTCACAAACGGGTGCGAGTTCCGGAAACCTGCTCTTTCAACCTTCCGTGCGCGTAGAGGTTCAGAACAGGATCACTCGGTAGCAGCAAAGAGAGGGTGCTCGTGTATCGTACGCGCGAGACTTTATGATATTCGTGCCCTTATGCACGAGCGAAGAAGGTGTCAGAGAGTCGCAAGAATGCACCTAGACGAACGATGATACCGGACGAAGTAATCGCGGAGAGGGGAGAGTAACGGACATAAACCCTCCCATAACAGTTCTCAATAATTTCCGTCTGATGGCTCCATCAAACAACCCGAGTGGCAAAACCTAGCCTACCCCGCATCATGATACTAAGACTTTAATGCACCTATTTGCATTTAATATGGCTCGCCCTTTGCTCTTAAGACAAGCGCGCACACATGCCACCTCTTTAAGTTGAGTCAATTTAGTTAAAATCTCATATGATACTAAGACTTTAATGCACCTATTTGTATTTAATATGGGCTTGAGTTTTATTTGAATTAATTGAACTAAAAATGAGCCAAGCCGATTAAATCCAACAACAATTTCATAGATACAATATTGAAAAGAGTTTGGTCTTTACTAGGCCTCTCTCTCTTATGGTCCGGCACTGATGATGTATGTTTTTATTAATATATAGTAGAAATTATAAGTAGCCCTAGAGGAAAAAAATACATCACCAATGACTAGGCCTCTCTCATACATTTTAGTTACATGCTTATGTTTTTTAGAACTAAATAAATTCGGTTGCTAACTAATTGTAGCTCAGCCGGTTAGATTTTTTATGCTAGAACCTGTGTCAGGCTGTCAGCACATGAATATTTGTGGGTGTCGACGAGTCGACGTCTATATCTTTTTTTTTAAAGACGAATTCGGTTAAGGGCCGGTTTAGATCCGAAATTTTTGGTAAAATTGCAATGTAGCATTTTCGTTGTTATTTGATAAATATTGTCCAATCATGGTCTAATTAGGTTTAAAAGATTCGTCTCGTCCATTTCGTCTAAACTGTGTAATTAGTTTTATTTTTTTATTTATATTTAATGCATCATGCATATGTCGATTCGATGTGACGAGGAATCTGAAAAATTTTGTAAAATTTTCTGAAAACTAAACAGAGCCTAATAAGACGCCCCCGTCCCACGGACATCCATACTCTTTCTTGACTAAGGCTGCGTTTAGATGGGTGTAAAATTTTTAGAAGCACGGTAACTCTTTCGTTTTTATTTGGCAATTAGTGTCCAATCATGGGTTAATTAGGTTCGAAAGATTCGTCTCATGATTTACAACCAAACTGTGTAATTAGTTTTGTTTACCTATATTTAATGCTTTATTCATGTGTCCAAAGATTTGATGTGACGAAAAATCTTATAAAATTTTTGGAACTTTAAAGCATCTAAACAGGGCCTAATAAAATGAAAGCAGCCGGCGCAAGATTCGTGTGGTCTTGAAGTATCGCAGTTCGGCATCTTCTCTGCGTGGATCGCGACAAAAACGACATCATCAGAAAAGAAACAGAGAGAAAAAAAAATTACACCTAATTGTGACAGTGGTGTGACTGGCATATATTAATTATTAAGGGCGTCCCCAACGGCCTGGGACAAGTTGCTAGCTTCGAAGAGCAGAGAGAAAATAAAAAATAAGGCTGCGTTTACATGCAATTTTTTTTTGCAAAACGCTCCTGTAGCACTTTTCGTTATTATTTGACAATTAGTGTCTAATTATAGACTAATTAAGCTTAAAAAATTTGTCAAGTGAATTTCGTCTAAACTGTGTAATTAATTTATTTTTTATCTATATTTAATACTTTATGTATATGTCAAAGATTCGATGTGATAGAAAATCTTGAAAAATTTTACAAAATTTTTTACATCTAAACTGGGTCTAAATGGAAGCGCTAACTGCATGGCAACCAAGAAAGGAGACCAGGATGTCAGAGATGAGCATCCTCTCTCATCTGTACAGAATAGAATATAATTTTCGCTAGCTATTTGCATCCTCGTTGGGACGCCTAAGACAGTGTTGAGTTCCTTTAAAATTCCAGTTCCTTTAAAATTCCAAAAATTTTACAAGATTCTCTATCATATCAAATCTTTAGACGCATGTATAAAGCATTAAATATAGATAAAAAATAACTAATTACACAGTTTGGTTGTAAATCACGAGACGAATCTTTAGAACCTAATTAGTCCACGATTGGACACTAATTGCTAAATACAAACGAAAGAGTTACTTTGCTTCTAAAAATTTTAGAGGGGGCAACTAAACACACCCTATGTGGACAATCAACGCAATGGTCTGCATGCTTAAGAGCATCTCCAAGAGCTTGGCATATGGGCTTGACATCCTAAAACTTTTGACAAAATGAGAAAAATACTTTTCCAATAGTTTAGTATATAGGTTTGGTATCTTTGGTAAGTTGGCAAATCTCGGTCAATTGCACGCATATATGCGCGCAGGGCACAGGCCGCGCATCTTAGTTTCCTCGTGCTTAGCGGGGCTCTTCGTTCGCTTAACGGGGCTCTTTGTTCGTTTAGCGGGTCTTTTCGTTTCGTTAGCGGGTTTGGAGGTTTTTGGAAATAAAATTTGCCAAACTGTTGAAGATGAGATTTTTTTTTCCTCCCCATATTATTTTGGAAGTTGACAAACAATGAGATTTGAGAAATAAAATTACCAAATTGTTGGAGATGCTCTAAGTATATCATAATGCTGTTGGGACTCGTTGTCTTTGTCGCCTCGAAGGCCGGAAACAGCATCTTGTTGGTCCAATATTCTTGGCACACCATTGCGCCGAACCTTGTCGTGCTCGAACGTACTCTCTCCGTCAAGTGTCGTTCTTGCTTTCCAAAAACTTAAATATTTCTAATTTTAACTTAATATATATAAAAAGTTTATTAATATTTACTGTGCATAATAAATATTATTAGATTAATCATGAATATATTTATATAATAAAATTATTTAAAGATATAAATATTGCTAATATTTTCTATAAAGCTAGTAAAATCTATAAAAAAAATTGTACAAAACTTTATGTGACTTTCTTTTAGAACGGATGGAGTAAATGTGATGCTTCACACAAATACTTGTGACTCTTCAAGTGTTCGTTGTCATTTTTATTTAGTTGATTTGCTACTTCGAATTTTGTTTCATGTACACACACATATTTGACTATGTCCACGAAATTTATCTGTTTTATTCCTGGATGAAGTCGCCCTTCCCTGTCACAGCTAAAATATCAGAAGCGAATAAGGAACAACGCCACTTTATAATTCAATAATTCCTACATGCACCATGTAATCATAATAAATATTTGTTGCTCTTGAAGTTATTCGATCAAACTTTTAGTTTAAAACTTTAACCATCATCATATAAATTCTAAATATCTAGTTCGGAAACATGAGAATTTCACATTTGCAGTTTTTGGCTTGGAAAGTGCTTTTATAATAGGTCTATACAGATTTTATAAGCATACTTTAATAAAAACTATGATTAAATAGCTCATATCATAAATTTATACAAGACTTAACGACGTTGTTTTTATAGTGGGCAGCGATGTACTGATGGGTAGCAAGATGTACGTAGTAACTTCGTCTATCTTATAAGATCTATAGGTTTAGTCTTTCGGATGTATTCATAAGGTAGTATGTACACATATGTGTAGGTGCACTTAGATGTATGAGTGTCTACACATTATGATTTGCCAAAAAAAAAAGTTGATAAATCACAGGCGCCTGATTTTTTACTTTCTTTTCGAGCAATGAACATCATGCACCTAATCTAAATCTAATGTCGGTAGTCATCCTCATTCTTAAGACCGAGCACCTTTTCTCTTGCTGTTAGTTCATCTTCACTTTCACTTTCATAAATGTGTATAAATTACTCTCTCCATCCCAAATTATAAGGCATTCCAAGAATCTTGGAGAGTCAAAGGATCTCAAGTTTGACCAAATTTATATGATAAAATAATAATATTTATAAAACAAATTAAGTATCATTAGATTCTTCATTAATTATATTTTCATAGTATACCTATTTGTTGTTATAAATTTTTGTAATTTTCTCTATAATTTTGGTCAAACTTAAGATGGTTTGACTCTCCAAGATTCTTGGAATGCCTTATAATTTGGAATGGAAGGAGTACTACCTCTGTTCTCTTTTATAAGAGACAACTTACACGAATGCTCTCAAATTAAATTTTGACCATTTATTTATTTATTTGTTTGTTTTTATATTATATTATTTATGTTTATGGCTTATGACTGTATAATACATTTGATTATAAATCTAAGCATATCATTTTTGTATTGTAATAATTAAAAAATTATTATTCAAAGATTTTAGAGCTTAAATGTTAATATACTTGTGGACTTATAAAAGAGAGTGGAATAGTGAATATGTTCTGACAGTGTCGTCTCATCAAATACATAAACATGTGTGCAAGCCTTGTCTTGTTCCCCGCGGCATTTGAGCATGGCCCAAATTGTTGTGACGCTCACTCTACAAAACGACACTGCGATTGCGAGGAGCAATAATTTAGCCATGTCAGTGTTACAGGCTTGTGAAGAGCATTTCTTGCCGTCCTCGTAATAAGCTATAAACATAAGCTATAGTAGCAACGTTGTCGTTGGGGTTGGAAGCAAGCATCGTCCCGTGGACCCGTGCGCACACGCCAATGGATGACCACTACTATGTCTACCTCGGGCTGGCTCTGGTATCGCTGCTCGTCGTGCTCGCGAAGCGCCGGCGCGGCCGGGCGGACGGCCATGGCTTGCGGCTTCCGCCGGGGCCGTGGCAGCTGCCGTTCATCGGCAGCATGCACCACCTCGCGGGCCAGCTCCCGCACCGCGCGATGCGTGACCTGGCGCGGCGCCACGGGCCGGTGATGCTGCTCCGCATCGGCGAGGTGCCCACGCTGGTGATCTCGTCCCGGGAGGCGGCGCGCGAGGTGATGAAGACGCACGACACCTCGTTCGCGTCGCGGCCGCTGAGCGCCACGGTGCGCGTGCTCACCAACAACGGCCGGGACATCATCTTCGCGCCCTACGGGGAGCACTGGCGCCAGCTCCGGAAGCTCGCCATCACGGAGCTCCTGAGCGCGCGCCGGGTGCTCTCCTTCGGCGCCATCCGCGAGGAGGAGGTGGCGGCCATGCTGCGCGCGTGCGCCGCCGCGGCGGCGGAGTCGCGCCCCGTGGAGATGCGCGCGCGGCTGTCGGCGCTCGTGGCCGACGCCACCGTGCGCGCCGTGATGGGCGACCGGTGCAGGGACCGCGACGTGTTCCTTCGGGAGCTCGACCGCTCCATCGGGCTCTCGGCCGGGTTCAACCCGGCGGACCTGTGGCCGTCCTCCCGCCTCGTCGGCCTGCTGAGCGGCGCCGTGCGGCGCGCGGAGGAGTGCCGCGACACGGTGTTCGGGATCCTCGACGGCATCATCAAGGAGCACTTGCAAAGGATGGACAGCGGCGGCGCCGGCGAGGTCGAGGACCTTCTCGACGTGCTGCTGAAGATATACAAGGATGGCAGCCTCCAAATCCCGCTCGACATGGACGTGCTTAAAGCCGTCATCTTTGTAAGTTTTCTTTTGCTTACTATTACTAATCCTTTTGATTGTTTTCTTCAATCATAGAGTTTAGATGGCACACGGCAAAAACGCAAAGGATGTGTCTCTTTCTCGCGTCGTTTGTCACAGTGCGCGTACCAGGAAATTGCAGGGTGCGTGAGCTTGACAGCCGTGACAGTATAGACTGCATTTGCTGCAATATGCACATCGTTTGTCCCTGAAAATAACTAGGCAACTAAACAAACCAACATGTGACACCATGTTCGTCGACATGTCGTGCTCCATGCATTAATAATGACCGGCCTCTGTCTGTCTCGATCTGTGCAGGACATCTTCGGCGCCGGCAGCGAGACGTCGGCGACCACGCTGGAGTGGGCCATCTCGGAGCTGATCCGGAACCCCAAGGCCATGCAGCGGGCGACGGCCGAGGTGCGCGAGGCCTTCGGCGCGCGCGGTGCGGTGGCGGAGCACGCTCTGGGCGAGCTCCGGTACCTGCACCTCGTCATCCGGGAGACGTTCCGGCTGCACACGCCGCTGCCGCTGCTGCTCCCGCGGCAGTCCCAGGTGCCGTGCCGCGTGCTCGGCTACGACGTGCCCGCGGGCACCACCGTGCTGGTCAACGTCTGGGCGCTGGGCCGCGACGGGAGGTACTGGCCCGGCGACCCCGAGGAGTTCCGGCCCGAGCGGTTCGAGGCCGAGGCCAGCGCCGTGGAGTTCAAGGGTGCCGACTTCGAGCTCCTGCCGTTCGGCGCCGGCCGGAGGATGTGCCCGGGGATGTCGTTCGGGCTCGCCAACGTCGAGCTCGCGCTCGCAAGCCTGCTGTTCCACTTCGACTGGGAGGCCCCCGGCGTGTCCGACCCCGCGGAGTTCGACATGACCGAGGCGTTCGGCATCACCGCCAGACGGAAGGCCAACCTCCTCCTCCGCCCCATCCTTCGCGTGCCCCTTCCCGCCGGTGTCTAATCTCCGCCCTCGCCGCGCCGCTAATGGTTTGCTTGTTACTTGTGTCAGTGTGCATTCACGTGATCGATAAGCCGCTCGCCCGCTCTGGCCGAGGGTTTGGCCACCGTCGGCGGTGGCCATGGCCTGTCTAGAGGCAAGGAGCTGTTTCTGTTTCCTTGTGTTTTTCTCCTGGGCCCTACTATAACCTATTAGTTCAAGAACGATATGTCCAAGCCCATCGACGTTATGGGCCTACTTGTTTAATATGGGCTTTCAAAGAAGGATAAAGTCCTTGTACACACCCTGTAACTCTATTCCACTCCCAAAAAAAAAAAGGCCTCTAACTCCATGTCTCATATGTAGGGTCGTGGGGATGGCAATCTTACCCGCTGGTGCAGGTACCTATGGGTTTCGTATCTGATAGGTGTGGTCATAGGCATCAAAACACACTCGTGGGTACATGAGTATCGGGTACGCACAAAGATATAAATAGGGTGTGGGTATCAAATTTTATCTGAGGCCACCCGCAATTTGAGAATATGTTTGAATATATGTCACCTAAGTCATAAACATATCATGTCAACTAGCTTATTTAGCATGTAATTTGTAGCATATGCATAGCATGTCAAACTATAAAGATGATATTTTATATGGACGGTGATTATATGTTACTTTAGTTCTTTGTGTAAATTGTTTTTTTGTGTTATTTATATGAGCTTGACTAATCGAATTATGAATCTATGATTTATTGTGGTTTGTGAGCTATTGTATATTGTCCTACTGAACTCTATGAAAGTGAGATTGATATTTTTATGTGTTGTTTAACTATGAATTTACTATTTCATATCACTGTAATTTTATTATTTGAACTCTCTTGAATATACCCGTCAGGTACCCGATACTCGTCGGGTACCCACTCGGCGCGGGTAGTACAAAATCTTACTCGTGAGTATGCTCGTGGGCGGGTAAAAATTAGGGTCGTGGGTATGCTTGCGGATGGGTAAATACTTTATCTGCATCATACTTGACCCGCTGCCATCCCTACTCATATATTTTTTTTTATTTTTTTTAGATTCAAGGATGTTCCCCATTTCCATTACATGCATGGAAATACAAGCAGTTTTTAGAGTTGTAAGAAGAAGCAAGAAAAGACCGGACAGCTAACAGAAATGCACTTAACCACCAGCGCAAGAGGACCATCCCTACTCATATCCAACCGAATGAAATGCATCATGCCACACTTCTTTTGAGTGTTTTTTTAATTCCTCTAGAGCATTTTTTTAAATTCTCTACAAAGAACTTCTTTTTCCTCCGCAGAAACAATCATAACAGGAATTGTTTCAGGCGGGGAAAAAAATCCACCAAAGAGACATATTTCACATAGAGAAAAAAATGTTTAGGAAAAAATTGGATATGTGTGCGTGGTGGTGATGGCGGTGTGGGCACAATGGGTGGTGTGCATAGAGAACATAGGAAAAAGAAAAAAAGAGTTCTTTCTCATAACTTGTGAGAACATAGGGAAAAAAAGGAGTTCTTTCTCATAACTTGAAAGCAGGGCAATGCGCTGTACATATTCCGGCGACCTTGGGCTGCCGCCCGGCCTCATCGGCGCCAACTCTCCTATATAAAATCATTGTTTTGCCTATATATAGTTAAGAGATTAAGCATAATCTCATACTTAGCCATTAGACTCGCCCGGGTTTATAGAAAGTTCTGGGTCCACTGCTGAGTAGGAGGCAGACTGGGCGACTGGCATGCAGCCAAGGCATCGCCGAATACCACTCATCCTGCACATGTCACCCTCATCCTGCACTACCCCTTCATCGACGCGGAGCAGCCTCTCTGCATGTGCACTCTCCACTTGTCCAGCGAGGCAGCGATCCAAGACGAGTGTCCAGAGTGTTGCGCAGCTTTGACTATTTTTTTTTCGTTCCAGATGGGATCCGAGGTGAATAGAAGAATAGGAGTGTATCGGATAGGATCGGAGAGGAGCTCAGTGCGCGAGACGGAACTAGAGGTGAAATTGAAGTTTGGAAATCCCGCCTGTCAGGCGCAGCACACGGCGCCCAACCTTTGGCACACATACCGGCCTTCCGGCGGGACGAGGTACTTCTCAAGCAGCGGTTGAGGATTGCGCCGCCGGCCGCTACGGTTTCACCTGTGCCTAGGGGGATTCTCGACGCCTTGCACTCCGGGACCTTGTCGTCGAGCCAGGTGGAGGCCCTTGACGCGCTGTTTCCAGCGCTCAACGGGCGTGCGTGCGAGCTATTCGTGGAGGACCCATAGGGTGCGGCGGTGTTCGTATGTTGGTTGCTCTATTTATGTAATATCGAACCGGGGAGCAGTCTGCTAAGTTGGTCCAGATGTTAGATCACCTAGTGCGTTAGATGCGCGTTGTTTGTACTGAAAAATGTGTAGGTGGTGTGCGTATTGTATTTTACGACTCTTCTTCTTAATCCAACGTATTCGAGAAAAAAACATATGAATATCCAACGAGTTTTTGCAGCTCTACATCCGTAATTGAAAATAGCTTCGGCTCCATGCTTTGGTGGCCAGAGGCACTTTTCTCACTGAGGGCCCGTTCGTTTAGGCTGATTTTCAGCCGGAATGCTTCCTGGTGATGGTTGGACGTGTAAAATACAGCAACAATCCTGGCCGTATCGGTTCCGCCACTGGATTCCGTTCGAACCGAACATGCCCTGAGAGTGTTTGGTGTGGCTCGGTCCCCTCCGGTGCTAAAGCTGGCCACTTGCCTCTGTTTGGTTGGTGTCCGGAGCTTTTCCACAAATCGCCACGCCTAAGCTGTGGCGTGCTCAGGCTCACGTTTGGTTGTTAACTAAGCTCTGATAAAGTTTGGCTGGATTGGTGTCCCTTTAGTGTTCCTGATGGCCGCAGCTCGGCAAATGTTTGGCGCACAATTTAAGCGCCACATTTCGCTACAGCTTAGGCAAGCTGTATTTTAGGTGTGGCTTGTTATGGACATCAGCCAAACAGAGCCTAGTGAAAGAAATTTACGGTAAGTTGAACTCTGAATGCATTGACCAATGATTAACACTAGTAATTTTGTCATGAGAAAAGATAATGAGTTTTATTTTGTTCCATAAAGGGACAAAAAGGCAAAAAAGGATTAGAATGCAATAATCTCTGCTGAACACTTCTTTTGAGAATCCCCCACCCGTTGCAACTCACATATATTTCTAAGTAGAGACGCATCTTTAAAATTAGCTAGAGGGCTAAATTTATCCTACTTCTATAGTTTAATGGTGAAACATATCCGCTTTTTATTTTTTTTTTATCTTCGATGTCCAAATCATACTCCGGTGGTGTTCCGGGCTCAAAATTGGACATTTGCCTTGAGTCACTCCAAAAGAGACCAGCCAAAATACCAAGAAAATCCCCTGCTTCAAAGGCAATGAACTTATCGCTAGCATACTTGAGTATAGAAGATGCCAATATCAGAGAACTGTTCTATTGAGAAAGGAAAGATGCACTGTACATCAGACTAGAAATCAGCTTCCATTTGCTACCTCACAAAGGTCGAAGGTGGGGCAACACTTTTTGTTTTTTTATATTACTCTTTCCGTCCATTTTTATTTGTTGTTCTCATTTATCGAGAAGTCATACGAACCCAATTTAATATATATAAAAAATATTAATATTTACGGTACATAATTAGTATCATTAGATAAATCGTTGAATCTATTTTCATGATAAACTTATTTAGAGATATAAATACTGCTAATATTTTATTAAAAAATCTAATTAAAGTTAAGAAAATTTGACCATACATATAAAAGGATAGAGGGTACCAGTAGTAAAATAGTCAATGCTGCACCTGACTACTTGAGTCTTAAGACTCTTAGTGATGAGTGAGCTGCTCCTTCCTTCCAGTTCCAGCCACTCATAGTTCGAGCACCAAGCCGCCATCGAAATGGCGGTGCTTCCAGTCCACCTACTCCTCCTCCTCCCCCTCCTAGCCGTCGTCTCCTTCCTGTGGCTCAGTCGTGGAGCTTTGTGCCGTCGAGGCAGCGGCGAGCGGCTGCCCCCGTCGCCGTGGGCGCTCCCGGTGATCGGACACCTGCACCACCTCGCGGGCGCACTCCCGCACCGCGCCATGCGTGACCTGGCGGCGCGCCACGGCCCGGTGATGCTGCTCCGCCTCGGCGGGCTCCCCGTCGTGGTGGCCTCCTCCGCGGACGCCGCCCGCGAGGTGATGAAGGCGAGGGACATCGAATTCGCGACGCGCCCCGTGACGCGGATGGTCCGGCTGGCCATCCCCGAGGGCGCGGAGGGGATCGTCTTCGCGCCCTACGGCGACGGGTGGAGGCAGACCCGCAAGATCTGCACCGTCGAGCTGCTCAGCGCCCGGCGCGTCCAGTCCTTCCGGCCCATCCGCGAGGAGGAGGTCGGGCGGCTCCTCCATGCCGTGGCGTCGGCGGCGGCGCCGCGCCCGCGGGCGGTGAACCTGAGCGAGCTGCTGGCCGTGTACGCCGCCGAGTCCTCGGTGCGCGCCATAATCGGGAGCCGGATCAAGGACCGGGACACGTTCCTGGCCTTGCTGGAGCGCGGGCTTAAGCTGTTCGCCAACATGAGCTTGCCGGATCTCTACCCGTCGTCACGCCTCGCCATGCTCGTCAGCCGGATGCCGGGCCGGATGAAGCAGCACCGGCAGGAAGCGAACGCGTTCATGGACGCCATGGTCCAGGAGCACGGGGAGAGCAGAGCAGCTGACGACGGCGACAAGGAGGACTTGCTCGACGTGCTGCTGCGGATTCAGAGGGAAGGTGACCAGCAGTTTCCGCTAACCACCGACAACATCAAAACAGTGATCGGAGTAAGCACTGCAGTTTCCAGATCCACAAACGAATCAAATTTAATATCATTGCCATGGTGTTTCGATCCATTGATGTCAAGTATACTACTATTAACGAAATTGACTGTGTATGTGCCGTGCAGGACATGTTCGCCGGAGGCAGCGAGACAGGTGCGACGACGCTGCAGTGGATCATGGCGGAGCTCATGAGGAACCCAGGAGTGATGAAGAAGGCACAAGACGAGGTCCGGCAAGCGCTCGCCGTCGCCGGCCGGCAGAGAGTAACAGAGGACGACCTGAGCAATCTGCACTACATGCACCTGGTCATCAAGGAGGGCCTCCGGCTACACCCACCCTTGCCACTTCTGCTTCCACGAGAGTGCCGGAGCTCATGCCAGGTGCTAGGATTCGACGTACCGGCGGGCACAACCGTGTTCGTGAACACATGGGCGATCGCGAGGGACCCCAGCTACTGGGACAAGCCTGAGGAGTTCGTGCCTGAAAGATTTGAAGACAGCAGCGTCGACTTCAAGGGGACGGACTTCGAGTACGTACCGTTCGGGGCAGGACGAAGGATGTGCCCGGGCATGGCGTTTGGGCTTGTGAGCATGGAGCTTGCACTCGCTAGCCTGCTGTATCATTTTGACTGGGAACTGCTGCCTGGGATGGCGGCCACGGATATAGACATGACGGAGGAAATGGGGGTCACGGCTCGACGGCTTCATGACCTCTTGCTTGTTCCCTTCGTCCGAGTGCCCGTGCCCATGACCTAGGCTAGGTCCAGCAACAGAATCTGGAAATTTGTATCCTTCTTATGATCAATGTATAGTAGATGCGTGCATGAAGAAACCCAAAATCACTACTAGTGATAGGTAATTTTTCTTGGTACCGTTTTGGCTCGTGTTTGGACTGCATTCGTACGTTTCTTATTGTGAAATTTGCCTATTTAGTTAAAGTTTCGACTTAATGCGAGTGCTTATATTTTTCTAACATTATTTCAAGATTCAATGACACTATCATTTTAGTGATAGACTACTCATATATTGCGAGGTGCATATGATAACTTTGTCAGTTCCAAAATCTACCGGCTTAGTTTTTTGAGTGTGCCTATGGGAGCAGAATGTGTGTAAGTGCACGAATACAATGGCTCATTTATGAAATGATGGTATGAGGCTACTTTTTATGAAATGAAGGTAGGAGGCTACTATTTCTTCTTTCTTCTCTTCTCCCTCTTTCTCCTTTTTTTCTTCATCTTCCTCTGTTTTTTCTTCTTTCTTCTTTTCATCCATGCATAAAAAATACTCCCTCCATCCCAAACCATAAGTTATTTTAACTTTCTTAGAAAAGTTAAAGCATCTCAAGTTTGATCAAATTTATATAATAAAATAATAACATTTATGATACACAAATAAGTATGATCATTAGATTCTTCATTAATTATATTTTCACAGTATACTTATTTAATGTCATAAATCTTTATAATTCTCTCTATAAATTTGTTCAAACTTGAAATACTTTGATTCTTTAAGAAAGTTGGAATAACATAATTTGAAATGAAAGGAGTATTCTAGAAAAAGATAAGGGTGGGGGTGAGGGCTTCAGGGTACGAGGGCACAAGCCCCCAAGTGTCCACGTTGGACATGATTATATGAGCGTCTGCGATTTTCAAAAAGGAAAAAGAGATCATGTAGATGATGCTTGAGAGTTGTGAGAGGAAATAAACAATTTACGAGCAAAATGGAGCAGATAGCGTGCTGGCTTAGAGGACGTGTAAGTGTCACCCAAGGTTGGCCACGGTGGGGAGGTGGGCGGACACATTTGAGTTTTGATTTTCTTGAATATATTATTATTATTATTATTATTATTATTATTATTATTATTATTATTATCATCATCATCATCATCATCATCATCATCATCATCATCATCATCATCATCATCATCATCATCATCATCATCATCATCATCATCATCATCATCATCATCATCATCATCATCATCATCATCATCATCTTGAACCTTATATTAATTTTTGATTTTTTGAGCATTGGTATTTTTTTTGAGGTGGATGAGCATTGATATTGCTTAGAACTAGAGAATACCCTGCGCGTTACCGCGGAAACTTTCAAATAAATTAGATTAAATATGTTATGCAAAAGAACATAAAATGGAGTACAAATTGAATAGATTTCTTTGCACCCCTAAAAAGAATTTACCGATATGTTACTCTTACATTACTCTAAAAATCATGCAAATCGACCATCAGTGCATGCATGATCTAAGGGTATGTACAGCCCACAGACGAGGGGTGTCTGTAAGTTCTTGGAATTAACGACACAGACAGCTCGTACGGTCCACGGATAAAAATTGTCTATTTGATTGCTTATAAGTCATTTAATGCTTGCATGCAGCTATGATCAATCATGAGTATCATACTTGTAGACCATTGTGTTGTTAATAGATACAAACTAGAGCAAGCATAAATACCTTGAATATGATTGCAATTTTTTTTAGATCATCAAGCTAAGTGATATATTATACAACTAATTTTTTTAGATCTCAGCAGCAGCATGCACACGGCAACAGCAGAGAGCATCAGGTTTTCACAATAATACATATAGAATGAGAGAGCAATGATCATAGATGACAATAAGGTAGAAATACAAATCGGTAAACACAAGTAGAAGAAAAGCATCTATTGAGATCGGGAGCGATGTCCATGGCTCTGTTGATGGCCCTCGCACAGGAAGGCTTCGAGCAATGCAAATCCACCTATGCAGGGAGGGGGACCGATGAAGCTACCTCCGCCATGGGAAGAATCAGCGATGCTTGGGTAGCCTCGTCTCCCATCCGCTTCTGGGAGGGATGGGTGCTAGACATCAAGGGCTACGAAGGGTGCCGGCTGGAGACCGGCGCGGTCGATCTGCAGCAGAGGTTTGCAGGGCGGACCGGCGGCTTGCTCACACGGGACAGCCAGACCCTGCGGCGTCCGCATGGTGGATCGGTGATGCCCGCGGCTGGAGCTTGGAGGGCCAGTGGCGCCCCAAGGGAGACGGGTGCTGTCACGACGATGGGTGAGGATTTTGGCGCGCAGCTCGGATTCTCCCGCACGTCCTCACGCGCCGCAGCCGGATCTACGTCCCATCGCTTGGAGACGACGACTGTGTACAGCGCGTGTTTCTCGTCGCTTGTGGCCTGGGAGCACGAGCCCTCATCGTCGCCTCATGAGACGACGACATCGCCTGTCTCTTGGCTCGCGAGGGTTGTTTTTGAAAAAAGCACGACACGCAGACGGCTCGTGTCGACGCGCTGTACGTGCCCTAATCCTTCTTGTTAGTAGAATATGCAAAGATCTTGGGTTGTGTTGGCGTGGTAATAGAGAAGGATACATACTACTCCCTCTGGCCAAAAATAAAAGTTGTTATGAGATGCGTGTAGGTTAAACTTTCTTAACTTTTACTAGGTTTGTAGAAAATACGTGCAACATTTATATCTCCAAACAAGTTTATTATGAAAATATATTTAACGATCTATCCAATGATACTAATTATGTATTATAAATGTTCATATTTGTTTTATATATATTTGGTCAAAGTTAAAAGTGTTTGATTTCTCGGAAAGTGAGAATGACATATATTTTGGGACGGATGAAGTAATTAGGACAGTATCAATGGTCAGGTGACCCTTTGACTATAATGCTATCTCAACCAACATCTTCACGTCCGTCCCTTTTGATCCTGACCGTGCCAGCGGCTGCCCGTAACAGTGCCAACGGTAGCATCACTTTTGTCATCATCAGATGCTTGCAGTGTGGGCATGTGGCCTTCCGCTTTGACGCATCCGAGTACAACTTTCGCCTTGTTCATGCCCGGCAGCAGCTATAACGTGCGCGCACATATGGTCCTTGCTCTCTGGTACATCCACCAATGCAACACCAGGAGGCTTAGCACAAAATTGACAAAACTATTTACCGGCAGCACCTTGCGTCATCGATATCTTGCCTTCTTGGTCTCTTGGAAATGTATGAAATCCACGGGCTGATGCTTCCTGATTTCTTATTTAATTTGGTGAATGGTTGGGTCACGTACATAGTTGAACCATGCTTGCTTGTGCCTTTATAGAAGCAGGAGATGATTAGGGAGATGGAGAGGTTTTTCATCAGTTTCAAAGCTAAAGTTAACGGCAGTCTCTTTGGCTTCTAAGTGCATCGCACTGGTAGCAAGACGATGTGACTGATCTTAATTGGCTAGCAATGGTGGGAAGCAGTTTTATGATAAACAATTGATACATGCATACGACAATTAGTACAGTAGTTTGCATGTGCATATGGGAAAGGAGAAACGGCAAAACGATAGATGCGATTTTTTGGTTGACAATTAATTTGTGCATGTATGACGATGACGATGACGTGGCTTCACGAAATCGCAGGAAAATAGATTGGTGGGGTTCTCTTATTTAGGGATAGTTAGGCTGTTTGTCACCGCCCCCGTGGGGCTTGTTTTTCTCTTTTAGGAGTTTTGTTTTCATTAGGGACCGTGTGCGTCTTTCATCACCAGTTTTACTGCTGGGCCGTTAGCTTCCTTTTTTTTTTTGTGTTCTGTCTTGTTTCTTTCCGTCCCTACCAGATGGAAGTCGGCCCCATCAACGAATTTTTTTTGTGCAGTGATGAACATGAACTTGTTATTGGCCTGGTGTTTTCCCCTCTCGGTTTGGACATTTTTTCCATTCAGGCCAGTGCGGATCCTAGTTTTTTTTAAATTCTTTATACCATTTTTTTCTGTTATTTTATATTGGGTCATTTTAGTTGTCATTTCCCTTGTTGCTCAAAAAAAAAAGTTGTCGTTTCCCTTATGCTCCTTTTTATTCTTCAATGACTTGTTGCTATGAAAGAGACTTCTTTTCCCTTTCTTTATTTAGTTGCTTTGTTTTCTTTGCCTTTTGTTTATCCGTATTTTAAATTTTATTTTTCTTTTTTATTTTCCCTCTCTTTGTACTTGTATTTCCCTATTGACTAACTATATTAGTTTCTTCTTCCCCATAAACATTTTGGAGGCTAGACGTCTCAATATGCACGACATGATTACGCTAGTGTGGTTTGACTTAACATTTACACGAGTCTATCCAAGATGACTAGGGGCGTGTTTGGTTGCCTCCTTCTGCCCTCAGTCCCTCCACATGCGAGAACATGCAACTGGTTGGTTGGCGCAGCTGTCGGACTAGGCTTGCGGCATGCAAGATTCCCCTTGCAGCCAGGCTCTAGAGAAACACGAGGAGAGGTCATTCCTGGCGGGCCTGGCTCGCCAGATGCGGGTGCTCTCTCATTAATGATGGTATTAAACAAGTGATTAACGTATATTAAGAAATATTAGTATTTTTTAAAAGATGATTAGGGTTTAACGAGGAAAATTAAGGGCTATTAAAATATACTTACACGAGATAAAAATATAATAACACTTGTTTTTAATATTTTGTCTCATGCATATATCCTCGTGCAGGCAACCAAACACTATCTCTTTCTAGCTTGGCTGGATTCATACAAACAACCAAACATGCCAGGCTTGCACGCGTTGAACCTGGCTCTGGCCGGCCTGGCTCTCCTAGTGCGAGCCAGGCTCGCCGGAGAGAGAACCAAATAGGCCCCTAGATCCCTTGCGAACGAAGGGCGAGCAAGTGGCTAGAGCCAATATCTCATTTATGATCTTAGTATAGATCTCCCTACTAAAAGCACTTGCTTCCCTCCATTTTGGGAATCTTGATCTATGTTTTCTCTTCCAAGAAAATTCAATCAAGGTACTATAAAGAAAACAATAGGAATTGTCTACCATACGGGCGGTGAACCATGGTGATACGTTTTTCTGGAGGCCGGGTTTTGTTCTTTTGTTTTTTTGGTTCCTTTATTCAATGTTTTGGTTTTCACTATTTATTCCTTGCTTCTAATGGTACTGCTGCAACCCAAGTTGCATTAGTGCTAACATATCATTTTCAACTGAAATCAAGTAGGAGAGGAGAAGAGGAGGATAGTAAGCACACTTAATTTCAATATTTAGTTCCATTCTTAATGTAGTTGTTTTGTTACATTCTTAAAACACTTGGTTAATTTATTAGGATAACATTTTATTTGGGATATTCGGAGAAGAATTGTTGATGTAGTGCACTATTTTAAGCTCTATTTCTCTGCTGTTGGCACTTCAATATTTTGTAATTTAGTTTATAATGGTTTTGCAGAATATCAAGGACAACCTTATACTGTTAGTAACTACTTATGTACTGTTCTTATGTACCTGTTGACGTATTACCCATGTAATGTAGTCACTGCTTTTGTAGTGTTAGAAATGTTCTAGGCTGCAGCTCCTTGAGGCAGATATCTTGTAGGATAAGTCGTACCTAAAGTTTCTAAAGAATTTGATTATTGAAATGGATGAAACATGCCTGATGTATATATAGGACCATGGTAGAGATTTCTCTTTTTTTGATTTTGTAAATCATCATCAGAGACTCTCAAAATGCGTCTATGCCGAGACCCTCATCAGAGACTTGTTTTGGCTATAAGAGTCTTTGATGACTCACATTAGAGACTTGTTTTGGCTACAAGAGTCTTAAGGGTTATATATCAGAGACTTGTTTTGGCTATACGAGTCTCTGATGACCAGTGAAAGGATCAAGATGCCCAAGAGGGGGGTGAATTGGGCTTTTCTAAAAATTAATTGTAAGAATTAAATCCTACAAGCCAAAGTTCACCCCTAGTGCCTACTTGTGTTCCTTGTGATTCTATCGGTAAAAAGTTTTGCACCCTAAGTTCCAATCCTAGTCTAGCATGACAATTCTAGGAAAGTAAACCAAGCAATGAAAGTAATACGAGAAAGAAAATGCTTGAAGTAAGGGTAAGGAACACATCGATGTTTTCTCGAGGTATCGGAGAGTCGCCACTCCCCACTAGTCCTCGTTGGAGCACCCGCGCAAGGGTGTAGCTCCCCCTTGATCCACGCAAGGATCAAGTGCTCTCTATGGGCTGATTTTTCAACACTTCGTCGCAGTGAATCACCCAAAACTGCTCACAAGATGAGTTGGGTCATCCACAAGCTCCGTCGGATGATCACCAAACTCCCAATCACCACCAAGCCGTCTAGGTGATGGCGATCACCAAGAGTAACAAGCTAGAACTCTCACTTGACCACAACGAGCCTAATGAGAAGATGGATGCACACTTGCTACTCCCTAGTCACTAATGAGGGATTCTCAAGTTTTGATTCTCAGATCACTACCCTCACTAGAGCTCTTGCACTCCCTTACACTTGAAAGGTGTTTCTCAGCTGAACAAATGGGCAAGAGACCTCTAAAAGAGGTGGAGGGGATGTATTTATACACCCCACAATCAAATCCAACCGTTACCTGCCAACTCAGCAAAATACGCGCTGACCGGACACGCCGGTCGACGTGACCAGACGCGCCGGTCGATCGTAACGGTCGAAAAACTGAACAACACTGCTGAGTGACCGGACGCACCGATCAGGGATGACCGGACGTGTTCGGTCGTGCAAGGTACTTACTGTACTTTGACCTGACGCTGGACCGCATCCGATCAGTGATGACCGGACGCGTCAGGTCAGCAAAGTACCTTACTGGAATGTGACCGGACGCGTCCGATCACTTCCCATAACCTCTGTGACACGTGTCAGCATGATCACCGCGTCCGGTCCTCATAAGAACCGCGTCCGGTCAACCGTGCTGAAACGCAGTAACTGTTTAGTACTGACCGGACGCGTCCGGTCAAGACAGAGACCGCGTCTGGTCAAGGGAAAAACGGCTCTAACGACTCCGAAACGCGACGCAACTTGAACCAAGTTGCTTTCAACTGAACTTTGAGCTTTTTCTGAGCTACCTAGTGCTAAGTTTGACAAGTGTGCACCACACCTAAATAAAAGACTCACCTAGGTTTAGCTACTCGCTCATGCCCCCCTTTATAGTATGGCCAAAGGAAAAAGCGAAGATCCTAACGACTATTCCGAATGTAACTCAACACCTTGACATCCGGAACTAACCGTCCTTAATCTTGTCGTTGAACCTTTGAAAACCGAAATGATTTCCATCAAGGGGCATGAATACTATAGTGCCCAAAGCAGTTATCAACCCCATGACTTAACTTACCAAAGTTTCTGCAAAACACACGTTAGTCATGGTAATAATGTATTGTCATCAATTGCCGAAACCAACTCTTGGGGCCTAGATGCTTTCAATCTCCCCCTTTTTGGTGATTGATGACAACACTTAGATTCAGAAGATATAAGAGTTGAGGTCTTCGAACATGCTTGGTTCACATAAGCAACAAGCAATAAGCACAAGGGGTTAGAAATTGCTTATATGCTCCAAGCCAACAGGGTGTACTCATAAGATAAAACATGAAGCGTTAGTACACATAAAACATAGCTCATATGAAATCGGAGTAAGGCACGGAAGCACAACCTTATGAGCTAGAACCAATTAAGTGACATGATATAAAATAGTGACAAGATAGACCACATAAGACTCAAGTATCTCATTAAGCACACATGTCACAAAATGCAAGTGCAGGAAAGTAAACATGATGCATGAATATAGCAAAATGTAGCACACAAAGAAAAACAAAAACCCTCTATCAAAACTCCCCCTGAATCTACTCTCTCTCCCCCTCTGGCATCAAACGCCAAAAACAAAACTAAGGATTCGACGGGGGAACAGAAGCAGTCGTGTCGGGTGCCGAGGAGCGTGGAGTGATCACGAACTGTGAAGTATCCTCCTCAGACTCTGAGCTGTCAGGTTGACCCTCTGTAGAAGCACGTGGCTGTGAAGCAGTCTAGGTCTGAAGAGCAGGGGCAGGAACTGATGAAGACGTAGCAACAAGCGGAGCAGTCTCTGTCACCTGAGCCTGAAGAGTGCCAACTGTGGGAGGATCTGTCGAGGCAACGGACAACGGCACAGTCTCAGTAGTCCCAGTCCCTGTCACTGGAGGAGCCACTGTCTCAGAAGCTGACAACCCTGAAGAAGTCACAACAATGGTGTGCGAGGGCGTCGGCTGACCAGTCAACTCGCTGTAGGAGGCACTCAAGTCAGTGAAAGGAGTGCCTGTCAGAAGGTGAGGTCTAGGCTGATCTGGTGGAGTGAACCCCGTCTGAATAGGAGTGTAGCTCGGAGACTGAAAGGTCTGGGGAACCTGCTGTTGGGGAGAGGTGAACTGAAAGCTCGGCTGTCCTTGACTGTGAGGTCCACTGGACTGTAGTGCTGGAGTCAGAACATACGGTGGAGGAGGAACCCCAACTGTGACTAGGTGTCACAGGAGCTCAAGATACTGCTGCTGGTTGGCGCTGTCTCTGCATCTCGAACTGCTGCCTCTGCAGCTCAAGCTGCTGCCTCTGGAACTCGTCCTGACGAGCCTGAATCTGAGCAAATATAGCTGTTGTGTCCTGAGCCTGTCGCTGCATCTGAAGCTCCTACCTCTTCTAGGCCTGGGTCAGCCTCTCAAGAATAGCCACCATGGCTGGGTCTGAGCGGGAGGCTGAGCCTGAACCACCGGCCTCATGGTCGTGAGACCGAGGAGAGCGGTACCGGGGGATAGGCTGGTAGTCCTCATCTGTGCTGTCGGTGGCGTCATCCTCAACTGGATCATCAGGCTGAGCATCAAGATCTGCAAGCTCGGCCTCAGCAAGACCCTGAACGATCTCGTCCTGCTCAGCTGCTGTCTCTAGGACCTCTGGCCTCTCACGCTGTCTTGGCCTGGGTGCCTGCTCTCGGGTAACAGAAGCCCACAACTAACGAATGTCGTACTCTGAAAAAGCAGTAGTGGTATCTGATATCGCAGCTCGAATCTCTGCAGGCATGTCACACACAGATCTGATGATGAAGCATATCTAGTGTGCATATGGTAGCTGACGGTGACCCTTGAATCCCTCTGCCAAGGTATCCTCCATCTCACATAGCATCAAATCCCAAATGTCGAATGATGTCTGTGAGATGAGGTGATGCACCACCCATAGCTGCATACGAGTCAATCCCTCTCTATATCCCAGCCTCGGAAGAAGTGTACGCCTCACAATAGCATCAAGTACCCTAGCAAGGGGTGTCAGGCTGGCAGGTGTACGTCTGGACCCCTCGCCAAACGGCTCACGGAAGCAGGGTCTGATCATGTCTGTAGGTGGCATTGTACCTCCGTGAGGGTGCCTAGGTGGAGCAGTCTGACCGAAGCACAGCTGGTGAATCTTCGTCTCTGAAGCAGGGAGTTTGAGAGTCTCCCGTACCCTAGTGCTATAGAGTCTGCGGTCACGGCCTCGGAATGCAAAGTGTATGAACTCATGTGCAGGGTCAATCCAAAGTGAAGAGTAGAACTCTCTGACCCAAGTCCCGCAGTATGCTCCAGTCCGTCCAACAAAATTTGACAAGCCAGGTAGAAAGGACAAGTGCGGACGGAGCTGCTCACCAACCACCTCAACTAAAGCCTCAAGTCGACAGACTCTCTAAGGTCTGAAAGCAATCCCGCTGTCAACATAAGCTCTGTAGAAATCCTCGTGCAGAGGTGTGTAGAAGCCCTCTGACGCTCGGGGGTCCCGCTGAGGTGGGAACCACCGACCAACCTCGACGAACCGAAGGGCCTGCGCCTGGCGTGCTGTAGCTCCCCTCAAGTCAAAGTGCTCGACTGGGGGTGACCTCGAGCCCTTGGAGGTGGACGACCTCCACGACGCTGGCCCTCTGGCCTAGGAGTCACCTGAGCTCGCGTACGTCCTGAGCGACGATGCGGTGGAGTCTGAACGGTCTGCTTCTCTGTCTCCTCTGGATCCTCTGTGGGCTGATCTGCAGGTACATCCTCTGTCTCCTCGGTGGCCTTAGTACCGAACTGTCGACCTTCAAGATGAAAGCGACGCTCGCCAATGTGAATCCCACTGCTCCTGCCACCCCTCTCTGCTAGCTCTGCTGCATCTGCAACTGCCTAAGCTATCTCTGCCTCTGTGAGTGTTCTCTTCCTCTTCTTGGCGGAGGTCTTCTTGCGCTTTCCATGGGCAACCTCTGTCAGTCTAGGAGGGCTCTCGTCCCCGTCACTAGGTGCACCACCAGCATTCTTGCAGCGAACAATACTGACCAACTACGGAGAAAACCCTGAAAGATGGTGAACTGACACTCATGAGGCTTGGCCTCAATCCGTATTCGCAGGCTTGGCCTGGGATTCAAAACTGACCAACTGCCACACAGAGCACCGACAGGACTCACTGTAAAGATAGAATAGATAGAGCTACTATAAGCAACATATATTATCTAATAGATAAGTGAGGTCCTAATGAAAGCAAGCATATGAGATAAGATCTGAATAGAACGTGAAAGCTACCTCCAATCGGTGAGAATCCGGTGAAAAGAAGAGGGATCTTGATGCGCGAGAATTCCCCGAAAACACCGGATGAGCGCTGATTTGCCGAGACAAGCGATAGAGAGTTAGAATTTCAACGGAAAATTACGGCAAACCCTAAGTAGAAGATCAAGGTAACGCGAAGGAACCTCACGGAGAAGACATCGCGTGGAGAAACCTCGACGAAGAGCAGCCGAAGCGAAGTTGCGCGAGGGCTAGGGTTAGGGCAACAGTGAAACCTCGCGAGGAGAACTTTGATGGAGGTGCGTGACTGAGGATGAGATGGCGGTGCACGGTAGTGGCTCGGCAGCGCAGCTGCAAGAAGGCACGACCGGTCAAGAGCGGCGGTGCGGAGCAACGGCACGGCGGTGGAGCGGGGGCAGCGAGCGGAGCTACAGCGCGGCGGTGGCTCGGTGGTGCGACGGCGGCGCGCGATGCAGAGCGGCGAGGAGCGACGGTGGTGGCCTGCGGAGGCGCGGCGCGGGCAAGGGGTGAGCACGGCGGCGCGCGGTGAGTTGGCGAGTAGAGCTAGGCTTGGCGGGTTCGGCGGCGTACGGCGGACGAAATGGAAAGAAAACGTAGATCGGGATGAACGGTTATATGAGGGCTCAGATCCGCTTTCGACGCACTGATCGGACAAGGTGGTCGCCTGACCGGACACGGTGGAGCAGCGTCCGGTCAGAGTCTAGTAAGCTCCTAGAATGACCGGACGCGTCCGGTTAGGGCTGATCAGACGCGGACAGAGTCCGGTCAGAGATCACCCGGGAAACTCAAGCGCATGACCGGACGCGGTGGTGGGGTCCGGGACTGGACGCAGTGGTCACAACGACGCGTCCGGTCCAGCGTTCGGTCACAGATCCAAGAGATTGTCTTTGAGATGACTGGACGCGCTGGTGGTCGCCGGGACCGGACGCAGTGGTGAAGCAGCACCGCGTCCGGTCCAGCGTACGGTTGCTGTTAAACGCCTTTCTTTAATCCGATCTTCGACGTGACTTCTCCCAATCAAGTTCCAATTCAAAGAGACTCAAATAAACACCAATTGGAACCTGATATGAGTGACCTCACTGAAACCCTCAAGATTTTCAAAATATTTTGCCTTAGGCTAGTATTGTTTTTAGGAAAATATGCAATAAACACCCGAGGAGCAACGTATGGCCATGCAATAGAGTTTATGAACCCTTGGGAGCGTCAAATGCTCTCTCTATTCATGGACGAACACATAGGTTGCTCAAAGCTAAACCGAAAAGAAACGACAAAGCAACAACCATGCAAATGCAATGCAAAGCGAGAAAGGAAAAACTAGGTTGCTTGTCAAGTTTGATCCACGGTTAGGCTTCTTCACTCCTCCAAAGGAGGGTTATCGTAACCGTGTTAGACAAGTCCTAGATGCATTGCGGAGAATTAAACATGACATATGATACAATGCAATGCAAGGGACAACACAAGCTCATTTTTTAAAGTTACTAGAATCAAGCACATTTAGTTCACTTCTCAACCTACAAAAGGTAGCCTCATCTAAAGGTTTAGTGAAGATATCCGCTAATTGATTTTCACTTCTTACACCTTCTAGTGATATATCATTTTTAGCAACATGATCTCTTAGAAAGTGATGGCGGATATCAATGTGCTTGGTGCGTGAGTGTTGTACCGGATTATTAGCAATTTTAACGGCACTTTCATTGTCACATAAAAGCGGCATCTTTTCAAGAATAACTCCATAGTCTAGGAGGGTTTGTTTCATGTATAAGATTTGTGCACAACAAGCCCCCGCGGCAATGTATTCCGCCTCGGCGGTGGACAAAGCCACACTATTTTGCTTCTTAGATGACCAAGATACTAAAGACCTCCCAAGCAAATGGCACCCTCCGGATGTGCTTTTTCTATTAATTTTGCAACCGGCATAATCCGAATCGCAATAGCCAACTAGTTGGAATCTAGCTCCTTTGGGATACCAAAGACCAATGCTTGGGGTGTGCTTAAGATATCTTAAAATTCTTTTTACGGCACTTAGGTGATGTTCTTTAGGGCACGCTTGAAAGCGAGCACACATGCACACACTAAACATGATATCAGGCCTAGATGCGGTAAGGTACAACAAGCTACCAATCATAGAACGGTAGAGAGTTTGATCAACCGGTTTACCTCCCTCATCTAGGTCGAGATGTCCATTTGATGGCATTGGGGTCTTGATTGGCTTACACTCTTCCATCTTGAATCTCTTGAGAAGATCCTTGGTATATTTTTCTTGAGAGATGAAAATCTCTTCTCTCATTTGCTTGACTTGAAAACCAAGGAAGAATGTTAGCTCACCAATCATAGACATCTCGAACTCCTTCAACATCAATTCACCAAATTCCTTGCAATAATATTCATTTGTTGATCCAAAGATGATATCATCCACATAGACTTGACAAATGAAGATCTCCCCATTAAGCTTCTTGGTGAATAGTGTGGTGTCGACCTTCCTAATAGTGAAGCCCTTCTCAATGAGGAAGTCCCGGAGGCGCTCATACCACGCTCTAGGGGCTTGCTTGAGCCCATATAGCGCCTTGGACAACCTATAAACATGATTAGGATATCTAGGGTCTTCAAACCCGGGAGGTTGATCAACATAGACTAGTTCATTTATGAAGCCATTTAAAAATGCACTTTTCACATCCATTTGATATAGTTTCATATCATGATGCGATGCATATGCAAGAAGGATACGAATGGCTTCAAGTCTTGCAATGGGTGCAAAGGTCTCTCCAAAATCAAGACCTTTAACTTGAGAGAACCCCTTTGCAACTAGTCTTGCCTTGTTCCTCACTACTATGCCTTGGTCATCTTGCTTGTTGCGGAACACCCATTTAGTTCCAATGACTCTTGCACCTTTTGGATGCTCTTCAAGTGTCCAAACTTGATTGTGGGTGAAGTTGTTCAATTCTTCATGCATAGCATTCACCCAATCCGGATCTTGAAGAGCTTCTTCTACATTTTTAGGTTCAAGACAAAAGACAAAAGAGTGATGTTCAACAAAAGAAGTAAGCTTTTGAGATCGAGTCATTACACCCTTTGTAGGACTCCCTATAATGAGATCTTGTGGATGAGCTTGAAGTAGAGGTGAGTTTCTTCTTTCAACCACTTGAGGAGAGGGATGGGGAGCATCAACATCTTGAGCTTGTGTCTCGGCTTGTTCATGAGAGACATGAGTGTCTTCATTTTCAACCCTCTCATTCTTATCACCATCTTGAGGCACATGTGATGAAGATGGTGGATTTACAATTTGTACATCGTCTTCATCATCTTTAGGCTTGATGTCTCCCACGGGCATGTTCTTCATTGCATCCCTCAATGGTTCATCACCTACATCATCACAATTCTCAATTGCTCCTTGGGAGCCGATAGATTCATCAAATTCCACATCATATGTTTCTTCAACCAAACCGGTGGCATGGTTAAATACTCTATATGCTTTGGACTTTGATGAGTAACCAACAAGAAAACCAATATCACAACGTCTTTGAAACTTTCCTAGGTGTTGACGCTTCTTGTAGATGTAGCATTTGCAACCAAACACCCAGAAGAATGAGACGTCCGGCTTCTTCCCATGTAGCAACTCATAGGGGGTCTTGCCAAGAAACTTTTGTAGGAAGAGGCAATTTGAAGCATAGCATGCAGTGTTGATTGCCTCGGCCCACAATTTTTTCGGTGTGTTGTACTCATCTAGCATTGTTCTTGCAAGGGTGATCAAAGTCTGGTTCATCCTCTCAACTACACCATTTTGTTGAGGAGTGTAGGTTGATGAAACTTCATGCTTGATTCCAATCTCATCACAATAAGCTTCAATGTTTGTGTTGTCAAACTCTTTGCTATTGTCACTTCTAATCTTATTTATCTTGACTTTAAATTCATTTTGAGCTCTCTTTGCAAACTTCTTGAAGCAATTTGCCACTTTGGATTTGTCATAAAGGAAGAAAGTTCAAGTGTATCTTGAGTAGTCATCCACAATCACAAGACAATAGAGATTTCCACCCAAGCTCTTGTAAGTTGTAGGACCAAACAAATCCATGTGTAGAAGTTCTAGCACTCTTGATGTTGACATGTAAGCTTTGGTTGGATGAGTATTTGCAACTTGTTTGCCAGCTTGACATGCACTACAAGGTTTGTCCTTCTCAAACTTTACATCCTTCAAGTCTCTCACTAATTCCTTCTTCAATAGCTTGTTGAGAGTGTTCATTCCAACATGAGCAAGCCTCCTATGCCAAAGCCACCTATGTGAAGTTTTGGTGAACAAGCATGTCATCAAGTTTGCATCTTCGGAGGTGAAGTCAACAAGATAGAGATTGTTGTATCTAAAGCCTTTGAATATCATTTGCTTGTCATCTATCTTTAAAACTACCACTTCATTTGGTGTGAACAAGCATTGGTAGCCAAGGTCACAAAGTTGCCCAACGGATAGCAAGTTGAAACTCAATGAAGCAACATAGAGCACATTTGAAAGAGAGTAATCATTTGATATTGCAATCTTGCCTATACCCTTGACTTTGCTCTTTGAATTATCTCCAAATGTGATCTTCTCTTGACATACCCCATTCTCTTCAAGTGAGGTGAACATACGAGGATCACCGGTCATATGTTGAGTGCAACCACTATCAATAACCCAATGAGAACCACCGGTCTTGTAGTTCACCTTTCGTTCACCCTTGGCCATAAGGCATATGTGAGTAGTGGATGATGATGGTGAAGATGGCGGTGAAGGTGGTGATGAAGATGTCGGTGAAGATGATGATGGCCCAATCACAAATGCGGCAACCTTCTCTTTCTCATCATCGCTCTCATCACCGGAGGACTCACATGATGATTCAATGTCGGTGAGCCAACCACCAACAATATAAGCTTTGCCTCCCTTCTTCTTGTGAAACTCTTTTCTCTTGCCATCCTTCTTCTTGTATGGCTTGTTCTTCTTCTTGTCATCTTCTTCATCACTTGAATCATTTTTCTTGCCCTTGTTCTTGTTCTTATACTTGTCTTTTGGAGGCCTAGGACATTGATGAGCTAGGTGACCAAGTTCATCACAATTGTAGCAATCCATCTCGGATATAGGCTTCCTTTTGCTACTTGTGAAGAACTTCTTCTTTCCATCGAACTTGATGCCACTTTTGTTGAGCTTCTTTAGCATCTTGGTGGTCTTTCTCACCATAAGTGCAAGTGATGCATCATCAATATCACTTTCACTTGAGCTTTCTTACACCATCATGGCTTGGCCCTTCTTCTTCTTCTTGTCATGGCTAGTTTTGAAGGCCAAGTCCTTCTTCTTGGAAGATGATGAGCCCTCTTCCGGAGTAATGTGCATGTACATCTTATGTGCATTGATCTTTCCCAATACTTGTGTCGGTGTTACGGTGGAGAGATCACTTTGGTGACAATGTGACCATACTTCTCAACGGGAAGAACGCTCAAGATCCTCCTTGCAACATCCGATTGACTCATTTGGGTGAGCCCAAGAGCATTGAGATCCTCTACAAGAACATTCAATCGAGTGTACATGTCATTAGCACTTTCTTTAGAAAGCATCTTAAAAGAATTAATTTTCTTTAAAGCAATATGATAGCGTTCCTCACGCTCACTCTTAGTTCCCTCATGGAGAGCACAAAGGTTTTCCCACAATTTATGAGCGTTTTTTGCATTACGCACACGATTGAAGATATCCTTGCCTAGGCCCCGGTAGAGTGTATTTTTGGCCTTTGCATTCCACTGGTCATACTTCTCCTCGTCACCACTTGGGTTGGCGGGATCCTTGATAGCGGGAAGCCCTTCGGTGGAGGCTCTAAGACACCCAACATCTATGGCTTCGAGGTATGCCTCCATGCGGATTTTCCAATATGGAAAATCATCTCCCTCAAAGATGGGAGGTGGTCCTTCCCCGTTAGACATCTTGCTCTAGACGGTGAAGCCTAATTTAGGAGCAACTCAGCTCCGATACCAATTGAAAGGATCACGATGCCTAAGAGGGGGGGGGGGTGAATTGGGCTTTTCTAAAAATTAATTGCAAGAATTAAATCCTACAAGCCAAAGTTCACCCCTAGTGCCTACTTGTGTTCCTTATGATTCTACCGGTAAAAAGTTTTGCACCCTAAGTTTCAATCCTAGTCTAGCATGGCAATTCTAGGAAAGTAAACCAAGCAATGAAAGTAATACGAGAAAGAAAATGCTTGAAAGTAAGGGTAAGGAACACGGCAATGTTTTCCTAAGGTATCGGAGAGTCGCCACTCCCCACTAGTCCTCGTTGGAGCACCCACACAAGGGTGTAGCTCCCCCTTGATCCGCGCAAGGATCAAGTGCTCTCTATGGGCTGATTTTTGACACTTCATCGCGGTGAATCACCCAAAACCGCTCACAAGATGAGTTGGATCATCCACAAGCTCCGCTGGATGATCACCAAACTCCCAATCACCACCAAGCCGTCTAGGTGATGGCGATCACCAAGAGTAACAAGCTAGAACTCTCACTTGACCACAACGAGCCTAATGAGAAGATGGATGCACACTTGCTACTCCCTAGTTACTATTGAGGGATTATCAAGATTTGATTCTCAAATCACTACCCTCACTAGAGCTCTTGCACTCCCTTGCACTTGAAAGGTGTTTCTCAGCTGAACAAATGGGCAAGAGACCTCTAAAAGAGGTGGAGAGGATGTATTTATACACCCCACAGTCAAATTCAACCGTTACCTACCAACTCAGCAAAATACGCGCTGACCGGACGCGCCGGTCGACGTGACCGGACGCGCCGGTCGATCGTAACGGTCGAAAAACTGAACAACACTGCTGAGTGACCGGTCGCGTCCGGTCGTGCAAGGTCCTTACTGTACTTTGACCTGACGCTCGACCGCGTCCGATCAGTGATGACCGGACGCGTCAGGTCAGCAAAGTACCTTACTGGAACGTGACCGGACGCGTCCGATCACTTCCCAGTCGCGTCCGATTAGATGTTTTACCCTCTGTGACACGTGTCAGCATGATCACCGCATCCGGTCCTCGCAAGAACCGCGTCCAGTCAACCGTGCTGAAACGCAGTAACTGTTTAGTACTGACCGGACACGTCCGGTCAAGACAGAGATCGCGTCCGGTCAAGGGAAAATGGCTCTAACGACTCCGAAATGCGACGCAACTTGAACCAAGTTGCTTTCAACTGAACTTTGAGCTTTTCCTGAGCTACCTAGTGCTAAGTTTGACAAGTGTGCACCACACCTAAATAAAAGACTCACCTAGGTCAAGCTACTCGCTCATGCCCCCCTTTATAGTACGGCCAAAGGAAAAAGCGAAGATCCTAACGACTATTCCGAATGTAACTCAACACCTTGACATCCAGAACTAACCATCCTTAATCTTATCGTTGAACCTTTGAAAACCGAAACGATTTCCATCAAGGGGCATGAACACCATAGAACCCAAAGTAGTTATCAACCCCATGACTTAACTTACCAAAGTTTCTGCAAAACACACGTTAGTCATGGTAATAATGTATTGTCATCAATTACCGAAACCAACTCTCGGGGCCTAGATGCTTTCAACCAGGTCATTATAGACGTGATATAGGTGACTCGACTTTTCAGAATCTCTGATGACTGTTTACCAGGTGACGTAGTGTTGATTTCCGATGGTAAGTAGGTAGCTTCAGATATGACTTTTGCACAGTTATAAATGTGCATTTACAAACATATATACTTGTGCCAATAGCGCTATTGTGGTGACTGCTGTGGACAGCAGCAAACGTTAGGTCCTCCTTTGCAGCCTGCCAAGTGCCAAGGCAACAACTCCACACAGTGACTATATGGACATGAATAAAACCAAGTTTTACACATGTCGGTAGGCGGGAGATGATAAATACCTCATACCTGTATGTGTTTCTGTTCCCCTGTGGACATGAATGAGACTAAATGAAGAATGAAATGGACATGAATGAGACTACGCCCGTGTTTAGATGCCGATTCGGCACCCCGGATTCGGCTCTGGCTGCTACAGTGTTCCTGCCGGAACACTGTAGCAGTTTTTGTTTTTTAGTGTAAAAATTGTCCAAAAAATGATTAATTAGACTCAAAATGTTCGTCTCGCAAAGTACAATAAAACTGTGCAATTAGTTTTTGATTTCATCTACATTTAGTACTCCATGCATTTGCCGACATTTTGATATGATGGGGAATCTCCTTTTTGCATAGTAGAATTTGGGGGGGAAATTAGGATCTAAACAAGGGCTACTTCTATCACCTCCCTTGTGTTTGCTAACTTGAATCCTCTCAATAAAAGGAACGTGCCACATGCCATGCTTGTATATTTATGTACTCCTAAAACGATCGAATCTCTCGGTGAAAGGAGCAATTCGGCCGGCCGGTTCACAGGCTATGGTTCGTGAAGAATGAATGAAACCACAGGGGAGGCCATAAATGTACTCCCCAACACATACACAGGTATCTGTCACCTCACCTCTTTTCTGTCCCCCCGCCTACTAGAGACGTGTGTAATCCATTGATTTCTTGTGAATAAAACCCAGTTCCAGTTGCATTGTCTCTAAATTTCCTGGTGTCCCTTCCTCCTCACACTGACGGTTCTTGCAACTCCACAATTTGTATTTTAAAAGAAACTCTACGTACATTTTGTTGTGGACTATATAGACATATGTCTGTTTTGCAATTGAAACAAACACTACTATAGAAATGATTTTAGAGAAGATTCTTCTTTTAGCCATGGTTGATAAAAAACATCCATAGAAGTGATTCTAGATACGACCAATCCTATAAAAGTCGATTTCAGAGGCAATCGGTGTTACCAATTACCCCTACCTCTATAATGTCCTACATTTTTAGGGTCAACCAGTGCTACACACTATCCATAGAAATACAATTTATAGGGGCGGGTGGTGTTACAAATCGTCCTTGAAATCAAACACATCTTCATAGGTGGTCAGAAACAATAAACATGGTTGAAATCAATTTTCAGCCACAATTGGTATTCTAGAGACGGATCAATCCTATAAAAGTTGATTTACAAAGACAGTGTTACCGACTACCCCTGCCTCTATAATGCCCTTCATTTTAGGGGCCACCGGTGTACCCACTGCCCTTAGAGATACAATTTATAGGGGTGGTTGGTGTTACAAACCGCCCCTTGGAATTAGAAGCAACTCTATAGGTGGTTGGAAACACTAAACATGGCTAGAATCAATTTTCAGCACAATTGGTAACATGATCCGCCTCTAAAAATAGGTTCTCCACAAAGAATTATAAATTTTCAAATGAAGTCGGATAAGAAAGAACTTTATATCAAATTTGTATTCATTTAAAATCATTTAGTAGCCCAAAATTAAGTATTTTGAAAACCATTTTTTCCAAACGACCTTGAACGGAGGTAGTCCTATATCAACTTATAGTGTTGAACAAGACCTAATATTTTTTAGTTGAAATTTTACAATTGAAATTGTTTGTGGGTGGAAATATTCAATACAAGATTCGAGATGTTAATATAAAAGGATAAAATTCTATACTTGTTAACAAGTGACTATGTGGTGTGGTGGTTGTGGAGGCCTGACCAAAAACCGATAGTGGTGCAAGGCGATGAAGCGGCCCAACTGGAGCTATTCTCTAGCAACACATGTGGCACAACCCAATGACATACTCCCGACATGGAACACAAGGATCTTGGTGACTATTAATGAAACTAGGTGAATTTCCCGCACGTTACCGCGAGATTTAAGAAAACTTTATCATTGATTAGTGTATTCTCAATGACATAGTAGTATACCTCCAGATTAGTGTACTCCTAATGGAATCTCTAAGAACGGTTCCTGCACCAAACCAGGCCATTTCATTGGCCCACGTCACGTGCTTCAACCTCAGTCGTTAGATCACAGACGAACGACCATCGAGTGTTTCTGCGTGGCCTGGACTCTGGCCTGTAGAGAGTCCGGTACCCAAGGCTTCGTGAAGTCTCTGGCATGTCCCGGCCAGAAGGGAGATCTTTTTTTACCCCGCCGTTCCCTCTTTTCTTCCCTTACTGCTGTCTCTTTCCCGTCCCTGCCACCGTCACAAACGCAGCGCAGAAGAAATCTCCAATGAAACAAGAGGTATGTCATCTTCTTCTCTAGTAGAATCGGAATCAGAATCTTGTGGTACCCATAACCAGATCCTCTTTCCACCACAAAAAGCTTAGCAAAAACGCTACACAGTCAATGGTCCCAAAAAAATCCTCCTTCAGATCCAGTCGTAGCACCCATCCGCACTTGCTACCGCCGCCTCCAAACCGCACGGGCCCAGCCAGCAGCGCCCATGGTCGCGCAGCACAAGCCACCTCCGCTCGAGCCCAGACTCCAACGCCGCCATATCGTCGTCGGCCATTCTTCCCCTGGCCGGAATCGACAGCGCCGGGCGCGTGCTCTGCTGTGCTCCTGCAGGGAAGAAGAAAGGGAAAACATGATAGGAGCAATGGGCGCACGTATGCGCTATGGCGCGTGGAGCTACAGCGCGGCGGCCGCGCGCATGGCCGGCGACGCGGATCCGCCAGGCTTCGCAGCGTACCCACGAGGAGGGGCGGTGGCGTGGGGAAAGCTGCAGCACGGCGCTCAGCCAGCTTTAGGCAATTTATTTTGCATTTATTCGCGTCCTGTACATTACAATAAATCAATAAATTTTGGTTAAAGCAACATGCGCAAACATATTTGGAAAAGTTAGAGAATTTTTCCTGAATCCAAGAAAATAATTTTATAATATTTGGATTTATTGCTATTTTCCTATAATTTTCACAAGTTTCTATATGAATTAGTACCAATGTGCAAGCTCTTATTAGCTTGTACTGTTCACCCTTTTTGTCGGAGCAATCATAGGCCTGTTTATTCGGCTTATAATCCATCTTTTTCAGCTTGTTTTTTCAGCTGGAACAGTATTTTTCTCTCACAATAAATCAGCCAACAGTGTTTTTCAGTCGACTTATCAGCGCAACCGAACGGCTCCATACTTGTTTGTGTATCTGAGCATTACCTCCTTGGCAACCAACAATGATCCACTGCTCGGAAGAGCAGCTCTCTCAACACAACATAATCTTTCATTTTCAATGCATACTCTCACTTGGGGATAATTTAGTCCAATAAATTTGATTACAGGTACACTCACACAAAAAAGGGTCCATCGACACTGCAAACAACCTACGCACTGGCCATACGCGGCAAGGCCGCGACCATTTCTAGTGTGGAGCATGATTAGTGTGTTGTAGTTGGAGGTACCTTTGCTTAGAGCAAGTACAATAATTGTCTTATAGTCAAGTAAATGCTGACGTGGCGGAGAGAAGAGAAGAGACAGCGAGGGCTCAGTTTGATTCTCATGCAAGCAATAAGCTAGGCACGGAAACATATGCAGCGGTGGATCTATACATTAGTTGAATGTGGAGAGGATTAAGAAAGAGAATATAGGACATGGGTAAAAATAACAATAAAAAAATTATTATAGATAAATAAGAGATCACTATTGTATAGTTTAACTCTTATACAACTTGATTAATAGCTAAACACTTGGCTTTATTATTGGGCTTGCTCTTACTGGGTTACCCATGATGGCCATAGATGGCCGTCCATATTTAGCCGTGTCTTAGCTTTCATGTTGAGTTGTCACTATCCTTATGCCCCACGGTACTCCCCATCCCCGACATGCTATGTAATTCTACCTTTGAATCTCGACAAACGCCTTTCCAGACTTAAGCTAGAATTGTAGTCTTTGTAGGCTGAAGAGAGCACATGTTATTTTAGGATTCAAAATTAATTCCACAATAATACTAATTTCAGTTTTCAAATTTAGCTACCTTTTTGGGCGAAGCACTAAGTGTGTCATTTTAGCTCTTGGTCCATACAGAAATAGTAGATTTAGCTACTTTTTCAGTTTTTAAATTGCAATTATTATATGCTAAGATATCTTTTGTACATACATATTTTTTTTTCTAAATACTAATTTCTCAAAAAAATCTTAAAATAATATATATTGTGGGACTGAGGAAGTATGATGTAGCAACTGCTCTGAGAGCGACAAATCTGCTAATAAACATGGAAGGACCCAAGGCCTTCTCAATGACCATCTCGTTTCGCCGGTTAAAAAAATAAAGGTTGCGCCTAGACTCTGGCACTTAGCAGCTATGTTCCCAGAAGGAATAGGAACAAAAAGTTTAAGATGATATTTTATAATATGGGAACGTAAATAAATGTTCTTGAGTTTGGAACGCGGATGTTCCCGAAAACCATGTTCCACGTTTTCGGCTGCTGAGGTCATCACTGGCCACTCTCTCACATGTGTACAAGCACACAACTTGGACTACTTTCTATTTTCTTTTTCCGACTAATTAACGTAGAGTGGTTGCCATGTCGCTGTCACACAACTCGGTTCTATTTTCTTTTTCGAACTAATTAATTAACGTGCGAACAGTGGTTGTCTTGTCGTTGTCAAAGTGTGTTCTGGAAAACGTGGTTCATAGGTGTAACCCATGCTCGTCGACCAATCTGCACATGTTATTCCTGCCAATGGCCGATTGAAGCTGTCATGGGTTTACTTTTGTAATGGTGAAAAGTTGTAGTGTTATATATCACTAGCATCATGCCCGTGCGTTGCAATAGGTATAAAATAATGCCTGACCACCTTAGCATGGGCCAGGCGGCGGCCAGTCAATGTCGACAAACACGCAACACTTGGTCCACTGTAGCCTGTTTCAATAAAAATTAAGGTTTCCACTTCAAACAAAATAGCTTTGAGTCTTAATGATGACTTTGTGAAAGTAGTAACATCTCTAATATAAATGGTTGTCTCACTTGTAGAGTGTTTAAATCAAAGTTATATTCTAATCTAACATATGGAACGAGATGCAATTGGACCTACAATACCAAACAAATATGAAAGAGTTAAATGCACCGTAGGTCCATTAACTTTTGGTGGTGTGTCATCCAGGTCCATCAACTTTCAAACTGTATTTTTGGGTCCATTAACTTTTTGTGGTGTGTCATCCAGGTCCATCAACTTTCAAACTGTATTTTTAGGTCCATTAACTTTTGGTGGTGTGTCATCCAGGTCCATCAACTTTCAAATTGCATGTTTGGATCCCTAAACTTTTTAACTAGTTCACCGTAGGTCCATACCATGCATGCACGTCGGCTTCCGATCTTCACGTGCACGTGATGGCGACGCTGTGCTTGCTCCCACCGACTTGCTGTCCAGCTTCCGTCCCGAACGTGTGCCTTCTCGCGTTTTTTTTTCCGAGCTAAATAACTAGACCCACGTTGCTCCTCTGCTGTGTCAGTGCAGGCAGCGAGCGTACCAGGCAGGAGCAGCGCGATGCATGGCTTTGCCGTGCAAGTGCAACACGGCAACATCGCCCGGGGATTAGGTCTGTCGTCATCTGTAGAGAGGAGCTCCGCGCCGATCGATTGAACTGGTTGTCGGCACGCGTTCCGATCGGCGAAGGCGATCGCGTGAGCTGCCGCGGGAACTCGCTGGGGTAGCGGCGTGCTTGCCTGCCAACGCAGCCGCCTCCCCGCCCCCGCCATGCCGCGCGCGGAAGGCACGTACGCATGGGGTTGCTGCATCTGGCGGGCGGCGCGCGGGCTCCACGGCTCCTCCGGTGCCATCCCGTTCCGGTCCCCTCCTCGTCGTGCGTCCGACAGATGCCCCGCCCAACGGGGCTTCCTGGTGCAATTGGTTGGTTGAATTCGTGCAGTGGCAGCAACGACGGTGCGCCGTACCGGTTCAGCGGTTACTCGTGGCCTGGCCGGCCGCGGCCATCGATGCGTGTCGTGGCGTCGCAGGAGTCGGTAAATGGCGCGGCTCATCTCCGTGCGTGCTTGCGTGCCGGGGCATCTTTCGTGTCATGATGGTGGCCGACAGCGGGTAGTCGCCGCCGACAGTGGCGTAGCTAGGATTCGTAGCTATGGTGGTCCATTACTAAAATTTTGTTTGACCCGTATAGGCGGCGTACAAGTATATAAATTATGTGAAACACAACTAAGATAAAAAGGACATATATGTAAACCTTGTAAAATAGAGGACTATAGCTTTTTGTAATGTAAAATTTAACTATATTATGTACCCCTAATAGTTGAAGAGTAGTATGTCACTATTTCTTTGATGCATAATTCTGAAAAAGGGAAACAATATCACCACTCCTCTTCATGATTCAACAAATATGCAAGAGAATTATATAACATTTCAATTCATCAAACCAATAGTCCAATGCTACAAAAAAATGCAATGGAAATAATATAATTCAGCATTGCACAAAAAAAAAATCCTCCAACAATCCAAAACACTAGAAGTCTAGAACCTAAATCAGTTTTAGATGCCCTGTTCATTTTTTATGTTCGCTCCTATTTTGCTTAGTCCATAGGAGAGAAAGTGGAAAAAATAAAAAGAAAAAAGAAGGAGAAACGTGAGTACGTGACTAAAAGAGGATAGGCAGCACCGCAGCAGGCTAATTGGCTTTGGCTTTGTCTACGCGAATATGCGAGCAGGCACACGTTCGGGACGGAAGCTGGACAGCAAGTCGGTGGGAGCAAGCACAGCGTCGCCATCACGTGCACGTGAAGATCGGAAGCCGACGTGCATGCATGGTATGGACCTACGGTGAACTAGTTAAAAAGTTTAGGGATCCAAACATGCAATTTGAAAGTTGATGGACCTGGATGACACACCACCAAAAGTTAATAGACCTAAAAATACAGTTTGAAAGTTGATGGACCTGGATGACACACCACAAAAAGTTAATGGACCCAAAAATACAGTTTAAAAGTTGATGGACCTGGATGACACACCACCAAAAGTTAATGGACCTACGGTGCATTTAACTCAATATGAAACAAGGTATGTCCAGTTGTAAAGACTTGCTAATTTCAATTACAACCTTTTTTCGCAAGTCAAAGACATTCTCTCAATCTCACCTACAACCTTTATGGTAAATCAAAGTGATATTGATGACAACAAATAGTGTCAATCTTTTTATGTCTGGCATGCTATTTGTCATGAAGTACCTTAATTATGGCAAAGGAATATACATAGGGGTTTCCATAGCAATGGAGTCTAGGTGTAGAGTTTTGGCACGAAATTCCTTTCGTCTTATGTAGCAGGTTCTCTTTGCCTCCTTCCGTTCGACCGTCGCATTATACAACCTTTCGCGTTCCTGCCTAGCTTTCCTCTTCTTGGGTGGCATATTTTTGTATCACTGTCGGGCCGGTGTCCGCTGTAAGTGCTTTTTTTTCTCTACGCATACATGCGATGTCTGCTGGAGGGATTTGATCCAAGGTTTAGAGCATAGACACTAACTAAAACATTTTTAGTCGAATTTCATTGTAGTATATTCACGAATTAATATTTATGTTGACCAAAGTAAGAAAAAACAAAAATACACACCTTTTGTTTACTATAAACATAGAAAATTACAAGTCATAAGTAATAATTGTCAACTTGTCATCATATTTTATTGATGAGTTGCCACCATCATATTAAAAATACGCTAAAAATTATATTTTATGTTACCAAATATCACACCGTAGATATATAGTTACAAAGCTGTGTGTTAATGAAATACTGAATGCCCATTAAGTTACGGCTGCCTATGATGGGTAGTGAAAACTGAAAATATGACTGAGAGGCCAAAATTCACCTTTGGTAAAGAGAACTATCATAAATGCTGAATGACAAGAGTATACAGGAAGATTAGTGCTTAATTTAATTTTCACAATGTCAAGTAAATCCAGTTAAGTGAAGTTCTACATCCATCTCAATCCAGTTGGCAATCTCAGTCATGCTACATGGAAGTTCAGAAAGTGAAGGCAAAAGAATAGTTGCCGAATTGTTTTCTGGTGTGCATACTTGGACAAACAAGATTAGAACTAAGATAAGCAAGTTGTAGATTTTTTTACAATGCACATTTCCCTGAAGGATATACTATACTCGACCAAGGCATATGAAGTATTTCTGCAGGGTTGTTACATTTAAATACTCTTCACCATTTATATATTTGCAGTATATAATACTACTAATTGAGAAGTTTGTTGTTACCATGGTATACTACTCGTTCGTAGGTATTCAATATATGGAACCGTGCATATATCCTTGTTCATGATCTACTGTGCTGAAGAAGATTGTCAAATTGCACTTGTGCTGCAGAACGAGTAATCAGTAATCACCATACCACACATGTGATCCTACGTACTAGTTTCTGAGGATGGCATGGAGGCTGACGATGATCTCCTGCTATTGCAGTAAGAAGGCGCCATGCTTGAGGTCTGGCTGGGGGTAGTTGATCCACTGCAGGCAGCAGCCCTTAGTTTGCCTCTTAATTTTTTCAAACTGAAGCCTTCTCTGCTCTGGATGGGGAAAAAAAAGGAGGATGCAGTCACATGAAATTTGACATTGTAAGGCACACCTGACAAAGCAGCGTGGCAGGATGCAGTCACAAAATTGCACGATTGAACAAAATTGCATGTTCCGATAGCACCTCATTCAGAATTTTAGATAGCATGTTTGTAAGGCAGGTTCCGATAGCACCTCATTCAGAATTTCAGATAGCCTTTTCAGCATTAGAGCAGGAACATGCTTGAACAAAATTGCATGTTCTCAAATATGCAGCAATCATCTTATGGTAGTGTTTCTCATGGATATCTGTTTAACATCAAATTATTTGCTGAGTAGGCTTTGGGAAAAAAACAGACATGAAAAAAATAGCATAAGGCCGCTAGGGGATAGGCATGGCCGCATGGGCATGCAGGCATCATCCGGTCCTGGCCGCTGGCTGCTGAAGGTGCCTGCCGACCCCTGCTGCTGGTTGCTGAAGGCGGACACCGGCCCCTGGCCCCTGGCAGTTGATCGGCAGGCTACCACTCGTGGCCACCGGACCCTGGCGGATGGCTCACGATATATAGGGCAGCGAAGATGAAATACAAAGATCAAGAGTTGAAGACGAATAGGACGGTAAAGAAAAACCAGATGGACGAAGAAGTGATCATTATCAAGGTCGGGAGATGAGAAAAGACAGTCGAGGTGATTCAAACCTTGATGTCGATTTGCTTGGTGTCCAATAGCCGTGGACTCGGCATGGACAGGGGCGACGTCGACACGAAAGTGGACACAAGGGGCGGAACGTGAGGCCGTGGCTCGTGGGGGCAGGAGCAACATCGGCATGGTCGTGGATGGGAGGTAGAAATATTCATGGATGTGGGGACGTACATAGCTGGCAACAAGATTTGATCGGTGGTTTCCTTCTAGGATTTGTGCTTCTCTACGAATCCCTGAGTGCCAGGGTGCGGCTGATCGGGCAAGAACTCCATGATCTGCACAGGGCGCTGCACACGATCGGGCAGGGCAACGTCCCGCAAGTGGACGATAACTTGCAACGGAGCGCCGGGGGATCACGATCGCGCTGAGTGCGGGAGAGCCGCGGCCTTCCTTTTTACCGACCGCTGACCGCGAGCAGTCAGGCGTGCGGTTGCTGGGAGCGAGCGAAGCCCTGGGTGGACAATCGCATCGGGGGTGCACATACGAAGCCGGGCAGAGCAAAGGCGAGCGACGCACGTCGTCTGCCCGGTAGAGTCTAGCATCCGTATTTTTTAGCTGTGGAGATTATTGTTTCCACGTTAGGATTTTAAGCTTGAATAGAATTGGCACTTGAACCAACCGGTTTAAAGAAACTGAATTGTCTTTTTCCTCTTCATATCACCTAATCGAAAAGAGGATTTGACTAATTGACGTATATATCAATCTAGATTCTAAAGGTCAGATTGAATAAACTATAAACAAGTACTATTCAAAAAGACTAAAAAGGATGCAGAGGCGGATCCAGGATCAAAATCCACCTAGGGCAAACTTTATATACTATTAATATGTTTGACAGAGCAGTTATACATAATAATGCGACGAAATAATAACAATGCCACAATCACATAACCAAACATGTTCCAATCATACTAAAAATGGCTTTTCCCATTCGTTATGGAACGTAAACATAACTATTAAATTATATTAAAAAATATTGGATGATTCTAAATGAACATATATACTAATTGAAGATTGAACACTCTAGGAATGGACGTGTAACCTACAAGAGAATCAGATTGCCGATAAGATGGATCAATTTCACTTACCTTTCTTTTTTTTATTCTTACTATTTACTACAGAAGAATTAGCATCGTCATCCATCGATCTGCGTCATTCTCAGGCCAGCGACCTAGCCGCCCATGATCTTGGGAACTGAATCGACAGGGGAAAATGGTTCAGCTTCGTTTCCAATAAGAAGGAACGCTGCTAAAGCCTTAAAAGGCCACAAATGTCCATCTTTTATCTAGGCTCTCTTCGAGCGGATTCAATACACAGCCCACTAGGCCCAAACGTGGAGCCAACTCTCATTACGCAGAGCCATCCAATCGTCTTCTACCTCCGCCGTCGCTTGCGTGCGAAGAAAAGAAGAAGCCGAGCGCAGGGAAGAAGTAGTCCGGCTGGGGGAGAGGGGGTCTCGCCGGAGATGGTCCGCCAAATCTTGCCAGCTCCGGGAGGTGAGGATGGAGTGCTCGGCCAAAAGGACCTAGGGCGGCTGCCTGGCTCGCCCTAGTGGTGGCTCTGCCTATGAAAGGATGTATGGTAAATAATGAAAGGCAAAAAGAAAAAAGGTAGCATGCTTGGTCTAGGCGTCTGGCCATTTGGGCACGGCTGCATGGGCGCACGATGTTGGCGAGTGGCGACGACGACGTCGTGACGAATCGCCGGCTCGCTGTCTCGGCCTCTGCTTGACCGCGCCCGCCAGGTGAATCTCCTATCTCCTACAACTAAAAAGAATAAAATGTAAGACTTCTTTTTCGTGCGACAATCTTTCGGGTCGTCCGTCCGCTCCTCTTGCGATACAACGTGCTTCGTAATAGGAGGTGGAAGGGTGAGAATGAAAATAAAGAATAAGAAAGGATTCCAGATGCAAATGTAAAAGAGAGAAACAACATATAAACGTGGAGGTGGAAGGGTGCGAAAGAAAATAAAGAATAAGAAAGGATTCCTGATGTAAAAGAAACATTGACCACAACCCTAGGTTCCATGCGTTCCCGCGACGTAAAAGGAAGGAGGAAACCTCGAAAGGAAGGAGGAAAGAAAGAAAGTCTAATGGTGCGACCTAATTCTCGCCATCGATCTCGTGACCGCAACTCCCCATCCGGAGTCCCCGTCGTGACCACAAGACCGGGCGTCCACCATGCCAGACCTTGCCGCCTCCATCGTCGACGTGCAAGCCGTCTCTTCCCCCAAGCCGCGCGCCAAACGGACCACCGCCGTTGTGTCTTTGTCGTGGCCGTCTCTTCCCCCAAGCCGCGCGCCAAACGGACCGCCGCCGTTGTGTCTTTGTCGTTCCTCCGCTCCTGCTGCATCTGTCCTGCGAGGAGCACCCCCAGGTGTGCCAATACATCCTCTTCCTTTTCCGTCTCCGATTGCAGTTTGATCAAAATTGAAGGTGTACCAAAAAAATCAATCGGTGATTACCAAACCTAAGTAGGCGAGCTGCGCCTGCTGTGCACGCCGTTGCCGACGCGCAGACCATCGCCCAATGGACGTCGCCTGCATCATTGCATACTTCTAGGTATTTTTCCTTCCCGCTTACTCTTCATGATCCGACAACTTGACAATAACCGAGTCAGAACAGAAAAAAACTAGAACAGGTATAAATAAAAAAAAGTCTGATTTCGAAATTGTCCAGAGTTTTTTATGTTGTTTTCATTGCCGTGTCTATTTTTCTTTGCTAAAGGGGCTAGAAGGAAGAGAGAAGCTGTGGCTGGCTTTGTTCACTCGGCTTCAAAAGACAAAGATGAGAGCGGTGATTCAGTAAGTTGACTACTTTGTTCGCACTTTCTAAAGTTGGTCCGATCTGCGCGGACAACATCGGCCTCCTCCACGATCTCCGATGCGCGATCTCATGTCAGGTTCGTCAGTGTTAGTGCCTCTCGCTGTCAGGTGCGTGCGTGCTTTTCCTGGGCGCGGAGGTCCTGGACCTGGGCATAGGGATGAAAACGGACGGAATTTTTCCCATACCGTCCCGTTCCCGTTTTCTATATTTTTTCGTCCGTTTTCGTATTTGCGAGATCCCGTTTTCGTATTTGCGGAAGTAGAAAATAGTGTTTTCCGTCCGTTTCCGAGTAATCCCGTTTTAATATGGAATAGACCCGTATTTATTCCGTTTTTATCCCGTTTTCAATCTATGCTCAACATGTTCAACAATTACATGTCCTTATGTTATGTTAATATAGCTACGAATCACCAAATATGCATGTTATGTTCACGTACATAGCATGTAAATGAATATTAAACTTTAAATATATTATTACATGACTTTATATATGTATACTTTGAGAATATTATATTATGTGATTTTAATTTAATTTTCCGGCTCTCCATCCGTATTTGTTCGTTTCCGTATGTCCGCATATTCCGATTCCGTTTTCAAACCCGCATTTTCCGAACCCGATCCCGTTTCGCCAAAAAATATAGAAACGGAAGTAGAAATAGGGTTTTTCCGTCCGTTTCCGTCCGTTTTCATCGCTACCTGGGCAGTCCACAGCCGGCCAGCAGCCAGAGCCCCGGCCGGCCAGCAGCCAGCCCAGCCCGACCAGCAGCCAGAGCCCCGGCCGGCCAAAACCCTAATACCCGGGCCAGGCAGCCAAGAGTTGTATTACTTGGAGAAAACAAACACTATGGTCCGGCAATTGCAATATCTTGCATGGCTCATTTTCAGTAGTTATCTGGCACTGTTGTTTTCAGTAGTTATTTTCAGTTAGTTATATCTGGTAGTGTCAACAATGATCTGCGTGCTTTACCTAGCTGCTGCTTGTGCCTCAGCGATAGTGTCAAGTTTCACTGAACCCTGCGGCAGTTCAAGCCTGAGAGAGACATACTCCTCCTTAACAATGATCTTTTTGTACTTTGGATTCAGTTTCAGATACCTGCAAATGAGTCCAAACAGAGCACTGAAATCCTGTTCCTGACATGAATGACTGCTGGCCATGTTTTGCATTTTGAAAATTCTTACATAAACCTATAAAACCATTTGCATTTTAGGGGTTCTCGCAGCAATTCTCGCTGCAGCAATTGTTCATTCAGTAGTTGTTTGTGTAGGGTGCATGGCATGTCCCAGAAACAATGCTTAGTTAGCTCAAAGTGTTTGATAGTGTGCTAGGTGTTTTTATAGTTCGAATTAATTGCTCCATAACAATTGTGATGATAAAGAAAAACAGTGATGATGATATTTGTTATCGGCAACTTCTAGGCACCTCTCTATTGCTTTTATTTGAATCCATGCTTGGTGATTAGTGGTTTGGTTAGGCTTCCAGCTAGAGCTATTTTCAGTAGCTATCTTACTTGTTTAGTATACTTCTCAATTAGCTCTCGGTTTAATAATTCTCATACTAATCCAGCCCGGCCAGCAGCCAGAGCCACAGCGAGCTACCTGCCGATTCATGAAAGAACATGTTTTCCAAGATAAAAATTTGGAGTCTACTGATGAACTTAAATTTTTGCTCCTGAATTCTCCCCCTGTGCAACTGGAAGCTCCTACCTAATCGCTACTTTTATTACTTGTTTCCTATATATTATTCTAATCGCTACCATGTTTACAGTTTCTTTTGCCATGGCTACGTATTCGAAAATATATGCTTTATGTTTTCGATCAGCGGGAAAAGATGCTTATCATGATTAACCCTACACCTATTGAAGAGTGGTGTAAAGACACACCAGCGCTGATGTATGCCAGATTTACTCTTGGATTTAGCTACAACTACACCGCCGCAGTGAATATACATATTCCTGGATGGAAAGAGGATGTCTTCAAATGAAAATTCAAACGGGAAGAAAACATTGCAGATGACATAGATGGATAACTAACTCAGAGTCACCGTCGCTTGCAATAATAATATCTATGATATAACTATTTCTATATATTGCTGATCGTGAATCTTGCCACAGACATTTAAGTGGATATCTTATCCTATAGTATATGTCTGCATGGAATAGACGGTTGTCCACACATATTTGTACGGTGAGTATAACACTTTGTTTTAAGTTTTCGTGGAAGATTTTTCAAGAGACGCAGTATTAGCCATGCGACAGGCACTAATATTGACATATATACTTGAACCTGTGTACATGATGGTATGGAGATGCGGCAGAACTTATTCGTAGATTTATTGACACATGAAAGAAATGAATATCGGAGATTTCTTCTTGCCGATATTAAACATTATCTTAGCCGCATCACTGAAAGATCTATAAAGTAGATTTTGTGTGCTTGCGACGCCATACACTCCATGACTGTGTTAAATTCATAAATTTTGCCTTTTGGATTAAATATCACTTTAACATTGGTATTTTTTTTACAGTGTTGTTATCTTATAGTACAATCCATATATTTTTACTATAAAATATTAGCTATCCCGTAGCAACACACGGACACGCAACCTGGAGATAAAACTAAAGCGAAGCAGATGGAGGCTGAACAGACGAGACGACGCGCGATGCGGAGATACGGACGAAATATGAAGAGTCGCGAACTCACGATAGGCCTGGCAGCCGGCTACCATTTACTAAGCCTAACTGGGCTGCAAGCATTTGTTGGGCTCTAATTGAAGGGGCCAACCTTTAAATAAACTAATAGTAATGCTAATTTTAAAGTAGTTAACGAAGGATTACGCGGTTGTTGGCTATATAAGGTGACCAGCGACCCGAAGGCACCTCATCAGGAGCAACGACCTTAGCCAACAATTGTCTAAGGATCCTTCTCTCGACGCAGCCATGTTTAGAGCTGCTGGAGGCAGCAGCAATTTGAAGGCGACTGGATGTAGGTACATCCATGGTCGCAACGTGCTAGCTAGAGCCCACGCCGTAAAGGTAATGCAAACAGGCTTACTTCGCTTCTACTCCCTCCATTCCAAATTATAAGTCGTTCCAAGAATCTTGGAGAGTCAAAGTATCTCAAGTTTAACTAAATTTATAAGATAAGATAATAATATTTATAATAATAACTAAGTATCATTAGATTCTTTATTAATTATATTTTCATAGTATACCTATTTGATGTTATAATTTTTATAATTTTCTCTATAATTTTAGTCATACTTTAGACGCTTTGACTCTCTGAGATTCTTGAAATAACTTATAATTTTGAATGGAGGGAGTACTTGCCATCTAAGGCTACCTCTCTCTCTATGAAGTACTATATATATATATATATATATATATATATATATATATATATATGCAAGATGTACATACATACGTATAGTAGTGGAACAAGAGAAACTAAAAGGGTTGCGAAACTGAATTGTTCATCATCTTTTTACTCTTTACTTATATATTTGTTCTAAGGAGTGGATGGATCCATCTCATCCTGCCTCCTGTTTCCTCACGCACTAAATCTATGAAAATTCATGGCAACAAACTCATGGACATAGTTTAGCACTACACCAGAAAACATAATTATTGCCTGGCCAGAACACCCATCACCGGCAGTGATGGGTTGACTTTATCACTGCCGGTTCTAGAAATATGTGTGTACATGATTCAAACCTGAGACTTCAATGTTCACGCTCTCTCGAGTGCTCCATACCAATTGAGCTACCCGACACTTGCTGCAAAAGTCATTAAGAACAACTAATTGAGAGATACTAGATTAATCTGGAGGTGTATTCTAAATGACATAGTAGTATGCGTCTAACATAAAAAAGGTATGCATATAATGAAATCTGAATAATTAATAGTTTATCACAACCAAACAGAAGCATCCAACCAAACCATGATCATAACAAAATTAAATAGGCAACAGCGTATGATATCATCGATTGACCTTATTGACTTAAAAGAGAGAAGCAGAAAAATTATCATGTCTACCGGCACTAGATTTGTCGCTGGAGATCGATCACCGAGCTGAGAGGGGAGGCGATCCTTTGGCTCCTTGCTGCTGTAGTGCTGCATAAATAACAGGGTGCATAAATAACCGGAGAGAGGGGAAAGACATGGCTGTTGGTGCTTCAGACGATTCAATAGGATTGAGTGGAATCAAATATGACTGTTCGGTTCTATGCAGAGTTGCAGACTCTATAAACGACCAGCACGGTTAGGACATATGGATCGATAGATGTGTTTGGAAGCTCATGATAGGATGGTGAAAATAAAAGAGATGACGTGGATCGATGTGGTTGCAGGGAATTGTCGGTGTTTGACCACCGATAGCCTGGCACGGGGGTACCCGTGACAGTTGTTCGGGCTTCGGTGCGTGCTAGAACTCGACGGTGAACGTAGAGAGAGTCGATTTATACTGGTTCGAGCCCTCGATCGTGATCGAGTAATAACCTTACGTCCAGTCAACGTTAGCCTTTGCGTTGGATTGAATGTGTTATGTTGTCTCTTCTACAAGGGTGCCTACAACCTCTCTTTATATCGGTAGAGATGGATGTAGTGCGTCTAGACCGTGAGATCTATTCCTATTATCTGAGGTAAGGTGCCGATCTAGGGAGCTCTACCCTCATTTATATAGTCTAGGAGGCGGGAGTCCTAGTCGGTTACATTGCAGAGGTCCTAGCAGAATTACGTGTGGGCAATCCTAGTTGGAATAGTTCTTCTTCTCTCTTCTCCGCGGGGTATCCTATGGGTCCCGCATCGACGAGCCCCCGAGCATTTCATAGTTTAGATTCAGAAGCATTCTTCTATTCTTCTTGGTCTTGTTGAGTTGTTGCAAATCTGTTATGGGTTCTTCTAAAGGAAAACCTTGAGATGGTCTCTTTTTGGTTGATTCGTCTTGACTGATATGCATTTTTTTCTAGAAAAAAGTGCACTCAGTGAGTGTAGCCTCCGAGCCTCTTGCTTATTGGGACAAGAAGCCAGAGGATCCTCTTAGTCCTCTTAGTCTTCTTGGTTGCTCTGAGTTCTCTCTCTCAAGTGAGTGCAACTTTTGCGAAAATTGCACTCACTGAGTGTAGCCCCCGAGCCTCTTGCTATTTGGGACAAAAAGCCGGAGGGTCTCTTGTAGAAAAAATTTGAAAGTCTTCTTTGAGGGTATGTACCCTGCAACCCCCGAGCCTTCTCCGGATTCTTTTCTTCAGAAAAGAACTCAGATGAAGGGTCTTGATGTGTTGTCGTGGGGTTGTTGTAGTCTTGAATGCTTGTATTCTTGGTCCTTTGTCCTTGAATCCGAGCCCTCGGGCGTAGCGCCAGAGTCAAAACAAATAAGTCGAGGCAATTGGCGAGCCCCCAAGCTTAGCGGCGTAGTGTCGAGTTGTTTGTATGCCGGTCCGAGTTGTTTCTGAACATGCATGATTCTTGACGCACTTCATCCGGGTTGTTCTTGATCAATCCGAGTTGTTTTTGAACTTGTCTAGTTCTTGACGCTCTTCGTCTGGGTTGTTTTGATCAACCGGGTTGTTTCTGAATTTGTCTAAATCTTGACGTCTTTCATCTCATCTGGATTATTTTTTGATTAATCTGGGTTGTTTCTAAACTTTCTTGACGTGTTGGCTGAGTAAGGTAGCTCTCAGGAGCATGCCCTACCCAACGGCATGGTCCAGATGATGCCCCTGCATGTTAAGCATAAAAATATATTGTAATTGACATTCCAGAAATCAAGTCGGGAGCATGTCCCATATTTGAATAATCAATCGGGGGCGGACCCCGGCATTATGAAATGTATTAAACTTTTTCACGTCTTGCTCTTCCTAGGCCATGTAATCTCCCCAGGAGGTGTCCTGTTACGTTTAAACACCTGGTCCCTGTTATCGCTGCTCATTTATCTCGAGGCTTATGCACAGAGGAGCCGAGGCTTCACGGATTAAGGCATGCACTACCCGAGTGTTTTAGCGGCCATTAAGAGAAGACTAGAGCAGTTAGGCTGCGCGAAAGAAAGAGAATGCGTCGTGTCTTGCTCTTGCTAGGTCATGTTACGTTTAAACACTGGTCCCTGTTATCGCTGCTCATTTATCTCGAGGCTTACGCACATAAGAGCTGAGGCTTTACGGATTAAGGCATGCACTACCCGAGTGCTTTAGCGACCGTTAAGAGAAGACTAGAGCGCATGTTTGGGTGTCATCCCGGCTACAAGCTCGGAGCTATGGAGTAGCCGGGGATAGTGCGACCTCAGAGGTACACAGGTAGTATCCGGAATGTACAAAAATTTAAAAATTAAAGCGTGACTTAGCTTGATTTGTCGCCAAGTGGTGTTGTCAGCGAGTTGTAGTAGCCGGCGTTGATGAAGTAAACTAGTCCACCGACTAGTTTGTCGGGTACCCAGATCGTGTCACTGAGTACCCGGAAGCCGTCGTCGAGTACTCGGAAGTCATTGTCGAGTACCTGGTCGAGTCCACCGCCAAGTATTTGGAAGCCGTCGTCGAGTACTCGGAAGTTGTCGTAGTCATTGTAATCGCAAAGTTGTTTGTCATGGCCGTTAGACACGCACGTCTTAAGTACAACCTTGGGTCTGTACGTTCATGTGCATGTGTATATGCACAAACGCCTTGGCCTTGCTTGCTTCTTCGACTGGTCTTGTACGTGTATGCATATGTATAAATCAATGCATAAACGCATTGGCCTCGCTTGTCTTTTCGGCTGCAGTCTGTTCGACCACGCCGCCGTGTCCGAGTTGAACTCAGTTGTTCAGGTGGAGTCTGCAGGGGCTGGCCGTTGACCGTGGTATGCATGACCTCGTACATGTATATACACATATATGCTTTGGTCTTTGCTTGCTTCCTCAACTTGGAGTCGGAGTCAGAGTTGGACTCGGCATGTGAGTAGTCGAACTCGGTCGGACGGGGAAGGAGTTACATCGGTTTAGCCGGACCCGATTGGGAGTCGGATGACCACTTCGGATGAGAAGCGGGCCCGAGCCGGCTAGTGGTTGGTCCTCCAACAAGTCGGCAAGTCGGCGAGTCGTGGCAGCCACGCACAGCGCACGACCCTGTCTGCTTGTCTTTTTTTTTTAGATCTTGCAAGCTCCTTTGATTATTGTATGGATGACTGAAATCTTTGGTTGGTGGGATGCTGCTCCGTGCCGAATGCCATGATCGTTGTGGATGATCCAGTGTCCATTGCGAGGTGTATATTCATTCCACGAACGATGCTGATGATGACAGTGTGCGAACGCGGCGAGTTGTCGACGAGGGCCGACCGGAGCCGCCGTGAGTTGTCGACGAGAACCGACGAAAGCCACGGCGAATCTTGATCTTGAGGTCCACTGAGCTCTCGAATGCAATTGCGCCGAATGCCCCTACCTGGCGCCCTAGATCGGCACCTCACCTCAGATAATAGGAATAGGCCTCACGGTCTAGACGCACTGCAACCATCTCTACCGATATAAAGAGAGGCTGTAGGCACCCTTGTAGAAGAGACAACATAACACAATCAATCCAACGCAAAGGCTAACGCCGATTGGACGTAAGATTATTACTCGATCACGACTGAGGGTCCGAACCAGTATAAATCGACTGTCTCTGCGTTTACCGTCGAGTTCTAACACGCGTCGAAGCCCGAACAACTGTCCTGGGTACCCCCATGGCAAGCTATTGGTGGTCAAACACCGACAATTCCCTGCAACCACATGTCCAGGAGGCAGGAGTCCTAGTCGGTTACATTGCAGAGGTCCTAGTAGGATTACGTGTGGGCAATCCTAGTTGGACTAGTTTTTCTTCTCTCTTCTCCGCGGGGTACCCTATGGGTCCTGCATCGACAGGAATTAGAAGTTAATGACTTGGGTTCCATCCATATTGTTTATATATGATACGATATAGATATATAGTGTGGCACATAATGTGTGTGCTAGGTTACCCCTTGATGGCCAATGGATAGTTCCGCATTTACCTACCATGCCATTGCTTTCATGTCCGAATTGTCACTCACTCGGAACGTATGCTGGAGCATCCACGTACTACTAGTGACAAAAAATGGAACGGTCAGTGTTTTTCTCTCATAACAAATCAGTCAACTGTATATTTTAGCCTGCCTTCTCAGCGAAACGAACAGGGAGAAATGTGGAGCATGATTGGTATGTAAGTGTGTTGTAGTTGGAGGTACCTTTGCTTAGAGCAAGTACAAATGTACAATAATTCGTTTATAGCCAAGCAAATGTTGACGTAGAGAAAAGAAGAAAAGAGAGAGAGGAGAAAACTTGGCTCTCACGCAAGCAACAAACTGGATACACAAACATATACAGTGGTGGACTCATACATTAGTTGAATGTAGGGAGAACTATGGGTGCATTCGGTAGGGTTCAGATTCTCATGGAAATGTTTCAGATTCAGATTCTCTCAAAAAATGTTTCGTATCATGAATCTGAATCACTTTGTGAAATCGTTTGGTTGGTAGATTAGATCCTAATTAAAAATTTGTTTCTTCATTAAAATCATATAAACATATAAATAAAAATATTCTTCAAAAAAATTAAATTTTTTTTATGGACGACAAACAACATAAATACAACAAATTTTAACTTATTTCACTTAAAAATAATTATAAAAAAAATAAAATACAATTGTTAGAAGGGAAGGGAGGTGAATGAAACGGTACTAGAATCATTGCGAAATCAACATGCAGCCGATTCTAGTTTCTAGGCAAGAAAGAGAAACTTTTCCACCTTTTCACCGTTTGGCATGGATTCTCGGGTTTCAGACAAGAATATGAAACATTTCCCTATCCAAACAGCCCCTATGAAAGAGAATGTAGGGGCATGAATAAAAATAACAAATAAAAGTTTATTATAGACAAATAAGAGACCAATATTGTATAGCTGAACTCTACAACTTGGCTAATAACCAGACACTTGGCTTTATTATTGGGCTTGCTTTTACTGGGTTTACCCATGATGACCAATATTGTAAATGGCCATCCACATTTTCGAGGTGTTAGGATCTAGGGACTAAAGTCTAGTGCCTGTCACATCAGATGTTTAGATGCTAATTAGAATGACTAAACATGATATAGTTATAAAACTAATTGCACAGATAGATATTGATTTGCAAGACAAATCTATTAAGCCTAATTAATCCATCACTAGCACATGTTTATTGTAGGACCATATTATCAAATCATGAACTAATTAGGTTTAATAGATTTATCTCGCAAATTAGTCTCTATCTGTACAATTAGTCTTCTAATTAGTCTATGTTTAATACTATAAATTAGTGTCAAACCTCTGATGTGATATGACTAAAAATTAGTTCCTATAACCATCAGTACTTTGAGTTGTCACTATGTTTAGAGCTTATTTGATTAGAGATGTTAAAGTTTAACAAACACTGTAGCACATTCGTCTTATTTGATAAAAAGTTTTTAATTTTAAACTAATTAGGTTTAATAGATTTGTCTCATAAATTATTCCTAATCTATATCGATATACATATAATTAATCTACATTTAGTATTGCATGCATTTGCCGCAACATGGCCTTACGCCCCACGGTACTCCCGGGCCGTCCCCTGTTCGGCTGCTAGTTTTCACAGTAGCTGCAGTTGTCGGTGCATGTGCATGTCAGAAAACACTGTAGCAGCCATGAAAATGTGCAGCCACCTGGACAGGTAGCCCAACATGCTACGTACTTCTGCCTTTGAATCTGGATAAACCCTTTTCTAGATTTACATGTTATTTTATAATTCAAAATTAATTTCACAATAATACTAATTTCAGTTTTCGAATTTAGCTACTTTTTCAGGTGAAGCAGTGTGTCATTTTAGCTCTATGGTCCATACAGAAATAGTAGATTTAGCTAATTTTTCAGTTTTTTAATTGCAATTATTATAGCCAAGATTTGTTTACAAGCACACAACTTGGCATACGTCTGGCCCCTTCAGTGGCCACACTCTCACATGCATGTTTACAAGCACACAACTTGGACTACTTTCTATTTTCTTTTTCGGACTAAGTAACGTACGAACAGTGGTTTGTATTGTCTCGCTGTCACACAACCTGGACTACTCCATCCTGCCCCTAAATAACTGTTATTTTGGATTTTCATATCATAAGTTTAACTAGATTTATAGAAAATACGTGAAATATTTATATCTCTAAATAAATTTATTATAAAAATAGGTTTAATAATCTATCTAATAATATTAATTATGTACCATAAATATTAATATTTTGTTATATAAAATTAGTCAAAGTTATTTTTTCAGAAAGCAAGAACGACAATTATTTAGGGATGAATGGAGTACTTTCTATTTTATTTTTTGGACTAATTAACGTACGAACAGTGGTTGTCTTGTCGCTGTCAAAGTGTGTAATGGAAACGTGGTTCCTAGGTGTAACCCATGCTCGTCGACCAATCTGCACATGTTATTCCTGCCAATGGCCGATCGAATAAGCACAGGATACCCACATTTGTCTGTTCTCTCACGACGCGGTCTATATAAGGTGACCAGCGACGAGCCACGTCGAAGGCACCTCAGAAGCAACGACCTTAATTAGCCAACAGTTGTCTAAGGATCCTTCTTCTCTTGACGCAGCCATGTTTAGAGCTGCTGGAGGAGCCTGCAGCAACTTGAAGGCAACTGGATGTAGGTACATCCATGGTCGCAACGTTCCAGCTAGAGCCCACGCCGTAAAGGTAATGCAAATGGGCTTACTTGGCTTCTACTCCCTTTGTCCACAAAACAATGCAATTATGGCAATCATGTCGATCAATATAGCTCAAGTTTGACTAAGTTTATAGTAAATAGTATTAACATTTATTATGTCTCCAAATAAATTTATTATGAAAATATATTTTATAACTAATCTAACGATACTTATTTTGTATCATGATTGTTAGTACTTTTTTATATAAATTTGGTCACAATTCAAATAATTTGACTTCTCAAAAAATGAGAATTGCATTCTTTCGCAGACAGAGGGAGTACTTGCTCTCTAAAACTACCTCTCTCTGTATGTGCAGTACTATATATCTATGTTATTATGCGGATTCACGTACGTATGTACAGTAGTGGAACAAGTGAAGCTAAAAGGGCTGCGAAATTGAATTGCCCATCTTCGTCTTCTTACCCCTTACTTTTATGTTTGTTTTAAGGAATACATGGATCCATCTCATCCTGCCTACTGTTTCCTCACACAGTAAATCTATATAAATTCATGGCAACAAACTCATGGACATATAGTTTATGCACTACACCAGAAAACATAGTTATTGCCAGGCCGGAACACCCATCACTGACGGAATCATGTCCGGCAATAGATAATCGGTAGGATGGGTGACTTTATCACTACCGATTATAGACCCGGCAGTGATATCTAATAAAAAGATAGAAAATATATGTTTATAGGATTTAAACCTGAGACTTCAATGTTCACGTTCTCTTGAACGTTCATACCAATTGCCCTCAAAACACCCATCGCTGGCGATTTGTGGCCACGAACCAGTAGTTAAAAGAATATGAAAGCTCTATGTTTGGTGTTGGTAATTAGTGACAATGCCTAAGTGTTAATCACATGCTTGAGATTGTGTGTAGCAAAGGGTGATTAGCACATAGCATGGTAAAGCATGATGATCAAGTGTGGATAATGAAATACTTACCACGATGATGATGATGGAAGTACATGCAATCCTATGTTGATCAAGGCAAAGGTATATGCTAGGGTTCATGTTTTGGTAACCAAGACACCTAGTGGGTGTGGTTACATTGTAGGATAGATAGCCGTACTATAAATAGGGGAATGACGCGGCTATTGAACTCCTAAGTGCCTCTAGGTGTGCATTTCATAATCATATGCATTTGAATAGAACTAATAACGTCTCAAAAAATGATTGTGAAAATGCTAACACACTCGCACATGATGATGATCACTTGGTGGTGTTAGCACATCTACGATGGCGATGGAGTTTGAGCGGTAGAGAGGGTTTGGGGTCCTCTCTCCCTCCCGCCGAGCTTGCGAGGCGGGATTCAGGCGTTTTCGATGAGTTGAAATGTCTAATTTCCTTTACACCAATGTCGAGATTTGGAGGCAATGTCACGTGGTGTTTCGCGAGCTAAAACATATGCTAAAGTGTTACACATACTTAGTCTAGCTCATAAGTGAAAGGGCGTAACAAGCGGATCGAGCAAACGTTGCAAAACCGTCGAAATAGGAGCAACAGACGCCGGCTCTCGGGGAGCAACAAACGCGACCCTAGCGTCTGTTGGCTCACCCTGGCTGCGGCGCGCGCGCGCGCGAGCCGTCAGACGCGGTGGTGGCCGAGCAACAGACGCTGGGCTGGCCACTGTTGCCGTGTCTGTCGCATGGGCGATCGCGGCGCTCGCGCGGCGCGGCTGCGTCAGACGCCAGCACGCGTCTGTCGGGCGCACAAGGGACGTGTCCGTCGCTGTCTTGAGCAAACATGCTTGAGGAAGTTGGGCGCGTCGCGGTTCTACGCGACAGACGCGTCCATCGGCCAGGCACCGGACGCGTCTGACGCTCCAGCGCGATAACATGGCCACTGGACCGCGTTTGATGGTGGCGATGCGGTGTCTGTCGGTCGCGACAGACGCGTCTGATGCAGTGGGCGCGAACACGATGAATTCAAACGGTCGAACACGTGGCGGCCGTAGGAGCGACGGACGCTACTGTACAGCGTCTGTCGGTTCGGCGACAGACGCTTCTGTGCAGCGTCTGTCGCCCCCGAAAATTGCCCAATAAGGTTTCTAACGGCTCTTTTGAGTGAGCCACCTCTATAAATACTTGTTAGCCGGCTCAAGGCTCACACTCTTGCACTCTTTGACATACTTGTGAGCACTTTGAGCTAAGCAACTCCCCTCCCACTCATCTCTCTTACTTTGCATATTCGAAGTGAGATTGAGTGATCCAAGTGCATTTGCATTGTGAGATTGCATCTAGTTGGCACTTAGTGGTTGATTTGCTGTGGGATTCTTGTTTCTCTTGATGGTTGCCGCCATCTAGACGGCTTGGAGCAGCTTGGAGGCGTTGGCAAGAGTTGGTGATTGTTCTTGGCCACCTCCGGTGATTCTGAGGGGTTTGTGCCTACCTCGGTGAAGCGCCAAATGCAACGTTAGTAAATTGCTCGTGTCATTGTAACCTCTTGCCATTTGGTAGGTTCTTGTGACACCTTTTGAGAGGCTCGGTGTGTGACCGATTAGCCACCGAACCACGTGGTGAAGAGGGACACAACGGGGACTAGCATGCCGGCAAGCACGTGAACCTCGGGATAAATCTTGTGTGATCACTTTCATATTGTGATTGATTGATCTCGGTGTTCGGTTATCTTGGTATTTATTGTTGATCACATTGGTTGGCTCAATACTTCGCCCCTCGGTGAAACCCTCTTAACTCAACTCCGCATTACCTTCTTAGTTACCTTTGCTAGCTAGATAGTTTTGCTAGAGTAGCTCTTTTGTGTAGCTTGCTTATTTTAGTTGTAGTTTCCTTCTCAGTTTGACTTGTGTGGTTGAGTGCATATATATTAGAATTGTGAATTGGATAGGTGGCTTGCAAACACCCCGTAGGCTAAGCAAAACTCACATCTCGCTATTTGTTATATTGATAAACTTGTTTAGCACACTTTGTAGGAAATTTTAATAGGCTATTCACCCTCCCTCTAGTCATCAAGACCTCTCTGAATAGCGTTAGCTGTATAGTCACATGTGTCATGTAACCCACATGGTAGGTGCACGTGCTCGAGGGAACGTGAACATTGAGGTCTCGAGTTGCCGGTTGTGCTATCACTATAGGTTGAAGCCACGAACCGGCATCGACAATGATGGTCTTTTCTTTGGTAGTGCTCGATCACTACCGTTGTGCTATCACTACCGGTTCAAGCCATAAATTGGTAATGATTGTACGACAATGATTGGCTGTTCTGGCGTAGTTATGATGGTTTTTTTTAACCAAACAACCCGTAAAAAAGAAGATCGACGTAAGTTGCAAATTGTTTATTGGATCGACGCCGTGTTAAATACAAACACCAAGTTGTCGCGGCTTCACTACACCGTAACTGCCAATTACTAATGGTTTAAAACCGAATTTCACCATCAGATTTTGATCTAGCAGTGGGCAATCCACAGTGACACCCATGGTGTTTCACTACCGATTACTCAGCCGGCACTGATGCCCATGACGTTTCACTACCTAGTAGGGGGCCATTAGGTCAGTCTCAGTGGAGGTTTTATGGCTCAGTTTTCAATGCACTCATATTTTAGAAACAGTGCAGAAGAGTTTTATCTCCATGAAACTATCTCTGCTCCCATGAAACTTTCATCATCTCTCTCTTCATCAATATACTGCCATGTTAGCATATTTAATGCCCATGAAACTCTATGAAACTTCCATTGAGATTGGCCTTAGTGTCACACACAGAAATAACTAAAACAAAGACAAAATTTCTTTTTGATATGATGATTGAGCTAAAATGTTAAGAAAATTGCACAATACACATGATGAGATGAAAATAAATACCTATAGTGCATTTACATCTTTCATGTCCTCATCAACCCCTGCATGTGGATAAGATGGAAATGTAAATGAAAAAGTGATAACATATAAAGATTAATTATTGAGCATATATTTCTAATTTAAATGTAACATACCATTATAAAAAAGTACTACTACTAGATTGTTCAGGTAACTTCTTTAAGCGGGACTTCAATTCTTGAAAATGTTGTAAGATATCATCATCTGGTATGCTTGCAAATGTATTTCATTCAATATAACAAATCATCCGATCATTCAACCATTCATCCTCCGTCTTATTTCCCAAGGCAGTCTTAATAAATTTCATAGCTGTGGAGGCCCTTTCTACTGAGGCAATTGCAACCACCAATAAAATCAAGACCATCTCAATGAAGCAATAAAGTAATAAAAATGTTGTGTGCCTACCGTTTTCAACCATTTTCATAGCAAGAACACTAAGATTATTATAATTAGTGAAAGAAGGATCAACTCTCACATGAGCAATATGAAAATATATGATACCAAGTCTTGATTCTCTTCATTGTGAACAATCTATAATTTTTAGATTAATGATTCTACTATCAATTAGACAACCAAATTGAATATGATTCTTGATAGTCTATATTGTACAAGACTACAATCTCATCTACTAATAAACTAATCACTAATGGATTGGAGTCTTAGTCTCTTATAAAGAAATACTAGAAAGGCAGAAACCTCTGTTGTCTGCTCCCAGCGTTGAGCGAGCATCTCCCACCGGCTCTAGGAAGCAGCCGAGACCTGACGAACTCCGGTCTTGGGGGGTGGCAGACGGGCTGAGGTCCGAGGTGGCGGGCAGGTAGTGTCCGAGCGCGTGCAAACGATGGAGCTCATCAAGTCCACCTGGTGCCCTGGTCATTGGCGCGGACGCGTGGTGGCAGGTGGCGACGGGACTCAACATGCCGCACCATTTTGGCTATCAGGAATCTACACGGTGGCGCTGGTGTCGGGAGTCCGCATGGTGGCACCTAGGTGGCGGAATCAGGAACATCTCACGGAATCAAGAGGGGAGCGTGTGACGGGTTGACATTCTCCTCTGCCTTACCTAGTCATTGTTACTGGGCCTAATGTTTATGGGACAATACTACATGGGGTAGTAAATGTTATTGGACCATGACTAGGGCTATGGCCCTAGAGGCCTTGGTCCACCCCTAGGTCCACCGCACACGCTGGTGCCAGTGGTGGACCGGCGCCCACGACGTGGCCACCGTTCGCCGCCGCGCTGGGCCACTGCCCCCGCCCACGCTGGTCTGCCACACGGTCCTGGGTGAGACAAGGAGAGTTGGGGAGGGGAGGAGAGTGGAGGAGAGGACAGAGGAGATCTAGGGAGATGCAGAGAGAGGATTAAAATGTTCAAAGAAGAGGGAGAGATAGGATATGGACACGAATGTGAAGTAATTAAATGTATTGAAAAGAAATTCATGAACGGAATCCAGTTATCATTGTTGGTTGGTAATATAACCTGGCAGTGATGGATATCACTGTCGAATTATGTTACCAACCGACAGTAATAATTATCTATCACCAGTTGATTTTAAAGTGCGGCAGTGATTGGTCTGTTACTTATGAAGAGGCAGTGATACACCTATTCGCTCTATTCGCTTGGCTGAAAAGTCATTGCTGAAAGTACCGTTCGCTGATTTATTGTGAGAGAAAAACACTGTTCATTGGCTGAAAAAGTACGGCTTATAATCCAAGCGAACATGGCGATTACTGTCGGTTTAAATTGTCTGACAGCTGGCATAATGCTTGTTCACTATCTATATCTATCTCTTATAAAGTTATTAATCCCCACTATAGGTCTATTTCAACATGCAAGGCATCCACATCATCACCCACTAATTATTAGCATCATCTCTCAATAATAACCATGTCATCCCACTAACTTCCAATCTCTTAATGCAAGCTATCCAAATCATTTTCACTTAATTTCATTTTAAATTCTTTGCAATCTCCGTAACAAAGTATCTTCTATCTTCTAGTTTCAAAATTAAATGGCAGATCCTACCGGTGTAGGTTTGGAAAAAGTTGCTGCCACTAGTTGATCTACTCTCTCCGTCCCAAAATATGTGTCGCTTTTGCTTTCCGAGAAACAACTTTGACAAAATATATATTAAAAAATATTAATATTTATGATACATAATTGGTATTATTGGAAAGATATTTGAATCTAGTTTTTTAATAAATTTATTTGGAGATGTAAATGTTGCACGTATTTTCTACAAATTAAGTCAAACTTGTGGTATGAAAACCGAAAACGACAAATAAATTGGAACAGAGGGAGTAAGTGTGAAGTAATCATGTGAAGAAATTACACCTAACAAGTGACTCTCATTTTACGTAGGTGCGATCCTCACTTGTTAGCTGGACAAAGAAGCCACTGATGAAGGAAATGTCAAATGCTGTGAAATCGATCTCTACAGGTCTCCTACAACTGTTTGTCGACTCAGCATACAGATTTTCGGAGCAGACTGTTATGAATGAGGTAATAAATATATATATAAGAATATCAATTTTGAAATAATATCGATATTGTTTACATTTAAATACATCTTCCATTTTTGTCACTGCATTCTTTTGTAACGCTATGGAAAGTAACCTTGAGGTTCCAACACTTTTTAAATACATATATATTTATTTCCTTCAATCACAGATATAATAAGTCCATATAGGATAGTTTGGAGCCAATTCGTTCTAACCTCGTCGATGAACATAAAAAAATAAAATATGTATGATATGCATAAGCGGTACCTAAACTTTGTCCCACGATGCCATCTTAGATTTCCAAACTTCTAAAATGCAAGGCCCCTGGACATTCTAGTTGTACTATGTGAGGTCCAATAACTTGCGTTAAAGTTAGTATGACATGTTGACTAGCATGGACCTTGCATGTGGGACTCACATATCGGTACTGCCAGTGTTCAGACGTCTGGACAGACAGGGGGCGTTAGGACGCGCTTGCAGTCCGCTTCTAGCGCCATTTCACGCACCCCGCGAGGCCCGCTCCACCTAGAGGCCTCGTTTGAGAGCTGCCTCAAGCCGCCGCTAACCACTGCTGCAGGGACGTGGTCTACTCGCCGTCGCTAACCACTGTGGAGGCAAGAAACACCGCCAGAAATCTGATCCACACCGACCAGATGGAAGATCCGCTACAATTGCCTGATCTACTTGTAACACACCAGAACGATACAACCAACTAGCATGTTACAAAAAACATATGATTGTTTGAAGTGTCCATCATGTGTACATGCTACTCCCATCCCACCAAGCATCTTCGAAGTTCAAGTACCTGAGATGGGGGAAACAAGCGTATAAGGTTTATGGAAAACCTCAGCAAGCAAACTGCCTTAACAGAGTTATTTAAATCACAATTAGATTAAGTATCAAATTTAGATAGCATAATAATAGATACCTCAATTGCTTTATAGAAATATAAATATACTTCAAAAATACAAATACAAAAGATGCAATGTGATGCATGAGTTCACTTCTACCCACATGTCCCAATGAGAGGGAGTGAGGGCTGCAATTACATTGCTCATCAACGTGCGTTGTTGATGAAACACTTGAAACATGCTTCTAAAACACTTGCAAAAAAATCTGAAAATGCTTGAAAACCATAGCAAACATATGTAATATCCAGATAAAACACTTGTAATATATGTGTGAAACGTATGCAACGTCCAGACAAAACACACTTGTAACAATACGTCCGAAAACACAAATGAAACATTGAGAACATACCTTTGCAACATACGTGTACAACCATTGCAACATATGAAACATCCTGATCTACTTTGCAACATCTATCTAAAACACTTGCAATATACCTATGAAACATTTGAAATACTTGAAACATATGCTTGCAACATGCGTTTTCAGCACATTGTAATATCTCCTTGCTGTTTGGGAGAATAGAGGCTCGTCGGTGTGTGGAGTTCGTCGGATGTAGCAGCCCGGCGACGCTTGTAGGCAGCGTCTCAGTGACGCTTGTAGGCTACGGCGGTTGCGCGACGTAGCAAGGAGGCAGTGGCCATGCACCACGCCTGGCAGGGCCGGCAGCTGAGCATTGCGACTCGCAGGCGGCCGCGCACCGAGACTGGGTGAGGGAAGCCGCGCGCCGCATCTGGTAGGGCTGGCAGTCGAGCATCTCGTGCGGGAGCGAAGCAGAGCAAGGCGTGCGGGAGTGATTTTTTTTAAACAGACGAGCAGGTAATGGAAAGGGTCGTTGGGCAGACGATGTGTACGGGAGTAAGCGGAGCGAGGCGTTCAAACGATGGACGTCTTAATTGTATCGATGTCGTCGCTCACATATTAGTGCCATCTTTCCTTGATCTCTCTTATCTACTCATCACTCACTTTCTCATCCCTTCCCCATTGACTACTGCCATCGCGTATGGAGGCATATGCAGAGAGCACTTGGATATGGTTACGCCATCATGCATCATGCTAGCCATGGCATGCGACAGTAGGGGCATGTCAACGACATGGGGGTAGCCGGGTGGCAGAGAAGATTTAGGCCTGTTTGTTCTACTTTCTAAAATTTAGTCCCTGTCTTATAGGATGTTTGACACAAATTTGCAGTATTAAACATAGGCCCCGTTTGGTATAGATCCGGGTGGCTCCGGCTCCTCCGACGACTGCATTGTATATCACTGTAGTGGCACTATTTATCGCACTGTTCATTAGATCTGTTTTTCTCTCTCCTATTCTCCTCTCTCACTGACGCGGTTACAGCAGCTGATCTCTCTTATCTACTCATCACTCACTTTCTCATCCCCTTCCCCATTGACTACTGCCATCGCGTATGGAGGCATATGCAGAGAGCACTTGGATATGGTTACGCCATCATGCATCATGCTAGCCATGACATGCGACAGTAGGGGCATGTCAACGACATGGGGGTAGCCGGGTGGCAGAGAAGATTTAGGCCTGTTTGTTCTACTTTCTAAAATTTAGTCCCTGTCTGTTTGGACACAAATTTGCAGTATTAAACATAGGCCCCGTTTGGTATAGATCCGGGTGGCTCCGGCTCCTCCGACGACTGCATTGTATATCACTGTAGTGGCACTATTTATCGCACTGTTCATTAGATCTGTTTTTCTCTCTCCTATTCTCCTCTCTCACTGACGCGGTTACAGCAGCTGGAGCTAATTTTTTTAGCTTCTCTGGCTCTGGCTCCTGCGTGCTACAGTCGTGCTACAGTGTCAGAGCCGGAGCCGGGGGGGAGCTGCAATAAAGAGGCCCATAGACTAGTTACAGAAGCGCAGGCCTGGTGCAAAGCGGTAGAGTCTTACCGCCTGTGACCGAAAGTTTCCGGGTTCAAGTCGCGGTCTCCTCGCATTGCACAGACGAGGGTAAGGCTGGCCACTGACACCCTTCCTCAGACCCCGCACAGAGCGGGAGCTCTTTGCACCGGATACGCCCAAACATAGACTAGTTACAAAAGTAATTGCACAGATTGCGACGAATTTGCGTGACAAATCTATTAAACCTAATTAGTGCATGATTTGATAAAGTAGTGGTACAGTAAACATGTGCTAATGATAGATTAATTAGGCTTAATAAATTTGTCTCATAAATTAGTCATGGCTTCTACAATTAGTTTTATAATTAGCTTCTATTTAGTCCTTATAGTTAGCATTCGAACATTCTGTCAGGAATCGGTTCTCCTCCGTGACCATTATGTTGTCGAAGAATGTCCTTGCCTCATGGTGACCATCCCCACGAGTGTGAACCTGAAGATAGTATGTTTTTGGTCACAAGGTCAAGCTCATCGCCAATTGGCATTCACCCGTGACCCGTCAGAGCACCTAGAGGACCCTCGAGGGATAAGAGGAAACAATGTGTGCTTTCATGAGGAAGTTATAGGCATGCTTGTTAGCACGGACGCACGTTTAAGTATCTAGCAAGTGTTTGGTTTTGAGACCAAAGAGGATGAGCTGGACCCAACCTTATTTCTTTTTTATGGGTATAACTTATTTCTTGTTTGGTTAAGAGGGTTGGGTTTATCCTATTTTTTTATTTGGATGAAAGGATAAGATTTTTGTTGGGATTGGATACTGACATGAGGACCCGACCGTCGTGCTCTCAGCTCTTCTTTCCCCTTCTATTTTTTTCCTTCCTCCGCTGCCGGTGCTGTTAGGCGCTGCTGCTGCCTGCTGCCTGCTTCCTCCTCCTGGGTGCCTGCCTCCGCCGCATGCTGATGTTGCGTGCGTGGCCAGCTCTGTTGCTGCTGCACTCGCTGGTGGTGCTGCGTGCTACGCGCTTGGGCTCTGCTGCCGCGTGCTGGCCGCCGCCGTGGCTACGGCACATCCTGTCGCCTCTCCACGCTGCTCCCTCTGTCCCTAGATAGCCGTCGATTTCGTTTCCCAATAAACAACTTTGATTAAATATATATTAAAAAATATTAATGTTTATGATACATAATTAGTATTATTGAAAAGATCTTTGAATCTAGTTTTTTAATAAATTTATTTAGAGATACAAATATTGCACGTATTTTCTATAAATTAAGTCAAACTTGTGACACGCACACCAACGGCTTAGGGACGGAGGGAGTAGTCGCTAGGCGCCACCACGCGCACTGGGCACTGCCGTCATTGCTGCGGCTTGCCTCTCCTCACGTACGGAAGTGGGTTATAATAAGGGTATATCCCATGCAGACTCAGGATGATTTATGGCCTCCTGACACCGAGTGAGCCAGGGCTAAAAATCAATCGATTCTGCAAAGAAGAAATAATCGAATGATTTGAAGACATCAATCACCGGATTTGCAAAAACCACAAGATCCAAATCCAATAGAGCAGATAAAAAACAAATTGACAAATTATTTTTATGAAATGCAAATTGAATAAATTCAAAAGAAAAAAACAGATGAAACATACAAATTGTAAATAAAAATAAAAGAAAAATTACCAGATCAGTTCTATGGAAGACAAATTAGAAGAAATTCAAATACAACATAAAGAAATACAAATTCCAGAATGCAGATTTACAAAAATGATCAAACTAAAAGAAAATTACATCAACAAACACATAAGTTTACACCCAAATCAGAATAGTAAAATATGCTACAGTAAGATGTAATATGCAAATAAGAGCACGAGGAAGTGGCTGTGGTCGACGAGGACTAGGCTGCAGGCGCCATACTCCCTGCCGCGGTCACCGCCGGCGACGCCAAGGATAGGGGAGGAGGAGGAGAGGGGTTGCGGTTACCTGCCCTTGCCGGGCCTCTCCACGCCCGCGTTGCTCCGGCCATGCAGGACGGCGCTGGTCCTCCTCCGGTGGGATGGCAGGGTGCAAGCGCGTGGCGTGGTGGCGCCGGAACGACGGGGCAGCAGGGGCGCATAGCGCGGTGTCCGCAGCGAGGTAGGCGAGGTGGTGGTGCGGTGGGGGAAGAAGTTGTGATCCATGGGAGAGGCAGAGTCGGATAAGATTGAGGAACCGCGGCACCCTGGGGCCCGCCACCAGTCGTTGCGTTGCCGCGCTTCATCCGTATCATGGAAGCGTCATCCGATGGCTAGGAAAAATCAAGTGACGGGACACTCAGAATCACCTGAGCGAGCCATAGATTTACCGTATAATAATTTCTCCGATTAGGAGGAAACGAGTGAACTTGGATCTGCCAAGGATATTCCCTTTAGGGTCAACACAACCCACATGTTCTCCAAACCAAACAACTCAAGAACGGGTCCGACCCGACCCAACCCAACCCGCTACAACCCTGGAACCAAACACACACTAAAGAAGCTTGGAGATCTCATTAATTCCTCACTATGATATACGGTGTTGACGAGCGCTCGCAGAGTGTTGTGTAAGACCGACAAGAAGAGAGAGAGAGAGCAAGATGAGTGGAGCATATGGATGAGGTCCATCATAGAAATGAAGGAGCAGTGTGTGGTGAGGAGGTGAGGAGGAGAGAAACGGCACAGATTAGGAGTGACACAGTGGGGCCGGGGGAAACATTGAGGTTGGAGTAAGGTTTGGTAGGGTTTGTCTCCTTGGCCTTATCCCACAAAGGCTGAGGACAAGAAGTGAAGGTGTGGTTGATGGGGCTGGCTGGCGTTGATAAGGAGGGTATGAAAGAGATGGAGAAAAGAGTGGATAAGAGAGAAAGGAGAGATAGAGCTAACACGTGGACCCCGTATGTTAGGTTCATATCATCACACATTAGCATTTGCCACGTAGACAATATAATGCAAGTAATGAAGACTTGTACCTCATGTGGTACTATTAGCAAATTCAAGGACCTCAGTCTGCAAGAAGTTAGGGGAGCTATATATTGTACAACAAATTTAAGAACCACTTATGCAATTTACTCTTTATATAGACTAGCAAATGTGCCCGTGCGTTGCAACGGAACATACATCTAGTTGTGCAGCACCTAAATAATTTTTGGCTCCGAGATTTATATAACGATCATGTCTTCAATATGTATTGGATCGGACTTCATACTACCATTGAACGCACAACGCATGTGTTTCTAACTCATAGGAGCACGAGTGATGAGTTTATCTGATACGGATCAAGAGAAACACGGAGGAGCTTTGAGAAGAAAAAAAGACTAATAAAAGAATCCTTTTGTGATGCATTTTACTCTTTATATAGATTGACATTACTATATTTATTATGAAATATACTTCTATATATTATACCAAAAGATATTGTTAGTTAGAGTTTAAAAGCTTTACTTAGAGATAAACTAGATTGTGTTATAGTGTCATAGGAGGAAGTACGGTAGCCTATAGGCTGCATACCTTTTTCTGACATACTTTTTTTCCCTAAACATAAGTTATACTTTCTCAATGCATGATCGTACATAAAAATTGTTTCCAAGTTAGAGAAGTTATATTATCTATGAGCATGCTTTTCATCTTGTTAATATCATAATGCTTACATTAAAAATCAATTGTCAAAAAGCATAGTTAATAATACTAGTATCTTATACAGGGAAATTTTCATCCAGTTAATGAAATCGGCGATGCAATTTTGCTTAGTGATGTTGAAGGAAATGTCCCTGAAGATTTTCCAGAGGGTGTCTACATAAGAAATGGTGAGTTCTGCATAGTGCGAACCTCTTATATCTAATATATTATGGATTACTATTTGTGTCATAGTACATAAAAGTGGACCAATCCCCTAGTTTGCCAATCAAGGTCTAGAAAATTTTGGCAATAAACCAGACTAGATCATTTAGACTTGCACACACATTAGTAGAATGCCAACATGCACTAGTACAGAAAACTTTGTGGAGGCAGGCATTTTGGATTTTTAGAGGCGGGTAAAGCAACCGCCTCCAATCAAAGGTCACGGTTAATGGTGGGCGCTTACCCGCCTCAGTTAATCAATATGAAAAAACAAAAAAAATGAAAATCCCGTAGATAGGCCCGCCGAGCCCATCCACAGGCCTGCCGAGCCCATCCACAGGCCGCCACTGCCGCATCCGCTCACCGGTGCCTGGATCCGGCAGCTCGCCATCAGATCTGGCCGTTTGCCGCCAGATCCGGTCGCCCGCAGCCAGATCCGCCCGCTCGCCGCCGCATGCACCCTCTCCCGCGACATCTGGAGATGGTGGAGGAGCAGACAATGTTAGCCTAAACGTTAAACGGTGAACGGTCGGTCACCCATCGTTTAGCAAAAAGTCGGTATACACGGCCGTTTAAACGGCCTTTTAAACGGTCAAAACGGTTTTACACGGCTTTACACGGCTAATCGGCCTACACGGTTACCCATCGAGTAGCGTTTACACGCCGTGTAAACGGCCTACACGGCCGTGTAGGCGAACAGTGGGAGCAGACCACCACCGCCGCGAGCCCGTGAGGAGGAGGAGCACGGGTCGGATCTGGCCTCCCCGGCCGCGAGGAGTGGTCATGCTGCCGTGCACCATGGGAGATGGAGGGAGGGAGAGGAGCCCGTCGTGGTGGATCCGGCCTCCCCAGCCACGAGAAGGAGGGAGCCCGCCGCGTGCCATGGGAGAGGGAGAGGAGCCCACCATGGTGGATCGATCCGGCCTCCCCGGTCGCGCTGTCGCTGGATCTGGCCTTCCACGCGCCGCCGGGGCTGGATCCAGAGGGGTAGAGGAGGAGCGCCGCGCCATGGGAGGGAGGGAGCCTACCGCACGCGCCATGGGAGAGGGAGGGAGCCCGCTGCCGCACGCCATGGAGAGGGAGAGAGCAGCCGCTGCGTGTCATGGGAGAGTGAGGGAGAGGGAGCCCGCGTGGTGGAGAGAGCGTGGGGGAGAGGCCGCCGTAGATAGAAGAAACGGGAGAGAAAAAGAGAGGGTGGGGGAGCGGCTGGGAGAGGGAGGGAGGCTTTGCCTAGGAGAGGAAACCCTAACTCTCAGTTATATATACGAGCCTGGTACAATGGGCTTGCCTGGGCTCCGAGCTGAGCCACCATTATTGGAGGCGGGCCTTATAGAGTGCTCGCCTCCGAAAATGCATTTAGGGAGGCGGGTATCTTAAGGCGACCGCATCCGAAAATAGACTACTTTTGGAGGTGGTTGCCTTAAGACGACCGCCTCTGTAAATCCATTTTCCGAGGTGGGCACTTTCTGCCTGTCTCGGTAAATAAAAATGCCCGTCTCCATTAATCGCAGGCAATAACCGAGGTGGTTGGATTTTGTGACCGCCTCGGTTAATAAAAGGGCACCGTCTTGCAAAATGATTTGTGTAGTAATGATGGACTCATCAATCATTAGGACTTAGGATCTAGCCTATGGGGTGAGGCTAGAAGAAATATTGGTTGGGGCCTACACATGGGCTTGAATCTACTAGTTGGTCAACATAATGTCTAGATTAAAGGTGTGGTTAGCGTGATAAGTGTATTAAGGTTAGTTATGCCACATGTCATGGTTTTGAGGAAGCCCAACTACAGGATAGACCGGATCTCATAGTATTTTGCCCTATGATGTTTGACTCCTGTGAACATATCATCTTTGATCTTGGTAGGTTTTCAAATGGATATTTATTATTTTACATTATTACATGTATTAATGACCAAACCAATGGTCCATGAATGAGTCATCCTCGTAATAGCAAAACTGCAAACTATACTAGTAGATTATGGGTCTAGTCTTTTTATTTGTATTACGCTTTATAGTTGAGTTGGAAGCACAACAAATGAATTAGAAGTACTCAAATTTCCAAATTTTCTATGCTTAGTGCAAGAATGGTGGATCTTTGCGAGTAATACTATAGAACTACTATAGGTAACACGCATCTCATTAACCTAAAATGTTTCTCTAGTCATCATTCATATAAAGTGTTGAAAGGAGCAAGACATTTTGTCCATTTAATGTATTCACAGCAAATTCACCATATGAGTAGTATGGTTTAATAGATGTCCATTTCACATTCCCACTAAAATGAGGATATTTCTCCAATATCAATGAGTGAATGAACCTTGAGTGTAGTAAAAAAAACGTTAAAAAAATTAAGTCCTTGAAAATTTTTGAGCTACAAATAATATGTTATGGTAATGGTTATAAATTGCAATCATTTTTGTTTAGATTTCTAGAATTTTCTTTAAACATATATCACATTTTGATGCTTCCTAAAACATTATGAAGCTAACATATTAGGAGTATAACAAGTGTGCAATTTGATATTAGTTTCTACTATTGCACTTGGAAGGTACAATTAATGGAAAACATAGTAATGGTAAGTTTATAACTTTACAATCAACCACTTCTGAGAATATCCATGTCTAATATTAAACTAGTTAAGCAGGTCCAAACCCTCTCAACTCGACAAAGACAGCTGCGGATTCTGTCTTCGGTTCAACTCAATACACTTATTTTGAAGGGCATGGAATGCTACATGCTGTGTATTTCAACAAGAGAAGTGTAGAAGAATGGTGTATATCATATATGAACAAGTATGTAGTTTCAGAAACCTTTGAATTAGAGAGCAAAAAGAATGAAGTGACATTTATACCAGCCACTGAAGGCCAACCATATGCAATGCTAGTCGCATTTGCTTTTAATGTGGTAAGTCTTACAGATCCTTATAACACATAATGTTGAGATGAAGGATAAATATAATTGAAATCCCAATGTGTTTCCCTACTAATAAGCAAAATTTTATCTTGAAAGGACATTAGAAGGTGGACATGTGGATGTTGTTGTTTCATCATTTACTGCCTTGCTTTCAATATTTGAGCTTGATTTTTCAAAGGCATTGAGCTAATCTACAATGTATTGATGTTCATACTAGTTATAAAACCGATACAAACTTGTCTTTAATGAAAATTAGTTAAACTTACATGACTTGACATTATTTGTAGGTGTAGGATTTTGTGTCCTCTTATATATTATTAATATAATTTGTTATGCCATAGTTGAGATTTGGAAAGCCTGTGAAGGACAATGCAAATACTAACATCTTTGAGCATGCGGGTCGACTTTTTGCAATCGCCGAAAACCATCTACCATATGAAATCAACATCAATAATCTTGACACTCTAGGATCCTACAATATCAATGGAGATTGGGACAGACCTTTTACGAGCCATCCCAAGGTATGTACACAACCTTGGTATTGCTGAACTATATCGCCCTTGCTTTAAAAGCTAGCGTGATGTCTACTTAATCCTCCTGAATTTGTTGCCGAGCCTGAGAAAAACCCTCAATTCCGATACCATAAATCATACATCCTCCAACTTTTAAAACCAGGCAAAATACCCCCTTGAACAGTTAAAAGTGGCTTCTGACATATGGTTTTGATGATGTGGCAGTGGGAGCCCACATGTTAGGTGGTCTGTCTCCTCTTTCTCTAAAAATTCTTAACAAATGAAAATTGAATGAAGACAGAGCTTGACATGACCTACAACTTTGTAATTGATAACTTTTTATTTGAGATCATTTAGATGCCCAAATATTCAGTTAAATCATTAGATTTTGACTTTTTGTAAACAACCTCGGATGTGACATGGTATATACCAAAGATTATTTGTCAAAATGATCTATAATTTTGTAGATGAAAACTTTTTTATTTGAGATTGTTTAAATTTGTATATTTGTTTTAAGTTATTAGATTTAGAAATTCAAAAATTAAAAATTTCCGTACTACCTTGGATATTTACATGGTCGGTACCAAAGTTGTATCCGTCAACCCGATCTACATGTTTGTTGCTGAGATTTTCCAAATGCTCAAATATTTGTTTTAAATTGTTAGATTTTTAATTTCATTTTTTGAAGTTTTGAAATGATCGCAGATGGAGATATGCTCTATACCATAGTTATCGTACTCGACAAGATCTAAAACTTTTTTGTTGAATTTTTTTCATTCCAGATCATTTAGGACCTGAAGTATTCAATAAAAAGATGACATGGCTTAAAAAATATAACGTGTGGGGGCCACATGCCACATCATCCAAAATCACATGAGAACCCAGTTTGAAATGGTTAGGGAGGGTATTTTGCCCGATTTTGACAATTTGAGGACCTATGATTCCTGGTATTGGAGTTGAAGGTGGGGGGGTTGGGGGGGGGGGGGGGGGGGGGGGGGGCGGGGTGTTGGTATTAATGATAGGTTCAGTGGATCAAATGAACTTCACTAAAAAACAGGGGATCAAATAAACTTTACTCTTAAAAGAAATACTCACGTGTGTACATTTCTTGTGTCACAGAAGGTTCCTGGAAGTGGAGAACTAGTGATAATGTGAGTAAACCCTGAAAAGCCACACTATGTGGTTGGAGTAATCTCATGTGAGTTCTATAGTGCAAATAATCATCATTATTGAGCAACTAAAAGTATCAGTATTAAACAAATATTGTTTAGGTTGTCGCTCGAACAAACATAGTAATGATATATTAAATACAAGAGTAATCAAATAATGAAAACTCCAAAATATTTATGTCGTAATCATATTTATTTCAGTTTCACGATGGTGTTATATTCTCTATCTAATACTAGCATGCACGATTACATTTGAGTAGAAGAATTTAACTTTCTCGATCCTACTGAACTTGTCAACTATTAATGACCTTTTCACATGAATAAGCTGATGGTCAAAGGCTTCTTCACAAAGTTGATCTCAAATTTGGGGAATCAAAATTCATTCATGATATCGGAGTAACTTCAAAGTACGCTACTTTATATATAAGACAAAGATATTAGATTATACTTAAGCATATCCTCTCTTCTCTAATTATTCTTTTATATATAAGGTATAATATAATAATGGACTATCCTCTTCGGTTTGGCATATCAAGAACGCTTCTACAAAAACCGTGAGTGAGCTTACTTGGTTTATAGTTTCTTTACTGTATGAAATTCTTTTGATCAGGGTGTAATGCTAATTGATCACTTCAATTTTTAATAATTATATTTTTATATTAATTCTACTTTAGAATATTTGATAATGATATGAATGGAAAATCACGCATTGGAGTGATGCCTCGGTTTGGAAGTGCTGATTCCGTCCTATGGTTTGATGTGGAGAATCACTGCAGTTACCACTTATTTAACTGCTTTGAAGATGGCAACGAGGTAATTACTAATGAAAGCGAAAGTAGATTTAATAAGACCGGATATAGCTACAATTTATAAAATTGTACTATTGTAAAATAAAAAAATAAGCTATTTGTTATTATCTCAAACTACTTATAAAAAACAGATCTGCAAACTACATATTTGTGTGGGAATTTATCACGAACCACATATTTAATCTATCCACTTATCTAATTTTATGAAGTTCAAGTGAAATTGACAAGTGACCCCTAAACTTGTCACATATTCTTATCTAGTGTCAATTCTCAAGTTGCGTATTTGAACCCCTTTCAATTTTTATAAGTGTACTCATATCTCAGGGTGTGATGAGTTGCTTGCAATAGTCTTAGCCAACATTAGGACTTATATGTAGCATAACCCAATCTAGCATAAATGCATGCAATGTGGTGTTGGGTTGTCTTTCATATGCAAAATACATGTCATAAGATTGTATTTAATTTGGTTACTCAGCTATTCTCACGTCGGAAGCCCCAAAGCTCCATGAGCACATACTGATTAGGTGGGTTCCTTTATGACTTTGGGTGAAGTTGATTCTATTGGGGTCGGTTATCAAGTCACTCTAGCTTGAGACTTGATTGTTGTTCTTCGTGTATAGTTTATGATGAATACAGTTAATTCACCTGGCCATTTTCTAATCCTTCCTAGCCCTTCATTATTTTTTAATATGTCTTTGAGGGGGCAGTGGATGGTATGCTATGACTGTGTTTGCTTCAGAGTAGTGACAACATTTTCAGGAGGCCATGACTATGGCATATATATGCTACCTTTTCCATTTTAGAATAGAACCTCTTTGATCCCGTCAATACTTCGGATACCAAGTAGACTGGGAATTGCTTCATTGGATGTTTTACTTCTTCTTATTCTACAACACTGACTCCTTGTAGCGAAATTGTTACGTATGAAAGACATGTTTGGGCTATTAGATTGTTAAATATGTTTTCATCTCTTCAAATGTCCTTGTTGTCTTTGTCCCCAACTGAATGGTTCCTAACTTTATAGGATTTCGAAGAATGGCCTGCTCACTCAGCTGACCTTGAAATAAATTTGTTTAGTACTACCATGTGGTCATTTAACTCTTGCACCATCTTTTTGTGTGGCGGTTGCATTCAAATTAAAGCACTGCATCTATTTTTCCTGGATTGGCTTTGATCTCTCTTGTTGAGACCAAGCAACCTAGGAGTTTCCCTTATTTTACATTAAAAACACACTTCCCTAGATTCAATTTGAGCTCTGAGCTTCACATATTCAAGAAAGTTTATCGTAGGTCTTCAATATGGTCTTTAGTTAATTTGAGTTGAAAAACAATGTCATCCATGTAGGTTGATACGTTTCTACCAAGCTATGGATCTAGCCTCCTAGGACTTCAGCTGACATCTGGGAAAAAGTGTTGCTTACACTAAAGTCCTTCGACCATTCGGCAGAAGTAGTAGGTGCCGAAGCGGGGATGAAACTTGTCTTTCATTCTTCGTCCTCCCATATCCATTTCTGATGATACCCAAAAAAACATTCTAATAATAGCTTAGCATTTGCAACCAGCCGCCACATCCACCAGCAGGTTGATGAGCGATAATGGGAAGTTGTCTTTGGGGCAAGCATTGTTGAGGCCGGTGAGATCGACGCATATGCACCATTTTCCATTTCTCTTCTTTACTAGCTAGGACTACATTTTCAAGCCACTTTGAGTATTTTACTAGCCTGATAACTCATGCATCTAGGTAGCCTTTTCACTTCGGCTTTTGTGGCTTGTTGTCTGTCTTCTTCTAATATTCTTTAGAGTTTTTGTCAAACTGGTGGACGATTGGGATCAATGTACCTTTTATTGTCTCTGGTTATTCTATGAACACGTTTTATATCTTGGGATCACCATGCGAAGATGTCGCCATTGCTTCTCAAGAACCCTACCAATCTTTGTTCATCTTCTTCAGTTAGATCTACATCTATTATTATTTGTTATCTAGGACCCTTGACCAGTTCAACTTTCTTTGTTTCACAAGTTTTTTCTACTCTTGATGTTTGCATCATTTGATCCTAAATTGGTGGCAAAGAAGTTTGTTTGCTTATTATGTTCTTCTTCGAGCACATGAACACTTTGCTGCCCTAGCGCAAATGCCTCCTTCCAATTCTCTTGTCATTTTGTGGTCATGATCAAATATAGAGATTATCCTATGGATTGTCCATAACTTCATGCATAAGTATCCTTGATGCACTACAACACTAAATATGTTGGTAAATCCACTACCGAAAATGGCACGATATGGGTGCATCATCTCTACTACATTGAAGGTGTTGTATTTTGTTTCTAGCATTTAACGTATTGCCAAATGACATTGGTAACATTTTTTTCTAATTGCATTTACTCTCTTGCCACCAAAGCCATATAGTGGGTTGCTGGCTGGTTCCAATTGTTTTCAGGGGATTTCATGTGATTGAATGAACTTGTGAAGAGGATGTCGGTAGAATTTCCTCTGCCAAATAAAATTTTGCTCCCAACTAAAAGTAACATGCTCCCATATTAATAGAACTTTTCTTGTAAATAGTACGTATAACATACTCACCCACAAAAACTCATGAGCAGGTTGTTGTCAGAGGTTCCGCACACTTGGCTCAGTGATCCCCGGTGCACCCACACTGTTGACAAGTCGAAGTGGTACAGAAGGGTGTTTCTGCCACCAGATAAGAACTCAGAAGATTTTGACCCGTCACTAGATGGCATTCTCTTTTCTCGCCCTTATGAATGGAGGTTAAATTTGGGAAGTGGTATAGCAAGTGAAGGTTATATTACTAGTGAGGATGTTGCAATGGATTTTCCAGTCATCAATGAAAACTTCACAGGGATTATAAACAAGTATGGGTACGCTCAAGTTGTTGACTCAGTAGCAACCAGTAAAACAGGTAACGTTGTCTTTGTTACAGTAGCATTGTGGATATATGCTTCATCATTCCTTCATGTGTTCTCGTTCTCACACTAGCTTATTACAAATCAAATGGGAGCATGTTATTTATTATGTTTTTTTTGTTGACATATGTTGTGAGCATCACCTTCCAAAATGTCGTAACATATGCAGTCCTTGTTGATGCAGGCTTGATTAAGTACAAGATGATAGCAAAGCTGCACTTTGACGTGCATGACAAGGTTAGTATGTAGTACAAAGTATTACACAAATAAATGACCACTTATATTTTTCTAGTAATTAAGGACTGATGTACAGCAGTAAAAAACACAGGAAAACAAACAATTTATCTCAGTGGAGTATCATGCTTTACAAGAGAAACAATTCTGCTCTGGAGTTCAATTTGTTGCAAAGAAAAATGGAATCCACGAAGATGATGGGTGGGTAATTACGTACGTCCATGATGAGGGAACAAACATGTCTCAGGTAATTTATTATATCAAGTTATTGTGCTCTTCAAAAGCACGCTACTCGATTATTTTCGTTCCCATACATGTCCTTAATAATTACTGAAAAACATGGATCGTGTCCACAGGTGTACATTATCGACGCAAAAAGATTTTCAGACGAGCCAATAGCGAAAATTACTTTGCCACAAAGGGTTCCATACGGTTTCCACGGAAATTATTTCTACAAGAAGTAGCTAGTGTGTGGAAAGTGGACTTCAATGTGGCACTACTATTACTCATATCATATCATATCATATCATATCATATCATGGGGAAGATTATATTATATATCTGATATGTTTCCCTAAGCTATATTATATATCTTGATCAAGCCATCAGTGTATCGACATGGACGTCTGAAAATCTTTTTGCTTTGCTCTGTCTAACTTCTGTACTCAATACGACAACATTGCGTCTTATATATATATTTATATATATATATATATAACTTATCGTATATATATATATATATATATATATAACTTATCGTATATATGGTTCTTAGATGACTTGTAGCTTGCACTATATCACAGCCAATCTGTAGCGACTCCAAATCAGTTGTTATAAGTCGTTATAGCTACCGATGATCAGTCGCTATAACGTTATCTAGATGAGTAACTGAAAAAGAATGTTGGCAATGAAAAGCCACTGTGCATTCACATTTTACTCAGATCAACAAAGACTCATGATCTGGAACATAACAGTTTAATAATTTGGTATATGTATCCAATTTCTGCATTCAATACCATAAGGCAAAATAACAGCTGGCTACTTGCTGCCATGCATCTATGAAAGTCAAAGTCGTTCTAGCTCTAGAGTTGAAGGATTATTATACTACTATACTGCTCTATTACTTGAACCGATAGTAAATTAGCACTGCTACTGTCACCAGCCAGAGCTTATCTATGCTTTGTATTCTCTCACATCACTCACATGGACTCGACTCGGTACTAGTAAGGAAGCAGCTCTATAATAATCAATACAACCACATACCATAAAGAGAAATCAACATTCCGATGGGAGGAAGCCTCATGCTCACCAGTCACGTGAGCCATTGCCGTGCCTGCATATGGGGGTCATGGAGTTATTGGAGGGGCGTTGTCCTTGGAAACTAAAAAAATGAAGATTAACTTATCTCAGACTTGTGTTGAAAAATTTCTTGCATGGGCTCAATTCAGAACTTGAAAAAATATACAAAAATCTGAGCCAATTTTTCTAATATATGGAGAAGTGTTTAGTAAATCCATCAGGTTATCAAAAACCACTTGACATGCATTAGTTGATAGCCATCCAATGTCTACAAGTCATTTAATCTCTCAGCCAGGCCCTCTGGAACGATGCATTTATGGTCACTAATCCAGTTCTCAGAAAAGAAGTACTCATCTAGATTTCTTCTTCGCTAATTAATTTCTTAAGATCCCACAATAAATAGACAGAACTCAAGATACATGAAACTGGGAACTCACAATCCAAAATTACGAAACTCAAGATCCCAAATTAATTGCCTGATTCCTCACTAGTTAGTTATTCCCCATCGCCCTCTGGCATTACGCATAGACCACATCCATCCGCCCCCATGTGCCCCTACCCCTACTGTTCGAGTCGTCGGTCGCAAATCAAGCACGAATGAACGACGCACTTCCCAAGAGAACTGGGAAAAGAACCCTAACCTGATCTCGAGCACTCAGCGCAGTCGATGTCCTTCACGAATTGAAGTCCTCGTCCTTGGAACCCTAACTCCGACGAGCGCACATCGAGGATGGCGACCCAGACAACCGCGCAGCAGCGACGGCGGTGGTGACTGAAGTTCGGACGGCGACCTGGACAAGCTTGTGACAGGGACAATGGTGAAGGGTACCTCAACGAGCACGCGGTGGTGGTGGGAAAAGCGCTCGAGGCCCCGACGAGCGGCGCGAGCGGTTTAGGATTCACGAGGTAAGTGGTGGCTGCAGCTAGGTGCGTGTGTTTGGGTGTCCCTTGGATAGTAGATAGGGTATTGGGGTTAGAGTCTGACGGTGGGTCACGAACGCATAAATGGGTTGGGCTGAGGGTGCCAAAAGCAACTCAGGCTATAGCGACTGTTGGTTGGAGCCAAATACTGGTATTTAGCGACCAATCCTCCGACGATGAATCTAAATATATGTACTGACCAATGGAGAGTCGATACAAACAGATATAGTGACCGATGATCCGTGAGAAACTTATATCGACCAATCGTCCGCTGTTATTATTTCTCTTTAGTGACCGTTGTCCGACGCTAATTTTTTGCTGTGGTATAATGTTGGAGGCTTATTCAATAATCATATGACATGCTCTCATTTATCTTGGAATTGAACCCCATAAAGTGTATGGATGTGTGCTACTCGAACTCGTAGTGGAGACATGTTCTCATCTATCTTGGAATCGAAACCCATAACATCCCTAGGCACACACTGCTCGAACTCGTAATGCACGGGACGCTTGAAGAGTAACCTCATGACCATTGTCGTGCATTCCAATTTATCTTAGGATTGGACTCTCGACCGTGTCTGAACACATTGCTCTATTGTACCGGTGGGAGGAGAGTGTAGGATCAGAGAAACAAATGCTACTTAAACAGACTATGTACCAAATAAACATCATTAGGTTAATCACATTATTTATTTTTAAACATATTTAGAGATACAAATGTCAATACTATTTTCTATAAATCTAGTCAAATTTAAAATTAGTTGACTCCTAGAAATGCGAGTTGAGCACTTATTTTGGGACGGAGGGTACATAGTTTGTTTACTACTAACGGTCATAGAGTTTACTCTTATTGCCAAAAAGGTAACAGTAATAATAAAATACATATGCAATGCAGGTTACACCGTAGTACCAATGCAGGTACCTTCGTCAACTCATGGTTTAATTTATGAGACATAGAAGATTGAATTATAACTCATGGCACTAGAATTAACCACCATTAACTATAGCTCCGTTACAGATACTGAACTGGAATCAACTATACTTTCCCATATAAAAACCACCCATGACTGATCAAGCTCCAACACAGTTCTACGCCAAGCAACGCAAAACACCATCACTGTTTTGGAGAAACAATGGCCAAGCTCGCCACCTTCACTGTTGTCCTCCTGATCGCCGTGGCCGTGGCATCCATCCCGTCTGCAAACGGCGCTCGCACCCTGGAGACCGTGGAGCACGTGAACCTACCGGCGGTCGTCGCCTCTTCGCCCACGACGGAGATCACCTTTGACGTCGCATCAGAAGAGGAGGCGGAGGGTCCTACTGCGCCAGGGCCTGATACAGTGGGCTACTATAATCATAAAACACCCATAACAGGACCGTTGTAGATCGCTTCTGTCATATAGTTTTGACGACGACCATACTGGTGTCCAGCATATATGAATCGGTGCTATATTTGTTAAGTTGTGTCAACCATGTAAATGGCGTTCAAATAATGTCGAGCACGTGATCATTCAACAGCAACAAAATGGGAGTCGATACAAGAAAGATGAGGCAAAACGTTGTCCAAAATAACTGAATTTGTTCAGCAATTCTTGCAAGGACTTCACTGATGCCCAGAAAAAATTACCTTGCTATTATATTAGTAAAGTTTAGGTCTTCATGCACATAGTAATACATAGGAGTACAAAAGTTTCCAGATTCTGGTGCTGGACCTAGCTAGGTCATGGCATGGGCACGGGCACTCGGACGAAGGGAACAAGCAAGAGGTCGTGGAGCCGTCGAGCCGTGACCCCCATTTCTTCCGTCATGTCTATATCCGTGGCCATCATCCCAGGCGGCAACTCCCAGTCAAAATGGTAAAGCAGGCTAGCGAGTGCAAGCTCCATGGTCACAAGCCCAAACGCCATGCCCGGGCACATCCTTCGTCCCGCGCCGAACGGTACGTATTCGAAGTCCGTCCCCTTGAAATCGACGCCGCTGCCTTCGAATCTTTCAGGCACAAACTCCTCGGGCCTGTCCCAGGAGCTGGGGTCCCTAGCTATCGCCCAGGCGTTCACGAACACGATTGTGCCTGCCGGCACGTCGAATCCTAGGACCTGGCATGAGCTCCGGCACTCTCGTGGAAGCAGAAGTGGCAAGGGTGGGTGTAGCCGGAGGCCCTCCTTGATGACCAGGTGCATGTAGTGGAGATTGTTAAGGTCGTCCTCTGTTACTCTCTGCCGGCCGGCGATGGCGAGCGCTTGTCGGACCTCGTCTTGTGCCTTCTTCATCACTCTTGGGTTCCTCATGAGCTCGGCCATGATCCATTGCAGTGTCGTCGCAGCCGTCTCGCTGCCTCCAGCGAACATGTCCTGCACAGCACATATATAGCCAATTTGATTCTTTTGTCAGAGAACAAAAGGTCAGAAACACCATGGCATTGACATTTGATTCTTTTGTCGATCTGGAATTGGGTGTGCAGTGCTTACTCCGACCACGGACTTGATGTTGTCGGTGGTGAGCGGAAACTGCAGGTCACCTTCCCTCTGAATCCTCAGTAGCACGTCCAGCAGGTCCTCCTTGTCGTCGTCAGGTGCTCTGCTCTCCTCGTGCTCCCGGACCATGCCGTCCAAGAACGCGACCACTTCCTGCCGGTGCCGCTTCATCCGGCCGGGCATCCGGCTGACGAGCATGGCGAGGCGTGACGACGGGTACAGGTCCGGCAAGCTCAGGTTAGCGAACAGCTTGAGCCCGCGCTCCAGCATGGCCAGGAACGTGTCCCGGTCCTTGAACCGGCTCCCAATTATGGCGCGCACCGAGGAGTCGGCGGCGTACACGGCCAGCAGCTCGCTCAGGTTCACCACCGAAGCCGCCGACGCCACGGCGCGGAGGAGCCGCCCGGCCTCCTCCTCGCGGACGTGCCGGAAGGACTGGACGCGCCGGGCGCTGAGCAGCTCGACGGTGCAGATCTTGCGGGTCTGCCTCCACCCGTCGCCGTAGGGCGCGAAGATGATCCCCTCGGCGCCCTCGGGTATGGCCAGCCGGACCATCCGCGTCACGGGGCGCGTCGCGAATTCGATGTCCCTCGCCTTCATCACCTCGCGCGCGGCGTCCGCGGAGGAGGCCACCACGACGGGGAGCCCGCCGAGGCGGAGCAGCATCACCGGGCCGTGGCGCGCCGTCAGGTCACGCATGGCGCGGTGCGGGAGCGCGCCCGCGAGGTGGTGCAGGTGCCCGATCACCGGGAGTGCCCACGGCGACGGGGGCAGCCGCGGACCGCCGCCTCGACGGCACAAAGCGGCACGACTGAGCCACAGGAAGGAGACGACGGCCAGGAGGGGGAGGAGGAGGAGTAGATGGACTGGAAGAGCCGCCATTTCCATGGCGGCTTGGTGCTCGAACTATGAGTGGCTGGAAGGAAGGAGGACCTCACTCATGACTCAATTAGTCAAGTGCAGCTTTGACAATTTTATCCCAAAAGACAAAAAGTGTTGCCCCACCTTCGACCTTTGTGTGGTAGCAAATGAAAGCTGATTTCTCACTAGGACAGTTCTCTGATATTGACATTTTCTATACTCAAATGCTCAAATATACTAGCGATAAGTTCATTGCCTTTGAAAATAAATATAAGCAGGACATTTTCTTGGTATTTTGGCTGGTCCCGTTTGGAGTGACTACATATATATCTTCAAAGCAAGAAGTCCAATTTTGAGCACGGAATATCACCGGAGTATGATTTGGACAGCCGAGTTAAAAAAATGTCTTTAACCATTGAACTACAGAAGTAGGATAAATTTAGCCCTCTAGCTAGTTTTAAAGATGCGTCTCTAATTAGAAATATATCTGTAAGTTGCAACCGGAGGCGAAAAATTCTCAAAAGAAGTGTTCAACAAAGATTATTGCCTTCTAATTTTTTTTTTGCTTTTTTGTCCCTTTATATGGAACAAAATAAAACTCATTACCTTTTCTCATGACAAATTTACTACTTCTAGTCATTGGTCAATGCATGTGGGCTCCAACTTAACGTAAATCCCTATTGCTAGGGGCATGTTTAGTCCACGAAATTCAGATTCAAATCTAATTTTTTTTTGGCCAGACACCACCAGCACTACTGGTGGATCTGCTCCACCAATTTGGTACCAAATTGGTGGAGCACCCCTACAATAATTCATCGGTTAGTACTTGTGCGCCCTCATGGTTATTTCCTAACTCTGCTCCTGTCCTTGTTTCACGTGGATCTCGTTCGTGACTTCACGTTCACCATCTACGCCATGCTCAAGCCCTCTTCGTCATGCCCTCTTTGTCGCTCCATCACTCTTGGCGCCCACGCCATGCCAGAGCATCTAGCCAAGAAGGAGCCAGTGGGCAAGGCTGCTGGGGCAGCCACATTCACCCCGCGCATCTGGCCAGGGTTGGGAGGAAGCTGGAATTTTCATCTCTCTCCGGTCGGTGCCCTCCACCTCGAGTTGGTGGGATTTTATGGGCTTCTTGAGGAGCAGTACCAAACTTTTTTTTAAACAATATGGCAGACTTTTTTCATTCAGGATAGTTACATCATTTGCTAGGAAATCAAGAATGAAGCTAGGGGGCTCATCGTCCCAAGTACAATTTTGCTTTGATTGCATCGCTCTTCTTGCTAATTATGTGCCGCTTGATTTACCTCTCTATTACAATGCTCAATCGTTATATCCTGAAAACCACCCCAAATTATATTGCATTCATCATATACAGCTGCTGCCGAATTTGTTGTGAATCCTCCATCCTTCATCGTCTCTATAACCTCCATGCAATCTGATTGAATAATTAACTGGTTGCACCCGATATATTGTGCTAGCATCAAGCCTTCCTTCAACGCATAGGCTTCCGCCAATGGTGCATCCACTAGGTGTGACACAAAGCTGTGGGTAGCAGCTAGGACTCCCCCCGTGCAATCTCTTATGATCACTCCCACACTATCACTCCCTAATCCCAATATCGTCATCAAAAGATGCATCAACATTCACCATCACTTTACCTTCTGGAGGTTTCATCCATCCCTGCCATAGCTGTGAACTTTTCTTCATTGCTGCCTTATAATTCTATGTTAGCGCCGCAATAGACATGGCTAATCTTGACGCACGCTGGACAGTCTCACCATGTACATGTTGCTGCCGCTCCCACCAAATATACCAGCCGGCAGTAAGAGCTTCTACCTGCTCTTCGCTTCTAATAATCTCGCCAATGACTACTGAGCCTGAGCGGTCAGTTTCTATGAAGCATTGTAATCTCTCCCAGGTGCCAAGCAAATGCCATACCTCCCTTGCTTGATCACATGTTTTTTCTCGAATACGCAAAACTTTGCGTATCATTATATTAAGTAGAAGAGTTTAGACAAACATACAACGCGCTTGTATCGAGCGCCAAAGGAGGTCAGCCTAACACAGCCGTAGCTGGACCATCCTAGCAAGAGACCTCTAAATTCGATATTACATTAAAGGAAACAACCAATACCGACACAACGGCACGACCTAGGAGGTGGCCTTGCATCCTCGCGGTTGCCTAGACCGAACAGTCGGAAAGAGCTCGTCCAGCACTTCGGCTTCGGATGCAGTCAGGTCGCCGCCAAAGAGCCTGTAATAGGCCTCCAGCTCCGACACGGATGGCGCTGATGGACCCTTGATGAAGCTCATACGTTGCATGATTAGCACCTCACCTCGCTTGAAAGCATGTACTCGAGAGAGGGGCTGAGCCGCCAACTACCTGCTCCGCCACAACATCACTGGCTTAGCAGGAGGCTGCTTTGGAGGCTCACGAATTAGTGGAGAGTCCCTCTTACGCGTCACTGCACTGATGAAGCTATTGAGGCGGTGTTTGGCGGAGTCGTCGTTGTCCTCGGTCGGGTGGGTATCCACCGGTGGTGAACTGGGAGGGCCAGCATCCACCGTGAGGTTCGGTGAATCCACTGCCCAGTGAATGGGGCATGGAGGTGGTGTCCGCAACGCACAAGAGACCATTGCCGTCGGGTCCTCATCCTCCAGCTAGGGGGCCGTCATTGCCGGGGCCTCATCTTGTAGTTGGGGGGCCACCGGAGGTGACAACGGGAGCTCAAGAGAAGGCCGCACGACGATCCGATTGCTAGCAAGCGAGGCTACAAACTCCTCCAACATCAGGTCCTCCATGATGTCGCGACCATGCGTGGCGTCCAGGCATGGCATCAGCGTCAACAGGTCAGGATGGACGATGTCCGTCTCACTGGACAGCTCACCGTGCCCAGGCTTCAGCAGCAACCGAGGTGAAGGCCAGAGCTGTCTGTGCGGCCCCTGCCGACCGCCCATGACGCCTCCGTCTTCGGTGCCGCCTCCGCCTCCGGCGACCACCGGTGGCAGGAACAGCGTTGCCCGACTTGACCCCACCAGAGTCTTGCGAGCCACCATGGTCCGCCGGCCAGCGAAGCCGGCGTTACGAGTGCCACGAAGAGGGCGCTACGACTGGCGACCCATGGCTGTTGCATTGCCTGAGGTCCGAGAGCCCAAGCGCCTTGGCTGCTTGCAGTCGCGCGCAATGTGTCAAAATCCCCTGCACCGCAGACATCGTTGGGGCAGCTTGCAGGTCGCCACCCGATGTGCGGAGGAGAGGCAATTGAGGCATTTGCCATGAAGATATGCTGGGATGCGCCTCGGTGGTCGATGACTCGCCGGCCGGCCTCCACTTGCTGGCCCTCGTGGCTCAGTCGATGCGGCCGCAGGTCACGTCTCTTACCGGTGGAGGATCTCCCGACACCCATCGGTGTTGGGGGCGAAGACCCGTCCGTGGCGTCCAAGGCGCTGGCGTGTCGGGATGCGGCCCTCCACTGGCCGAGCCGGCATGCCATACAGCAGCTGTGGGCGAGGTTGACTGCGTTTCCCCTGGCTTCTCCTAGCGCCCTGGCGACCCACCACCGCACCGCCACGGCTCGACGCCAGAGGTTGGGTGCGCGGCAGGGACATCGCAGGCAGCGTCGACGTCCTCGGTGGCTGCGGCTACTGATGAACCGCGTCCAGGTAGGGGGTTGTGGAGGTGGTTGGTATCTCTTCCGCATCGGAGTCATCGAGGAGGTCGCCGTCTGCCCAACGACGGGCCTTGGAGCGTCCTACCGCGCTACCCCCAGGATGGAAGGGGGCGGCTTGAGGGGAAAGGGTGGACGACGGGCTCGGAGCAGGGGTGGACCGGTGAACGAGGAATGCGTCGAGGTCGGAGGCAGTGGCTGCTCCGGCCTCTGTGCACTGTGCTGCGACGGCGGCGGTGGCGGCATCATCTGGCCGTGGCCGAGGGGGGGTGGCGTGGACGCGACAGATCTGGTCGCGCCGGCGTCGTCTGCTCCCGGCGGCTGCGGCAGGTGGCGCCGTAGATGGCCGAGATGGGCTCGTCAGCCACTGCGTCAATAGGACCACGGAGGACTCGTGGCCGTCAGATCCAGAGTCCGTGCGCGTCCCTAGGGTGACCACGGTCGCGGACCTGGCGTAGTGCCCGCGACAGCAGTGCCCAGTGGCGGTGGCTGGGACGGGGACGGGGAGGGAGTCTGCGAGGAAGCATTGGCGGTGGGGGTGGGGGAGAAGGAGGGGAAGGGAGGGAGGGGCGACGGCGCCGTGGTGGCGGCCGGCACTGGCGCCGGCGGCAGCGTTGGGGATCTCGGGCTAGGGTTGGTCTCCACAGCCGGCGCGTCCTGTGAGGAGGCTTCAACGGGGAGGTTGGGGGAGGGGGAGGGGCCGAGGGAAGGGGCGCTGGCGCCGTGGGGGCGGCCGGCGCCGCCGGCAACGGTGGAGTTGGGGGCTTCAGGTTGGGGAAGGATATGGGCTTCCCTCACGCACGGGGAGTCGTAACTACCTCGATACAATATTAATTGATCCTTCTGTAAGACTGATCCTCGATCACAAGTGAACGGCAAGTGTTTGATATCCTCCGCTCCGTTCTGACAAACCGGACATCCTCCTGATTCGCCTACATGCCTGTTAGCAAGGATGGCTCGGCAAGGCATAAGCCCCTTTAGCGCCCGCCACCCAAAGATCCTGAGGAGCAGTCCCTAACGTTTTATCCTTCTTTGAAATCCCATATCGAACAAGTAGGCCCATAATGTATATGGGCTTGGACCTATCGTTCTTTAACTATAGGTTATAGTAGGACCCAGGAGAAAAACACAAAGATACAGAAAACCGCTCCTTGCCTCTAGACTCTAGACAGAGTGACAGACCATGGCCGCCGCCGCCGCTGGCCAAACCCTCGGCCACGGCCAGAGCAGTTTCTCACGTGAATGCACACTGATACAAGTAACGAGCAAACCATTAGCGACGTGGCGGGGGCGGCGATTAGACACCGGCGGGAAGGGGCACGCGGAGGATGGGACGGAGGAGGAGGTTGGCCTTCCGTCTCGCGGTGATGCCAAACGCCACGGTCATGTCGAACTCGGCGGGGTCGGACACGCCGGGCGCCTCCCAGTCGAAGTGGAACAGCAGGCTGGCAAGCGCGAGCTCGACGTTGGCGAGCCCGAACGACATCCCCGGGCACATCCTCCGGCCTGCGCCGAACGGCAGGAGCTCGAAGTCGGCGCCCTTGAACTCCACGGCGCTGGCCTCGGCCTCGAACCGCTCGGGCCGGAACTCCTCGGGGTCGCCGGGCCAGTACCTCCCGTCGCGGCCCAGCGCCCAGACGTTCACCAGCACGGTGGTGCCCGCGGGCACGTCGTAGCCGAGCACGCGGCACGGCACCTGGGACTGCCGCGGGAGCAGCAGCGGCCGCGGCGTGTGCAGCCGGAACGTCTCCCGGATGACGAGGTGCAGGTACCGGTGCTCGCCCAGCGCGTGCGCCGCCACCGCGCCGCGCGCGCCGAAGGCCTCGCGCACCTCGGCCGTCGCCCGCTGCATGGCCTTGGGGTTCCGGATCAGCTCCGCCATGGGCCACTCCAGCGTGGTCGCCGACGTCTCGCTGCCGGCGCCGAAGATGTCCTGCACAGAGACAGACAGAGGCTGGTCGTCAACAATGGAGTACGACATGTCGAGAACACACGCGGGAAAGATTACAGTAATCTTGGGTTGCGTTGCTATGTCGGAAGTCGGCACACGCGTGAACCATGAGCTACTTCGTTTGTTGGATTAATTCAGACGGGGACGCAAAAATCTACTGTTGAAACTTTTTAGCGTTCTTGGAGTTGGTTTTGAGGCCTGACGCGACAAAATTAAGTACGCAAATCATAGAAGTGATGGGTGGTGGCACTGTCTACGCAAGTCCACGCACATGGTGTCACATGTTGGTTTGTTCGTTGCCTTGTTAGTACTACTAGTAGTACAAGATAAGATGTGAACATCTCAGCATTCCTGGGACAAACGATGTGCATATTGCAGCAATTGCAGTGTCAAGCTCACTGCAATTTCCTGATTCAAGTGAACAATTAAAAGGAGTATGCAAAAGAGAACTTACAAAGATGACGGCTTTAAGCACGTCCATGTCGAGCGGGATTTGGAGGCTGCCATCCTTGTGTATCTTGAGCAGCACATCGAGAAGGTCCTCGCAGGCCTGGCCGGCGCCGCCGATGTCCATCCTCTGCAGGTGCTCCTTGATGATGCCGTCGAGGATCCCGAACACCGTGTCGCGGCACTCCTCCGCGCGCCGCACGGCGCCGCTCAGCTGGCCGACGAGGCGGGAGGACGGCCACAGGTCCGCCGGGTTGAACCCCACCGAGAGCCCCATGGAGCGGTCGAGCTCCCGCAGGAACATGTCGCGGTCCCTGCACCGGTCGCCCATCACGGCGCGCACCGTGGCGTCGGCCACCAGCGCCGACAACCGCGCACGCATCTCCACGGGCGCGACTCCGCCGCGGCGGCGGCGCAGTCGCGCAGCACAGCCGCGACCTCCTCCTCGCGGATGGCGCGGAAGGACAGCACCCGGCGCGCGCTGAGAAGCTCCGTGATGGCGATTTTGCGGAGCTGGCGCCAGTGCTCCCCGTAGGGCGCCCAGGCGATGTCCCGGCCGTTGATCGTGAGCACGCGGACCGTGGCGCTCAGCGGCCGCGACGCGAACGAGGTGTCGTGCTTCTTCATCACCTCGCGCGCCGCCTCCCTGGACGAGATCACCAGCGTGGGCACCTCGCCGATACGGAGCAGCATCACTGGCCCGCGAGGTGGTGCATGCTGCCGATGAACGGCAGCTGCCACGGCCCCGGCGGAAGCCGCAAGCCATGGAAGTCCGCAGGGCCGCGCCGGCGCTTCGCGAGCACGACTAGCAGCGACACCAGAGCCAATCCAAGGTAGACATAGTAGTGGCCACCCATTGGCGTGTGCGCACGGGACGATGCTCTTCCTTTCAAGCGCAACGACAACATTGCTACTGGCTTATGTTTATAGCTTACGAGGATGGCGAGAAATGTTCTTCACAAATCAAAAGCACGTGACCTGGCTAAATTAGGACATGTTTGAAACAGCTCCACTGGCTCTAGATTCACAAAATTTAGATTCAGATCTGATTTTTTTAGCCAAACACTCGTAGCTCCATCAGCTCCACTAGTGGATCTGCTCCACCAATTTGGTGAATCTTGTGGAGCACACACCAGATCTGGAGTTAAAAAAAATTACTCACTACTGTCACTCATTACACAAGAACGGTTTGTTTTTTTCTTTCCCGTCGTCCTCCTACGCACATGCCTGCTCGCCCGCCCCAACCACCGCCACTGAGCTCCTACTCACGCCGCCACCCCCGGCCACGCCCTTGCCCTGGCCGCGCCCCTCATCGAACACGCGCCAACCATGGCCCCTCCGCACCCCACCGTGGCCAGCCGCGCCCGCCTCTGACCGGCCGCGTGCTACCCCTTGGTCGGTTGCGCGTGCCTCAAATAAGTGGCCGCTGGCGCGGGGATGGCCGCCGGGGCGCCTGGCCGCACGAGTAGCCGCCGACACGGGGCTAGTCACTATGGGCCTAGCCGCCGAGGTGCTTGGCCACACGAGCAGCCGTTGGGAGGAGGAAGAGACACTCGTGCCTTTTTTTCATTTTGCGGTTTTTCATTTTGCCCCTGACGCATGAGGTGGATGTGAGATAGAAGTAGAGGTGGACTGTACCAAACATCTCTAGCTCCGTCAGCTCCACTCCACTTGTGGAACAGCTCCACTCAAATCCCAGATCCATGTTCACTTTTTCGGCCTTATTCATTTGGCTTATAATCCGTACTTTTCAGCTTGTTTTTTTAGCTAGAACAGTGTTTTTCTCTCACAACAAATCAGCCAACAGTATTTTTCAGCCGGCTTATCAGCACAGCTGAACGGGGCCTTCACTTGGTGGACCTATCCCAAATAGGCCCTTATACTGCTCCTCGCAGTAGCAGTGTCGTTTTGCCTAAGGGTGGGCAAAATACCCGATACCCAATTCCCGAACCCGAAGTACCGGAACCCAGATCCGAATTACCCGATCACAATTTCGGATAGTGATTGTAAAAACCCGAAATTAGTTTGGGTAATTCGGGTAATGTTTTCTGGTACCCGAACTACCCGAATTACCCGAAATATCTCAAATATTTGCTCTTCTATTCCTAACATAAAGACATGAGGTAGTTCAATGTCATATAAATATATTATTTGGCATGAATTAATGTAGATTTATGCTAACTTGATAAGTGATTTGTTGGTAATTGATATGAAGACATGATGCAATTTAAAGGGCTATTATTTATTGCTTTAAAATGGTACTTGAATTCTTCTAAAATGGTTGGTTTTATTAATTTCGGGTATATCGGGTAAAACCCGAACCCGAATTATCGGGTACCCGAAATTTCGGGTAATGCTTTTTCGGGACAAAAGTCGGGTAGCAATTTTTAATACCCAAATTTCCAACTACCCGAATTATCCGACCCGAAATTTTCGGATAACCCGAATGCCCAGCCTTAGTTTTGCCACGTGAACATCAAAACAATTTGGGCCATTTTAAGGATGCCGGGTGGAACAAGACAGGTTTTGCACACATGTTTATGTATTTGATTTGATGAGAATATGAGATGACACTGTCAGAACATATTTACTAGCTCTGTTGCCTTGTTATAAGGCGCATAAGTATATTAAAATTCAAGCTTTAAAATCTTTGACTAATAATTTAATTAATATTTTTATTATTATAACACAAAATTGATATGGTTAGTACTATCCAATTATCATAAGTTTATAAGCATATAAATATTCACAAGTTTATAAGCATAAATATTAAAAAGTTTGAGAGACTATGTTATAATATTTTAAGTTGTCTCTTATAAAAGAGAATAGAGAACGGAGGTAGTAGTTTACAAGAAAAGAAATAATGATGCTTTCATCATCTGGTAAAAGTACTACGCTTTCAACGTTTTATTGTCTCCCATGAGCGCTATTTGATGATGGTTTATTATTCTTTTTTGGCAAAATACAATACGTAGAGATTCATACATCTAGGCGAAGTTGTCCTATAAACACATGCACACACCATATGAGCACATTCGAAAGAATGAATAAGTAGATCTTGAGATTGACGAAGTTATCACACATGCCTTACTATTGATGAGTACATTGCCTACCACAAAAAAAAACAACGCTGTTAAATCTTATATAAATTTATGATATGATCTAGTTAATCATATTTTTTTATTAAATTATGCTTGTAAAATCTAATAAATTTATATAGAGCTATTATAAAAACACTTTCCAAAGCCAAAAACTGCAAATGTGAAATTCTCCCGTTTCCAAACTAGATATTTTAGAATTTATATAATGATGGTTCAAGTTTTAAACTAAAAGTTTGGTCGAATAACGTCAAGAGCATCAAATATTTATGATTATACATGGTGTATTTAGGAATTATTGAATTATATAGTGTTTTGTTTTTCCTTATTTGTTTCTGATATTTTAGCTGTGACAGGGAAGGGCCACTTTGTTCAGGAATCAAACAGATAAATTTTGTGGACATAGTCAAATACGTCTGTGTACACGAAACAAAATTTGAAGTAACAAATCAGCTAAATAAAAATGACGACGAAAACTTGAAGAGTCACAAGTATGAGAAAGTAGTCTAGAGTTTTGTACATATCAAACTTTATTAGATTTTTCTAGGTTTATAGAAAATAGTAGTAGACATCTGTATCTATAAATAAGTTTATTATATAAATATATTTAATAAGTTAATCTAATAATATTTATTATGAACCATAAATATTAATAATATTTTGTACATATTTAGTCAAAGTTAAAAACATTTAATTTAACTACTAGAAAAGTGAAAACGACACTTTTGAGAGAGAGAGAGGGAGGGAGGGAGAGTATGTTTGAGCATTGACAGGATTTGGACGCAAGGAATATTGGACCAAACAGATGCTCTTTCCATGCGACAAAGACATTATTAAGAGCATCTCCAACAGTTCCCCAATACATCTGCCCCAATAATATACTAATGGGGATAGCTCAATATTACTTTTTGAAGTATTGAGGGAGATGCTGCAGCAGATCTCCAATAATCTCCCCCAATACGTGGGACCCAGTTGTCAGTTTTTTCTTCTTCCTTGTCTTCAAACCCTCACGCAGATCCCCGCTGCTCCCCGAGCTCTTCCATGGCCACGCCCTTCCTCCATGCTCGTCCTCCCTTCTCCTCCCTCTTGCAGCGCGAGCACAGTCATCGGCCGCCACAGCCATGGCCGCCGCCGCCACTGGTTCGGGAGCTCGAGGCCGCGACCTGCCCCCTTGATCTCGAGGCGGGCAGCGGCGAGCGGAGGCCGACGCCGCGGGGAGATGCCGTGACCATCTCCAGCTCCTCCTCTGTGCCTGTCGTCGTCTCGTAGAAGCTCTTCTTCGATTTCGCAGAGGCCGACGCCATGGACAGAGGTTTGGACGGCGGCGGCGGCCATGGCTCAGTGTGCGGCAAGGAGAAGAAGAAAAGACAGTTATTTGTGGGCCCCACTATATTGGGGGAGATGCAACTCCCCCTCTATTTGAGGGGAGATGGGGTGTTTTTTGGTGGCCACCAAAAAAAGAGAGGGTTATTGGGGGACTGTTGGAGAAGGAAAAGTGACCAATCTCCCCAATATGACAGTTTTATGGGGATGAGGGTGGGATTGGGGTACTGTTGGAGATGCTCTAACTCCCAACGGCATTACGATATACCAAGGGCCAGTGACGGAGGGTGAAACAAATTATAGGGGGGGGGGCAATTTTAAAAACATGAACAAGTGAACCGATGAGACTGAGGTGTTGCTGCTGCTTTTTGTTCTTGCCTCTGCTGTCCCAGAACCAGCTAACTGAGGGTCTTCTCCTTCCCCAACAGAAGAACTCCTTTTCTTTTGTAGAAAGAATGGGAGTTTTCAGACGTAACATGTAGTCAATTCGATTTTCGATCCACCAAAATCATACCAAAATACATAGAAAGAATGAGACGAAAGAAATATTGATACTGTTGTAGCGCTGTACAAGCTAGCAAGGGCAGCGCTCCTACATCTGGACGCCGCCACGCCAGGATGCACGGCCATTGCAATCCAGCACTGCGGTGCGGCAGGAGGGCGGCCAGAGGCAACGGCGCTGCTGGCTGGAGGATGGAGCACGCGCCCACGCGGTGACGGCCTGACGGGAGTCGCTAGTATTCGCCGCCACCTCCTGGTCCCTCCGTGGCTCCTCCACTGGGATCTCACCGACGCGGAGGACTCCAGCAGTCCAACAGGCTGGCTGGCAGGCCATATGGGCCTTGAAAATTTGGGGGCAGGGGGGCGGAGCCCAGTTTCGCCTCCACTGGGCTCCGTCCCTGCCAAGGACACTCCCTACGGTACAAATCATACACGATATCTAAGAGAACTATTTTAATAAAAATCATCTATAGAAACTATCCTCCACAGTGAAAGTGTCTTTGAGCAATAAATGTTGCATGTTTTTTTTCTTTCTCTCTCCGAACTCCATCTTCTTCCTCCGGCTACACTACCAATGCAAAATCAAATTGAGGCACGAAACGAGCAAGATCCATCGAGCCTCAGAATAGAGGTGGCACCGTCTCTTGCCAAACTTGACGAGGACACGAGCTAGGCGATGATGGCCATTCAGATTCAAATCACAGCATGGCGCAGCTAGCTTTTCCCGTGGATGAGTGTGAACTCTGATTCCTCTCCATACATGTCCATGACGATGAGAGACAGCGACGCCGCAATGGATGGGCTTCGATTCCCTATGCTCGCGACCATCGTCGTCATCACGAGCACGGTCGATCTGCGCGGCAGCGGCAGCCTGTTGCACGGCGGCGCGGCCTTCGCGGTGGCGGCCTGCAGCACGGCAGCTTGCGCGACGGCGAGCGTGGCAACACGGGCGTATGCGGCGGCACGGGCCGCACGGTCGCGCGCGCGAGTGTGCTGGGTCGGGCTCGGGCGAGATCGGCGTGGCCGGTGCAGGCTGAGCACGGGTGAGCGAGGCCGACATGGGAGAGCTGGGCTGTTGCAGACAGGCGCAGTGGCGGCGGGCGAGCCCTCGCGGCGGCCGGAGTGCACGCATAGCGGTAGCGCAGGGGAACTTCGGCAGCCAGCGAGCGGGCGAGCCTTCGCGACTTGCGAGCCTAGCAGCGGCGCCGGTGAGTACTCGCGGCGGCCAACGAGCAAGAGGACAGAGGAGTGAGCGCGAGAGCAGCGGGACGGGTGAGAGCAGGCGATAGAAACGGCTGGTTTCTCCCAACGCCAAACTCGTCGTTTCTTGGTGCATCGGTTCTAGGGTAGACGTCTCTCCTGACAAACAGTTTCTTCCTTCTTCTACTTCTTTCCTCATTTATTGATCTGCCATGTCAGCATTTTTGCTTAGGTGACATCTCATTTAATAGAGATAGAAACCACCATAAATGTCCATTGGGACTGCCCTAGCATGCAGAGCATTGCGTTGATTGTTCACTTAATATATGCAAGTCATAATGTCAAATTTTGAGCACGGAATATCACCGGAGTAAGATTTGGTCATCCAAGTTTATAAAAAAAAAGAATATATTTAACCATTAAACTACAGAAGTAGGATAAATTTAGTCCTCTAGCTAGTTTTAAAGATACGTCTCTACTTAAAATTGTTTGACTTAGGATAAACTTAAGACATCACTTATTTTAGGGCGGAGGAAGTATATACAATTCCTATCGTCGTTTTTATTAACGTTTGATAACTTTTTTTTCCTACCGTTGTAACGTACCAACATGGTTGAAATATACATGTAAGTTACACCGTACTAATGCACGTAACTTCATCAATTCATGTATTAATTCGAGACATGCAAGATTGAAATATAGAACTCATGCCACTAGAATTAAATTAAACGCCATTAACTATATAGCTCAGTTACTGATACTGAGCTGCAATCAACTGCACCTTATCATATACTCATCCATGACTCAAGCTTCAACACAATTCTACGCCAAGCAACTCCAAACACCATCACTGTTTTGGAGAAACAATGGCCAAGCTCGTCAAACTTCATGGTTGTCCTCCTGATCGCCGTGGCCGTGGCGTCCATCCCGTCCGCACACGGCGCTCGCACCCTGGAGACCGTGGAGCAGCACGTGAATCTACCAGTGGTCGTTGCCTCTTCGCCCACAAGGGCCACGACGGAGATCACCTTCGACGTCCGGGAAGAAGCGGTGGAGGCGGAGGGTCCTACCGCGCCAGGGCCTGATACGGTGGGCAACTATGATTATAAAACACCCATAACAGGACCGTTGTAGATCGCTTCTGTTCTTTCATATAGTTTTTTGACGACGACGACCGTACTGGCCGGTGTCCAGCATATATGAATCGGTGCTATATTTGTTAAGTTGTGTCAACTATATAAATGGCGTTCAAATAATGTCGAACACGTGATCATTCAACAGCAACAAATTAAAATGGGTCTCAAACTCTCAATACTATCTGAAAGTTAGACTACTGTGTAGAATTAAATTTAATTTATAGATACAGATCATGAGGTAAGATTAGTGCCAGACACCGGCCGGCTCAAGTTAATGTTATGTTTGTGAGTTTTTGTGCTACGGGCGTTTGTTACAGGAGCCTCCTACTACAAAATTTCGAAAAAAATTCAAATCCTAGAAATAAATATGAAATCTCAGAAATCCAGAAGAAAAAAATTATTCAATTTTCCATATTTAGGGTTTACTATACTAGTAAGCAAAATTTATCGGACCCTAGCGATAACGGCGTGGATGCCCGCGCCTGCTCCAGTGCTGCACGTAGGCATGCTGCTGTGGTCACCTCCTTGCTTGTTGTGCCCACGCCTACTACACTTGCTAGATCGCTCGCCCGCACCGCTCCATTTCCCGTCCGCATGCAGTTGGGGGACCACCCGTGCCCGCTTCACTTCCTGCGCGCACGCGAGGGCCGCCTGCGCTTGCGGGGATTGCCTTTGCCTGTGCCTGCTAATGAAACACTTGCAACATGAAGCACTTGCTGTAAAATACGTCTGAAACCGATTAAAATATTTGGAACATACGCTTACAACATATGTGTATAGCCACTGCAACATATGCAACATCCAGATAACAAACACTTGCAACATACGTATGAAACTAATGAAACATTTGGAACATACACATGCAACATACATTTATAGCCATTGCAACATGCAACACTAGATCTACTTCTGCAACATCCAGATGAAACACATGTAACATCTAGATAAAACATATCCAATATACATCTGAAATGCATGAAACATACGGTTCCAACATGTGCTCCTCCACTTGTTGCTTGGGCAAATGAAGGCTAGTTGACCGGGAGCTCGATGCCACGGAGTGGCACGGAGGTCACCGGTGCGGAGCTCATCAGCGGCACGAACCTCGGCAGTGACCGCGCCAGGCGATGGAGCGCGGCCGCGGCGGGAGGCGCGAGTTCGGGAGGGAGACGCGATGGAGGCAGCGAATCCGCACGGGCAGGGCGGTCCGTTCGAACGGATGAATGCCCGACAGGAAGCATTACCGTAACGATAAACACAAAATTTTAGAAATATGCGATCAATTCAAACACATTTAAATTTTTTCTAAAAAAGATTGGCACGGTTTCAACAGAAACTATTTCAAATACATGATATAACACCAAAGAAATAGCACAACATATTACAGAGGTAGAGCAATGGTGATGTTGCAGATCGGCGGCGAGTGTCATGCCGATGCTTGTGGATGCCGAGTGTGGAAGTGGGGGAGTTGAATAAATTAGGAGAAATTTCGGACTTTGGAGTGGGTATAGGATGGGGGAGAAATTTTAGGTTGGTTTAGTGTGATTTTGGGACGAAAAATGAATTCAAGGAAAATCAAACTCTAGCGAAAATGGTGATATTTCATACTGGGCTGATGGCGCCGCGCGAACGCTTTCCAGTTTTTCTTCGGCCCTTGTCCACCTGGGCTGAGCATGTGAAATACATACGAAACAGAAATTCACATGTATTATGTTTATGTTTAGTACTACTAGCAGTCATAGTTTCCCCTAAAAAAAACTAACAGTCATAATTTCCTCTTGTTTCCATTGAAAAAAAAAGTAGTAATAATAAAATATGTAAGTTACACCGTGTAGCAACGTACGTAACTTCATCATCAACTCATGGATTAATTTATGAGACAGAGAAGATTGAACTATAACTTATGCCACTAGTAGAGTTAAACACCATTAACTAAAGTTCCATTAAAGTTACTGAACAGAAATCAACTACGCTTTCTCATATAAAACCCACCCATGACTGGCTCCAACACAATTTTACCCCAAGAACTCTTATAACACCCTCACTGCCTATTCTGGAGAAACAACAATGGCCAAGCTCACCACCTTCATGGCTGTCCTCCTGATCGCTGTGGCCGCCGTGGCGTCCATCCCGTCCGCGCAGGGCATTCGCACCCTGGACACTGTGGAGGATGTGAACCTGCCGGTGGTTGCTGCCTCCTCGCCGACGGCGTACGTCAACTTGGACGTCCCGTCAGAAGAGGCGGTGGCGGACGGCCCTACTACCGCGCCAGCAGGGCCTGTGGACTATGATGATAAAACACCCTTACTAGGACCGGTGTTGATACATACATAGCGTCCTGTCATACTTGATGATATGAGTTGATGACCATACGCTGTGTCCAGCAGACATAAATCGTTGCTATATTTGCTAAGTTGTGTCAACCATGTAAACGATGTTGAAATAATGTCGAGCACGTGATTGTTCAACACGAATAAAATGAGACTCAATACTATAAAAAAATCAGACAGCCGTGTAAGATTAAATTTATACAAATATAAATAATGATAATAATACAGACTAGCATGCAACTCTTAGCTTGTAATCTCAATAACAACCTGGTTTACATGTGCGAGGCTTGAGATTTTGAAACGCCAACCTGCTAGGTGTCGGTTCTCGCTCATCCACCAGGTGGTACTGCATGGGTTATGCTTCTTTGTGCAGGGTGAAGTGGATGGTGCTAGCTGAGAAGCCTTGTCCTGCTATTTACAGTAACATTTTTATATCAGTTTTTCTTGATGCTTAAATTGTATGCTATACGCCTACGCCTATACCATTGACTAACTTCTAAACACCACTAATTTTTACTATAACGGTAATCAGCATGGACCACCTAGATCCCACCCTCAATGGTCAACGTTGAACGTTGACTTGGTCAACTCTAGGTCTTGTTATGGTGCATGGAGCCCACTAGTAGACCCCACTGGGACGTGGCTGATGACTAAGCGCTGATGCGTCGCGCAGTTCGGATCGTTCTTGCTGGGTCCAACGTGGTACTGTTGATGTTTGCTAACTGGGCCTCTGCTGGGCTGATGTCTGGCTTGGGCTGGACCAGATATACAGGTCAACATGTCTAATGGGCGGATCTGGTGCCCGCATGCGGATATGCCGGGCCGACGGGCCGACGGCATGGTGTACATGCGCGCACAGGCGTGCTCGCGATGCAGGCAGAGGCAGGGCGCGCAGTTTGCTGCGCACCCGTGGTTGCCGCGACGTCGTGACGCCGCCGCCTGCCAGGACGGTGGCGTGCGTGCCTTCCCCTTCGCTGGTCGGCCGTCGGCTACAGGGAAGAGAGAAGAAAGGCGACGTCATAGTAGAAGGCCTTGTTTAGATACTCAAATTCACCCTCAAATTTTATTATGCAAAAAGAAGATTCCTCATCACATCAAAATGCCAGTACATGCATGGAGTACTAAATGTAGATAAAATTAAAAACTAATTATACAGTTTTGTTGTACTTTGCGAGACGAACATTTTGAGCCTAATTAATCAATGTTTGGACAATTATTACCAAATAAAAACAAAATTGCTACAGTGCAGCACAGTGAATTTGGAATGCCCCGAATCGAGCATCTAAACAAGGCCTAAGTTTTCTTAACTCTGGACGCCCCTAGTCTAGGAAAAAGGAAAATCCGATCTATATACATTAAAAAAAGAACTCTGAGGGGTGTTTAGATGCAAAAAAAAATGAAATTTTGCTACTGTAGCACTTTCGTTTGTATTTGGTAATTAGTGTCCAATCATAGATTAATTAGGCTCATAAGATTCTTCTTATAATTTACAACCAAACTGTTTAATTAGTTATTTCTTTTACCTATATTAAATATTCTATGCATGCGTAAAGATTGATGTGACGGAGAGACTAAAAATTTAGAATCCGCGAGGGAAGTAAACCAGGCCTGAGACGCGCACGAAAAGTCCGAGCTGGGACCCATGGGCGGTCGCGTTCGAGTCGATGTCCCATCGCGCGGCAAGTCGGCAACCCGGCCGTGTCCTCCAAGACTCCGCCTTCCGCGCGACCCGACCGCCTCCACGCCCCGCGCGCGGCCGTGAAATCACTCCACAACTTCCGCTTCAATTCAATCGATTCTTCAATCAATCCGAAAAAATCCAAGGAGCTCGCGGGGCGACCGTCGCGGGCGGAGCCCTATCCCTACTACCTCCACCGTCATGGCGGCGACAGCAGTGGCAAGCCAGAAGCGAGGGACGGCCGCCGCCTTCCTCGACGACCCCTTCTCGTTCCCCGCCGCCGACCTGCCGCTCCTGCAGACCAAGCGCGGCCGGTGCTCGTCGTCGATTGTCGCCGCGGACCTCGGCCTCAGCTTCCCGCTCGAGTTCGACCCGGTCGAGGCGCTCCATCTCATCTTCCCCGGCGAGGACCCGCAGGTGCGTCGACGTACGTACGTACGTGTGCGTTTAACGATCAAGTTTTATTTGATAGTACATGGATTGTTTATTAGTCCTAATAAATATTAATCAATCATGGCGAACAGGCTTAGAGCACGCCGATAGGCCAATGAGGTCCTGCAATTAGCTACCGTGACATCGTTACAATTAATATACTATCTAATAAATAAAGTTGACTTTGAAAATTCTGCTGGCTTTTGGATTTCAATCGATGCATCGAACATAAATTGGTGTCCTTACCAATTGGTACTACAGTACTATAGCGATTAATATGTTCATTCATGTGTTTTCTTATTCTACATAAATTGGTACTGGTTACGATTTGTGCACCTAAAATCATTTTCCCCCTTAATTTACAGGTTCTGCAAAACCATTTACAAGCGTCAGGAAATGTCTTGGATGCTGCAATCAGAGCATACAAAGATTATTTGGCAGAAAGAAGCACAGAATCAGCTTCTGCCAGAAATCATGTTCCATCTGACAACGAGGAAGGCGTTAGCATCCTATCTGAATCTGAAGGTATGCAGCATCGCATATATTTCAGTCAAAAGATCAGCAAATATTATCTGCATATATTTCCATCACAATTAGGAAAACAAACAAAAAATTCTCACTTATGCCATGTTTAATATCTTAGTATGCTTTCATGAAACCAAAGTTATTTAATCATTTACATCAGCTACTGTGAACTTAAACGTTACTGCATCAATGGCTATTGCAGTTGACCTGACAGTGGAAGCCATTCCCACCAATTGCTCTGGATGGGCAGAGCTCATTGTCAAGGAGATGTCCTCTGCTTCGGATTTGACTGATGCCAAGAATCGCGCCTTCAAGATACTCAACCTCTTGGAAAAATCTGCTGCCAGGACTAGTAGCCCAGATGAAAAGAGCAAAGTGAACAAGGTATCGGGATTGCTAAAAGTAAAATACTTCTTTATTATGTTATATTATGAACCATGCTTAATTATGCTTGGTTCTTTCCTCCCAAGCTGACCTGAATTTTTGTTGCCAATCCAGGAGCACAAGATAGTGAAGCAGATGCTGGGATCACTGCTTCACCAAAATGGCGTTCTGAAGCGTGCATTCCTCATACAGCACAACCGGCTCAAGGAGTATCAAGAGATGGTGCAGGAGCGATCTCAATTCAACCAGATTCTCGAGAAGTACCAGAAGCAGATAAAGGCATTAGAGGTAGGTTCTGTGAAATTGTTGCTATAATGCTTAACCTGTACTTTATTTATCTACCTAGTACTAACCTTCTCATCCTTACCATCCAGGAGAAAAACAATGCCTTGTCATTTCATCTTCAAAATGTGAACCAATGCAGAAACACTTATTGGCATCGCAATCCAGATGTCTTCTAATCGATACGGTTGTCAGAAAGGACATGTCCTCTGATCACTACAACTTATGAGTCAAGCTTGGAGCTTAATCCACAGGATCCTGAAACTGCAAAATATCTTTTTCTCTCTTCCAGCTAAGGACAAAGATGGTCAAAGAAAGGACATGTCCATGTGGTGTTGCAAACTTGCAATTAGTTTATGTTAGTCTTTATGTTAGTCTGGATTGTGTGTAGAGGGAGATAATCAAAGAAAGGACATGTTCATGTGTTGCAATTAGTTTGTGTTAGTCTGGATTCTCTTTAGATTATAGTTGCTCTCGATGCAAGTGAGCAAAATTTGACGAAGTTCAAATATTCAGGTACCATTTGTTTTAACTTATCGATCGAATTTGAGACTGTTCCCCATCAAAGCTCCCCCTACTGAGAAAGGATTTCCTCCCAGTTCCAGATATGATTTGTTGAGAATTTGTACTGCCAGCACCAGTGGGCAGTGGAGATGTTTTGATGTGCGCTTATGGGTTTCGAATTACAACTAGCAACTAACTAAACACCTATAACATTGGACCGCATTATTTACACCACACTGCTTCAAGATCTGAATGCAAATATCCATAGTATAATTCGCCTCCCGGCCCATGGCAGCTCCCGCTCATCGGCAGCCTGCACCACCTCGTGGGCGCGCTCCCGCACCGCGCCATGCGTGTGACCTGGCGGGCGGCACGGCCCGCTCATACTGCTCCGCCTGGGCGAGCTCCCCGTCGTCGTGGCGTCGTCGCCCGACGCGGCCCGGGAGGTCATGAGGACACACGACGCCGCGTTCGCGACGCGGCCCCGGATCGCCACCATCCGGGAGCTCACCCGGAACGGCCTCGGCGTCGCGTTCGCGCCGCACGGCGAGCACTGGCGCCAGCTCCGCAAGCTCTGCGTCACCGAGCTGCTCAGCGCGCGGCGCGTGCGGTCCCTCCGCGGTGGGCGCGAGGCCGAGGCCGCCAGCCTCGTCGCGTCCGTCGCGTCGTCGTCGTCCAAGCCCGTGATTCACGGGCCGTAAACGTCAGCGCCCTCCTCGCCACGTACGTCACCGACACGGTCGTGCGCGCCGTGGTGGGGCGGCCACATCAGGGACCGCGACGCGTTCCTGGAGAAGCTGGACGAGGGCGTAAGGGTGGCGGCAGGGTTCAGCCTCGCCGACGTGTTCCCATCGTCCAGGCTCGCTCGAGCGTTCAGCGGGGCGACGCGCCGCGCGGAAGCGCACCACCGCGAGATGACAAGGCTCATGGACGGCGTCATCGCGGAGCACCAGGAGAAGCGGGCGGCCGGTGCTGGAAACGACGAGGACGACCTCCTAGACGTGCTGCTGAGGATCCAGAAGGACGGCGGCCTGCAGGTTCCCCTCGACATGGGCACCATCCGCGCCGTGATCATCGTAAGCTCAGCTCTCTCCCAACGTGTTCGACGATCGTCACTACGACGACATTGACAAGATTGTATTTTTCACATGGGGCGTCGTGCACTTAGGATCTTTTCAGCGCAGGGAGCGATACGACGGCGACGACGCTGCAGTGGGCCATGGCAGAGCTGATGCGGGCCTGCGGCACCCGGCGGCGCTGCGCAAGGCGCAGGCCGAAGTGCGTCGCGTGCTCGCCGGCCAAAACCGCGTGCCGGAGGACGCCCTGCCAAAGATGCATTACTTGCAGCTGGTCATCAAGGAGACTCTGCGTCTGCACGCTGCAGTGCCGCTGCTCCTCCCGCGTGAGTGCCAGGAGGAGACGCGCGGCGTCCTCGGGTACGACGTGCCCAGGGGTGCCATGGTGCTGGTCAACGCTTGGGCGATCGGCCGGGACGCCGCGAGCTGGGGCCCCGACGCCGAGGAGTTCAGGCCGGAGAGGTTCGAGGACGGCTGCGCCAGGGCGGAGGTGGGCTTCAGGGGCACGGACTTCGAGTTCGTGCCGTTCGGCGCCGGACGGAGGATCTGCCCTGGCATAGCGCTTGGCCTCGCCGTCATGGAGCTTGGTCTCGCTAGCCTCCTCTTCCACTTCGACTGGGCGCTCCCCGGTGGCGCTGCGCCGGAGGAGCTTGACATGGCCGAAGGGCTCGGGATCACGGCGAGGAGGAAGAACGACCTGTGGCTGCAAGCCACCGTACGCGTTCCTGTTCCTAATGTGTAGATTTTTCTGAATGCTTGGGATTTGGGAGTAGAGGTGATGGTTTCATTGTTATTAAAAAAAAAGGCTGACTCGTATTTGTTTCAGTTCCCTACATGTTTAAGATGAAGATAAAACAGACACACCGACTCGTATAATCGATACAAGAATACAAATGCCACATCTACCAATATACTTCCTCCAATTCAGTGTATAAGGCACACAATCTTTGACCAATACTAATAGTTTGGTCAAAACAAATGTAACTCTCCTCTATCAATATATTTGCCTCGCATAATCCTGCCAGCAGTTTTCGAGAAAAAAAAAACAAATATAACTATTATAATATAAACTTAATACTATTAGATTTATAATTAAATATAATATACAGTGATCATAAAGTTTATAATATAGACAATATAATATAAAATAAATGAATGGTCAAAATATAATTGAAGAGACCGTGTCATATTAGATTGTGTCTCTTAAACCAAAGCGAATGGAGTATTTAAGTCTAAATGAAGGTGGCTATGAGGATTATTTTTAACATTCACTAGGTTTATACATCACAAAACTCTACACGTCAAATCAAATTTAAAGCAAGGATGTCAGGTTCTACACACGGGAATCAATTTTAAAACCAAGGTGGTCATGTGGATTATTTAAGAGAGATAGCTTATATTTGAATTTATTAGAGAATAAGCTTTTAGATAATGCAAATGTGCACATTGATACTAAAGGGAAGCGCTGTGTTGTGCCTGCAGTCAGTATTGTTCAGAAATCGTCAGTAGCTCAGAAGAGGTTGCACTGGGCGCCACAGATGCAGGGCTCTTTCAAGATTCTGGAGATGCTACGGTGGGAGTCGTGATTCGTGATTGGAAGGGCTCTTTGAAACTAACTGCCTGGCCCGTTTTATCTCATTGCAGGGATGAAGAAGCCGAAGTTGTAGCATGTCTAGAGGGTCTCCATTTGGCAATAAGATGGCCGGAAATTCCGATGATTTTGGAATCTGATTGGCAAATAGTGGTCGCCAAGTTCCACGCCAAGGGTCATGATCGTTCTGCGCTGTGGCAAATTTTGGAGGAGATGTACGACACTAGCAACCAATTCTGTAAGCTGGAGATGATGAAAATTAGTAAGGACCAGAATAATGTGGCGCATGAGTTAGCGCGTTTTGCAACTAGGTCTAGAGAGTGTGAGTGTTTTTTTTTGCTTGTTTTCCAGAGTGGGTTATGTCCCTCTCTTGTACAGACATTACTTAATTTTTAATAGAGTTCTTTCTTTCGCAAAAAAAAAGATAATCCAAATATGACCGTTGGAGCAACATCTAGTAGGCTTTCTTGGGGGCTATTTAGAGCATCTCCAACAATTTGCCATTCGGCTTTTCCATTTTTAATTTTTTTTTGGCAAAATGAGAAAAAACCCTCTCCAATAGTTTGGCATCCTCCCTCCCCATCTTTCCCAACCTCGTAAAAATCTATCCCGAGCGCACATATATGCGCGCGGCCTAGGAGCGCGCATCCGGAGTTTCCCGGCCCGTCTAGTAAAAAGGAAGAAAGACAGGGTTCCAGGTGAGAAAAGCGCAAGAGAGAAAGATCTGGTGGAAGGGCTTAAACGCGTACAGAAACAAATTCAGGGTTCCTGATACAAAACATGAGACCGGGTCGTAGGAAAAAGTACCGAGAAAAAAACTTTTGAGATAGAAATATAGGAAACTCTTGGAGATGACTTCTTTTTTTTCTCCCCATACTAATTTAGGAGTTGGCAAACACTATACTTTGGAGAACAAAATATGAAAAACTCTTGGAGATGCTCTTATATCCTTCTAATCGGCATACCAAGGATGGGAGACTATAGAAGCTAAAGGAGTATGCTATAGTTGCAACCTCACATGAGAGCTTAGTGATCACATCAAAGGCATCGTTATAGCAATTAGAGTGACTAGTGGTTGTTTAGGCCTTAGAGCTTGAGAGCTTTGAGATATTGGGCTATTATGCCATTGTAATCTTGGTGAATTGGAGCACATGAGGTCTTTGTGACCTTCTAGCGAAGGCCTCGGTGCCCTTCCGGTGTTGAACCTCCGTGCTTGGTTTGGAGCAGCAGCGACTTGTATGCGTGTGTGGGTGGGGGGTGAGGAGACCCTACTTTGATGGTGAATCTATAGCGAACACGACACTAAGGTAACTGAAAGAGTGGAATGTTGGTGGTGAGCCAAGGTGGCTTACGACGCGCCTTAGTTGGCAGGAGACTTGGTGGCGAGCCCAACATGTGGAGAAGGTTTGTTGATCGGGAGCATACCTTGGTTGAGCTCCAACATGGACTAGAGAATGCTTTTTTGAATCGATATCAGAGGATATATCGCCTTATCTTTGAAGTTTGCCGTCTCTAACTCTTGTTCTTTGCTTACCGCATTTATTACTTTCGCTTATGCATTCTCTGTCTGACATTTACCTTCCTAGATTAGCTTAGGCTAGTTAGTAGAATTGGCTCTAATTGCTAAATTCTTTGTGGGTTATGGGGTAAGCTAGAGCACACTAGAAAATAATTAGGTTTACATCGTTTCTAGTTGTAGTTTTATTTGAACCTAAGGGTTAAGGTTTTTTTAATTATACACCCAATTCAATCCCCTCTCTTGGGCACTCACAGGCTATTTTGTGCATTCATGGTGTTGGAGATTAACTCAATAAACTACATGGAAAGGCAATGGATAAAGTAGTAAAATGGTATTGGTCAATTGAATGGTAGGTAATCTAAATTTGACATTGCAAGCAGTGCATGGTAGATCTTGCTCGAGTCTTTGTCTTGTCATAATCACGTAACCTATTACCTTGTCATACCCACTCAGGCACTCACTGATAAACTTAGCACGCTCGTGTACATGCTTTCCTCGTCATCTATAGAGTTTTGATGTATGAGTGCAGATGGGATATAGACCTTAGGCTAATCTGCAAGGCTATGGCCTCATGGAGGAGGCAATCTATATACATGATTTTACTACTCGCTCGCTTGTTAAAGTTTAAACTCAAAGCCAAATGCAAATGAAAAGTTGAACCTTTGCATACCACATACCATAAAGCCTAGCTTGTATATTGAAGAGCTGAGGAATCAAAAAAAAGCCTAGCTTGTATAGTGTGGGATGTTAACCAGTATAAATCATACCGAAATACCTTAGTTTCAAGAAACAAGCCTAAGTAAGATTACAGCAACATGTTTACACCTTAAACTCAAGAAAATTGAAAACCTATGGATGATATCTGCTTCACAACATTTCACTTCGCTCTCTCTCCTTTTCTGTTTGATTCCACCCATATGAACATGTAATAATAGGATGAACCCTGATATGGGTGAACCCAATGATGTAACCCTTAAAACAGGAACTGAAATGCTGTGTGACATTTAGTGATGAAAGCGGACGGAAACGAACGGAAAATCGCTCTACCGTTTTCATTTTCATATTTTTAAACGGAAACGGGAGCGGGAGCCGGACAGCCGGAAACGAAAACGGTAGCGGGATAAACGGTAATACGAAAACGGGTAAATACGGTCGGAAAATAGACGGAAACGAACGGTAAGCGGAAACTTAAGCCGGAACATGTATGCCGCATATAAAATATATATTGCCCAGTGCCCACACATAAATACGCTCGTAGATGAATGAATTATCAGATGATGAAAGGGCGGACACTGGCACACTGCTGTGCACTCTACCAAAACAAAAAAATGATGACTTTAATATATATGTGACATGTCCACACAGATGAAAAGAAAAATAAAAGCAACTCAGGCATGTGCTTTCATGGCCCAACAGGCCCAACATCTCCTCAAAAAAAAAAAACAGGCCCAACAGGCCCATCCCGTTTTGAAGAAAAACGGGACGAAAAACGGGATATCCCGGTTAAAAACGGGATACCGCAAATACGGACGGACAAATGCTCTACCGTTTTCGGTCCCGTTTCCGTTTACTCCATCCCGTTTTCGGTCCCGTTTCCGTTTATCCCGGAAAAAACGAAAACGGTCGGGAAAAAACGGTATACGGTTGCGGACGAAACGGGATTCATCCCGTCCGTTTTCATCCTTGGTGACATTGAAACCAGCCGATTAAATGAGCATGCTAGCACTGCTCGTGGGACTATAATCCGAGAAAATCGCGGTTCATTTTAACTAACTAGCTAAAAAATCTTGTGACAACTTAGCTTGTAAGAACTTGGCTAAGTGCATTCGTCGGGACCAAACTTTTTTTTTCCATCTTCTGAAAAACAAACTGACCTACAACGAGATACAGTAATCTTTCTGTGACAAATATGTTAGCCATGGATCAAATAAACTATACCCGGAAAAATGGAAACACACAATATATTTGGTAGCCAATTGCATGAAAGCAACACGTTTAAATCAAACTGTAACTTGAAAACTTTGGACCCATGGGCGGTGAATCCACCTACCCCGTATCCCCATTTCAGGGGCACAGTTGGTAAAACAGAATATCTTCATAGGTTATCAATCTGGGGCAGACCATTGCGCAGCTGTGCTTAGAAGACATCTGGGTTGAAACGCCCAGGTATGGAGCTGTTCTGCTGAGCCTGCTTGAGGTGCATTGTGAGGGCATAGTTGTTTATCTGCAAATGTTATGGTCACAGACCCCAAACGTTTCTTCAGTTGATATATCACAACAGGAAAAGAAGCATAGTTGAAGACAGGACTAGGAATATCACCTCTAGAGTCCTAAGTTGCTCCTGGTACTGCAAAACAAGTTGCTTCAAGCTCTGGACCTCGTGAGACCTCTCGTCAAACTCCTTTTGGCGCTCATGTTGAATGGCAACTGCCCGCTTCAGCACAGCATTCTCTCGCAGAACAACAGTCAGTTGCTCCTTGAGCATCATGTTTTCCTATCCCACAAAGGAAAATCAATCACTATTATCGTTCTGCAAATTAGTCAATACTACAGGAACCAAAAGTTGCAGTGAGCGACGCATGGGCACCTTATGCAGGTTCTGTGTAGCTTCAGCTCCTGCACACTCTACAATTGATTTCTCCAAAGCCTCCAAAGCTCTTGACGCACGAGCCCGTGCATCATCTATGTCAGAAGCATTTGACATCTCTCTGACAAATAGCTCAACCCATTCGGAGCCATTATTACTTGTCTGGTAATTATCTACAGTAGGTGGATGTTCTGTAACCGTATCCACACCACCATTAGGAATACCTGCAAGGAATGCAAAAAAATGATGCTACTGTCAGCAATACAATCTGGAAACTGCTTCATTGCTTTCCAAAAAAATAATATAACGCATTAGGAAGTAAGTGTGATGCAATCAATTCATTTACTATGGTAGTAACACCACCCTAGCTGACACAAATTCCAATTACCACCAAATACAATGCGGGCTTGATTGTCATATCAGTAAGAAGTTATAAGTAAAGCCAGAGACAACGTAGGATATGTTTATTGTGAGAAGGGGTCATTCGAGCCTCTGGAAATAGGATACCTTGTCTACATAGAAATCCCTATGTCCTTACATTCTATTTAGGATTAGGAATAGGTGTAAACACTAACCAGACCTGCTTTTGACATATCTATAGCTAAAACCAAAACCAGATAAAGCACCAAAACTATAAGACAAGTAAGCTTTGTCAGACCATACAAATGCACGGCGAGCCCATGCAAAGGGTTTGGTTAAGATAAGACAAATTATGCCAATCCAATTCTACATATATAATTAATTCTATACAAAAATCAGATACAAACATGTGTTGAAATGAACAGCATATGATGGACTAGATATATAACAGTAACAAATTTATGAATTAAGGAAACCTGAAATAGTGAAATAATATAGTTCTGAACAAAATTGGAGGAAAAATTCAGTAGGGGTACCGAGAACCACTCCCATTGAATCATTTACAGGTGACTATTATTAAGTAATAGAATTACATGGATGAGGATGTACAACTGTTGCTATATGAATGGGAAAACAGTAGTCTCTGGTAGAAAACTAACCTTCAACGGAAGGCTGAATTTCTGTATGCTGACCATTTTCAGGTTTGAAACCAGTTGATGACAAGATAGCCTCTTGTGACTCTAAGCGCAGCAAATTCAAACTCTTTATCGCAGAATCCAAGTCATCTCCAGATGCTTCCAGAGCTTTTTCAAGCAACTACAATTATTTAGAACAAGCATAGTCAGCTGTGTTGCATATGCAATACTCGAAGGTAAAGTAAATGAGGATAAATTCATTCAGTACAAAAAAGAACTAGCTCATACTGCATACAAGTAATTCGATCTATCAGGATCCAGCAGGAGGGAAAATTTCCATCCATGAAGGAAATCATGTATATTGAATAAATTCATTGTCTACTTAACTGGGGATATCACAGGCTCGGACTGGCTACAATACACAACTTGCATAGCTACCAAAGAAAGGAGCCACAGAAACTACAGCACATCCATCTCTGGTCGACCATCCTTTGCATAGTTAATAAAACAGATACAGGTTAACAGTAAATGAAATCCTATGAAACAAACCATTTCCAGTGCCAATATGTTCAAAATCAAATCAAATGTAAACGAGGTACGATTCAACATTCACAGTACCACAGACATCTAGGCAAGCATATAAGCATGGTAGGATAATACAATGACAACTGAGAGTCTTAAGGCCTGAATTCATATCAAGTGTGGAAGTAAATGAAACTAATTGAACAAAAGGAGACCCATTTCAGCACCTAGTCGCCATAATGTCCGATTTCACACCCAAGGTCAGATCGGAAATTACAAGGCCGATGGCATCACAAGTTTACTGACAAAGAAACAACAAATCCTCATCGGCTTACCACCAAAAATGGTCCCACTAGTAAAACGGGAAAATGGGAGGGGGATGGAAGGATGAAGTGAGTCAGCGGTGGAGGCAGACCTGGGAATCCATGTCGGGGAAGAGGGCAAGTAGATGGTGGACGAGCGCCTCCCGTCGGCGTCCGTCGGAGCCGCCGCCGCCGCGGTGCGAGGGGGAGCGGCGGGACCGCTTGGCCGCCGGCTGGTGGGAGGAGGAGTGAGGGGAGGGAGGGGACGGCGGGAGGAGCTCGTCGGCGAAGATGGAGGAGGACCTCTTGCCACAGACTACCGCAGACATGGTGCCGCCGCCCTCCCGCGCCGCGTCGCGCCGCCGCAGCCGATCTCCGCCGCCGCCGTTGCCCTACTCCCCGCCGCCGCGGGACATCCGGCAGACAGACGCCTCTCACCCTCCCCTCCCCAACACGCGATCCGCAGCAGCTGGGCCTCGACCGCCGGTCCCGGGTCCCGGTCCCCCCAACCTCCGGCCTCCGCGCCCTGGTCGCCGCCGCGCCGGTGCTGACGGGTCCTGATTGGCCTGGTCCGGGTCCTGACGGGCTGATGGGTTGGGATGCCTTCGTGCTCGCAGTCGCAGGCAGAGATGGTAACGGGTACCCGAAACCTGAGTACCCAACGGGTATTATCCGATAAAGAGGCGGGTATGGAATGAATTTTCTATTCGTGGGTACGTTATTGGGTAAAATCCTATACCCATTGGGTATGGCGGGTACGGATGCAGGTGTATACTATCCATACCCGCATACCCGCGAGTAAGACATACCCGCAAAAATAACTAGCCAACCTCAATTATTTTAGCGCATATAAGTCATGAATTTGGCCCATTGAGACATCCACTATATTTCTAGTAGATTGCCTTTGTTGTAATGATGCTAATATTGTTTGTTAGCATGTTTGTAACTTGTTGAAAGCTTAGAATGATTTATTTTTGCGTGTGACTATTTGATATTTTTAGGTAATTTTCGGGTATGCTATCGGGTACGGGTTACCCGTCGGGTGAGAATTACCCGGCGGGTACGGGTATGGAACTATTTTTTTACCCGCATGCGGGTACAGGTAACCCGACGGGTAAAATTTTACGGGTGCGGGTACGAGTACGGATGGGCACTGCCCATCGGGTACGTATCCGTTGCCATCTTGAGTCGCAGGGGTATTTATCTCGCACTTTGCATTCTCCCCCCTCTCGTTAACGTTGGATGTTTTACGTATTCCCGTTGGCGTCTCGCTGCGTGTGATGTGCGCGTCCTTTTTCGGCGGTGGAACGTGAGTGCGTCCACACCGTTCGCTGCTTTTGCTGTGCGCTGTTTGGCCGACAGGTGGGCCCGGATTGCACTTTTTGCCTTACTACCGGCGGTCCCACTCGCGTGCTTTTTCGTGAAAATAAATCTGTGACCCCTAAAAATGGTCTAGAAAATTGTGACGTTAATACAGAGAGTGCCTCCCTCGCCAAAAGCAAGTCATTTGGCTCATCAAGCCATATATGATTATCTGATCCATGCCAATTTCTGCATGATTTGTTTCGAGGACCACGGATAAGATATGAAAAAACGACTTTATCTTCCTGGTAGCGACATGCGTAATAAAAGGATTTGAGGTCCCATATGGATCTTGGATCTATGGACGCAAGAATTCAATGAAAATATACAGAATGAATTTCACAGGAATCTGGAAATTTTCGCCTTCCCAGACCAGGCTATGACAGTGGAATACTCCAGGACAAGAACACGCTTTTTGAAATGGTCGAGCACACGCTTTTAAAATGTGGAACACTAAAAAAAAGAATTGGCACTCTTAACTGTCCATGGGAGAAGATTGGTCTAGAGTGATTTCACTGTGTACAGTCATGCTAGAGATTCACCAGCTGAGCCAGAAAAATCTCTACATATAGGTATCCCACCAGGTTTTAATTACATATATGGTGCAAAACCGGGGGCTGTTGTGCTCTCTCCATCAGTCTTAACCCCAATTGCTAGCTGCTCCATAGCTCAGCAAGCTTTGACTGCCCTCGCCACTGTAATGCAATGTGATAACCCCACTAAATATACTATCCTCCATGACTTCCATGTATAAATAAACAGTACAACAGCAACACACGCACGCTTCCAGGCTCTCCTTCCCTCATGGAGGGAATGTTTATCCTGATGCTACTCTGGCACTATAGGTATGCTCATCATATAATTTTGATCAAGCCGCATAAGTCTGAAGATCTAATTCACAGGAATATACATCGGTGTTTTCTCATCTGTCTAACAACCAGTTAAGGACTGTCTTTTTGGGGAGAACCTCGCCACTACCTTCTTTCTCTGGCTTCACGGCAGTATTTACAGCGTTGCGGATGACAGCATTGAGGCGTAGCCTCAGCTGCGCATTGTCAATGAGCAGATCAGAAAGCATTTTTGTTGCATCTTCATCAGTAACTTTTGTATCTTCACTGCTCATAGTTAATGAGGATCTACTATCAGAATTGTCACCATCATCAGAAGAGCCTTGTTCACCATCTTGTGCTAGAAGTTGAGCCTGGAGATACCAATGCAGAGCATAGATTTAGTAGAGATATCCACATTTAAAAGTAGTAGAATTAATAGAAAGTATATCGAAAACTGAAGTGGAGCCATGAAAATTGCATTCCAGTGTGAACAATATTCTTCCTCTCTAAATCAAAACATACGATGCACTGTGACTACCAAGGTAAAATGATATGTGGCTCAAACTCCAAACTCTAGCTGAACCCAAAGAAAAAAAAGAAATCTGTCCCTACTTCTACAAAGAAGGGATTCATAGGAGGCAATAATTCTAAACAGGTGCTACCAACACAATGTGCAACTAAGTGTCGTAAACTTGTCATTCGCCTTAATAATTCTAAAGTTGGGACCTTTGGTAGGGTAGTTTTCTCCAACTTCCCTTAGCTTTACAACACTAAAAACAGTCTAGGTTCAAGAAGAGAATGCTGAAATAATGATATTATTACAAAGGCTGCTCCAGCTTCAGATAATCAGATCCAAGATAAAAATGATAAATTGAGAAGAGGAGTTCAGGGGCTTCTAATGCAAAAGTAGGGAATATTCGAGTGATCTTCCAATTGACAACAAAAACTGAACTAGATAATACTCCCCCCAGTCAGGAATAGTTGATCTTCCTGACTAGGATAATGAGCTAGCTGCAGGTATTAACATGCTGTTGGAGCATCAAGTACGAACAACCGGGTATTCTGTGTTAGGACAAATCAACATTACAAATCTCATGATCTTGCATAGCATTTTACATTATCCATAGGACACTTCTTTTTTGTATTTCCAAGAAATGAAAGGAGCACCTATTTCCAAAACAACTCAATTGCTCAAACTCCAAATTTATTCTAGTTGGAGCTGTACCACGTAACTTTGGCTGCTCTCTAAGAATATAAAAACTAGAGTTTGGCCACGCAGGCCCGTTGGGGAAAAAATGATATTGATTTACCATAACATTTCAAGTTTACCTCGGCAACGAGTAGGCGTATTCTATTGTCTGATGTTGCTAGAAGATCTAATGCATCAGGCAAGGACGATGGATCAATAGTAAAGTTATCTTGTTCTTCTGCTAGAAATTTAGCACTGCATTCCTGTAGACGCTCCCGCAGCAGTCGACACTCATGAAGAATTTTTAATCGGGATAACTTTGTACGTGCTGACCTCTGTTTCTCTCTATTAATAACTCTCTGAAACCAAAAAACCATTAAAAATCAGGAAGATAAACTGATTGCATAGAATTCGAACTACAGAGTACAGACATTTTGAGTGCACAGACAGAAGCATGGATTTACGAAGAGTGAAAATAAAATCATAAGCGATCAATTGATTTGAATATGTTAGCATGCATAAAAGGACTCATCCCCTTTCTCCAGGCTCTAGCTCATGCAGTTAATTGAAGGAGCAGGACTAAATCCTAATTCCCAAAAACATGCATATATAATATAAGGAGAAATCATTTTACATCATAGCTTGCATAAACAGATCAAGCTTTATCCATCCAAGTTTGACATGAGATATGGAAATATTAAAATAAAAAAAGAAATTGATTGTGTGCTTGATGATCTTAGGTACAAATCAGTCTTTATTGCTCTTCCTGGCTTCATATAAGGAACTTTATTCATCCAAGTTTGACAAAACAAAACACATGGAGATGTTGACACAAAACCAATAGCTCATGTGTTTGTTGGTTAAGATAATAATCACATTCTTTAATGCTAGAGCATCTTATCAGCTAGCAAACATAATGTTTTATGATAGTCTTCCCAAATAGAATGCATGTTGGATGAATCATAAGGGTCGTGGAAAGGTAAAAGGACAGGATGTCTTGCATCATCACAAAAGTCTCGCGGATGTAACAGTATCAAAAGGTGACAAACTTGAACATAGCAACGGTTCAGTAGGATTTTAAGCTAAAGTCCAAGGGTAGGTGGCATGAAGGATACAAAAGAAAGAGGGAGAGTGGTTAGCCAAATTGGTCTAGCAAGCCACTAATAATGTTGAATATGCTGCCAGTAAGAGCAAACAAGTATTCCTAGAAACAACAGATACTGCTACAGCTGGAACGGGGCAATATAATTTGATAGGCATTAGGTATCACTATACCTCTAAATCAGTCTTCTCCTCAAGATACTGATTCAACACTTTCTTCATCTCTGTTTGGGAGTTTCTAAGAGACTTGACCTCTTTGACAAGAACTTTCTTATCTGCTTTAGACTTTGCCTCAGCTTCTACAAGACGCTGTTTCAAACTCTCGACTTCTTTTTGTTTAATTTCTAATTCTTCAAGTAGTGTTTCATTTTCACCACTAGCAGTTGTTTTCTCTGACTCCGCACGAGTTTTCTCATTCTGCAAATTATAAAGAGACATAATCAGTACCTTCATATGGCTAGTAAAATAATTAAGCCACAAGAACAGTGGGAATAACAGACTTGTTCAGTCTTCAGGTTTGACTCCATCTCAGAGTACTTCCTACGGAGCTCATCCATATCCCACTGCATCTGGGTAATCCTCTCTTTTTCAGCCTGGATAGCTTGTTGTAGTGTCTCTCTACCTTTTTGTTTTGTGGCTTCCAATTCAACCTCCAAATCTTTAACCTACATTACAAATCATAATTATCAAACAGAGAGCCTAGAATCCGGAGAATGGTAATGATACACACAAATCCATTGAGTGTACAACTAAGAATGCACAAAACAACAAAAGAATGTAACTTGGAGAACCATACAATCTTAAACTCAACATGGAAATTGAAAGTGCATTTTGTTTTTATTAAGCATGAACCTGTAATTCCTCTCTATAATACAATGATACGCAGCTCTCCTGCGTATTTGAGAAAAAAAAACCATGAACCTGTAATTACTAAGTAGAGCTAGATGCCATAGTCATTAACATGAAAAGCAAAGCAATACCTTTGTAGTAAGATATTCTTTAACAGCTGCTTCCTGATTTAGTCGTGCTATGAGATCCTCCATATCAGTTTTTGCTGTCCCTATTCTTCGTTGCATTGTGATCAAAAGTCTAGTCAACTTCTGTTTTTGATCATTTGGAAGGATGACTTGTGCATCCATATCATACAAAAGGTGCATATCCAAACCAGTAAGATGTTCTGTTTGACTAATATGTCCATCCACCACAGCACCATCCCAAAGTGAACTACTAGCCCCTGGAACAGATAATTCACTTCCTCTTAAAGAACTCAAATCACTCCCAATACTTTCAGCAGAGTCCTTCCGAGCATGGCCGGGATTAGAATCACAGTCCTCTTCTGAAACAACTCCCCTATAAGACGCTACTGAACCATTTATACCATCATGTTCCAATACAAGGTTCCCTTTCCTGTGATTCAAGGCACTACTAACATGCTCATCAGAATGATCTAAGATAGCTTCTCCAAGCACACCATTACCAGTTGCTCCTGTCAGACTGCTACCACGAGTAAGAGCTTGATTTATTTGATTGGACTCAACAAGAGAACCAGAAGCAGGTCCATCAGAATGTGGAGAAGAGTCAATACTGCTGCTCTTTGCAGAAGATCCTACTTCAGAAGGACGCCCATTCCGTTCTTGGAAATCTAAATTTAGTATAACAGTATAATTAAATATTCTGCTAACATATTTAACGTGCACAATGAAGACAGTGAATAATATACAGTTAGAGAAAAATATAATTAAAGTAGCACATACATGAACGTGCAGCAGCTTCAAGCTCAAGAAAAGCAGCAATAGGAGCACTTCTTGACAAGTCAATGTCAGAAAGTAACTTTTGCATCCACTCCTCCAATGCATGCCTTCTCTGCAAGCATAACAGTTTGAGATAGGTCCAAGAAGCAGAACACGAAATAGTATTACATGTAAAGCATCCAGTTGACACAGGGAAAAGGGGAAATTAACAAAAGTACATTGAGTTTTAAGATACATTTTACCTCTTCTAGAAGCAACCTGCTTGAATTTATTCTTAAGAAAGCATGCTTCGGAGGAGCCGATGGGACATCTTTTCTGGGAAACGCGCTCTTAAGCTGCAGAACAGGAGTATTGTAGTATAAGAAAAAAATATTGAACTTACAAAAAAAAGCAAATGGTTACAAATGATATATCAAAGGCAAATGAATATGGAATAGCACAGTATCGGTGGTATACTGGTATATCATGATCAGGAAATCATCAAGTTACATAACACAAGGTTCTACATCAAAACCAAATCATAAAGTAGCAAATGACCCAACATGTCTACATCAGAACAAAGCATAGCTCATTATTTTGAGGCCAACGGGGAGGCAAAAGATTAAAGGATTGTGCAAACTAGCATCAATACAGACATGGAACATTGTAACTAAAAGTGCTTGAAGATGAATCACTGCATATCTATGTAATGCACTGTAACAAGTAGCTACATCAGTAAGTTTCTGAAGTGTGGTGTGCATTCAAGTTATTACCAAGTTACATTTACCTACAAAGTGATTCTTACAGTTGACTGCATTTCTAAAACTTGCCGCCAACAGGTCGCCAGTGCACATTTTAAGTCATTCTCAACACAACTGGATACTTAGAGCTATGCAGTGATTCTTTCATGATGATTGCATTCTAAATTTTTTTGTCAGCCTGAGTAGTACACAGGCCAGTCGAGGTCAAAACAAAGGATCGTTACTTTTCAAAAGGAGCATGTCTGCTTTGTTAAAAGAGGTCAATGCTATTCAAGACTTGCAAAATTAAATGTGTTTTCCCTATTTCTTGTTCAATATTTTTAAACCATAGAACAACTGCACATCACATCCATAGCTATTATTATTGCTAAGTAACAATTGTGCCCTCAGAAAATGTGAGCACATATTTTGAGTTACCGGAAGAAAAATGTTGCAACTTGCAAGTTAAAGATGCTCAATATTTGAAAAAGCAAATGGCAACAATTGGGATATCTGAAACAACTGCCTCAACTTACATCAGAAGATAGCTTCAGAAAGTCACTAAACCTTCTGAGAATTCCATGGCTAGAGCTAAAGCCTTCTGGAGATTGTATACCGACATGTATCCTGTAAAACTGTCCTTTATGGGCATTAAATTTAGATACAGGAAAACAAGAATGGCAAAGTTTACATAATTCAAAACTAAGATTCACATGAAATAATGATAAGAGCCTTTTTCCTGTGATTGCAACTAATCACATGACACAAAAAAAAGAATGACAGAACATGCAATACCTTAGCAATACATTAGCATTTCAAAATATAGTTGAGAACACATTAAGATGTCTAAATCAGTGTTCTAAATTTCCGGATATAAGGTTTAGCGGCAGCCTGGTCGATCCGCTATAGCCACTATTATCACCGCTATTTATATACTAATAAATAATAATCACAGCCTCGTCAATCCTCGTCCACACGTTCCTAACGAGGCTGCACTGTTTATTATTTATTAGTTTCCTTGCCCAAGGTCCAACTCGTGACTCCTCTGGCCTGCTGCATTCTCTCTCTCCACTGTGACACGCCTCTGGCCCTCTGCTGCACTGCCGCCGGGGAGGATGTTGCTCCCTCCATCGGATGTGCTCGCGGCCTCACTCGTGGAGCGCCACGGACGAGCGGCTACGGCGCATCTCCGGTGGCCTGAGCACCTCACCGAGTCAAGCTGCTGGTGCTTCTGCAGTTCTGCTTGCGCGCGGAGGCGGAGAGCTGGCAACGACCGGAGCAGCTGCTGCTTTTACGCGCGGAGGCAGGGAGCTTGAATCGGGCCATGTTGGACAAGGAGGTGCTCCGTGGCTGCAATGCACAATGGGGAAGGTCTCAGTCGGCTCCTGGCAGCGCTCTGACGGATGGCCGGTGCGGAACGGTGAGGTGCGACAGCTTAGCGGCACTAAATCACACCATGTTTAGCGGATTTCGGGCGCTAAATCCAGCTATTAGCGCTAAAAGTTAAATATCTTAGCTGCAGCCGTGTCCAGCGGAGATCTCCGGATATAGCAGCTGCTATAACCAGAGATTTAGGGCCTGTTTGGTTTGGGGTGTTAAAGTTTAACAAACACTATAGCACTTTCATCTTATTTGACAAAAAGTTTCCAATCTTGGACTAATTAGGCTTAATAGATTCGTCTCGTAAATTACTCCTAATCTGTGCCGACATGCATGCAATTAGTCTACATTTAGTACTCCATGCATTTGCCGCAACATTGATGTGATGGGAGTTAAACTTTAACATGTGGAAACCAAACAGGGCCTTAGAACCTTGGTCTAAATACTATATAAATGGAGATGTCCTTAAAAGAAAATTTTCAATTCTTTTGGTGTCATAAATGCAGAATGGTCTTTTTTATCCATCTTCTATTTTCTATAGGCACATAAAATTTTGTTTGTTGTATAACAAGGAGAATACCTGAAACACTGCATTTTCCAATTGGCATATCGAATGCAACTAAAATTAATGTATTCGAGTCATCTGTGGCATGGATACACAAAGATGGGAGAAATAAAAAGCATACAAGATAAACAATACTTACAACGACAGATTTCAAAAAGCTATCAGCGGTCACACCAGTTTCAAGTGTTTGAGTGATCCAAGAAGGCATCATCACACAGTAACTCCAACCTGTTTGAGGGTTATGTGGCCATATGGTGTTCCTTCCCTCCTGTATGCAGTCAATAGACAATGAGCTCATGAGATGTGTTGACCAATAGATAGTTTCAGAGTTGTGTTGAAACAAATACTATAGTGAGCAGATGAAATGTTTCTTAATTAATTGAAACCCGTTAGAAACGGACAGCTTTGTTACGTTCAAAAAAAAGAAACGGACAGCTTTTCATGGAAATTCTGCGACATATGCATGTACATTAGTGAATTTTGCTCATCAAGCATGCAGAATTATTTCAGGCAGAAATAGTGATCACTGGCACAGCATAGGAAGAAATTTAAATGATAACACGGAAAGAATCAAAGCATCAAGCAGCTCAAATACAACTGACACCTACATTCCAGGTAAGCAAGGCTACACTCGAGACTCCACAGAAGAGAAGACAGCTACTGACTAACAAGGCAATCAATCTTTTGAAGCTGGGGTACATCTGATTTTTGCAATCCCACTCAGCAAAAGTAGACCATGAAACACATAATCAACTCCTTGCAAGAGAAAACATAATCCAAAACCCTAGTAAAGTGAAGAAGCAAAATGAAATTGACTCATCCAATTTCCAATCCCACACTGAGTAAACTAATGTGTCAAGTCCATGTTCTACTGTTTGCCAGTTAAACAGGAGAAATCTAAAACCCTAATTGAAGGAAAGCTCTAAGTTACTGAATCAGCAAGGGAAGGCCAACCCGCCCATTTGATACCTGGACACATCAGGTAGGTCGCTCTACTTTGGCGAATTTTACTGCAGATCCCAACCCGCACATTTGATACCTGGACACAATACTAACACACGCTACTCAGCTGCAGCAAAATCCAGGTCGAAAACGCCTGCCAATGATCGACAACCCCCAATACACTAAAACACATCTACATCCCCAGAACGGACCGAACCAGCACCAAATCTAGCCCTTGCGGTGGGATCGCCGGTCCCTCAGTAGGCAGTAGCGCAGCTGGCGGGAACCCCATCTGCCTCCGAGATCATAGCGGGACATGGATCATGACGAGCCGGACGGCGCAGCTCGACGGGGGTTGGGTAGTAGAGATGCGAGAGGGGGGTCGCGGGCGGCGGGCGCTTACCCATCTCTTCGGGGGAGGGCTCCAGTCCATGCCGAGAGGCAGCGGCGAGGTGCCGTCGTGGCGGTGCTTCAGGGGGCTGGGGGCCTTCCTGCGCGCCCCCGCCCCTGACGACGACGACGACGTCGCCATCGCCGCCGCCCGACGTCACCCGCTGGGCACGGTGGTGGTGGGATCGGGGCGGACGAATCTGCCGAGGCGTCGCGCCGACGATTCTAGTCTCCCACTACTGGGTTCGAGATTAGAGGGAGCCGACGAGGCGAGGGGGAGCTGAGGCGGACGCGGTGGCGGTCGGACGGACGCTCCCGCGGTCGCATCTAAATGTCAACGCCAGCCAAGGCAGCGTCCGCCCTTGGCCGTCCCTTCCACGTTTGGTTCCACCGCCGTGGTGCGAGCTGGGCGGGCCGGCTGGACGTAGGCCTGCTAATGGGTCGGGTAATATTTGGAGTTTTTGGGTTGGGTTGTATTATGAACTGTTTGGATGGGTTGTAATGGATTCAGAGGTCAGATGGGTTGGAATGGGTTGGGTTTGCTAGCAAATCGGGTTGGGATGGGTTGGAATGGGTTAACTTTTTTTCGGGTTTGTGTGGGTTACCCGTGTGTGGTTTCAATCTTATCGCATCATTTTCCCAATCCTCCGACAGCGTCTAGTCGCACGACGGCGACGCCGGCGTCGGCGCTGGCCGCGGCACCCGCCGCGGCACCGACACCACCGACGCCAAGATCCCATACCTGCGCCCCTGACCCCTCCCGAGACGAAGTGCATTGAGGTCCTACTCCCTCCGCTGGCCAAGAAGCAGCTCGTGCAACGCTTCTTGCCGAGACCGCCGGCCGCCGCCGCCACTGTGCCTTGTCCGGCTCTCCCCTTCGCCAGCAACTAGCACTCATCAGGTTCGCTTGCCCCTTGCTTCCCCTTCCTGTACATTCACAACTTGTATTTGGATCTCCAAGTCCCTAGGTTAGGCTTCCCTTTTGTATTCGGATCTAATCTAGTTAAAGGTGTTGCATATTTCACAACTTGTGGCATTCGACCGAAAGAGTCTGTGTCCTGCTTTTCCAGGACCATTATGCAATGTAATGGTAGAGCACTCACATGTACCTAGCTACATCTTGATTCTTGAAACTATACGCAGCCTCTGTTATTCTTTATAATTATGTTAAGTCTCTCTGTTGTGTTATGCACCTGCCAGAGCATCATAGAATTTTGGGGCTGTAACTTTGTATCTTGTGTTATTACTGAGTAAAAGATGATGGATACCTATCCAGAGCTGTTTGGGGATATGGATGTTGACAATTTCTTAAGCTGTGATTTTGCAATGATCTGGCCAAGATTCTTGAGTCTTATTGGTTGAATGTGCAACGGATTGTTGCATATTCTTTGCATTTTTTATGAGCCTTTGTTTGTTATTATTAATTGAATGTGTGATGGATTAATATCACCGACAGTAGTTAGGGTGCAGGATTATTTTGCCAATCTGACAGCATTACTTTATTGGTGACTATCTGAATGTCTTTTTATCTGATTATTCAGGTGGACTTTGGCAATCTCATCAACCTCTACACGGACTGTGCATCTTTGAGTGATCCCTTGAGCTCACTATCTAGTTAGCTACCTTGGCAGATACGGTGGTTAGCTTCCAGCAGTAGTTGATTTGATGGAAACGGTAATTCCCTCAAGCAATAATATGGTTTTTTTATGTGCCTTTCTTTATTATTATTAATTGAATGTGCAATGGATTATTTGAAGAGTAAAGCTCACTAATTATTCTACACAGATGTCTTCTCATCCGTCTGAGGCCTCAGACACTAATACAAGCAATGATGACAATTCATCGGGAACACCAAATAGGAGGTCTAAAGTTTGGGAACACTTTGAGACAGAGCTGGTTGAGGTGAATGGTGCTCTGAAGGCTGTTTGCAGATATTGTGGCATGAAGATGGCTAGTGGAAAATCAGGTACAAACAGTTTGAGAAATCACATAAAAGATTCATGTCGAAAAATTAGTGAGGATGATAGGCAAAGGTTTATTGCCACAATTAAGAAACAACCACCTTTAGGTCCATTTACCTTCAATCCTCAAAGAAGTCGTGAGTTAATGATAACTTGGTCCATTCGGGCAGGGGTTGCATTTAATAAATTTGAGGACCCAAGTTTTTCACCATGGATGGCCTCATTGCAGCCCACATTTAGTTGCATTGGGCGCCAAACAATCCGCAATGATTGTGTTGGTATGTATGATCGAATGAAGCAAACACTAGAAAGTGAACTGCAAGGCCTTGATTCTCGTATCTGCTTCACTTCTGATCTATGGACATCTAACCAAAAGCTGGGATATATTTGTCTAACAGCCCATTATGTCGACCCTAACTTTGCCTTGCATAAGAAGATAATTTCTTTCAAAGCTGTGAAGTATCCGCATAGTGGTCTAGCCATTGAGGAAGCAATTACAAGATGTATGACAGAGTATGGAATCAAAGAAAAGATGTTTACTATCACCCTTGACAATGCATCTAACAACAAAACAGCTTGTGACCTTTTGCAAGAGAGTGGCAAGTCGGACATGCTGTTTGATGGTCAACATCTTCGAGTTAGGTGTTGTGCTCATATTTTGAATATTCTAGTCCAAGATGGCTTGACTATTGCTGATGCAACAATAGAGATAATTCGGGATTTGATTAGGCACATTAATTCCTCACCGAGAAGAATCCAAGCTTTTAATGAGATAGCTGAAAGAGAAGGTCTTGCTAAAAAGGCTGGTTTGGTTCTCGATATTCCGAACCGTTGGAACTCAACTCATGCAATGATTATTGAGGCTGTGAAGTATAAGATTGTGCTAAAGCGGTATGCTGCATCAAATCAAGAACCTTTTCCAGCAGATGATGAGTGGACAAAAATCGAGGCCATAGGTGAGTTTCTTGGGGCTTTCGAAGAAGCTACAAGGGCTTTCTCAGCTGATAGATATCCTACAGCACACATATTTTTGGATAATGTTCTCTGTATTCACCAAGCTCTAAAAAATTCAGAATGGCAAACTAATCAACCCATACGGAATTTGGCTAGAGCAATGGAAAGCAAGTTCAGTAAGTATTGGGATGGGAACTATAATATGGCTCTTGTTATTGCCACAATACTTGATCCAAGAAAGAAAATGGAATTCTTAGAATTCTTTTATCAAAGGGTGTGCAACTACTTTATTGATATTGACACAAGCATGAGTTTAGCTAGAGAGTGGATGACTAAGTATTTTAGGAAATATGAAGAGATCGTTAGGACAAATGGTGCAAATCCAGTGTTTCATACTACTGTATCTAGGGGCATTGTGGGTTCGCCAGTGCTAGGTAAAAGAAGAATGCACCAGGAGTTTGCTCAGTTTAGAACCCAAAAGAGAGCTAGCAGTATTCAAAAGTCCGAACTTGATGCATATCTGGAAGATGAACATGTGAGAGATGATGAAAACTTTGAGATCTTGAGCTGGTGGAGGACAAATAAGGACAAGTATCCTGTCCTATCAGCTATGGCACGAGACTTCCTTGCAATACCATTGAGCACTGTGTCTTCTGAGTCTGCGTTTAGTTTGAGTGGTCGGATTCTTAGTGATAATCGAAGTTCAATGACACCTGAAACCCTTGAAGCCCTAGTTTGTGTTAAGGATTGGTTGTACAAGTTCCCAGACAATGAAGAAAGCTCTCTGATTGTGGTTTCCTAGCACAGGTCAGTACAATCATTTACCATAGTATGGAGTATTGTCTTAGTTCAATATTTAACTGGTTGTATTGTTTTTTATTTATTTTTCATCCTGCATTCTCTGGTAGGACTATTCTGGATATGTGTATTTGAAAACAATTTACATGTACTTCACAGTTCGTTATTTAGATTGAGAATAATATTTTGAGCACTCCATTATTTGAAGAGTAGGACTGTTCTGAATATGCACAATCAGTAGGTTCTTTCATTTAGCGTTGGTGTGATTTTAAGCTCTGTTAAGCAAGATAAGTTATACTACAGGACAATGTAATTCTTCCCACAAATTTGGCATTCAACTATTTTCTTAAGTCCTTCGTAATATTGGATGTGCAGAGGTGAAGACAGTGGCTGCTTTGTCGACTTCGTCATGGCTGTTTTGAGGGAGGCTATCAACAGTTCGCAACATTTCTCTTGTGTTGATTTGCTACTGCTTGCATGTTTGGTACTGCTGCTGCCTGTAATCATTCACAGGTTTCATTCAGTGTTGTCATCATGTCTCATTTAGTGCTGTAATCAGCAAGCTGCTGCTGCCTGTAATCATTCTTGATTCACATTTGGTACTGCTGCTTCTGTGGCTATCTGTAATCATTCTCTGAACACAGGTTTCATTCAGTCATCTGCTTGTTCTCTGCTTTTCACTGTTGTAATCTAGCAGACACTGCGTGTAATCTGTGTGTTGTGCAGGAGTTTCACTACTGTTTATTGAAGCAAAAATTGTCAGTGATTTCTTCCTGCATGTGCCTTTTCTACTTTCCGTTCTCAACGCAAGAGAAGCGGAGCAGCAGTGCAGATGAACCCATGGTAACCCACAGTAGCAGAACCCATGGCAACCTAGGACAGAGTGGGCTGGGACGGGTTGGGTATAAGTTGATCTGGAATGGGGTGGGATGGGGCAAGAAAATAATTAATTACATTTGGAACGGGGTGGAAATGGGTTGGAATCTGACCCATTAGCAGGCCTAGCTGGACGGGAGCGGTGCGGTTGGATCTGGGATCTTATGTATGCTTTATTTAAAAAAATTATTATACTTTTTTCTACGAAGATAACTTAAATATAAATAATTTTTTTAACTTGTTGCACACTTGCACTTGAAAAGCATAACTAGACAAAATATTATCGCTAATGTACAGGAGAGGCTAGAAACAGAATCTAATAAAACCATGGTGGAGCCGTTTCGGCAAAAAAAAAAAAAAGCACAAAATGACATAAACATTCTGAGATAGAGTCGTCTGGTGGTGTTTTTCAGGTTCCAATGAAAATCAGAACCGATCTGGCCATCCAAGTGGTGTCTTAATCTTCTGTCTAATCAATAGGTGCATTCCTAGTATTTTTTTTCAAGACGAGGCTAATTTTATTGCGATTGGTAAGACCTTATAAGAGACCGTGGTTTTTTCCCTTAAAAGTTAAAACACGACACCCATATAAATACATGTGCACACATATGTACGCCTATGACCCATACGTGTGCACGCGCATGAATTCTACATTTACAAGCATCTTTGAAAGATTGGGTTGACATATCTTTAAATTAACGAAGTCATTATAGACGCCACGATATTGAGAAAGGATTTAAGCAACTGAATTGCATGTCTTATCATGATTCTGTAACACATAGCAGGAAAAAACGATGTTTTGTGAACATAGATTTTGTTTACAAGTTTCTTTACTTAATAGTACACTCATTCATCAAGGTACCCATTAGGCTACTTGGATGGGCGGCTTAGGGGCAAGCTAGGTTACCACAATGCAGTCTCTGTACGTTTGGATGTCGGCCTGCCTGCTAAGCCAGGCTCTAGGAAGCAAAAAATACAGGGGAAGAGGCTGGCTAGCTAGAAACAAGTGGGGGTATTTCCAGTTAGCCAAGCTTGGTTAGCCACTCATACCGCGTCGCCTCACTGTCTCATGAGCTCACCTGCACTGCACTCCTCGCCGGCCGGTCGTCCGTGTGTTGCTTGTTGTTGGACACCCGTCCACGCATGAACTCCTTTCTCGCCTCGGTTTCCGCCGTCCACACGCGAGCTTCATCGGGCCCGTGCGAGTGTGCCAACCCCGCACTCGTCTCAGCCCACCTCGCGAGTTCCACTAGACCCCTCATATCTGAGTCGGCCACCACACGAGCTCCGCCTCTCCCTTGCTCGTCTTCACCCTCCCCCACCCCCACCCACCCACACCCCTCGCGTGCACAAGCTCCGCCTCCTTCAGATGGTGATGGTGCCGATAAGTGCGAGGGAGATGGTGGTGGAGGTAGGAGGTGATGGAGCTAAATCACCCTCACAGAGATGAGGTGACTATACCAAAACTATACATGAAACCAAATAAGATTTTGATTATCAGGCTTTGATACTGCAAGTAAACCAAACAACAATCTTGCATTGTCTTGGACTGGTCAGGCTTATTTTGCTAGCCAGGCTTGGCGAAAAAACACAACCAAACAAACCAATTGTGTACTATAAAAGCACACAAATCTATTTAAGATTTCTTCTACGATATCACGTAATCAAATAGATTCTCCATATAGAATCTATGATGGACCACTCTAACCACACAATTCTAAAGGGACCATTATGTTTTTTTTCATTTTTTACCAAACGTGCCTTGTGTAACATCCCGGCCTAGGGCTTAACAGGATTAATAGAATACTCATAAAACAAGCTGCAACTTTTTTTTCTGAAAGCTCATCTCCAAAGAACTCTGAGGTTAAGCGTGCTTGGCCTAGAGCTATTTCAGGATGGGTGACCGACCGGGAAATCCTTCTCGAGTGCGCACGAGTGAGAACAAAGTGCGCAGAAAAGACTTGTGTGGGTCTACGAGGGCAGTCTATGTCCTAGAAAAGTTGCCAGATGTAAGCGGGTCTGGCCTCGTAGAGGCGGGACATTACACCTTATGCATTAATTTTTCCCTTTACAAAAACGGACAAAAGAGTATTATCTAGAAAATCATTTGAAAACACTCCATCAATATCAAAATGTAATTCGTTTTTTTATTCTATGTCAAACTTTTTGAATTTGAACAAGTTTCTAGAAACTATACAAGCATCGTCATACTAAATAAATGCGTAGTCAAGACAACTTGTAGATTTAATTAGACTAATTTTATGATGTTAATGTTCATGAACGTTTTTGAACTTATAATAAACAATTAGAGGATTTGACTTGAGAGAAACTAAAATAACCCACATATTTTAGAACACAAAAACGGAGTACAAACTATCGGGGTGCAGTGTCTTACTTCTTGAAGAGACGATCTAACATGCGAAATATTTTAGTAATGAAGTTCCTCATTAATTTAATGATACATACATAGTTGTCACTTATATATCACCTGAATAAGAGAAATATAAGGGTAAGCATGTAGCACGTCAATGGTATGATAGCTTGCCATGTAGGATCTTTAATGACATGGTTAAGAGAAAGGTAGTAAAATTCAAAAGTAAGGCAACTCGTGCATCATTATACGAGTTGATCTTGCCGCACAACTCATAAACTTTTTTTATTCTACATCTACCAAATAATGATCATCACATTACTAATGTTAACAGACAACCCACACACATTTCAGGGCGTGTGTGAACCTCGAAGCATTCGTTTTTGTTAAAGTAACTAGTAGCGTGTATTCAGAGTATTAGCATACGAGGATCTATGCTCTCTTCGATACGCAACCATAGAATGCGATACAGCACATGTTAACCCCATTCACGTTTCGGCAAGAGAACAATTCCCCAATCTAGGATATTATCAACTCAGTATTCCACCCATTCAGCTGAAATCCAGGCAGAAGTCTTGCAAGACGGGGTAAAGAAAGCAACCGTTCCTTCTCATACCAACCGTTCCTTCTCATACCAACTGTGATGATACAATAATGTTACTTCAGAATCCAAACACAACATTGGTCTAAGCATTGGAAACAAGCTAAGAACTCTAGTGGCCATGATTTAGTCCATCCTGGTCTTAATCACATGCTCCCTCACTTCAGTCGGTGTCCTGAATCCAACAAAAGCACGTCATGGAAATAGATGATTGATGCTCAAGTAAATGAAGTGTTATAATAATAGAATGTGAGAACGGATGACTGTGAGTGAACTTACACAATCAGAACATAGCCACCCCACCCGCTAAGGCAGTCACGGTCTACTGATGAACTTAGAGCTTGGGATATAGTCTCGAAGAGTTCATCAGGTTCCTATGTCATGAAAAATAACAAAATGATGTCATTTGACTAAGAACAGAACAAATTACAGTAATGTACATCCAAAAGTAGAACTTTATAAAACATGGTAGATGCAGACCCAAAACAAAAGTGGATGTCAAGGAAATAGGTTGACAACGTGCATTGAAGCGCATACCATATTTGGCTTGTACATGGATTCACAAGCACCATACAAAGATTCTGATGCTGTCCCAGAAACAACAAAATCCTTGGCCAGTTCCCTGCATAGTAAACCACAAATGATAATTTAAATAAATAAAGGTCACGACTATGAGCAATTAAACACTATAGGAACAGGAACAAGTAAGATCCAAGGAACTATAAATAGAACAAACACCAGTAGAAAGATTATATTTTAGAAAAAAAAATTGGTGCTGGTTTCTATTTTTTGCGGATTTAATTAAAATGAATTAATTATGATTTTTTAGATATTTAACAATATTTCTATTATTTTTAGAAAAAAACATATATATAGGCTAAAACTTCCTTTGAATTTTGAAACCAATCAGGGCCAAAGTTGCTGGTTTTGATACTCCAATGGCCAAAGATATCTAGTTTTGGAGTTTGATGGCCAAATCCGGACTGAGGCAATACTGTGATAGTTCGATGGCCAAAGATAGGCTTCCTATTTAAAATATTTTTTACAAAAAATTGCAGGTCACCACACTAGAGACTGCCTTGGTGTCCTAAACAGCTTCCATTCGGAACCAGAGGGACTATATTACTATATAATTATAATTGTATATGATATAAGTAGCAAGTTGCCAGTACTCAGATTATTAATAAATTCTTTTGTCCAAAAATTTTGTGACCACCATCATGCATTTGCATCAGGAGGGACAACTAAATGAACAATAATGAGCATTCAGAAAATTGATCTTAGTGTGGCTTTATTTTTATTTCATGTTCTTTGTTAAATAACATGTTGCATTTACTTTCCTTGTAGCTTTTTTTTTTTGAAATATGCCTCTAGGTGAACAAAATCTAAATAGGCATATTGCTCAATACAGTAAAAAAGGAAGCAGATGATGAGCATGTTGGCACTAGGACCTAATGCCCAGGTGAGCAGCACCTGCTCTCCTTCCCTCTCCCTCTCCCCTGATCCAAGGAAGAAGATGAGCTTGAGCTCAGTGAACACACGCACACACTCACTCCTCTGTCTTCTGCGTGGGCTGAAGACTGACAACAGAAATGTGGTGGCAAGAGCTGCCTTTTCCATTGCATTGCTTCCTAATTTATACAAGCTAGCTACCAACTACATAGTACATGATGGCATGGCTGAGTACAGCCCCCCATCTCCTTAGATCAGCCAAGGTATGGCTGTTGTACATCTACCTATTCCTAGTACATGGTATACATCACCTTCTACCAACTATGGATGATGCAATACTACCAACTATAGTACTAGCGATGGCCTATTGCCATACTTCCTGCAGTGTCCAGGGCATGGACAGCAGGAGCTGCCCTTCACTGCATTACAGAGCAAGAAGGTAGGAATTGCAGCAGATTATGTCTAACAATCTTCCCCTAATCCTGCTGCTAGCCCTTGACCTCTACCATGCCGATCATGCCTCTGAGCTCCAAGAACCTGAGGCGCCCGAGCGACTTGGTGAGGATGTCAGCGAGTTGCCGCCCGGTCCCGACGAACTCGATGACCAACTGTCCTCCATCGACGCAATCACGAAGAAAGTGAAACTTCACGTCTATGTGTTTGCTTCTGTCGTGGAGAACTGGATTCTTTGCCAGCGCAATTGCTGGCTGGTTGTCCACCTTGAGTGCCGGCGGCTGGACCTGAGCTCCGGTGAGCTCTGCCAGCAGCCGCCGCAGCCAGACCACCTGGCATGCTGCCGTGGCTGCTGCGACATACTCCGCCTCACATGTCGACAGCGCCACCATCTTTTGCTTCAAGGATTGCCAGGCAATCGGCGACGATCCGAGGAAGACGAGGATACCCGAAGTACTCCGCCTCCCATCAACGTCGCCGGCCATGTCCGCATCGCTGAAGACCGTCAGCGCTGCATCTTCCGAGGCCTTGGGCGGAGCCTCGCTGAACGCCGTCAGCTGGAGGCCGCCGTGCTTGGGGAAGACGATCCCCATCTCCATCGTGCCCTGGACGTAGCGGAGCAGCCGCTTGACCGCCGTCCAGTGGTCTTCTCTCGGGTCCTCCATGAACCGGCTCACGTACCCGACCGCGAACGCGATGTCCGGCCGCGTGTGCGTGAGCCAGCGCAGCCCGCCGACGATGCTCCGGTAGAGCGTAGCATCCACCTTTGGCGCCGTGCTTGCCCGCGAGAGCTTGATCCGCTCCTCCATGGGTGTGGCCACAGCCTTGCAGCCCGCCATGCCCGCCCGCTCCAACAGCTTTAGCGCGTAGGCGCGCTGCCCGAGCTTCACCGCATCTGTGCTCTGCTTCACCTCGATGCCGAGGTAGTACGACAGAGCTCCAAGGTCGCTCATGCGGAACTTGGCGCCCATCTGCTCCTTGAACCGCGCAATGTCCTGCGCTCGCGCCCCGGTGACGATGAGGTCGTCGACGTACACCCCGACGATGAGTTCCTCCTTCCCCCGTCGTCGGGTGTACAGCGCATGCTCGGTGACGCAGCGTGCGAACCCAAGCTCCGCCATGGTGGCGTCGAGCTTGGCGTTCCACGCTCTTGGCGCCTGCCGCAGCCCGTACAAGGCCTTCCTGAGGCGCAGCACCTTGTGCTCAGCGCCCTTCACCACGAACCCTGGCGCCTGCTTGACGTAGACTACCTCCGCCAAGTCGCCATTGAGAAAGGCAGACTTGACGTCGAGGTGGTGGACTTGCCAGTTCTTGGCCGCCGTGAGCGCGAGGAGGAGCCGCACCGACTCCATCCGCGCCACTAGCGCGAACACCTCCTCGAAGTCAATTCCCTCGCGTTGCACGAAACCGCGCGCCACTAGGCGTGCCTTGTGCTTGACGACGGCGCCACGTTCATCCTTCTTGACCTTATAGACCCACTTGAGTCCGATCGGCCGGCAACCCGACGGCGGATCGACCAAGTCCCAGGTCTTGTTGGCTTCGATCGCCTTCATCTCCTCGATCATGGCCCGCCGCCACTCCGCGTCGCGCTCCGCAACCGTGAACGTGGCTGGCTCCTCCGCGCTCATGAGCAGGAGTGCTTGATCGCCGTCGAGCAGGCGTGCAGCCAGTCCTGGCACCGGTGCGTTGCCGACGACATTGTCGACGCGCCGGAACCGGACCTCCTCCCCTTCGTGGAACGCGTCCACGAACTCGTCGAGATTGGACGGTGGAGTAGCGTACTCCACCATCGATGCTCCCGGCGTCCCCTGTTCGTGCAAAACAGGGGGGGAGTCCGCCATTGGCCCCGGCGAGCTGTAGTGCCCTGCTCCTGGCGGGCTAGGTGGCTCCACCACCTCCGCCGCCGCGGGCTCTGCTACTTCCCCGGCCGCCGGCTCCCCTGCTTCTGCTTCCCCAGTCGTTGGAGCCTGCTCCGCCGCGCCGTGGCCGTGCACCACCAGCCGCTCCACGACGAACGTGTCTCCCAGCCCGCCGTCCTGCTCCGCCCCCAACTCCTCGGCATTCCAGTCCCATGCCGCCGCCTCGTTAAAGACGACGTCCCTGGATACCAGCACCTTGCCCCTTGCCGGATCGTACAGCCTGTAGGCTTTGGATCCTTCCTCGTAGCCGAGGAGCACCGCCTTCGTGCTCCTGTCCTCAAGCTTGCCGAGGCCGGGCTTGGTTGTCTTGACATGGCCGACGCACCCGAACGTGCGCATGAACGCCACGCTCGGCTTGCGCCCGTGCCAAGCCTCGAACGGAGTTTGCCCCTTCAGGGCCTTTGTGGGCGCGCGGTTTAGGATGAAGACCGCCGTCGTCACGGCCTCGCCCTAGAACGTCGCCGGCATCTTCTTCGCTTTCATCATGGAGCGCGCCATGCCGACGATCGTCTGATTTCGGCGCTCCACCACACCGTTCTGCTGCGGTGAGTAGGGCGCGGTGAGGTGGCGCCCCACCCCCTCCTCGGCGCAGTAGGTGGCAAATTCGACCGCTGTGAATTCACCGCCGCGATCGGTCCTCAAGACCCGGAGCTTCTTCCCGGACTTTGCCTCCGCGCGCGCCTTGAAGCCCTTGATGGCGTCCGCCGCGTCGCTCTTGCTCGTCAGGAGCTGCAGCCACATGTAGCGACTGCAGTCGTCCACGAGGAGGAAATACCTCCGGCCTCCGTGCGTCGCCGGCGTGATTGGCCCGCAAAGGTCCCCATGGACCAGCTCGAGCGGATCAGCCGCGCGATACCTTGTCGCCTTGGGGAACGGCAGCCGCCTCTGCTTCCCCGCCAGGCAGCTGTCGCAAAACTCGCCGGCGTGCTTGATCTGTGGCAGCCCGGTCACCATCTTCCCCAGCCGCCCGAGCGCGTCGAAGCTCAGGTGGCCGAATCGACCATGCCACAACCACGGCTCCTCCGAGCACGACGCCGCGAGGCACACCGGCTGCTCTACCTTCAAATCCAGCAGGTAGAGGCGGTTACGGGACCTTGATACCTTAGCTAAGAGTCGGCCGTCCTGGTCCCTGACGCGCAGCACCCCACTGCGGATCAACACCTCCGCACCGTGCTCATCGAGCTGTCCTAGGCTGATGATGCTCGATCGGAGCTCCGGGATGTAGTAGACGTCCGTGAGCGCGCGGTGCTCACCATTCTTGCACCGGAAGAGCACGGTGCCGCGCCCTCGGATCTGCACCCGGGAGCCATCGCCGAACCTCACGCTCCCGGCATGCTTCTCGTCCAGCTCGGAGAAGACGGCGCGGCAGCCTGTCATGTGGTTGCTCGCCCCGGAGTCGAGGTATCACCTCGGCTCTGACTCGTCTCCGGCAGCTCCCAAAAGGACCTGCGCCCGCGGCTCATCAAGATGAACAACCGGCGGCGCAGACCTCTGCTCCAGCTCCACCGCCTTTGCTCCGCCGCTCTCCGCGCAGAACATCCCCATCAGGAGCGCGTGCTCGCCGTCGCTATCGTCCCGAGCAAGGTGCGCCTCCTCCTTCTTCTCCGGCTTTTTGTCCGGGCACTCCCGCGCCCAGTGTCCCACCTTCCCACAGCGCCGGCAGGCGTTGGGGTCGGTGTGCTTCTTCTTGTCCACCAGCGCTTTGCCGCGCTGCTTTCCGCCGTTGCCACGGCCGCGGTCACCACCGCCACGACTGGAGCCTCCCCCGGTCTTGCGCTTCTCCTTCATCCGCGCCGACCACTCCTCCTCCGTCAGCAGCAGCTTGGGCTTCTCCTTCTCCGGTGGCGCGCGATCCTCCACCGCGCGGAGCCGCCCAGTGACGTCCTGGAGCGACAAACGTGGACAAGTCCAGCATCGTCTCGATGGACAAGGCAAGCTGCGCGTATTTGGCTGGCACGACGCGCAGCAGCTTGGCCACGACGTCCTCGTCGTCGACCGGCTTGCCGTAGGTGGCCAGCTGACTCGCGATCGACTGCAGCCGAAGCGCGAAGTCTTCCACGGCCTCTCCGGGCTTGAATCGAAGGTCGTCGAACTCGCGGCGCAGCTGCTGCGCCTTCGCCTTCTTGGCTCGGTCCGAGCCGAGACGGAAGGACGCGAGCATGTCCCACGCCTCCTTCGCCGTGTTCTTCGACCCGATGGCCTCATGGAACTCGGACGGCGTAGACGCCATGAGCGCCTCCATGACACCCACCTCTGCATCCTCACCGGCATTGCCGGTCTCCACCGCCGCCCACCACCGCCGTGCGCGCAGTTTCCACTTCATGTGGACAGCCCACTCGCCGTAGTTGGTGCGGGTGAGCATCGGCCAGGTGTTGGACCCGCCGACCTCCCTCACCGTGCGCACCTCCACGGCAGGCTGGGATGCCGAGGCCAGCTGCTTCTCCTTGGCCGCCGCCGCAGCCGCCTCTGCACCACCCCCTGCGCCTGCTGCAGCCGTGTCCATTGCCGGCGACTACGCCCAACGACTTGTACGGCTCCGATACCAGGTGTTGGCACTAGGACCTAATGCCCAGGTGAGCAGCACCTGCTCTCCTTCCCTCTCCCTCTCCCCTGATCCAAGGAAGAAGATGAGCTTGAGCTCAGTGAACACACGCACACACTCACTCCTCTGTCTTCTGCGTGGGCTGAAGACTGACAACAGAAATGTGGTGGCAAGAGCTGCCTTTTCCATTGCATTGCTTCCTAATTTATACAAGCTAGCTACCAACTACATAGTACATGATGGCATGGCTGAGTACAGCCCCCCATCTCCTTAGATCAGCCAAGGTATGGCTGTTGTACATCTACCTATTCCTAGTACATGGTATACATCACCTTCTACCAACTATGGATGATGCAATACTACCAACTATAGTACTAGCGATGGCCTATTGCCATACTTCCTGCAGTGTCCAGGGCATGGACAGCAGGAGCTGCCCTTCACTGCATTACAGAGCAAGAAGGTAGGAATTGCAGCAGATTATGTCTAACAGAGCAGAGGGGAATTTTCATTCCAAGCCATTGCGAAAATTGCACTTGTTCAACTACTATTTTGAAAAAATGGTCTTATGCCACCGGTTCAAATTTCTAGCACAGTATTACTGCCCACTTTCAGGACAATATTGCAAATTAGCAGCAAATTAAGGACAAATTTTACAAACCAGAGATCAGTGCCATTTCCAGGACAACTTTGATGAACTAGCGGCATGAGACTTGTTAGCCGAAAAGATCGACTTCACTACGACCCTAAAACGCAATAATCCCAAGCAGAAAACAAACCAAAGCACTTATTCAAGAAGAAAACAGCATAAACAGATACCTACTTTGCACCGATGCAGTCCATGGTACAAATAAATGGTACGTCGTCATCTCCAAGTCCAGCAATGACTGGCTGGCAGAAATATGGCCCGAACCTGAAAGTTTCATGTGGCATGATAAAAGTTAGACAAACATTGCCATTAATCAGTATCAGTATTGGAACATAAAAGCTAATTTGGAGCAACTACGAATTGAAATGCTTGAGAACCAGTCCTTGTGAAACAGAATCTTTGTGCACATGAGCATAATTACCTCAGTTCCCCAGATAATGATTCAGTTTCCTCTTGCTCCTTGAAGAGGAGAGAACTTTGCAACACGATACTCTAATTATAACAAGACTCCCTTTTTTAAATAGCCTACGAGGTTGGTTTATGTTCAGCTAACTCTGGATACATCATGGCTAATAGAAAATAGATCATATCTCATAGCTTAACAGTCTATTGCATAAGTAGTAAATGTAGTATATAATGTGTATCTGAAGCACTCCGTTAGTGGAATGGTCAGTTCAAAATGCAAAGCATTTTTCATATAAAGATCTAGCTCCAAAGTTCGGCATCCCTAAATACCATCACAGTACAAGGGATTGTTAGCGCTAGCTTCCTATGACCAAAGCCTCCAGCAGCATGAGCTTATACTAACAACCAACATAACCAGTAAGTTTTGAATCTCTTTGCAGAGTCCACGCTCTGGCAGGCATCAATATTAAAATAACAACAATCCCCATAGGTCTATCCAGTATCCTACACAATTCCACCATAAGTTTCGTTAGCAAAATTCTCACCTCTTCTCGTAGAGGAGCGCAGAGACAAGGCTGGCGAAGGTCTCGGGCTTCATGTCCCTCTCCTCCCGCAGCTGATACAGCTTGTGCCTGAACACCAGCCGCTGGTACCTGCAGAGGGACCCAAAACCCTAAGCCGCCAAACCGAAGACAACAACCCGTGGGGGCACCCTCTTAATTGAATGGCAGAGCTCCTGCCAATTTTTCAAAAAAAACAACCCGTGGGGGCGCGGGCGGGGAGAATTCGGCAACTGCGACTCACAGCGTCTGGGCGTCGGTGGCGAGCCCGGAGAGGCCGATGTAGAGCTTGTCGTGGATCTTGAACACCCGCTGGAAGTCGGTCGCGATGGTCTGAAGCTGCACGCCCAGACGCCGGTCGCTGGCGATCGCGAAGCAGTTCTTCCCCACCATCGCCACCACGGCGGACCCGTTGTACTCGAAGATCTGCGATGGGCAGGGGGCGAACCCGTAAGGAATTCGAGATCCGAGGCGAGGGGGGGAAGGCACGGGGGGCGCGGGGGGGGGGGGGGGGGATGTGGTCCGGGGACTCACCGACATAGCCAAAGCTGCGGCGGAGGAGGGTTCGGGTGGATGCGTCGGCGTCGAGGATCGGAGGGGAAGTAGCGACTAGCGACGGCGGTGGGCTTTTGATGGAGGCCGGGTTGGGCTTCTTGGTGAGCAAGAAGGTCCAGCGATGCCGCTCCGGAGCCGCGTGTCCGACCTCAGTTCGGGTGGAGCTATTTGGCGAGAGACCATTATGGGAAGTGGGCTTCGGCAATATGTCATTCCGCAAAGGGGCTTCGGCAATATGCCATTATGAAGCGCAACACAACCGTTGAAATGCCATCGGAGCGACTTTGGAGTGTTTTATTCCCCTTCTACCCTTCCCTTATTCTTTTACTTTTCCTTTGTTCGCTTAGAAGGCCGACGGAACGGGGAAAAGAAACGGATCGAGCTGCTCGTTGCCGGCCGCCCCACGCGCGGTGCTCGCTGCTCGCTGCCGCCCGGCGCCAGGCCGCCCGCCTCCGAGCGCTGGCCGAGCGGCCCACGGCGAGCTGCTCCCCGCCTCCGAGCGCTCCTCGCCTCCAGGCCGAGCGCCCCCAGGCGAGCGCCCGCCAGGCCGAGCCAGGCCGAGCGGCCCACGGCGAGCGGCTCCAGGGCGAGCGCCCCCCAGGCCGAGCGCCCCCCGGCGGCTCCCTCCTGTGCATGGCCGGCTTCAGTGCGTCCTCATCGGCCTCCCCCACGACAGCCATGGACAGCATGACGGCGACGCCCTCAAGGTCGGCCATGGACAGCAAGTACTTCATTCCGCGAAGCCGAAGGATTTCGAGCAACGAGCTCCCTCTTGTCCATTGTGAGCACCGTAAGTGCCGGTTTCTCAAGGTCATGACATCGAAGACGCCGAAGAACTACGATCGGCAGTTCTACATTTGTCCAACTCGAACGGTGAGAATAATTACCTGCGAATTTGTGTTATATATGCTGTGATTTTTGAGTGAGTCGATTTCTTTGGTTTCCCTTTTGTTGGCAACAGAGAGAAGGAGGTGGTTGTCGTTTCTGGGAGTGGGAAGAAGGATATGAGCAATACTTGGTTGACCAAAAATTGGTGCCCCCAGATTATCAACCTGTTTTTGAGTCTACCAAACTGCCGCAGCAAGTCCCAGTTGTTGAAAACAAGCTGAACTATGGAGAAAGAAGCCAAGATGAACAAGTTGAACAACTTAGGGAGATAGTAAAGCTGCTGAAATGTGTGCTTTTTGTTTGTGTACTTGTGTTAGTTTGCAATTTGGCAGCAATCGTGAGGAGTGAGTGAATCTTGTGTACTTTGCTGTCAAAATGTATTAGCTGTCCCAATGAATCAATGAAAATGACATGTTATGTTCTCATCAAGTGACAAATTTGGTGCTACTTACTACTAGGAAGGCTTGCAGCATTGAATTTTCCAAACCTTGCAGCATTGATTGTGAGATGTTAGAGGCATCTTAGAGGATTCAACTACTATTAGATCTGTCTTTGTCAAGTTGAAAGAGAAACCTTGTCCTAATCAGATCATGCAATATACTAATGGCCATGCTGAAAATTAGGCCTACAGTATCTGCCTGTCATATGCCTGTCATGACAAAGCTTGTTCAGTTACTTGCCTGTCATATGCTGAAAATTTATGTATGACAAAGCTTTAGTTCAGTTACTTGGTACAGGTTCATACAGTGGCACAACCACAACCACACAGGTTCTGAAAATACACAGGTTCTCAAACACACAAGTCTTGTAGCACACATGATCAACAAACACACAGGTTCTAAAAATGACATAAATTCTCAAATGTTTTTCATCTTCCTTGGGACCAACTTCTTTGCTGTCGTCCTCTTCTTTCTTGGTGTTACTTCAGTGGACTTGGGCGACCCATCAGTAGGCTGGACTTCGGTGCCTTCTCCCATCAAGAAAGCCAAGCGTCTGGAAAAGAAATGAATGAAATTAAGTAACATTTTATTACTGTGTTAAGGAACTATAGATGGCTGTCATCACTTTGCTTACCCTCTTGTTAGCGTAGTAACAAATGGGGCTACAGCAGTAACATCTTGCACACTTGCATTTTCAGCTTGCACAACTGCATTTTCAGCTTGCACAACTGCATTTTCAGCTTCCACACTTGCATTTTCAGCTTGCACAACTGCATTTTCAGCTTGCACAACTGCATTTTCAGCTTGCACAGAAGCATTTGCAGGCTCCTTATCTTGCTTATTTGCCCTTTTTGTTGGTATTTTAGCATCTGGCCCATATTTAGTAGTATTTTTCCTAGGCTTCCTTGGCCTGCATGGAGAAAAATATCAAATCCATATTTAAAACAATATGGTGCAATCAGTCAATAAATAAAATAGGACAAAACATGCTACCTTTTCTTTGTCCCATTAAACTTGCACTTGTAGCTATTTTCTCCATGACCCAAATCACCACACCTCTTGCACTTCCTTTTTCCCATAATTAATTGCCTCTTTCCCATGGCAGCTTCATGTGCTTTCAATTCGGCATCCTTGTCAACCTCATTGGCTGCCTCCTTTGCATCTTTTTTGCTCATTCCACCTTTTCCCCCTTCCAAACATCCTTTGATTCGTAGTTTTCTAGGCTTTCCAGCAGATCTCTTAGCTAATGGTGCGTTAACAGCAAAGTCAAGCTGAACATCAGGCCACTGAGTCTTATCTAGAAGAGGCTCTATCAATCTCTTATAAGCATTCTTGAACCTCTCCACTGAGTAATATTCATGAACAAAGTCTTCCATCCTGACATCAATGGCTTGTTGTGCTATTATGAGGCACAAGGCATGGTCACAAGGTTTTCCAGTGTGCTGCCACTGAAGACATGTACATTCGTGCAAATATGACTTCACAACATGCCTATTATGTGTGCTGGTTGTATCATGTATCTCTGCAGCAAAAGGACCTGCCTTCACAATTGATAGGTGTCCTAAACCCCTAGTCCTTGCTCTCAATTGTCGAAGTACTGCTGGCAGGATCCTACCCTCAAACCTCTCTGACAAAGCACGTCTCTTGTGAAATAGTGTCATTATCATCTCTCTAATCTTGTCAACAAGCTCAACTATAGGTAGGTCTTTCCAATCTTTGACCCAATTATTGAAGCACTCCGCAAGGTTGTTGGTAACATAATCACACTTGATTTCAGGGTTGAAGGCACTTCTCATCCATAACAATTTGTGATGGTTTTCGAGCCATTCCAATATTTGAGGGTTACCTGTAACAACTTGGTCGAAAAAATATTTGAAGACTCTAGGTCTATATGTTCTTGCTGCAGGATACATCTTTGAATATGTATCTGACCCAAATCTTTTAATAAAATTCTGCATTAGATGCCTAAAGCATTCTCTATGTTCAGCTTGAGGGAACACATCTTTCACAGCTCTTTCCAGCCCTTTGCATGCATCAGTGCAAATAGCAAGTACTGGTAGATGTCCTATGGCCTTATGCAGCTGAGACATAAACCAAGTCCAGTTATCTATTGTCTCACCATCTATGAAACCAAAAGCAAGTGGATACATCCAATTGTGACCATCTATAGCGGTTGCCGCAGCCATATGCCCATTCCATCTACCATTAAGTGCTGTTGAGTCTATGCTAACATAAGGCCTGCAACCCTCTAAAAAACCCTCAATGCAAGGACTTAATGCACAAAAAAATCTGTTGAAGTATAATTCACCATCTACTTCCTTTACGTCAATTTCAATGATACTTCTAGGTGATCGCTGCAGTACCTCTGCCCTCCAGTTGAACAACATGGCGAAGCTTTGTCCCCAGGTGCCAAACAACTCATCACAGGCCATTCTTCTTCCCGACCATGCGACATCATAGGTGATCTTACATTTATGTTGTTTTTCTAGCAGCTCCCTCATTTTTTTGGCACCTATGGTCGAATCTTCCTTCAGGAGAGGAATGGCCTTTGATTTCACCCAGATAGCTGTTGGAGTGGTGGTATACCGCTGAGAGCTAGAAGTACACTCGTGCTTCGCAATCAAAGCTGTAACCTGAAACAAGCCAATAGTAAAAATATTAGATATTTACTAACAAAAAAAATGGTGACATACAGTTAGGAAATAGTTATAGACCTTCACAGTGGTCCGATCAGGTTGTCTACGCCCATTAATATGCCATGGGCAATTTTCATCTTTGCAATTGGCAATGAACCTCGTTGGGTCTGTTTTGACTATGCGATATTCAAACTGTTTATTTATTGCAAATTGTTTCATGGCCAGTCTAAACTCCTTCATATTTGGATACACGGTGCCAATATCCATAGAAGGGTTGTTAGGATCATAACCATGAAATCCTTCTCCTGGCACATGATCATCAACCGGAATTGCAGCACCAGTTGTGTCAATATCAATGTGAGCAGTTCTATTTTCATCAGTACTGTCCCTCTCAGAAGCAGCCTGACCATCAGCCTCACAAGGATTATCATGTTGATCACCTCTCAAACCCAAAAGACGAAACAGCCGATCCTCATTAATTACATCAAGCATACCCTCACCCTCTTTATCATATATGTTTTCAATTTGCAGATCATCCCAATTAACATATCCAGAGTGCTCTGCAGCCCCTGAACTAGCAAGAAAATCACATGCTTCGTGTGAACTGCCAACATATGCTGGAGTTCCTTCTACAGGTTGAGGCTTTTCATTGCTACCGACATCTGGAGTTTCTCCTAATGGATCTACACTATCCTCAGGCTCCGGATCGAGCCTGGACAAATTGCAAAAATTATACCATGTTACAAACCTACTATTGGGTGAGGGACTTTATTAGCTACCCAAAATGAGTTACACATTACAAGAACAAAGAGGAATCTTACTCAATGAGGTTACTCCAACTGCATTCCATGGGGGGCGCTCGGCCTGGGGGGGGGGGGGGCGCTCGGCTCCTGGAGCCGCTCGGCCTGGGGGGGCGCTCGGCCTGGCGGCGCTCGTCGTGGGGGGCTCGCGCTCGGCCTGGGGGGGGGGGGCGCTCGGCCTGGACCCGCTCGGCCTGGGGGGCGCTCGGCCAGCGCTCGGAGGCGGGCGGCCTGGCGCCGGGCGGCAGCAAGCACCGAGCACCGGCGAGCACCGCGCGTGGAGCACCGAGCACCGGGCGGCAGCGAGCTCGCTCGATCCGTTTCTTTCCCCGGTTCCGTCGGCCTTCTAAGCCAACAAAGTAAAAGTAAAAGGATAAGGGAAGGGTAGAAGGGGAATAAAACACTCCAAAGTCCCTCGGATGGCATTTCAACGGTTGCGTTGCGCTTCATAATGGCATATTGCCGAAGCCCCTTTGCGGAATGGCATATTGCCGAAGCCCACTTCCCATAATGGTCTCTCGCCAAATAGCTCGTTCGGGTGCGACTCTGCGGTTTGTGCTCAGGTGACACGACGCAACTGTAGTGCTAACCTATTGTCCCTCAAAATAAAAACTTAAAGTGTGATTGAGCTTTTGTTATAACAAAATAACCATTTGTGTTTTTTTTTAATATTAGTCATTAGTGTTTTCCTTATATATTAGCCTAGTTCGCTTGAACTATTTTTCTCTCGCAACAAATCAGCTTCAGCCGGCTTATCATCCGCAGAAACCATCAGTCGAACAACCCGATTAACTACTTATAACGGTCTAAAGATAAGAAAGAGTTATCAAATACACAACTGATACTTTTTTTAGATTAAGTTGAGATACTTTATATATGTAGTCTATACAAGTAAGAGAAGTAAGAATTTAATAACACATCTCCTATACTACAGGTGTATGGAATAAAAATGTATTTAGACATCGTTCTCCTTACCAACAAAGCTTTCAAATTCAAGAGGGCTAGTTCTCGGCGGTTTAGGAAAGGAGCTAGGGAATGTAAGACAGAGGAGGCAAGCGCAGGGGCACAATAGCGAGGTGTCGGGGCATTGTCAGCCACGAGCGGTGGAGAACGACGATTGGGCAAGAGAGGGGCGAGGGAGCCATGGGAATGGCCCAGCAACACCAGGTCAACGCGGCAGGGCTAGATGGGGAACAGTTGGATTAGGATCCAATTGTTGTTCTTCATCGCCCGAAAAAAAAAGAAACAGACGCCTGTAAAATAGCAAATTTCATTTAATAAAGTTATCTATAAGAAGATTCCTAGAAAATTATTCGAATAAATCTTTATAAATGAATAATAGAATTGATTGTATGCTAAAGTCAATCTCTTCTTTGCTACTGTTTTTCTGTTCTAACTGTTGTTATTTTTATTCTCTTTCTAACACTAACATACAAGTTTGGTTTAGGATCTATTTTCCTTGTTGAATAAGTTGGTAATTTCAGGATTAATTGTAGAACATAAATAAACAATAAATTTAGTAGGGAGAACAGTTAGGGATTGGAGTTGGAGATGAGGAACGTGGGGATTAGAAAAAGGACGGGTAGAAAACCCTTAGTGGTGGGAAGCGCTCTGATTCCAATGATGATAAGCACTAAGCAGCAATGGACGTTGGTTTGGCGATGAGTGAAAGCCTTGGGTCGCCTGCTCGGCCTTTGTTTGTAGTGTTGTGGACGGTGGATGGACAGAGTGGTCTATAAGTAAACGTGACCAAGCGTGCAATACATGTGTTTTTTACTAAGTGGTAGATGAACCACTCAGCTTTTTCGGGATATGCCATGTCATATACCCTAACAACTCACTAAGTCTGTCTACGACATAAAACTACATGTTGCTACAAGCTAGAGCTATGGACAGGCTTTTTAGGCCATCTCCAATGGCCATCCAAATTGCTAGCAGGTATTATATTTTACTCCACGTGGATGAGAGACAAGTGGAAAGTAATCCCTCCCAAAAAAAGGAAGGTGGAAAGTAAACTCGTGAGTGTGCAAGTAGTAAGCTCGTACATGTCCCAACAAAACATCAGTCTCTAACTGTCTGGCCCATTTTTCTTTAACGTGCAACTGCCCCTTTTATTTCTTCTTTATTCACTCACATTCACTCGCATCTTCGAAATCCGCAGTCAAATTTATCCCTATTATTGGGGACGCCCTTAGAGGAGATGAGGCTTTTGCAAATCATGGCTTGCATGGGTTCCAAACCAATCTAAACAAAAATAAATTCTTCATATCTATATATCTAATATTAAAGAGACAAAATTTCAAACTCTTTTTTTCGTCCATCCATTCTTTTTTTTTTGTCTTCCTTTACCTACTGAACAATGGAGAGTTAACTACCGGTAGTCAAGAGTTTCTTCCGTCTAGACTTATATGACCCTAAATAGTTTAGACAAATAGATCTCTCCGAGTATGAATAAACTGAATAGGAATATGAATCCTCATTCAAATAGAAAATAGCGATAATACGAAGTATGATTCTTATTCATATTGGTTCCGGTCACAAAAATCAAGTTCAAACTCCAGTTCGGAACTCAGATTTTTTTTCACGACCCAAAATCGAGTCCTTGATGTGCTCCTCCCCTCCATAAATACGGAAGCAAAATGTCATCTTATTATTATATTATTATATTATATATGCAAATACCTTGTTACTAATCTAACGCCTTGTTTAGTTTCTCTCAAAATTCCAAGTTTTTTCACTCTCTCTCCATCACATCAAATTTTAGCCGCTTCCATGGAGTATTAAATGTAGGTAAAAAAATAACTAATTACACAGTTTAGTTGGAAATCACGAGATGAATCTTTTGAGCCTAGTTGGTCCACGATTGGACAATATTTGTCAAATAAGACGAAAGTGGTACTATTCATCAGGTTGAAATTATTTTCAATCTAAACAAGGGCTAAGTCAAAAAAAGAAACAACTAGGACTCGGACATGGTAAAGGAACCGGACCTGAACTCCGTAGGAAGACTCACACCCCCTCTATATATATAAAACCAATTTATTGCATCAAAGCTAATCAAATCAAACAATAGCTAACATTAGTCATCGTATTTTTTTACGCTTCTTTTCCTATTTTGCCTATCAGGATCACGTACATGCAAACGTGACACACTTGGATTCTGGCTCCAACTCCAATCCATTCCTTCACGTGTGTATGTGACTTGTCCGAATACCAGCATGCAGAAAATTTTCAAAATAACTAATACTGTCACGCGTGAACAACATCATGCAAAAATCCACTTCATCGTCTAATCGGATTCTGCTTCTTCCTTGTTAATAATAAGGTTCCTATTTAGCTTGGAATCTTAGCTAGCTATCCAGAACCAATTATCATATAAAATAGGAGGGCTATAGATAGATCAACAAAGACCGTTTCTACATTTACAGAGTTAGTTAAGAGCGGTGGACGAAAAAGATGTTAGAGCATCATGCAGAGTCCTATCACAAGACAACATGCATGACACGTATGACACGATCGTTAGATAAATCTCTAGACCTCCTATGCCCAGGCGAATTAGAGAAGCACAGGTTCAAACACATGAGGAGTCAAATTCCAAGATAGATTCAAATGTGTCGACACGAAACGACCTCCATGTTAGCAACACAGGGCCAGACACGCTCATCCTGCACAGCGAGCTCATGCACAGGGCAAGGCAATTTCTGTTGTAAGATACCAGCACAGGAGGCATTACGTAAGCATGGCGGTTGGTGAACAACAAGAGCACCATGGTGAATATGGACAACCCGTTGCAACGCACGGGCACTTTTGCTAGTATCTCTTATATGCAACTGATATGTAAAGAAAATAGAGAGTCAAACAAAAAGAACAGTGATATGTGGCAAATGACACCCTATGAGCCATCCCTTAGGTGTGTTTGGCAGCGAGAAATATTTCAGATTTTTAGTAAAATCACTAGAACCATTGTCAAACACCACAAAGAGAAAAATATTTATTTGAAAAATTATTCGAAACTGATTTTTGTTTTCTACTAGTTTAGAGAAAATACCTAAAACCTGATTTCTTCTAATTTAAATTCAGTTACAAATCTAATGAGCTGACCAAACAATCATATGAAGTGATTCTGACCGGATTTGCTTAGGGCATGTTTAGTTCGCAAAATTTTTTGTAAAAAATCACTGTGATAGATAGTAGCATTTTTGTTGTTATTTGGTAATTAGTGTCCAATCATGGACTAACTAGGCTTAAAAGATTCGTCTCGTAATTTACAACTAAACTGTATAATTAGTTTTATTTTTATCTATATTTAATACTTTATACACATACACGTGTCTAAAGATTGATTTGACAGGATATCTGAAAATTTTTGAACTAAACAGGCGCTTGTACCACGCGCCGTAGCACACCATCTACGGCCAGGACACGGCCGCCAGCCCGCCACACGCATCCACCGCACGGGCGTCCTCCCCAAACGGCATCGTTGCTTAACCGTGTTGCCCCTAAACCGCGTGGTCGTCTTCGCCCAGATCAAAATCGAATCGATCCCCCAACCCCGATCGCCTCGTCAAAAAAATCCCCATTCGTTCCCCTATCTCGCCTCCACGAGCCTTCACAAATCGCCCTCCCCGATCTCCTCCTAATCTCACTCCAACCCTAGCCGAATCCCAGATCCATCCCAGCCCCAGCGACCCCCGCTCGCCGGCGACCATGGGGAACCCGGAGAAGCTGATGAACCAGATCTTCGACCTCAAGTTCACCTCCAAGTCGCTGCAGCGGCAGGCGCGCAAGTGCGAGAAGGAGGAGAAGGAGCAGAAGCTCAAGGTCAAGAAGGCGATCGAGAAGGGCAACATGGACGGCGCCCGCATCTACGCCGAGAACGCCATCCGCAAGCGCACCGAGCACATGAACTACCTCCGCCTCGCCTCCCGCCTCGACGCCGTCGTCGCCCGCCTCGACACGCAGGCCAAGATGCAGGTCATCGGCAAGTCCATGCAGTCCATCGTCAAGTCGCTCGACTCCGCGCTCGCCACCGGGAACCTCCAGAAGATGTCCGAGACCATGGACAACTTCGAGCGCCAGTTCGTCAATATGGAGGTCCAGGCCGAGTTCATGGAGGGCGCCATGGCCGGCTCCACCTCCCTCTCCACGCCCGAGACCGAGGTCAACAGCCTCATGCAGCAGGTCGCCGACGACTACGGGCTCGAGGTTTCGGTCGGTCTGCCACAGGCCGCCGCGCACGCCATCCCTGCGGCCAAGGATAAGGAGAAGGTCGACGAGGATGACCTCTCTCGCCGCCTTGCCGAGCTTAAGGCCTGCGGCTGAGAGCAGGCATTCAGCCTTTTCAGGTGATGATGGATTCATCCTAGCCCCCGCGCCCTTAGCCTATGCTTTGCTGCGCACCGTTTGAATATTGTTGAAGAACTGCTATCATGATTGTGTTGCTTGATAGGATTGTGTATGTGCCTAATTGCAAGTGAAGGTGGTTTTGTATGTATATCTACTATCTGTCGAACCAAGCTTTCCAGAGTTTGAGTTGTACTCTAGGGCAGATGGCTTTAGCAAATAATGGCGTGCCTTCTCTTCAATCTTTCACAACTAAAGAGAACAAAATATATAGTGGTCTCTTTTCTTGTATCTTGCATTTATAAATAACCATATAACTGCTAGAGTTAGTGTTAATGAGATTATTGTCTGTACGTTCCTAAAGCAGTATAGCACTCTCTAAAACCACTCTCATGGAGGTTAAGTGGTGATTCACAGACTTGCAGTATTATAACCGAACCTGATAATGCCATAGATGGAAATTTCTCTAGGTAGCATATTGAAAAAGTGGCTTTCATGTGGCAAGGTATGTTATGAGAAACACTTGTCATAGTAATATATGTGAGTTATGACTACGAGGACCCTGCACATATTTGATTGTTCCTGGTAATATCCAAGCTCTGTTTGTCTTAGTAAGCTGATCACATGAACAGTTCTTCCACATTCGTCTTGTTAGCTGTTCCATTAGTTGCTAGTGCCAACTGCCAGCTAAAGCCTGTTTGGATGCAAAATATTTTTGAAGTATTGGAGAAATACTATGGTTTTACAAAATACTTTGGTTTTCAAAAGCTACCAGGTGTTTGGATACAACAAATCTTGTAGTCTCTAAAACCATGTTTATCAAAACTATAGTCATTTTGGAGTTTTAAAAACTCCACTCATGACTTCTTTTTTTCTAAACCACGGTGTTGTGTCTCTTTGGCTTATAAAACCACAGTTTTGTGATACTATAGTTTTCCAAAACTGCAACATCCAAACGGGCCCTAAAGCTTCTTGAACTTACAGCACCATTGTGGATGGTGCTGTTATGCGGTTCTCCCTTTGCTGAACCATATAGGCATGAACAAGTATTGGATTAAGTTGGATAGAGTTGTAGTAAAAATGTTTGGTTAGTGGTGATTTATGCATGAGGTTTTCCGGTAAGAAGAATCATAGTAGACAAATAGAGAACTGTCACTTGAGTATTCTCACTGTGTTGAATCAATCAAAGAAAATGTGTGAAAGATATTGGTTTATCTTTGCTGTAAAAGGTGTTGTTGTTTGCATCACAAAGTTAAGGTTAGTATGAAATTAGCTCTACAGAAATACCATAATATTACTAATTATTAATCAATTTATAGCATGTTTGCAGTACAAGCAGAGCCTGTTGCAGTGTGTGATAAAGTAGTGTGCTTCATGGTGTACCCTCCTCATCTGTTATGAGGTGCCCCCCAGTGATTGTGTATTGATAGTTATATATTGCATACCCAAGTGGCCAAGTGTACAAGAATATTTCTGAAGCACGCATTGTATTTTGCTTGCACGCTGGTAGTGGTTTTTGTCTTGCATATAAGCAGTATTGGGCCAAATTCAAACTTTTGAGCTAACACTGTTAAATCTGTTCTGTAACTTCTGTTTGTGGCAAGTCATAAATCCTCTGTTTGATAAACTATTGGAGGCTGGATCTTGTCTTACTCTGATTTATTGAGCTCAGCTTTTTAAATGCTGTGGAATGATTTTGATTTATGGAACCTAACTTCTGTATGCTAATGTGGGTGTCTGCTCTTTTGCAGATGCGATTCATGCTTACGCTGTTGAGCCGCAATTACCACCCAGTGTCCTGTGGAGTGCTACTCATGTTTGGTAGATTCGTAAATACTGTTATGCTTGAAGGCGTGTGTTGGCATTGCCATGTGTCTGTGAACTTGATGGAAACTTTGCTGTCATATTGTACTATAAAATCCATAATTTGTTCGATTGCGAACATCTGTGATTCTCTGTTGCTGTCTGGGCAGCCCACATCTCGTATGAACAATGTTGAAGCTGATGCTTGGCACCAGTTTGCCCTACCGTTCATTCTGTTGCCCCTAGATGATGGAACTGTGATCAACAAATCCAGTGTGTTTGCTTTGCACTGAGGTTAAGATTGGGAAAATCTTTAACAGTAAACAATACTCCTAATAAAATGCAGAAGGAAATTTTACCTTTGCACTGAGGTTAAGATTGGGAAAATCTTTAACAGTAAACAATACACCTAGTAAAATGCAAGGAAATTTTACCCCTTTTCCTACGGGTAAGCTTTGTCATGACCACAACGAAAGCAATCTCGCAAGCTCTTTTCCAATCTAACTAGGTAGCGTGCTCGTGCGTTGTTACGAGATAGTTAACATTTTGTAACGAAAACACATGGATCTTATGATAAGATAACAATATTGTAAAAATTAAATGGACACGACTATTGCACGCACGTGCATGCGTTTGCCTTATAACACGCACACTCTAAAAATAGAAATAAAAGAAAAGTACACTTTTCATCCTAGAAAAGTAGTCGTGCGCGCTACTGAGGCAGGCCGCCAGCGCCCACCTGGAACCTTCTCCTCTCCCCTGTTTCTCCCCTATTTGCATTCCCTCCAGCAAACAACACGGGCGTCCAAAAAAGCAGCAGAATTACACAAACAGTCACAAAAAATAGAACCAACCAGATCTGATACTATAAAAATTTCATTTCTTTGCATCACCTGATAAGCACATCTGATCCTAAATGTAAGCAATTCAGTTCTTTTGCATAAACAATTTAGTTGTTTTTGCATAAACAATTAAATAGTACTACAGTTCCTACTGCATAGCAGATCTCATACTAACTGATAAAAAAGTAGATTTGATCCTAACTTGGACATGCTAATGACTACTGCACATCTTACTACCAGATGTTGTTCTTACTGGTACATGAATATATGTTTTATGCACCGCTTATATATATATATACATGTTGCTGCATTAAAACTTTCTTTTGTTAAATGTTCCACATGGTTGCTGCACATGGTTACTCCTACAGATGTAATAACATGCTCATTTTGATGCTTGATGGCCTCACACCTACAATTTTATAGAAGTACAAGATAAGCACATAGAAGATAGTGAGAACTGAGGAAAAAAATATTTAAATCAATTGAGTTGAGGACGACAAAAGCCTCAAAATTTCAACTTTCTTCAAAAAGTTCTTCTCTGGTGAGGTCATAGGCACATTTTTAGTGTTAACACACATAATTGCTACCATGATGCTAATAACTTGCTTACCAGAATACTAATAAATTGCCTGACTAATAACTCAGTTGTTTCGCATGTTCAAGGTAATAAAAAAGTAGTGTCGTACTTGTGCTATAGATTTCTATCTCCAAGCATTTGGAGCACAGGGGACATCACATATGTTGGGTTGGTTATTATCGATGCATGTCATTGAGGAAGAAAAGATCATGTCTAACGATCTCTAAAATACATGTGAAGATATGAACTTACCATATGACGATGGTTTAGATGGTTATATTTAGACCAAAATACACGTGAGATCTCTGTCCTAGCTAGGTCGCCCTCCTGGATGAAAGTTTGCAAAAAATAACAGCAGCAAAAACTGCGTTAAACAAAATTAAAAAAATTGCTAATGAAAAACATGAAAAATTACTTGATACTAAAAAAAAGAATTGCTTATGTACAGATTTACAGTACAAGAATAATATATGCTGCCAGCTGCTAGCTAGCAAAAATATTAGAGGCTACCAACTAAACTATAACCTGACTGAAAGTACCCATTGTACTCTCAACACTAGACGTTAATAGCTAACTGTTCATAGAAGCATCAGTAGAAGGAACGTCGCATGCAGGTGGTGTGGCAGGGGGCTGCTGCCCAGCCAGAAGGCAAAGGAGAGAAAAGAAGGGGCATAAAAAACAAAACAAAGTTGCAGTATTGATACTAGGCGCTGCTGATGTGGCTTTCAACACTAGTGTATGCTGCTGCTATGCTTTTCAGTGGAAAAGCAAAGCTGCTATGCTTCTCAGTGGAAGAGAAAGCTGCTTGCTCCTCTTAGTAACAGCATGACATTGGCAAAATGACATTGGCATGGCAGCACAAACAACAGCAGCAAAAAAGGAGACAAGTTAAAATTATCTCCAATTAAAGCTGCTAAAGCCTGAACAGTGAGACGGCAGCAACAAAATGTAGGGGCATGGGCCCCTGAATTAGTGGGAGCTACCCAAGTGTAGGGACATGGATCTCTAAAAATATATCCTAGATAGAAGTGCCAATATTGACAGCCAGCGAGTAGCAACCTCAATTGGTGATGAGAAGGTTACTGCTGGGTAATGCAGTAGTGGATTACATTTCCTTAGGCAGTTTAAGTATCATTTGTTAGGCAATAATGTCTTACTAAATTGGCAATTTATGTATTCTGAAAAAGCAAGTATAATATCTATGTTCAATTGCAACCCACAGCCCCACCTCCAACCCCCCACACCCCTGGTTTATGTAGAAGATTCTACGGTCATTGGCTCTCCATATGAGAACCTATGATTCTGATCGTAAACATGTCGAGTCAGATTAATAAATAAAGCTCCCAAACATGTATGTCATGCATGCACATGCATGCATACATACATATAACCTAGGAAAAGTACCTGAGTCTCAACACGAGCATGCTTCACTAGTGTTCTAGCATCACCAATAAGTCCACTCATGGCACAGCCTATGTGCTCATCAATTTCCATGATTTCCTCCACACTGCTCGGTTCCTATAACATCAAAGAGCAAAGGGGAATCTGAATTCATTTTACAATTTAAACATGAAACAAACTATAGCATGAAAAACCAGAGGTTAAGTGGAGTTGCCTATCCTCTGATAAAACGATTCCTGTTATTATAGCACAAAATTGCATAAAGTTGAGCTCAATACTCTATTGCATTAGCTGTAGGTTAAAATATTGCAAAAAAATGAAGTAGAATGAGGGACCGCACAGCTTTGTAAAAAAGAGGAGCTATCGAAAGATAATAAACCTTGTATAATAAATCACAATAATTCAATCATAAAATGTAGGGAATTTACGTATCTAAAAAAGCAAAGGATCAAAAAAAAGCACACCAAGCTGTATTTTCTTTGGCAATGCGGTAGTGGATTGCATTTTCTTAGGCAATTTAGTGTCATTTTTTAGGCAACAATGTCTTCCTAAATAAACAATTTATGTATCTAAAAAAGCAAGTATAGTGTCTATGTTCATTTGCAACCTACAACTCCACTCCCACCCCTATCCCCGGTCTATTATAGCAGTTAGTTTGTGTATCAAGAACATTTGTACTCTGATCAAACATAAACTAAACAGGGCTCACCACAAATGCCACAAAAATATTTTGTCATATAAGTTGAATCAAAAAATGTAGGGTAAAAACATTTGTAGTTAAGCAGAAATCAGTTAGTTTACCTCGTCAGCATTGATATCCGAGAAGAGAACCTGAAAAACGCAAACCATGTTATGAGTATTATGCACGATGGGCAATTTACTTTGGTAAAAGTACATATGACAAACGGCTATGCAAGCTCTGAGAGCTCAGACAAGACAAATATCCATTACAGTGAAAAGTAGACAAGGACAGAAAACCAAAAATAAAACATGTCTATTTTCAGAGTTTGGAGCATGCAGATTTCAGTAGCAAACAAATGTCACACTGGTTGCAGCTTGCAAGTTAGCACAATGTATTTGTTTCAATAACATAACGATTCCCCAATTTACTCAAGTACACATAACTCATTCATATGCATAATTACAATGTTGATATGTCCAAAAAAAACTTTCAGATAACTAGGAATTGGCAACTTTAAGTTCTTGACAGTAGCAATTCATATGAAATCATGCAATTCATTCTACTCATACCAGCCCAAATTCAGCAGTTGTTGTAAACTAAAACCGTTGACCTTCTCCTATGAATCTAACAAACAATGCAAAGCTGAAACTGAATTGAGCTGTTGTACTACTACTCGCCACAATTCAACATATCTGAGAAGTGAACCACTGTTTCATTTGCCCTCCCCGCAGGTTCACTGGAATACTACTAACTAGTAATGTTCTTGGATATAAGTATTTCACTTTTATGAATGACATGAACTACTGGATCTCCTAAAAACAAACAGTAGTATATCACCACAATACCTCTCCCTAAGCTGCAGCCCCCATCGACCTTTCCATGTGCAGTCTGGAGTGACCTTCCCTTTCTCGAGCAGCTCCAGGGTCTAGACGATTTCCCTTCCAGCCAAACCTAGAGCAGAGAAGAGCAGGCTGTGATCTATGGGAACGCACGAAGGGGAAGAAATCAAATTAGACCTCAGATATAGAGCATAAATGAAAAAATGACGAAGCAAACATCTTGTCACCAGCTTGCCGCAGATTCGCCAACGGCATGAAGTGGAGGAGTTCGTTGCGAATTCCTCAAACTATCCTCACGGGCTCCTGCAACTATGGATCTGCGGGTCACAGGATCTCCTCTAGCACCAGATCTCGGGTGGGAGAGGAGGGTAGAGAGGGCGGCGGCGCGACGGCAGGCAGGCCCGGGATGTAGGGGTGGGTGTGCCATGGGGTTGCGGCTTCTCGGATAGTATCGAGCAGTAGTACAAATTGCCCCTAAATTGGATAGTATCGAGCAGTACTAATGTAATACTATCATATCAGATGATAGATAATTTCAGGTGGTCGGTACAATCTGTGAGAAACATTGGTTATCTGGTTGGTTGGTGAAAGCCTGAATGGCAAAGATTAGTAGCCAACATAGCTGGTTCAATCAAAATCTAGCACCAAAGCAGCATATCGCTTTAGTTGCCTTATAGAATCGGATCCCTAGTACGTAGTTACTAGCAATCAGCTCGGCCAGTGCGACAAAACTTCGGACTAAGTATAGTCCAAAAAGAGGTCATAGCAGAAAATGCAGTGGCATACCAGAACTTGAACACAGGGAGGCGGTAGATGAAGGGCTTGAACTCGTCGGAGCCACGGGTGGGGAGCCTGGGCTTGGCCTCGAGCGCCTCGACCTCCGGGTCGACCATGGAGGAGAGGAAGCCGATGAGGAGGTTGAGCAGGTAGATGCCCAGCCTGTAGGTGACGACGTAGACCTGCAGCGCATACACCACCGCAGCCGCGAGCGTGCTCGCCCATCGCCTCGCTGTGCGCGGTGCTGCGCGGTCCAGGTAGTGCTGGAACGCCCGTGCCGCCTCCGCGCACCACCGCTCCGCCGAGCCGCCGTCGCCGACGAGGGAGGGCTCCGTGTCCGCCGCTTGGGATCCCTGACTGGGATCGTGCCTGGGGCTGTGGGACTGGTCGACTAGCATCGGGTCTACGGCGCGCGGGGAACGGTAGATCCACCTGCATCGGGTCCGTGGCTCCGGCGGCGTGGCCCCCGGACCCCACGGCGGTGGAGCTCGTCGCGCCTAGGGTTGTTGGCGTGGCGACCGACACAACTAGATCTGGCTGCGGGCGGGGGGAAGGAGGAGGGGTAGGGGAGAGGGAGACGGCCGGGGGAGGGGCCGGTGCCGGCGGTGGATGGGCGGCCGGCGGTGAGGTGGAGTCTTTCAGGCTAGGGGTGGAATGCAGCGGGGTCGGGTGCCTGTGCGCGTAGAGAGAAAGGGGGGAAATGGAGATGGAGACGATGGAATGGGAATGGAACGACGCGGAGTGGCTCTTGACTGGCTAGTGGATGGTGGATGGAGCGTGCGTGCACGTTGGCAAAGGCACGTACGGCTGAAACAAAGTTTTTACCAACGTAACGTTAAAGTGACATTTAATCAAAAAAACAAAATTTGTGAAATTAACACAGTCACAGAGAGCGCGACGTCGCTGGCTCACAAACTATACTTTATAGACCTTTCCATGATACGGTTAAGATAATATTTTATATCGACAGGAAGATATCTCCGATAACCATTTCTTTCGTGTGCCAATAAATCCACGAATAAGTTTCGCCGTATCTCTATACCATCCTATACATAGGTTTGAGTATATATGTGAATATTAGTGCCTATCACATGGGTAATATTACGTGTCTTGAAAAATCTCACATAACCTTAAAACAAAGTATGTTATACTCACCATATAAATATGTGTGGCTTTAGGACTATTCCACACAGACATATACTATAGAATAAGGTATCTACTTGAGTGTCAGCAATATATAGAATCATGCCCGTACGTTGCAACGGGAGCAAAAATTATGAAATCATATGTTTTTAAGGGGAACATGATATAGTTAAAAGAACAAATAAGTTCTCCATTCTAAGAAATGACTCTTCACTATATCCATAGTTCATAGTTGATCAACTTCGTTAAAAAATGACTGTTCGCTATCACTTAAATACAGTTATTTCCAAACTGATGTGAAGCATGGGTACCACAATGTAGTATTTGAGGAACATAATTTTCAGTGACTGCACAATGCATTTTGGAGAGCAGCCTACCAAGTCTCTATCTGATCCTCTCATCCTGACCAGTTTATTCAAGCTAGACCTCTCCAGGAAACTACAATATTATCTATTTTATTGAAACAAATTAGCTATCCAAAACCGGATGTGTTCATTGGTCCAGCACCTAGGCCTCCTCGTGGAACATATGGCAGCAGCAATGAAACAGCCAGCTGATGAGCAACAAAAAACAAACCTTGAGCAGAACCCTGCAAGTTGCCCCTATAAAAAACAGTATAGTTGATCATGATCATTGTAAGTATGAAACAAAGTTGTGAGTCTGTGACCTTGCAGGATATGAGATGACAGGCAAGCAAGAGAAACAAAGCCACCTGGATGCACTTGAGCATTTGAAGCCTGTTGCATCAAGTAATTGGTGATGAACTTGGTCCAGTATTTGCTCCATATGAATCTCCTAGAAGTCTTGCTGACATTGAGCCTTCTGCCTTATTTTGGGGAACATTTGGCTCCAGTTACCCTTTTCTCTTGCTGCCTGCTAAAGGTATGGTCTGTGACGATAATAATTCTGCCAATCAGATTCCAATTCATAAACTGAAGTGTGAGACTATAGCCTATTTATTTATTGAGCAACCATTCATGCATATGCATAGAGGATCTAACGTTCTACTCGAAGAAACACTCCACCCAACAAAGAAGCTAGTATCACATATATCACAAATAAATAAATTACCAGATAATAAACCCGTTTGGCCATTTTTCTATCCCACACATCATTTTGCTGTAAATTAGAAATAGCAAACAGGTTGTAAATTAGAATAGATAAACCTTTACATCTGATTAGTCATGAATTGGCTGGCCATCTTTTCTGCAAGTCTTGTGTTGTCTGTATATACATGGCAATCAAGCAAAAAGACAAAGGTTGTACTAATTTATTTGCTATTATTTTAATCCATTATTTTTTTTGTATTCTGTTAAAATTTTAAGGCTCCCGTAGCCTCTATTCTACTATCAAAACATAAATGATTTTGAAAAGATAGACATATTCAGATATGCGAAAAAATATGTAGCTTGGAGACTGAATGCTACACAGTTCTCAGATTGCAAGGCCAACTTTTTCACAGTCCTTTTATCTGCTATGCTTGCTTTATACTTCGGTAGAAGTACCAAAGTGTGGACGGAACAGGTAATGCCTAACCAAAACTGAAACTACTCTGAAAGGGATCTGCCCCTTCTACCCACTCTGAAATCTCAAACTACATTAACTATGATACCAATTTGATGCAACTGGAAAAGAACCGTGGTAAGGGATCTGCCCCTTCTTCCCACTCTGAAAAATTGCATATGGTAACGTTCAGTTATAACTATGAACAAGGTGGGGTAGAACTGATGTGTTCTGATAAAAGATAGTAAATTGTTAGGAGCTATGGTCCTTAAATTTTGCAAGTTCAATTAGTCAAACCAAATGTACTGACATACTTAAACTTCCAAAACATATAGTCACATCTGTAAAACATATGTATAAAATCCATTAATTAAATAGAAGGGGCAGTCCATTGATTAAATAGATAGATTGTGTTAAGATACCTCCATACATATCAACAATAGTACCTCTGGCCTGCTTCCCTGGGGATGTACCTCTGGCCTGCAAGTTGGCGTGATGCCTGGGGATGAGAGACGCTGAGCAGGGGCGACGTTCAAGAATGGGCTGGTGCAAGGCGACTTTAGCGGAGGACGAGAATCAGTGCCAGACCTTGACAAATCAGCAGCCTATTAGCATGGTTCACTATCTGAAGAAAATACAACAAAAAATCATCCATTAGATGGTGGAGGTATTCCAATTATCTGGCTATTAAATGAATCCTCTATTCTACTATCAAAACATAAATGAATTTGAAAAGATAGACATATTCAGATATGCGAAAAAAATATGTAGCTTGGAGACTGAATGCTACACAGTTCTCAGATTGCAAGGCCAACTTTTTCACAGTCCTTTTATCTGCTATGCTTGCTTTATACTTCGGTAGAAGTACCAAAGTGTGGACGGAACAGGTAATGCCTAACCAAACTGTAACTATGTTGATCTAACTTAATTCTTTTGCAGTTCATAGATGAATTTCAGAAGCCCTAATTTTATTGTGGATGGCTCAACCTCATCAAGCTATAAATAGTTCACCGAGTCGCATTTTATCAGTAGAAAAGTTCAGCTTGCCTCACTTCACTACCTTCTCTCATTTCCTGCAACAGCAAGACGCAATCTAGAGAAAGCTAGAAAGGCATACCATTTTTGCCATTAACTTACAAGTATGCACGGGTAATTCTCTAAAGAATCCTTAATATGAACACATACAGGTAGGAATTTGGAGCAGCATAGTTGAACTATGGTGAGCTGTAAATGTGTTATTTGCCCCCATGTGCATGCAAGAATCCACAAATCAATTGATGAAACCTCGTTTTTTTTTGCAAACATGAATATATGTTGAGATTGGCTCTGATATAATTGACAGGATGTTTAATTCTGAATTTAAACAACTATCCAGAAAATTGTCTCTTTCATGTTATAGATATGTGCATACCTGATTTAGTCTACGTGTTCCAAAATTGCAGAAAACATGACCTTGTTCATCACTTTGAGCCTGTCAAAGTACCAGTATCACATCAGTCATATACATTTATCACAATTCTTGTCATGTGTCTAAAGAAGCATATACAAATTATAGCACAAGTCCATGTGCTAATTGAATTTGATAGCTGGTTCTGTAGTTCACTAAAACAAATATTTTAAAAATCATGTCCTTTTTCCATTTTGGGTGTATGGTTAGGTACATTAGCAGATTTACTCACAAACACAAAACCTTCCAAAGATTAAAAGCTTTGAACACAGTTTGCAATATCAAAAATTGGGAAATCTGTAAATAAAAAAACCATGCAATGATCCATATGTGAGTTTTAGTAGTTGATTCTGGTTGCCCTTTTTCTCTTTTTTCATAAGCTGGGCAACCACCGCGTAAGGCCAGTCAATTTTGCAGCAACCGATCAAATTCAATATATCTCTATTATAGATGCTTTTGCAGAATCGATACTTAAATCAGTCTCCGGAATTCAAGTGGAACAGGGCGCCTGCTGCTCATACTGAAAATGACGTATGAACCTGCAACCTAGTGCAGGCACTCGTGCGGGTTCCTAATTTGACGGGAAGAATTGACTATTGAGTCAATCGATCTAGAGCGGAAGATAAGAACACATCTGAGAATTCTGGAGCGGGTGCAAACAGGCCGAGGTCCCGCCGATGGGGGCACGCGGGGAACCAAAGCCGTTAGGGGGCAGCGCGGCAGGGATCTGGTGGCGGCAGTGCTCGAGGGTGGTGCGGGCAGGCGATCCGGCTGGGACCAGCCACGGGCGGTGAGGAGGCGGCTGCGGTGGCTGCTGACGCGGACGCAGCTGGAGGCACCCAGTCGCCGTTGGTGGAGAAGCGGGCAGTGGTGGCTGCTGACGCGAATGCAGCCGGAGGCATTGGCAGAGGTGACCCAGTCGCCGTTGGGGAAGAAGCGGGCGGTGGTGGTGGATGGGAGGCGGCGGCGTGGGCGAGCGCGAATAGCGAGGTCGAGCTCCGTCAGCTGCGGCGGCGGCACGGCAGGGAGGAAGAGGAGGCAGAGCTTGTCGCGGCAACCTCAATCCGATGAACGACAAGCGGGGAACGGCGAGGTTGACGGCGCACGGAGAGGAGACGGCAGCGTGGGCGGGATAGGGACCGAGAGCGGAGAGCGTGATTGGAGGCCACGGTATGTCGAGCGTGATTGGAGGCGGATTTCCAAGGAAAGGGTGGGGGAGCAGGGGTGGGGGCGCGAGGCTGCTACGGGGCAGAGGAGACGACCCGATCCGCACCAAACCGGGGTCTTACTTTCTTTCCTTTTTAGTTGCAGGAGATGCATCACTCTAAAGAGAATTCATCAAGTCTAATGCATCGCTCTGAAAAGGGATCGGGAGGACAGAAGGGCACAATGGGTAGATGGCGTATGTTTTAACGGTGTTAGTGTCCTTTCTTGTGTCAAAATGACGATGATCGCAAAAAGGAGAAACAATCACATAGGTTGGTTGAAGATACCAAAGAAAAAAAATTGAGGGAGTTTATGTTTTCAATCACAAAAAAAACATTTTTTGCTGCCATTTCAATTTCTTTTAGCTACATTATTTTTGTTAATAAAACTCCACGTTGAAGATACCAAAGAAAAAATTGAGGTAGTTTATGTTTTCAAATAAATTTAACAGAGAAGAAAATGCCTTAATTTATCAAATATTCATACATGAAACTTAAAATTAGAAAGGAAATTACTTTCAAACCACTAATAGTGATAGACGTTTGTTCAACAATATCTTGACCCTGTTCATGTACATCGAAATAGGACTATCGTCCCTCTATTGCTGTGATAGCAAGGGAATTCATGGAGTTTTTTTCATCCCTTATTTGCTCCATATCACCACTCCTCTGTCCATAGTGCCCAGGATTGTTGGGTGTTGGCAATGTGGTGCTTCCATTATCTAGACTATAGACAATAGATGACATAAGTGGCCTATCAACTGGGTTTTCTTGAAGGCACAACAATGCCACATGACTGCAAAGCAAGACTTCATCTAGCAAACAAGTATCCATAATAGATGGGTCTGCCAAATCTCTTGCCTTCCCCTCTTTCCACATGTTCCAGGCCTGAAACAACCAAAACAATTATTTGGATCTGCAGTAAGCCAGAGCCTCTACACTCTTACTTGAGTTTACAACTTTAGAAAAGGCATATACTCACATAGACTATTAGGTTTTGAAAACCCTTGGTGCTACTAATGGAGCTTCTCCTTATACCAGTAACAACCTCTAAGAGTAGAACACCAAAGCTATAGACATCTGTCTTGATCGAGAAGACACCTTCCATTGCATACTCCGGGGCCATGTAACCACTATTTGATCATTTAGAGTCCTCAAATTATTGTATAGAAGTTGAATTGAATTACAATTTATTTTAAAAATTTATTGAAATAATTACTTACTATGTTCCAACAACACGATGAGTGTTTGCATTTTCTTGGCTATCATTGAATATCCTTGCCATACCAAAGTCTGCTATCTTTGGTCTCATTTGTCCATCTAGCAAAACGTTAGCAGCCTTGAGATCTCTATGAATTATAGTCAATCTTGAATCTTGGTGGAGGTAGAGAAGTCCTCTTGCGACCCCTTTGATTATATTGAATCGGATTGGCCAATCCAACAACATTTTTCTTGAATTATCTACATGATGATTAAAGTAACTCAATGTATATTTTTAGCTGCTATATGCTATATCTAAGAGCTTATGATGTGGCACATACCAAAAAGGGTAGCATCTAAGCTTCCATTAGGCAAGTATTCATAAACTAGAACTTTCTCATCAATGTCAACGCTACAACCAAGGAGTCGAACCAAATTTCTATGTTGCAGTTTAGCAATCAGAATGACTTCATTCCTGAATTCCTTTGATCCTTGCTCAGAATCCTTGCTTAACCTTTTGATAGCAACTTCATGGCCACCTAGCATCGCCTTCAGCAAAAGTAAGGAGAAACTTATTTTTGAGTTCACCATGTAGACAATTAAATGTAACTATTCCATCAACCTATGCTCATGCAATGAGCTATACATAGTTAAAATTAACATCAAGTCAATGTAATTATATGCTTAGAACTACTAATAAGAGGAAAATAAGGTTGCATTAAGTAATTACCTTATAAACTTTACCAAAACCCCCTTGCCCAATCTTACATGCTTCTGAAAAATTGCATGTTGCAGCCACGATATCCTCAAACCTAACAGAGAGGAATTCAGAGTCTTGGGCATGGTTTCCTTCAAGTTCATCCGATGCACACATGTCATCGAAAATTATCTTCCTATGCTTTGCCCCATAGCTTATTTTACCTGTCCAACGTTGTATATAACTAGTAAATATGCCCGTGCGTTGCGACGGGAAAAACTGTCAAATATTTATAGGAAATGACGACAAGAAAATAGTACATATATAATTATATGTTTTATTGCTCTCTTTATATTGAATTTAAAAGGGGCTTTGTTGCGGTACAACCAATCAAATGACTATGAGCCGTTCATCAACGATTACCTCCTAGGAAATATATATTTATTTAATTTTTAACTTTGGAAAGTATGATAAATCAGGAAAAGTTTTAGATATAAAGATCTTTTAGATCTAATTGATGCATATGTGATCCATTGTATGTGGAAAATCTTTTTATTTTTTGCAACTTTAGATATAGCACAATTTAATTAACATAAACTAACTATTTTTTATTAAGTAACTCGTACCACACGTATGTGCTCAAACAAACGTGACATTGACGTGTGTATGTGCCCAACGTGCACGGTTACGTGCATATATAAAACTTTACATGGCCATTTTGCATGCTCAATATACGTGAGAGCTAAGGCCCTCTGAACTATGAAATATAGTTTTATTCGAGTTAGTATAATATACACACTCGATTTGTACGTGTCAACATATATATATAACATGTTTTAGATCTCTAAAGTTCACGTCTCAATTAATGTGTTAACTATTGATATTTTTATATATGTAACGTAACTTTTTAGAGTAATTTTTTTTATAGTGCACAAACAGGAGTTCATGGCAAATGAAAAGAGACATCCGAGTAGATCGGGTAGAATAAAAAAGACAAGAAAAAAATTAGAGTCCACGGCAACAGAGAGAGCTCTATCCAAAAAAGGACGCGTGGAAAATATGAGACTTTACGGTAGCAACAAAGCGAGTTGGAGTTTGATCTATTTGGATTAGTATCAATCTAGTCTTACATGTAATATTAGTTGAGTAGGAGTCTTACTCGAGTTGGAGTTTAATCTATTTGGATTAGTAGTCTTACATGTAATCTTAGTTGAGTAGAAGTCTTATTTACATCTTACGCGGAAATTTTGCCTCTTTATTATTAGGTATAGATATAGCCGGTCCTTCGAAGAGTAAGATAGACACGCGTAAGAACACAGCTGTGTAGGGTTGTACCTTTCAACTTGAACCATGCAATGGAAATGCCTGTGAGTACCAGAATGCCACTTAACAAAACTGCAGCCAGTGCAATCTTCACTGCGTTACTCTTCGCTCTCGTATTCGTATTACTCTTCGCTCTTGTATTCGTATTCGTACCTGTGTTTTAGAAGTCATTCCAGATTTTTATTCTTGCAAATAGTATGCAATTGATCAAAGACTAGTTAAGGCCTATTTTCGTTCCCCGAAAAACAAAAAGAACCAGGCCTATATGGAATTCAAGAACTTCACATGCTCTTTCAAAGCTTATTCAGCAGCTACATTAGAGATAAAAACATGTTGCACACACCTGCATCCAAACCTGCGATCCGGAGGTACAAAGTTTCTCCATCACCCTTGGTTGTGTCGATCAACTCGCCGGCCCACACCAAGCACCTCGTCAGGTCCGTCGTCGTTCTGCTACTGCTCAGATTGGCGTAAGCATACGCCACGCACGAACAGTTCTTGGTGCACTCTGCCTCGCACTCCTGCAAGGTTCGGTTCTCAACGAGCACGAACTTGTCCGGCGGTTGCATCCCCGGCAAGGCCAAGAAACGGTCGCCGCCGCACCGGAGCTCCTCCTTTCGCCGGCACCCCTGAGAGAAGCTGCCGCTGTTCCATTCTTCTAAGCCCACTGGCTCGAAACCGTCGAGGCACTTGCACCTAGGGGGAGACTCCGTGCTGTCGCAGTAGCCGTTCGGGCCACAGTAGCCGTATCGGAAGCACTCAGGATCATCCGGACCCAAGACGAACCCCCATTCGGACGAGCTGCTGTTCCAGATTTGGAGGAGGAGCACGCCGGAGTCACTGAGCACGTACCTGGTATGCGCGGCGCCGTCCGAGACGCTGAAGGTCATGTAGATTTCCTCCTCGGTGCTGAGAATGGCTTGGTAGAAGATGACGCCGGTGAACGTGGGAATCAAACCCCCGCTAACTGACTCGCCCGTCCATGGCCCGCCGCGGCTAATCGGACGCGTTCTGTTCCAGATGAAGATCTGAAGGAATGTGTCTGGGTCCACGCCGTAGGAGAAGACCCCCGGCGATGGATCGTCGGGGCTTTTCCACGACACCAGCCGGTCGCCGGCGCGCGTCTTGTAGTTGATCCGGATCTTCATGCCGGGGAGGAACGTGTCGGATGGGTGGTCGAAGCTCTGCCACAAGATGGCGCCGTTTGGAGACTGTATGACAAGGTTGCCGGTGTTCAGAAGCACTGCCGCAGCATTTTTATTTCTGGCCGCCGCACCTGCACCGGCGACGCTAGTCGTCCAAAGAACACGGCCGTCGGCGCCGGACAGGACGAGGTTGGAGGCCTTGGTCAGGGACAGAGCCGGTGGCGAGGAGAAGGTACTGCTGCTGTTTGTGACGGGGGTCTCTCTGTTGGCGACCCACACGACGGTGAGCCGGGGGATGTCGTTGTACCATATGCCGAGGTACAGTTTGCCCGGGGTCGAGTTGGTGGGGGAGAAGAAGCCCAGGGCGAAGCTGCCGCCGGCGGATACGATGGTGGCGCCAGGGGAGAGCGGCTTGCCGGGGACGAGCCGGTCATCGGTGGCACAAAGTGATGTCTCCAGCAGGAGGAGGAGGACAATGCCGTACCTGATATCTAGCCAAGCCATCGCGCACCTTCCTTGCAATACGTTGACGAGCTGAATTCGTAGAGACGATGTGCTAATATGCTAGCTACTGTAGTGGCCAGCACTGTTAAGCTGGCACGGATCTGCATCCCACACTTGGTCTATTGGCAAATGATGTCAACTCTTCTCTCTTTTCTCTTCTTTTTTTATTTGGCATTGATTCTTCTCTCTATTTTTTACTTTTTATTTCAATAATGATACAATTAAGACATCTGGATGAACGGACTCCTCCCTCCGCTCACTCCGCACTCGCCGCTCGCCTAGACGCCTAGCGACCCTATCCGCTCGTCCCGTCTGCGCGCCCCGATGCTCGCTGCGGCATTTCCTCCCTGTGTCACCGTGCCCATCCGCCCACCCCACTCCGCCTCGCCGCCGCGCCACGCCCCATCCTTGCGTCCTCCACGCCGTATTCCCCACCGGCCCAGTCTGCCTCCACCACGTAGCCTCCTCGCCAAGGCCGGCCCGCTAGCCACAACCGCCTCTACCGAGCTGGCGAGCCGCAGCCGCCTCCACCGAACCAGCGAGCCTCCATAACGGATGCTCCAGCAGGCAAGCGAGGGGGACGAGATTCGTGTAACGCTGCACCCGCCGGCGAGTTGCCCGTGCCGCTGCTGCACAACGACGTCCATGGGCCGCCATCGACCTCCGCGCCGGCGTGCCTCCATTCGTCCAAGCAAAGCCCATGTTATAAGAGTATGTTTCAAGTGTTTTAGATGTTTCATCTTGATGTTGCAAAAGTATATCAGAATGTTGCACATGTTATGTGGCTATACACGTATGTTTCAAGTGTATGTTCCAAATGTTTCATCTCGTTTTACAGAATTATGTTTGCAAGCGTTTCATCTGGATGTTGTATATGTTTTCACACATATAAAGTGTTTTCAAGTGTTTTTTGCAAGTGTTCCATGTACATGTTTCAAGTGTTTCAGCTGTTTCGTACACATGTTGCAAGTGTTTCATCTTGATGTTTCAAAAGTAGATCTGATGTTGCAGCTAGTGTTTCTGATGCATGTTTCATGTGTTTCATCTGCCTTCATACATATGTTGTAAGTGTTGCATCCGAATATTTTAAAAGTAGATCGGATGTTGTATCTCTCGGTGTCTCCTCCTCCTCCCGGCGTCGGCTAGGCATCCGCCGCCCCTCCCCCTCTTTTGAATGCTGGTGTAGCCACCTGCTGTAGTCACCTGCTGCAGCTGCTGGCCACGTACATGCGCGTGAGAAACAAAGGGGGCACGACCGGGAACTCCGCACGTGTAGTCGGGTGGCACGGCCCCCACGTAGGCGGGCGCGGGATGCAGGTGCGCGGGCGTCTGTCCGGACGTCTGGGCGCTAGCACTGCCACTTTTATTTTGGCATTGATGACAAAACCCGGCTAAATTCTTATCAAACTAACAAATGATGTGTTTTGTTTGAGGAATCAACTTATTCTATATGAAGTGATGCATCATGAGTCTAATATTCAAATTTAGTGGAATAAATTCATTCCTCGCACTACTACTAATTATTAAACTTGTGAGAAATGGGTTGGGTGATAGATCAACTTGTTTTATCCCACAAATTACATAAAATACTAGAGAGTGAGATGGTAATAGATCACTTTATTCCACGAACCAAACATCAAAAAAAATAATCTCCCCAACGTCATATTTTTTCTTATGGGCTTAGACGCATCTTATGGTTGACATTTCAGCTGGCTGTGTCGGACTGGTTAGTTTTAATTAGAATGGCACTGTCGTCATTGGTGCTTGACAAACCAATGACAGAAAGTATGGTAAGGAAATTGTGCCAGTTCGATGCTGTAGTTGCCTTTCTTTTCTTTTGGAGTAGTACAATGTATACATTTTTTTTTTCTAGAACACGACTTCACGTGTATTTTATTAAGAAAGAGAAGCACATAAACAACCAGCGCTATCCGAGTGAGGTACCAGGATAGAGAAGTTTACCAACACACAGAACCCGCCAACAACACATAAACAATGTATACGTTGTAGTCAGTGTTTAGTAATCGGTTGACATTTTGAAGTAGCAAGGAGTTTGAACCAATCAATACAGACTAACATGTGTAAGATGCTTAGATATGTTCACTTAGGTGCTGTTGGTTCAGCAAAAGGGAAGGAAACGTTAAAGAAAATAATTCCCACCCGTATCTGTTGCAGAGCAACCGGTTACACCATCTGTTTGGTTGGCAACAAAGATAATGATTGGCAAAGAAAACAACCATTCAAGGCATATTTCAGCTATTAGTAGCAGGATAGCAGCAAGACAACGCACAAGCATGTGCAGCTCATCCATAAATCGTAAAAAAGAAAGAAAGAATAATTAATCTTTTTTGAGGTCATTAATCTCCAGAACTTTGTATATGTAAGAGAAAGAGAAAGGATTTCTAGAAATTTGCATTCGTCGACAAATCAAAATCTCAATAAACGGTTCAAAATCTCAATAAATGATGACCAAACATATGATTAGTACACTTTCAAAATGCATTCTCCATGCATGGGGACAATTTTAGAAAATTCAAAATTAGAAGACGCTATGTCCTCGAGTTTCAAGTGCAAATGAACATTGACTTAACATATGAAAAGCTACTTTTTTCAGCTTTACCTATCTCTGTTTTTTCTTGAGAGCATTAAAAAAAGAGCTTTACACATGATGCTGTTTTGAAAAAAAAAAGTGTGGCAAAAAATAGTTCAAAGCTCATAACTCCGAATGAAGCTCTGCCAAATAGAGCCTCATTGAACTCAAATGAGACAAAACCTTTGCAGCCTTGCAGCTATGCAGGCACTGCGATTATTTGTTGGGTACATGAATAAATTTTAATCTCAACTTTGTTTGCAACGTGAATTTGGAGTCCAAATTAAAAAGGATAAAAAAATTAAAAAGGTGACAGTCCGTTGGAGTAGGCTGGGAGCCTGATATGGGCTGAGATTGCAGCGGCCCGTTATCCTTCCACCGTTGGAAGCGGGCAGTTATCGCTGCTCTGTGAAGCCAGCCTAACGTTGTGCCGGCCACTCCAGGGATCGTGAGGCCCAAGCTTTCGCACAAGCCCCAGCGGTCCACTACCAACTTGGAACGGGCGGGCCAGCAAGAGCACACTCAGCCCAGGCCCACAAGCCAAACGGCAACGTCCACATCACCCTCAATGCCCCCGCTCGGGTTACAAGCTCGCGCTGCTGAGCTCGGCGCGAAGTGGGGTGAGGACAGAACCTTTAAGCTGCGGGTGTGTTCACTTCGCATGTAAACCCAAAATATTTTCTCTTCCATCCATCACATCGAATCTTTGGACGCATGAATGGAGAATTAAATGTAAGTAAAAAAGATAACTAATTGCATAGTTTGTCTGTAAATATCGAGACGAATCTTTTGAGCCTAGTTAGTCCATGATCGGACAAATTTTACCAAATAACAACGAAAAGTACTACAGTAACTTTTCATCCACTTTTCACCAACTGAACACACCCTGCGTTATCTTTGTTGGTTTCGCGAGGTGGGACTAAAGGAGGCGAACTGGGGCAGTGTGGTTGAGCTGCTGCTTCGGGGAATGCTTCGGCTGCGCACCACTCGTGGGCTGTCCGGTCACGTTAGCTCCCAGCCCAAATTCGAAAATGAGCACAGTTAGTGAGGTGTGTGTTTTTCTCGGAAAATGTTGACGCAGGCTCCTGCCTTCGTAGTTCATCTCGATTGAACCTCCTCCGAGTTTACCAAATCAAATCATAGTTAAACGAAAATGTGTAGTATCTGAACTATAGTTGGGGTTCCCCTATTTTCTATTGCGAGAAGTGGAGTCTTGGTAACTTCCCACTTGTTTCGTAGACAGACCCTCACCTTATACGAGCCTTTGCTAAATGACTCACATAAAAACATCTATCAAAATATGTTGTTTAGACTTCGTTTCTACTACCACGTCTAGTTAGTTTTCCTCTGCCCAATACTCAAATTTTGGACTGTCCCATATGTTAATTAATCCCTTTTGATTTGATCCACGGGGACCACGGCCCACTTGCTCCTTCCTGCTTTCAGATTAAAATAATGTTATCCATTTATACAAGCGTCTATTTACCTTTTTTTAGCACCACAACATTGTAACTCTCTCCATGTAGTTCATCTTTAGTTGATTCATGAAGGGGAAAAAAGAAAGAACAGTTAATTATGAGATATTTTTTAATGGCACAAAAAAAAATTCTTGTGTCATTAGATCACGTGACATCTCCAAGGTCTGCCATTGAGGATGATGCTCCAACGCTTTTGGGGTCGCTGAGCTCCAACATAAAAGAACTAGGCAATCCACGACAACATGGATTAGAGGTGAAGAATGTTATTATGGGTTTTTAGATTTACTCTAGTGTATTTCTTATTGTTTATAAACTTAGATGTAAATAGGAAAAGTAATTATGCTCTCATCTAATAACATCTCTAAATCTATTTCCATTTGCAAAATATAGTTAAATGAAAACGTGTCATCTCTAAACTCCAACAATTGATGGTCCCCAAATTTCTTGCCCAAAATGGTTGGAAAATATCACAGTTGGATGAAAGTTTCCATTGATTCGTTGTTTATACAGTTGTACTGCCTTCTAGCCTTAGGGGTGGGGGGGGGGGGGCGGTGAGGGGGGTGTCAAGGATAGAGCAAAAGAGTGAACCCATCCCGCCATGGACCGACCCAACAAATCCTTTTGTGTGCTCATGGCTCATCATGAGGTCACAAGACCATGGTTCACTTGACATTTCCAATGACCCCACAATGTCGATATGGAAGTCTCTGAACTCACCTTCCGGTGCGCCACCAAAGGTTTTCGGTTAGTGCAGAATTGCAACACTTAGACGTTCGGACTAATACGTAACACTAAAGAACCCTCCGGTGACCACTAGAGGATTCCAGTGAATGCAGAAACATCTCACTAAGCAGCTCTCAAATCTTTTCAGATTTGCTAATTCCAAAGTGTGTCCCATGGGACAACAACACCTTTGGCGCTGAGTCAGCATTTCCAAAATATTTTTCAAAGGTTTTCACTTGCTTCCTCACCACATCACTAGGTCTCACACATATGCAATATTAGTTCTCGCGTAGTGACACTAGATAACCATATTAGCTTTAGAGGTCCTTTATTAATAGTAAGACAACCTATCCTAAACCCTACCAAAAACTTCTCTACTACACCAGGGAGCTGGTGAAACCAAACACCATATGCATATATGTTTGCTTTCGGGCTTTTGCTTCCAACTCCATCCAACTCCATCAACTTCATGTTGAGCACTTGCATCTTGCGGTCATCACCATCTCCACCATGCTCCTTGCCTTGCTCAACAACATCTTGTGGACTCTCTACCTTAATCATCTCCAATGAAATCATTAGTCCACGCTAGTTAATACTCAATTACCAAAACCAAACTAGGGCTTTACCCCTTTTGGGCGACAACACGAGTGTCTCGTGTAGCAATGACGAGGTGTGTCTCTACGGTGCAGTGAGAACAATGGTGGAGGTCTAGATACAGTCAACGGCGGTGGCCTCCTAGTGAGCACGGAGATGGTGGCCTAGATCCGTGTGCGAGCGACGATTGGTGCGGGTGGCAATGGTCATTGGACCCTTTTTATTTTTTTAATTTGGTTTTCTCTGCCGGTTCCTGAGCTAGCGGTGATGAAGCTCGTCATCACCCGCCAAATATCACTGCCGACTCATGAAACCGACAATGATGAGCTCTGTTGAACATATATAGGATTAGGTTTTGTTAGGCTTCTCCATCAGCTTGATCAAAAACTGTACCAAACATGCAAACATGAGAATGGCTTATGAAGCCAAAATAAAGCCAAACACAGTGAAGCCGAAGCTATTTTTTCTGGAAACCAAAATCATCAAAACGTAGCTTTCCCCTGGCTTAATTGTTTTAGGCCCTCTTTGGTTCAGCTTTTGCTCCCAAAAGCTCAAAAGCCAACCAAAGGACATTCCATAGACCATCAGATTCTCCAAAATCCAGCTTTTACGTAGTTCATTTTCTACAGCAGGGTAGAGGCTGCTTTCACCAGCTGTGGGGGGTCACTTTCGACGAAATTACCCGCACTACCATCATTTATGAAAGAAAAACGGTTCGCTCCTTTCTTCTTCTCCCGTCCACGCGAGTCGAGCCCCGTCCATCCGCATCGGGCGACGACCAGGCGAAGCTAGGGTTTGGCGGCGGCGCAACTCGCCGGCCGTTCCTCGCTCCTCTCCGGCGCCGCCCGGTCATCTCTGGCGCCGCCCCAGTCCCCCTCCGCCCCACCCCTACCTCTCTGGTCCTGCGCGGCCCTGCCCCAGCTCGTCGCCGGCCTTGCCCTAGCTCATCGCTGGCTCTTCCCTAGCTCGTCGTCGGCCCTGCCCCAGCTCCTCGCCGGCTCTTCCCCAGCTGCTCGCCGGCCCCGCCCCGTCCCTCCTCTATGCCGCAGTTCCGCTCTGGTTTGGACCTGCCCAGGTCACGTGTGAACCACGTCCAACACTGCAGCTCTAGTCGGAGCCCCATTCATCCTCGGCTTCATCGATCTACAACTCCAGTGACCAGATCTGCAACGTAGGTATCACAATCTCCGATAAATTGTTATTTATTCAATTTAGTGTGTTGTATGTATGATAGAAGTGATGGTATGGTTCTGTGATGGTATGGAATGTCTAAAAATTGTTTTGTTTGATTCAAGAATGGGTGACAAGGCAGATTGGGGTGACTTCTTTTTGAAACATTTGATGGATGTATGCAAAGGGGAGATGGAAGCTGGGAATAGGCCCCAGGGGCTTTGGACTAGCACTGGTTGGAAAAATATTGTAGCCAAGTTTGAAGCCAAAACTAGTGACAAGCGAATAAAGATACAATTGAAGAACAAATTAGACAACTTAAAAAAAGAATATGTTTGGTTCATGGAGCTAAAGGATTATGCCACTAGACTTGGATGGGACGCGGCAAAGGAAACTGTTGATTGCCCCCAGGAATGGTGGGATGAACACCTTGCTGTAAGCACCGTCTCTGTTGATATTTTGTCCATAGTATGATATGGTGTGTCCTGCTAAAATTTTTCATTCAATTTTAGAGGCGCAATAATCGTGAAAAAGGCCTTAAATATAACCATGTGAGGTTCAGAAAACAAGGACCGAAGTACCTTGATGATCTTGATCTGATTTTTGGCAAGGTACATGTGACTGGGGCCACTGCAGCTTGTCCTGGTGATATATCTTCTGATGAGAGTGATGAGGACGTGGCCGAGGTGCCAAAACCTCCACCTAAGGATGATGTCAAGCTGGCTGATTTGAAGAAAAAAGGGAAAAAGAAATGCAAGAGCTCCTGTACTGTTGCTGAAAGCAAAGAAGAGAAGAGTCTATTTTATCGAATGTACAAAAACACATGTTTGAAGATATAAAGTGCAACAGATAGGATCTCTAGTGTATCTGCCACCTCAGCTTCTCCCACTAATGTTGTCCCCACCATTGGAGAGGCTATGAAGATGGTCGAAGAGTGTGGGGTGGAAGAAGGAACTCCTTTAATGCACACTGCCGCCATGTTGATTATGAAGCCTGAATTTAGAGAGGTCTTCAGCCATCTGAAAACAAATAAAGGAAGACTGGATGTCCTTGAGAGGGAGCATGAAAAGGAGATGAGGCGCTAGTGAACCAATTTTTATTTCCATTGTTGCTGTGTGAACCAATTTTAATTTGTATTATGAGCACTATTATTTGTATGGCTGCCTGAACCAATTTTAACTTGTATCGTGTGAACCAACTATTTGCTTGTACTATGAGAACAATTTGCTTGTACTCAGAACAATTTGCTTATTATCATTGTATCAGATTACTATCCATGGATGAGAACTTGGAAGGTGTAGCCCAAGAAGGACAGAAGAGACTACTACTCCTAGCTGAGCTTTCCCAGCATGCTGCCATTCTTGGTCAAATGGGTGCACAATACACTGATCGTTATTGGAACAAAGGAGAGTACAGGGAAACACCAGAAACTGGACTTCAATGGGTGATGAGGTGCTTTTCTCGTCCAAGGTACTTCTATAAGATGTTTCGAATGAGCACCGAGGTCTTCATGGCACTGCATGATTTGCTATTCTCGAAGTATGGTTTGACCGGCACTAACAATGTTTCATCCATTGAGTTATTGGCGATGTTCTTGTGGATTGTCAGAGGACCGCAATCATTTTCACAAGCTGAAAATCGCTTCACTCGGTCACTGTGGATAGTTCACACTAAGTTTCATGAGGTACTTAAGTGTTTGCGCAAGTTAGGTTAAGACAATATTAAGCCAAGAGCTGCTACTTTTTCTTCGGAACATGAAAGAATCAAAGAAGACCATTTCTGGTCGTACTTCAAAGGTGCTGTTGGAACAATAGATGGTTCACATGTTCCAGTGGTTGTGCCAGCTGAGGATACGGTTAATCACACATGCCGTCATGGATATACATCTCAGAATTTGCTAGCTGTTTGTGACTTTGACATGAGGTTTATCTATGCGGTTGCTGGTTGGCCTGGTTGTGCCCATGACACACGTATCCTCAATCATGCTTTGGCAAATTTTGATGATTTTCCTGTGCCTCCTAAAGGTATACACATGACCTACGTATTATTTATTTGCTTCCTAATGGTTGGCCCGGCAGTGAAGTACTTGTATTATTTATTTGCTTACACTGATTTTACTTTGTAGGGAAATATTATCTCGTGGACTCTGGATTTCCAAACCGAACAGGGTATCTGGCCCCTTTCAAAGGAAGCATGTACCATATTCTAGAATTTCGTAATCGTTCTGGACCACCCCAAGGGAAGTATGAGATGTTCAATTTCAATCATTCATCCCTTTGAAATGTCATTGAGCGGATCTTTGGAGTATTGAAGGAGAAGTGGCATATTTTGAAGGGCATACCAAGTTTCTCAACTCGTACTCAGAAGCACATCATTCTTGCTTGTTTGGCATTGCATAATTTTATTCGTGATAGCAATTTGCATGATAAGGAGTTCGAAAGATGTGATGCTGATGATGAATACTTGGTAGAAGAGGATGACACGACACCGGAAGATGAGACTGAAGATGTGGAGAATGAGGATGCCATGAATATCATTCGTAGTAGAATAGCCGATGCTTTGTTTAGTGCGAGATAGTTATGTTGAGGGATGACATGATTGGATGAGCCCTTATCTTTTGTAAAATGCTAATATTATATTCGTATGGACCATATCACTTTGACTTCTAAAAAACTTGGAACAAATTTATTTTTCCTTTCCAAAATAGTCATTTACATACAAATAAGTGAGTACAATATTTATTTACGAGCAATTTGCATATAAATAGTCTCTCAGGCCTTCAGGGGCATTACAGACATTTCTACGCATCCTACAGTTTCACAGCTGCTCTAACCAAACGGCTTTCAGCTTTTCCCATAGCTCTCAGCTCACAACAACTTTTCCACAGCCCACAGCTCACAGCAGTTTTTTCAAAATCTACGGCTCAACCAAACAGGGCCTCAGAGAAGCTCAAGTCCTGTCAAAAAGATCTTTATGTGGCCCAATTGACCACTTTTTGGGCCTGGTTGGCTCGGTTCCCGTGCCCCTACACGAACATATTGCTTGATCCGCTTTCAAAATACGTAAGCAAAGATTTGGCAAGCCATGATTTTTTATCCTTATTTGGTTTGCTACCAGAACTTGCCAATCAATTACACTTGCTTGCCAATAGATTTTTTTTGCCAACTTTTGCTTGCCAAATCTTTGGCATAATAAATTTTGGTCACAGTACAGGCAGGCCCATAACCGATATTTTAAGTAGAGTTAAATGCACCATAGGCCCCTGAACTTGTAAGTCTGTGTCACATAGGTCCCTGAACTTTGAAAATACATTTCTGGCCCCCTGAACTTGTCACATGGTGCACCGCTGAAAGTCCCTAGTTTGGTTTTGGGTAATTGATGAAACCTAGGACTAACCTTTGTATCTAAGTGGATGATTTAGATAAAGGTGGTCATTGAATATGAGACATGACATTGACTCATGTGACCAAGATGGTGAAGACCAAGATGAGGCTTGGCTCGATGGACTGGTTGTGAAGGTGAAGGGCAAGTCGAGGCTTCGAAGCGAAGGACCATGCGATGGTGAAGCTTGAGCAAGACTTGGCGCCGATGGACCAATGCAACAGTGAAGAGCAAGTGAAGTCAAGGTCGATGGATCGAGACGGTCATGTGATGATGTCATGAAGGAGCTTAATGCACATGAGACATGACATGGAGTCATGTGACCAAGGTGATGAAGACCAAGATGATGCTTGGCTCGATGGACCGGTTGTGAAGGTGAAGGGCAAGTCGAGGCTTCGAAGCGAAGGACCATGCGATGGTGAAGCTTGAGCAAGACTTGGCGCCGACGGACCGATGCAACGGTGAAGAGCAAGTGAAGTCAAGGTCGATGGATCGAGACGGTCATGTGATGATATGAAGTGGATCATATCATTTGTGATATGGTTGGTGCATGTGTTGCATCAACGTCAGAGGAGATGGAGTGGAATGCGCAAGGCAAAGGTATAACCTAGGGCATTTCCATTTCACCGGTCATAGGTGTGTAGAGAAGTTTATGACCGGGTTTTAGGATAGATGGCCGTACTATCAAGAGGGGCAAACTTGTTTGCATATCGGTCATCTAGTGCCACTTGAGCGATCTAACTTTGCATACGGGTTAGGATCGAGTGGCGAGGCAAGTTGAGTGCCTAATTCCTTCGGTAAAATGATTGTGAAATGCTAACACACGTGCACAAGGTGGTGTTCACTTGTTGGTGTTGGCACATTTACGAAGGCAGTGGAGTTTGAGCGGTAGAGAGGGTTTGGGGTCCTCTCTCCCTCCCGCCGAGCTTGCGGGCGCGGGATTCAGGCGATTTCGGGATATGAAATGCCTATTTTCCATTACGCCCGAAGTCGGAAAAGAAACGGAGGCGAACGGAGGTCACAGAGGTGACCGGACGCTGCACCGGACGCTGCACCGGACGCGGTCACTGTGCGACCGGCGCGTCCGGTCAGTACTGCGCAGCAGTCAGGCGCACGTGTTAGGGTTTGCAACCGGCGCGTCCGGTCACTCGCGGGACCGGCGTGTCCGGTCAGGCACCCAGAGGAGCAGTGCGTGGCGAAGGTCGATCGGACGCGGTGCGCGTCCGGTCACTCACGATCGGACGCGTCCGGTCGTCGTTGGAGCTTACTGGACTCCGACCGGACGCTGGCACTATCGCGTCCGGTCGTTGCGAGGAGCGCGTCCGGTCATTGCTTCGCGGGCGCGGGTGCTGTGCGCATCGGCGTGTCCGGTCGTTGCGAGGTGCGCGTCCGGTCGTTGTTTCGCGGGCGCGGCACAGTGCGACCGACGCGTCCGGTCGTTGAGAGCAGCGCGTCCGGTCATAGCGTTTGACCGTTGGCGCGCAGTGACCGTTGGAGGATCTAACGGTCGTGTTTGAATTTGAGGGACACGTGGACGTCACAGGACGACCGGACGCGGTGGAGCGCGTCCGGTCAGTTTCGACCGGCGCGTCCGGTCGTCCCGACTTTCTGCCCAGTGAAGGGGTAACGGCTCTATTTGACCGTGGGGTTATAAATAGACGTGGTGGCCGGCTGTGGCCAAGTGCTGAGCACACTTTGGCCTTGGTGGCTTGTGTGGTAGTGCTTGGGAGCCCTCTAACTCACTCATGCTTGATAGTGTTCATCGGATCGAGTGAGAGAGCGATTCTAGTGCGATTGCATCGTGAGGTTGCATCGAGTGGCACTAGGTGATCGTGTTGCAAGCCGGTGGTGCTTGTTACTCTTGGAGGTTGCCACCTCCTAGACGGCTTGGTGGCTTGTGGCTCCGTGGAAGCTCGCAAGAAGATTGTGCAAGGCTCCGGAGAAGCTTTGTGAGGGGGATTGTGCTCACCCCGCGGGGATCGCGAAGAGCAACTCTAGTTGTGCGTGTCATTGAGCTACCTCACTTGAGAGTGGTGTCTTGCGGTGCCTTGCGGGGCATGCCTTGAGGGGTAAGTGACTTGAGGGTCACACCGAGGAACCATCTAAGTGTTGGTCGACACAACGGGGACGTAGCTTGGTGGCGACCAAGTGAACCTCGGGAGAAAAATCACCGTGTCAACATTGTCTACTCTTCTCGGTGGTTTGCCTTCGTGCAACACAAGCTTGTATTTACTTTCATACTTATGCTTGTGTAGTTGCTTTCGTAACTAGTTTGCTTGTGTAGCTTGCTAGTTGTCTTCTTGCTTGTGTAGCTAGAAGCTTCCCCTTTGCGTGACTAATTCGGTTTGTGTAACCTTGTTAGTCACATTGCTTAGTTTGTGTAGCTAAGTAGTTTGCGCTCTCTAATTTGGCTTGTGTAGCCTTGTTATTGAGCATTGCTAGTGAGCTTAGGCTTTGTGCGCTTTGCTTACTAGAATTGTGTAGGAGCTCTCTCTTGCTTGCAAAGTACTAGTGCATAGGTTTATGTGACCTTGCTCTAGAATTAAATAGGAGAGCTCTTGCTAAGGAAAGCACCTTAGTTGCTTAATTAGGATATTTGTAAGGTGCTTGTGAACTTAGATAGAGGGGTGTAGTCTTGGCTAGACCGATAAGTTTAATTCCGTATTTGTTTCGGTTAGCCAACGTGTTTAAGTTTTAGAAAAGGACTATTCACCCCCCCTCTAGTCCGCCATCTCGACCCTATAAGTGGTATCGAAGCCGGGTCTCTCATTTGTGGTCCTCACCGACCCGAGAGGATGGAGGCTTATGGGCTAGATGTTGAGTGTCCACACATTTTTGATGGCACACACTTTGCACGGTGGAGAAATTGGATGACATGTCATTTTAAGTTTATTTCTCCTCAAATGTGGTGGATCGTAGATGTGGGCTTTTCCTTTGCAATTGATAAAAAGAATGCAACTCAAGCGCAAAGTAAATGCCTACATCTCGATAGCCAAGCTACTAATATTTTCTATCGATCTATGGTTAGTAGCATACTTCATGAGATCATAGACTTCAATTCCGCCCATGAGATTTGGGTGTTTCTAAATGAGAAATATGGGGCGATCTCCAATGATGATGAGCCCAAGGAGGAGGCGCATGAGGATGTTGAGCATGACCACAACAAGGTGGTTGTGGAGGATTGCTCCACCTCACGGTCAAGTGATGACAAAGATGATCATAGCACAAGATCACTTGACAAGAATGATAATAATGCCACAAGTGATGCAAGCAATGATTCTACTCCATGCATACTTGATGGTGAAGATGATGGCTATGAGAGTGATGCTTCAACAAGCTCTTCAACATCACCACATTGTTCCATGTCACATGGTGACACTAAGGTATCTATTGGTGGTTTTGTTGTTGATTGTGATGGTCCAAATTTTGAGCTTCTATATAAACTCTCAAAGGCCCTAAGAAATGAGATGGCAAAAACAAGTAAATTGAAAAATGAAAACTCATTTCTAAAAACCACATGTGAACAACAAAAGCATCTACTTTATGTTACTACTTGTTCACATGAGGAGCTAAAATTGGCTCATGAGGAACTTAGTGTTGCTCATGATAATTTGGTACAAGAACATGCTTTACTCACTAAAAGGCTTTCTAATGATGAAAACAAAACTAGTGAGAGCTCATCATTTGGGTCAAATGATCAATCACATATTACTAACCCTTGTGATGTAGGCAAGAAGCATGTATCCACCTCTTGTGATGATTTATTAGATATGCCATGTTCTTCACAATTAAATGCTTGTTCTACTTCTATGTCTTGTGAGACTAACCTTTTAAAGGAGAACAATGAGCTTAAAAGTGAAGTGAAGAATTTGAGCAACAAGTTAGAGAGGTGCTACAACTCAAAAGTCACCTTTGAGAACATAATGAAGACTCAAAGAAACCTTGGTGACAAAAGTGGCCTTGGCTTCAAGAAGAAAATGACAAGGGGCGAAAGAAAGCAAGAAAAGAGGATGAAGAGGCTACTCCAAAAGAAGCTCTCGCATTCCATGTGCTATCGATGCCATGAAGCGGGACATCTTGCTAATGGTTGCCCAAACATTGAGAAGCTCAAGAAGATGAAAGAAGAAGAGAGGCTAAAGCATGTCAAGTGCTTCAAGTGCCGCACTTGGGGTCATCTCACCTCAATGTGCCCAACCAAGCAATTGGTGAAGCAACAAGTAAAGCCTCAACCAAAGCCACTAGTTGAGCTAGAGAAGACACCCCAAGAGCAAATCAAGATCAACCATGGAGATGATGGTGACTTGATGAAGAAGAAGAAAAAGAAAACAAGAAGGGGTGGTAGAGCAAGGCATCCAATGCAAATCCAAGATGCCAAGATGATGAGCAAGAATCAAGATGAGAAGAAAGTACATGCTCACATCAAGTGCTTCAAGTGTGGAGATATGGGACACTTTGTCTCGGGGTGTCCTACTAAGCTTGAAAAGAAGATTCAAGCAACTCGTGAGAGGCAAGGCAATGGGAAGCAACATATGAGCAAGGAAGAAAAGGCTCAATCTAAGAGAAGTTGCTACTCATGCCGGGAAAGGGGACACATGGCACATTCATGTCCCCTAGGTGAGAATTCTAAGCCTATTTCAATTGATAATACTAATATGCTTAGAAAGGATGACAATGGTACCTCATTGGTTGGAATTGCAAAACATCCCGCTACTCATACTAAGGCTATGCCTAAGTATGTTGCACCTAATTTGAGAGGACCCAAACTAGTTTGGGTACCATCAAAAAGTGGATGAATGATTGTAGGTACCATCGGCATTGGAGGCTTGATTCAATTGGTTTCATCTTGTTCATCATATATTGAGTCAAGTTATGAAGCGCAATGCATATCCAATCCCAATGCCAAGTCAAAATAAGTGAAGTCCAAGTGCTACAACATACAAGTGTCATGATCAAGTTGTGGATGATTTATTGGAATCATTTGATGGCTTGCAAATTATTTGAGTTAAAGCTTGCTATTGGATGATCATGAGCTAACCAAGGTATATCTCTTGTTGATCATTTCATTTGGGTGCATATGAGTTGATTGAATTGGATAAATGTGCAATGTTGCTTGCTATGAGATGATTGAATGGATTAAATGCTTAGCAATCAAGTTTGGATTGATTTGGGTTGGATAAATTCATGAGATGACTTTTTAGTAAGTGGATTGAATGGATATATGTCTTATGAAAGTATTCAAACAAGTTAGTTTCAAGTTTGATTCATATTTGATGAAGAATAGCTCAAGTATTGAAATCTGTCCTATATTGAAAAACTGAGCTAGCAGTGATCTTAGCCATGTTTGAGTGATCAAATCTATTTGGATCGGCTTGAAATTTGGTATACATGCTCTACACTTATGAAAGAAGATGCTGTAGATATTTCATGAGAATTGGATAAGAGATGCTTCGGTTTTGGAGTGCATCTTGTCAGCTTTAGTGCAGCAGTTTTCAGCATGTAGCAGTGATGGAAGATTTGAAATCTAGTAGCAATCTAAAAGTCAAATGAAGCTCAAATTTTTACAGCTGCTAGATGACTTTGTAATGCACATCTCCACCAAATTTCATGGCATTTGGATTCGTACATTGGGAGATATGAATTATTCTTTGAAGAGTACAGAATCTGCCAGAAAAGTGACAATCATTGGATTAATCTAGAGTCACTTTGATTGAAAGGTCCTCAAGTTGGAAACTAGTTTATAAGTGGTTGAGGTACCTGAGTTTGGTTTTGGATTGATCTATAAGCTTGACAAGAAATGAGTACAAGGCACTTGATTGTGGAATGTACTTGGTGTACATACTTAGTACTCAAATTTGAAGATCAAGATCAAACTTAAGATGAAGATGTTGTTTAAGTTCTAGTGATAATTGGAGATCATTTGGTAGAAAGAAAAGGACTTAAACAAGTAGAAAGAGTTGGACTCAAATGTAGATTCAAGGATTATTCATCAAGATTGAGTTTATCATTTGGATCAATCAAACTATATCATTTCAAGTAAGTATCAAGAGTGGTTCTTTGGAGAAAGGTCACTTCTCCCTAGTGAGGGGCTTGCCGCCGTGTGTAGGTGAAACCAAGTTTGGGACTTGGAAGGCTAACATGGAAGTGGTGATCCGAAGAACTTGTGATGCTTAGTTGAAGCAATCAAAATGGTTTATCAAGAAAAGCAAGCAACACCCAAAAGAGAGCTAGTCATGTATTTTAAGTGGTATTCTAAGTAGTTCTCTCATGCAAGCATTGATCAAAAAGATGAAGCAAGCCAACCACAACTCAAGAGATAGTGCACTTGATCATAAGTGGTTTTCATTTCATATGGGTGAAGAATGGATTTATCTATGATGATTGGTCTTCACCAAGCTTATAAATTGGACTTCACATTGCTATTGGAGTAATGAATTAGAATCTATGTGACTATCCTCTACTCCAACATAGCAAAGGTATCATTGTAATGTGCATGATCATTTCATCTCTTACTAGTATGCGGTTAGTGCATATAGTACATGTTTATTAGGATCATGCATAACAAATAAGAATTTTAAATTCATAGCCTACCATTATTGCTTGATTGATTAATTGATCTAGTGGTATGGATATGAGTTTGTTCATGAGCTAGTGAACCCAAGTACTTGATCTAGTTTGGATTGCTAACAAGTGACAAGTACAACATTGGCAAGATAACCCTTAGCATGAGGTGTGAAGAAGCTTGTCATTGGATCAAACCGGACTTGGAATCTTAGGCAAATCAACATAGTTCAAGTCATACAAGAAGCTCATGACAATGATAAGAGTACAAACACAAGACAACAATGAAAATGGATATCTAGTTTGTTTCAAGTGGTATCTAGACTCAAATTGATCTTCCAAGTGGTATTCACTAGTGGTGTCTAGATCATGATCTATAAGTGATATCTTATAAGTGGTACTCATGAAGATAGCAAATGTTCAAGAAGTGAATATTATTGTCAAATCCTTCAAAGTGGATCCATACTAGAAAATTCTTTCAAATGGTATCACATTCCTACTCATGGTATCTTCATGTGGTATCATTCATGCAAGACGTTGGTTTCACAAGTGATCCTCAACCTTAAGTGATCAAATCAAGAAATGCTACCCTCATCTTCAAGTGGTATCTCAAGTGAATGACACATGCTATGACATAGGGGGAGGAGCCCCACCGATTGGTATCAAGGTCAAAGATCCTATGTGGAATCTCAAGAGCAACCATAAAGTTTGTCATTCCAACATATGTGGTAATGTCCATCAAAAATGCAAGATTCAAGTCTCAACCATCTACCCCAATGCTAGCCTTTACATCAATGAGAAGCACACCTTTTATGGAAATTGATGACAAAGGGGGAGAGATTGGACAAAGATATGCAAGATTTCCTTTGAGGGAGAGATTGCTTTGGGGAGAGATAGATGATATTGGACATGGACATGGACAAAGAGGGAGCAACATTGAAGAATGTAAGGGGATCAAACATTCTTGGACAAAGAAAGCACACAAGTAGGGGGAGCAAGCTCATGAACATTGATTGATTGCATTTGATATGTGCATAATTCATGTGCTTGCTTGCATTGCATAAGTTCTTAAATTCAATATACATGCTTGTGTGATGCAATGCTAGTATAGAACTTGGATGATGAAATGATCTACTAGCATGCATAGGAATAGTTTACTTGTGGTATCTAGACATGCCTAAAGCTTTACAAGAGGTCCAAGAACCTTTACATATAATGTTGATCTCACGAGGTTCTTGAGTTTTTTATGGATGTCTAGTTACTTCATGGTGCTAAGGATGGTGTAAAAGGCAACTCCGATTGGTATCACGCTTCAAAGGTCCATTTCTTACACCTTAGCATCATTTTGGTAGAATTACTCTCCCAACACTTCTATCCATGCATATGTGCAAAGCTTTCAATCCAAACTCTATGCACATATGTAGGGGGAGCTAATGCTACCAAAACCGAGCTTGTGATAATTGTCCAAACTTTACTTATGAGCAAAATGATTGGACAAGTATGACAAGTTCAAAACTTTTATTATCAAAATCATCTTTGTGAGGGTTGTCATCAATTACCAAAAAGGGGGAGATTGAAAGTCCCTAGTTTGGTTTTGGGTAATTGATGAAACCTAGGACTAACCTTTGTATCTAAGTGGATGATTTAGATAAAGGTGGTCATTGAATATGAGACATGACATTGACTCATGTGACCAAGATGGTGAAGGCCAAGATGAGGCTTGGCTCGATGGACTGGTTGTGAAGGTGAAGGGCAAGTCGAGGCTTCGAAGCGAAGGACCATGCGATGGTGAAGCTTGAGCAAGACTTGGCGCCGATGGACCAATGCAACAGTGAAGAGCAAGTGAAGTCAAGGTCGATGGATCGAGACGGTCATGTGATGATGTCATGAAGGAGCTTAATGCACATGAGACATGACATGGAGTCATGTGACCAAGGTGATGAAGACCAAGATGATGCTTGGCTCGATGGACCGGTTGTGAAGGTGAAGGGCAAGTCGAGGCTTCGAAGCGAAGGACCATGCGATGGTGAAGCTTGAGCAAGACTTGGCGCCGACGGACCGATGCAACGGTGAAGAGCAAGTGAAGTCAAGGTCGATGGATCGAGACGGTCATGTGATGATATGAAGTGGATCATATCATTTGTGATATGGTTGGTGCATGTGTTGCATCAACGTCAGAGGAGATGGAGTGGAATGCGCAAGGCAAAGGTATAACCTAGGGCATTTCCATTTCACCGGTCATAGGTGTGTAGAGAAGTTTATGACCGGGTTTTAGGATAGATGGCCGTACTATCAAGAGGGGCAAACTTGTTTGCATATCGGTCATCTAGTGCCACTTGAGCGATCTAACTTTGCATACGGGTTAGGATCGAGTGGCGAGGCAAGTTGAGTGCCTAATTCCTTCGGTAAAATGATTGTGAAATGCTAACACACGTGCACAAGGTGGTGTTCACTTGTTGGTGTTGGCACATTTACGAAGGCAGTGGAGTTTGAGCGGTAGAGAGGGTTTGGGGTCCTCTCTCCCTCCCGCCGAGCTTGCGGGCGCGGGATTCAGGCGATTTCGGGATATGAAATGCCTATTTTCCATTACGCCGGAAGTCGGAAAAGAAACGGAGGCGAACGGAGGTCACAGAGGTGACCGGACGCTGCACCGGACGCTGCACCGGACGCGGTCACTGTGCGACCGGCGCGTCCGGTCAGTACTGCGCAGCAGTCAGGCGCGCGTGTTAGGGTTTGCAACCGGCGCGTCCGGTCACTCGCGGGACCGGCGCGTCCGGTTAGGCACCCAGAGGAGCAGTGCGTGGCGAAGGTCGATCGGACGCGGTGCGCGTCCGGTCACTCACGATCGGACGCGTCCGGTCGTCGTTGGAGCTTACTGGACTCCGACCGGACGCTGGCACTGTCGCGTCCGGTCGTTGCGAGGAGCGCGTCCGGTCGTTGCTTCGCGGGCGCGGGTGCTGTGCGCATCGGCGCGTCCGGTCGTTGCGAGGTGCGCGTCCGGTCGTTGTTTCGCGGGCGCGGCACAGTGCGACCGGCGCGTCCGGTCGTTGAGAGCAGCGCGTCCGGTCATAGCGTTTGACCGTTGGCGCGCAGTGACCGTTGGAGGATCTAACGGTCGTGTTTGAATTTGAGGGACACGTGGACGTCACAGGACGACCGGACGCGGTGGAGCGCGTCCGGTCAGTTTCAACCGGCGCGTCCGGTCGTCCCGACTTTCTGCCCAGTGAAGGGGTAACGGCTCTATTTGACCGTGGGGTTATAAATAGACGTGGTGGCCGGCTGTGGCCAAGTGCTGAGCACACTTTGGCCTTGGTGGCTTGTGTGGTAGTGCTTGGGAGCCCTCTAACTCACTCATGCTTGATAGTGTTCATCGGATCGAGTGAGAGAGCGATTCTAGTGCGATTGCATCGTGAGGTTGCATCGAGTGGCACTAGGTGATCGTGTTGCAAGCCGGTGGTGCTTGTTACTCTTGGAGGTTGCCACCTCCTAGACGGCTTGGTGGCTTGTGGCTCCGTGGAAGCTCGCAAGAAGATTGTGCAAGGCTCCGGAGAAGCTTTGTGAGGGGGATTGTGCTCACCCCGCGGGGATCACGAAGAGCAACTCTAGTTGTGCGTGTCATTGAGCTACCTCACTTGAGAGTGGTGTCTTGCGGTGCCTTGCGGGGCATGCCTTGAGGGGTAAGTGACTTGAGGGTCACACCGAGGAACCATCTAAGTGTTGGTCGACACAACGGGGACGTAGCTTGGTGGCGACCAAGTGAACCTCAGGAAAAAAATCACCGTGTCAACATTGTCTACTCTTCTCGGTGGTTTACCTTCGTGCAACACAAGCTTGTATTTACTTTCATACTTATGCTTGTGTAGTTGCTTTCGTAACTAGTTTGCTTGTGTAGCTTGCTAGTTGTCTTCTTGCTTGTGTAGCTAGAAGCTTCCCCTTTGCGTGACTAATTCGGTTTGTGTAACCTTGTTAGTCACATTGCTTAGTTTGTGTAGCTAAGTAGTTTGCGCTCTCTAATTTGGCTTGTGTAGCCTTGTTATTGAGCATTGCTAGTGAGCTTAGGCTTTGTGCGCTTTGCTTACTAGAATTGTGTAGGAGCTCTCTCTTGCTTGCAAAGTACTAGTGCATAGGTTTATGTGACCTTGCTCTAGAATTAAATAGGAGAGCTCTTGCTAAGGAAAACACCTTAGTTGCTTAATTAGGATATTTGTAAGGTGCTTGTGAACTTAGATAGAGGGGTGTAGTCTTGGCTAGACCGATAAGTTTAATTCCGCATTTGTTTCGGTTAGCCAACGTGTTTAAGTTTTAGAAAGGACTATTCACCCCCCCTCTAGTCCGCCATCTCGACCCTATAACCGCAGGCCCCTGAACTTTGAAAAATGCATTTCTGGCCCCTGAACTTGTCACGTGGTGCACCGCAGACCCTTGAACAGTAGCATGCACGCCGGCACAGTACCATGCACGTCGGCACAGTAGCATGCACGCCGTCCCGTTGCCGGCGGTCAGGTGCGCGGACACGGACCCGATTCCCGTCGTGTCGTTAGGGATGCGTGACAAGTGGACAAGTCTCGCCGCACATCCCCCTCCAAATATCTCCGCTCCAACGTGCTAATCCCTGTGCGAGCGCCGCCTGAGTGCTGACGGTGGGCGTTGGCCGCCTGCCGCCCGTGCTGTTCCCTGAACGAGACGAAACACAATGGCAAAACAAACTTCAGGTACAGTCTCGCGACGTCGCGATCCTGAACCGGCCTACTCGTACTATGTCCTAGCCTGGTCGGCGCAGCGATAGCGGACGTGAACGTGAACCGTGCCTGCGTTCGCGAACGGACGCAGCGCTGCACGGCACAGGACATGGCACCACAACCCATGGTTCACGTTTGCTGTCGCGTCGTCACACCAGCCTCACGTGCTCGCCGGATGAGTTCAGCGCTCCCACACGCCACGGCAAACCGGAGGTGCCGCCGCACGCGACGGAGGTGCACGGGACACGCGTTCTGGCACTCCGCGTCCCAACCGCGCTGCCCGCCCGCCACGTGCGCTCGGTGGAGGACGCGTGTCCGGCGTCCCGGCGCTCGCCTTCGGGTCCGCGGGAGCCGCCGCGCACCCGGCGCCCAATAATTACCGGCGGCACATTTCGGATCGGCTTCGGGTTGTTTCGGGTTTTTAAATAATATTTTTTTATGATTAATTACAAATTTAGAAGCTGTTATAAAAAAATGGACATATATAAGCCTGTCGGCTTCTCAACGGCCGATAGGGGCCTGTCGGCAGCTCACTGGCCGATAGGTTACCGGCTGCTGCTGGACGCTTCTTGGCCGACGTGCATGCTACTGTGCCGGCGTGCATGCTACTGTTTAAGGGCTTGCGGTGCACCACGTGACAAGTTCAGGGGCCTACGGTGCACCATGTGACAAGTTCAGGGGATCAGAAATGCATTTTCAAAGTTCAGGGGCCTATGTGACACAGGCTTACAAGTTCAGGAGCACGTGGTGCATTTAACTCTTTTAAGTACTCCCGTGAAAGCATAATCCAATTGGCAAGCAAGTTGCACAACGCGACATCACACGGTTATCCAAGCAATGAATAAAGTTTGTCCGTGTCACCTGTGAATCGCACGATTTTGTCACTGGGAGAGTGGAGGCGAACGCATGGCTACAGGCATCTCATGACAAAAGAACAGCTCGGACATCTCCGAAAGATATCTACGAAGAGGTCGACACAGACGATACTGGGTTGCACGCACATGGACTGCATGCTGCGCCACCATTGCTTGCTATTAGCAGGAGGATAAGAGGCTAGGGTACGTTTATCAGGCAGCCCATCGATCCAACCGTGGACTTCCACGCAAAGATCCAAATACATGCATGTTCCCTATCTCGTCTCATGTGGCCAAATTAAACATGTATGAAGCAGCTCCAGGGACAGCGGTTATTTTTATGGGAATCGTAATCTACAGTCGCTTATTTTATATTAGCGATTAAATAGACGTTATCCGATGCAATGGCCAATGGGAGATGCAGATCGGTGCTGCACGCATCCATGGTGTACGTTAGCTACAACAAAATAGAATAAGCCGCACATGTGAAGTTAAGTACCTATAACATTATTGTTTCTTTTTAATTTTATCATGTAATATGCTTTCTCCGACCCATCACGAAATGAATCAATTTTTAAAGTTGTTGTAAATAAACCTATCTCAAGTATGTTTGGCCTAATTAATAGTAAAAAAGAAAACTAGTAGTTATATATAACACCTAATTAATTACTGCTAGATATACCATGAAATATATTTTTTAAGTGGATTGTGCCTATTTTGTTTTGTATTCTCTATAAAGTTGATAAGCTAAGAAAGTTTTAACTTAGAATTAACACAAAAGTTTTTTTTGATAAGTAATTAACACAAAAGTTGATTTGTTTTGAGCGCGGATAGAGTACTGCTACTAGCTAGCTGCTAGGTTTGCAACTTTGTATATATAGATTTATTATACGCCTGCATTGTACTCATGTTCTAAATTATAAGATGATTTGATTTTTTTTAACTACAATGTTTTTACTATGCAGTATATATCTAAACATAACGTATATCTAAGTGTATTGCAAAATTTATGTATCTAGAAAATCCAAAACGTGTTATAACATGGGATGTGTGGAGTGTAATTCTCAGTAGAGTATACGCACGCACAGCTCCTCCGGGTCCAACTCTATGTAAAAACTCGATGTTGCACACTGCAAATTATTGCGATGGAGACCTAAGCAAAACCACTCGTCCAATCGGACGCCGGCCCACAGACTAGTGCGAGAGACATGCATGCATGCAGCAGCCGGAATGAACAAGGCGACAAGAAGACAGGAGATGGAGGTGGCCAAGGCCAGGCCAGGCAAGTAATAAAGCTAGATAGACTAGAGGAGGAGCTGAGGAGGGAAAAAAGATAGCACCGTAGTACCGGGCACGCCAGCTAGCAGCCAGGCATTCGCACGATATGATCGACCGGCCGAAGAGGATAGGTAGGGTATACGGCGCGCGGCTTGGCCTTGGGCAGCTGCCCGCCGCCCGGGTTCACGAGTCGCATAAGGCCACGTACAGTGTAACGCGCTCGATCGCCCCCGGCCCCGGCCCACAGCTCACGGACGCACACGCACCCCGGATGCGGGCGAGAGCTGATGAGCGCTGCGTCTGGGGTACCGGTAAGGCTGGACGAAAAACTCAAAGCCCGCTCGGCTCGTGGCTAGCTTAGCTCGGCTCGGCTCGTTACCATAATGAGCCGAGCCGAGCCAAGATTTTAGCTCGTTAGTTATAACAAGTCAACTTGAGCTAGCTTACGAGCGGCTAGCGAGCCAAACGAGTCATAATTTTAGGGAAAAAGTCATCATAACTTATATTATGTTTGTATTACTTCATGTCTTGCACTCTACAAATGATTGATATGTTAGCTCATACGAATATTTTATTTAATTTAAGGCTATTGGATATATTATTTTTTGTATTATTACTATTTAAAACCTTTTGATAAATACAAATATTAAATTTTATATATTTTTTATAACTGGCTCGCGAGCCTAACGAACCAGCTCGAGCTTTTAACGAGCCGAGCCAAGCTGGCTTTCTAGCTCGTTAAGATAACGAGCCGAGCCGAGCTAGCTCGTTATCCTAACGAACCATAACGAGCTGAGCCGAGCTGGCTCATTATCCAGCCTTAGGTACCGGCCGGGTACACACTACATACACCGTGGTGGCGCAAGCGCAATGCATAGCATGATGGTGGCCACGAAACTGCCGGTGTTAGTCATCTCACGCGCGCACAGCCAGACAGGAGAGTATCGCGCTGCTGGTCGCGACGACGTACGTACGATCGAGGGCCCGCGTGGTGTGGTGTGTCTGGCCGGCCGGGTATCGCGCGCGCCGACGCTGCGGCGACCGGTCAGTGTGTGGCGGTGGCCGGTGGCCTGGGCGCCTGGCATGTACCGTGCGTGGTCCGTGGCCCAAGCCCAATATAATCCCCCACCAACCACGAGTTTTGGTTCCTACGGGCGTGCGCGACATGCGCATACATACATATATACATGTGGTGGCATTGGCAAACTGGCAAATGTGTGTACAGTGTACCCAATCGGATGGGCCAGGTACGGCAAAGGATCCGGACTCCCCACGACGACGTACTTCATCGGCGGACTGACGAAGCCACTGTCAAATAAAGCTAGGTTGGATGATCGAAGTGCGCGGAGCATTATAGGTAGCTGCTAGCGTCTACGTCTGGTCTCGTAAAAAAAAAAGAATAATTGCGGCTTTTTTTTTGACGCCAGAATAGTTGCGGCTGGGGAACTAGTGTAGCAGCAAGATCCATGCATCCATTCGTAGTCCTACCCAAGCCGGATGAGCGGCATGGCGTGAAATGGCACACGAACTAGGTAGGCATGGCAAGACTAGCACGATTAAATTAGCTAGCCGTGTATGTGAAAAAGGGTGAATATGATAAGAACAATAATCATTTCTTGTTTATTTTGCCTCTCGATCCTCTCTCTCTCTCTATATATATATATATATATATATATATATATATATATATATATATATATATATATATATATATATATATATATATATATATATATGAGCGTGAGACTTGGAGTATTAGACAAAAGTTTTGCACTACGCTTAAACAAATTCTATCTCTAGCTAGGATTATATCTTTATCTCTAGAGTGTCTATACATTTCATACATATGTGTGCTTCTCACGTTTCCTTGGCGCTTAGTCCTGGTGGGAGCGAAGTGAACAACTGAATTTGGAAGTGTGTTTTCATTGTTTTTTTTCGCTTCACATCGACTATATCTCTGATACATGGTCCTACACGGCTACACATATACATAGGCGGTGGGTTTTAAAACTCCAAAACACTATAATTTTGGCAATACTGTGTGGTTTTCAAAACTATAAAGCTTGTTGCACCTGAACACCTCATCACACTCCAAGCTAAAGTATTTTATAAAACTACTGTATATTTCTAATCTAAAACTCTAAAAAAATACTTTGGAACCAAACAAGGTCGAAGTTTTAGGATTATTAAGGAGTTTATTTATTGCATCTGGTTCATGGATGGTCGGAGAGGTCTCTAGCTTGGCAATGGTCATGGTTGTGGAGGGGTGGCACCACTTGCCATCAGCAATGGTGGAGGCCACCTGCAATGAGGGCATCGATGTCGTGGTTAGAGAAGGAGAAATCATCACACATGCATTTGTTGGCATAGTTGAAGTTGCCATTGTCAGAGATGATGTATAGGGCGAGCATTCTCACGAAGACAAAGAGAAGAGGACACCTATGGGGAAAACCGAGTCCGTGGGAATGATATGGAGAATATAAGTAGTGGTGGCGGTCTCCGAAAGGGCACGCTATGCTAGGGTACAACATCACTGGGGCATTGGAAACATGTGACAACTATAGCCACAAAGCTTTGTAGAGTGGGGGTGGGTTAAGGTTAGTAGTGCAAGAGATCAAAGGAGATATATATGATATGGAATAAAGATCTAGAGGTCATGAATTTGACAAATATTATGGCTCAAAACTATAACTTCTTTTTTGAGGGCAGGCTAAAAATTATCTCTTACTAGCATCACTACTACACAAATATTATCACTGCTTGTTTTGCGGTTCAGCAGTGAAAGTGGACGGTGATAATCATCTTTATCATCGTCTATTCACTTCACTCGACTATTAACGGCTACACGTTCATGTGCTCACATGAATTATAAATTTATAATTTACTCCATATCACATATCACATTCACTTGACTACGTCAGTGACTCCCACACTTGTACACATCCCGTGGTCTGAGGTCAGAGATCACTAGCAACACTACCCAGTTCTGGGCTAGCTTCTGCCTACTAGTCGATACCCTAGCTAGAGTTCAGTCACGGGCGTCCCTTACAAGCTCACTCTTCTATAAAACCGCACTACCTCGAAACCCTAGAGTGCACACTCCGATCCTGCCCTCTAGTGACACCAGCTAGCAGCCGCCGCCGCCGCCATGGAGGCCAGCAGCAAGAAGCTCCGGCCGTTCCTCCTCACCCTGCTGCTGGTGCTCTCCACCGCCGTGACGCCCATCCTCTCGCTGCCTGCAGACAACGAGGTAGACTGCGACTGCGACAAGCCCAAGGCGCCCAAGCCATCGCACTCGCACCCGCCCAAGACCAAGCCCTCCCACCCGTCGCCGTCGCCGAAGCCCAAGAACCCCAAGCCACCCAAGGGCCCCGCGTACCCGGCGCCCGGGCACCAGCCGCCCAAGAGCCCCTCCTACCCGCCGGTCACGCGTCCGCCGGTGGTCGGCCCGCCCAAGGGTCCCGTCACGCGGCCGCCGGTCACGCGTCCGCCGGTCGTCGGACCACCGGTGACCTACCCGCCGATCATCGGCCCACCGGTCACGCGTCCGCCGGTCGTCGGACCACCGGTGACCTAGCTACCCGCCGATCACGCGTCCGCCGGTCGTCGGACCACCGGTGACCTACCCGCCGATCACCGGCCCTCCGACGACGACGCCGCCGGTCGTCGGCCCACCGGTCACCTACCCGCCGATCACCGGCCCTCCGTCGACGACGCCTCCGGTGACCGTGCCTCCGATCACCGGCCCGCCCTCGACGACGCCCCCGGTCACCGGTCCGCCTGTGACCTACCCGCCCGGCGGAGGCGGGGGCAGCTCGACGCCGTGCCCGCCGCCACCGCCATCGACCCCGACGCCGTCGTCGCCGACGTGCCCGGCGGACTCGCTGAAGCTGGGCGCGTGCGTGGACCTGCTGGGCGGGCTGGTGCCAGGGTTTTTTTTACCGACCGGTTTCCGGTAACCGCCGGCCGCCGGTAGCGGTTTACCGGCCGGTTTGACCGGTAACCGGTCGGTAACCGGACGAATTCAAATTTGAATTCAAACGTTCTTCGGTTCGGTAACCGGTCGGTAAACCGGCCGGTTTGGAGCGGTAACCGGCCGGTTTGGCCGGTTTACCGCTCCAAACCGGATTTGTTTTTTTTTTGATGAATAAAAAAGAAATTTTGGTACTTCCTTTGCACAAATTAATGTAAAAAGACCACACAATGTGGTAAAAAATAACATAAGTCAGTAAAGCAACAATATATAGTCGCGTACAAATACATATTCGCTTAAATATATAGTCACTAAAACAACAATATATAGTAGCATACAAATACAATATATAGTCACTTACACAAACAAAGATATAGTTTCCGCTCGCATGGTCAACTACGTAGGATGTATGGGAAGACCCCTTGTTGGCACGACATTTCATATTCGGCGGTGGACATAAGAGAGATACCTTGCTGTCTAAGCAGGTCAGCCTTGTAATCTTGCCAAGTTTGTCCTGTCCATGCTGCTGTTGTCTCCCATTCTTGAACTAACATATTATAAAAACTGGGGTCTTCCCATTCATAGACCCATCTAGTCTGAGTCTGCATGGTCATGTCAGGAATGGGATACCTATAAGTAGGCTGTGAGGTATCGCTGTAGGAGGAAGAAGAGTATTGTGGAGTGTCGTAGTCCGTCGGTGCATATGCTCTCCTCTGCGATGTCGGTTGTCCATGGTCACGGTCTTGAGTAGCATGTGTGAATTGGGTCTCGCCTGCAATCAACCATAATTAGTAGGCATAGACAGAAACAATTGTGTGTATGTAGGTGCAATGGATACCTGTAAAATGAAGACCTACATAACTACTACCACCAGCACCAATAGTAGCATCCCCACTCCCACCACCACCACCGTCTGTCCCACCAGCACCGCCACCATCACTCCCACTAGCACCGTCATTGGCACTGTCATCGTCACCATTGTCATCGTCACCACTATCCTGGGACTGGTATTGCTCATCCTCAGTCTCTGTGTCGCTGGTCACAGCTTTTCCTTTTCCTCGGTGACGCTTGTCGTGACCCTTCGGAGGCACCATCTGCATCTTCCTCTTCCCGAGGTGAGTTGCACCCACATTTCTTCGGGCCCAATCACTGATGCAATCATGCCCCGTAGCCTGACGTAGATCATCGGGGTCTATTTGGTCACTGCCAACACAAACAAATGAATCACATAATACAGGTGAGACATACACACACATTTGTATATATATAAATATATTGTACCTAACAAGGTGTGATGGCAGAGGGACGTCCATTTCGTCAGAATCCTCATCAAGAACAGGAGGCAGATTAGATCTACCGTACTCCATCCATTCCCTAACCGGATTGCTCCGGTCATAGAATGAGACTTCGGCGAACCGGTCGATAAAATCTTCTTCATCATACCTTCATGGGTTCACATCCGCTAGTCGCAGCCGAAGGTTGTAATTGACATAAACAAGCCTGTTTAGTTTCTTGTGCGACAACCGATTGCGAACCTTAGTATGCAGCAACGCAAAAGTACTCCAGTTCCGCTCGCATCCACTGGAGGAGATGCATTGTGAAACAAGCCGCAAAGCAAGGCGCTGCAAATTTGGAGTTTCTCTACCAAATATCATCCACCAGGCCGCTGCAAGTGCAACACATTATGTTAGCTATATGTTCCAATATACGAATTTGGTGCAGATTTAGAGTATCTCTTACATGGGGTTGTCCTTGGATCCATCGCCATTTTCATTGCCAGTTCTGAACCAAACTCACCACGCTTCTGTCGAAAAATCTCAGCCTCCTGCAATGCCTGCACGGCGCACTCCACATCCGTCATTTGCTGAAATGTCTCCTTCAGGCCTCCGAACATTGTTGGAGTTGGATCCATACTATATGTAAGCTTTAGATTTAGAACAGCAGCTGCAACATATGATTCAAATAAGCATACGGGAAATATTCAATATATACATCTTGCTAAATCAACATAAGTCATTATCATACCTGAACCCACATACGTCCCTATGTACACGTCACGAATCCTTGCATCCATAATCTCTCTATACTCATTCCATGTTTGCGTATTCCTTCCAAAGTACGACTCTAACTCCTGTTTGCATGTCTGGTACTCGTACACCACCTCGCACATGTTGGGTCGCTTGTCTTGATCAGCGAAACGAAGGAACTTGTAAATTGGTTGAACTGTATTTATGATGTATTCCAATCCCTCCCACCACTGAATATTTGACAATCTTACATGAGCATAGCGACCTTCTTCAGTGCGTGCCCACTTGCTCTGCAAAAACTCAGTAGATGCCATCCACTGCATGAACTGTTCACGTTTTCGATGAAAGCTCTCTAAAAACATGTAGTTGGTCCCAAATCTAGTGCCATTCCACTTGACCAACTCACCACCAATTGTGGGGCCAGTCCATGAATCACACATCAACGTGACACCAAAGTTAGGCCACTCCTTCTGAAACTACTCTAAATAAAAAAAAACAAAAAAAAACTTACCTGCGCGGTTAGCCGCCGAACCGGTCGGTAAACCGAGCTAACCGAGCGGTTAACCGAGCTAACCGAGCGGTAAACCGAACGCGCGCCGCGGCCTCGGTAAGCCGCCCGACCCGGTCGGTAAACCGAGGAGTTCGCGCGGTAAGCCGGCGGCGGCGGGCGGACGCCTAGGGTTTCGCTCGGACGCTCGCGTTGGGGGAGAGGAAATGAAGTGTCGGCGCGTTTGACCCCCCCCCCCCCCCCCCCGCTCACTGCCGTCTGGTTTTGTGCCCGTGACGGCCTAATGGGCCTCACGGGCCTTAACGGGCCGGCACTGTTTTTTTTTCTTTTTTTTCAAACTTCTATTCGTATAAATAAATACTAAACGAACTCAAATTTGAAAATTTTTTACACCATTGGCTTCTATAAATCATGGACTATTTTTAGGAATTTTTTCAGCATTTTTTTTTCAAATTTTAAATTTGAATTTGGGGAAACCCTAACCGGCCCGGTTAGGGCGGTTACCGCGGTAAACCGGCCGGTTTTTTTAACCCTGGGCATATGCATGCTAGTTGCTAGCCTGACTCTGATGACTCTGTCTCTACGTGAAAATGCAGGGGTTTTGGAGTGAGCTAGCATTCTTTGTTCGGTAGTTTGAAGAGAGATCGACATGAGAGGATGTCATCTGCTTCGTGTTCCTAGCTGAAGGCTCCGGAGGAGGAAGAGGACCAGGTCGATCAGCTAACGATGGATCGATCATTTTCCATGTTTGTTTGTCTTTGTTGTGGTTTCTGCTTTCTATGTGTTTTCAGTTTGGTCTCTCGATTCGCAGCTTGATTTGGTTAAGCTTGATTTGATGCAAAGAGGGGTGATGGTTGATTGTTAATAATTCCCGTTATTTGCCATGAACTCGATCATGATGGAAACATTATTGTTGTTTTGCATGCAATGCACGCATGTCGTCTTCGGTAATTGGTTCACTTGTTTTTATCTGCGTGGTTTAATTTATGCTTGTCCATCTTAAATAAAACTAGCTATTTGATTAAATTTCTCAAGTCATGGGACTAAGATCACGCGTGAGTATATATGACAGGTTCGTACGAGCGAGTACTATACATACATGAATAAAAAGTAAAAGGTGTTGGTGACTGATACATTGCTGAGATTTATTGTCGTGCATATGAATATGAGTATCTGACATTTGTAATTGGAAATTTGGATGGATACGAGACAGTAGATGACACTGCACTGCACAGCCACGCAGAGTTGTTGGCTGCCGCCGGCCGGGGCCCCCCGCCCGAGAGATCTCTCACTCACATGCATGAATATATGCGTGGGGATCTAGCTAAGCTCGCGTACGTACGTACGGCCGCGAAACCCTAGAGAATAGTTTGACGACGACGAGTGCCTCTGCATAATGCAGCCGAGCCGACCGGCGGCACGCCATGCCACACGATAGGTGCAAAAGTGACGCGCGGGGCAGGCATGTGTCATTTGGCGCTTTGTCACCCGTGACCGTGAGCGACGGAGGGAGGGAGCGCGCCCGGTCCAACGTACGTAGTACTACCAGCTGATTGCATGCTGGCACACCCTACTTTGCTGCCCGTCCTGCAGTTGCTTCTGTCTGCTTTAGTTTTCTGTACACAACATGTGAAGAACTTGGGGTCTTGGACACCAATCAGCATGCATGGCTGCATGGGCCCTGCTGCTTGGACATGTGCAAACATAGCATATCTCGTGCAGTACATGCATGGTTTAGTCCATGTTCAAATGTACAGTATGCAAGTGCTCGCAGAGTTTGGAGGTGGGTTTTCTGTCAGTGTCAGTCATTTATCAAGTGTATAATTGTGGTGGTTTCTCACTCCACAAGATAAACACAATAATGGCTCTGTTTAAATCTGCTTTCGTCAAGAAAATTAAGCAACTTCTCTAGTTGTCACTTTTTAAGTGTCGCTTAGATGTTCGTGCTAGACAAACTTAGGTTTCAATAAATTTATAGAAAATAATAGGTCATTTGTATCTTCAAATAAATATATTATAAAAATATATGCAATGGTTAATTTAATAATACTTATTACGCACCATAAATACATATAGTGCTACAGAACCATCAGGTACAGTACTTGGCCTATTCGTTTTTTCCTGTTGCCGTGACAGCTCCTAGTTAGTTTCAGAGACTGTCGTCGTGCGTTTTTTTTCTTTTTATTTTACTGGACGAGAGTCCTACTCCTTTTCTGTTTTTTTTGGGTAATCCTTCCACAATCTAAACCTAGTACCCACCGTCCACCAAGCCACTGTCCCTTCCACATCACGCAAGGGAGAAAGAAATTGGAGAATGGAGAAAAGAAACGAGAGAAGTTAGGGTTTGTCATCGTTATCGTGTGCGGTGCCATTCTTTTTCAAAAAATCGGTTAGGCATCATATTTCCTTCATATTTTTGCCCTCAATTTCTTGTTCCCTCGCTGTTTATTATTGATGTACCATGTGAGAGTAGATCAGAACGGTGACCCTGTCATAGTGGCAAGGATCGCCGTGAGGTGGTGAAGAGGAAGGAAGCTAGAAGCAGTGGCGGAGCCTCATTGGGGCCATAGTGGGCCATGGCCCCCCCTTGCCACTAAGATTTGTGTAAAGAATAGAGTAGTTCATCATGATGATGCCTTACTGTTGTTGACTTGAGGATAAAAGAGCTTGAAGAGAAGAAAAAAAATACAGACAAGACAGACAGAGTAGCAAGTTGGCCTTGGAAGAGAAGAGAAACAGGGAGATGTTGCAATGTGACCCTGTTTAGAGAGAGCATCATTAATCGTACAGGTTGATTTAGCAAACTCGCCCCCCTAAGTTTAGCTTCAGGCTCTGCCACTGGTTAGAAGTGGATCGCTAGGGCTTGTCAGCATGCTCACTGTGGTTGTCCTAGGTGAGATGTCAAATTATAATCCAGTTCTTTCGATCAAGTTTTGTGGATTGAATCATCTAATTAGAAAGGGTTTAGTGGAAAAAATTCCCGAAATTAATCTCGTCCACATTCCAAAATCTTGTTAGGCTGTGCAGTTTCTGTTCATCGTCGTTTTAGGGCATCTTAACAAACATAATAATTTTTTTTCACTTTGTACAAAGTTGTAGGGGACTTCATTTCCTTTCTTTTGACACCAAAATAACCCTCATAGGTTCGGTAGTTTAGGAGATATGATGGTTTTAAGAAGGCTGTTTTTCAATAACGAGAATCTGGACACTTCTCGATCTATTCAGTTTTTGACACCAAAATAACCCTCATAGGCTCGGTATGTCTCTAGCAATGAATTTTATAAGCTTGATATTGTCCTGTTTTGATCATAAAAAAGTTTAGTTAAATTAAGAAGATGTATATGCCATCTTAGAGATCTCTGATGCCAAATCTTATTACACCGAAGTTGTAGATTGTGGAGTTTTCTTTATTCTGGTAAAGTTTGAGAATTTTAGGATCTATATTTAGAAGACTATGGAAAAAAAAAGAAGAGACTGTGTTGCAGCCCATGAATGATACTGCCACAACATATGCTTGAATGTTGGACGTTCTAGTGCGTTGTTCTTTTTTTAATTGCTTATATGATGGTGTTGGTAATAAGTATACTTGTGATCAGGTGGTTTCCCTTAGGAGTTTGCCTAGCTCTTGTGCTCAATCATCGGTAAAGGCAAGTAAATGTGGCAATGTGGTCCACATGCTTTAGCATTGTCGTTTGAATTGCCTTCACTATATTTCAGCACCTCACACTAACCAGATAATTTGAATTTAAAGTTATTTATTTACTTTGAAGTACTCTATTTTCATATATAGCTTGTGGTATCACTACTAAGAATATCCACTTATGTGACGAACAATTTTCGCCATTGAAGGAGCCAAATTCATCATAATTTCAGTTTTATGACGAATTTATGACGAAAAACGGTTCGTCATAGAAGTCACGTCACACTTGAACATCCATGACAAATTCGAAAATATCGTCATAGAATTGTCTTGATCTGTGACGAAAAACAGACTGTTGTAGAACTGTTTTGGCATGCGTGGCAGGGGGCTGTCACGCTGGTGGGCGCTTCCGTTGGAGATGCTTTCCACGTGTACATGCTATAGCCCACGTGTACATGCTATAGCCGGTTGCATTGGAGATGGTTCGGGTACGTGTCACCTTCTTATTGCACAACATGGCCATATCTGATTCTTGCACGTTTTAGATTCTTACTGGACCACATGTCGAGTCCCACAGGTCAGATGAAGATGGAGAAAGGTCTCACAGGTACACGAGACACGCAAGCCATAAGGTCCCACATGTCTTTATTATCATGCTATTTAAATTGGATGCTTAATCAAATTGTGGTTTGAATGGCTTTGTTAAAGCAATTTGCTTGCTGAGGTTTTCCATAAACCTCGTATGCTTGTTTCCCCCATCTTAGGTACATAGCTTTGAGGATGCTTGACGGGATGGGAATAGCAGCATGAGTGCACACTTGTTGATATACACCACAAATAAACACATGTGTTGTAATAGTTATGATGGTATCAGTTGCATCTTTTCTTTTTTTCCTTTATGTTGGATCTAATGGTTATTGATTGTTTAAGTTATATTACTCTTGTGAATAGTAAAGTTTCTCTTTATTGTTGATGCTTCTGTGTTATCTGACGATATGTTCTTGTTGAAGTGTAATGTGGTAATACTCCAGAAGGTTATTGTTGTTTTTCTTCCAGGCTGTTACGGTAAAAAGGTCTTGGGAGTGAGGAAGAAAAGAAGGGAAGTGTAATTTTCTATATATAAGGATATTTTCACTATCGGTTCAATCCTTGTACCAGCAGTTGAAAGGATCTATGGATGGCTAGAGGATGGGGTGAATAGCTTAAAATATTCTACAAACTCAAACCATTAGGCAAATTGTTAGTACAAAAGGTGATCCTAATAGCCACTACTTTACCTAGCCTACACAGTACAAAGCAAGCCCCCTACACAAGTCTAGTTGCAAGAACAAGTAATTAAGCATTCAAACAAGCAAGCAACTAGAACTACCACCTAGCAACTAGTAAGCTACTGAAGGAAGCAACAACTACACTACTTACTAGAGCTAAGCTAGGCTACCAAGCAACAACACAAGAAGCACAACATATGAAATGTAAATGCAAGTGTTAAGAGAACGAACCAACGAGGGCAAGTGACATGAAGATTTCTCCCCAAGGTTCGGTTGCTTGCTAGCAACCTACGTCCCAGTTGAGGTGGATCCAAAGATCACCACTTCACATAGAAGATGGTAGATCACTATGGACCTCTCCAAACCTCGACTGATTTCACTATAGTTACCCATTGTGAATCTCCCGCGGGGATGAGCACAAAGCCCCTCACAATAGCCAATGACTAGAGGCAACAACAATCACCAAGATCTTCTCCACAGTCCACCACAAGCACCAAGCCGGCTAGGTGACGACAATCACCAATAGTAACAAGAAATCCCGAGTCACAAAGACTACCCAGTGCCACCAAATGCAATTCAATAGGATCACCCCAATCCTCTCATAAAGATGAACACCAATTCAAGAGAGGAGTTGGGAGAATGTTTCTCAACTCTAGAGTATGTGCACAAGTGTTTGTGGTTGCAAGAGAGTGGCCAGGGCCGACCACAAGGGCTATTTGTAAGCCCACCACCAAAACTAGTCATTACCCCCTTTTCTCAGCCACTGCGGGTGCACCAGACAGGTGTGTGTCAAACCGGACACCCCCATTGGATAGGCCTAACGGTAGAATTCCAATGTTCTTCAAACTATCCATTGCCAGGCGCATGTCCGGTGCCCTAGTCAGGCACACACCAGACATGTCTCGTGAGTTCAATGCTCGAAGTTGCACATCTGCAACCACTCTGCTCGAATGGGACAGTGCCCCGGTCCGGTGCCTCACTGAACACATCCGGTGAGCACCCCAGCCTTTTTGCGCGCTCTGTGTTAGCACTGGCCCGGTGTACACCAGTCATACATGTGCGCAAGATCAAAGTTTTAGCAGGGGTCAGCGCATTCGGTGCTAGACCGAACACGTCCGGTGCCTACTCAACAACAGCACTAAGAGCAATCCTTCAACAATTAGCAAGTATGCCAACTCACAAATGTTTTTCCAAACACTTAAGACTAGAGTTATTAGCATTTTTAATTTCAATATGTTTTCCAAAACATTTTCGCTTGCATCTCACCACCTCACTAAGCGCAATGCATATGCAAATGAGACTCACATTGTGGCACTAGATAACCGTTGCAACTAAAGATTCCCCTCTTTATACTATGGATATCTATGTTAAACCGAACTGTGCACTCTATTGCACCTTAGTTGGCAAAATCAAAGCCCTAACCAATACCATTGCCTTATGGCTTGCCTTTGCTCCATCTTCACTCCATTTCATGAACACTTACATGTATGTAATCTTGAACACCATCCCTATCACCTCCAATGCCTTGTCCATCACCATCAAGTGTGCCCTAGCTAATCATACTAAATGAAAACATTTGTCCACATGGTTGGCACTCAATTACCAAAACCAAACTAGGGCTTTCAACAGTAAAACCTATTTTCTTTGTTGGTTGAACAGTAGGTGGTGCAGTGGCCTTCAAACTGGTAGTAAAAAGTGTTTTCATTGTTGGATCATCGTATGATCTAGTGTTGAAAATTGTGGGAATTCTCAACGCTATCTTCAAGGTCCACTGTGCCTCACCGACTTATAAGCTGGTTGTGAAACACTACTGCTACCTGTTCTGACCAAATGGGCGGTGAAAATCGTGCGAAGAAAATGAATTCTATAGTAGCATGAGCCAAAAATGGCTTCACTTGTACTCCCTCTGTCCCTAAATGTTCGTTGCCACGATTTGCGTGCCGATAATTTTGACTCAATTTATAGAAAATGAGTGCAACATTTCTATCTCCAAATAAATTTATTAAAAAACTAGATTCAAATATCTATCCAATGATACTAATTATGTATCATAAATATTAATATTTTTAATGTATATTTAGTCAAAGTTGTTTCTCGGGAAGCGAAAACGACAGACATTTAAGGACGGAGTAAATGACAGGCCCATACATAGATTGCACGCCTAAGATGGGTTGTACCTTGAAAAATGGACCCTAAACAAAAAGTGCAGTGGTTATAAAATTGTTTGACGTGGGCTAGTGGAGAATGAATAGGGCTTGCAATTGGGATGAGCTCAAAATCTGGCTACTTTCTACATGGGCCTTAACGAAACCACATGATATTTGCGACTTTTTCTAGCCCACAAATAAGCTGGATGATATGTGGGCATTTGACAGGCCATAAGAAATTTGTTACATTTTTCGTACCTAACAAGAAACCAATGTTATAATTTAATGATGAAAGCATGATTGTCATAAGATCTATGGTCAAAAACATGTTTTTGCCACGAAACATGATTTTGCATGCACGATAGGTGAAGATTGATTTTTCATCACACAAGCATCGTAGATTTGGTAATGTCACATAATTTTCTAGTTTTAGTGGCACAAGCAGATTATCATAGGAGGTCACATGTGTTCTTATGCATTATTAAAAATCATAATAGAGAACTTCACAAACAAGGACTTTATCTAATAGGTGGCAAAGGAAACTAGTTTGATAGTAGAAGTATTTATAATTTGAAGTTACTTTTTGGGGGGTCCTTTTTTAATTTTGTTTAAGTATTTTGGCTTACATTAATATTCATTCGTTCTAGGACCTATTTATATAGGTCTTAAATTTCTTCTCCCGCAGCATTTTCTTTTGTCCACCTTCTCATAACAAGTGGCTTTCTTCCATTCACAACCAAATGGCACTAGGTGGACACGCAAAGGTTCCTTAAGACGCATGTTTTCTTTTGCCCACCTTCTCATGACAAGTGGTTTCCTTTGATTCACAACCAAATGTCACGTGGTAGGCATGCAAAGGTTGCTTAAGACGTGTGTTTTCTTTTGTCCACCTTCTCATGACAAGTGGCTTCTTTTCATTCACAAGCAAATAGCATGTAGCAGACATACAAAGATTCCTTAAGACACGTGTAACTTCTTGTTCCACTGGATGTCTATAAATAAACGGCTTCTGTTTATGAAGAGAACACTAGTGATAGTCGTGGATGGAATTCAGGCCAACAATTATCGCCGCGGTGTAGGAGGTATCTTTTCTCCCTATCTATGTATCTTACGATGAATATGGGCACTAGAGATTAAGGGTTCTTGATCTAAACAGTTGATTGTTGCGAGCAACAAGATCGACAGAAATAGCACAACTAACAAATAATGGGTTAGATTTGAGAACCTCACAAGATTATTGTTGGAACATGATTTTGGTTGCATATAGATGGTAGGTTCAATTAATATTTTATTAAGGTTAGCTTTTTTTCTTTATTTTAGTCCAAACAACCATAGGAAGTAAGCAGAACTGAACAAATATATTTTGCATGATTAGCCATGGATAGGCAACCTTTATTTAACAGTAGTGAGCAAGGTTGGCTATCAGAGAAGTCCACGTGAAGAACTAGAGAGTCATGGAAAGTTCATTATGTGAGTTGGAGCGCTTATGTGTTTGATTTTTAGTTAAGCTGCCTTCATCCCTTTTTGTATTATGTAGAAAATTGAAGTCACATATAGATGTATATCATACATGTCTTTTACACGGAATAAAATGTTTTTTTGGAACACCTTGGCGACATTGCTAGGCCATTAATAATAGATTTGTTTGAAGCTTTTCTTCTCAACAGTGAACAACTTCATATTTGGTTAATATATTAGCTACACATTTTCTCATATATAATCAACATGCAGGTACAGAAGCATCAGATGTGCACACCGTCCCAACAAGCATCTTAATTTGTGTGCATCATGCAGGCATGCGGCTTGCCATGCCACCCAAATCAAAGACGATCACCAGCGAATGAAAAAAGATTCCTTGCTCGGTTGGCCATGGAGAAACGTAGGAGGGCAAGGATCCACTTGTTGTCGTCATTTGTTGACTTGGATTTGATGAATACGATAGCTCTGCGGTAGAGTTCCTTGGTTAGTATCATCAATGTGAGGGCACCATGCCATGCGGCCAGCATTCGGCGGCGTGTCATTTCCAGCGCTGGCTGTAGTGATCCCAGCAGTGGAGGTACCATCATGGTATGCCAACCGTGTGACATGTGCCCATGAACTCATGGTACTGACGTAGGTACTCGGTTAGAGGATGTATGTAGTCAACTAATCCAAGTCTGCTAATGCCGAGGATATTACTAGGTCGTCGCCTGCAATAGTCAATCACCGGTCTCGCATGGCGACCCAAAGAACTCCATGATGCACGTGCATTGGTCCATGTCCTCCTTCGTGTTGCTGGTGATCCTAGAGTTTTGCGGCAGAGATTGGCGCATGATGCACATCATGGTGGCCTTTTGGGATTGTGTATTCTTCATCAGGTGCGCTTCTTTGCTAGGGTTTTTGAGGATCTTTGCTAGCATATAGTACTACTAAAAATTTAGGTGTCTGATAATTATCAAGTACGAATATCTCTCTGCTGGAATTGTACAAAAAAATATTGAAACGAATGCACTGTCAGCAATTTAGCTATGTGCTTCGTCATGGTCTTTCCAAAAGCATCTTATTCTGTATTGAAGACTTGTAATATATTACAATTTTTTAACTTTGACTTCAAGAAAATCCACCTTTCAGGTGACACATTAATTTCATCCTAATTCTATTCTCGTCCAACTTGCCAACTGCATCTTCTTTACTTAACAATTGCATCTATTCATGACTACTACAAATTATGGTCTAGTGGTTTTGCATTCCATTCTACCTTGCTTTTGACAACCAGAGAAACAAAGATCATTCTACTAATTCTGATGAGTTCTGTATCAAACTTTAAACCTCTAATCTAGATGGGAGAAGATAAACAGATCATGGACGCTAGCCAATAGACAATGCTCCAACCCAAGAAGTGTTGTATTGGACCTGTGGGCTTTCTTAATCTAACTAGCCATTTTGTCAGTATCATTTGTGCTTCATTCTCAAATCCTTTTTCTTGAAATAAAAAAGTACCTCAAATCTGAATAATTATTTTGTTCGAAGTGCTAGTGGTCTTCCCAAACCTTTTTTTAAAAGGCTTCTCAACCTAAGACATTATTTTGTCTATATCCCTTTATCCACCCAATCTAACTACCCGTGACATATTGTTTAGTTTTGGAATCTCAACCACTACTTATGGTATTCCTCATCCTCCTAATATATACCGATAGGAAAATTAACCTTCAACATCATCATGGTGATTGTTTGCTTGAGATCTAGACATGTGGTTGATGTGTTTGTTATTCTAAATGAACAAAATCTTTTTTTTAATCTATAACCATCTAATAAAGAAAGATAACTTATGTGTGTCATATACGTATCTGCATGTGTATCACTTGTCATTGATGGTGGACAAGGAAAGCCACATGTCATATGTAGATAAATCAAAACAAACGTGGATGACTGAAGGAAATTTAAGAATTATATATACCAGTTGCCATGACCTAACACATATGTATAGGTGTTGTTTTACCTAAATATTTCATCTGACATTATTTTTATTCTATTTCTTTTAAGATCCATTCCATTTAATATTTTTAAATTTCCTTGAGTTACCCATGTTTCGTTTTATCTACCTACATATGCCATGTGGCTTCCATCATCCGCCATCAATGACAGGTGGAACACATGCAAAAACATATATAAGACATGTAGGTTCTCTTTCTTTTGTTAGATGGTTATAGTAAAAATGGATTTTTTTTCTCATTAACAGACACAACAACAATGTATGGAGCTCAAACAAATGATCATCAGGATGGTGAAGAAGGTAAGCTTTCCTACCAATATATTGGAGGACGTGGAATATTTTCAATAGTGGATGAGAATCCAGATCTAAACAATATGGTGTTGGTAGCTACATCGGGCCAAATAAAACGCTATAGACAAAGAACAAGTTACATTGAGATGCCTTTTATTTCATTTAAAAAGTCAATTGGGGCTACTGACATAATGGCTAGTTACATTGAGGTGCATTTTTCTTATTTAAAAATAAAACATTGTGAAGCCTACAAATTATACCGACAAAATATAAAGTTAGATTTAAGAATCCCACAAGTTCAACAGAATATTTGGGCTGGAAGCCTAGAACATCGGTTGTTGGTCATTTTCTTGGATGACAAAGTGTCCATGATCTGTGTATTTGCTCCCATCTAGATCGTAGGTGAATGCATCTAAGCCCCCATTGTGGTAATTACGAGGTTTTGGTGATTGATGAGCACAAGTGTCGGTGTCTAATGACCAGCAACCTTGCTACGGGGTTATCCGGAGCGAGGATTGGTGGGCTTCGGCGTAAACTGAACTCAATGGTACATTACACAGAGCGTGCTACAACCAAAACAGAGCGTGCTGAAACCATTCCTCCACACTACATATATACACCAAAATGCTTTTTTTGAGAAAAATATACAGCAAAATGATGATTGCTAATAATAGTGAAAATCAACGGACCGATTCCTGGCTACCTTTTTCAGATTTACTTACGGGGTTTCACTTTCCTTGACGATCTTCTTGTAACCTGATCTGACTTATTGCTAGCATTACTGTTGGGTTGGTCCAAAACTTGCTCACCGTTGCTTTCGGTGACAACTGTTTCTGGTTCAGCAGGCTCAACATCGGCATCTGGTTTCTTACTGCCACCACCATTTCCCCTTGCTTTTCTCGAACTGGCACCCACGGTATCTTTGTTTTGTTGTCTCCTGGCAGCCCTGGAGGTTGCGGCTCGCTTTTTTGGCTTCAAAATATCTGCATCTTCTCCCTCAGTCCCCGAATCCTTGGTATCACCATTCTCGGCCAGCCGTTCCAGGTTAGCGGCTATCATTTTGCTGGATTGGGTTCCAATCAGTTTTTGCAATTGCGGCACATATGCAGTAGTCTGAGTAAACAAAGTAGTATCAGAAGTTAGACGTGTCTGACCATAGCCGAAGGTCTAGTTGTGGATAATTACTTACCCTGCCACCAGCTGTGATGAATTCAATTTTCTTTCCTGAAGGGCCAAAAACTTAATTAATCCTCAGAAGGAATCAAGGTCTGATGTGAGTGTGTATGCAGCAATGGAATTAACAAGTTTGATTTGTCTTATACATCATCATATAAAAAGACAGATATCAGCAAACACCGTAAGTGAAGGCTTTGCCCAAGTATGTTCAAGGAAATCATGACTAAAAGTGAGGAAAGTATTACCATTGACTTTGCCAGGCTTCTTGCCCCAACGGTGATGAAATAACCATTCCTTGGGAAAGCGGCCCATGTCAGCATCAACTTCAACAGCATATTTCACAACCTAGTAAATTCTTAATCAGGAGTTCGGTATGCTACAAGGCTACTTCAGTAGAATGTAATTGAGTACATAGCGTTGTCCAATTAGACCCACCTCTTGGATACTTCGGTGCAGTGCTTCACAACTCTCCCTAGGTAGATTCGAAGCAATCTGTAATGGATGGATCCTTGACTGAAAAGAAAACATATCAAATTTAATTGCTACATTTTATGCGAGCCACACCAACTGCTGTAGAATGTACGAATACCTGGTAAAGCACCTCGTCTGCAATCCAATTACCAATGCCTGATATAAAGCTCTGCTAATTTTATCAAAACTGCAACAAGTCAAGTGTGTACATTGCAGGGAAAAGATTTTTGCATGGGGAAAGCTTGTATAGGTTGGATGCTGATCACCTGATCAAGTAAAAGAGCTTTTATCCCAATCTTCTTTCTACCCAGGGAGTCCAAGAAATTGTCAACAGACATTGGTTCAAACAGAGCATCTGGACCTAGCTCAGAAATTGGGGGTACAGTTTCAGGCTGCAAATATAACTTGGGTGAGAAAATCTGTACGAGAAACAGGAAAGAAATCTTCAGATTTTTAAACAGAAACCTATGAAAAATACCTACATCGTCAAACAAACGAACTCTTGCAAAGCGCCGTTTATCAGTGAAAGAGAACTCCAAACCGTCATCAAGCTATAAATCAAGCCAAAAGGTTAGAAATAACAAGGTTCAAAACCAACATCCCATGAGCCAATTCTTTAAATTTACACAAATCAGTCTTTCATATTTGGCATTGAAACTGAACTGAGATTATATATTAAGAGAGAATTATGTATTTAGCATTGAAACAAATCAGTTTTCATATTTGGCACTAAAAAATTCGAACTTCCTTATGTAGCACCAAATTGCAATTTCCTTTCCTAAATGGCACTACTGTCCATTTCGACCATGCATCTGTTAGTTGACCGTGTTCAACTTGTCAGTTCGTTTCGAGGGAGACCAAAATACCCTTGTCCCTCGGTTACTCGCACGCGCCGTGTCACGTAGGCAGGGGCGGAGGAGGGATCGGCCGGCGGTGGCCAGGGCCGGCTGCGCACGCCCCCATGCGCGCCCTCACACGGAGGATGCGGGGCGGCCGGTGGCAGATCGCGCAGTGGTGGACGTGGGGTGCCCGCGCCCGCTGGAGGTCCGACGCGGCGTGGTGGCGTCGGGGCAGCCGCGCCCTCCGGCAGCCCAATGTGGCGTAGTGGAGGCGGCGGGGCAGGCTCGACCGCAGCTCCTCCGACCAGGCGCGGTGGAGGCGTCAGGGCGGCCTCGCCCGCAGGCGTTCCCACCTGGCGCCATGGAGCTCGCCGCAGCCGCGCAGGTGCTTCATGGTGGAGGCAACGGGGTGCCCACGCCTAGCTTCGTGCCGGCCAGCTCACGTTGCGGAGGAGGCAGAGGCCAAACTGGCGCGTGCAGCTTCCCCCGCACAGGCCGCCCGTCGGCTCCCAAAATGGGCCGCTCGACTGGATCTTCTCCGAGGGGATGGGCGCCAGGAGGTAAGACGTGACGCCCGCGATGGAGAAGTTGGCCAAGTCGCCGATGAGCGCGGCGGACATGGCGAGGCGGCAGAGCTTGGAGGAGAGCAGGTTGAGGTCCTCAAGCGTGCAGCACACGACGATGAAGGCCTTCCACGCCACCGGCAAGCGCGGCTTGAGCGCGGCGCCGGCAGCGTACATGGCCAAGTGCGGCGTGATGGTGCCGAAGAAGGCGATGGCCACGGCCTTCTTGCCAGACTTGACGATCATGCCCAGGTCCGTCTTCACGCCGATGACGAAGATTTGCAGCATGAAGGCGTACCCGCCGATGGTGGTTATCTGCACCCACCCCTCCGGCATGGCGAAGAGCTCACCGCCGTTCGGAAGCATTCAGCCGAGAAGCGATGGTCCCAGCAGTGCGCTGGCCAGTGTACATGCACGCAGACGACGCAGCACAGCACCTCTGTGGAGTTAGCACGCCGGCCGGCCATGACGACGACAGTGTTTGGGCCTCACGCCGGCAGGAAGCAGGATAGGCTCTTTCAAGTTATTATTTATTATTTTTTGTACGTACTCTTATCTTAGTATTTGAAATTATTGATTATTTTGTTTGCACTCTTCAATTATCAAAATGCCATGTTTTAATTCACAAGTATATTTGTGATATTTATGCTTTCTTTATTTGACAACATGTTCAGTTTTTCTTTTCCTATCTGGCACTACATGTTGCTACTGCATGGAAGGGTAACATGTCATTTTAGCTGTCACTTGACACCGTTAGTGCATCAAATGGACGGCAGTGCCATTTATAGAAGAAAATTTCAAGCTGATGCTAGTTAAGGAAGTTCAAATTTTCTAGTGCCAAATATGGAAGACCGATTTGTTTCAGCGCCAAGACCGATTTGTTTCAGCGCCAAATACATAATTCTCTCATATATTAAATGTGCCTTTCACTCTTTGAACTGAACAACCCTTAAAGCAGCCATCAGAGATGAAACTGAGATTAATCAACAATACAATCTGTTCCCCAAATTTCTTTCCATATCCTAATTAGCAAGTGGGGGACATCCACACCCACTGTCCATGTGGTTTTGTTGAATGATTAGTTACTGGCTCATCTGAAGATGTATTTTTTACTAAGTTTCCTGGAATACATTTCTTGCTTTTTGACTGTTATTGTACTAACCAATAATAGTGTGCACGAACAAGGATTCAATGTTGATTAGATAACTCGTAGTACTGGACATCACATTTTATCAGTCTATACAATCCCAGTTGCAAAAGTAACATATAACCAACAAGAGCGCGAGTGCCATGCTACAAAACAAAATTGATGCGACATTATGTTTGGGCTCATTACCTCAGCAAAGAATTTAGAGTATTTGGAGGGCCACTCCTCTTCAGAATTGACAACGGATCTGCAGCCTTGCGAAGAATTATTTCCTAGAAACTGATTGCTGAGCTCACATAATCGCAAAGTATAAAATGGAAAAAGGTCACTTGCCTCTTGTACTTCGTCACAGGATGACAGGAATGCCCTTGATATATATCGCGCCTGCCATCCCTGCAATCCAAAGCATGCTCTTATAACCCCTCACTTCCTTAGTATTAGACCGGCGCAAAGTAGCAGAATTCATGCGATTGCTAAGGATAATTAAACATAAATCACAACTAATCGCAGTAATTTTCGACCAAATGCTTAGCAGCATAAACCAAAGGTGCCATTTCAACTACCAATTTTTTGAACAACAATACACAGGACAGGAAACCCAGCACTAGCAGTAGCAGGGCAACGAAGCATATAGTAGTGCCATAGAGTGGCCAACTCTAGGCCACGTAGTAATTAGTTCGCGCGGACTGACCGAACTGGAAGGACGGGAAGGGCGGCGCGTCGAGCTGGAGCCAGAGGTTCTTGCCCCTCCGGCGCGCGGCGACGATGGTCCGGCCGACCATGGCGCGCTCGAAGGCCGCGCGGCCGGCGGCGGCGACGACCACCTTGGCGTCGTCCGCCACGGCGCAGCGCGCGATGCGCCTCCCCACGCAGTGCGCCTGCAGCGCCCGCCGCGCCGCCTCCAGCTCCGGCAGCTCCGGCATCCCCGCGCGTTAACTTCCCCCTCTCCGTTCCTCTCTCTGTCTCTCTCGCTCGCTCGTCGCTCGTCGTGAGAGGGTCCCGGCCCTCCGTGTTTTCCTTCTTCTCCTCTCCCGGCCCAGCCCAGTGAGCCCATGTGTTCTGAGCAGTGCGGCCCATGCTACTTCCCAACGACGTTGAGCGGCAAATCGCAAGTCTCCCCGGCGTTGAGCGGCCAGCAGTGAAACCGGGAAAGCACGCGGGGCTCTTGGCCTGCCGCGCGCGGGCAGCTCACTGCTCACACGACTTGGGGCCCTGTGGCGTGGGCCAACGACACGGATCGGCAGCGGCGGTGCCGGTGGCAGGAATGCCTCGCGGTCGCGCCATGATTGGGTTGGCACTCGGCAAGTCGGCAGCACCGGCCTGGCTGCCGAAATGATGCCGACGGCGCCGGCGCCGGCCGCCAACGAACAAGGCGAGTGTAAATGGCGCGCGTGGACGTACGGGAACGTCGGGACGGCTGGCCGGTCTACTGGACCGACAGCTGCGGGCTGCACGGAGCGAGAGGTCAGAGGTCCGTCCGTTCCGGTTGTTGGGCGGGTCGACCGCCCATTTATGAGCCCGGCCGGTCAGGATCGCTGGAGCTCGACGACTCCATCTGTACTGTACCGGCCACCGGCCTCGATGTCGCGTCTAGGCTACATAGCCTGAAAGCAACGGGTACGGGACGAGTAGCTCAGTCGTCGCTGGCTCGCGTTGTCGGATGGCAACACAGACAGACAGACAGACAGACGCGAAGCATCTATTGCCTGCATTCAGTTTTGATAAATAAAAAAAAGGAACTTTCGAATTTGCATATTCCAAACCGATAGAAAGAATGTATTAATCAATCATGACTCGATGAGCTTCTTCTATGTACAAATTGAGAAGGAATCTGTGACTGACGCCAATCAACTGTCATTAACGATGAATCTTGCACACTTGCTGCTGCTGTAACTAAAGTAAAGGTGTAAACAAAAAAAAAAGGTTTAATTTCTTGTTCCCAATCCTCGATCGCTCGACGGACACCCCCATGTCGTCGCGGGCATCCCGCATCCGGCGCACCCGCCCGTGCCACCACCACACCTAGCTGGCCGGGCACCCCATCTCGTCGCGGGCCTTGAGGAACACGATGGCGGCGCCGTAGTGCGCGAGCGCGCCGGCGATGACGAGCGCGTGGAAGATCTGGTGGCTATGCCCGGCGAGGTCGAACGCGCCGGGCCTCCACCGCTCGGGCACCCGTGTGAGGTAGAACGCGGTGCCGACGAGGTACGACGCGGCCATGGCGCCCTCGTAGGCCAGCGTCACGTTCCGGGCGGGCTCGTGCCAGTTCACGGCGGCCGCGTGCACGGCGGGCACCACGCCCGACAGGCCCATCCCGACGAACAGCAGCGCGCGGTGGGCGCGGTACCGCGCGGCGCTCAGGCGCGGGGACATGAGCGCGTACACCGTGCCCACGCCCGCCGCCGTGATCGCCGACAGGTACACCACCTGCCAGTGCGGCTCGCACTGGAAGATGTAGTAGATGGGCGGGAAGAAGGACACCACGATCATCACCGCGATGCCCGTGTAGTCGAGGCGGATCAGGAACAGGTTCAGGCTGTGCGAGTGGCACGACAGCAGGTGGCACGCGCTGCTGCTCAGCAGGCAGAACATGGCACCGGCTAGGAACACGAAGAAGGGCCACCGCGTCGTCTGCGACGTCACCGCCACGCCGTACGAGACCAGCGTCGGGTTCGTCTGGATGAACATGGCCGCGCCCTGGACGGACGGACCACACATGACAATTCCAATCCAAGTTAATATCATCATTACTTTTCATGGCAGGTTAGTAGGTTACCAGAATCAACAACTAGACTCTACTACTACTGCTACTAGCATGATGTTGTCATTAAACATCTGAAAGCAATATGCTGCATGCTCCAAATAATTGTCAAGGTACAGCCTGAATACTACATCCAACCATATCCCTCCTATTCAGGGCCTTGTTTAGATTACCCTAAAAGTTAGAATTTTTTCACTCTCTCTCCATCATATCAATTTTTGGACGCATGCATGGAGCAGTAAATGTAGATAAAAAAAATAACTAATTGCACAGTTTGATCGTAAATCACGAGACGAATCTTTTGAGTCTAGTTAGTCCATAATTGAACAATAATTGTCAAATACAAACGAAATGCTACAGTTCCAAATTTTTCTAACTTCTTCGATCTAAACAAGGCCCAGGTTTGTACTCATTGAATACTTTTGTGGCCAAACAGTGACAGCAATCACTAATAATTCAGACTAAGGTCTGCTATACATACATGGTCCATTATTAAGCACCACTGTGCCAGCTTGTTGGAATAGAAGAGTCAACAGAAAATTTATCATGTGTGAAAATGGAAGGTCAATAACTTGGCAGGAATTTCTTCATGAAACATGGCTTGCCATGAAACTACTTGTCACATGGCATAACATCTATACATGATCATGTTGCAATCTAGTAGTAATAATAGGCATTAAAAGTATCAAGTGAAACAGGAAGGTTGGTATGAAATCCTCTAGGAAACATGGCTTCATACGATAACCTAGTAGACACATGGCATGATGGCAACATAGCATAGCCTCCAAGATCACGCAAATTGCATTGTATGCTAGGATATGCGACATTTTCACACCACCTAACCTCCAAACAATATCCATGATGATAGATTGTTTCATACGGTGTCTTTCTTCTACTGATTAGGTAGGCGACCATGACGATTCAGAGTGTTTAAGGAGCCATGAAAACACAAGAGCCGTGAGAACACAAGAGCCGTGTCGTGTCATGGCGGTCATGACGCCAGAGTGTGGACGATCACATAGATCACAATCCAATCCTCCTAACACATCATGAAAATTTAACTTATTGTGATGATGTGAAGCAACAGTACATTTGTGCCTTCTAACACGGGGACCAGATAAAAGGCAGGCACCATAAAAAAGTTGAATCTAACAAGGTTCATCAAGTCAGGCAGTCAGAAGCTCACCCACCCTTGCCTTCCATATCATGCACATCAGCACATCAGAACAAATAAAAAGCAACAAACCAGTACAAAATTTTGTTTGATGCATTCAAAGTAGCAGGCAGGATGTCCTACTAATGCAGATCTAACCAGGACATTTTCATTGCATTCCAGTGTATTCTCCTAGAATTACCGCATGGATCGGATAAAATGTTGCAGGAAGTGAAAGTTACTCACTGATAGGACATCTCCAATATTGCTGGAGACATTTTCAGCAACCTTTGAGATTGGCCTGCAGAAATAAAAAAACAGAGAAGATTTTTTACAAGTAATAACGCAACTTCTCAATTATAGAGTATAGAACTACTTTCTTTACTCAACAATGTCAGCATAGCTGAAGCAAATATATGTACTATCGCTGTCGAGGTTACTTCACGTGTTTTGGAATTGAACTCAATTGGCAAGACTTTAGAGTACAGATTAAGTTACTAGCACAGAAGTTTCAGTACAAACCCACAACAACCGTGTGCCTTTGAAGTTTGAACCAGAAGCTAAGCATGGTGTAAAATCCTATTAGCACGGTGTTGTCCATTGTCACTGAATGGCTGGAAACATGGCGTTGCGCTACTCTACTAATTCCTAACAAATCAACCAATTTGCACTGACATGAGATTTGGTAGCAAAATCTGAAGAGTAGTTACTAGTAGCTCACCATGAGAGGTGCCCAATCAGATCAGCCACCTGGGGGAAGTACTGGCCGAGATGCACCAGGGTGAGGCCGAAGAAGAGCATGAACCCAAGAAGGTGCCTGCACCCACAACCACGAGACCATTAAATTTCAGCAGCAAGATTCAGGAAACCACACCAAATTAGAAATGATTCAGGAGATGAGCCGAGCCGAGCCGAGCCCGGCAGTGAACCCGTACGTACGTCCAGATGTTGATGGTCTCGTTGTGCCAGGAGAAGAGGCTGAGCACGGCATTGAGGATGGGCCACTCGGAGCGGTAGTAGTTGAGGATGAACTCGTTCTCCTTCATGTACTCCGGCAGCTCGTGGTAGCTCACCAGCGCGTACTTCTTCCTCCCTCCGCCGCCGTCCCCTCCCTTCCTCTGCTGCTTCCTCCTCCTCTTTCCCCCTCCTCCTGCTTCCTTCATGGCCGCCGCCGCCGCTTCTTCTTGGTGGGCGTGGGCACACACTGTGGCGCCCTCCTCACTCTCCATGCCCACCACGCCTTCCCTCTCTCTGCACCTCTTGCTCACCTCTCTGATGCCCTCCCTGCCTTCTCTCTCTAGAATTATCACGGGTCCAGGAAGGCTTTGCTATAAAGGCCCTGGAGCTGGAGATGGGTGCACAGAACAGCACAGACAGCAGAGTGATGAAGTGTGAGGCTGTGAGCTGCACTGCACGCAAGCAAGCCTGCAAGAAGTTGTTGCAGACAAGGCAAGGAACGCGAGGCTAAGCTGCTTTTGTTTCCTCTTACATGGCCTGGATTTATCTCTGGTCGATGCCTCCAAGCTGAAGCGAAAACGTCCAGCACTATGTTGCTCCAGGGCTCACATGTCGCTGGCCACCCACGTATATAATTGTAGGAGATGAGACGTGTATCTGGTGTGGTAATGTGTGCACACACGAGGGGTAGAGGGAGGGGCCTCATGACCAGGGTTAAAAAAACCGCTCGGTAAACCGCGGTTTACCGCGGTTACCGGCCTAACCGGGCCGGACCGGTTCCGATCCGGTCCGGTTAGGTATTCCCCAAATTTAAATTTAAAATTTGAAAAAAAATGCTGAAAAAATTTCTAAAAATAGTTCATGATTTATAGAAGCCAATGGTGTAAAATTTTTTCAAATTCAAGTTCGTTTAGTATTTATTTATACGTATAGAAGTTTGAAAAAAAAAAAACCCGGTCCCGGCCCGTTAAGGCCCATTAGGCCGCCACGGGCACAAAACGCGCCGGGAGCTCGCGGGGGGGGGGGGGGGGGGGGGGGGTCAACGCGCCGAGCGCCTTATCCTCTCCCGTCCGCCCCCCGTCCGCCCCCCGCCGCGCCGTCCGCCCCCCGCCGCCGGCCGACCGCCCCGAACTCCCGGCTTACCGCCCGGTCCGGGCGGTTTACCGCGCGCCCGCCGCGCCGTCGGCTAACCGCCCGGGAATCGCGGTTTACCGCGCGGTTCGCCGGGCGACCGCCAGGTACGTTTTTTTTTGTTTTTTTTCTTTAGAGTAGTATTAGGATTTAGGTAGAATTTGTGTTAGGATTTAGGATAGGTTTTAGGTAGGATTTACTTTAGAATGTTTTTTTTAATTTAGGATTAGAGGTAGAATTTGTAGTAGGATGTATATTTTAGGTATATATTGTGTGACTTTGTGTATATATTGTGACTTTGTGTATGTTAGGTATATATTTTAGGTATATTTTAGGTATATATTGTGGTAGCAGTTATGTAGGTCTTCATTTCACAGGTATCCATTGCACCTACATACGCACAATTGTTTCTGTCTATGCCTACTAATTATGGTTGATTGCAGGCGAGACCCAATTCACACATGCTACTCAAGACCGTGACCATGGACAACCGACATCGCAGAGGAGAGCATATGCACCGACGGACTACGACACTCCACAGTACTCTTCTTCCTCCTACAGCGATACCTCACAGCCTACTTATAGCTATCCCATTCCTGACATGACCATGCAGACTCAGACTAGATGGGTGTATGAATGGGAAGACCCCAGTTTTTACAATATGTTAGTTCAAGAATGGGAGACAACAGCAGCATGGACAGGTCAAACTTGGCAAGATTACAAGGCTGCCCTGCTTAGACAGCAAGGTATCTCTCTTATGTCCACCGCCGAATATGAAATATCATGCCAACAAGGGGTCTTCCCATACATCCTACGTAGTTGACCATGCGAGCGGAAACTATATATTTGTTTGTGTAAGCGACTATATATTGTATTTGTATGCGACTATATATATTGTTGCTTTAGTGACTATATATTGTTGAATATGTATTTGTATGCGACTATATATTGTTGCTTTAGTGACTTATGCTATTTATTACCACATTGTGTGGTCTTTTTACATTAATTTGTGCAAAGGAAGTACCAAAAATTCTTTTTATTCATGCAAAAAAAATCTAAACGGTTTGGAGCGGTTTACCGCTCAAACCGAGCGGTAAACCGCTCAAACCGCCCGGTAAACCGGTCACAAACCGAACCGAAGGCGCGTTTGAATTCAAATTCAAATTCGATCGGTTACCGACCGGTTACCGGTAAACCGGAACCGGAGGCCGGCGGTTTGGGGTGACCGGTCGGTAAAAAAAACCCTGCTCATGACTGCTTCTGCTTTGAAGGGGACATGGACAAATACAGGTAGGGCAGGAGGACAACCCACATCAACACTTGTTTTGCCTGTTGTCAACAAGGTCCTCGGTCCTCACAGAAGGAAGAGGGGGCAGAACACTGTTGGTGTTGGGAAGGAAAATTAAAAAGAGCCCACATCAATCATCTTTTTTTTTGTTTTAATAAGAACATAAAAGAGGAAATCAAATGGTACTAACAACAGGACAGAGTTCACTGGCATATTTAATTCTGACTGGACCATTTTAATGTCACAGAAACTTCAGTGTGCTAGTTTGCCACTAGTTGCTAGTGGCAGGGAAGTGTATCTTTCCAAGCCTGTGGAGCGAGGGCACAGGTGTTTGGACAAGGACTAAAGTTTGTCACATCGGACATTCAGATGCTAACTAGAAAGATTAAACATAAACTAATTATAAAACTAATTACACAGATGAAGACTAATTTATGAGACGAATTTATTAAGCCTAGTTAATCCATCATTAGCACATGTATGTTGTAGCTGTTGGAGTATGTATTTAGGCCCATGAGGCTAAGGCCCATGTGGCCCATGTATGGAGCCTATATATCTACCCTTCTAGGGTTAGCCCTATTCAACATGGTATCGAGCAAGGTTCTCTGACCCTGCCGCCGCCGCCAGGCCTCCAGCAGCCGCCGCCGCCGGTCTGCTGCCGCCGGCCATGGCCGGCCGCCCTCCCTCCCCTTCTACCTCCTCCTACCTCCACTTCCCCCCTCTCTCCTCCCCCTGGGACCCTCTGGTGCCGCGCCCCTTCTCCTATGCCGCTGCTGTCCGCCCGCCCATCCAGGGGGCGCCGCCCGACGGCCAGCCGCCCGGCCTCCTCCATCCAGGCGCGCGGCCATCTCTCCCTCCCATCCACCCCACCGCTGCATCCTCCTACCGCCCTTCCATCCCCTCCGGCCTCCTCCCCTCTGCGGTCCTCTCTGATGGGGCCGCAGCCCTGCAGGGGACGGCCTTTTCTTCCCCTGCTGCCGCTCCTGGAACACCCGCGCCGGCTCAAATCCTCACCACTGCTGCTGCTCCTGGCACGGAGGTGGGAGAGGACGCCGGGGTTCCCGAGGGGGGTCTCCAGCAGCCACAGCCCCTCCTCCAGCCGGCCCTCCAGCAGCCGCAGCCCCTCCTCCAGCCGCAGCCCCTCCTCCAACCGCTGCCCGGACCGCCGTCGCGGAGGGGCAGGCCCGCGTGCGCGCGGCCGCTCTCGTGTGGGAACGTGAGCGTGATGCGGCAGATGCCCTGGCCCGTCAGATCGCCGAGGCCGAGCACCTTCTCATCTCCCCAGCGGGCCAGGACGCCGGAGCCACCTCCTCTGCCTCGCCGGGCCGCCGCGTGTCGCACACTGCCGTCCTCTGGCACGACCCGGCCGACCCGCTCATGGCTCAGCTGCACTACCAGGCGGGGGGGGGGGGTCCAGAACATTCGCCTGCTCGTTCCTGTCGTCCTCGAGCCGGAGTCGCCCTCGTACGCCCGCTGGCGGGATCTGGTCCTCCTCACTCTTCGCCGCTACGCCCTCGACGACCACGTCCTCGTCGACGCCTCGGTCGCCGTCCAGACGCCGACGTGGATCCGTCTCGACAGCATCGTTCTCTCCTGGATCTTGGGGATGATCTCTCTAGACCTCCACGACCTCGTCCGCACCTCTCCGGACGCGCGCCGGGCATGGCTTGCCCTCGAGGGCCAGTTCCTGGGCAACGCTGAGGCCCGGGCTCTGCGTCTCGACGCGAGTTTCCGCACCTTCGTCCAGGGTGACCTCTCCGTCGGCGAGTTCTGCCGTCGGATGAAGGGCATGGCTGACTCCCTGGGGGATCTCGGGTGGCCCGTCGAGGATCGCATCTTGGTCCTCAACGTCCTCCGGGGGCTCAGTGACCGCTACGCCCACCTCAGGACGTGGATCACCCGCCAGAAGCCCTTTCCCACCTTCCTGGAGGTCCGTGACGATCTCGTCATGGAGGAGCTCACGCAGGGCCTCCAGCCGGGCTCCACCACCTCCACGGGCTCCTCGTCCCCCTCGACGGCCCTGGCTGCTACTTCGCCGCGCCCGCCTACTCCACCACGGTCCGCCGCTCCACCGCCGTCGTCTCTTCTGGGTCTCCCTCCCTCCGGGCCGAGCGGAGGTGGGGGGGGCCGTGGCGGTCGCCGTCGACGCAGAGGGGGTCACGGGGGTGGCAGGGGCGGCCACACCCCGCCTCCGGCTCCTGGTGGGCCATAGGAGGGGCACCATGGCCCTCCTTCCAGCACCCGTGGTCAGGGCGCATCTCCATGTGGCCCTACCACGCCATCGGGGCTGACTCGCGCCCACCGGTGGCCATGCTCACCGGAGCTCCTCCTGCTGGCCCTACACCTGGCGCCTTCCCTGCTACGGCGTGGACTCCACCCTCTGGGCCTCTTCCGGGGGTCGCCGGATGGGACCCGACGGCCCTGGCCCGCTCGTTCAGCACCATGGGCCTGACACCTCCGGTTGGACCTGAGTGGATTGCCGATTCGGGAGCCACCTACCACACCACTCCTGACCCCGGTATACTTTCGTCGCTCCACTCTCCTTCCTCCTCTCTTCCTTCGTCCATTATGGTCGCAAATGGTTCTTGCCTTCCTGTCACGTCTGTGGGTACCGCTGGTGCTCATGGCTCCTTTCGTCTTCCTGATGTTCTTGTTGCTCCTTCTATGGTTCATAACCTTCTTTCTATTCGTCGCTTTACAGCTGACAATTCTTGTTCTGTGGAATTTGACTCTTCTGGTCTTACTGTAAAGGATTTGGCTTCCCGGCGTCCTCTGCTCCGATGTGACAGCACCGGGCCCCTTTACACTCTTCGCTTCCCGGCGGCGCCTTCATCTTCTTCGTCGTCCCTTTTGTCAGCTGCCTTCGCCGCTTCTACTTCCTCTATTACCTGGCACCGGCGCCTCGGCCATCCTGGACGTGATGCCCTGATACAGCTCAGTCGTAGCTCTGGTCTTCCATGTACTCGAGCTCATGATGAGCAACTGTGTCATGCGTGCCAATTGGGCCAACATGTTCGTCTTCCTTTTTCTAGTTCTTCTTCTCATGCGGCCCGCATTTTTGATCTTGTACATTGCGACCTATGGACATCTCCTGTTATCAGTATTTCTGGTTATAAGTACTATCTTGTGGTTGTTGATGATTTTTCGCATTATTCATGGACTTTTCCTCTACGTGCGAAGTCGGATACGTTTACCACGCTCCTTCACTTCTTTACTTGGGTGTCTACACAGTTCGGTCTCACCATCAAGGCCGTCCAGTGTGACAATGGTCGCGAGTTTGATAACTCCACCTCCCGAGCTTTCTTCCTCTCGCACGGTGTTCAGTTGCGCATGTCTTGCCCATACACCTCTTCGCAGAATGGCAAGGCAGAGCGGATGATTCGCACCACCAACGACACCGTGCGCACTCTTCTGTTTCAGGCCTCTCTTCCTGCTCGCTTCTGGGCTGAGGGCCTACACACCGCCACCTACCTTCTTAACCGCCTTCCTTCCGCTGCCTGTCCCGCTCCCACACCTCACCACGCCCTCTTCGGTACCCCGCCTCGGTACGATCACCTCCGCGTGTTTGGGTGTGCTTGTTACCCCAACACTGCTGCCACCTCTTCTCACAAGTTGGACCCTCGCTCCACGCTCTGTGTCTTCCTCGGGTACTCTCCGGATCACAAGGGGTACCGATGCTTTGACCTTACCTCCCGACGTGTTCTCATCTCGCGCCATGTGGTGTTCGATGAGTCCGTCTTTCCCTTTTCCAGGACCACTACACCTCCGGTCACTGACCCACCCTCTCTGTTTCCCACTGACCCGGTGGTTCAGCCACCTTTTTCGTGGTCTCCTGCAGGTACTGCTTCGCCGCGCTCAGGGCCGGTCACCGGTCCCGGCTCCCCTGCGCGTCCGGGCCCCTCGTCCTCCGGCGCGGCCCCGTCCTCTCCAGTTGGTGCAGACCCAGGGCCTTCGTCCCCCGCTTCTACCCCGGGGGGGTCGTGCCGGTTGCCGACGCCGGATCCTATCTCGGCACCTGCCCCGGCGCCGGCGCCTCCGTCGAGGTTTGCCGCGCCGGTACGGGTATACCAGCGCAGGCCGCGGCCACCGCCGCTCGTGGTCCCTTCTCCACCGGGGACACCGACACCACCGCCACTGTCTCCGCCGGCCCGTGGTGCCCCGCCGGTCTACCACCCGCCGCTGCTTCACCGACACCCGCGGCATGTTCACCCGATGGTGACACGACACGCGGCTGGCACCCTGCCGCCTCGTGCCCTCGAGGCTTCGACCGGCGATGCGGTGGTCTCTCCGGTACCCTCCTCCATCCGCGACGCCCTGCTGGACCCTCACTGGCGCCGCGCGATGGAAGAGGAGTACGCCGCGCTACTCGCCAACCAGACGTGGGAGTTGGTGTCCCGGCCGCCGGGCGCCAATGTCGTCACCGGCAAGTGGATTTGGACTCACAAGCGCCGAGCGGACGGCTCTCTCGAGCGCTACAAGGCTCGATGGGTCCTCCGGGGTTTCACTCAGCGCCCTGGCGTCGACTACGATGAGACCTTCAGCCCGGTGGTCAAGCCGGCCACCGTCCGTACCGTGCTATCCCTGGCGCTTGCTCGGTCTTGGCCCGTCCACCAGCTGGACGTCAAGAACGCCTTCCTCCACGGCCTTCTTACCGAGACGGTGTACTGCAGTCAGCCGGCGGGGTTCGTCGACACCACCCGTCCTGACATGATCTGCCGGCTCAACAGGTCCCTCTATGGCCTCAAGCAGGCACCTCGGGCGTGGAACCACCGGTTCGCTGCTTTCCTGCTGACCCTGGGGTTCGTGGAGGCCAAGTCTGATACGTCCCTGTTCGTCTACCACCATGGGGCCGACACTGCATACTTGTTGCTCTATGTTGATGACATTGTCCTCACCGCCTCCAGCGCGCCACTTCTCCGCCGGATCATTGCAGCTCTCCAGCAGGAGTTCGCGATGAAGGACCTGGGTGAGCTCCACCACTTCCTCGGTGTCACTGTTGAGCACCGTCCTGCTGGGCTCCTTCTTCACCAGCGGCAGTACACTCGGGATATCCTGGAGCGGGCTGGGATGTCTGACTGCAAGCCCTGCTCCACTCCGGTCGACACTCAGGGCAAGCTGTCTGAGGCTGAGGGACCACCGGTGGCTGATCCCACTGCGTACAGGAGTCTTGCCGGGGCCCTTCAGTACCTCACCTTCACCCGGCCGGACATCACCTATGCAGTTCAGCAGGTCTGTCTCCACATGCATGATCCCCGGGAGCCGCACCTCACGGCTCTCAAGCGTCTCCTCCGCTACCTCCGGGGCACACTCGACTACGGCCTCCTCCTCCACCGAACCTCCTCCACCGACCTCGTCGTCTACACCGACGCTGACTGGGCCGGGTGCCCGGATACTCGCCGCTCCACCTCCGGCTACGCCGTCTTCCTAGGTGGCAACCTGGTGTCTTGGTCGTCCAAGCGCCAGCCGGTGGTCTCCCGGTCCAGCGCCGAGGCGGAGTACCGCGCCGTGGCTAACGGTGTGGCGGAGGCCGCCTGGCTCCGGCAGCTGCTTGCTGAGTTACACACTCCTCCCTCCCGGAGCACACTGATCTACTGCGACAACGTCAGTGCGGTCTACCTCTCCACCAACCCCATCCAGCACCAGCGGACGAAGCATGTCGAGATCGACCTCCACTTTGTCCGTGATCGGGTGGCCATGGGCGAGGTGCGGGTCCTGCATGTTCCGACGACCTCACAGTTCGCGGACATCTTCACCAAAGGCCTCCCGTCCTCGACCTTCGCTGAGTTTCGCTCCAGCCTCAACATCACCGGTGGCTAGTTGCGTCTGTGGGGGGTTGTGTGTGTTCTTTCTTGTTCAGCCTCGAACTCCGCTGTGCCGGTAGTTCAGACTGCGGGGGGGTGTTGGAGTATGTATTTAGGCCCATGAGGCTAAGGCCCATGTGGCCCATGTATGGAGCCTATATATCTACCCTTCTAGGGTTAGCCCTATTCAATAGAATACTGCCTTTCAACAGTAGCACCACATTGTCAAATCATAAACTAATTAGGCTTAATAGATTCGTCTCGCAAATTAGTCTCCATCTGTATAATTAGTTTTATAATTAATCTATGTTTAATACTCCAAATTAGTGTCCAAACATCCGATGCTATCACATCGGATAAATTTCCAATTCTCAGGTCAGAGTGTATCTGAACTGACAATATTGATTTCGCATAAACCCCATGCGTGTTTACGTAGTCCATATATAAAGTGCTCACATTTCTACACCGACTGTGAAATCAGAAAATTAATTGAGTTCTTGCTCAAACCTAGCTAAACCACACACTTCATCCTATAACAAATACAAGTCCACTAATTGGGCACCGACATAGTGAAAAACTTCGGCTTAAGATAAACCTAAATGAATTTATACTTCCATAGGACGAGGACGTCCCTATACCAATCTTATTCAAAATCGCTTTGCAAATCCATCACGGTGGCATGGCATTGGGCATTGGCAATTTGGCATTTGGCAGTGGGGCAGAATACAGTAGGTGTAGTTGTTGAGGGGTCCCCTGAAGCTGAAGCCCTTGAGTTGAGTTTGACCCGCTTGGGCTTGTTGGTCTGCTTGCTGGCCACCCATCCATCCATCTTCCCAACGGCCGCAGTGAATTCTCCAGCAAACTCGCCCCACTCCTCCGCTGCCGAGGACCTGGAGAACCCTGGCCATCTGCACCTGCAAGTCTTCCCGTCGTGGCGTGCGGGCAACCCGTTGGAACGCCGAGAAAAGCGCGGCGGCGGGCGGCGTGGCGTCATGGTTCGCGGCGGCCGGCCCGGTTGGTTGGGAGCTCGCAACCAACTCGGCCCGGCAAGGCAGGAGGGGAGGCTGCTGGCTTCTGCGTTCTGACTTCTGATGAGTTTCTGACGGGTGGATGTTTCCTTTCCCGTCACCGACGTGATTATGAGTCTATGACTCGACGTGACAAGGCTGGTATTAGCTCGACGAAACGCGTGGCTGATAACAGGGCCGAGGTGATGGGTGCAGCAGCGCCGGTGATGATTCGGGAATGATGACGAGCAGTGCAGTGCACGCACAATGGTTTCCTTTGTTGTCGGACCAGGTCAGCAGGGTCAGCGATGGCATTGAATCGTGCATGCCGAGAAGCGAGACCAGAGTGGTAACCGATTAGAGTTCAAATCCAAATGAAACCTCAATTGAAATCCAAGGGAAAAGAAGTCCAACACCTAGCTAAATCTAGTTTCAAATGATTAACGCTCAATACACTAGTACAGAAGTGACATATACTCCCGGTTGGTAACCCCTTTCACTCCCGGTTGCCCAACCGGAAGTACGTTTTCGGGAGTAAAACTTTCAGAACCGGGAGTAAAGGGGGACTTTTACTCCCGGTTGATAATACCAACCGGGAGTAAAGAGTCAGCTGGGCCTGTGGCCTTGCAGACACCTTTACTCCCGGTTGATATTACCAACCGGGAGTAAAAGTCCTCTCTTTTTTTTCCTTTTTCTTTTTCATTTCAATTCATAATTCATTTTGATTTTAAAATAAGTTTTTGTATACAATTTTTGCCCTACGAATAATATATGCATACGCATGCGTATAGTAAAGTTTGGTTTCGAGCAATGTACGCAAGTAACCCGACTAAAAAGAAAGTATATACAAACAATTTGTGCACCATATATAATACAAGCTTGCATTGTATATTTTCATCATCATGTCTGACTTTCATCATCATATCTACTCTTTGGATCCGATAATAAGTTGTCATGACCCATTACATTCAAAATAAAGTTATCATGACCCTAATTTTTTGGAAGCCATTGTTCATCGGGGTTAAAGTAGAACTCGGCGCCGGGCTTTAAGACCTGTTCATTAAGAAATCCTGCTATCGTCTCTTGCATTGCTTTGAGATGGTGTGTTTGCAGGGTTTTCCCTTTCAAATTTTTAGTCTGCAATTTGAGTTAAAGAAATATTATTAGTATATATATCAATAATAATGATAAATCAAGAAAAAGTAGTAGTATTTAGATACATACTTTTTCGTACTCTAGATTAGTTCTTTTTGAGCACAACTTCAGAAACTCGCAAACATAGTATCCACATAGATCGGTCCCCTGTGGCTGCCGCAGAATCCACTTTAGGAAAAAAACAGATTCAGTATCCAATCCGGTATAGGTAAATTGATACATATAGGAAGCAACGCACAAAGTAAATATTAGCATGTGATTTGTTGCAGAGACCAAGCTAAGACATCTTATAATCTGGAATTGAGGGAGTACATCCATTCATAAGTTCCTGTGTCAAATATAATGTTTGCTATCCTATGGAATTACACAAAACCAGAATAAAGCATTAGGGCCAAACAACCACTCTACCTCAAATAACACAAAATACCACAAATGAAAAAACTCAGCAGCTAACCAAAATAAACAAACATTGGTCCAACAAACATTATATCGCAACGAAATAAGCACCATGTTTACAATCACAAAAATTCATCATCACATACATCTTTCCCATAAAAAAACATTGACACTGAGTTGGGTTTTGATTAGATGCATATATTCATGGAAGCACTAAAACCAGTATGATCCACCTGGAAGCAAACTAACCAAATAATAAAAAATACCCATTTCTGAACACAAGGCTATGCTGAGTTCTACAAAAAAAATTGTGTAAATTTTTGTCACCAGGACAATGAAGCAGTAAATTATGTGTCACACCATCATTGGTTCTACATCCCTGAAAAAGCTTTGATTCCAAACATAGAAACATCTGAAGGTGTAAATCAAATACCATATTGAGAATGTGCCTAGGCATTGATCTCGACGACCAAGGGTGGTACCATCTACAATGTAGTGCAGCCAGAAGGGTATAATATCATTGAACCCATACAAAAGAGCACACAAGAGTGTCAATCTGCATCCGTTGTCCCAGGCATTACAATGATTACAATAAATTCCATAATAACTATCCAACTCATACTAGGAAAAGTGGCAATGTGCTACCAACAACATGATGCCTTATCCTGAATTTCGTATTCAAGGAGATATTGAATCATCATGTGAAAATAACTTGAGCTTTGCTTTGCGAATGGTCATACAACCTAAATATTTTTGTCCTGGGATTTATAAAATGGCATCACCATATGTTGCAGAGACAGGTCAGGTATTGAAGAGAGACCTACAGTGTCAACTAATGCATGCAAAATAAGATTGGAAACCGAAATTTCAGTATGTAGGCTTCATAACACAAAGTCCTTCGACTCTATCTACTACACTAACCAAATCAGAAATCAGGAAATCCTGAAATCCACATAGAAAGCATCCTTAATGCATCACAATGTACTCACAGAGAGGAAGGGGGTAGCTGCCATGCACGCGGATGTGCCAGCGACTTGGAGGCGGCGAAGCCCGCGACCATATCAGCATGGTTGCCTTCAGCAATGTGCTCAGCTCCGGCCCTGGACGCCGCCGTGGCGCTGTGAGAGGGAAGAGCTCGGGCGTCCGAAACCAGGACCCGGACAGGCGGACGGCGGCGCAGATCGGATCGAGAGAATTGGAGAGCAGCCAGGCGGACGGGGGAAGGAGAAGGGGCTGGTAATATACTAGAGACTTTTACTCCCGGTTCCTAAATCCACCCGAGACTAAAAGTCCTTTACTCCCGGTTTGTAATATCAACCGGGAGTAAAGGTCCAGACTTTTACTCCCAGTTCCTAAATCCACCCGGGACTAAAAGTCCTTTACTCCCGGTTTGTAATATCAACCGGGAGTAAAGGTCAGACCTAGCTATATTTTGGCGGGCAACGAAAATGTAGGCGCGAAAATTTCGATTTTTTTAATATTTCATTTTATTTAATGTCTAAAGTCTAGTTATATGTGCAGTAAATTACATAGAAGTCATAAAATCTTTTAAAAAATAACTAGAGTTGCTTTGGCTTTATTGCACACATGAAAAATATGTAACATAAATATTTTATTTTTTCTGAAAATTATTTTTATTATTATATTTCTCTTCGTGCTGCGTGAGACAAAATATGGTGAATTACCGATCGAAAACACTAGAATTTTGCATCAACCACCGATGATATAGAACCCAAGTTTGAGACCAATACGACACTTGGACCTCATAATCCCTAAGAACCCAAGTGTATAGACATGGTTCGATGAAAAGGTTCCATATACCTTTGTGAAGCACGTGGACTCCGCCTTTGTCGAAATGGCTTGAGATTTTTTTGGCACTCATTTACACCCAAAATATGACCCCACACAAGATCTTAGGTTTTTTTAATCATTATTTTTATTACTATATTTTTCTTCGTGTGGCGGGAAACAAACTATGGTGGATTACAGATTGAAAACATTGGAATTCTGCAGCGACCTCCACAAATACTTGTCTCCTAGGGCATAAGAGACCATGTGGTAAAGTTTGGCACCATTCTGGCTCTTTTATGGGGTGGACACAGTTCAACGTAGAATTACTTGGTGAAGTTGCGCGGAAATTCAATTAAATTGGAAAAAGTACCAAACCAATTCAAAAAAATGTCAAACTTGGCGGTTGCTTCACATAGGGAATTTGAAAGCCTCAGAAAAAAATTCCAGATCAATACAACACTGGAATGAATGTGCGGTCACAATTATTACATAATTATTTCTCAATACACAACATTAAACAACATTAAATTAAGCAGGCACAACAGTGATCTTCTGGTCATGATCGTGTCGCAATCATGGAGTGTTCTCATCATTTAGCGCTATGTTTGGATCTTTGTTCACTTTGAAGGGCACAATTCTATCTTAAGTGGAGTAAACTAATGATGACAAGTGCACACGAAACAAACGAGTTTAGAGATAGTACCACAAAAAAATACTATATTATACTATATTATAGGTCTGTTTGATCACTAAATTAAACTTTAATCATGTAAAACTTTAGTTTGAGACTGTTCAAACGTAGTATGAATTAAAACGTAGATTTAAATTTTAGTCTAGCGTAACTAATTGTTAGGCACACTCTATAGTGTATGCATCCAGACAAATATGGTATTAAACTTTTTGTCATTTACTACTTCCATTTCAAATAAAATACATCAACTTCTATGTATATAGACAAATATTTGTCTAGGTACCTAAATTTTAATTGGACCTGCAACTACTCCATGCGTGACATAAAAGGAGTTAAGACTTAAACCGCCTTGTGATTCACAGAACTCACCAAATTTAATTTGGTGATGACTTTGCATTTTTTTTAAAAAAAGTTTGAACGCAACATCAAGTGTCATCTGTACTTAAGGCGAGCCTCAAGTTTCTTGTCTCCAACACTTCGGTCGGAATGCAGGGCTAACAATATATAGAGAAACACTTAGTTAGCTGGTTGTGCTTAAAAACCTGGACTAAAAGTCCATTTTTACTCCCGGTTAGAGACACCAACCGGGAGTAAAGGTTGACTGCACCTTTACTCCCAGTTGGTGTCTCCAACCGGGAGTAAATGTCTACCTTTACTCCCGGTTGGAGACACCAACCGGGAGTAAAAGTCCTCGGACCACGGAGTGGCAGTTGCATGTGGGACTTTGCTCCCGGTTGGAGACACCAACCGGGAATAAAGGTCCCTTTACTCCCGGGTGCAATAAGTGCCGAGAGTAATCTAAAAAATGGTGCCGAGAGTATAAGTCAGTTCTCTACTAGTATTTAGGCCCATGAGGGGGGGTGTGCCGGTAGTTCAGACTGCGGGGGGGTGTTGGAGTATGTATTTAGGCCCATGAGGCTAAGGCCCATGTGGCCCATGTATGGAGCCTATATATCTACCCTTCTAGGGTTAGCCCTATTCAATAGAATACTGCCTTTCAACAGTAGCACCACATTGTCAAATCATAAACTAATTAGGCTTAATAGATTCGTCTCGCAAATTAGTCTCCATCTGTATAATTAGTTTTATAATTAATCTATGTTTAATACTCCAAATTAGTGTCCAAACATCCGATGCTATCACATCGGATAAATTTCCAATTCTCAGGTCAGAGTGTATCTGAACTGACAATATTGATTTCGCATAAACCCCATGCGTGTTTACGTAGTCCATATATAAAGTGCTCACATTTCTACACCGACTGTGAAATCAGAAAATTAATTGAGTTCTTGCTCAAACCTAGCTAAACCACACACTTCATCCTATAACAAATACAAGTCCACTAATTGGGCACCGACATAGTGAAAAACTTCGGCTTAAGATAAACCTAAATGAATTTATACTTCCATAGGACGAGGACGTCCCTATACCAATCTTATTCAAAATCGCTTTGCAAATCCATCACGGTGGCATGGCATTGGGCATTGGCAATTTGGCATTTGGCAGTGGGGCAGAATACAGTAGGTGTAGTTGTTGAGGGGTCCCCTGAAGCTGAAGCCCTTGAGTTGAGTTTGACCCGCTTGGGCTTGTTGGTCTGCTTGCTGGCCACCCATCCATCCATCTTCCCAACGGCCGCAGTGAATTCTCCAGCAAACTCGCCCCACTCCTCCGCTGCCGAGGACCTGGAGAACCCTGGCCATCTGCACCTGCAAGTCTTCCCGTCGTGGCGTGCGGGCAACCCGTTGGAACGCCGAGAAAAGCGCGGCGGCGGGCGGCGTGGCGTCATGGTTCGCGGCGGCCGGCCCGGTTGGTTGGGAGCTCGCAACCAACTCGGCCCGGCAAGGCAGGAGGGGAGGCTGCTGGCTTCTGCGTTCTGACTTCTGATGAGTTTCTGACGGGTGGATGTTTCCTTTCCCGTCACCGACGTGATTATGAGTCTATGACTCGACGTGACAAGGCTGGTATTAGCTCGACGAAACGCGTGGCTGATAACAGGGCCGAGGTGATGGGTGCAGCAGCGCCGGTGATGATTCGGGAATGATGACGAGCAGTGCAGTGCACGCACAATGGTTTCCTTTGTTGTCGGACCAGGTCAGCAGGGTCAGCGATGGCATTGAATCGTGCATGCCGAGAAGCGAGACCAGAGTGGTAACCGATTAGAGTTCAAATCCAAATGAAACCTCAATTGAAATCCAAGGGAAAAGAAGTCCAACACCTAGCTAAATCTAGTTTCAAATGATTAACGCTCAATACAATCTGATCCAATTATTTCAAAGTCCAAATTTATTCATGACGGTCTAATAATAGCAAAAGTACGATGCCTAGATGATGATATCATGTACTATAAAGCTGCACTGTGTGGAATTAAAACTTCGCGTCCACGCATTAACATTATGATGGCCCACCGTTTTTGTGCATATTGGTATGGTTATATATGTGTATGGTCCTCCACGTTACGAGCTTGACGCCAAAACTAAAAAAAATCTCACGTTCATATTTTAAAATTTTGACGAAGTTGACCGAAATTGGTTGGACATGGTACGGTATAATAGCCGACTACTTTGTGAAAATTGATGCTGCTAAATATACATGCAGGTCCCATATCAAAAGCTAAACTCTAGAATTAAAAACCTCACGTTCATATCTTGATTTTTTTGTGAAATTGACTGAAATTTATTGGAGATGATTTAGTATGACCACCAGCTACTCTGTGTATATTAGTGTGTCTATAAATAAATGTGGGCTCACATCAAAAGCTAGCTAGACCGTAAAACTAAAAACGACCTCTCATTCACACTAAAGTTTTAGCAAAATGAACTGAGATTTATTTGAAACGAGTTGGTATAACAGTCAGCTACTCTATGTATAGCAAAATCAACATGTGAGTCCTACATTACAAATCTAAGCTAGACATTAGGGACCAATTTCTCAAGTTCAGAGATATCCAGTGGGCATTGGATTTTGAGTTGCTCTCCTGTGAATTTTGGAAATTATTGGATCACATGGGATGGATATCCAAATCCAAATGGATCTTATCCAAGTATATGTAAAGCAACAAATGTCCAATTAGATTTTGGATAATCTAGATCCACTACCACCTCTAAGGCAAAGACTGATTGGTTGGACATGGTACGGTATAATAGCCGACTACTTTGTGAAAATTGATGTTGCTAAATATACATGCAGGTCCCATATCAAAAGCTAAACTCTTGAATTAAAAAACTCACGTTCATATCTTGATTTTTTTTGCGAAATTGACTGAAATTTATTGGAGATGATTTAGTATGACCACCAGCTACTCTGTGTATATTAGTGTGTCTATAAATAAATGTGGGCTCACATCAAAAGCTAGCTAGACCGTAAAACTAAAAACGACCTCTCGTTCACACTAAAGTTTTAGCAAAATGAACTGAGATTTATTTGAAACGAGTTGGTATAACAGTCAGCTACTCTATGTATAGCAAAATCAACATGTGAGTCCTACATTACAAATCTAAGCTAGACATTAGGGACCAATTTCTCAAGTTCAGAGATATCCAGTGGGCATTGGATTTTGAGTTGCTCTCCTGTGAATTTTGGAAATTATTGGATCACATGGGATGGATATCCAAATCCAAATGGATCTTATCCAAGTATATCTAAAGCAACAAATGTCCAATTAGATTTTGGATAATCCAGATCCACTACCACCTCTAAGGCAAAGACTGATTGGGTAGAGAAGCATCTTAGTTCCTGTATTGCATTTGTATCCGAAATTTGAGAGGTCATCCATACTATGTTTAGAAACCTTAGCCACGCATTTATATTTGTTGTACGAGGATGATAGTGATATATTTCGTCACCATAGGAAATCGTTGACGATCCTTTGCAGTTATTCTCAGACTCTCAGAGAGAAGACAGTGGTTGAGTATTTGTATTGAAGACTACGTTTCGGTAGTTTGCGCGGGCATGCGCCACCTTGGCACCTGTTCTGTTCCACTGTTGGCTGTGAACAGAAATGGCAAGTAGTGTTCATACTTGGTACGGAGTACCTCGAAACTGAACCAACCGAGTGCAGGCGCGCAGCTCATTTTATTTGGCCAACATTTCCTCCATCTGGGAGAGCCGCCTAATAAATAAATGTACAAACACCACGAGCTATCACGACTTTGACTCTGATATTATTATTCCATGTACGTGTTCAAGAAAAGCAGCCGTGTCAGTCATTCCTGATACAGATGGCCAACCACAAACCGATAACCAATCGGTCCAACTGCTCTCCAGCGTTTTTTTTTTTTTTTGGCAACAGGCATTGGTTAGCATCAAGATCAAACTCTTTAGAACAGAGAGGGGAAAAGAAGAAAGCAAACGGTTCTATGGGTTCACAAGAACAAGCAAAAGAAGACCAAATCAGGTCAAACAAATGGCAAAGTAAAAACGTGATCATCCGGGGGCAAATGGTAGAAGGAGAGCAGATGGGCATGGTGTAATTGTTGCAGCTACTACACCAAACTTAGAAGCTGCTTTGAGTGCAAGTCATAGCAACTAGTGATGTTTAGGCAGATAATGTTAATGGATACATGCATGATGAAGTCATAGTTGGGAGCACCACAGTTGCTACAATAATTTCATAACCACTAGAGCAGCAGATGGATAAAGGTATTAATGATGTAACCGCAAGACAGGCTGTTGGAAAAACATATAGAAAGAGAGTAAACACTTGGGCATACTAATTCAAGAAAACAAGATGTATGGTGCTAAATTATGTGACACAGTATTTACACAATATAAGGCACCCTCCTGGAATGAAAAAAAAGTTTAGAGGGTTGCGCTGTGATCATAAGCTCCACTTTGAAGTGATGGAAAAAGTGTGAGCTTTGTATATTGGAAGCTTTTTTGCTGAAAATGCTTCCACAAAAAGTTTTCACTATCAACATTTGAACAAATTTGTTTCGTCTGTACAGCTGGATGTATCCATTAACATGCTCTTCGCTCCAAAATTTCCAGTGCGGGGATCCAAGGGATGTCATTCATAACCCATGCAGGGACCACACATACATTAAATGACTGGCGGGCAAAATCGGACATTTCCAATAGAATGGAAACAAAGTGTTCGTATATCCGTGTTCATTTCTTTCTTTCTTTCTTTCTTTCTTTCTTTCTATTAATAACAAAATAGATTGCACTTGGTGTCATTGTGTGGGTATACCAAGCTGTTGTTGCACAGCAGACCTGATGTCACCAGTGCTGAATCCCTCAATTCCAATGATATTTGAGCTATCAAGAGCAACAACATCCTGTAAAGGGTACCTTCTGACCGTATGGATCCTATTCGCAGGAGTGTTGAATCCACCCTTAAGGATGACTGTCTTGTGAAGACCTCCAAACAGTTCCTCGTAATCAGAATCACCAGTTTCACCAACAATGACCACAGCATCTGGCAACTCTATGCCCCAGCGAATAGACAAATACCTATAATAGAAAATTTTGTTAGTAGGTTTGCACACATGTTTGCTGCAAGGTGGATATGGAAATAAATACATAAAATGTTTCCCAAAGACGTTATAATCAGAAGTACAGATCCCAGACCAAACCATTGTACATTTTTAGTGATGGTGGCAGTATTATCTATTGCAGAACTTCTTACACTGTTAGGGTTTTAGGGCTGCACAAAACATTTGAAAGGTAAAAAATACAACCAAAAAAAAACTCATCTTTTATAGGGAAAAAAACGCCCCAGAGAAATTGATTCAACATCGGTTGAGATGGTTTGGACATGTCCAACGGAGGCCTCCTGAGGCGCCGATGCGTAGTGGGGTTCTAAAGCGGGCCGATAATGTAAAGAGCGGTAGAGGTCGACCTAAACTAACTTGGGACGAGTCCGTTAAGAGAGACCTGAAGGAGTGGAATATTTCCAAGGATTTAGCTATGGACAGGAGCGCTTGGAGACTGGCAATCAACGTGCCTGAACCGTGACCTCTTTCTGTCTTGTGCCTTTTATGTCCCTTTATGTGTCTCTCTATTTCTCGTCTCTTTTGGGTTTCATCTCTAGCCTACCCCAACTTGCTTGGGACAAAAGGCTATGTTGTTGTTGTATGCATTAGCGACTTAAACTCCCACTGTAGCCAGAAGCACCAGAGTTCTGTATGTCAAAAAATATTATTATAGGATTTCTTACACATTCCAGGTTCATAACCAACCTGATCATGTGACTTATAGTTAAACTGGTTTAGGCAAGGATAGAAATCCCCCAAATGAACTCAAAACTGGTTCGCAGCCTGCATTAACACCTATTTACACCTGATCCTGACCCGTTTTGACCAAGTTATAGACTTATAGTTTCCCTGTTATATTCTGGTAACCACCCAATTCCTGACCAATTACAGAGCAGTTTAGGAGGCCAATAAGGAGAGAGCTACATCCAGCTTCACTAATTTTAAGTTTTTTTTAAGTTTTTAATCCTGGTGACAGGTAATCAGCTGGTACCAAACAAAGCAATAGGGTCCAGCTTCTCACTATAAGAAGTAATAGAGAGCAAACCAAAGAATAATACTGAACACCCAACACACATGCCAACTGTACAAAAGGGAGGAAAAGAAACAGAGAGAAGAGAAGAGGCAAACAAAAAAGGGGTCCTAACCAGTGTAAATATCAAGTTTCTCACTCCCGCTAGTCTAGTCTTCTGTTGAAACAGTTCATGATTGGAATAAATCATCCAATGGCCAACACAAAGGGAAATATTGCTCAGTGCCATCACCATGGACACAAAGTTGATAAATAGAATCCAATGTGTACTTGACACATGGTCGTCACAGAATCACAGTAGATGTAATATTCAATTGATACCTTTTTATAATGGCCTCAGCTACTTTTCTCATAAATTTAAGGAAAAGAAAATTCCACATCTTGAAAACAGTTTTTTTTTAAAATGCTCCACACGCTATGATACTGCAACTAATTTGCAACATAAAAGATAAATGATTTTCCTTTAAAAAGGAAGAGTTAATTAATAGACGAATGAAGAAAATCAAGCACCAGACCTTAGAGCCTGAGATCGCGATGCATGAATTGGAATTACAGATAGCCTGGTGGCGCCATGGTTATACAGAGCATGACAACGCAGTGACTGGATTCTCATCAACTTTTGCAGCTCCTTCAAAGGAGGCAACTACAATATATAAACAAAGTCAAATAAAAAGTTGCACACTTAAACTGTAATAAAGTGGTCCAAATAATGAGTGGGCAAAATTTCAACCAAATGTTAGAAGATCTGGAAAGAAGCTTACATGATTTGGATTAACCACTCTAAATGCAAGACAATATGTTGAAGAGTGTTCTGAATCTTCAAAGATGACTTGCTTTTCAGTTCTCCCCCTTCTTTCTACTACTGAAGAAGCCCACTTAACCAAGTACTTCCTTAAACCTTCTCCTCCCCAATGATACTCGATATGTGATCGGTAGTTATGGTCCAATGCAAATGTAACACGGGAATTGCTTGGCGCATCACTAGACTGTGATGGATAATATATATCACTCCCACTATTGCATATAAAGGCATCAAAGTCAGTAGGGAGCATGCCTGTGCGTACTATTACAGACTGTAGCTCTGCTATTGTCAGTGAAGTCGACAGCACAAAACCTGTAGAACCTGACATAGTTCCAGTGCGTGTAGCCTCAACAGAATTTCTGATAATTTGAATTAAATCTTCCTTGTTAACAGAGTCTACAGCAATAACAAATATATGCTTCCTGCACTTCACAGGCACCTTCTGGTCTTCTTTGCATGCGAAAGCAGGATGTCTTGGACCCAGAGTTAATATCCTTGACAAGTAATTCTTGCAATGTTCAGGCCAAGAAAATTGGTGTATATTTTTCAATCCATTATCTCGACATCTTGACCAAAACTGCTTTTCAGAAAGCATCTTATAGAGGGCATCTGCAATTGCATGCTGATCATGGGGATCAACAAGGAGACCATTTTCCAGAACCTACATCAACATCCACCAGAAAGGATCCAATCTATTACAGCTGCAAGTCAATACGCTATTAATTCAATAAATGGTAGTGTAATTCATGAACCTGATGAATTTCAACAGGAGCCCCATGTTTTGTTGCAATAACAGGCAACCCGTGCATCGCAGCCTGCTCACAAAAAGAACAGATAGGTAGTAAGGGCATGGAAATTGTGAGATACATAAATGAATTTCTAATTTCAATAGTTCTGACCTCTATCAAGGTGACACCAAATTGTTCAAAGTAAGCAACATTTACAAAAGCGCCCTGGCATACATATGACAAGAAAAGTTGTATCAGTGAATACTTAAAATAAGAAAATGGCTACTGTATTTCACTTGGATATACCACGAATGCTTGTTGGAAGAAAATCAAAGCAGATAGATATTAAAGATAAGTGCTTCAATTCTTGGCATTCAAAAGAAGGGGGAAAATATGGCACCACCATTTTTTTTGGCTAAAAACATTATACCTTTGTTCTTGCTGCTAAACGATAAATATCAGGAACTTCAGAGTGCTTGTGATGCTTTGGGTATGCCACTTGACCATATAAATCATATTCATCAATCAATGTAAGCACCGATGTCAAAACAGCTGCACTGATTTTGTTCATTTTGGAAATAGCCTCACGGTTGCCCATTATCAGTGTCTGGAATGCAAAATCAAAAGGTACCAAGGAAAAGGTATCAAAATTCCATATTACTAACAGATCCAACACAATTATGATACGCAATATACCCAAAACACTAAAATGTCAGGTTCTCAGTGTTATCTTACAAGGTTAGCAAGTTCCCTCAACGGATGGCATTCACCAAATGCCTTCACAAGTGTTGCAATATTCTTTTCAGCATATGGACGGGCAATAGCCAGAATCATAGGTTTCCTAGGATTTGTGAAGAACCGCATTATCTGTCATCACATACATACCATCAGCACATGAACTTTAAAAACACACACAGGATTAACAGGAATAGACAGGTTGCTGTATCAAGTCAAATAAAAAGTAAAATCTTGCATGTAGGCATCTTAAAATAATTTCACAACCTCAAACCAAATAGATGGATCCTCAGAGGCTGGAGATGGGTTATCTTCGTCTCCATAGATATCAAAATCATGAATCAATTGGCCGAATTCAACTCCTGGAGGAATTATCTGCAGAGCAAGTAATAGAGAACTAGAGCATTTAAAACCTCTATATTATAGATAATGACAGCAAGAACGCATAATGCTAATTGCCCACCTATAAAATATGACAAAAATGCAACTAGTGAGTAATTGTTTACGGAATCAGAGGAATAGTTTACTTACAACCATACGAGGCATATAACGACCGTAACGGTTAGCACCACGCTTGACTAACGCACGAAGCTTCCTCGCAAGCATGACTTCAAAACCATCATACAAGTTCCATTGTTCTTCTATTTCTTGCCTTGTGCTTGCGATAACTATTTCAGATGCATCAAGAGACAACTCCTCTGCTTCAATTCGGCGCATTATTTTGTATGTCACGTTTATTTGTTCTCTTGTCTGTCTCCCTTGCTTGAGAAGCCCTTCCAGCTTATCTTTCCCAAGAAAATGCCCGGTAAACACCATGGGAACATTAAGTGCTCCAGATAGTAGAGCAGCAGCAACTCCTGCACTGGCATAATGGCCATGAATCACAGCAGGCCACACTGGACACACACTGCCAGTTTCTTCGCCTATAGTTTTTGACATGCGCACAATATGACCTAGCGCACCATCAACAAATTCTTGAATGAAAGGCCAGATATTTTCTTTAGCTAGATGCTTGTCTTTGGGGCCAAATGGTATTCTGATGATATGTGCACCACTGTTCTCTCCTCGTTCGCATTTAAGGTTCTTGAAACTTGTCGAAGCCAGCATCTCATCTGGTTCACCATAGCCACGATCGAAATTTGGGGCTAAGATTTGTCTTGTCAATAGATCAACCCGGTAAACTCCAGGACATGAACTTAATGCTTTAGCAAGTTCCACGACATATTTGACCTATGAAACAGCACACAGTGGATGAAAGTGAAATCATGCCCTTGTATGATACTAGTATCTTTTTAGTGAATATCTTCGAAACATCAAATGGAATATATAGCTGCTCCGTTAACTACAGGATAAAGTTTGAGTTATTCATTCTGAAGAAAGAATTGCAGTTATACTTGATTCTATAAATAAATGCACCGACGATACCATTACCTGGCCACCAGTATCTGAATCACGGCCAAGCTCCATATTCTCTCCACGTATCAGGCCATGAAGACTACAGTATAATACATCATAACACAAATTCAATGGCAAATATATTTCAACACAAATACCAGCAAGCCAAAGGATTACATCATATTTAAATTGGTATTATATGGGCAACTTGTGAAACCACCGATTCTAAGAATAGTATGAACAGTATGCAGTGTTCAGGCTAAATCTGTGGAAGTTGATTTCCTTATGACCTTTCAGTTTAATGTAAATCATTTTGCAACAGATATGAATAGCATATTGTCACATGATGAATTAGTTACATGCAGCTTAATCAATCTGTAGCATGTACATAAAAGTATCAAAAAATATACAGTAGAAGTTGTTAAATAAACTATTATGTACCTGATTAACACTATGTATAGCTTGTCAAATGAACTGATCCTAGGTGTGTTCCCAGTTGTGCTGTCACCGTAGGCAACAGATGGATCACCAGCGTCTTCTCCCTTCACTCCTTCAAAAAGATCTTCAGACATTTCTGCAGTAGCATCATTCCGTGGCTTCTCAGTCTCTAGACAGCGTTTGGACAAGCGATTGGCTTCCTCTTTCTCAAACTGAATATTGAAATTTACATAACAAAGAAAAACTATATTAAATGGAAGAGATAGAAGTTCAAATGCAACTGAACATATAATTATCACATAACAAGATAAAGCAGAAATGTGAAAATAAACTGAACAACAAAATCTACCTTTTGATAACAACATTATCAGATTAGAAATCAAAACATTAAATGCACAAAGAAATACATTATAATGTCAATATATTTGTGAGTTGGAAGTGAGAGCTGTTGGAACATTTGAAGTACAAGTACAAATAGGGACTGTAAACCCAAGAAGCCAATTTTATTTAGCATGTATGTTAAACTAATTCAATGAGTTTCGGTGAACTGAACAATTGATTCCTTTTTTATGACTACTTAGAGAAAAGGACCGTGGGATTAAGTTGATGTCCAAGGGAAGGGAGATGTCCAAAGTTGTACTAACTACCGTGGGATTAAGTTGATGAGCCATACGATGAAGCTCTGGGAGAGGGTTATCGAGCATCGCCTAAGAAGAGTGACACGTGTGACCCAAAATCAGTTTGGGTTCATGCCTGGTAGGTCGACCATGGAGGCGATTTTCTTATTACGACAATTGATGGAGAGATATAGGGAGCAGAAGAAGGACTTGCACATGGTCTTTATTGACCTCGAGAAGGCATATGACAAAGTACCGAGAAATGTCATGTGGTGGGCCTTGGAAAAGCACAAAGTCCCAACTAAGTACGTTACCCTCATCAAGGATATGTACAGGGATGTGGTGACGTTTGTCCGAACATGTGATGGCGACACCAGTGACTTTCCAATTAAAATAGGACTGCATCAGGGGTCAGCTTTGAGCCCTTATTTATTTGCTTTGGTGATGGATGAGGTCACAAGGGACATACAAGGTGATATCCCTTGGTGTATGCTCTTTGCTGATGATGTGGTGCTAGTTGACGACAGTAGGACATGGGTTAATAGGAAGTTAGAACTATGGAGGCACACGTTAGAGTCGAAAGGGTTCAGACTTAGTAGGACCAAGACCGAGTACATGAGGTGTGATTTCAGCGCGACTAGGCATGAGGAGGGAGACGTTAGCCTCGATGGGCAAGTGGTGGCCAAGAAGGATACTTTTCGGTATTTAGGATCGATGCTACAAAAGGATGGCGACATTGATGAAGATGTTAGGCATAGAATTTCAGCCGGCTGGTTGAAATGGCGTCAAGCTTCTGGCGTCCTCTGTGACAAAAGGGTGCCTCAGAAGTTGAAAGGTAAGTTCTATAGGACGGCGATTCGCCCGGCGATGTTATACGGTGCTGAGTGTTGGCCTACAAAAAGGCGACATGTCCAGCAATTGAGTGTAGCAGAAATGCGTATGTTGCGTTGGTGTTGTGAGCACACAAGGAGGGATAGAGTCCGGAACGACGATATTCGGGATAGGGTTGGGGTGGCACCAATTGAGGAGAAATTGATTCAACATCGGTTGAGATGGTTTGGACATGTTCAACGGAGGCCTCCTGAGGCGCCGGTGCGTAGTGGGGTTTTAAAGCGGGCCGATAATGTAAAGAGCGGTAGAGGTCGACCTAAACTAACTGGGGACGAGTCCGTTAAGAGAGACCTTAAGGAGTGGAATATCTCTAAGGATTTAGCTATGGACAGGAGCGCTTGGAGACTGGCAATCAACGTGCCTGAACCGTGACATCTTTCTGTCTTGTGCCATTTATGTCCCTTTATGTGTCTCCCTGTTTATCGTCTCTTTTAGGTTTCATCTCTAGCCTACCCCAACTTGCTTGGGACAAAAGACTATGTTGTTGTTGTTGTTGTTAGAGAAAAGGACCGCTAGGCATATGAACATGCCACGCACTAACAAGTAACAACACAATAAACTTCAAAAAAAAAAGTAACAACACAACAAACAGCGAATGTCATAGGGCCCCACTCATAAGTAACTTTTCATAGCATGGTTTATGTGCATACAACCTTTACACAAAGAAAATAACTTCTACTGAAGTGAAGAGAGCAAAGCAGTATGTTAGAAAAACCAAACAAACTTTAATAAGTCAAACAAATAGCCAATGACAGTTTACTTGTAGAAAAAAAATAGTTTGCTTGTATGAAACTAATTTTGTGGTCTTAGAGGATCTACATGCCAATATGCCACCTCTTTAACAATAAAATTATATCCCTCATCTTCCGTCAAAAAAGAATCCTACATCTCTTGATCTGTTCACTTCAACTCAAATCCCACATTTTCACTTCCACATGAAATTCTACACATTCTATAATGTTATTAATTATATCTTCAGTTCTTCACACATATATGCCTAAATAGACAAAAGGTCTGTGAACATAAAAGGCCGTGTGCACATTGGACGATCATCCATGTTGCCAAACCCAACTGAGGTCTCCCTGCCCCTGATTCCACTTGCTTTGCATAGTGCTTAAGAAAGTTGTCATCAAGCCAGTGGACAGAAGCATTGAAAAAAATAACATTTATCTTGTATCTATATATCACAATCAGCCCATGAGCCCAGACTTATCTAGGCCCTTGATATCCATACTGCAGGTTACCAAGAGGAATTGAAGATTCATAAAAGGCCAACATTCACGTAGTGTAGTGGTAAGGTCCGCAGTTGAGGGAGACCCTGGCCAGGGCTCGAATCCTCGTGGCACCAAAAAAATCCCCTCTCAGCTCCCTGGCAACCCAATAAATATTGGTAGGGCACCAACCTGTAACACTAGCGGTTGATTTGGGCCCTCCTACCAGGGAATACTTGCAGTGATCACCATCCTAGAAGGTCGTGGTTGGCCAAGGTTACGGTGCAACCCTATAGGGTGAAGCCAGGGTTCGGGGTTTTCTCTGTCAGTTTGAGAGCTTGTTCTTAGTGCAATACTGGGCAACCTTTCCCCACCGGCCAAAGGCTTTTTCTTCTTCTTCTTTTGTGAGGGGGGTGGCTATGTAGCATCTACAGCTGGACACTTTAGACAAATACCACAATATGGACTTGTTACATTCTAATACAATCACAACAACTAAAAGAACATTCGTTGTTTGGGATCACCATTTTACCCCTGCAACTATCTTGAATACTCTTTTGTAATAGGTAAGTATGATGGCAAACAGAATAAGGCAAGAGCAAGCATCAGGTGGGAGGAGCTCCAGTGACATGGTGCCTCTGTTGACAGTTGACACTCTCACGAAAGACCTTAATTGTAATAATGAAGTGAAGTACCTTGCTAAAGGAGTACTCCCTCCGTCCCAATGAAAGTGTCGTTGGAAAAGCGTGCCCCCCTCACAAACACGTTTCCCGGGCGACACTTTCAATGGGACGGAGGGAGTAAGATTGATTGATCCTATCCTCCTAGATGTGTACAATTGAATAACTGCACAGCATTGATTGCCATAGCTATTGGGACCGGACCGGTCCGGTTCACTTAAAAGACCGTCCGTGCAATCGAACCGGTAAAAACCAGTTCAACCGGCTGATTTTTTGTGGAACCGGTGAACCGGCCGGTTCCATTTGAACCGTCCCGGCCGGTGTCTTGCTGCGTCCATTCGAACCTGCAGTCCTGCTGTGTCAGCGTGGTGCTAGCTGGTGGAGTGCATGCACCTGGCATTGATGGGCCCGCCTGGCTGCTCCTCACGTCTTTGGAATTTGATGCGAGTGGAGTGCATGGCAGCATGCACCTGCCATCGATTGGCCCGCCTGGTTGCTGCTCAGTGCTCACGTTTGGAGTTTGAATGTTGCATGCGCGGTGGTGCTGCTCTATTGACTTTTGGTAGTACTAGCATCAGCTGACGTCAGCATTACCTTTTAAATTTCAAAATTTCATAGTTTTTTCAAATGAGCTCCAAATTAAATAAATAAAATATCTATTTTGATTACCACCACGAGCTCTTCGCAATGGTGCAATCTATTTTAGGATTCAAGATTGTTTTGCAATGATGAATATTTCAATTACTATTCTAGTCATTCTGTTTCGAATTATCACAACGATATTGTTCGCGCACTTGATGTTTTGAATTTAAGAACATGTCATTTTGTATCTGTATCTGCATATGTATGAACCTTATGGTTGTACAATTAAATTGTGTTGTTTACCATCTATCAATTATTTATTATATCATATATATGTATACCGGTTCAATGTATTTGTGGCTGGTTCGATTTAACCGGTCCAAAACAATTGAACTGGCGGCTCAACAAGTTCTAAACGGTTGGACCAATGAACTAGTGAGCCGACGGCTTGCCGGTTCGATCTCCGGTCCGGTCCTAATAACTATGACAAATTTGTATTACATTGTTTCCACCTTCTACTGTTTCCACCTTCTACCAGGTAAAACACCCGCAGTTTGGAGGTACAGGTTAGGTGAAGACTGAAGAGTAGAAGGGCAAATCTTGGAAGTTTAGGTTCTTAGGACCTGTTGATCCTCATAGTGTGCAAAATCAAAAAAAGTCTAGTAGATGTTAACTTGTGGTAAAAATACTGACATATGGATCTTTGAGACGAATTAAAGTGTACCAAAATATTTCAATTACATTGATAATGTGCTACGGATGCTACATATCCAATTTTTACTATACTAAATCTTCATCATAGTAAAATCTAAACTTGTAATGAAGATCTTGAAAAAGGTGTAACAAAGTTGTTTTGTATAAATGTCCTTACTGGTTCAAAATTCTACTTCAGCTTGTTTTCATGAACTAACCTTGAATTATAACCTGATAGGTTTAGAGCGTAAGCGGAACTTGAAAAATATACTTTCTGGGTAGCAGGTATAAATTGGCAACTAGGAATAGACAATAAGAATGAGAATATTCCGTGTGTGCTTTTTCTGGTTGAGACGTGTGAGAAATTCTTAGTCTACTATACAAATTTAAATCTTCAGTCTTTTTCGACCACATGAGGCACACCCCAGTCGCTTAGTCTGCATTAAATGGTGAATGGACTGAAGGGGCAGAATTAAACGCAGAAGTAAAAATTGTTGGAATTGATCAGAGAAAATGGAATATTAGAATTTGTGTGTAAAACAGAGAAATATTGTCCTGATAGATAGACTTCTTGGTTTTTGAGGTTGCAACGCACAGAAACAACCTGAGTGAACCTGACACTCCTACCAAGCATGATGTCCAGCACACTTCGTAGTTATCTATTAGACTATTAGAAGAAGAAAAAAAAACCTTTTCCAGAATACATTGGAGAACAACATGTGCCTGGACTCTATTAACTAACATGAGTACGCAGTTATTACAGATTTTCCAAAGGAATAGCATATTTATTGCAGATTTTGGTGACACTGATTCACTGATACCAGTGAAACACGCTTTGGTCCATCAACCTTGGTAGATAACCTAATGCCACTGGCTAATTTTCACTATTCTTGCTTTACATGCTCAATTTGTTGCTTCTGAAAACAAACATAGACTAATATGAATGAATCCTTTGTGCTTTGCAGTGTAGCGTGTCCTATTCTGGGGTCAGTGTGACCCATCAACACATACTGATCATTACCGTATTTCCATACATCTGTAGTGGAAGAGCTAAATTTTCTTTCACATTCTAGCACTTCATCAAGCAGTTTTTTTATGACGAAGAAGTAACCACAGGGAGAAGGTGGCGAACTGGAGGCCAGGTGATAATAATAGCTAACTTACATACCCAATCACACACATGGAGCTTGAAGAGCTTTGCATTTTGTTCCAATGTCTTACCCCATCATAAATAGCGATCCGATAAGGCAGAAACATCCTAGGCGTGCTACTACCTGGTGCAAATCAATGTGGAACTTCTGCTCAATACGTTAGCAAGCTTATCGAGAAGGGTCATAAGCTCGATGACCGAAACATTTTATGGAACAGATCCTGATGCTCTCTAAAATGCACCTATGCCAAGATCAATCCTAGTTCCAGCTAAACGCTAATCTAACCCACGTCTCCTCTTTCTGGAGCCCAACCCAGCTTGCGGATTGAATTATCAAAACCGAGATGGGCACAAGCTCTGAGGAACATAAGAAGTAGCACGACGAAGGGAGAGAAGAGAAACGAACCAAGAGCAAAAAGGCGCACCTCCTTCTTCTTCCTGGCGAGGTTCCAGATCCTCCAGGTCATGTTCTCCAGCCGCGTGTTCTTCTCCTGCGGGCTCCGCATCGCGTTCGCCTGCGCGCACCCACCACCACCACGTGCACACGCGGACGCACACACAGACACAGATCGATCAACACATCCCGCGGATCACCAGCGAGGAAGGGAGCCAGGGATACGGAGCGCGAGCTCGCTCGCCCTCCGCGCACGCGCGGGGGGAGGAGCGGAGCCGCCGCGCGAGGAAGCACGCACGTACGTACCCGGAGCCAGGTCTTGTAGAGGTCGGTCTCGTCGTAGCCGGTGATGACCTCCTCGACGAAGTAGCGCGCGGGGGAGAAGTGGCCGCGCTCGCGGAGCAGCAGCGAGGGCCGGTCCCCGCCGCCTCCGCCCCGGCCCCTGGCGGCGGCGCCGGCGCTGGCGCCCGCGGCCGCGGCGCCCTTGCCGGCATCGAGGATGGCGTCGAGGTAGCTGTTGATCCAGTTGTCGTTGCCGTACATCGCCGCCGGCGAAATCGAGGCGAATGGGGGGGCGTTCGGCGGGTGCGGGTGGGGGAGGGAAGTGGTGGTGGTGGTGGCGAGGACGAGGGCGAGGGCGGCGACGGGAAAAGAGAGAGAGGAACAGAAATGTGTTGTGGTTATTGCCCTGCCCGCCTGCCTGCCAGCGGGTGCGCGGATTCGTGTCGTCTCGACCGTTGGATCTGGATCCGACGGTGATGTCCTGATCGTAACGTGTCCCAGTGGGAGCGCCTTTTGTCACTGTGCTGTGTTGGCAATTTCTAGCAACTTGGAAATAGGATATTTAAAAGTTAAAACTATAACGTCGAAATCAAGAAAATGGTGTGGTATACTTCTCATGTCATAGCTGATATAGTTATAGTTTATGATGTCACCCCTGATGCTAACATTGAAACAGACGACAAACACATCTGGCTTCATTCAAAACACACACACACATCTGGCTCGCAATTCGGTTTCTCAATGAAAAAACTAGTTCATCCACTCAAATTCACGAGAAAACTAACGCGCCAAAAAAGAACAGGGCAAGAGACTCGTCTGGTGATAGCTTTTGTTCCTCGATTGAAAGACCAGCCCCAGCTGTTGGCGACTTGGCGTCCACTCCACACACAATAATGCATTCATGTGATACATGAATTCGGGTTGACCTTGTTCAGGAGAAGAGATTCCTACGTATGTTACTTAGGGGTTGTTTGGTTGCTGGCCAACGTGCCACACCTGTGGCCGCCATGGAGAGGGAGGCTAGTGTTTGGTTCACGTGCATGCACGCCACACCATAAACGGTGACGGCCACGGGCTCTACGGCTGCTGCTTGGTTTACGTCAAAGCTGCGACGGCCATAGCATCTCCCGGCACAAAATCACGCCACGGGTGTGGTGGATAAATCGTTCGCCTAAGCTTTCATCGTCACCACCGCTGCTGCATGGCGGCCACAGCCACGCCCAAAAATGTTAGACGGCGCCACCCATGGGATTAGTCTAGTAGTACTACGTACTACGTATACCAGATAATCGTTCGTTCATTTATTTTTTTATCTAGAAAGTCTATGCCCTGGTCCGTAGGAAAAGGCATTTTTGGCGAGACCGTTTAATTTCCCTGCAGAAATAAACACGACCTGGTATATTCCGAAAAGGGAAATTCAATTTGAATCCGAGTCATCTGACCGACTGGCGACTGCTCTGCAAGCTGCTTGCCACTGTGTGCTGAGCTGATTCGGAGACCGCGGCCAGGTGTGACCGCGGCGGCAGGTAGCAGCATCTTTTACCTTTCCCGCTTGGCAAGGCAATTTGACCCGTGCAGGTGCAGGGCTCCCACGCCGACTTGCCGTCAGAGACCATGCCACGGACAGGAGATTGGAAGGACGACTTTGACTACTCGTTCTGTACAACTTCTCGTTCTGTACCAATGAATGATGCCCTTTTCTCTCCGTGGCGATTGGTCAACCACAAGCAACTACTACTCCTGGGATGGGTTTAGTTCTGCGAAAAGATGTAAAAAAATATTGTAGCACGTTTTAGCTTTATTTGGTAAATAGTGTCCAATAGGTTCAAAACGTTCGTCTCGCAAAGTACAACCAAGCTGTACAATTAGTTTTTGATTTCATCTACATTTAGTACTCCATGCATATATCGCAAGTTTGATGTGATGGGAAATCTTTTGTTTGCACAGTACTTTTTTTTATGAAGTAAACACAGTACAATACAACATGCAACACGACATGTGACGTAGCGTACTGCATTGAAAGATCGGTTTGCCCCTTGTTTAGATCACCTCAAAATTCCAAGTTTTTTCACTCTCTCTCCATCACATCAATTTTTAGCCGCTTGCATGGAGTACTAAATGTAGATAAAAAAAATATCTAATTACACAGTTTAGTTCAAAATCACGAGATGAATCTTTTGAGCCTAGTTGGTCCACGATTGGACAATATTTGTCAAATAAGACGAAAATGGTACTATTCATCAGGTTGAAAAAATCTTCAATCTAAACAAGGGCTTGGTAAGCGCGCCATTTGTCAATTGTCAAGGTTGTTTGATAATGCCCATAATGTTCTTTCATGGCTTCAAGAAGTGCGTGCTTGCTATTTTAGATAAAGTCTATTTTTTTCAACCTCCAATTTAATTGACAGATCGATTTTCAAGATTAATAAGCTATGAAACATGTTTTTCAACTGTTAAAAGCAGACAAATATGGTGCTTTGCAGATTTCAAAGGTGGTTTCCTAATTAATGTCTTATTTTAATCTCTAAAACTTCATAATTAATTTATTTTAATCAGAAAACATGAAGCTAGTACCATTTCTTAAGAAAATGTTATTATCTATTTATTTGTGGTCTATATGAGTTATTAGGAACTTCCTATTCCTTTATTACTTATAGTCGTGTTCATTATCTTTGAAAAAAAAACAAAGAAGATTCAAATAGCTCCATATAGAGCATCACCAATAGAACCTTCTTACTATGACGTTTTCTAATTTAAAATAAATTATTTGTGCAGCTTTGGAGACTAAACCGGCTTTTATTATATAGATATGAAGTTTGAAGAGGACTAAAATCATTCAGTTTCGATAGTCGGAGGGCGTTTGGTACACGATTTCATAATTTAGGGAGCGGAAATTAGTCTGTCATGTAAGTTGGAGATAGAAAATTTAGACTTTACCCTCCTATTAAAGATTATCCGTTGTAGAGAGTATACACGTACACTAGAGTTATGTCTTTCGTCACCAAAATCACTTGGATTGAAAGTCTTGCAAGTTACCATTTCATCCTTGCGTTAAATATATAACACCTTTATTTTTCAATCATCAGTGTTGGTTTTGACAAAGCAGTCGAAGCATTTCTATGATCTTGAGTTGGAAATAGGAGACGTTGATCTTGAAAAATCACAATTAGGAGGAGGGTTAAAATTAAAAGGCCCCTTGCTCCTCATGAAAGCTAGTCATCACAGGGAATCAGGGAGACTCGATACACAAGCAACTATATGGGCATGTTTGGTTGGATGCATCCACTTCATCCAAGGTTGGGTGGGCTCGTATAATCTGAGAAAAAAGTCTGATGAACGGATGCAAAAATATGACTGCATCATGCCTCATTAGATACGTCCAAAGCTTTCACTGGCCATCCTAATTGGGTGAACACAGTGCATCTCGTACTCGTGCACGCGTCATCCTCTAGCGAAGAGTTTCTGCATCCATTGCATATAGAGGCTTGTCAACCACGTATGTTGTGGCGTCGCCATAAAAGTCTGGCGGAGAAATCGGCCATCACAGTTGTGGCGAGATTCCCACCTTCATCCAGTTCAAAAAGCTACGGCAGGCCTCGACCCAGTGCTCAACCAAACAACCGTTTATGACTGTGGCAGCCTTAACTTTGCTGTGGCGTGCGGTGGCGGGCAACCAAACGCCCCCATAGATTTTTTTTTTCATACCAGTATATTTATTAAGATATCATGTAACATCCTGAACAATGTTTTAAATAGCGGGTTAAGGTATTTAGCGGTATATCTCTAAAATAACTAATAGCGGAGCTATATACCAGGTATTAGCGGGATATAACGGCTAAATTGTACATGAACTCAAATAGCGGTACCGTGCTTCAAAAGGCTACGGGGGGCTATAGCGGCATCTACAGCGGGAGATTTAGGGGGTGTTTAATCCAAAAACTCTTCATGAAAAACTGCAGTAACGAATCTTACGACACATGTATGGAGCATTAAATGTAGACAAAAAAAATAATTGCACAGTTTGGTTGAAAATCACGAGACGAACGTTTTGAGCGTAATTAGTTCGTGATTTGACACTAAAGTGCTACAGTACAAATGTGATAATGACGGATCAATTAGACTTAATAAATTCGTCTCGCGGTTTCCAAGCGAGCTACGTAATTAGTTTTTTATTAGCCGAAAATCTCTTCCAACATCACACGGAACATCCGATGGGACATCCCCAAACTTCTCACCCAACTAACCTACCCTTAAAAATATGATCGTGAAAGCAACCAAAACACATCTACGACTCCGAGCCCATCCATGCACCATACCGGTCGCCGTGCCCTCTCGTCGCCATGGGGCATTGGGGCCCATGGCCGTTAGATAAACAGATAGAATATTGCCCCCACTTTCCATTCTCCGATGCTCACAATATACAAGCCGGGTGACGCGGCGGCGGGTCTCCATCCGCCTGGCCCGCGACGGCGGCCACACGGCGCCCCGCCCTAGCATGCGCCAAGCGCCGGCGCTGTCAGTCCGCCTCTCCGGTGACGCGATTCTCTGCGCGCGAGGTCACCCGGTTTCCTCTCCATCAGGTGAACCATCGGATCGGATCCGAGTCACGGTGATCGAAATCGAAGCTCCCGCCGACGCCGCCTACAGCTTCTGACCTGACGCAACGACCATGTGGCGGATCCGATGTGGATGTGGTGGCTGGTACGCGAGCTCTGGCACCTGTGGGCTGTGCCTGGTGGTTAAACTAATGCGTGAGCTTATCCTCGAGGAATATTTAGCGGCGTTGTTAATTGCCAAACGGGTTTGGTGTGTACTGTATGTATGATCTAGTACGGCTCTGATTTGGTTGGCGTAGTTTGGTTTATGTCTGTGGGCTGTGGGCACTTGGATTCTGTCTGGGGCAGCTGAACTTTCATGGCTCTTCTCGTGACGGCTTCTCTTGGGGTTTCATGGTTCTATCGAACCCACTTGTGGGTTTGAATTTTTTTACAGAGCAGTTTCTTTTTTTAAAAGGACAGAAGTACTGGAGTAATATTTTGGACGAGTTACTTAGGTCCTGTTTATCTGGCTTATAATCCGTCTTATTCAGCTTGTTTTTTCAGCCGAAACAGTATTTTTCTCTCACAAAAAACAGCTAACAGTGTTTTTCAGCCGGCTTATAATTCCAGCCGAACAGCTCCTTAGGCCCTGTTTGGTTTGTGAATCATTCAATTTAACTCCCATCATATCAATGTTGCGGCAAATGCATAGAGTACTAAATGTAGACTAATTGCATGCATGGCGGCACAGATTAGGAGTAATTTACGAGACGAATCTATTAAGCCTAATCAGTCTAAAATTGAAAACTTTTTGTCAAATAAAACGAAAGTGCTACAGTGTTTGTTAAACTTTAACACCTCTAACCAAACATGCCCTTACTTGTGGGACAAGAAGGAATTAGGTCAACTTGTGTAACTGTGGGGGTTTGCCCTCTATATATACTCCGTACTTATTTATTTTCGAAGAAAAGTTGAAAGCTGTTGAATGTTTCGAGAGGGAATTACTCCAGAGGCAAGTGGGATTAGTTTGAGACGGCCATAGCCAGCGCTTTGAAAACTCGGTTCTTGAACCACCAGTATGAAATGAAAAGACGACATGTCTGTTTTTTTTAAAAAATGTTAGGAGAAGCGAAGGTTTTTTATTCACTGAAAAATTTGAATCATAAAGCAAAGCAAGAATAAGAAGATTGTGACTGCGACGTGGACGATTCAACGAAATGGTAGAGAACTCTCTTCAGGTGACACGCGAAAGATTTTAGCAATATATATATACTAGGTAGCGTGTCCGTGCGTTGCTACGAGATAGCTAATATTTTGTATTTAAAACACACGGATCGTATAATAAGATAATAATACTGTAAAACTTAAATACCAACATTAAAGTGACATTATCTCAAAAAGCAAAGTTTGTGAAATCAAACACAGTCATAGAGAGTGCGGCGTCGCAGGCTTACAAACTCTATTTTATAGATCTTTCCGTGATGCGGCTAAGATAATGTTTAATATCGGTAGGAAGAAATCTCCGATATTCATTTCTCTCATGCGCCAATAAATCCACCAATAAGTTCCGCCGCGTCTTTGTACCATCCTGTCTCTCACACACACACATATTATATATATATATATATATATATATATATATATATATATATATATATATATATATATATATATATATATATATATATATATATATATATATATATCACACACTAGTGCTATCGCATGGGTAATATTGCGTCTCTTGAAAAAGCTTCCTCAAAAACCTAAAACAAAGTGTTATACTCACTGTATAAATATGTGTGGCTTTTGGTCTATTCCACGCAGACAAATACCGTAGGATAAGATATCCACTTAAGTGTCTATAGCAAGATTCACGATGAGTAATATATAGAAATAGTTAAATTATAGGTATTATTATTATAAGCGACAGTGACTTTGGATTAGTTACCGTCTATGTCTTCTGCAATGTTTTCTTTCTGTTTGAATTTCCATTTGAAGACATCTTCATTTCATCCAGGAATATATTTATTCACTGCGGCCGTGTAGTTGAAGTTAAATCCAAGAGTGTACTTGGCATACAACAGCACTGGTGTGTCTTTACACCACTCTTCAACAGGTCTAGGGTCAATCATGATAAATATTTTTTCCCGCTGCTCGAAAACATAAAGCATATATTTTCGAACGTATAGCCATGGCAAAAGAAACTGCAAACATGGTAGCGATTAGAATAGTATATAGAAAACAAGTAGTAAAAGTAGGAGCAAGCGACTTACGTATCTGCATTGCGCTAAGTTATATTTCATATCCTCACATACACCAATCGCAGTAGCCAATTCTGTCTTAGTATATTTTTTACGGAATTCTGGCATCTTTGTTAAAGCACACATTCTCTGAAAGAAGGATATCGAGAGTCAGGATTAGTATAACTTGGCCTAGTTTATATAATTAGTAGAACAACAAATAAGACAATATAATATAGCACGATAACAATTATAAAAATTTGCTTACACAAAATCTCAGGTCCATGTGATGCTTCGTAATATTATTGTATTTTTTTCATTATACTGTACTCTCGAGCTGCCTGAAATCGGATACCTAAATTGAAACAGTTCTCGGAGATATCTCGATTGCTCATTAACAACTAAATCGGACACCTAAATCGGGTATGATTCCCTTCCATAAAGTTTGGTGAGGAGTTCAAAACATATAAACATAGGGGAGGCTATAAAAGTTTATATACCTCCATGTGTTGTATTTGTAAGGTCCCTAAAGGTACTCGGGCACAGGCTGGCCTTGGCGTGTCCATTAACACATCACTTTTAGCAATAATGTGCCCAATTCAATATGGACAAGTGAAAAGCAGGGCAAGCTAGGTGGTTGAAGGGGAAATAAATAATCAAAGAAAAGACCATAAATGGTTATTTTCTAGCTTCATGCTATTGGCAATTCGAAACATAAAATTATTGTGACCAATTAAACAAATCAGATTATTTATATTATTAGTAAAGAGATATATGCATGCATCATTTAAATGTCTAAGTGCCTTGAAATGATCTGCAGTATATCAAAATCCATACATCCATGTAGACCATATATACATACAAGGAGTGTATTTTTTTAACTCAAATGATAGGACATTACAAGGAAAACACATACTTCATTACATCTATCTTACAGAGCTATCAGGCAACAAGAAAAAACAGATCTGAGTTACCTCTGCTACAAATTGACTTAAATTATCGAGTTGTTTCTTTTTAGTTGGTTGCAGCTGCAGCTAGTCACCAATAATTGACTCTAATCTCACATGACTATATTTTCACCTTATTAAATAGACAATGGAACAGGGGATCTTGAGTCTAAACATTGATGTATTAGCACAACTGAAAGCTATTTGGCAACAGGTGAAAATACCACACTTCCTCCCTTCTATCTTAAAGATCTATCAGGCAACAAAAAAAATTCAACTAATCTAGAGCATAATTGAACTTCATTAAGTTGCATATCTGAAGAGTAATGACTAACTACTTGCAGATAGACACATTTTAGAATAGCCATATATATTTGCAAGAGTGTGAACAAAGCCTCTTAGTTTCAAGTTTGTTTTACCCTTTGGCGTGGAATGGCTTGAAGAAAAAAAACGATAGGTTTTCCATCAGATAGCAGTATGTTTTTCTTGTGCTATTGTCGGGCTCATCCTGTGATAAAGATGTTGTCATTTCTATTTTCTGCAACTATTTTCTGCAAAACTGGTTTTCATGATCTTTTATTCTGGACCATGTTTACTCTAGTTTTCTATCAATCGTTTCCAATTTGTATATATATGAAATTAGATTTTACTTTATGCAAATGAATGAGATAGATATTATTTTTAGTAGCTTTGGAACAACTCAACTATATATGCTAATTTAAAATGCAAGAAGTACAGCCCCTCACTTTGTGCCAAATGCCAGTACGCTATGAACATGCTGGGTAACAATCATCGCCATACATGTGCGAAATGAATAATATGTCAGCTTAAACTCTTAACTAAGATAATTCTAACGAAAACTAAAAACAAATATAATTAACATATTCCCTTTTCTAATATCATTTTTTTGAGAAACCCCAAGGAGACATTCATGGACCTCGTACCAATGAAGGTAGCTATATATGTTTGCTACGTGAAATCAACTGCCATCTCTCCGGTACGGCACAGTAAGGCCAGAAGATCGGCACCTACAGGAAATAAAAACATGCTCCTTCATGAGCCTCTATGCATGATCCTTCTCCTGCTCAGCGATCTGTCAGCCAGGGATCGGGGCGGATAGTAGGCATAATACATGTACATACACACATCTAATTAGATCAAACCGGAATACAAATCGCCAATTAGCTTAGGGTTCGGTGTTCGGTATCGCACAGCAGTCAGGGATTGGCACACCTGGGGATCCTGCGGCAGCGCGTCGGGGCGGGCGTTCGTGGTGGCGGCGGCGGGCGTTCGTGCTGGTACTAATCACCTCCTTCCTCGCGTCCAGCCAGCCACGGCGACCGCGCGTCGGTGTGCGTGGCCTGGTCGCCGAGGCCGCGTGGCTACTCCTTCCTCGCCGTCCGGCACGGACAGCGTGACTCCTCCACAACCGGCCAACAGCAGCGACGTTCCACCTCGCGTCCGGCCGTGGAACGCCTGGCCAGCAGTGGCGACGTGCTTCGGTGTGCGTGGCCTGGTTGTCGAGGGCGCGTGCAGAGCAATGCTGCGTGGATGAGATCGCGGTGGCGATTCACTTCTCAGCGGTGGGATTGCAGGAGGCGTCCCTGGACTGGCGAGGGAGATCGCAGAGATGGAGGGGTCACGGTCTTGGTCGCGGAGGCGTCGGGCGCAGGTCGCAGACGGTGGCAGGGTCTGAAGTCGTGGAGGCTGGTCACGGAGAAAGAAGACGATTATTGTGAGTCAATAAGGCAAGGAGTCTCACCATGGTGATTGGGTCTCACCTTCCTTTGTATTTGCACGTAGTCTCACCTTCCTCGTATTCGGTTGCGGCAATTCTGGTTGTTATTCAATTCTGGTTTGCATGCATTCACCATCATTTCCTTCCTTGTATTGGGTTATTCAATTCTGTTTTGCATGCATGGAGTCTCGCGATGGTTATTCAATTCTTTTTTGCATGCATTCACCATCATTCCTTCCTTGTATTGCGTCGCGGTGTTTTGATTCTACGAGGCCGCGGGATCGCAAGAAGAAGAGGCGACCCTAAAACTTTGTCGCACCAAAAAGTGTCTACGTTTTATTTTTCGGAAAGGATACAGTCAGGGCGTCCGAACGACGACGGACGTGCACCAACGACGTGGTGCGACCCGACCCGCCCACACGCTCCTTTATCCTTATCCACCGCGCGACGCTCCTGCCTTCCTTCTTCCTCCTCCCGCTCTGCTGTGCATGCCGCGGCTCCATCCCTTCACGCCACCACGCTCCTCCCCTGCTCCTCCACTCTTTGCTCCGCGCCTCCCTCCCTCCACGTGCGACGGTCGCACGAGCTGCTGCTCCCTCCCTTCCTCCCTCCCTCCGTGCGCCCCCTCGACCTCCTATGCCACCGGATTTGGGGGCGATGGCGGCGGGCGCGGCTCCCTCCCTCCCTGCTCTCTCTCTCTCTCTCTCAGTCCGCGACATACATGCATGGTAGCGGCTTCGGGCGAGGTAGGCGAGGTCCCCGGTCTGGATCTCAGGCTTCTTCTTCCTCCCTTTCTCCCCCTCTCCCTCTGGATCTGGCCCTCCTTCGCCTTCTCCTCCTCCTCCTCCTCCTGCGTCTAGATCTAAAGGGTGCAGCATGCATGTTGCAGTAGTTCTCTCGGGGCTCCCTCTGGATCTGGCCCTCCTCTACCTTCTCCTCCTCCTCCTCCCGCGTCTGGATCTAAAGGGTGCAGCATGCATGTTGCAGTAGTTCTCTCGGGGGTTGCAGTATGCATGTTGCAATAGTGTGTTGCATGTTGTTGCAGTAGTTCTCCAGGTGTTGTTGTAACAATGCGCCCCTGGTGTTTCAACTCTCTTTTCATTGTTTCAGTTTGTGTTTTCAATCTTATGTTGCAGTAGGTGTTCCATCGTTGGTGCAACAACTTTTTTCCGGTGTTGTTGCAACAATTTTGGTGTTTCAGTAACTATACTATCTATTCGATGTTGCATTTTTTCATGGATTCCCATGTTTCAATGGACAATCTCTTATGTTTCAGTAGTTTGTTCGATGTTGCTTCAATAACATGCTCACCACGTTTCAGCCGCTCATTCTATCTGTTGCAGCAGCAAGAAGCGGGGAACAGGGTGGGGCGGACTGTGTGGGGAAGGTGGCGACTGGCGGAGGTGCAGGGGCCGACGAGTTAGGGGCGGGGCAGATTTCCGTGTTTTGGGGGTCTTTCCTCCGTCTCCGTGGCGGAGGAGGTGTTCGCTATCTATTTCCTCTTCCGTGCGGGGCGGGACAGGTGGGGGCGGGCGAGTTGGTGGTGCGTCCGGACGCCCCTGGAGCCGGGCGTCCGGGCGCTAGCAGCTCCCTTTATTTTTTTAGTTGTAGATAGAAGAAAGGTTGGTGGAGCAGGATATTATATTAAGATGTTAACTACTACGTGCAAAGAAAGGTACAGGTTTTGCTCAAAAAAAAAAAGAAAGGTACAGGCCAGATAGTAGGATTCATGCAAATCATCACGCTACCGATTCCGGGATTGGCTGGCTTCATGGGATTGGGCCAGGTCTCAGTTTAAGAATGGTCTAGCCGACCTACTGCACACTTGTCCGTGTCTCAATGGGAGAATTCATATCACCAGCATGTGTCCACATTAGCTCGTAACTCGGCAATGAGATGGAAAGGGATTAATTAGTCCACAAATAACAAATCTCCACTGGGCACAGCGCGGACAAGCGAAAATGGTTCCCGGATAACGGTGGACACTGATGTTTATTGCATGTGTATAAAATGTTACATATGTACCGGATTTAATCGTATTATTTCCACTATTTTCATACAAGTACAGCATTCAGAATTTCTGAGCCACATAGGTCACCGTGACTCCTTTCGCATGAAATCAGGTAGCTGGACTTGCCATTGCCAGTCTGATGACTGGCTCTGCTGCTTCCAAGAGAGGCGGGCACTAGCAACAGTGCTATTCTGCGATTGTTCACAAAGCTCATGCTGCGTGACATCCTGCGAGACTGGCTTCCTAGAATAGGGAAATCAAATCCTCAAGGTTCTCGAGATGGAAATGGTTCTTCTTCAGCCTCCTGCGGCGCGTGCTGCTTGTCCTGTGCACCAAACAGTTGCCACTTCAGTCAGATGGATGGCAACAACAGTTAAGAGCTAAGGAAACACAATTGCAAATTGTGAAAGGTTATAGTCAAACTGGCAGGAATCGAGCTCATAACGGAAGCAACAGATGCACATTACATTTGAAAACAATGCTTGCCCTAGAAAAAAAACCGTAAGTAGGACACTCACCAATATTGGTTATGAAACATCACGGTGTCTGCTGGAACAGGATTCCCATCATCATTTCTATTCCACTGGTAGACAGCATGAGTCCTGTTTTTCAGTTGTAAAATTGAATGACCATAGCTGGCCTCCCTGAACGCTGAGTAGTCTGGCTGGGGGTCATAAAACCTGCAAAATTGTGGGTTAGCCCAACAGGCAAGCCTCGTAAGACTTTGGGAAAAAACAAAAGCAACAATGTGAAGGAGAAACTATCTATCTCTGATGTTAAGGAGAGACGAGACTTGAAAGTTGAAACTATGACCTCAACTACAATTTTCTGTCTAGTAGGCCAGATGAGTGTATGAGTTTGGTAAACATAATAGCACCAATAATAAAACGTTTGCCGGCTATTAGTTCCTCTCACCTTGAAGCAAGTCCTTCTTGGTTGCCTCCATCACCAACTGTTATGTAAACGGGAGCAGATTTGTTTGGCACTGGATATCGATTTCCCGATGTTATGTTGTAGTTGACATTAGAAATGCGGTACTGCAAATGTAGGGTATCAATGAGAAATCAACATTCAGATATCTGATTCAACTCTGAAGGAACAAATTGACAGTCCAGACTAAACTCAGAATTTCTACCATGTGGAAAAAAAAATCAAATGGAAGGAAACTTTGCTGAAGGGAAGAACTTACTGATCTCTCATAAGCATGAACATGCCCTGCAAATACCAAGTCGACCTTGTACTTCACAAACCATTTCTCAAAAGCAGCCCTCATACTCTCACCCTCCATATAATGTGCCTCATTGCTGTTGTACATGGGAGAATGCATGAGAACGATAAGCCAAGGTGTCTTTTCCCTGTCCACGCGCTTGAATTCATGCTTCAGCCACAACCATTGAGGAGTGTATTTTACTAATAACCATCAGAAGTTTAGAAGTTAGGTCACAAGCTTTAATGGGAATATGCCACAAAAGAAACTAACAAATCAGCTACTAAGTAAGGAGCAATCCAGCTACTAAAATCAAGCATGTTTCTGAAATCTAGTATTATATATGATGTCAATTTAAAGGGATTACTGTGAGCATGTACTCATTAGGGAAGCATTATTTGGCTAGTGAGAAATGACTACATTTCAGTCAAATCTTGCCTTCTGCGCAGGCTTGCAAATCCAAGTTCATTCATGAATTCGCAATGTTTTTGCATCGTGCGAAGAGGAGTTATTTTCCCCTTATAAGTGACTGGGTAGATTCTTTTGTACAAACCGAGCTTCCTTTTCCTTGTTTGTTTGTTCAGTTGTTTAACTTTTTTTTTTCTAATATATATATTTATTCAGTAGGGGTTCGCCCCTCCTGTTTCTTTCAATTAGGGAAGCACTAACACCTATTTTCCACCCAACACTACAGGTTACAACTGCTCATCACTAAACTGCATTTAAACTTTCACTTTTCACCAAAAGCAAAGGAATATCAGATTTATAAATAAAAGTATCAAGGTGTAACACACAAATGACTTTAAACTTCTTGCAGCCAGAGAACTCCATATGTATGGCAGAAACAAAAGAAAACAAGCTTGAAGAGAATGTTACCAAATGGAGAGTAGCTAGACAACACGATGATATGAGCAGATGCACGTCTGACAGCATACCACATAGGAGAACTGCTCTTTGATGCCAAATATGGAGTCATATATCTATGCAGATATGGCTTGAATGTAGAAGTTTCTCCCTGAAAATATCAAATAAAAAAATAAAGAAGTTACTGAAAGAAAAGACAAGCATGATTTTTTTCTTTTAAAACAGGTTTAGGTAGTTATGTTCAAATGGAAGGTGCTGTATTAGCAAAGATGTGAACATAAATTACCAGATCAGGCCTGTACTCTATTTCATGGTTTCCAGCATTCCAAATCCATGGCTGGTATGCAGTACTGCTCTCAACAAATCGACCCCAAGAATCCCAACGAATGCCATCATTATGTTCATATCTATCAGCATACGACAAGTCCCCAACAAATAGAACAGTTTGACCTCCAGTTTTCTCATAGTGTTGAAGAGTTGAGAGAGAATTAAATGTTTGCCCAAGATCACCTGGAACAACAGAGATAGAAAGAGTTGGGATCATCTGCTCAAAGCGCTGAATCAGTAATACTAAGGCAATATTATTTGCCTAATTTTTGTACATGACGACTAATCGATTTTCTATTTTCCCAGAATGCCTTTTATGGAAGGTCAGAGTGCATAGCAGGAGTTGTTTCAGAATATACAAGGTAAGATTGTAAATATAGCCATTAGCCAGGCTTCATCATTATATAGTGTAAACTGATTAAAATCAACACATGTTTACTGTACTCAACACCTATACTATCCATTTGGGGCTCTGCCCCCTCGGATATGCTGATACTCTCTGACGGTGTCGTGGGGTGGGTGTGGGTGTGTGTGTGGGGGGGGGGGGGGGGGGGGGGCGGTGGGTGCAGGAATGGCGGTAGGGATAGGTGTCCCTTCAGTCATGTGTGCCATGATTATTTACATTTTCTGTGGTCAGCAATGCAGAGGTAAACCACACGGTATTGTTTGCTCCAATTTCTAGCTTGCTAGGCAAGGTCAAAAGCAATCTGTGACCAATAGTTGCTGTCATTTCACACAGCTCTGTCTCATGCAACCTAGCTAGGGCAGGGGTTGATAGAGGTCCAACACAATTGAACGGCAATATGCACTGATCTAAAGTAATAATAATTAAATAAGGAAAGACAAACCTATGATGCCAAATGTGTATGATGCATCCGGATCAATTGCTGGAGGTGTTTCAAACCAGAATTCTCGAGCTGAAGCTCCGCTTCCAATCTTGTAATAATATTTAGTGTTATACTGCAAAGTGCAAACAATAAAGTTACAGCATATATTTGGAATTTTACATAGCATCATGTTAGAATAAAATAACCTTGTACAGTTGAGAGGTAGCTGTGTAAATAGCATTCTAAAAAGTAGCTGCATTAATAAATTTTGTTTCATCAAGAGAAGTCTCTCTCTATTAAAGAAGCATTGTGTTTGAGTTATGATATTTGGCAGGGTGAATAGCAGGGCAAACATTTTGAATAAGAATATAACATAAAGCCTGAATTAAAGTATAGAAAAAAATGAAACCTATTAGTATATTACCTCAAGGCCATCAACAAGGCAATGGTGTATGTATCCAGATTTGTAATTGTAAAACGTATAATTCGTTGTTGTTCCTTCTGCTTTCTGGTCATATTGTTTCTCCTTGCCATAAAACACTTCACTTGGCCCAGGTTCTTCTGGAGTAACCCAAGATACTATAACTGCCTTTCCATCATAGTCACCTTGGGTGATATGAACCTGGTACCAGCATTGTGTAAGCACTAAACAGGCTATACAATGATAGCACTAATAATGAGCTGGAATCTGGTGACAAAGTTACTTACCTGCTGTGGAGCATTGTATCCCTTTGGAATCGCAAACCATTCACTATCTAGAGGTATATCTGTAGATGGGAACTCTGTGCGCACGTAAGAGCTTGTTCGACCAGAGGCAACACCACTAACCAGGCATGAAAGAACATGTAGCAAAAACACAAGCAAGCCCAAGCCCCCCATTGATTCAGGAGTTCACGTTACTCAGCCTAAAATTACAAAATCAATTTGCAAAAATGCTTAAGAGATTCAATGGATTGCAAATGAGCTAGTTTTCACTGATCACACAACAGAAATATTATAGCAATAAACCAGCAACGCTGTATTACTACTACACAAAAGACTTGATCAGAAGAATAGCAACTAAAGTTATTAAATTGTGTAAGAGCAGCAGAACACATAGATTTCATTAGTTTGATACTTCGATATTACCACGATTAGCCTGAGATCATCACTGTGGTCTTAGGTACAATGTCAGCAGATGGCTAAAGAAAAATTAACCTTGCCTCATTATTGTGATATTGCCAAACATGACACACTGCCCTTAAATGCAAATATGATCACTCATCTATTATATAGTAAAAGTAGGTGGCAAGTCTTTTGCAGAAACCAAGGAAGGAGGAATCTTTTAGAAGATCACACAGAAAAGGAGAACATCCAATTTTCCAGCTAGTAGTCTGGTGGACACTACCCATGACTAATATAGATCATAACCATTTGAGGTTACTAGGAACCTATTTTAATCCAACTGTAAAAGGATAGAAAGAATCTTGAATAACAGAAACAACCATCTTAAGTAAATCTACAGCCCGGACTCTAGCATGAAGAAAAAAAAGAATAAGAGAACACAACCATACTAGCATCTATTGGCCGTAGAGCTGTCACTCAAGAAATAGTAAGAGCAAACAAATAGAAGAAAGAACATACGCAGCAGCACAAGTGTACAGATGAGGAAGGACAGACGAAGACAAACAAGTCTTTCCAGCACCTCTCTTTACTTGGTTTTTCTTTGATGAGCTAAAGGTATGCAGAAACTAAGAATATCCCAACAACTGAATTCATTTATGCTTCGGATTTCGTACTCACCATCCATCTAACAAGAGTAGTAGTTCTAACTGTTTCTTACTTAACACATCAGTAGGCTCAGTACATATAAAACGTTGCAAAAAGTGTTTGATTTTGCTTATAATAAGTTCAGCACAAACATCAGTTCGCACGAGTTTCGTTGTATCCCCGACTTGATTGGGCACCAAGAACTAAGTGTGGTGCTGGTGCCAGCCAACTAGTGTCGATCTTGACCCTGAAGAAGCAAAGGAACCTAGCCAAAACATGCATAGATGGATTTGGACTAACAGGGCACCACGCAGCACGCCAATACACAACACACCGAGCCAACGTAGAGACAGAGACAGAGAAGATTTGGATCTGCTAGCGAACAAGACCAACTCATAGAGAAACGGAGGCCGTCCTAGGATTACCTGCCAACGAAAGAGGAGACCAATTGGCGCCCGGGTGGATCTCCGCTCCACAAAGGAGGAGATGAGCAATGGCGGCAGCGCACCCTGGAGCGGCAGGTGGAGGTGCCTCCTGGCGGGCTCGTGCTCGGCGGCGCTGCCGCAGCGTTGGCAAATCACCAACCAGTCAGTTTGGCGAGCAAACTAAGGCCTCGTTTAGATCGAAAAAAATTTCAAACCCATAAATAGTACCATTTTCGTCTTATTTGGCAAATATTGTCCAATCATGAACCAACTACGCTCAAAAAATTTATCTCGTGATTTCCAACTAAACTATGTAATTAGTTATTTTTTTACCTATATTTACTACTTCATGTATGGGTTTAAAGATTGATGTGATGGAAAGAGAGTGAAAAAATTTCAACTTTTGGGTATACAAGGCCTAAAACCGTGACGGAACGGCAAAGAGAAAGAGCCCCAGACGCCAGCACGGATCGGGATGAGTCACACTAACTGACAAAAGGGTCCCACCTGTCCACATCCCTCGTAACTCGGTGTGGTTGGTTGCGCGGCGGGCCCGCGCCACCGTCACCTCACAGATTCCAGTTCACTGGGCCGGATCCGACCGTCAGGATGGATTACTAGCCTAGCCCAACTAGACCCAAATAGAGCCCATTGCGTTTGAGCTCAAAAAGAGCCCGTTACTCGCCGTCTCCTGGATCCCCTCAAAAAAAAAAAAACTCGCCGTCTCCTGGACCAAAGCCCCACTCCGAGAACACCAAACCGAACCGAAGCGCAACCATCCATAGGAAAAAGGCCGCGACGAGCCGACGAGCTCTACTCCCCCTTCCGGCCTTGGGCGACCGTGACGAGCAACGACGACCACGGCGACGATGGCCGCTTCCTCCCTCTGCCACGGGCACCTGCTCCTGTTCGTCCTCGTGGCCGTCGCGTCGGCCTGCCTCGGCACCGCGGCGGCGCATCAAGCCGGGTAGGTGTCCCTGTCCTTTGCCTCCGCTCGTTCCGCGATCCGATCGGCCGGGTGCTTTGCTGACCGCTCTCCCGATTTCGCTCTTGTGGTTGGTGGCTCTAGATCTGGAGAGGGGTACACGATCGCCGGCCGCGTCAAGATCGATGGTAAGTGATCCTGCTCCCACTGAATTTGGCCGTATTTGTATTTAGGTTGTTGCAGGTGCCTAGGTTTGCAGCGTTTAGGGATTGTAGGAGTGTAACTCAGTTCTAAATTAGTTGCTCCTGATATTGTGCTGGGGTCGAACTTTTAGAATGCTCCGAGATCTCGATTTAGTGGTCTTTTTTGTTGCTGGATGTGCCTGTGTTTTGTGTGGATTTCAAACAATTCATGTGTCTACTAAAGCTGCGTATTGAAGCAGTTTCGATCGCTAGGAAATTAGAGGTATGCAAGCATTCACTGACTGTTGAACTGATGCAAATTGATAGGCCCTGTTGTTCTTTGGTTTTGGGATCCTCCATGGTAAACGACTTTGCAAAGTTTTAGCTAAATTTATAGCTTGCAAACTTAAGTACAGCCATGAATTGTGCAAGTGTGTGTGCCTATGTGCTGTTCTTATTGTCTGGTGTTTAATGCAACTGAAATGAATCAGCAGCTGTGTTCTGTCCAAAAAAAAGGAGTATACGTACAGATGCAGAAATTCTGAAGTTGACATGTTGATTTCTTGCTAATGTCATTGCAGTCACCTAATGAATTTGCAATAGGATCTTGCTTTTATGATATATAATGATGCCATGCCAGCGTGATTTTTGAAAAGTTGCCTGCAATTGGAAGGTCTCTGATATGTTTTTTGTTTAGCCTCTATCTCTCTGCACCACTAAACTAGTTTTCTTGATGTGTGGATGCATTGCTATGATATTCTGACCAATGCTTCCGCAAGGTTTATCAGAAGTAATAAAAAAAATATTACAAATTAAACAATGGATGGAGTGAGTGTGTGTTGTTCCCTGAGAGTACTTTTAGCTTATGAATATTATTTATGGGATTTTTCAGTGTGGGATTTGTTCATTTAGATTTTTATTGCACCTTGAAGCATGCTTGGAACCTAAATTTCAAGCTGAAAGCTACTATCCTATGCTGTCTATCTGATGTTATCTTTGAGTTATGGCTATAGGCGCGAGTGTGAAGGGCTTTGGTCTTCCAGCCAAGACATCAAACACAAAAGTGATACTTAATGGTGGCCAGAGGGTTACATTTGCCAGGCCGGATGGTTACTTTGCATTGTATCCTACAAAAGATGCATTGCCATAAGTTTCAAGTTTATTTTTATTTTTCTGGCAAATTAACCTATTAGACTGACATAGCTCATACTATCATACATTTATCCGTTTGTTGTTGGTAAAATTTATGTTGAGAGATGGGTATAGTTTACTAAGCAAAGAAACTGTAGCTCTCATCATGTGTGCATACCATCAATTCTTGTCTGCTCTTGGGTACATCTTTCCTTGTATACAATCATAGTTCAGTGTTAGCAGATCGCTATATTTGCGTTATTGTTGCTTCTTGACCTGATATACTTTAGCCACAACGTGCCAGCTGGAACTCATCTTATTGAGGTCTCCTCAATTGGCTACTTCTTTTCCCCAGTAAGTATTTATTCCTTGATTTTGTTGGTAAGGTGAACAGAAATGGATATAAGTAATTTACTCCATATTTCTGGTGCATGATAGGTTCGAGTAGATATTAGTGCAAGGAATCCTGGTTATATTCAAGCAGCATTGACTGAAACCAGAAGAGTTCTAAATGAGCTTGTTCTGGAACCTCTGAAAGAAGAGCAGTACTATGAGGTAGCTATTGCTACATAATTTTTTGTATACTTGTTTCCTCACTTCTCACTGGTGGCTTATGTTGGGTTTGATCCAGCCTATCCCTTTTGCTTTGGGCTAAAAAGAAGCAACCTCTTTAAATGTTTTGTTTTTCAACCTTTTCAAGGTTAGGGAGTCTTTCTCCGTCATGTCACTTTTGAAGAGCCCCATGGGGTTGATGGTTGGTTTTATGGTCTTAATGGTCTTCGTGATGCCCAAGCTGATGGAGAACATAGGTATATTTCACCTCTTTTACATCAAATGGATACAAGCTTTCAGTTAGTATGTTTCACTAAAGCTTGCAATTAGCAAACAGCAGCTTCTAAGACTAAGAGCAGTGTTGCATTATATAATGGTAGAGACGTAGAGTTAGTTGTATTTATTGAGCTTTGTGCAACAGCTGACTGTCAAATTTCTAGAGTAAGAAGGGCATCAAGTTTATTAGTTTAAACTGTCGTGCTTCTGGATTTCTTGGTTATAATCTGTCCTTTCTGTAAGTATTAATGAAATGGGCCTTAAATAATGTTTTGGTGATGATTTTCTTTATCTAAAACTTCTTATGTTTCTACTATTTGTCTTGTACCTGTTAAACACATTATTTATATTTAGTTCATTGTTATCTCACAAGCTATATAGTATATACTTAAGTGTTTCATCGTAAAATTTCAGTACAGTAAGTTGACAATGTTAGCATCTCCCAAATTCACTTGAGAGAAACCTTAGGGAGCTGTTTTTTCCTATGATCCTATCAGTTGTAGGCCTCATGATGTACTTGCCATTATTGATCGAATGTGCCCCCTAGAGCTTGTAAAGTGGTTCTATGTAGATAACCCTTCAGTCATTGACTGTGGGATGTTTTAGTTATCGTTAATGCTGGAAGTACAGTTGCACTTCGGTTTCATAGTTTTCTTCAGCATTTGAAATGCTAATATTGATTTCATTTCTATATCTGCCTAACTGAGTTTACTTTTCTTCATGGAAGATCCTGAGGAGATGAAGCAAGCTCAAGAACAAATGAGGAACAACCCCGTATCATTCTCTGGCTTGCTATCCAGAGCGCAGGGCTAGAAGTAGAACATGAGGATACTGCAAAGGTCTATATATTCTACAATGTGATTAAGAGCATTACTAAAGTGCTCAACACGGCACTCACTCAGAGTCTCAGAGTAATTTCCTGGGGACAAGGTGGAAACTCTTTCCCCTGTTTTTACTGTATTTTAAGCTGTAATTTGTCTGTGATGTAGAACCTTCAGAAACCTCTAGCAGATTGAGATGTTTTGTCCAATATGTATTGTTTGAATCAGTTGAATCTTAGACACCTTGCTTAGTCATCAGACCACGGCGTAGCCTGTAGTCATGCTGTTTTTAGACTTGTGGTGTTGCGTCAGAACTCCTCGCCTGGATCTGGATGGACAAAGGGGTAGCAAACTTGTGTTACAATTATGTCAGCTTCCTATCTCAGGGCAAATTGATATGGAAATTAATGGGAACAGTCATAAGGATAGGTCTGTGCCGTACTCCTGTTATAGGAACAGTTGTAAGGATAGGTCTGTGCCGTACTCCTGTTACGGGAACAGTCATAAGGATAGGTCTGTGACGTACTCCTGTTTGACAAGCGCGTAAGAATAAGAAATTGCCCAATTGTGCCAATTTTTAGTACATATTCTCTCCATTCAATCCAAATTATCTGACGTTTTGGCTTTTCTAAATACAGTGCTTTTATTATGTATCTAGACGTAGTGTTTATGTAAGTGCATAACAATAGCTGCTTATCTAAAAAAAAAGCCAAAACGTTTGAGTAGTTCTAAGCAGGTATGAACTTGGTTCCATACTTCCATTGATGATAGTTCGTATGATGTGTCACAGTAGATACCATTTTGCAAATGTCTTGGGTTAGTATGACAATAGATTGAGCCTCAGCTTTAGCATGGGAAGACAACACGTGTATCCTAGTCCGTGGCAGACTGGCAGTATGAAAATTGCTTATGGCCTAACCTATAAAGCGACATACAGGTATTGGTGACGACGTTGGTATCTTTGCTAAGTAGGAGTAGTTTTTTTAAAGCCTTGGATACTTGTGCTTGTTGATATACTTCTACGAAGATAGGAACTAGAACATGTCTATATCTCTCCAAACTCCAAAGAGATAGAAAGGGGGTGTTCTCAGTTCTCACCAACTACGTGGACTCGCGCGGCACCCGACTGCTGAAAATGACCGTGCAGGAGTGAACACACTTGTGTGAATTCAGGCGCTCACGTCTCTCCTAGTGCTTTTATTTTATACTAAACGTGTGTGATTATCCTTCAAAGATCTCTCCTAAGGGGATGTAATCGATGTTTAATACATTTCTCTGCCTACCCTTTTCTGTATGAGTAAGCAGGGTTCGAAAAGTAGGTGTGGTAGTATGTAACCCTTGTGATACTGACACGCTGACACAAGATCGATCGCTTCACGCATCTTCTGAGCTTCCAACGAAATTGTTATAAACAGATTTAAACTATGATTCAGAATGACCAGAACAAAACATATATATGGTCGAGAATGCTGTCATCATATTCTGAAACCTTTGGCGAAAGTCAACTGCTTGAACCACTCGAATTGACATCGTAGCAAAAATGAAACCTGATGGAAATAAAGTTATTTTTTTCTAAAAAAAAGAGAGAGTAACCTTTACCATGAAAAAAATGCCGCTTAATTTGATTCTGGGGCAACATGTGATCACCAGACATTAGAATGGCCACAAAACATGTGTTCTACTAGTAGAGTAGTACCAATCTATGAACTACCTCACATTCTCACTACAACAGGTCACTCTCAAGTCAGAGCCATGAGAATTTGTGTCCTCCAATGGCTTGAATGAAAGAGATAAGGCGGCAATGGAAGCCGGACAATGCCTGAACCAGATTACGCCTGGGGGGCCTGGACATGCCACGTTCACAGAATCATCGCAAAGCCTTTTTCTGTGCTGGAGTCCTGGAGAATATATATATACACCATGTCACCATTCTTTTGGTGGGGCTTGGATCATTTGCCTCCTCTCCTGGCATTTTCTTCCCAAGTTAGGTCTGTTTTCTGGGCGGAAATAGGCTCCGAATTTTGGCCTTGTTTTGTTGTGAGTTTTGAGACAGAGGATCTATACTACCCATGATGGCTGTGGTTGGGTCCATGACCGTGATGGCCTGGCGTGGTCCGTGCTAGCTAGCACAAGCGAGGTATCGGCGTCATCTTCGATGGCGTTCCATGCGAGAGGAATTTGGCATTTCCTCCTTTCTAATTTTGCCATTTTTTAAAGCTGGAATATGTTCTTGAGAAAAACAAGTTCAGAATAATACAGTAGAGGAAAAGAGAAGCCCACTTGCAGTCACGAAGGCTGTAATAGAGAAAGGGCAGTTTGAGCTGTATCAACAGTTGCTACAGGCTTCTTTTCTTGCTGTGCACTGACTGCAGATTATAAACAACCACCTACTGCTCATCTAGGACAGGTCAGTTACATTGATAATACTGGTCCTCTCTCTCTAGCATGACAGACTGAAGCAACGTCACAAATGGAGTAACTTTTTGTTCTAGGACACCTCCATTTCTGATCTGATCCAAGATTGCTCATCAGGATTAATGGAAGTTGTCTAATAATTGATTACCCTGCCGTGCTGATTCTCCTATGTAGTATTAACCATTAATTATTAAGGCAGGTCTGGTTCCAAATCTGACCAAACTGTTGTGCTGTATTTAACCCTACTTTTTTATCTTTATTTATTATTGTTCCTTGCAGAGAAGAAAGTGCCGGCGGCACCACCGTGATGCATGGGAATGTGCTGCTCCCATGAATCTAGATGCATAGGCGAGCATCACTGTCAAGTGCCTCACCTACCATTACACCAAGACAAAGCATGATGAGTAATTAAATCCATCAAATAAATAAAACTTGAATTCATTGTGGCAAGAAACACTGGACCAGCCGCCTCTGCTTCTAGAGATACCTGCACCTGCCTACCATCCATGGCTATGTGTAAGAGGCAGCAGATCATCTATCTGTAGACAGATGTCACATGTGAACTGGATGATCCTCCATCACTGATCTGCGTTGTCTTATACTCTTATGCAAGAGTTTACTTTGTGTTAAATCACGAGGTGAAATATCAAACATGGAGTATGCTACTACTGGCTAAAGCATCTCACAAGCATATGCCCACATGTTAGTAGCGTCTTCTTGATCTCACAAGTCTATGTGAAGAAGTCTTCCAAGATGTATATTGCTGCTGTTCGGCTGTGTGCTACTACGTACAGTTGCACTACTACATCATTACCCAATTGTTTTGAAGGCAACATCGGCCGGGTCGCACTCAGATCAGATCCGTGAAGCTGCAACTTACAACTCATTGCCAACTGCCATGACAATGCACTCATGTTTAGATCCACATCACAAAAAAAAAGTTCTATTTAATAAAACGATTATCTCATTCTCATGCCAGACAAGGTTCACTTTAATTTTTTTTGTCGTTTATTTTTTGTACGTGGAAAATTGCTGCACATATATAGTGAAAAATAATTGGTGCTTAATTACATTGCAAGAGATATATTAGAAAATTGTCGGCTTTAGAGCATGAATGATTATAACATGGTACATCCAATGTCGTTGCAGCAGCAGGTATATTGTCTTAGCATGACACAAAACATGTGTTAGTTATAAAAAATCTTGGACCTAGATCTACCAATTGTTAGGACATGTGTTGCTGTTCCAGTGATGCAACTGATGTTTCAATTCCTCCAAACCAACCAACCAACAGCAGCCTTTGGAAAATAGTTAACTCGCCACCATGTGATTGCATCCTCCCATCCCATCTCGCACTACTTTCCCTTGAGAACCGCTGGTTAATCCGTCTTTGTTTTTTAAGCAAAAACTGCTGTGAACCTGTGTGATGCTGCTGCTCTTCACTGAGCATAAGGCACATGCATTGTGTAACAGTAGTACTATTAGTGTATTTCAGCTGACATGATTTTCTTTTTCCGATCCTCCTCTCTTGACATGGTCCTTGCTGCTATCTATTACTCTATCCGTTCCAAATTATAAGTCGCTTTGACTTTTTGGGTACATCTATTTTGCTATGCATCTAGATATAATTTTTTTGAAAGTAAAGGCGGGGGGGGGGGGGGGGGGGGGGGGGGGCTAGGCATAAAGAGACTAGTAGTAACAAGCTGTAACCAGACTTCAATTAAATATATGTATGTACTAGGAGCAATCAGCAGGGTAAAGAAACAGATTTATAGTAATCTAACAAGATTAGTTTTCCGTGCGATCCCTTTATCTCAAGATTCCACGAGCGAGCACATGTATGCCGCTCAATTAAGAAGAAAATAGAGTTTTATGTACAGACACCCATGGTGCCAAAAGAACCGGTCATAAGACCAATACAAACATCGGCCATAGAGCCAACACACAGAAGGCACCGCTCATGCACTTGTTGATTTAGCCTGCACTACACATGGCCCTACGCCTCTGAACAATATCTTCCTTGGCCAGATAGGTGACCTGTTCCGATGTTTTGTGCTCGTTTTCGAAAATTCTCCTATTTCTTTCCTTCCACAGGTTCCACACAACGTAAATGAACACTCTATTAAATGTTCGATGTGTCTAGATATATAGCAAAATAGATAAACCAAAAAAGTCAAAGCGACTTATTATAATTTGGAACGGAAGGAGTATAAGCTAAGATCTCCATGTCCAGTCAATTCCAAGTCCACTCCTGTGCCCATATGTCACCGGTCTGTGCCTCTGTATCTACTTTTCAAAAAAAAATGGAGGTGGAGAGGTGCAAATTGATCTTCAAAAAGAGTTTGCTCTAGTATACTACGGGCAAAGGCAAAGTACCATCCTCAAATTGATTTATGGCTAAAACCTTTGTGCAATCTTTTCTATTTTTTTCTTTCCTTTTTTTGTCTCTTGAAGAGCTATATATATTGTACTATTTTATTTTACAGTTTTCACTTTCAACAAATTTTTCAGTAGGGCCTCACACCCCTCATGTTTCCCTAAAAAAAAGGAAACGCAAATTGATCAAAGATTGCACATTATGAGCTCCTTTGGTTTTTAAATACATGAAGAATAAGCTAATTAAGAAGCTGAAGCTGTTTGGAGCAATACCAAACGGGAATCTTAGTTATAGCCAAGTTTACATGTTAGATGTTACGGATCATCATAGTAGAAGATGAAAAAACAATTCATGTGCAGCGAGACGTATCTTTCCAAAGAGCATTTGGTGAATGCTTGGGAGTGCAATAATAGAGCAAAGTTGTTAGCCACTAGGCTATGTGAGGATCTGTTTTGTAAAGCTTACTCCCTGATTCTTAGCTCCAGCTCCTTGAGTTTCTGATGTACCGATCATATTTGATTTTGGTGAGGGAGTAAGGTGGAGAGTAGGCGAGAATTATTTTGGTGGGGATTGAATGGGAGCTATGAAGAGTAGGTGTTTTTAGCTCCTTAGCTCCCAATATTTTTTGCGAGGAGGTGTTTTTAGTCCTAGCTCCCAGTATAAATGGAGAATTAATTATTGTCCGCTTCCACCAGAAGCTAAGCGGGATTTTACTATTTGGCTGACGAGGAGTAATTCTCACGAAGAATATGCTTCAAAAAACATTGTCAAACAGCCACTAAGAGGCCATAACCATGTTTTGAGGGTGTGTTTGGTTCCCGGTATAGAACCCCACGCAAGTCCACGGTACTATGGAGGTTACTATATTTTAGCCTTGAGGTGTCCAAATTTTAAGACGATTTCAAATGACAGTCTTATATGACCAACTAATACGATGAAGAGATAATTTATACTTTTTTAGAAAGTCAAACAATAACAAAATCAACTATTATCTCACCAATAATAATAATAATAATTCAAACGCCTAAAATATAGGAGAAATGTCTTACTACTATGGGTGAGAACGGTATCACCACAGGACAGAAAGGCTACATTGCATTTTTGGAGCGTCGAAGTTGCGGCCGGAGCCAAACGCCGAGGCCGAGCGGCCATGCCAGAGCTGCGCCGCCGCGATCCAAACGCACCCTCATCACGGCGTAGGGCGTACCTAGTAGATCATAGTCCCTGCAAAATTATCAATATAGGCTACCACAAGGATCAGTAAAGTAATCTAAAGCTAGTATACGCTAATCATTATCTATTATATACTATGTGCACTTCGTCTTATCCTGGTGCGCGGCAGCAACTAACTTTTGCGAAAGTGAACCAATGGATGGAATTATTGAGGAGTGGAATGCCATGTGGAATTCGCTCTGCCGGCTCACCTCGGATATCATGGATGCTTAGGCTTTCTCCTTTTGTTTGTGTGTGTTTCGAGGTAAGGTGTTGTGATTCCTACCTACGACATTTTCTATATAGCCTGCGATTCCTTTTACCAACACTTCTCTATAAAATATCTTTGAAGTTAAACATCCCGTACAAGTGAAACAATTCCTCCTAACCCATATAAATTGGAGTAGATCTTAATAGATAAAGATGGATTAGAATACCTCATACAATGATTAATGTATTATATCATGTTACTCTTTTTAAACTGCAACTCAGTTCAATGCATAGGATATTATATATTATCGTATATGTTGTATCTATGTACATGCTTATAGGTGGTACATGATATCAATGTCAAGTTGTATCTAGGAATATACATTTTTTCTCTCAATTTTTACCTTTCTATATGTAATAAATTTACATGGCATTCATATAATGTTTGTGATACAACACATAGAGGAATATAGTTAGGTCTTATTTGGTTGGACTCTAACCTTTCTAATTTTCCACTCCAATCTCTCGCAACCTACATGGATTAGGGTGAATTTGGGTGCAACCAAATAAACACTTCTTCAGGCCCCATAACGTAATTCACTCATGTTTCATGTTTGATTATTTGCACTAGTCTTTATGCAAAGCACTCTCCTCAAAGCAATCTCAAATTACATCCCACAATTTGACCACATTATCATGTCTATCCAGCTGTGCAGTCTACCACTGCGCCCCACTGTGCAGCCCAAGGCACATTTCCGTACTTATGCAAGCAACCAATCACATGTGTAACAGTGTACATCAACAACTTGCATAGCATTGTCCAAGTTAAGCTTATGTGGCATAACTTATAATGTAATGCGATTCTAATCAAGGAACTAATCAAGCCCAGGTGAATAAATGTTTTATTAGAAAAACTACTTGGTTGGATTTGTAGAGACAATGGCAATGGGGCATGAGCCTAAGGAGCTGGTAGAGTAAAGTTTATTGGTGATCTTCAAACTTGTTTGACTGTGTCTCCCCGGTCTCTAAATTTGTAAATCACTCGTTTAAGTTCTCAATTCTGTTCCGTCGTGTCATTCTGGTCTGTAAACTCACAAATCATCAATTTAGGTTCTCAAACTTGTTACGTTGTATCATCCAGATCACTGAACTTATATATGTTTGTTTAAAAAAACAAAGTATATTAGTATCGTGCTTGTTTCTCAAAGAAACAAGTTGGCTTGAGGCTCGAGGCTTTGCTTTCCTATACACGCAATGACGCAACGCGACTGGCGTGCAGCCGAGTGCAGTACGAGCCAAAGGCCAAAGCCGCCTTCTTCCCTCGGGATTAATTGCTCCACGTCAGCGGGACGGCCGCACCTGTGGACCGTGGTGCGCATAGCCCGCAAGACGGTCCTGTTCGCTTCGTTAGAAAACCATATTGAAAAGTACTGTTTACTGTATGAGAGAAAAATATTGTAGCTAGACTGATAAGTTCGTCAATAGGGCCGAGGAGGCTACCGCTCCACACGGTGGTCCTACCGGCGCACCCACCCATCACCGCGCCGCCACGTCCGATGCGATGATGCCCTCTGGTTCTGCGCGTGGGGGGCAGCGGTAGCCTGTAAGGTGGGTAAGGTAAGGGTAACCCCAACCCGCGAGGCCGCCAGGCTGGGACGGAGGAAGGGGATGGAATATGGAAGGAGACGTGTCCACGCGCTGCCCTTGAAATGGATCGCCATTTACTGCCACGTCACTTCCTACAGTGCTCGTGTCTCTTCGCTTCTTCTGAAGCTGAAAGCAGATCTTTCGAAAAAATAAAGCTGAAGCAGAGTAGTTGAGCAGCGAAGGAATAGTCGAATAGTAGACTCGTTACGCTTGTAATCGAATTTCCAGTAAAAAAAATAGTCTCACCAAACGTTTCAATTGTATATGTTTTTAGTCACCGCGCTTCAAAAATTCTAAACAAGTAAAATCAAGGATAAAAAAAATTGGATAATGGTTATTCAAGCCTACAGTAAGCGAAAACAGACAAGATCTTGAAAACAAATACAATATGATTTTTTGCCTGCCCAAATTTGCGAAGTGCTTTATAGAGATGAGTTTGTGATGCGCAAACAAACTAGCATTAAGTCATTAGTACATGAACATTAATTAAAAATGAAAAGGCCACTAACAGTCATGCATGGTCTACTTTGAAGGACAAAGTTATTCAACTTCAGAAAAAAAAATATTTTGAGATTCTTGTACTCAGGCCTAATTGGAGTTTTGTAACTGTTTGTTAAATTCGCGTTACAGGCCTTGTTATTGTAACCCAGACAAATTTAAGGAGTGTGACGGTGGTTCTTATTCAAACCGTTTTTAGTTATTTTTTTTAATCAAACTTGTACTACGTACCAACAAACAGCGAAATTTCTACGTTCCATAACAGCTCGTAAATCCGTTGTCTGCAATTGTGCATCGGTAGTTTTTTTTCTTTTTTGAGAAAAAGCAGTGTGTGGAATGGTAGTTTTTTAGTAGTCTATTTCAGGGAAATGTGGACTGGTAGTCGAGAAACGAGATGGATGGGCTCAGTCAAGTAGAGTTTGGCAGCATTGACTAATATGAGTAAGTGATGAGTCATCGCCGTTTCGTTCAAGCAACTGTAGAAATATATTACTAGCACCACTTTTATGACTTGCTTGCTGCACGTTTTAGGCTGGGCCATATATCTGTGTGGCAGTTAAGCGATCATACAGAAATTTGGATCAAGGTGTTAATTAAAGGCGAGTCAGGAATTGTGTGATGCGCCGCATCCATATCAAAGTCCGACAAACGCTGTTGTAAAAAAAAAGTTCGACAAACACGATGGTTTAAAATTCGTGTAGCTTCTCTCATCAAAGACAATCGAAATGGGATCGCTCAATTAAATCTGGAGAAAATAGAAAAGATAGCATGGGATCTTTTGCCCAAAAAGAAGGTTTAATTTCCTATGTTTATCCACTTCTTATCCTAACTTATCTGGCAGCCGTGGTAGATGGATAGAGATGAGGTGAAACGGAGGGATTCTGATCCTGATCCAACATTTCTCCCTGCCGGAGCCTTGGAAGTTGGAACAAACTCCAATAGTGATGGGAATGGCCGCATGGGCTAAGTAAAAAACAAGTGTGGATTAGATTACAAACACTTCAAGTTTATAATTTGGAAAAAGTCATTTGTTGAGAGAACAATCGGATACAAGAATCTTATACGATGTTACATGTGTACACTACCGATAGATTGATCACTCTACTTTGTCACAGTCACACTCATAATATGCAGTTACATTTTACTTCACAAGAAGAAATGAAGAATACACCATTCCCCTTCATACCATTGCTCCTAATTGTACAACATTGTAACACTCTCGAATGTTTTTATTTATCTGCATCCATGTATCATGGAAACACATTTTATAGAAAAAAAATTCGAATTCAAAAACTAACACTGAGATAGGCCCGAGATTTACCAGAAAACGGTAACCAAAAAAAAAAAAAAACGAATCAAAACTTCTGCAAATTACGGAAACGCCCTTCTCCTCATCCTCATCACCTGCACCTGCCTCGCCTCTCCTATAAAACGGCGGCTACCCGTGTCATCCGCTCCTCTCCTCTCTCTCCCTCCGTCCCTCTCCCGTGCGCTCGATCGAACTTCCGCACGAAATTCTCCGCGTAAAGTGGGGGTGGGGAGCAGCGAACCCCTAGCAGCGCGCCCCGGATCTCGCCGCGGGGGGGGCAAGGCAATGGCCTCGTCGTCGGCGTTCCTGCCCGAGCTGGGCACGCAGGTGGTGGTGCCCGTCGCGGCCGTCGTCGGCATCGCCTTCGCGGTGCTGCAGTGGGTGCTCGTCTCCAAGGTGAAGCTCACCCCCGAGCCGCGCCGCGCGGACGGCTCCGCCGGGAAGAGCGGCGGCGCCGGCGCCAGCGAGTACCTCATCGAGGAGGAGGAGGGGCTCAACGAGCACAACGTTGTCGTCAAGTGCGCCGAGATCCAGAACGCCATCTCCGAAGGTGAGAACTGAGCGCCCCGCCCGTGCCGGTGTTCGTGTTTTTCGGATGTTGTGGATCTGAGGGCGCTTAATCGTAGATCTTGTGCTTCTGGCTGTTTATTAGTGGTTGATAAGCTCCGCTGCTTCGGTATTAGGCGTCAATTCTGCAGTTTCTAGTATTATTTTGTTTGCTTGCGGCGTGAACTAACAAGTTTGTTTACTCGATATGAGGCATATCAGTTTGCTGCAGTGCAAGAGTCCACCAGGCGTGTGAATAGAATTTCACGCGTTACTTAATTCTTTAGGCAATTCAGTTTCAGTCTAAAACTGTGCTCTCGATCAGCTGGTGTCCCGTGTTTGTTAGTTTGTTGCATGGATGTCTCACTATTTTTTTTATTCTAGCTGTGTGCCTGGGTTATCTACTGTTATATTACTACTAGGCACAGTTAGATCCAACAATAAACTACGGATGCTCCCGCTTTACCCAGCACATCTTATAATAGTTCTTAGCTGTGCTTGTCCTAATTGCGGTAAATAAACTCTTTGTTGTCTCTACTAGATATTTTTTTGTGAGATATTTGTGGTGGGGCTGGATGTGTTCATAATATAGAACTAATGGTAGTGCTCTGTTCTCAAGAGGTCCCCGTATAAGTCCCTGCTGCGACCATCCTGTGGCCTGTGCTGTGACCATCCTGTGGCCTGTGGGGATAGGATAAGTTACTGCAGGCAGCAGATACGTTGTTTGCTGCACCTGTGGTCCTTGCTGCCCGATGTAGGATAACAAGATAACGAACTTTCCGTGGATTTGCATTATTGTAGCAGGTAGGAATTAGTTTTGTTTCGACCGCCATCCAATGAACTTGGAAGGAATCCTAGAACGGACGCACATGGACCAGAGATCTTGTGGTCCATTCAACAGTGTCATGTATGGTAATTATTGGTGCACAGTGCCTGTCTGAAGGCGCCTGCAGATTTTAAGCAGTTTGTCCTCTGTTGGGTGCTTGCATTATTGGCTGCCTCATGTTGGTAGTGATATTGGTTGGATTCTGTCCATGTCTTTGGTCAGGATTTGTTTCTTCTAATAGGATTAGCATTATGGTGCTTGGGTTATGCTTCACTTGTGGAGCCATACTATGCTCATTATCCTTACAGGAATCAGCAGAGTAGCCGTATGAAGATTTTGTAAACCAGCAGAGTAGACCTAAAAAGATTTTGTATGGCTCTTGCCCCATGATATGCGGATCCTTTTAGTTACTTTAGTATTAGTATTACTACTGTCTGCTTTGCTTCCCTTTCTCATGAGGAGATGAGGATTACAGTCCATCATTTATTTTTAACTTAGGTATTATTCTGTCTTTTTTGATGTTGACATGCTTCTTGGGTGACATGTCCAGTCCTGTTGTAGTTAACATCACAACAATAAAAGAGGATAAGTACTGCTTATCATCCTATTGTATTTTTTACTGCTATGTTGATATCTTCAGTATTTGATAGTTCTGTCATCATTTTTGTTATTTTTAGGCCTTCTCTTACTAGTGGTTATTCTCTGGTTTTATTGTATAATTGTATTCACACTTGTGGTTCTAAATAGCCTTTCTTTGTTTTAAACAGGAGCAACTTCTTTCCTTTTCACTGAATACAAGTATGTGGGACTATTCATGAGCATTTTTGCTGTCCTGATCTTCCTCTTCCTTGGTTCTGTTGAGAGCTTCAGTACCAAGAGTCAGCCATGCCACTACAGCAAGGGCAAGATGTGCAAGCCTGCCCTTGCCAATGCTATCTTCAGCACCATTGCCTTTGTGCTTGGTGCAGTCACCTCTCTTGTTTCTGGTTTCCTTGGAATGAAGATTGCAACATATGCAAATGCCAGGACAACTCTTGAGGCTAGGAAGGGTGTTGGAAAGGCATTCATTACTGCTTTCCGCTCTGGTGCTGTGATGGGCTTCCTGCTTGCTGCTAGTGGCCTTTTTGTTCTTTATATTGCAATCAACTTGTTTGGAATTTATTATGGTGATGACTGGGAGGGCCTTTATGAGGCTATCACTGGTTATGGTCTTGGTGGTTCTTCTATGGCTCTTTTTGGTCGTGTTGGTGGTGGGATATACACCAAAGCTGCTGATGTTGGTGCTGATCTTGTTGGGAAAGTCGAAAGGAATATCCCTGAAGATGATCCGAGAAACCCAGCTGTAAGTATTCTATTTCTGAAGAGTCACATCTTAAATATGAGTTAATTTAATCCTTTGTGTTGAAGCTCTGTAACAACACGTTATTAACCATGGCAATGTCGTTTTGATGGATATCTACAGTTTTACACCAACATGCTACATTGAAAATTGACTTCTGCTTCTTGCAGGTCATTGCGGACAATGTTGGTGACAATGTCGGAGATATTGCTGGAATGGGGTCAGATCTCTTTGGCTCCTATGCTGAGTCTTCATGTGCTGCTCTTGTTGTTGCCTCAATCTCTTCTTTCGGGATCAATCATGAATTCACCCCTATGTTGTACCCACTCCTCATTAGCTCTGTGGGTATCATAGCTTGCTTGATAACCACTCTTTTTGCAACGGATTTCTTTGAGATCAAGGCTGTAGATGAAATTGAGCCGGCTCTCAAGAAGCAGCTTATAATTTCCACTGCTGTGATGACTGTTGGCATTGCACTTGTCAGTTGGTTAGGGCTTCCATATACATTCACAATCTACAACTTTGGTGTGCAGAAGACGGTGTATAATTGGTACTGCCATTTGTTCAATTGATTTCCTATATTGTTATTAACATTTTTTTTTCTCTTCAATAGATTTCCTATATTTTAATAACATTTATTTTCTTAAATACATGATCTCACTTTGATCTAAATTTGGTAGGCAATTATTCCTATGCGTGGCAGTTGGTCTGTGGGCAGGACTAGTTATTGGATTTGTTACGGAGTATTACACGAGCAATGCATACAGGTGCATACAATTTCGATCATATTTATTAGTGCCTCTAATTTATATATTGTTTCAAGCATCTGACTACATGAATTTCCTTCTGCAGTCCTGTACAAGATGTTGCTGATTCCTGCAGAACTGGAGCTGCTACTAATGTCATCTTTGGGCTTGCTCTGGGATATAAATCCGTCATTATCCCTATTTTTGCTATTGCTTTTAGTATTTTCCTCAGCTTCAGCCTTGCTGCCATGTATGGTGTTGCTGTGGCTGCTCTTGGAATGCTCAGCACAATCGCCACTGGCCTTGCCATTGATGCCTATGGCCCTATCAGTGACAATGCTGGAGGAATTGCTGAAATGGCTGGCATGAGCCACAGAATCCGTGAGAGAACTGATGCTCTTGATGCTGCTGGAAACACTACTGCTGCCATTGGGAAGGTAAATGTCAATCTAACTGTTTAATTGAATGTGTTTCTTCAGAATTGGCCACAACGCCTTCAATGCATTTGTTTGTCTTTCTCTTTATAAAATGTGCATCTTGAAGTACTGAATGCTCACTCCAATGATTTTGTGTATGTAGGGTTTTGCAATAGGTTCAGCAGCCTTGGTGTCTCTTGCCCTCTTTGGTGCTTTTGTCAGCCGTGCTGCGGTCTCGACTGTTGATGTACTGTCACCTAAGGTTTTCATTGGACTGATTGTTGGTGCCATGCTTCCATACTGGTTCTCAGCGATGACAATGAAGAGTGTTGGCAGTGCAGCACTCAAGATGGTTGAGGAAGTCCGCAGGCAGTTCAACACCATCCCTGGGCTCATGGAGGGCACTACCAAGCCTGACTATGCGACGTGCGTCAAGATCTCTACTGATGCATCTATAAAGGAGATGATCCCCCCTGGCGCACTTGTCATGCTCACACCTCTTATTGTCGGGATCTTGTTTGGTGTTGAAACCCTCTCTGGAGTTCTTGCTGGTGCTCTTGTTTCTGGTGTCCAGGTTGGCACTCTTTCCATGACTGCTTTCATTGTTGTAATCTCTTACAATGCTGCATGTTTCATTCATAATCTATATTGTTTCTGTTCAGATTGCCATCTCTGCATCCAACACTGGAGGTGCCTGGGACAACGCAAAGAAATACATCGAGGTAAAACCTTTGAAGACGATAGCATATCAGTGAGAAGGTTTCTTCCAACCCCATATTTGCTCTAGTGGATTAATTTTGGTTGTCTTCATGGTTTTACAGGCTGGTGCATCTGAGCATGCAAGAACCTTGGGCCCGAAAGGTTCAGACCCACACAAGGCTGCTGTCATCGGTGACACCATCGGCGATCCCCTCAAGGACACCTCAGGCCCCTCGCTGAACATCCTCATCAAGCTCATGGCCGTCGAGTCCCTTGTCTTTGCCCCCTTCTTCGCCACCCATGGAGGCATCCTCTTCAAATGGCTCTAGAGGAAGAATGGAAGGTCGATGGGTAATTTATTTTTGCCAGGGGAGAGCACTAGATACCAATGTGTCATAGAGAAGTTTCAGTTTACCCATATGGTGCACTTCTTCCTTTTTTGTTTCGCTTGTACCGTGTTGCAGTCTTGTTGAACTTGTCAGCCATGGTATCACCTAGTTTTCGGGTCTAGTTGCAGTAGCCGTGTGGAGCAAACGTCTAGCGTTCTACAGGATTGGAGTCTGGACATGCGTGTATTGGGTAGTGTGATATTGGCTGTAGATATTTCGATGATGATGATCAAGGAATGCACAATTCAGATTTTCCTGTCTTCATGAAACAATGGAGTTTATGTTGTTTTTATTTATGTGGATGATGATTGGATGTTTGTCTACTGCCTTTTCTTGTCCGACGTAGGTCACAATGTTGTATTCCTATTACAAATTGTAAGTTTACCTTTCTAAATCAAACTTTTCTAGTTTTTAGTAAGTTTATAGAGAAATGCATAAACATTTGCAACGTCGTCAAGTTAGATAAGCTTAAGCTTGGACGAAACTAAAGCTGACTTTCAATTAAAAAAAACAGAACGAGTGTATTTTTTTGTTACATATGTATAGTGAAAAATAGACAAGATTAACAAAACTAAAAGCGACTTTCAATTTCAAAATGGAGTTTTTGTTACATATGTATAGCTGTAAATTGAAACAGGAGAAGATGTACCTATTATTCTTGAAATAGGATTTAGAAGCCGTACTTATTTGATTCCGTACATGTAATGGGTTTTTTAAAAAAACTTTACTCGTTAGGCCCATGAAGCCTGTCACATCTTTTTGTCTCAGGAAAAAAAAGGACAAATGTGGCCCATGATGCTTAGTCAATGAAAGTTTGGCCCACATTAACGGTTTGTTTGGTTAGAGGTGTTAAAGTTTAACAAACACTGTAGTACTTTCGTCTTATTTGACAAAAAGTTTCTAATTTTAGACTAATTAGGCTTAATAGATTCGTCTCGTAAATTACTCCTAATCTGTGCCGATATGTATACAATTAGTCTACATTTAGTACTCCATGCATTTGAGGGAACATTGATGTGATGGGAGTTAAACCGAACGATTCATGAACCAAACAGTGCCTAAGTAAAGGTCTTCTCTCTTTTCTTGGCCGAATTCCCAATCCCAAATTCTCCACGAAACCTCCCAAACTCCCCTTCTTCCGCGAGAAAATTGGAATTCTACCATTACGGGAGTTGGGCTTCGCTGATTTGCCATCCCGCAACGGGGTTTCGCTCGTTTGCCATTATGAAACATGTCCAACCCGCTAGAATGCCATTTAGTGAGTTTGGAGCTCAGAAAAAATGAAAACTGAAATTCTGTTCCAGATTTGCCCTTGCCCTTTTCTTTCTCTTCCCATGAGCACATGGACGGACCGAACGGGGGGAGAAGAAAGAAACGGACCGAGTTGGCACAGTGGCGCTCCCCTGATTCGTCTTCTCCCATGCCGGAGCCGACCTTGCACCACGTCGGAACGTCGGACTGGCGGCACACGCAGATGACCTTGCGCCACAAGTAGAACGTCTCGAGCTTCTCCATCTGCTTGGCGAGACTGCAGAAGATGGCGTGCACGCGGTCTCCATCTCCGCGATCTGCTCGATGAGCATGGCTATCACCTCTGTGAGCTCGCAGTAGAGCTGCACGCTCTCCTTAACCAGCCTATGACCAAGTCATTGGAAGATGAGCATTCATTATTTGGCTCTTAACAAATTCACATGGCAACGCTGGAACGGGCGGCATTGTCTACATGCATGATCCAACTTCAGAAAGACAAATTGCGTGCATCTCCTTGTGGAGCCGCTTGCCACCACGCGTGGCGCCGCCATGCTGCCTGCCCTGGTTCTGGAGACGGTGCGAAGAGGCGTCAACCTTGGGCTGTGGGGGCGGCGAATGCGAGCAGTGCTGCCGCAAGGGACTGCGCTGGCGTCGGTCGAGGCAGACGCGCGGTGGGCGGCGGGAGTCGCTGGCGTCGCCGCCGCTGTGGCGCTCAGCTCCGGCGTGGACAAGGAGAAGCAGAGGAGCGCCCGCTCGGAGAAGAAGCGCCCGCTCAATCCGTTTCTTCTTTCCCCGTTCCGTGCGTCCGTGTTCTCACGGGAAAAGAAGCAAAGGGCAGGGGGCAAATTTGGAAGAGAAATCTGTTTTTCATTTTTTCTGAGCTCCAAACTTACAAAATGACATTCTAGCGGGTTGCACATGTTTCATAATGGTAAATGAGCGAAACCCCGTTGCGGGATGGCAAACCAGCGAAGCCCACCTCCGATAATGGCAGAATTTCAATTTTCTCTTCTCCTGCAGTCCCATGATCCCATCTATCCTCGGCAGCAGATCGTCAGAAGCGTACGACGAATGTAAGCCCTGCAGATTGGGATACGCACGTGCGGGTCCGATGGCGGCAGCATCTCCAATTCCGTCAGTCCAATATCGGAAAAGAGTCGCACCAGGAACTGGATTAGACAAGAACAAGAAGACATTGGAAGAATTGGAATGGGGGATAAGTCTGCTCCGCTGTGCAGGGTAGGCCTAACCCTGACAGGTCGCATATGGGAGATGGAGGAGCCAATTTCAAAAGGTATGGGGATTGAGCCTCATTCCGTGTGAAACCCTAGGATTGAAGAATTTTAATGTGGCGGGTGATAATTTCTTGTACTCCTCCCTCCTCGTTGCATACTGCATTGTAAGTTACCAACACATTGTACCGGTTGCTTCCTTGAAAGCAGAGTTCAACCTTTTTTTTTTTAAAAAAAAAGTTACCAACACATTTGGAAGCATCGAAGGTCTACAAGAGATTTTCCTCGGGTGCATCATCATGATTACTCCCTCCGTCCCATTGAAAGTGTCGTTGGAAAACCGTGTCTCCCTCACAAACACGTTTCCCGGGCGACACTTTCAATGGGACGGAGGGAGTAGATCAATGACAGGAGCATTGCAAAGTTCCAAACTTCCAACAGCAAAGTCCAGCTGCGGCATTCCCAATGCAATGCCCCACATCGAAGGGCGGACAGCGTAAGAGTAGACGATTGCTGTTTGGCTGACCTTCTGCCCCGCCGCTTGCACTTGCTGCTATAGGTTCACCGGACTTGACAGACACACAGCAACAGCAATAAAATATATAAAAAATCAGTAACCAAATATATAAAAAATCAGTAACCAAATTTAATGAGCAAGCACTTCGTAACCAAATTAATTAATAAACAACAAATTGATTATTTGAAGACACAAGTAAACCAGTATGTGCTGAACTATTGGCCTGTCTCCATTAACGCTCGACGCCTCCTTGATGGCCGCTGGTGCCCTCACGACCTCACCAGTCACCACATCGCCCGACGCCGTTGCCCTCACGCATTCAAGATGGAGAAGAAAAAAGGGCGAGATCACAAATCGTCGGACTACAAGACTGAGGCCAGCAACACCACAGCAGGCCAATAATGTCCTAAACTAATGAAAGCCCAGCCCACAGCCCAAGTAACGTTTCGTCTCAACTGCTCATCTCCTACCTGCGGCTGCGTTCGTATTCAGACTCCGTTCGAACTTCCAAACCGCACCATGGCTACTGACTAGCAGCAGGAAGCGCTTAGGGGTAGGGATCTGCGGCAGAGTCTCGCCCCACCGGGTCCTCTACCCCTGTCCCCTGGTTTCTTCTTCTTCGATGCTCCAGCGCTGCTGTCGCTCTTTTCAGCTGCTCGCTACTCCTCGTCGCCGGGGACCGGGGTTAGGGAAGAAGCGGGAGGTCTGGAGCGAGCTCACCGGTAGCTGGGGCGGCCGCCCCACCCCGCCCCTAGGGTGGCTCCGCCAGTGTCAGTCTCTAAAAATTTTGCTCTTTTCATCCAGACTCGTCTGGTGGACTAGTATTTGAAGATTGAAGGCATATCTTCTGCAAATTGGTCTAAAAATTTTGAATATTGGCAAAAGTGTAAGAAAAAACAAAGAATAAAGATTTTTTTTAAAGATTTTTTTTTCTAGACTAGTAGGCCTTATTTTTTAGTTTTGTACAAGGCCTCGTATCTCCTCGGGACGGCCCTGCTGTGCGGTGCTTGAATTGAAAACAGAGACGGAGAGGTAGGGACACGGCAAACGCGGAACAGGAGGCAAGACTTTGGGCTCGAGTATTTCGGTATTGCCTTTTTTTTTCGAGCAAAATTTCGGTATTGCCTTTTTTTTTGAGAAATTCGGTATTGCCTATTGAGTTGATGGGCTTAACTCGTCAAATTAGGCCGGCCCAGCTCTCATCCGGCTCCGGTGCACCCCTCCGCAGGGCCATCTTCCTCTCCCGTTCGACGAACAGAAAGAAATAGCGGCCATGATCGGAAAAAAAATCAAAGAAATAACGGCCAGCTAACATGTTTTGCTATCTTTCACAGCGAAGGAACAAGAAGTGTGCCGTGTTTATTGCCTCTCGAGGACTTCAACTTGTGCTGTTGCACGTGGTGCTTTGATTCTTCTTCGCAATTGTCAATTGGTGTGTTTGCCTGGACTTTGTACAGGGCATGACCGCTGGCTGTTCGGCTAGTCCGGTAGACGTATGGCGTGTTGCTTCTTGGTTTTATTGTAAATAAATACAATCTACGTTGTTTAAGTAGAACGCCTCGTTTATACGCTACGGAACTACTGCTCTGTTTTGTTGCTTCACCTGTATTCTGATCGATGTTCACTTGGCTATTTTCTTAACCATGATGATTGATGGTACCACTGTTTAGATTTACATACTCCGTACATTCCGTTTAGCCATTTGTGCAACTTCCTAAATGTAAAAATACTTAGCTCTATTCCATGTAGTTCACACATTGGAAATATGCGTGAATGCACTATTGAGCTCGAATACACTTTGCAACTGGGGCCAACATAGTTCTGCTTCTTTCTGTTTGCGACTTCTGGGGCTGCAAATCTTGCTGGACACATGGGCGCATGGCGTGGTGCGATATGCGCCGTCCAGGGCGGTTGCCCGTGATCCAGACGACCAGATGTGTGGCATCGATCGGGGGCATATTGCGACCCTGTCGCGCGCCTTCTCTACCGCATCTCAACCTCTCCGATCTGCTATAGCTCTACAGCGTTGCTATTTGCTGTCGATCACCCACCCGTTGTCCATGCGTCCCCTTGCTGCACTGCAGCTTGAGCCTAGCCCGCTAGCTCTCAGCTGCTTCCGGCTTTCGCCTGCAGGCCGATTGGGCCATTGACTTAACTCGACGAGCGGAGGAATCAACTGTGCAGGTGCACCCAGGCCGAGCTGGCGAGCTGTGACATTGTGTGCTGCCGGTGCGTTCAGAGTGCTGCCACATGGAAATTCCACCATGTTCGCCACCTTACTTCACCGACTGGGTTAAGGTGAGCCGGCCCAAGAAGGAGGTCCAGAGCTGCTCGGCCCAACCCGGGCGTTGTCGGCCCAAAACGTCTATGAGCTGTGACTTGCCTGTAATCGCTGCTTGCCTGCTTGCATCCAGCACGAGAGAGGATCGCCCTGGTCTTGAGCACATCTTCCTTTTTTGGCGAACTTGGGGTAGCCCATACTACTATCCCGTCTGGTGAACCTTTATGACACATCCCTTCATGCTTAGAACCCACCTCAGGCATTCATCCTAAGTTTAGCTAACTGGGGCTGTTTGGATCATGTAGCTAATTGATGTTTATCTACCTATATATATATATATATATATATATATATATATATATATATATATATATATATATATATATATACACAAGTCGGTGAGGCCAGCCCCTCTCACAGATCACTGTAGCACAACTGTTCATCCTCACACAAAACAATGTACCAGTAACAGTACCGAATCATGTGAACAGTACCTACCCGTTATGAACAGTACTTCCCGTTAATAACCAGCCCAAACCTGTTACCAACAGTAACGCCTTGTGTGAACAGTACCGTTCGAACTCGTGAACAACCGTAACGAATCCCATTACCAGTCCGTATCCGCTAAAAAAACAAAACACCCGTGCTTTGCATGGGCTCCTTGCTAGTTGAACATATTGCCCATTCTTCCTTTCTCCATCTCCATTGGGTCATAAGTCTTCGCATTGGCCTGCTAGCTCTGTTGTCGCCAGTCAGTTCAAGGCATCTACTGACCGGTGGAATGTTTCACCTCTGTTGACACCCAAAAATGTTCAAAGTGCATAATGGACTTCTCTATCATGTTTCTACCGTTAGGATGGTCAGGAAAGATACTTGGATCATCGCATTTGGAGCCCGGGTGAAGGAAATGGCGTATTCGGGGCCTGATCTAGCTAGAGTCGGCTAAGCCAACTGGACCAACTTCTTCAAATGCCAGAATGGACTTCACCATTGCGTTCCTCTCGTCGAGCTGATCGAAAAACATATATGGTTCACTTGATTTGGAGTTCAGATAAATTAATTACGAATTTTGAAAGACTTTCACCCGGAATATTCTAGTGCCAGTCGGCTAAGCCGACTCTGCCTGTTTTCAACCCGAAAAAAGTGCCTCGGACCCATGGAAGTCGGCCTAGCCGACTCGGGAGTCGGATTAGCTGACTTTGTTAGGTCCAGAACGGATCTAAGCACATTTTGACGTGATTTGGAATGGGTTTCAACTCCTTGAGGGATAAGACCACCCCCACCTTATAAACATAAGGTCCACGGTCGATTGAGGTGCCCAGCACACACAATCATACCAAAAAACCAATCTACTACCTCGCTTTTACCCTATCTTCCCCTCTCTTCCCCTCTACTTCTCGTTCTTCGTTGGCGCTTCATGGATGGTGGATCGATGATGGCGAAGCTCTAGAGCGGTCAGGCCGGCTAGAGCATCCCATAGCCGCTGCACGCTCTCAACGGGGCACCTTTCGGGCGTGTGGGGTTTCGGGTCTCAAGAGACCTTGCCGGCGTGTCTTGCGTATCGTGCTCCCGGCGAGGCTCCTCTGGCGACGTGTCCTGCGTATCGTGCTCATCGCTGGAGGCACAAGGTCCAGGTGTGGACATCCCCTAGGCGCCGGCCGATCCCTAAATCGGCTAGGTCCTACATCGAGCGATCTAGCTCCTTATCGAGTGGGTGACCTATTTTAGCATCGACACACTTTTGGTGACTCCGCTGGGGACGATTGGTTCGACTATCCCTATAGCCGATCTTTCTGACCTAGCCTATTCGTTGATTCCAATCTATCCTCCTTGTGTTTATCATCACCGTTGCATCTGGCCTAAAAGCCCGATAGCATCTGGTCTTGATCCCCTTTCATTAATGTGTGGAACAACGGTCGCAACAGCGAGTTCACCGGTCCAATGGGACCATAAAGCGTCGTCAAGTCTACAATTATGGCTGAGGTAAAAGCACATGGGTCTACCGAAGATTCTTTTCTTTTTCATGCTATGAACAAGATTATGTCTAAATTTGATGAATTAAAGGAAAGAATGTTTGGTGCTCCTATTGTTACTTTACCTCATGCTACACATACTAGTGAATCAGCCCCGACTTTTAGTCAACCTCAATATGAGAGGCCGTTTCACTACTATCATAGCAAGTTTGTTTTTGATAATCAGTCCGAATTGGCCTCTTCAGCGCCTGAAACCGATAAGGCCAATTCCGGAGGGGTTACCACTAAACTTCCTACTGAGAAGCCGTATTATTTTGATCAACATGGCAGAGTGATTTTAAAGAGTCAATCCAAATTGGCCTCTTCGGCACCTCAAACCGATAGGGCCAATTTAGGAGGGGCTAGCACTATACCTCCTGGTAAGACGTTGTCTTACTGTTGTTTTGATCAAGATAACAAGCTTACCATTAGCAAGAAGCCCATATTGGTCTCTTCGGCGCCTGAAACCGATAGTACCAATTCAGGAGGGGTTAGCAATATTCTTCCTACTGCTACATACACACCTAATTCGGTTTGTACTTCTCAAACCGATGACAGGACAACAGCACCACATGCTTCATTGCCTCTTATTATGGTGTTGTCTGACTCTCAAAGTCATCAAGCATGACTCCAATGCCTGAGGCTTCATGTGATGCCTCCCAAACTGATTCACAGAAATTTATAAATCGGTTTTAGAAATCAAAAGAGGCAAAATTGGACATGCAAGCTATGCATGACGGAGATGCACATCTTTTACCTTGTAGAAAGACACTTTCCATGGCTGAAACTTTGGAGATCAATAATCTAGCCATCTTGATACGACCAGAGCAAGCTGATTCCACTATTGGAAAAAATGTGATAATCGGCGAGCCCAGAGAACATAAGGGAAAGAAAGTCTTAGATCGCGAGGTGGTGTTAGAAAAGTCCAATGGCAATCAGGAGAGTCTCAAGATCACTATCAAATCTTCTAGGCTTGGGGGGCAAGCCGAAACTCCCGTGGACAAGCAGAAATCAGCCACTAACATCATTATTCGAAGAGGATCGATTAGGCTGACTTTAAAAGTCGGTCAAATTGATTTAAATGTTGGTGGACAGAGAAAATCAGCAAGACCGATTTGGAAAATCGGTCAAGCTAGCTGCAAACAAATATTGCAGCACACATATAAAGATGGAGCGTTGATTCCTTACCCATTAATATGTCAAAATCCTCACCATTGGAGGATGCCTGTTGGTTTAGCTCACAATAAGCAGCGGTGTTTCCCTCATAGCCGATTGAGCTACGGCCAATCGAGCTCTAACAAGGCAGGACCGATTAAGCCGGTTTTACATAAACTTGCTAATCAGGTCCAACAAAAGGGTAAGCCATTAGCAAAACAAGCATATGTGTTGAGGGACAAGGAAGTTCTAATTAATCCTACAAGAAAGGCCGATGAGCAAACAATCATCAAAATCGGCTTTGCAGGTGCTCCAATCAAAGAATGTGAAGGACCAATTGTCATTGATAATATAGACCAATCTGATATGGAGAAGATATCAAAGGGTGTTGGCATTAATAATCATGAAGCCCGGGTTAGCACATCGGTTCTTAAGAACTTCCAACCGACATGGTGCCCTTCAGGTTTGTCAAAGACACAAAAGCACAAACTTCAGCGTACTCATTGCATGAAGCTTAAGCAAGAAGGGCTAACAAAGATGGGAAAAGAAATCTTCAACGAGGATCTAATTTTCCCTCAATCAAGCAAAAAAGAGCCAGCTGCCTACTCAAAGTCGGCTGAGCTGACTCTTGAGTCGGCTGAGCTGACTCCTGTGTTGGCTGAGCCGACTCCCCCTGTCCTTGCTGCCCTGGCCGACCCCAAGTCGGCTAAGCCAACTCCAGAGTCAGCTAAGCTGACTTTTTCAGGTCCGAGTGCCTCTGGAGTATCTCTAGTTGGTTTGGCTTCTACTATTGTTCTTAGGGAATCTTATGGAGATCAAGATGACTTTGCACCCCAAAGTGCTATTTTCCAAAAGCCAGCAGACCACGTGAATCACCTCAAGCCATTGCATGTGAAGGGATACATTAATGGCAAACTAGTAACAATATGTTGGTGGATACCAGAGCTAGTGTGAATCTAATGCCATATTCGCTTTATAAGAAGCTTGGCGGATCTGATAAGGAGTTAATTAGAACCAAGAGGGCGATCAGAGGTATTAGAAGAGGAAAACCTATTCCGGCCAAGGGACTTGCTTTGATAAAACTTACCATTGGGAGCAAAACATTGGCCACCGTCTTCTCTGTTGTAGAGGTGCAAGGGAGCTATAGTTTGTTTCTTAGGCGTAAATGGATTCATGGCAATCGATGCGTGCCTTCTAGCTTGCACTAGTTCCTCATTCAGTGGGTGGATAATGAAGTTGAGATCGTCCATGCAGACTCATCGACTTATACCACGGCAGATGCCCCTTTGCTTGATATGATTGGCTTGTCAGGGAGGGACCTTACTGGTTTTGAGACAATAGAGGAGGTTTTGTTCCCATTTATCTAGAGCCGATTGATGATCGGCTCCATATCATCGTGTAGTGTAAATTCTGTTTAGATAAGAGATTGTGTCGGCCAACCCATGTGAGCAAATTGACATTGGGTTTGGCATTAGACCATGGCCAACGTATGCAGGACGAAATTTAGAAGCTGATTATAAATAAGTTAATTGTTCTTTTCAAGAATTATCTATCAACGCTACCGGTTCTTCGTGCATCTAGGAGTGAAGCTCCATTCACATTTCACATTATATATTATTGCCGAAGAGAATGTATCGGTGTTGTATTGACTCAAGAAGACAAAAGGAAATGATATGCTATCATCTATGTTGATTGATGTCTTCTTGATCTTAAGAAAGGTATGCCCATGCTTCAAATAATGCTTAGCGTTGTACTATACATGTGCTGAATTGAAACATTAATTGATTTAGTACACGCATGATGGCTTGCTAGGCTGATGTAATAAAGCATATGTTATATCGGCCAATTTTTTGTGGAAGGATAGGTGAATGGGCATACACACTAATTGACTGTGATTTGGCTCTTGAGCCATTGAGTATTTTGAAAGGTCAAATCCTCGTCAATTAGGTTGTTGAGCATGGAATTGATTTAGGAGATGAGATCAATTACCTATTTTCTACCCCATGGAGGCTTAATTTTGATTAATCGGCTTGTCAAAAGGGCCAAGGTGTTGGCAGAGTCATTATTTATCACAATGGTGTTGTTTGAGACATCAAGACGATTAGAAACACATTTGCACCAACTTTCAAGCTGAATGTGTAGTTCTTTTATTTGGCTTGAAAATATTGCACTCCATGGAGGTGAAACATGTTAAGGCCTTTGGTGAATCCTTACTGGTGGTATATCAAGTGGCTAGCAAGTTTCATGGTTAAAAGGGGTCACCATTTGATATGCATCTTGATATGTGCCTTGAAATTATTAATATACTTGCTGAATTTTGAATTCGGCATGTTCCAAGGTATGAGAATTGTAAGGCCAACATGTTAGCTCAATAAGCATCTGGCTATGACATCGGTGGCCGTAATTTTCATGTTCAAGAAAAACCGATGCATAAAAATTTTAATTTTCTCATGCAGGTACAGACCAATCGGCTAAGCCGACTGCCTTAGTCGGCTCAGCCGATTCCCTCTCTGCTGAAGCCCAGTCGGCTCAGCCGACTTCCCTAGTCGGCCAAGCCGATTCCTCTAAGTCGGCTAAGCCGACTGCCCAGTCGGCTCAACCGACTCTCCTGTGACCAGCCCGGTCAATTCGCCCGAGAAGCTCCCAAATCGGCCCAACATAACTTCCAGTGATGTTGGGGCCGATTTAGATGACTGGAGAACTCCCATTATGGATTATTGAAGTAATCCAAGTGCTAAAGATGATAAAAGTTTTCGGCAATTGGCATGCAAGAGTATTATGACCAATAATGATTTCATTGACTTTCTGCCGAATGCTTGCCTTTATGCTTGAATTCAGGATGTTGATGCCCACTTGAAGCTTGCCACTTTAACGCATCCTATTGTCAAGTCATGGTGCTTGGGAGTTTGACCATTTAGTCTATTTAAGTAACATGGTGATTCGGACTTGTTGGGGGACCAAATTCATTAATTATATTCTGCTTTGGAAGAACACAGAGGCTGAATGTTGGCCACACCAAATCCAATTTCAGAATTAAGACAAAAAAGATTATGGATGGTGACAATTGATTGCTTGGTGTATATGAAAGAATTTGATGAAAACAGCTGAGGGCTTCACTTTGAAAAGTTGAAGACAGCAAGCAAAAGACATTAGCGAAGGCAGAAAACAGAATTTGTCACCTCAAAAAAGAAATTGAGTTTGAGCCCAGAGAAGGTGTTTTTAGTACACAAGCTTTACTAAAAACAGGGGGCATATGTTGACACCAAAAAATGTCCAAAGTGCATAATGGACTCCTCTATCATGTTTCTACCATCAGGATGGCCAGGAAAGATACTTGGATCATCGCATTTGGAGCCCAGGCGAAGGAAACGGCTTTTCCAGGGCCTGATCTAACCAGAGTCGGCTTCCTTAAATGCCAGAATGGACTTCATCATTGCATTCCTCTCGTCAAGCTGATCAACAAACATATATGGTTCGTCTGATTTGGAGTCCGGATAAATTAATTACGAATTTTGGAAGACTTTCACCCGGAATAGTCCAGTGCCAATTGGCTTAGCCGAGTTACCTAGTCGGCTAAGCCGAGTTTGCCTATTTTTAGCCCGAAAACAGGGCCTCGGGCCCGTGGTTGGGAGTCGGCTTAGCCAACTTTGTTAGGTCTAGAACGGATCTAAGCACGTTTTGACGTGATTTGGAAGGGGTTTTGACTCCTTGAGGGATAACACCATCCTCACCTTATAAATATAAGGTCCACGGCCGATTAAGGTGCCCAACACATACAATCGTACCAAAAAACCAATCTACTACCTCTCTTTTACCTTATCTTTCCCTCTACTTCTCCTCGTTCTTCGTCGGCGCTGCATGGACGGTGGATCGATGATAGCGAAGCTCTAGAACGGCCAGGCCGGCTAGAGCAGCCCATAGCCGCTGCACGCCCTCAACGGGGTCCCTCCCGGGCGTGTGGGGTTTCGGGTCTCAAGAGACCTCGCCGGTGTGTCTTGCGTATCGCGCTCCCGGCGAGGCTCCTCCGGCGACGTGTCCTGCATATCACGCTCATCACTGGAGGCACAAGGTCTAGGTGTGAATATCCCCTAGCCGATTCCTAAATCGGCTAGGTCCTGTATTGAATGATCTAGGTCCTTATCGAGTGTGTGACCTATTTTAACGTCAACAACCTCATCGGTCTACGCTTGTTGTTTGGGCTCCCTCCTATTCGGTCAGTAGATGTTAGTTTCAATCATGTCAGCTAAGAACTGCTACGTTCTTTGTTGGAACATCATAGGATTATGAACGATGGAGCAAAGAGGGCAAGCGTTCGCAACTTCATTCTGGCACAACGGTGGTTTGTCTAAAGGAAACGAATACTGCAGTGTGGACTCACACAGTTTGATCCTTGATACATTGAGGGCAGATATGGCACAAAACTGTGTTGTGTTACCAGCTTTAGGGGGTGTTTGGATCCGGTGACTAAAGTTTAGGAGGTGTCACATGGGGATGTCGCATATGGTATTCGGATACTAATAAAAAACAAATTACAGAATCCGTCAGTAATCCAAGAGACGAATTTATTAAGCCTAATTAATACGTCATTAGCACATGTTTACTGTAGCACCACATTGTCAAATCCTAGACTAATTAGACTTAAAAAATTCGTCTCGCAAAACAGTCTCAATCTGTGCATCTAGTTTCATAATTAGTCTATATTTAATACTCCATGCATATGTCAAACATCCGATGGGACAGCGAAAAGTTTAAGAGGTGAATCAAACACCCTTGGGAGCCTCTGGAGGGATTCTGCTCGCTGCCTCCGAGCGTTTCTTCCAGCTACAGCATCTACAAACCACCCCTAATACAATTTCGGCAAACCTTGTAATCCTTTCAGAGTTTAACTTGGTCCCTGACCGGAGTTTACGGTCCACAAACAGATGTGTACAAGAATGCCTTCATGCAATAGATCACAAATCTAAAACAAAACATCCTCCCCACTTGATTAATATTGGGAGATTTCAATTTGATTTACCGGGCTCAAGACAAGAACAACAACCAAATTAACCTGACATTACTCAATGCATTCAAACGAACAATTGATAATCTCCAACTTGCTCCAATCTAATTTTGGGAAAATATACCTGGTGAAATGATCAGCAAATACCTACGATGAAAAAAATAGACCATCTGTTTGTTACGCTGGATTGGCTTGAAATCTTCCCAAGAACGGACCTCCAAGCTCTGGCATCTTTTGGCTCGGATCACTGCCCATTGTTCTTACAAGGTGACACCGCCTTTGAATTCTACAAGGGTTTCAGATTTCAAGCCTATTGGGTCAACATGCCTGGTTCCCTAGAAACGGTTCAAGAGGCTTGGATCCAGCCAGTGAACACGCAGGATGATATCCTGCGCATCACGTCAAATTACTGAGAGCTGTAAAATCCATAAAAAGATGGAGAAGAGTGCAATTCAACGAATGGAAACTACGGTGGGTTATCCTCCAAATCTTGTTGGCTGACATAGAAAGGGCTCAAGAGGCACGGACACTAATAGCAGAGGAAGTGGATTTCAAACGACATCTTAAAGCTAAAGCACTGGGGTGGCAGCGATTCAGAAAGCCAAAGCGCGACCACATTCTAGACTTACCAGGATTCGCAAGGGCAACACCAATTTTCGTTTTTTTTTTCAGTTTTATGCAAATGCAAGAAGAAGAAGAAAAAAGACTACATCAGCGCCTTAAACTCAGATTCAGGCGTGGTGATCTCTCAGGTTGATGAAGCCAAAGCCGCCCATGACTTCTTTCCACACTTAGGATCTTGTTTCGATGTTATCAGATTCACCTCAATCCACGTGTGTTGGGTTAGATTGGGATGAAATTTAGTTCAGGTTTTACTCCAATTCGCCTCGACACATATGGATTTATGCGAATCCAACTACATCCGAACAAGACCTCAGTGGGATCACCGGGAATCAGAACCAAGGTCATAAACTAGTAGAGGTTGGGCTATGTACACCATGATATATTGATATGGATGAGTTGGATGTACCCTTCGGCCTTCACGGAACAAGAAATTTTCATGGAGTAGTAATAATATACGTACGACCGGGCGTGCTCCGCTGTGCCGGTCCGTGAACGGCAGAAAACGTGTGAACAGGAAACTAGCGCTAATTTCGTCTAGGAGCTCGTAGTATATCACAGTGAACAGTGAACAGTGAACAGTGCATGCTAGCAGAGATTTACTCCCGGTTGCCTCTTGCTGGCCATACACTCGTGCTTAGGAATGCAAGCAAGTATACCGATCCACATGTAAACTTAAATATGTGGACAACTCGTGGTAATACACATAACCAAACTTTAAGTAACTCAACTTTAATCTAGTTATTAAACTTTAGTTATAAGTGATCAAAGAGGCCTGAGACTGATCTAGGAATCTTGCACAGGCCGGGTATGCTACTCAATTATTAGGATCAAATAGCATTTTAGAGCCTATTTGCCAGAGATCCATTAGATCTAGATCCACGAAAAACAGATCTAGATTTAGCCAAACACTTTTAGCTCCAATAGCTCCACCATGGGTCTGCTCTAAAAAAATAGCGGATCTGCCCCCAAATTCATGGATTTGGTGGAGAACCTCTAAACTCTCTAGTTTGGTAGAGTTGGAAAAAATTGCCCACCACTACATTGGTTACACAAAAAAAAGTTTGTTCTAATTTCTCGTCGTCTCCACACACGCAGACCTCGAGCTTGGTCATCACACCACGGCCACGAGATCCACCGCACGCTGCCGCGCTGGAGCCGCCCTGCACGGACCCCGCTCACCGCCGGCCGTGCATGCCCGGCGCGCCCATGTGGACCCGGCACCCGCCCTATTGCTGCCATGAGCGCCCTTGTGGACCCTGCTTAGGCGCCAGCCACGCGTGCCTCGCTCCGCGCTGATCCTGCCCTGCCGTCGGCTATGCGAGCTTCGACCGCGCCTCAACCACGAGCGCTGGCTGTGATGAGTGCCGGCCTCGACCCAGCTCTGCTCCGATCTACAGAAGGAGGAGAAAGAGGAGATAAAGAGCTGACACGTGGGCCCTAGGTGACAGTGAGATAGATGGGATGAAACTCAGGGAGCTGTACCAAACACTTGGATGAAAAATAGATCCATGATGGAGCTGCTCCGCGGTGGTTTTGGGTGGATCTAGAGCTGGTGGAGCTCTGCCAAACAGATCCTTACTACGAGAGGAATCTTTGGACCATGAAACCCAAGAGTGACTCCATTAGATGTGGGACCATGAAACCCTAGAGTGACTCCATTAGATGTGGGCTTACGGCCACTAATGACACTCCCAGTTTTTTTTGACATAGTGGGCAGATGTTTCACCTTTTCACTTTTCTCTCTCTATTAGTGGTTGGTCCAAAATTATAATGATGAAAAAGTATAAAAATCATTTACGTCTTTGGTTAGGGAGCGAGATAGAATAGAATGGTTCCATTCCTGATATAGGGACGGGATGGTTCCATTCTAATGTTTGGTTGAAAGAATGGAGTAGTGCATTTTCGTGTTTGGTTGGAGGGATAAAATGGATGAGATAGTAGATCAAGAATGGTTCGAATCCTTATTTGGATGCACTCCAAATTTATATGGATTAGGAATTTTTCATCACAATCGCTTCTAACCCAGGAGAATTCAGGTAGAATGGAGTGCTGTCAAAAAAAGCTCTAATAAAATCAACCTATGGGTTTATGGGCTCGTACTATATTAATTATATGAACCTAGACACTGTACTCCCATGCAAATAAAGGAAAGAGGCTTCATAAATAGTAACTACTTCTGTCCCTCCTAATAAATTAATTTATAGAATTGTTTTAGGTCAATTTTTTGTTTGATTGAATTTATAGAAAATAGTAATAATATTTTTGACACGAACACGTTATGAAAATATATTCCACGATATAACTAGTGATACTAATTGGATGTCATAAATCTCGGTGCTCTTTCATTTAATTTCGGTTAACTTTAAGAAAGTTTGACATAATTAAGATAACTTTATGAAATGATTTATTCACGGATGGAGATAACTTTATGAAATGATTTATTCACGGATGGAGTAATAAAATAATAAGACTCCCACTTGTTTCTACGGCTTTGAAACCTGAACAACTTTCTTTTGACAGTTTCGTGCCAGCAAATTTTATGTGGTCGTCCGCGCTGTGATTGGTGCGGCAGAAAGGAAGATACCCGACCGCGCGTCGCCTCTCCTATTTGATTATTCTCAGTTTGGCATGAGTGGCGCAATTTAGAAAAGCTTGTTAGATCGTGGTCGGCCATTCGAGATCTACAAATTAAACAAACGCAAACCGAGATCGTGGCTTTTGTTTGCTACTCCATTACTAGCATGCATTGTGTGGACAACCGATAGAATAGAAATAGTGTTAGATATTTAGACAATTTTGAATATATTTGAATCCGTGAAATTAACAAAATATTATGACAGTAAATATGTGCTTGTGTGATCTAAACATAATGATCAAATGAATGAACATAGCAACAAAAATATTTGTAGTATTATACTCTGACCGGAGGCACTAGCGGTGCTGCTCCCTCTAGTTCACTAGTTGCTAGAGGTGAGCTAAACCGAACTAAAAGCTAACACAGAATGTGAAAAGACGTAAAAAGCCCTCCCACATACCCTTTCTCTCTCTCTCGTTGCTATGTCCAAAGGATAGTGTGGTCTATTTAAACATGACTCATCCGAAGTTTAGTTGGTATCGAAGATCACCTAACCAAACTTTAAGTAACTAAACTTTAATCCAATTAAACTTTAGTTGTAGCTGATCAAACAAGCGTGAAACTGGTCTAGGAATTTTGCAAAGGCTGGGTGCGCTATACTCAATCACTATGAGAGGAATCTTTAGACCGTGAAACTCAAGAGCAACTCCACCAGTTCTGGGGTTGCAGCCGCTAATGACGCACCTTTTTTTTTTTGACATAATGGGCAGATGCTGTGTCTTTTAGTTTAGAAGAAAGCAGACGTACACACGGTTTCGCTGTATGGACGAAAGAAACAGAGATATATAGAGAATAATATAAGAAGAAAACAAAACAATAGCTGTATTTACATGTACCCAAATGGACACTTTCTTGTCAGACTACATTGAGGGAGCTAGCCAGACTATCAAGGAGAGTGAAACCAGAGAATCACTTCTCTAGGGACTATGGCTAGCCGGAGCACCAACTCCTCTGACGCACCGTGGTGATCGAGTGTACGGTAGGTGTGAAACAAACAGAAAATATACTATCCGAAAGCCACAACCAGCGAAGCATCGTTAGTTGAAATGGTGAGAAAGCGGTCTTTAGACAATTATTATATTATTATATTAAGGCCATCTCCGGTAGCGCATGCAAAGCGAACATCATCTAGCTGGCTCATGCATGCATCGATTCATTTACTAGAGAAAAGTGAATCTATGGGAATCTTTTGATGAATCGACTCGAGATCTCTTGCAATGATCCATGCTTAGTAAAATAGTCCAGTTGGATATATAAGAGCCCTGTAGAGACGTCCTATGAGAGAGAGGAGAAAGTGGCTTGGCTTCACTTTTCACTTTTCTCTCTCTAGTAGTGGTGGGTCCAATTTTTCTCATGAAACCAAACTTTATAATGCTGAAAAATTCAAAAAAATCATTTGGGCACATGAAATGGCACTGCATGCATGTGTCGATGAATGGCCTCAACTACTATATATATGCACTAATGTCAACTTTATTGTACTATCTAATGCAAGACTAACCATGTCATGATTGTGCCTACAGTCACACGGATGGGTAGGAAATGTAGGATAGCATGGGGATCGGAACTAAGGGAAGAAGGGTTTTACTGGTTCTGGATCCATACTATCAGTGGAAGATGGGCAGTCTGGCTAATACAATTAGACAAAAATACCCCTTCATGTGTCGTGAGTCCATCTATTAAGTGACTCAAAATTTAACAGTATATAACGACAGTGGCAATCATGGAACCGAAAACTTGAAGTAGTGCAGCATAGGTGAAACAAAGAATTTCAATGGCAATGAGGAAAGCCATATAAATTCTAATGTCATTAAAGGGAATTTATTCATCTTCTTTACACCTCTTATGTCCCATTTGGAACACTAAAATTTTTCATGTTCTTGTGTTTTTCTCTAGAATTAAACTGATTTCTGTAACATTTCCAGCACACACACACACACACACACACACACACACACACACACACACACACACACATATATGATGTAAAATTCACTTCATACATATTTGATGTCATAAATATTAATGTTCTTCTTGAAATTAGCCAAACATAAACTAGTGTAACGATAAAGCTAGAGTTATATGTTTCAGGACATAGGGACTAGGGAGTAATAATATAGGATGTGAAATTTTGCTTATTTTATGCCCTCTTGCTGGGACTCTATGCAAACAAAGGAAAGAGGTTTCAAAAAAATATATAAAAAAGGGGAAATTATGAAAAAGACCCCATGACTTTGTGCGCACTTGAAACAACACCTTTCTTTTGTCAGTTTCATACTAGCAATTTACTAGAGAAAAGTGTCCATGGGAATCTTTTGATGAATCGACTCAAAATCTTGCAATGATTCTTGCTTAGTAAAATAGTCCAGTTGGATATGTAAAAGCCTAGTAGCGACGTCCTATGAGAGAGAGAGAGGAGAAGGTGGCTTCACTTTTTTCTTTTCTCTCTATATTAGTGGTGGGTCCAATTTGTCTCATGTAACCAAACTTTATAATGATTAAAAGATTTAAAAATCATTTAGGCACGTATGAAATGGCACTGCTTGCATGTGTCAAATGAATGGACTCAACTACTCCATATGAAAAGTGTCTGCATGCATCAAATGAATTGTAGCAGAACCTCCTAAATTATATGGCCCACATGCACCTGTCATTGTCCTTAAGACCTCTGACGGCTATGCATGTACACCAGATAACCTAAGAAGATTTGTCGGGTGCCCTCACAGGACCCCGATTCAACTACATTTGACAACTCATACCAGGATCAACAAAGGAGTAACTACAACATTACAACATTTGTATAAAAACTTTACATCAGAGTGCGAAAGAATAACAATAATGAATTTATAAATCATGATTAAGTTAACTTTTTACAAACTTAACTTGTATTGCGGAAGTCGAGTAGAACTATAGAAGACAACTTAGGTAGAGCACCTAAGTTAGGAGAGGTCGACCAGATCATATCGAACCCATCGACATGACCCAATTAGCAGCACCAGTTAGCACCTGCAACAGGGGTTAACAAACCCTGAGTACGAGAGTACTCAACAAGACTTACCCGACTAAGAAAAGGACTCCAAGGGCATGCTAGCTTTAGGAAATCAAGGTACGAGTATTCAAGAATCAAAATTTTCTTTTGCAGAAAAGCTTACTAAAGTAAGTCCTTACCTTCAATATTATACTTTTACCATTGATGGTTCATTAACCAATTCTAAGTGATCCTAATCTATATCAGAGTAATTATCATCAAGACCTTTCTTATTCTTTCTTTCAATTCCAGTTCTTAACTACGCTGTAAGTCAGGTGATCAAGTCTCCATAACCGAGGAGCAACGACGATTCGAACCGATTATACCCAGCTGGGGATCTCTAACATCACGACATATGTAGAACCGAATCTTGCATATATCAACCCTCATTTAGATCTCCCAAAACCAGAACGTGTCCATCGCCACCCGAGAGTACAGTACTCCTCGAACCTGGCCCGATTCTAGCCCTGAGGGTACACGCTACTCCCGCCATCTCTCCACTCCCAGTGCGAGGTTAGACGTTCTCGTAATGGAATCACTAACATTTTGGGCTTACCCAAGGCATGAGGCTAGTTGCAAAGTCTCGAAACACAGGCCGGCTTACAACGGACGGTCCTTAACTGACAAGGCGGAAACACTACATTGAGACTCCTTTCCCAATGCATGTTAGCAGTGGCCAAACCACCCACCCGATCTTTCAAGTTCATTCTCATCTTTCAATATTCATTAAGTATGCCGTCATGGCCATGTAAACATTTCATTTAAAAGCTTAACTCATAAGCATAGCGAAGCATACTACGCATTTTTAGTAAAACAGGTATCAAGATTGATATCACAATAATCAAGGATGACAATGCAGCAATTATGTTATCACTCAACTCCTAATTACTTAATGCAGTAAATTATAGTAATAAATAGTAAAGATTTGTAAATATCAAGGTAGGGTTTAAATGCACCGGGGCTTGCCTGCGTTGCAGTGGTGGTTAGTTCTCGTAGAAGTCAAGTTTGACACCAACACCACGGGTGGATCACCTTCTCTGAAGCTTGATCGACATGATCCAAAACACTCTCGTATAAACTACACGTAATAAAATGATGCGATGCTTAACATGATGGAATGCATGCCATGATACATGATGATGAGCAAAGCATAGCATACAAGAGACACTTAGAAAGGATAAACATTAGTTATCTACTTGAGTACAACTTTTCTTCGCGGTACAGTTGCAATCCAACAGAATTATTAAACAACATTAATCACATTAAAATGTTGTTAAGAAAACTACTTAACTTTACTTTTTACCCAAGAGGTTGCTTCTAATAACAAGTAATTCTACCACAAGACCACTAAGCATTAACATAAGTAAGTTATTAACTACTAATGACATATGCTAATTACATTACTCACATATCAATAATTCTTTAATTAACAAGTTAATCATGAACTCAAATAATTAATTAAAGTGCCAAGGGTCTTTACATGTTAATGACCCAAGGTCATCACTCAATCCCAAAATCACACCAACCCTAAATTATGATTTATTCTAATCATATAAGCATTTATTAAATAATAAATAAAAGGCATGAAATAAAGTATATAATTAAAAGTTATCAAAATAGTACCAATATTTTTGTGAAGGTATATCTTACCATGCAAAGCATACTCACAAAGTTCAAGATTTTTGGATACTTATTTGACTCACTAAAATTCATGGAATAAGCATTTATTAATTAAAAGAGCTAATTTTTAAGCATCTAAAAACTATTGATTTTTATGGTTTCATATTTTTCCCACATATATCACATCATGAAAAAGCTACACATTAATTTTCATAATTTTATCAAGCACCAATTAATACTTAAGAAATAAACAAGAATCAACATTTTAATTATTTAAAAAAAAAACATAACTCCGGCCCGCAGCTTTTTCAACTGGCCCATCTCCTCTTTCCTCGACTGGGCCGGCCCAAACAGCAATGGGCCGCCCTCTTCTCTCAAATAGGGACTGACAGGCGAGGTCTGCCTGTCATCCCTCTTCCCCCGACGTTGACCGCGGCGGTGCGGTGGTTGACCGGCAAATTGACGTCGCCGGTGAGGTTTTCAGCGGCGCGGCTAGACCCTACGGCTTCACCATGACCACGTGCATCACCACAGCTATCTGGTTGAAAGAAATGGGCACAACAGCAAACGCGGTGACGGCCATGGCGACTCGGCACAGCTCTGGCGAGTTGGAGACGACGAACGGTGGCTACTCCGGCAGCGGCGAGGGCATCTACGGCTTCCTTACGTCCAGGCGAACTCGACAGGCTAGCTAAACGAACAGGCCATAGCTCCTAACGAGTTGGACCACGTGCACGGCGGCGCGGCAAAACAGAGCTCACCGGCGAGCACACGGTCCCGCGTCTACAGGGCGGTAGCGGCTAAACCAAGAGCACGGGCGTAACCAGGAGCTCACTGCGATCCTCATGCGACTGCTGGTTGAAGGCGAAGCCGACCGGAGAGCTCTGGCCACGGTGCGACCAAGCTCGGCGGCGCGCTGTCCCTGCGCGAGGAAGACGGCGGCGCGCGGGCGGCACAGGCACGTCGAGGCTGGGCGAGTTGGCTCAGATGAGGCGCAAGGAAGTGGTGAACACGACTGCGCGATCAATTGAGGAAACAGCGAGCGGTGGCGCGGCGTTTTGCCGGCGGGATCAGGAGCTTGACGGTGGCGGCAAAAGAAAGAAGAAGAAGATGACCGGCGCTGGAGCTTTTATAGGGTCAGGGAGGAAATGGAGAGGTACCTGGCGTCTTCGCGAACACGATCACGTGGACGGACGCGCGTCCATGCGCGAGAAGCAACGCGAAGGCGACCAAACGGGGCACGCCGGTGACGCAGCAAACAGCTCGGTGGCAAGCAGGGGATGGCCGGACTACTGTAGCAATACCACTATATTTCTCCCTTTTCTGTTTTCTTTAAATTACTCCCAAATTTGCATAGCAACTTCAAAATCTCCAAAAAACGAAAGTTGTTCAACTCCTCGAGATCTCCAACTTTGCTTTTTGGACCAAACTCAGATTTTGAATAGTTTTTGAAATTTGAAATCAAATTCAAATGGGAGCACTTTTAGGATTTCAGAAAATTCAAAATTACTTTAATTTTTTTTAATAAAACTTGAAAATCTGTAAAAAGAGAAAATGTGTAACTTTTGAAGATCTACAACTTTAATAATTGGGCCATCACCCAATTATGCCTACTTTTTGAAATTGAGTTGAAATTCAAATTTGAGATTTGAATCTTTTCAATTTTATTCAAAATTTTACATTGAAACTTTGAAAACTCAAAACACCAAAGTTGTACGTATAAGTAATACCTACAACTTTGCTTTTTAAACCATTTTCAAATTCTGCCTCCATTTTGAAATTGGAATAGGGAAATGAAAAGGGGTCAAACTTGAGATTTGCTTCTTTTCAAAATTACTCCACATTTTACACTAAAACTTTAAAAACTCACAACACCAAACTTGTAGCCCTTGAAAAGATCTACAAACTTGGTTTTAAAATTTTTCCTAAATTTTACTTAGATTTTAAATTATTCAAAAAGGGGTAAAACGGGGTTTTCCGGAAATCAAGATTTTGAATTCTATTGATTATTCTTTTTAACTAAAACATGATTAATCCTTTAACACAAATAAAACATTATTTCATGTGACAAGCAACGTGGCATTATTAACGTATTAAGCATACTAATAAAAAAACATATCACATCACTATTGAAACATGTAAAACACGTATATAAAACATAAAACATTCTATTGCAACATATGAAACACTACCAAGCAACACATGAAACATTACTATGCAACAGAGACCTAATATATGAAACATTGCTTATGCAACATAAAATGCATCTTATGCCTTGATGTATGCATGATCAGTACTTAATCAAGTTTTAACTGCTTTTTAACATCTGGGATGTTACATGAATGGACTCAACTACTACATGCACTAAGTGAAACTTTAGTGTACAAGTGTCTGCGTGCGTCAAATAAATTAACTCAGTTACTAGCACTAAGGGAAACTTTAGCGTACAAGTGTCTGCACGCGTCAAATGAACACTGTTCACATAAACGGCTGTTTAGTTCGTTTAAACACCGTTTAAACGGTAAACAGAAGTCAGTCGTGTTGTTTAGGCCCTAAACGGTGAATTAAACAATTAGACCGTTTAAACCCGTTTAAACCGTTCAATCCCGTCTAAATGGTCTAAACAAAATCAGATTAAACGTGATTAAATGAGCTAATAAACAACTATTTAATCCATAATTAAGTGAATTAAAGGACTACGTCTATCACAATTAACATGAAACTAATAAACATTGTAATTATATGAAGTGTTGTGGGATTTAGATTTCTTTCAACAAGATTATTTGGTAGAATATTTGATTTTTACATGTGTAAATATGTATGGGTTCTAATAAATTTTATTTTTACCTACATAAATATGTATATTTTATTGCTATGTATAAAACCGTTTAGGCCGTTTAACTCCGTTTAAACACTGTTTAAATGGTCTAAACGCTAAACGAAGGGTGACCGACTGTTTACCGTTTAGGAAAACATTGCAAATGAATGGACTCAACTACTACATATGCACTAAGGGAAACTTCAGCATACAAGTATCATGTCAAATGAATGGACTCAACTACTACATATGAACTAAGGGAAACTTTAGTGTACAAGTGCAAGACTCCGAGACTAGCTATATATAAAAAAAATTACTCCATCCGTCCACAAATAAGTGACCCTTTAGCTAAAGGGTGAAAGGGTCACTTATTTATGGACGGAGGGATTAGGTGGATATAGTATGCATGGAGCTCCCGTGCATACTGTCTCTGATCTGCTGCTACGTGTACAAATAAAATAATCAAACGCTCACGGTCTTCCTCTGTCCACCTGCACTGATCCGTGATTGACTTGTTCAGGCCCACGAAAGACAGTGGATCATGAGCTGAAGACATGTGTCATTCACCACGGCATGTATGCATGAAAGGCTGGTGCATACTGTATGCATCTATTTTTTTTTCTAGCTATATCAGGATATGCTTTCTTACCTCAAAGTGCTCGAACGTTTTAGGCTTTTAGCTAACCAAAATTTCTAATGGGGGACCCATCGAAAATAAATAACATTATTTCATACTCCCTCATTTCCAAATTATAAATTGCTTTGACTTTTTTATACATTCATTTTGCTATGCATCTAGATAAATAATATGTCTAGATATATAGCAAAATGGATGAACCAAAAAAGTTAAAGAGACTTACAATTTGGAACGAAGGGAGTACCAGCTAGCATGTATGGCAACAGCTACCAACCAAGTGAACTTTGAACAATAGGCGTAACTGCTCTGACATTCCGGGTGCTCAAACAAGCTACAAGTTCGTCTTACAATTGCTAAGCTAGCACCCTTGTCAATGTATTGCACCTTTTCTACTTTACTCTTTGTCTTCTTTGAATAAATCTCTCGTTATTGCCACTAAGGGCCTGTTTGGAACAGAAGAATTGAAAACAGAGGAATCGAGGAAAAAAAATATAGGAATAGGGTATGGATGTATTAGCGAAACAGTGAAAAGGAAGACATAAAGGAAACATAGGAATATGTTGTGTTTGGAACGCAGGAATTAGAACACGCAAATTCAAGTGGGTCCAGATTAAAGAAAGACATAAGATGCTTACACGTGGACCCGAGTTAACGTGTTCTTTAACTATGTATCCTTCATGTGAAATAGACAAAGAAACATGCCCTAGCAACCAGACCCTTAATTGTGAGGCTGATCCACCAATCGCGACATAGCAAGCACCATTCTCTCTCTTTCCCTTCCCTTGTTGCCTCAGTCTTGCACAAAACCATTGGTTCGGATGGATGTTTTGTTTCCCATGAAATCAATGGATGTAGGAAACTTTCCCTCTGTTTTTGCTGTTGAAGTTTCCTCCATTCCAAATGGCATTTCTAGAAACCTTTCCAAGGAAATGATGGATTCCTATGATCTATGAAATTCAACTGATCCAAACAAGCCTAAAAGCGCTGTATCAGTTCTATGAGTGCCATCGAAATTATCTATTTCCATTGACGGCCACTATTTCAAATCTACATCCCCCTCATTGCCACTTCAGTCACTATGGTATTAGAGTGCTGTTATGCTTTATGCGGAAAGACCATCTTACCCCTTCCGGCGAAATGAAGTGAAGTTTGTCACTTTCATGCCATGCCATTGTACAATCATAGTAAGCGTCACTGGCACTGGCATTGTACAACACAAATGAAGTTACGAAAACATGTAATTCCATCAATGGTAGTTTAGCCGGTGTAGGTGAAGGCGTCAGTTTCTTTGCCTCCTTTCTCAAGCTCATTCTGTCGAACTGCTTGCGTGCAGTGGTGGTCACGTCGCCTACTCTGCTTGCGTGCAGCGGTGTTGACAGGGCTAGCGGTGGAGCAGGAGCAGATGATGCGGCGCCTGGCGGAGGACGGGTGTGTCGAGGAGCATATGCTGCCGCTGCTCACCCCCGTGGAGGAGCCGAGGAGGCCTAGCAGCCCGCCAACCTGCGTCATCTCCTCTACCTGTACGGCTGCGTGGACATGCGGCAATTGAGCGGCAACACGAAGCCTCGCGGCGCCTGCCTCGCAAAGCTCTACGGCTTTATCGTGGCCGACGAGAGGAACATTAGGCCTCCTACAGGCGTGGACGCCTCGGCTCCTCGCACGGATGCCTACGCCCGGTGGCGGTGGCACTCGGTCCGCTCGCGCGGACTACCGGCTCCTGCACAGGCGGCGCGGACCGCCGCCGAATCACCTGCAGCCTGCGCCGGCCGCCGCCGAATCGCCTGGAGCATGCGCCGACCGCTGTCCACAGTCACACGGACGGGCAGGAAACATAGGATAGCGTGGGGAATGGGTTGTACTGGTTGTGGGTCCATATTGTCAATGGAAGAAGGGCAGTCTGGCCAATACAATTAGAAGGCAATGAGCCAATGACTCTTCATATTGTGGGTCCATCTAGCCCTTGTTTAGTTCCCAAAATATTTTACAAAATATTTTAGATTCTCGTCACATCGAATCTTTAGATACATGCATGAAGCATTAAATATAGATAAAAAATAAAACTAATTACACAGTTTAGTTGTAAATCACGAGACGAATCTTTTAAGCCTAATTAGGCCATGATCGGACAATAATTGCTAAATAACAACGAAAATGCTACATTAACGCTACAGTTACATTTTGCAAAATATTTTGGGAACTAAACAAAGGCTAGTAAGTGACTCAAAAATTAACAACATGTAAAAGGCAGTGGTAATCATGGAACCGAAAACTTCAAGTAGTGCAACACGAGGGAAACGGAGAATTTTGATGGTAATAAGGAAAGCTAGAGTTATATATTTAGGTCCATTTGGCATGACTCCACTTTACTAGTGGAGCTTTTTTTTTTGGCTTCAGCTACATGTCATTGGTGGAGCTGGAGCCATTTTGATAAATTATTTGGCAAAACAGCTTCACATATAAAGTTTTTTAAAATATGCTCTCACAAAACACTGTGCAAGATGAGGTGAAGCCAAGTGAAGCCACTATTTTTGGCTCCAAACCACACGTTAAATCTCTGTGAGAGCATGATTTAAGGGGCTTGCTGGGTGAAGCCATTTTATTTTACCCCTTTTGGCACGAAACGACTCCTAAAGCCTGTGGAGAAGCCCTGCCAAATGGGCCTTAATAATGTCATACTCCCTCTGTCCCATATATAGTGACGTTTTCGGTTTTTGTGCCACAAGTTTGACTCGATTTGTAGAAAATACGTGTAACATTTGTACCTTTAAATAATTTTTTTAAAAAACTAGATCTAAAGATCTTTTCAATAATACCAATTATGTACCACAAATATTAATATTTTTTAACATATATTTTGTAAAAGTTTTTTTTCGGGAAGCGAGAATGACTCTTTTTTTTGGGACGGAGGGAGTAAATATTTATGTTTTTAAAAAATTAGTCAAAAATAAGGTAGTTTAACGATAAAGCTAGAGTTATATGTTTTTAGAAAATCGGGACTAGGGAGTGCTAATATAGCCTGTGCAGTTGTGCTTATTATTATTTTATGCCCCCTTGCTGGGACTCATGCAGATAAACAACTGAGGTTTAAAATAATCAAAAAGAAAAGATAAATTATGAAAAAGACCACATGAGTTTGTGCGCACTTAAAAACCTGAGCATCTTTCTTTTGTCAGTTTCATACTAGTAAATTTTACCTTTTTGGTACTGCTAAGTACTTTTATATTAGTAGCTCTTATTTTCACACGGTTCTATTTTCTTTATTGGATGGTCTATATAATTTTTTTTCCAGCCATGATTATAAAATTTCTCATCACTACAAATAAATAAATATTTAAAAGAAGTGGTGGTTTTTCAAAAACGATAACTTAGGCCTCGTTTAGATTGAAAAAAATATGAACCCGATAAATAGTACCATTTTCGTCTTATTTGGCAAATATTGTCCAATCGTGAACCAAGTAGGCTCAAAAGATTCATCTCGTGATTTCCAACTAAACTGTGTAATTAGTTATTTTTTTACCTACATTTACTACTTCATGCATGGGTTCAAAAATTGATGTGATAGAGATAGTGAAAAAATTCTAACTTTTTGAATGCATCTAAACCAGGCCTTACATAGGGTCTTTATGCAAGTCTACCTAACCCCAAACTTTTTTTTTTCCTAACCAGAGGATATACAAAGGGAGTCCTCTCGATGTTCTTATTTTCCTCACAGCAGCATTTGGCATCCAATCTCTCACTACCTGCACTCTGCATCCTCGCGCTCCCATCCTCTTCCTCCGAGAGTCGGGATCTCGCTGGTAGTGGTCGCTGCTGTCACCAGCCACTCACCGGCGGCGCTAGCGCTCAGGCCGCCGCCCTTTTGCCGCGGGCTCTTGCGCTCGCTCCGCCGTCGCTTCTCAGCTGAGCCTGTGCTTCCACCGCTCTTCGCTTGAAGTTTTCAACCCCGGCCCAACGAAGTTTTCCGTAGGCTTCGGTTTGAAGGAAAGCTTGGCCCGGTAACAACAATATATCGTAACAATCAGTCGATTTCAACATACGGTACGAATCACATCTCCCCATCCCCTCCCCATCATTCTCGTTTCGATCGGTTTGCACTCCACACTTCCACAGGAAACTGCAGTGTCAAAAAAATTACACGTCCGTAACTCCATATGCACAACTGGGATTCTTATTTGTACCTCTGAAAATATAACCTCTGAAAAATTACATGTACCGTATGCACTCCACAGTAATATAACCTCTGAAAATATGTTGATTTGGCTGTTGTTTGTTGCAGGAGTGGAAAGAGAAGCAGGCACTGTCAAAGCGCGAGCAAGCAACGAAATTTTCATTTGTGAAAACAAAACCTCCAAATATGTTCGATCTCGTTCCATAAATCAATCGCAGAAGGTGCTTCGGCGGCGGCATTGCAAAATTCCAATCATCTAGCAGCTGCAGGTGTGGTCAGCCCCCGGCGACGTGCCGCACCATGCATCACATCTAGTTGGCTCGCCTCCTGCTCCTGGCGCATCAGCTGCAGCTGCTGGTGTGCCCCTCGCCGCCCTTTCACAGCCAGCCGCCTCCGCCTGACTCCAGGCGCGGCGGACGGTTAGACCTCAGTCAGACCGCGCGTCGCCTCTCTTTCTCTTCTCCCGTTGGTAAGGTTCTAGCGTACACGGCGCTTGTCGCCTCCCTTTCTAGCTCTGGCCTCCTGTTCGTTCCTTCACACGTCTTCTGGTTTCGAACAGCCTGATACTTTCCCATCTGACGATGGTCGCGGTCGGGGAGTTGCTCGCCTCTGTCGTCCTCAAGGAGGTTTTCGGCAAGCTGAATAAGGTCACCCTTGACGCCGCCTGGAAAGAGATTGCTTTGCAGCTGAATTTCAGTAAAGATTTAGAGAGCATCAAGGACAATATGTCCTTCGTTAAATCTTTTCTCAAGGACGCGGAGAGGCAGCCGTCAAAGCTGGTGAGCGTCCGTTACACGCTCAAGAAGCTCAAGGCTGCAGCTTATGACTTGGAGGATATGCTGCTACTCTTCGAGTCCTTCACCACCACCCACAAGGGTGAAGGCCTTGCGCTTGACGCCAAGGCTAAAGAGGTGAGTTGACACAGCTACTACTTCAAAGCTAAACTGCAGTAGCTTATGATGAACTTGTTTCTGATACATGCCATTTATATACAACAGGCTTTACGTTCATGCTTTGTAAGGTTGAAGATGCCTCATAAAGTGAAAAAAATGAGGGAAAAAATAGAGGAGATAGTAGATCATCTGAACAAATTCAACGTCATACAGCACCCTAGCACGGATCCGGATGATGAAGAAGTCATCAAGAATAATCGGGAAACCAAACCATTTAACAGTGAAATTCCCGTTGGGAGGATCAATGAGAAAGAAAGCATTATCAGTTTGCTTCTTACAGATGGAGAACCATCCATCGTTCCTATTTATGGTCTTGGAGGAGTAGGTAAAACAACCCTTGCACAATTGGTCTACAACGATGATAGAACCAAGGATTTTTTTGATGTTCAAGCATGGGTCTATGTGTCCGTAAAATTTTATTTGAATTCCATGGAGACATCTATTATCTCCAAGCTGGATAACTCAAGTGGCTCTAACAATCTGCACACTATTATCAACAATAAGCGATTTCTTCTTGTTCTAGATGACATCTGGGAAGAAGCCCCATTAAAGTTGGAAAAATTAATGACACTGTTGCTAGGTAGCAAAAAAGGCAGCAAGATTCTAGCAACTACACGTTTAGAAAAAATTGCTAAGCATTTGAATAGAACTTCGGCAATAAATTTAGATGTTCTGTCCAATAATTACTGTTGGGAGCTGTTCCGAGCAAAGGCACTTCCACATGGCTCGGTGGATAAAGATAAGGAAAAGATAGGAAGAGCGATAGTTGAGAAATGCAAAGGAATACCACTAGCAGTAAAATCTCTTGGATACCTTTGTTATCAGAACAGTAATAACTGGGAAGCTATCCGTGATAGTGACATCTGGGCAGAAGATAGAGACGATGGACCATTGGTAGACACGGAAGTGCTACCATCACTGAAGCTTAGTTACCAATACATGCCTAATTATCTCAAGTCCTGTTTTGCATATTGCGCTGTTTTTCCTAAAGGTAGCCATATAGAGAAGAGCAGCTTGATTCAGCAGTGGATTGCTCTTGGATTTGTTCGGCTCACTGGCCAATCATTCACAGAGCAACAAGTCGGAGAAATATACTTTGAGGAGCTTCTTGAGATGTCATTTCTTCAAGATGTAGCTGGAATGTCTCCAACTGTAAGACTTTTTCATCGTTTTACTGCTTACGTTATTGGAGATAAAAGTTCTATTTACATAACGTCATCTAGTTCCACTACTAATAAAAAAAGCCAATCCTCATTGATTCATCTATACGTGATCTAATCACACTTCGCTAGAGAGATTTTGCCTCCATGATTCTAATATATTATTCTATCTCATGTACTCCAATCTTATAGCAGTCTCATAGGATTCTAATATGTTATTATATATATATAATATATATAAGGGCATTTTGTTGGCAGCCGGCCACCCTGCACAGGTGAGCAGCAGCTCACACACACACACAACACCTTTGGCTGGAGGTCGAAAAAAAGGGAGTGAGCACAGAACACAGCATGAGCACACCTCTGCTGTTGTAGCAACTCAGCTGCTTTTCATTTGCCAAGCAAGCTGGTTATATACAACTCTAGCAACTGAACTGCTTTTCATTTGCCAAGCAAGCTGGTTATATACAACTCTAACCACCAACTACATGGTACACTGGTACCATTGCTTCTGCTATTGCCACTACTTGCTACAACTATCTATTATTAGGCTGAGATCAGCCACTACTTGGCACTATTGCCATACTGCTATAGTAGATGGAAAGAACAGCAAGGTTGACCTGATGCCAACTCCTTGCTACAGCAAAACAAGTGGAGAATGCAGCAGATTATCTTACAAATCTTCCCTTCCTGCTGCTTCTACTCCTAGCTTGGCCTTGAGCTCCACCATGCCAATCTTGCTCTTCAGTTCTGAGATCCGAAGGCGCCCAAATGGCTTGGTGAGGATGTCTGCGAGTTGTTGGCCACGAAGAACTCGAGGACGATTTGTTCTCCATTGATACAATCACAAAGAAAGTGATACTTGATGTCGATGTGCTTGCTCCAGTCATGGAGGATGGGGTTCTTTGTCAGGGTGATGGCGGGCTGATTGTCCACCATCAACATGGGGCGAGCTTCTTCCCAATGAGGTCGCCTAGCAGCCGACGCAGCCACAACCCTTGGCACGCCATTGTAGCTGCTGTGATATACTCTGCTTCGCATGTCAACAGCGTGCACCACCTTCTACTTCTACGACTATCACGTGACAGGGGACAAGCCAAGGAAGACAAGCACGCCGGAGGTGCTCTTCCACGCATCCACATCGCCCACCATGTCTGTGTCGCTGAAGCCCTCCATAGTTCTGCTCCGTCGGTCTTGGGGAAGAACACGCCCTGATCAGTTGTCTCCTTGACGTAGCGCAGTAGATGCTTCACTGCGGCCCAATGATCCTCTCGAGGATCCTCCATGAACCTGCTCACGTACCCGATGGCAAACAAGATGTCCCGCCATATGTTAGTCAAGTAGCGCAGTCTGCCGACGATGCTACGGTAGCATGTCACATCCACCTTCGCCGTGGTGCTTGCTTTCAACCAACTTCAACCTCTTCTCCTTCAGTGTTGCGCACGGATTGCAAGCCGCCGTGCTGCTTCGCTCCAGTGGCTTCCCATATGCGCTGGCACAGGTGATGGAGTTCCTCCCCTGCTTCACCTTGATCCCGAGGTAATAGGTGAGCAAGCCAAGATCACTCATGGAAAATTGAGCCGCAATCTCGCGCTTGAAGCTGTCGATGTCTATTTCCCGCGCTCCAGTGATGATCAAGTCATCCACGTACATGCCGATGATGAGATGCTCCTTCCCTATCGCCATGTGTACAACGTGTGCTCGGTGGTGCACCTGGGCGAGCTCGGCTCCCAGCGTGGCATCGAGCTTAGCGTTCTAGGTTCGTGGAGACTGCTGCAGCCCGTAGAGAGCTTTGTGCAGCCACAACACCTTGTGCACCTGCCCTCGATGATGAATCCCGATGCTTTCTTGACGAAGACCACCTCCAAGAGACCTCCAAGAGCTCACCGTTGAGAAAAGATGACTTCAGGTCATTGTGGTGGACACGCTATCTTTTGCTGCCAACAACGCCAGCTGAAGGTGGACGGATTCCATCCGCGCCACCAGCGCGAAGACTTCCTCGAAGTCAATGCCTTCCTATTGGACGAAGCCCCTGGTGGTGAGCTGTGCCTTGTGCTTGGTAGTGGCACCACACTCATTGCGCTTCACCTGGAAGACCCACTTGAGCCCAGTTGGCCAACACCCAAGCGGTGGATCAACGAGCACCCACGTCTTGTTCTCCTCGATCACCTTCATCTCCTCGAGCATGGCTCGTTGCCATTACTGGTCGCGCTCTGCATCAATGAATTTGGGCAGCTCCTCAGTGCTCATGAGTAGCAGCTTCTCATTGTTGAGCACTCTGCTGAAAGGTCCTAAATGGCTAGATGGGGGTGAATAGCCTAATAAAATTTCTACAAAACACTAGAGCAACTAATTAGTCAATTAGAAAATGAAGTTTTTTGCTCTAGCTCTACAAAGGGTTGCAAGCCACCTATCCCAACAATTTTAGTTAATTAATGTCTCTAGATCAACCAATGGCTGAGTCGCTACTCACTAAAAGCTCTCAAACATGCTACACTAAAGAGCTTCACTAAATGAGCTACTCTACTAACAAGCAAGCTCTCAAACTAGCTATACTAAAGAGCCTGCTACACAACTATATATCAAATATAAATACAAGAAAGTGAGTAGAGTGATTATACCGCCGTGGGAAGTGAGATGAACAGATCACAATATGAGTACCAAGTGAATCACCGGGAGAATTCCAATCACAATAGATACAAGATTTTTCTCCCAAGGTTCACATACTTGCTGGTACGCTAGTCTCCATTGTGTCGACAAACACTTGGTGGTTCAACGGCTAATAGACATCACATACCTAGCCTAACAATTGGGCGCCACAAGAACCTACCCACAAGTGAGGTAACTCAATGACATGAGCAGTTTACTAGAGTGACTTTTGGCGCTTCGCCGGGGAATAAGCCCAAGAACCCCTCACAAATAATCCTTGATTGGGGCCAGACACAATCACCAAATCCCCTCACCAACAACAAATCACCAACCATCTAGGTGACGGCAGTCACCAAGAGTAATAAGAAATCCACAATCCCGATCACCACCTAGTCAACCTCAAAATGCACACACTAGGGTTTCCCTTAAATCCTCTCAAGAATGAGCACCAAGCTTGGGGAAGGAGAGGAGAGGGAGGAGGTGCTCTTGAAGGTCTCAAGATCAATCACTAGAGCTCGATCTCTCATTTGAATAGAGCACAAATGCTTGGGAGTGAGAGAGGAGGAGATGAGAGCTTTTCTTCTCTTATGGTTCTTGCATGAAGGAGCAAAGGGGAATAGAAACCAGAGAGGGAGAACGAAGGGGGAGGCACTGGACTTAACCAATGGGCCCTCCTAGACACAACACACTGCCTCATCCAGCCAATGGCACTCTCCAACGGTCGGCTTCCCAAGTGGGCCCCACGCCACACATCGCTAGCAGCAGGCAGCCTCTTGGCTAAACACGCCTCACGCACGAGTACTCTCTGCAGTCCACCCGTGCGAGCCCCACCACTGTAGTCTTCCATGTGCGAGCCCCACACGCTGTAGTCTTCCACGTGAAGGAATTGCAACGGCACCGCTCGGGCCACGAACTCCCACGGCTCGGGCAGGTGGGTCCCACACATGCTCCCTCTTTCTTTTTTTGATCGGATGCAACTTTGGATGCACACAACCCACACACTCTCTACTCACACCACACGCACACAAACACATGCGTGTCCATTTGAAAAATTTCAGAAAAAGGTGTGAACACTAGGGTTTGAACCTGGTGGGTAGCATCCCACTAGACTGTCCTACCACTGGACCTCAAGCCCATTCACACATGCTCTCTCTTTCTCACAAAGTAGAGCAGCAAACGGCTCTAGAGACCTGCGCACAGCCTCTGCGCCCCACGCACATCTCCACTCTGGTTGGGCCTGGCCCAAGGCGGTAGAGCACCCAGCTCCCTTCTTCGGTCAACGGGCTTGGCCCAAGAAGACCAACGCCCACTCACGAACAAGCCAGCAGCCCAGTTAGCTGAGCGCCCATTCTCTTCAGCTGGTCCTGGCTGACGGGCCGGCCTGCTAGCAGGCCACCCCGTGTCCAGGGCCCAGCTGCGCGCCACCACACTTTCTAGGCCAATGCAGCAGCAGCGGTAGTAGGGCAGTGCCCAGCAGAGCAAGCACAGTAGCGGGAGCATTGCAGTGGCCCAGCAGCATGCCCAAGCCAGTGGCAGCCCTCCTTTTTCTCTTTTCTTTTCACCCTTTTTAAGGTGCTAGCAACCCAACAAATACCATAACACAAATTGGTAGTTTGTGCTAGTAGTTCTCACAAAGAATTTCTAGAGTTTTCTCATAAAACTCACCATGTCACTCAGCGCTAAGTATATGCAAATGTGACTCTCACTTAGTGGCACTAGATAACCATTGCAACCAAAGATTTCCCTTCTTTATAGTATAGTTATGTATCCTAAATCCACTCACACCCTCTATGTGTCTTGAGTGGCAAAACAAAATGACCCTTTCAAATATACCTTTGCCTTGAACCCATTTTATTTTTCTCTTTCTTGTTTTCCAAGTTGGAGCACATATCATCATCTTTCGGTCACCTCCATCACCATGACCATCATCTGGCTCCATCACTTGGTGTGTACCAGCCTATCTTTGCATTTCACTCATGGCAAAGTGTCGGCGTCTGGTCCTGCGGGGGTCCTAAGCCAATGAGTGAATCAAATGCTGCGTGTCCCTAATCTGGATGGCGATGCAAGGAGGATACACGGGGATTTATCCTGGTTCGGACAAAGGAAGGCCCTACGTCCAGCGGGGAGGGAGAGTATTGTATTTCCTTGCACCTAAGTGCTTGCGTAGGGGTTACAAGCTGTGAGAGAGGGAACTGAGCTCATGTCTCAAAGGAAAAGTGAGAGTACAAAGGAGATTGCTTGAGATGTTGATCTGTGGGTTGTGTGCCTTTGCTTATTTGTGCTTGGCTTCTGGCTTGCGTCTTGCTTCGTCCGTCTCCCTTGTAGAGCCCTGGCCCACCCTTTCATAGGGTAAGAGGAGGTCGGGATGCCGGGGGAGTCTTGAGGTGAAGTTTTGTCGATCCCTGCAGAGGTGGCTGTAGCGACGTGCCCCAGGAATGGCCGGCCATCCTCGGACACCATGGTGACGTAGGGGATGAGACGGTGAAAAGACCTCGAGTCCTGTGCCACGTCGGCCTTTCCTCCCTACTGACCGATGGTAGGTCGAGGCTGGGTCGAGGCCGGGTCGAGGACGGGCGGATAAGGCCGAATCCCCGAGATCGTGGGGTACGGACCTTGTCGTATCCTCCCTCGAGGGTGATCGGTGGCAAAACAGTGTGTGGTATGGTGTGTATAGTGACAGGTTTTCACCTCCCATCCCGGGATGGGCGGTAAAAAGTGAGATTTGACACCGGTGCTGTTTCCATGTCGGTCACAGCTGTAGCCATGACGGTAGGAAGTAACAGGTAGTCACATTAAATGCTCTGACTTTTGTTTCAGAGTAGGTGAATAAGATGGGTCGAGAGGTCTGACCCGGGGTCGTGCGAGTCGGAGATTTCCCGATAGTCGAGATGCCTTGTCGAGCGAGCCTCGTGCGAGTCGGAATGCGGTCGAGGCGTCCCGTCGAGGGTGCCTCGTACGAGTCGGAACATAGTCGAGGCGTCCTGTCGAGCGTGCCTCGTACGAGTCAGAACATAGTCGAGGTGTCTCGTCCACTATTTTGGCTCATCTCGTTTTGCGGGTAGCGTTTTGTTTTTCTTAATCGTTGATTGTGGGTACCCCTAGTTTTAGGTACCCGACACAAAGGTTAGTACACTTAGGTTGCATCAATTATCTAAAACCAAACGAGGGCTTTCATCTGCATGTATGCCTAGGGTTACAGCATTGCCGACGAGATTCTCCATGGTACAGAAACACACCTCATTGCCTTGGTGGTAAGCGTCGACGTGGGCATGCACGTCGCTTGGCAGAGACGCGAACTAGATCAAGCTTGGCAGAGGGGTCCCTTGTTCTACTAGAGCAGGGGATGCTGGTGTAGTGTACCCCACCATAGCCAGTGATAGGTTGCCCGCGCCCAGCACGGGCGGACTTACAAGCCCATCGACCGGTGTCTCCATTGATGCAGTGCTCCTTGGACTAGCTGCCTTTGGACTCACCATGTATGAAGCCATCTCCTCCTATCCCACATCACCATCTCCATGGATGACAAGGTGTTCAACGACAAAGGTGTCAGACTTCCCCAGTCCCAGGCTGCCTTCTTGTCGAACATGACATCGCAAGAGATAACCACTTTGCCTTCACATGGGCCTTGCTACCAGTCTGCACCCCAGGAGCATGACTCCTATCCTTTAGCTTGGAGAGGTGCGGTTTCATCACCTTGACATGGTCGACACACCTAAACATCCTCAAGAATGAGACATTGGGCTTCCTCCTATGCCACACCTCGAATGGTGTTAGGCCCTTCAAGTTCTTCATCGGCGCGAGGTTGAGGATGAACACCATCGTGGACATCACCTCGCCCTATAACTCTGCTAGCATATGCTTTTCCTTCATCATGCTCCGTGCCATGCCAATGACGGTCTGATTCTGCCATTCCACGAGCCTGTTCTGCTGTGGCGAGTAGGGCACGGTGAGGTGGTGCAATACACCGCAAATCAGTGCAGTACTCCATGAATTCCACCAAAGTGAACTCGCCTCCATGATCCGTCCTCAACACCTGCAACATCTTCCCTGACTTGCTTCTGCCTGAGCCTGTAATCTCCTGGTTGCTGTCACCACCTCGTCATTGCTTGTTAGGAGCTGTAGCCACATGAAATGGTTGTAGTCATCGATGAGCAGTAGGAAGCAGCATCGTCTTCCATGCATTGCCAAAGTGATTAACCCACAGAGGTCACCGAGGACAAGCTCAAGCACATCGTCGACGCGATACTTGGCCGCCTTATGAAAGGGCAGCCTCCTCTGCTTCCCTGCTAGGTAGCTATCACACAACTTCCTAGCATGCTTGATGTGCAGGAGCCCATGTACCATTCCCTCCTTTGCCATCCTTCCAACTGTGTCGAAGCTTAGATGCCCAAAACTGGCATGCCATAGCCATGGCTCCTCGGCCACTTTCGTCGTGAGACACACCTTGCTCATGTTGCATGTAGATAGTTGCTTAACCGCTTCACCTTGGCGAGAAGGCGTTGCTCCATGTCATGGATTTGCAGCACGCCATTGTCACGAGGACTTAGCATCCTCGCAAATCGAGTTGGCCATTGATGACGATGTTCAAACGGAGCCGCTGGATGAAGATGTCCATTAGCGGCAGTGTTTGTTGTTCTGGCACTTAAAAAGCACCATGCTGCACCCGCTTGATGTCCATTATGGAGCCATCACCGAACTTTATGGTTCCAACCTTGCCGCTATCGAGCTCGACAAAAGCTTCACGCTCGCTGGTCATGTAGTTGCTGGCACCTGTGTCCAGTGCCAGTGCTGCTCTTTGTCGCTACCACCCTTGCAATCGTGGTTGAAAAGCACGCGAATTATCGAGGAAGACCCCCTGCTTCCTCTGCTTTAGCGCCAGAACCTGCTCCACAGTGTCATTGAGCGCGCACACCTACGCCATGAGTAGAACAGGCTCTTCATCCTCTGCGTGAGCCGCTTGAAGTGCCCGCTCCTTCTTCTTGGGATTTTTGCAATCCCGGGCCCAATGACCCATCTTTCCACACATGTGACAAGTGTTCTTGTTGAGGGATGTGGCACGTCGCCACTATCCTTCTTCTTCTTTTGTGAAGACTTGCCACGGTGCTTCTCTACGCTGCCATGGCTAGACAACCCAAAGGAACCTTCCTTGGACTGCCGCTCGTGCATGCGAGCCGCCCACTCCTTGGTTGGCAGCAGCTTGCCGCTGATGGTCATCATTGTTGCCTGCACACGGTTGTAAGGTCCTAGATGGCTAGAGGGGGGGGGTGAATAGCCTATAAAAATTCTACAAATACCACTAAGGAAACTTGTTAGAATAACAAACGGCGTAAAGCGAGTTTTGCTTAGCCAAAGGTTGTGATGCAAGCCTCCTATCCACAAGTCTAGTAGATTATGATCTCTAGTTCACACAAGTGCTATGTCACTAACTTTACACTAGAGAGTAAGCTAACAACACTACTAGCAAAGCTACCACTAGAGCTACACAAGATAATCTAGTAAATGTAAATGCAAGAGAGAGGGTTGTGATTCTTATACCGAAGGTGAAGTGAAGATGTTGCCAATCACCAAGATAATATACAATCAATCAATATTGACAACAACACAATATGAAGACCAACCACCGGGAGACAAGAGACACAATATTTTTGTTCACCTGGTGTTCACTTGTGCACCGACAAGCTACGTCACCGGTTGTGTCGACCAACACTTAGATGGTTTCCTGGTGTGACCCTCAAGTCACTTGCCCCTCGAGGCACGCCCCGTAAGGCACCGCAAGACACCACTCTCAAGTGAGGTAACTCAATGACACGCGCATTCCACTAGAGTTGCTTTTGGCGTCCCGCCGAGGAAAACACAAGAACCTCTCACAATCAACCGGAGGTGGCCAAGAACAATCACCTTCTCTTGCCAATGCCTCCAACAATCTCCAAGCCGGCTAGGAGCGGTACTCTCCAAGAGTAACAAAAAATCCATCGGCTAAACCACCCACAAGTGCCACTAGATGCCCTCAAGCTATGCAATGCACTTTGAGATCACTCAATCTCACTTTTGATTTGCAATCAAGCAAGAGAGATGAGTGGGAGGAGAAGTTTTAGCTCAAAGGATGCACAAGAGTGTTAGAAATGCCAAAAGACCTCGCCAAGGGCCGGCCAACAAGTATTTATAAGCATCCCAAAAGAATAGAGCCATTGCCACTCCACTGAGCGTTTTTTGGGACGACCGGACGCGCCGGTCGAAACTGACTGGACGCGCTCAACCGCGTCCGATCGCCCTGCGCCGTCCACGTGTTCTCCTGAATTCAACCATGATCGCTCGATCCTCCAACGGTCAAACGAGCGACCGGACGCGCTGCTCAACCGACCGGACGCGCCGATCGCACAGCACCACGCGCCCGCGAAGCATCGACCGGACGCGCTCCAGACAACGATCGGACGCGACAGTGCCAGCGTTCGGTTGGAGTTCAGTAAGCTCCCTCAACGACCGGACGCGTCCGATTAGCTTTACGCCACGCGCTACACTTCTGGGCGCCTGACCGGACGCGCCAGTCCCGCGAGTGACCAGACGCGCCGGTTGCAAACCCTAGCCCGCGCGCCTGACTGCTGCGTTGAACTGACCGGACGCATCCGGTCAAACCGTGACCGCATCCGGTGCAGCGTCCGGTCACCTCTGTGACCTCCGTTCGCCTCCGTTTTTTTTGACTTCCGGCGTAGTGGAAAATAGGCATTTCGTTTCCCCGAAAACGCCTGAATCCCACGCTTGCAAGCTCGGTGGGAGGGAGAGAGGAACCCAAACCCCTCTCTACCCGCAAACCAGCGCGACCAACGCCACCTTTGCAAATATGCCAACACCATCAAGTGTACATCTTCATGTGCTTGTGTGTTAGCTTTTTCTCAATCATTTTCAAAGGTTTTTCGGTTAGCTCACTAGGCCCTACATGCAATGCACTTCATGAATTCACCTAGTGGCACCCGTACATCGAGTAACCAATAAGACTTCCCCTCTTAATAGTTCGGCTATCGAGCCTAAACCACTCACACCCTCTATGGTGTCTTGAGTGTAAAACAAAATGGTCCTATGGTTATACCTTTGCCTTGAGCCCATTTTGTTTCTCCAAATGATATGATCCACTTCATATCATCACATGACCGTCTCGATCCATCGACCTTGACTTTACTTGCTCTTCACCGTTGCATCGGTCTGTCGGCGCCAAGTCTTGCTCAAGCTTCACCATCGCATGGTCCTTCGCTTCGAAGTCTCGACTTGCCCTTCACCTTCACAACCGGTCCATCAAGCCAAGCCTCATCTTGGTCTTTACCATCTTGGTCACATGAGTCAATGTCATGTCTCATATTCACTGACCACCTTTATCTAAATCATCCACTTAGATACAAATGTTAGTCCTAGGTTTCATCAATTAGCCAAAACCAAACTAGGGACTTTCAATGGTCCTAGACTGCATTCAAGCGCCCTATCACATCTTCAATGGAGAACATCGATAGGTCGATCAATGTCTCAATGGAGAGCGTGATCTACGCGTACTTGGCAGGCACCACCCGTAGGTACTTAGCAACGAGGATGCCAAGCATCATGAGCTGGCTCACCAGCGATTGTAGCCACAGTGCGAAGTCCTCCATCGCTTTGCCATCACGAAAAGCCAATACCTTGTACTCCCACCGAAGCCGTAGTGCCTTCGCCTTCTTCACACGGTCTGAGCCAACACGTATGGCCTTGAGGGTGTCCCAAGCACGCTTCATGAAGTCCTTGCTCCCCAACGACTCCACATACTCCGATGGCACAACCTTGAGGATCGCCTCCATAGCCGTGCAATCTTCTTCCTCATTCTCAATGTCGATTTCGATGGCACGACAAAGCTTCCTCGCCTTTAGCATCACCTTCATCAACACCGCCCACTCGCCATTTAGTTGGTGCGGGTGAGGACTAGCCAATGCTGCACCATGAGCTGTTGCCGCTCTAGTAAATGCGACATCCTATGTCCCCGCGCGATCACCATGGCTCCGATACCAGTTGTTGGCAGCCGATTTGCCAAGCAAGCTAGTTATACACAAATCTAGCCACCAACTATAGGGTACACTAGTACCATTACTTTTACTATACCACTACTTGCTACATCTATCTTCTATTGTGCTGAGATCAACCACTACTTGGCACTATTACCATACTACTATAGTAGATGGAAAGGATATCAAGGTTGACCTACAGCCAACTCCTTGCTGCAGCAAAACAAGTGGAGAATGCAGCAGATTATCTTACACATTTTGGGTTAAATTTTGTGTAGTAGTAGTGGTGTGGGCAATTCCTCAAAAATGTATAAGGGTACTTTGATTTTGTTTTCTCTTATTAAATTGTTAGTCACTTCTAGGCTTTGAGAATCAATGTCGAGGCTCCTTTTGTCGAACAGGTACTAACAGTGACGGAGCTAGGATTTTTGCTTTGGGTATGCCGAACCAAAATTTTCATATGCAAACCGGTAAAAACTATTTAGCAATTCGGTAGAGTTTCATAAAAAGTGCCTTATAATTCAGAACACAACTACTAAATGGCATAATAGTCCTTCAGTTACAATACAAATAGTTTAAAACAACACACTAATTATTTGGAATATAAATGACACAAGCTAAAATAACAAATAGGAATACAAAAAGCACACGCAATAGAAGCATTTTTTTTAACAAAAATTTCACTCAATAGAAGCAATGTCTCCGTTCCCTCTTCATAGTTCACAAATCCTACGACCAAATCGCATAATGCATAAGTAATCGACCAATACATCCCTACATCAATTGAACTAAATAAAGGAAAAATCTAACAACAACTAGCTAACAAATTAGATCATAGTAAATGACAGTTAGGTTTAGGGAAAACTTGCTAACACAAAGAGAAAGGAAATGCAGAGGAAAACAAGCTCTCACCAGCTGGGGCAAGGCCGCAAGGGGCAAGGGCAGGGCGTCGGCCGCGCGCCGCTGCTGGGGGTGAGCTGGTGCTCGCTGGCAGTGGCAGGGGAGCAGGAGCAGCAGCGGCGTCCGCCAGTCGCTTGTCCGTCACCACCGAGAGCGAGACTGCGAGATGCAGGAGCGGCCGAGCGGGTGCGGGAGGGAGAACCAGAGAAGGAACAGAGTACTTCTATGCTTATTGGGCTGGACTTAGGGTATGCCTTGCCATACCCGTGTAGCCCACTGGCTCCGTCTATGGGTACTAAGATAATAAATTCTTAGTATATTGGGACAAATCATGTTAAATTCCACTAAACAAATGGTCCAGCTTTAATGAGGGATACATGTGTCTTTTCCTATGCGGCTTAAATTATCCTAACAATCTCGGAATCTCTTATATTTGTGGACTAATGGAGTATATAGTAACATTATTCTCTTAAAGTTCCCGCCCAATTTGTGCTTTACTTTCTTTATTTTTTTTTATAATATATGCATGCTACGTAACATGCCGGTTAATCTTTGTCTGAACTGCGGAAGGTACTTGACTAACATGGGTACAATTTCACTTTTCAGCCGTTTGCAAGATATAGCAAACATCGAGGTGTATTATTCCAGATGCATGATTTGGTTCGTGAGCTTGCAAGATTAGTTGCGGGCGACGAAGTTATTGCCTTTGACACTAACAGGCAACAAAATCCTCCTACAGATATAGACAACTGTCGATTCATGTTGCTCTCAAACTTATGTGACTCATCCCCATCTGATTGGTCTATTCCTAGCACAGCAAGAGCTCTTCATTTTAAGGAGTGCAGCATTGTTCAGAATACTTTAGAGTCTCTGATGGGAGCTCAATTCTTACGTGTGCTGGATTTGGGTGCTTGTACTATTTCCGATCTACCTGCTTCTATCGGCAATTTGAGACTGTTGAAGTTCTTAAATATATCTGGAATGCAAACTGATCTGCTGCCTAAGTCCCTGAGCTTATTGCATGGTTTACAATATTTGGACATACATGGCTGCTCAAATCTTAAAGAGCTGCCTGAAGAGTTTGGTGGCCTTGCAAATATGATACATCTAAATATGTCCTTCTGCCACCAGTTGAAAGAACTGCCTAGTGAGTTATTTAAGCGCATGAAGAAGCTTCTAGTTTTGAATTTGTCTGGCTGTGTCTCTCTTGAAGGTCTTCCTGAATTTTGCAATACTAATGCTGGCTGTCAGATGTTGGAGATTCTAGACTTATCAGATTGTACTAATCTGGCTGCTCTTCCGGATACCTGTACCAGTCTTTCTGGGCTCCGCTGTTTAAATCTATCAGGTTGTTCTCGAATTAAGAACTTTGTAAATTTGATTCCGCACTGGAAATTAGTTAATTTGGAGTACCTAAATCTCTCTGGGGTGGGTGCAAAAGCTTATTCTGAAGCTCCAGGAACCTCTGCGGGAAATGCAGAGAGTTCAGATCACAATAAAGAACTAGAACTAGGTATGCTGCAAGAGGATATCATCACCCAACGACATTTGGTTCATCTTAGGTACCTGTCAGTTGGAGGGTTCACACTCTTCTCAGAACAAGGCATTGCAAGCTTGGAAGACCTTCTAACCTTGCCCAACTTTGATGTACGGACACAACCCAGTGACAACCACAGCAATATTATGCTTCTCCAGCAGATCCTTGATCTCACACAACATGAGCTAAACATCAAATGCCTTGAGAATGTGGTATCACCAGAGGAAGCCGCGCAAGTGGAACTGGCCAGGAAGCAACAACTTCATTTCTTGAGTCTTGAATGGTCCTCTTCTGATACTGGATCTTCGGTTGAGCATGAGCATCGAGCTAAGGCGAACGCAGTGCTGGAACATTTGTGGCCCCATCAAAATTTACAGTGCCTCTCTATAAAAAGGCTACAATGGCAACACATTTCCCAGTTGGATTAACCGGATAAATATTACACTTCCAAATCTGGTGAAAATTGTATTGTCTGAACTCAATGGATGTGATCATATTCCTTCATTGGGAAATTTACTAAATCTACAGGAACTGGAAATTAACAATATGCCTCTGCTTCGGCATGTACCAATTGGATCGTGCAAGAAGCTAAGACGATTGACATTGGTTAAACTGCAACCAAATGCTACTGTACATATGTTTGATGATGACAACACATAAGCACAAGTCAATGAGGTGGGATTAATTCATACCCGTGATGAGGAAGAGATAGAAACAGGAAAGGAGATTGACAAATTACCTCCTTGTCTTCCGGTAAATAAACAAGTGAAAAGAAAGGTTAAGGGTTTTCTGAAAGCTCTATGGCATGGCATGTTGAGAGAAACAAAGAGAACGCAGGACATTGGTTCTGGAAATGACTCATTGGCAGTTACAAGCAGGCCGGCACTATCCTCAGGCCCATCTAATGAAGAAAGAAGAGAACAACCAGCAGTCCCTGTGCTTGATTATCTGAAAATAGAAAGCTGCAAGCAACTAAAACTCTTTCCATATGTCCCACTGTGTAAAGAGTACTTCATCATGGATAGCAGACCCAGCCCTGGTCAAGATGCGCATGGTATGTTGCATTGGACTCCCACATTCAAATCAAAAATTTGTATTAATAGGTGTTTGATAGATGACGTTGAGCAATGGATGGAAGTTACAGAGAACAACATGGATGAACTAATTATCATTGGCATGCTGGATTATTCTGATCAGGAAATGGAGTTCTCTAGAAGAAGGTATTGGTACGAACAGGAGTTCCGTTCCAGGACGTGCAAAAAGGAGTCTGGTTCTGGAACCCTTCGGAAACTCAAGATAACAGACTGCAAAAGTAGTCTTATTCCTCGACTGTTGCTTCTATTCACATCTCTACAGGAGCTAGAATTGGATGGCTTGAACACCATTGATAATGACTTGGAGTCAACTCTGTACAAAATGACCAGATTGGAAAAACTGACTATACCGTTTCTTGAACTTCCACCAGAAGCAGAAACAAACAACATTATTCAAAAACTTTCCGTTCATCATATTCCATATGTCAATACAAGAGAGGTAAATTGCACATATTTCTTTTTCTTTCTTTAAGACAATCCTTTTTTTCTGTTCGGTATTTGAGAAAGAACTAATCCAATTTCTGCATCATAACATCTTAAACTAATTTTGTTTTTCAACATATAAGAGCAGATAGAATTATGTAGCGTCGTTGCTTACACAACTTTTTTCTAAACAAAGCAGAGAACAGCCTGACCAATTTGTGTGTTTAAGTTCCTTCTCTATTGTTTGTTATAGTTTGTTTTCCTATCCAATTTTGTTTCCTTATCAGATTAATTTTTTGTTTCTTTATTGAGGATTTTACCTAACCAAATACTTTTAAAACTTGAGAGGTAATTTGTACACCATTTGGCGGTGCTCCACCTCTAACAAAACTAAGTGGATCCTATATATAAGGGGCGGATTTGGGCCCCAAGCTGCCCAGGCTGCAGCCTGGGGCAAGGCCCAATAGCTGCGGAAATTGTTTCATAAAAACACATAAAAGGTTTGGCAGCCCAATAGCCCACCATGATAGGAATACAGCCCAGCAACCTTAACCCTACCCCTGCCGCAGCAAGCGAGCAACCTGACTGGCCTGCTCGGCTCTCTGCCTCCACGCCTCGCTTCCTGCCCTGCCTCCCTGACTCCGACACGTGACAGCGCCCGCTCATGCTCCGGCTCCCGCCTGCCACCTTGCCCCCGCTTCCCTGCCGGCCGCGGCCTCTCCCATGGTCGTGCTGGCCGCATGGCTGCCCCTACCGTCCGTGGCCCAGTGATTTACCTTGTTCTTTGTGGATGTGGATAAATGTCAGATATTTCATATTTTTGTCGAACACGGATCTGCGACCAGATAGAGAACAATGCTGAAAAACTAATTTGGATACATCCATTTAGGATTCACATTATAAGCGGATACAAATACATATATCCATGTTACATGTTTTAGCAGATACGGATTCAGATAATTCAGATTTCTAGACATCCGTTTTCATCTCTGATGGTGAGTCGATGAGTGATGCCTCATGCTGTGGCATAGGAAGAGCTACTCCAATTTTTATGCGCGGAGCCCACTTTTAGTTTTCTGGCATCACAACGTGTGAGTCCAATGGCACTATTGCTACCTGTTGTACCAGCACCTGCCTCTTCCAGCAGTTCATTGCAACATGTGATTTAGGATTACTCAATCGGAAAACATTCATTTAAGATTCGATGGTGATGAGATCCTAACATAGGGGTATGTTAAGCCTCGGGATCAAGGGTTCCCGACTGGGAGACCCCTGACCGACCCCTCCAAGACCGCGGGGGGCTCGGGGGCTATTCCCATTAGGTACACTCATGCGTACCCTCCGGCAAAGGGATCAGGCCGAGCCCAAGCACAACCACCGCCTCTGCTCGGGACTTGGGGGCTCGTCCCAGCCTCAGGCTCCCGATCGACGCAAGCTTGAACCCAATCCTTGGCTCCCTCCCAGCCTTCAGCATAATCCAAAGCCCGAGCTTGAAAGCGGAAGCCAAAGCCCGAGCTCGAAAGGGGCGCCCCCAGCCACAAAGGCTCAGGGGCTCCCCAGCACTACCCGCAGGTGCGGCTCTATCAATTGCTCCTCCGACAGGGTCACGCACGGGGCGTGACGCAAGAAAACAAACTCCTTTGCTGGCCAGGGGCTCAAGGCCTCCAGGCCGTGTGTCAGCCCTCAACTGGTCGCCATCGCCACCAGGAAGCCTCTAGAAGGTGTGCCTGGTGGAGGCCGGTCCGAGCCGACATAGCCTGACACTTGGCGTGTCAGAATAGAACAGCCGAGCGACGCCTAGAGCTTCTTTGGCTCTACAACATTGCCACGGTCCACAGAACGCTACTGCAAGACCCTCCTAAACTCCGACGCATGTAGACCATAGGCTCAACTCCCTCAAACTGCTATGTACTTGACCTACCTCGAAGTATAAGGGGAGGTAAGATCCTAAGAGGGAGGAGGACGATTCTAGATAGATCATTGGAGTATTCAGCGTTCAGCTCACACTTTGCACCGAGAGTAGAGCACCCGAGAGAGGGGGCAACGAGAGCTCCTCCACCACACCTGTCATCTTTCTCCTCTCCGACGAGGAAGAAGGCTCCACCGGCAGCGAGGCTTTCCTAGGATCAGCACCGAGCGATCCCCTACCAAATCTCTCTCTTTCTCTCTTACACTCTATTATAACCCCTCAGATTTTGGGTGCTCTTAAGTAGAAGGATCATCAGCTGCTGGACATAGGGCCTCAATAGCCCGAACTAGGATAAACCGTTGCCTCCCCTATGTGATTCTTGTATTTTTGAGTCCACCTGAGCCACCAAAGACACACACTCTAACACCATGATGAACAACAATGCTTGTCACTGTTTCGACCCTGTGACAGCTAGCACGCAAGGTAGGGGAGCACATCAAGTGTGATTCTTGCTCTATGGTGGCCGGAGCCACCGCCTCATCGCCAAAGCAAGTGGTGTCACCCCAAACAGCGGCATCTGCCTCCCCGGCGAGTTCTCCATCATAGCCGGTGCCTCTGCTCTGGGCCAGGTCCTCAACTTTGGCAGCCTGGCCTATGTCGCTGACTTCTACGATGAGCTTCACCCGCTCAAGGAGGTTGCGCCAGTGGGCAATTGGCCCCCGCACCGCCCCCTTGCCAAACCTTCCAAGTTTAGGCCCTGAAGCTCACCCCTACCAAATCCAGCGCAGATCTGCCCAGGACTAGGGCCAACAAGAGCCTCGCCCAACATCCAGGTCGGGGTACTTGCCATGGTTGGGGAGACGTCCACTCGTCGCCTCAACTTGCCAAGGCAGGCTGTGTCTGGGCTACCGGACAGCCACCGTCGGTAGCTTGGGGAGCCCTGCGTCCATGCCCAAGCACCGCAAGGGGACGCCTCCCTATCCATGAAGGAATTTGCCACGAGGGTGCCTGCCTCCAATGAAGCATGGATCTACCCCATGATCTTCAAGGGAGGACCATGATCTGCCCCATGACTACCCTGACCATGTGCCTAGTCTAGGCTATTTCCCACTTATCGTCATCCCCAACGTTGGACGGGCTCGCCTCACAAAGGTGCTGATGGATGGAGGAAGCAGCCTAAACATTCTCTACGTCGATGCCTTGGATCGCATGGGGATTCCGAGGGAGAACCTTTGCCTCAGCGGAGCCCCCTTCTTTGGGATCATCCTCGGAGTCTGAGCCATCCCTCTCAGGAGCATTTAGTTCCCTGTCACATTTGGGATCCGTCCAACTTTCAGAAGGAAATCCTTTACTTTGAGGTGGTCGATTTCTCTAGCCCCTATCATGCGCTGCTAGGTCGACCATGCTACGTCAAGTTCATGGTTGTCCCACATTACGGTGCCTAAAGCTCATGATGCCTGGCCTACGGGGAATCATCACCATGGCTTCCTCCGCAGCTAAAGCCTACCTGTGCGAACAAGAGGGCATGGCCCTCGCGGCTACTGACATCATCATCGCGCTGACTTCGCCCAGATCTGGTGCTAGCTAAAGGTGGAATCCCCACATACCACAAAAGGGAGTTGATCCTATGACGGCCTTCCGCCCAGACAATGACACCAATATGGTCTAGGTTTACCCCCAGGACCCCGAGAAGTTGCTCCGTGTAGGCACAAACATGGCCCCAGACATGGAGGCAGCCCTTATGAAGTTCCTACATGAGAACGCTGATGTCTTCACATGGAAGCTTCTGAGCATTACCTCAACATCAAGGACGATGCCAAACTAGTGCAGCAGCGCCTCCACCGCTTCGATGAGAAGCGAAGGACGATCGACGAGGAGCTCGTGAGGCTCCTAGCTGTAGGCTTCATCAAAGAAGTTCAACACCCGAACTGGCTAGCTAACCCTGTCTTGGTCAAGAAGAAGAATGGGAAGTGGAGAATGTGCATTGACTACACAGGCCTCAATAAGGCCTGTCCGAAGGACCTGTTCCCCCTTCCCTAGATTGACTAGGGGCCGACTCAACCACCGATTGCGAGGTTCTCTACTTTTTGGATGCATACTCCGAATACCACCAAATTGCTATGAATCCTTTGGATCAACTGGCCACCTCCTTCATCACCCCTTCAGAGCCTTCTGCTACACCTCCATGCCTTTCGGCCTTTGGAATGTTGGGGCCACTTTCTAGCGATGTATGCAGAAATGCTTCCAAGGGCAGATTGGCCATAACTTGGAGGTCTACATGGATGACATCATCGTGAAGACCCTTGAGGCCACGCGGTTGAATGTGGACCTCGAGGAGACCTTATCCAACCTCTGGGCCAACCACATCAAGCTCTACTCGGAGAAATGCATGTTCGGCGTGTCCTCTGGGAAAGCTTATGGGCTTCATCATCTCCAAGCGTGGCATTGAGATCAACTCCGAGAAGATCTCCATGATCATGATATGGATTTAGTCAAGAACCTAAAGGGAGCCTAGAGGCTCACTGGGTGCTTGGCGACGCTCAGCCACTTCATATCCCGTCTTGGGGAGCGAGGTATATGCCACTATATAAACTCCTTAAGAAATCTGAGCATTTTGAGTCAACTAAGGAGGCCCAGGTGGTGCTAACCCGATTGAAGGAATTCTTGACTACACCGCAGGTCCTTACTTCCCTCTCAGAGGGGGAGACTCTGTTCCTGTACACCACTGCCACCCCGCACACCATCAGTGCGGCTCTGGTGGTGGAATGGGAGGAGGGCCATGCCCTCAAGGTTCAGCGACCAGTTGAAAGGTCTTGATGGCTAGAGGGGGGGTGAATAGCCTTTTAAAAATTTCTACAAAGACAAGCTAAACAAGTTTATCAATATAACAAATAGCGAGATGCGAGTTTTGCTTAGCCTACGGGGTGTTTGCAAGCCACCTATCCAATTCACAATTCTAGTATATTTGCACTCAACCGCACAAGTCAAACCGAGAAGGTAACTACAACTACAACTAGCAAGCTACACAAAAGAGCTACTCTAGCAAAGCTAACTAGCTAGCAAAGATAACTAAGAAGGTAATGCGGAGTTGAGTTAGGAGAGTTTCACCGAGGGGCGAAGTATTGAGCCAACCAATATGATCAACAATGAATACCAAGACAATCGAACACCGGGATCAATCAATCACAATAGGAAAGTGATGACACAAGATTTATCCCGAGGTTCACGTGCTTGCCGGCACGCTAGTCCCCGTTGTGTCCCTCTTCACCACGTGGTTCAGTGGCTAATCGGTCTCACACCGAGCCTCTCAAAAGGCGCCACAAGAACCTACCAAATGGCAAAAGGTTGCAATGATATGAGCAATTTACTAATGTTGCCTTTGGCGCTTTGCCGAGGTAGGCACAAACCCTCACAATCACCGGAGGTGGCCAAGAACAATCACCAACTCTTGCCAACGCCTCCAAGCTGCTCCAAGCCGTCTAGGTGGCGGCAACCACCAAGAGAACACAAGAATCCCGCAGCAAATCAACCACCAAGTGCCAACTAGATACAATCTCACAATGTAAATGCACTTGGATCACTCAATCTCACTTCGAATAAGCAAAGAAGCAAGAGAGATGAGTGGGAGGGGAGTTGCTTAGCTCAAAGTGCTCACAAGTATGTCAAGAATGCAAGAGATAGAGCCTTGAGCCAGCCAACGAGTATTTATAGACGTACCCCTTCGAATAGAGCCGTTAGACACTTGAAAACGCTAAAGTCGCGCTGACCGGACGCGCTGGTCGCGCGGACTGGACGCGCTGGTCGCACCGCGTAGCACGACCGGACGCGTTGGTCCATAACCGACCGTACGCGCTGGTCTCGACTGGATGCGCTGGTCCCGTAACTGACCGGAGCACTGGTCAAGTCTGAGCAGCTCTTCAACGAAACAGTGACCGGACGCGCTGGAGAACTGACCGGACGCCATAGTGCCCGCGTCCGGTTGGAGTCCAGTAAGCTCCCTCAACAACCGGACGTGTCCGATCGGTCGTGACCGGACTCGCTGCGCGTTCGATCAACAAAGTGAAACACGCACAGACGCTGAACGCTGACCGAATACGTCTGGTCAAACAGAGACCGGTCCGGTCCAGCGTTTGGTCACCTCTGTGACCTCCGTTCGCCTCTGTTTGATTTCCGACTTCTGGCGTAGTGGAAAATAGTCGTTTCAACTCCTCGAAGCCATCGTAAATGTGCTAACACCACCAAGTGATCATGTCATGTGTGAGTGTGTTAGCATTTTCACAAACATTTATCAAGGCATTATTAGTTCTATCCAAATGCATATGATTATGAAATGCACATCTAGAGGCACTTAGGAGTTCAATAGCCGCGTCATTCCCCTCTTTATAGTACGGCTATCTATCCTATAATATAACCACACCCACTAGGTGTCTTGGTTACTAAAACACAACCCTTAAGCATATACCTTTGCCTTGATCACGTAGGGTTGCATCCAAATCCAAGTGTGGCCATCATGATCACCATGTCCATCTTGCCACCAACCTTGGAATGTACTAATCCTCATATGCTATATACAACTTAGGCATAGGATTAGTACTTAGACATTGTCACTAATTACTAACACCAAACATAGGACTTTCACTAGTGTACTTTATCAGTGAGGTCCTCCCGACTCGAAGATCCTCTACCCAAAAGTCAAGAAGCATCTCTACGCCATGCTCATTACAAAGCGCAAGCTCCAACATTACTTTGACGGCCACCTAGTGGTGGTGGTGTCCTCCAGCGGCCTTGGAGACGTCATGAACAACAAAGAGTCCATGGGCCGCATCGCAAAGTGGGGGCTTGAGCTGATGGGCCTCAACATCCCTTATGCCCCTGCACGGCAATCAAGTCCTAGGTGCTTGACGACTTCGTGCCAGAGTGGACAGAAGAGCAAGCCTCCACCGCTTGCCAAGATAGAGTACTAGACCATGTACTTCGATGGCTCCCTCATGATCGAGGGAACAAGCGTGGGGTCCTCCTCATATCCCCTAGTGGTGACAAACTAAGGTACACCCTCTAGTTCCATTCCTAGGCCACTAACAATGTTCCATAGTACGAGGCTCTCCTCCATGGCATCCAGGCAGCCATTGAGCTCGGTACTCAACGCCTTTTCATATGAGGGGACTCTGAGCTGGTCATCAACTAGGTCATGAAGGAGTCTGCTTGCTGCAACGTGAGGATGGAAGCCTATTGCAAGGAGGTCTAGAAATTGGAGGAGAAGTTCAACAACATCAAGATCCACCACGTCCTCCGATGAGATAACGAGGAGGCCAATGCCCTAGTGAAATAGGCAACCTCTCGGAAGCCTCCACCACCGAGGGTCTTCCTCGATGTTGTTGATGTCTCCTCAATCTTCCTCGAAGGGGTAGAGGGTCCGAGCCCTGGGGACACCACCCCCGTCATGACCTCGGTTAGTGACTGGTCACCACCCTTCGAGGGACGCGTACTAGCGCTCAACACGTGGAGCCACCGGGGAACCGAGCCGCTAGCAGAGGCCCTCCTTGATCCCTCGGCATGGCCTTGGAAGCATAGCCGATAAGAGTTCAACACCTTGAACAAGGAGGCCAATGACACTTTAGCCAGGGGCTCCAATGAGACCAGGACATAGGCGTCCGACTCGCCTGACCGTCAAGGCACGCCCCTCGCGGATGTGGTGTCGCACCACACTGATGAAATGAGTGAGTTGAGTGAAGGCTCTCCCCAGCCACCCGGTGATCCTAAGGACTGGATGGCACCCTTTCTTGGCTTTCTCAAGTGAGGACTCCTCCCCGCTGACTTTCTAAGCCCGCTGGCCAGTCCGACGAGCCAAGAGCTACAAGGTTGTGGATGAGCAGCTCTACCACTAGAGCACTTTCGAGGTGCTCCTCTGGTATCTACAGGCATCATGTCGCTCTGAGGGCCCTTGTGGGGAAGGCCTTTAGGCACGGCTTCTATTGGCCAACGGCACCCGTCGATGCTTAGGACCTCGTCAAGACATGCAAGGGCAGCCAATACTACGCCAAACAGAATCACCTGTTGGCGTAGGCGCTTCAGATGATCCCCATCATTTGGCCATTCGTGGTCTGGTGCCTCAACATGGTTGGGGAATTCAAGAAGGCCCCTAGGGGATTCGATCACTTCTTGGTCGCCATTGACAAATTCACTAAGTAGGTCAAAGTTTGGCCTATCGTCAACCTCAAGTCGAAGCGGGTGGCAGAGTTCATCCAAGACATCATCCATAGGTTTAGGGTTCCAAATCATATTATTACTGATAACAACACTCAATTCACAGGTTGCAAGTTCCTGGACTTCTGTGACGCTTGGCGAATCTAGGTCAACTGGGCATCTATATATCACCCTGAGTCCAATGGCCAGGTCGAGCATGCCAATGGGTTGATCCTTCTAGGGATCAAAACCCACATCTACAATGAGCTCAAGATCCATGCTGGCCGTTGGGTGGATGAACTCCCCTCCCTGCTCTAGAGCCTTAGAACGAGTGTGAACCGATTGACCAGCTACACACCCATCTTCCTCGTCTATGAGGCCGAGGCGGTCATCCCCTCTGACCTCAATTTTGATGCCCCCGAGGTCAATTTCTATGACAAGCAGCAGGTTAAGGAGCAGCGCCAAGTGGATGTCGGCATGCTCGAGGAGGTACAGAACACCGCTATCGTATGGTTTGCCAGGTATCAGCAAGGACTCCATCACTACCATGCCAGATGGGTACGCAAGCGCTCCTTTGTTGTAGGTCACCTTATCGTCCGAAAGATGGCCCCATCAAAGAAGGGCCACAAGCTATCTCTGGCATGGGAGGGCCCCTTCCGCATCTCGCGCGTAATACGGCCGGGTGCTTACAAGATCATCAACATCTTGGGGGAGAGTATGACAATGCATGCGTGGAACATCAAACAGCTATGTCGGTTTTACCCATAGCTTGTTTTCTCGTCTTTCATTTCTATACCTCTAACCCTCTAACAGGAGCCCACCCCCCGCCCCCTAGAAAAGGGGGTGGCACCCGGGGTTCAAAGCTGGTTCCCCTCGAGCTTCAAGGCTACACCAGGAAAAACTAAAGTGCGAGGGATACTCAGGAGACGGGCCCACGCAGCCATAGGCAGGATGCCTAGAAGTGCCTCAACCATCCTAATGAGCGATGTCCGAGTACCAGCCTTGAGCTGCTTGAGGTGACCCACCGAGGGAGGCAAAGAACCCCCGAGCCCAGCAGAACGAGCTCGAGAACCGAACAAGTGGCTCAGTCAGGAAGCCAAGAGTCTCCCCCCTGGGGGCATGACCAAGGCATGGAATGACTGTATACTTGGGGTTCTCATGGTCTTTCTCGTTAGTAACACGGGCGCTACAATCCTGGCCACCGAGGCTATTGTCGTAGCAGACCAACCCAACGAGGGAACAATAGCTCCGAGCTACAAACTCCTTAAGCACGAAAAGCCTTAAGGCCTCACGACGGCCTCAGGGGCTATGCCGACTCCCAGACAGAGAACATGGCCCCCTGATCGATGGGCACTCGGGTGGCATGCCCCTAAAACTAACCAACTCCCCGGAGTTCGGTCGGGAGTCATCAAGCGGTGGGCCCAATGAGGGCCCCGTCTGAGCTCGACGCGCACCCTGACCTACAATTGCTAAGGTCGGCCCGAGAAGTCAGGGCCTACAACCAAAGCCCCTAGAAGGGCATGGCATGCTGGGTGATCAGGTGGCCTTGAGCTAGAGCCTAGATGCTCTCGATCACCTGACCCATAGCAGGACTAGATCAGAAAGGAGGGTGCCCCCGGGCCTGATGCCAACAACTCCTGGACGAGTTCACCGGGCCCTCGCTTGGGCCTTAGCGCAACATAGGTTAGAAAAGGGGTCAACATCATCACTTAGCCCCGATAGCCGAGCGCCCCCATCACACTTGAGAGAAGCCCCATGAAGGGCACCGCACTCTCATCAGCGAAAGTGATCCCCGCCATGGCTAGCTCGGTCACCAGAAGATCAAACTTAGCCCCTCGTCGCCATCATGAATGCAGCTAAGTGAGGCCACGAAGGGCTCGAGGGCCGCTAACAAGATCCTAACATAGGGTTATGTTAAGCCTCGGGATCAAGGGTTCCTGACTGAGAGACCCCTTGACCAACCCCTTCGAGTTTGTTCGAGGGCTCGAGGGCTCTACCCATTAGGTACGCTCACGCGTGCCCTCTGGCAAAAGGGATCAGGCTGAGCCCGAGCACGCCCGCCACCTCTGCTCATGACTTGGGGGCTCGCCCGAGCCTCAGGCTCCCGAACGATGGAAGCCTGAACTCGATCCTTGGCTCCCTCCTGGCCTTTGGCGCTAGCCAAAGCCTGAGCTCGAAAGGGCGCCCCGAGCCACCAAGGCTTAGGGGGCTCCCCAGCGCTACCCCGCTGGCGTGGCTCTGTCAATCGCTCCTCCAACAGGGTCACGCACAGGGCGTGACACAAGAAAACAAACTCCTCTGTTGGCTTCAGGGGCTCAGGAGCCACTGGGCCCATGCATTAGCCCCTCAAGCCGACCACCATCACCATCAGGAAGCCTTTAGAAGGTGTGCCTAGTGGAGGCTGGTCCAAGCCAACACACCCTGACACTCCGCGTGTCAAAACAGAGCAGCTGGATGATGCCCAGAACTTCTTTGGCTCCACGATATCGCCACGGTCAACACGATGCCACTACAAGACCCTCCTAAACTCCGGCGTATGTAGACCTTAGGCTCAACTCCACCAAGCCACCATGTACCCGACCTATCTCAATATATAAGGGGAGGTCAAATCCTAAGTGTGGGAGGAGGACGATTCCAGATAGATCGTTAGAGTCCTCACCGTTCAGCTCACACTCTACACCGAGAGCAGAGCAACTAAGAGAGGGGTACCAAGAGCTCCTCCACCACAACCGTCATCTTCCTCCTCTCCAACGAGGGGGAAGGCTCCACCGGCGGCGAGGCTTTCCTAGGATAGCACCAAGCGATCCCCTACCAAATCTCAGTCTTTCTCCCTTACACTTTGTTGTAACCCCCCAGGTTTTGGGTGCTCTTGAGTAGAAGTTTCATCAACTGCTGGACATAGGGCCTCGATAACCCGAACTAGGATAAACCATTGCATCCTCTCTGTGATTCTTGTGCTCTTGAGTCCACCCAAACCACTGAAGACACGCACTCTGACACCACGACGAACAACAATGCTTGCCGCTGTTTTGACCCCGCGATAGATAGTATGCAAAAGGGCTCTCGATAAGGTTCACTTTGTTTAAACCTAATGCATTGCCATCCCTAGGATCATGCGAAGAGGATGTCATGGGTAATGGGTTTGAAGCCTAGAAACTACACATATCCATCTTTCATGTGCAAAATGTGTGACTTGCCACAATGAGGGTAGATTGGGGTGGCATTCGAATCTTTTTTTTACTATTTGATTTACCTAGATTTCATGGTTCGATTACTCATGCAGGTTCTTATTAAGGGCCAGAAAAAACTAAGGTTATCTATGTCTTATTCATGGTGCTAGCTTTGATAACCAGCATGAACTAGGGTTAGAAGCAAGTGCAAGCGATGATTTGAAGGAATCTACCATAAATAAACCTTGTTTTCGTATACTAAAAACCGACGCTCCACGAGCCACGTCACGGTGTTGCATTTGGCCTGTCCATTCTTTCCTTCAGACGACACCACCACCGTCCACTTTTGGGCCCACCGGAAACACCCAGACCATCCTCATCCTTCCGTTTGCCTAAAAGAAAGATATTCTGCCTTTCTCACCCTGGCGGGTATCTACCATAAACCTTGTTGAGTTGATGTCTAAAGGAGGTGTGAATAGGATCAACAAAAAATTTAGCAAGTTAAGTGGACATCAGTGTGGCAAAATTGGGCGAGGTGATGCCCATGGTTTTGAGGCTAAAACCACCAAACCCTCCAAAGTTATGTAGCCTCTGCACAACCTCTTCCATCTTCACTCATGTACTGCAAGTCTTCAGCCTAGCAAACCCACCAAGGCCTCTTGCCCTCAAGCTTGACTTGGTCAAGTTTCCACTTTAACTTTGGTCAACACTGTTTTTGACCTTCCTTGTCACCATGCTCATGTGCAAGCAGTCCATGGTCCGTCCTCCAACCTTTGATCTCTTGGTTCAAGCCTCCATGTTTGTCCTTCACTGTTTGTGATCACGATCAGTACGAACCTCTCGCTTGACTAGCACTACGATCAACCACTTTGATGTGCTCAACACCTACAAATCATAAGCCAAGAATTAGGTTGCACCACACATACCAACTCGACGAATTGGATAGTTCAACTCTCGCTAGAACCAACTCAACCATAGTACAATCATCTTATATTCACAATGACTCATCATCGTTTTTTTGAAACGGAATGACTCATCATCCTTGACATAGGCACATATCCACCACGTATCTCAGCAAACAATTATGAGCAGATGGTGCGATATAATGACCAAAGGCTAATTATATTCAGGCCAGAACTATTTCCATTATTTGTGCTGCTCCTCTTAATGAAATACACGTGAAGTCGTGTTCTAGAAAGAAGAACTATTTCCATTATTTAAAATTCTCGTTTGGGGCATGGACAACATTAGAATCTACTCCTACTAGGCTACTAAGCATCAGTGAAACCCATTAAGACCTACCAGACATTCTTGCGTTGGGTGGGAAAAAAACGAGAGGTTGGTTCATGTCTGCTCACGTGCACAACACGGAGATGCTTCCGTAGGGCGCACATTCCCTGCCTCCGAGTGCCTTCCTCCTCCATGCGCATCCCTGCAGACCCTGCTGCCGTTCCCGCAGCTTCCGTGTCCGCATATAAATATTTTTTTTCTAGAACTGATGCATAGATGTGTATGTTCTCTTGCCATTGATAACAGTCTAACTGTGTAATTGTGTATCTTCCTTCACAGGCAATATACTTAGCTGATTTTCACCTTCTCCATCAAAATAGTGACTTTGGAATAATCACGGAGCTATGTCTTACAAACCTTCAGCTTGTGAAGAAAGCCAGTGAAGTTGACCCTGGAGAGTTGGGCAGATTTGACCAGCTCTGCAGGTTGAGTTTGAGATGGTCCCGACAACCTGACGATCAGGCTGATACTGGCGATTCTGCAGTTCTACAAAGACTCCAGCCTCATCCGAATTTATCAGCTCTTGAGATAAGAGGTTATCAGGGTGCCACATTTTGTGCATGGATTAGCAATGCCAATCTCTATGTTCCAAATCTTGTGAAGATTAAGCTCGTTGACATTCTAGCATGTGAACATCTCCCATCACTAGGGCAGCTAGCAAATCTGGAAGAACTGCACATTTCAAATATGCATAATATCCAAGAAGTGGCTACTAGTTTTTATGGAGGCAAGCACCCATTCAGAAAACTAAGGAAACTTCATATTGATGGGATGGGAAATTTGGAGGTGTGGTCCACGAACTTGGAGCCGTCTGCTGGACAGATGTCTTGGAATGACTGTGAACAGCAGTTGCTAGGAGACGAAATATTTCCATCCCTTGAACACCTCATCGTAAAGGGTTGCCCAAGGTTGACGCTTGACTCAGGTTTCCAAGGACACATAAAGCGCATAATTGGATCATGCAGTGAGATAGAACTATCAGCCCGAATATTTATTGGGTCTTCAGACCCTTCTAGAATTGAAGTGGAAACAAATATCCTTAGCTTGTCTGATGGTTCAGAACTTCTCCAATACAGCAACAACCTGAGTAATTTGACTATTAGATCCAACAGCGATCTGATCACCTTGCCAGGGATCATCCAGAAGTGCCGGACCCTTAGGAGCTTGCAGATATTGGACTGTTGGAATTTTACTGTGCTTCCCGATTGGTTGGAGGATCTGACGTCTCTCGAGGAGGTAGAAGTTCACGCTCCCAAATTGCAATGCTTGCCTCATGCCATCAAGGGTCTGACCTCCTTGAATACATTGACGCTTAAGCAATGTAATTATAAACTGCGTGAGCAGTGCAGCATTTCAGGAGAGGACTACGACAAGATTGAACGCATTGAACATCATGTACAGGTAATATGCCCGGTTTGGCAGTTTCTAGTTCCACTAGTCCATCGACCCGTGTTATTGCACCAGCTAGTAATTTTGAAGAGATACAAGCATTAAAAATTTATATATATCTTACTTCTTATCTTACTATTACTAATTAAAAGCCTTAATGGAGGCACCACGTTAATTCTCACTAGACGTGTTAGGAAAAAAGACAAATCCTAGGAATTCTCACAATATCAGAAACCTCTAGCCTTTTGATTTGCTAGACTTTAATCGTCATAATCGATAATAGCCATTGCATCTATTGCACTTATTAAAAATTACCCACCACTGTCATTATGAGAAATACATAAAGTAACCCTTAATTTTGCATGTAAACTACCCACCTCTGCCATTATAAAAGATAATTCGAAATAACCATTTATATATAAATTATCAACATGTGCCATTATGAAAAATAATTCCAAATAATCCTCTAAACTTGCATCTAAATTATTCACCTTAGTTATGAAACATAATTTAAAATGACCCCTAACATTGTGTCTAAATTACCTAGCTTTGTTATTATGAAAGATAAGTTAAAATAATTCTCTAACTTTGTGCCTAGATTACCCACATCTACAATTATGAAAGATCATTTAAAAATCCTCCTAATAATTTTATAAACCATTCACATTTATCACTATGAAAGATAATGCAAAGTATTATTCTAAGTTTGCATTTAACCTATCCATATATGTTGTAGTGAGAGATATAAAAGATCGACAAAAAATCTCTAATATCTACATGTAAATAGTAATGTATATTATTAAAATAAATAAATTGATATCATAAAGTACAATAGATATATATTTCTAAATTACAGACTTCTATAATCCTGAAATAATAAAATAACTATAATGCTATGTTCCACCATGTATATCAAATAAACATGTATACATTAGGATAATTATTTATTTTAACAACTTATGAAACATGAAAAATATTCACTTAAGAAAGCACGTAGCAATAAAACTTTATATTAATACTCCATGATAATAAATTTTATAAGTTATTATTTTAATTAAGTCTATACATTTTTACAAAAACATTATGTCTTATCAATATTATCCATTAATTTCATGCACTATGATATATAAATAATACTACACATGTATACTCCTGTGATATAACAAATTCAACATGTTTAGTGCCGGGATGCAAGCCGAGTTTCAACTTCTGTGGAAAATAATAATACTAAGACCTAGACTCTTTTTAATAAAAACAATTTCTGAATAAAAGATAAAGGATACTAGAATTTCTAAATAATATGTGAAAAAATACAATTAAAAGTTAAAAGATAAACTATAAATTTATAAAGTCACTGAAGAGTTTATATATCTTAAGATCTTAAGATATATCACACTTGGAAAAAATATAAATGCTAGAACTTCTAACTAGAGTCCCCACTGAAGCCTGCATGTTAATTCTCTCAAGACTTGATAGAAAAACAAAAGATAGATCCTAGAAATCCTCATAAAAACCGAAAAATCTTACCATCAATTTAGGTATAACCTAATCACCATTGATCGTAATAATAGCTAATCTATTCTATTTTCAAAATAATTATCCACTTCTGCTATTGGGTAAAAGAATATAAACTATCCACATATGTCGTTAAGAAACATGATCTAAAGTAGATCTAAATTGCATTTAATTATCGAAGTCCTCTTATTATGATCGATAATTTTCTTATTATTATTAGAATTATTAGAAAAATTAAATACATCCTTTAAATCTACATCTAAATTATCAACATCTCCTATAAAAAATAGATAACGAAGAGCAGATATATGTTTCTACATTACCCTACCTCTATCAATATTAATATGTTAAGATTTAATTAAAATAAATATAAGTGTCATACCAACATGCACCAGTAGTAAAATATATTCTAACTACTCATATACTAAAGATACTAATAATTTATTTCAAATGACATCAGTAACCATAACATATAATTATATAGATTGTTACTTTAGAGCATCTCTAAGAGTACCCAATAATCATTTCTGAACCCATGATTTTTGAAAAAAATGAAAAAAATCCATTTCCAACAACTCCCAAACTCACCTCCTAATCTTTTGGCATTAGAAAAAAGGCCTCCCTTACGTGTAAAGATGCAGGGACTCTGGGTCGCGTGTATCTTCTCCAGTGGCGATCAAAACGCCTGTATCCTTGGCCAATCTAAAGGTGGCTCAACGGGGAAAGAATAAAGAGTACAAAAAGGGTTCTGCTGTAAATGTACAAAAGAGAAAAAGTATATAAAAGCAGTTAGGATAATTTAGATATAGTATAGATTCTTGATGTAAAATTATATTTTATATTTTAGGAGTGAACTATTGGAAATTGTTGGAGATGATCTTATTTATTCCTCCCAATACTTTTTTGCGAGTTGGAAAACTCTATGGTTTTAGAAAAGAATTCCTGGGAACCCTTGGAGATGCTCTTAGATATATTTATGTATTTTAACTAATTTTTTGACATGTCTATATTGATAGTCTAACAAAAACTACAAATATAATTCGTTAATAGAAAAATTTAATCATCTTGGAAAGTGTGGGAGACCATTGGTGGCTATATTTTTCTAACCCTTTTAGAATACTTTAGAATAAAAGTCGACCATTATAAGATTTAAGTATTCAAAATACTCTTGAGGTTATCATTGCTACCCCTATCTAAGATCTCACTACAAACTCTATGACTTATATTAAGCCGTATGGTGCATATTTCAAATAATTGTTTATGCTATTGTAGTACTAAAGAACATACTCTGTGATCTAAAATTCCTATTTAAAAAAGTACCAAAAAAGAGTTAATGAAATATACAATAAACACATGAGTTTCAACTTAACTTGAGGAGAGAGAAAAATCCATAGAAGTTGACAAAAACAAAATTTGAAAAATCAAAATTTAGATTCATGACTTTATAAGATTTTCAACTTAACTTGAGGAGAGAGAAAAATCCGTAGAAGTTGACAAGAACAAAATTTGAAAAATCAAAATTTAGATTCATGACTTTATAAGATACATGATGTAACAAGAGCCACCATGATTAATGGCAAGGTTTCAAAGTAATTACGTACTTAAAATATAAAGAGGGGCCATGCAAAGAAAAAAATATAGATAAAAATATATAGATTAGTTCCTTAAAAATAGTAATTAATAAGTTTATGATAATTAGATGTAAAGTACAACATATCTATTACCTCTATTATGTTAGAATAAATAAGGAGAAAACATAAGATAATATTAGTAATTCTTTATTAGTCATATGTATTTCCTCCATTCCAAATTACAAGAAGTTTTGAGTTTTTAAAATACATAGCTTGTGCTATACATTTAATTGTAATGTCTAGATACATAATAAAAATAATATATCTAGAAAAGCCAAAACATCTTATAATTTGAAATAAATTTATTATTAAAAAGTACATAATAGTTATATATTCTAAAATTCTAACCCGTGCAAGAGCACGGGTTGATGGACTAGTAAGTTACTAATTAGAATTGTTTATATTTGTTTTCTTTCATTTGATCTTATTCTAACATAGTACTCGTACTTATGTAGATATTTTCTTACCTGAATCGGATTGTGATAATTTTAATTATCAATTGTTGTATGTAATTTTTCCATCTTAATTTATAGTTGTCCACTTTATGCATTGAACCTCCATCCGTGTTAGACATATGTTCTTTTAGTGTTTATATTCCGATACAATACTAATATATAAAATGTTTTATTTCCTTTATCCTATTCTTTGATTGGCTTTAATTACAATTTTTTTTATCTACTTTTACATCCTCATTAATATTGCATAACACCTCTTTTTTTTGTGCTTGACGTGTGTTTTGAAGAAATTGGTTGACGTGTGTTCAGTTGATCTCACGGTGTTCACATTCTAATAGATACTCATGTATATACTTTCTTATATCTTAATTCGTTTCAAATAGACTTTACCAATTACTTTGTGTACTTTTGCATATACCCACTCATATTTTTCACTTTTCCATAATACCTTCATATGTGCTCATCATGTGTTTAGTTGAAGCTATAGCTTCAGCTGCATATTTGACTTAGAAATTGATATTCTCATCCCTTGGTGCACATAAGTATATGCAGTGTCACGGTCCATGCATGCATACGAGTTAGTTTTTTTTTTCTATATTAACAATTACATAAATAAGTAATTTAGATTGCTTTTAATAATATTGTGCAGGTAATTTGGCAGGTCCTTTTGTTTCTCCTTACATAATATGCATGGCACCACCATGCCTTATATATGTTATATATGAAGTACAAGTTCCATCTAAAAAAACCAGTCCCAGAAATTCCGAGACAGATCAATAGTGAACACTGAAAATGATGGATGCGGTCCTAATTAATTTTTACTCGTCCGCATCAAGGTTCGTTTTAGCCTAGGTAATTAATGTTGCATGCATGCAGATTCCAAAGAAATGTTGAAAGCATGAATGCATGGTGCAAAGATAGCCCTAGCCCTCACCATGCTAGGATTCTTTTTGTGTGGACAAAATCTGAATGCTATAATCAAACCTCTATGATATTCTGTATATCAGTATTGACAATTGTCCGATGGTTTACATAAAAGCTGTATTTGCACCTAGAGATGGTTTTACATTTTATGCGCCCCAGCTCGACCATGTTTCACTTATTTTTTGTCTTTGTTTTACTAAAATAGCAGGATCTCGAGGTTTCCATCAGTTCGTCAAGCGACATAGCTCTTTTGGAAAAAACTACGAGTCACCAGCTTATTGAACTAAATATTAAGGATCTTCAACATCTATCAAGCTCGGAAGCTGAGAAAATCAATTTGGTGGGAAAAGAGGAGCTAGTGCTGTTAAGTCTGGAGTGGAGTTCACAATGTGCTATGATCAATAACGTTGCGTTAGAAAAGCTCCAGCCTCATCAAAACCTTAGAAGGCTTTGCATAAAGAACTACCCCATCGATGCTGGTTTTCCTCATTGGATGCAGCTGCTCCCAAATCTTGTGAGCATGGAGCTTTTAACGTTAAAACTGGACATCTCCATCTAGATCATTTACAAAATCTTGAAGATCTGCATGTTTCATCATTTTCTTCTTTGGATGATGGGAAACGGCTTGGTGTGTTGGCATATGACAGATCATCGCTACGCATCTCTAGCATGCAGCAGTTGAAAAGACTTAGAAGAGTGACCCTAGCAAGGGTAGGGAAGTTAGTGTGGGAAACATCAACATCGCCTTGTAGAGCTAATTTCAGTCAAAAAAAGAAAAGAAGAGCTAACAGCAACAGTTGGGAATCCTCCTGCCAACCCTCCGAGAATATATTTCCTGGACTTGAACATTTGGAGATAGACTGTTGTTTAGACGTGACATTCCAACCATCAATCCCTAGGAGTGCCAGATATATCATATCGGGTATTAAACAATATCCATTCCTATTCAAATGGCCATCGTTCGAGCAAGTCATGGGACCACCAACATCTGCTTCATCATCCAAGATGGAAATCAAGCACAGCAAAAGTATATCTTCTGGGCCATTAGATTCCCTTGGACAGCTTGACATTGAAGAATTAACTGTTGACAGCTGCATCGATCACATCCCGTTGCCAGAGTGCATTAGGGGCTGGAAATCCCTCCTGAAGATAGAGATATTGAACTGTGAGGACATCAAGGAGCTGCCAGATTGGTTGGGAGACATGCCCTCTCTCCGTGAGCTCAAAGTTGAGACCTACTGGATGCAAACTTTGCCTCCGTGCATCGAGAGGCTTACCTCTTTGCAGACTTTGGCACTATTAAAATGCACAAAAAAATTTAAGCAAAGATGCAGCGAGGGAGGACATGATTGGAGCAAGATAAAGCACATTGACAATCTAATCGTAGAAGAGAGAAAGCGATGAGAAATATTGGCATTGCTTCGCTCTAAGATTGCCGAGGAAGTGCAGAGGCTATTTAGCACCATCACCGTGCTCATGGCGACGGAGGATACCGCCAAGCCTGACTACCTGGCGTGTGACAAGATCTCCACTGATGCAAACATGAGGGAGATGATATCCCCTGGTGCTCTTGCATTGTGTGGTGCTCAGACCTTTTATTGTCTGAATTTTGTTTGGTTTTTTAGTCTGTTGTCGAGCTCCTCTCTGGAGTTCTTCCACTCATTTGTGTTGTTCAGGTTGGTAAGTTCTGTTCCCTTTTTTTGGGTAACAAACTAACAATCACTGTAAATTCTTGACATGTTTTGTATGTTGTTTGCGTTCGATCAGATTGCCATCTCTGCATTCAGCACTGGAGGAGCCTTGGACAACGTGCAAAATACATTTGAGGTAAACTCTTATGAAGAAAGTAGCTCTTGATTTGTCTGATTCCTCATAAATAAACCTTACAGTGTAACGTTTATGCAAGAAAAGGTTTTAGCATCTAGCTAGCATAGAGAAGTATCACTTGACTTGACAAATGATGTGCCTTCCTTTGTTCTTAGTGTACTGCAATGCTGTTGTGCTTAAGCATCATGCTATTGCCTACAGGCTCGAAGTTTGGACAAGGGTTGTTCGTTCTACATCAGTCGCCAATGCTTGACGATCTGTCATCTTCACTCCTTGCGTGCATGGAGATGTTGCTTACTCCGTCCGATCCATCCAGATGACTAGTGTCTCCTGCTTGCACCATTGATTGTACCTATCTATAGCGCAAGTTAATGAACTACGGCATATGCTGCAATGCAACAATGGCGGCGTTTCTTCGGGAAAAAAAATGCTGCGACAATGGGGCAACAAGCTAGGCACCAGCATGCCTATCAAGGTCACCACTGATCAGCTGTACAAGCCAACGCTTTGCTACGGAAGGGCATAACTTGGCACAAGTATTAACGAATTGTAACAATGATTAAACTTGCAGAAAATATTGACTGTTAGATTGGTTTTATTTGTACTCCTGTCCTACTGTACTGTAGTAGTGGTAGTATCTAGTATGGGGCACTATGAATGTCCTGTGCATGCAGTTCTGTATTCGGTACTTTGATCACGGAAGTTTTTCAGGACACGTCCTTCAAAACAAATGTCGCACGTGTCAGGGGTATTGGGCCAAGGTAGATTCCACTCCAAGTCGAAGGTGCGACCGTGTGATCCATCATCAACTGATTCTGAATTCGAAGCTTGACCTTTTCGTTTGGTTTGAGAAATGGAAAGTACTAGTTCCCAGAGAGCCGGTCAGCTAGTGTCGACAAGCGCACTAATTCTTCGATGCTGTATGTTGGGACTGACAGCACAAGTAGCGGAGGCCCTGACGCTTGTAAGCTAACGTTTATCATGGCACTCTCTTGGCGACGTGCAGGGACGACTTGCGGAGTCTTCGCCTCGGCCCGGAGACTCGGCGGAGGCCCCAGGGAGCCACGCGGAGGCGGAGGCCCTGGCGTCGCGAGCGGAGGCTGCCGCACGGAGATCGGCAGCGGGCGGAGACCGTGACCGTGAAGCGGAGGCCCGCGTAGATCGAGCGGAGGCCATCACACGGAGACGACCACCGGGCGCAGATCAAGCCTAGGCTGAAGACATTGGCGGCCTCGGAAGGAGCTGGACGTGGGCCGCCAACAGCCCATGAACCAAGGCCCAACTAATGAAGGCGGCGCAGGATAGGCTGCCAAAAATGCCCCTAATGAGTTCTACTGCAGGAAGGATATGCTAGGAATATACACGCACTGTCACAGAGCATTATTGTAATTAGCCTAGGGGGGAAACAGTGCCCTATAAAAGGGGATGTAAATGCAACTGAGGGTTGGTTGGTGAATGACTTAATGAAACCCTAGCCCTCTTGGGCCCTGTTTGTTGACAGCCCCACCTGTTCTCATGTCAACATCTGCCGGGAGCCACGGCCGGGCAGAGGTCATCTTCACTCACCATCCTTGGTGGGATTCGCTATTCCAACATTGGCGCCCACCGTGTGTTGGCCACTGAAAACCCACGATGGCAGGAAAGAGAAAAGCCCCTGCTAGAGCACCGATGACCTCCGCTCAGGGGGGAAGGCCTAGGGGCAACACTCGCAGTACATATGCCTCAATCTCGGAGGACCAAGGCGAAGAGGAGCCAACAATCCAAGATCAGGCTCTAGCACCGGAGGTTCACCAAGCGCCAGGCTTAACAATCGAGTAAGTGCTCCAGCAACTGCAAGCTCAACTATAGAGCATGCAGCAAGAAAGGGACAGAGTCGCAGCGGCCTTCGCCGCAAGCCAGCAGGCGGCTCAAACATCACCACAGGCAACGGAGATCAGGCAGTAGCTCGCCCTCCTGCAAGCAGAGATTCAGAGTATGCAGCCTCTGCAACCACCATCCAATACATCACGCCAACCTCAATCCGTAAGTCAGAACCAGCTCAATCCTCCACCGGTGACAGCAGTGCAGGCAGGATCAGGCTCGCCCTTCGTGGCTCCACTGCAGCGCAGAACTATAGATCCCAAGTCCCCACTATCCGAAGGCATCCAAAATTCACTATGGCTAGCATCCTACAAGCCAATAATATTGCCCAAGTTCAACAGAAAGTCAGACCAACACCAATTCATTATGAGCTTTGAAGCAGCAGTAGCCTCCGCAGGGAGGAACGAGACAGTCCTAGCCAAATCTTTCGTCATCGTAGCCGAAGGTGATGCGCTGGCCTGGTACTCCATGCTCAAGCCAAGCACAATATACTCATGGGAGAACCTCCGCGACAAGATCTTGGCAAATTTCAAGGGCTTTACTAGTAAATCTTTGACATCCACAGACTTGTTCCAATGCAAGCAAAACCAGGGAGATGCACTGAATGACTATTTCTAGATATTTATGCAAGTCAAAGCAAAGGCTCATGACGTCCCAGAAGAAGTAGCCATTAAAGCAGCAATCAAGGGCCTCCGGATAGGACCCTTCACAGCTCAGTTGGCCAGAGAAAAGCCAACATCCATGCAGGATTTATACTCAAAATTTGAAAAGTATTACAGGTCAGACAACGACCTCTACAAGAGACTAAAAGAGCAAAACCAGAACAAGCAACAAGGAAACAACAGGAATATACAAACAAACAACAGATGCCAAGGCTAGCAGCAGCAAAAACAAAGCCAAGGCCAACAAGTTTTCAACATTGGGCAGCAGGGCAGTGTCAGCAAGGACAGGCGATGCCGAAGACAGGAACACAAAACACAGCTCAAAGGCCCTACCAAAGGAAGGGAAATGGCCAAGGCAAAAACTAAAATAGAAACCAGAAACAGTGACAGTGAAAACAGTACTGCTTCTTCCATGTTGAAGAGAAGGGACATGTTACCAGAGATTGTATAGATGCCAAAGAAACCTAGGAAAGGATCAAAAACAGATCCAACCCTCAGCCTCCGCCACAACACCCGGCAAGAGAGGTAAACCACACTTTCGTAGTGCCTCAGCAACAACAATACTGCCCTATTTATCCAGGCCTAAACTCTACTCAAATACATCCCTCTACACTAGCCTCCACCTACTATCGCAACTTCCTGCCCGCATGGCACCAACCATCCAACCACAAAACTAACCAAACAATCAGAGCGGAGGCGAACCTCACATACATCAATCAATGACCCTCGCACATAACCTACATTAAGACCAACCAACCTCAACAAATGGTCAACAGGCAGCTTGAAGCATTGCCTCCACCACCTCAAACACCACAGCTACCAGCCCCTAAAAATGAGCCAAACCCAAACAACCAAATCAACCCCCACACACCCTTACCAACAATTGGCATGATATTGCCAATAGTCGGAGGCTCATGTCTGGAGTTCCAAACAAAGAAGCAAAAGAAAGACCATCTTAGACTAGTCAATAACGTAGTAGTACAATGGCCAGTATGATGCACAAATTGGTTGAAGACACCAAATACATTCTCAGAGCAAGATCTCCAACTTGAAAGCTATCCCCACACCGACACTATGGTAATCAAAGCAAACATAGCAGTTGGGGAATCAGTAGAGTACTAGTGGATTCTAGGAGCTCCACCGATGTAACACCTCAAGTGTTTAGCTCCATAATTGCATTGCATTTGCATAAGCATAAGCATGCATCATTCATGTTATTTTATGTGATGCAACAAATGTGATTGTTTTTAGAAGTTTTGTTTGGCTCACATCATGTGATACTTGATGGTTGGTGTAACTAAAAGGTAGGGTAGCCAATTATGTCTCACAACACCTTAGTTATACTTAGGGTAACTTTTGGAGCAAGGTTCATGTTGATCAAAATCACTAAAATGCCCTCCAAGGGGTGGTTGACCCCCATATAGCCCTAGGATGCTCTAGTTTGACCAATTAAAAAGTCTAGCTTAGAGACCTTGCATGGAGGAGCACCCTTAAGCAAAGTTGTAGGGAATTTTATGGGGAACAAAAGTCTCAATATGACCATCTCATGAAACTGACCAGAACATGCTCAAAAGTGGCCCACAAGTCAGCTAGAGGGGCTGCCTCAACACTTAGATTTTTTCTAAGTCTTCAATTGACCCTCCAGTTTTACTGTGGCCTACTTTAGGAGCTTGTAGTTTGCAAACCAGGCCAAACCAGCTTCCACTCATATTGACAAACTTGTAGTCCTTATGTAGCTCTACAACATTGCCAACATCACCCATGCCTGGTTCTCAATAGTTTAGGAGATATAGTGTCATGAAGTTAGGGTTTCAGTCGGCGTTTATCACTGAAACTGCGTTTTAGTTTCTAGGGGCACCACTTTGGAGCTTTAGAGTTTCAAATCCAAGCCGAATTTGTTCTGGAGCCATTTAGCAAAGTTGTTGACGTTATGAAGCCCTACAATTTTGATGTGATCATCTGCTCCTAACTCGAACCGGTTTAGGAGATAATTAGTGCCAAACTCGCTCTGTCAGTCGGCCATCGCTGTCACCTTTGCAGCTCCGATTCAGTCAACGAACTCGGACGACGGCAGCGTCGTGGCGCGTGGGCAGAAGAACGGCAACGCGTGGCGACCGAGCGCTGCCGTTCCCTCCACGTCGCGAGCCCAGGCGTGAGTTGAACACCGAGCGGCCACCTCCACCCCCCTCACGCGCGCTCATTCTCTTCTCCCTTCCTCTCGCTCTGGCCGGGCTCACCGAGGCGGAAATCGGGACGCCATTGCCGCCGTAGCCGTCTCCGAGCTCGCGCACTCACCACCGCTCGCCAAACCACGTCCATCCCTCCGCCTCCCCGTCCTACACCTCCTCGACCCGTCGGTAGGTTGGATTGAGCCCAAGGTGAGCCGCATTGCCGTTTCCGCCCGCTCACAGAAGCTCACCGGAGCTCCGCCATGTGCGGGTCACCGTGGCCAGCACCACACAGTAGTTCTCCGTCTGCCTTCACCCACGTTTCCCCCGCCCTGTCACGTGTAGATGCTAGGATGAAGATGTTACCGCCAGTATCGGGACAGCCATGCCGAAACGAGACCGTGCATGGCCGCGCCATGGCCGCCGGCCAGGTGCTCACGCGGTCAAGCGGTTCCGCTCCATCCCCGTCTGTGGGAGTGATCTCGTTAGGTCCGCTAGGAGTCCAGGAAGGTGATGCGCCCTTCGGTAGGTCGTGCGACGGCCGGGACTCGCCGGCGTACCGCCAAGCACCGCGGCCGTCCGCCATTGCCGTCGGTCTGGGTGCGGTGGTGCATCAACTTTGGGGAAAAGTGGTAGCCTCGGTGCGGTTGGGTTTGGGCAAGACGCCGGTGCACTTGGATCGGTCGGAGGAGCCACCGGCGGCGAGGAATTGCTCGTCGGAGCTCACTGCCGCCGCGTCCCTGTTCCCTTTCACCGACACACGGGGGCCACCTGTCTGTGCCGCACGCGGGCGGGAGCCCGATCGGGCCCCGCGCGCGCGTCTTGGGCCGCGTCGGTCTCGGGCCGGCCCAGCGCTGTAGCTGTTAGGGTTCAGTTTTCTTTTCCTTTTTCTTTTTGTCACAGATTTTTGTGGTGGTTTGGAAAATGTAGATCTAGGGTTTCACTTGCTCAAAAATCATGAGATAAATTTTGCTAGGATTTACATGATGTGTAGTATTTTAGAAAAATATAAATCTGGGATATGATGTTTAGTTTCTGGGAGAATTTAATAGATCTCTCAAATGTGTTGTGAAATGAATGCAAATTTGTTAAATGTATAACTTGAGCTGTAGTATTCCAAAAATTATGAAATTTGGTGGGTAGACTGTTTTATACTTGCGTTAGCTCTGGTAAAAATTTGGGCATTAATGCTTAAGTACTTTTTCAGTTATAATGCTATCTTGTTATTCTAGGAAATAATTGAATGAATTTTAGTAATTTTTCTACATGTGCAATGTTCTTGTAACTTTTTGGAGAATGTCTTGGTACCCTAGAGTGTCTATGAAAAATATGAAATCTGTTGTTTGATACTTTTCAATATGATTTGTTAATTATACAAAAATCAGCCTTTTGGGCTTGTGAATTTTGTGTAGGGAGTTCCTTTGAATAAATTTAGTTCAAATTTTTACAGTGGTCTCTTTTTCGGTCAGAGAGTCCCCTGTAATTTTTGTAGAATTTTAGGAGCAGTTTACATATATGTTTAAAATTCCACTTAATTAATTAAGTAAATTAAGAAATGAGTATAAATAAATGTTCTAGGTGGGCACACCTTACTTTCTGGTGTTTTTGTGACCTATGTGAGCTTGTGGTAACGTTAGTTGGGTTTTAAGAAATGTTTGCCACATAAATAAATATTTAATCCTTGCAATTCTAGGTTTTCTGGACAGCTGATAGTATTTATAGATTTGACCTTTGATAAAGGCGGTTTCTGGAAAACTTGTAAATACCAAAGTTGTAGTAAACTTGATAAACTAGCTTGTGTCAAAATTTGGAAGTATTTGGCCTAGTAGTTTGGGAGTTGTTGCTGTTTTAAGTGACAGTCCAGAATTGGCTACTCTCTGTCTAGGGAGGACAGATTCTGGAACTTATGAATTTCGACATGGAAAACTTAGGAGTTTAGGGTTGAGGTCTGAAAATGAATTGCAGTGCATTTCTTAAGCTTTCCAGATTGTCTTAGATCATATCTTTTGGAGTTGGGAATCTCCAGTTATGTTAGAAACAAGTAACTGCTGTCCAGAATGTTTTACTGTGGTATTTGCTGTTAAATGTGGTAATCTAAGTAATGCTACTCTTGCAATTGTTAGGTATTAGGGCCTTAACCGAAGAAGAACAACTATATCTTAGGTTGGGTAGATTAGGTGAGTACTTCTCTACCGGAGAGAAAATTTGTACCTACTATTTGAAGTGATTTGAATAGAGCTTTAAGAATGTTGTAATGCATTTCATTCCGAGCATACTGCATCTTTCATTATGCATCCATGAGATTTATTATGCACTCATGCAATAGGTGTTCCGGAGGGGGTAACGCTCCTCGAATTCGAGCCAGTGATACCGGAGGAGATCCAGAACCAGCCGGAGCCAGCAGAAGAACCAACCGGCGGAGAAGCTCCTGCAGAAGATCTGCCCGAGTGTCCTGACCACCGGCCTTCGACCTTTCTCAAAGGCAAGCCCCGGTGCATGCTGAACCCATCGTTTTATAGATATATCTTGAGTACTTTTAATTGTTTACTGCATTAAGTTGTAGGAGTTATATGAAAACAATTGTTGCATTATACCTGTCCTTGTCCAGATATCGTACTCAAATCCTAATTTAGGTTTAGGCACGTGTCAATGCTTAGCCCTGCTTAGTACGGTAGAAGTCGGGTGATTTCCGGTCATCCGCGAGATGTAGGAAGGAGTCACGAGTGGCTTTATGGCTATCGTGGATGGAACCATGCTTTAAAAATGAAATTGAGACCGGGCGGGAGTTTGATAGTACAGCCGCAAGACACTTCACGTCTTGGGTGTGGAGCTATGCCCGTCTGAGTCGTTTAAGGACCGATTCGCTGTACGTCCTTGAGTCATGTTGAACGCAGTCTGACACTTAGTTGGCCGGATAAGTCGTTCCGACCGCGAAGCCGAGTAATGTGATTCAGGCCGGGAATCGAATGGTAGGTTGCTTCTTGGAGGAGAGAAAGGATGTGCTTGGGGACATTGGCGTGAGACCAAGGGGGGTTAGAGTCCCTATCACCTGGCAGAGTGTCGCCCTTGGGGTCGCGACATCATTCGGACCCTCGATTCCTGAATCATATGAAAAGGTGGCCTGTGCGACCCTGGCAGGGGTCTGCACGGTGAGTGTTAGAAATACCCCTCCAGCTGGATAGGAATTCGATTCGAATCGCCGTCGCTCCCGGTTAGTGAGCACTTGACTTGAGCAGCGGCAACGTAGATCTCATTAATTGAACAGATGGTTAAGTGAATGATATATTATTGCCACAATTTATACCTGCTATGGATAACATGTTAATAATTGTTTGATGATAATCAAGTGTATGTGTAGTACAGGTGCTAAGATAGATGACAGGTAAATGCTAAAAATAACTGCTAGTACAGATATAAGAGTTTCAACTACTTATGCCTTTATGCAAAATGTGGTGTCAGCTAGCCTCTTGTGTAAGCCTTGCATAATCCTTGGTGTCATCTTATTTCTGGTTTTTGACGGGTAAGTCTAGCTGAGTACATTCCAGTACTCAGGGTTTATTCCCCCCTGTTGCAGATGACATGCTCTATCAAGGCTTCTGCAAGACGTGTCTCCACCCTGCGGGTGACGAAGACTAGATCACTAGGGCGTGATCATCTTTTATGTACTTTTCTCATGCTTTTGCGGGTTGTTGATCAACAAGACTGGCAGTAGTTAATCAACTGGTGTGTGTTATGCTTCCGCTACTTTATAAACCTGGTTTGTAATAATTGCGACTCCGTGTGTGTAAACTTATTTCCGAACTACTTGTGAAATGTAACGTATGATGTTGTATGTTGAATGATGCGATCCTGGTTGTAAGCAGTTTGGTTTGAAATCCTTCGTGATTTCGATTGACTACCGGGATTATATGGGCTCAAGTTCGAAAATTTGAGCGCTTCGGTGCTTGTTTTTGTACTTGTGCTCTTATAATTTGGTCGGTTCTGTTACAGCTGGTACCGGAGCATAATTCAACATTAAACACATCATACGAGTAATTAAAAACAAAAGTATTTGTTTATGAAAAGGGTTAAAACTATAAAAAATTATTTTTATAGGTATGTCAGTGATCACATCCCTTAGCCCAAATAAGGACTCTTAGGTGGCTTATTATAAGTACTAACTTGGGGATCTTGGTTGTTTCTGTTTCGTCGTCCATACGGCGTGATATTGTATGGATGCCATCCACTTGGGTGGTAATGTATGGATCAATTGCCTCGATGCTCTGGTAAGTGTGAGTTGTGAGAGCATGATCATCCAACCAGCGGTCTAGGGGAGAGTAGTTTTGGTGACTTGCATACTTACATGTTCAAACCATGTAATTATGAAAGCACTTAATTGTGGGAACCTTTATATCGGGTAGTTTTGATACTGAAGTATATACATCAGAGGATGTGTATATGGAAAGTATTTAATTTACTGCTTTCTTGTGTGCTTATATTGGGAAACTGTTGGGCTGCAATGAGATTTTCTGCAGGTACACTAACAGCGTAACGAGTAGACCGATAGTTTCGCTTATATGAGAGAACGTATGTATGCCACCGCTTAGCGTTAGAACTTTAGTTTTCTACTAAGGTGAGAGGGCGTACGGAACGTGCATGCATCATGTTTAATTATATCATACATGTCATTTACTCCCTCCTTAAAAATTTCAATAGTCCCGACTAAATTAAATTTTGTATCCCCTAAATGATCCTCACTTTAAGTCATATCTTATTGATACAGATGGCACGTACTAAGAGGACCGCCCGTAAGTCGACCGGAGGAAGGGCTCCTCGCCACCAGCTAGCTCCACGGGAGCCCCGCCCCGAGCCCACTGAGGTGGAGAGACTACGGGCGGAGTTGGCCGAAGTGACTGCTGCCAGGAATGCAGCGCTTCTGCAACTGGAGCAAGTGATCCGTGACCGTGATCAGGAAACGCTTGCAGTCCAGAGGTTGACAGTGGCAAATCGCAACTGTCAACGCATGCTGGTCCGTGTCATGAACTAGAGGGATGAAGCCTGGCACGAGGAGAACGTTCTGAGAGCTCGTCAGTTTGAGCTCGAGCAACAGTTGGAGAATGCTGAAGAATACAATGACAACCTTCATGAAGAAGTGCACCGCCTGAACAACCAGCTTAATCCTCTGCTGCCTCGAAACAACAACGCAGATGAGGACATGGGTTCGGGAATCTTCGTGGCTGAAGATGATGATGAAGTAGAGGTCAATGGGCCCCAAGATGCCGCACCAGAAGAAGCACCAGAGGAAGAGCCAGAAGAGGAAGAAGACGAGGAGTTAGAGCCTGTTAGTGATGAGGATGGTGGGGAGATCCTCGACACCGACTCTGAGGACGATGCTTAGAGTAGCCATCACGTAGCTATGATGTTAGGATCGTCTTTTGTGCCTCCCTGTGTGGGAGTGAGGCTTGTAATAACTTGACCTTGGGATGTAAGGCCGAACCCTATGTTTCCTGAATGTTTAGTTTGAACCTGTTAATTTCGATCACAATTGGATGTCTTATTGTGTGGTGTTCGATGATGGTGTCACGATTAGCACCCTTCGGTGCCGCGACGAAACCGAGGGCCTCCTGTGGCGCGCGACATAAGGCTGTGCTGCTTGGCACGCGCTGGTATCGAGGTGGCTAGTCATGATCCACCATGGAACTCTACCGTTGAGAAGTCTCTTTGTGGTCAGTTTGAAGTAGCCTTTCTCAGTCAACTAAAAATTTTGAGATCGGATCCATGTACCGTGCGAAAAATCAAAACAACACATAGGCATTAATGTAAACGGTTCAGTCACTGTGGTGCCTCTGTAAGTGAGCCTTTAACAAAATACATCTTGATGGATTCCCTCGCATGATTGCGTCAATTGATGCGCTTGAATGGATTGTGCGGTTGTGATGAATTATTGTGCCTTGATTATTTGAGAAGTCCATTTCATGAAGTCAGTTTGACATAATTGCAATAATTCATCTACAAATTTCCCACATCGTCAGTGCTCATTGGCTATGCATTTTGCAGATGACGTACAATCTCCGTCGGGGTCGTGGCAATGAGGATGAGGAACAGCCACCCCCTCCGCCACCACCTACCCCGGCTGAGCTGATGCAGACCGTGGTCGAAGGGCAGCGCATGTTGGCTGATGCTATGCGCCAGCTTGCCAACCGAGAGGCTCGTCATGGCCGCCAGGGCCCAGAACCCAATCAGTACAGTGATTTCAAGGACTTTCTTGATACTAAGCCCCCGCTCTTTAAGGAGGCGGAAGAACCACTGCAAGCCGACGAGTGGTTGAACACTATTGAACAAAAGTTTCGTCTGCTTCGCTTGACCGATGAGCTAAAAACTGAATATGCTTCTCATCAGCTGCATGGTCCAGCGGGTATTTGGTGGAGCCACTATCGTTCCACACTGCCTGCAAATGTCCCGATTGCTTGGGACCAGTTCAAGGCAGCATTCCGTGGGAACTATATTCCTCCAGGTCTTATGGCAATCAAGCACACAGAATTCATGAGGCTGTCGCAGGGAAATAAAAGCTTGACTGAATATCTGCAATCTTTCAACAACCTGGCAAGGTATGCCACAGAGTTTGTGGATACCGATGCCAAGAAAATTGCTAGCTTCAAAAGGGGCCTCGGCCCAAAGCTGATGAAGACTATGGGTACTAGCAAGTGTACTACCTTTAATGATTTTATCAGTGATGCTTTGACCCAGGAGAACAATAATGCTATTTATTCTGCCTCCAAGAGCCGTAAAAGGGCCCTTGAGGCGAGTGCTTCTCAGTCTCGGACCCCAGCTGCACCTAGGTCTTCCCCTCGCCCACCTGCTCAGAATAACAAGTTCCGTCCGCCACAGAAGAAGCCTGCTGCAAAAACTGGGTTCCGCAAGGCTTATACGGTCGCTCTACCAAAGAGAAATTCTGGTCAGAGCAGCTCTAGTGTTCCTCCCAGCAACATGCCTTGCTGGAACTGCAACAAGCCAGGCCATTGGTCCCGGAACTGCCCTTACCCTAAGAAGAATGTTAACCAAGGTGGCCGTCAGGGGCATGCTCATTATAACAGTATTGAGGAAATCCCATCTGGTGAGGTGGTTACTGCTGGTAAGTTCCTAGTTGACCAACACCCTGCAGTGGTACTTTTTGATTCAGGTGCTTCGCATTCCTTTATCAGTCCTAAGTTTGCATCAAAGTTTGCACACAAATTGCATACTGTTGAAGGTGGGGGTTATTGCATTAGTGCAGCAAGTGGGAATATTTCCACAAATAAGGTAGTGGGGAACCTTGAGTTTGAGATAGAAGGGCGAAAGTACTCGCTTGCCTTAGTGGTTTTGCCAGGATTAGGCATAGATGTTATATTGGGCATGAATTGGATGAGTCAGAATGGGGTACTCATTGATACATCCACTCGGGTAGTTATGCTCAGAGATCCTACAGCTCAAAAGGGTTTTCTAGTACAACTTCCTAGAAAAGTTGATTTGTCTGGGGAAGTTCATGCTGTGCAAGCAAAGGCGTTGGCTGAAATTCCTGTAGTGAGTGAGTTTCCGGACGTTTTTCCTGATGATTTGCCGGGACTCCCTCCGGATCGGGATGTGGAATTTAAAATTGAGTTGTTGCCTGGCACGACGCCCATCTCTAGGAGACCTTATAGGATGCCTCCGAATGAGTTAGCTAAACTTAAGGTGCAGTTGAATGAACTTTTGAAGAAGGGGTTGATTTGTCCTAGTTCTTCTCCGTGGGGATGCCCTGCTATCTTTGTGAAGAAGAAGGATCAGACCTTGCGGATGTGTGTAGATTATAGACCTCTGAATGCAGTCACTGTCAAAAATAAGTACCCTCTCCCACGTATCGACATCTTGTTCGATCAGTTGTCCAAAGCTAAAGTCTTTTCCAAGATTGATCTGAGGTCTGGGTACCATCAGATTAAAATCTGGCCTGAAGATATTCCAAAAACCACCTTCTCGACAAGATACGGCCTTTATGAGTATCTGGTTATGTCTTTCGGCCTGACAAATGCCCCCGCACACTTCATGTGCTTGATGAATTCGGTGTTTATGCCCGAATTGGACAAGTTTGTGGTGGTGTTTATTGATGTCATCTTGATATATTCTGAAAATGAGGAAGAACACGCCGAACACCTACGTATTGTCCTCACCAGACTGCGTGAACATCAACTGTATGCGAAGTTTAGTAAGTGTGAATTCTGGCTTCGTGAAGTACCTTTCCTTGGGCATGTGTTGTCCGATGGGGGAATTATGGTGGATCCCACCAAGGTACAGGAAGTATTGAATTGGAAAGCTCCTACTTCGGTTCATGAGGTCCGGAGTTTTCTTGGGTTGGCTGGCTATTATCGTCGCTTCATCCCGGATTTCTCAAAAATAGCCAAGCCCATGACTCGGTTGCTGCAAAAAGACACCAGGTTTGTCTGGACTCCTGAGTGTGATGCGGCTTTTCACCAACTGCGAACCCTCCTAACCTCGGCTCTGGTTTTGGCACAACCGGATATCGAGAAACCATTTGATGTTTATTGTGATGCCTCAGGCATAGGTTTGGGAGGTGTTTTGATGCAGGAAGGCCGAGTAATTGCATATACCTCTCGACAACTTCGGAAGCATGAGGTGAATTATCCAACGCATGACTTAGAACTGGCCACAGTTGTTCATGCTTTGAAAGTATGGCGGCATTATCTGTTGGGCAATGTCTGCAATATCTTTACGGACCACAAAAGCCTCAAATACATCTTCACCCAACCTGAGTTAAATATGCGTCAGAGAAGATGGCTCGAGTTGATTAAGGATTATAACCTTCAAGTACACTATCATCCTGGCAAGGCAAATGTGGTGGCGGATGCTTTAAGCCGTAAGTCTCATTGCCATTCCTTAGTTGAAACTGATTTTCACCGATCTCGCCTTCTACATCCGGCAGTCTTGTACAACATCACTGTCAGTTGTACTCTCAAAAGCAGAATTATTGAGCTTCAAAAGACTGATCCTGGTATATTCCACATAAAACGCAAGATGAAAGAGGAAGAAACTAAGCACTTTAAGGTAGATGACGAAGGTGTGCTGTGGTTTAAGGATAGATTAGTGGTACCTAAGGACCGAGAGCTTAGAGATCAGATCCTGTCCGAAGCACATTCTTCCAAGTTGTCCATCCATCCTGGTAGTAATAAGATGTATTATGATTTGAAGCCACTTTATTGGTGGATCAAGATGCGGAAAGAGATAGCGGCATATGTTGCTAGATGTGACACATGCTGTAGAGTTAAAGCGGTACACATGAAAGCTGGGTTACTTCAACCACTTTCTATTCCAGGCTGGAAATGGGAAGAGATAAGCATGGATTTCATTATCGGACTTCCTCCTACTGTCAAAAATCATAACTCCATCTGGGTAATTGTGGATCGTTTGACCAAATCAGCTCACTTCATTCCTGTTAGAGTGGACTATCGTCCCACTGACTATGCTGAGTTGTACTTCAATCAGATAGTCTGGCTCCATGGGGTACCTCGTACTATCATTTCTGACCGTGGTCCCCAATTCACTGCTCGCTTTTAGGAGCACTTGCATCACCTTCTGGGAACCAAGTTAGTGAGAAGCTCTGCTTATCACCCCCAGACGTCTGGTCAGACGGAACGAGTTAACCAAATCTTGGAAGATCTGTTGCGAGCATGCGTCATTTCATCCAAGGGTTCTTGGGAAAAATGGTTACCTCTAGCCGAATTCTCGTACAATAATAGTTATCAAGAGAGTATTAAGATGGCCCCATTCGAAGCGTTGTACGGTCGTAAGTGTAGAACTCCACTAAACTGGGTAGAAGCTGGTGAAAGAAGGTATTATGGCATTGATTTTGTTCAGGAAGCTGAGGAACAAGTCCGTACCATCCAAAAACAGATGGCTGCAGCCCAAGCTAGACAAAAAAGTTATGCTGATCGTCGTAGAAAACCGCTCGAGTTTGAAGTTGGAGACTTTGTTTATCTGAAAGTTTCTCCAATGAAGAGTGTCCAACGTTTTGGTGTTAAGCGAAAACTTGCACCAAGATACGTGGGTCCTTTCCAGATCATAGGCAAGAGTGGAGCTGTTGCATACAAAATCCAGTTACCTCCTGAAATGAGTGCCATATTCAACGTTTTCCATGTATCTCAGCTCAAAAAGTGTCTTCGAGTTCCTGAGGAACAAGTTCCTTTAGGAGATATCAGGCTTGAATCCGACCTAACTTACGAAGAAAAGCCAGTCTGAGTGATCGATACTCAGGAACGAGTGACTAGAAGCAAAGTGGTTAAGTGGTATAAAGTGATGTGGAGTAATCAGGGTAGTGAAAGTGATGCTACGTGGGAACGGGAAGATTATTTGCGGGATGGTTATAAGGAATTCTATGAAAAATGGTACGCTTTCCAAATCTCGGGACGAGATTTTTATAAGGGGGGAGGGCTGTAACACCTCAAGTGTTTAGCTCCATAATTGCATTGCATTTGCATAAGCATAAGCATGCATCATTCATGTTATTTTATGTGATGCAACAAATGTGATTGTTTTTAGAAGTTTTGTTTGGCTCACATCATGTGATACTTGATGGTTGGTGTAACTAAAAGGTAGGGTAGCCAATTATGTCTCACAACACCTTAGTTATACTTAGGGTAACTTTTGGAGCAAGGTTCATGTTGATCAAAATCACTAAAATGCCCTCCAAGGGGTGGTTGACCCCCATATAGCCCTAGGATGCTCTAGTTTGACCAATTAAAAAGTCTAGCTTAGAGACCTTGCATGGAGGAGCACCCTTAAGCAAAGTTGTAGGGAATTTTATGGGGAACAAAAGTCTCAATATGACCATCTCATGAAACTGACCAGAACATGCTCAAAAGTGGCCCACAAGTCAGCTAGAGGGGCTGCCTCAACACTTAGATTTTTTCTAAGTCTTCAATTGACCCTCCAGTTTTACTGTGGCCTACTTTAGGAGCTTGTAGTTTGCAAACCAGGCCAAACCAGCTTCCACTCATATTGACAAACTTGTAGTCCTTATGTAGCTCTACAACATTGCCAACATCACCCATGCCTGGTTCTCAATAGTTTAGGAGATATAGTGTCATGAAGTTAGGGTTTCAGTCGGCGTTTATCACTGAAACTGCGTTTTAGTTTCTAGGGGCACCACTTTGGAGCTTTAGAGTTTCAAATCCAAGCCGAATTTGTTCTGGAGCCATTTAGCAAAGTTGTTGACGTCACGAAGCCCTACAATTTTGATGTGATCATCTGCTCCTAACTCGAACCGGTTTAGGAGATAATTAGTGCCAAACTCGCTCTGTCAGTCGGCCATCGCTGTCACCTTTGCAGCTCCGATTCAGTCAACGAACTCGAACGACGGCAGCATCGTGGCGCGTGGGCAGAAGAACGGCGACGCGTGGCGACCGAGCGCTGCCGTTCCCTCCACGTCGCGAGCCCAGGTGTGAGTTGAACACCGAGCGGCCACCTCCACCCCCCTCACGCGCGCTCATTCTCTTCTCCCTTCCTCTCGCTCTGGCCGGGCTCACCGAGGCGGAAACCGGGACACCATTGCCGCCGTAGCCGTCTCCGAGCTCGCGCACTCACCACCGCTCGCCAAACCACGTCCATCCCTCCGCCTCCCCGTCCTACACCTCCTCGACCCGTCGGTAGGTTGGATTGAGCCCAAGGTGAGCCGCATTGCCGTTTCCGCCCGCTCACAGAAGCTCACCGGAGCTCCGCCATGTGCGGGTCACCGTGGCCAGCACCACACAGTAGTTCTCCGTCTGCCTTCACCCACGTTTCCCCCTCCCTGTCACGTGTAGATGCTAGGATGAAGATGTTACCGCCAGTATCGGGACAGCCATGCCGAAACGAGACCGTGCACGGCCACGCCATGGCCGCCGGCCAGGTGCTCACGTGGTCAAGCGGTTCCGCTCCATCCCCGTCTGTGGGAGTGATCTCGTTAGGTCCGCTAGGAGTCCAGGAAGGTGATGCGCCCTTCGGTAGGTCGTGCGACGGCCGGGACTCGCCGGCGTACCGCCAGGCACCGCGGCCGTCCGCCATTGCCGTCGGTCTGGGTGCGGTGGTGCATCAACTTTGGGGAAAAGTGGTAGCCTCGGTGCGGTTGGGTTTGGGCAAGATGCCAGTGCACTTGGATCGGTCGGAGGAGCCACCGGCGGCGAGGAATTGCTCGTCGGAGCTCACTGCCGCTGCGTCCCTGTTCCCTTTCACCGACACGCGGGGGCCACCTGTCTGTGCCGCGCACGGGCGGGAGCCCGCGCGGGCCGCGCGCGCGCGTCTTGGGCCGCGTCGGTCTCGGGCCGGCCCAGCGCTGTAGCTGTTAGGGTTCAGTTTTCTTTTCCTTTTTCTTTTTGTCACAGATTTTTGTGGTGGTTTGGAAAATGTAGATCTAGGGTTTCACTTGCTCAAAAATCATGAGATAAATTTTGCTAGGATCTACATGATGTGTAGTATTTTAGAAAAATATAAATCTGGGATGTGATGTTTAGTTTCTGGGAGAATTTAATAGATCTCTCAAATGTGTTGTGAAATGAATGCAAATTTGTTAAATGTATAACTTGAGCTGTAGTATTCCAAAAATTATGAAATTTGGTGGGTAGACTGTTTTATACTTGCGTTAGCTCTGGTAAAAATTTGGGCATTAATGCTTAAGTACTTTTTTAGTTATAATGCTATCTTGTTATTCTAGGAAATAATTGAATAAATTTTAGTAATTTTTCTACATGTGCAATGTCCTTGTAACTTTTTGGAGAATGTCTTGGTACCCTAGAGTGTCCAAGAAAAATATGAAATCTGTTGTTTGATACTTTTCAATATGATTTGTTAATTATACAAAAATCAGCCTTTTGGGCTTGTGAATTTTGTGTAGGGAGTTCCTTTGAATAAATTTAGTTCAAATTTTTACAGTGGTCTCTTTTTTGGTCAGAGAGTCCCCTGTAATTTTTGTAGAATTTTAGGAGCAGTTTACATATATGTTTAAAATTCCACTTAATTAATTAAGTAAATTAAGAAATGAGTATAAATAAATGTTCTAGGTGGGCACACCTTACTTTCTGGTGTTTTTGTGACCTATGTGAGCTTGTGGTAACGTTAGTTGGGTTTTAAGAAATGTTTGCCACATAAATAAATATTTAATCCTTGCAATTCTAGGTTTTCTGGACAGCTGATAGTATTTATAGATTTGACCTTTGATAAAGGCGGTTTCTGGAAAACTTGTAAATACCAAAGTTGTAGTAAACTTGATAAACTAGCTTGTGTCAAAATTTGGAAGTATTTGGCCTAGTAGTTTGGGAGTTGTTGCTGTTTTAAGTGACAGTCCAGAATTGGCTACTCTCTGTCTAGGGAGGACAGATTCTGGAACTTATGAATTTCGACATGGAAAACTTAGGAGTTTAGGGTTGAGGTCTGAAAATGAATTGCAGTACATTTCTTAAGCTTCCCAGATTGTCTTAGATCATATCTTTTGGAGTTGGGAATCTCCAGTTATGTTAGAAACAAGTAGCTGCTGTCCAGAATGTTTTACTGTGGTATTTGCTGTTAAATGTGGTAATCTAAGTAATGCTACTCTTGCAATTGTTAGGTATTAGGGCCTTAACCGAAGAAGAACAACTATATCTTAGGTTGGGTAGATTAGGTGAGTACTTCTCTACCGGAGAGGAAATTTGCACCTACTATTTGAAGTGATTTGAATAGAGCTTTAAGAATGTTGTAATGCATTTCATTCCGAGCATACTGCATCTTTCATTATGCATCCATGAGATTTATTATGCACTCATGCAATAGGTATTCCGGAGGGGGTAACGCTCCTCGAATTCGAGCCAGTGATACCGGAGGAGATCCAGAACCAGCCGGAGCCAGCAGAAGAACCAACCGGTGGAGAAGCTCCTGCAGAAGATCTGCCCGAGTGTCCTGACCACCGGCCTTCGACCTTTCTCAAAGGCAAGCCCCGGTGCATGCTGAACCCATCGTTTTATAGATATATCTTGAGTACTTTTAATTGTTTACTGCATTAAGTTGTAGGAGTTGTATGAAAACAATTGTTGCATTATACCTGTCCTTGTCCAGATATCGTACTCAAATCCTAATTTAGGTTTAGGCACGTGTCAATGCTTAGCCCTGCTTAGTACGGTAGAAGTCGGGTGATTTTCGGTCATCCGCGAGATGTAGGAAGGAGTCACGAGTGGCTTTATGGCTATCGTGGATGGAACCATGCTTTAAAAATGAAATTGAGACCGGGCGGGAGTTCGATAGTACAGCCGCAAGACACTTCACGTCTTGGGTGTGGAGCTATGCCCGTCTGAGTCGTTTAAGGACCGATTCGCTGTACGTCCTTGAGTCATGTTGAACGCAGTCTAACACTTAGTTGGCCGGATAAGTCGTTCCGACCGTGAAGCCGAGTAATGTGATTCAGGCCGGGAATCGAATGGTAGGTTGCTTCTTGGAGGAGAGAAAGGATGTGCTTGGGGACATTGGCGTGAGACCAAGGGGGGGTTAGACTCCCTATCACCTGGCAGAGTGTCGCCCTTGGGGTCGCGACATCATTCGGACCCGTGATTCCTGAATCATATGAAAAGGTGGCCTGTGCGACCCTGGCAGGGGTCTGCACGGTGAGTGTTAGAAATACCCCTCTAGCTAGATAGGAATTCGATTCGAATCGCCGTCGCTCCCGGTTAGTGAGCACTTGACTTGAGCAGCGGCAACGTAGATCTCATTAATTGAACAGATGGTTAAGTGAATGATATATTATTGCCACAATTTATACCTGCTATGGATAACATGTTAATAATTGTTTGATGATAATCAAGTGTATGTGTAGTACAGGTGCTAAGATAGATGACAGGTAAATGCTAAAAATAACTGCTAGTACAGATATAAGAGTTTCAACTACTTATGCCTTTATGCAAAATGTGGTGTCAGCTAGCCTCTTGTGTAAGCCTTGCATAATCCTTGGTGTCATCTTATTTCTGGTTTTTGACGGGTAAGTCTAGCTGAGTACATTCCAGTACTTAGGGTTTATTCCCCCCTGTTGCAGATGATATGCTCTATCAAGGCTTCTGCAAGACGTGTCTCCACCCTGCGGGTGACGAAGACTAGATCACTAGGGTGTGATCATCTTTTATGTACTTTTCTCATGCTTTTGGGGGTTGTTGATCAACAAGACTGGCAGTAGTTAATCAACTGGTGTGTGTTATGCTTCCGCTACTTTATAAACCTGGTTTGTAATAATTGCGACTCCATGTGTGTAAACTTATTTCTGAACTACTTGTGAAATGTAACGTATGATGTTGTATGTTGAATGATGCGATCCTGGTTGTAAGCAGTTTGGTTTGAAATCCTTCATGATTTCGATTGACTACCGGGATTATATGGGCTCAAGTTCGAAAATTTGAGCGCTTCGGTGCTTGTTTTTGTACTTGTGCTCTTATAATTTGGTCGGTTCTGTTACAGCTGGTACCGGAGCATAATTCAACATTAAACACATCATACGAGTAATTAAAAACAAAAGTATTTGTTTATGAAAAGGGTTAAAACTATAAAAAATTATTTTTATAGGTATGCCAGTGATCACATCCCTTAGCCCAAATAAGGACTCTTAGGTGGCTTATTATAAGTACTAACTTGGGGATCTTGGTTGTTTCTGTTTCGTCGTCCATACGGCGTGATATTGTATGGATGCCATCCACTTGGGTGGTAATGTATGGATCAATTGCCTCGATGCTCTGGTAAGTGTGAGTTGTGAGAGCATGATCATCCAACCGGCGGTCTAGGGGAGAGTAGTTTTGGTGACTTGCATACTTACATGTTCAAACCATGTAATTATGAAAGCACTTAATTGTGGGAACCTTTATATCGGGTAGTTTTGATACTGAAGTATATACATCAGAGGATGTGTATATGGAAAGTATTTAATTTACTGCTTTCTTGTGTGCTTATATTGGGAAACTGTTGGGCTGCAATGAGATTTTCTGCAGGTACACTAACAGCGTAACGAGTAGACCGATAGTTTCGCTTATATGAGAGAACGTATGTATGCCACCGCTTAGCGTTAGAACTTTAGTTTTCTACTAAGGTGAGAGGGCGTACGGAACGTGCATGCATCATGTTTAATTATATCATACATGTCATTTACTCCCTCCTTAAAAATTTCAATAGTCCCGACTAAATTAAATTTCGTATCCCCTAAATGATCCTCACTTTAAGTCATATCTTATTGATACAGATGGCACGTACTAAGAGGACCGCCCGTAAGTCGACCGGAGGAAGGGCTCCTCGCCACCAGCTAGCTCCACGGGAGCCCCGCCCTGAGCCCACTGAGGTGGAGAGACTACGGGCGGAGTTGGCCGAAGTGACTGCTGCCAGGAATGCAGCGCGTCAGCAACTGGAGCAAGTGATCCATGACCGTGATCAGGAAACGCTTGCAGTCCAGAGGTTGACAGTGGCAAATCGCAACTGTCAACGCATGCTGGTCCATGTCATGAACCAGAGGGATGAAGCCTGGCACGAGGAGAACATTCTGAGAGCTCGTCAGTTTGAGCTCGAGCAACAGTTGGAGAATGCTGAAGAATACAATGACAACCTTCATGAAGAAGTGCACCGCCTGAACAACCAGCTTAATCCTCTGCTGCCTCGAAACAACAACGCAGATGAGGACATGGGTTCGGGAATCTTCATGGCTGAACAACCTATCAAGAGAAGAGGAAGCAGAGCTTATTGACACACTGTCAAAAAATAAGGACATCTTCGCCTGGTCAGCCATCGACATCCAAGGCATCAGTAGGAATATCATTCAACATGCCCTGGACATCAACCCAAAAATGAAGCCCAAAAATAGCAACAGAGGAAAATGTCAGAGAAGAGAATATTGGTAGCAAAGGCGGAGGTCCAGAGGTTGTTAGACGCCAATGTCATCGGAGAAGTCAAGTACTCAGACTGGCTGGTAAATGTTGTACTAGTCCCAAAGAAGAATGGCAAAATGAGGACGTGCATAGATTTCACCGACCTCAATAAAGCTTGCAAGAAGGACCCCTTCCCGCTGCCAAGGATAGACGCATCCATTGACAAAGCAACAGGTTGCAAAAGGTTCTCACTCCTTGATTGTTTTTTAGGATATCATCAAACATGGCTCAAGAAAGAAGACAAAGAGAAAACAAGTTTCACTATGCCATTCGGGGACTTGCTGCTACATTAGAATGCCGAAAGGGTTGAAAAATGCAGGCTCAACCTTCACAAGAATGACAACGGCAATCCTAGGCAAGCAATTGCAGAAAAACATCATAGCATACGTAGATGATATCGTGGTAATGAGCAAGAAAGAAACAAACCACATAGAGGACTTGAAGGAAACCTTCACCAACCTCCAGAAAAGCAGGCCTCAAATTCAACCCCGAAAGATGTGTTTTCGGGGTCAGCAAAGGAAAAATGCTCGGATACATCATCAGCTCAGAAGGAATACGAGCAAATCCAGATAAGATCAAAGCAATAATATAAATGGTGGAACCATCGACCAAAAATGAGGTCCAGAAGCTCACAAGTAGAATAGCAGCTTTGAACAGGTTCATCTCCAGGTCAACAGAATGTGGTTTGCCATTCTTCAAGGCTTTAAAAGGCAGAGACAAAATTGAATTGGGACCAGAACAGTCAGAGGCCTTTCAAAAACTCAAAAATTACGTGGCAACCAAGCTCTTAGTAATAGTGCCAGATCCGAAGGCCCCCTTGCTACTCTGTGTCATAGCCTCCGACACGCAGTGAGTGGAGTACTTGTCCAAGAAAAGAAGCAAGGATCAGAGACCTTACAGAAGCCAGTCTATTTCATTTCGGAGGCCTTATCTAGAGCAAAGCTATACATAGAGCTAGAGAAAATAGCATATGTAGTCTTGACTTCCTCAAGAAAGCTGAAGCATTACTTCCAAGCACACAAGATCACAGTGCCAACATCTCAGCCACTCGGGGACATCCTTAGAAATAAGGAAGCCTCCGAAAGAATCAAGAAATGGGCCACTGAACTATCCCAATTTGACATCAACTATGTGCCAAGAACAGCAATCAAATCCCAAGCGTTAGCAAATTTCATGGCAGATTGGATGCCACCGGCACAGTAGCAACCCACAAGAAACAATCAGACCTAGATCTTATTTACAAATGGCGCATGAGGACACTTAAGCGCTGGAGCCTCTGCCATAATAATAGCACCATCTGGCCTCTGAACAAAATATGCAGCAAGACTAGAGTTCCAAGCAACAAATAACATAGCAAAATACGAAGGGCTCATCCTGGGGTTCAACAAGGCAAAAGCACTTGGAGCAAAATCTCTCCTAGTCAAGACAGACTCTCTAGTCATAGCAGGGCAAGTAGAGAAAGAGTACACCGCTCGAGAGCCAAAGCACATAAAGTACCTGGCAGTTGTCAGGTCACTTGAGCGGAGGTTCCAAGGATTCACCTTGAAGTATATACCACGAGCCGAGAACATAGAAGCAAATGAGATAGCGAAGGCCACAGCAAACAATCTGCCAATACCAGAAACACATTCTACCAAGTCTTACAAGCACTAGCAATAAGGAACACAATGAAAGCAATTCAAATAGTCCTACTCACTGAGTTCGAAGACTGCAGGCAGCCAATCATAGATTCACTAAACAATATATGTCACCTAGAAGACGAGGCAAGTGCAGCAAGAATGGTAGCAAGAGCAAGAAGTTACACACTGATCGAAGGACTCTTATACAAAAAAGGGGTTGTCCAACCACTGCTTAGATGCGTATCACAGAGCGAAGACCAGGAGCTCCTGCAAGAAATTCACTCAGGCATTTGTGGCTCGCATATAGGCCCAATAGCATTATCAACGAAGGCCATCAAATAAGGATTTTACTAGCCTATACATGTTAGAGATGCCAAGCAAATCGTCTAAACCTGTGAAGCATGTCAAAACTTCTCCCCGCACCAGTCGAGACCTTCTGCTGAAACACAACTCATTCCCCTAACCTGGCCACTACAAAGGTGGGGCATGGACTTGGTGGGTCCCCTGTCGCCTTCGCAAGGGGGAACAAATTTGCCGTGGTTGTAGTAGAATACTTCACCAGATGGATTGAAGCAAAACAACTAGCAACAATCACATCAAAGACAATAAAAAAGTTTTTTTGGCAGAACATAGTCTGCAGATTCGGTGTACCAAAAGCACTGACAGTGGACAATGGAAAGCAATTCAATTTAGATAATTTTAAGGAGTTCTGCACAAGCATAGAAACAAAAGTAGCCTTCACCTCAGTCTATCACCCTAAATCCAATGGAGCAATAGAAAGAGCCAACAGAGCAGTCTTCTCAGCAATCTCCAAGGCACTATTCAACCTCCACAAGGGAAAATGGATAGAGGAGTTGCCGAAGGTTGTATGGTCACACCATACAACAACCTCTAGGACCACAGGTTTTACCCCCTTCAAGCTTTTCTACGGCGAATGAGGAATGCTGCCTAAGGAGATTAAACATCAAAGCCTCCAAATTATAAAGCAAGCAAAGACGAGTACTCCAAGGAGACAATTGAGGGCACTAGGCAAGAGGCAGTCGATAACATCACAAAATATCAAGAGCAGACCAAGAAATGGAGAGACAAGCAGGTTGTGAGGTAAAACATACAGGAAGGAGACTTGGTCCTTAGAAGGAAAGCGAACGCAGCAAATGCAGGCAAGCTACAACCAAAATGGGAAGGCCCATACACAGCGAAGGTAGCTGGTAGGCCCGCATCATTCTACCTGATAGACAACGAAGGTAGGACAACAGCCCACACATGGAACATAGACAACTTGCATAGATTTTACATTTAAGTTGTAAGCAGCTGATCTCCGCAAAGTATAAGCGAAGGTCACCTTTTTTTCTACTTCTTTTCATTTTTGAAAATTTCCTTTGAGGGCCTATACTCTTTTCCTCACATGGGGAACTCCTAACAAAGGTGAGATTTTTAACAAGGCAGGACCCATGTAAAAAATCCTCTAAAATATAAAGAGGTACTTCCCTAGAAGGCATTCCAAGCGAAGGTCGAAAGTGGCTAGCAACGGAGCCATAATATTCAACAAAAATAACAAACGACCGAGGACCTCCCACCACTAGAGCCGAAGGCTCTACATTGAGGGACGACCTCCGTGGCCAAGCATGGCCAAAACTTCTTAACAAAGACCTGTCCCATATCAGGCATCAAGAAGAAAACTTACAAACGGGAAAAAGGCCAAACCAACCCAAAAAAGACAGTTGTGGGCATCGGGCATTCTAAAACCTGGCGAAGACCTATCGCTATTAGGCACCAGGTACAATAGTACTTAATGATTATAGTACCAACAACATTTAAAGCATAAAGATACGATGAGTACAACTAAAATCTACAAAATTGTCTATCATTAAGACATATCTGGGCATTAAAGCTACATCAGCTACCAACATTTAAGAAGCAGGCCGTCTATAGGCTATAAAACCGAAACCCCCAACCTAATGCTACCCTTAGTTAGTGCATAACCACTAGGGGGAATGAGAGCTAGTTATCAGCGGCTGCACCATAACACAAGTCATAAAAGATATGGAGGCTGGAGTATCCTTAGCCACCAAAAGTATAGATGGAATGGTGCGAAGACTCATAACTAAAGGGCAAGCGCAGCCAAGCGGAGGTCATGGAGAGGTGGTGCAAATCCACCACATGGTGATGAACAGCGTCCACAAAGAAGTGTACACCCTCAAGATGGTAGCAGCAATCTAGTGCCAAATGTTGTTGTGGGTGATCGTGCGAAGACTCATAAGATCCCCCAGCAGCAAAGGCCGCAAGCGGGTGTAGCCTGACATCATCCATGTTGCACAGGAGTGTGCCTGCCCAACCACTGCCGTAGAAGAAAAGAGGCCGATTGTTGGTGCTTCTTAGAGAAACCAAATAAATCTGCAAGCGCACGGAAATACCGTTGTAGCACTTCACCCGGTGGTAAGCAGGGTATCGTATTTTCTCGAGGAACGGTTTTGTATGAAGTCTCTAAGCTAGTTCTCCCCAAGAATAAGAGAAGGATAACTTGGGTAGTGAGGTTCTTCTAAAGGTAGATTCCTTAAGTCAAGATAGCGCTACCGATATAACCTTGTTTCGGGCACCGGTGATTACCTGGTTTGCCAAGCGATGCTGGCCTGTAGCTCTATGCTGAACCCAAACATGGAGGATTACAAAGAATGGACAGGGCTATCATCACCTGCCGCCTACCCCTCAACTGTGGGAAATGAGGCAAACAAAGGTAACTTCTAGCTCAGACACCACATCTACGGTATAGTTACGGTTCTAGCGTTGGCCAGAAACTTCTGTCTTTATCAGGAGTCCTCTACTAGAACCTCCATCATGGGGACAAACGATGAACCTACAAGAATATAGCGATAACGATAACTTGCTCAAAGTAATCGAACCAAAAGAATAACACGAACTTCGTACCCCAATCGGTAAGACGGACGTCAAGGTACAAGTATGGAGGGAGCCGACAACCCCGACACTCCGTCCTCCCGGCATATGCGGTGAACCAGGTACAAGAGGTAGAGGGACCGAATCCGCTCTTTCTCCAACTCTTCCCTCACTCACTCCCTATTCTACTCTAGCTAGGAGCTAGGCCTTGGAGCTCTTCTTCACTTGCTCAAATGTATGTGATGGTGTGTGGAGTGAGGGGGTGAGCTCCTCCTTTTATAGGAGGTAGTTGGGTCGGTTTGGGGGAATATTCCTTGAATACACCCCCGCACCACCCTCCTCCATTCAATACTAAACTGCCACAGTGAGAGGGGCCTAGCTGGCAGAGGTGGGGGGCACGACCGCGCCCTAGGCGCGGGCACGCCTAGGCTGGCTCAACTGCCCCCGCTTACGCTGGTGGGCTTCTCCTTGGGCCTAGTCCTTCGGTGTGTGGTGTGTTGGCCCAGTTTGCATCTTTTGTTTGGGCTTCTTTCTATGCTTTGTTTGTTTTGCTATGGGCTTAATGTAATCTTGTGATTTCTTCTTCTCTTTTGGCCCATTTATAGTATGTTTCCATATATGACCTACAAAACAAGTAAATCCACCAAAACTATGGAAATGGTTAGCTTTAAACTCCTATCTATGTGTTTTTGGTGAATTTCATCCGAATGTTGGTGGGGTAAGATCTGAGTTAAGAACCACCAACAAGCTCCCCCACACTTAGTCCTTTGCTCGTCCTTGAGTAAAGGTATGATGGACTAAGGTGGTTGTTACTCCAAGATTTTCAACCTGCATACAGATTATTCCAAGCTTCACCTGTATTTGTGAGCATTCAAGGTTTCTACCAAATTATCTTGAGTAATTGGATAATGGAATAGCTTAGATTCAAATCAACTTTATTCTACTCATGCTCTAGAACTTGGGGTTTTGATCTTTTTGCATAAAGAGATAGCTTTGCTCCTCGAATGATTTCACTCATGTATTTTCTTTCTAATTCCTCACCAAGGCATTTTCAGTGAGTTTGCCTTCTTGCTCATCCTCCTCTATAAGCTTTATCTAGAGTTTGTAGGTATGGATGATGAGAGATGCACACTTACCTTGTGGTTGTTGTTGAGTCAAACCCCGGATCATTGGAGGGAAGAGTCATACTCTTAGATCAAAATTTTGCAAGTGTGTGGAATTTTGATTTATTTCTTTTGTACTTCTTTAATCATGAATCTCTCTTATGTTTGAAAGTGCCTTTGAGAGTATGGGCTACCTTATTCTCACTGGCGGACATCGAGGTGCCCATTGTTTTTCTCTCGGGGCGGGCATCTAAGTGCCCATTGTTTTCTCTCTTCTTTCTTTTTTTAAAGTATGCATCATGCACTTTGGCATGCTTTCTTTCTCTCATGCACTTTGGCATGGTTATATTTTCATAGTCCGTACTCTTTTAGCACTTGAATATTTTTGGAGAGAGAATCATAACAGTTTGGAGCATTTTTAGTGGAGGGAGAAAACATGAATTGCGTAACTCTTAGTGTAAGAGTCAGCATTTCTTTTTGTGGGTGTACATGAATTTCGATCTTGGGAGCATGAAACTTCTCTCAACATAGATCTCAAGGTTTGACAAAACTCAACACAAAGTAGGCGGCTATGTGTAAGGTTTTATATCAAGAGACAATGTATATGTCTTTGGTAGGAATTATTCTATCATTGAGGAGCATGCGATTGCATTTTTTATTTTGAAAATAAATCCCAAGTCTATTGCAAGAGAGAATCAAGTTTCATCTCATCCTACTATATCACATATTCCAATTACTTAGAGTAAAATGGGGTCCTTAGTGATAAATTGCTCACAAATTTTTAGGTTATTAGCAAGGGATAAAATGTATGCATATTGTTTTATCAATTTTTAGAACTGAGATGGAGCATCACATTTTAAATTCAGGCTCATTTTATTAACTATTTCAAATCGGAAGGAGTGAGAGAGTGCACAAACCTAATTTGTATCGTGCTTTTGCATATTTGTGCACTTCTTTTGGAAGAGAGCGTGGCATCTCCCCCACACTTGTTTTTGTACCTGTCTTTTTATTTTCTTTCGTGCAAGGGACAAAAACAAGTGGAGACAACATATTTCTACTAATAATATTTATTGAATGTGTAAAAACTTGATACAATAGGCACAACATGGCATGGAAATCAAAATGATAGGAAATAAATTGCTGAAAGTAAATTGCGCGCCTATTTATTAGCGGGAGAGAGCTCTACTTGGAGAGAGTGAGAGCATGCTCTACCCCTGCTGCCCTCGCTATCATAGCGAGCTTGGTGTGGAAGCTAAGGCAGAGCTTGTTGAGATCCTCCACTAGCTGAGCGTTTTTAGCTTCTTTCTTCTCTAAATCGCTCTCTAGCCTCTCAACAATACTAGTTAGAGCATCAACCCTGCTACTAAGGAATGTCATGGTGGGGACTTTGGGGGAGAGGTGCCCCGGTTGGCTTGCTCTCAACAACATTCGGGGCCATCCTTAGGTTCTTCCTTGGAATCCTAAGGGGTGCACTCGAAGTTGTTTCTGCTAGAACTTTTGGGAGAGTGGCCTTGCGCATGAATCCCTTTCCTCATCCTCCGTTAGGCAAGTCTATTCCCACAAGAGTGTGAGAGGCTCGTCTTAGAGGTATGGAAGGATGAGGTGTTGAGGGAGGATGTACCGCCCGAAAGTGTTGAAGCCGGGCGCTTGCTCGGACCACAGATGTCTGTGGCCACCCTCTTGATGCCGATTGCTCCCATCGTTGGCCTCCGTGGTGGAGCCGCCTTGATCTTGGCGTGGGTGAGAGGTGGCCTAGTCCTCGCCATGGACTTGAGGCTATCACCCTCACTTGAGCCGTAGCTCGCTAGTGGTGGCAAGGATGCGAGTGGTGTGAAGGACAAAGTCTAGGTCTCCTCTCTCTCAAGATCTCCTCAGGTAAAGGACAAGTCTCCATCTAAGTTGTATGGAGAGCATGAGGCATTGTAGAGGGCTAGAGCATGGCTTGCCATTGCTCTTTGGCTTGAAGAATTGCACAAATGCTGCTGTAGGAGAGGGAGAAGAGAATGCCTTTGTGTTTGGCTTGGTGTGAGGAAGAAGAGAGGTGGAGGTGTGCTTATATAGGAGAAGTAGGCCTCTCTAGTCACTGATTCAAAATACACCGAGCTAAAGCACATAATGGCACGAATTATCACTGAGTTAGTGACACACTGGCGAAAAACGGGGCCAAGGGGAGGTAGCAGGGGCGCGGGCGCGCCTGCCCTGGCCCCCCTTCGGTCGTGTTTTCAGCAAGGTAGAGAAGTAAGTGCCCATTTTCAAATTATTTTGTGCACTCGTTTGAATTATTTTGAAATGCAGACTAAATGCCCCAGGTCAAGTATTATGATGAAGGATCAAGCATGATCATGAGAGGATATTCTCTAGTTTGAAAAGGAATTTAAGTTGATCAGCTTTCATGCTTATATTCAGTGAGGGCATTTTGGTCATTATCATGTTTAGCCATGTTTTTGTGTTTTTCAAGAAATAGATAGAACGCAACTTTATTTGTTAGCAGGATATTTATGTTTTTATCATGAAAAGTCTATTCTATCTAATTCTTGATTAAAGTTTGAATTGTGAGAAGGCTCAAGGAAAGGTTTGAGACGCTGACCGCTAACTTTGAAGATATTATCGTCATCATCTTGAATTTTGATTGCGCCATGTGGTGAAGAGTGAATGACAGTGTTTAGTCCTTTCCATTTGCTGTGCAACTTTCCTGCACCGAAAAGCTTATCCTTCGAGTTGAAAGGTAGGACTTGATCGCCTTGCTTGAACTCTTTTAGCTTGATTCGGTGATCGTGCCATCTTTTGGTTCTTTCTTTGTAAAGCTTGACACTGTGATAAGCTTTCTCATGCCATTCTTCTAGCTCGGCAATCTGCTTCTGTTGATTTTTGCCGGCTAGCTTGACATCCATGTTCTAGCTTTTGATTGCCAAGTGAGCTCGGTGTTCAAGCTCTACTGGCAAGTGGCAACTTTTCCCGTATACCAGCTAGAATGGTGACATGCTGATATGAGTCTTATAAGCAGTCTTGTATGCCCAGAGTGCATCAGGAAGCTTATTCTTCCAGCCTTTCCCCATGTCGTTGACTGTTTTCTATAGGATATTCTTTATCTGTTTGTTTGAGGTCTTGGCCTACCCGCTTGTTTGAGGATGGTAAGGGGTAGCAATGTTGTGCTTGGCACCAAGTTCCTTTAGAAATGCTCTAAATGTCTTGTCAATGAAGTGGGATCCTCCATCGCTTATCACCATGCATGGTGTTCCAAAGTGAGGGAAGATTACTTCATATGTCGCACCTGGTTTTCTGAAGAATACCAAGCGCTAACTATATGTGTGCCTAGGATGTCCACACGACACATATAGAGACAAATATGGAGAATATCATGAACAATGCTTTATTATATACCGAACATAGTTATAACAAGACTTACAACTATTGTAAAAGCATAGCAGAAACTATTCTTAATATTCTCTCGGGGCTCCATACTCCACAGGGACGGTTGATTGGGGTAAACACTCGCTTAATACTCATGGAAACCTTCAGGAAACTCTTCACTAGAATCACCATCTGGTACCCATCCTAAATTTTTATTGCTGACAACAACAAGCATTAGCTTACCATGCTAAGCAAGTATACCATGAGGTTATGCAAGGCTCAAGAAGACTTGACTCGGTTGTACTGCGGTAAGCATTTTTAGTTGGTCATATTTTATTTGTTAATCCTGAGTTACTAGGTTATGCTTAAGCTCCCAAGGTGAAGGTATAATAATTATCAACAAGATTAATCATATCCCAAACCATCCATAGAACCATCTATCTCGAAAAGGATCCAGGCCGCTCGTGTCCGTGAGCACGGCTGATATATCAGTTTGATCAAACTTTGCAGAGTGTGTACACTTTCACCTTGAGTCGTAAATACCCCTATGCCCGAGGTGGCCAACCTCTTGACTCACTTCCATGGTAAGTCAGCAGGGTTCACTACGAAGCCTTTCACTAATTACCCTAGCAAGTTAGTAGCCGCGAGGTTTCAGCGTCTAGGCGAATGGAGCCCCCATTCAAGATTGGCACACCTTGACCGCAGCCTAGTACACATCTTGACAGGCAAGAAGTCATTCTGCAACCTAGTCCCCCCTCTTGCGCCGAAAACTTTTGGTAACTACTAACAAGCTAGAGAAAACTAGCTATACGACTAAGATCGTGCCCATTTTAATTCTCAAGGTTGTACGGATATCCTTGGTTGCCGCTTTAAGATTCAGTCCTTATGGAGGACAGATTAGAGCACCCAACAAGGCCCAATGCTCTAGCCCTCTTGTGTCCATGTTGCCAGAAGTATCATTTTAACCATTGATTCCATAAGTCAGTAATCAAAATTAATATTATATCATTTGGTGATCGCAAGCTAAGCAAAGCTACACATATGCATGAACCTAGGGTAACAAAAAACAGGGTACAAAGTACTAGGCAAAGTTCTTAGGGGTTCATCATAACACATGCATACGAAAGTGATTGTATGGTTATTAGGTAACAAAGGAACTCATGTTACACTTGCCTCCGATTGTTCGCTCTGACTTTCCAACCTTTCCTTCTGAGCCATCCTCGCATAGCTTCTCTTCTATCGATCACAACATCCGATACATGCACATTGGTTAAACCTAAAAGCAGTACACCATGAGTTATAAAAACAAGATAAAAGCGATTCTAAGGTTAAGGCGTGATCCTACGATCGCATGAGTGCAAAAACAAACTAAACAGAGGTACCATTAAATACTTATGAGCTTTTGAAGTTGGATGGATTCAAATACAATTAAACTTAATTAATTATGGTAGGGTTCGATGAACAATAACAAAAGAAAGTTCAAGGGCAAGATTGCTTAAGATGCAAGGCCACCGATATGAAAACAGAAATATGATTATTTATCATGGATGACTAGCGATGGAATACGAGGCACCAACTAGATAGGACAAATGAGAGTTTAGACTGGTAGAGATATTTATAGAAATATTGGGATTATATTTTTGATGGAAAAGAAGACGTATATATGACATCAACATGACGAGGAGTCCACATCATCAAGGGAATAATCAAGGTATTTTGATCTATATATGGGCTTATTAGCTTGTGTACTTGTCTACACCGAATAGCTGCAGGCATGGATAAATTAAGCTGGCGTATATAGAAAGCACGTGATTGGTACTGGCTTGGAGGGTTCTGGAACAAGATGCTCAGCTATATGAGGTTTTGTGCAGGATTTCAGAACGTAAAAACTACTGCATGAGAACAAATGTACGTGCTGCAGTAAGGAAATAACGATGCAAGCAGCGTATGGATGATTCTTAACAGGATATGGACTATACATGCATCATTAGAATATGTACTGGGTTATTAGCCACAAAAGAAAGAAGGCTTATCGGAAGATAGATAGGAGCAGCACATGAAGACTTCTCACCTATGCTCTGGGATCATCAGCGAGATGTCGACACGAGTCGGCCGGCCATGAACACATGCCTGCAGTGAGCATGGCACCATGAAGGATTGCAGATAGGTGGGAAATGAAAAGGGGCGATGCAAAGCTTCTCACCTATGCAACGGCGATGCTGACGTGGGTAGCCCGCAGAGAGGATGACGAAGCTATGATGATGATGCATGGTTCTGTTCCAACTATGGACAGGCCCCGCAGTCGGTCGAGGCAACGACGATGTTCCGGTAGCAGCATAATCAGATCATGGCCAGGCAATAGAAAAGATGGAAAAGATTTAGATCATTATATTCAGGAGTTGCAAGAGGCATCTCACCCTGCTCATAACGATCGATGGTGAAGAAGCAACAACAAGGAATTCGAGGCTGGATGATGGCCAACGATGAGAAGATGTGAAGTGGCTCAACGAAACGACGAACGTTGCAGCGTCTTGCGGCCGGAAACCGTCGGGACGACATCTGCTGCTCTGCACTCGTGACAAGGATATATGATGCCTCATGCGGCCAGGACTGGAGGAGATGGACAGCAAATGATCACGGAATAGAAAAGGAGGGCGACCTGCTGCATTTATAGGCGCAGAAAAGAGAGTGCAGCAGCCTCGACATAATTATGGAAGATGGTGGAGCTTGTGCTAATGCCATTAAGGCAGCGGTTTGCATATATGGCCTGGTGGAGATTAAAAGAGGAACTGAGTGTGATGTCAGTTTTTGCTGGTATAAGTGGTTGCGTTCCAATGTGCACACTTGGGCTTGATGCAAGCATGCGCGATCAGGTAGATTGCAGAGGAACGGACATGTTGGTGGCTGCCAAACTGTATGGACGGATGACTGTTTTTGCTTGCTAAAGAGCACAGATTTCATTGATGATAGCCATGCAACACAAGAAAAGGCGGCGTCCATGCATGGCAGCCAGGCAAAAAGGCAAGAGATGATTTGAGGTGGTAGTGGAACCAGAGAATTATGTATGTGCGCATGGAGATGAACCAGCTCGAGCTTGGCGCAGCTATGCATGACAGGAAACGGAAGGAGAGATTAAGATTTAGCATGCACGCTGACATTAATACGTGACTGATATATATGGCTGCTAGTGCAAAGAATAAGACCGTCCAATTAATAGGCCATAAAAAAAAGAAACAAAAAGAAAGGAATATGAGTCTACGATTGATGATGGTTATTTAGGACTACGAATGTAATCACGTGGTGAGAATATGAGATAGATAATGAACGAATAAAGATTTGGCATGAGATCGAAAGGATTTTAGTCAAACAAGAATTAAAGAGTTTGACTATGATTTTAGAAACTATATTTAAATTACTTTTTCAAGCCGTTTAAAACTCAAACTATTTTTTTGAGAACTTTATAAAACATCATTTGAACTTCATTTTTTAAAAAATAAATAGAGCAAAACCTATCTGAGGCTTTATCGAATTTTCTAAATTCATTTTTCACACAAGAAATAAATTAATGCAACCAACGTGAATGCAACATCTCAACAAAATTTTCTTATAAACTTTAAAGTCATTTTTATTTGACACAATTTGATAACAAACTAACTAAAGCTTGGATAATTTTAGGAAAAAATATTAAATCATTTATTTTATTTAGTGTTTTCTACTCACAACCCAAAATAAAAATTTTGGTGTGTGACATCATGGAACATTCTCCTTGCATGTTTGACATCAGCGGCTCTGTATGGCATTGCTTCCACCCACTTGGATATGTAGTCGATGGCAACAAGGATATACTCGCAATCTTGGGACTTTTGGAAAGGTCCCATGAAGTCAATGCCCCCACACATCAAATATTTCTATTTGAAGGTTGTAGTGGAGGGGCATCGCATTGCGAGTGGTGATGTTTCCTTGAAACTAGCACTTCTGACACCTTCAGAAGAATTCCTTGGTGTCCTCATACATCGTCGGCTAGAAGAATCCACACTGTCAGATTTTGGCTTGTGTGCGGAATACTCCGTAGCAGCCTCCGTATGGTGCCGAGTGACATTTCTCAATGATCTGCAATCCCTCTGCCGTCGGTACACACCTCCTCAACAGGCTATCCGAGCATACCCGGTACAGAGGGTCGTCCCAAAGGTGATGTCTGCTTTCGACTTGAAGTTTCCTTCTATTCTCTCCCGGTGGTACATATCCTGCAACCATATAGTTCACGATGTTTGCATACCACGGGTTGGAGTCCGTCACTTTCAGTAGCATGTCATCGCATAGGAAGTCATTGATTGGTAGTTTCTGCATGTTAGTGACTTGCATACGTGACAAATGATCTGCAACTGTATTCTTTACTCCCTTTTTATCTTTTATTTCTATGTTAAATTACTGGAGTAAAAGAATCCAGCAGATCAAGCGAGGTTTTGCATCTTTCTTAGTGAGCAAATACTTTAATGCAGCATGATTTGTGTATACAATAACTTTTGCTTGCACTAAGTAAGATCTGAATTTATCAATAGCAAAAACAGTTGCAAGAAGCTCTTTTCTGTAGTGGCATAATTAAGCTAGGCCCATGTCAGCGTTTTGCTAGCATATGCGATTGTGTGATGCTTTTTATCTTTGGTTTGGCCAAGGACCACACCAACAGCGTAATCGCTTGCATCGCACATGATCTCGAAGGGTAGCGACCAATCCGGTGGCTGGATGATTGGCGCTGAGATGAGTACTTTCTTAAGTATGTGGAAAGCATTCAAGCACTCATCCGTGAACTCAAAGGGTGCATCTTTAGCTAGTAGGTTCGTGAGGGGTCTCAAAATTTGTGAAAAGTCTTTGATAAACCTCCTATAGAACCTTGCGTGGCCTAAGAAGCTATGGATCCCTTTTACATTCATTGGGGGTGGTAGTTGTTCGATAACCTCAATCTTAGCTTTATCTACCTTGATCCCCCTCTCAGACACTAGGTGTCCAAGAACGATGCCTTCTCGGACCATAAAATGGCACTTTTCCTAATTTAGTACCAGATCCTTTTCTTGGCATCTTTGCAAGACTTTGTCTAGGTTCTCAAGATAGTGATCAAAGGTCTTTCCATAGACTGAAAAGTCGTCCATGAAAACTTCCATAATCTCTTCTATCATGTCCAAGAAGATAGACATCATGCACCGTTGGAATGAGCCGAACGACATTCTACGATATGCGTATGTTCCATACGAGCATGTGGATGTGGTCTTGCTTTGATCGTCGGGGTGGATGGGAATCTGATCATATCCTAAATACCCATTGAGAAAACAAAAGAAAGAGTGCTTAGCCAACCGCTCCAACATTTCGTCAATGAGGGCAATGGAAAGTGATCTTTCTTTGTTGCCGCGTTGAGCTTTTGGTAATCGATACACATCCTCCACCCCGTGACAGTTCGTTATGGGATAAGTTCATTTTGACTATTTTCAACGACCATCGTTTTTACTTGGATGGGACTAACCCCGGCATCGCATTGTTGAGCCTACGCTGAGGACTTCTTTCTTCTCGACTTCCCGCATTGCATTGTTGAGCCTACGTTGAGGCTCCTGAGATGGTGTACTAGCTAGGTCAATCGGTATGCGATGGGTATAGAGTGTTGGGCTTATCCCATTGAGATCTTGCAGGGTGTGGCAGAACCACCTGAATTATATGGCTCACATGTGTCTACCATTGTCTTTTAGACTTTTGATAGCTGCACATGCAAGCCAGACAACTCCGATAGTCTGTCGGGTGTCCTCGAGGAAACCCGAATCATTCATGTTTTACAACTCATATAGGATCAACAAAGGAGTTGTTACAACGTTACAACATTTGATATAAAATATCTTACATTGGAGTGCGGAATAATATAACATTATTTTACAAAACATGTAGAAGTTAAACTTTAACCTAAGCTCTAAAAGATGAGTAGACAGCGAAAGCATCCGAGAAGAAACATCTAAGGTACAGGAGGTAGCCAGATCATGTCAAGCCCACTGACATGACCTCACTAACCTGCTCAAGTCAGATCCTGCAACAAGGATTAACAAACCCTGAGTACTTGAGGGTACTCAACAAGTCTTACTCGACTAAAGAAAAGACTCCAAGGACATGCAGGCTTTTAAGGTAAGATAGCAGCAAGAAGTATCTTTTGCAAAAAAAGCTTACTAATAGTGGATCCTTACTTTCAATGTTCTAACTTAAGCTTAACAACATAATGTGGCAGAACCTCCTAAATAATATGGCCCACATGCACCTGTCATTGTCTCAAAGACCTCTGACGGCTATGCATGTGTACCACAGAACTTAAGAAGTCTATCGGGTGTCCTCGGGAAACCCGAATCATCCACGATCTTCCGAGCAGGATCACATTACAGAGGCATTGCAGTATTACAACAGTTTATATAACAAATTACATCAGAGTAAAAGTGCAAAAGTCTTACATATCATAATTTATAAACCATTTGTTCCAAACCTTACAAACCTTAAGTTTAGTTATTACAACCATAGTAGTGGAGTAGCATTAGTAACTTTATTACAGGTCATCAAAACAAAGTGCTCTACCCAAGAGCCACACATACTACTCGTCGTCGCTTACCGCAAAGACGGTCATGCAGCAGGGTCCGAAACAAACCTGCTCATGAGATGAACCTGCAACAAGGGTTTAACAAACCCTGAGTACAAAAGTACTCCACAAGACTTAACCGACAAAAAGTGTGGAGAAGACTCAGGAATGCAAGCTCAGGGGAATCAAGGTGACGTTCCAGCAAGAATCAAAGTTCTTTTGCATAAAAGCTACTAATAGTGAGTCCTTCAGATCAACATTTTAAACCATCGTTAGTCATTAACAGAATGTAAGTGATCCTAGTCTAGATCAGATAACTCATGCAACTTCGTTCTTGATCTTCGACCAAAGTTCCACTTGTTAACTACGATGTAGTTGCAGAGGTCAAGTCTCATTGTCCAAGAAGCAGTGGCGATTCAAATCGATTATACCCAGTTGCGGATCCCTAACCACACGACATATGTAGGACTCTAACCTACATATATCAACCTTCACCCGGATCCTTCAAAACGTGATCGGGTCCAGCGCCGCCCGAGAGTACAGTACACCTCCAATCCAGCCCTTGGCCATGAGAGTATACACTACTCTCGCCATCTCTCCACTCCCAGCGCACGGTCGGCCGTTCACAAGATGGACTAACCGAGGTCTTAGGCTTACCGGAGCATGCGGTCAGTTGCAAAGTCTCGACCAAATGGGACTACAATGGACGGTCCTTAACTGACACAGTCGGAGACACTACATGGGGACTCCTTTCATCATCATCATTGAAGTATACAATGGACGGTCCTTAACCACCCACCGGTCTCAAATTAACATCATCATCATTCATTCAGTTGTTCCACAACAACCCTTCAAACTTTGTTAAATATTTTCAAAGTTTTCTCATTAAGCAAGGCTAAGCATACTAAGTATTTTCAAATAAAATAGTAACAAGGATAATATTGAAGTATCAAGGATGGTAGTGCATTAATTAGGTTATCACTCAACTTCTATCATCTAATGCAACAAAGCATTAACATAAGTGAAGTAAAGTTTTTTCAAAATGCAAGGAAGGTTTAAATGCATCCGGGGCTTGCCTTGATCGATGGGAATTTCTGGTTCCGGGTCAGTCCCACAAATATCAAATCCCACCTCCACTGACGACTGCTCTTCTCTGGAGACTGGTTCGACCATGTTAATCTCGTCGTTCACGGGGACTATACGAGGTGATAATCTATGCTCAATATGATGAAGTATGAAACATGATACTTGGTGGTTGTATAACAAGATTAAGAAATTGAGTACAACTTTCCTTCATGGTACAGTTGCAAAACAACAAAACTAACTAACTACGTGTATTAGGGTTTTGACAAGTTTTACTTCACATGAACTATCATTAGGGTTCACTAATTACATGTTAAATAGGAGCTCAAATAACTAAATACGATGCCAAAGATCATTAAGTGTTAATGACCCAAGGTCAACATCCAATCACAAAGTCAAACAAACCCTAAATCATTAAGCACTAATTACTTGATTAACTAATTAATTAATAAAGCATGAATTAAGTATAAAATAAACTTTGTCCACTTATGCTCAAATTTTTATTTTGAGAAGCTTACATCATGACTACATGGTAAAACAATTTTCACAATTTTTGGATAACTATTTAAGCCTAGAAAAATTATGGAAAGCTCATTTATCAATTAATGGAGCTAATTAATTGACATGCAAAAAGTAATCAAAATTGCATTTCATATTTTTCCTAAATAGTATACAACACAGAGAGGCTACACAAAAAAATTTAGAATTTTTGAAGCTCTAAATAATTCACAATGAAATAAACAAAACTCAGCACTAATTGATATTTTAGAAAAGAAGAAAAATAGGAAAATCATTTCACAAGTTCGGCCCAAGCCTCCCTTTCTCTCTCTGGCTCAACCGGCCCAACCGAGCGCGCCCCTCTCCCTCTTTCCCCAGCCCACAGCACTCGTTCACCCAGCTCGTAACCAGGCCCAACTCGTGGACGCGAGCGGCCTCAAGCCAACTCAGGCCAAACCAAAGCCGGCCATGGCGGTGTGACTCCGGCCGGCTGTTCCTCGCCGTCGGTGACTTCTTCGATGCCGTGGCTTACCCCAACAGACTCAGAGCAATGGCGCGCGTCAGCCTAGAGTGAAAATGGAGCAAGAAGAGGTATGCAGCAGTCTCACTGCCGGTCAAGGCAGAGTAGCGGCGGCGCTACCGTGGTGGTGGAGCGGCATGCGGCACGTCTGTGGCTTGAATCGACCCACAGTCACTCCAGTGAGCACCACGATGACACGAGAAACACAGAGCAACCACCGAGCGGTCGTGAGACTCCCCAGAGCGTTCTGGCCACGGTGGCGGGCTTGCGGTGGCGCTATGGACGGCTCTGGAGAAAATGACCGCGCGCGGTAGCTCAGCGTGGCTAGCGGCAAGGCGAGCAAGCCAGGAAGGAGCGCCAAGGCGAGGCAGAGGCGCTGGCGAGAGCAATTGGGTGGAGAAACTATGGTGACGGGGAATTTCACGGTGAGGTGGGCTCGTCGGTACCGGAGCAGAGAAGGAAGAAGAAAAAATGGCCGGCTCCGTTTCAATAAGAAGGGGAGGGCAAGGCAGGAGAACTCGACAGCAGCTGCTCGATCCTCATCGAGCAAGCAGCTACGTGCCCCGGTCCAAAAACCACGTGAAAGAGATCGATGACCATGGCGGCAAGCAGCTCGGTGGCGCTCTACTGTTGAAACTGATTTTGAAAAGAATCACAAAAATGCCACTGACTCTATTTTGTAAATTACTCCCAAATTTTCTAAAGAAGTTGAAAAACTCCAAAAACAAAAGTTACTCAAAAAGAGAAGATCTACAACTTTCATGTTTTGACCTTTTTCAAATTTTGCTTAGATTTTGAAATTTGAATTTCAAATAAAAAATGGGACATTTTCTAGAAATTATTAAATTCAAAATTACTTTAAATTTTACATTGAAACTTTGAAAACTTAAAACACCAAAGTTGTACATCTTGACAAGACCCACAACTTTGCTTTTTAAACCATGTTCAAATTTTGCCTCCATTTTGAAATTGAAATAGGGGAATGAAAAGGGGTCAAATTTGAGATTTGAATCTTTTCAAAATTACTCCAAATTTTATACTAAAACTTTGAAAACTCCAAATACCAAAGTTGTATAACTTGACCAGATCTACAACTTTGCTTTTTGACTCACCCCTAAATTATTTTTAGATTTTGAATTACACAAAAAGGGGTAAAACAGGGTTTTCCAAAAATCAGGGTTTTGAATCAAATTCAAACTCGATTTGATTTCTACATTAATTGGTGATTAATTAGTGATCACAACTATCATCCAAATGTACCATTGAGTCAAATCACGTGTGACCTACCCAATGCCACATTTGTATGAACCAAGTTTGAATTATAAATTCATTTTATTAAACCTCCCAATTTGAATTCAAATTTGAATTGGAAAACTCAGGGCAAGTTTTGAAACTCAAATTTAACCTCAAACTTGGAGTTGATTTTTAGATGTTGCACTTGAGTTTATCCCCTACACCTAACACTAGTGTAGAGCATAGCTTTACACCTCAAATTACATAGGGTATAATCCAAGTATTTGAAATGACATTCAAAATAGGGTTTTGGATTCAAATCAAACATCACAAGAACTCAATCAATCTACGAATGTAAATCTGTTTTAGTTGATGCATATCAGGGTTGACTAAAACATGAATGCTTTGTAATGCATATGATGACATGGCCAGTTTTAGTTACCATAACACCAGGGGTGTTATAGCCCTTCCCCCTTAAAGAAATCTCGTCCCGAGATTTAAAGCCTTAGGTTAAGTAATGAAAAAGGAAACATGTCAAGGAAACACATTCAAGACTTGTTCATAAAATAGGTAGGGGGTTTTCATATTACAAAGTTCAAAAAAACAAGTCACAACTTAGAGAAGAAATTGTGTCTTAGATAGAAGCAAAGAACTCGGGGAAGTTCTCCATCAGGTAATCCTCAGATTCCCAAGTAGCTTCTTCTTCTTAATGTTGATTCCATTGTACCTTGTATCACTTAGTTGTTCTACTTTGAGTAACATGATCTTTTTGATCCAGTACCTGAATCAGATACTCAGAATATGACAAGTCTAGTTCAAGCTCAACTCCCTCAAAGTCAATCACTTGATCAGGTACACGAAGACACTTCTTCAGCTGAGATACATGGAACACATTATGCACATCTAAAAGTTGTTCAGGTAACCTCAAACGGTATGCCACTTTACCACATCATTCCAAGACCTGAAACGGTCTAATGTATCAAGGTGCCAACTTGCCTTTAACCCCAAAATGATTAACTCCTTTCGTAGGTGACACTTTCAAGTACACATAGTCTCCCTTGGCAAACACCAGTGGTCAGCGTCTCTTATCTGCATAGCTCTTCTGTCGAGACTGTGCCACTTTCATGTTGGTCTGTATCCGTCTGACTTTTTCTTCTGTCTCCTTGACAAGGTCAACCCCAAAGAACCACCGTTCTCTAGGTTCAGACCAATTCAATGGAGTTCTACACCTGCGACCATATAGTGCCTCAAATGGTGCCATTTTTATGCTCTCTTGATAACTATTGATGTAAGAGAACTCTGCTAAAGGTAAACATTCATCCCATTTAGCTAAAAAGTTAAGAACATAGGATCTCAACATATCCTCAAGAATCTGATTGACCTTTTCAGTCTGACCTCCAGTTTGCGGATGGTAAGCAGTACTGTGGAGAAGTTTGGTTCCCAAGGACTCATGTAAGCATTTCCAAAACTAGGAGACAAATTGAGTACCCCTATTAGAAGTAATTGTCTTTGGTACCCCATGTAAACTCATAATCCGGTCAATATACAACTTGGCATAGACCATGACACGATATTCGGCCTTTACCGGAAGAAAGTGAGCTAACTTTGTTAATCGATCAATAATGACCCAAATTGAATCAAGGCCTTTTGATGTCTTGGGCAGACCAACAATAAAGTCCATACTGATATCATCCCACTTCCAAGCTAGAATGAGCAATGGTTGTAGCTCTCTGGCTGACTTTAGATGCACAACTTTCACTTTTTGACAGGTATCGCACTTGGCGACATATCGAGCAATCTCGATTTTTATTTTAGTCCACTAGAATCTTTGTTTCAGATCATGATACATCTTATTACTTCCTGGATGGATAGAGAATCTGGTTAAATGTGCTTCATCAAGGATCAATTGACGTAGTTCAAGAACTTTGGGTATGACCAACTGATTCTTGAACCATAACACGTCTGATTCATCAATTCTGAAATAAGTCTTTTTTTATTTCTAACTTTTTCTTTGATATGCCCAATACCCTTGTTACCTTTCTATGCAGCAATAATATGATCTTTGATAGTTGATTCTACAGTGATATTATTTGGACTTCCTTGCTGAACTATCTCTATATTCAATCTTTCTAGTTCATGACACAAGGTCAGATCCATTGGCTTGACACTAAGACAATTGCAATGAGCCTTTCTACTGAGGGCATCGGCAACAACATTAGCTTTCCCAGGATGATAATGTACCTCAAGATCATAATCCTTTATCAATTCTAACCATCTTCTTTGGCGCATATTCAAATTAGCCTGAGTAAAGATATACTTCAAACTCTTATAATCTATGTAGATATGACATGTGTTACCCAACAGGTAATGACGCTAGATCTTTAGAGCATGAACAACAGTTGCTAACTTTAAATCATGAGTTGGATAGTGCTCTTTATGTCGCTTGAGTTGTCGAGAAGCATAAGCAATCACTCTGCCTTCTTGCATCAGTACACATCCAATACCAGTACTAGAAGCATCATAGTATACATCAAACGACTTCTCAATGTCTAGCTGAGCTAAAACTGGGGCAGTGGTCAACAACTTTTTTAGAGTCTGAAAAGCTTCTTCACAGTTTGGTGACTAGACAAACTTGACTTGATTCTTCAATAGCTTAGTGATAGGCTTGGATATCTTTGAGAAGTCAGGAATGAAATGCCGGTAGTAGCCCACCATTCTAGGAAACTATAAACCTGGTGAACAGTTGTTGGTGGCTTCCAGTCCAGAATATCCCTTACTTTGCTAGGGTCAACAACAACACCCTCAACAGATAAGACATGTCCAAGAAACGGCACCTCATCGAGCTAGAATTCACATTTGCTAAACTTGGCATATAATTGATGTTCTCTTAAGTGACTCAAAACAATGCATAAATGTTTTGCATGTTCCTCTTTGGTTTTGGAGTATATCAGGATGTCATCAATGAAGACAATGATAAACTTGTCGAGCTCCAGCATGAAAACAGAGTTCATGAGGTACATGAAATGAGCAGGTGCATTGGTAAGACCAAAGGACATGACTAGATATTCATAAAGACCATATCTAGTGGTGAAATCAGTTTTAGGAATGTCCTCATGAAAGATTTTTATTTGGTGGTAGCCAGGTCAGAGATCGATCTTAGAGAATACTTTGGCTCCAGCAAGTTGATCAAAGAGTAGATCAATGCGAGGAAGAGGGTACTTATTCTCAATAGTGACTTCATTCAATGGATGGTAATCAACAAATAACCTCAAGGTTTTGTCCTTCTTTTTCACAAAGATAGCGGGACATCCCCACGAGGAAGAACTAGGTTGGATAAAACCTTTGGCAAGCAACTCTTGCAACTGTGTCTTGAATTCTGCCAATTCTTTCGGTGGCATTCTATATGCTCTTTTAGATATTGGGGCAGTGCTCGGCTTTAACTCAATCACAAACTCCACATCTCTGTCCAGAGGTACACCAGGCAGATCATCAGGAAACATATCAGGGAACTCACAAACTACTGAAATGTTCTCAATTTCCTTAACAGTGGTGGCACATACTCTCTCAACTGCTCTCTTAGGTGTTGGAAGTTGAATAAGAAGCTGAGATGTACTATCAGGTAAGTTCAACCTTATCGTTCTATTTAGAGTGTCTATCACAGCTCCACGCTGATGCATCCAATTCATACCCAGGATCACATTTATATCTTGATCCTTTAGAATTAGCATGGATGTGGGAAATAGGTGACCACCCAATTCTATAGGCACCTGACATACCATTTCCTTAGTACACATACGTCCCCTAGGCGAATATATATGGAAATTTTCTATTGTTTCCCCAATTGGAATATCATGCTTCCTAACAAATGTTCTATTGATGAATGTATGCGATGCACCAGAATCAAAAAGCATAACTGTGGGGTGATTGGCAATAGGAAACATACCCATCATAATAGGTTCTCCCTCAGGTATAGCTCCACCTTAGTGTAGAAGACTCGTCCAGACTTCTTTTCCAGTTTGCCTCTCTGAGTGTTCTAATTATTACCCTTATTCTGGTTCTGGTTCTGCTATTGAAGTGCAGGGGCTTTCTGGAAGTTGGGATTGTACTACTTCGGGTATGGGCACTCCCTCGAGAAGTGACCCAGCTTCCCATAATTGTAGCAGGGATAGTTGTTGTTACCCTGTGAGGTTGGGGTACGAATGCTAGGGGCATTCGGCTATCGTGGATATGGTAGAGCTGCAATAGGTAAGACAAATGCCTGTTGCGGGGCCTAGAACTGTTGTGGATGAAAAGGAGGATGGAAATGATTTTGTGGATGACAGATTATCTTTTGGCGCTTTTGGTTGCTACCAGAAGATCCAGATGACACGATCTTCTTTTTCTTGGCCTCCTTGTGTTTATGATACTCCTCTTTAGAAGCAATGGCAATATTAACTGCCTCATGTTAAGTAGCATTGAGGCAACCAATCATCATTGTTTGAATCTTGGAATTCAGACCCCTCATGAAATAGGCTTTCTTTTTGTGATTTGAATTGACATGGTTGAGAGCATATTATGCCAGGTGATTAAACCTTCCCACATACTGCATGACGGACTGATCTCCTTGTTTCAAAGCAAGGAACTCCTCTAACTTCATGAGCATAATTCCATCAGGAATGAAATGGGCATGGAAAGCTTCACGAAACTCCGCCCAGGTCACACGGTGACCAGCTAGCTGTGTGGCAAGAAGGTTTGCCCACCAAGCTCCTGCAGCACCTCTAAGCTGTTGGGCTGCAAACACTGGCTTCTGATAATCAGTGTAGTGGATGAGGTCAAACTTCTACTCCTTGGTGCGGAGCCAGTCATCTGCTTCTAGTGGTTCATCTGCCCTATGAATACTAGAGGACGGGTGTCAGTGAAGTCCATATAAGTGGTCTCATTTCTATTATTATAACGACCGCGGTTGCCCTGTGGTGCATTCTGATTATTCTGAGCCATTTCTCTCAACAGTCGGGCATTTTTAGCAGTGGCATTAACAAGAGCAGCAATGGCCTCTGCCATAGTTGGTGGAACTAGTGGTGGATTAGGAGCATCACCCCCACCCTAGGAGGTTCTAGCACCATCAGTAGCACGAGTACGAGTAGGCATCTATTTATAATAAGCCAAACTTTATTCACAAACTTTTATTGAACTTGAAAAGCTACTACAAGCACACACCACACAGGTTCACTTATTTATTACACAAGTTCGCACTTAGGCAGGACTACCCAATTCAACTAAGGCTGACATAACAAAGCAAACTACTAACTCAACATAAACCCTTGACCACCTTAGTCCTCGTGGTCGGTGTCCATCCCTGAAACATGACCTCCCTCATCATCACTTTCATCAACAAATTCTATCTCCTCAGGATCTTCTTCTTCTTTGGACTCCTCCTCAGATTCACTACCATCTGCTAGAATGACATCAGGGTCTAACTTAGCTGCACTAGGAGGAGGATGCAGTTGATAGTACTGATGATACACTTCCTCATGGAGAATCTAATTATCTCCCTCTAGATCATTTACATAAAACTCTAATTCCTCAACACGATCCCTGGCAACATCTTTTCAGTGCCAAGCTTCATTTCTATCCTGAAACATGTTGTCAATCATCTGCTCACAATTCTGATGAGCGGCCTCACTTTGCCTCAACTGTCCCTTCAACTTTCCAATGCGGATAGCATCCAGAGCTCGGTCTCTTGTGGCTCTTACCAACTCTACATTGAGCCTCTCAACTTCTACATGTGGATTGGAGTGGCTACTACTGGCACCATCATTCCTCGGGGCTAGTTGGTGATGCGGAACACCTTTAGGTCCTGTTATCTTGCGAGGAGTTAACTTTGTACGGGCAATTCCTGTAGAGGGTAAGATTAGAATTGGTAAGGATAGCTGGGGAGGATATGAAGGTTAGCATGAATAGGATTGATGCTACTTAACCCAAACCACATTAATAGGGAAGGTAATTAATAGGTTCATTAAGCATGATGCATGAAGTGAACTTACGAAACTAAGCATAAAAGATTTCCAGTAATCAATTACACAAGAGTTCCAAAACAGTAAACCTCATACATAGGGCAATTTTAGCATGCTATTCCACCAATAGTCTTTAAACATGACTAAAGAACTACAAAATGAATAAAGATAGGTCATAAGCAATTTGGACCAAAATAGCAAGTTAAATTTATTTGACCCAAATCATTTTCAAGTTTTGTAAAGCAATACTACAATAACCCTGACAATGATCGCTCTGATACCAGCTATGGTAGAACCTCCTAAATAATATGGCCCATATGCACCTGTCATTGTCTCAAAGACCTCTGATGGCTACACATGTGTACCACAAAACTTAAGAAGTCTATCGGGTGTCCTCGGGAAACCCGAATCATCCATGATCTTCCGAGCAGGATCACATTACAGAGGCATTGCAGTATTACAACAGTTTATATAACAAATTACATCAGAGTAAAAGTGCAAAAGTCTTACATATCATAATTTGCAAACCATTTGTTCCAAACCTTACAAACCTTAAGTTTAGTTATTACAACCATAGTAGTGGAGTAGCATTAGTAACTTTATTACAGGTCATCAAAATGAAGTGCTCTGCCCAAGAGCCACACATACTACTCGTCGTCGCTTACCACAAAGACGGTCATGCAGCAGGGTCTGAAACAAACCTGCTCACGAGACGAACTTGCAACAAGGATTTAACAAACCCTGAGTACAAAAGTACTCCATAAGACTTAACAGACGAAAAGGGTGGAGAAGGCTCAGGAATGCAGGCTCAGGGGAATCAAGGTGAGGTTCTAGCAAGAATCAAAGTTCTTTTGCATAAAAGCTACTAATAGTGAGTCCTTCAGATCAACATTTTAAATCATCATTAGTCATTAATAGAATGTAAGTGATCCTATTCTAGATCAGATAACTCATACAACTTCGTTCTTAATCTCTGACCAAAGTTCCACTTGTTAACTATGATGTAGTTGCGGAGGTCAAGTCTCCTTGTCCGAGAAGCAGCGGCGATTTGAATCGATTATACCTAGTTGGGAATCCCAAACCACACGACATATGCAGGGCTCTAACCTACATATATCACCCTTCACCCGGATCCTCCAAAATGTGACCGGGTCCAGCGCCACCCGAGAGTACTGTACACGTCTAATCCAGCCCTTGGCCACAAGGGTACACACTACTCTTGCCATCTCTCCACTCCCAGTGCGCGGTTGGCTGTTCACAAGATGGACTAACCGAGGTCTTAGGCTTACCAGAGCCTGCGGTCAATTGCAAAGTCTCGACCAAACGGGATTGCAACGGATGGTCCTTAACTGACACAATCGGAGACACTACATGGGGACTCCTTTCCCGATGTAAGTCCACCGACCGGTCTCAAATTAACATCATCATCATTCATTCAGTTGTTCCACAACAACCCTTCAAACTTTGTTAAACATTTTCAAAGTTTTCTCATTAAGCAAGGCTAAGCATACTAAGTATTTTCAAATAAAATAGTAACAAGGATAATGTTGAAGTATCAAGGATGGTAGTGCATTAATTAGGTCATCACTCAACTCTTATCACCTAATGCAACAAAGCATTAACATAAGTGAAGTAAAGCTTTTTCAAAACGCAAGGAAGGTTTAAATGCATCCGGGGCTTGCCTTGATCGACGGGAATTTCTGGTTTTGGGTCAGTCCTACAAATATCAAATCCCACCTCCACTGACGACTGCTCTTCTTTGGGGACTAGTTCGACCACGTTAATCTCCTCGTTCACGGGGACTATACGAGATGATAATATATGCTCGATATGATGAAGTACGAAACATGATGCTTGGTGGTTGTATAACAAGATTAAGAAATTGAGTACAACTTTCCTTCACGGTACAGTTGCAAAACTACAAAACTAACTAATTACGTGTATTAGGGTTTTGACAAGTTTTACTTCACATGAACTATCATTAGGGTTCACTAATTACATGTTAAACCAGAGCTCAAATAACTAAATAAGATGCCAAAGATCATTAAGTGTTAATGACCCAAGGTCAACATCCAATCACAAAGTCAGACAAACCCTAAATCATTAAGCACTAATTACTTGATTAAATAATTAATTAATAAAGCATAAATTAAGTATAAAATCAACTTTGTCCACTTATGCTCAAATTTTTATTTTAAGAAGCTTACATCATAACTAAATGGTAAAACAATTTTCACAATTTTTGGATAACTATTCAAGCCTAGAAAAATTATGGAAAGCTCATTTATCAATTAATGGAGCTAATTAATTGACATGCAAAAAGTAATCAAAATTGGCATTTCATATTTTTCCTAAATAGTATACAACACAGAGAGGCTACATAAAAATTTTTAGAATTTTTGGAGCTCTAAATAATTCACAATGAAATAAACAAAACTCAGCACTAATTGATATTTTAGAAAAGAAGAAAAATAGAAAAATCATTTCACAAGTTCGGCCCAAGCCTCCCTTTCTCTTGTCATGGAACCGCCCAAATTATAAGAATAAAAGTACAAAAATAAGCGCCGAAGCAATTAAATTTTCGTACTTAAACTCCTATAACTCTGGTAGTCCAATGAAATCACGAGGGATTTCAAACCAACCAACATACAAGCCAAGATCATAGTGGTTCAACATAACAAGTCACATGTTACATCCAATTCACAAGTAATTCAACATAGATCAGAGTTCCCTAGAGTTATCACAACTCAAGTTCAAAAGTAGCGGAAGCAAAGCAGTTTGAAACTAATATCATCTTAATTCAAATACATGCCAGTACCAATGTCAACTTCCAACAAAAGCATGAGAGACGAGAGAGCTTAGAAGGATCATGCCCATGATCACACTCCGCCACTATAGCAAGAGCCATCCAATTCTTGCAGTAGCCATGATATATCACAACCTGCAACAAGTGTGAATAAACCCTGAGTACGAGAAGGTACTCAGCTAGACTTATATGTCATAAACCAGAAATAATATGACACCAAGGAGTATGCAAGGCTTTCATAAGGTGGACTGGCTTGACTTGTTTTGCAGAAAAGCATAAGTTATTATCTATGAACCATTTAAAGTATAAGCATCAACTTAATTATACCTGATTAATCTAAGTAAGCACTTATGCTAGATCAATCACTTGATTAGCCATTAACATCAAAGGTTACCATCTCAGGTTTAGCATTTCCAACATCATCCACATAACCATCCATGTTCCATCATTATTACTATGATGCCGTAGCTCGAGTCAAGTGTTCACTATCCAGTGAACGATGGTGATTCGAATCGATTATTAACCAGCTGATAATTTATTCCTCACACAAATCTTACTCACCCGCTAAAGTGAGATATTGGTCACCGAGTCAACTATCTAGGTAAAGTCTCGAGTTTGCCAGGAACCACATGTACCCGGGGGCCGACCGACTGCCCTTTGGTCTTATCAACGCGCCCCCGTGTCCTATCACACCTTCTCCGGTACAGTACGCTGTGGGCAATCCACTCGGCCTGAATAGTCTCCTAGTTTCACAGTCAGAAGGTACTTTATCCGGTCAGCTAAATGTGAGGCATGCGTTCAACATGACTCAAGGCCCAACAACGGTCGGTCCTTAACCGACACAGGCGGAAACTACAAGCACCCCAGAACCCTGTCTGGTTGGCCAATACTTATTCCGCCTGGTCTCCAATAATCCATCAACACTTGGTTATTTCCAGGATATCATCCATTCCATAGCCAAAATATTCCAGTAACCACCTGTAGTTGCCGGTGATAGGAAATCACCGATCGCTACCGGTCTAAGCAGGGCTAAGCAGTTATTTGACCCTAAACCTAGGAGGGTATCAGGATATCACAAGGTAGACAAGGATAATAATAAATGCATCAACGGTTTCACTCAACTCCTATAACTTAATGCAACAATATATAACATATAAATTTTAATTGCTTTTATAAAGTAGGAGACTTATGATGCTCCGGGGCTTGCCTGGGATCGAACACTTAGGTTAGTGTTGGACAGATGACACTCGCTTGGCGAGCATCTCCCATCCTGGCACTTGCATAGTCCTTCCATCTTTGGGATAGGTCCACCAAATACCATCTTTGGGTTTGGCTCCAATATCTCATCCTTCACATGGTGCATCTAGCGAACCTAAATGAGATGCAAGATGCATGTGTATGAATATGATGAATGGTAACACAAAATGCATCACATAATCATTCAAGTAAACACACGATTAAGACATAGACACCAAAAGCTATTTAACTAACATCACACAACCAATTAAAGAGAGCAAGCACGTCAAGCATAACATAAGTTTAACAAGATCACAAGTATCTTAACTTGACCATCATCAAGTGCATAAGCCACACTTAGCAACACATGGAGTAAACAACCACAACTAGCATCTGTCCATTTCTGGACTGCAAACAACAGCTGCATGTTTGGATCATAACTGGAGTTATACAAATCCAATAGCCATGCAACAAGACATTCTAGAAATCTTATGAAATTGTCCACAATTCATCTTTAATCATCTTTGCATGATTCTCAAGTTAACTAAGTCAAACATGCATATTTACATAATCTGGTCCAGAGATTCCAGAGAACAACTATTTCTAGAACTCAACTTGGAACAGTCATAACTCACAAACTACAAGGACAAATGCCACCAAAATTTAACACAATCTAGATTAATGAGCCATCTACAACTTTGTTATAAGCATGTTTCTTAGCAAACATCATTTTCATGCTGCAATTACCAAATCCCAGAAACTGTCCAGGAAAGCATCAATTGCAAGAATAACTATTAACTTATGTTCCAAACATACATTTGGTCATAACCAATGTAACCATCATAAAGTACATGTTAAATGATCACCAAAAAGCATAGTGATCATCACTAAATAAATTCTTTTAATGCATTTCTTAATTTATTTAAATGCCTAGGTGATTTAATGAATATATAACAAAAGTGCACCATAAATTCTACAAAAATTATAGTAGCTAGCATATCATCACAATAGTATACTGTACAAATTTTAAGCCATTTGGATATGTATGTTAACCTCTACGAAAAAGACAAATTGCTATTACAAGAAATCATGTGAAAGCAAGATACACTAATAACTCACTCATATAGCAACCAAAATTTATGAAACTTTTACCACCCATCAAACATCACATGAATAGCATGCCACAAAAATTTCACTTCATTTGGAGCCCTAGATCTTCAGTTATGAAAAAGAACAAATTCAACTAGCTTTACAACCCTACTGCACAAATCTATTTTTATAGAGAAAACTTTAAACTAAAACATGCCATATTATAGATCTATCGCATAGATAATTTCACAAGGATTCTAAAAAGTACTCATTTGCTATTTGACGATTTTTCTATGAATTACTATGCATTTTCAAAATTTCTGCAAAAACAATACAAATCAGTCCTTATTGGCACTATTCAACTGAGTCATGGACTTTGCAGAAAGACCCTTCACTTTCATCGAATTGCTATCGAAGGTCCTTGACGCGATTTTGAAGAAGGGGGACGTCGGGGGCTCACTGTTTCGGCTAGAGGAGGCCATACCGGCGGCGACTGAGGGGCGGGGAAGCCACAGGGGGCCAGCACGCACCCGCTGGGCTGCCTAGCTTGGCCCGAGGCGCGACGTGCAGAACCGGCCACTTACCTGCATGGGCCGGCGGTAGCTGCTCTGCTGGCGAGGAGCAGCAGCAGCTGGCGGCGCTGCTAGAGTGGGCCGGTGGCAGCGGTGTGAACTGGAGAATGCGATGATGCGGTTGGCTCGGGCAAAGGCGGCATGCAGTAGTGGCAGCGAGCGAGCTCGGAAGTCGGCCATAGCGGCGCGTAGCAGTGGCAGCGAGCGAGCTCGGCGAAGCAGCGCGGCTTTGTCTGGGCGTGAGGGTGTCGACGGTGCTAGAGAGGTGCACCGGTGGCCATGGAGCTGCGCAAGGAAGGAGGAGGGGGAGCAGCGCCTGTGGCAGCGGCGGCAGCTCGAGCTCGGCCATGGCAGAGCGTGAGGGAGAGCACGGAGAGAGGCAAGGAAGAGCGAGAGCAAGTGCTTGGGTGGAGTGGGGAGCATTTGGACAGCTCGGCATCCACTCAAGGAGGGCATAAAGACGCGGCAGAGGATGGCAGAGGGGTGGAACACGTGGCAGCAATGGCGAGTTGAGCTCTATGCATGGGTGCCACGCCCATGCCTTTGGGGACATCTGTCGAACACGTGGCAGGCAGCAAACTAAGCGAGGTGGGAGGCTGATTAGGACCAATAGCAAGCCGATTTGGACCTTGGGCCAAAAGGCAAAGTTGTAGCCCACGAGTTGCTCTACAACTTTCATTAAGGGGCCAAGGTCATTAGAGCAACTAATTAGTGGTTAATCATCTCCGAAGATAGATGCGTTAGCGTGTTGGCAGAGATTAATAAACATCCAAATTGATGGTCCAAATAAAGTCAAACTGGTGCCATCCTTTTGCATGCTCTTCATGACAATGTGTGCTCCAACTTTTACATTTGGCTCAACTTAAGTTGCTTAGCAAAATCATGAGAATGCAACGTGCCAATCATTATCGCCATTGAAATCCTAGACTTGTGACCTTTGTTTGACTAGGTTATGGACCAAACTAGCTCTTGACCCTTAAACAAAGTTTCTTCTCCATAACATGAACTACAACTTCTATTTAAGGTCCAACATCAAAACTAGTATAGAACCTACATTTCTACTTTGATCAAAGTAGTATCGTGATAGAGCTTGAATTGTCCTTTGTGATCCATTGGAGCATTTTCTGGGCATTTGCTCAATATGAACCTTTCATGACTTTTGTTGTAGAGTCCATCTAGAGTCATTTGGGCAAGGTTGCAAGGTTTGGTTGATGACCTATATTTCCATTCACTTGATAGTACAATTCAAGCACTTAGTAAAGTCATTCCAACAATGATATAACTTATCATTTCATGTGACTTTTTGATTCCAAACGTCATGAAACTTTTTCAGTGACCAATATAGATAGGTACTAAGGTGAGACACATGAAGATATTGCAATAACACCATCAAGCACTTATCTTGAAAATGGCCTATATGTAAAGCAATGGCGCAACATCCAAGTTTAGGTTAGGCTCATCTCTATAGGTTGACCTTGACATCGTCATCTCCACTTAATCTATCATGTTTGAGCTCAAACCCACTGCTTAATGAGTGACAAACACCTAGGGTGTTACATCTCTCTCTAGCCCAACCAGCCCAACCGAGTGCACCCCTCTCTCCCTCTTTCCCCGACCCACAACACTCGTTCACCTGGCTCATGACCAGGCCCAACTTGCGGACGCGAGTGGCCCAAAGCCAACTCGGACCAGACCAAAGCCGGCCATGGCGGTGCGACTTTGGCTGGCTGTTCCTCGCCGCCGGTGACTTCTTCGACACCGTGGCTTACCCCAATAGACTCAGAGCAACGGTGCGCGTTAGCCTAGAGTGAAAACGGAGCAAGAAGAGGTATGCAGCAGTCTCACCACCGGTCAAGGCAGAGTAGCGATGGCGCTGCCGCGGTAGCGGAGCGGCGTGCGGCACGTCTGCGGCTTGAATTGACCCACGGTCACTCCGATGAGCACCATGATGACACAGGAAACACAGAGCAACAGCCGAGCGGTCGTGAGAGTCACCGGAGCGTTCTGGCCACGGTGGCAGGCTTGCGGTGGCGCTGCGAACAGCTATGGAGAAGATGACCGCGCGCGGTAGCTCAGCATGGCTAGCGGCGAGTTGAGTGTAACACCCCGGGTGTTACGGTTTCTAATTAATCTGCCATGTCATCATATTACATTGCAAAGCATCCATGATTAGGTCAATCCTGTTATGCATTAACTAAAATGAGTTTACATTTCTAGATTTGATGTGCTTCTCAGTGGTATGATCTGAACCAAAAACCCTAATTTCGAATGCCACCGCAAATACTTAGTCCATGCCCTGCGTAATTTGAGGTGTGTGACTGTGTTACACACTAGTGTCAAGTGTAGGGTATGAGCTCAAGTGCCACACATAAAATGAAGCTCCAAGTTTGAGTTTGGATTGGAATCCAAAAACTTGTCACGAGTTTTCCGATTCGAATTTAAATTCAAATTTAGGGAAATGTTAAAAGAATTTCAAAAGCTAAATTGGTCAACCAAGAGTGGCATTTGGTCAACCATGTCATGCTTGTCCAAATGATGCCCTTGGATGATGGTTTGATAATTAAGTAATCACTAATTAAGGTAGCAACAAATTCCAATTGAAAATTCCTCTGAAAACCCTAAATTCCAAAACCCTATTTTACCCCTTTTTAAATAATTCAAAATCTAAGCAAAATTTGGGAAAAAGTTTAAAACCAAGTTTGTAGAACTTTTCAAGGGCTACAACTTTGGTGTTTTAAGTTTTCAAAGTTTTAGTGTAAAATGTGGAGCAATTTTGAAAATAAGCAAATTTCAGATTTGACCCCTTTTTGTCCCTAAACTGAAATTTCAAAATGGATGCAGAATTTGAAAATGTTTTGAATAGAAAAGTTGTAGGTCTTGTCTAGATGTACAACTTTGGTGTTTGGAGTTTTTGAAGTTTCAATACAAAATCCAAAGTAATTTTTAAATTACCAAATTTCCAAAAAGTGTCCCCTTTTGAATTTGAACTCAAATTTCAAAATCTAGTTCTAATTTGAAAAAGTATTCAATACAAAACTTGTAGAGCTTGAAATTCTGAAGATTTCATATCTTGGGAATTTTTCAAGTTGTTACATGAATTTGAGAGTAATTTGAAAAATACAGTTTGATTTACAAATTCAGGGGGGAGTGCTACAGTGCCCGACCAATCACCGCCGGGAACCGCACGGCATGGGCGCCGGCGAGCCGCCGTGGCCGTCCAGGCCCTTCGCGCGCGACCGGGAGTGCCAGCGCGACGACGAGCGCCTTCCAACACTGCTCACCATGGCCGTGCCTATAAATACGCCGAGCTCACCGTGAACGTTTTTGCTTTCTCTGTTTTCGCCACCGCCGCCGCCGCTTAGCTCCGCCGCTCGCTGCTGCCGTCGTTGAGCCTCCTCCGGCCACGCAAACCACACCAGCAGGACCGCCTCGCTCCCGTGCATCTCCCCGACCATTCACCTCCACTTCTACCGCCCGTATCGCGCGGATAGCCACCATCTTCCTCGCGCCCGATCGGACCTCCCCGCCATCGCTGCCCGCACGTGGTCAGACCCCTCTGGCCTCTCCCCGTCGTCACCGAGAGCACCAGCGTGATCACTGTGAGCCCCTGAGCATTTTCCTCACGTTAATTTAGTCGCTACTCTTTTGGGGACACGTTTTCACGGCTCACCGTCGGCCATGGTCCGCCATCGTCGTCAGTAAGGGGTTGCCGGAGCTCGAGCCGAGCTGTAGGATGGTGTAATGGATTCGCAGGGTAGTGTAGATTGTTTTGGTCGAGTCAATTAGTCGACCGACGCCTTGATCACCGGCCGGCCACCGCGCGAACATGGCCGACGCGCGGGAGAGAAACCGAGAGAGGGAGGTGAGGGATGACAGGTGGGGTATGGGTGTCAGCGAGCGCGAGAGAGAGAGCCGTGCGCGCGTGCGTTGCTGGGCTGGGCTGGCTGCTGGGCCGCGCGGTTGCGGGCGAACGCAGGCGCGAGCGCGGGCGCGTTGCAGCTGGGCCGCTCGGCTGGGCCGAGCCGGAGGGAGAGAAGAGAGTCGGCCTGAGTTGAGTTTTTGTTTTTCTTTTTCAAAAATGTGAATAGTGCTGATATTTGTTTATTTCATTAAAAATTGTGTAGAGCTCCAAAAATCATGAAAAATTTTGTGTAAGCTTTTCAAGGTGTAAAGTACCTAAGAAAAATATTACATGCTAAATTTGATTACTTTGTGCAGGATATTTAATTAGTTCCATTAAATATTAAATGCAACTTCCATAAATTTTAATAATTAAATTATTAATCCAAAAATTATGAAATTTATTTTGACACTGTTTTAGGTCATGATTAATCCATAGAAAAAGTTTAGGCTTGTTTAGATAAAGTATGATCAAATATTAATTATGCCCTAATTAATTAAATAGTAAATAAAGGTTAAATTGATAACTTTAAGTGTTGTGTGCCCTTTTGATTGAGTGATGTCCATAGGTCACTAATCCTTGGTGATCTTTGGCACCTTAATTTCATGTTTGAGTTTGTTAGTAACATACTTGGTAATAAAAGCTAGTATCGCTGGAGTTATCGCTATTAGTTAGTAGGTTTTACTGTTTTGCGACTGTACCGCGAAGGAAAGTTGTACTCAAGTCGTAAATCGTGGCATATCATTATCAAGCATCATGTTTATCATCGCATCATGTTGAAGCATGTTATATACTCGTGTAGTTCCCGCTTTCGAAGAAGTTGAAGTTGCCGAGCAAGCCTCCGGAGAAGAGTTGTCGTCGGTGGGTTTCGGACCGGAAGTCGGAGTCTTTGAGTCCGAGTCAGTTGTCGCGTCAGAGCAAGGCAAGCCCCGGTGCATTTAAACCCTACCTTAAGATTTACAAATCTTTATTATTTATACTATGGTTTACTGCATTAAGTAATTAGGAGTTGAGTGATAACCCAATTGTTGCATTGTCATCCTTGATTATTGTGATATCACCCTTGATACCTGTTTTACTAAAAATGCGTAGTATGCTTCGCTATGCTTATGAGTTAAACTTTTACATGAAATGTTTACATAGCCATGATGACATACTTAATGAATATTGAAAGATGAGAATGAACTTGAAAGATCGGGCGGGTGGTTTCGCCACTGCTAACATGCATTGGGAAAGGAGTCTCAATGTAGTGTTTCTGCCTTGTCGGTTAAGGACCGTTCGTTGTATGGCCCGCTTGTGTTTCGAGACTTTGCAACTAGCCTCATGCCTTGGGTAAGCCCAAAATGTTGGTGATTCCATTTCGAGAACGTCTAACCTTGCACTGGGAGTGGAGAGATGGCGGGAGTAGCGTGTACCCTCGGGGCTAGAATCGGGCCGGGTTCGAGGAGTACTGTACTCTTGGGTGGCGATGGACACGTTCTGGTTTTGGGAGATCTAAATGAGGGTTGACATATGCAAGTTTTGGTTCTACATATGTCGTGAAGTTAGAGTTCCCCAGCTGGGTATAATCGGTTCGAATCGTCGTTTGCTCCTCGGTTATGGAGACTCGATCACCTATCCTGCATCGTAGTTAAGAACTGGAATTGAAAGAAAGAATGAGAAAGGTCTTGATGATAATTACTTTGATCTAGATTAGGATCACTTAGAATTGGTTAATGAGCCATCAATGGTAAAAGTAAGACATTGAAGGTAAGGACTCACTTTAGTAAGCTTTTCTGCAAAATAAAATATTGATTCTTGAATACCCATACCTTGGTTCCCTAAAGCTAGCATGCCCTTGGAGTCTTTTTCTTAGTCGGGTAAGTCTTGTTGAGTACTCTCGTACTCAGGGTTTGTTGAACCCCTTGTTGCAGGTGCGGTTCATGAACAAGTCTGCTTTGAGCCTTGTTGCATGACCGTTGTGGCTGAAGAAAGTGACGACGAGTAGACTGTGTGGCCTCTAGGCAAGGCATCCCATTTGTGTGCTTGTAATAAAGTTACTACTGATACTTCCCTACTATCGGTTTGTAATAATGTTACATAAGGTTTGAGGTTTGGAAACTGGTTTGTAAACTTAAGTTATTGTAAGACTTTCGCTACTTTACTCTGTTGAATATTTTGAATAAACTGTTGTAATATTGCAATACTCCTGTGATTGGATCCTGTTCGGAGGAAAGCAGGCCTTTTAAGTTATGAGGAACATAAGTACGGCTGTCAGAGGTCATTATGACAATGACAGGTACATGTGGGCCATCATAATTAGGAGGTTCTGTGACATTGAGCAAGCTAGGAAGGAGCACCAAGGCGAGGCAGAGGCGCTGGCGAGAGCAATTGGGTGGAGAAACTGCGGCGGTGGCAACTTTCACGGCGAGGTGGGCTCGTCGGTACCGGAGCAGAGAAGGAAGAAGAAGAAGAAGAAATGGTCGGCTCCGTTGCAATAAGAAGGGGAGGGCAAGGCAGGAGAACTCGACAGCAGCTGCTCGATCCTCACCGAGCAAGCAGCTGCATGCCCCGGGCCAGATTCCACACGAAAGAGATCGATGACCATGGCGGCAAGCAGCTCGGTGGCGCTCTGCGGTTGAAACTAATTTTGAAAAAATTATGAAAATGCCACTAACTCCATTTTGCAAATTACTCCCAAATTTTTTAAAGAAGTTGAACAACTCCAAAAACAAAAGTTGCTCAAAAAGAGAAGATCTACAACTTTGATGTTTTGACCTTTTTAAATTCTGCTTAGATTTTGAAATTTGAATTTCAAATAAAAAAGGGGACATTTTTTGAAAATTGGTAAAATCAAAATTACTTTAAATTTTACATTGAAACTTTGAAAACTCAAAACACCAAAGTTGTACATCTTGACAAGACCCAAAACTTTGCTTTTTAAACAATGTTCAAATTCTACCTCTATTTTGAAATTGAAATAGAGGAATGGAAAGGGGTCAAATTTGAGATTTGAATCTTTTCAAAATTACTCCAAATTTTATACTAAAACTTTAAAAACTCCAAAAACCAAAGTTGTACAACTTGACAAGATCTACAACTTTGCTTTTTGACTCACCCCAAAATTCTTTTTAGATTTTGAATTATACAAAAGGGGTAAAACAGGGTTTTCTAGAAATCAGGGTTTTGAATCAAATTCAAACTCGATTTGATTTCTACATTAATTGGTGATTAATTAATGATCACAACTATCTTCCAAATGTACCATTGAGTCAAATCACGTGTGACCTACCCAATGCCACATTTGTATGAACCAATTTTGAATTATAAATTCATTTTAATAAACCTCCCAATTTGAATTCGAATTTGAATTGAAAAACTCAGGGCTAGTTTTGGAACTCAAATTCAACATCAAACTTGGAGTTCATTTTTAAATGTTGCACTTGAGTTTATCCCCTACACCTGACACTAGTGTAGAGCATAGCTTTACACCTCAAATTACATAGGGCATAATCCAAGTATTTGAAATGACATTCAAAAATAAGGTTTTGGATTCAAGTCAAACATCACAAGAAATCAATCAATCTATGATTGTAAATCTATTTTAGTTGATGCATATCAGGGTTGACTAAAACATAAATGCCTTGCAATGCATATGATGACATGGCCAGTTTTAGTTACCATAACACCAGGGGTGTTACACATAAGTATCATATTAGCACCTGATCTAAACCAATCACTTCTTAAACCATCTCATCATGTGATCATGAGCACCAGTGTTGAAGTTGTTAACTACGATGTATGGTTAGAGTGTCGAGTCTTCTTCTCCAAGAAGCAACGGCGGTTCGAATCAATTAGGCCCAGCTGGGGTTTCCTTACCACGTGACAAATGTAGGTGGTGAACCTACACTCATCAACCCTCACTTGGATCCTCTAAAATAGGAACCAACGCTACTCGAGAGCACAGTACCCACTTCACTGCGTCGTTCATCCCTGATGGATTCAGAGGAGCGTGTTACACAGTACTCTCACCATCTCTCCACTCCTAGTGCACGGTTGTCGTTTCCCATAAAGGAATAGCCAAGATATATTGGGCTTACCGGAGTATGTGGCTAGTACTAGCAAAGTCTCAACCACACACAGGCCTACAATGAACGATCCTCAATCGACATAGGCGGGGTCACTACGTCAAGTCATAAAACTTGGCGCAAGCCCAGATTCCGCCCGGTCTCATATTAAAAACATGATCATCCTCATACTTTAGGTTTATCAAAGTTTTAGGATAAACTTACTTATCATCATTAACATCTAAGCAAGAGTAAGCATTTAGTACCATATCATATTAAGTTGTGTACCATGGGATAGGTAAAGTAGTCAAGGAAGATATGCAACAACGGTATATCACTTAACTCCTATTACCTAATGCATCAAACATAGACTTACGTAAATAACTTTTATAAAATACAAGGAGATGGGTTATGCTCCGGGGCTTGCCCTTGTTGCAGAGAAGGTTAGTTTCCTCAGAGAGATCCAATAGACACCAACAGCTCTGGTGGATGGATCTACTCCAAGACTTGATCAACACGAGTCTTCCCACTCTCGTAAGAGCTACACGTAATAAATGATGCTTTGCTTAACATGATGGACTACATGCCATGATGCATGATGTATGATGAAAGACATGTAATTGCATGATAGAGCTCTACTAAAGTTAAGAAAGTTGAGTACAACTTTCCTTCGCTAAGAAACTAGGGTTACTATCATAAAAGCATTATAGTTAATTAATTATTAAGTTAATTAGTTGTCTATCATGAAAGGCATAACCTAACAGGGATCACAAGATTAAACATGAACGCATCTCTAAAGAAAAACCATAGGGGAAACAATGGTCATTACATGACTTTAACCAGATGCATTCACCAATCAAGCATTTAAATAAACTATCTTATTTATTAACTAAAAAGTAAACATAAGCAGATCAAGAAGGTGATCCCTTTGCCATGAAACAGCAGGTGTGAATGTGTCTCATGGTCTTCAATCAACTCCAAAATGCACACAAATCCTATCTCAATTTATGCTAATCCATTTGGTAATTAATAACTAATATTTAAAGCATATAATTAAGGATATCATTAAATGTCATCAAATTAATCTCAAACTTTTTTTGAAAGTTGATACTAGCATAAAACAGTTACACAAAAAGTTTCATGACCATTGGATAATTACCTTAACCTAGAAAAATCATGGAACATGCATTTATTAATTAAAAGAGGTAATTTTTAATCATAACAAAAGTACAAGAACTTACCAATTCATATTTTTCCTAGATAGAGTATAGCATGAAAAGTCTACACACAAAATTTCATATTTTTATCATGCTTCTAGAATTACTTATGAATTATAACAAGAAACATCACTTTTATTCATTTTTTTGGAAAAGATAAAACCGAGGAAAACTTTTTCCACTCTCCTCTCTCTTACCCCTAGCCACTGCCATGCGGGGCCACGGTCAACACCGGTGAACTGGCCGTGCTGACCGACGGGTGCACGTCGTCGGCGAGATTCCTAGCGGCCGAAGCTGCACCAGAGTGAACACGGGGATGAGGCGAAGCGACTGGTGGTGGTGGTTGGACGTCTAGGGCTCCGCAGCGAGGTTGCCGTCGACCATGGCGACCACATGGTGCGACAAGCGATGCCCCGGACGTGACAAGGCGATAGTGGTGGAATTGGGGCGAGAAGCATAAGAGGCTCACTGCGGACCAGTTCGGTCGCACGGTGGAGGCAGAGATGCGACGGGGAAAGCTGCTGATGTCGGTAGCGGATGCGGTGGTGCTCTGCTCGGTGGTGAGAATAACAGCGCGGTGCGAGTGACTCTGATGACTAAAGCTGACACAAGCAGCTCGGGCAGAGACGCAAGGAGGTGGTGGGATTGGCTACGTGGGCAATTGCGCTGAGATGGAGTGAGCATGGCGAATTTGCGCTGACAGTGAGGGATGCTCAATAGCACTGGCGGACGCTGTCGCGACGGCGATAGGTGCTACGGCTGAATTTTGCTAGCAAGGGGTGGCATGGGCGAGTCAAGGCGATGCACAAGGACTCAATGAGGCTACTGGCGTGGGGAAAAGGGAAAGAGTGCGGCGGTTGCAGCGAATTGTCGTGGCATGCGTTGGCGACCGACGATGAGCACAAAGGGGACAGAAAAAGACGACGATGGCCTGGCTCGGTTAAACGACACGGCGAGACGGTGAGGGCGCCAGCAGCTGCTTGAGCATGCCACGTAGACAGCTACGTGCCTAGACGCGCAAGGGCGGCGGAAGAGAGCGGCGCAACGTCGGCAAGCAGCTCGGTGGCAAGCAGCTTGGGCATAGCACTGTAGTGATTGACAGTGCCACTTCCTCCTTTTTCTCCCAAATCTATGTAGAACCTTGATGATTTCCCTTAATAGAAGTTGTTCATCTACCATAGCTCTCCAACTTCTATTAAGGACCCAACATCAAAAGACCAACAGAGGGATAGATCAAGAGGGAGGAAGATGAGAACGTTGAACCAAAACTGAAATCCTTTTTCAGAGTTTTGAAAAGGGTTTTGATTAAGCAAGTTTGAGTAATTAATTAGTGACCAACCATCTATCAAAATCATCATCTAATTACACAGTTTCATAGATCATATATCACACCAAGCAATGAAAAAGAAGTTGGATAAATTTTATTCCTAAAAATCCATTTAATAAATTCACCAAAATTAAACTTAATAATTATTTTCAATGATAGTCAGAATTAGCTAAGTATGAGATTCAGCATTAAATTCAATATTTGGGCTCCATTTCCAACATGTTTGAATTGAAAACTCAAATAGACTTTTGTTCCATATTAAAGAGCACACTTTAAACAATAAAGCCCTTTTTAGCATAAACTCAAGTGTTTAAGCAATTTCTCATATAGAAATTCGCAAAGACCCTTAAGTAAACACATTGATGACATTTCATGAAACAAGTGAAACATGATATATAAAACATATGAAACACCTTAAGTGAAGCATATGGGATACTATTCATGCAACATAGTCATGACATATGAAACATCACTTAGGCAATATATATGGAACACCATAATGCAACATAGCAAAGCTATACATGAAACAACACTATGAACAAGGTCATGCTAGTATTGAAACATCCATCCTTTAGTGAAACATAGGAAACATATGAATGCTATACATGAAACAAAGAGTGCATTTATGCAACAATGCTTGATGGCTATGCATGATGATGCTCATGACCAAGTTTTAGTTGCTTTTAACATCTAGGATGTTACATAGGGAATACCCGAAGACCGACCTATGCTTTTCTAAAACAACGATGAGTTTAGCCGTCTCCTCATCGTTAAGCTTGTTGCTAATGATTACAGGAGTTTCTTTATCGCTATTTAGAAAGGCATAGCGTAAGCCAACAGGCAAGGGCTTAAGCTCAACTGGAGGTTGTGTCAGCACTTCCTCTTTAGGAAGGTCTATGGTTTCACCTAGGTCATCCTTTTCTTCTATAAAGAATTTAGTGTCTTTTTCTAACGATGACACAAGTGAGTCAAAAGGTGCCACCGACATGACTTCCGAGGGCAAGTTTGGATAGGGGAGTGGTTCGGCCACTAAGTTTTTGGCTCTAGTGACTTGGATGGAAAATGATTCCCTCCCCAGCTTGATGTCCAGATCCCCTGTTTTTGGAGGTTCAACAAAAAAAATTCTAGGGGATGCCCTATCAGGATGTCAAAATCCTAGATATCAAAGACAAGGAAGTCTAGGATAATCTCCACATTATCATAGTATAAGGAAATGTTGTGGTGAATTCCTAGGCCTTCTAGTCTGGTTCGAGGCCCAACCCTAAACGTTTTGTTTGTATGAGCAATGGATTTATTACCTACGAAATTGCATGCAAAAGACACAGACATGATGTTTGCTCCAACAGTAGGGTTGTATAGCGTATTAACCATGTTCCTATTGATATGGCATGGAATGGTTGAAGATGGAACACGAATCTGAATTTCTTCAGATGAATGCTCTACTTCTTTTGACCATTCGCTGCTCATTATAGCAGTCTACTCCTTAATTGATTCCCAAAGGAATTTGTTGTCTAGTGTCTTAGAAGGAGTGACAGGAACAGGTGGCCTCTTTTGACACCCATAGTTTGAGGTGTTTCTAAAATCTTCAAGGAAATCGTTCTCGAAAAACAAAAAATCTGAAGGTTGAAAACCTTCTTCCAGATCTTTTGGTTCGGGTGAGGGTCTCTCTAACTATTGGTGTGACAGTTTTGGCTTCTGCCGAAGAGACTTCCTCATGGATTGGCTCGGGCTCTACATGGAGGGGTTCTAGCGGAGGAGTGTTCTCTAGAATGCGATCTAAGAGAGCTTCTCCTTCCATTGTGGTTTTATTAGTAAATGACCCTCCGGCGACTATATTGAGCTATAGGGCAGACTCCTTGCTAAGACCTAACCAAAAATGTCGTAATAGCACATGGTTTGGTATAGACAAGTCTGGGCCAAACCTAGATAGGATTGAAAAATGGTCCTAGGCTACACCTATGGTTTCTTTGTCTTTTAGTTGGAAGTTGAGTATATCTTATCGTAGGGCAGTGATTCGAGATATAGGGAAGAATGCGAGACAAAATCTGTTCCTCAATTCTTCCCAATCTCCATTTACCTTCCCTATGTTATGGTCATACCATTGTCTCGCTCTCTCGTTAAGAGAAAAGGGAAATAATTTCCAATGCAACGTTTCTTGTGACATGCCCGAAATGGTTAGGCAAGCACAGAGCTGCTCAAACTCCCTTAGGTGATGATATGGGTTTTCATAATCCAAGCCTAAAAAGACTTGGTCCCGAACCATGGCTATGAAGCCTGGGTGGAGCTTGTAACTAGAAGCTATGATTGGCTTCGAGGATTGTGGCAGTTCAATGAGCTCGCTATTGACGATGGTTATCTACCATAATAAAGGGTTAAAATAAATATATAAAGGGCTAATAAATGATCACCAACATAGGTTTAGGTTGTCAACTAACGAAATTCCACAAGTTTTGGTGAATCTATATTTTGCAGGGGGTTATTAGAATAATTCAGGAATTGATATCTTCCCCGAGAAGGAACCCACGTCAATCGGCCTAATCTCCACGTCATGAATACGCAAGAGGCTTCTAGAGGACACCAGAGAACTCCACGAGGAGGGCCACCACGAGGCGCCGCCAGGTGGGGCCGACCGGCCTCAACCCTAGGCCGACCGGCCCCTGGCCGCCGCCCCTCGGCTCCTTCCTTTGCAAGCTACTTCAACCGCCTCCAAGGATGCATCCTAACCCTACGTGAAGGTCGGTTTGATCCAAGGGCCACGGTTTCATGCTCTGGGCTATATAAACGAGGCCCAAGACCCCCCTCCAAAGGGGAATTCATTCAATCAATCATCAACCAGAAAGGAGAAGACCAACCAGCAACTCTCATCTCCTTAGAGCTCCATCAGATCTAGGCATAGCTAGATTAGAATTAGAAGTAGAGGAGTCAAGCAGCCTTGGGCTCCAGATCTAGTCAAGAGGAGCTTGGTAAATCCAGTTCTTCTCTCTTATATCAACATTGTTCTTTAGATATTCATCTAATTCATCAGTTCTTCTAGTTCTTGATCTAGTTCATGTTCTAGTTCTTCATGTTCTAATTGTTTATGTTCTAGTTTGTAATTGTTCTAGTTCATCATTGTCTAGTTCTAGTTCATTGTTCTTGATCATTATTTCTTTATACATTAGATATGATCTTGTTCTTAATCTATATTATATCCTTGATTATTATGAGATTAGTCTGCTTTGATTATATATTTGGCATAGATAGTTTATCATTATGTTTATACACATGTTTGCAAAGCACTCACCTTATTGAGTCATGGGTGGGTGGTCAACATTGTGTAAGTGTGGTACTTATACACTGTTTACCTGCAAATGCACTCTATACTCCGGGCCATGTGGTAGATCACGGGTGTGACATTCCTATTGAGTCCTTTGTAGTCCACTCCCCGAGTGTAGAACTTAGTAGAACGCGGTCTCGTTACTTAGTTGTTACTTTGTTTCTCAGCTTCGTAATGGAGATGTTCCTTGTTTATGGATATGAGATAACCTAGCCAATGATTGCCTGATATAATTGCACTAATTAATGTAGATTATGACTAATAGTTAATGGATTACTTAGGAGTTATTCTCTTACTTTATATTCTGATCAATGACTTGCCATAGTAGTACTGCTCTAAGGAATATCATCTGAATGGTCTAATTATCATATATTTTATCTCTTTTTATTTGATTGATTCCTATTTGAGAGTAAAGGATAGTGATTTTGAAAATTCATATCACATGTGTAGAGTAGCCTTTAATTAATATGTGCCCCTTTGTTTGTCCTCCTTTGGTTAAATATAAATAATGATACCTAGGATGAACCTGGGTGAAATGCTGCAACAGGTGCTCATTATAGCAGTCTACTCCTTAATTGATTCCCAAAGGAATTTGTTGTCTAGTGTCTTAGAAGGAGTGATAGGAACGGGTGGCCTCTTTTGACACCCATAGTTTGAGGTGTTTCTAAAATCTTCAAGGAAACCGTTCTCAAAAAACAAAAAATCTGAAGGTTGAAAACCTTCTTCCAGATCTTTTGGTTCGGGTGAGGGTCTCTCTAACTATTGGTGTGACAGTTTTGGCTTCTGCCGAAGAGACTTCCTCATGGATTGGCTCGGGCTCTACATGGAGGGGTTCTAGCGGAGGAGTGTTCTCTAGAATGCGATCTAAGAGAGCTTCTCCTTCCGCTGTGGTTTTATGAGTAAATGACCCTCCGACGACTATATCGAGCTATAGGGCAGACTCCTTGCTAAGACCTAACAAAAAATGACATAATAGCACATGGTATGGTATAGACAAGTCTGGGCCAGACCTAGATAGGATTGAAAAATGGTCCCATGCTACACCTATGGTTTCTTTGTCTTTTAGTTGGAAGTTGAGTATATCTTGTCGTAGGGTAGTGATTCGAGATATAGGGAAGAATGCGAGACAGAATCTGTTCCTCAATTCTTCCCAATCTCCATTTACCTTCCCTATGTTATGGTCATACCATTGTCTCGCTCTCTCGTTAAGAGAAAAGGGAAATAATTTCCAATGCAACGTTTCTTGTGACATGCCTGAAATGGTTAGGCAAGCACAGAGCTGCTCAAACTCCCTTAGGTGATGATATGGGTTTTCATAATCCAAGCCTAAAAAGGCTTGGTCTCAAACCATGGCTATGAAGCCTGGGTAGAGCTCGTAACTAGAAGCTATGATTGGCTTCGAGGATTGTGGCAGTTCAACGAGCTCGCTGTTGATGATGGTTATCTACCATAATAAAGGGTTAAAATAAATATATAAAGGGCTAATAAATGATCACCAACATAGGTTTAGGTTGTCAACTAACGAAATTCCACAAGTTTTGGTGAATCTATATTTTGCAGGGGGTTATCAGAATAATTCAGGAATTGATATCTTCCATGAGAAGGAACCCATGTCAATCGGCCTAATCTCCACGTCATGAATACGCAAGAGGCTTCTAGAGGACACTAGAGAACTCCACGAGGAGGGCCACCACGAGGCGCCGCCAGGTGGGGCCGAACGGCCTCAACCCTAGGCCGACCGGCCCCTGGCCGCCACCCCTCGGCTCCTTCCTTTGCAAGCTACTTCAACCGCCTCCAAGGATGCATCCTAAACCTACATGAAGGTCGGTTTGATCCAAGGGCCACGGTTCCATGCTCTGGGCTATATAAATGAGGCCCTAGACCCCCCTCCAAAGGGGAATTCATTCAATCAATCATCAACCAGAAAGGAGAAGACCAACCAGCAACTCTCATCTCCTTAGAGCTCCATCAGATCTAGGCATAGCTAGATTAGAATTAGAAGTAGAGGAGTCAAGCAGCCTTGGGCTCCAGATCTAGTCAAGAGGAGCTTGGTAAATCCAGTTCTTCTCTCTTGTATCAACATTGTTCTTCAGATATTCATCTAATTCGTCAGTTCTTCTTATTCTTGATCTAGTTCATGTTCTAGTTCTTCATGTTCTAATTGTTTATGTTCTAGTTCGTAATTGTTCTAGTTCATCATTGTCTAGTTCTAGTTCATTGTTCTTGATCATTATTTCTTGATACATTAGATATGATCTTGTTCTTAATCTATATTATATCCTTGATTATTATGAGATTAGTCTGCTTTGATTATATATTTGGCATAGATAGTTTATCATTATGTTTAAACACATGTTTGCAAAGCACTCACCTTATTGAGTCATGGGTGGGTGGTCAACATTGTGTAAGTGTGGTACTTATACACTGTTTACCTGCAAATGCACTCTATACTCCGGGCCATGTGGTAGATCGCGGGTGTGACATTCCTGTTGAGTCCTTTGTAGTCCACTCCCCGAGTGTAGAACTTAGTAGAACGCGGTCTCATTACTTAGTTGTTACTTTGTTTCTCAGCTTCGTAATGGAGATGTTCCTTGTTTATGGATATGAGATAACCTAGCCAATGATTGCCTGAGATAATTGCACTAATCAATGTAGATTATGACTAATAGTTAACGGATTACTTAGGAGTTATTCTCTTACTTTATATTCTGATCAATGACTTGCCATAGTAGTACTGCTCTAAGGAATATCATCTGAATGGTCTGATTATCATATATTTTATCTCTTTTTATTTGATTGATTCCTATTTGAGAGTAAAGGATAGTGATTTTGAATATTCATATCACATGTGTAGAGTAGCCTTTAATTAATATGTGCCCCTTTGTTTGTTCTCCTTTGGTTAAATATAAATAATGATACCTAGGATAAACCTGGGTGAAATGCTGCAACGGGTGTATTTATCTGTGCGCTTGCGGATATATACTTTAATATCTTTATATAGTTAAGTGGCATGAGTACAATACAACCATACTCTTGGTGTCATGTTGGGGATGACAACCTAACGTGAGTGATGCTAAGAAGTGTCAACACTCGCCCTTTGGAGCAGAAATGTTTTGAATTGTGGGTTGCTCCATTGGAAAAAAATATAAAAAGAAAAGAAAGGATAAAATAAAAGATACATGGGCGAACTAGGTTCAGAGATAACTACAACAACCGTCCCCGGCAACGGTGCCAGAAATGCTTGTTGGTGCTTCTTAGCGAAAGCAGATAAATCCACAAGCGCACGGAAATACCGTTGTAGCACTTCACCTGGTGGTAAGCAGGGTATCGTATTTTCTTGAGGAATGATTTTGTAGGAAGTCTCTAAGCTAGTTCTCCCCAAGAACATGATAAGGATAACTTGGGTAGTGAGGTTCTTCTAAAGGTAGATTCCTTAAGTCAAGATAGTGCTACCGTTATAACCATGTTTTGGGCACCGATGATCACCTGGTTTGCCAAGCAATGCCGGCCTGTAGCTCTACACCGAACCCGAACATGGGGGATTACAAAGGATGGACAGGGCTGTCACCACCTGCCGCGTACCCCTCAACTGTGGGGAATGAGGCAAACGAAGGTAACTTCTAGCTCAGACACCACGTCTACGCTATTGGTTATGGTTCTAGCGTTGGCTAGGAACTTCCATCTTTATTAGGAGTCCTCTACTAGAACCTCTGTCATGGGGATGGAGGATGAACCCACAAGAATATAGCGATAACGATAACTTGCTCAAAGTAATCGAACCAAAAGAATAACATGAACTTCTTACCCCAATTGGTAAGTCAGACATTGAGGTACAAGTATGGAGGGAGCCGACAACCCTAGCACTCCGTCCTCCCAGCATACGCGGCGAATAGGGTACAAGAGGTAGAAGGACCAAATCCGCTCTTTCTCCAACTCTTCCCTCGCTCACTCCCTATTCTACTCTAGCTAGGAGCTAGGCCTTGGAGCTCTTCTTCACTTGCTCAAGTGTATGTGATGGTGTGTGGAGTGAGGGGGTGAGCTCCTCCTTTTATAGGAGGTGGCTAGGTCGGTTTGGGGGAATATTCCCCGAATACACCCCCGCACCGCCCTCCTCCATTCAAAACTGAACCGCCACAGTGAGAGGGGCCCAGTTGGCAAAGGTGGGGGCGCGGCGTACCTGGGCTGGATCAGCTGCCCCCCTCACACTGGTGGGCTTCTCCCTAGGCCTGGTCCTTTGGTGTGTGATGTGTTTGCCCAGTTTGCATCTTTTGTTTGGGCTTCTTTCTATGCTTTGTTTGTTTTGCTATGGGCTTAATGTAATCTTGTGATTTCTTCTGCTCTTTTGGCCCATTTATAGTATGTTTCCATATATGACCTGCAAAACAAGTAAATCCACCAAAACTATGGAAATGGTTAGTTTTAAACTCCTATCTATGTGTTTTTGATGAATTTCATTCGAATGTTGGCGGGGTAAGATCTGAGTTAAGAACCGCCAACACTGATCCAACAACAAGTGAAGGACTCATGCAAGGAATGCTTCCTCAACAACCATCACATGTACAAGCTGTGCAATGGCCTCTTGAGAATCACCTGATGATCACTCAAATTACACCAAAGCCTTCGCAACATCGGCAAGATCAAATACGAGCACTGCTCAACCTCCGACTCAGTGCGCCAGATAGACTCCAGCAACGCCAAGCAAGCACAGAGATGGAGGCTAGAGCAACCTGTATGGCACATGAGAGAATCTGATCACCTCCGTCGTGACATGCAAGCTAAACCCGAACGGGAGCCAAAGAAGAAAGAAGCGGACGTCAGACTCTCAGAATAATAGCCGCAGCGAAGACCACCACTTCAATAAGGCAGCAAGAGGGCACAAACTAGTATTTAGCACCATCTAGGAAAGGAACAAGTAGTAACTAGACGAGAAATGTAAGTGCCCTTAAGCAGAAGCCTTCGCTCCGGATAAAAAAATGTAATCTGAATCTTCGATAAAAACAAGTGCACAAAATCAGAACTTTCACACCCCACTCTTAGTAAAATCAAGTACAAACTTAATTTACATTCAAAAAATGGAGATCGGGCCCTCACCAAGCTAGTGACCTAGTAAATTCAGCACGCTCATCATCTATGTCAAACAAGACAAAGTCAAACATGTCCTGTATAGAGCACCTAGGAAAAGCATCACGCCAGTATTCCAACAACTCACCCTTAACATAAACACCATCTTGCATCATGGTTATAGGCAGAATATCTAGCACAGGCCCCCAGAAGGCAACCTGCGCAAGAGAAGTGTTCATTACAATTTACAAAACAAGTTAACCAATGAAGACTGGTTTCCAAGATCCAACTGCTAACTAAAAATCATAACCACCTAACAAAGCCTAGAAGCTACACCTCCAGAGCTGCGGGCGCGGAGGTTGTGCCAGAGGTTCCTGGGGCCACTGCCTCTCCTGCCTTCGATGTTTGCGCTTTTGCATCCTCATGGCGGCCACCGACTTTCTCCAGCTCCTGTCAAAGGTCAAAACAAGTCTAAAGTAAGGGAAAAAACACAAACAACCAAACTGCAAGAAGCTAAAGAAAAGTTTAGAGTCAAAAACTAACTGTAGCCCGGTGAGCCTCAGCCATCGAGCAGGCATCGTCACGTCCAAACTTGAACCAGAAGTACTTCATAAAATTCTTGATCAATTTTACGACCTTCGGAGGAGACGCACCAAGCTTCGAAGGCCCCTCAAAAACCTTTCTTCCCCCAAGGATGGTGAAGTGAGAACACCCAACCCTGCCAAGGGTCTTGCTCAAGTTAGTAGCGCAGGAGAGCGCGCTAAAATCCACGGTGTCACCAACGAACTCTAGAAGGCTCAGAAAGTTTTCCTTCATCCAAGTGAACAAGCCGGTGCCAGACGCATCGGCCAGCAAAGAGGTGGTAGCACCACCAAAACCGGCCAGGGCGGCTTGATAAGCCTCCGTAGCGGAAACACTGGCATTCCTTGCATCTTCCAGGCGCTTGACTAGCAAGTCATTTCGAGCACTTAAGGCTTAGCCAAAGGACCTCTTCGCCTCGATGTCCTTCCAGAGACATTCAACCTCCTCAGACAACTTTTTCGCGTGGCCAACCGCCAACTCTTCAGCAGTCTTTAAATCGGAGGCCTTCTTCTCTAATGCGCTCACCTGATTCTCCAAATCAGTAACAAACTGCTGAGAGGCGCAAAGACCCATAGTCTCCTCCTTGAGACATTTGTTCTCATCTTCAATTCTATCAAGCTCTTTCTGCAGAGCTTCAAGAGCCTCATCTCGCTTGATAACCTCATCTGAGGCACGTTCCTCAAGAGCCTTTGACATAACATGACCCTAAAACCATCACACATTAGAAAAGGCAGAGGCAGAACCTCAATACAGGCAAAGAAAGTGATTGTGTACTCACAATACAATTGTGCTCCAAGTTATAACGAAGCAAGGTATAAAAATCCACCTTCTTAAAGTGGTGACGTGTACGGCCTATCAAAGGAAAAAGACATAAGAGACGATAATGTCAAAAACTAGAAAATAAAACAAAAAACAAAACCAAAAAGTAACCTCCTATCTCTTGATACAGAGCATGAAGGGTTTCCCCCCACCCACTTATCGTGTCAGCCGAGCCTTAGCCTGTAACAAAGTAAGCAGTGAAAACCAAGAAAAAATAAATAGTCAAACACACGTTAAGTGTCCTAAGGCAAACCTCCACCAGTGAAAGGAGCCCGGGCCGATGGGCCAACTCACTAGTAGAAATTTTGACTTCTATGATGAATTGTTTTCGTCACTGAAGGGGCCAAATTCGTCATGATTTCAGTTCTATGACAAATTTATGACGAAAAGTGGGTCATCACAGAAGCTGCGTCACAGTTTCAATTCTATGACAAATTTGGAAATTCGTCATAGAATTGGTTTCTTCTGTGACAAGAATAGATCATCATAGAACTACTTTGGAATGCCGTTAATAGGTGCCGTGACGGCATTACCGGCGTTTGCCACGTTGGCTTTCCACGTGTACTTGCTATAGCCGGCTGCATTGGAGATGGTTCGGGTACGTGTCACCTTCTTATTGCACAACGTGGCCATTCCTAGTTCTTGCACGTTTTAGGTTCTTAATGGACCACGTGTCAAGTTCCTGTTGTTCCACATGTCAGTTTTCTATGGACACACGTGTCGTGTTACAGTTGGATCACATGTCAATTCTTTATTGGACCATGTGGCGTATTTTTATTGCTCCATGTGGCCTTTTCTTATTCGACCACTGTCACACCCCAAAATCATATTTTGGGATGCGACTTAAAAAACACTAAATAACGTTAAATGGTTTTATCATTTTTCTAAAAATTTCCAACTTTAGTTAAGTTGTTGATATTCTAGATAGTGAAAAATGTGGGTTTCTAAAATTTTTGCAATACAACTTAGTGGTTTGTTGCATTCATGCCGTTGCATAGTGTTTATGTATGTAAAATGATTTAATTGTTTTCAAGATATGCTTAGGGTTTGATCGCAACCTTGTCTTCCAAAATCCCAACCCAAATATCATCATATCTTCTCCTAGTCACCTCATGTGTTATAACTCTTTCCTCTTCCAAGCTTTTACTGAACTCCAAATCAATCTCAATTTGGGTTAAGCACATACCAACCCACTCTCACTTTTTATCATGAATATCGCAGCCCAACTTATCCCTTTCTCGGTTCTCTTGCTTTCAGCTAGGCCCAAACTAGCCCAAGCTATCCTTCGCCGAACTCTCTTTCTTTTTCACGTGGACATGCAGCCCTCTCTTCCTGATGGCGCCTACATTTTTAATGCCCCAGTCTCACCTCTTTTGCATGCCTCTCATCAATCTCTCCTATCTTTCCCTCTCTAATTGCATGAGTAATAGTATAAAAATGTGTCGGCATCAATGGCATGCAGCCATTCATCCTCCCATGGCTGGCCACATCTTTTACTGCATGCTCCCACACCCTCCCTACTCCCATGTAAAATGGATGCACATAATTTCTTTCTCCCATAATATACTAGACATGCATAATTCTCTTAACTACACTCTTTACTCCATCAATTTAACTTCCTCTTCTGCATGCTTTATTTTATTCTCCCTTATTACTGCACAGAAGCAATGGCTGCTGTTACTCCTCTGCTGCCCACGCCAATCCCTTCTCATGCAAAAATACATGCACCTCCTCTTTACCTCCCTTAATTCCCTAGACAAAACTCTCTTAAGAGTGCTTCTTAACTCCGTCAATTTATTCTTTTTTCTTCATTTTGCAAGCATGCAGCAGCACTATTGCATCAAGATTCTGCCCCTCTCCTTTTCTGGTGCCGACCCCTCCCTTCTCTCATGCAAAATGACAGCACTTAAATCCCTTGACTCACCTCTCTTATGTGTGCATCTTTACTCTATCCATTACAAATGCATGCATGCACATAAACAACCAGCAACATCCCTCTTCAATCCCTCTTGATAGCACCTATTTTACTCTCTCTTATTTCACTTCAATGGCATGGATACATGCAGCAACCCACAGCCATAACCCCCTCATTTCCTCCTCTTCCTCTCACGCAAGCACCAGAAGGAGCATCCATCTCCTCCTTTCCTACACCAGCTGGGCGCCTCCCTCTCTTCTCCTCTCTCCCTCACACCACCATTAGAGGAGAAACTTTTCATTTTCTCTCCTTCCTCTCCCATGGCAGCCCTCTCCTCTTCTATATTTTTCCTCTCCTTTCTTCACACCAGCAGCAGCCATATCTTCTCCTCTTCCTCCCACCTTCTTACACTAGCACCAGAGCAGTAGAAGCACTCCATCTCCTCCCCTCCCACCTCCATGGACGCCCCTCCTCTCCTCTCCAAATTCCGCTCCATATTCTCCACCAAAATGCAGTGATCTCGCTGCACTGAATCCATTTTGCCACTGCGCGTTTCTTTCCATCATCGAATTCCTGGAATCCTTCACTTTGTGCTGTGGTAAGGATCATCGTCTTCCCTGTTCTTCCTTGAAACTCATGCTAACCATGACCCCTCTCTGTTGTAACCTCTCAAGGAAAGCCATGGCGCTGCACTGTCTCATGGAGGCCATTCCGGTGCGTCTTGCTGTCTCCTCGAAACCGCAGCAGCAACTCGATGATTATCATCGCTGCCATTTCTGTACAGCCATGGTGAGGACATCCCTCCCTGACCTTCGTCTTGCTTCCTATTTGTCACTCATGCATTCCTTTGATATCTCGCGAGGCACGGATGATCCCCGAGGTGGATTTGCCGCTGCTCCGCTGATCACTGACATTATTGTCACCCGTTACTGCTACCGGCTGCCGTCAACCTCATCACAATTGTTGCAATTTCCCAATGTAAGAACTCTCGTAATATCTTCCATGATGTTTTCATGGTCGCTGCAGCAAACCATGTACTCATATTCAATTTTGATCGAATTCCGGCAACGTTTCCCACAATCGCGTTGCTGTTCTTTTCTGGACAGCGATGTCGTGGCCGGTTGGCACATTCGTTCCTGGCAATCCGCACCTCCGTTTTACAATTCCTTTGATCCATGTGTATATCATGAACCTGCATATGTCCCCGTAAAATCCCGTGGCCATAAAGTCCAATCCAAACAAGTTATCATTTTTCTCGTGCTTGTTGTCCCTGCTGCCCTGCAGCAGCATACCTGCCGGTTGGCATACATGTTCTCGTCATTTCATTGCTCCGGTGACCGTCTCCTTTAACCATAATATGTTTCACATCTTTGCACACACCTACCAAAATTTTGTGGCTAGAGGAGCTGCGTTGCCGAAGATATTAATGTTGCATGCTCGCTAATTTTGCTGTCCTATTTATTCATGCAGCAGCACTACTGCTGATTGGCATTCATGTTCCCATTGATCTAGACCTCTAATTATCGAACCCTTTGATCATGATGTTGATCATTCAGTTGTGCATGCCTTTGTAAATTTGCACGGCCATAGAATCTAAGATGAAAGAGATGTCATTTCTCCTTGTGCTCACTGTCCCTGCTGCCTAGCAGCCATAGTATTGATGGTTGTTATGAGCATTCCTGCAAATTCATCACTCTGATCGTCGAACCCTTGAATCACCATGACCATCATAATCATATATATGTCCCTGCAAGGTGGCTTGGGCATATGATCTACGACGTTGGAGATACTGATGTCAAGGTGCTTGCTGCCCCTACCATGTTTACAGCAGCATATACCTTGTTTTGCAATCACGTTTTCCGACCAACCAATGTTCAAAGTAACTTGTCCTTTTTCCAACACGTGCCACATACAGTCCACGACAACTCCACAAAAATTGGATCTCTGTTTGGTGCTGCTATGGTCATGTTTCTTGTGATCATAACCACCGTTGTCCGCCACTGGGTTTGCTCAACCGGTGCACAAGAATCGTCATCATCGTGCTTCTCTTTGATCTAGCATTTCACATCAGTGCAGCCACTTGTCATAATATGTTCCATGGTTCCTCTACACAAATTCACAGTCATCTACATTTCATCTGTAGACCCATGTTCTATGTAAACCTTTCCAAGATAGCACTTATCGATCAAGTTTATTCCATCCCTATCGTTTTACGAATCTTCTAACTTCTACCTTCGATCTTTCATGCCCTTTAATAGTAGTTTCGCTAGTTATTTTGCGCTCAACGTTCGTAGTTACGAGCCCTCTACGTGTTTAAAAAAACCTTTATATGTTATTTTATAATGATTGATGTATTGTTTCTAGGTTCGTCTATGATGCTTGTGATGGTTGCTTCTATCGTTAGAAGAAGTTATGCAAGGATGATTCAGAAAGGTTAGAAAGTGGATGGCAAGCTTTTGGAAGGCAAGTGTAACAAGAGTACCTAATAACTTTGTAACACTTTCATATGCATGTGTCTAATGTGATGCTAAGGACTTTACCTAGAACTTGATATCCTGACTCCTTGTTTACCTTGGGTTATGCATATGGGCAGCTTGCTTAGTTTGCAATCACCAAACAATTATGATTTTAATCTTGACTAATGGATTATGGAATCAATCTTAAAATGATGCTTTTAACAAAGGGGGCTAGAGCACGGGGTTTTGGTGCTCTGGATTCCTCTCCATAAGGACTTAATCATTGAACAGACCACCCAGGACATGCAGTACAGCCACGAGGACTACATATCTCTAGTCTTAGCCAATGACTCTGATTAGTTCTAGCTTGTTAGTGGTTACCGAAAGGCGCAAAAGGGGGGACCATGGTGCTTATGGGCCCTGTCTGACAAGGTGAGTGCTAGGCTGTGGTCATGAAGTGTGCCACCTAGGAGGAAGGTGTCCATGACTCTTGGGTATCTGAAACCTAGCGGCCACTAACTTGTTAGGGCATCTTTGGAAAGGCTTCGTAGTGATCCCTGCTTGCTCACCTTGGATGTGTTTTGGGGAGTCATGACCCCGGGCATATGGGTATCACGACTCGTGGTGAACATGTACAGACTCTGCAGAGTTGTTTTAAAACTGATATATCAGCCGTGCTCTCAGACACGAGCGGCCTGGACCTTTTAGTGAATAGTGGTTACTTGGTTGGTTTGGGATACGGTTAATCTTAATAATAATTATACTTTCACCTTGGGAGCTTAAGCATAACCTAGCAACATAGGTTTAATAATAAAATATGACCAACTAAAAATGCATACCGCAGTCAAACCAAGTCAAGCCTTTTGAGCCTTGCATACCCTCATGTTATACTTGCTGAGTATGGTGCGCTCACACTTGCTTTACAATCAATAAAAATCCTAGATGGGTACCAGATGGTGATTCAAAGACGGAGTTCCTTGAGATGTTCCAAGTGCATTAGGCGAGTGTACCCCCAGTCAATTATCCCTGTGGAGTATGGAGACCCAAAGTGAAGATTAAGAATAGTTTCCGCTATGCTTTTGTAATAGTTGTAAGTCTTGTTGCAACTATGGTTCGATATGTAATAAAGCATTGTTTCTTTGATAATCTCCATATCTGTTGTTATATGTGTCGTGTGGACATCCTGGGCACACATATAATGAGTGCTTGGTCTTCTTTGGAAAACCGGGTGCTACAACCACGCGTCACGGCTGAAAGCCCAAGTTTGGTTTTGGTAATTAATGACACCAAGTTGCTAATGCCATGTGTTAAGTGTTTTGAGTTAGGCATAAGCAACACATGTGATGAAGGTGTACGTGGCAAGGAGTGGTGGTCACAAGATCACAAAGAAATGGTGCATGGACATGAAATGACGATCATGGTGGAGATGCACATAATATGATAGACTTGATGATCAAGTGGAGGAAAAGGATCTAAGAGCGCAAGGCAAAGGTATAACCATAGGGTTTTCCTTTTGCCGGTCTAAGATGAGTAGAGAAGTGATTGACTGGGTTTAGGATACATAGCCGACTATCAAGAGGGGCAATCACGGTTAGCTCGGGAATCAAGTGCCACTAGATCAATGTCTTGAGCATATGCATTAGGATTTAGTTGAGAGCTAACATAACGCCTTGAAAATGTTTGTGAAATGCTAACACACATGCACATTGTGGTGTACACTTGGTGGTGTTAGCACATTTGCGAAGGCGGTGGTGTTTGAGCGGTAGTAAGGGGTTTGGGGTTCGCTCTCCCTCCCGCCGAGCTTGCGAGCGCGGGATTCAGGCGTTTTTGAGGAAATGAAACGCCTATTTTCTATTGCGCCGGAGGCGAGAAAAGGTGGTGAAAGTCCAAATTGTTTATCACTGAAAAACAGTGACCAGACGCTGTGGTCGAAGTGACCGGACGCGGCTGGCGCGTCCGGTCAGTTCAAACCACAGACAGACGCGCGAGTGAGAGGGTCGCGGACCGGCGCGTCCGGTCCCTCGTGGAACCGGCGCGTCCGGTCACACACCCAGGAGTTCAGCACGGAGGGCAGATGCGATTGAACGCGGTGGCGCGTCCAGTCACGTTCGATCGGACGCGTCCGGTCATGAGTGGACCGTTACTGGACTCCGATCGGACGCGGCTGGCGCGTCCGGTCACGTGTGATCGGACGCGTCCGGTCTCGATGGGAGCTTACTGGAACGCGATCGGACGCTGGCACTGTCGCATCCGGTCAAACGTTTGAGCGCGTCCGGTCACGGCAACGGATAGTTCTGACGCGCACTGTTTCTTGCTGTCGTGTAGTGACCGGACGCGTCCGGTCAGCGCGATTTTCGCTGCGTCGTCCGTAACGGCTAGCTGCATACCCCTTTGTTATAAATAGAGGGTGTCCGGGGTTTGAGGGCAACTCTTGCACATTTTGAGACCTAGAGACATCCTTTGAGCTAGAGAACAACCCCTCCACTCATCTCTTTGCATAGTTGCACATCTTGAGTGAGATTCAAGTGCATTGCTTGAGAGTTGCATTCTAGAGGCACTTGATCTTCGAGTTGCTGCGGATTTTTTGTTACTCTTCCGTGTTTCCCGACACGGTAGACGGCTTGGAGCAGCGGAGGTGATTGAGCTCGCAATTGGAGATTGTTGGAGCCCTCACCGAGTGTTGTAAGGGGTTCTTGATCCTTCCCCGTGGGAGTTCGCAAATTGGATACTCTAGTGGAGCTCGTGGCTTGGAGGATCCCCATCTTGTGTGCGGTTGTGCGGCGCCCGCCGAGGGCTCGACTCTTGATAGTCGATTAGCTCGCGAACCGACAAGTGGGTGCATCGCCACAACGAGGAGTAGCTTGCCGGGAAGCAAGTGAACCTCGGTAAAAATCTTGTGTCATCTCTTTGCCGAGGATTTCTCTTGTGGTTGATCATTGTGATCGATTCTTCAAGTGCATTACTTCTCTACATCGTTGGTATAAGAATCAAGTCACTTGCCCTTTACCTTCTTGCACTGGTCCTTTGTGTAGCTTGCTTAGTGTAGCCTTTATCACATAGGAGTAAGTAGCTTAGTGACTTAGCCTTGTTGGTGTGTATTAGAGATCATAGCCTTGCTTCACTAGAATTGTATAGGTGGCTTGCATAGTATAGTTGAGCTAGTGCTAGAATTAGCTTAGCCATCTTTTATACTAACGTGGTTGTTTAGTGAAGCTTGTAGATTTTTAAATAGGCTATTCACCCCCCCTCTAGCCATTTGGACCTTACAACGGCGTTGTCCGTCCATGTTTCACGGTTTGATTCAGCCACGTGGCTTTACGACAACCTTCCACGTGTCAGATTTATTGTAGTCCACATGTCGTGCCTTGGCTACTTCACGTGTCATGCACTGGTTTGTCCACATGTTGCATTTTTATTTGATCACGTGGCCTATCCTAGTTCTACCACGTGTATACAATCTATTCATCATAGAAGTAATTCGAGATCGTCACTACTACACAGACTGACTAGATCGGTATTTAGCCTAGCAATCATATAACAACAATTTACATTTCACATGTCAGTAGCGAACCACTGACAGAGTATTACCACATTAAACCGGCATACAAGTCCACACATCAAACTGGCACACACATCAAACCACAAATGTTCACTGCATCAAGCTACAGGAGTTGAAGACTGAGAATTACCAGAAGAGCTGATTTGCATGCATAGCTTACGGAAATTGTTGAAGCTCTCCATTTGCGCTCTCTTGTATTCCTCAAGATCCTTTTTAGTCTTTTCTGTTATCCTCTTCAGTTCATCCACTTGATCAACGAGGGTAGCAAAACTTTCCTATTCAGCAGCAAGCTATTCCTAAAGCATTCTCTCCGCTAATGTCTCTGCTCTGGTGGAGCTTGTCTGGATACTAGCATTCTTCAAAAAAAAGGTTATTGCCGCTTTCCTAGGAGGGGGTCTTGCCCTGGTGGGCACAGAGGACCTTGCAAACAACATTAGCACTAGCAATTGGTGGCTGCCCATCAGCAACACGTTCTACTTGTAGAGTTTCCATCTCTTCCTGTGAAATTCAATCAGTAAAACATTAGGTTACAGATAGTGTAAGAGGACTTCATTTGAAAACCCAAGAGATTGATTCATAACAAGTAATGCATAGGTCTTCCTCAGCCTATTGCTGATAGAGATTACATAAGCTTCAGTAAATTTTAGTAGATTTCCATAACACTAGGCTCCTACTACGTTTCCTTCTTTTATGGCAATGACTTCAGTAGATTTCAAGGGAAGCAAAAAAAGGTACTTACAACTACTGCTCTTGTAGCATTGCTCAACAGGCCATTTTTGCTACTGCTATGGAGGTCCCTGAAGACTTCCATAGCATTAACATCTTCATTAGGTTGTTCTATTGCATTCCTATTCTTCTCCTTCTATTCACATTGCACATGAGTTTCGGTTTATATTTATACAAAGGCAAGAGTAACAATAAAACACAACCATCACTTACAAATTTTTGCATCTAGACAACATACGAGCAAGATCCTATAGCCTGGTGGTACTTCACTTGTGCACGGTTTTGCTTGTTCTTCTCAGATGTTTCCTATAGCTTCATTTGTGTTAGACTGCAGCACAATAGAACATAGCAAGACTAGACAGGAAATCAATGGGTTCACACACCTTGTTCTTATCAATAGACCAAATATTGACAAGTTCATGCCACTATAGATCGTCCATGCACAAGACAGGAGAGGTCGTAGGGATCTGATTAGCAGGGCAGCCAACAAAGTATTTTTGCTTCAACCTGTGGTGTTGCTGTCGTACCATAGTCTTCACTACATCCTGGCAAGCTTTTTCTGTTGGTGAGTCAACACCAACGCTTAGCCTTCTCTGCACACGGTAGTGTGAATGAAAAGTAAATCCGTTAAAGTTGCTCAAAGCAGAGTTTAACATCAAGAGGGGATACTCATACATACATTTAGCTTGGTCACAAATGTTTTGCAATAGATGGTGCCGGGATTCTCCCCCTTGTATTTTTTCCAATGCTTCAAAATTGGTACTTCCTTCCTAACTACTACACCTGCCTCTGAGGCAAACTTTGCAGCTTGCACTGGATCATGTGGCCTTCTATTCCCATCGACAACAAGGATTTTCATCCTCTCTCCTCGTAGTGATTTGCTCATTTTCTCAAGCATCTTTCCACAAGTTTCAACCCTTGCCTTCCTCGCTCTTCGTGGCAATGGTACTACATAGTTTTCATACATTCAGATTGTTAGAAAAGTTACACGGATATCAAATAGCTAGTGCAAATTGATTGACAGACATCTATAAGATAATACCAACCTTGTCAAGTTTCATTGTTCTGCGGGTGGGGGGAGACGGTAGTTTCATCATCTGGCTGTGAGGAGTCTCCCTCTCCGGGTGCCGTCGCAATGACCCTTTTGCCAGTGGTATAGCTCCGAGTACATCTTTGGGGAGCAGCCTCTTCTGGTGCTATTGACCTCACTCGCTTGGAGGGCCTTCACTCAAGACTCATGGCAGCGCTACCTTTTGTCCTGGCAGAGCCTGCTCTATGGCTTGTTTGACCCGGACACTGAAATTGGAGATGCAAATTTAAGCAGCAAGCATGTACAAATTCCATTGGTATCAAAACAGTAAAGCATTGCATGGCTACCCCCTCCCATTGGTTTAGGATATATTCCAAATCTTCACCGTGTCTACCCTTTGTGAGTGACTTTTTTGCCTTTGGAGACACAGGTTTTGGGCCCGGATGTAATAGTCCAAGTTCTTCCATCATTTTATTATTCCTTGCAACTTGTGCATCACGTGCTCATTCATAAGCAGTTAGTGGCTATTCATCTAGATTACAAAGGAATTTATTAACTAAAGCTTCTACGGAATGTCAACACAATAGAGCAAGAGTATGCAAACAAGCACCTAACTAGTAACTATAGCTTATACGGAAGTCATTAATCCAATAAAGCACATGACAGCTACACTCAACTATAGGAAATATGTAACCCCATCGCTATCTACATATCCTTGGTTCAGCCACTATAGTAGTAAACACATCATAAAAGGAATTTGAGTACCTCTTTCTCCATGTTCCCCGGCTTTGCTTTGTCATCGGCACGGCCGTCCTGTCATCGCGGTCACGAAGCTAGTGCGGTTGGCGTTGACAAAGGGGTACCAGATCTGGCTCTGGCTAGGGATCAAATCTAGTCGGTCATGACAAGTGCTGAGGTATGTAGGGGATCTAGATCCAGCTTGTACCGTCATCGAGGTGGTTCTTCCGCCGTTAGCTGATCGGCCTACTGTCGACAAATCGAAGGGGATCTAGCTCTGGCTAGGGTTTGGAAATGTATGAGAGAGCATACGGTTGGAGAGTAGAGTTGGAGTCGAGCTGCTGTTTCAATGGCGCCTAGGGTCTGGAGCGGGGTGGCAGAGGGAGTGGCTAGAGAGTGGAGAGGGAGGCCATGGGACTAGGATTTGGAGCTAGAGGAGAGGCTGGAGAATGGAGATGGAATCATAGACGACAACTCTTTGCGCTTTTATGTGGCCATCACATTACCACAAATGCCCTTGACTAGAATCGATGGCGTGGCAAACCTATTTTTGGCGTGGAGGGAAAAAGAGAGACATCTAATTTTCGGTGCGTGTTGGTGGGACTGCTCGGCATAGTGTGAAATCAAATTTTCAGGGCGTGTTGGCGGGACTGCTCCTAGGCCGGCCCGTAAGGAGCAAGGGCACAAGGCCTAGTGGCCTAGTAAGACCTGCCTCCCTTCTGTTCGGCGTGGAGACGCCTGAGCCACCAACTGTGACCTCGTGTGGTCTACCGTTCCCCAATCCCCAATCCCTAATCTTCTCGCTCTTCTCTTTCTCTTCATGAATCCCAGTGACGGTGAGCGGCCAGCCGGCCGGTGGCAGCGCTCCACATCCTGAACTCCTCACCTCCACACACGGCTAGTGGCGGTAGCAGGCAGGGTGGGTGGAGGCCGAGGCATCCGAGCGTGGTGGATCGGCAGGCCATGCGGCGACGTGCTAGGCCGGTAGGCTGCCAGCTGGGGTAGGCCGAGCAGAGGAGCTTTGGAGCATTGGAGTGCCAGTGCAGCAAGACAGCAATTTGTTTCATGCTTTTATGCCTACCTTAGCTATGAACAATTTGTTACTCTAGTACTGTTCTGCTTTTATGACTTTAGTTATGATAAAATGCTACGAACTATACTTGAAAGTATGCTGCTATGCATTGGAATTTTTTTCCAGTTATAGGAATACCCAAGTTCTAAATCCTGGCTCCACCATTGTGTGGGATGACCCAATGTGAGGTCTTATTTGCATGCATGTCTGTGTTAACTTTTGTTAAACTATGCATTAGGTCGGTTAAACTGTTGAGCATGGTGTAGCTTAGGTTCCTTTGGTCATTTGGTAACTGGTAATACTAACGGTGTTCGCCCTTTCTGATCGGAGGATGTGGGTGTATAGATGTTGAAATTTTCTATACCCTAAGACAGTCTGACCCTACAAAATATAGACAATCCGGATCACTACGAAATATAGGGGCCATCCAACTGGTCCATAGAACTCAACTACCAGGGGCTAACAACTAGTTCCAGTCCATAGAACCCAACAGTTAGTTTAGGATACAAACAGGTATAGACCAATAACACAACTAATTGGCTGATTTTTTAGCCATGGCTACCTAGTCATAGTCCATCCAAACAGGGCCTAAGACAGTCCGATACTAAAGAAATCTTGACAGGCCGGATTATAGTTTTGATGAAACAACAAAAGACAGATCATGTCAACTCTTGCGTTGTATATGTGGGGTGGTCCATGACCCGTGAACTACTCCTATATAACAGCAGAGACAAGGGGTGAGAGGAAGGCTCTCCAGAGCTCCTGCTTCAGCATCCCAAAGCTTTTGCCCTCCACCCTACTACTAGGCATCTTAGTGTTCTTCGGTTTTTTTAGCATATTGTTTTCTTTTCTACACAGATCATGGATAACTATGATCATTCTTGGGACATGTCTGTGTATCGCTATGTCTTCCACGAGCTTCGTGTTCACCATGGCCTACAAACAAGGGTTGTAGTGCTTGCAGTGCATTCTAACTTTTTTAGTAGGTGGTACATTGCTTCTATAGTTGTTCATCAAGTTCTTGGCCATCAAAACTACCATCTTGCTGAAGATTGTCTAGGACCCTATGTTTTTGTTGTGGTTCCTTCAAATGCAGATCTCTAGACTTTGCTTTCATACCACTATCAATTCCGTGATGCAGAAGTATTTTCTCATCATATCCGTTATCTTACAATCCATCCGAATGATCCAAAGATTGGTGGAGTTCATGCAGTTCCTTTCAGTTGAGCAGTAGCTACATGGTCAGATGATGTTCACGTTTAGTATCTATGGCATTAGAGATATGCCCTTGTCCTTTGTTTCTAAAATAGGTGTGATGTTCGAGTATCTCATAACACTGATGTTCTGATTTGTATTTTCATTGTTCACTGGATACAATTGTGATGTTCTATCTTGTTGTAATAATATCCATGTATCCAGACTTCTGTTGAACTTTGTACCTGTTGACCAAATATATATAGACAAGTATAGTATTGATGAAATGACGTTTACCTATTTCTTGTAAATCGTATGCACGCCTCATAGTCCGAGTCGTGTAAATTTGACCAGCCTAGACACTTTACTGTGCTACTGCACTATGACTAGAGCTTTTGCTAGATCGGCTGTGCTACAAAGAATAGCAGCACCGGTTGGCTGCATGTTGGAAGTACTAGTAAGGTAGTTGGATTTGAAGCGGCGTCTTCAGCCATAGCCGAGCGAGTGTAGACGATTAGGACCTATGAAACCATGTACAGCCATCTCTAGCTAGCTGCTGCTCTGCAAAACCAAGCAAGAGTGAGCAACTCTTCAGTTTGCCACTCGACTGCTGTGAATTCTTGGAGTGAAATAACTGCAAAGGCTTTCCTCGTGCATTCAATTCACTCATCGCAACCGCGCAAGGGGTTGCTTTGTGCCTCGGTTTGTTGAACCAAACACGTATCAGTAGTACTAGTAGTCATGAGTAGCTTTGATCTTGCAAGAACCAAACATGTATCAGTAGTCTTCGATAAAATTGGTTGAACTTGCAAGAACCATGCAGCGACAAGTTCAGCTCAACAAGTATCACCTAGGTATAATGCATAATGGATCAGACATAGCAGTTGAATTTTACTGCGAACGCAAGAAAGTCTAGCCGCTGTATATTTGATCTCATAGGACACAGTATAAAGGGTCGCCAGTTTTGAATGTCGTAGCAACCACTCTGCCCATCGACTATTGAGACTGCTTGGATTGGAGTCAAAAAAGTACAAAAAAGACCCATCACAGTCGCACCAGGCATTCAAGTCTCAAGCATGCCATGGTGGTCAAAAGCTCCTCTTCTCGATTCTTTCTTGTGTCAAGCTTTCCTGCCGCATTCACTTCACACTCTTCAACCGTGCAAGGTCTATATGAAAGGAGTGTCCCCCTTCCCTCGTCCGAGTCCGATAGCATTGCATCAATCTGCTAGCTCCCCCTTTCCTCACCCGTTTGCATTTCCCAATCACGTTCCTTGGTGGTTTTAGGATCTGGATAAAGGTAATGTGCTTCATATCAAACCGTACTATTGTATGAACTTATTATTGTGTCTGCTAACCTCATGCTTCCCTCTTTCCTCGATTGTCATTTGTTCTAACCGAAATCATGTTTACAGATGGCAACTACTTACCATACCATGGATGTGTACTCTACAACAAATGATGTGTTTTGGCAGCTAGGTGTGGATCCAGGAGAACAAAACAGGTTGCTTGTGACTTGGGGGCATCGTGTACATGATCGAGCTGCATGATGCCTAATCGTTGAAGCTGTTGTTCGTGTGGTTGTTGGGCAACAACGCATTACTAGAGTCATTGAAGACCGTGATTCTAGAGAAATATTTGTGCTTTTACAGCACTATTGCGGATGCCCGTCGGCTCTCTGACAACAGTGTCGACATCAGTGGAGACTGTGTCATTTTCAAGACGGTTCACCGTCTCAACTTGATCGGAAGTCCTTATGACCTCAACTATCTCAACAAGACCAAACCAATTCAATGACATTGAGATTTTGTATGCTTTGGGTACTGTTCATTGTCCTATAGTAGCCATGACTAGCTTTGATCCATGGGATAGCACAAAGTCACATAGTGTATGTGTTGAGCTCATGTAGTACGAACCCTTGCTAATATATGTTGAGTTATTTGCATGTCTATGTCAACTTTGTTAAACTTGCCAGAACCTTGAACTGAGGAGTAAGTCTAGCCTTAATCTAATGCAAAAAAGAAGAGCCATTGGTGTTGAGATGTTACTGAACAAGCAAGAAAATTCGGCTATAGTTTTTTTGAATGCCTCGAATAGTGAACATGATGTAGTGGATGTAGTTTCCTTAGTTGGTTTCTATTTTGGGTGTCTGGCCTGATGGCACAAAGTCATGTATTTTATGTGTTGAGCACATGTACGAGAAGGCAACCGCATGTTCCTCGTGGTTTAGATTTGCAGAGGGAATGGGACAGCTCCGGGAAGGTAGGAAATAAAACAATCAAAGTTGCGAACGAGATCGCGGCGGTTAGAGCGACGAAGGGGAGAAAGCGAAGATTCTGAATTTTGACCAAATATATATAGAGAGCAGTATGATGCGTAATAAATATTTATACAACATAAAACAATGAGCTTAATCAATAATCTTCTTTGGTGAAGTGCGAGACAGTGTGAAACATGTACATCGAACAGTTTCCAATACTGGATGTGTTGGGAATAGCTAGTAGAACGTGAGTTGTGTCTGGCCCGGTCAGATTTCCAATGCTCGAAGTTTCTTGTGTGTGCTGTAAAGTTTGAATAGCTATGTGGCTCCTCCGTTAGGTACATCGACGCGAGACTTGATCGGAAGAATTCCGTTATTCATGTTTACCATACTACAGATCAGAAAGAGTACCAAAAAGAAACCTGCAGGCAAAACCAACCAGTAGGGGCTAGAAACCGGCTACCAATCGGTCTGTTTGGATCCCATGGACTATAACAACTAGTAGTTGACTAAAGTTTAGTCCTTGAGGTTCCAAACAGGTGGACTAGTGATTAGCCTAACAACTAGCCAAAGCCCCAACTAGTTGTTAGTTCACTAGTCCATAGAACCCAACTAGTTGACTAATCACTAGGCCTAGTTCATCCAAACAGGCCCGGACCTGGTGTACACCATTTTCAACAGAGTTTAACCCACCTAATGCAAAGTTCAACTAAGGTAAACACAGACATGCAAATCAGACTTCACCAATACTAGACGTGTTGATAATATTGTAGTTGATTAATTTCATCCTCGTGACCCTATTTTTAAATCTGGGTCAGCGCGTAGGATGGTCCGGCCATTGAGATACAACATGGGCTAGACTTTAGTGCACCATGCAGTGTGACATACATCAAATGATCTGAAGGCCGCTACGTATTTCATTGCTACAATTTTAAGTTTGACTAACTTTATAGGAAATAGTAACAATATCATGACATAAAAGATCACACCAATTTGAACATAATCTTATCTAATTCACGCCAATGCAATCACACGAGTACAATCCAAAACATCACAAAAGATCTCACCGAATCATGCAAATAGAGTAGTGTTTTATACTGAACCTGACAATGAGCTTAATCAAGAATCTTGATCCGTGAAGTGCGAGAGAAATATCCGCACTCTCGGGTCAAGATCCATACACAAATCGCATCTGCACATCAGGCAGGTGGATCTTCGGCCGAACCACTTGGTGATGCACCAGCAATGCAAAACAATACAATTTTAAGTTTGACTGTCCACTTGTGATGCAGAACAGAGGAGCCATTGGTGTTCAAATGCATGGCTCAAGCTAGTCTCAGTGTGAATTTCATGGCCCTGTTTCCAACATACTCATATTTTAGAAACAGTGCAGAAGAGTTTTATCCCCATGAAACTATCTCTACTCCCTTGTGTAACATCCTAGATGTTAAAAGCTACTAAAACTTGACCATGTGCATCATAAAGCATAATCACCAAGCATTAAGGCATAAATGCATCCATGTTTCAAGTAATGCTTTTAGAATGTTTCATATGTTGATTATGCCATGTTTTTCATGTCACTTGAAATGATGTCTTTGGTGATGATTAGTATGTTCTATAATTAATCATCAACTCACTAATGACAAGTAATTAATGAAATACTTTGAAAAACCCTAAGTTTGGAGCCTATGTTTCAAATAGTGAAACATATGTTTCATATCCTAAATCCCTCTCTATCTTCTTATCTATTCAGTTTCACTTCTTCTCACCTTAATGAAAGTTGGAGTGTTTGTGATGAGGATCATTTTATCTTCTTTGACCTTGGGCTAATTCGGCCTCCATCTTGACCTAATTGAGGAGGGAGGCTGCTGCTCTAGTGTTGCAACATGTGCAACATGTTGAAATGTTGCAAGGTCGAGCTCTCTATTCTCTCCACCATGCCACGCAGCAGTTTACCGCTCACAGCTCGCCGCCCTTGCACCGCTACGTGCGTGCTCGCCACGCAGCTGCCCACCACCGCCTTGGGAAGCAGGAGTTGGCCGTCTTGAAGTTTCCCACGCCTCCTCCTTCTTTCTCTTAAGCACCAGCACACCCCCTTCTCCTCTTTCCCGTCCACCCAACGCCATCACCGCCGAGGAGAGCTCGAGCTCCAATTCGCCCTCCTCACTCCACCTCCACCCAATTCACCTCGCCACCATGGCCGCAACTTCCCTACGCCCTGATTAAGTCCATTAGAGCCGCACCGCACTGTTGGAGCCAGCGGCGTGACGCTTTCTTCTTCCTCGAAGTTCACCGTGCCGCCGTGAGCCCCTCTGTGTGGTCGAGATTGCCACGCCGCCTTCTCGTGCCTTGTTCATCTCATTTTGCGTTCCTTGCATCACCATGATACTCATGCTCTTGTTCTTGTCCCCAGCGCACGAGCAGTCACGCCAGAACATCGTCGGCAACCTTAGTTCACATCATCGAAGTCGCCCTCAACCTCGGTCGCCATAGTCATTTCATCTCCAACTCCATCTTATAGCTGGATACCTTCTGGTGAGCAAGAGGCACGAGTAGGAAGCCACAATTCGATCGATTAGGTCGAGGTTGAGCCGGAGCGTGGTAGCGCCGGCGTGCTCTGTCCCGCAGTGTCGCCATGACCGTGGGCGAGTTCGTCCCGAACCTCTAGCTGCCTGGTTAACCCCTCGGGCAGGCATGTGAGGATGAGGGATTAGTATCGTCACCGGAGACGCCGCCATTCATCGTGCCCGTTTCACCAGAATTCACCGAGTCGCCGTCACCATCGTTGTGCTCGCCTTCGTCAGTAATCATAGGAAAGGAGGGCGCTAGGGAGTGCAGAGGGGTGAAGGGAGTCGAGTTGAGCGTTCGGTCTTATCGGGGAGTTCACCGGTGGTGGAACTCCGGGCGGCCGGGGTGCCCTTGCCGTCGGAGGCAGGAGCAGAGGAGGGGGAAGAGAGAGCAGGCCAAGCCAGTTCGGCCTTGGGCTTTGGCTTCGTCTTGGGCCAGTTCGGGCTAGGAGGAGAGAAAGAGAGAGGAGAGGAGAGGAGAGTTGGGCCGCCTGTTCGGTTGGGCCGAACCGAGAAGGTTAAGGAAAGAAATTTCCTTTTCTATTTTCTAAAAACCTAATAAGGGCATAATCTTGTAAATTGGATAACTAAATATTTAATGATGATAAAATTGTGAAATCTTTCTTATGAGCTGTTCATGGTATGCTAAATCTAGGAAAAATATAAAACTGTGAAAAACAGTAGTTTTGGTATGACTAAAAATTACCTGTTTTAATTAAGAAATGAAACTTCCATGATTTTATAGTTTAATATATAACTCCAAAATTCATGAAAATTTATGAGCATGTTTAATCTACTGTTGTGAAGCTACACAAAAAGTTTGGTACTATTTTGATAATGTTTAATTATATGCTTAATTACATGCCTTTAATTAATTAAACAAATGCTTATTTATTAGAATAAATCATAAAATGAATTGAGTGATATTATGGATTGATTGTGGACCCTGGAACACCAAAACCCTACTGTTCCTTGGCACCTTCTTTATATAGTTGTTAAGTTCATGATTGACTTGCTTATCAAAATAAAAATATCTTAATTAATATTTAAGTGTTAGTTTTATAAGTTCATCATGATCATGAGTTAGGGTATATATTAAGTTTTGCTGGTCCATGCTTAGTATTTCATGTTAGTCACTAATTAACTTATTGAGCTAAATAGATGAAAATGCCTTTATGCTAATAACCCTAGTTTCTAAAATGAAGGAGAGTTGTACTCAACTTTCTTAAGTTTGTTAAGCCAAGTTATACATCTGAGCATCTATCATCATGCATCATGGCATGCATTCCATCATGTTAAGCAAAACATCATTTATTACGTGTAGTATGTACAAGAGCGGAAAAACTCGTGTTGATCAAGTCTCGGAGTAGATCCATCCACCAGAGGTGCTGGTGTCTATTGGAACTCTCTAAGGAAACTAACTTCTTTGCAATGAAGGCAAGTCCTGGTGCATCACACCCTTCTATAGCTTTTACAAATCTTTATTACACTTTAAGTCTTGTGAGATGTGCATTAAGTAATTAGGGGTTGATCTATACTGTTGCTGCATAATTATCTTGATATCCATATATCCCCACTTATACCCTATTAGTATGAAAAGGTCGCACCTCTTATGCTTAGTAATCCTTAGTCTATATTGGAAGTTGAATGATGGTTTCATCGTTCGAGAGTAACAGCTTTACCTTGCTCTTCTCAACTCTGTTTATGGGTTGTGAATACCATGAGGTTAATAATGTTAAATTGAGACTGGGCGGGTGGTTTTGCCACAACTAGCTTGCATTGAGAATGGAGTCTCAATGTAGTGCCTCCGCCCGTGTCGATTGAGGACCGTACCGTTGTAGGCCGGTATGTGGTTGAGACTTTGCTAGTACTGGCCACATACTCTGGTAAGCCTAATATCTTGGCTATTCTATTACGTGAAACGACAACCGCGCACTGAGAGTGTGGAGATGGTGAGAGTATCATGTACCCATTCCTGTGAATCCGTCAGGGACGAACGATGTAGAGAGGTAGGTACTGTGCTCTCGGGTAGCGCTGGACCGGTTCACATTTTGGAGGATCCGAGTGAAGGTTGATATATGTAGGTCTATGATCTGCATATGTCGTGTGGTAAGGAAACCCTAGCTGGGCCAATCGATTCGAATCGCCGTTGCTTCTCGGAGATGAAGACTCGATCCTCTGACTTACATCGTAGTTAATCAATGAAAATTAGATACTGATGGATAAGAGATGTTATGAGTTGAACCTGACTTTGATGACTAAAGAAGTGATTGATTTAGACCAGGTGCTAATTGGATTATGATAATAACCTAATACACAGTTAAAAGATTGAAAGTAAAGATTCACTTGTAGTAAGCTTTTCTACAAAAGTTACTTCTTGGTTCTACCTTACCTTTAAGCCTGCATATCCTTGGAATCTTTTCTTTAGTCGGCTAAGACTTATTGAGTACCGCGACATGTTGACACAAGGAACGATTAGAACTCTTCTTTAAGACCTTGCGGAAGAAAAACATGAAAGCACAGACAGAGACCAGTTATAAAGAAAAAGGCTGACCAAAACAAGTAATCGAACACAAGAACAACGTAAATCGGGAACAAACAGCTTAGACAAAATAAGCCCAAGGATCAGCTAAAACTGAAACAAGGGACATCCGGACATGCTAAAAATAAAATAGTTAGGTGTTACTGTTGCCTACTGTGCCAAACAGACCAAACACTAATTTGAAAAGCACGCATGCAATTATGCAAAACTAATAGAACGCACCCAACAGAACTAAGAATACTGAACTGAAGCAAAATACACTGCACTGACAGAGAACAGAGACAGCAGCTAAAAATTAGAATACTGACAGCATGTAAACTAGCAATCAAAGGAAACAAAATAACTAGTAATTACCTAATAAAAAAACCATTACCTGAATGATAGAGTACTGTAGCTTGATAGAGATATATCACAAATATGAGAAGACAAACTAGCCGTGAAGCAGCACCTGTACTGAATGTTGATGTCGAACTACTTACCTGCTGTTTATTCGGTGATGTATGTAGTCACTGATTCCACTATACCGCTACTGTACTATAAACGACTAATCTCTGCTACTCCTTGCAATGCTGCACAAGCTGAAGAGAATCTGCACAGAAGCATCGAGAAGATAAAAAGAAAAACACACTGATGAAGAGATTCAGACAGCCTGAACTGTAGGTTCAGAGTAAACCGAAAGGGGATTAAAAGGCAATCTAGTTAAGATTATTCAAAAAGTTGGTCACTGTGCCTTCCCTTCAGATTGGCAAAATATGAACAACAACTGCTGAAGGCAACTATAGAGAAAACCAAAAACTACTGAAGAACAGTACAGCCTGAAGCACGAACTGCAGCCTCAGTGGAAAAACTCCAAATTATACAGAACAAATCCAACTGAACTGAGATTTTAACCACAACACCCCTATGACATGACTAATTTATTCCATTCTGTTGACAACCAAAATTGTCCATTTTATGAAGTTGTCAAAATATGAAACGGACTTCACCACTGCGTTCCTCTCGTCGAGATGGTCAAAAAAACATATATGGAACGCCTAATTCGGAGTCCGGATGAATGAGTAAATTGTCCTTTGACTTTGTTCGGAAATCAGAACTTCTGACCCCTACCAGAACTTCTGACTTTCGCATAGGAGTTCTGCCTTTGCGCGAACATCAGAACTTTTGACCCCTTACCAGAACTTCTGATTTTCGTAATCCAAATCAGGGAGAGTCCAAACTCGATCTCAACTCTTCCGAACTCGTGGGAAACTTATAGATTAAGTCTTGGATATGTTTCCTACTGGGATAAGACCACTCCCCTCTATATATAGAAGAGGATCATAGCCGATTGAGTTTCCATCTATCAAATCGTCATACAAATCAATCTACTACCTCTACTCTAACCCTTCTACCCTCTTCTTCAACCTCCATGTTGTTCATCCCTTGATCCACGTCCAAGGATGGCGCCCTAGGCTTGCCGGCCGACCTAGGGCAACCCGGCGATGTCCTTGCCCTGACGGGGTCCCTCCCGGGCGAGAGCTTCGACGGTTTCTTTGCTAGTTTGCATGAAAATTAACCGGTTCTTCATCACGTAAGCACGTCGGTTATCCTTTGGTGGTTTGCGTGTAAACCTCTTCGTTCTTCACTGCGAAAGAGTGACCTTTTCGCTACGTTCTTCGATCCGTGGTGGCCTGGGCGTTCAAGGCCCTTGCTGGTGTGTGATTCGGATCACCTCCGATGTCAACACATTCCAAAAAGACTAGCTTTTGTCACAAATTTCTCAGGTTTCAAGAAAACCTAGAAAAGGGAGAGTTTTGGAGGAAATCCAAAATCGAAGGTGCTTGTGAGGAGATTAGATCAACAAATGACCAAGAAGTCTTCCCTTAAGTCTAGCACTGATTTGCTTCAAAAATCCGTTTACAAAACGCAGCCATAAACAAAGAAGCAGACATAAACAAAGAACGAAAATTCCAAGAAATTAGCCCAAAAACTAACCTCTACCCTTCATGGTCCCACTAAATTTAGAAGACTAAGCAAGAGGATCTCACTCTATACTCAAACATTCTAACCTTTACTGTTGTTTTGATCTCCAGTTTTTTAAAAAAACGGACTTCCTTAAAACTTGTGGATCACCCAACAGACTCTCATGCATGGAAAACTCAATTTCCACAAAACCGATAAAATGCGTTAAGAAAAAACGACTTCCAAGCATTTTTTTAGAACCAATATTGGATAGATATGCTTTTACCGGAATGAATACCTTTTCTCGTCATCCTATTTTTACAGTCATTAGAGGTTCCAAACGCATCTTAATAAAAATCACGCTAACTAACATGCCTACCTAAAAACTCGTTTTTCTAAAAGCATGATTAAAACTCATTTAACTAAAACCTGTTTATATTTAGAGATCCAAACAACCACTTAAGCTCATGGCTAACCTAGAGATACAAATAAGATTAGGGTTGCAAGAAGACCTCTGCCAATTAGGTACATCCAATGTATATAGGTCGACAATGGAAGACTAAAATATCCCTACAAGCTAAAACTAAATACACGTGCTCAAGGGGCAAAACCGTCTAGATTTTATCTTGCGCATATGACGATCCTGGTGTCTTTACGACTTTACTTCGCCTTGAAACAAGCTTCGTGATGGCATCACTTGTCCACCAATCTGACATCCCCAATTTGAGGCCCAAATCGGCAAACCTGTCGCCCTAGGTGTTGAGGCTGAAAACCCCAAAATATGCGGAGTCGTGAAGCCTCTACGCAACCTCCGTGATTCGACACGTGTTTCTCCTTTCCTCATGCGTCTGCCTTGACTTGGTTCGATTGTCACATTGACTCCGATCAACATCGTCTTTATCCCTGCCGCATGCCCTCTTTATTGTCCTTGCACTCGGTGTGGATCACTTGTGGTTTTCTAGTACTCGGTCCCATGGTCCAAGCCCTTCACCACTCGTGATAAATCGGTACGAACCTTGCTTGACCTCCACTATAACCATCAACCACCAAATCCCTCAAATGTCTGCACATACACAACTAAGAGACACGTTGCGCCTCCACCACTTCACCTCTGGTTAGTCAGAGCAAGAACAACTCAACCGCAAGGACTTACATTCCATAACAATCACTCATCATACACAATGACAAGGGCATATCTCAACCTTGTCCTCTCAACAATAGTGTAATTTCTCCTCAAACTACAATGAGCATGGTCATATACCTCATGTTTTGTCTACCCTTTGCCACTTATGGTGTTGTCACACCTAACCATGGTTTGAACAGGAAAGACGCAACAGCGTAAAGAACTGAGTTGGAAAATGAGACTGAAAATTATTTGTGACATCGCCAAGGGAGTGACACACCTTCACAAGGGATCAAACAGCACTGTCATTATTCACCGGGATCTGAAACCGGCAAACGTGTTGTTGGATGACGATTGGGTGGCTAAGGTAGCAGATTTTGGTACCGCAAAAATATTCACCGATGAAACAGGCAATCGGTCAGTCGTAATAGGCACAATGTAAGTAAATCATTTGTGGAGGAAAAAATCATGCCATATTCTGCTCTCTTTTTTTACAAAAACAAATGTGCTTCTCCTTGTACCTAACTTTTTTCTCTGTGTTGCATATAATTAAAGAGGATATATGGCTCCAGAGTACACTGTGCAAAAAAATCTTATCAGTGACGCGTCTAGACAGTCATCAGTGACGCGGAAAAAACGCGTCACTATTCTTGCGTCTATGATAAGGGCAAAAACGCGTCACTGATAACCCTCTATGAGTGACGCGTGTACCCAAGACGCGTCACTGATAACCCTCTATCGGTGACGCGTGTACCCAAGACGTGTCACTGATAATCCTCTATCAGTGACGCGTGGATCCAAGATGTGTCACTGATAACCCTCTATCGGTGACGCGTGTACCCAATACGCGTCACTGATAATCCTCTATCGGTGACGCATGTACCCAATACGCGTCACTGATAACTATTTTAGAAAAACAAAAAAAAAGCTACAATGATCCTATATACATATAGGACGATCCTATAAACAATGATCCTATCAGACATGTTCCACGATTTCAGCAATCAATTCTTTACAAACTTTTTAGATACAAGTTATACTACAAAATGTGTATCAGCCATGGGCCATTGTTTACAAGGTACAAAAATGGGAGAATTTACATATCTAGAAACAATCAAATGAAATCTTCCATCCACAAATGTGTATTGCTTCCCATAATATACTTACAACATCCCTACGTATTTCTTCCAGTAGGAGAGAAGTTGTTAAATCTCCAGTTCCCTGCATAGCATTATGGAGCCAGGTGAAAATTTAATTTATACTAGATAGAACCCCGCGGCAATTGCCGCGGGCTAGGCAGAGCCAGCCGACATATTTATATGTACAGGTGAGTAATTGATTGTGTGCACACATATATATGTATGTATAGCTGATTAAACATATCTTCGTTTAGATGAGTAATTGATTGTGCCATTACATATATGTATATGTATATGTATAATAACTCAATAGCTGTAAGGCTGCATAGCGCAGCGGTAATTCCATACATGGAGAATTGTTTGTCTTAAACTGTAAAACCATAGGGAAGTAGCCATTTTCCTGTAAAAGTGTAGGGAAGCAGGCACTGCCGCTGCCATGTGGAATTACGGACAGTGCATGATGTACCACATTCTGCAGAAAAGGTCTCCGTTAAGATGACAAGTTGGTTATACATGCTCAGATGAATTCTTCAATCGCTCATATTGCATTAAAAGGAAAAAGGGTTACACGATGAGGCATAAACAACTCAGGGACAGTGTATGATTGGGTTTCAATGGTATTCTTTCATAGACTAATTCCCAAATTTCAAAGTTCAGATTATTTCCAAAGACGCAAACTAATACAGAGTAAGGACAAATAACTTCACCTTTGTGAAGGATCTAACATAACTGCAGTACCAGTATTTGGCATAGCATCCGTCGCTCCATACATCCAAGAACACTGTTGGTTTGTCCATACTACCTCCTCTGCAGAGTGGATCAATAACAGGACAGTTAATCCACTAACTCAAGACATGTTTGGGCGAAAGTATCACTGCACTTAAGTAACTGCTATTTTATCCGACAAACACTAAAGTCCATGTATGCCATTAAATTACAGAGGTTAGATCAAGTGGTACAGACATAGGCACTTGTTGGGATAAGGAAATATATAGAGAAAGCTTAATAGGTTGCATAATTCACAAGTGTCACTACAATTGTTTGTAAATAAGGCCAAGGATTGTGAGTCGACAAAAAATAATATGTGCAATGATCCATTAGGAATTGAAAAGCGAGCAAAGAAAATACAAATAATGCACTGTACACATGCTATATTGTTCATTTCCTATACAGTGAAGACTCGAGTTCCAATTTTAGCAGTGCATTAGGATCTCAACACATAGAAACGGCCTGGTAGATCATGAAAAATAACAATAGGTGCCTACAAATTTCTTTTCCAATTGAGAAGCATATAATGATCAAATAATGCACTGTAAACATGTTATGATCCTTGTGTCTGCTGGGTTATATGTAATCATTAATCAAGCTGCATCCAATTACCTTAAGTAATAAGGACAAAATAGGATTTACTATAGGTTTACCTTTGAAACAGGTGGCAAAAGAACTGCAATGATAAGAAAGTTGGCATCCTTGGTGCAAAGTTACTCCAACTTTGGATAAACTCGTAAGAGATATCTTGATTTATAGTATTAATCATCATGGCACCAGGTCAGTAAGCTTTGGTCTTCAACAACAGAAGAAGTATTGTTGGTACCTTATTTGCCTGCAAACAGTCGAGGAACTGTTGATGTAAATGAGACCATACGGAACAGAAAGTGTGTTTTAGTTGTATGTAACAGTGCAGGGCATTCAGCGATGACATAGCTATTTACTCTTTAGAAACTTCGGCGAAGCAAATAATGCAGCTAGCTATGTAATGAAAACCATAAAAAAATACTGAATGGAAGGGAACAAAGCAATAGTCCTGCTCTTATCCATGTGGTACACACACTGGTTCCGCGTTGTAACAAAAACAATGTTGAAGGGCAGAATGTTCTCAAATTACCAAAAATGGGATACACCTTTTTCATTAATCTATTTGTTATACTGTAGTGACCTGAAGGGTTCTCTTTTTCCCCTGATACCTCAAGGGTTCCTGTTGGTGCAGGAAAATGTCCATCTAGGGAAGTGAATCTGCAGACGTAATACAACACAAAAATCAGTGTATTAGTCTGAGTAGATCCGTCCCTAAGCAAATTGAAGCGCTCACCAATTCGTCCCCTCTGTTGCACAAACAAACTTATTATATATGATCTTCTGAACCGCAGGCATTCAAGCAATTCACAGCAGAGAAGAACAAAAGAAATATAACCTCCCTGTAACCTTGTTCTCGTCTCTGCGTACCAAATGGCCAATAAGGAATGAAGAAAGAAGGAAATCGGCACGTGTAATAGGAAAGGATGGAAGGGGGAACTTACCTATGCGGTCGATGCACATACGAACACAGAAGGGGAGGAGATCCGATGCAAGGGCGGAGCGGGGACGAAATCCGGTGCAAAGGCGAAGCCCGGACGTAGATCCGCGCCGCCACCAGTCCAGGGGCCACCGACGCGGGCTGAAACGGTCGAGGTCGCCCGTGCTGAGGTCGCCGAGTCGCCGGGTGCCGCTCGCATAGGCCGACTCGAGCAGGGTCGCCGGTGGTGGGGCTTCCGCGTCGAGCGCCCACCCGAGCCGAGGTAGCCGCCGACGGGACGGCGTGGTGGTCCGCGACGCCGGGGCCGACCCTAGGGGCGGCCATGGCGGTGACCGCAGACGCCCATGCGGAAGGTCGGCGGTGCCGGGGCTTCCGCGTCGGGTGCCCGCCCGCGCAGGGGTTTGGCCGAGCCGAGGCCGCCGCGGACGGGGCTGGCGTGGTGGTCCGCGACGCCGGGGGCAACCCTAGGGGCAGCCATGGCGGCAAGCGAGGACGCCGACGCGGAAGGCGAAGCGTGGGTAGCAGGCGGAGGCCGCGAGGTGAGGTGTCGGGCGAGAGGATAAGGAGGGGAACGAACGGACGCGATGGATCGAAGGAAGGAACGGATGGTGAGGACGGAGAGGGTAACTGTTGAAGCTGACGGGAAAAAAATGAACAGGAACTGACGGGAAAAACTAAAGATTTCACGAGATGGGAACCCCGCGCGAAGGGGAAAAAATGATGTGCAACCCAGCATTAGAGGAGGAGCCAAAAAAAAAGGACACCGTAGGAACAGTAACGGGTCTAGTTGATGTGAACCTAGCATGAGAGGAGCAAAAAAAAGGACAAAGTGGGAATAGTAACAGGTCTGGTTGAAACAGTAACGGGCAGGTTATTTGTGACGCGGCTCAAGAAAATGAGTCACAGATATTTCCACAAATTAGTGACGCTTCCATATAACACGCGTCACATTCATTACCTGTGACGCGTTTTTTCAAGAAGAGTCACTGATATGTCTTACTATCAGTGACGCGTCTATAAAAAACGCGTCACTTTACTTATCAGTGACGCGTCTTGTTAACCAGCGTCACCAAAACAGCCATATATTTGTGACGCGCCTGAGAAATACGCGTCACTATTTTTATCAGTGACGCGTTTTCTGTTCAAGAGTCACTGATATATTATTATTAGTGACGCGTCTTGTTCCTAGACCATGGGCAACAACTAATCAGTGACGCGTCTCATCTACCCGCGTCACTAATATTCTTTCAGTGACGCGTTTCTTTTCTGAGTCACTAATCGTGACGTCACTGATAAACTTTTCTGGCACAGTGGTATCAACGAAATGCAACTGACTTGACGCTGAAATGCGACATATATAGCTTTGGAGTGACCTCGCTGGAAACGATCAGTGGCAAGAACGCTGCCACACCAATGCTCCTACATAGTGTAAGAATATTTTGCTTACCAATTATATGGGTACAGTGATAACTACTTCATCCGTGCAGTATTATAAGTTCTTTTTGCTTTCTTCTAGATCAAAATTATATAAATTTTTTATTAAATTTATAGAAAAATATATTAACATCTACAACATCAAATGAATACATAAAAATATATTTCATGTGTAGCTAATGGTCCATTAATGTAGGCGTTTATTGTTTTTCCCCCTAAAATTTAGTCAAGTTAGAGAAACCAGACTAGATGCATGTGTCATAATTTATATTGTTGTCTAGAGATTGAGCAACATACTCGCCGTGTCTTTTTAAATTGCCGTTATCACTTCGTGAGAAGTTAAACGTGCTCAACTTTGATCAAATATATACAAGTAATATTTATAGTACATATTAGTATCATTAGATAGATCGTTGAATCTATTTTATAATAAACTTATTTAGAGATACAAATTTTACTAATATTTTATCTACAAACTTAGGTAAACTTAAAAAAGTTTGACCAGCACGAAATACTATAGCGACACTTAAAGAAAGATAGAGAGAGTACTTGTACTAGCATTAGAAAAGTTCACCATCTTTTTGTGCAGGCTCGGCGACTCTGGGATGAGGGCAATGCTTTGGACGACTTCCTTGAATCCGCCATTGAAAAACCGTCAACCGCCGATCTCTCTAGGATTAGGAGATATATACAGATCGGCGTTCTCTGCGTCCAAGAAACACCGGACCACAGGCCGGGCATGCCTGAAGTTGTCGAAATGGTAACGAACAGTTCAGAACCGCTTCGTAAGCCCAATCCACCCAACGGGGGAACGTTGGCCAGAGTACTGGAAGTGGGGGTTGATCCGCCTAACCCAGAGACGACTGACCAATCATGCACGCCGGAAGGAGGAGATCTGGAGATGATCAACCAGGTGACCCGAGAGATAACCGAAGTACGGTAACAGGGCAAATAAAAAGGACACATAACAGCAACGGCTGCCATCATTCCCCCGCCTCCAACACTAGGTCCAATGGCTATTTATTATTTTCCATACTTATTCATAATGTATTTTCGGACTTTTATGTGTGCTTGCCTATGCACGTGGAGTTGGTTTCAGTGGTAGCGCGTGAGCTAAATCCTGCAATGATGTGAAACACATGATGCCTCTTAATTAGAGTTAGTAGCGCAAGAATTTGGAATTGAAAGCGTGAGTTTGGAGGAACATGCAGTGCTGTTTGTATTCCATTCAAGAGAATAGCACTCCCTCTGTCCCAAAATAAACACACGTATCGATTTCCGAAGAGTTAAATTTTTAAAATTTGACCAAATTTATACAAAAATATATAACATGAGAGAAAGAAGAAAGGAAACCAATCAATCATACAAGGTTATTTTACATGCGCAGCTATTGCCTGATCGGCAATCAGCACTACTTGTGGCCGAGAAATCTCTCTTTCAGGCATGCTAGCGCTGATTCATCCGATAAGGTATGGTGCTAGAGATATATCCGTTAACACTTTTTATTTAGACGTTTTCCCCTTGATCCATATAAAAATCTACATGCTGGTTTTCTATAATTTAATTCTGTATCTGTTTGCTATTTGTATTTGTCATGGACTCCTAGGTTTTAGTAACGATGCATATATATTCATTTCTTTTCAGTTAATCTCATGATTTTTAGACTCTCTTAGCAAACATGGGACTTTTTCTACGGAAAATACTTCGACGCGGGCGGCCGTCCACCCGCGTCTATTTGGACGTGGCTTCCCACTCCGCTTCGCCTGCCTCTCTCAAGAAAAATAATCTTCCCGCTCTATCTCACCCTCCCCATCCCTCGGTCTCTCTCTCGCATCCGCTGGCAGTAGCAGAGCCTCGTGCCCCCACCGCTACCTCCTTCCTCCATCCAAGCCGACCACACCGCTCCTCCCTCAGTTCGCGCAGCGCCTCCCTGGCCTCTTCCTAACCCAGCGCCATCGGGATGCCTGCCACTGCCCCTACGATGGCGGCTGGGGGCACGTGCTGGGGCGCCTCAGGTCGTCCCCGGCTGAGCCAAGGGCACCATGAGCACGGCCAGTGCTGGTGGTGCTCGTGTGCCACCGGCTTCACCCTGACGACCAGAATCGACTGGCCCTGGCCTCTCCCCTCTACGTTGCAAACGTATGTATCAATTATTTCATATGTTTCAGAGGTATGTTGTAAGTATTTCATATGGATGTTGTAAAAGTAGATTGGGATATTGCATATGTTGCAGTGGCTATACATGTATGTTACAAGTGTCTATTTCAAATGTTTCATCTGTTTTTCAGATGTATGTTGCAAGTATTTTTTATTTGGATGTTGCATATATTTTACATATATGTTGAAATTGTTTTTATCTAGATGTTGCATATGTTTCGCAATGGCTTTTCAAGTGTTTTCAGGTGTTTTTGCAAGTGTTTTAGACGTATGTTTCAAGTGTTTTATCTGTCTTTAAATGCATATTACAAATGTTTCGTCTGGATGTTTCAAAAGTAGATCGGATGTTGAACATGTTGTAATGTGACTCACTTGCCCCTACTCCAAAGCTCAATGGTGATTTTACCCCTTCTATTTTAACTTTGTGATTTTACCCTCGTTATTTTTAAACGAAACAGCCGTTTACCCCTGCTTTGTAACACCGTTTGGAGGGGTGGGATTAAATGGCAAAAAAGAATAAAAATGAAAAAAAAACACCTAGTCGAAAAGACAGCAATGCCCTTGAGAAGGTGCGCTACATTCTCACTCACACAGCTCGGTGCTCATTTACCAAACCTGTCGAGCGCTTTTTCCCCAATCACGAGCTAGGGTTTGGGCGAGGCTCCCGGCGGCGAGATCCTGCAGGCGGCGGTGCTTCCTCTCCCCCTCCCCCTCCCGGCTCGCGCTCCCTCTCGGCAGCTGACAGTGGCGTTCCGGCAGTCCCGAGCGTGCGCTCGGGCGGCCACCGGCGAGCTCGCCGCGGCACGCGGGCGGCCCCTGGCGGACTGCGGTCCCCGGCGTGCGTGCGGCGTCGGACTGCGGAACGCCAACGGTCCCCGGCGTGCGCGCGAGCGTCCCCTGGGTGGGCACGCGGGAGAGGCCCCTGCCCTGCGCGGGAGCGACGTGCGAGAGTCCCTGGTGCACCACCTGGCCGACACGGCGCTTCTGGATTACATGTGCGTGGTGTTCCTGCCGTCCGTCGTGGCCGCGTCGGTGATCTTGCAGGTGTGGCCAGGGTGCGTCCAGATGATGGTGGATTGGGAGATCACTGCTCGGTTCCGCTATTCCTTCACTCCCCTGTTCGTGGTGATTCCTAGTATTAACCTGCAGTACAAACATGCTCTTGCTGCTGCTAATCGATGGTAGAAACGTTCATATATGAACAGACACTGGAAGTGTAATATGCACATGTGCATCTGACTGGATTACTGGAACTCAGTTAATGTGACTTTTTAGTTGAAATGCTATCGAAATTTTTCTACAGTTCGACTGCTTTTACCTTATCTGAATTGTCCGATTCATATCAAATCACTAAACCAATGATCTGATCTGAAAATAAGGGTAGAAACACAAATAGTATCAAAATAAAATAGAGGTAAAAGCGCATGAGTAAAATTGTCCTTTTATCCAAAGGTTAACACCGTTACATGAACTTCACAGAATAAGAGTAAAGTCTCCCTTTGTTTGAAAATTGCAGGGGTAAAATTACAAAGTTAAAAAAATAAGAGCAATTAAAATCACCATTTCCATTTCGCTTTAAAACCGGGGTTAAAAGTTCCAGAGATCTGAATGAATGAACCCATCTATCACCTAGCTAGGTGACTGCACGTTGCAACTGACATGATCCTATGGCCTAGTTCTCGGGAGCCTTCCGGTGGCTTGTCCCATGTGATTAGGCTGTCCGCACCGCGGACCGCCAAACCGGCCGCTACGCCAGGCGTAGTGTGCGCGCGCCCGCACCGCGCGCCTGTATCGCGTACGGGCGCGTAGCGGCCGGCCGGTACGCGCGCTACGCCTGGAGGTGCACTGTGCATGTACGCCAAACACTGTAGCAAGAGAGCAAGAGAGAGTTAGGGAGAGAGAAGGGGGGAGAGAGGGGAATAAAATATGGAATAGTAGGTATAGAGTATGGGATAGAGATAACACGGGTGTGGGAGAAATGGATATAGAGTAGAGAATCTCGATGACTGAGATAGAATATTCCTTTTTAGAGATAGAAATAGAGGTGCACAAGTGCGGATAGCCTTAGGTGGGTAACCGGAGAGTTCCAATTTCTCAACCTCTTGTACCCTGCTACAGGCTCTTCCGCTTTGCTCACTTGTCACTGTCCTGCCGGCCAATTGACTTGACTTGCCGATCAGAAGAATAAGCTTTGCATGACAGTGTGTGGTGCCATCGGACTCGGCACATGGACGACTTGACCAGGGCGCAAGCGGCCAAGCGCATGCAGCGAATTTCCGGGCTGGATGGTGGACGCTCTGCTTCTCCCGTAACTCCGTGTGGAGCACGGTCTGGATTTATGAGTTGGAGATTCATCGTGAGAAGATAACAGCCTTGTTTAGTTCCCAACTTCCCCCTCCAAATTCTACTATGGCTGTGTTTAGATTCAAATTTTGGAGTGCCAAAATACACTATAGCATTTCGTTTGTATTTGGTAATAATTGTCCAACCATTGACTAATTAGGCTCAAAACATTCGTCTCGCAAAGTACAACTAAACTGTATAATTAGTTTTTGATTTTATCCATATTTAGTACTCCATGCATGTATCGCAAGTTTGATGTGATGGAGAATCTTTTTTTTTGCATAGTGCACTTTTCAAGTGATCTAAACACAGCCTATGTAAAAAGAAGATTCCCATCACATCAAAATGTCGGCACATGCATGAAGTATTAAATGTAGATGAAATTAAAAACTAATTGCATAGTTTTGCTGTACTTTACGAGACGAACATTTTGAGCCTAATTAGTCAAAGTTTGGATAATTTTTATCAAATACAAACGAATTGCTACAGTGCGTATTTAATACGCACTGTAGCAATTTGGGTGTGCCGATTCGGCATCTAAACAAGGGCAACGTTTCTGTTCTGCCAACCTTTTACTTGGTCCCTCTATCAAAAAAAAAACTTTTACTTGGCCCCATGAACAACGGGACAACCTCATGTTGCTCCCTTTTCTCTCACACTCCTCCCCCGTCCCCAACCCATTTTGGCCTGGTTTAGATACCTAAATTCACCTCCAAATTTCACTATGTAAAAAGAAGATTCCCCATCACATAAAAATATCGGCACATATATGGAGTACTAAATGTAGATGAAATCAAAAACTAATTGCACAGTTTTGTTGTACTTTGCGAGATGAATATTTTAAGCCTAATTAATCAATATTTGGACAATTATTACCAAATAAAAAAAAATTGCTACAGTATGACGGGACATTTACTATGCAAAGTTTGGATCCCAAATTTGGAATCTAAACGAGGCCTTTCTCTCACACTTCTCCTCAGTCTGCAACTAAATGGTCACCACATACTTCTTCCGAAGTCTTATAATTTGAAATAAATAGAGTATAAACTTAGGATGGAGCGAATGCTTAAGTACAGATAGTACTTTCCACCACTGTAATAAAGGTATACATTATATATTCAGGATCCCTTTTTACGTATAGCTGGTCTATGCGATACAAATATATAAAAGCAACTTGCCACACAAATACTCCCACCATTCGAAATTATAAATCACTTTTGCATCTAAATACATAGCAAATTTGATTGTGCCTAAATACATAGCAAATTTGATTGTGCCAAAAATACAAAATAAAATGACTTATTATGATGTAAAATGGAGGGGGTATATTACCAAGGTGTCAAGTTGACGAGCTGTCCCAACTTTCTAAAGAACCCTCGTGTCTCCCTAGCCTTTGTTGTTGGCGGTGTCTACTTTGTACTCGAGTATTTTAAAAGCTCCCGGCACCCGAGTGTGACATGGCTAAAAACAACTCGAAACTGGTCAGATGATAGAATGGTAAAAAAACACTCGATTCTCATAACCACAGGATCTAGATCAAATGATCAAAATTAACGCAAACAAATAGAACATATAAAATAAAATTACCTAGATTATTTCTATGGAACTCAAATTAGAAGATTTCAAAGGGAAACCAAATAAAACATACGGACAAAAAAAAAGAGCAAAAAAAGATTAGATAACCGTTCAAGTAATCTAAATGACCATTCTCAATAATGAACAATCAATTTACATCAATTGAACACAAAATTTACACACAGATATGAATTATAAAATATGCTACAGTGAGATGTAATCTGGAACTCTCGAAGGAAACACTCGAAGAAGAATAAACAGACCTGGCCAAACCCTAGGTACTGCAGCTCGACACTTCACTGGCAGTGGCAAGGAGACGAACTGCAATGAAGCCGGTGCAGAAACGAGGCGTGGAAATGGGCAGCAAGCGTAGAACAAAAATTAATCCCTGTTGGTTCCGCGGTATCTCATCGCGCGACCGCGATAACGCCAACGCGGCGCGGAAGCTGTGTTCGCGATTTCGAGTGGTGCAGTTCATTTTCCCGCGTATCGCGTTGTGGGCAGCCAGCAAACGCACGTTCGATGCGAGGAGTTTGGCGGGATTATCTCGCGATCTCGGCTCAAACGCGATGCGACCGCAGAACACAAATCACTGGACTAGCTTGGGGGGGCCCGTTTGTCATAGAAATGATAAAGAAAGAAGGGCCACCCACGGTAGATGATCTCAGCCTCAGATCGAGCGGCCAAGGAATCGAGCGCTGGCGTCTCCCTCTTCGTTCTCTTCAGTCGTGTTAGCGCGTCAGCTCTAAGGTACCGTTCAGGTGCCAAAAATTTTGCCAAATTTTTCAATTTTTCTGTCACATTGAATCTTTGACACATGCATGAAGCATTAAATAAAAATAAAAAATAAAACTAATTACACAGTTTAGACGAAATTCACGAGACGAATCTTTTAAGCCTAATTAGACTATAATCAGACATTAATTATCAAATAACAGCGAAAGTGCTACTGTGCCATTTTCCAAAAAATTTCACGAACTAAACCAGGCCTAAGTCTTGTACCCTGCTACAGGCTCTTCCGCTTTGCTCAGACTTAGCGCGTCAGCTCTCACTGTCACTGCTTCCGGCCAATTGACTTGACTTGCCGAACGGAAGATAAGCTTTGCATGACAGTGCGTGGTGCCATCGGCAGTTGGCACATGGACGACTTGACCAAGAGGCACGGAAGATAAGCGCGTGCAGCGAATTTCCGGGCTGGATGCTCTGCTTCGCCCGTGAACGCCGTGTGGAGCACGGTCTGGATTCATGAGCTGGAGATTCATCGTGAGAAGATAACGTTTCTCTTCTGCCAACCTTTTACTTGGTCCCTCTATAAAAAAAAACTTTTACTTGGCCGCATGAGTAACGGGACAATCTCATGTTGCTCCGATTTTCTCTGACACTTCTCCCGGTCCCCAACTAGACGACCACCACACACTTCTCCCAATGTCTTATAATTTAGAACGAAGGAAGTACAAATTTAAAATGGAGAGAATATGTACATTATATCTATTGAGAATCCCTTTTGACGTATAGCTTGTCTATGGGATACAAATATATAAAAGCAACTTGCCACACAAATACTCCCACCATTCTAAATTATAAATCGCTTTTGTGTCTAAATACATAGCTAATTTGATTGTGCCTAAATACATAACAAATTTGATTGTACTAAAAAATAAAATGACTTATAATGTAAAATGGAGGGGTATATTACCAAGGTGTCAAGTTGACGAGCTGTCCCAACTTTCTACAGAACCCTCGCGTCTCCCTCACACCCAGCCTTCGTTTTATATCCAGATAACGCACCCAGCCTCCTCCCGTCTCCCTCTTCATTCTCTTCAGTTGTGTTAATCACGAGGCAGATGGAAGGAGAAATTGGGCTGGTCCCCTAGGCTGCCGTCGCGCCGGATCCTCCCCCACCCACGGGCCGGCTTCACCAGTACCCTCACGGTGAGTGCTGAATATATATTAGGCCCTGTTTGGTTTTCACACGTTAAAGTTTAACTTCCGTCACATCGAATATTGTGGTAAATGCATGTACTAAATATAGACTAATTGTATGTATGTCGGTATAGATTAGGAGTAATTTACGAGACGAATCTATTAAGCCTAATTAGTCTAAAATTAAAAACTTTTTTTTGTCAAATAAGACAAAAGTGCTTGTTTATTAAACTTTAACACCCAAACCAAACGTGACCTTAATCGCTTTCTTTTCCTTTGCAAAAAAAAAAAAAACTCGATTGGGGGCGCACTTCCATGGTCGAGCAACTTCAATCGATACTAATCGAGTTCGCTGCAGGGTTGTGGATTTTTCAGGGGACAAACACAGAACCTTGTCTTCTCCGTTACCTCTTGGCTTGTTCCTCGCCCGGCCTGGTTGGCAGGTTGCGGGCTTGCGGCCCTTTCTGCCATGGCGGGGGTCGGTGAGTTGCTCGCCTCGGCGGCGTTGAAGCAGCTCTCCGGCATGCTAGGTACCGCCATCTGGAAGGCCATCGCCTCACAGCTGAAGCTCGGTGATGAGCTGCAAGCCCTCAAGGATACTGTGGATAGCATCCATGAAGGCATGGTTAAGGCAGAGAAGAGGTCAACGAGAGATGGTGACGTCAGCGTATGGATGAGGAAGCTCAAGGAAGCAGCATATGACATGGAAGACATGATAATGAAATTTGAAGGTGATATTCTGAGAAAGAGACATGGCTCCCAGAGTAACAACTCTACAACGGTAGGTTTCCGGTGCTTTTGATGCCTATACACATTTTGGTTGCGATTTCTCGTCCCTTTTCTAATTGACTAGTATATAAATTCGCAGGAGATCTCGATTCCAGTGAACCTGCGGTGGACCATGCCTGGCGAATTGAGGAAGATGAAACAAAGATTGGAAGAAATAAAAAACCTGAGGTGGTTCGACTTGATGTCGGACACAAGCTCTGACGATCAGGACGTGATCCAGATGCGGGCTACAGGCCCCTGCCTCGAAGAAGGTATCGTTGGGAGGGAAAATGAAAAGGCAGAGTTGATGAAGCTGCTGCTAGAAGATCACAAGCACGACTTCATCCCTATCTATGGCATCGGTGGTTTGGGTAAAACGACTCTAGCCCGAATAGTTTTCGACGACAGTACAACTAGGAGTGATTTTGATATCCGCGTCTGGATTTATGTCTCCCCAAAATTTAGTAATGAAAAGATTGGTCGATCAATTATCTCCCAAGTAGATGGACAGAGCAACCAGTATGACTTGTCCTCCGTGCAGATGCGCGTGGAAATGGTCCTCAATGGAAAGAAGTATCTCGTCGTTTTGGATGATTTATGGGAAGACAACACAAGCAATTTGGACCAGTTAAAAGCGATGCTGAAAGGTGGCGCACGAGGCAGTAAGATAATTGTGACCACTCGAAGCGAACAGGTTGCCAAGTGGATGAATAAAGATTTGCCGTTCAAGTTGGATGCCTTACCATATGATGAATGTTTGAAGCTATTCAAGCATAAAGCGTTCCAAAATGGAAGCGAAGAATTTGATGAATTCCTAAAGGTCGGGGAGAAAATAATAAAGAAGTGTGGCGGAGTACCGTTGGCAGTCAAATCACTTGGTTACCGTCTGCTAAATATGCCGTTGCGCAAGTGGGAAGAGACGCTCAAGAGTGAGCTGTGGGAAGGTGAACGTGATCCAACGACTGCGACAGCTTCAACTGCAGTGCTGCCATCCTTGAAGATTAGTTACTATTACATGCCTTATTATCTGAGGCCTTGTTTTGTATACTTTTCTGCCTTCCCAAAAGGCTTCATCGTAGAGAAGAGAGACCTGATTCACAGGTGGATTGCCCTGGGATTTGTTTCAACCATAAATCGTGCTGAGGAATATCTGCAAGAACTTCGTCAAATGTCATTCCTAGAGGCTACGAGCGCCTCTACCACGGTGAGTTATATGCATATACACACAGGCTTAGTGCACTTACTCTTTTTTCCTTGTATTATATTGTGCTATCATTTAGTATATGATTTATTAGTATTTCAATCTTATTTCAAAATGTATGGTGCTCATCTAAAACTAATTCAATCTAGTATTATTTGTTTAGAGGAATAAGACAGCAATGAACCGTCTAAATATAGTTTTGAAAAATAATCCACTTCTTTCTTTGGCAAATAGAATATGTGTTAAACCATCACATTTCTCAAAACCACATCAATTTCTAGTGTAAAATTCATGAAATGGTCCCAAGAAGAATCATTCAAACATCTATGACTGATTTCTCAGTTTTTTAAGACAATTCCAGCATGGTCCTTATCCTACTTTTGAGGGCTGAGAGGGAAAAAAGCCCCACTCTACCGAGGTCCACATTCCTAAGTCTGGAGGGGGGGGGGGCTACTTTTCATTGGAGTAGTTTTCCCATGTGCGGTGCCCTACCATGGCACTGCGCGACGCCCTTCCCCAGCGCGGCGGCGACCCCTACGCAACGCCCTCTCCGGTGTGTGTACCTCTCTCTGGTGCGGAACCCCTCCCTGGTGTGTCGGCTCTCTCCGGTGCGGAGCCCCTCCCTGGCATGGCATGCGTGGTGGCCTCTCGGTGCGGCAGTCATCTCAGACATGTCAGCACAGGCAGGCTCTAGCATAGTGCCCCTCCCCAATCGCCCCACCCCGCCTTCGGAGCCCCTCCCCAGCTAATACTAGCATGCCCATGTCCGTCAATGGGGAAGAGGATAGGAAAGAGAATGACAAGTGGGTCATTTATGTCATTCTCTGTTAGATTGAATTTGAGGACCTTGTTTTGAAGGCTCCTACTGAAGTGCAGCCTAGATAATAGGTCCGTCAAAAGTAGGGGGTGCCCTCAAATTTAAAGTAAGGGACATGTTTTGAGGGCTACCGATAGAGTGCTCTAACACCTTATCGGTGTTAGCAATGGCCACCATGCTAGTTCATACATGTCATGCCATGTGGACTTTCAGAAGGGGTACCTGTAGAATGAGCTAAGGATGCACTAGTCGAGGAGACACCATTCGGGATCATGGAGTTGCTCGGAGGTTGGGGGAAAGGCGAGGTGGTTGCCGAGGCCGGACTTGCCGATGAACACGTCGAAGAAGGTGCGCCACTCGGAGTAGTTGGGCTCGGTGAGTTCGAGCACGACGGGAACGTGCGACTTGATGTTCACCGTCTGGAGCACGGCGGTGGAAGGGGTGGTGATGGTTGGGGTGAAGCCGGTGTAGGATTCAACGGAGGAAGAGGAAGAAGAGGAGTCGATGTCGGAGATGTCGCCATCGAACAGCGGGTTGGACTCCATGGTAGCGGAGGACGCAGTGAGCGCAAGAAGAAGGAAGGGCAGCGGAGGGGGCAGCCAGACCGGTGAGCGCCAGCAGCGAGCGTGGCAAGCGTGTCAGGAGAGCAGGGGAACCAACCTGCTAGCTGATACCATGTAGAATGAGAGCCAACAGTGGACATGTACTGAGCTCATGAATGTATATACAGGTTACATGTGTATGCGGTTGTGGCTGACCAGGCAGGGCGCCAGAACCGTCTCGGCCACACACATGCGCGCGACGTGGGAGCGTGGGAACGTGGTCACCGCACTCAGGACATGGCAGACAGTTGCCGAGATGACTAGCTCTAGCACTGGTCTTCAACGGTACCTTTTGAAAAATCGAGAGAGGTCTTCCATCATAATCATCAGTGGACAAACAAGTACTTGACACGTCGGAAACTAACACCTTGCCAACTTTAATCAAAGATTAGAATTGCAATCTTTTAGGGGTCTGCAAAGGAAATCAGAAAACTCAATATTAACTATACCAATGCATGTATAGTGTGAAATTAAAGTTATAATATATTTAGAAGTAAATATTTTTTGTACTTTGCAATAGGAAAAAAAATTATCATGATTGTATTTTAAATTTGATACAGGCTTAATAGGGTATTGTCATATTAGTGCCATAGTTAGCTTATATTATGGATCTCATATTCATCATTAAATAAACTATAGCTTTAAAATTTTATAGAAAAAGGTAAAACATAAATAGACATGTATCATTCATATTCTCGTTTCCCATAAATGTTTGATAACTTCAAAGGACTGAGAAAGACGACTAGGAGGGCCAATGGGAGCCAATCCAAAATTTCTTCCAAAATGGCCACTCTCGCAAACAACCCTCCAAAACACCAAATCTCACAAGTGACATGCCCTTGAGCCAACTAGTGACCGGATGCCCTCCGGGATGACCAGAGAACGCAGCGGGACACTCAGTAGTGGAAAACCAAGAGCTAGATTGAAGTTCACCGAAAAGTAAAGTGAGACTCTCAACTCCAACTGATCGGAAGCAAGAGTTCACAGCTAAATCACCCAAGCCAATTGGTGCCTCGATGATTTTTTTTTTAAACTTCCTGGGAACCTCATAAAACTCAGAAGAAATGGATCACGAAATGAACAACCGGAGGTAAAAACACACCAAAAAAGCAAACTTCTCTACAGGGTCAGCCAGGCGGGTCTCCCTGGGTCTACCATTCATAAGAAATGGATAACGAAAAGAACAACTGGAGGTAAAAACACACCAAAAAAGCAAACTTCTCTACAGGGTCGCCCAGGCGGTTCTCCCTGGGTCGGCCTGGTCGGGTTTGCACCCCTGGCTCAGTCCCAAACCTGTGCTAGTCGGGAAGATACCCAGCCTAGTTATGATGTCGGCCTAGCAGGGATGCTAGGTCGGCCTAGCCTACTTTGGGCAGTTTCAGCAACACGAAATCAAACTCCAAAAAAGATGAAATCCAATCCAACGAAGTTCGATTGTGCTCAAATTTTGCAAAGATGTTTCCAAAGATGTTTAGAAACAATCCCCAAAAGATCGACTCCCAAAGATGAAGGAAACTCCGCAGATCGAATAATCTCTCTCCAAGATCGGTGTTTTCTCAATTTTCGTTAAAATCCCTAAACTTTGTGCTCATGAGGAAACTACCAAATCTGAAAGGTAGACATGTTCCTCGGGGGTCCTAGCACATATCCATCTAGCCCAAACAAACTCAAAAGCTCAGATTCGAAGAAACCACCAAAAACTCAAGGAGAGGGGTTACAGGGAGGAGACAATCCAAAAAGATTCAACAACACAAGAACTCATCTCCGAGGAATGATGGCTTTATTTCCAAGATCACGGAGATCTTGTTCTTACAGAAGAACGATTTACACAGATAGATGAATGATTCTCTCGACTACGGATCTCAACACAGTGCAAACTACAACTGGCTACAACTATGGAAAATAACCTAGATGCAAAAATGAGAGCCTGGAAGAGATGGGCTGGTTTGGGCAGCCTCCCCTATTATTTATAGAGCTATTACACAATCTCAAACTTGCCCTTAGATATTTTGCCTGAACCACTTAACCCCAGGGGCAAAATAGTCCAAGTGGAGATCCATGCATTCGACGGCCACGAGCCCTTCACGAGATGGCTTCGCCTCAACGCGAACTCCTCGATGACGCCACATGCCGCCCCAAACTCCGCTCCTGGGTTTTGAGGCCCAAACCCGGTAAAATCGTCCACTGGTGGTTTTGAGGCCCAAACCACCTAGCTGGAGAAGCGTATCTGCTATGCCTCCACGAGACGCGTGTCACCATCCACCCTCGACCGCCAGATCACCAAGTCCTCGCGCCCCTTCTTTGACTTGGTCAACTGTTGTCTTGAGTTGGCCAACAAAATATACTTCTCCACACGTACACTTCCTCGTCGATGTCCCCCAAGTGTCAGCCACCCACGGATAGTCCACCAGCTCTCGGTCCCTCGGTCGAAGCCTCTACGTCCGTCCTTCGCTGCCCTTAGTCCATCGGTATGAACTCGTTTGACCTTCTTTGTTGTTGTCAATCGTCTCAGTGCTCCACACATGCACACCACAAGCCAAGATACATGTTGCATAACACCACGCTCACGCTAAGGTTAGTCCAAACACTAAACCAAAGCCTGATCATCTCCTGACAATCACTCATCATTAATCGACACACATGGGCACATCTTAACCATGTGTTCGTAAGCTTTTTCCTGTGTTAAAACACAGGAGGATGTTTGCTAGTTATCTCATAATAGTAGAACCACCCATTCCATTTGTTCACAGCAGATGTGTAATATATTTTTCGAAAAAAAATATGATTTTATTTAAATGGAAGGTGACAATATACAATCCTGTGAAGTTTTAACTCAATTCCTTTGTAAGATGTGAAATTGGCATGCTCTTATTTTATTTTTTATTTTCCTTTTGAGGTACCGTTGAACCTTGGAAATAAAAACTATCTGCTGTGTCACTAATCGAGCTGCAAATTTGCATTTCAGATTTCTGCAGGATACTCCAAGCCTAACAACCATGATGGCTTATTATTCAAAATGCACGATTTAGTCCATGAACTTGCAAGGTCAGTTGCTGTTGAGGAGGTAGCCATTTGTGATGCTAACCATCGAAGCTCCGGTGCTAAAAAGGACATATGTCGGTACATGTTGTTCTCGAATTTCAAAGATAGATACCTAAAATGCAAAGATATGCCTTCGAAGGCAAGAGCCATTCATTTTAGTGACTGCACAGGATATCAGCCTTCAAGGGATGCCTTTTCAGAAACCAAATGGTTGCGTGTCTTGGACTTGTCAAGCATGCAAATTGAGCTACCCAGGTCTATGAGAAACCTGCATCACCTGCAAGTATTAAATCTGTCAGAAAATACCAGTCTCGTAAAGCTCCATAGTCCCACTTCCATCTGTGACTTTCAGAAGCTACGCTATTTGGATATACATGGCTGCTCGAATCTTAGAGAGCTACCAGATAACATTCACATACTCCAAGATCTGAAACACCTTGATCTATCAGGATGTACCAGACTACAGAAGCTACCTTCACGATTTGGAGAGCTGCAAATGCTTTCGTTCCTGAACTTATCATGTTCACAGCTTGAGATGTTACCAGACACTTTCAGTCAACTGAAAAATTTGGAATATCTGAATCTGTCCTTCTGCTCCAAGCTTAAGCGACTGCATACTCTGTCACTCAAGAGAATGAAGGGACTTCTTTATCTTAATATGTCTGGTTGTACCTGGCTTAAGGCGCTTCCCGAGTTTTATGGTGACAATGATGGCTGCCTGAACCTGGAGATTTTGGATTTATCTGACTGTGATAGACTTATTAACCTTTCTGAATCTTTTGCCAGACTAAATGAACTCCGGTTCCTGAGTTTATCTGGCTGTTCTCGCATTCAGAACATTATTCAGTTTCTTGGTAGATTTGTGAAGTTGGAGTACCTAAACCTATCAGGTGTCCCATTATCAGGATTTAATGTAAGAAAAGATTCAGAAGCTCCAAGCTCCTCTACATGGCATTCCTCTGGTTATTCTGGTGAGGACATGAGCCTGAAAATGCTCAATGGGGTAACTAAAAGCATGCCTCGTCTTGAATATCTGGTGGCAGGAGGGCTATCACTGTTCTCAAAGGAAGGCATTCATGAGGAGTTTCTCACCTTGCCGGATTTTGTTGTCTCAACAAGAAGCGGTGGCAACTCCAGCAATATTAGCCTTCTTCAGAACATCCTCGATCCAACACACCGTGAGCTTAATATCAGATGCCTTGAGGCTGTGATGTCTGCTGAAGAAGCGGCGACGGTGGAACTGGGCAGGAAACATCGGCTTGCTTCTTTGAGTCTGGAGTGGTCCTCATTAGAATGTTATGCACCAAGTGAACCTACAGAGAAGACAATGGCTGTTCTCGAACACCTGAAGCCTCATCGAAATTTAAAGCATCTCACTATAAAGGGTTACAATCACAGTACGTTTCCTCGTTGGATTATGGGGATATGCTATACACTTCCAAATCTGGTGAAACTTGTGTTGTCTGATCTTGTATGGTGTGACCATCTTCCTACTCCAGCAAATCTGTCGAACTTAGAAGAGCTTGAAATTCGCAATATGCCCCGACTTAAGGGAGCATGTTTGGCACCATCCCCAAATTTAAGGCGGCTGTCGCTGTTTGCACTAGAAAGAGGGTTTACCTTGAGATTTATTCAGGAGACAAGCAAAGATTTTCAGGGGATACATGGCATGGAAATAGATCATGCAGAAGAATCTGAGACCCCAGATGTAACTAGGACACAGTCTGGCGATCCTTCTCAAGAGAATAGAGAAACAGAGCAGGCGATAATGAAAAGGAATAGGAGGAAAAATGCAGGTGTACCAGCTAGAAGCTTTGAAAAGAAAGCAAAGATGTTAGATTTGCCTGTATCTTCGCCCACACCATCTGCAGCCAAAGAAACAGTCCCTACCCTTTGCTGTCTGAAGGTAGAATACTGCCAAGATCTGAAGCTGTATTCGAGCATCAACTTTGACGAGTACTTCATCAACGAGAGTGAAGTTACGTTCATCGCAGATACGTGGTTACCAGCTCTCAAATTGGTACGTAACCGATTGAGAAAAAATATATTGGCACGTAAGATGCATTTCAAAAACTGCTCACATCCTACTGCTACGTTGCTAGAAGGTGTAAATATCAGGACCGATGAACTAGTCGTTGATGGTTGTGACAAGAAATTTTTGAATTACTTTGTCGGAAATGGATACAAGGCCATCCAGAAACTGAAGATAACAAACTCCGAGGAATTTGACCTTGAATATATGCCATCCATTCCATCACTACAGGAGGTTGAATTTGATTGCGTGAACAAGATTCCTATTGATACTAATGATGATTATTTAGGGTGCATAATGGATAAGTTGAAAACTCTATTCGGAACGTATAAATTGAAGGAATTTACTTCATCATCATGCAAGAATTGCTTGTACACAGACCCTGGGGAAGTTCTATCATTGGCTATTCCTCAAATTCAACATATCAAGATCATTAATGAGGTAATTTCTCTTGGCCGTGCTCCGGTTCTCCTCTTTTAGAAAAAAAAACAAGGATTGAAAAATAGGAAGGTTGATAACGGTCTAACTGTGTATCTTCCTTCACAGGAAAAGCATTTAGCTGATTTTCGCCTTCTCCATGAAAATTTAGACTTTAGAATCATGGAGCTATGCCTTGCAAACCTTGAGCTTGTGAAGAAAGCCACGGAAGTTGATCCTGGAGATTTGGCCAGATATGACCAGCTCCGCAGGTTGAGTTTGATATGGTCTCGACAACCTGACGGTCAGGCTGATAATTATGCACGCGCTAATTTTGACCAAGGTTTACCAAAAATTGATACTGACGATTCTGCAGTTCTCCAGAGACTCCAGCCTCATGCAAACCTATCAATGCTTGGGATAAGAGGTTATCAGGGTGCCACATTTTGTGCAGTTCTCCTTGAGCTTGTGAAGAAAGCCACGGAAGTTGATCCTGGAGATTTGGCCAGATATGACCAGCTCCGCAGGTTGAATTTGAGATGGCCTCGACAACCTGACGATCAGGCTGATAATTATGCACGCGCTAATTTTGACCAAGGTTTACCAAAAATTGATACTGACGATTCTGCAGTTCTCCAGAGACTCCAGCCTCATGCAAACCTATCAATGCTTGGGATAAGAGGTTATCAGGGTGCCACATTTTGTGCATGGGTGAGCAATGCCAATCTCTATGTTCCAAATCTTGTGAAGATTGAGCTGGTTGATATTCCAAGATGTGAGCGTCTCCCGTCACTAGGTCAGCTAGCAAATCTGGAAGAACTGCACATTTCAAATATGCCAAATATCCGAGAAGTGGATAGTAGTTTTTATGGAGGCAAGCACCCATTCCGGAGACTGAGGAAACTTCATATTTATGGGATTGTAAATTTGGAGGTGTGGTCCACGAACTTGGAGCCGTATGCTGGACAGATTTCTTGGAATGACGATGAACAGCAGTTGCAAGGAGACGAAATATTTCCTTCACTTGAACACCTCATCGTTAATGGATGCCCAAGGTTGACGCTTGACTCAGGTTTTCAAGGTTGCATAAGGCGTATAATTGAATCATGCAGTAACCTATCACTATCATCTGAAGAAGTTAAAGCATGTTTCATCGAAAAGGAAGAAGTTGAAGCATATTCACAGCTTGCTTCCAAATTACTTATATTGGAAGCAAAAATCTGTGGCTTCAATGACCATGTAAAGGTATTCCAATACCTGATCGTTGAGGGATACCCTAGGTTATCACTAGGTTCAGCTTTTCAAGGATGTATAAGGCGTATAATTGAGTCATGCAGTGAGGTACAATTATCACCCGGAAAAGTTATTGGGTCTTCACTCCTTTCTAGACTTCTTGATGCAGAAACAAATATCCTTGGCTTCTCTGGTGGTTTAGAGCTTCTACAACATGGCATCAACCTGAGTAAATTGACTATTAAATCCAACAGTTATCTGACCGCCTTACCAGGGGGCGTCCAGAAGTGTCAAAACCTTAGGTGCTTGCAGATATTGGACTGTTGGAATTTTTCTGTGCTTCCCGATTGGTTGGGGGATCTGACATCTCTCGAGGAGCTAGAAGTTCACGCTCCCAAATTGCAGTGCTTGCCTCATGCCATCAAGGGTCTGACCTCCTTGAAGACATTGACTCTTAAGCAATGTAATTATAAACTGCGTGAGCGATGCAGCATTTCAGGAGAAGGCTACGACAAGCGCATCACAGTACAGGTAATATGCCCTGCTTTTAGTTAACACTAGTTCCTAAACCCGTGGTTTGAAGAGATATAAGTATTAGAAATTTATATGTAAGTTATAAGTACTGAAAAGACGGTCAGAAAGGGAGAATGAGAGCCACCAAAAATTGTCCACAAGAATTTGGTCTATACCCTAATAACTACCCAACGCACATTTCATCTAATTATTAAAATCACAAGTGCCAACTCATGACATGTTGACCATAGGAACAAGATATTTCTAAAGCAAAACATATATACTACTGCTGCCTATTGCAATAAACAGTCCAAAATACTAATCGATATGCAAGCTTGCAGAATAGATATTGCATTGCAACCTATTGTACCGAGAGAACTGATCTGAAAATCAAACCTGAGCTGCAACAGGACTACTGCTAACCAATGGCCAAACAACCAAGCAACTGAAGCTAAAAAGGAGTCAAAATACTGTGGCTAGATAGGGACCTAACATAGTTCCGAGAGAATAAACTAGCACTATGGTCTGCCCAAATACTAGCTTTTTTATTATAACATTTGGATTTTTCTTTTTTATTTAACACTCTTTTTTGAATATTGTTTGTAAATAGTATCATGCCCTTGTTTTATTGTAAAGATTCACTCTTCATGTGCCCCAAGGCATACATCACCGCAAACACTATAGGGATTTGCTATCGTACCCTCAAATGACAATGAACTGTTGATCTAAATGCTTTTTAATATATACTAGAAGAATACCCTGCTCGTTGCCGCAGGATTTTCTTAGAAATATTGTATTATCATTATATGGATGAGATATACTATCAAAACTGGTTAAGCTAATGGAAAAAATTAAATAAAACACTTATAGAATATTCAATTGAATTACAGAAGCATGTGACGCCAAACAAATAATACAACATGGATGCCTTGTGTGTTGATAGAATGAAAATAGTAATTGCATTTAGCGGAAGGTGTTGTAGCATTTATTAGAGGTAATGACATGGCACTTAGTGGAGTATGACACGTGGATAGCTTGCATGTGGAGATTGAAAGATAGTACTGGGGTTTGCTTTTACAAGAGATAGATAGATAGATAGATAGATAGATAGATTACCTCCTAGGAGGAAATAGAAGAAATATATTTCTTATTTTAGAAAATAGGCAAAATATCTTGTGATTGGATTTGTTAGCTCTAGTGTGATTGATAATGATCGATCTCATGCATGAGTAGATCCATTGATTAGACGTAAGGTCCAATATGTGAGTGTAAACGTGTGTTTTTTATGGATTGAATGCGATGTTACAATTTTTATATTTTCTAAATGCAACAATACGATGTCTGCTTTAATGGAACAAAATTCTAAAACGATTATTATGAAAAACGGCTTAAGGTAAAATTGTATACCTCTAAGGTGATTTTGTTTTCATTCAAGAATAATAAGATTCTTTATAAAAGTCATCCTATGGTTATGCTTTTTCAAATGTCATTCGAATTTATGGTTGGAAGAATAGTATTTTGTCATGTAATTTCTTAGCATACATGCTTCAGTAAAATGCAGTTTTCCTTAACAAAATTTATACTCAAATTTAGGTTTTATTTGAAATTTAAATTAAAACATTCAAAACAAGCTCAAAATTTTCATGGATGTTAAAGACAGTAGACATGTGTCGTGGAAATTTCGAGCTGTTAATTAGAATGAGGCTAGCCGCACGTCCACTTCTGCATCTGTTAATTAGACTCTCGTCCTTTCCCTATTCACGTTCAATAAATAAGACACTCATCCATCAGTAACAGTAATAAGCACATATTGATCCTAGGAATATAGCCTTCCATGTGCTGCATGTTGGTTACCATATTAATTGTACGTAATACCTTCTATATAGCGAGTAAACATACATGGTAAATGATCAATAAGATATTCTTTTCCTTGGATTTCTTTTTCTTTTTCTGGGTTTTTAGTTATTTATAATTACTTCATAATTTCAATAATCAATGGTTGTGATTGATTCGGGCAATTTGCTTCCTACAAGGTAATGAGAGCACCGCAGTAAGGCCCAACACTATATAGGTTTATCATCGATGAACATTTTATCTTAAAGCTGTTGTATCTTGCTTCATCTTTTTTTTTCTCACTCCTATCACATGGCTATGACATTTATGATGATACTAAAATTATGCATCCTTTAGTATCCTTTTTGAGAGACCCATTTCTCAATAAAACCACTGACTATACCTTTGCACAAATTGGTCAACTACTTGCCCCCTTCTAACGTTGAAATATGAGTTTTCAAAAACAAAAAAAACTTTGAAATATGGATTTATTGTTGCTCCCCCCCCCCCCTCCCCACAACCCCACAAAAAAAAATATAGCCACAATACTCTACTATCTCAACTCTTCCCTCGACCATAATGTTTTCCCGTCATTGTGTCAAGATCAGTCGACACTCAAGTCTTTTGAAAGAAACCGTGGAACCAACACGGGTGATCTATTGATCTCAAACATGCAAACCTTGACACTCTACCCCTCACTGTCGGACATGATGTCACCATATTTGTTCCCACTTTTGACTAGGTCTTCCAAAAAAAAAAACTTATGATGTTGGTTGCTTTACTTGCAAGCTTCTCAAGCATGCACATCAGGGAATGGATGGAATAACTTGGCATATGTTTTTCGTGATTCGATGATAATATCAGTAGCCAAAACTGTGTCCTCTCCTACGTCATTGCCATGAAAGGCGCCTGATTTAAGTCATGCTTGTTGGAATCGATACGTTCTGTTTTGTTGTTTCCCCTTTATTAACATCAACGATGATGCAAAACTTTTTGTATAGTAAAAGAGAGGAAGAGCAACTTGGCAAGTGGGCATATGGAGATGGGAGACGTAGAACAGGGGGTGGGGGGGGGGGGGGGGAGTGGCATTGGGATTCATAGCGCTTTTGTGTTTTTTCATTGGCATCACTAGACATTGGTGTCCGAATTTGCACTTTTGCATGCATGCAGCAACACCGATAAATGTTCCTATTGTTTCATATTCTTATTAGCATGGTAAAAGTCTAGTTATAATAGCTTAATGGCAGTACACTACTATCTCTTTCCATACCTTTTCTTTGGGGACTGGGTTTACATCTTATGCACCCCAGCTTGACAATTGCAGGATGTTTCACTTTTTTTTTTGGTCTTTGTTTTACTGAAATAGCAGGGCCTCGAGGTTTTCATCGGGTCATCAATTGGCATGGCTCTTTTGGAAAAAACTACGAGTCGCCAGCTTATTGAACTAAATATTAAGGGTCTTGAACATCTATCAAGCTTAGAAGCTGAGAAAATCAATTTGGTGGGTAAAGAGGAGCTACAGCTGTTGAGTCTGGAGTGGAGTTCAAACTGCGATATGATCGATATCGTTGCGCTAGAAAAGCTCCAGCCTCATCAAAACCTTAGAAGGCTTTGCATAAAGAACTACCCCATCAATGCTGGTTTTCCTCGTTGGATGCAGTCGCTCCCAAATCTTGTGAGCATTGAGCTTTCTAACGTTCAAGCTGGACATCTCCATCTAGATCATTTACAAAATCTTGAAGATCTTCAAGTTTCGTCATTCTCTTCTTGTGCAAAGCGTATTGGGTCGCCGTTCGATACTTTGGGCAGGCGTGCTATAAGTCCGGGATTCGACAATGACAGATCATTGCTACGCATCTCTAGCACGCAACCGCATAAAAAACTCAGAATAGTGACCATGGCAAGGGTAGCGAAGTTAGACTAGCCGCAGTGCATACTCTAAAACGATACTCTAAAGCTTTAGAGTATGAATATAGAGTAAAAACTGCTGCACTGGGTACTCTAAAACGATACTCTATCCTTTCTCTCACTCTATATTTAGAGTAGTACAGTGCTTACTCTATACTCTATAGTGGCGGGCCCCACTACCTAAACAAAGGGAAAAATGCTATAACTCACAAACCAAAAATCCAAATTAAATTTCGATTGCACCATTAAATTCGTCTCAATAAATCCTTCAAAACTATATCACACATGATATATTTAGATAAAGTGACAAGTGGGTCCCACAGTGGATAGAGTGGATAGAGGATGATATAGAGGATGGATGGGTGCAGGAGAATTGAGTATAGAGGAGAGAATCTTGCTGACTAGGACATATAGAGGATGAATATAGAGGTCCATGAGTGCGGGTAGTCTTAGTGTGGGAATCCTCCTGCCTGCCCTCCGAGAATCTATTCCCTGCACTTGAATATTTGGAGATAGACTGTTGTTTGGACGTGACATTCGAGCCATCGATACCTTGGACCGCCAGGTATATAATATCAGGAAGTAAACAGTACAGGGAGTGGTTCAACTGGCCATCATTCAAGCGGGTCATGGGGCCATCAACATCTGCTTCATCATCCAAGATGGAAATAAAGAACAGTAAAAATATATCTTCTGGGCCATTAGATTCCCTTGGACAGCTGGACATTGAAGAATTAACTGTTGACAGCTGCATGGATTCCATCCCGTTACCAGAGTGCATTTGGGACTGGAAGTCCCTCCGAAAGCTAGAGATATTGAACTGTGAGGACATCAAGGAACTGCCAGATCGGTTGGGAGACATGGCCTCTCTCCGTGAGCTCAAAGTTGAGACCTACTGGATGAAAACTCTGCCTCAGTGCATCGGGAGGCTTACATCTTTGCAGACCTTGGTACTATTAAAATGCACAAAAAAGTTTAAGCAAAGATGTAGCAAGGGAGGCGATGATTGGAGCAAGATAAAGCACATTGACAATCTAATCGTAGAAGAGTTGAAGCTCTGAGAAATATTGATATTGCTGGGCTCTAAGATTGCTGACGAAGTCCAGAGGCTCATGGATGGAGAACACCGCTAATCCAGAGTGCGTGGCGTGCATCAACATCAACCACTGATGCAAACATGAGGAAGATTATATCCCCTGGTGCTCTTGTCGTGCTCAGACCTCTTATTGTCTGATTTTTTGGGGGGAATTTTACTCCACTGTCGAGGTCTGTCTGGTGTTCTGCCACTCATTTGTCTTGTCCAGGTTGGTAAATTCTTTTTTTTTTCCGGTAACAAACTAAAAATCACTGTAAATTCTTGACATGTTTTCTATGTCGTTTGCGTTCAGATTGCCATCTCTGCATTCAGCGCTGGAGGGAGGTGCTTGGGACAACGCGCGGAACACATTTGAGGTAAACTCTTTTGAATAAACCTGACAGATTATGTAAGAAACACATTTAGGGTCCGCTCTTATATTGCCTTTTTTGAGGGAACAGGAGGGGCCGAGACCCCTACTGAGATTTTATTAAAAACAAGAAGACAGTCAAAGGTAACCGAGACAGTTACACGAAAATAAGACTAGGAAGTAGAAGAAAAGCAAAGCAACTCTTATATTGCCTTAGATTCCTCTTAATATGTATAAACCTGACAGTTAAGAGTTTTATCTGTGACGTTTATGTAAGAAAAAGTTTTAGCATCTACTATATGTCATATAGAAGTGTCACTTGACCAATGATGCCCCCTCCTTTGTTTTCAGTTTGCTGTTACTGTATTGCAATGCTGTTGTGCTTATAAGCTTCATACTATCGCCTAGCTCCCCAGACATTATTGTGGTATAGGCACAACAGCCTAACAAATATCTTGCTATTCTACAGGCTTGAAGTTTGGACAAGGGTTGTTCTGCATCAGTTGCCAATTCTTGACGATCTGTATCTTCCCTCCTTGCCTGCATGGAGATGTTGCTTACTCCGGCCGATCCATCCATATGAACTAGTGTCTCCTGCTTGCACTATTGATTGTACTTATAGATGGAGCAAGTTAATGAACTATGGCATATGCTGCAACAATGGCGCAACAAGGCACCCGCATGCCTTTCAAGGTCACCGCTGACCGGTCTGTACATCCCACCGCTTAGTGAGGATATTTCAATTGTCGTTTGCTGTGGAAGGGCATAACTTGGACCTAATTTTAGTGAATTGTAACAATGATTAAACCTGCAGGAATTAGTGATGGGTAGATTTGATCTATACTCCTACTGTCCTACTGTACTGTAGTAGTACTAGTAGTATGGGGCACTGTAAATGCCCTCTGGAGTCAACAGGCATCATGATCAATCCATACTCCCAGAGTTCTGTATTCGGTATTTTGATCACGGAAGTTTTTCAGGACACGTCCTTCAAAACAAATGTCGCACGTGTCAGGGGTATTGGGCCAAGGTATATTCGACTCCAAGTCGAAGGTGCGCCGTGCGATCACCTCACTGGTCCTCAGAGTGGCAGGGGGATCATCCGACTCCCAAGTTCGAAACGTGTTCGTTTGGTTTGAGAAACGTGTTCCCAGAGAGCCGGCAGCTAGTGTCGACAAGTGCACTGAATCTTCGATGCTGTAACAGGCCATGAGATTTTGATGAGACCGAATCAAAGAAAAAGATTCGGCTTCTTCGATGATGACCGAGTTTTATCAAGTTTTCAAGCCCTGATTCCATGTATATGCAAATATTGTTTATCACGTGATGAAAGGCAACATCTCAGAGTTTGCAGTTGTAGGTGACAAGGTGACAACGGAAATTCACCCGAAGGATAGGATAAGGGATGCAGACACCACACATGATTATTAGGTGGGTAACCGGCGGCGAGTTCCAATTTCCTCAACCTCTTTGGACCCTGCTAGGCTCTTCCGCTTTGCTCAGACTTAGCGCGTCAGCTCTCACTGTCTCCGGCCTGCCGGCCAGTTGACTTGACTTGCCGAACGGAAAGAGTAAGCAAGCTTTGCATGACAACCGTGTGTGGTGCCATCGGCAGTCGGCACACGGACGACTTGACCAAGAGTCATGGTCCGCGGCGCAAGCGGCCAAGCGCATGCAGTGAATTTCCGGGCAGGATGCTCTGCTTCACCCGTAACGCCGTGTGGAGCACGGTCTGGATTTGTGAGATGGAGATTCATCGTGAGAAGATAACGTTTCTGTTCTGCCAACCTTTTACTTTTCCCTCTATCAAAAAAAACAAAAACTTTTACTTGGCCCCATGACTAACGGAACAACCTCACGTTGCTCCCATGTTCTCTCACTCTTCTACGGTCACCACATACTTCCCTAACATCTTATAATTTGAAACGAACGAAGTATAAGTTTATTAGAATGGAGATAAGGCCCCGTTTGGTTTGAGGAGGTAAAAGTTTAACTCGTACTGTAGCACTTTCGTCTTATTTAACAAAAAGTTTCCAATCATAGAGTAATTAGGCTTAATAGATCCGTCTCGTGAAAAATCCCTAAACTATGTTAACATGCATGCAATTACTCTACATTTAGTATTCCATGCATGTGTCGCAACATTCGATGTGATGGGAGTTAAAATTTAACTCTCCAAACCAAACAGGGCCTAATACTTTACTGGCAGTACTTTCTACCACTGTAATAAAGGATTACATTATATATTCAGGATCCCTTTTGACGTATAGCTGGTCTATGCAATACAAGTGGCTAGTGCCCGAACATCCGAACGCTGGCCCCCGTGTTTGCCCTCCCACGTCTTGCCTGCTGCGCACGCTCGCAAGCATGTGGGGGCCCACCTCTGCCAGTGGGGACCGCCTCCGCCTGCGCTCACTTCTCGCACCTTACACCGAGACGAGACAACAGAAAGGTGAGGAGCGAGATATAACACCCGATCTAGTTTTGAAACATCTAGATGCAGCAATTGCAACATAAGTCTGAAGGTAGATAAAACACTTGAAATATGCATATGAAACACTTGGTGCAACACCAGATCTACTTTTGAAAACATCCAAATGAAACACACTTAAAACATACGTACGAAAACAACTGAAACACTTGGAACATACATATGAAACACTTAAAAAACATATGCAACATCCAGATGAAACACTTGCAAACATATGTCTGGAAAAAACAGATGAAACATTTGGAGCATACACTTGAAACATACGTGTATAGCCACCACAACATTTCAATCTACTTTTACAACATCAAGATAAAATACTTGCAATATCCAGATGAAACATCTGAAACATTTGAAATATACGCTTGCAACATGGGCTTTCAACGCAATGTCATCTTGTTGCTTGGATGAATGGAGGCTTGCCGTTGTGGAGCTCGACACCAGCGTGGAGGTTGACAGCGGAGCATGGAGCTCAATAGGATGGCTTCCCACGAAGCTCACCCCTTTGCCTGCTTGCTGGAGCATCCGTCGTGGAGGCTCGCCAGATCGGTGGAGGCAGCCACAGCGAGTGGACCGGTTACCGCGAGCAGGCAGCGCGGCCGCGGCGAACACGACCACGCGTGAGCAGGCAGCGCGGGGGAGGCGGGTAGGTGGAGAATTTTATTTTTTCGGCAGGGTGCGGATGAGAAGGAGCGAAAATGCGATAGCGAGTGGGGGTCCGTCCACATGAACGCCCGTGCGGAATCATTATCGAATATATAAAAGCAACTTGCCACACAAATACTCCCACAGTTCTAAATTATAAATCACTTTGTGTCTAAATACATAGCTAATTTGATTGTGCCCAAATACATAGCAAATTTGATTGTACCAAAAAAATGTCTTATAATGTAAAATGGAGGGGGTATATTACCAAGGTGTCAACAAGTTGACGAGCTGTCCCAACTTTCTACAGAATCCTCGCGTCTCCCTCACACCCAGCCCAGCCTTTGTTTTTATCCGGATAACGTGTACCCAGGATATTTAACTTTTTACCATCCTTAAGGATGGTATTTCTCCGTTTGCCAGTTTTACACAACCACCTACTGATTTGCCACATGAAACAGTAAAACTACTACACATTTGCCACTTTCGCTGACGTGGCATGCCACGTAGTTAGCCAGCATGGCAGCGCCTCTCCTCCTGTTGCTGCTTCTCTCTCCCTCCACTCGCTGACATATGGACCCCATAAGTCAGGTTCTTCTTCAACCTATAGCCATCCGCACACAGTGACGGGAGGGGATGAGCTCGTGCGAACTCCCAGCCGAGTCGAACTAGCCTGAGCGCGTGCGGCTGAAAGCATCTAGGCCCCTAGAGTGGGTTTTGCTTCTCTGTTTTTGCTACCGCCGCCGCTTAGCTCTGCCGCTCGCCGCTGCCGCCGTCGAGCCACCTCCGGCCACGCCAACCACCTCACCACAACCGCCTCGCTCCCGCGCATCTCCCCGACCATTCACCTCCACCTCTACCGCCCGTATCGTGCGGATAGCCACCGTCTTCCTCGCGCCCGGTCGGACCCCCTGCCATCACTGCCCTCACGTGGTCAGACCACTCCGGCCCTTCTCCGTCATCACCGAGAGCGCCATCGTAACCGCTGTGAGCCCCTGAACGTTTTCCTCGCGTTAATTTAGTCGCTACTCCATTAGGGACGCGTTTCCGCGGCTCACCGTCGACCGTGGCCCGCCATCGTCGTCGGTGAGGGGTCGCCGGAGCTCGAGCCTAGCTGTAGAAGGGCGTAGTGGATACGCAGGGTAGTGTAGATCATTTTGGTCAAGTCAATTGGTCGACCGACGCCTTGATCACCGGCCGGCCACCACACGGGCATGGCCGAGCACGCGGGAGAGAGCGAGGGAGTGGAGGAAGAAGATGACACGCGGGACCGGGTTGTCAGCGAGAGAGGGAGAGAGAGCGGGCGAGCGCGCGGGCGCGGCTGGGCTGGGCTGGCTGCTGGGCCACGCGCGGTGCTGGGCCGAGCGAGCGCAAGCGCGAGCGCGCAGGCGAGCGCGCGAGCGGGCTGCTCGGTTGGGCCGAGCCAGAAGGAGAGAAGAAGGGAGTCGGCACGAGTTTGTTTTTGTTTTTCTTTTTCCAAAATATGAATAGTACTGATATTTGTTTATTTCATTAAAAATTCTATAGAGCTCCAAAAATCATGAAAAATTTTGTGTAAGCTTTTCAAGGTGTAAACTACCTAGGAAAAATATTACATGCTAAATTTGATTACTTTGTGCAGGATATTTAATTAGTTCCATTAAATATTAAATGCAACTTCCAGGAATTTTAATAATTAAATTATTAATTCAAAAATCATGAAATTTATTTTGACACTGTTTTAGGCCATGATTAATCCATAGAAAAAGTTTAAGCTTATTTAGATGAAGTATGATCAAATATTAATTATGCCCTAATTATTTAAATGTTAAATAAATGTTAAATTGATAACTTAAGTGTTGTGTGATGAGGACATCGTCACGCTAGACACACCGACGCTATGGTCTTCCCCAAGTTGCAATTCGTCCCCAACTCAGCTGCCACGTCACCCTCGCATTCAGCAGACACGTCGTCACTGTTTTGGTCATAACTCTCGCATACGACATCGAAACAGGGCGTTCTTGGATGCGTTGGAAAGGGGACGACGACGCCGTCGTTTTGGATTTGGTCCCAGCTCCAAAAGGTTCGTGGATTATTCTGTGTGACCACGGCAAGGTGCTGCGTCACCTATTTGGGCCAACTTGGCCATGTATCGTGTCGGGCCTTAAGCCCAAGTTGTGGGCGCCCAACCCCTGGCCGTCCTCAACCCTAGGTCGAGTCTTAGACTATAAACACAGCTGCCGCCGCTGCTAGACAATGGAGTTTTGTTTAGAGTTTAGTTTTCCATCGAGAAACTGACTCGTTCATTGTAACTGTGGTGACAAATCCTTTTACAGTGATCCAGGGCCCTGTTCTTGATCTCCTCCACTGTGTCGATTAGTCCTTTAGAACCGAGTTCTTGAACCCTATATTGATATTCGCATCATTCATATTTGCAATTTCAGATTGTGTGTTTTTACCTTCTTGCTTGTGTTCTTCGATTCGCTTGCAGGAAAAGCCTTCTTGGCGAGGTCAATCAAGTTGTGCTTGGTTGATAACCAACGGAGCAGTGGTGTAATGGTTGCAGGGTTCGAATTGTGTCTGATTTGAAGCCAGATCGCCAACGTCGAGATCTTCACAAGTCAAACTTACCGGTTACCTCTCGGAAGATCGGGCCTGTATCTCATCATTGTGTGCCCTTTTGATTGAGTGATGTCCTTAGGTCACTAATCCTTGGTGATCTTTGGCACGTTAATTTTTTGTTTGAGCTCGTTAGTAACATATTTGGTAATAAAGACTAGTATCGCTTAAGTTATCGCTATTAGTTAGTAGGTTTTACTATTTTACGATTGTACCGCGAAGGAAAGTTGTACTCAAGTCGTAAACCGTGGCATATCATCATCAAGCATCATGTTTATCATCGAGCATCATGTTGAAGCATGTTATATACTCTTGTAGTTCCCGCTTTCGAAGAAGTTGAATTTGCCGAGCAAGCCTCCGGAGAAGAGTTGTCGTCGGTGGGTTCTGGATCGGAAGTCGGAGTCCTCGAGTCCGAGTTAGTCGTCGCGTCAGAGCAAGACAAGCCCCGGTGCATTTAAACCCTACCTTGAGTTTTACAAATATTTATGATTTATACTATGGTTTACTGCATTAAGTAATTAGGAGTTGAGTGATAACCCAATTGCTGCATTATCATCCTTGATTATTGCGATATCACCCTTGATACCTGTTTTACTGAAAATGCGTAGTATGCTTCGCTATGCTTATGAGTTAAGATTTTTAAATGAATGATTACTCAGCCATGATGGCATACTTAATGAATATTGAAATATGAGAATGAACTTGTAAGATCGGGCGGGTGGTTTGGCCACTGCTAACGTGCATTGGGAAAGGAGTCTCAATGTAGTGTTTCCGCCTTATCAATTAAGGACCGTACGTTGTTGGCCCTCGCATCATGGAGTTTTTATTAGTACTAGCCATGTACCCATGTTGGGTAAGCCTTACTTCGACTATTCCATTATGAGAACGTCTACCTCGCACTGGGAGTGGAGAGATGGCGAGAGTAGCGTGTACCCTCGGGGCTAGAATTAGGCCGGGTTCGAGGAGTACTATGCTCTCGGGTGGCGATGGACACGTTCTGGTTTTGGGTTACTCGGGTAAGAGTTGATATATGCAAGATTCGGTTCTACATATGTCGTGTGGTTAGGAATCCCCAGCTGGCTAAATGAAGCGGTTCGAATCGTCGTTGCTCCACGAGAAAGGAGTCTTGGCCTTGCACCAACATCGTAGTTAAGAACTGGAATTGAAAGAGAATGAGAAAGGTCTCGATGAGAATTACTTTGATCTAGATTATGATCACTTAGAATTGGTTAATGAACTATCAATGGTAAAAGTAAAATATTGAAGGTAAGGACTTACTTTAGTAAGCTTTTCTGCAAAAAGAAAATTTTGATTCTTGAATACCCGTACCTTGATTCCCTAAAGCTAGCATGCCCTTGGAGTCTTTTTCTTAGTCGGGTAAGTCTTGTTGAGTACTCTCGTACTCAGGGTTTGTTGAACCCCTTGTTGCAGGTGTGGTTCATGAACAAGTCTGCTTTGAGCCTTGTTGCATGACCGTTGTGGCTGAAGAAAGTGACGATGAGTAGACTGTGTGGCCTCTGGGCAAGGCATCTCACTTGTGTGTTGTAATAAAGTTACTACTGATACTTCTCTACTACCGGTTTGTAATAATGCTACCTAAGGTTTGAGGTTTGGAAACTATGGTTTGTAAACTTAAGTTATTGTAAGACTTCCGCTACTTTACTCTGATGGTATTTTGAATAAACTGTTGTAATATTGCAATACTCCTGTGATTGGATCCTATTCAGAGGAAAGCAGGCCTTTTAAGTTACGAGGAACATAAGTAGGCTGTCAGAGGTCATTATGACAATGACAGGTACATGTGGGCCATCATACTTAGGGGGTTCTGTGACAGAAAGTGGTTGAGTCCGAAAATTATGATGATTATGTCAAGCTCAAGAGTGAAAATGAAATGCTTAAAGATGAGAACAAGAAGCTAAAAGAGTTGATAGCTCTTGAAAAGCAACATCAAATGAGTCACTCATTGAGGAGAACAAGAAACTAAAGCAAGAGAAAGAGCATCTCAAGACCGGATTGAGCAAGTTTACAAGAGGTCAACACTTGCAAAGTGAGCTACTCATGAACACCATCATGAAGATGGATAGAAGGGGTATTGGTTACTCGGCAAATCAAGAGAAGAAGGCCAAAGCCCAACAACAACAACAACAACAACACAAATCAAAGCCTAAGCCTAAGAGATGTGTTGAGTGTGGACAAGAGGGGCATTTTGCTCATGAGTGTGAAACTCCACCACCACAACCCTTGCCCAAGCATGCTAGACCCTTTGCTTTCAATGCTCACTACATGCTAAGAAAGGATTCTAGTGGAAAAATGAAAGTCATGTTCTTGGGTCCCCCAAACAAGAATGGGCCTAAGAAAATTTGGGTTGCCAAGTCACTAGTTGAAAAAGTCAAGGGTCCCTCTCAAGTTTGGGTCCCTAAACAAGAAGCTTGATCTCTTATGTGTAGGTGAACTACAAGACTGGTGGAACTCATTGGGTTATTGATAGTGGTTGCACTCAACATATGACTGGTGATCCTCGTATGTTCACCTCACTTGAAGAGAATGGAGAATGTCAAGAGAAGATCACATTTGGGGACAATTCAAAAAGCAAAGTCAAGGGTCTAGGCAAGATTGCAATATCAAATGATCACTCTCTTTCAAATGTGCTCTATGTTGCTTCTTTGAGTTTCAACTTACTATCCGTTGGGCAACTATGTGATCTTGGCTATCAATATTTATTCACTCCAAATAAAGTGGTTGTATCAAAGATAGATGACAAGCAAGTAATTTTCAAGGGCTTTAGATACAACAACCTCTATCTTGTTGATTTCACCTCCGAAGATGCAAATTTGATGACATGTTTGTTCACCAAGACTACACTTGGGTGGCTTTGGCATAGGAGGCTTGCTCATGTTGGAATGAACACACTCAACAAGCTATTAAAGAAAGAGTTAGTGAGAGGCTTGAAAGATGTCAAGTTTGAAAAGGATAAACCTTGTAGTGCATGTCAAACCGGCAAACAAGTTGCAAACACTCATCCAACAAAAGCATGCATGTCAACATTTAGAGTGCTAGAGCTTCTACACATGGATTTGTTTGGCCCAACAACATACAAGAGCTTGGGTGACAATCTTTATTGTCTTGTGATTGTTGATGACTACTCAAGATACACTTGGACATTCTTTCTTCATGACAAGTCTGAAGTGGCCGCTTGTTTCAAGAAATTTGCTAAGAGAGCTCAAAATGAATTTGAAGTCAAGATCAAGAAAATAAGAAGTGACAATGGCAAAGAATTTGACAACACAAACATTGAAGCTTATTGTGATGAGCTTGGGATCAAGCATGAAGTTTCATCAACCTACACTCCTCAACAAAATGGTGTAGTTGAGAGAAAGAACCGGACTTTGATCACTCTTGCAAGAACAATTCTAGATGAGTATAATACATCAGAAAAGTTGTGGGCGGAGGCAATCAACACCGCATGCTATGCATCAAATCGCCTCTTCCTACAAAAGTTTCTTGGCAAGACCCCCTATGAGTTGCTCAATGGGGAGAAGCCGGACGTCTCATTCTTTCGGGTGTTTGGTTGCAAATGTTACATCTATAAGAAGCGGCAACACCTAGGGAAGTTCCAAAGACGTTGTGATATTGGTTTTCTAGTTGGCTACTCATCAAAGTCCAAAGCATATAGAGTATTTAACCATGCCACCAGGTTGGTTGAAGAAACATATGACGTGGAGTTTGATGAATCTAACGGCTCCCAAGGAGCAATTGAAAATTGTGATGATGTAGGTGATGAACCACTAAGGGAGGCCATGAAGAATATGCCGGTGGGAGACATCAAGCCTAAAGATGATGAAGATGATGTTCAAGTAATAAATCAACCTTCTTCATCAAATGTGCCACAAGATGATGATAAAGATGAGAGAGTAGAAAATGAAGATACTCATGTCTCTCATGAACAAGCCGTGGCACAAGCACAAGATGTTGATGCTCCCCAACCTACTTCTCAAGTGGTTGATCGAAGACACTCACCACTACTTCAAGCACATCCACAAGATCTCATTATAGGGAGTCCAACAAAGGGTGTAATGACTCGATCTCAAAAGCTTGCTTCTTTTATTGAACATCACTCTTTTGTCTTGTGCCTTGAACCTAAGGAAGTAGGTGAAGCTCTCCAAGATCCGGATTAGGTGAACGCCATGCATGAAGAATTAAACAACTTCACCCGCAATCAAGTTTGGACACTTGAAGAGCGTCCAAAAGGTGCAAGGGTCATTGGAACCAAGTGGGTGTTCCGCAACAAGCAAGATGACCAAGGCACAGTTGTGAGGAACAAGGCAAGACTAGTTGCAAAGGGGTTCTCTCAAGTTGAAGGCCTTGACTTTGGAGAGACCTTTGCACCCGTGGCAAGACTAGAAGCCATTCGTATCCTTCTTGCATACGCATCACATCATGAAATGAAATTATATCAAATGGATGTTAAAAGTGCATTCTTGAATGGCTTCATAAATGAACTAGTCTATGTTGATCAACCTCCTGGGTTTGAAGACCCTAGATATCCTAATCATGTCTATAGGTTGTCCAAGGCGCTATATGGGCTCAAGCAAGCCCCTCGAGCGTGGTATGAACGCCTTCGGGATTTCCTTATTGAAAAGGGCTTCACCATTGGGAAGATCGACACCACACTATTCACCAAGAAGCTCAATGACGAGATCTTCATTTGTCAAGTTTATGTTGATGATATTATCTTTGGCTCAACAAATAAAGATTATTGCAAAGAATTTGGTGAGTTGATGTCGAAAGAGTTCGAGATGTCTATGATTGGTGAACTTACATTCTTCCTTGGTTTTCCAGTCAAGCAAATGAGAGAAGAAATTTTCATCTCTCAAGAGAAGTACACCAAGGATCTTCTCAAGAGATTCAAGATGGATGATTGTAAGCCAATCAAGATACCAATGCCAACAAATGGACATCTCGACCTAGATGAGGGAGGTAAACCGGTTGATCAAACTTTTTTATCATTCTATGATTGGTAGCTTGTTGTACCTTACCGCATCTAGGCCCGATATCATATTTAGTGTGTGCATGTGTGCTCGGTTTCAAGCTAGTCCTAAAGAACCTCACCTAAGTGCTGTGAAAAGAATTCTAAGATATCTTAAGTTCACCCCAAGCATAGGTCTATGGTATCCCAAAGGTGCTAGATTCCAACTAGTTGGCTATTCCGACTCGGATTATGCTGGTTGCAAAATTGATAGAAAAAGCACATCCGGAGGACGCCATTTGCTTGGGAGATCACTTGTATCTTGGACATCTAAGAAGCAAAATAGTGTGGCTTTGTCCACCGCCGAGGCGGAATACATTGCCGCGGGGGCTTGTTGTGCACAAATCTTATATATGAAGCAAACCCTTCTTGACTATGGTATTGTTCTTGGTAAGGTGCCACTTTTATATGATAATGAGAGTGCCGTTAAAATTGCCAATAATCCGGTACAACACTCACGCACCAAGCACATTGATATCTGTCATCACTTTCTAAGAGATCATGTTGCTAAAAATGACATATCACTAGAAGGTGTTAGAAGTGAAGATCAATTGGCGGATATCTTCACAAAACCTTTAGATGAGGATACCTTTTGTAGGTTGAGAAGTGAGCTCAATGTGCTTGACTCAAGTAACTTTAAGAAATGAGCTTGTGTTGTCTCTTGCATTGCATTGTAATATATGTCATGTTTAAATTTCATATTGCATCTAGGACTTGTCTAACACGGTTACGATAACCCTCCTTTGGAGGAGTGAAGAAGCCTAACTGTGGATCAAACTTGACAAGCAACCTAGCTTTACTTTCTTGCATCACATATGCATGGTTGTTGCTTTGTCGTTTCTTTTCGGTTATGCTTTGAGCAACCTCTGTGTTCGTCCATGAATGGAGAGAGTATTTAACGCCCCCAAGGGTTTAAAAACTCCATCGCATGGCCATACGTTGCTCCTCGGGTGTTTATTGCTTATTTTTCTAAAAATGATAATAGCCTAAGGCAAAATATTTTTGAAAATTTTGAGGGCTTGAGAGAGGTCACTCATATCAGGTTCCATTTGGTGTTTATTTGGCTTAGAACCTGGTTGGGAGAAAGCGTCACGAAAAAGTTGATCGAAAACGTGTTTTTAGGGCGTCAGACGCTGCGACAGACGCTGGTCTTTGGCGTCAGACACATCTGTCGCATGCAATTGGAGGAGTCTGCCGCGGGCGATCGACAGACGCTGCAACAGTGCCACCGGGCGCGTCCGTCGCAAAAGCGTCATCGCATCTGTCGACCGTGGAGGAGCTGTTGACTTTGAATGACAGACGCTGACCAGCGTCCGATGGTAAGACAACAGACGCGTCTGTCGGTTCTTTGGAAAAATCATGCCTTCTGTGGAGCATCTGTTGCTCCTGTGCTGCGTCCGACGCCCCCCGTCAGTGCGTCTGATGCTCGGTTTTGAGGCGGTTTCAGATCCAAACTTTGTTCGATATGTAGAGCACCTTCTTCCTTCTTTTTCCTCGCGCGATCGTGTTCATCCTCCGTACGCCGCCGTCTCTCCAGGCCCTAACCCTAGGAGCGAGCTGCGCCGCCCTCTCCATCTCACCACCGTGCGCCCGCGCCTTCTCTCCGTGCCACCGCTCTGCCTCAGCGCCGCCACCGCCCTGCTCCAGTGCCGCCGCCGCCTTGCCCTAAGTGCTGCCTGGATTGTCACCGTCAAGCACCACCTTGCCATCCTCCTCGAACTTGATTGACTTCGGGAGAGCCTTGGTGGAGATGCCGCGGTGATTGACCTAGGGTGAGCCTCTCCTTCTTCCGTTCATCCACTGTGCCTTTCATATGCTCGATGATATGCCTTTGAGGTCATCTCATTGATCGCTTGTGCTTTTAGGTCTCAATCCTTAGGTGTGGTGCCCTACATCGTCGACGATCGTCTTTGATTCTCTATCTTCTCCGATCTAAGGTCGAATTTTGCTTCGCCTCACTCATATCGTACCTCAAATTGCTTGCTTCCGATAGGATCTCGTAACTCTAGACTTTATATTGCTTATTGTAAAACTCTCTATTCTATCTTGTGTAGTGAGTCGGTTCTCTGTGTTGTATGGTTTGGCATCATTATCAGTGGCAGTTGAATCCGGGGCCAAGCCTGCGGATACGGATTGAGGCCAAGCCTCACAAGGCATCAGTACACCATCTCTCAGAGTGTCAGTTGTCCTCCAGAGATTGACAGTCAGATCTGACAGTGCCAGAGAGACAGGGGGAGTTTAACTTGTGAGTTTGATAGTGTATCTCTATTCTTGACACCATGGCTAGGTGCAAGAACGTCGGAGGTTCTCCTCCTAGAGGTGATAGAGGTGACGGGGGTGATAGCCCTCCCCGTTTCACAGAGATGGCTCGAGGAAAGCGTAAGCTTATCAGCAGGAAGAAGCGCACCAGAGAAGAGAGAGAGACAGAGGAAGCTATAGCAGTTACCCGAGCGGTAGACAGAGCAGAGAGTGGTGGCAGGGGCAGTGGTATTCTTATCGGTGAGTCCCATACACGAGTTCTGCTTTCTGGACGTGTACTTGGCACCGAGACCACAGAGGCGACTGAGGACCAGCCTGAGGAGCCAGCAAAGCAGGTGCAGCAGACACCTCCCAGACGTCGTTCTGCACGCACCACGCGTTCTCAGATGACACCAGCAGCACCTCCAGAGAGACCGAGACGCGGAGGCCGTCCAGCTCCTAGGTCTCAGGTCATTCACTATGACCTGCGGAAGGCATCAGCTCGTCAGATTCAGACGTTCCACAAGGTTCAGCTTCACGAGTGGTTCCCACTTCAGAGGCAGCCAGGAGTTGATCACTTCTACACAGCTCTCCAGGAGGATTTTCACATGGCATATGTAAATGCCAACGTATCAGTCACAGCTCACAGAGTCATTCCACTTCAGAGTATAGTTGACTTGGTTGGAGAGGAGGTTCGCACATACCTACAGACAGTGCCTAGTTTGACTGACCTTGTTCAGCGGAGTGGCTTGTATGTGTTGTCTTGGGTGAGAGAGTTCTTTGCTACACTTTGGATCCACCCAGATCACACTAGGATCTCCTTCAGTTTCTTGGGTGAGCAGCGAGAGATCTCCAGTGCCAGAGCTAGAGAGCTGCTGAGGATTCCACTCCAGTCAGTACGACTCCACCAGCTATGCTATCCAGGAGTTGACCCCCCAGGCGTGCTCACAGTAGAATTGTGTCGCCTGTCGACTCTGTCAGGTGTTTGTTTGGCAGTGACTTTGGGGAGGGTTCGAGCAGGAGACCCGGTGATATGCTACTACTTGTCCGGATGCTTGATGCTATCATTAGGCGGACGATTCTCCCTCGTCCCAATTTCAGAGACGGGACCACTCGTCTGCCGCAGTGGCACTTGTCACATCTTGTGAGGGGGATTGCATTTGACATATGGGACTTGATGCTATGCGAGCTGGAAGACACCATATATGAGAGCTTTAGTGCAAAGAGGCATATGAACTATGCTCATTGGATCTCCTTCCTTATCTACATGGGAGTTCAGCCTATGCCGAGAGCCAGTATTCAGGAGTGGAGCACTACTACCTTCGAGTACCCCACCTACGACTTCTCACAGCTTGTCCGCTCAGTCACAGCTACACCAGTGAGAGCCAGTCACAGACCAGAGGTTGCAGAGACAGCTGCGCAGCAGGATGCTACCGTGTAGGGCCTGGCAGAGGCCGAGCTAGAGTAGCTAGAGAGTCAGGAGGCAGGGGACGCACAGGTTGAGTTAGACTCTAACCCTACCGACAGCTCGGTCGACGACTACCAGCCGTTGCCCACCTACCGTTCGTCTCGCCCTCATGACACAGAGGCTAGCGGCTCAGGGTCAGCCACCGACCCTGCTCTGCTTTCTATTCTCTCCAAGCTAACGGAGAACTAGGAGCGAGCTGAGCGACACCGTCAGCAGGACCAACAGGAGACTGCCGCTACTTTTGCACAGGTGCAGGCCCGTCAGGACGAGTTCCAAAGGCAGGTTCTTGAGCTACAGAGACAGCAGTAGCAGAGCCAGCAGCAGTACCTAGGTCTGATCACCCAGTTGGTTTAGGCCGTAGGCATTCAGCTACCTCAGAACCTTCTTCAGACGACTCCAGTGTCACAGCCTAGTGGGCCTCAGAGTCAGTCTCAACTTGGTAGTCAGGCACAGTTATTCACTTCTCCTGTTCACCAGGTGCCTCAGTTGTTTGTGTCCCCTGGATTCACTCCTATTCAGACAGGTTTCACACCTCTGACACAGTCATAGCTGCTCATGCCCGATTCGAGTCAGTTCCATGCCACTTACAGTCAGATCACCGGGCAGCCGACACCGACATACTCTACAGCAGATACCTCAGTGTCAGACGTGTCAGCACCACAGCCAGCCCCAGTTACTGTTTTAGCTCCTGAGGGTGTGATAGGGACAGGCACCACAGTCGTTTGTTGCCTCGACAGATCCACTTCTGGTCCCTGTCACACAGACCGAGCCCCTGGTGACCACTACTCAGATTCCTTCAGCTTCAAGGTTAGAGGGACAGCCTATCGGTTCTCCACCCCCTCCACAGTCAAATATCGAGACCGCTGAGCAGACCCGGACCGCTTCACCCACACTTCCAGTTTCTGAGGGTCCGACAGGCTCCACAGCTCAGCCACAGCCGTCTCTTGAGAGCAGTCCAGATGATGCCCCAGATCAGTTTATTGTTGCTCACCGTTCTCCAGGGACCGGCTCGTCTGTTCCTCCTCCTCCTCCCTCTGATTCTTAGGTTTTTGGTCCTTGATGCCAAAGAGGGAGAGAGAGTATGTAGAGATAGGGGGAGCTTTGTGAGAGGGATTTGATTCTTATGTGTGATACTCTCATGCATCATTATGAATTTTCCATGTCTAAATTTCCGTACTTCTTGCATTATGTGACATGTGTGCTTATGAGATACCTATGACATGTTGGTTTACTTCTTCATATCTTATATCATGTCATTTAATCTGTCTAGCTCATAATGTCTTGCTTCCGTACTTTTACTCCAATCTCTTATGAGCTATGTTATTGTGTACTAACATTTCATGTCTTATCTTATGAGTACACCATGGTGGCTTGAAGCACATAAGCAATCCTTTCTCTTGTTATCCTTGAAAATTGCTTATGTGAATCAAGCATGTTTGAAAACCTCAAATTTTATCTTCATACTCAAGGGTTGTCATCAATCACCAAAAAGGGGGAGATTAAAAGCATCTAGGCCCCTAAAGTGGGTATCGATGATTGATGACAACGGTTAATTATCATGACTAACGTGTGTTTTGCAGAAACAATAGAGTGTTAGGTCATGGTAATGGCAATCATGGGCGATATGGTGATCATGCCCTTATCGATGGAAATCGTTTTCGGTTTTCAAAGGATGATCGACAAGGTTAAGGACGGTTAGTTCCGAACGTCGAGGAGTTGAGTTACGTTCGGAATAGTCGTTAGGTCTTTCGTTTTTCTCCTTTGGCCGTACTATTAAGGGGGGCATGGATGGGTAGCTTGACCTAGGTGAGTCTAATGGTTAGGTATGGTGCACACTTGTCAAACTTAGCACTAGGTGGCTCCAAGATGGCCCTGAGATTGTTTGGAACAAAAGTCGTTTAAGAAGCGTTTGAATCGGAAGTCGTTTCGGCCCTCAAATGAGCGACAGACGCTGAAGACCTAGGGCGACAGACGCTGACGTCAGCGTCTGTCACGTGGTTTTTAAGCGGTTAAGAGCGTCAGACGCGAGGTTGATGAGCGACAGACGCGCCCTACGTGCATACGAACGACAGACGCTGTTAGGGTTGAGCGTCAGACGCGGTGCAGAATGCACTGAAGGTCTTGAGAGCGACGGACGCGTCCGTTGCTAGGGCGACAGACGCTGGCCAGCGTCTGTCGAGCCCTAACGGCTAGTTGAATGGTTTGGTACGTTTTCATGTGACAGACGTGGTCTTCGCAGACGCGTCCCTCCAGAGCGACAGACGCGTCTGTCGGTGGGCGTCATCGCGTCTGTCGGTCATGAAAAATGCAGTTTTTGAAGATAACGGTTGGGGGAGTTGAGGGGGAGTATAAATACATCCTCTACCCCTTCATTTGAGATACTCTTGCTTATTTGGTCAGCTAAAAAACTCCTTTCAAGTGCAAGGAAGTGCAAGAGCCCTAGTGAGAGTTGAATCTTGAGAATTCAAGTTTGAGGAGTCCTCACTAGTGACTAGGGAGTAGCAAGTGTGCATCCACCTTCTCATTAGGCTTATCATGGTCAAGTGAGAGTTCTTGCTTGTTACTCTTGGTGATCGCCATCACCTAGACGGCTTGGTGGTGATTGGGAGCTTGGTGATCATCCGGCGGAGCTTGTGGATGACCCAACTCATCTTGTGAGCGGTTTTGGGCGATTCACCGCGACGAAGTGTCGAAGAATTAGCCCGTAGAGAGCACTTGATCCTTGCGCGTATCAAGGGGGAGCTACACCCTTGCGCGGGTGCTCCAACGAGGACTAGTGGGGAGTGGCGACTCTCCGATACCTCAGGAAAACATCGCCGTGTTCCTTGCCCCTTTTACATTCAAGCAATTACCTCTTGTGTTAATTTCATTATTTGTCTTGCTTGTTTACATTCCTAGAATTGCCATGCTAGACTGGGAATTGGAACCTAGGGTGCAAAACTTTTACCGGTAGAATTATTAGGAACACTTGTAGGCACTAGGGGTGAATTATGGCTTATTAGGTTTTAATTCTTGCACGAAATTTTTAGATAAGCCCAATTCACCCCCCTCTTGGGCATCTTGATTCTTTCAGCGGCAACCTTGACGTGCAGGTTGGGTGCGCGGCCCGCGTCATTAGCGCGCGGCGGCCTGGGCGGGGTCCGGTGAGGTCAGGCGTGCGGGGCGCTCGCGGACGGCGATGCTGCGGCGCGGTGCGCAGAGGTGCATGGGCCATGGAGCCATGGCAGACAGGGGTGCACGCAGCGCGGGCTGCACGCGGTCGTGCGGCCATGGCGATGGCGGCCTTGGCGCGCAGTGGCCTGGGCGGGTTTGTCGAGCTCAAGCGGGCGCAGCGTGTGTAGGGGCACACGTAGCTCGGCCGGCACGCAGTTGTGTGGCCATGGTGGGCTGGGCGCACGTGGCTGTGCGGCCATGGCGGTCGACATGGCAGATCTATATTGTCAATTGTGGGTGCTCCCGCATCCACACAAAAATGAAAAACCAGTGATAATGTCCAAATATTTATCATATTCGCACCCTCACAATAAAATCTTACGCACCCACAAGGCAAGCGCACCCCCTCGAATTTACTCTAGCTCCGCCGCGGGCGGGACGCACGCGGCCATGGCGACCATTGCTCCCGGGCAGGGGCTCAGGCCTGCTGGTGCTGGCGAGGACGACACGGCGTTCGTCGAGGCGCTGCGGGAGTAGGCCACCTTGTCAGACGCCGGGCGCACGGACGTAGGGGAGCTGCGCGCCACCACACGCCGGCTACAGGAGAAGAAGCTCCGGAGGGTGGCGGCCGAGGATCACCACCTCGTGGACCCCGACATGCTGACGTTCATGGGGTTCGTGGCCACCCACACAGACTCAGCGCTAGAGGTCGGCTACGTCCCGACGGCTGAGGAGCTGGCCGAGGCCACTGTAAGGTCCTAGATGGCTAGAGGGGGGTGAATAGCCTATAAAAAAATTCTACAAAAACCACTAAGCAAACTTGTTAGAATAACAAACGGCGTAAAGCGAATTTTGCTTAGCCAAAGGTTGTGATGCAAGCCTCCTATCCACAAGTCTAGTAGATTATAATCTCTAGTTCACACAAGAGCTATGTCACTAATTTTATACTAGAGAACAAGCTAACAACACTACTAGCAAAGCTACCACTAGAGCTACACAAGATAATCTAGTAAAAGTAAGTGCAAGAGAGAGGATTGTGATTCTTATACCGACGGTGGAGAGAGGATGTTGCCAATCACCAAGATGATATACAATCAATCAATATTGACAACAACACAATATGAATACCAATCACCGGGAGACAAGAGACAATATTTTTGTTCACCCGGTGTTCACTTGTGCACCGACAAGCTACGTCACCGGTTGTGTCGACCAACACTTAGATGGTTTCCCGGTGTGACCCTCAAGTCACTTGCCCCTCAAGGCACGCCCCGCAAAGCACCGCAAGACACCACTCTCAAGTGAGGTAACTTAATGACACGCGCATTCCACTAGAGTTGCTTTTGGCGTCCCGCCGAGGAAAGCACAAGAACCTCTCACAATCAATCGGAGGTGGCCAAGAACAATCACCTTCTCTTGCCAACGCCTCCAACAATCTCCAAGCCGGCTAGGAGCGGTACTCTCCAAGAGTAATAAGAAATCCACCGGCTAAACCACCCACAAGTGCCACTAGATGCCCTCAAGTTATGCAATGCACTTTGGGATCACTCAATCTCACTTTTGATTTGCAATCAAGCAAGAGAGATGAGTGGGAGGAGAAGCTTTAGCTCAAAGGATGCACAAGAGTGTTAGAAAATACCAAGAGACCTCCCCAAGGGCCGACCAATAAGTATTTATAAGCATCACATACAAATAGAGCCGTTGCCACTCCACTAACCGTTTTTTCGGGACGACCGGACACGCCGGTCGAAACTGACCGGACGCGCTCAGCCGCGTCCGATCACCCTGCATCGTCCACGTGTCCATCCAGATTCAAACGCGACCGCCAGATCCTCCAACGGTCACTGCGCGCCAACGGTCAAACGCAATGACCGGACGCGCTGCTCAAACGACCGGACGCGCCGATCGCACAGCACCGTGCGCCCGCGAAGCATCGACCGGACGCGCTCCAGATAACGACCGGACGCGACAGTGCCAGCGTCCGGTTGGAGTCCAGTAAGCTCCCTCGACGACCGGACGCGTCCGATCGCGTGTGACCGGACGCGCCGCGCGTCCGATCGACCTTGCGAACTTCAGTTCCCTCAGGGCGCCTGACCGGACGCGCCGGTCCCGCGAGTGACCGGACGCGCCGGTTGCAAACCCTAGCCCGCGCGCCTGACTGCTGCGTTGAACTGACCGGACGCGTCCGGTCAAACCGTGACCGCGTCCGGTGCATCGTCCGGTCACCTCTGTGACCTCCGTTCGCCTCCGTTTCTTTTCCGACTTCCGGCGTAGTGGAAAATAGATATTTTATTTCTCTAAAAACGCCTGAATCCCGCGCTCGCAAACTCGGCGGGAGGGAGAGAGGAACCCAAACCCCTCTCTACCCGCAAACCACAGCGCGACCAACGCCACCTTTGCAAATGTGCCAACACCAACAAGTGTACATCTCCATGTACTTGTGTGTTAGCTTTTTCTCAATCATTTTCAAAGGTTTTCCAGTTAGCTCACTAGGCCCTACATGCAATACACTTCATGAATTCACCTAGTGGCACCCGTGCGTCGAATAACCGATAAGACTTCCCCTCTTAATAGTTCGGCTATCGACCCTAAACTACTCACACCCTCTATGGTGTCTTGAGTGTAAAACAAAATGGCCCTATGGTTATACCTTTGCCTTGAGCCCATTTTGTTTCTCCAAATGATATGATCCACTTCATATCATCACATGACCGTCTCGATCCATCGACCTTGACTTGACTTGCTCTTCACCGTTGCATCGGTCCGTCGGCGGTAAGTCTTGCTCAAGCTTCACCATCGCATGGTCCTTCGCTTCGAAGCCTCGACTTGCCTTTCACCTTCACAACCGGTCCATCGAGCCAAGCCTCATCTTGGTCTTCACCATTTTGGTCATATGAGTCAATGTCATGTCTCATATTCAATGACCACCTTTATCTAAATCATCCACTTAGATACAAAGGTTAGTCCTAGGTTTCATCAATTAGCCAAAACCAAACTAGGGACTTTCAGCCACCCAGGTGGAGGACAAGGCCCGACGGATGGAGGAGAGGGCCACGGCGGCGCTGGATATCTCGCGGCCAACGAGCGGGGCATAGGGCATGTCCGGCGGCATGGCGCGGCGACCGGCTACGTGCGGGCACGGATGGGTGCTCGTCGGAGCTCAGCCATCGTCAATCATGGCTAGATGTTGAAGAACCTGACTTGTGGGCCCACGTGTCAGGGAGTAGAGGGAGATAGGAGCAGCAGGAGGAGAGGCGGTGCCACGCTGGCTAACTATGTGGCATGCTACAACAGCGAAAGTAGCAAATAGTTATGAATTTTACTGTTTTGTATGGCAAATATATAGATGCCCATGTAAAACTGGCAAACGGAAAAGTGCCCTCCCTAATCATGGCGAAAAGTTAAATATCCCTGTGTACCCAGCCTGTTTTTCATCGCTTCACACAGGCACACAGCCTCCTCCCGTCTCCCGTCTCTTCAGTCGTGTTAATCAAGAGGCAGATGAAATTGGGATGGTCGCTGCCGTCGCGCCGGATCCTCCCCCACCCACGGGCCGGTTTCACCAGTACCCTCACGAAACTCGATTGGGGGCGCACTTCCAAGGTCGAGCAATTTCTATCGATACTGAGTTCGCTGTAGGGTTGTGGATTTTTCAGGGGACAACACAGAACCTTATCTTCTCCGTTACCTCTTGGCCTGTTCCTCAGTCCTCACCCGGCCTGGTTGGCAGGTTGCGGGCTTGCAGCCCTTTCTCCCATGGTGGGGGTCGGCGAGTTGCTTGCCTCGGCGGCTTTGAAGCAGGTCTCCGGCATGCTAGGTACCGCCATCTGGAAGGCCATCGCCTCGCAGCTGAAGCTCGGTGATGAGCTGAACGCCCTTAAGGATACTGTGGATAGCATCCATGAAGGCATGGTTAAGTCGGAGAAGAGGTTGATGAAAGATGGTGATGTCCGTGTATGGATGAGGAAGCTCAAGGCAGCAGCATATGACATGGAAGACATGATAATGGAATTTGAAGGTGATATTCTGAGAAATAAAGATGGCTCCCAGAGTAACAACTCTGCAACGGTAGGTTTCCGATCCGGTGCTTTTGGTGCCCATATTTCCGTTTCGATTTATTTCCCTTTTCTAATTCACAATATGAATTCTTAGGAGTAATTTCCGGTGCTTTTGGTGCCCATATACATTTTTCGTTACGATTTCTAGTCCATATTCTAATTGACAGTATATAAATTCGCAGGAGATCTCCATTCCAGTGAAGGGGCTGACCATGCCTGGCAAGTTGAAGGGCATGAAACGAAGATTGGAAAACATAGAAAAGCTGAGGAGGTTTGACTTGATGGCGGACACAAGCTCTGACGACCAGAACATGATCCAGATGCAGGCTACAGGCCCCTGCCTGGCTGCCTCGAAGAAGGTATCGTTGGGAGGGACAAAGACAAAGCAGGGTTGATGATGCTGCTGCAAGAAGATTGCAAGCATGCCATCATCCCTATCTATGGCTTCGGTAGTTTGGGTAAAACCACTCTAGCCCAAATGGTTTTCGACGACAGTACAAACTAAGAGAGATTTTGACATCCGCGTCTGGGTTTACGTCTCCAGAAAATTTAGCAATGAAAAGATTGGTCGGTCAATTATCTCCCAAGTAGATGGACAGAGCAACCAGTATGACTTGTCCTCCGTGTAGAAGCGCGTGGAAATCATCCTAAGTGGAAAGAAGTATCTCATCATTTTGGATGACTTGTGGGAAGAAAACACAAGCAATTTGAACCAGTTAAAAGCAATGCTGAAAGGTGGCGCACCAGGTAGTAAGATAATTGTGACAACTCGAAGCGAACAGGTTGCTAAGCGGATGAATCGAGAGTTGCCATTCAAGTTGGATGCGTTACCATATGATGACTGTTTGAAGCTATTCAAAGATAAAGCAATCCCAAATGGATCCGAAGAATCTGATGAATTCGTAAAGGTCGGCGAGAAAATAGTACAGAAGTGCGGCGGCGTACCATTGGCAGTCAAATCCCTTGGGGACCGTCTGCTAGATATGCCGTTGCGCAAGTGGGAAGAGACGCTCAAGAGTGAGCTGTGGGAAGGCGAACGTGATCCAACGACCGCGACAGCTGCAACTGCAGTGCTACCATCCTTGAAGATTAGTTACTATTACATGCCTTATTATCTGAGGCCTTGTTTTGTATACTTTTCTGCCTTCCCAAAGGCTTCGTCATAGAGAAGAGAGACCTGATTCACAGGTGGATTGCCCTGGGATTTGTTTCAACCGCAGATCGTGCTGAGGAATACCTGCAAGAACTTCGTCAGATGTCATTCCTAAAGGCTATGAGTGCCTCTACCTCGGTGAGTTATATGCATACACACAGGCTTAGTACACTTACTCTTTTTTAACTTGTATTATATTGTGCTATCATTTAGTATATGATTTATTAGTATTTCAATCTTATTTCAAAATGTATGGTGCTCATCTAAAACTAATTCAATCTAGTATTTGTTTTGAGCAATAAGACAGTGATGAATCGTCTGATTATAGTTTTGAAAAATAATCCACTTGTTTCTTTGGCGAATAGAATGTGTTAAACCATCACATTTCTCATAACCACATCATTTCCGGTGTAAAATTCATGAAATGGTTCCAAGATGAATCATTCAAACATGTATGACTGATTTCTCAGTTTTTTAAAACAACTCCAGCATGGTCCTTATACTACTTTTGAGGGCTGAGAGGGAAAAGGCCCCACTCTACGAGCCCCCTACTCCGACCCTAAAAAATAGGAGACTCTCAAATCTATGGGTGAAAATGGCATGAATAATCCTTCGCTCCGATCCACTCCGAATCCGAATGTTAAGGATATGAAGAAGTGTTTTTAATATCCATGCGGATGCGGATAATCTGAATCCAGTTGTATGCAGATAAGGTGTAGGATATTGGATTGGCGAAATCCGTGGATATGGATCATTCGATAATTGAACACGGATTATCCAGCACTTATAATAAGATTATCCGAATATTTTAAGGAGCCAAAGCACTAGAATACAAGTCAGCCTAGCCCATGACACAAGCATTATTATATTGTAGCCCACAAGCAAAGCTCATCAACTATATATACTAATTTAAGTATCTTTTCACATGACATGGAATGGCAATCCTAGTGTGATTGCCTATTTGCCTGATCAGCGGCTAATCTACGAACGGCAACGCAGTCCTGCGCTTGAAGAACAACGCCTCACGAGTCACATGTTGTATTGTCGCTTTATGACTTTGTTTACTGAATTGTTTCATCATAAACAACAACATGTAAGCACATATTATCCAACTTAAAAAAAGTCCGCTTCTGCTCCAACACCGGAGTGAATCCGTACCATCTCCGACATCCTAAAAAATCCATATTCGCATTCGGATCCGTATAATATCTGATCCGCTCCGAATCTGACAACAAAAAATGGATTAGGATATGGGGAAGATATTATCGCTCCGATCCGATCTATTTTCATCCCTACTAAAATCTCACCCTGAGGTCCACATTCCTAAGTCTGGAGGGGGCCCTAACTTTTCATTGGAGTATATTCCCCACCGCGTGGCGCCCTACCACAGCACCACGCGCTGCCCTTCCCTAGTGCGGCAGTGACCCCTACGCGATGCCCCTCTCCAGCGTGGGTACCTCTCTCCGGTGCGGAGCCCCTCCCTGGTGTGTTGGCTCTCTCCGCTGCAGAGCCCCTCCCCGGCGTGGCATGCATGGTGGCCTCCAGGTGCTGCAGTCATCTCGGACACGTCGGCACGGGCGGGCTCCTACACGGCGCCCCTCCCCAATCGCCCCACTCCACCGCCGGAGCCCCTCCTCGGCTAATACTAGCATGTCCATGTTCGTCAACGGGGAAGAAGATAGGAAAGAGAATGACAAGTGGGTCATATATGTCATTCTCTGTTAAGTTGAATTTGAGGACCTTGTTTTGAAGGCTCCTACTGAGTGCAGCCTAGATAACAGGTCCATCAAAAGTAGGGGGAGCCGTCAAATTTAAAGTAAGGGACATGTTGACGGTTACCGATAGAGTGCTCTAACACCTTATAAATGTTAGCAATGGCCACCATGCTAGTTCATACATGTCATATGCACTGTGGACTTTCAAAAGGGGTACCTTTTTAAAAAAAATCAAGATAGGTCTCCCCTCATAATCATCAGTGGACAAACAAGTACTTGACACGTCAGCAACTAACACCATGCCAACTTTAATCAAAGATTAGAATTGCAATCTTTTAGGGGTCCACAAAGGAAAGCAGGAATCTCAATATTAACCGTACCAATGCATGTATAATGTGAAATTAAAGTTATAATATATTTGCAAGTAAATATTTTTTTTGTACTTTGCAATGGGAGAAATTTTTTTTATCATGATTGTATTTTAAATTTGATACGGGCTTAATAGGGTATTGTCATATTAGTGCCAACATTAGCTTATATTATGGATCTCGTATCATCATTAAATAAACTATAGCTTTAAAATTTTATAGAAAAAGGTAAAACTTAAATAGACATGTATCATTCATATTCTTGTTTCCCATAAATGTTTGATAGCTTTGAAGGACCGAGAAAGACGACTAGGGGGGGCCAATGGGAGCCAATCCAAAAAATTTTCTGAAACGGGCACTCTCCCAAACAACCCTCCAAAACACTAAACCTCACAAGTGAGATGCCCTTGAGCCAACTAGCGAACGGGTGCCCTCCAGGATGACCAGAGAACACAGCGGGACACTCAACAGTGGAAAACCAAGATCTAGACTAAAGTTCACCAAAAAGCAAAAGCGAGGCTCTCAACTCCAAGTGATCAGAAGCAAGAGCTCACAGCCAAATTACCCAAGCTAACTGGTGACTTGTTGATTTTTTTGGAAAACTTCCTGGAAACCTCATAAATCTCACAGAAGAAATGGATCACGAAATGAACAACCGGAGGTAAAAACACATAAAAAAAGCAAACTTCTCTATAGGGTCCGCTAGGCCAGGTCCCTGGCTCGGCCTAGCCGGGTTTGCACCCCTGGCTCAGTCCCAAACCAGTCCTAGCCGGGAAGATAACCCAGCCTAGATATGATGTCGGCCTAGCAGGGATGCTAGGTCGGCCTAGCCTACTTTCAGCAGTTTCAACAACCCGAAATCAAACTCCAAAAATGGTGAAATCCAATCAAACTAAGTTCGATTGAGCTCAAATTTTGTAAAGATGTTTCGGAACAATCCCCAAAAAATCAACTCCAGAAGATCAAGGGAACTCAGCAGATTGAAAAATCTCTCTCCAAGATCGGGGTTTTCTCATTTTTTTTGTCAAAATCCCCAAACTTTGTGCTCGTGAGGAAACTACCAAATCTGGTTGGTAGACATGTTCCTCGGGGGTCCTAGCACACATCCATCCAGCCCAAACGAACTCAAAAGCTCAGATTCAAAGAAACCACCAAAAACTCAAGGAGATGTGTTTCTGGGAGGAGAAAATCCAAAAAGATTCAACAACACAAGAACTCATATCCCCAAGTAATGATTGCTTTATTTCCAAGATCACAGAGGTCTAGTTCTTACAGAAGAATGGAGGTCTAGTTCTTACAGAAGAATGATTACACAGATAGAGGAATGATTCTTTTGACTGCGGATCTCAAAACAGTGCAAACTACAACCGGCTACAACTATGGAAAATAACCTAGATGCAAAAATGAGAGCCTAGAAGAGATGGCCTGGTTTTGGCAGCCTCTCCTATTATTATAGAGCTATTACACAATCCCAAACTTAGACTTAGATATTTTGCCTGAACCACTTAACCTCAGGGGCAAAATGGTCCAAATGGATATCCATGCATTCGACGGCCACGAGCCCTTCACGAGATGGCTTCGCCCTAACATGAACTTCCCGATGATGCCACATGCCGCCCCAAACTCCGCTCCTAGGTTTTGAGGCCCAAACCCGATAAAACTGTTCGCCGGTGGTTTTGAGGCCCAAACCACCAAACCAAGCTAGAGAACCATATCCACTACGCCTCCTCCACGATCTCGATGTGTGTCACTGTCCACCCTCAACCGCCCGATCACCAAGTCCTTGCGCCTCGCTTGACTTGGTCAACTGCTTCTTGACTTGGCAAACACGGTATACTTCTCCACATGTACAGTTCCTTGTCGATGTCCCCAAGTGTCAGCCACCCGTGGGCAGTCCACCAGCTCTTGGTCCCTCGGTACAAGCCTCCATGTCCATCCTTCGCTGCTCCCAGTCCGTCGGCACAAACTTGTTTGACCTTCTCCATTGCCTTCGATCGTCTCAATGCTCTACACTGCACACCACAAGCCAAGAAACATGTTGCACAACATCACACTCACACTAACGTTGGTCCAAACACTAAACCAAACCCTGATCATCTCTTGACAATCACTCATCATCAATAGACACACATGGGCACATCTTAACCATGTGTTCGTAAGCTTTTTCCCATGTTAAAATGCAGGAGCATGTTTGCTAGTTATCTCATAATAGTAGAACCACCCATTCCATTACGGCTTTGTTCACAGCAGATGCGTAATATTTTTTTCAAAAAAATATGATTTTATATGGAAGGTGACAATATACAATCCTGTGAAGTTTTAACTCGATTCCATTTGTAAGAATGAAATTGGCATGCTCTTATTTTTATTTTTATTTTTATTTTCCTTTTCCTTTTGAAGTACCGTTGAACCATGGAAATAAAAGCTATCTGTTGCGTCACTAATCGACTTGCAAATTTGCATTTCAGATTTCTGCAGGATACTCCAAGTCCAACAACCCTCATGACTTATTATTCAAAATGCAGGATTTAGTCCATGAACTTGCAAGGTCAGTTGCTGTTGAGGAAGTAGCCATTTGTGATGCCAATCATGGAAGCTCTGGTGCTAAAAAGGACATCTGTCGGTACATGTTGTTCTCGAATTTCGAAGGTGGATACCTAAAATGCAAAGATATGCCTCTGAAGGCAACAGCTATTCATTTTAGTGACTGCACAGGATATCAGCCTTCAAGAGATGCCTTTTCAGAAACTAAATGGTTGCGTGTCTTGGACTTGTCAAGCATGCAAGCTGTGGAGCTACCCAGCTCTATGAGAAACCTGCATCACCTGCAAGTATTAAATCTTTCAGGAAACACCAGTCTCGTAAAGCTCCATAGCTCCTTCTTTGGAAAAGCAAAGCTCCATAGTCCCACTTCCATTTGTGACTTTCAGAAACTACGCTATTTGGATATACATGGCTGCTCGAATCGAGAGCTACCAGATAACATTCACACACTCCAAGATCTGGAGCACCTTGATCTATCAGGATGTACGAGCCTACAGAAGTTACCTTCACGATTTGGAGAGCTGCACATGCTTTCGTTCCTGAACTTATCATGTTCACAGCTTGAGATGTTACCAGACACTTTCAGTCAACTGAAAAAGTTGGAATATCTGAATCTGTCCTTCTGCTCCAAGCTTAAGCGACTGCATACTCTGTCACTCAAGAGAATGAAGGGACTTCTTTATCTTAATATGTCTGGTTATACCTGGCTTGAGGCGCTTCCCGAGTTTTATGGTGACAATGATGGCTGTCTGAACCTGGAGATTTTGGATTTATCTGACTGTGCTAGACTTATTAATCTTTCTGAATCTTTTGCCAGACTAATGAACTCCGGTTCCTGAGTTTATCTGGCTGTTCTCGCATTCAGAACATTATTTGGTTTCTTGGTAGATTTGTGAAGTTGGAGTACCTAAACCTATCAGGTGTCGCATTATCAGGATTTGATGTCAGAAAAGATTCAGAAGCTCCAAGCTCCTCTACATGGCATTCCTCTGGTTATTCTGGTGAGGACATGAGCCTGAAAATGCTCAATGGGGTAATTAAAAGCATGCCTCGTCTTGAATATCTGTCGGCAGGAGGGCTGTCACTGTTCTCAAAGGAAGGCATTTATGAGGAGCTTCTCACCTTGCCGGATTTCGTTGTCTCAGCAAGAAGAGGTGGCAACTCCAGCAATATTACCCTTCTTAAGAACTTCCTCGATTCAACACACCGTGAACTTAATATCAGATGCCTTGAGGCTGTGATGTCTGCCGAAGAAGCGGCAATGGTGGAACTGGGCAGGAAACATCGGCTTGGTTCTTTGAGTCTGGAGTGGTCCTCATCAGAATGGTATACACCAAGTGAACCTACAGTGAAGACAATGTCTGTTCTCGAACACCTGGAGCCTCATCGAAATTTGAAGCATCTCACTATAAAGGGCTACAACCACAGTGAGGTTCCTCGTTGGATTAATGAGATACGTGATACACTTCCAAATCTGGTAAAACTTGTGTTGTCTGATCTTGTATGTTGTGACTATCTTCCTTCTCCAGCAAATCTGTCAAATTTAGAAGAGCTTGAAATTCGCAATATGCCCAGACTTAAGGGAGCATGTCTGACAGCCTGCAAAAATCTAAAGCGACTGTCACTGGTTGCACTAGCAAGTGGATTCACCTTGCGATTTACTCAGGCGACAAGCAGAGATTGTCAGGGGATACATGAGATGGAATCAGGTCATGCAGAAGAGCCTGAGACGCCAGAAGTAGCTAGGACACAGTCTGGTGTAAGCAGATTGTTAGCAGCTCTAGGCTTTCAAAGGAAAGCACGTATGTCAGAAGTGCGTGCATCTTCGTCCGCACCGTCTCTGTCTGCAACCAAAGAAGCAGTCTCTACCCTTTGCTGTCTGAAGATAGAATACTGCCAAGATCTGAAGCTGTATCCAAGCATCAATTGTGAGGAATACTTCATCAACGAGAGTAGAGTTGAGTTCATCACAGATACGGGGTCATCAGCTCCCATATTGACACGAAAGATGCATTTCAAAACCTGTTCATATCTTACTGCTAAGTTGCTACGGGGTGTAAATATCAGGACCGATGAACTAGTCGTTGATGGTTGTGACATGGATTTTTTTAAATTCTTTGTCATCAAATCTAAGGAGCAACGCTACGGCAGCTTTGATCTTCAAAAAAAATACGAAGCCATCAGCTTTGATCTTCAAAAAAAATACGAAGCCATCCAGAAACTGAAGATAATAAACTCTTGGAAATCTGATCTTGAATATCTGCCGTGCATTCCATCACTAGAGGAGCTTGAAATTGATTGCATCAATGAGAATCGTACAGGGGAAAGAATGGGTAAATTGGAAATTCTAAAGAGAATGCATAAATTGGAGAGAATTACTTTATCATCATGCGAGAATTGCTTGTACACAGACCTAGGGGAAGCTGTATTATTTGCTATTCCTCACATTCAATATATCAAGATTAATGAGGTAATTTCTCTTGGCTGTGCTTCAGTTCTCCTCTTTTAGAAAAAAAAGGATTGAAAGTAGGCAAGGTGTATACCTGAGTACACAATCTCTCTACTTTTTTCATTGAAAAAATGTCTACTTTTTTGGTAGTATATATATATGCATGCACACTCATCCCTATAAAGATATTCATAGTCTCACACACACATAACCTATCTCTCACTACTACAAAACACCTCTTAGGTGTCTCTTATTTGAGAAATTGTGCGGTTAAGTTATCTGTGCTGGCTCTAACTCCCTTTCGTTTTTATTTACATGTCGTATTAGCTTTCTCTTAAGGCAAACATTTGTATCTTTGACCATCAATTTAAAAAAAATATAGGTTTATGACATATTGTTTTAGATTTACTATGAGAAATACTTTTATAATTTATAATTTATATGTTGTGAAACTATAAGGATTATTTGAAATAGATGGTCAAAGATAGTAATGTTTAACTTAGGACAAAGCTAATGTGATATGTAAAAAAAAATAGAGAGTATTTATGTTTCCAAGTGTTATCCTTGTCATGGATACTTTCTAGGTTATCTGTGCCAGCTCAAAAAATACAAACAAACAGCACAAACCGTGCCCTCCCTAAATAAGAGCCAACACGGATAACAAATATCCGTGCCTGCTCTCAATAAGAGGCAGCAAGAATACATTTTCCATATTTGCAATTTGAATTTCAATTTAATTTTGAAAATTCGTTTCGCTTTCATATGGACCCAGATGAAAACATATTTTATAAGAAAACTATAATATGCGATGTAATCTAGTTAAAAATTTTTATTTCAAGTCATTCTTGTGCCCAAATAGTTGATCAAAGATTTTGACAAAAGGGTCAAAATGATTTAAACTCTATTACTTTAGCAATGGAGAGTGAGTAGGGTGGTAAGGAGAGAACAACATTAGGGATGGCAGTTGGATCGCGGTGCCAAGTCACACCTGTGTCACCGGGCCAGGGCTCCAGATGAATGAGGGTTGTGTTATGGGTGTCAAATCACACCCACAGGTACCTATCGCAGCACAAAATATAAGGATAGCCCTTTGTAACATGTATCACACATTCAATGGGCAACAACATGCTCGGCACCTATGTCTTAGGTTTTTAGTCCATTTCAAAAATTTCCATAAGTACTTTGGTACATATGTGTTAGATGATAAGATGCGCCATACAAAGATGAGAAATGATGCAATCATGATGATATATTGTATATATCATTAACATACCCCACATGTGTCCAAAATCTGCAGACATGGGTGCTGATCTAAAATTTCAACTACAGGGCGTTGTAGGGGCAGATGTGACAAAATACTATTGATGGGTACTCATTCCATCTACACTAAACCCAACCCATTTATTTCCATGCCTAAGATCATGCGAAGAGGTTGTCATGGATAATGGGTATGAAGCCTAGAAACCGCACTATATTTCGTGTGAAAAGTCTATGACTTGCCATGGTGAGGGTAGCTTGGGGTGGCCTTCGGATCTATTTTTTACTATTTGATTTCCCTTGATTTCATGGTTCGATTATTCATTCCTGTTCTTATTAAGAGCCAGCAAAAACCAAGCTTATCTATGCCACATTCATGCTACTAGATCTGATAACCGGCATGGACTAGGGTTTAGAAGCAAGTACAAGTGATGATTTGAAGGAATTGAGTTGATGCCTAGAAGAGAGGTGAATAGGATCAACAACAAAATTAGCAACTTAAAACAAAAATGGACGCATTCTACTAGAATCATGTGAGTTGGTTTTGAGGCTGAAATCGCAAACCCTCAAAAATTGTGTAGCCTCTACCATCTTGAGGCATTTACTACATGTCCTTATTATGGCGAACCCACCAAGTCCCTCAACATGTTGGTTAGTTGAACTCTCGGTAGAACAACCAAGGCTGAATAGGATCAACAAAATTAGCAACTTAAAACTAAAATGGACGCATTTGCTAGAACAGGGCAAGTTGGTTTTGAGGCTGAAACCACCAAACCCTCCAAAACTGTGTAGCCTCTACCATCTTGAGCTGTCTACTACAAGTCCTCGGCCTAGCTATCCCACCAAGTCCCTCGACGCATTGGTTAGTTTACAAGTCCTCAACATGATGAACCCACCAAGTCTCTCGATGCATTGGTTAGTTCAATTCTTGGTAGAACCAAGGGTGAATAGGATCAACAACAAAATTAGAAAGTTAAACTAAAATGGACGCATTCCGCTAGAACCGGGTGAGTTGGTTTTGAGGCTGAAACCACCAAACTCTACAAAATTGCGTAGCCTCTACCATCTTGAGGTATGTACTACAAGTTCTCAGCCTGGAGAATTGTAGCGATCCTCAATTTCCACGAAGGGAAATTCATAGATACGATTTATAGCATGATAGTCCCAAAAGATCATTCCATCACATTATCAGTCAACAGCTGATATCACAAGTTCATACATCGAATACCTGTCTTAGAAGTACAAATAGAGAGGTTTAACATTTATTACATCAACACTTTGCGGAATCATTAGAGTTCAAGCAGCATCCATAACAGCATCAGAGTGAAACAACTAAGGTGCGAAAGCGTCGTCTTCTTCTCCGAACTTGAGCGTAGGACGAACACCTCTAATCCTCATCTCCATCAGGCTAGTCGTCATACTCAACACCTACCAAATATCTTTCAGTACGGTTTATACTGGCCACTGGCTCCCACCCTATGCTACTATGCGTTTGCTTTGTGGAAAGTGGAAATGCAAGGGTAGAGCAACAGAACCTATTGTGGCTGTAGTTTTCCTAAGCGTAGTTCATCAATATTTTATAAGTAATTCACAAGTTTTAGTCCATCTCATCCACACACATTCTCCCATCCCAATCACACACATCTCACCACACTCCCACTCTCTAGGTGGCAAGGACAACTCCATCTCGTGCCTTGCCTCAACGTCTCACGCTGAATCCACACAATCACCCAAGGGAAGAAAAGGGACTCCTTTCTCTAGTCAAGTGAAGTAGTAATATAGGAAAGCTCCATAGCCACGAAAAGACGGCATATGTATCGATCGATCAACCAAAACTCTGCATAGGTTTTACATCCACTAGATACATCATCATCAGTAGTGCCCCGCCTAGGCTGATCCGTGCTTACTTTCTAAACTGGAACGATACCATCCTGCCACTCAGCCCTGAGGCACCCCGGATCAAACACCGGCACGCTAAGACTATGAAACGTAAATACCGGGCCAATAGCAATACGCACCTAGAAAGGATCGGGTTCCAACGCCCTCACCTCCCACACTGTCAACTACACCCTAGCAGTAATGGCATCGCCCCAAGTTAGTCCGCAGCCATCTCCTTATCCCATGGAGCAAGTGGGTGTAGGTTCCTATGAACCGGTTCCCAGAACATATCAGTCCTTAGGGTGACCAAACAAGACATCTTCACAAGGGGATCCGACACCCCATGCTTCCAACAGCACCTCTATCCTGGGGATTCACCCCACAAAGACACTCCTCCCTGGAATCTATACCACAAATCGGTACCCGCCATAGGTACAACTCCCAAGGAGCGCTCAGGTCACACTCCGGCAAGACTTGCTCATCAGCTCGTCGTAGAATCCTGTTTGGTCGACTCGACCCTCACCACACACCTAAGACACACGCCAAGATCTCCCCATTTGTTATTACCATATTATCGGTACCTTGTGCCTTCACCACTCAAACAATCCTCCACCAGGCATCACATCACCGATATAATGCATAGTAGAAAGCAAGTAGTAAGTAGTAAGCGAGCGTCTATCCTAACAGCGGGTGTGCAGGGGTATAGGTTGCTTTAAGGTAATGGCTTCAAGCAATTCTAACATGCAACCTATCTCAGATCATTGCAAAAGCAAAGCACTAGCAGCTACTTCATTGCATGCCTAATAGGATTCTACGAGATTGGGTGGGACGTGGCACCTATAGACTGGTCGTCTCCCAACTCCTCCGTATAGTCGTAGTACTCCTCCTCAGGGTCCAGCTCCTCCAGGGTTGTTAAACAGGACATATAACCGCGATAAGTGACTCCTATAGATGGTCACAAAGAAGCAACAAAAATTCGAAAGATCCAAATGCACTCAAACATAGTCCTATGATGTAGAGCTCATTTTTAGAAAAATTTAGGAACTAGTTTCATATTTTTCTAAGGTCAGATGAATTTATTATGAATTTTCTAAGTTTAATTCTATTTCTGAAGAAGAAAAAGGGTGGATTAATTCTAGGGGTGAAACGTGGCGGCTTCTGATTGGCTGAGATACGCACGGTCACTAACAGGTGGGACCTAGTCAACGGTCAACGTTCAGTGGGCCCAATGGGCTGGGTCATGGGCTGGGTTGGGCCAGGCCGGCTAGGACACGTGTCAGGTGCTGGGCTAGCCACGTGGCTATGCTGGGCTCCTAGCAGCCTCGGTCCACGCGGGCTAGCTCACAGTGGACCGCGGCATGCGGTCCATGGACCGCAGGCTCGGTTCATGATGGACCGCGTCCATCCCCCCTCCTCTCTCTGGCTCATGGTGGGATGCGTCCACGGCACGACGGCCAGGCGGGGCGGCCGCTCTCTCTCTCTCGTGGTGGCACCCTCGCCGACGGTGAGCTCGCTCGGCCACGCTCTACAGCGGCTCAAAGAGGGCAGCTAAGGACCTCTACGGCATCGTGGGGTCACGACGAGTGCACCGAGGGGCTAAAGTTGGGACCTTGGGGCTCCAGGCGACCGGCGTTGGTGACACGGCAGCTCGCGGTGGCGACGGTGGGGTACTTTTGGGAGTCGACGAGGCCCCAGCGAGGCTCATCAGCTCCCTCATGCTACGGCGAGTGCGTCTAGGGTACTAGGTGTAGCTCTAGGCGCTCGGGTGAGCTAGGTTGGCCACAGTGGCAGCAGCATGGTGGCGGCGGTGGACTACGGTGCGGTCGCTATAGCCTCATAAAGAGCCAAAGGTGGCTCTTTCCCTTCGATTGGGTTCTCAGGCGAGCGAACATGCTCATCGGCGGTGACCAAAAGACATGGCGGAGTCCACACCGCGACCATGCGCGTGGTGGAACTTCGGCGAGCGGCCGGCTAGGGTGAACAAGGGCAAGGTGGGGGCTTTCTCTCCAACCAACTAGACGGCAGGGTGTGCTAGGCTATGGCGAAGCTCAACGGCTCCTCATCAAGCAAGGTGGCTGGAGTTGGCCGGAACACCTCTGCCACAGCGGCGGCAAGGGCGCACGGCCGCGCCGGCGTTGTAAATATGACTGGTGTTCCTAGGGCTTCTAAGCTAACGCGGCTAGGGCTACGCGCATCCCGCGGCGAGGCGAAGCTCACCACGGCCGCAGTTCTACCTCTACCATCCTGGATCCGCAGGAACGGGGCTTCATTTCGGCGGGGCATGGCCGCGGCGAGCGTGTGCTCATGCAAGTGTGCCGGCACAGGTGTTCCCGAGTCCAAGTGGCTCGACGTCACTGTGTTATGGCTGTTGGGCGCATGCGTGTGTGCACGGTGCTCGGTGATGGCAAAAGGCGGCACCTTTGGCCCTCCCAAATGGGGAGAACACGGCGGCGGCCATGGCGTGCATGCCGACAAAGGGCAGAGCAGGGGTTTGGGGATCACCGGTGGTGGCGATGAAGATAGGCTAGCGGGGCAGTGGTGAGGCGAGGCAGTGACGAGGCGGTGTGATGCAGGAAGAGCCGCTTCATCGGTGTAGTTGATCGGGGGTGGCGTCCTCCGCTCCAACAACCTCGGCGGCACTCCGACGGCTCGGTCCTTCTCTCTTCTCCTTCTCTCTCCTCCTTCCTTCTCGGTCTCGGCGTGGGTGAATTGGGAAGCCACCAGTGGCGTCGGGGTGGATGGGAGAGGGGCTAGGGCACTGGAGAGGGGTTTTATAGCTCGAGCTCACCCATGGCAGGCGGCGGATGGCGAGGGACAGGGCAGGGACACGTGTAGGGTAATCAAGGGGCTTAGGCTAGGGTTTGAGGCTCGGTGGGAGAGCGGGGGTGCCTTGGCGCTCCTGTTTTCGAGTGGCGGCCGGTCAATGGGCATGGTATGGTGGTGGCAGGGGTGCGGGCCATGGCGCTTGCGTCAGCTGGCAGGCGCGGACGCCAGCTGGGGCGGGTGCGCGCGGCGGATCATGGACGTGGTGTGCATCTGCGTGTGCACGGACAACGGGTAGGGGACGGACGACTGGGGTGAGCAGGCAGCCTAGCACCGATGCTCTGCTTCGCCAAAAGCAGAGGGGTGTAAGGTCCAAAAGGCTAGAGGGGGGTGAATAGCCTATTTAAAAATCTACAAGCTTCACTAAACAACCACGTTAGTATAAAAGATGGCTAAGCTAATTCTAGCACTAGCTCAACTATACTATGCAAGCCACCTATAAAATTCTAGTGAAGCAAGGCTATGAACTCTAATACACACCAACAAGACTAAGACACTAAGCTACTTACTCCTATGTGATAAAAGCTACACTAAGCAAACTACACTAGGAATAGTACAAGAAAGTAAAGAGCAAGTGACTTGATTCTTATACCAACGATGTAGAGAAGTAATGCACTCGAAGAATCAATCACAATGATCAACCACAAGAGAAATTCTCGGCAAAGAGATGACACAAGATTTTTTACCGAGGTTCACTTGCTTCACGGCAAGCTACTCCTCGTTGTGGCGATGCACCCACTTGTCGGTTCGCGAGCTAATCGACTATCAAGAGTCGAGCCCTCGGCGGGCGCCGCACAACCGCACACAAGATGAGGATCCTCCAAGCCACGAGCTCCACTAGAGTATCCAATTTGCGAACTCCCAAGGGGAAGGATCAAGAACCCCTTACAACACTTGGTGAAGGCTCCAACAATCTCCAATTGCGAGCTCAATCACCTCCGCTGCTCTAAGCCGTCTACCGTGTCGGGAAACACGGATGAGTAACAAGAAATCCGCAGCAACTCGAAGATCAAGTGCCTCTAGAATGCAACTCTCAAGCAATGCACTTGAATCTCACTCAATCTCACTCAAGATGTGCAACCAAGCAAAGAGAAGAGTGGAGGGGTTATTCTCTAGCTCAAAGGATGTCTCTAGGTCTCAAAATGTGCAAGAGTTACCCTCAAACCCCGGACACCCTCTATTTATAACGAAGGGGTACGCAGCTAGCCGTTACGGACGACGCAGCGAAAAACGCGCTGACCGGACGCTCCGGTCAGGGTGACCGGACGCGTCCGGTCACTACACGACAGCAAGAAACAGTGCGTGTCAGAACTAGCCGTTGCCGTGACCGGACGCACTCAACCATTTGACCGGACGCGACAGTGCCAGCGTCCGGTCGCGTTCCAGTAAGCTCCCGTTGAGACCGGACGCGTCCGATCACACGTGACCGGACGCGCCGCGCGTCCGATCGTCACTCCGCTGCGCTCTGCCTCTCTGGACGCTTGATCGGACGCTCCGGTTCTGTGAGGGATCGGACGCGCCGGTCGCGCACTCCACTTCTGTGCACAGGTGAACTGACCGGACGCGCTGGTCAGGCCAGACCAGCGTCCGGTCAGAAACCCTAGCGGGCAGCACTGTGATGAACTGACCGGACGCGTCCGGTCAAACCGAGACCGCGTCCGGTGCAGTGTCCGGTCATCACAGTGACCGCCGTTCGCCTCCGTTTCTTTTTCGACTTCCGGCGCAATAGAAAATAGGCGTTTCACTTCCCCAAAAAGCGCCGAATCCCGCCTCGCAAGCTCGGCGGGAGGGAGAGAGGAATCCAAACCCCTCTCTACCGCTTAAACTCCACCGCCTTCGCAAAAGTGCTAACACCACCAAGTGTACACCACCATGTGCATGTGTGTTAGCATTTCACAAATATTTTCCAAGGCGTTATGTTAGCTCTCAACTAGATCCTAATGCATATGCTCAAGACATTGATATAGTGGCACTTGATTTCCGAGCTAACCGTGATTGCCCCTCTTGATAGTCGGCTATGTATCCTAAATCCGGTCAATCACTTCTCTACTCATCTTAGACCGGCAAAAGGAAAACCCTATGGTTATACCTTTGCCTTGCGCTCTTAGATCCTTCTCTTCCACTTGATCATCATGTCCATCATTTTATGTGCATCTCCACTATGATCGACATTTCATGTCCATGCACCATTTCTTTGTGATCTTGTGGCCACCACTCCTTGCCACGTACACCTTCATCACATGTGTTGCTTATGCCTAACTCAAAACACTTAACACATGGCATTAGCAATTTGGTGTCATTAATTACCAAAACCGAACTTGGGCTTTCAATCTCCCCCTTTTTGGTAATTGATGACAACCATCACAAAGATATGAAATGAAATCAATTTTCAATTTCGATAGTATTAGCTCCCCCTACATATGTGCTTCCATGAGTTTGGTTCAATTGTGCACATATGTATGGATTTGAGTTTTGGGAGAGTTACTACTATCAAATTGATGCTAAGGTATATAGAATGGACCTTTGAAGCGTGATACCAATCGGAGTTGCCTTTATATACCATCCTTAGCATCGATGTAGCTAGACACCACTTGTAATACATCACTTGTAAAGATCACAAACACTAAAGTACCCCGTGAGATCAACATTATAAGCAAAGGTGTCTAGATACCACTTGTAAAGCTACTCTTAACAAATCATCATTCAAGTTCTATTTCTAGCATACACCAAACATTCATGAATATGAATTTAAGCTTTGCAATGCAACAATACATCATGTTAATGCACATACAAATGCAACAAACAATTCATGAGCTTGCTTCCCCTACTTGTGTGCTCAATTCTAATTGTTCTCTTTCTAATGTCATATCTTTTGCTTTCTCTCCCCCTTAGTATATTTTTCTCCCCCTTTGCAACTTAACTTTTTATCTCTTTGTGACTTCTCTATCTTTGTGACTTCTCTCTCCCCCTTTGTCAACAATCACCAAAAAGGTGCCAATTTTAGTGAGAGTCAAGTCAATCAATGTGAGGGAGTCCAAATTAAGATTTAATCTAGATCACTTGCCTAGAATATGTAATTCGGTTTGATCCAAGGACAAGCTTCTTCACACCTCATAAAGTATAAGGGTTATCTTGACCATGTTGAATTACACATCATGAGCTCATTTTCTAGATTCAAAACTAGGTTTGCAAGCCCACAAACATGTCATATGCTACCACTAGATCAATCAAAATATAGAAGCAATAGTGGTACCATATATACATTAAACTCATTTGATTTTCATGAATGAGCCTATTTGACATGCAAATATGTCTATATGTTCTAAACATGTCCTTAGCAAAGTATGGATGATATGCCAAACAACTTTACCTTGCTATGTTGGAGGAGAGGCATGTCATATAAGAATGTGGGGATGCACTCATTTCAAGTTGGAGAAGTCAAGTATGTTCAATTCATTCTTCAACTTGTAAAACCTTTTCTCATCAAGTGGCTTTGTGAATATGTCGGCTAGTTGATCTTCGGTGCCAATGCTCTCAATACTAATATCACCCTTTTGTTGATGGTCTCTTATGAAGTGATGCCTTATGTCAATGTGCTTTGTTCTTGAATGTTGAACCGGATTTTGTGTCATCTTGATAGCACTTTCATTGTCACAAAACAATGGCACATTCTTGAATTTTATTCCAAAGTCATTCAAGGTGGCTTTCATCCAAAGCAATTGTGCACAACAACTACCGGCACTAATGTATTCGGCCTCGGCGGTAGATAGTGCAACACTATTTTGTTTCTTTGATGACCATGAAACAAGAGACCTTCCAAGTAATTGACAAGTGCCACTTGTGCTCATTCTATCAATCTTGCATCCACCATAGTCGGAGTTCGAATATCCGATCAACTCAAAATTAGACCCATTTGGAAACCATAATCCAACATCATGAGTGCCCTTGAGATATCTCAATATCCTCTTGGTTGCTTTCAAGTGACTTTCTCTAGGTGAAGCTTGATATCTTGCACACTTGCACACACTAAACATAACATCCGGCCTAGAAGCGGTGATATAGAGCAAACTTTCAATCATAGACAGATATTGCTTTTGATCTACCATGTTGCCACTAGCATCAATACCCAATTGATCATTTGTGCCCATTGGTGTACTCATTGGCTTAGCATCTTGCAATCCAAACTTCTTGATCATGTCCTTGATGTACTTGCCTTGACTTATAAAAGTGCCATTCTTCATTTGCTTGATTTGAAGTCCAAGAAAGTAACTAAGCTCTCCAATCATAGACATCTCAAACTCATTAGCCATCATATTTCCAAACTCTTCACAAAAGTCTTGATTGGTTGATCCAAAGATAATGTCATCCACATAGATTTGCAACACAAACAAGTCATTTCCAAGCTTCTTGGTGAAGAGAGTGGTGTCAACCTTTCCCATCTTGAACCCTTTAGAGAGAAGAAAATCCCTCAACCTCTCATACCATGCTCTAGGTGCTTGCTTCAAACCATACAATGCCTTCTTTAGCTTGTACACATGATAGGGTTTCTTGTCATCTTCAAAACCGGAAGGTTGCTCAACATAAACTTCTTCATTGATGTAGCCATTGAGAAATGCACTCTTGACATCCATTTGATAGAGTTCGATGTTGTGTGCACAAGCATATGCTAATAAGATTCTAATTGCCTCCAATCTTGCAACCGGTGCATATGTTTCTCCAAAGTCAAGACCTTCAACTTGTGTGTAACCTTGTGCTACCAATCTTGCTTTGTTCCTCACAACCATGCCATTTTGATCTTGCTTGTTTCTAAAGACCCACTTAGTACCAATCACATTGTAGTTCTTTGGCCTTTCAACAAGTTCCCAAATTTGATTTCTAGTGAAGTTGTTTAGCTCTTCATGCTTGGCATTTACCCAATCAGAATCTTTCAATGCATCTTCTATTTTCTTAGGTTCTTCAAGTGACACAAATGAGTAGTGCTCACAAAAGGATGCTAATCTTGATCTAGTTTGAACACTACTTTGAATTCCACCAATGATTTGGTCCAATGGATGATCTCTTGCAATACTAGTAGGTTGGAGTATTGGGAGTTGATTGCTTCCACTTGCTTGACCTTGATTTTGAGCTTCATCATGAGTACCACTAGAGCTTGCTTGATTTGTATCAATTTACACACTTTGGTTGATCACATGATTATCATCATCATCATCAACTTGCCTTGGCCTTATGTCACCAATGTCCATGTTCTTCATTGCATTTGACAATTGATCTCCTTTCACATCATCAAGGTTTTGAGCTTCATTTTGTGACCCTTGGGTTTCATCAAATTCAACATCATGAACTTCTTCCAAGGTGCCATTTGTGAGATTCCAAACTCTATATGCTTTGCTTGTGGTAGAATAACCAAGTAAGAACCCTTCATCACATTTCTTTTCAAACTTGCTCAATCTAGTGCCTTTCTTGAGAATATAGCATTTGCAACCAAACACTCTAAAGTATGCAATGTTGGGCTTTCTTCCATTCAATAGCTCATATGGTGTCTTCCCAAGCTTCCCATGGCAATAGAGACGGTTGCTACAATAGCAAGCCGTGTTGATAGCTTCACTCCAAAATGAATGACTCATTTTGTATTCACTAAGCATTGATCTAGCCATGTCAATCAAAGTTCTATTCTTCCTTTCAACTACACCATTGGATTGAGGAGTGTATGTTGGAGAGAATTGATGTCCAATACCAAGATCATCACGCAATTCCTCAATTCTTGTATTCTTGAACTCACTACCATTGTCACTTCTTATATTCTTGATGGTGATTTCAAATTCATTTTGCACTCTCTTGACAAAAGACTTGAATAGATCATAAACATCACTCTTGTCATAGAGAAAGAACACCCAAGTGTATCTAGTATAGTCATCCACTATCATAAAACCATACTTGTTTCCACCAATACTAGTGTATGTTGTTGGCCCAAACAAGTCCATGTGCAATAGCTCAAATGCCTTTGATGAACTCATTTCACTCTTACTAGGATGTGTATTTCCAACTTGTTTGCCGGCTTGACAAGCACTATAAGGTTTATCCTTCTCAAAGGTGACATCCTTCAAGCCTCTAACTAAGTCATGCCTCAAAAGTTTGTTCAATTGTTTCATTCCAACATGACCAAGCCTTCTATGCCACAACCATCCCATACTAGATTTGCTAAGCAAGCATGATGTCAATTGTGTCTCACTATCATTGAAGTCAACCAAGTACAAGCTACCATGTCTAAATCCTTTGAATATCAAATTTGATCCATCAACACTTATGACTTCAACAACATCACTACCAAATATACACTTGAAGCCAAGATCACAAAGTTGTGCCACCGATAAAAGATTGAAATCCAAGCTCTCAACTAGCAACACATTAGATATGCTCATGTCATTTGAGATAGCAATTTTACCAAGCCCCTTGACCTTGCCTTTCTTGTTGTTGCCGAAAGTGATAGCATCAAAACCACCATTTTGACTTGTATCAATTGATTTGAACATACAAGAATCCCCGGTCATATGTTGAGTGCACCCACTATCAAGCACCTAATGCCTTCCTCTGGCTTTGTAATTGACCTACAAGACAAGATCAATTCTTTTTAGGTACCCAAACTTGTTTGGGTCCTCCAAGGTTAGTGACCAAGCTCTTTGGTACCCAAATGGCTTTCTTCTTTGAGCCCATCCATGGTGTACCAATGAACTTAGCATGAACACCATTTGTACCCTTGGTAAGTATATAGAAAGAATCAAACTTAATCGAGGATACATTAGCATTGGATTTCTTGTTCATGCAATGTTGCTCTATGTGACCAACTTGCTTGCAATTTTTGCAATAGCTACCATTGTTCTTCACAAAACGAGTCTTGTGAGGAGCAAAAGCGGCCTTGCCTTTCTTGGGGTTATAGCCCAATCCCTCTTTATAGAGAGAAGCCCTTTGGCTACCCAAGCACATAAGCAAGCGGTCCTCACCACCATAAGCCTTAGCTAAGGTGTGATTGAGCTCTTTTACCTCCTTCTTGAGATTTTCATTCTCAACTATTAGTGTGGAATCACAAGTGAAACCGTCACTACTAGATGAGGATGATGTAGATGAGCTACATGAAGGGTTAGTGGGAGCAACAACAATAGGCTTATGACAAGATTCATCAATTATATCACAAGATATGCCTATGTTGCAAGTTTTAGCTTTCTCAACATTAGTTGGCAAATTTTCACATTTTTCAACTAGAGCGGAATGAGCTTCTTCAAGCTTGGTGTGAGACTTTTGAAGCTTCTTATGGTCTACCTTTAGACTCTCATAAGATGCCCTAAGTTCATCAAGTTCTTGCATAAGGTTTTTCTTATCCTTAAGCAAGCTCTTGCACTCCTTTCTAGATTCTTTAAAATGTTGAGTGCAATCTTCTAGCATAGTGATTAGTTCATCTTTAGTGAATTCTTCTTCATCACTATCACTATCACTAGTATTATCATGATCACTCTCATCGTCGGATGATACCTTAGCGGCCTTAGCCATGAAGCACGATGGAGTGTCAAAAAGGGAGACCTTCTCTTGGATGGCAATGCTAGCATGTCCCTTCTTCTTGCTCTTGTAGTCATCCTCATCATCACTTGAGGAATCATCACTATCCCATGTAGCAACATGAGAATCATTTTTCCTTTTATGAGAGCTCTCCTTCTTTTCTTGCTTGTTCTTTAGCTTCTTCCTCTCCTTCTTGATAGCATCTTCATCATCACTATCATAAGGACACTTTGCAATGAGATGGTCCTTGCTATGGCATCTAAAGCATCTCATGGTATGCTCATTCTTCTTAGATGAGTTCTTCCTCCTTCTTGCACGAAAGCCTTTCTTCTTCATGAACTTCCCAAATTGCTTGACAAAGAGAGCCATCTTCTCATCAATGTCATCACTATCACAAGAGCTTGAGTCTTCATCACTTGATGATTCAATCTTGGATTTGCCCTTGGATGTGGTGGCTTTGAATGCCACACTCTTCTTCTTCTCATCATCCTTCTTCTCATTTTCCTTCTTCTTCTTTTTGACCAACTCATCCTTTTCATCATCTTCTCTACATGAATCATCGGTCATCACTTCTTGAAATATTTGTTGAGGAGTTGAATCCTTCAATGTAGTCCTCACTAGCACGGTGATCAATGTATCAAACCTCTTGGGCAAGCTTCTCAAGAACTTCATAGAGAATTGGTTGTCCTTGACTTCCTCACCAAGTGCCTTGAGCTCATTGACAATGACTTGCAATCTATGAAACATCTCCGGTACACTTTCATCATCTTGCATCTTGAAGCTTGAAAATTTTTCTTGCAAGATATATGCTTTAGCGGTCTTTGTGCCTTCGGTGCCCTCAAATGTTTCTTCTAGCTTGGCCCAAGCATCATGAGCGATCTCAATGTTCTTCACTTGCTCAAAGGTCTTGTCATCTAGTGCCTCATGAAGAGCACTAATGGCAATGTCATTGCATTTGAGCTTCTTCTCTTCCACCGGTGTAGGTGCTTCTGGATTAGCAACCTCAAATTTTGTTTCGGTGACCTTCCACACTTCTCTATTGATTGACTTGAGGTGTGCGGTCATCTTAACCTTCCAATATACATAATTTGTGCCATCAAAGTGAGGTGCCTTCTTGGTGTTGTTGATGTGCAAGCTTAATTGAGCCATTTCTTTTTCACCGTAGGTTGTTAAGCCTCAAATAAACGGTGCCTCGGCTCCGATACCACTTGTAAGGTCCAAAAGGCTAGAGGGGGGGTGAATAGCCTATTTAAAAATCTACAAGCTTCACTAAACAACCACGTTAGTATAAAAGATGGCTAAGCTAATTCTAGCACTAGCTCAACTATACTATGCAAGCCACCTATAAAATTCTAGTGAAGCAAGGCTATGAACTCTAATACACACCAACAAGACTAAGACACTAAGCTACTTACTCCTATATGATAAAAGCTACACTAAGCAAACTACACTAGGAATAGTACAAGAAAGTAAAGAGCAAGTGACTTGATTCTTATACCAACGATGTAGAGAAGTAATGCACTCGAAGAATCAATCACAATGATCAACCACAAGAGAAATCCTCGGCAAAGAGATGACACAAGATTTTTTACCGAGGTTCACTTGCTTCCCGGCAAGCTACTCCTCGTTGTGGCGATGCACCCACTTGTCGGTTCGCGAGCTAATCGACTATCAAGAGTCGAGCCCTCGGCGGGCGCCGCACAACCACACACAAGATGAGGATCCTCCAAGCCACGAGCTCCACTAGAGTATCCAATTTGCGAACTCCCGAGGGGAAGGAGCAAGAACCCCTTACAACACTTGGTGAAGGCTCCAACAATCTCCAATTACGAGCTCAATCACCTCCGCTGCTCCAAGCCGTCTACCGTGTCGGAAAACACGGATGAGTAACCAGAAATCCGCAGCAACTCGAAGATCAAGTGCCTCTAGAATGCAACTCTCAAGCAATGCACTTGAATCTCACTCAATCTCACTCAAGATGTGCAACCAAGCAAAGAGAAGAGTGGAGGGGTTATTCTCTAGCTCAAAGGATGTCTCTAGGTCTCAAAATGTGTAAGAGTTACCATCAAACCCTGGACACCCTCTATTTATAACGAAGGGGTACGCAGCTAGCCGTTACGGACGACGCAGCGAAAAACGCGCTGACCGGACGCTCTGGTCAGGGTGACCGGACGCGTCCGGTCACTACACGACAGCAAGAAACAGTGCGCGTCAGAACTAGCCGTTGCCGTGACCGGACGCACTCAACCATTTGATCGGACGCGACAGTGCCAGCGTCCGGTCGCGTTCCAGTAAGCTCCCGTTGAGACCGGACGCGTCCGATCGCACGTGACCGGACGCGCCGCGCGTCCGATCGTCACTCCGCTGCGCTCTGCCTCTCTGGACGCTTGACCGGACGCTCCGGTTCCGTGAGGGACCGGACGCGCCGGTCGCGCACTCCACTTCTGTGCACAGGTGAACTGACCGGACGCGCTGGTCAGGCCAGACCAGCGTCCGGTCAGAAACCCTAGCGGGCAGCACTGTGATGAACTGACCGGACGCGTCCGGTCAAACCGAGACCGCGTCCGGTGCAGCGTCCGGTCATCACAGTGACCGCCGTTCGCCTCCGTTTCTTTTCCGACTTCCGGCGCAATAGAAAATAGGCGTTTCACTTCCCCAAAAAGCGCCGAGACATGTGTGTTAGCAAGCTCGGCGGGAGGGAGAGAGGAACCCAAACCCCTCTCTACCGCTTAAACTCCACCGCCTTCGCAAAAGTGCTAACACCACCAAGTGTACACCACCATGTGCATGTGTGTTAGCATTTCACAAACATTTTTCAAGGCGTTATGTTAGCTCTCAACTAGATCCTAATGCATATGCTCAAGACATTGATCTAGTGGCACTTGATTTCCGAGCTAACCGTGATTGCCCCTCTTGATAGTCGGCTATGTATCCTAAATCCGGTCAATCACTTCTCTACTCATCTTAGACCGGCAAAAGGAAAACCCTATGATTATACCTTTGCCTTGCGCTCTTAGATCCTTCTCTTCCACTTGATCATCATGTCCATCATTTTATGTGCATCTCCACCATGATCGACATTTCATGTCCATGCACCATTTCTTTGTGATCTTGTGGCCACCACTCCTTGCCACGTACACCTTCATCACATGTGTTGCTTATGCCTAACTCAAAACACTTAACACATGGCATTAGCAACTTAGTGTCATTAATTATCAAAACCAAACTTGGGCTTTCAAGGGGGCGCGGGGGTAGGGGATGACAAGCGGGGCTCGCTGGTCAGCGTCACATGGGGAGAGGGAAGCGGGGCTGGCTAGGCCACCTGGCTTCTAGGCCGGCTTGGCCTCACGGGCTCGCGCACGCGCGGGCGCAGTGTGCTGGGCCGGCTCGGCTAGCTGGGCTGCTTTCCCTTTTCCTTTTTCTAATTCTATTTCCTCCCCTTTTCTATTTCTATTTTCTATTTCTATAACCCTAGCTTGTAGACATGTATTCCATACATGTATACAACCCTAGTGGGGTCCATCTAGGTCAACCTTAGGGTCTTGGGGTCAAGCTAGGGCCTTGGCCCACACACACAAGCAATTTAACCTAGGGTTGTTTATTGCTTTATTAAACAATGCATGAACTCCAAGAAGAAGCAAATCAAGGTTGGGTTAAGATGCAATGCTCATACATCTATGATGGGTTCTACTTATGCAACTAGGGTGGTTTCCTAGCATGATCACTCACCAAGCAAGGGTTTCTAGAAAAGTTTTTGAAAGCTGTGATTGTGATATTTGGGTTTGAAATTTTTAGGGATGTTACAAGAACCCACCAAGTCCCTCGACACATTGGTTAGTTTAACTCTCGCTAGAACCAATCCATGGCCTCAGACGTGGATTAGGAGCGACCAACAATTATTTTATTTAATTACGATAGCCAGGATTCAAAATTGAGACATATTTATTGAGTTACATATTTTAATGTGTGTTGGGCCCAGGACGCCCAGCTGGGCTAGAGTGATCAGTAGCCTAGGTACTGTAGCAAGGTCATGGATATGTATATGAAATAGATATCAATATCCGAATGATCCATATCCGGTTCTAATATCCGATAAAAAAATATGGAATATAATATGGGATATGAGACATAATGTAGGATCACTAGTATCCGTTTGTATCCAATCCGTTTCATTCAAACTGCTACCGTTCCCGCAGCTTCCGTGTGGCGGATATATTCTTTTTTTAGAACAGATGCATAGATGAGTTCTCTTGCCGTTGATAACAGTCTAATTGTGTATATATTCCTTCGCAGGTAATATACTTAGGGTGTGTTCAGTTGGCGAAAAGTTGGTGAAAAGTTACTGTAGCATCTTTCGTTGTTATTTGGTAAAATTTGTCCAACCATGGATTAATTAGGCTCAAAAGATTCGTCTCGATATTTACTGACAAACTATGCAATTAGTTATCTTTTTTACCTATATTTAATGCTCCATGCATGCGTCCAAAGATTCGATATGATGGGTGGAAGAGGAAATATTTTGGGTTTGCTTGGGAAGTAAACACACCCTACCTGATTTTCACCTTCTCCAGCAAAATAGGGACTTTGGAATCACGGAGCTATGTCTTGTAAACCTTCAGCTTGTGAAGAAAGCCAATGATGTTGACCCTGGACAGTTGGGCAGATTTGACCAGCTCTGCAGGTTGAGTTTGAGATGGTCCCGACAACTTGACAATCAGACTGATACTGACGATTCTGCAGTTCTCCAAAGACTCCAGCCTCGGCCTTGTTTAGATACCAAATTTGTCTCCCAAATTTCACTATACAAAAAGAAGATTCCCATTCCCAGCATATTAAAATGTCGGCACATGCATGGAGTACAAAATGTAGATGAAATTAAAAACTAATTGCACAGTTTTGTTATACTTTGCGAGACGAACGTTTTAAGCCTAATTAGTCAATGTTTGGACAATTATTACTAAATAAAAAACAAACTGCTACAGTGCTGCACAGTAACTCGCAAACACCGATTCCGGCGAACTAAACACGGCCCTCATCCGAATTTATCAGCGCTTGAGATAAGAGGTTATCAGGGTGCCACATTTTGTGCATGGGTGAGCAATGTCAACCTCCATCTTCGGACTCTTGTGAACATTAAGCTGGTTGACATTCCAACATGTGAACATCTCCCCTCACTAGGGCAGCTAGCAAATCTGGAAGAACTGCACATTTCAAATATGCATAATATCCGAGAAGTGGATAGTAGTTTTTATGGAGGCAAGCACCCATTCAGGAAACTAAGGAAACTTCATATTGATGGGATGGGAAATTTGGAGGTGTGGTCCACGAACTTGGAGCCGTCTGCTGGACAGATGTCTTGGAATGACGGTGAACAGCGGTTGCTAGGAGACGAAATATTTCCATCCCTTGAACACCTCATCGTAAAGAGATGCCCAAGGTTGTCGCTTGACACAGGTTTCGAAGGACGCATAAAGTGTATAATCAAATCATGCAGTGAGGTAGAATTATCGGCCCGAATATTTATTGCGTTTTCGGACCTTTCTAGAATTGAAGTGGAAGCAAATATCTTTGGCTTCTCTGTTCAGAGCTTCTCCAATACAGCATCAACCTGAGTAATCTGACTATTAAATCCAACAGCGATCTAATCACCTTGCCAGAGATCATCCAGAACTGTCGGACCCTTAGGAGCTTGCAGATATTGGACTGTTGGAATTTGTCTGTGCTTCCTGATTGGTTGGGGGATCTGACATCTCTCGTGGAGCTAGAAGTTCACGCTCCCAAATTGCAGTGCTTGCCTCATGACATCAAGAGTCTGACCTCCTTGAAGACATTGACTCTTAAGCAATGCAATTATAAATTGCGTGAGCGATGCAGCATTTCAGGAGAGGACTACGACAAGGTTGAGCGCATCAAATTTCATGCACAGGTAATATGCCCGGTTTCTAGTTACCACTAGTCCCTCGACCGTGCTATCCCACCGGCCAGTAATTTTGAAGAGATACAAACATTAAAAATTTATATATAAGTTACTAATCAGAATTGTTTATCTTTTGTTTTCTTTCATTTGCTCTTATTCTAACATAGTACTTATGTAGATATTTTCTCACCTAAACCCAATTGTGATAATTTTAATTATCAATTGTTGTATGTAATTTTTCCATCCTAATTATTTATAGTTGTCCACTTCATGTGTTGCACCTCCATCCGTGTTAGACATATGTTCTTTTGGTGTTTATATATTCGAATGCAAATACTAATATATAATTTCTTATTTCCATTATCCTATTTTGATTGGCTTGAATTATAATTTATTATTTACTTTCCCATCCTCATTAATACTGCATCACACATCCATTTGTGTGCTTGACGTGTGTTCAGTTGGTCCCATGTGTTCACATTCTAATAGATACTCATATATATACTCTCTTAACTTAATTCGTTTGCAATAGACTTTACGAATTACTTTGTGTACTTCTGCATCCCCACTCATTTTTGTTTCACTTTTGCATCATACCTTCATATGTGCTCAATCTGGACTGCCCGCCCAGTCCGCGTCGGAGTATGCGGTGAGGGAGTCAACCGGCCCAGAGCTGAGGTGGAGACTGGTGGACAAGGTACCCTTCACGTAGCATAGGATCCGCTTGATCAACGTTAGATGAGGCTCGCAGGGATCGTGCATGAAGAGGCACACTTGCTAGACCACGTACGCGAGCTCGGGATGGGTGAGCGTCAGGTACTGTAAAGCGCCGGCAAGACTCCGGTACTGAGACGAATCGACGACTGGAGCTCCATTGGTGGCGGAGAGCTTGGCACGAGCGTCAATTGGTGGTGTGGCGGTAAGGTGACACTTGGCCATGCCCGCCCACTGTAGGATCCACATCGTACTGGCTGGGAGAGGAACAGACCCTCTGGCGAGCGCGTGACGGAGATGCCGAGGAAGTGGTGCAGATCGCCGAGGTCCATCATGGTGAACTCAGAGTGAAGACGCGTCATGATGCGATGCAGGAGGTCGGTTGAGGACGCCGTAAGAATGATGTCATCGATGTACAGGAGCAGGTAGGCGGTAGCGTCCCCCTCTTTGAGCACAAAGAGGGACATGTCAGAGACGGACGCGACAAAGCCGTGCAGCTGGAGATAGGCGGCGAAACGCTAGTACTAGGCCCGAGGAGCCTGGTTTAGGCCATATAGAGAGCGCTGTGGAAGACAAACATCGTCAGGACGAGTAGGGTCGATGAAGCTTGGAGACCGCTGGCAGTACACGGTCTCCGCCAGATGACCGTGAAGAAACACATTCTTCACGTCAAGTTGATGGATCGGCCAGGGTCACGAAGTAGCAATGGGGAGGACGACGCGGATCGTGGCAGGCTTGACTACGGGGCTGAATGTTTCATCATAGTCGATATCGTGGCACTGAAAAAATCCACGAACCACCCAACGCGCCTTGTGGCGAGCAAGGGAACCGTCGGAGTGGAATTTATGTTTGAAAATCCACATACCTGTAACAACATTGCCGCCGGGAGGACAGGGAACGAGGCGCCATGTCCCATTATCAACGAGCACCTTGTACTCGTCAGCCATGGCAGCCCTCCACTGATTGTCAGCTAAGGCACTTTGATAGTTCGCTGGTACCGGCGAGACGACAGAGTGGATGGCGGAGAAGCCATAACACTGGACCGGAAGAAGAGTGTCAGTCTATGACCGGGTGACCATCCGGGAGACCGGTGGCACAAGTGCTGGTGTAGGGGCTGGCAGGACCGGCACCGGAGCAGGCTGCTTGGGTGGCGGTTGTGCAGGCTGCTTAGCCGCTGGCGCCGTCGTAGAGGGTTGGAGACGCCAACTGTACATCCGGTGGAAGTCATGGGCTGGTGGAGCAGGGGTGACAGCTGGTGAAGGCGGGGCGGCCGCTGGTGGAGGCGGTACATCCGCCGGTGGAGCAGGGGCGGCAGCCACCGCAGACCCACAGAGAAGAATCATGGGGTCATCCAGCATCTCCTCCCAACCGCCTAAGTAGGGTGTGGTCGCTCAGCATCGGCATGTGACGGAGCGGCCGTAGGGAGGCGCGTCAGCACAGTACCTGCAAACAAGAAATCTTGGTCGCTGGGCGAGGACCTAGAAGGGTAAAGGCCGAAGGGAAAACAAGTCTTGTCAAATACAATGTGGCGCGAGATGATGATGCGCCGGGTCGATAGATCGAGAGACTGGTACCCCTTGTGCGAGGAGGGATAGCCAAGGAAGACACAAGCTGTCGAATGAGGGGCGAGTCGTGGCAATCAAGTTGGGGTAGCAGAGACACCCAAAGATGCAAAGATGGGAGTAATCGGGTGTCTTGTTGTAGAGGATAGCAGATGGGATGGCATTGCAAACGGCGGAGCACAGGCGCCGGTTCAGCACATGTACGTTGTTGTGGCAAGCGCCTCAGCCTAGTAAGGTGCAGGCATGTGCGCATGAATGAGCATAGTGCGGCTAATATTGTTCAATGTGCGAAGAATGCATTCAGCCTTGCCATTTTGTGGAGAAGTATAGGGACACGAGAGGCGTAAATGAATACCACGGGAGGCAAATAAAGTCTGGAGGGTATTGTTTATGAACTCAGTGCCATTATCGGCCTGGAAGGCTTTGATAGCGAGGCTGACTTGTGTAGAGACATAGTTGCAAAAATTAGTGATGTAGGCTGCAACCTCAGATTTGCGAACGAGGGGAAAAGTCCAAAAAAAATGTGTAAAATCATCGAGCAAAACGAGCTAATATTGATAACCCAAGATACTAGCAACAGGAGATGTCCACACATCACAATTAACAAGTTCAAAAGGCATAGAGCTAAATGAACTAGAGTTGGAAAATGGAAGATGCACATGTTTGCCAATCTGACACGAATGACATAGAGTATGCTCTACTTTATTACAACTGATGGACAAACTATGGCAAAGAATGTCGATGGTGGCGGAGCTGGGATGACTAAGACGGTGATGCCAGAGGTCGGTGGAGATGGCAAGGCTAGCATGTGTTGTGGAAGGTGCAGTGGGGATGGTGTAAAGGTCGCTAGCACTATTGCAGCGAAGCATCACACGCTGGGTCAGGATATCCTTGATAGAAAAACCAAGAGCGTCAAATTCGATAGAAAAGTTGTTGTCCCTAGTGAACTGACCAAATGAGAGCAAGTTGTACACTAGAGATGGAACAACGAAAACATTATTCAGAGGGAAATTTGACACGGGGGTTTGAAGGATAGAGTCGCCACGACATGTAATAGGAAGGGTTTGACCATTGCCAATGGTAATGAAGGAGTGAGAGGAAGGATGGCGTGAAAGGAGTATACCGTTCGAGGAGCTCATGCTGGTCCTGAAGATTCATCTAGTTGAGCACGGCAACGTGGCCAGCCTGGTTCCACATAGGAGCCGGCTAGGAGACCTAGAGTGGCGCAAAGGTCGTGGGAGGCTCCACCGGCACGAAGGCCGTGTGAGCTTGAGGGGGCGCACCGAGGACTCCGATACGCTAGTTGCTATGGCCCTGCTAGGTCGGAGGGGGGCCTTAGGGTGCCCACGGGTTGTAGCAGAACCAGGGACCCATGGGGCCAGCCTACTGGGGAGCACCAGCAGCACCGCCGCCCTAACCCCTCTTGCCCTTGCCCTTGCCACCACCGCCGCCCTTGTTCCCGCCGTTGGTGCCACCGTCTAGCCGCCGGTGTTGCTGCTGTGGCTGCCAGAGGAGGCCCTAGCGGTGGTGGAGTGACACTCGCCCGGACTGGTGCAACCAGAGCCGGCCGTGGCAAGGAGGGCGGTGTTGACGACGGTCTTCTCATCGTTGGCCAAGCGGAGCTCCTTGAGAGCCAACATGTCATGGGCTCTGGCAAACATGGGAAGAACGATAGAGTTGGCGATGTCGTTGGTGGTGTTGGAGAAGCTAGGGTTGAAGCCACTCAGGAGGGAGAGGACGAGCTGCGAGTCCTGCACGGGATGTCCGACGTCGTGGAGGGCGGCGTCCTTGGTCTTCAGGCGCTGGTAGAACGCCGAGATGGTGGAGTCGCCTTGCACCATGGAGTGGAACTCGTTGAGGAGGAAGATAGCGCGCGGCTCATTGTTGGCGTGGAAGATCCCCTCGATGGCCACCCAGAGGTCATGGGCGGTCGGGTCGGCCTCATCCATTGTGAGATTGAGGATGGAGTCGTCGACGTAGCCGAGGATCCAGCTGCGAACGCAGCATTCCACAGCGTCCCACTAGGGGTCATCAGGTTGAGGAGGAGCGGAGCCATCGATGTGCGAGCGAAGCTTGAATTTGCTGCACAGCAACTTGAAGAAGAACGCCCACTTCGAGTAGTTGGAGTTCGGCTCCAATGTGAAAGGGACGTGGGATTTGACGGAGACCTTGGCGTAGGGATGAGCCATGATCAGCGGCGGCGGTGCGGCGAAACCGGCGCCGTTGGCCCCCATGGTGTCGTGCCCGGTGGTTGGCAGGGAACCGGCGCCGACGGCTGGCATGGTGCCGTCGCCGGTGGCCGGCTTGGTGCTGGTGCTGAGGGAGGGGATGGTGGCCATGGTCCATCGAGGAAGGGTGGACGGGCGTGAAAGTCTCACGCGCAGAGGAGGGAGGCACGCGACGCGCGGAGGAGGGAGACGCGCGAGCGCTGATTGCGCGGGCGTGAGAAGGAAAGAGCGGAAGTGGAAGGTTAGGATCTGATTGCGAAACATACCATGTAAAGAGAGAGGGAAACACCACACACCCTCTTAGGGGGTGACCTTTCATATCTGTACCTAATAATAAAGAGGCAAAATTTCAGGCTCTTTTTTTGTCCATCCATTTTTTTTTGTCTGTCTTCCTCTGACTACAGAACAATGAGTTTCTTTTGTCCGAACTTATATATATAACCCGTGCTCATACGAGTTAAAATAACTCACGTCTAGACCAATATCGAATAGAAATCCTAACCTAAATAGATTCCTCAGATCCTGAGTAGTTTAAATAGAACTCTTAATAATAAATAGAAAAAGATAAGAGTTATGCTCTTTATTTTGCATCACTTTCTTTATTTACGTATGAGTTAAAATAGCTCGCGCCTAGACGGATATAGAGTAAGAATCCTAATCTAAATACATTCCTCAGATCTGACGACAATGCTGTGTATTTATTTTCCTTTGATGGGATATATACGGTAGATTATAGGGACTGGTTTCTTTTTTTAATACTGGAAACTTTCTTTGCCCCCGAAAATATTGGGAACTTCCATAATAAACTAGAGCCCGGCGTTTTTTTATGGTGGAAGACCAAACAATATAATCAGAAAAATAGAAAAAAAAAGTACTATGATTATGTCATCTTTTTATCCACCTTACTTTTTTTCTCCTTTATCCTAACGTGTTCTCATTTTTTTATCCTTGCAAGCGTGTACCGTCAGAGCATCCGTGAGAGCATTTTACGGGGCATTCACACGTTACCCGTTCATCTAAGTGATTGTTTTTTTGTTTCTTCTATAAATATTAAAAACTAGGTAGCGTGCCCGTGCGTTGCTACGGGACAACTAAACTTTTGTACTAAAAACACACGGATCGTAGAATAAGATAATACTGTGAAATTAAATACCAACGTTAAAGTGACATTTAATCCAAAATATAAACTTCATGAAATTAACAAAGTCATGGAGAGCGCGGCGTCGCGGGTTCACCAACTCTATTGTATAGACCTTTGAAAGCTCTATGTTTGGTGTTGGTAATTAGTGACAATGCCTAAGTACTAATCCTATGCCTAAGTTGTATGTAGCATATGAGGATTAGTACATTCCAAGGTTGGTGGCAAGATGGACATGGTGATCATGATGGCCACACTTGGATTTGGACGCAACCCTACGTGATCAAGGCAAAGGTATATGCTTAAGGGTTGTGTTTTAGTAACCAAAACACCTAGTGGGTGTGGTTACATTATAGGATAGATAGCCGTACTATAAAGAGGGGAATGACACGGCTATTGAACTCCTAAGTGCCTCTAGGTGTGCATTTCATGTCATATGCATTTGGATAAAACTAATAACGCCTCGAAAAATGATTGTGAAAATGCTAACACACTCGCACATGTCGTGATCACTCAGTGGTGTTAGCACATTTGCGATGGCGGTGGAGTTTGAGCGGTAGAGAGGGTTTGGGGCTCTCTCTCCCTCCCGCCGAGCTTGCGAGGCGGGATTCAGGCGTTTTCAAGGAGTTGAAACGACTATTTTCCACTACGCCAGAAGTTACTAACCTCCAAGGACCCAAACAAGTATGGGTACCTAAGAAATATTAATTTATTTTGTAGGTAAATTACAAGGCCGGAGGAAGGCATTGGGTGCTTGATAGTGGGTGCTCTCAACATATGACCGGTGATTCAAGAATGTTCAACTCTCTCAAATCAAATGATAGTGGCATTGATAGTATCACATTTGGTGACAATAGCAAGGGTGATGTGAAGGCTCTTGGAAGGATTGCAATCTCAAATGATCATAGCATTTCCAATGTGCTCCTAGTTGAAAAGTTGAACTTCAATCTTCTCTCGGTTGCTCAATTGAGTGATCTCGGTTTCAAGTGCATATTTGGTGTTGATGATGTGGAGATAGTTAGTGTTGATGGCTCCAATTTGATCTTCAAGGGTTTTAGATATGAGAATCTATACTTGGTTGATTTCAATGCTAGTGACACTCAACTTTCAACATGCTTGCTCACCAAATCAAGTATGGGTTGGTTATGGCATAGAAGACTTGGTCATGTTGGCATGAAGCAATTGAACAAGTTAGTGAAGCATGACTTAGTTAGAGGCTTGAAGGATGTCACATTTGAGAAGGATAGGCTATGTAGTGCATGTCAAGCCGGAAAGCAAGTGGGCAACACTCATCCATTAAAAAGCATCATGAGTACTTCCAAGGCATTTGAGTTATTGCACATGGATCTATTTGGGCCAACTACATACACAAGCATTGGTGGCAACAAGTATGGCTTTGTGATTGTGGATGATTTCACTAGATACACATGGGTATTCTTTCTTGTGGACAAGAGTGATGTATTTGACATATTCAAGAAGTTCATCAAGAGAGTGCAAAATGAGTTTGAGACCACAATCAAGAAAGTGAGAAGTGACAATGGAAGTGAGTTTAGAAACACAAGAGTTGATGAGCTATGTGATGAGCTTGGAATCAAGCATCAATTCTCGGCCAAGTATACACCTCAATCTAATGGCTTAGTTGAGAGGAAGAATAGAACTTTGATTGATATGGCAAGATCAATGTTGAATGAGTATAATGTGAGTCATTCATTTTAGGCCGAAGCAATCAACACGGCTTGCTTCTATAGCAACCGCCTCTATTGCCATAAGTTCTTAGAAAAACACCATATGAGATCTTAAATGGAAGAAAGCCCAACGTTGCATACTTTCGGGTATTTGGTTGCAAATGCTACATCTTGAAGAAGGGCACTAGATTGAGCAAGTTTGAAAAGAAATGTGATGAAGAATTCTTACTTGGTTACTCCACTACTAGCAAAGCCTATAGAGTTTGGAATTTGGCTAGTGGTTTACTTGAGGAAGTTCATGATGTTGAGTTTGATGAAACAAATGGCTCTCAAGATGAGGAAAATAACTTGGATGATGTGAGAGGAACTCAATTGACCAATGCTATGAAAGAAATGGATATTGGTGATATTAGGCCAAAGCAAGTGATTGATGTGGACGACAACAAAGATCAAGTGCTCCAAAGTCCAATTACACAAGCTAGTGGGTCTCTAATGCAAAATCAAGCTAGTACATCATCTCAAGTGCAACAAGATCAACAAGTGGCTAGTTCATCATCTCCAACTTATGATCAACATCAACATCCAAGCAATCAAGTCCAAGTGCTTCAACCAACCAACATTGCAAGAGACCATCCATTGGATTCCATCATTGGTGACATACAAAGGGGAGTTCAAACTAGATCAAGATTAGCATCATTTTGTGCTCACTCTTCTTTTGTGTCAATGGAAGAACCCAAGGACATTGATAAAGCATTAAGAGATCCGGATTGGGTAAATGCAATGCATGAAGAGCTCAACAACTTTAAGAGAAATGAAGTATGGGAACTAGTTGAGAGGCCTAAGGATCACAATGTCATTGGAACAAGATGGGTCTTTCGCAACAAGCAAGATCAAGATGGAATAGTAATAAGAAACAAAGCAAGACTAGTGGCTCAAGGTTACACACAAATAGAGGGTCTTGACTTTAGTGAAACTTATGCTCCGGTTGCAAGATTGGAAGCAATTAGAATCTTACTTGCCTATGCTTGTGCTCATAATATCAAGCTATATCAAATGGATGTGAAGAGTGCATTTCTCAACGGGTACATTCAAGAGGAGGTGTATGTGGAGCAACCTCCCGGTTTTGAAGATGACAAGAAACCCAATCATGTCTACAAATTGAGAAAAGCTTTGTATGGATTGAAGCAAGCACCTAGAGCATGGTATGAAAGATTGAGGGACTTCTTGTTAACCAAAGGATTTGTCATGGGCAAAGTGGATACTACTCTCTTCACCAAGAAGATTGGGAAAGACTTGTTTGTATTGCAAATATATGTTGATGATATCATATTCGGTTCAACCAATCAAGATTATTGTGATGAGTTTGGAAAAATGATGGCAAAGGAATTTAAAATGTCAATGATTGGTGAACTTAGTTTCTTTCTTGGACTTCAAATCAAACAAATGAAGGAAGGAACATTTGTAAGCCAAACCAAGTACATCAAAGATATGCTCAAGAAGTTTGGCATGGAAGATGCAAAGGGCATTACAACCCCAATGGGCACTAGTGGAAGTTTGGATAGTGACAAGAGTGGCAACATGGCGGATCAAAAGCTATATAGATCAATGATTGGTAGCCTACTCTATGTGACGGCATCAAGGCCCGATGTGATGTTTAGTGTATATATGTGTGTAAGATTTCAAGCCTCACCAAGAGAAAGTCATTTGAAGGCAACAAAGAGAATATTGAGGTACTTAAAGCATACACAAGATGTTGGATTGTGGTATCCCAAAGGTGCAAGCTTTGAACTAGTTGGATATTCGGATTCCGACTATGCCGGTGACAAAGTAGAGAGAAAGAGCACTTCCGGGACTTGTCAATTGTTAGGAAGATCACTTGTGTCATGGTCATCCAAGAAGCAAAATAGTATTGCACTATCTACCGCCGAAGCCGAATACATTGCCGCAGGTAGTTGTTGTGCACAAATCTTATGGATGAAGGCAACATTGAAGGATTTTGGAATCAATTTCAAGAATGTGCCATTGCTATGTGACAATGAAAGTGCCGTGAAGCTAACCAACAATCCGGTTCAACATCAAAGAACAAAGCATATTGATGTTCGTCATCATTTTATTAGAGATCATCAACAAAAGGGTGACATTGCTATTGAGAGTGTGGGCACCGAAGATCAACTAGCCGATCTATTCACCAAGCCACTTGATGAGAAGAGATTTCACAAGCTAAAGAATGAGTTGAACATAATTGATTTCTCCAACATGAGTTGATGCACCCCATATATGACATGCCTCTCCTTCGAGCCCCAAGGTATAATTGGTTGACATGTCATACATTCTATACTAAGGACATGTTTAGTGCATCTAGTCATAATTTAAATGTTCTAGGCTCATTCATGAAAATCAAATGAATTTGAAGTTTATATGGTGCCACTATTGTTTCCATGACTTGTATGATCTAGTGGTAGCATATAACTTGTTTAAGTAGCTTGTGATCCTAAGTGTTTAATCTAGATCACTTGTCTAAATATTTGCTTCAACATGGTGCATGATAACCCTTGGATCAAACCGAAGCATTTTATTTATGCAAGCAATCTAGGTTGAATCACAAACTTGATCCTCACCCCATAATTCAACATGATATTCTATCTAAAATTGGTCCCTTGTGGTCATTGGTGCCAAAGGGGGAGAAAATATTGTTCACAAAGATAGAACTCAAAGGGGGAGAAGCACAAAGGGAGAGAAAAATGTTGTTCACAAAGATAGATTCTAAAAGGGGAGAATTGGTAAAAGAAGGGGATCAACTAAAATTTTGAGCACACAAGTAGGGGGAGCAAGCTCTTAAACATGAATGTTGCATTTCTTTGTGCACTTCATATGTATGATGCATAGTTATGCATTTCTCTCCGATACATTGCTTGTGTGGTGACTTGCCAGTATAATTTGAATGATGTATTGAGGTACTAGCATGAATAGGAAGTAGTTAGATTTTTCTTGCTTCATGTTTTTCAAAGTAATACTAGAGCCTTGCTTATAATGTTGATCTCACGAGGTTTCTAGTTATGTTTGTACTTTTCCAAGTGGTATCTAACTACACAAGGCGCTAAGATGGTGTTTATCGCTACTCCGATGGTATCACGCTTCAAAGGTCTATAATCTAAAACACTTAGCACCTATTGATAGTCAATGCTCCTATATTTTCCTATCTAAGCATGTATGCTTCCTAAATCCAAACATATAGCATACATGTAGGGGGAGCCATTGCTATCAATTTGAATTCATGATCACTTGTCCATACTTCTTACACATGGTAATATACTTGGACAATGTGCCATGGGTTCAATAAAAATTTTATCATAATATCTTTGTGAAAGGGTTGTCACCAATTACCAACAAGGGGGAGATTGAAAGCTCTATGTTTGGTGTTGGTAATTAGTGACAATGCCTAAGTACTAATCATATGCCTAAGTTGTATGTAGCATATGAGGATTAGTACATTCTAAGGTTGGTGGCAAGATGGACATGGTGATCATGACGGCCACACTTGGATTTGGACGCAACCCTACGTGATCAAGACAAAGGTATATGCTTAAGGGTTGTGTTTTAGTAACCAAGACACCTAGTGGGTGTGGTTACATTATAGGATAGATAGCCGTACTATAAAGAGGGGAATGACACGGCTATTGAACTCCTAAGTGCCTCTAGGTGTGCATTTCATGTCATATGCATTTGGATAAAACTAATAACGCCTCGAAAAATGATTGTGAAAATGCTAACACACTCGCACATGTCGTGATCACTCAGTGGTGTTAGCACATTTGCGATGGCGGTGGAGTTTGAGCGGTAGAGTGGGTTTGGGGCTCTCTCTCCCCCCCGCCGAGCTTGCGAGGCGGGATTCAGGCGTTTTCAAGGAGTTGAAACGACTATTTTCCACTACGCCAGAAGTCGAAAAAAGAAACGGAGGCGAACGGAGGTCACAGGAGTGACCGGACGCTGGACCGGACGCGGTCACTGTTTGACCGGACGCGTCCGGTCAGTGTCCAGTGTGTGCGCGAGTTTTCAGCTTCTTGATCGGACGCGCAGCGCGTCCGGTCACAGTCGACCGGACGCGTCCGGTCGTCCAGGGAGCTTACTGGACTCCAACCGGACGCGGTCACTGTGGCGTCCGGTCAGTTCTTCAGCACGTCCGGTCACTATTTCGTTGGAGCGCTGCTCAGACTTGACCAGCGCGTCCGGTCCGTCTCGGGACCAGCGCGTCCGGTCGTTGCGACCAGCGCGTCCGGTCGGTGTTTCGCGAAAATAGCCGTTGTGTGACCGGCGCGTCCGGTCAGTTTGACCAGCGCGTCCGGTCAGCGCGACTTCGGCTGTTTCAAGTGAGTAACGGCTATATTCGAAGGGGTACGTCTATAAATACTCGTTGGCCGGCTCAAGGCTCTCTCTCTTGGACATTTGACATACTTGTGAGCACTTTGAGCTAAGCAACTCCCCTCCCACTCATCTCTCTTGCTTCTTTGCATATTCGAAGTGAGATTGAGTGATCCAAGTGCATTTGCATTGTGAGATAGCATCTAGTTGGCACTTGGTGGTTGATTTGCTGCGGGATTCTTGTTTCTCTTGGTGGTTGCCGCCACCTAGACGGCTTGGAGCAGCTTGGAGGTGTTGGCAAGAGTTGGTGATTGTTCTTGGCCACCTCCGGTGATTGTGAGGGGTTTGTGCCTACCTTGGCGAAGCACCAAAGGCAACATTAGTAAATTGTTCGTGTCATTGCAACCTTTTGCCATTTGGTAGGTTCTTGTGGTGCCTTTTGAGAGGCTCGGTGTGAGACCGATTAGCCACCGAACCACGTGGTAAAGAGGGACACAACGGGGACTAGCGTGCCGGCAAGCACGTGAACCTCGGGATAAATCTTCGTGTCATCACTTTCATATTGTGATTGATTGATCCCGGTGTTCGGTTGTTTTTGGTATTCATTGTTGATCATATTGGTTGGCTCAATACTTCGCCGCTCGGTGAAACCCTCCTAACTCAACTCCGCATTACTTTCTTAGTTATCTTTGCTAGCTAGTTTGCTTTGCTAGAGTAGCTCTTTTGTGTTGCTTGCTAGTTGTAGTTGTAGTTACCTTCTCGGTTTAACTTGTGCGGTTGAGTGCCAATATACTAGAATTGTGAATTGGATAGGTGGCTTGCAAACACCCCGCAGGCTAAGCAAAACTCGCTTCTCGCTATTTGTTGTATTGATAAACTTGTTTAGCTTGTCTTTGTAGAAAATTTTAAAAGGCTATTCACCCCCCTCTAGCCATCAAGACCTTTCAACCTTTCCGTGCATTGCAACGGGAACAAATAATGCCCAGAAAATTTGAGCATGAACGTGTTGTATTGTTACAAAAAAACGATAATACGAGCGTGATGTTCGGAATATCCATATTACAAATTGAATTTTGTGCATGGCTAAAATTCTCATTAATGGTTTGTAATCATCAAGCTATGCATTCATAGTGTTGTTGGTATATTGCTAATAGAAGCAAATAGAAAGAATGGAAACAGGAAGGAGGAAGCCAACACACAAGATTAGTTATATGGTCTCACTGATTAAAAGTACAGTCAACTTGAAAACTAACATAATACATTAAGCATGTTTGACATACTTGAAGAGTGATGTTTTATGAGTGATGTGTCCAAACATTTTTAATGCAATAGATACTTTACTATGTTAAATGAACTTAGCAGTTCTGTGCCAGTTAATATAGCTCCAAACAACCCAATGACAAGTTTTTATGATTGGACGGCAAAGTATATTTTATACAAATAATTAAAAGAAAAATTATTCATGGATCCTCATTCTTTGGTATTCAGTAGCTAATTATAATTAGTAATATATTGCAGAGTAATATGTGCTGACCTGACAATGACAAGCTGTCCTTGGACCAACTTGTCCAAAATCAAGTGCTAAAAGTAACACAAATTACAGCAATGCAAACTGAAAATGCAAAGAGCTTGAGCACCGAAGAATGTGCATGGAAGTTCTCTAAAAAGGGTACCTAGCTGTTTCCTCCTCTTTGCTTTCTCTCTTTGCTCAGATGAACATGCTAATATTTTCATGAATAGTAACATCATACCTGCAAAAATAGTATCTGTCAATGGCGTGACAAAGAGATCAGTCATTAGTGATCCACATTTTTTTCCGGGGAATAAAGGCCTACCCGTCAAAATCTTTGCAAAAATGCAACCAATGCTCCACATAAAATTATAGCATGCAGCGATACCCAGCTCAAATTGCATATATTATATTGTTTAAAACTGAAAATTGAATATATTAAAGAATAGAGAATATATGAGCATCGCAAAAACTCAGATTGCACATATTACATTGTTTAAAACTGAAAACAGGATAAAAACTGAAACTTGGAAATTAATTCAGACTGCAAGATGACCAGGAGATAAACGACACAACACTAAGAAAATAATGACGGTCCGAAGTTTCATGGACACAGATAAGAAAAACAGAGAAATGTTCAGTTCTGCACATTCAACATTGTAACTGCCCATACACCACTACAGTTAATTTTCTCAACCCATAACTCATGCTCTCTCCCACAACAACAACAATGGACAATTAAAATGGAGACAAAGACACGAACCAGACCGGGATGAAGGACGCGCGTAGCCTGCCGGCTTCCACCGCCGCCCGCCCGGCCTCGAAGACCACGACCTATTTATGATGTGGGCTGTAAAGGTATCCCTAGTGATTTAACATTCCAAAATATCCTCATTAGCAGTCAAGTACCCAGCGTAGATAGTAGATCAGTTCTAAATTGCTCTTAGGTGCTGCCATGCAAATCAGAGATTTGTAAATAGCTAAACTGCGACCACTTATGACCAGTAAGCTAATCATATACATATCATATATTAATCAAAGTATTAGTGCGTTCTCATGATTGAAACCAAATCATTTTTTATTTAACAACTGCAAGATAGTGTTACGTTCATTATCAGGTAGCGAGCTAGTAACCACAAGGCATGAGAATAGATGAATCACCTTTGCTAGTGCTGAGATGGAGTCATCGGCGTACTTGTATCAGGTCCTGACTCTGGAGCTGGCACAAAATTATTTAGTATCTGCACTTATACAATGGACTTAATTTTACAAATAAACAAAGCGCATGAGAAGAAATGAATCACCTTTGCTATGGCTGAGATGAAGTTGATGGCATACTTGTATCAGCTCCAAACACTGGAGGTGGCAGAAAATTATTTAGTATCTGTATTTGTATAGTGGACTTAATTCTACAAGTAAACAAAGCTCATTCTGAATAAACATAGATATATTTATCCCGACAATACTTGCAGAATGGATCATCATTACAAGTTTAATTAATCCAAAATAAATTATCTTGATAACTTGTTGCAATTTATTACTGAACCAAGGGATAACACAGACTACTTACGGTATACAGAGGATTGGAAAACACTGGGATTGGATAACACTGATTCAACAATGGAGAACTCGGTTAACTCCGCATAGGAACTTGTTAAAGCACAGCCTTGCTGCTTAATTTAATGGTTTGCTCGGCACAGGAATTCCTTGCTTTAACCCTTATCTCTTGCTCTTTGCTTTTATGGTTAGTTCTGTATAAGAATTTGTTGCTTTAGTTGTTAGCTCTGTATCAAGAATTTGTAAATCATTGAACCAAGCATGCAGTCCTGAATAACCTTAATTCAAGTCTCTTGTGAAATTTTACTTAAACTTAGATGGCACTTGACCAAATCTATAAAATATGGAGTGTTGAACGAACAACAAAAGATCAGAAGATCAAACAATCTACCATTTCAATCCTCACTATCTATTTACATATAAGTAATCAGTAGCAACTTTTTTTGGGTATAAATAGCAGCAGCCTGTCTGCTAGCATCCTAGTTTGAAGAGGACAAACTCAGATCACTCATTTTCGGCCTCTCTGCTATCAGCCTTGTTTGAAACATGGCATAGAAATTTTGTTCACTTGAATTGTTTTGCAAGCTTATTAAAATTATTTACACCATTTGAGAACACTTCGAATAGCAACCAGAGTTTACCAGTAAACCTATTCCAATCATTGTTTCTTCGGCTCTCAAATGTGCATGAAAATTTGAGACGTTCATGGACTGTTTGCAAAGACTCTTTTATTTGGAGTTACAACCTTGTAGATAATCATGTTTACATCTAAATACCATAAAATAAATTTGCGCTTATAGTTTCTGACCCTAAACATTTCATAGAGCAAAGCATTCCTGCTGTCCGGCCAGTTTGACTGCAAAGTGCGAACTCACCGTTAGAGAAGCAAAGCAGGCTTACTGAAAGGCGCATTTGGCTAACTGATGCTGCAGCTATGTGATGCATATGTCCTATTGAATTCAGGAGAGAAACTATGGCTCATTAGAGAGAAAGTTAATTAGTTGCTTACATATTTTGACATCTCAAGAGTCAAGAGCATGAGCTTAGCAATACCAGCACAAGCCCTCAGGAGCATGAGCGCAGCAGGGATCAAAATGTGTTCTTTACCCATAGCATAATGTACAAAATGACCAATAAGTTATCTTTACAAAAGCAAAAGCAAAGCATAAACTAGAAGCCGGCAGAAAGCATAAATAATGGATCCCTGCCATTGTAGAAAAGATCTTCAAATTTAAAAAAAAGAAACGAAAAGAAAGCATAAGTAAATTTAAATGATCTACAGTAAAATGACCATTTTTAGTAGATGAGCAATACTGAAGTATGGCTTGTACTGCTCCAAAGATGCCACCTGCAGAGGGCAAAGAAGACGAGAGGGGCTATGTCTCTAATGTCTGAACAGAATGCAATACAAATAATAGAAGACAGATCACACGGAATGCAATGTTTAGATAAACGAGGATTCCTTCAGTTATAAAACCATTCGAATCCAAATAGCTTAGAGATCACACATGATGAAATCTAAATGCAGTTACTAAGATCTATAAAGGCACGTCCTCGAAAAGAAATGGATCATAGGACGAAAATCATAAATAAATGAAATGTACCTGTCGACACGGATGATTCTCGGATGGAAACGCTGACGGCAATGAAGTCAGCGTGCTGACAGTGTGGGATGTGGGCATGTGGCAGTAGACTGCACGACGCCGGTGTGCAGGCTGAGAGAAGGTTTGCGGTGATCACTGATTCATTGGGGATGGAGAGGGATCGGGAAGGCGGTGACTGTCTTTGGGATCGGGGATCACCTTGCTGCGACTGCGGCCCCCGGTGCGGGTGGGAACTGGGAACGACCCGCGCCTCGTCGGCCGCCTCTCGCCGTTGGCCGCTGCTGCGGACTGCGGGTGGGAACTGGGATCTGGAAGAAGGATCGGCCGAGGTGGTTGACGAGCTTGCCGGTCTGCTTGGACTGCTCGAGGATGAGGCGTTCTCCTGCTGGAAGACCCTCGGGGAGGGGAGGGCAGATGGCGGCGGCAGACGCGGGATGCACGATTTAGGAATTAGGAGGCAGGACGGGAGGGAATTTAGGAAGGTGGGATAGGTAGGTGCCGTGATTACTGTGATCAGCGCAGGACTGCCGGAAACGATTTCGGGAGAGGCAGGCTCGCGGGATCGCACGTCGTAGACAGCGAGGCGACCCGATCGAATGTCGCACCAAATGATGGTCTTACTTTCTTTCTTTTTTAGTTGTAGGAGATAAAAGGACTAAATTCAACCGTCATGGATGTTTGAACCGTTGATCCTTCCCTATATAAAATAAAGAAATATTTTCTATACGAGTTAGAGCACCGTGCCATACATGGTGTGAAATTTGATTCCAAAATAAATTGAAATTGATGATACAATATGTAGAGTATGAATCAAAAATAAATTGGAACACCAGATGTCATTATTAGATAAATATCCAAGTCTTCAATGTGCATACGAGTTAGAACAGTGTACATCTAGCAATAGTATGTGGTCTGATTCAAGACGAATTATACACATGATGGAGCTTTTATTGAACAAATTTCTTGGAAGTCGAAACGGACAAGAACTTAGACTTAACACAACAAAATAGAAACAGAAAAAGGAAACATGCAACAAAAAAGGAACCGAAAGGCTAAACACAGGCAAGACATAGACTTCGATGCAAAGACAAATTTAAATATACAATGCAATCTCAAATAGTATTCAAAATCCGATGCTTAATCATATATATAAGAGTTAGAGCGTCACACGTTTGTTGATAAATTTTCAACCTACAAATCATCTAGATAAATTACACAGCAAGTTGTGTATTCCGTTGCAACGCACGGACACGTTTGCTACTATATATATATATATATATATATATATATATATATATATATATATATATATATATATATATATATATATATTACCCTACAGCTGGCTACAAAATAACTTATTCTGTAGCCACTTTGAGTTACGATAATTGGTATGCTAATTTACGAGATTATAGTAACTCCTTGCTATGTGATTTATTATAACATTATGGTAAATATCCTCATGTGTTATAGTAATTCAACTATCGTAAATATATACTGACATTGTCGTAAATGAGTATATAAAATTATCGTAATTAGAGGTGGCTACAAAAATAACTTATTTTGTAGTTAGCTATAGAGTATACTCTCCATATATATATATATATATATATATATATATATATATATATATATATATATATATATATATATATATATATATATATATATATATATATATATATATATATATATAGCAGCCTGGCCTATGAATAACAATCAACGCCCGCCACCGTAACCACCGGAGTTTGAATTTTGCTCCGGCGAACCTTCACGTGAATGAATGCAACAAACATGCCATTGATTGAGCGGTGAATTTTTTTTAGAAACCGCCATCCGTGGCAACGGATGCAAATCCCATGCATGTCGCTCTTTTAAAGCATGGCGTGCATGTTAACAACTCCTGGAAAATTGACTATGAAATTAAATGGTCCAGGTTAATTACCGGCGGCCAAAGGTGCAGTAAACTTGAATGGAATTATTACTATTGTTATTTTTTGCTTCGACAAATAATTACCACGAGAGACAAATAATTACTATTGTTATTTTTATTACCACTGCCGTTGTTTCCTATGATAAATAATTACAGACGACAGATGCACAGTATCTTTTGGTCTATAAATAATTACTTTCGGAGCCATAAGGATTAAAATTAACATTGATCATCGGAGCGTCTAGCTTCCGGACAGAGTAGTTTTTATTACTATTAGAATCATTTGCTTTTAAAATAATTCTACATGGACCCGTTAATAATAAAATTAACTCTGATATTCATCGGGACGTCCGGTCTTTCATCAGGGTAGTTTTTATTACTATTAACATCTTTTGCTTCTATAAATTATTACTTCTAGAACCATAAGAAGTAAAATTAGCTCTGATGTCCGGGGCATCCGGTAACCACTCATGTTATTTTTTATTACCGTTAGTACCATTTTGTTAATAAAATAATTCCTTCTATTTTTATTACCGTTAATATCAGATTGCTAATAAAATAACTCCTTCCTTTCCCATGAGCGGTAAATTAACCATGTGCTAATCTCCGGAGCACCGGTAACCGCTCATGCAATTTTTTATTACTGTTAGAATCAGTTTTTTTATTACTAATAGTATCATTTGGGTGTATAAATAATTATGTTTACAAGTGTATAAATAGTATCATTTTAGTAGTAAAAATTGGTTGTAATAGTTACAAGGGTATTTTTATTACTAATAATGGTATCATGGTCTATAAATAATTTCATCCGATCGCATGAGTAGTAAAAGTTGGCTGTCGTGGTTACCAAGACATCTGATCTCCAGGCAAGGCATTTCTTTATTACTAATAGTATCACTTAGGTCTATAAATAATTTTGTCCAGATCCATGAGTAATAGGCAAAGAAAAATCACCGAAAGGTTTCAAGGACAAAGTTTTTTTCTAATTAATTTTTTATTTGTTTTCAAATATGACTCCTGGCGTGGACCTAGAGTGGTAAAGGGAGTTTATAAATGTGCTTTTACCTTAGTATGGTAATAATTGACGAAATACTCAAGTGGTAATTAATTGTTTTTTGCAAACATAATTAGTGCTTTAAAATGTTGGAATAAAGAAGTAATTTGTTAGATCGTATATCCATGAACAAAAGTATTTGAATCCATTTCAACTAGCTTCGATTCATAAAAGAAATATTAAAAAATCCATCCAGATTCATCAATCTAGTACTAGCTGTTCGTTGTCGCTAAAGGAGCTGGGGATCAGTCTTAGACAAAATTGTTTGACAAATTCTTCAAAACTTTATAAAACAAAATTAATCTATTGGGAACCAATCTATTGCTAACCATCATACATGGAGCCTCAGTCATCGTCATATACTCAATATACTCAATTTAATTCCTATGGAACTACACGGATAAAAAAAGAAAAAAAAAGAATCGAAGAAGCTCTCTTCCACAGCTTGGTCCGTGCGTCGCCCGTCTCTCCTCGGACACACGTGCCGCCGTGCCGGTGGCTGCACAGCCCACGCGATGTGTCGCCGCTTCCTGGCCCTCGCGACGTTGCCGCAACGTCGGGGAACCACCAGCGGCAGGGGAGAATGTCGCTATTGCGCGCACAGTCGACTTGACGAGGATCCTCCGACTCCGAGTCGCCATTCAATCAACCAGCTAGCAAGACGCAACGACCTCTTCCATGCAGTCAAGTACTCATTCATGATGGCCAACAATGCCTGCACGGGTCAAAAATAGGAGATGCGTTCAGGAAAGGAGGCTAATAACCTGCAGATCACGGGGACATCACCAATTTGATGAACCATCGGAAGGAAATAGCATCGGGTCTGCCTTGAAGGTGTGGTCGCCGCTGCGGCCGCTGGTGGAATGGGCGATGGCTCCGATCAGATAGATGATCCGCTGTCGTCGCCGACGATGACGACGCAGACAAACCCGACGCCGTTGCCCGCCGCGTCAAAGCCGCTGGTGAGGGGAGGGCGCGGCTGCAGACGCCGCCGCCGTCGATGGAGCCCCTGTGGACCGCCGGTTAATGGGGATGGATACGACGAGAGAGAAGATGACGGGTGAAATGAAAGACAGGGTTTGAGAATTATTTATAAACGACTACTTATGAAGGAGATGTGCATGCGTGTGTAATAAATGGAGTGATTGCCGCAATCTTTTTACATGTGCCAGTAATAAATGACGTGTATTAATAAATCATTTGGTTTGCCTGTTTCTGAGGGATGTCGTTGGAGTAGGGCGGTGCTCCGCCGGAGCGCTCATTAGAAATCAACGCCCAGGACTCAGAATAGTATATATATATATATATATATATATATATATATATATATATATATATATATATATATATATATATATATATATATATATATATATATATATATATATATATATATATATATATATACCCTACAGCTAGTTACAAAATGACTTATTCTGTAGCCACTTTGAGTTATGATAATTGCTATGCTAATTTATGAGATTATAGTAACTCCTTACTATGTGATTTACTATAACATTATGGTAAATATCTCCATGTGTTATAGTAATTCAACTATCGTAAATATATACCGACATTATCGTAAATTAGTATATAAAATTATCGTAAATAGAGGTGGCTATAAAATAACTTATTTCGTAGCTAACTATAGAGTATACTCTCCCTATATATATATATATATATATATAGCCCAATGGGGCTGGAATAAAACATGTCCAAATACAATGTATACGCGGACTATACATGTCTAATACTTTTGTTTCTCCTTACATAATGATAATATGGCACCATGCCTTATATATATTATGAAGTACAAATTCCATCTTAATCTTAAAAAAACAATCCTAGGAAGTCTGAGACAGATCAATAGTGGACAGTGAAAATGATGCATGCGGTCCTAATCTCTACTCGTCCGCATCAAGGTTCGGTAGCCTAGGTAATTAATTTTGCATGCATGCAGATTCCAAAGAAATGTTGAAAGCATGCATGAATGCATGGCTGTAAAGATGGCCCTGAGTCCCTCACCTTGCCAGGATTCTTTTATGGACAAAATCTGAATGCTACAATTGCATTCCCTATTTTTGACAGAAGGAGTACACATATATTCTGTATATCAATATTTTGGATGTTAAACCGGTTTCATGTGCTCCTAGCCCAGCATCAAATGTCCGATGGTTTACATAAAAAGCTGTATTTGCACCTAGAGATGGGTTTACATATTATGCGCCGCATCTTGACAATTGCAGCATGTTTCACTTATTTTTTTGTCTTTGTTTTACTGAAATAGCAGGGCCTCAAGGCTTCCATCAGTTCATCAAGCGACATAGCTCTTTTGGAAAAAACTACGAGCCACCAGCTTATTGAACTAAATATTAAGGATCTTCAGCATCTATCAAGCTCGGAAGCTGAGAAAATGAATTTGGTGGGAAAAGAGGAGCTACAGCTGTTAAGTCTGGAGTGGAGTCCAAAATGTTATATGATCGATAATGTTGCGTTAGAAAACCTCCAGCCTCATCAAAACATTAGAAGGCTTTGCATAAACAATTACCCCATCGATGCTGGTTTTCCTCGTTGGATGCTGTCGCTCCCAAATTTTGTGTGCATGGAGCTTTTTAACGTCCAAACTGGACATCTCCATCTAGATCATTTACAAAATCTTGAAGATCTGCATGTTTCATCATTATCTTCTTTGGATGGGACAGGGCTTAATCTGTGGGACACAATAATAAAGAGATATGACAGATCATCGCTACGCATCTCTAGCATGCAGCAGCTGAAAAACCTTAGAAGAGTGACCCTAGCAAGGGTAGGGAAGTTAGTGTGGGAAACATCAATATCGCCTTATATCGAGCAGGATGATGATGATAAGAATGTATTTCAAGAGGAGATGGAGGAAAGAAGAGCTAACAGCAACAGTTGGGAATCCTCCTGCCAACCCTCCGAGAATATATTTCCTGGACTTGAATATTTGGAGATAGACTGTTGTTTAGACGTGAGATTCCAACCATCAATCCCTAGGAGTGCCAGATATATCATATCGGGTAGTAAACAATATCCATTCCTATTCAACTGGCCATCATTCGAGCAAGTCATGGGACCACCAACATCTGCTTCATCATCCAAGATGGAAATCAAGCACAGCGAAAAAATATCTCCTGGGCCATTAGATTCCCTTGGACAGCTGGACATTGAAGAATTAACTGTTGACAGCTGCATCGATCGCATCCCGTTGCCAAAGTGCATTCGAGGCTGGAAATCCCTCCAGAAGATAGAAATACGGAGTATTGAACTGTGAGGACATCAAGAGGCTGCCAGAATGGTTGGGAGAAATGGGCTCACTCCGTGAGCTCAAAGTAGAGACCTACCGGATGAAAACTCTGCCTCCGTGCATCGAGAGGCTTGCCTCTTTGCAGACTTTGGCACTACTAAAATGCACAAAGAATTTTAAGCAAAGCTGCAGCGAGGGAGGACATGATTGGAGCAAGATAAACCACATTGACAATCTAATCGTAGAAGAGAGAAAGCGATGAGAAATATTGGTATTGCTGCGCTCTAAGATTGCCGAGGAAGTCCAGAGGCTATTTAGCACCATCACCGGGCTCATGGAGACGGAGGATACCGCCAAGCCTGACTGCCTGGCGTGCGACAAGTCTCCACTGATGCAAACATGAGGGAGATGATATCCCCTGGTGCTCTTGCATTGTGGTGCTCTGACCTCTTATTGTCTGATTTTTTTTTGTTTTTTAGTATGTTGTCGAGCTCCTCTCTGGAGTTCTTCTGCTCATTTTATGATGTTCAGGTTGGTAAATTATGTTCCTTTTTTCTTGGGTAACAAACTAACAATCACTGTAAATTCTTGACATGTTTCTTATGTAGTTTGCGTTCAGATTGCCATCTCTGCATTCAGCACTGGAGGAGCCTGGGACAACGTGCAAAATACATTTGAGGTAAACTCTTATGAAGAAAGTAGCTCCTGATTTGTCTTAGATTCCTCATAAATAAGCCTGACAGTTAAGAGCTTTAGCTGTAACGTTTATGGAAGAAAAGGTTTTAGCATCTAGTAGTATAGAGGAGTATCACTTGACCAATGATGTGCCTTCCTTTGTTCTTAGTGTAGTGCAATGCTGTTGTGCGTAAGCATTATGTCATCGCCTACAGGCTCGAAGTTTAGATAAGGGTTGTTCGTTCTACATCAGTCGCCAATGCTTGACGATCTGTCATCTTCACTCCTTGAGTGCATGGAGATGTTGCTTACTCTGTCCGATCCATCCAGATGAACTAATGTCTCATGCTTGCACCATTTGATTGTACCTACGTATAGAGCAAGTTAATGAACTGCGGCATATATATGCCGCAATGCAACAATGTCAGCGTTTCTTCAAAAAAATGCTGCAACAATGGCGCAACAAAGGCACCAGCAACCAGCATGCCTTTCAAGGTCACCGCTGAGTGGCTGACCGGTCTGTACAGTACAACCCACCGCTTAGTCAGGATAACTGTAGTTTGCTGCGCGGAAGGGCGTAACTTGGCCCTAATTTTTAGGGAATTGTAACAATGATTAAACTCTCAGAAAATATCGACGGTTAGATTTGATTTATTTGTACTCCTACCGTCCTACTGTACTATATTGTAGCAGCAGCAGCAGCAGTAGTACGGGGCACTGTAAATGTCCTCTGGAGTCAACAGGCATCATGATGAACCAACACTCCCAGAGTTCTGTATTTGGCATTTTGATCACGGAAGTTTTTCAGGACATGTCCTTCCAAACAAATGGCGCACCTATCAGGGGTATTGGGCCAAGGTAGATTCGACTCGAAGTCGAAGGTGCGACCACGCGATCACCTCACTGGTCCTGAAAGTGGCAGGATCATCCGATTTTAAATTCGAAAACTTTTGACCTTTCGTTTGGTTTGAGAAACGGAAAGTACTAATAGTTCGCAGAGAGCAGGTCAGCTAGTGTCGACAAGTGCACTGAATCTTCGATGCTGTAACAGGCCATGACGTTATTTTGATGGACCGACCGAATCAAAGTTAAAGATTAGGCTTTCGATGATGAGTGAGTCTTATTAAGTTTTCAAGGTCCTGATTCCACGTATATGCAAATTAAGTTATACGTGATAAAAGGATGGATTATTTCTACATAAATTAAGTTATTTTCTTGTACGTACGGGCAGTGGCGGATCTAGGATAAGCATCTAGAGGGGTTAAATAATGAAGGTTTAGTGCTAAAACTGAAGATTAATGGTGAATCTAAGGCTAAGCTACAGTAATTTAAAGGCAAAAATCAAGATGGGGGGCCTTTGGATCCGCCACTGCGTACGGGTCACAACGGACAGCCATATTTGCTGGTCTGTGTAAACAGGCTTTCACGGGGGCAGGTCTGAGCGTCTGACGGGCGAAGCCGCGGAGGTGATTCCAAGAAGCAAAACATCAGAGTACGTCACGTAATGGACGCTTGTTGCAAAGTGGCACCATCTTAGAGTTTACAGTTGTCCTAGGTGACTAGGTGAAAGCTGAAGTTGGTTTAAAAAAAAAGTGAGAGCTGAAGTTCACCGGAAGGATAGGAATATAGGATAGGAGATGCAGAAAGCACAGGGACCTTAGTCAGAGGCGGAGCTCCCCATACGGCAGGGAGCCCCTAGTACTCTCCTGTTCTTCCTCCCCTCCGGCATCTCCTTGCGACGGTGTCTGGCGGCGCGCTGTCGATCCTGGGAGCCAGAAATGTATCCTTTGGGAGAGGAAAGGAAAATAGGGGCCGGATGAAGATTAAGGCCCAATAGCCCATCAGTGAAGCAGCCCAAGTGGCATGTGCCCCAAGCAGCCGAGGCCCCGACCCAAGTGCTCAGCACCACTGGCCAGAGCCGGCCTTAGCTTCTGCGGTCGCTCCCCAAATCTCTGATTCCACGTCACCGCCGCTGCGTGCGAACCACCGTCGTCTGCCTCGCGTCTCTACCAGCCATGGCATGCCACCGCCGCCCGCCATCGGCCCTAGCTACAGCCCAAAGGGTGCGTGCGCCCCTAAGTTGCAGCTGGTGCCTGCCACTGCCAGCCTGCAGGATGAAGGTGAGGGCATGGAGGAGGATGGGGACATGGGGTCCAGGGTCGGGGTAGGGGATGGTGGCGGCAAGGAGCAGGTGAGTGATGCTAGGGTTGGCCGCTGGCATGGCCGTGGGTGAGGTACATTCTGATTTGTTCACGTTGTTATTCTCACACATAATCATCTAATTAGGGAATTTGATGCAAATGTTCATATTGTAATAATCATATGTTAGACAGAGCGATATTATCATTAAAAAATATTGTCCATAGGCTGCCCCACCTAAATTTCCTGGCGAGCTCCGCCACTGACCTTAGTCGCCTTACTATGCGATTATTATGTGGCTAACCGGAGAGTTCCAATTTCTCAAACTCTTGCTACAGGCTCTTCCGCTTTGCTCAGACTTACGCGTCAGCTCTCACTGTCATTGGCCTGCCGGTCAATTGACTTGACTTTGCCGAACGGAAGGATAAGACAGTGTGTGGTGCCATCGGCAGTCGGCACACGGACGACTTGACCAAGAGTCATGGTCCCCGGCGCAAGCGGCCAAGCACATGCATCGAATTTCCGGGCGGGATGCTCTGCTCCACCCGTAACGCCGTGTGGAGCACGGTCTAGATTTATGAGACCGGGACGACAATCTCGGTGCTCCCATTTTCTCTCACACTTCTCCCCAGTACCCATCTCTTCTGCCAGGGCCCAGGGGAACCCGGGAAGAGGAGGAGACGGTCACCCAGCCGGGTTGCCTCGCCTGACTCCGGCCACGGCGTACAGCTAGGCCCAGACCGCGCGTCGCCTCTCCTACTCCTACCGCTGCTAGTGGTAAGCTGAAAGGCTTTCCGCCTCCCTAGTTCCTCTAGCCCTGATGCAAGTGATGTCCTCTACTATTTGTTCCTTCACACTCCTGCTGCTTTGGAGCAGCTTGTTTACGGAGTACTTTCCCATCCCATCTGCTGATCAGAATAAAGGACCGGGAACCATAGGGACGAATTATAGACTATCATCTTTTGGGCGGCCTCCTGCCTATGAGCATCTCCACCAACACTATTCAAATGACCTCGGTTTAGCAGTGGAGGCAAAAAAAAAAACTCAGCTTCATTGGACCGCTACTAGGCCTCCCAAATTTGTTGGCATCCTATTTTTCCTTATTCTTGTAAGAGTATCTTCAGCACTGCTACCTAAAACAGGCCTCTCTACTTTCATGTGTAAGTAGCCATCTAATTTCATGGTCTTGTTTTTTTTCCTGTTGTCTACAACAGGTCTACCTAAATCGGGGCCCTTAAATTCATCCTAGTTCACAATGATATAAGGGGTCCACTCATCATACTCTTCTCTTCCCTTTCTCCAAATGACGACGGCGAGCACAACCATGGGAGGCGGAGTGTCTGCGGAGAGGTGCCTCACGGGGAGGAGGAGGGACTGGCTGCGATGGAGGCTAGATCCGGTGGCGGGGCACAGTGCGGCAGCGTGAGACGAAGCGAGCGCGGGAGTTCGCGCATGGGAGAGAAACTGTCGAAGAAAAAATTAGGTGCCCATCTCTTGGGCCAACAAATGTGGATAGTAGGAGACGAAAAGTAAGGGGCCAACACAAGTAGAGTCCTTGTAGGTAGAGTGTTAAAATGTATTTCAATACTCAAAAATAGAATAGGGCCCTGTGTTAGGTAGCCTACTAGAATGCTCTTAGCCCCTACTCTTCCTTCAGCCTTTCTTCCCTGCGCTAGCCCGAGATTGCTCTTGATGCGCCCCTTCCGCCCCACTGCCTTTCGTTCCCCGATGCTCCCTAGCCGGCGCGGTGACCTGCCCCGCGCGTGGGTGCAGGCGCACCCCCGGTGCCTCGACGCTAGCGCACCTCTTCCCGATGTCTATGGCGACAACATGAAAGAAGATGACATATGGGTCTACTAGGATGGGTTTGGAAGGCCTATTTTAGGAAGTTTTGCTAGAGAAAAAAAAATGAGTAGTATTCACATCGGTAGTTACCTAAATAGTAGAGGATCGGTGATTAAAAAAAAGGATTGGTCTTGGATAGTATTGGTGGAGATGCTGATGGCGGTGCCTCGTGTAGGGCGTGGCAGACAGCTACCTTCGCTTCTAGTGGCATGGCCTCCAAAATCTTTACATAATGCGCAACGACGTCACGTACAGAAACGGTGCCGGGAGGAGGAAGAAGAACAGTGCACCGGCAAGGTTAGGGTTTGGGGTGGAGCTTGGGTACCTCCAATGTCCTCCGGGCTTAGAAGAGAAGGCCTTGGGTGGTGGTGGCGGTTGGACGGGCATGAGCAAGGCGGTGGCGGCTCCGCCGAGCGGGCGGTGTGAGAGTCATTAGACAACCAGTTGGCTTGAACCGGCGATGGGGGCAAGGGGAACAAGATTTTTTTTCTCCTATACAGGGATTAGGTGAGGGTGGGGGTGGGCGGCGCGACGATTCGGATTCGGATTAGGGAAGGGCAGGCTGGAGTGACGGAAGTGGTTGGTGGGCGGCGCGGCCAACGACAAGGGCGCCGGTGGCTGGGGGCAGCAGCGGGGGAGCAGAATGGCTCCACGAAGAAGAATAGAGGAAGCACAGGGAAGAAGAAAGAACCCCTGCACAGCTGCGCTGATAAAGAGTCCTCTGTAGTCTCACCTCTGCTACTAGTTCCTTACTCCACACACGTTCTGGTTTCCGGCAGGGTATTCATTCGCGTCCGACGATGGATGCCGTGGTGGAGTTGTTCAGCAAGCTCGCTGATGTCACCTTTAACGCCGCCTGGAAAGAGATTGCTAGACAGCTGAAATTCAGTGAGGATTTGGGGAGCATCAAGGACAATCTGTCCCTCATTCAATCATTCCTCAGGGACGCGGAGAGGCAGTCGTCAAAGCTGCAGAGCGTCCGTCACACGCTCAAGAAGCTCAAGGCTGCAGCTTATGACTTGGAGGATATGCTACTACTCTTAGAGTCTTGGACCACCACCCACAAGGGTGAAGTCCTTCCGCTTAGCGCCAAGGCTACAAAGGTGAGTTGCCACTTGCCAGCTATAATACTTCAAAGCTAAACTGTGGTAGCTTATGATGAACTCTGTTATGATGTATGCCATTTATTGACAACAGGAATTAGTTGCATGCTCTGAAAGGTTGAAGATGCCTCATAAATTGAAAATAATGAGGGAAACAATAGAGGAGATAATAGATCACCAGAACAAATTCAACTTCATAGAAGACACTAGAAAGAACGACGAAGAAGTGTTCAGGAAACGTGAGACATTTTCAGATGCTGATGAAGTCCCCATTGGGAGGATTGAAGAAAAAGAAAGAATAATCAGTATGCTGCAAGCAGATGACTCAAACTGCTTCATCATTTTTATTTATGGTTTTGGAGGAGTAGGTAAAACTACTCTTGCCCAGATGGTCTTCAACGATGATAGAACAATGCAATTCTTTGACATCCAAGTGTGGGTCTATGTCTCTCTAAAATTTGATATCAAGACCATCGGTCAATCTATCATGTCCCAACTGGATAAATCAAGTAGCTCTGCTGATATCAGCTTACAAGCTATACGGGACCGCTTGAAAACTATTGTTAAAGGGCAACGGTTTCATATTGTTCTCGATGACCTATGGGAAGAAGATCCAGATGAGTTGGAAAAACTAAGGACATTGCTGCGGGGTGCTAAAGCAGGCAGCAAGATCATTGCAACCACACGCAGTGTAAAAGTTGCTAAGCTAATGAATGGGAGTTTGACAATAGAATTAGGTGCTTTACCGGACAATTGCTGCTGGGAGTTGTTCAAAGCAAAGGCATTTCCACATGGAAAGGTGGATGCTGATAAGGAAAGTATAGGAAGAGAGATAGTAAATAAATGCAGCGGAATGCCACTAGCAGCAAATTCTCTGGGTCGCCTTTGCCGGAGAACTAATGAATGGGAAGCTATACGGGATAGTGATATCTGGGCAGAAGATGGAGATGATGGACCTTTCATAGACACGAAAGTACTACCATCACTGAAGCTTAGTTATCAATATATGCCTTATCATCTCAAGCCCTGTTTTGCATATTGTGCTGTTTTCCCTAAAGGCTCCCACATAGAGAAGAGCAGCTTGATTCAGCAGTGGATTGCTCTTGGATTTGTTCAGCTCCCTGCTGCTAGCCAATCGTTCACCATGCAACAAGCTGGAGAAAGATACTTTGAGGAGCATCGTGAGATGTCATTTCTTCAGGATGTAGCTGGAATGTCTCCAACTGTAAGTCCTTGATTTCTTTTACTGCTTAGTATTTGAGGTCAAAGTTCTATTTAGGTAGTCTCATCTAGTTCCACTACAAAAAGCCAATCTACGTCAATTTATGTTCATTTTTTGTTTTTTGATAATACATGCTACCATGCAAGTTAATTATGAATAAAATTGGGCAAGGTAGTTTACTAACATGGGTACAATTTCATCTTTCAGCCATTTGCAAGATATAACGAACCTCGAGGTGTACTATTCCAGATGCATGATTTGGTTCATGATCTAGCTAGATTAGTTGCGGGTGATGAAGTTATTGCCTTTGATGCTAATAGGCAACAAAATCCTCATGGTAATACAGATAACTGCCGACACATGTTGCAAAAGCATAGCGCAAGTTAAGGTATGACATGCTATGCTCAATTACTATTCATTAGGTTAATATATTAAAGAACCAAGTAATCACATGAACAACTCAAGTATAAGTTAAACTAGCAGAATGCCCGTGCGTTGCAATAAGAGAAAAAAACTATCAAACGTTGCAAAACACACAAAAAAATAGACGTAAATATATCATAACTTTAATTTTCATACTATTCATGTGGTGCTACACTTAAATTTCGAGCTTGGTGACTTTCTTTGAGGACCCATAAAAATATGCAAATCCTCATATCTGATAAAGTCAGTGACTTTCTTTGAGGTCCTATAAACGTGTTAAGGATTAGTCTGTCCGCCCATGATTATGAAGGGAGACCTCTATCGATTTTCCACATGGCAGCTCTTATCGGACACTGCAGAGATATATTTATTTAAATTGAATTAGAGAACAAGCTATCACCACGTCTTTAGCACCTGCAACAGCTTAAGGGCAGTACCGTGAGTATGATTGTACTTGGAGGACTTATTCCAACGTACATATTTGATGGATGCAAGGGAAAATTTAATAGGCATGTGTTCTAATGTTTGCAAAAAAAATGTGCAAGCTAATATGACATGCTATGCTCAATTACTATTCATTATGTTAATATATTAGAAACCAAGTAATCATATGAACAACTGAAGTATAAGTTATATCTTGTTCTCACTACTCTGAAACCAGAAGAGAGAGCAACCAAAATTGAAAACGGAGCTGAGTAGTTTTTTTGTTACAATGTGTAAAGTCAAAGTTAGACAACCTTAACTTGGAATGTAAGACCTTTCAATTTCAAAATGGAGGGAGTAGTTATTTTTTGTTATTATACATATGTATCATTGTAGATTCTTGAAACAAGAGAAGTTGTACTTATTATTCCTGAAAATAGGATCTAGAAGCTGTACTTATTCGATACATGTAATTGTAGATTTTGTGAAATTTACTCCTAAGTTTTGCAGCTGTACATCGTTAAGCCCATGAAGCTTGTCACATCTTTTTGTCTCAGGAAAAAGAAAAAGGACAAATGTGGCCCATGATGCTGCTTAGTCAATGAAGTTTGGCCCACGTCAAGGATAGGTCTCCTCTTTTCTTGGCCCAAGTCCCAATCCTAATTCTCCGCGAGAGGCGAGACCCCTATCGCGGGGTCAGAACCACAGTAAGCATTGTTGTTTGTGGTGGTGTCAGAGTGCGTGTCTCCGTGGCTCGGGTGGACTCAAGAACACAAGAATCACAGAGGGGATGCAACGGTTTATCCTGGTTCGGGCCAATCGATGCCCTACGTCCAGCAACTAATGATCCTTATACACAAGAGCACCTAAAATCTGGAGGCTTACAACAGAGTGTATAAGAGAAAGAGAGAGATTTGGTAGGGGATCGCTCGGTGCTGATCCTAGGGACGCCTCGCCGCCGGTGGAGCCTTCCCCTTTGCTGGAGAGGAGGAAGACGAAGGGTGCGGTGGAGGAGCTATCGGTGCCCCTCTCTGGGTTGCTCTGCTCTCGGTGCAGAGCTCGAGTGGAACGGTGAGGATGCGAATGATCTGCCTCGAATCGTCCTCCCCCCTCTTAGGATTCGACCTCCCCCTTATATTCTGAGGTAGGTCGGGTATATGGCGGTTTGGGGAAGTTGAGCCTATGGTCTACATGCGCCGGAGTCCAGGAGGGTCTTGCAGCGGCATCGTGTGGACCGTGGCGATGTCGTGGAGCCGAAAAAGCTCTAGGAGTCGTCCGACTGCTCTATTCTGACACACTGAGTGTCAGGCTCTGTCGGCTTGGACCGACCTCCCCCGGGTGCGCCTTCTGGAGGCTTCTTGGTGGCGAAGGAGGCCAGTTCAAGGGGCTGACACGTGGGCCTGGGAGTCCCCAAACCCCTAGTGGCCGCGGAGGAGTTTGTCTTCTTGCATCACGTCTCGTGCGTAACCCTGTCGGAGGAGTGGTTGGTAGCGCCGCACCAGGGAGCCCCCGAGCCTTGTTGGCTTGGGGTGTACCTTCTCATGCCCGGGCCTTGGCTGGTGCCGAAGGCCGGGAGGGAGCCAAGGATCGGGTCCAGGCTTCCGTTGATCGGGTGCCTAAGGCTCGGTCGAGCCCCCGAGCCCTAAGAGAAAACGGCGATCACGCTCGCTCGGCCTGATTCCTTGGCTTGAGGTTACATGTGAGCGTACCCAATGGGTACAGCTCTCGGGAGATCCTGGAAAGGTCGGTCAAGGGGTGGGGTCTCTCGGTCAGGAACCTTTGATCTCGAGGTTTAACATACCCATATGTTAGGATCTCGTCACCCCCCCCCCAAATTCCCTCTCCCTTTGATGGCAGTAGACCGTGGGAACTAGGAAGCACAAGCTCTGCCTAGATGACGGATGCAGATCCGATGGCGGCAGCACCTCCAATGGCAGTCGTTGCTTTGCCATTGCGAGGTTGGCGTTGTTTGGTGCTTGCATCGGTCAATCCAATATATCGGCAAAGAGTCACACCACCAACTGGATTATTAGACAAGAACAAATTGGAAGTACTGGAATGGAAGGTAAGCTGACTGTGGGCTCTGCTGTCGCATATGGAGGTGGAGGAGGCAATTTCAAAGATATGAGAATTGGGCCTCATTCCGTGTGAAACCCTAGGATTGAAGAATTTCAATGGCGGGTGAGAATTTCTTGTACTCCCTCCTCGGTGCATACAGCATAGTAAGTTACCAACACATTTGGAAGCTTCAAAGGTCTACAAAAGATTTTCCTCAGGTGCATAGTACATATCACAAATAGATCAATGATAGGAGCATTACAAAGTTCCATACTTCCAACTATCGTCCAACGTTAGCAAAGTCCAACTGAGGTATTCCCAATGCAACGCCCACAGAGTAAGAGGAGTAGACGATTGCCTGTTTGACTAGCCTTCTATCATGTCGCTTGCAGCAGCAGGTTCGCCAGACTTGACAGACAACGCCCAGATCACTCACCGCCTCTCCTCTTAGTGGTAAGGTTCATGTATGGCGCATGTCGCCTTGCTTTGGACTTGCCATGCAGTTCATCGAGAAATTTCTAAAATTGATATCCAATTCATCAGCCTTGCAAGATTTGACACCCTGACCCATATGTCAATGACTTGACCTCACATGTCATCATTGTAATGAGTGTCAAAGCTTGAAAGGCTTGTGAATTGGATGTCAAGTATCAAAATCTCTTCCCTTACTTTGACAACACTTGGTTTTGTTATATGGAGCATATTACTTGGTTACGTCCCATCCCATCCAACTATGGTAGTAGCTGGGGAGTTTCTCGCCACTGTAGCACTCAAGGCAGTTTGCAGCAAGCTGGTTAATGCCACCATGAAGGAAATTGCTTTGCAGCTGAATTTCAACGAAGATTTGGGTAGCATTGAGGACAAGCTGTCCTTGATCCAGTCTTACCTGAATGACATGGAGAGGCAGTCATCAAAGTTAGGAGAGTGTTCCTCACTAGCTGAAGAAGCTCAAGGTTGTAGATTCGTGATCTTTAGGGCGAGTGATTTGCCTCTATTGCGCTTATTTGATCTTATCATACTGCTATGTATTAATTGTTCTGTTGATTCTGCTATGGATAAATTGTTATGTTGAATCTGCTGTGGATGATTTGCCTCTCGATTGAAATGATGAAACTGCTATGTATTATTTGCTCTAGTAAAATTACTATGTATTATTTGCTCTAATAAAACTATGGAATTGCTCTAATGAATGAATCTTATTTCCAAGCTGAATCTGCTATAGATGATCACCCTGTAGAAAATTGTTACAGATTGATCACCAACCTGATGATTCCGCTATGTTATCAATTGTCTAAAGGTTTTGCGATTTGATTGTCATGCCATGAAGAGTTAGTTAATTGACCTGATGAAGCGGCTATGTTATAGTTTCTCTTAATAATCCGTTGTGTTATCTTTTGACCTGTTGAATCTTGTATTTTTAGTTGATATGAAGAATTTTCTATACTTGGTTGCTCCAATTAATCTGCTTTAAATTGATTTATCTTACTATTCTGTAGTCTAATGAATTGATTTGGGAATACTCATCTGATGAAACTCTATATATTATTTGCACTTTTAAAACTACTATGTATTATTTGGTATGATAAAACTGCTATGGTTTCTTTGATGAATTTGATAGATGATTGACAAGCTGAATCCGCCATAGATGTTTGCCCTGTAGAATTTTGTTACAGATCGATTGCCCACTTATTGAATCCATTGTTGATGATCCTGACGATTCCGCTACTTTATCAATTGTCTAAAGAGTTTGTAGTTTGATTGTCATGACATGATGGGTCTGGTTAATTTATGTGACGAATCTGTTGTAAATCAATTGACCTGTTGAATCTTGTTGTATTGTCAGTTGATCTGAAGAATTTACTATACTTCGATTGTTCTGACTAATCTGCTTTAAATTGATTTCTCTTATTATTATGTTGTCTAATCATTGGTTTTGGTGAATATATAGGAGTATATGGTTATCGAGCTCACAAAAGGAGTACACTGTTGAGGACCCAAGAGCCAATAGGGTCAACTTAAAGTTTGTGAAGTTTTTAAGCGACATCATGACGGATTCAACTGTGGGCGGTTGTGCTCTAAAGCAAGAAAGAGGGAGAACAACAAGCGCTCAGCTTTGCTTGAGATAGTGTATATCAAAGAAGGGCTGAGGATTTGCAACATCAATGATGAGAAGGCTGCGGTACTACGGGACTGCGGTATTCAATCCGATTCCTGTTCCAACACATTTCTACAAGCTTATTGATATGTAGTCGGTCAGATCGTGTATGGTACTGTTGTCAACTTCCATTGTTATGGTGGCAACTTTCGCTGTAATGGTGGCAAATTTTGATGTTAATGGCTGGCCAACTTTCGCTATAATGGTGGCAAATTTTGATGTTAATGGCTGGCAACTTTGGCTTATGATATGAGGATTATACAACTATGTGGCAAATTTAGTTTATGGTACCATGGAAGTTTTGTTTTGACATGGATGGATTATTCCTAGTAAATAAAAGGTTTTGGTAATGTTTGTTGTGGTAATGTTGTTAGAAGTTACAAATTGTAGTATGGTTGTGGTTTAGAAGCTAGTACAAAATGTTGTTAGAAGTTACAAATTGTAGTATGGTTGTGGTTTAGAAGCTAGTACAAAATTATGGCTCCGCATTATAGATAAAAAGTCTATTTCCTTGCAATTTTTTCTTTATATACTCATTTGGTAAGATTTACTGAAAAAGCTAGAGCCGAAGTCCTTTCTTTTTAAAGGCCTACTAGCAAACGTACCCGTGCATTGCAACAGAACTCAATACATATTAGAACCGAACTCTGTATCATCATTAAACGCAAGCTTTTCTAACTTTTATGAGCACGGTTCATGAGTCCGGGTCACTACATGGCTCAATACATCTCGGAATCGGATTCCGTATTGCGCTAGATGCAAACTATTCTAACTCACATGTGCACGGGTTATATAAATCCGGACGGAAGAAACTCTATCATTCGTGTAGTTGGAGGAGATCGACGCTAAAGATGGGTGGAGAGAAATTTTGCCTCTTTAGTATTATTAGGTATAAATATATATCCTATCAGAAGTCTAAATGGAGCGGGGTGGAGTGGCTTTTGAGGAAGCCATGTTGGGAATATATAAATCATTAGCATGTTCTATAAAAGAAAAAGGTTTACTTAACCCCCTCAACTATTGGTGGTTGTCTACTTAACCCCTTCACCTATAAAATCATGTATTCTACACCTCAAACTATTAAAAACCATCTAAATAACCCCTAGAGGTGGTTTTGAATGTGGTTTTGCTGACATGGTATATTAAAAAGTCTATGTACCCCCTAACATATTAGGGGTTGATTTCATGACCCCCTCAACTATAAAACATGATATTATAACCCGTAAAACATCAAATAATGTCAAATGACTCACCGGATGGTCTATAGTGTCATTTGGGCACCGTATCCCGCCACATGGGCCTAAACGCACATGCTTGCACATAGGCCATTTGTTGCCTCCACCTCTTTCTCTTTCTAGACTGACCAACCGCTCAACGAGCAGCATGTGACATATTGTCTCATTCTCCACCTCCCATCACTCGTCGATGGCATTGAGCTCCAGCACGCCGCGCCTACATCATCGTTGTTCAGCCCCTCCCATATCCTCCATCTGGTCGTCCTTCAATTTTTTAGGTAGCCATAGGAAGAGAAAGCGAGACTGGGCGAGGATGTGGGAGGAGTCGGATGACAAGGGTACAAGAGTAGTGCATGTTCTCAATGTCATCAAGAAGTGCATGAGGTGTAGTAGAAAATAAGGTGGTGCTCATCATGTGGTAGCACAAGCTTAGAAAGAGTTCAAAGAGGGAGACAGTCGATGGGCCTGTGTGTAGGCATGTGTGCTTAGGCCAGTGTGGTGGGATACAATGTCCAAATGACCCTACATAACCATCATTCGCACATTATTAGATGCTTTAAGTGCTACAATGTCATATTTTATAGTTGAGGGAGTCATACAGTTAACCCATGATATGTTAGGAGTTATATAGACTTTTTAATATGTTATATCAGCAAAACCAACTTCAAAACTGTCTTAGGGCTTGTTTGGATGCGTATGTATTTGTCTCAATCCACATATGTTGAAGTGAATTAAAGTAGAATTAAACTAAATTTTATTTCATTCCAGTCCAACACATATGGATTAAAGTAGATACACATGCATCCAAACAAGGCCTTAGGGGCTTATTTAGACGGTTTTCAATTATTTAGACGGTTTTCAATAGTTTGAGGGGTAAAATACCTAGTCTTATAGCTGAGGGGTTAAGTGGACAACCACCGATAGTTGAGGGGATTAAATAGACTTTTTTTTCTTTAAAAAGTGGTCCACGGGCCGTGGCCCTGATTCAACATGCCGGGTCGGTGGGCCTACCGAGTCAGAACCAGCTTTCTGTACACGCGTATGGAAAAAGCAAAGGGGAATTACAACTCCGTTGAAAAAGAATATTTCATCGTACACGTGTTATTTTAGCCATCTTTGTCTCATCAAATAAAAAAAAATAGCCATATCTATCTAATCTGACAGCATCTCCGGCAGATATTGTATTCCCTCTCCTATTCTTAAAACCAGATTATCCTCCACGTGTTGCTGTAGAAATTTTACTTTCTTCGTGAAAAGAGTTGTAAACAAAATGATAGCACCAATGTACCATCTAACATAAACACAATAGTATGTTGCCGTAGGATTTAAAGGATATATTTAGATACACAATGCATAATTAGTGTGAAGATAAAAAATAACACCCATTTTATAGTTACCTTTTAAAGGACCAATGTGCAAACTTATCACAATTTAGATAAACAAATAGGGCAGGAGAACATTAAAATAGTGTAAGACACTAGACAATACTCCGGTTTTGTCATTATAGTCGTGGGAGCTCATGTTTGGGCGTATCGCCCATGATAGGTTAAAATAAACGATAACGCTCCTGTTCGGTCGTACGTCTGGATGGATAGACCTCGCCCGTGTCCCCCGATCGTGGATAGGAGCCCGCTCGCGCTGCTCTCGTCTGCATCGCCTGCTTGATCTGCGGCGTCTGCGTGTTGCGTGCCCCTGCTCGTGGGACGGATCTCGCCCTCCCCCGTGCCGCCCTCGCTCGCGCGCGTGCGCCCCTGCTCGCAGGATGGACCTCGCTCTCCCCGCGCCGCCCCGCCCGTACTCGCGCCTCTCATTGCGGCCGCACTCCATCCACCTGCCATGGCCCCTACCGAGGTCCGTGCCGCCGACGTGCTTCACACCGGCAACCTCCGCACCACTCGGTAGCATTGAGCTCCACACTGGCGTCGAGCTCCGCGTCGACGAGTCTCCATTTTCGTCCAAGCAGTAGATAGATGTTGCGTTTGAAAGCACATGTTGCAAGCGTCTGTTTCAAGTGTTTTAAATGTTTCACAGGTATATTGCAAGTGTTTCATATGGATGTTGCAAAAGTAGATCGAGATGTTGCATATGTTGCAAGCTTTTGTCCCAAATGTTTTATCTGTTTTATCGTACGTATGTTGCAAATGTGTTTATCTGGATGTTGCATATGTTTTACACATATGTTTGCAAATATTTTATCTGGATGTTGCATATGTTTTTTGCAATGGATTTAAGTATTTTTAAGTGTTTTTGTAAGTGTTTCAGATGTATGTTTCAAGTGTTTCATCTACCTTCAGATGTATGTTGCAAGTGTTGCATCTGAATGTTTTAAAAGTAGATCGGTGTTGCATCTCCCTCCTCGGCTTCTACTACCTCGCCTCGGTCACTACCGCCGCTTACGGAGATGGTGGCGAAGGGGCTCCGGCCACGGGGGCGTCGGGTGGCATGGTGAAGAAGCTGCTGCCAGATGCGGAGGTCCAGCTTATCCTCTCCTGGGAGAGGAGGGAGTTTGCGCCCGATACTTCTAACATGTCAGAGGAAGAAGTCGAGATCATGCACAGGGCGGTCCAGGCGTCCAATGTCCTAAACAACAACTTTGCCGAGTACCTGGCGGAGGTACGCGACGAGTACGAGGCCAAGGGCTACGTCGAGGTGGACGATGACTTCTTCGAGCACAGGGAAGAGAAGCGGCAGTTCATCCGGGAACAGCTCGCAGACTTGTTCAACGACCTCGATTTCTCCGATGTCCAGGTGGAGGAGGACGAGGAGGAGGAACATGATTACAACAATCAACAATGAGAGCGAGGAGGAAAGAGAAGCTGAGATGTCCCCTGAATCGAAACACGAGTGATTTTCACTCGGCGTGCATTCATCCTGTCTTTTATCAGTGGCTTGTTGGTAGCTAAGTTCGTTACGTTTCCAGTGTTGTTACGCTAATTTTATCTGTCAGTTTACTTTATGTTAGAATATAAGTCGTGCCTTAGTTAAGGACTTTAAGGCCATGTTTGCTTCCCTGTGTGTGCTAGATTATATAAGCTGTCTCATGATAAGCCAACGGAAATAAGCTGTTAAACTGTTTGGCAGACTAGAATATTGGAGGTGTGAATTGTAGATTTAGGATGTCAAAAGGCTTCAGTAGTAATGGTCTAATGGCAATGATCTTTCAAAATTTACTAATGGCATTGACAGGTAAATGCATCGACATTTCGGTAGAAAGCCAGATATTAAACTGAGATGAGGTATTGAGGTGGCTTTCTAGCTTATCATACGGTAAGGGCCTGAATAAAAAAAAAAGGTAAGGGCCTGGATTATATAATCTAGCTTATAATCTGCGGTAATGCTCCCTAGGGTGTCTCCTGTAACACCTCGGGTGTTATAGTAGCTTAATAATCTGTCATGTCATCATATTGCACCGCAAAGCATCCATGATTAGGTCAACCATGATATGCATTAACTAAAACGAGTTTACATTTTTAGGTTGGATGTGCTTCTCAGTGGTGTGGCTCGAACCGAAAACCCTAATTTCCAATGTCACCGCAAATACTTCGTTTATGCCCTGCATAATTTGAGGTGTGTGACTGTGTTACACACTAGTGCCAAGTGCAGGGTATGAACTCAAGTACAACACGTAAAATGAAGCTCCAAGTTTGAGTTTGAATTGGAATCCAAAACTTGTCGTGAGTTTTCCGATTCGAATTTGAATTCAAATTTGGGGAATTATTAAAAGATTTTCAAAAGTTAAATTGGTCAACCAAGAGTGTCATTTGGGCAACCATGTGATGATTGACTCAATGATGCCCTTGGATGATGGTTTGATTACTAATAATCACCAATTAAAATAGCAACAAGTTTTGATTTGAAATTCTTCCGAAAACCCTAAATTCAAAACCCTGATTTTTACCTCTTTTGAAATAATTCAAAATCTAAGCAAAGTTTGGGAAAAAGTTTAGAACCAAGTTTGTAGATCTTTTCAAGGGCTACAACTTTGGTGTTTTGAGTTTTCAATGTTTTAGTGTAAAATGTGGAGCAATTTTGAAAAGAAACAAATTTCAAATTTGACCCCTTTTCATTCCCAAACTCAAATTTCAAAATGGAGGTAGAATTTGAAAATGGTTTGAATAGAAACGTTGTAGGTCTTGGCTAGATGTACAACTTTGGTGTTTGGAGTTTTTGAAGTTTCAATACAAAATTCAAAGTAATTTCTAAATTACCAATTTCTAGAAAAAGTGTCCCCTTTTGATTTTAAATTCAAATTTTAAAATCCAGTTCGAATTTGAAAAAGTTTTCAACATGAAAGTTGTAGAGCTTGAAATTATGAAGATTTCATACTTTGGGAGTTTTTCAAGTTGCTACATGATTTTGGAAGTAATTTGGCAAAATTAGTTTGAATTTAAAAATTGGGGGGGAGTGCTACAGTGCTCCGGCGAATCACAGCAGGGCAGCAGATGGCATGGGCGCCGGCGAGCCGCTAGGCTGCTTCCACGGCCTTCTCGCGCACCCTAGCTGGCCAGCCCGAGTTCGCGCGCCATCCCGCGGCCGCGTCAAGCTCCCTGGCCATCTATTTAAGGACGTTTCGTCGTCGTCGTCGTTTTTTTTATTTTTCCGCCACCGTCGCCAAGCTCCACCTCGTCGGCGAAATTCACCGTCGCCTAGCCACCGCAATCCTCTCCATCTTCCCCAAAGCATCGCCAGGTCCTTGTGCTTCTCCTAAGCCAACTCCCAGCCAACCGCATAGCCCACAGAACCTTGGTCGCCACTGTCCTCCTCAGGTCCGGCAAAGTGCCACCGCAGTCCACCTCGTCGTGGCCAGCCGCCTTCACTACCTCTCATCGCCTGCTAGTTGCTTCACTGCACTCGCGGTGAGCTGTTGTTGCTTAATATGCCTTCAATTTAGTCGCTACCGGCTTGTGGCGTCGGCGTGCCGCGAACCGCGACCACCGTGCCGCCATGGCCGGTGAGGTACTACCTCCGGGAGGGTCTGAGGTCGTGAGAGATGTCTGAGGGTGTTCGCGGTGGTGTGTTGATCATGTTAGTCGGGTTGGTTGGTCGGGATGAAGTCATCGGTGTCGTGGTCGCCGGCTGGCCGCCGTGCCGTCATGGTCGGGCCGTGGGAGAAGAGAGCGAGTGAGGAAGAAGGGAGATGACAGGCGGGGCTGCCGCGTCAGTGAGAGCGAGCGGGAGAGAGTGAGCGAGCGCGAGCAGGCCGCGTTGCTGGGCCGCGCGCGTCTGCTGGGTCGCACGAGCGTGCGACGTGGGCGCGGGAGCGAGCGCGCGGGTGGGCCACGCGTAGCCGGGCCGAGCCAAGGAGGAAGAGGAGAAGCGGCCCGAGATGAAGTTTTTGTTTTTCTTTTTCAAAAATGTGAATAGTATTAGTTTTTGTTTATTTCAATAGAATTTTTGTAGAGCTCCAAAAATAATGAAAATTTTTGAGTAATCTTTTCAGGGTGTAAACTAATTAGGAAAAATATTAAATGTCACTTTTGATTACTTTTTGCTAGTTATTTAATTAGCTCAATTAAATATTAAATGCAACTTCTAGGAATTTTAGTAATTAAAATATTAATCCAAAAATCAAGAAATTTGTTTTAACACTATTTTAGACGATTACCAATCTATATAAAAAGTTTAATCTCAATTAGATGAAGTTTGATTTTTTATTAATTTATGCCTTAATTAATTAAGTGTTTAAATAAATGTTAAATTGATAACTTTAAGTGTTGTGTGCCCTTTTGATTGAGTGATGACCTTGGGTCGCTAATTCTTGGTGATCCTTGGCGCCTTAATTACTTGGTTGAGCTCGTTAGTAGCTTGTTCTTTAAGAAGTGTTAGTGTTGCTTAAGTAATCGCTGTTAGTCAATAGGTTTTGTGGTTTTGCAACCGTACCGCGAAGGAAAGTTGTACTCAAGTTGTTAACCGTGGCATGTCACCATCAAGCATCATGTTTATCACCGCATCATGTTGAAACATGTTATATGCTCGTGTAGCTCCCGCTTTCGAGGTAGTCAACGTGGTTGAGCAAGTCTCCGGAGAAGAGCTGTCTTTCGTGGGTTCTGGATCGGATATCGGAGTTGTTGAGCCCGAGCTAGTTGTCTCGTCAGAGCAAGGCAAGCCCCGGTGCATTTAAACCCTTCTTAGAGTTTTATAAATCTTTATTAGTTATACTATAGTTTACTGCATTAAGTAATTAGGAGTTGAGTGATAACCCAATTGCTGCATTATTATCTTTGATTATTGCGATATCACCCTTGATACCTGTTTTACTGAAAATGCGTAGTATGCTTTGCTATGCTTAATGAGTTAAGATTTTTAAATGAATGTTTACATGGCCATGACGGCATACTTGATGAATATTGAAATATTAGAATGAACTTGAAAGATCGGGCGGGTGGTTTGGCCACTGCTAACTTGCATTGGGAAAGGAGTTTCAATGTAGTGTTTCCGCCTAATCAGTTAAGGACTGTACGTTGTTGGCCCTCGAGTCATGGAGTTTTTTATTAGTACTAGCCATGTACCCATGTTGGGTAAGCCTTACTTCGGCTATTCCATTACGAGAACGTCTAACCTCGCACTGGGAGTGGAGAGATTGAGAGAGTAGCGTGTACCCTCGAGGCTAGAATTGGGCCGGGTTCGAGGAGTACTGTGCTCTCAGGTGGCGATGGACACGTTTTAGTTTTGGGTTACTCGGGTAAGAGTTGATATATGCAAGATCCGATTCTACATATGTCATGTGGTTAGAAAGCCCCAGCTGGGTAAATCAAGCGGTTTGAATCATCGTTACTCCGCGAGAATGGAGTCTTGGCCTTGCACCAATATCGTAGTTAAGAACTAGAATTGAAAGAGAATGAGAAAGATCTTGATGAGAATTACTTTGATCTAGATTAGGATCACTTAGAATTGGTTAATGAACCATCAATGGTAAAAATAAAATATTGAAGGTAAGGACTTACTTTAGTAAGCTTTTCTGCAAAAGAAATTTTGATTCTTGAATACCCGTACCTTGATTCCCTAAAGCTAGCATGCCTTGGAGTCTTTTTCTTAGTCGGGTAAGTCTTGTTGAGTACTCCTGTACTCAGGGTTTGTTAAACCCTTTATTGCAGGTGCGATTCGTGAACAAGTCTGCTTTGAGCCTTGTTGCATGACCGCTGTGGTTGAAGAAAGTGACGATGAGTAGGCTGTGTGGCCTCTGGGCAAGGCACTTCGTTTGTGTGTTGTAATAATGTTACTATCGATACTTCCCTACTATTGGTTTGTAATAATGCTACTTAAGGTTTAAAATTTGGAAATCATGGTTTGTAAACTTAAGTTATTATAAGACTTCCGCTACTTTACTCTGATGGTATTTTGAATAAACTGTTGTAATATTACAATACTCCTGTGATTGGATCCTGTTCGGAGGAAAGCAGGCCTTTTAAATTATGAGGAATATAAGTACAGCTGTCAGAGGTCATTATGACAATGACATGTACATGTGGGCCATCATAATTAGGAGATTCTGTGACATGTCCGGATGGACCCGCTCGCGCCGACTCACTGCCGCCACCGCGTCTCCCACCACAGCCACGCTCCATCCACTTGCCGAGGCCACTGCCGAGGTCCGTGCCGCCGATAAGCTCTGCACCAGCGACCTCCATGCCACTCTATGGCATCGAGCTCCACGCCAGCATTGAGCTCCGTATGTTTCAAGTGTTTCACATGTATGTTTCATACATGTGTAATATATGTTTCATCTTGATGCTGCATGTAGTAGATCTGGTCTTACATATGTTGCGATGGCTATACATGTATGTTGTAAGTTTATGTTTCAAGTATTTCAGCTGTTTCGAACGTATATTGCAAGTGTTTTATCTAGTGTTGCATATATTATAGTGGCTATACACGTATGTTGCAAGCGTATGTTCCAAATGTTTTACTTGTTTTAGACGTATGTTGCAGCAAGTGCTTCATGTTGCAAGTTTTTCATTAACAAGCGCGGGAAGCGAGCGTAGGCAGAGGCAATCCCCGTGGGCGTAGGTGGCACGTGCATGCGCAACAGCAGGCAGGCAGGTGCAAGTGTAGCAGCATGCGTAGCAGCAATAGGCGGCCATGCGTAGTAGTAGCAAGCGGGCGTGCAACAACAAAAGGCATGGGCAGGTGCAGCAGGCAGGGCAGGTGCGGGCGTCTGGACGGGGCTAAAGTCTGGACGTCCGGGCGCTAGGCACGTCATATAATCTGGGGTGTTTATCACTTAAGATTATGTAAGTTATGTATGTCCATTTCAGGTAGTAACCAAAGGGCAAGTGTATCTAAAGAAATAGAAGTAAAAAAACAAAAAACCGCAAAAACCTGATTTTGTGCAGGTCATATTCTTCTCATACAGGTTATCTTTCTTCATTTCTCAATTAAGAACATGATCTGAGACAGCATGGACGTGTTTGGTTCATTCTCTCGTGGAGCTGCCTGTAAAACGATATGGGAACGGGTTAACCCATCCTGGGTCTCGGCTCTTGTATTTATATCATCATGGTATACACCTGATTACATTTGTTACAACAAACTTCTCCTAGATACTAGGGATGTACCGCGTACAACAATTCTATCTCAAGTCTATCGCTATCTCAACTACCAACGATATCATATCATCTAATATCCTCCCTCAATCTCAGCCACTAACAGTGTTGAGATTGAATCTAAATTCTTTCAACTTCGACGCTGTGATCGGCTTCGTGAATCCATCTGCGAGCTGATCACCTGTGCTTATGAACTGTATATCCAAGAGCTTCTATGCTACCCACTCACGAACAAAATGAAAATCGATTTCAATATGTTTTGTTTTGGCGTGGAAGACCGAATTGGCCGATAGGTACTTAGCTCCGAGGTTGTCACACCACAACCGAGTAACAGGAACATGAGAGACGCCAAGCTCAGTTAACAACTGCTGAATCCACATCATTTCAGCAGTTGCATTGGCAAGTGCTTTGTACTCTGCCTTAGTGCTAGAACGTGACACGGTCGGCTACTTCCGAGCACTCCAAGAGAAGAGATTGGGGCCAAAGAAAACTACAAAGCCACCCGTCGAACGCCTATCATCAACACACCCAGCCCAATCTGCATCGGAGAAGGCACTGACAAGAGATGAGCTAGACTTTCTGATCTTCAAACCCAAACTTAAGGTGCCTTTGACATAGCGTAGAATTCTCTTCACTGCACCCTAATATGCTATTGTTGGAGAGTGTAGAAACTGACACACTTTGTTGACGGCAAAAGAAAGATCAGGCCTGGTGAGTGTAAGGTACTGGAGTGCGCCAACAATGCTGCGGTACCATGTAGCGTTTTCCTCACTAAGACTTGATCCACCTGTGATGCTGAGTTTTTCTGATGTAGAAATAGGTGTGTCCACAGGCTGACAGCTCCCCATGTTAGCTCGGTGTACAACATCAGTAGCATAGCACTGCTGTGACAGAACCAAACCATCATCACCCCGCTTCACTTCAATTCCAAGAAAATAATGGAGGTCACCCAAGTCCTTGAGAGCAAACTCTTTCTCAAGATCAGCAAGCAAGGCCTTAGTCATTGCTGATGACGAACTAGCAACGATAATATCATCGACGTAGACCAGCACAAAAATAGTAACAGAACCCTTGCCATAATAAAAACAAGGAGGTGTCACCTTTGGAAGGAGTGAAGCCAAGCTGAACTAGTTTGCCATATAAACGAGCATACCATGCATGAGGCGCCTGTTTAAGACCGTATAACGCCTTGTCCAGCTTGCAAACAAAATGTGGATGCTACTTGTCCTCGTATCCTGGAGGTTGTGGGGGTATAAACCCCTATACCCTTACGGCTAGACATGGGCAAGCCCAAACCAGATGGTCTTGCCCATTACATGACGACGCGCGATCCAGATCATCGAGATGGAGTCTCGCGCAAGGCATCAAACCAGACTTGGAGATCAAGCAAGGTCTTGGTCGGTTAGGTTAGGAATCCTTATTCGGCTCCATATGGCAATTGTAACCGGCTAAGATTAGTTTCTAGATCTGTAACCCTGCCTCCCGGACTATATAAGGAGGGCAGGGGACCCCTCCTTAAAAGACATCGAAACACACTCTAGGATAATCTAGCTTGTAATACATTGTTTGAGACAGCAATAACAAAGCAGAGCAGGACGTAAGGTATTACGCCCACACGGCGGCCTGAACTTGGGTAAACCCGCGTGTTGTTCTGCATCACCATCTCGTTCGTGGCTTGCACACCTGTCTGCCGACAATCTACTACCTTGGGCATATCCCTCGGTAGACTGCCGACCATGTTTTGTCAACAGTGGCGCGCCAGGTAGGGGGTGTGTGTACTGCTTTTTAGGCGTGCAAGATGGTCATCTTCCCCGACTCCATGGCCACGGTGGCGGGCCACACGTTCACGATCGGCCAGATCACCTGGACCACCGGCTCCAACGACTTCATCGTCACAACCATGGAGGAGGCGCAGATCCGATCTGCATCAACTACTTCCCCGACACCGGCATCGACTACGACTACGCTGGCTCCGGCTCTGCCTGCACCAGCACCGTCACCGACCACACCGGCAACTCATCGACTTCTTCCTCGCTACCAGGGGAGGAAACTCGACAACACCGACCTGATTGATTCCATCAACCGGCTCGGTGGCAAACTCTCATCCACCTTAGCTTTGGTCGACTCGCTCCAAGATCAGTTTACCGAGCAGGACCTGAACGGCTACAACAGATCTACTCGACCTGCTCGAGCCACCCGTTTTTAACGGTCGGGTACAGATCTAGTAGTCACTTCAACTCCTAAAGGGTGCTCCGCTCGACCTCGACCTCGACCACGCAACTTCGTCAATATGGTGGGCTCTGATCAAGTTTCGATCCATACCACCTAGACAGATAGTCGTTTGAGCTCTGGATCGAGCACCGCCCAATGGGACTACTCAAACCATGGTATTACACCATGTGAGTAACGGTGACGAGGAGAGGCTATATCCTCAAGTTTTCCTCAAATCCCGGCCTTCCCTCCAAGGCGTGGCGCCATGATCAACATGGTTAGCCAAGATGAAGATCCACCTGCTGGGGGCGAGACCGATCAACAGCGACAAGAGCGACAACAACGCAATGCCAACCGAGCTCAACGTCGCATAGATGAAGATGCACGCCTAGCACAACAGTAAGCAGACCACGACCAGCAAGAAGCTGACGCTGCAATTAGGCGTAATCGACTGCAAGGGCGCAACCTCAATGATGCTTTCGATATGGTGGGGAACAGACCAGTATTCAAAACCCCAAGCGCCAATGTGGCCGTCGCCATTGAAAGCCTGAAGCGGTTACCAGATACCCCGAAAATCCAAAACATCTGGGAGGATTTGCAGGCTTATCTCCATACAGCCATGGTTCAGACCAATGAACGTGTCGTGGGGCCGTCCATGTCTGGCGCGACTAGCAGGAGCCGCCAGCACTCTAGTCGACCTTTCAGGTCTGGTCAACATGGCTCAGGTGCACCCGCTAGTGCAGACAACAGCGTTATGGACAACAAAGCTCCTGGTGTCAATCCAGGAGCTGACGGAGGCAATGACGGCAATCGTGGAAACCCTCCCCGCGATGATAACTGCCGCCTCGGCCACTGCCGCAATAACAACGACGATGACCAGCACAGCGACAACCGGCGTAATGACCACCGGGACCATCGTCGTCAAGGACAACAATACGGTGACGAACGAGATCGCCATGATGGCAATTACGATCTCTGTCACAACCTCAACAACCGTGACCTACATCCTCGCATTGAACAGAGAGCTCGGGACCATGCGTCCCATGAAACCAGTCGTCGCATGGAGTACAATATGGTCCACGGTCCCCCGGGCCCCAAGCAATTCACCAACCACCTACGACAGGTCATCTGGCCTAGAGGTTTTAAGCTTGAAAAGCTTAACCATTATGATGGCAAGGTCAATCCTGAGCTATGGGTCCAACTTTATGAGACTGCTTGCAGGTCTGCTATGGGCGACGAGCATGTCATGGCCAACTACTTTCCCGTGGTGGTCGGGCCGGTAGGGCACCAATGGCTTGTCAGTCTCCCAGAGAACCACTTCAACTCCTGGTATGCTTTGCGCCGAGCCTTTGTCTAAAACTTCATTGCTACCTGTGAACAGCCAGGCAACAAGTACGACCTTCAACGCATCCGCGATGCCAGGGATGAACCATTGCGTGAGTACATCCGACGCTTCTCGAATATGCGCATCAGGATCCCCAGGATCACCAACAACGAGGCTATTGAAGCCTTCATCATAGGTCTGTGCTACCACAATGACCTCAGAGACAAGCTCCTTCGTAAACGGCCTATAACGGTGGTTGACCTCCTCACCACCACCAAGAAGTATGCGGACGTCGACGACGCCAAGAAGCTGCTGAACGAGGGCACCGGTAAAGCACCGTACTCTCCATGACGCGATGACTACCATGACAACTGGCACCGCGACGACTTTAGAGGTCGCAGCGACATCAGGGACCACCGTAACGACAATCGTGATCAGCACGACAACTGAAATCAGCACGGCGATCGCCGTGACAACTTCAAGGGCAAGCGTGCTCGCGATGATGACGACGAGGTCAACGCCGTGAAAAAGTTTGGTGGGCATCACAATTATGAAGAAGACTATGCTAAAGCCTTGAAGGGGCCTAGCCCAGCTCATCCCAAGTCCAACCATACGTTGGAAAACTGCAAGGTCCTCAAGGAGATCTACCGTCGCAAACAGGCTTCAGAAAAATGCCGACAAGCCTGATGACGCAACAGACCAGCATAACCGCAGGGACGATGACGAGGACGATCCTGACAAGAACCCCAAGCACCAATATTAGTAACTGGTGAGACATGTTGCAACCATCGTCAGGGGCAAGGTGTCTGTTGAAAGCAAACGCGAGCGGAAGCTGCTCGCCCGCGCTTGCCTGAACGTGGCCAAGACAGACGACCTCATTGCAGATCCAAGGCTACCACCCTAGTCACACTGAGAAATCAACTTCAGCAGGGTGGATCAATGGGCCACCATCCCTGAACTAGGTCGTTTCGCTCTCGTCCTCAGTCCCTATATCAATAAAGTGCAATTTGACAGGGTGCTCATCGACGGCGGTAGCTCCATCGACATCCTGTTCAAGAATAGCCTGTCAGCATTGAACATATCTGAAGCTAACTTGAAGCCATACGACACATAGTTCTAAGGGGTCTTGCCCGGACGGAGCTCTACGCCTCTCGAGCAAATTACCCTACCTGTGCAGTTTGGCACGGCAGATCACTTCCGTACCGACTACGTCAACTTTGTGGTCGCTGACTTCGAAGGCACCTACCATGCTATCCTTGGTCGCCCCGTGATCACCAAATTCATGGTTGTACCTCATTACAGGTACTTGGTGCTTAAGATGCCAACGGAAAAGGGAGTCCTCACTCTCAGAGGCAATGTATTCGTTGCCTATACCTGTGAAGAGGACAGCTTTCGTGTAGCTGAAGCCCACAACCTCTCCCTGCGCATGGCAGCAACGACGATGGAGGCAAAGAAGACTCCTCCCAACCAGCTGGAAATTCCAGAGCTTGAAGCACCACGCAAGTCTATCAAGTCCAAGGAGTACAAGGAGATCCAGCTGGTCGAGGGTGACTAGCAAGACGGCACTGATCGGGTCAAACCTCGATCCCAAATAGGAAGACGCGCTCGTCCGGTTCTTGAGAGAGAACATAAGCGTGTTCTCTTGGAAACCATCAGACATGCCCAATGTATCTCGAGACCGGATCAAGCACTCCTTGAACGTCGACCCCAAGGCAAAGCCCGTCAAGCAAAAGTTGTGGCGGTTCGGGAAGGACAAAAAGGAGGCTATTAGGGTAGAAGTTACACGACTTCTTGCAGTCGGTTTTATCAAAGAGGTGTATCATCCAGACTGGTTAGCCAATCCGGTTCTTGTACGCAAAAAGAATAATGAATGGAGAATGTGCAAACACTGCCCTAAAGACCCCTTTGGTTTACCTAGAATTGACGAAGTCATGGACTCCACAGCCGGCTGCGAGTTGCTATCTTTTCTTGACTGTTACTCTGGTTATCACCAGATCACTCTCAACAAGGACGATCAGATCAAGACGTCCTTTATTACACCCTTCGGTGCTTATTGCTACATGACCATGTCGTTTGGGCTCAAAAACACCGGAGCTACTTATCAGCGTGCAATACAAGAGTGCCTCAAAAAGGAGATACAAGATGACCTAGTCGAAGCCTATGTAGACGACATAGTTGTCAAAACCAAGGAATCCCACTCCTTGATTGACGATCTGACACGTACTTTTGCAGCGCTCAATCAATATCAATGGAAGTTGAACCCTAAAAAGTGCATCTTTGGCATTCCATCTGGTATATTACTAGGCAATGTCATCAGTCGTGACGGCATACGTCCTAATCCAGAGAAGGTGCAAGCTGTCCTCAATATGAAGTGACCAGCAAATGTCAAAGATGTCCAGAAACTTACAGGGTGTATGGCTGCCCTAAGCTGATTTCTATCTCGATTTGGTGACAAGGGCTTACCTTTCTTCAAGCTACTCAAGGTAGGCGAGAAGTTTGAGTGGTCGGAGGAAGCAGATATTGCCTTTACACAGCTAAAGCAGTACCTTGCATCACCTCTGGTCCTTACTGCCCCCAAGTCAGGAGAAGTCCTTCAACTCTACATTGCTGTGACTGATCGAGTCATCTCCACTGTCCTTGTGGTCGAGCGCGAGGAGCCCGACCATGCTTATGGTGTTCAGCGCACAATCTATTTCATCAGTGAGGTGCTCAATGAGTCCAAAACTAGGTACACTCAGATTCAAAAATTGATCTACGCCATACTCATTACAACCTGAAAGTTGAAACATTACTATGATGGGTTCCACGTGGTGATCAAAACTAAGTTTCCTCTTGGTACCATTATATGCAACAAAGATGCAAACGGGCGCATCGCCAAATGGGCAATGGAGTTATGTCCTTTCGACCTAGAGTTTGTGCATCGCGATACTATCAAATCTCAAACACTTGCTGACTTCATGGTCGAGTGGACAGACTTAAGCATCCCGACCTCTCAAGGACCCATTGACTATTGGAAAATGTATTTTGATGGCTCACTGACTATTGATGGTGCGGGAGTGGGCATATTATTCATATCACCAACCAATGAGCAATTACGCTACGTCCTCAGGATTCACTTCCCGGCATCTAACAATGCTGCAGAATACGAGGCATGCTTTCATGGTTTGCGCATTGCAGTCGACCTCGGTATCAAATGCCTCTACGTCCACGGCGACTCAGCCCTAGTTATTAACCAGCTCAACAAGGACTGGGATACAACTAGCGAGAAAATGGATGCATATTGCAAAGAAATTAGGAAGCTTAAAGGCAAATTTTACGGCATTGAATACTCCCATGTGGTCCAAGACAGAAATCAAGCAGCTGATGTGCTGTCGGAGTTAGGATCATCTAGAGCTAAAGTACCGCATGGCGTTTTTGTTCAGGACCTTTCAAAACCATCAATCAAGCAAGAAGACGACCCCGTGGTCGAGAAGCCCCCGGTCCAGCCTCTGGTAGCTATGGTTCCATCATCGACCACTACGGAACCATCTCCGACCACCGTGGGACCATCTCAGACCCCAACCTAGATAGCAGACTGGCGTGTTCCATTCATTAAGTATCTAACAGATGACACAGGGTACTCTGATCAAAATGAAAATGAACGCCTTATACGCCACAGCAGACAATACCTGGTGGTCGAGGGTAAGCTGTGGCACAAAAATGCGAAAGCAGAAGTATTGATGAAGTGCATCGAGCAAGAAGACGGTATTAAACTCTTGGAAGAAATACATTCTGGCACCTGTGGTAATCACGCCACATCTCGGACATTGGTTGGTAAACCATTTCGCGTAGGTTTTTACTGGCCATCCGCAGTAGCTGATGCAGAGAAGCTTGTTAGACACTGTGCCAACTGTCAGTTTTTCTCCAAGAGAATTCATGTGCCAGCCCATGAGATCTAGACCATATAAGCCTCCTGGCCTTTTGCGTGCTGGGGCATGGATATGATTGGACCCTTCAAACCAGCACCAGGTAACTTCAAGTTCGTATTCGTGCTGATTGATAATTTTCCAAATGGATAGAGTACATGCCCTTGGTCAAGGCATCTTCCAAAAAAGCAGTCGAGTTCCTTGACCAGGTCATCCACCGCTTCGGTATACCCAACAACATCATTACAGACCTGGGGACTCAGTTTACCGGGAACACGTTTTGGGACTTCTGTGATGAACGGAGCTTTGTAGTAAAATACGTCTCGGTGGCACACCCCAGAGCTAATGGACAAGTCGAGAGAGCTAATGGAATGATTCTGGATGCATTGAAGAAAAGGATGTACAGAGAGAACGACAAAGCCCCTGGCCGGTGGATCAAGGAGTTACCAGCCGTGGTCTGGGGACTTAGGACACAACCTAGTCGCAATACTGTTGTCTCACCATATTTCATGGTTTACGGCACTGAGGGTGTGCTCCCAGCGGACATTGAATTCCGGTCACCTCGAGTTGAGAACTACAACAAAGACCAAGTTACTGAACAATGAGAGCTCGAGGTGAATAGTGCAGAGGAACGACGCCTTGACTCTTGTATACGCACGGCCAAGTACCTCGCCGTGTTATGAAGGTACTACAACAAAAATATTTAGGAACATTTCTTTGTGGTCGGCGACATGGTATTGAAATGGAAGACTAGCCAAGATGGCGTCCACAAGTTGGCAACTCCATGGGAAGGACCATACATCGTCAAGGCTGTTACACAACCTACTTCATACATGCTTGCAAGACTTGACGGCACTGACGTGCCCAACTCCGTCCACATCGACAAGCTTAGGCGTTTTTACCCCTAATTCTCAAATACAGATATGTACCTTTTTCTGTACTACTTTTGCACTTTGAATTATGATATATACATATATACTCGACTATAGTTGACTACACTTGTCTATATTGTTGATTCTACAACTACAACAACTTTTTGATAAACCAGTACATCGATCACCAATCCTCTCGGGTTCTCGGAGCAGCTCTATCCTCGACCTCACTCATAGCATGCACGAGATCCGCCCTCTGCGTTTTGGGTGGTCGGCAGATGCCCTTTGGCTAGACCAGATGTACTCTTACGTGTATGCAGGCTCTGACAACCTTACACTCGAATCACTGGCCTCTACAAAGCCGTACAGACCTATAGGATGACATCGATTACGCTGGAACAACTAAAAACAGAATATTCTACTGTTCTAATTTAGTTAACATCGATTACGCTGGAACAACCAAAAACAGAACATTCTGCTGTTCTAACTTAGTTAACATCGATTATGTTGGAACAACTAAAACAGAACATTCTGCTGTTCTAACTTAGTTAAATCCGCACGCAATACAAAGCTTCAACGTTTTTTTCATAGCTTTACATTGTACTAATAATCACCTTATTACAAACTCGCCTCTTTGAAGGCACAAGTTTACAATAAGCTTATGAAAATCAGCTTCTCCTATGAACTATTTGTAGGTTACTACTACTGTTGGCTTCACCCAACATTCTGACTTTTCGGGAGCTCAGAGACCTTTGGCGTGGTTGAGGATGGAGCTGATCGTGCTTCGCTGGTCGCCAGAGATGGTGGCACTGGTACCTGACCCATATACAATTGAATCGTCCCTGCAGTTGATGGGGCTGCAGCCGGGCATAAGATGATATCTTTGGTGATCGCGGCAGCATGCTTCATCTCCTCTAACCGCAGCTCGTCAGCTTGCTCCACCCCGACCTCCCTAGGATAACCGGCTTCCAGGTGAGCAATATCCATCAAGGGGTAGTGGGCACATACCAAGCTAAGTATATGTGCACCCACATACTCCCTGATGTCCTTCGTCCATTGTTGAGCCATCCCCAGGCTTTTTGGGATTTCTTGACCAGGCCTATTTTTGGTGCCTCCACTCTAGCTTCGGTGAAGTTGGCACCAATGACGTCGAGCACTGGTGTGATCCCCTTCGCCATTTCAGTGCAGGCGTGCTTCCAAGTTTCTCGCTCCTTGATGAGTATCTTGCATTTGCCATTAAGGGCTTCTTGCTCCTTCATGAGCTTGTTGCACTTCTAGGACCACGCCTCGATCTTTTTTGCACCGGCCTGGTTTTGAAGCTCCAGGTCGTCGCGATCTTTCTTCATCTTCTCAAGGTGCACTTTGGCATTTTTCTTTACAACTGCAAGGCGTCACATCGATAAGAATTCACTGCTACAAACTTCAATGAAAACTATGACAATGATGAGGAATACTTACTCTCCAGATCCTTTGCTAATTTAGCATGTTCCTCCTTCATGGCCTGCTGTGTTTGCAGCCATTTGTTCTCTTCGGATAGCCGGTCATGCTCAGCAGCTACCTGAGCATTTTCTTCGCGAAGCCGACTGACTTCGATGTCCAGACCTGTATCAATACTTCGATTATGAACAATACAATATTATAGCATCCTAAAGAGCTCGAGTACCTAACAACAGAAGGGTTTCCTACCCGATCTTTGTTTCTCGACCATGTCCAGCTGTTGGAGTACAGTGCACATTTTTTCTTCATGCTCGATGTTTTGCCTCGCATAACCCTCTAACTGCTGCTGCAGCTTCTTCTATTCTGCACTAAGCTGTTTGTTTTTCTCGGCCACAGTCTGTAGTACACAAAATCACAATGCATTTCTTATGGATTATACAATAACAGGTTATACAGTTGTGAGAGGCTTACCTTCACTTCCTCCAGAAATATTTTACCAACTGCTTCCACAGCCTCGACCTCGTCTCCTACTGGGATTTCCACAGTATAGGAGCGGGTACCACAAAACCTGCTTTCTTCTTCATAATGCCCGAGGATTTCTTCCATGGCTGGGGCTGAAGACTTGAGTTTTTCCCCTGGTCTAGCACTTCCAGTTGGCTCCTTGATGGTCCCAACAACCTCTATAGGTTTGAGAATTGCTGCTCTGAGGCCGGCTGGGGTTGTTCTTGGTTTTCTGGGGCTGGCTGGTGCTGTCCTTCTGGTTCTGGGGCCTCCCATGGTTGTTCTGGCAACTCTGGGGCCCTAGGATCTCCTGCTTGCCCCCAAAACCTCAGTTTGCGGACTAGGAGCAGATGTTGTAGGAGCTTGCAACTCAGGGACTACCCTCTCTGCTATGGTCTGCTCCAGGACCTGCTGCTCGGCAATGGCGGTATTTGGTGGTGGCAGTGTTGCACCGCCAGACAACTCTTCTAGCCTTTGGGTCGATGCAAAGCTATACAAATCCATGACAAATAACAAAGGTGATGATATTAACTAATTATTTTCTACTGATACAAGTTCATGACGACTTATAGGTTTGTACAGCGGAATACGGTGGTGAACCGAGATTTCTTCACCTTCTCGGGGCCGGCACCCTTCTCTGTGACTGGGCCAGTAGTCGGGACTGGCTTAGTCACATCGCTTCTAACAGCGCCAGCAGGCTTTGGGATTCCTGAGGGTTGTGCCTGTGGTTGCGGTGGTCGAGGTGTTGGCTCAGTTGTTGGCAACGGCGGTGTCAGCTCCTGCCTTCTAGCCAGTCGCTCCCTCCGGCTGCGTGCTACGATATCGGAGGCCTCCTCGACCTCCTCATCTTCCTCCTCTGGCCAGTCAGCAATTAGGCGTCGACGCTTGCTTGCTGGGTCCTCTGCTTCCTTCAGGTCAATTACCCCTTCTGGACTTTCATCTAAGGAGGCTCCTTGTGAGGTCTAGCCCCTTTTCTTCATTGGGGCAACAATTGGTTTCTTGCCTACAAATCGGTTGGGTTGCTCTGATTCACCTTCAATTGCAAGCCAATTCACTTCGGAAGGATCGTCGTCCACGGGCAGTGGTTGTGCATCATGGGCCCACGGCACGACCTCAGGCCACTCCACGCCTGGAGGACATGACACGAATGTTTGCACTCTCTCCTGTCCATCAAACTGGGCAACAGAGAGCAACGCGAATATCAGAAAGACAGCACATCAAAATAGCGGTTATTATGCAAAGTTTCAATCAAAAGGATAAACTAGCAGACCACAATCGACTTACCAGTGGTGGTGGGCGAGTAAGCTTGAACGCTGGCTCGATGACTATCAGCTTCTTGAAGTTCGGATCCTTTAGATTGAACAGGTCTCGGACCCTGCTCTTCACTTCTTTCGGTTCGAGGTCTTCATTCCTCATCCTGGTCGGGTCCATGCGACCCTGGTATTCATACGCCGGGTGCACTCTGGCCTGACATGGTTGGATTCGACGACTAATAAAATTACCGACTACACTTGGGCCATCCAGCCTCGACCAAGGTAGCAGCTGCATGATTACCTCAATCTGGACTGTGTTCTGCGACACCTCTTTCCAATTGTCAGTCTTCTCTGGGACCAAGGATACATCACAGTATGAGGCCTGGCTTGGTTCTTCATGGATGTAAAACCAATGCCTGTACCAGTCCTTTAATGTGGTCTTCCAAGGGCAGTGTAGATACCTCGACCTGATCCCTTCCCGCATGTTCAAATAGCACCCAACAGCCACATTGGAGCCGCCTCGACCTCCTTTCTTCTTCAACCAAAACAAGTGGCGAAAGTAGTCGAAGTGGGGCTGGAAACCACCGTATGCTTTGCAGAGATGGATGAAGCAAGCAACAAGCAACACAGAATTCGGATGCAGATTGCAAATATTGATCTCATAATAATTACAGAGACCTTGCAAGAATGGATGTACAGGAACACCAAATCCATGAGTGAAGTATTCTTCAAAAACAACAATTTCACCTCCTTTGGGATCCGGGTATGGCTCCAGATTGGGTGCACGCCATCCCGCCAGCTCTTGGGCATGAAGCACACCCATCCGCACTAGTCGCTCAAGGCTGAGTGGGGTGCACCTTGACCTGTTCCACTCCTTCTTCATGATCTCCTTGCGCACTTCGGCCTCCGTCTTTGTCTTCCTCGTGGCCATTCCCCGACTCTTTTGACTCCTCCTTTCTACGGAGGAAAAGGAGCGCACCGCTCTTACAAGTGGCTAGGGTTTGGTGGCAGTGATTCAAGCGGCGGCGGCGCATGAGGAACTTGGGGCAACTTCGTTGATGCCTACGGCGGCAATTGTGGTTTGAACTATGGTGGTGGCACTAGGGCTCGAGAGGGCTCTGTGACGACAATGGCGCGGTGGCGGGAGCAAGACTACGGTTGATTGCGAATATGCGAGTGTGAGTAGATTGGAATCATTCCCCTTCCCGGTCATTAAGAGGCAACGTCGATTCAGTTTCAGAAGAATGGGACACATGGCGCGAGATTTGCGGTAACTGACAGATTTCTTCTGCATTAATTGTGTCCCTTCGATTTTAGCACCGTTTGGTCCGCGACCCAAATGTGTCTTGTTACAGGCGCTGGGTCACTGTTAAAACGATGCGATAGAAAGCAACTGTGGCGCCGCCCACGTCATCAATGTGTTAGACTGGACCAGTCAAAAAAAGCAAGAGAGATAAAGAGACAGCGTGGTGATAGACTCGCTAGACCAGCGTGCTCTGGAACCTGTAGCCAGAGCTCTGAGCTCTGGAACCTGCAGCCAGACCTCCAAGCTCGGGGACTCATCGCTAGACCAGCGTGCTCTGGAACATGTAGCCAGAGCTCTGAGCTCTAGAACCTGCAGCCAGACCTCCAAGCTCGGGGACTCATCACTAGACTAGTGTGCTCTGGAACCTGCAGCCAGACCTCCGAGCTCGGGGCCTCATCGCCAGATCTCCAAGCTCGGGGACTCATTGCCTGACCTCTGAGCTCGGGGACTCATTGCCAGACCTCTGAGCTCAGGGATTCATCGCTAGATCTCCGAGCTTGGGGACTCGTCGATAGACCTTCGAGCTCGGGGACTTGTTACACCACTTCCTGTCACAGGATTCGTCTCGCTCGACTACATGTACTATGCTTGCATTCAGTCGATGGACGCTTGATATTCTTAGACCTTGCTACAAGGCTCGTCCTCTGCCTTCCAGCAAGCTCGAGGACTTCATCTCATAGCCCTTCTGACGGTGCATAATGTTCATTGGTTCTTGAGGATTCTTTTTTAGACCCTGGCACCACGTGCCTACGTCACCTACTACCAGGCTCGGGGACTAAGTGGGTACACTTCACCTGACGGTGAATTGTTTCTATTTTTCGGCCCCTACGCTCTGGTATTTTTTGTAAGTTACTTCCATCAAGTACGCACACTTACATTTCTTTTCAGAAATATAAGTGGGTACACTTCACCAGGAGAGAAAATTTTTCTTTTTGGACTACTATGCAATCTTCACCGACAACTGCAATCTTCATCAACAATCATAGTTTACTGATTCCTGATCCAGATGGAACACTAGCGCATGCTCGGCAAACACTTCAAGGTGATGTGAAGACGAACCTCGCAAGTTGAAAAAGACTAAGACAGTGTGTCGATACAGAATACATAGTGCTCGGGGACTAGCTGTGGGGGTATAAACCCCTATACCCTTACGACTAGACATGGGCAAGCCCAGACCAGACGGTCCGGCCCATTACATGACGACGCGTGATCCAGATCATCGAGATGGAGTCTCACACAAGGCATCAAACCAGACTTGGAGATCAAGTAAGGTCTTGGTCGGTTAGGTTAGGAATCCTTATCCGGCTCCATATGGCAATTGTAACCGGCTAAGATTAATTTCCAGATCTGTAACCCTGCCTCCCAGACTATATAAGGAGGGCAGGGGACCCCCCTTAAAAGACATCGAAACACACTCTAGGGCAATCTTGTTTGTAATACATTGTTTGAGACAGCAATAACAAAGCAGAGCAGGACGTAAGGTATTACGCCCACACAACAGCCTGAACCTAGGTAAACCCGCGTGTTGTTCTGCATCACCATCTCGTTCGTGGCTTGCACACCTGTCTGCCGACAATCTACTACCTTGGGCATACCCCTCGGTAGACTGCCAACCAGGTTTTGTCGACAGAGGTCGCCTCATAAAAACTTCTTCCTCAGGAACACCATGAAGAAAAGCGTTTTGCACATCAAGCTGCCGCAACGACCACCCCTTGGAGACTACCACCAAGATAATCAAATGAATAGTGGCCGCCTTCACAACTGGACTAAATGTATCTTCATAATCAACACCATAGTGTTGCCGGTAACCTTTGGCAACCAACCGAGCTTTGTAGTGATCCACACTGCCATCAGCTTTCCTCTTAACCTTATAAACCCATTTGCAACCGATAACATTTTTGCCTTTAGGCGGTGGAACAAGGTGCCATGTTTTATTCTCCAATAAAGCATCATGTTCTTTATCCATTGCTGCCACCCAACGAGGATCCGCGAGAGTAGCCTTCATGGTGGTAGCTCCTCGGGTTCAACAGAACTATGCAAGCCCCATAGAACAGTCCCATCTATACGAACTCAAGGCTGAACGATGCCATGCTGAAGTTGAGTGTCATGTCGATGCAGTGGCGACGGCGAAGGAGTAGGTGATGCAGCATCAAACACAGGAGAAGGCACAGGCGCACTGCTCGCATCCGATCCCGAAGGAGACAAATTCACTGCCGGAGGAGACAGCGCCCCTGGGCTCGGATCTGCTGTGGCAGAAGACGACGCGGACAAAGATAGCTGCGCCGATGCTGATGGCGTAGAAGATCTAGGGGTAGAGGTGCCCCTGTGCGGTGGAGGCGACAACCTGACACCTGAGGCTAATCCCACCGCCGATTCGGTACGAGGAGCAGGCGTGGCAGGCGGATCACCTCCGGGACCTGTGCCACCGTTGTCCTGATGTGGTGCTGCCGAGGGGAACATAAAATGACCCCCTGGACGCGTCGTTTCTTCACAATTTTCCACCGGATTTTCACCTGTTTCATCCACAATAGAAGCAGTGCTTGGTACAACATTAGCAGGGTTAGAATCAATCACATTTTGATCACCGATTTTTGCATCCCCAAACTCGGACGAAGGATTTTGGAGAATGTCTGGTAGGAGGGCAAATTCAGCACGGAGACGCGCTCCGACGTTAGGATGTAGTTGAGCAAAAGGATAAAGTGTTTCATCAAAAACTACATCACGTGACACATAGATACGCCCGGTGGATGGATCAAGACATTTGAAACCCTTATGTAAATTGTTGTAGCCAAGGAACACACAGCGTTTAGATCTAAATTGGACTTTCTTTGCATTGTAGGGTCTCAAATTTGGCCAAACCGCACAGCCAAAGGTTCGGAGTAAAGAATAATCCAGTGGTGAATCGAGAAGACGCTCGTGTGGTGTGGCATGGGCTATGACTTTGGATGGAAGACGGTTTATGAGAAAAACAGCCGTCAAGAAGGCTTTGTCCCAATATTTGAGCGGCATTGAGGCATGAGCAAGAAGGCACAAGCCAACTTCCACGATGTGACGATGTTTGCGTTCCACAGACCCATTTTGTTGGTGCGCATGTGGGCATGACACATGGTGAGCGATTCCTAGACGTTTAAAGAAGGAATTGAGAGATTGATATTCTCCTCCCCAATCAGATTGGACAGCTAGGATTTTATGATCATATTGACGCTCAACCATGCTTTGGAAGTCACAAAAACGTTGAAAAACTTCAGATTTATAGCGCAACAAATAGATCCACATAAACTTGCTAAAATCATCAATGAAACTCACATAATAGGAGTGCCGGCCAACAGAAGTAGGAGTCGGCCCCCGCACATCACTAAACACAAGCCCAAAAGGTTTGGAGGAAACACTGCTTGACTTAGGATAGGGTAACTGATGAGACTTGCCCATCTGACACGCATCACAAACCACACCTTTGTGACGGCCACGAGGTTGGTTGGGGCTGGAGGAGTGCCCCCCACGGCCACTCTTGGTGACCGCGTTGACAGACGACTAGGAACTGCTGTCGGTGTTGATCTCCTTGCGCTGCTCAAAAGCAACGAGTTGAGCATAGAGCTCATTGACAGAAATCGGCTCGACGCGGGAGGCGATGGCGCTGACAATGGACTCAAAGTCCTCGCCCAAACCCGTGCGGATGAACGTCATGAGTTCCTCATCTTCTAGCTTGCGTCCCGCCAACACCATGTTGTCAGCAAGACCCTTCATATTGATGAAGAACTCCGCGATGGACGACATCCCCTTCTTGGCAGTGGTGAGCGCCATGCGCATGGTCATGATATGCACCCGTGACTGCGATGTGTGAAGCTCCTGAATGGCGGCCCAAAGCTCCACCGCGGTCAGAGAGGAGAAGAGGTAGCTGAGCATGATCTGATCTTCAGTGACCCACTTCTCGTAGGCCGGATTTGGCTGGGGATTAGGCTTCTTGCCGTCAGCCGTCAATGCAGCATCGACAACGAGGAACGCGGTCGGCGGCACGGTCGTGGGGAGGATGTACCCACCGAGTCGGGCACCCTTCAACGTCGAGGACACCGTGGCATACCACATATTGTAGTTGCCACGGGTGAGCTTTTCAGAGACGACGGGAAGGAGGCCAAAGGCGAGTGGCGCATTGGCAGAGGAGTCCGCCATGGATTGCGTGGATTGGATCTTACTCCGTGAGGAGAGAAAGGCTTTCTGATACCATGTAAAATGATATGGGAATGGGTTAACCCATCTTGGGTCCCGGCTCTTGTATTTATATCATCATGGTATACACCCGATTACATTTGTTACAAAAAACTTCTCCTAGATACTAGAGATGTACCATGTACAACAATTCTATCTCAAATCTATCGCTATCTCAACTACCAATGATACCATATCATCTAATACTGCCTGGGCCAGGCAACACTCCCAAGCGTCCCATTTCAACCATCTAGGGCTAGGATTGCATGCCTGGCAGGCAGCTGCCTAGGAGGCCGCGAAGCATCTCCCAATCTTTTAGCACTTGAAAAAACTGAGCTTCCCTCCCCCACGAAAAAATACGTGCAGTACACATCTACGTATCCTCCTCGCGCCAGGTTTCTTGGGCTTTCTTCTCCCTCACACTAGCGCAAGCGCGGGAGTGCGCCCACGCGTGCACATTGGAGACAACGATGGAGTGCGAAGCAGTCGAGCTTGGTCGAACAGCGCGTGTGAGAGGTTGGCCAGGGCTTGTGCTTCTGGTCCACAGGGTGGGCCTCGCCGGCTGTGGACACCAACCGCGCGACTGTGCGTGGGAACAAGCCGTTGAAGTTAGAGGCGTCTGCCAGGAGCAGCATGAGCGACCTTTGCCCCGGAAGGCGACACGAGGCGTGGGCCGACGGCGGCAATGAAGTTGAAGTCAAAGTTTATTGATATTTTAGGAGTTAGTTTTTGGAAACTGTTGGAGAGATCCTTCTTTGCTGCTCCTAATTTTTTTTGGCGACTTGAAAAACTTAAGGATTTTGAGAACTAAATTTTAGGAACTCATAGAGATGCTCTCTATCTCTTATTGGTATTCTAGGGCTTGTTTGATTGCCTGGACAAGGGTGGCTCATGTGGCTTGCTAGAGACTGGTTGGATTGGGACATGCTCATTAGGGTATAATACTCTTATTTGTTTGTGTGCACGAAACTAAGGCTGGTTGAGGACCCAGACATTGTTTAAGCGAATATGGTTACCCTTGAAAGCCCAAGTTTGGTTTTGGTAATTAATGACACCAAGTTGCTAATGCCATGTGTTAAGTGTTTTGAGTTAGGCATAAGCAACACATGTGATGAAGGTGTACGTGGCAAGGAGTGGTGGCCACAAGATCACAAAGAAATGGTGCATGGACATGAAATGATGATCATGATGATCAAGCATGAGGAGATGGACATGGAACGAAGGATCTAAGAGCGCAAGGCAAAGGTATAACCATAGGGTTTTCCTTTTGCCGGTCTAAGTTGAGTAGAGAAGTGATTGACCGGATTTAGGATACATAGCCGACTATCAAGAGGGGCAATCACGGTTAGCTCGGAAATCAAGTGCCACTAGATCAATGTCTTGAGCATATGCATTAGGATCTAGTTGAGAGCTAACATAACGCCTTGGAAAATGTTTGTGAAATGCTAACACACTTGCACATGATGGTGTACACTTGGTGGTGTTAGCACATTTGCGAAGGCGGTGGAGTTTAAGCGGTAGAGAGGGGTTTGGGGTTCCTCTCTCCCTCCCGCCGAGCTTGCGAGGCGGGATTCGATGCATTTTGGAGAAGTGAAATGCCTATTTTCTATTGCGCCGAAAGTCGGAAAAGAAACGGAGGCGAACGGAGGTCACTGCGTGCACCGGACGCTGCACCGGACGCTGCACCGGACGCGGGTCTGGCTTGACCAGCGCGTCCGGTCAGTTCATCGCGGTGCGGGCGCTAGGGCTTGTGACCGGACGCGGGTCTGGCCTGACCAGCGCGTCCGGTCAGTTCAACTGAGCGTAACAGTAAAGCGCGCGACCGGCGCGTCCGGTGCCTCACGGGACCGGCGCGTCCGGTCAAGTGTCCAGAGAAGCCGAGCGCAGCGAAGCGCGATCGGACGCGGCTGGCACGTCCGGTCATGTGCGACCGGACGCGTCCGGTCGCGTCGGGTGCTTACTGAAACGCGACCGGACGCTGGCACTGTCGCGTCCGGTCGATCGAAGGAGCGCGTCCGGTCAGCACAACGGCTAGTTCTGACTCGCGCGATTTTCGTCTGTCGTGTAGTGACCGGACGCGTCCGGTCACCCTGACCGGAGCGTCCGGTCATCACGATTTTCGCTGAGTCGTCCGGTAACGGCTAGCTGCGTACCCCTTCGTTATAAATAGAGGATGTCCGGGGTTTGAGGGTAACCCTTGCACTTTTTGAGATATAGAGACATCCTTTGAGCTAGAGAACAACCCCTCCACTCATCTCTTTGATTGATTGCACATCTTGAGTGAGATTGAGTGAGATTCAAGTGCATTGCTTGAGAGTTGCATTCTAGAGGCACTTGATCTTCGAGTTGCTGCGGATTTCTTGTTACTCTTCCGTGTTTCCCGACACGGTAGACGGCTTGGAGCAGCGGAGGTGATTGAGCTCGCAATTGGAGATTGTTGGAGCCTTCACCAAGTGTTGTAAGGGGTTCTTGATCCTTCCCCGCGGGAGTTCGCGAATTGGATACTCTAGTGGAGCTCGTGGCTTGGAGGATCCCCATCTTGTGTGCGGCGCCCGTCGAGGGCTCAACTCTTGATAGTTGATTAGCTCGCGAACCGACAAGTGGGTGTATCGCCACAACGGGGAGTAGCTTGCCGGGAAGCAAGTGAACCTCGGGATAAATTCTTGTGTCATTCCCTTCCCGAGGATTTCTCTTATGTGATTGATTGATTGGTACTTCTCATCTCTATACGGCGGTATAATCACTCGAAGCTCTTCTCTCGTATTACTTCTTATATCTAGCTTGTAGTTGTTGTTGTGTTTAGTGGATAGCCTTGTACTAGACTTGTGTAGGTGGCTTGCTTAATTAGTTAGAGCTAGTGCTTTTTGCTCCGCCACCTTTTGTACTAACTTGTGGTTAAGTAATTATTGTAGAAGTTTTAATTAGGCTATTCACCCCCCCTCTAGCCTATTTGGACCTTACAAGTGGTATCAGAGCCGAGGCACCGTTTATTTGAGGCTTAACAACCTACGGTGAAAAAGAAATGGCTCAATTAAGCTTGCACATCAACAACACCAAGAAGGCACCTCACTTTGATGGCACAAATTATGCATATTGGAAGGTTAAGATGACCGCACACCTCAAGTCAATCAATAGAGAAGTGTGGAAGGTCACCGAAACAAAATTTGAGGTTGCTAATCCGGAAGCACCTACACCGGTGGAAGAGAAGAAGCTCCAATGCAATGACATTGCCATTAGTGCTCTTCATGAGGCACTAGATGACAAGACCTTTGAGCAAGTGAAGAACATTGAGATCGCTCATGATGCTTGGGCCAAGCTAGAAGAAACATTTGAAGGCACCGAAGGCACAAAGACCGCTAAAGCATATATCTTGCAAGAAAAATTTTCAAGCTTCAAGATGCAAGATGATGAGAGTGTACCGGAGATGTTTCATAGATTGCAAGTCATTGTCAATGAGCTCAAGGCACTTGGTGAGGAAGTCAAAGATAATCAATTCTCTATGAAGTTCTTGAGAAGCCTACCCAAAAGATTTGATACATTGATCACCGTGCTAGTGAGGACTACATTGAAGGATTCAACTCCTCAACAAATATTTTAAGAGGTAATGACCGATGATTCATATAGAGAAGATGATGAGAAGGATGAGTTGGTCAAGAAGAAGAAGAAGGAAAATGAGAAGAAAGATGATGAAAAGAAGAAGAGTGTGGCATTCAAAGCCACCACATCCAAGGGCAAGTCCAAGATTGAATCATCAAGTGATGAAGACTCAAGCTCTTGTGATAGTGATGACATTGATGAGAAGATGGCTCTCTTTGTCAAGCAATTTGGCAAATTCATGAAGAAGAAGGGCTATCGTGCAAGGAGGAGGAAGAACTCATCTAAGAAGAATGAGCATACCATGAGATGCTTTAGATGCCATAGCAAAGATCATCTCATTGCAAAGTGTCCTTATGATAGTGATGATGAAGATGCTATCAAGAAGGAGAGGAAGAAGCAAAAGAAGAAGCAAGATAAGAAGGAGAGCTCTCATAAAAAGAAGAATGATTCTTATGTTGCTACATGGGATAGTGATGATTCCTCAAGTGATGATGAGGATGACTACAAGAGCAAGAAGAAGGGACATGCTAGCATTGCCATCCAAGAGAAGGTCTCCCTCTTCGACACTCCATCGTGCTTCATGGCTAAGGCCTCTAAGGTATCATCCGATGATGAGAGTGATCATGATAATGCTAATGATAGTGATAGTGATGAAGAAGAATTCACTAAAGATGAACTAATCACTATGCTAGAAGATTGCACTCAACATTATAAAGAATCTAGAAAGGAGTGCAAGGGCTTGCTTAAGGAAAAGAAAAACCTTATGCAAGAACTTGATGAGCTTAGGGCATCTTATGAGAGTCTAAAGGTAGACCATAAGAAGCTTCAAAAGTCTCACACTAAGCTTGAAGAAGCTCATTCCTCTCTAGTTGAAAAATGTGAAAACATGCCAACTAATGTTGAGAAAGCTAAAACTTGCAACATAGGCATATCTTGTGATATAATTGATGAACCTTTTCATAAGCCTATTGTTGTTGCTCCTACTAACCCCTCATGTAGCGCATCTACATCATCCTCATCTAGTAGTGATGGTTTCACTTGTGACTCCACACTTATAGTTGAGAATGAAAATCTCAAGAAGGAGGTAAAAGAGCTCAATCACACCTTAGCTAAGGCTTATGGTGGTGAGGACCGCTTGCTTATGTGCTTGGGTAACCAAAGAGCTTCTCTCTACAAAGAGGGATTGGGCTATAACCCCAAGAAAGGCAAGGCCGCTTTTGCTCCTCACAAGACTAGTTTTGTGAAGAACAAAGGTAGTTATTGCAAAGTGTGCAAGCAAGTTGGTCACATAGAGCAACATTGCATGAACAAGAAATCCAATGCTAATGTATCCTCAATTAAGTTTAATTCTTTCTATATACTTACCAAGGGTACAAATGGTGTTCATGCTAAGTTCATTGGTGCACCATGGATGGGCTCAAAGAAGAAAGCCATTTGGGTACCAAAGAGCCTGGTCACTAATCTTGGAGGACCCAAACAAGTTTGGGTACCTAAAAGGAATTGATCTTGTCTTGTAGGTCAATTACAAAGCCGGAGGAAGGCATTGGGTGCTTGATAGTGGGTGCACTCAACATATGACCGGGGATTCTTGTATGTTCAAATCAATTGATACAAGTCAAAATGATGGTTTTGATGCTATCACTTTTGGCAACAATAAGAAAGGAAAGGTCAAGGGGCTTGGTAAAATTGCTATTTCAAATGACATGAGCATATCAAATGTGTTGCTAGTTGAGAGCTTGGATTTCAATCTTTTGTCGGTGGCACAACTTTGTGATCTTGGCTTCAAGTGCATATTTGGTAGTGATGATGTTGAAGTCATTAGTGTTGATGGATCAAATTTGATATTCAAAGGATTTAGATATGGTAGCTTGTACTTGGTTGACTTCAATGATAGTGAGACACAATTGACATCATGCTTGCTTAGTAAATCTAGTATGGGATGGTTGTGGCATAGAAGGCTTGGTCATGTTGGAATGAAACAATTGAACAAACTTTTGAGGCATGACTTAGTTAGAGGCTTGAAAGATGTGACTTTTGAAAAGGATAAACCATGTAGTGCTTGTCAAGCCGGCAAACAAGTTGGAAATACACATCCTATTAAGAGTGAAATGAGCACATCAAAGGCATTTGAGCTATTGCACATGGACTTGTTTGGGCCAACAACATATACTAGCATTGGTGGCAACAAGTATGGTTTTGTGATAGTGGATGACTACACTAGATACACTTGGGTGTTCTTTCTCTATGACAAGAGTGATGTTTATGATCTATTCAAGTCTTTTGTCAAGAGAGTGCAAAATGAATTTGAAACTACCATCAAGAAGATTAGAAGTGACAATGGTAGTGAGTTCAAGAACACAAGAATTGAGGAATTGTGTGATGATCTTGGTATTGGACATCAATTCTCTCCAACCTATACTCCTCAATCCAATGGTGTAGTTGAAAGAAAGAATAGAACTTTGATTGACATGGCTAGATCAATGCTTAGTGAATACAATGTGAGTCATTCATTTTGGAGTGAAGCTATCAACACGGCTTGCTATTGTAGCAACCGTCTCTATTGCCATGGAAAGCTTGGAAAGACACCATATGAGCTATTGAATGGAAGAAAGCCCAACATTGCATACTTTAGAGTGTTTGGTTGCAAATGCTATATTCTCAAGAAAGGCACTAGATTGAGCAAGTTTGACAAGAAATGTGATGAAGGGTTCTTACTTGGTTATTCTACCACAAGCAAAGCATATAGAGTTTGGAATCTCACAAATGGCACCTTGGAAGAAGTTCATGATGTTGAGTTTGATGAAACCCAAGGATCTCAAAATGAAGCTCAAAACCTTGATGATGTGAGAGGAGATCAATTGTCAAATGCAATGAAGAACATGGACATTGGTGATGTTAGGCCAAGGCAAGTTGATGATGATGATATTCTTGTGATCAATCAAAGTGTGCAAATTGATACAAATCAAGCAAGCTCAAGTGGTACTCATGATGAAGCTCAAGATCAAGGTCAAGCTAGTAGAAGCAACCAACTCCCAATACTCCAACCTACTAGCATAGCAAGAGATCATCCATTGGATCAAATCATTGGTGGAATTCAAAGTGGTGTTCAAACTAGATCAAGATTGGCATCCTTTTGTGAGCACTACTCATTTGTGTCACTTGAAGAACCAAAGAAGATAGAAGATGCTTTGAAGGATTCCGATTGGGTAAATGCCATGCATGAAGAACTAAACAACTTTGCTAGAAATCAAGTTTGGGAACTTGTTGAAAGGCCAAAGAACTACAATGTGATTGGTACTAAGTGGGTCTTTAGAAACAAGCAAGATCAAGATGGCATGGTTGTGAGGAACAAAGCAAGATTAGTAGCACAAGGATACACTCAAGTTGAAGGTCTTGACTTTGGAGAGACATATGCACCGGTTGCAAGATTGGAGGCAATTAGAATCTTATTAGCATATGCTTGTGCACACAACATCAAGCTCTATCAAATGGATGTCAAGAGTGCATTTCTCAATGGCTATATCAATGAAGAAGTTTATGTTGAGCAACCTCCCGGTTTTGAAGATGACAAGAAGCCCAACCATGTTTACAAGCTCAAGAAGGCATTGTATGGTTTGAAACAAGCACCTAGAGTATGGTATGAGAGATTGAGGGACTTTCTTCTCTCTAAAGGGTTCAAGATGGGAAAGGTTGACACCACTCTCTTCACCAAAAAGCTTGGAAATGACTTGTTTGTGTTGCAAATCTATGTTGATGATATCATTTTTGGATCAACAAATCAAGACTTTTGTGAAGAATTTGGAAATATGATGGCTAATGAGTTTGAGATGTCTATGATTGGAGAGCTTAGTTACTTCCTTGGACTTCAAATCAAGCAAATGAAGAATGGCACCTTTGTAAGTCAAGGCAAGTACATCAAGGACATGATCAAGAAGTTTGGATTGCAAGATGCTAAGCCAATGAGTACACCAATGGGCACAAATGATCAATTGGGTATTGATGCTAGTGGTAATATGGTAGATCAAAAGCAATACCGGTCTATGATTGGAAGTTTGCTCTATGTCACCGCTTCTAGGCCGGATGTGATGTTTAGTGTGTGCAAGTGTGCAAGATATCAAGCTTCACCTAGAGAAAGTCACTTGAAAGCAACCAAGAGGATATTGAGATATCTTAAGGGCACTCATGATGTTGGTTTATGGTTTCCAAAGGGGTCAAACTTTAAGTTGATTGGATATTCGGACTCCGACTATGGTGGATGCAAGATTGATAGAATGAGCACAAGTGGCACTTGTCAATTGCTTGGAAGGTCTCTTGTTTCATGGTCATCAAAGAAACAAAATAGTGTTGCACTATCTACCGCCGAGGCCGAATACATTAGTGCCGGTAGTTGTTGTGCACAATTACTTTGGATGAAGGCCACCTTGAATGATTTTGGAATTAAGTTCAAGAATGTGCCATTGTTTTGTGACAATGAAAGTGCTATCAAGATGACACAAAATCCGATTCAACATTCAAGAACCAAGCACATTGATATTAGGCATCATTTCATAAGAGACCATCAACTAAAGGGTGATATTAGCATTGAGAGCATTGGCACCGAAGATCAACTAGCCGATATCTTTACAAAGCCACTTGATGAGAAGAGATTTTACAAGTTGAAGAATGAATTGAACATACTTGACTTCTCCAACTTGAAATGAGTGCACCCCCACATTCTTATATGACATGCCTCTCCTCCGACATAGCAAGGTAAAGTTGTTTGGCATATCATCCATACTTTGCTAAGGACATGTTTAGAACATATAGACATATTTGCATGTCAAATAGGCTCATTCATGAAAATCAAATGATTTTAATGTATATATGGTACCACTATTGTTTCTATGTTTGATTGATCTAGTGGTAGCATATGACATGTTTGTGGGTTTGCAAACCTAGTGTTGAATCTAGAAAATGAGCTCATGATGTGTAATTCAACATGGTCAAGATAACCCTTATACTTTATGAGGTGTGAAGAAGCTTGTCCTTGGATCAAACCGAATTACATATTCTAGGCAAGTAATCTAGATTGAACCATAATTTGGTCTCCCTCATATTGATTGACTTGACTCTCACTAAAATTGGCACCTTTTTATTGATTGTTGACAAAGGGGGAGAGAAAAGTCACAAAAGATAAAAAGTTAAGTTGCAAAGGGGGAGAAAGATATAGTAAGGGGAGAGAAATTAAAATTTGAGCACACAAGTAGGGGGAGCAAGCTCATGAATTTTTTTGTTGCATTTGTATGTGCATTAACATGATGAATTGTTGCATTGCAAAGCTTGAATTCATATTCATGGTTGAATGGTGATTGCTAGAAATAGAACTTGAATGATGATTTGTTAAGAGTAGCTTTACAAGTGGTATCTAGACACCTTTGCCTATAATGTTGATCTCACGGGGTACTTTAGTGTTTGTGATCTTTACAAGTGATGTATTACAAGTGGTGTCTAGCTACATCGATGCTAAGGATGGTATATAAAGGCAACTCCGATTGGTATCACGCTTCAAAGGTCCATTCTATATACCTTAGCATCAATTTGATAGTAGTAACTCTCCCAAAATTCTAATCCATACATATGTGCACAATTGAACCAAACTCATGAAAGCACATATGTAGGGGGAGCTAATACTATCGAAATTGAAAATTGATTTCATTTCATATCTTTGTGATGGTTGTCATCAATTACCAAAAAGGGGGAGATTGAAAGCCCAAGTTTGGTTTTGGTAATTAATGACACCAAGTTGCTAATGCCATGTGTTAAGTGTTTTGAGTTAGGCATAAGCAACACATGTGATGAAGGTGTACGTGGCAAGGAGTGGTGGCCACAAGATCACAAAGAAATGGTGCATGGACATGAAATGATGATCATGATGATCAAGCATGAGGAGATGGACATGGAACGAAGGATCTAAGAGCGCAAGGCAAAGGTATAACCATAGGGTTTTCCTTTTGCCGGTCTAAGTTGAGTAGAGAAGTGATTGACCGGATTTAGGATACATAGCCGACTATCAAGAGGGGCAATCACGGTTAGCTCGGAAATCAAGTGCCACTAGATCAATGTCTTGAGCATATGCATTAGGATCTAGTTGAGAGCTAACATAACGTCTTGGAAAATGTTTGTGAAATGCTAACACACTTGCACATGATGGTGTACACTTGGTGGTGTTAGCACATTTGCGAAGGCGGTGGAGTTTAAGCGGTAGAGAGGGGTTTGGGGTTCCTCTCTCCCTCCCGCCGAGCTTGCGAGGCGGGATTCGGCGCATTTTGGAGAAGTGAAATGCCTATTTTCTATTGCGCCGAAAGTCGGAAAAGAAACGGAGGCGAACGGAGGTCACTGCGTGCACCGGACGCTGCACCGGACGCTGCACCGGACGCGGGTCTGGCTTGACCAGCGCGTCCGGTCAGTTCATCGCGGTGCGGGCGCTAGGGCTTGTGACCGGACGCGGGTCTGGCCTGACCAGCGCGTCCGGTCAGTTCAACTGAGCGTAACAGTAAAGCGCGCGACCGGCGCGTCCGGTGCCTCACGGGACCGGCGCGTCCGGTCAAGTGTCCAGAGAAGCCGAGCGCAGCGAAGCGCGATCGGACGCGGCTGGCACGTCCGGTCATGTGCGACCGGACGCGTCCGGTCGCGTCGGGTGCTTACTGAAACGCGACCGGACGCTGGCACTGTCGCGTCCGGTCGATCGAAGGAGCGCGTCCGGTCAGCACAACGGCTAGTTCTGACTCGCGCGATTTTCGTCTGTCGTGTAGTGACCGGACGCGTCCGGTCACCCTGACCGGAGCGTCCGGTCATCACGATTTTCGCTGAGTCGTCCGGTAACGGCTAGCTGCGTACCCCTTCGTTATAAATAGAGGATGTCCGGGGTTTGAGGGTAACCCTTGCACTTTTTGAGATATAGAGACATCCTTTGAGCTAGAGAACAACCCCTCCACTCATCTCTTTGATTGATTGCACATCTTGAGTGAGATTGAGTGAGATTCAAGTGCATTGCTTGAGAGTTGCATTCTAGAGGCACTTGATCTTCGAGTTGCTGCGGATTTCTTGTTACTCTTCCGTGTTTCCCGACACGGTAGACGGCTTGGAGCAGCGGAGGTGATTGAGCTCGCAATTGGAGATTGTTGGAGCCTTCACCAAGTGTTGTAAGGGGTTCTTGATCCTTCCCCGCGGGAGTTCGCGAATTGGATACTCTAGTGGAGCTCGTGGCTTGGAGGATCCCCATCTTGTGTGCGGTTGTGCGGCGCCCGTCGAGGGCTCAACTCTTGATAGTTGATTAGCTCGCGAACCGACAAGTGGGTGTATCGCCACAACGGGGAGTAGCTTGCCGGGAAGCAAGTGAACCTCGGGATAAATTCTTGTGTCATTCCCTTCCCGAGGATTTCTCTTGTGTGATTGATTGATTGGTACTTCTCATCTCTATACGGCGGTATAATCACTCGAAGCTCTTCTCTCGTATTACTTCTTATATCTAGCTTGTAGTTGTTGTTGTGTTTAGTGGATAGCCTTGTACTAGACTTGTGTAGGTGGCTTGCTTAATTAGTTAGAGCTAGTGCTTTTTGCTCCGCCACCTTTTGTACTAACTTGTGGTTAAGTAATTATTGTAGAAGTTTTAATTAGGCTATTCACCCCCCCTCTAGCCTATTTGGACCTTACAACCCTGCATCAACTCATGGGTAGAGCTACCCTTTTCTTCTTCCTAGCACCTATTACTGTTCTTCTAAGACATTTGCACAAACACCTTGCATACATGGACTTCAGCCGGTAAGCGCTCGCTGCCATGACCGTGTCGAGGTGCCTAGGCCGCTGCCATGTCTCTGCTGAGGGCTGCTCACTGGGGAAGAGGCCGAAGCTGTTTCTGCTCGACCATGCCGAGAGAGGAAGCCCACGCGAAGAGGCGCTCCGTGGGGACACCGCGGTCCGTGAGCGCGCGCGCTTGAGATGAACCCGTGGGAGAGGACGGTAGGGAAGAGGCGATCGAGGTCAGCCTTGAGGCTTCCACTGCCTGCAGTGGCATAGCCTAGTCGCCTCCTCCCCGTGGTAGCCCTGTCAGGCCATGTCGTCGTGCCCACGTCCGCGTTCGCGTCCCGCCGTGGAGGAAGGAGGCGTCGAGCATGGAGACGACATGGTGGCGCGCGAGCACGAGGAGATAAGACTCACGGTTGCAGTGGTCGAGGTCCAGCGCGATGAGCACCGTCTGCTCACACGCCTGCTGGCGGCGCTGCGTGGCCCACTGCTGCACGGTTATCCTAGAGGCCGCGGTGAAGCTCGCTGCGGCTAGGCCCCCCGCGTGGATGAAGCACGAGCTCCTCGACCACTGGATCTGCCTTGAGGGAGGTGGTCGCCTTGCGTCAGCTTCCTGACGACGGCTGCCCGTGGTGAGGTGGGGAGGGGCAACTCGAGGTTCGGGAGATTGCGAACCGAAGGTGACGAGCGCACTCGTGGATGCAGCGAGCCTGGTTCCACAGAAACAAAAATCCCCAAATGCAGCATCTTCATTGCTTGAGCAATAGTGCGGGGCTGGCTCGCAAGCTGGGTCAAGCAATCAAACAGACGTAGTTTTACCTAAAGGTATACTTGGCCAACCGGGCCGCACGGCACGACACGACTACGGACACGACGTGGCACAGCACTATTAGGCACGACACTACTGGGCACGATGTCTTATTCGTGCCGTGCTGCTTAGTGCCGTCGTGCCAGCATCCTGGCCCAGGCACAGTACTACGGCTTCGCATCCGTGCCGTGCCAGCACTACGAGCACGGCGGCCTAGCGTGCCCGTGCCGGCTTGGGCGTCGTCGTCGCCGTTGTTCCCGCGTCGTCATCGCTGCCGGCACAAGGAGCGACCTCGTTGTTGTTGTTGTAGTGGCGCCTCGCGTCGCTGGCCTCGCGGAGCTGGCTACTGCGACTGGGAGAGGACCGGCTCCCGTGGGGCGAGTTGCCATCCCTGCGCTCCGTGTCGTCACCGGTGTCATTGCCGACCTAGAGCAAGTTCCTATGACTAGCTAGGAGAGAGAGAGGGAGCATCAGGTGGAGGAAGTCTGGGGACCGAGAGCCAGAGAGAGTCCCGAGGAAGAGAGAAGAGTCCGGGAGAACGAGAGACAGTGCCGGGTGGAGGAAGGAACCATGCGGCGGGGACGGCCACTCGAGATAAGGGGATTTTATACGTAGGATTTGTCTATCAGATGCATCTAACGGTTGAGGAAGAATATAGGACATCTAATGGCTGATAGTAATCGGGCCCAGCCCATTAGTCGTGCCGTGCCCGTGCCGACACTGGCACTATAGCCTTCGTGTCGTGCCGTGCTTTTTCGGATCATGCCCGTGCCGGCCCATCGGGTGCCCGTGCCGACACTGGCACTATAGCCTTCGTGTCGTGCCGTGCTTTTTCGGATCATGCCCGTGCCGGCCCATCGGGCTTGGCCCATTTGGCCATCTATACCTAAAGGACATAGCCGGCCATTTGGTCTTGCCAATCAAACAGGTCCTAGAATTTTGTGCACTCAAATCCTAAGGCTGACAGGCCGAAATCTTGAAACAAGAAAAATCCGGGGGCCTGACATGCAAAATCCAACATCCCATTTCGGCCCAACCTTCCCTCTCGTTCTCCGCCTCCGGCTCCGGCCACGCACCTCCCGAGTCACCAGGGACAAACGCTACGCAAAATCAACGAACGCCCAGCGCCCAGTCAAACACTCCGACCCCTTCTCCTCCCTCCCCCCCTCGCCGCCTCCCAGGACCCCGCCCCGATCCCACCGAACCCATGGCGTCGGAGATCGAGGTGCTCGAGGACACCACCACCTCCTCGACCTCTCTCGTCGCGGCCGCGTCCACGGCCCCTTCCGCCGCGGAGGGCGCGGGGGCGCCGGCGGAGGACGAGTCGCTGAAGAACGACGTGTACACCGCGGCGGCGTACGGCGATCTGGAGAAGCTGCAGCGGCTGGTGGAGGGGGAGGGCCGCCCGGTCACCGAGCCCGACGGCGGGGGCTACCACGCGCTCCAGTGGGCCGCGCTCAATAACCGCGTCGCCGCCGCGCAGTATATCCTCGAGGTTGCCCTCTCCCCTCCGCTCCCGCGCCCCCCTCCAACGCCTCGCAATTTGGTCTTTTATTTATAGTCGTTCGCTTTGCGTTGCTATTGGGGGATTTAGGGTACGTTCCAGTAGGCTGCGTTGCGATATAATGTACTTTCTGAGCTGGAATTTTGTGTACCAGAACCGTGGGCTGCTTGTGTAATTGCGTGGAGGAGCCATGCACCTTTGGTGGTCGTCATTCCTGTCAGTTTCTATGGCCGAGGCATCCTTTGTTTGTGAACAAGTGTGCAGCTGCGAGCTTGAATGCTTTGCCGTGGTGGTGGGTTTGGAATTTCGTGGCTGGTTTATATGGAGGAGGGATTTGGATGGGTGCAGGTTGTTGGTACATCTGGATCAAATATACTTGCAGTCAGTTGCAGCAGGACAGTTCAGGAAGAATGTGGATGGCCTTGCGGTGTCAACTAGCTACTTCTATTTATGCCTTCAACCATTTCAATGTAGATCAAATGTGTAAATGTTATGCTTAGGATATAGTCTAGACCAAGATGATTACTACTCATGATATGCCTTTTACTGCATGAATGCATGATCTCACGCAATAATACCCATGTTGTGATGATGCGGATTATTTTGTATCTTGATGTCATAGTAGATATCGCTTTGTTATTCTGATCAGGGAACCCTTTGGTGATGATTTTGTTCTTGTATTTGAATAGCATGGATCAGACATAAATGCTGTGGATCACACTGGACAAACAGCACTTCACTGGAGTGCTGTACGTGGTCATATTCAAGTTGCTGAACTACTTCTGAAAGAAGGAGCTAAGGTGGATGCTGCTGATTTATATGGGTATCAGGTCTGTATTCTCTTCCCTGCTGTGTCTTTGCCTCTTTGGTCCTTGTTGTGTCGGTCTCCACTTTTAGCTGCCTGTCGCCAGTAGCCAACTAAAGCATTTTTGGATGTATATCTGCCAGCTGACCAATTATATCCACTTTACCAGGTCAGAGGTTAATAGTAGACTAAAAACATACTTTGGTCATGTGATTGTTCCGCGTTAGGGGAAAAAAAGATTCACTGAAGTTGATTATGCAGAGAATTTCTCGTAGCTCTTTAAGTTCATATACTTCTGTGTTCAGGCCACACATGTTGCAGCACAGTATGGTCAGACTGCATTCATTTACCACATTGTTGCGAAATGGAATGCTGATCCAGATATCCCTGATAATGATGGAAGGAGCCCTTTACACTGGTTTGTACTTGTGTTATATGTTTCTCATTTGCCTCCTTGTAATTTCTGCTTGTGCACTTTGTAACATACCGCCCTGCTGAATTTTAACATTTTGCTGCTTATTTCTCTCTCTGTTTTTTACATATTCCCTTCTAGGGCTGCTTATAAGGGATTTGCAGACTCCATACGGCTTCTTTTGTTTTTGGATGCTTATAGGGGACGGCAAGACAAAGAAGGCATGTGTAAATTTATCTCATGCCTATATTATTTATAATCATTCCTTTGGTAATTATATCAGCTTATTTGGTTGCTGTTCTTTTTAACTGCAAATGCTACTCTTAGGTTGTACTCCTTTACATTGGGCTGCTATTCGGGGGAACCTTGAGGCATGCACTGTCTTAGTTCAGGTTGGCAAAAAGGATGATTTGATGGTGAAAGACAAAACTGGCTTAACTCCAGCACAGCTTGCTGCCGATAAGAATCATCGGCAAGTTGCATTTTTCCTCGTGAGTAAAATTAACCATGACATTTATATTTCGTAATCTACTTGAAGTCCTGTTTCTGCAGCATCATAAGAGTCAAGAGTCTCAATGTCCTAACATTACCATCTGATAGGTATTATGGCAGCAAGTTTCTTACTATGGTTTTGCATGCAGACATGTTATAACCACAAAACATTTTGTCTTAAGCAAGTTGGGGTAGGCTTTAGATGAAATCTGACATGAGGCACACGGACTAAAACTAAAAGAGCATGAAAGTAATGAAATAAAATGGTAATATAAAACTAGACTACTAGCTGCTAATGATTGTTGTAAAGGATGCTCTATTTTTAAGTTTTGATTGTGGCACATAGATTGCTAATATACGACATGGTACTGTTAAGGATTAATTGTTTGGATCGTTGTATGTTTGTATGCCTGTTTCCCTGTAAATTATTGTTAACCGATTAGGAGCATGATAACATGCTGTCTAGTCTGTTTAGTGGTAATTTTCCCCTGAATTTTGAAGAACTAGATGTTAAAATACTGAAACAGAGGTAACCAAGGAGGAAAAATGATTTGGTTTAGTTTGACCTGGCACCTTTCTAATGTTTAAATGCTGTCTGATATAGGTTTCATAGATTCCATATGAACTTCTTAATGATCAGTTAATGACTTGTGATTGCTCTTGTAAATGGTTACCTTCTACTCCCTCCGTCCGCTTTTCATCATCATATTTGCCTTGGACAAGTGTCCTGGTTTGATCATCGTTAAAATGCTTCGGCGCCACTCTTCCTCAGTACGAGCGGCAACGCTCGCTTCGTTTCTCACACGCCAAGGCCCAGCTGCCCAGGAAGTTAATACGCTCACAACGTCTCACTCCAACGTTCACTTGCAGATGAGGATAAAAATCCTATGCACGACATGTGCAGGACTCATCTAGTACTACTCGTGTTATAGCCAAAAAACAGCTTTCACCAATGCCTCCAACCACCGTGCGAGAGGCCATCAGCCATGGAGGAAGGTTGCTTGCACGGAGTAAACTGGGCACCTGACTCCAGCGACGATGAAGCTGACGAGAAGAAGAAGTCCCCTGAGGATGAAGCCGACGAAGTGAAGACTCATGAAGACGATGAAGCTGACGAGAAGAAGAAGAAGGCCCCTGAGGACTGAGATGGGTGGCTTATATAGAGCCATGGATAGCCACAGAAAAATTTGAAATTGGGGAGGAGAATGGCGCTCAGCTGGAAACAAAGGGCCTTACGCCCTTGCCTCCAAATTTTCACGTTGATTTGCCTCCAAAATTTTGGTCAAGAGAAGAAATTGGGGAGGAGAATGTCGGGACGATTCTCGCATGGCGCGAGCAGAAGGATGCCGCGCGCGCGCGGCTGATTTCCTTCATGCGGCGCGAACAGCCGGGCAGGCGAGTGACGAGGAAGGGAGATACGAAGCGTTTTTGCGCCTTGAACGAGACGGGAGTTAATGGTACTTGTGGGACTTTAATCCTCTCCTTGGTCTCGGTGAAACGATATTTTATGATGATCATAAGCGGACGGAGGGAGTATTTACCACTTAAGCTGGATAAGAGTGATCGTATTGACCATGAGCTGAAATGTCCTTCCATTTGCTTACTTGTATTGCCAATATTTTCAGGACAATGCTAGAAGGGTACACGACAGAGGATGTGGTGCGAACACCAGATTTGGGAAATTGTCAAAATTAGGGCTTGCTCCTCTTCTTTGGTGCACCATTATTGGCATGCTTATTATTTACATGCACTCTGTTATATCAGGTAAATTGAGTAGCATCTTTATGTTTTTCACTATCTTGATCTTCTGTAATATGTTATTGTTGGTCTCCTCAGGACAATATGCCACGACTATGACAGCACCATTTGGGATGTTCGCATGGTCAGGAGTTTTTCTTGCAACAGCTGGGTTGGTCTTGTTCTATAAATGTAGCAGGTATTTCTAAAAATTTGCATTCTGTTGATAGTTATAAAAAGGTCAAACCAGACCTGAGGGCATTGATCGCCAGTTACTACTTCCTCTGATCAGAAATGTAAGTTGATCTAGGTTTGTCCTAAGTCAAACTATTTTAACTTTGACCACCAATATCTAAAATCTTATGTACATTGACAATTCTAGATTCATAATGTAAAATACTTGGATAAACCTCTTTTACATTTTGTGTAGATATTGCTACTCAAACTTTTTTGTAACTTAGGACAAACCTAGATGGACTTCATATTTCTGATTGGAGGAAGTACTTATTACTTCTTGATTATATTGTGGGTCTGTGATTTTTTTTTTGTATGTGGTCAAACTCTCTCAGTTTATGCACCTTGTGGAGCATGGCAAATTAAAACTTTGTGTGATATATCTTAAACCCATTTTTAGTATCTGACTGTTTGATCAACTCTTGCATGCTCAGATAGACACCAACTTATTTAAATCATTATAATATTATATCATTTTTAATAACAAATATTTATTGATTTTGTTGTATAATTATCCTACTACTTTCATATCACGCACAAGATATATAGATATATAGGCAGCCATTATCATTCAACACCATCATGACATTGACTATTGCTTTATGCAGGAAAGATCCAGGTTACATCAACATAAATACAAGGGGCTCACAAAATCAAAGGGACGATGTAAGTTTAAAATATAAGTACCCATTAATTAATGTAGTTTCCTGCATGTAACTTTATCTTCTGATTGAACTTTGGTTCTTTTAGCTTGATGCATTTCCAGACTTCAAAAGTCAAAGCATAATCCCAAATTTTGCTGTCTAAATCATGAGCATTTGTTCCTTCAGGAACCGTTGCTGAAGATGGAGTTAGAAAATCCTGCACTTCTTTCTGGCAACTGGTCACAACTTTGTATAACCTGCAAAGTAAGTCACTCGATTGAGCAATTCAGTTGTCTCTTTCCTTGATTGTTATTCTCATGGATCAGATTTCCTAACATCTTCATTACAGATAGTCAGACCTGTTCGTTCAAAACATTGTTCTACATGTGATCGTTGCGTGGAGCAGTTTGACCACCATTGCCCTTGGGTATCTAATTGCATAGGAAAGGTACATGTTTCTGTTGTGATTTTGTATTTGCGTAGTTGTGATTTAATGTATCTGCCTTCTCTATTGTATTTGAGTTAAGATACTCAAGCAACAAATCACGAAAACTTGACACCAACTTATAATCAACAATGAAATTTGATAAAAGTTGACATAAAAAGTCATGGTACTCTCTCTCTCAGAATCTTACTGAATTACTCCCTGTAACATTAGAAAGAGAATTATGGTCTTCTTTAAAAAATATAATTGTTTCTTCAATGCCAGTGTGTTCTTTCATCTGATCTATTTGTGAACTTAACTGCAGAAGAACAAATGGGAATTCTTCATGTTCCTCACTCTAGAAGTTTTTGCAATGATCATTACTGGCTCTGCTGCCATTATAAGTAATGCCTTGAGTCCTTTATCCTGATTATTACATTGGAAGTTTTTGTTGCTTCATTGCTGTTTTTGTTGCAGGAATTGTAAGGGATCCAGATTCTCCATCATCCTTTGGTGCTTGGATTCATTATTCTGCGTTGCAGCATCCTGGGGTGGTTTCATTTCTCGCACTGGATTGTTTCCTTTTCTTTGGTGTTGCAGTTCTTACAGTTGTTCAAGCATCGCAGGTATTTTTTTTTTGAATTTATATTTCTTTTACCAGAGAAACTTGGTTAGCTTTTACGTAGTGATTTTATATTGTTTGCAAAACTGTAAATATTGTTTGATCACTAACTGGAACATCAACTTTGATTAGACACCACGAACTTGTAAGGAAACTGATACTGCAGGGGCTGCTGCCATTTGTGTTTGCCATCGAAATCTTTGAAGCCTTGTTGGATTTGTTGTATCGTTTATGCCACTTATGGCTTCTGACAGTATACACTAACTTCTAGTACTGATCGTGGTTTCGAACTCTAGAATATCAAGAAGAAAACTGCTATGTAATTTCGGATTCATTATGAAAGTAAGAAGGTTAGGAATCCAGTTTGCTTTCTGTGAGGTTTCTATGTAGGAAGTTGCCTTCCATCCTATAGCTATCCATTCCATCAATCCATTATACATGAAAGGCATACCTGCATCTACTCCTACTGTTTGTATTGTGCTCATGCCTTGCTTCCATCTCACTTGCAGATTGCAAGGAACATTACAACAAATGAGATGGCAAATTCCATGAGATATGCATATCTCAGAGGCCCAGGTGGCAGATTCAGGAACCCGTATGATCATGGGATTCGCAAGAACTGCTCTGACTTCTTGTTAAATGGATACAATGAGGACACTGAACGGCTAGACCAGACATTGCACACTGATGAGGAAATGGGAATGATACAAATGACAAGTGCAGTTTCGCAGAATGGTGACAATCATTTACATCATGCTAATGGCACCGACCATAGTTGCGCTGATTCACAAGCCAACTCAAAATCTCATAGCCAAGTGGGTTCGTCTCAGTGTTGTGATCACAGTAAGAAGACTGATAGGACACCGTTGGGCCTAGGATTGGGTCTTGGGCGAAACAGTGCGTCCCGTCAGTATGTTCGGTCTCTTATCCCATTGTGATCCATCATTTGGAGATCGTGTGTTTGTTTTGCTGTAGATTGGATTTGTTTACTGCTCCGGCTCCATCTTCTGTTATACGTGCCCTAGACATGGTTCACCATGTAGCATTGGTTGGGCAGGGTTAACATTGTTGGGCCATTAGCTTAGGAACACTCAGGTATATCTAGTGTTGTAGTTTTGCGGTGAACTCAGAGAAGTTGAAGGTAACGACCTGGCTTGCGAATACCAGCTGATCTGCAGTCGGGAAATATCAGAGAGCTTGTGCAGAAAAGGTAACAGTTATGGGCTTATGGCAGATGCAGTAGCGTGAGATGTCTTTATAATTGTTGTGTACATCAGATTCGGTGGTACCCCCATTGTTTAGCACGATACGAGTTTGGAAAAGGTAACTGTAAATTGAGAAAATTGTAAATTGATTAGTAAGCTCACTGCAGCACTAGCTGTTTTCCTACTTTCCATTCATTTTTGGGTCTGGTTATTGTTATGAACCACGGAAAGAAATTTTGGTATTCCGGTATGGGTACCTCAGTTATAGTTGGTCTGGTTATGGTACTGGTGGTGCATGATCGTGTGAGTGCTTCAGATTTTAGGATATTGTTGTTACGAAGCATGTTAGATACTGACAGTAAAGATTGATGTAAAGGAAGTTGTACATGGTAAATAGCTGTACTTTGCCATGTTACCGTGGCATGACTAATCACTTCTCGCGTGGGTTCTACTCTAGGCTCTAGCGTACATCAAATTGCTTGGTACAAAAGACACCTTCATTATTGTTGTATTTTTTAAGCTATTGTTATTCACTTATTGTTCACCTGGCATTTGCTCGTTTCTATGAATTTCTAATCTACACCTGATGTTCATATATTGATAGTTTAGTGCTGTTTACAAATTGCTGTGCATCGATTGTATTCAGGCAACGCCTGGGAATGCGCCTATTGAAACCAGTATACAGCGTCATTTTATAGAATTACAGTGTCAAGTGGATTAACTTAAGTGGTGAAAAATTGCACTTGCTTTCATTTAATAACCGATTAGAAATGTAAATTCACGTAGTGGTGAAAAATTGAATCGAAATCGAGTGGAGTAAAACATGTAAATTCACGTAGTGGTGAAAAATCGAATCGAATGGAGTAAGGATAACCGATTATAGAAATTGTAATTGTAAATTGTAATAACGAGATAAAAAAGTGTCGGAGAAAAAAACAGAGAAGACAAACATTTCAAAAAAATAGTGGGAGAAAAGAAAAGACATGTTTGGGCTCGGCCCGACCCGGTTCGGCAGCTGCGTCGCGCAACCCGACCCATTTCACACGGCCAACCAAACTGACCTACTCGGAAAACCCCCGACCCCCGTTCCCCGCCTCCCGCCGCCGCCGCTGCTCTGCCTCCCAAACCCACTCTAAAACCCTCGCCGCCGGCGCGCCCGCCTCCTCTCCTGCGTTGCCAAACCCTAGAAAAAGCAGCGGCGACAGGAGTGGCTGCAGCCGCCGCCGCCAGAGGAGGGGGGCTCCACGACCGGAGAGGAGAGGGAGAGAGGATGGGGATCTTCGAGCCGTTCCGTGCGATCGGCTACATCACGGCGGGCGGCGTGCCCTTCTCCGTGCAGCGCCTCGGCACCGAGACCTTCGTCACCGTCAGCGTCGGCAAGGCCTTCCACGTCTATAACGTAAGTCGCCACCCTACAGCATGCCCCCGTCTGTTCTACCGTTTGAAAAAAAAACTCGACAAGGATTCGTGCGTCGAGGTGGCGTGGTCTGCTCTGCTGGAATTCAGTATCGTGAATAGTGAGAGCAAGTGAATGTAGTAAAAAATCACTAGAATCCGTTTTGAGCTGGTGCGGAGTTCAGAGTTTATTTACTGGTTGCTACTATGGGATAAATGTAGTCAACCGAGCTGCGTGACTGTCATTTGAGCCTTACTCTGCTCTGCTCTATTCCTATTGCATGCCTCCTTTGCAACCGAATTTCATTCTAGAAGCTTGAGATACTCATTTTGCATTTTCCCTTTTGTTGTGCAGTGTGCTAAGCTGAATTTGGTTCTTGCTGGTAAGCCTGTATTTCAGTTCATGTATTCTTTTTATTGTTCCTGTTTTTCTTGTCGTTTATGAGTTTCTTATGTTATCAAAGGACCCCAACTGCCCAAGAAGATCCGTGCTATTGCATGCTACAAGGATTATACATTTGCTGCTTATGGAAGTGATATTGCAGTTTTCAAAAGGACTGATCAGGTACGGAAATTGCTGTGCTACCATTACCTAAACTTTTGCTATCTGTCCGGCATAAGTTATATTAGTCCCTTGGCTGTCCAAACTCATTCTTTTTTACTAAAAGCCTTGTTCATTTTTTTCTGATTAGAAAGTAGTCAAGATGTGCTATTATTATGTGAAATTAGAACTTTGGGATAATGCTGATCATCTGAGCTTACAAAGGGAGATCCATACCTCACCATATATTCCCATCAACTGCTACTTGGACAAACCTTAGATAGTTAAATGTATGTCTCCCACGTTCTCTTTCAATCAGGTGGCTACTTGGAGTAGACATGAAGAAAAGGTCAACATGCTATACCTGTTTGGAGAATATGTTCTAAGTGCAGATGCTAAAGGTAATGTATTCATGTGGGCCTTCAGAGGAGCAGAACCAAACAGTGAACCAGTTGGAAGCATATCATTGGGAGACAAATTCACCCCAACATGTATCATGCATCCTGATACTTACCTAAATAAGGTGCTTGAAGCTATCTGAAGTTTTGCTTCAGAAATAGTATTCATTTCCGAACCTCGTCTGCATTCTGTTTCTTTTCTGTTAACAAGTCTGTTTCTGCATCAGGTAATTGTTGGTAGCGAAGAAGGCCCCTTGCAGCTGTGGAATATCAGCACAAAAAAGAAATTGTATGATTTCAATGGTTGGAACTCACCGGTTCGGTGTTGTGTCTCTTCGCCTGCCCTGGATGTAGTTGCTGTAGGATGTTCCGATGGGTCAGTTCATGTTCATAATGTAAGATATGATGAAGAATTGATGTCTTTCAACCATCAGATTCGTGGTGCTGTGACTGCACTGTCATTTCGAACAGGTGATGTAATAATATATATTGTAAATTGAAAAAAAAACTTTAGATAATGGAATTTTTATTAGTGTTTAGTCAACTAAATTGTTACAAGTTGTAGCATGCTTGTCAAGATGTGCTATACTGCCGTTGCTTTGAGTACTGTGGCTGGATGCTAATTTGTTTAGGAATGCCAACTCCACTCTCTCAGCAGCAAAAAATAAATAAATAAACACACAAACGATTAATCACGTTTAATCTTCCTAGGCGCTAATCAATAGGCTAACCCCTGCCTAGCGCCTAGCGTTTTCTTGAACATTGGGTACCACCCAGTTTGTTAATACCTGAGATCCAACTTAGCCAGTGTACCTACTAATTATCATTTTGACTATTTTGTTCTTTGACTGTTTGGAGCTTGAACAAGATTTTTAAGGATAAAAGTTGTGTTGAAGAGTCCTCCCTAGTTTGAATGAACTTTTTCTGCTTTATTGACACTAAAATTTTGTAAAATTATAGAGCCCACATCTGGGTTATTATGGAAACACATCTGGATTTTCTTATGGCTGGGCAGATAGCCAGATACTTTACTGACATCAATGTTTTATTTTTCTTTTTTTGGTTATGATGTCTTTGACTTTCCATTTTGGTAACACCAAAGTTGCACTATTGTAATGTTATATCACTTTTGTATCTCAGACTAGCTAAAGCGGTCTTTCCCAAATTTACCTTTTTCCAGATGGGCAACCCCTTCTGGCCTCTGGAGGTTCTTCGGGTGTTATCAGCATATGGAATCTTGAGAAGAGACGGCTGCATTCTGTGATTAGGGAGGCCCATGATGGTTCTATAGTTTCACTTCACTTTTTTGCGAACGAACCTATTCTGATGAGTTCAGCTGCTGATAATTCACTCAAAGTCAGTGCCTGTTTTTGGTTTCACTTCTCAGTTGCTGTATGGTAGAAAACTGCATGCACTGTGTACTTACCCAGCTTGACCAGCTGTCCAATCACTTGGAAGTTGCAAACCTTTGCACGCTTTATCTTCATAATGGTTCAGTAGTACTGAAATTATGCAGGCCATTATGCCTCACATCGAGTAGTATTTTCTTGTATGTTTGCAATATTTCAATGTTAGCCTGGCTCGCCTTACATATTTTAATAGGGGCGGGGGCAACATGAATCTTCTTTCTGGCAATTAGCATCTGGCTTGATAGCCTGCTAATAAGTGCAACTAACAAAATAGCTGGGAACAAACTTACAATTCCCTTAACAATGTTACCTGTTCATTTAACTTTGAGGTCCTAATCTAATATGCTCTATCAGATGTGGATATTCGATAGTAATGATGGAGATGCTCGTCTGTTACGATTTCGAAGTGGTCACAGTGCTCCACCTAGGTGCATAAGGTGCAGCTTCCCTCCAATTTGTGTCCTGTCTTTTACTTCCTGTCAGTTGTGCTTTTGCTGAGTCAACCTATTTTTGTTCTTAGATTCTATGGCACTGGAAAATGCATATTATCTGCTGGTCAAGATCGTGCATTTCGTCTTTTCTCAGTTATCCAGGTAACTAATTGCATCATAACTTTGTAATGGTGTTTTATAAGAACGTCTCAAATACCAGGCTGCTTTGCTACTTTGCCTCTTTGAGGCAAAAACTTAATATTCTCATTCTGTTTTAATTCTCATGAAGTAACTTTTCAACAGGATCAACAAAGTAGAGAGCTTTCTCAGCGGCATGTGGCAAAAAGAGCAAAAAGGCTAAGAGTAAAGGTGCAAATCTGGGTTTATTCATTTATTGTGTTCAATCCCCCTCCCCCGGTTTGGGCGTTGAAAAGTTCTTTTTTTTCCTGCAGGAGGAAGAGATCAAGCTAAAACCAGTTGTTACATTTGACTGTGGTACTATTTTGGTTTCTTGCAAGTTGCAAAATTTCTTAATGTTGTGCTAATACTGTTAAGAAAATTCACTGGTATCCAGGGGAGCCGGCGTGCCAATAGTGAAAATAGGATCATTCCAACATGTTGGAATGTTTAAAAGATTACATAATAAATATATCATGTACGTAGAACCTGCAGAAATTCACTTCAGATTTCACCTTGATATCAAGATTCAGAAAAGACAAGTGGAACTAAATTAGCACATGATGAGAAATGTCACACTTCATGTGAATTTGAAATTAGATTTTTTGCAGGTTGTCTTAACTTTGTGTACTGGATACATGATTCTTTTATGAAATTTCAGAAGATTGCAAAATGCTGAATTCGCTGATGGCAGCGTCAGAACCCCTGGATACAGAATCCACACTCTAAGTTTTTTTTGGAGCATATAAAAGCAAGAGGTTTAAGATAAAAAATTTTTTTCGAAAAGTGTTACTGTTGTCTAGATAATTGGTTGTAGAGTTATATTTCATCCTACCTACTGCATGATCTTCATCTCATTATATGATATTACTGTTACCAAAATGTGGATATTTTGGTAAGGGGCGGGAGGAGAGCAGTAGCTGAATTATATAAGTTGCAGAATTAGGAGTAAACTTAAACTAGGAAGCACCTTAGGGTGGCATATCATAGGAACAAACAATCTCAGTGTTGTAGTGTATTGCTGCTAAGGTTAGAACTTCAGTTTAACAAAGATTGGTTGAAGTGACTTCTGATGCTATCCAGTATGGGCCTTCTAGCATCGTCTATCATGTTGTTTGTAAGATACCAGACACGGAAATGGCAGACATGTTGCCTAGCTCTCATGACACTGCAAATGCTACCCGAGAAATTGTTTCACGTGTGCTCTTAGCCATTTGCTTACTTATTATGCAACAAACTTACTAAATATGGTGATTATCTACAATAACTGCCACGACCAATGGCACAGCACTGCACTGCTATCACCTAACGGATTAAATTGTGCCTGAGATGTTAGTTATACATCTTTGACCTGTAAGATATTTCACAGATTGGCATATCTTCTGTTTATATACCTGTCTATGCTATGCAAATTTAACCTTTAGACTGCCCTCTCTTTTTCAGCTGAGATACGTGCACGTGATTGGTGTAATGTTGTCACATGCCACATGGATGCTCCACAGGCATATGTATGGCGTCTTCAGAACTTTGTTATTGGTGAACATGTTTTGACACCATCATCAAGCACTGTGACACCAATTAAGGTAATGCTTGTTTTTGAAGTTTTGCATCTATGGAATTTCGTTTTAGATTAGAAAATGTGATTCCTAAAATTCAAGTTCTATTATTTGCTTTTTTAAGCATCATTTTCTTTTTCTGACAGGCTTGTGTGATAAGTGCATGTGGAAGTTTTACAATCTTGGGCACTGAAGGTGGTTGGATCGAAAAATTTAACCTTCAATCAGGGTTTAGTCGTGGTAGTTACATTGACACTTCGTTGGCAATGCAATGTGCACATGATGGTGAAGTTGTTGGATTAGCTTGCGATGCCACAAATAGCTCTCTGATTAGTGCTGGATACCATGGTGATATTAAGGTATGACCCTCTCTGTTGTGCTGTAGTTTGCTTCTTGTTGTGAGGAGACATGAACATTATGGAGAACTGTGCTCTTCATTTTCTGTGTCCTATCAACAGGTTAAATTGTTTCCTTGGCATTTCCATATTATCGTTCAAAATCTTCTAACCCTACAATCAAGAATAGCTGTGTATGATCCACCTTTTTTTTTAATAAAATTTACTCACTTTTGAACTTTTCTTTAAAAGTCTCAATGAAATTTCGCCACAAATAACTATAAAATTGTGTATCTTGCAGGTATGGGATTTTAAAACTTGCAAGCTGAAATCCAGATTGGATGTTGGTAAATCTGTCACTAAAATTGCATTTCACCGGCCAAATGGTAGTATACTAGTGTTCAACATATTTGGTACTCCCATGAGGAAGTTTTCTGACAACTAACAATTATTTGCTATTTATGGCAGGTCTTCTTGCTACCGTAGCAGGTGATATGGTACTTATATTGTTTGATACGGTGTCCATGAAAATGGTTCGTAGATTTGAAGGACATACAGACCGTATCACTGATCTGTGCTTCAGTGAGGATGGAAAATGGCTCATCTCGTCTAGTATGGATGGGACCCTTAGGATTTGGGACATCAGTTTAGCAAGGCAGATAGATGCAATGCATGTTGATGTATCTATAACATCTCTCTCTCTGTCTCCTAATATGGATGTGTTGGCAACCACTCATGTTGATCAAAATGGTGTCTACCTCTGGTAGGGTTCTGTCGAGTGTCGAATCACCCTGTGCTCAGCTTATTATACCACCCACGCATATCTCAATTTATTCTGTAGCTATATATATAGTTCAGAAAAAAAATAAATCATGAGATTGGCCTTCCAGCTGGTGCAATTTCCACAAATATATTATTCATTCATCTCATTATAGCCAACGGAATAGTATTATCAGTACACTCTGTTTCAACATATGCACCGAATTAGAGTTGTGTGGCATAGCATGCAATTTTATATGCCATTATGGGTCATGATGATATATAGTGTTCTTCCAGGTTTTTTTTTTCATCTGTGGTCTCATACATGTGTTATAAATTTGACAGGGTTAATCAATCTTTGTTCTCGGCCTCAACAAATACTGAAAATTATGCCAGTGGTAAACATGTACGGAATGTGTGTTTGCCAGCTGTTTCATCAACACAGAGATCAGAGGAAGAACAAGTTCAGAATTCAGGAGAGTCATATAAGTCCAGCATTAAACCTTTTGTCATAATGGATCATCAAATACCCAATCTAGTCACCCTCTCCTTACTTCCAAAGAGTCAATGGCAAAGTTTGACAAATCTTGACATTATAAAGGTAATATGCTTGTCTTGGTTCTAGCTTTCAGGTTTCAACATTGCAAAGTTATGAATTATGTGGCCTATATAGCTTGCTTCTACCTTATAAAAGAGCTTTATTGTGTTGAAAAACTAGATTAAAGTCCTAACCTTTGTATTATGTCTTTAGGTTCGCAATAAACCAATTGAGCCGCCTAAGAAACCTGAGAAGGCACCTTTCTTCTTGCCTTCAGTTCCATCCCTTTCTGGGGAGATATTGTTTGAGCCCCCTGCCAGCACAAAAGAAACAGACATCAGTACCACTAAGAATACAAATCATAAGATATCTGAGCTCTCCTCTCATTTCAGTCAGCTGTTGCAATCTTGTGGTGAAACAAAGAACTGTGAGTATTTACTATTATCTTTACTCAAGTAAATTTTCCTTAATAACACTTGTAACGCTTAGTTTGTTAATCCTATAAAAAGTTTCTGCCATACTGTCATTATTGTTCAATCCCGTATATTTGATGACTCTAACCATCATATGCAACCAGAAAGAAGGATAAATATCTGGAGATACATTCTCACTATATTGCCTTTAGAGGCTGATGCTCGTGATTTGAAGCACTGACCTCGGATCTGTTTTGCAGATTTGGCTTTTACTGACTACCTAAAAGGCCTGTCACCATCATCTTTAGATATGGAACTGCGAATGCTACAAATAATAGATGAAGAGTCTGAAGGTCTGGAGCAAAGACCTGAGCTTCAGTCCATTTCATCGCTGTTGGATTATTTCATTCATGAACTTTCCACCAGGAATAACTTCGAGTTTGTCCAGGCTGTTCTGAAATTGTTTTTGAAGGTATATAATCTGTGCATTGTTTTGACTGGTTTAAAATTGTGTCCAAAGGCATGTGATAAGTACATAACATCTTAACCCATCAAGTTTGTACTTAGAAGTCTATATCTTTCTGGGAAGCAGATACATGGTGAAACAATACGACGGCACTCGACGCTTCAGAGTAAGGTGAAGAAGCTTCTTGAGGTCCAGAGCTTAGTTTGGCAGAAGATTGATAAGATCTTTCAGGGTGCACGATGCATGGTTACATTCCTCAGCAATTCGCAATTTTAGTAGCAGGTGATTCCTTGTCATTTGTTTTGTGAAACAAGTTTGCTTCATTTACTGACTGGTTAAATTTTGACCTTCCTTTTTTCTCACAACACTTGTAAATTGTAATGCTGCATTTTTTTTGGAGGTAGAATATTTTCAGTGCTCAACTTACCATTGACATTTTGGTCGTCTCATCAAGCTTCTTTATATATTCTTCTGCAGCTTCGTAATCTATTTTCTTTTGTCCCTAAATAGGCCGGAGCTCCACATACCAGGGCATACATGGTGTCTAATACCTGCAGGAACTGCGGCCATTGGATTGAGCAAGTGGGTATAGTTGAGTTTTGGAGACGGCCGTAAAACGGATGGATTTGGTCGTTCTCAAGCATGGCAGTCCAAGCTGTCCGCACAGATACTGTAGCATCGTTGAGCAGCAGCCATGGCTATACACTCTATGCTTACAATTTTGCTGTAGCAGTTATGCAGCAAGGAGTCCACTTGGTAAACATTGATAGCTACCAAAGACAGCTCCATCTCATGATGTAACAATTTTGTAGTTTTACATTTGTGTCATCCTTTTGTAACAAACTGATGTATCAAACACCGTGTTGCAAGAAACGCGAAGGCATGCCATTTCTATTTGATCAAACCTTATCTGTATATTCAGCAAGCTTAGCTTCTGCGTTGGTCTTATATTGTGGAGGATACCAGGTGAAAATATCCAAAATGTACTAAAGTTATGGCAAGAGCAAACTCAGATCGTGTTTGAGATTTTGAGATGTAGGTGTGAACAGTGTGTAGCTTTGTTGCACCTGAAATTTTCAACTCTACTCACAAATCTAATCTTTTGCGTGGACCTTCTACATAACCTCACATATTCCAAGTTTTGATAATTTTAACCTCACATATTCCAAGTTTTGATAATTTTGAAAAGTGTTGTGTAGAGTGTTTGCAGTTATAAATGGCCATGCAGCCCGAGCCCGTTGGTCTAGCCCGAGGCCCGGTTTTTTGGCCCGGTCCAAGCACGGCCTGGCCCGGTGAGCCACGGGCCCGGGCTGGTACGGCCTGGGGGAGTAGGCCGTGTCTAGGCTGCACCCTAGGCACGCGGCACGGCACGGGCATGGCCCGCTCCAACGGGAGGCACGGTGGTGGCCCAGCCTGCCAACGTGCCCACCCCCCCGCCCTCGTATATATACCGCCCACCGCCACCGGCCGCATCCCTAACCCTAATCCCCCCGCGCGCCGCTCACTTGCTCAATCGCTCTCGTCCTCTTGACTCTCGCAAACTCGCAGTCGCTCACAGCTCACTCGGCCGTCGTCGCCGTCGTCTCTGACTCTGGTGATCTCGATCCACCTGCCGCCGCTCCTGGCTCCCCCATCTCACTCTCACCCTGTCTCCTCCCTCCTCTTCGGCTCTCCCTTCCTCTCCTCTCGCTCTCGTTGAATATGTGAGTTCGTGTCACTGTCCACTCTCTCCGCCGCTCGCCGTCTGAAAGCATCTAGGCCCCAAGGTTTGGTTTCGGCAATTGATGACAACGCTTTATTACCATGACTAACGTGTGTTTTGCAGAAACTTTGGTAAGTTAGGTCATGGAGGTTATAACTGCTTTGGGCACCGTGGTATTCTTGCCCCTTGATGGAAATCGTTTCGGTTTTCAAAAGAGTGACGTCAAGATTAAGGACGGTTAGTTCCGGATGACGAGGTGTTGAGACGCATTCGGAATAGTCGTTAGGATCTTCGTTTTTCTCTTTTGGCCGTACTATAAAGGGGGGCATGAGCGGGTAGCTTGACCTAGGCGAGTCCTATGTTTAGGTGTGGTGCACACTTGTTAAACTTGGCGCTAGGCAGCTCTAGAATAGCTCAAAGTTCAGTTGGAAGCAACTTGGTTCAAGTTGCGACGCGTTTCGGAAAGTTTCGGGTCGTTTTCCCTTGACCGGACGCGGTCTTCGGCATGACCGGACGCGTCCGGTCAGTACAATTCCGCGGCTAGGGTTTCGGCTCTGACGACCGGACGCGGTCCTTGCGAGGACCGGACGCGGTGGTTAGGAGTCGACACGTGTCACTCGAGGGAAACACCCGATCGGACGCGACCTGGGTGTGATCGGCGCGTCCGGTCACAGTCCAGTAAGGTCCAGAGACGACCGGACGCGTCCGGTCATCACCGATCGGACGCGGTCACGCGTCCGGTGCGTTTACAGTATGCTCCCTGCACGATCGGACGCGTCCGGTCACCCCTGACCGGCGCGTCCGGTCACTCAGATGAAAATTCGGATTTCGACCGTTACGAGCGATCGGCGCGTCCGGTCAGTTCGACCGGCGCGTCCGGTCAGCCCGTGTTTTGCTGAGTCAGCGGGTAACGGTTCGTTTTGTCTGTGGGGTGTATAAATACATCCCCACCACCTCTTTTAGAGGTCTCTTGCTCATTTGATCAGCTGAAAAACACCTTTGGAGTGCAAGGGAGTGCAAGAGCACTAGTGAGGATAGTGATTTGAGAATCAAAGCTTGAGAGCTCCTCACTAGCAATTAGAGAGTAGCAAGTGTGCATCCACCTTCTCATTTGGGCTCGTTGTGGTCAAGTGAGAGTTCTAGCTTGTTACTCTTGGTGATCGCCATCACCTAGACGGCTTGGTGGTGATTGGGAGTTTGGTGTTCATCCGGCGGAGCGTGTGGGTGACCCAACTCATGTTGTGAGCGGTTTTGGGCGATTCACCGCGACGGAGTGTCGAAGAATCAGCCCGTAGAGAGCACTTGATCCTTGCGCGGATCAAGGGGGAGCTAGACCCTTGCGCGGGTGCTCCAACGAGGACTAGTGGGGAGTGGCGACTCTCCGATACCTCGGAAAAACATCGCCGTGTTCCTTGCCCTTTACATTCAAGCATTTATATTCTCGTATTTACATTCATTGCTTGATTTACATTCCTAGAATTGCCATGCTAGACTAGGATTGGAAACTAGGGTGCAAAACTTTTTATCGGTAGACTCTCTAGGAACACAAGTAGGCACTAGGGGTGAATTTCGGCTTGTAGGATTTAATTCTTACAATTAATTTTTAGAAAAGCCTAATTCACCCCCCCTCTTGGGCATCTTGATCCTTTCAATTGGTATCGGAGCCGAGTTGCTCCTAATTTAGGCTTTACCGCCTAGAGCAAGATGTCTAACGGGGAAGGACCACCTCCCACCTTTGAGGGGGATGATTTTCCATATTGGAAAATCCGTATGGAGGCGTATCTCGAAGCCATAGATGTTGGGTGTCTTAGAGCCGCAACCCAAGGGCTTTCCGCTATCAAGGATCCCGCAAACCCCATTGGTGACGAGGAGAAGTACGACCGGTGGAATGCAAAGGCCAAAAATGCACTCTACCGGGGCTTAGGCAAAGATATCTTCAATCGTGTGCGTAATGCAAAGAACGCTCATGAATTATGGGAAAATCTTTGTGCTCTCCATGAGGAAACTAAGAGTGAGCGTGAGGAACGCTATCACATAGCTTTAAAGAAAATTAATTCTTTTGAGATGCTTCCCAAAGAAAGTGCTAATGACATGTACACTCGCTTGAATGTTCTTGTAGAGGACCTCAATGCTCTTGGGCTCACTAAAATGAGCCAATCGGATGTTGCAAGGAAGATCTTGAGTGTGCTTCCCGTTGAGAAGTATGGTCACATTGTCACCGTGCTTCACCAAAGTGATCTTTCCACCGCAACACCGACTCAAGTATTGGGGAAGATCAATGCTCATGAGATGTACATGCATATCACTCCGGAAGAGGGCTCATCATCTTCCAAGAAGAAAGACTTGGCCTTCAAAGCTAGTCATGACAAGAAGAAGAAGAAGGGCCAAGCCATGATGGTGCAAGAAAGCTCAAGTGAAAGTGAAGTTGATGATGAATCACTTGCACTCATGGTGAGAAAGACCACCAAGATGCTAAAGAAGCTCAACAAGAGTGGCATCAAGTTCGATGGCAAGAAGAAAAAATTCTTCACAAGTAGCAAGAGAAAGCCAATCTCGGAGATGGATTGCTACAATTGTGGTGAACTTGGCCACCTAGCTCATCAATGCCCTAGACCACCAAAAGACAAGTACAAGAACAAGAACAAGGGCAAGAAAAATGATTCAAGTGATGAAGAAGAAGAGAAGAAGAAAAACAAGCCATACAAGAAGAAGGATGGCAAGAAGGAGTTCCACAAGAAGAAGAAGGGAGGAAAGGCATACATTGTTGGTGATTGGCTCACCGACATTGAATCATCTTGTGAGTCCTCCGAAGATGAGAGCGATGATGAGAAAGAGAAGGTTGCCACATTTGTGATGGGGCCATCATCTTCACCGACATCTTCATCACCACCTTCACCGCCACCCTCACCATCATCGTCCACTACTCACCTATGCCTTATGGCCAAGGGTGAACGAAAGGTACAAAATCATGATAGTGATGATGATGATGATAGTGATAGTGATGATGAATATGATGCACCCTCTTATGATGAACTTGTAAAATTGTTGAACAAATATACTAAAATCATAAGAAGGACAAGGAATGAAAATGATGAACTTTAAAATGAAAATGAATCACTCTCATCAAAGCTTGAAAATGCTCAAAAGACTAGTGGTGAGCTTAGAGATCAAAATGAAGTTATGTCTTCTCATCTCAAGGAGCTCAAAACCTCTAATAAAGAGCTTAAAGACCAACATGATAAGCTTGAGAAGAAGCATGATGAGCTCATCACTAGACATAACTCTCTAAAAGAAAAATACACCACATTGAAAATTGACTATGATAGTTTTGTGGTTGCTAATGAACTTGCTCTTAAGACACATGATGCTACTAACAATGTTGTTAAGTGTGATATAGCTACATCATGTGATGACTTGATTATTGAAAGCATTGAGCAAGGTTCTAGTAGCAAAGGCAAGAGTGTGGTTGAGTCAAGCAACTATGATGATTATGCCAAGATCATGTGTGAGAATGAGAAGCTTGCAAATGAGAACAAAAAGCTAAAAGGTTTGATGGCTCTTGAGAAGCAACCAACAAATGAGTCACTCATTGAAGAAAACAAAAGGCTCAAGCAAGAAAAAGAGCATCTCAAGACCGGCCTAAGCAAGTTCACAAGAGGTCAATATTTGCAAAGTGAGCTCCTCATGAACACCGTAATGAAGATGGATAGAAGTGGTATTGGGTACTTGGCAAATCAAGAGAAGAAGGCAAAAGCTCAACAACAACAAAGCAAGTCAAAGCCCAAGCCAAAGAGATGTGTTGAGTGTGGTCAAGAAGGTCACTTTGCTCATGAATGCAAAACTCCACCACCACAACCCTTGCCCAAGCATGCTAGACCCTTTGCCTTCAATGCTCATTACATGCTAAGAAAAGATTCTAATGGAAAGATGAAAGTCATATTTTTGGGTCCCCCAAACAAGAATAGGTCAAAGAAAATATGGGTTGCCAAGTCACTAGTTGAGAAAGTCAAGGGCCCCTCTCAAGTTTGGGTCCCTAAACAAAAAGCTTGATCTCTTGTGTGTAGGTGAACTACAAGACCGGTGGATCTCATTGGGTCATTGATAGTGGTTGCACTCAACACATGACCGGTGATCCTCGTATGTTCACCTCCATTGAAGAGAATGGGATATGTCAAGAGAAGATCACATTTGGGGATAATTCAAAGAGCAAAGTCAAAGGTGTAGGCAAGATTGCAATATCAAATGATCACTCACTCTCAAATGTGCTCTATGTTGCTTCATTGAGTTTCAACTTATTATCCGTTGGGCAACTTTGTGACCTTGGCTTCCAATGCTTGTTCACACCAAATGAAGTGGAAGTTTCAAAGATAGATGACAAGCAAGTGATATTCAAAGGCTTTAGATACAACAATCTTTATCTTGTTGACTTCACCTCCGAAGATGCAAATTTGATGACATGTTTGTTCACCAAGACTTCACTTGGTTGGCTTTGGCATAGGAGGCTAGCTCATGTTGGAATGAACACTCTCAATAAGCTATTGAAGAAAGAACTAGTGAGAGGATTGAAGGATGTAAAGTTTAAAAAGGACAAACCTTGTAGTACATGTCAAGCGGGCAAACAAGTTGCAAACACTCATCCAACCAAAGCTTTCATGTCAACTTCAAGAGTGCTAGAACTTCTACACATGGATTTGTTTGGGCCTACAACATACAAGAGCTTGGGTGGTAATCTCTATTGTCTTGTGATAGTGGATGACTACTCAAGGTATACATGGACTTTCTTCCTTCATGATAAATCCGAAGTGGCAAATTGCTTCAAGAAGTTTGCAAAGAGAGCTCAAAATGAATTTAAAGTCAAGTTAAAGAAGATTAGAAGTGACAATGGCAAAGAGTTTGACAACACCAACATTGAAGCTTATTGTGATGAAATTGGAATCAAGCATGAGGTCTCTTCAACCTACACTCCTCAACAAAATGGTGTAGTTGAGAGAAAGAACCGGACTTTGATCACCCTTGCAAGAACAATGCTAGATGAGTACAACACTCCGGAGAAGTTGTGGGCCGAGGCAATCAACACCGCATGCTATGCTTCAAATCGCCTCTTCCTACAAAAGTTTCTTGGCAAGACCCCCTATGAGTTGCTTAATGGGAAGAAGCCGGACGTCTCATTCTTCCGGGTGTTTGGTTGCAAATGCTACATCTACAAGAAGCGTCAACACCTAGGGAAGTTTCAAAGACGTTGTGATATTGGTTTTCTTGTTGGTTACTCATCAAAGTCCAAAGCATATAGAGTATTTAACCATGCCACCGGTTTGGTTGAAGAAACATATGATGTGAAATTTGATGAATCTAACGGCTCCCAAGGAGCAATTAAGAATTGTGATGATGTAGGTGATGAACCCTTGAGGGAGGCCATGAAGAACATGCCGGTGGGAGACATCAAGCCAAAAGATGATGATGACGATGTACAAATTGTTGATCCACCATCTTCATCACGTGTACCTCAAGATGATGACAAGAATGAGAGAGTTGAAAATGAAGATACTTATATCTCTCATGAACAAGCCGAGGCACAAGCTCAAGATGTTGATGCTCCCCATCCACCTCCTCAAGTGGTTGATAGAAGAAACTCACCTCTACTTCAAGCACATCCACAAGAACTCATCATAGGGAGTCCTACAAAGGGAGTAATGACTCGATCTCAAAAGCTAGCTTCTTTTGTTGAACATCACTCTTTTGTCTCTTGTGTTGAACCTAAGAATGTAGAAGAAGCTCTTCAAGATCCGGATTGGGTGAATGCCATGCATGAAGAATTGAACAACTTCACCAGCAATCAAGTATGGACACTTGAAGAGCATCCTAAAGGTGCAAGAGTCATTGGAACCAAGTGGGTGTTCCGAAACAAGCAAGATGACCAAGGCATAGTTGTGAGGAACAAGGCAAGACTAGTTGCAAAGGGGTTCTCTCAAGTTGAAGGTCTTGATTTTGGAGAGACCTTTGCACCCGTTGCAAGACTTGAAGCCATACGTATCCTCCTTGCATATGCATCACATCATGATATGAAACTATATCAAATGGATGTGAAAAGTGCATTCTTAAATGGCTTTATAAATGAACTAGTCTATGTTAATCAACCTCCCGGGTTTGAAGACCCTAGATATCCTAATCATGTTTATAGGTTGTCCAAGGCGCTATATGGGCTCAAGCAAGCCCCTAGAGCGTGGTATGAGCGCCTCCGGGACTTCCTCATTGAGAAGGGCTTCACCATTGGGAAGGTCGACACCACACTATTCACCAAGAAGCTTAATGGAGAGATCTTCATTTGTCAAGTGTATGTTGATGATATCATCTTCGGATCAACAAATGAAGATTATTGCAAGGAATTTGGTGAATTGATGTCGAAGGAGTTCGAGATGTCAATGATTGGTGAGCTCACATTCTTCCTTGGGTTTCAAGTCAAGCAAATGAGAGAAGGGATTTTCATCTCTCAAGAAAAGTATACCAAGGATCTTCTCAAAAGATTCAAGATGGAAGAATGCAAACCAATCAAGACCCCAATGCCATCAAATGGACATCTCGACCTAGATGAGGGAGGTAAACTGGTTGATCAAACTCTCTACCGTTCTATGATTGGTAGCTTGTTGTACCTTACCGCATCTAGGCCCGATATCATGTTTAGTGTGTGCATGTGTACTCGCTTTCAAGCGTGCCCTAAAGAACCTCACTTAAGTGCCGTAAAAAGAATCCTAAGATATCTTAAGCACACCCCAAGCATTGGTCTTTGGTATCCCAAAGGAGCTAGATTCCAACTAGTTGGCTATTCCGATTCGGATTATGCCGGTTGCAAAATTGATAGAAAAAGCACATCCGGAGGGTGCCATTTGCTTGGGAGATCTTTAGTATCTTGGTCATCTAAAAAGCAAAATAGTGTGGCTTTGTCCACCGCCGAGGCGGAATACATTGCCGCGGGGGCTTGTTGTGCATAAATCTTATATATGAAACAAACCCTCCTAGACTATGGAATTGTTCTTGAAAAGGTGCCACTTTTATGTGATAATAAAAGTGCCGTTAAAATTGCCAACAATCCGGTACAACACTCTCGCACCAAGCACATTGATATCCGCCATCACTTTCTAAGAGATCACGTTGCTAAAAATGACATATCACTGGAAGGTGTAAGAAGTGAAAATCAATTAGCAGATATCTTCACTAAACCTTTGGATGAGGCTACCTTTTGTAGGTTAAGAAGTGAACTCAATGTGCTTGATTCTAGCAACTTTAAAAAATGAGCGTGTGTTGTCCCTTGCATTGCATTGTATTATATGCCATGTTTATTTTATCGCAATGCATTTAGGGCTTGGCTAACACGGTTACGATAACCCTCCTTTGGAGGAGTGAAGAAGCCTAACCGTGGATCAAACTTGACAAGCAACCTAGCTTTACTTTCTTGTATTGCATTGCATATGCATGGTTGTTTGTTTATCGTTTCTTTTCGGTTTAGCTTTGAGCAACCGCTGTGTTCGTCCATGGATAGAGAGAGCATTTTGACGCTCCTAAAGGTTCAAAAACTCTATTGCATGGCCATACGTTGCTCCTCGGGTGTTTATTGCCTATTTTCTTAAAAATCATACTAGCCTAAGGCAAACTATTTTGAAAATTTTGAGGGTTTGAGTGAGGTCACTCATATCAGGTTCCAATTGGTGTTTATTTGTGTCTCTTTGAATGGGAACTTGATTGGGAGAAGTCGCGTCGAAGTTCGGAACGAAGAAGGGCGAAAAACTGTGACCCGACGCTGGACCGGACGCTGCACCAGACGCAGTGATGCTTCACCACCGCGTCCAGTCCCGGCGTCCACCAGCGCCTCCGGTCATCCAGAAGATCAACTCCAGACCTAGTGACCGGACGCTGCACCGGACGCGCCCCTGTTGACCACCGCGTCCGGTCCCGGTTACCACCACCGCGTCCGGTCATTCGCGATGAATTCCCGAGTTCCCCTCGACCGGACTCTGATCGCGTCCGGTCAGTCCTCACCGGACGCGTCCGGTCACTCCAGGAGCTTACTGGAGTGTGACCGGACGCTGCACCACCGCGTCCGGTCATAATGACCACCACGTCCGGTCATCGCGCGTCGAGCGGATCTAACCCCTTCATATAACGGTTCGTCCTCGGCCGTGTTTTTTTTCACCCGCACGCGCTTTTCCGCCACCGCCTGCCCTAACTCGCCAAATCCGCCGAGTCGCCATCGAATCGCCGGAGCCGCCACGCCCTTGCCGTCTTCCTCGCCTCCGGCAAGCCCAGCCACGACCCAGCCGCGCCTCCTCGCCCGCGCTTGCCCGCTCGCGCTCGCTGTCGCCCTGCCCGCAGCCGCGCTCGCGCAAGCCCGCAGCTGCGCCCTCGCCGCCGGTGAGCCGCTGTTCGCTGACCGCCTTGCCTTGCCAATTCTTCCACAGCAGCAGCTACGTCCTCCCTCATGCCAAGGATCCACCCTAGCCACCCTAAATCCATCCTTCGGCCGAGCCCATCCTCTAGGGTTTGCCCTAACCCTAGCTCAAGGTGAAGAACCCGTTCGTTTTTCGCTGAATTTTCTTCAATTCCGTCGTTAGGGCTAACCTTGACCGTAACTTTCCATTGCTTATCATCGACTCGGTCCTTTCAGAGCTCGTTCGACGAATTCAGGGAATCTCGCGATCTAGGTCACCTCATCTTGTCACCGTCGTCTCGTCGATCCGAGGTAGCTTCGCGTTTCGATTCACATCGTATCTCATTTGCTTGCTATCTCTAGGGTTTCGTACCTTTTAGTTATATATGTGCTTATAGTAGATCTCTCTATTCCGTCGTTGCAGCGAGTCTGTCGGTGTGTCTGGGTGAGATCAGTTTGCTGAATCCGAGGCCAAGCCTGCGGATACGGATTGAGGCCAAGCTTCTCAAGTGACAGTTCACCATCTTTCAGAGGTTTTCGGTCAGTTTGTCAGCATGGTGCGTTGCAAGAACGCCGGTGGTGCTCCTGGTGACGGGGATGACAGTCCTCCTCGTCGATCTGAGATTGCGCGTGGGAAGCGCATCAAGATCATGGCCAGAAAGAAGAAGAAGACACTTACAGAGGCAGAGATTGCTCAGGCCGTGGCAGATGCAGCAGAGCAGGCAGAGAGAGGTGACAGGAGCAGTGGCATACGCAGAGGCGAGCGTCGCTTTCATCTTGAAGGTCGACAGCTCGGTACAGAGGCCACTGAGGGTACAGAGGATACTGGAGCTACAGAGGGTATGTCAGTTGATCCACCTACAGAGGCTACAAAGGCCACAGAGGCTCCAGAGGCTACAGAGGATACAGAGGAGCAGCCAGCTCAGTCTCCACCACGTCGCCGCTCCACACGCACACGTACTCAGGTGACTCCTAGGCCAGAGGGCCAGCGTCGTGGAGCACGTCCTCCTCCCAGAGCTAGAGGTTCACCCCCGGTCGAGCACTTTGACCTGAGGGGTGCCACTGCACGTCAGGTGCAAGGGTTGAGGTTCGTGGAGGTCAGCCGATGGTTTCCACCTGTGAGGGATCACAGAGCTTCAGAGGGTTTCTATACTCCACTCCAGGAGGATTTCTACAGAGCTCTTATTGACAGTGGTATTGCTTTCTGACCACAGAGGGTCTATCGACTTGAGTCACTGATTGAGGTTGTGGGAGAGCAGCTTCATCCGCACCTGTCCTTTCTGCCAGGCTTATCAGATCTTCTTGGACGGACAGGTGCATACTGCGGCACATGGGTCAGAGAGTTTTATGCTTCACTTTGGATTGATCCTGCCCATGAGTTCATTCACTTTGCATTCCGAGGCCGCGATCACAGACTATACAGCACCAGAGTGCGGGAGATTCTCAGACTCCCAGCTTCCGACACGAAGATACATCAGTTGTGCTTTGGTCAGACTCCTCCACCGAGACGCCCTCACGGCGGGACAGTGCCACCTACAGACTTGGTTCGACCCTGCTTCCGTGAGCCTTTTGGCGAAGGGTCTCGTCGCACGCCTGCCAGTTTGACACCACTTGCCAGAGTTCTGGATGCTATAGTCAGACGCACTCTTCTTCCCAGACTTGGCTACAGAGAGGGACTGACTCGGATGCAGCTATGGGTTGTTCACCACCTCCTCTCACAGACACAGTTTGACATTTGGGATCTCATACTTAGTGAGATGGAGGACACCATAGCTGAGGGCTTCAAGGGAAATCGTCAGCTGCCCTATGCACACTGGATCTGCTTCATCATTAGATCATCCATTCAGCTACCAGCAGAGATCCGAGCTGAGATATCAGATACTACTACTGCTTTCCCTGAGTATGATATCCGTCAGCTTTGGGCGTCAGTCACTAGAGATCAGGCCCCAGTGCCAGGACAGCGTGAGCGACCTGAGGTTCCTGAGACAGCGGCTGAGCAGGACGCCACAGTTGATGAGCTTGCAGAGGCAGAGCTTGCCGATCTTGATGCTCAGCCTGCTAATCTTCCTGAGGATGTGCCATCTGACAGCACTGATGAGGACTACCAGCCCATCCCCAGGTACCGGTCTCCTCGGTCTCACGACCACGAGGCCGGTGGCTCTGGTTCAGCCTCCCGCACAGACCCAGCCATGGTGGCTATACTTGAGAGGCTGACCCAGGCACAGGAGCAGCAGCAGCAGCAGATACAGCGACAGGCTCAGGACACAGCTGCAGCACTTGCACAGATACAGGCTCGTCAGGACGAGTTTCAGCGTCAGCAGCTTGAGATTCAGAGGCAGCAGGTTGAGATGCAGCGCCAGCAGTACGAGATACAGCGTCAGAGTGCAGCCAGTCAGCAGCAGTACTTGGATCTCCTGCGCCACCTAGTCACTGTTGGGATTCCTCCGCCTGCTTCTGTCCTGACTTCTGCTTTACAGTCCAGTGGTCCATCGAGTCAGGGACAGCCGAGCTTCTAGTTCACATCTCCACAGCAGCAGGTTCCCCAGTCGTTCCAGTCCCCGAGTTTCACTCTTATTCACACGGGGTTTACACCTTCAGACCAGCCTCGCCCGCACCTCCTGACAGGCACACCTTTTGGTGATTACAGTGCTACTTACAGCGAGTTGACTGGTCAGCCGACACCCTCGCACACTACCACCTTTGCTACTTCTTCAGGGTTGTCAGCTCCAGAGGCAGTTGTTCCTCCAGTGACAGGAACCGGTACTACAAAGACTATTCCTTCGTCAGTTGCCTCGACAGATCCCCCAGCTATTGGCTCGCTACAGGCTCAGGTCACACAGACGGATCCTCTTGTTGCTACCACGTCAGTACCTGTTCCTACTGCTCAGACCCAGACCGCTTCACAGCCACGTGCTTCTTCAGAGGGTCAGCCAGATAGCTCAGATTCCGAGGGAGACAGTCTGCACTTCGTGATTACTCCGCGCACCTCGGCACCCAACACGACTCCGTCTGTTCCCCCGTCAGATCCTTAGATTAGTTTTTTGGCGGTTGATGCCAAAGGGGGAGAGAGTAGTTTCAGGGGGAGTTTTGTTAGAGGGTTTTCGTTCTTATGTGTGTTACATTCATGCATCATGTTTACTTTTCAGTCATTGCATTCGTGTGACATGTCATCGTGTGATAAACCTTGAGTCTAATGTTTTATCTAGTCTCAGTGTTAATTAATGTCACCGTTTTGGTTATAGCTCTAAGGTTGTGCTTTCGTGCCTTACTCCGATTTCTTATGAGCTATATCTTTATGTGTACTAACCTTTCATGTCTTATCTTATGAGTACACTCTTTTGGCTTGGGGCACATAAGCAAGTCCAACCCCTTGTGCTTATTGCTTTTTGCTTATGTGAACCAAGCATGCTCGAAAACCTCAACTCTAATCTTTTGAAACTTAGTGTTGTCATCAATCACCAAAAAGGGGGAGATTGAAAGCATCTAGGCCCCAAGGTTTGGTTTCGGCAATTGATGACAACGCTTTATTACCATGACTAACGTGTGTTTTGCAGAAACTTTGGTAAGTTAGGTCATGGAGGTTATAACTGCTTTGGGCACCATGGTATTCTTGCCCCTTGATGGAAATCGTTTCGGTTTTCAAAAGAGTGACGTCAAGATTAAGGACGGTTAGTTCCGGATGACGAGGTGTTGAGACGCATTCGGAATAGTCGTTAGGATCTTCGTTTTTCTCTTTTGGCCGTACTATAAAGGGGGGCATGAGCGGGTAGCTTGACCTAGGCGAGTCCTATGTTTAGGTGTGGTGCACACTTGTTAAACTTGGCGCTAGGCAGCTCTAGAATAGCTCAAAGTTCAGTTGGAAGCAACTTGGTTCAAGTTGCGACGCGTTTCGGAAAGTTTCGGGTCGTTTTCCCTTGACCGGACGCGGTCTTCGGCATGACCGGACGCGTCCGGTCAGTACAATTCCGCGGCTAGGGTTTCGGCTCTGACGACCGGACGCGGTCCTTGCGAGGACCGGACGCGGTGGTTAGGAGTCGACACGTGTCACTCGAGGGAAACACCCGATCGGACGCGACCTGGGTGTGATCGGCGCGTCCGGTCACAGTCCAGTAAGGTCCAGAGACGACCGGACGCGTCCGGTCATCACCGATCGGACGCGGTCACGCGTCCGGTGCGTTTACAGTATGCTCCCTGCACGATCGGACGCGTCCGGTCACCCCTGACCGGCGCGTCCGGTCACTCAGTTGAAAATTCGGATTTCGACCGTTACGAGCGATCGGCGCGTCCGGTCAGTTCGACCGGCGCGTCCGGTCAGCCCGTGTTTTGCTGAGTCAGCGGGTAACGGTTCGTTTTGTCTGTGGGGTGTATAAATACATCCCCACCACCTCTTTTAGAGGTCTCTTGCTCATTTGATCAGCTGAAAAACACCTTTGGAGTGCAAGGGAGTGCAAGAGCACTAGTGAGGATAGTGATTTGAGAATCAAAGCTTGAGAGCTCCTCACTAGCAATTAGAGAGTAGCAAGTGTGCATCCACCTTCTCATTTAGGCTCGTTGTGGTCAAGTGAGAGTTCTAGCTTGTTACTCTTGGTGATCGCCATCACCTAGACGGCTTGGTGGTGATTGGGAGTTTGGTGTTCATCCGGCGGAGCGTGTGGGTGACCCAACTCATGTTGTGAGCAGTTTTGGGCGATTCACCGTGACGGAGTGTCGAAGAATCAGCCCGTAGAGAGCACTTGATCCTTGCGCGGATCAAGGGGGAGCTAGACCCTTGCGCGGGTGCTCCAACGAGGACTAGTGGGGAGTGGCGACTCTCCGATACCTCGGAAAAACATCGCCGTGTTCCTTGCCCTTTACATTCAAGCATTTACATTCTCGTATTTACATTCATTGCTTGATTTACATTCCTAGAATTGCCATGCTAGACTAGGATTGGAAACTAGGGTGCAAAACTTTTTATCGGTAGACTCTCTAGGAACACAAGTAGGCACTAGGGGTGAATTTCGGCTTGTAGGATTTAATTCTTGCAATTAATTTTTAGAAAAGCCCAATTCACCCCCCCTCTTGGGCATCTTGATCCTTTCATCGTCGATTCTAATCGGTGTCTGTCTCCTCTAGGTGGCCCTCGTCCTCTCTGGCACCGGGCTCCGATAGCGCAGGTACGTCCATGAACCGGACCCTAACCCTAATCCTAGATCTGTGCTCTGACTCTGATTGGTGGCTGTCTCTCTCACTCTCCTTCTTTCTCCTCTTCGTAGGTCGATGTCTGATGCCGTGTCTTCCTCCTCTGGCATAGACATGGCCAGGCGCCCGTGCGCACCGTTGAGGAACGGTGCTGGAGGTCAGGGTCAGCCGTCCGGCTCATCTGCGGTCGGGGTCGCCATGCCGGGGGCGGATGAGTATCCATTCCACGGCGATGACCTCATGGACGAGCTGGAAATCGAGGACGACGACGACCTCCATGAGGACGCTGCGGCGGTGTTCGGTATCGATGTCGGTGACGGCAGCGTTCCGAACGACGTCGTTGATGTTGATGGCGACGGTGGTGGAGGGGCTGACTCCACCAACACTCATGGTACCTCATCTACTGGTAAGCGCACATTTGTTGTTTGGGTTGATTTTGAGGAGATCAAGGAAAATGATATTAGAATTGCTGCTATCTGTAAAATGTGTGATAAGAGATATTCTGCTAGATCTGCTGCTGGCACTGGTCATTTGCTTAGGCACCAGGCATCTTGTAAGGAAAAGCATGATCATGCTCGTAGGGTCCAGTCTAGGCTTGCTCTGAATCATGATGGTTTGCATAATTGGAAGTATGATCCTACTATTGCTCGTACTGAGTTGTGCCAGTTGATTGCTAGGGTGGACCTTCCATTAGGCATAGGTGAGACACAGGCCTAGGAGGATTACATTAAGCGTGCTCATAACCCTCAGTTTGAAAAGGTTTCTAGACAGACCACCACCAGAGATCTTGGTAAACTGTTTGCTGAATGACGTGGTGTGATTATGAATTCTGTGTTGCCTGCTGCTTCTTATGTTTCTTTAACTTCAAACATTTGGTCTGGTAATGCTAAGGAGGACTATTAGTGTTGTTGCTCATTATGTGAGTGCTGATTGGGAGTTACAGAAAAGGGTAGTTGGTTTTAGGCTGATTGAGGTCTCACATTCTGGTGAAAACATTGTTGAAAGGATAGCTAGTGTGGTTGAGGAGTTTGGTTTGATTGATAAGGTTTTTGCTGTCACTCTAGACAATGCTTTTTCTAATGCTACGGCTATGGAGACCTTGACACCTATGTTCTTTGGTTACTTGAGTTCTTATCCTGCACCTACACCTTCTGATCCTAACAAGATTAAGTATTTACTTGTGTATCAACGTTGTGCCTGTCATATCATTAATCTTATTGTCAAATCTGGATTAAAAAGGTTAAAACTTTTTACATAAGATTTTAGAACTGCAATTAACTTCTTAAATTCCTCTAATCAAAGAATTGCATTGTTCAAAAACTACTGTAATGCTAAGGGTATTAGACCTAGAAAGTTTGGCTTGGATATGAATGTTAGATAGAATTCTACTACCTAATGCTTAAACACTTCATTCCATACAAAGAAATCTTTTCTGTGTTCATTAATTCCCATTATGGTTCAGAATTATTGACTAGACAACATTGTCATGTTGCTGAAAAGATAATAGAGTTCCTGGAACTCTTCTATGATTCTACTGTTGTTCTGTCTGGTGTTTATTATCCCACAAGTCCACTTGTTTTGCATCATATCCTAGAGATTACTATTCATTTGCATGTTGCTGAAAGAGATCAGAATTTTAGAAATATTGTTGCTCTAGTGAAGCTTAAATTCCTTAAATATTGGGAGGACATACCACTGCTATATTCATATGCATTTATTCTTGATCATAGAGCTAAGATGAAACGATTCTTTAATGTGCTAGAATTACTTGCTGAAAGTACTGAAGCCAATTATAGTTCATACTATGCTGATGTCAAAACTGAATTGTATAAACTGTTTAACAAATATGAGACCAAGTTTGGTGCAACTTAGTCTTAAAGGGTTGCAAAGCCATCAGCCCATTCTGGTAACAAAAAACAGGCATGGGAAAGGATCTTTGGAGGCCGTGGTGGTGCAGGTGTTATTGGTCCTCCCCCTGCCTGTCCCCCCTCATCTTCATCTACCTCTGCTGGTAGTGAGCTCTAAGCTTACTTAGATAGTGATTGTGTCACTTCTTATGAGGATGAGTTTGACATACTTCTCTAGTGGCGTAACTACAAACTAACCTATCCAATCCTATCTATAATAGCTAGAGATATCATGCCGGTTCCTGTATCTACTGTCTCTTCCGAGTCTTATTTTAGTTTGTCAGGAAGGATACTTGAAGAGCAGCAGCGGCGCTTGTTGCCAGAGAATGTGGAGATGCTGACCTACATCAAGGATTAGGAGCTAGGAGCAAGAAGGGAACAACATGAAGCTGAAGACCCAAAGCTTGAGGAGGCATTCAAGAACCTGTACCTTGATGAAGAAAGAAGCGGCGGTAGCGGCGGGACTGGTGATGCTGGTGCTTCTGGTACTTAATGAGCTGAGACTGAGAGATGAGTGAGCTGTGAGATGAGTTAATGAGTGATCTGTGGACTCACTGTAATTTTGGATGGCCATTTGAACTATGCCATTATGGATTGTAAGACACTAAGACTTAATTCTGAGCTGGCTGCACTTTTTTCCTTTCTAGGGTTTCTCACAAGAGTGAGTTTTATCTAGAAAGGTTTTTAATGAGGCAACATTACACAAAATAGCTCATTTTGATTATCATTTTCATCAGTTCATGCTATCTGTTGTCATATGTGTTGTGTGACTTGATTGTCTATACTTGGTGAAACTAGACATATGGTGTATGAGTGTATCAGTGTATGAACTATGATGATCACTTGTTGATGTTTCTTACTGTTATTGACTTGTTATTGTAACTGTGAAAATTGTGAAGTGCAAGTGCTTGATGAGAAGAATGTTGTGACTTGTGAAGTGATTGAAGGGAATCAGATGAGTTCAGTGAAGTTTTTAAGGGTATCGGGCTATGGGCCGGCATGACACGCGATTTTAGCCATGCCTGACAGGCCGGCACGGCATGAAAATCGGCCCACAGGGCCGTGCCTGGGCCGAAGGCCAGGCACGAACAGGCACGGCCCACGAGGCACGACGACCCGACCCCCACCGGGCCATGCCGGCCCGATGGCGTGCCATGCCGGCCCGTTGGCCATCTATATTTGCAGCTTAGACGCACCTGTTTCTAAATACGGGGTGTTTAATGAGAATATACAGTCATGAAAAATGCTGAACAATTTTCAGAGATTCAGGCTGATAATCAGCTGCAATCAAATCAGCTGTGCATAAATATGAACCAACATCCAGAAAATGAAAATGTAATGTTGCAAACTTCTTGAATTTCATAACACGGCAGACAATATCATGTGTCATTGGATGCATGTTCCGTATAAAAGTTGTGTTAAGAATTGTATGCCCCCAAGCAGCCTAACTTAATGACTTGGGGAAGCAATCTTCTCACAGTACATCAGAAACGGTCTAGTGACTCGAGCCCTCATGTAAGAACACAATCAAACGATACATCGAAGAATCTGGTCCAAAGTACAAAAAGAATTCCCTCAAGGATGGTCCAGTGTTAATCCTAAGTAAAAATGCATATAGGATCCTGAGGCTCTCTCGAATGTAATATCATTTTTGACCTAGTGTATAGTCGCCATGTTTACACGATCTGTATGCCTGTCGTCGCAACACACCATGGGTCGTCATGGTGTAAAGCTTCCAAACCCTAACAACCAACTTGTCCATCTTCGAGAGATCATTCAGACTTACTCTTCAAGGTGTATACATTTCCAACGACTCCGATGACGCTAACAACTATTGATAGCCCCAGCAACCCAAGTGACAGGAGCCTCTCCCCATGTCCTAAGCGACTCCCTTCCTTGTCCAGCCTCAATGCAACCAGGGCCGGGAACATGAAACCCAAAGCCAACCCTGTCGTAGCTCCGGTGAACTTAAAGGCCATCCAGATGTTGGGTATCATTGTCGAGCCAAGGTAGATGAGCGCTAGAAGCACCACTGTCAATGTGAGTGTTTTCTTCCTGCTAGGGGTCGCCAGCTCCCCAAAGATAAGTGCGTCCACTGTCTGCCTGAGTGAGAAGTGTACAACTGGGAAGACGAGGACCAGGTGGATGACATACCCAATCCTGACAATGTAGTTGAGCAAAGAGCTGAATCTGATCCCAAGATCCTTGTCGAAGTTGGTGAGCACATCGGACTCGGTGTCCTCACCAAACAAGAGATACCCTGAGAGGGCAGTCAGGGCATACACCACTACACATAGCACAGTGCTAATCCTCCCAACCTTGTACATGTTCTGGGGTGTCTTCTCCTTGAGTTCATTGTAGATTGGCTGGACATTGAAATGACAGATGAAGGCATTAGTCATGATGGGTATCACAACGAGCAGATCTAGCATTGCTGCTCGTGAGCTGAAATCTGGCCCCATCCTCGGCATACTGATCTTGCCCTCGGCGATCTTGATCAAAGCAATGATGCAGGACACAACCACAAACACAACAGCAAGGGCAACTGATGCGGCAGATGACAAGCTCAGTGAGTCAATCTTCTCAAGCGCACACAATGGTGCAAGGAAGATGACAAGAACCACCAAGATCAGCAGCTTCCGGTTATCCCACTCGCCATGGCCAATCAGCTGATCCATGACGCCGATGTGCTTCAGCGACCCCGACATCACGTCTCCGATGATGATCAGATACACCACCAGGACTCCTGCGTTGTTGATGATGACGCACATCTGCGCCACGACGCTCGCCGGCCGGCCCATCGCCCTATGCACGACCTCGCCGTACGACAGCGCGCGGCAGTAGGCCGAGAACCTCACGAGCAGCTCGACGGTGATCTCGGACAGGACCCCCATGACCAGGATCGAGACGAGCCCAGCGGCGACTCCGAGCACCTTCATGGTGGCCGGGAGCGCCATAATGCCGGCCCCGATGATGGAGGTTGCGAGGTTGAACACGGCGGCGGGCACGCCGGACCCCTCTGGCGGCCCGGCGGGGCCGTTGCCGATCAGCGGCAGCTCGTCGTGCTCCCCGCCGCCGCCGCCGTCCTCCACCTCGCCCAAGAACGAATCTTGCTTGTGGATCTTAGCGTGGCCGTTGAGGACGCCATTGGCGGCGGCGCTGGATTTGGCCCCGTTGGATTGGAGCTCGATGGAGGGAGAGGTCAATGGGAGCGCCGAGTAATTCGTGTTCATCTCCCCTCTTGGCGCATCAAAGATGGATCAGAAAGCCAAGCGGGAGATGGAAAAGGAAAATTCTTGGCAATACCGGATACAGGAACAAATTGCGCCGAGAATAGAATCCGCCCACGAATGCAAAGAAATTCGCGCCCAATCTACAAGTAAGAACACAAAATTGCTTGCTGTAGAAAGGGGAGGAAAGAGTGCCTATCTATCTAGCAGGGGGTTTGGAAACCAAAACAAAATATTCCCTGCGGAGGAGATTGGGGGATACAACGGTGGAAGAAGATGATCTTGGTGAGCACCAAGGGCTTGGGAGTTGGGAAGCACCAAGGGGCGTGGACTGAGAAGGAGGATTGGGGCGTTGAACTGTGGCGAGAGAGATCTGAGCTTTAGACTACCTGCACCGGACACTGTAAAAGTAACGCCAAATTCATTTAGCGTAGCAAATCGGCCGCAGCGGGGGACGCTACCCAGTCCGGAAGAACCTTGCGTTCGGTATATCTAGCGTGATACCGTTTGTCCGGTAAATGTCAAGCACATGCAGCAGCGGTGGGGAAGGGAAGAGAAGTGAGAGGTGAGAGAATGTGAAGTGGTGGGCCCATTATTTTAGGTAATAAAAAAAATGTTATAATTTATAAATCGAAAAACCAAATTAAATTCTGATTGCACCATTGAATTCGTTTCAATAAATACTTCAAAACTAGATCTCACATGGATATATTTAGATAAAGTGATAAGTGGGCCCTACAGTGGATAGAGGATGATATAGAGGATGAATGAGTGCGGAAGAAATGAGTATAGAGGAGAGAATCTTGATGATCAGGATGTATAGAGGATGAAAATAGAGGTCCATGAGTACGGATAGCCTTATCTCTGTATATTTGTAAAAAAAATTAATTTACTTCTGACACTCCTTCAATGTTCTTCCTTCTCTCGGATGGAGTACTCTCAACCAACCATGTGACTCGCGTGGTCTCCGCAGATGTTTATGACGTGTGGGTCCAAGCAGAAGCGGGGCCAAGTGACAGTGAGAAGGTACTCTAGCGATTGGTAGTAAGAGTTGTCAGTCTTGGGCCCACGCGTTCGGCCACATGGCCATGCGACGCGCGGATACAGCTCTTCGATCTGATTGGCCGGCAACCTGAAGTCGGAGCGGGACCCAGTTTCTGGCTAGTTGCGCCACCTACTACCATCTGCCCCACCTGTCGGTGAGTAAAAATATCTTTCCTCCTGAAATATGTAATTTTCCTATAAACTTTTCGAAAATAAATTGAATTCCAATTGAATTCAATTTTTTTTGTTTCCATGTTGTTTTTGTTTTTAGTTGAACATTTTTCCCCCTGGAGTACGGTTAACAAAAGTGAGTACTCCGTATTTAGGTTGCCTTGAAACATTCAAGTCTTCCAGTGAAATAATATCTTCCTTTGACCCGGTACAGCTCGAAGTTTCTTCGCACACGAAATATCAATTAGCTTTGTCTTGTTTGTCTACAAGTACAAAGCATGTGATATATCACTGACAATATCAAGTTGTGATGTGGAAACTGTACGTGTAGATTCATCTCGATTTTTTTATAATAAAGATTTTATATTTTATTTTATAGATTCAGACATAATCTTCATTTACTCCCTCCGACAAAAGTTGTCATTCTGTAAAACTAGCGTTGAAAATGGTCGGAAAAATTCCCGTACCGACCCGTTCCATTTTCCACTTTTGTCCGTTCGTTTCCGTATTTGCGGGGTCTCGTTTCCGTATTTACGGAAATGGAAGAGGGGTTTTTCCGTCCGTTTCCGCGGGATCCCGTTTTCACCCGAAATTGACTCATATTTATTCCGTTTTTCATCCCATTTTAAATCTATATGAGATGTGTAGAAATTAATATGTTCATAAACCTATTAATCACTAATTATGCATGTTATCACATGGCATGCTAGTGAATACTAGACCAATAACTTCGTATGTGTATATTAATTTGTGACTTTGCTCATGTATATTCATGAATATTTAATCATATTATTCTAACTTAATTTTCCAGCTCTCCATCCATATTTGTTCGTTTCTGTGCATCTGCATATCCCGATTCTGTTTTCAAACCCGCATTTTCCGAACCCAATCCCGTTTCCTCAAAAAAAAATACAAAAACGGAAATAGAAATAGAGTTTTTCCGTCCGTTTTCATCTGTTTTCGTCGCTATATAAAACTAGAAACCATGCGCGGCAAAGCCGCGCTCCTGCCTGTGTTGGGCCAGTCGCCCAGTCCGTGATGCGTGCACGCGTATGTGGAGACCATCTGTGGGCGGCAGCTCATGCTTCTTCGCTGCTTGGACGATAAATAAGAATAAGAATATCTATCAATATTATTGATTTTGAATGAGAAAAATACTGTGATGGAAAATGGTAAAAATAGAAAATAGCAAATAATTACTTATGACATTTCGATGAGCAGAATATGCAATTTGCAACTTTCTAAAGGTGTAGCAAGTACAGATCTTACTTTGAGTGTGTAAACAAATAAACTAGCTGGCCGCCCGTGCTGCGGGGCTGTAGCGGGTGACGGGGTACTGTTTCTTAAAGGGTGTTAACGGGCGGTGGGTGTACTGTTTGTAGCAGGTCGCACTGTTTATAACTAACTCTGGGCATATTACCCGCTACCCGATACCCGAACCCGAAAAACCCGTACCCGAAGTCTAGTTCGGATAGTGAATGTTGTTACCCAAATTTATTTTGGTTAATTCGGGTAGCAGCACCCGGTACCCGAACTACCCGTACTAGTGTTGCTTAGGTGCATGCACGGCTGCACTCGAGACTTGGAGTCTGGAGTCCAATCCAACAGGCAAGTAGCAAGTTTCCATGTAGCCAATTAATTCAAAATTCAATGGAGAACGAACGAACTGACTCCTGATCTCCTCGCCTTGAAGGCTTGAACTTTTGAATTGTGTTATGGGATCTTGTCAGTAGTCAATGTGTCGTGGTTTGCACTTGCATCTGAATGTTGCATTCGCACCAGACTAGTAAGTACTAAGTAAGTATCATGTATGTCAGGTCTGAGATGTGACAATGTTTGTGATGACCTGCGAGCTATGGTTGAAAACTTGAACTTATCAGCTCAGTTTATCAATTATTCTGTCCAGTTCTTAGTTCTATGCAAAATTATGTGCTGTTTGAGTGTTTGCTGTGATTTTGTAATATTTTGAGTAAAACGGGTATTACCCGAACCCGAACCTGATATTGCGGGTACCCGAATTTGCGGGTATTGTTTTTTCGAGGCTGCTATCGGGTAACAATTTTCATTATCCGAATTTCTTAATACCCGAATTACCCGACCCGAATTAAGCGGGTAACCCGAACGCCCACCCTGATTCATAACAGGCTGGCCATAATACCGGGTCTGTACTGCACATAACGGGTCGAGCGATGAACAGTGGGACAGTACCGAACAGTCGCACAGTGATGTGGTTTGAGAAACTATATCTTTGTATGATAATCCAACTCACTCTCTATTTTCATCAAAAAGAAAAAAACTCACACTCCCTATCCTTGTTAGAGCACCCAGTCAAATATACTTTGAGTCCTTTGTTGTCGCTCGTAGATCAATCTGGACTTGAGGACATGAACTCTAAATTTTTTTACGTATAGTAGCAAAAAGTAACTAAATGTAAAAATATGTGCAAGCTGTTCTATAGCTAAATTTATAATTATAGATCAAGTTGGCTGAGTGTACGAAGATAACGCCAGCCACCAGGGCACGGCACGACAATCATTGTCACAGTGTGCATACCAGTATGATACACAGATGTACAACCAGTAGCTGCATTCCTTGTAATAGAAATGCACATAGCACTCTACATTTCAAAAGGGTACAATGAAATGTCATGATGTTTAGGACATTTAACTGATGAAATTAAGGATGATAGGAAGCAGTATGAGAAAAATGAAAGTTAAACATGTTTGAGCAGGGCTGAGAGTGAAGTGGCACAAATAGAGCTCCATTTGAACCAAGATGTCACATGTTGGTAACTATATCGATCCAAACTGTGCGTGGAAAAAGTAAACACCATAGACATGGAACAAGGTACAGATATATGGATCAACTAACACTTGGTTACTCCGGTAGTTGTACCTATCCTTGGATTTATTCCTCCTCATGATTTTGTCTAAAAAGCAATACATCATACCATCGCGGACACATGCATTGACAGATAAATTTATGAATACAGCTGCCCAAATGGCAAAAAATATGATATTTGGCATTCAAGTTGTTGTATGCTTTAAATACTAAATTTGTGTATAAAAATGATAATATTCCTGAATACTGTATTTTTCATGGCCCTATAATGAGTAATTAGTCCTGTTAGTTTTTTTGCCCGGATCCTACATATGTTTAGCAGCCCAACAAAAGATGAGTGTACTTGTTTGTCACTAATATGACACTAAACAAATGCTCATGCACAAATGTCAATCTGTTGTTTTAATTCCTGCATATTTTCTTTGACAGTTTAGCAAACATCTAAAGTTAATTAAAGCCTAGAACTAAACACATCGGAAGGAAAATTCAACCGGGAGCTGAGCAGTTGGCACATGTGCTTGTCAAAGTAGCAAAACACATGGATATGTAAAGCGTAGAGCACAGATTAAAAAAGAGAGAAATCAGAATAGGAGAAATATGTGTTTGATACCTGAAGATGCTTGACATAGTGGAGTAGGTTCTTGATGTTGTCAGTTGTCACCTTGCCAAGCGATGCGCCCTTGCTAGATGACTGGAGAGTGGCAGCCCCTCTATGTCACATTGAAAAGCTAGTTCTTGTATTACCATGCCGCCGTGCGTACAGCTGGAGAAAATAATGTTCTAAGCGAAGAATGTCTGCTGCGGCATTTTGTCAAATAGCTTTTGATCATAAGCAGGGGACTCAATAATGATCCAATATCAGCGGTAGAAGCATGGCTCTTCCCGCTGCTGCAGCAGCCACGCGGGCCGCGCGAGCACGGCATTGCAAGTCTCTCTCACTCTATTTCCCGTCTCTAGAGGCGGCGTGGAGGAAGCGTGTGCAAGCTCCGGCGTGTGGAGGAAGAGGAGGTCCAGCGTCGTTGTCCAGGTACGCGACGGTGTACTGGTCCGGTCAAACAGCCGGACGTGTGGACGCGGCGACGGCGAGAAACTGGCGGCGCGCAGCCCCGTCGACACGGGAGCAATGGCCCAGTGATATGGGAGCACGCGCGGTTGGCGCACAGCCCAGGTGGGCACGCGAGCGCGTGGACCGAGCGATGCCGGAAGCGCGGCCCCGGCACGTGAGGGTTGCGATTCGGCCACGGTACGCGCAGGTTCCGCGGGTGGGAAGCGGCGCCGCCGGTCCACGGCACTTCGGCGAGGCTCCCGGGCCCGGCGTGCAGCGTGCTACCCCGGTTCGATCTCTCTCGTGGTCGAGGCCCCCAGCCATGGCGGGGCGGACCCGCTCCCTGGCGTGGTGGCGAGATGGCCCTGGCCCCATCGCGACTCCTCCCTAGCGCGGGCATGGCCAGCTCTCCGATGCGGGATGCGGCCAGTGACGACGTGCAGCTTGCGATGCGCAGGCAGAGGCGAGGGAGCGGGCAGAGAACTACGGTCCGCGAAGGTTCGTGATGGATTTGTCGATGTGTAATCGGGTGCGAGACCCGAACCGACCCGTATCGAACGTACCAGATCGATTGCTCGCTCGATCCAACGGCTGTTGGGTTAACGGGCGACGTGGCCCTATTCGTTAGCCCGCTTTTAGGTGCAGCATTCATACAGAGAGATTTCAGAAATATTAGCAAATACTAGCGTGGAACTCATATGACCAAGGCTCTCTATGTAGAGTTCATTTAAACGCAGAAATTTCACAAGAATTATATATAAATTTTAGATAAATTAATTCAATTACGTAGGAACAGAAAAATTTTCCCACGCTCTAAACAGGCCCAATAAACATCTCCCATAAAAAGATTAGTTGTTACGTAGGTAATTGGCTCAGTAATTGTCCATACATATATAATTAAGGCAAATAGATAAAAGATGAGCCTTTGATTTGATATACATGGACCTCACTAGTAGCTGTCTAAAGTCTACAATGACAAGTTTTGTTAACCAAATTTTGAATACTACAATGATCAGTTTTTTTTTTATAATGTCACCGGGGGAGGGTCCTCACCTGTATATATTTCAGCTTGGCCGCAACGGCCTGAAATCACAATAGTTTCATTTTACATCATAGTTGAGCTTCATTGCTCAGAGACTTGAAACTTATTACATATTAGATTGATTAGCACCGGAGCCTTGGTTCATGATAGTGAACACCAGACGTTAGCTGTACTTCTTGTCTCCACCGGCAGCCTGCAGCTCCAAAGTTGCGCTTCATTGCTGCATAAACTCAGGAAGCGTCTCATTGTCATCGCTTCCCTTTGGAATACAAGCTCATTCCTTCTCTTCCATAAGAGCCAGCAACATAAGGTGACAAAGCCATCAAAGTGTGCTGCCGGAATGTTTTCAGGGCGTGCAAGCATGTGAATATCCTCCACAGAGTTGATGTTGTTTGTCTGCACCTGGAGCAACTCCCAGAAGACCTTTGCAAAGGGCACCCAAACATGATTTGCCATGCCGTT